>OU342520.1:10005000-14805000 GCA_910589475.2 Bembecia ichneumoniformis | reverse complement strand
ACCTGAAAGAAAACATCAGTCAGCAGTTTGGATCTTCGAAGACGAGGTCAAGCCAACGAAAGTGGTTCGCTCCCGCAGCGTGTCAAAGAAAATGGTCGCTACGTTTGTCTCGAAAAAGGGGCATGTTGCTACAATTCCTTTACAGGAACGCAGAACGGTTACCGCCGGTATATCACGGTTTGTTTGCCAGAAATGATAGCCGAACTCTGAATAAATAACCCGAAACGTCGCATCATCTTACATCACGATATTGCGAGCTCCCATACGGCTCGGAAGACAAATGATTTTTTGAAGCAGGAAAACGTTGAGCTGATGAGCCATCCTCCGTACAGTCCTGACCTGAGCCCAAACGATTTCTTTACATTCCCTAGAATGAAAGATTTATTACGCGGTCAACGGTTTGAAGACCCCGAAGCAGCTGTGGAAGCGTACAAACAGCCATTTTGTCAACATCAACTTCAGACTGGAATTACCGTTTTAATGATTGGTTTGCACGAATGGAAAAGTGCATTAAGTTGAACGGAGAATACTTCGAAAAACAATAAAATACAATTTAGCTATACCGTGCTTGTAGTTTTTCTTATTCCCGATCATTTCAGTGTGCCCCTCGTAATAATGGAGAATGACGCTTAAATTCCAAGCTGCCATTATCTTGTCAACAGCTTATGGTCTTGCTAGCTATCGTGTCAGTCTATTGCTTGATGCGGCTTGATAATCTGTATCTATACATATAATAAAATCGTAAACGAGCCGTCCGTACATTTAAGATTTTTTCAAAAAAAAAAAAAAAAAACAAATTTGTACACGTTGTGCTTATGTTACTGAGGTCAAAAAAATATTTTTTAGAATTTTCGTCTGTAGGTATGTCTGTTTGTCAGTGCGTTTGTGCACGCTAATCTCTGAAACAGCTTATCCGATTTTAATACGGTTTTCACTTTGTAGCAAGCTTCTCGGAATATTTAGTGTATGTTTTATTCCAATCGGTTTACAAACAAAAAGTTACGGGCTATACTCGTACCAAATACCACGCGTACGTAAGTTGCGGGCTCAGCTAGTTAATTAATATTGTTCTATAAACCTAATTGTGTCTTATATAGAAATTTTTACAGTTGCTTCTCAACTGTAACTGTGTCATTGAAGACATAGTTTGGACAAGTGCAATTCTGAAGAAACGCGACAGTAACATGGAAAATGAATTGAAAGACAGAGATATTCGAACGCTACGAATAGTAAGTACTTGGAATAATAAAATTCAATTTACAATTTCTATTAATATATAACAATCGGCCACGAGAGTGATTCTATGATTTCTCTGCTATTGAATCGCAGCCGGATTGCGTGCCGACTGGACGCAAATTAATCCAGCAGACAATGCTTGCCGTGACGCGGCGCGGCGCCATGTTTGCAGAGACAATAACAAATTATTCATACTCGGTGATGGAATGTAAACAGAATATGATTGGCTATTAGCATGCAGGGTGCCGAGACCATACTGGCTCCCGAGGGACCGAGGGCCTACACACACGGACCGGCCAAGGGATCATCTCCCTACGCCATTAACAAGTCGCCGTTGGCCGCGTCCAACTTTGTTTCTAACGTATTCGGAACTTAATTTAATTAATTACGGTCCCCTCCTTGCTAGTCCATTTTCCTAAATATTATTTCGCGTTAAGGGGGAACATGTAACCGAGATCAAACGAAAGTATGATTCACGCCTTTATATATGAGTTTAATGAGGATTATATGTGTCTAAATATCTACGTGCACCATGTATTATCCAGGCATGTTGTTAAAGTTGTTTGAGAGCAATATGCGGCCGCATTAGCTTGGGTTTTATTGATCATTATTCATTATAAACGCCATCATAAACCGACCGCTGCATGTTGAATTAAGTTGTTAAAAAGTTTTACTGCTCTAAAAAGTTATATACATCGCGATTACATGACGCAATAGAACAGAGCGTGTTTAATTTAAGGCCTATGCTGAGTATGTTCGGTATAATTCTAAGCTTTTTTTATGTTAAGGTCGGTAGACAGGCTGACGGTCCACTTGATGGTAAGTGGCTACCGTCGCCTATAACACAAGCAACGCCAAAGCTGCTGCAAGTGCGCTGCCGACTGCAGTAGGATTAAGGATAAGGGATTAGGAGTGGATAGGGAAATTGGCTCTGGCATCCCTTACTCACCGAAACACAACAGCACACGTGTGCTGTTATTTCACGGTGGTCTTCTGTAAGGGGGTGGTTACTGCCGCCAGACGGGCTGCCCAAATGACTGCGAAAACGCAGTGTGCCCTGCCACTACTTTCCAAATCCAGACCAGAACCAAATTTGAAAAGTTGATTTTTCAAAGTTGACCCTGCCGGGAATCGAACCCGGGAACCCTAGAACAGAGCGTTAAGGTAAGCACCCTAACCACTCATCCAACGGGCTTGTCAAGCGGCTAAGCAATTCACAGATTTAAAATTAAGTAGTGTTATATGAATCCCTTTTAATTTACGCCATATAGCCAGGCTTTTAAAGTTTTTACCAATACAAAAACATGTCAAGTCAAGACAATTACACCATGGTGTACATCAAATTAAAGTAAACAGTGTGGCACTAGACTTGTATTATAGATACCTTATGATGAACTGTGGCAGAAACTCTGACATAAAAGTTGACCTAATGCAAGCATACGAGTATTATTGAAAGCTTTGTTTTTTAAAGGATTCGATATTTTTGTAAGGAAAAATTTTGGAACCCATGAGTCCGACAGTGAATATTTATTAAGCTCGTGGGTATATGAACACTATATCAAAATTATTGCTAGTATAATAGGTCGAGGAAAAAGTTTCTTCGCATTTCATATGAAAACTCAAGACATTTTTTTTGAGTTTATTTACATTTAATGAAACTATATATGTGCTATTTGTTCGATGACTTTTCGCTATCTTGTTGGTAGTGACACGATCCCGTTGCTGTAGAAATTTTATTATCCTCTCTTGATGTAAACCTGACACTGCCTAAAGAACTCTGAAGAGACCGAAACATGTGGAAATCTGTAGCTATATGGCGGATGCATTAACACCTCCCAGCCAAACTCTCTTAATATTTGCTGAGTGGCTAAAGATGTGTGTGGTCTTTTGATCAATTCCGGCCGCTTTTTCTCAACTTCTTGATTTAATCGTATGGTTATTAGCAGTAGAGATCCGAATAGATGGTTCTGCCAGGCGGTAAAAAGTCATAATGAACGATGCCCTTCCAATTCCACCATACACATAGCATCACCTTATTGCGAGTTAACCGGGGTTTTGGCACAGTCTGTGAAGCATGACCGACCCTTGACCGCGATCTTTTTTGCACGTTCTTGTCGTAAGTCATCCACTTTTCATCACCAGTTATCAATCTCTTCAAAAACGGTTCAGTTTTATTACATCTCAATAAAGAATCGCAAATGAGTACACGATTCATAAGCTTTCTTTCAGTGAGCTCGTCTGGCACCCGGGTACACTTTTCTGAAAATCTGGGTACACTTTCTGTGTACCCAGATTTTTTCAAATGGTAAAAACTGTTTTGTGGTTCAATTCCCAGTTCTTCAGCTATGTCGTAACTACTGATATGCCGATCTTGCTACACTTTTTCAAAAATGGCGTCCATTTTATCGGTAACAGGGCGACCAGAGCAATGTGCATCTTTGACATCAAAATTCCCGGATTGAAAATGCTTAAACCAATTTTGTGCTACTCTTGCTGACACAGGATTAGGTCCATAAACGTCACGATTTGTTTTCGCGGCTTGCGCGCTGCACTTTTTCCTTTTTTGTAATAAAATTTTAAAATTTATTGAATTTCTTCATTAGATTCACTCATTTTGACAGAAAGAAAAACAAATAAAAAATAGCTGGAGACAACATTTTGCTAATTTGTTTCTTTTCTTGAAATGGCCTTTTTAATGTCATCAAAACCAGCCAGATACAAATTACAAGTTTACATACTATTTGCGAAAAGACTTTTTCCCCGACCTAATATAATACAAATAATAAAGTCTGCTTATAGCTAATAATAAATATCATAACTATAAAGATCGATACGTATATAAAATGGAACCAATAGGATTCTATTGGCCTAGCCACTTCCCGTTTGCATTTTTATGAGTTGATGAAACATCAGTTATCACTAGACTGGGTTAACGAAGCAAAATGCAGCACAAATTTGCAATTTTGATTGGCGCTCTACAGAGGTACCGTTCGCGCGATTGTTGGAGGCTGGAGCTATTCGTCGAATTATAACTTAATCAATCGGCGATTGTTTTGAATATTAGAAAAATGTATATACATTGGAACTTTCGATTTCATAACATAGTATTAATAGGACCGTATTTAAATTCAGAAATCTATATAATGACTCTTTTGTGTGTATCATCATCAATCATCATCTTCTCAGCTTTAGGACGTCTATTGCTGGACAAAGCCTCCCCCCAAATTTTTCAAAAGGACTGGTCATCAGCAGCCTGAATCCACCGTCAATTCCCGGACTTTATCAAGCCGTCTGTCCACCTTGTAGATGGAAGTACTACGGCGTGCTTGTCCGTCCGTGGCCTCCACTCAGAACCTTTCGGCCCCAGCGGTCGTAGTCTCTCCGTACTATGTGTCGCCCGCTGCCACTTCAACTTATTGTATGTCGGTATCTTTCGTTCTTCTACGCATCTCCTCATTCCTGATTTGATCTCGCAGTGTTACCCCGAGCACAGGCCTCTCCATAGCTCATTGAGCGACGTTGAGCTTTATTACGAGACCTATAGTTAGTGTGTATCAGTATGAGCACATACATTAAATACATAATATTATGTCCTACTGATAGGCACATCCCTCTCCTCAATAGGGAGAGGTAATGGATCACTTAACCATAAAAAAATATTTTTTCAATTATTAATATTTTTTGTTGAAATTAATAACTTCTACACGAATTTTACTTTCTCTTTACGTCTGTTAGTTAATGCTTTTTTTATTTTATTGTATAAAATTGAGAAATTTTATAAATGAATGTTTATTCCTTTTATCACTTGACTCTCACACAAAATAACCCTCGATATAGAAATAATAGGATATAGGATACAGGACATACATGATATTAAGGACGCTTTGTATGTTTGAAATTACTGGAATGATAATAATTCCAATAAATTCATCACCAGAGCAGTTCTGGTGCACTTACGCACAATAGCCCTAAATGATTAATTGTAATCGCAAAAGTATTTTTTGAAAACAAATAAATAATAATAATAATAATGTAGAGTACAATTTCCTAAACAACTATGAAATTAACAGAACGTTGAAAGATTGGATTAACATACTTTTACCATTTCAGTTTACGTCACGTCTGGTTTTCTACACTCCATCAAAGTCGCAGTTTCGTTCGATTTATTTTATAGCTCGTAAACAAAGCAAGTAACTTCTGTCACTCTCGTTTGAGTTTATGGTAAATAAGATTTTACGGTAATGTGAATTTCCAATACTTACCTCTATTCGTTTTCTCTTTACATGCAAATGAAACTACCAATAAAAATGTAAGTTGTCCTGGCTGCTGCTAGCAGGCTACATCTAGGTATATGTTACAATAATACTATGTTATTGTTTTACAAGTAATAATAGAAATACATATTTTCCAATAAATTCCCTGCATACCGTTGTTACGGGTGTTAGGTTAGGTATGCCCGCGACTTCGTACGCGTTGAAAAATGCCTGACATCTTTATCAGTGTGAGGACAGTGGCGCCGATTTTTTTTTAATTTCAGAATATCCCTTTTTTATATTAAGATCGGCAGATAGGCTGACGGTCCCCTTGATGGTAGGTTGCTTGCGTCGCCTATAACACAAGCAATGCCACAGGTGCTGCAAGTGCGCTGCCGACTACAGTAGGATTAAAGATAAGAGACTAGGAGGGGATAGGGAAATGGACTCTGGCGTCCCTTACTTACTCACTGAAACACACACGTGCAGTTATTTCACGGTGGTCTTCTGTAAGGGGTTGATTACTGCCGTGTGTGCCCTGCCACCCTCGAAATCTAAAATTTTTCCATATATATTAATGTTATATGTTATGTTAACATGTATTTACAGTAATATATAAAAACATAATGTATTTACTATTATATATTTAAAAAATGTAAAAATATGTTATATGTTATTATATGTTAATCCTATATGTTAATCTAGTTAATAAACTTTTTCCAAATCCGTTCAGCCGTTCCAAACATACAAACTTTCGCATTTATAATTTAGTATTTGTATCCTTATTACTGGTGTCCTAATGACTATTTTAGTGAATAACATATTTAATACATTCCTTTTCAACTCGGTCGTCTGTAATTTAAATATTCTTATGGAAGGATAAGCAAAACAAATCAAAATTTTGCATATACATTTTAGAATTTTACAAAGGCATTTTTGAAGTAGTATTTACTTACTATAAATTAATAACTATTTACAATACAATTGTACTAACTACTCATTCTGAAATCCCTTACATTTCACTTAAATGTCTGAAAGTTTGGTATTCCTTCATGCAAAAACTACTAAACGGATTTTAATGAAACTTTAGAGTGTTATAGTTTATGTATATGATAATAGTAATAATTTAATAAGATAAGCGTACGAGATCGTGGGCGAAAGCTAACAGTAAATAAAAAAGTGGTGATGATAGTTTACAAGATTAGGTCTAGGTAACTAGTAAGCCGGTAGCATTACTTCATTCATCTAGTTGTAACGTTACCCCCATGTTTCAAAGTCAAGAGAAACGAATAAGAAAGAATTCCTCTGCCTCTTCTGGAACAGGGCCAGTTTTCCCTGTAGAATGTGAGGAGATGCGATGTATTCAAGGTGACAATTCCTTTATACATGTGTTAGTTGAATGCACGACATCATATTTGTATCTGTGTGTCAAGTTTCTTATAAATGAATTTAATGACTCATCGCTAAAATCATTGTGGAAGTGATAGAACAATGAATCTCTTTTCATTTGTTTGCTGATATAATGTAGTTTAAAATAAGTTAAGAAAAACGGGACAAGTGCGAGTTTGAACTCGCGTGAAGAGGGTTCCGTACGATGTTACCTATCCGCACAATATTGAAAATTAGGAATTTTAACATATTTTTTGACACTTTTTACTTAAATTAAACCTCTACTAATATTATAAAGAGAAAATATTTGTTTGTATGTATGTATGTTCGTTTTCTACATGTTTGTTATGAATAAACTCAAAAACTACTGGACCGATTTTAAAAATTCTTTCCCCTATAGAAAGCCACTAACATAGGCTCCTCACCCTCTCCTATCTCCCCCATTACTGCCGCCTCCCCCCCCCCCCCCCCTAATACAAATGTATGTTTGCAATGGGTACTCAAAAACCACTCGACCGATTTCAAAACTTATTTCGCCTATAGAAGGCTACATTATCAGCTATCAGCGAGTAACATAGGCTACTGACACTCACCCTCCCACCATCTTCCCTCTTTACCTCCATTTATAACATACTAGCAACAGCTGGTATGTTATAAAGCTGGCATATGCTTCATTTTAAATTGAAAATGAAGTAGGTAATGTGCTGCAAACTGAAAATTTTACCTAAATAGAAGAAATAATCCAAGAATTAGAGCTAAATTTTCAAACCAATAAAAAATTACATGACAAACCGATTTATGCCTTATGTTTTTATCGATGAAATTGTATGGACTTTGTCATCTTTTCATCTGAGCACCATTTTTTTTTTTGTAACACATTGTACATTTTGCACACTTACCTTAAATAACAAACATATTTTAAACATCCTCACAAAGTCTACATTTATTAGAGAAATTTACAATCGCCGCCTTATTAAACCGCACTTTTAACATTAGCAGAGTAGAGCGAGGAACTGCAGCGAAACTTTGATTAGCAATTTTATGAAATAAAATTTCTCAACTCCCACGGCGGCCATTACTAAGATTTTTAATAAACACGTCCGCGCAGCGTTCAACAAATTCTAATCGAGTTTTGAATTGCAGCCATTCATGGTTGGTGCTGCCGGCGGTCCTCTCTCCGCTTACTCAACTTTCATCTCTCATCTACGGTCTACGATCCCCGCTCCTCGTTAGCTTCTCCTTAAAACTTCCGCCAGATACTTCGACAACAAGTTTTTTAACTTCACCGTAACTCCGGTTCTCGTGATTAATTAATTCGATTGTGTGTGAGTTATTTGCGGCCTGATCGTTTTCTCTGGTGTCCATTATTTCACGATTTGGGTCGAGGGGAACTGCTATGGTAGGGGTCGATTCTGCTCGGTCACTGCACTAAACAGTCTTGTTACATTCCGGCTTTACAATTTTCCCCCTTTTATTCGTGAAACTTGAAAGGAGACGCGTTTTCACTGAAACTCAATTGAAACATTTGAATTTTTCTTCTCAACTTGTACATTTTTATATTCCATACATATATTTTACTGTAAAAATTAACACAACTGTAGCCCACTTGAATCTGTACTCTGAAGTGTTTTTGATTTCAAATGTGTATTAGAAATTGTGATTAATTGATATATCGAAAAAAAAATGTCGTTAGAAAAATAGTTGTCCTAGAAAACCTTCGAAAGATAATGAAAGTATTGCAGCAAACTGAAGAGGCCTGAGCAATTCTAAATTAGATGGTTGCATACAGATGAAAAATAAAAACTGAAATGTGTTAACTTAATTTAAATATTAATAACACAGAAAATTGTAATTTTTACAACCTTTTTAAGGGAAAGACGCTTCAACTACTGCGTAAATAATGGTTTTTATTTTCATCCAACTCTTTTTCGTTATTTTTTATTATTATTTCTCTTTCATTTGACTAAGCTTACTAAATATTTATCTGTTATTTTAACTTTCATATTTTATGTTTATTGACGTAAAACGAGGACATATTCAAATTATCAATATTAACGTATCAAGGCCCAAAACGAGGATATATTCAAAGAGTAGAGTGATCAAAGGCGAATGATAAAATTTTGGAGAGACAAGAAATATGCATTAGAAAGGCCGTAACAAACATTAAGCCTAATTACTCCAGCGATTAGCTCAGTATAATCGTTAGGTTTGAAGGTTTTTGGATGGTGAAGACGATGTGCCTCTGTATGAGTAGGCTTTGGAAATTTATGGTCATTTTTTTTCACGGGTGTAAATTGAGAAACTACATGCTTGGAATTATTAACTAATAAAAAAATGATACAACTAATCGCTTAAGGCGCGGCTTATTTTATCTTAATACTATGCGCAAAATGAAACACATAACATGTTTTAACTGCTCATAAAGTAATAGTAAGTGCACAAACGCATGGCGCGTGCTGCGGCTTTCAAGGCACGCGATGTAATTTAATTAAGGCGCGATATAAAACAGTGAGGTGGGAGCGCGGCGGCACTTAAGACTGGCTTAATTTACGAAGCTCTTGATGAACCTCCCATATGTAGATCCCACTAATGGGCACATTACTCAGGCAACGCGGAGATGATTGTTTATACGCAGACTTGCGGTTACGTTGTAGGCATTTGCATGTCGTTATAACCGCTGCAGTTAACACTAAGATTATTTATACTTCATTCAGATTATCTTATTTCCTACATTAGGTAGATTATAGAGTAATATTTTAAAAGTAAATCGATTGGCACATTTTTGTTGTAAAATATACTGAAAAGTGACTTTTCTCTACTGGTCAGGGAGCTGGGGTCAGCATTAGCCGTCTGGGAACTGTTAATGAACCGAACCCAAAGATGACCATATTCTGTCTATAATTCCTGGTGTAGCCAAGTCAAAAAAAGAGACACCCATTTAACATTACAGGGTGTACTTTGTATAAGTTCTAAATATACTAAAAATAAAGCCGCGAAATACATCAATAAAAAAAAATTAATTATCCATTCACACGGTAGTGTAAAGATCTGTTACAGCGGCGGCGACTTTTAATGGTATTTTATTTCTATAGTAATTCTATATTATCAACTGAATCGTCAGGTAGTAAATCATTTTTATCAGTCTATATCTCGCTCGCACATATACAGGTCTTATGGAGTGGTATAGTGATGTGCGGAGGCGCATGTCAATGATATGTAATTTTTCGCTATGTGACACGTAACGAAAAATTACATTACGAAAAATCGCTAATTACAATATGAAATCACATCATTATTTTTATCTTGATAAACGTTTGTTTAGATATAATTTAAAGATCGTATTGTGGCCCCGTTTTTGAGATATCTCAAGTTTTTTGATAAATTAAAAAATATTTAATTTTTCCTATAAAAAATAATTCAAATGGTCACGACTTTGTAAAATCTGACTTTATGGAAAAAAATGAGCCGTCACGGGACGCCTGGTAGATGTGAAACATCGAGTGAAATAAAATGATGAAAATAAAATAAAATAAAATTAAATTAAATTTTAATATTTATTTCAAGTTGCAACAACCACCAACAATCACAACAACAACAACAATCACCACGGCACGCGTCGCCACACCGTACACACTACTACGCATACACTGTATATGTATATACCATCGCATAGCGTGGTGACGCGTCGCCACGCTATGCGTGCGAACATTCCCCGTTTATCCCTCTTTCCATTAGTGAAAACCGAATTAAAATCGGTCTACCCATTCACGCGTGATGCCGTGACCAAGGGAAATGGGGATTCATTTTTATATATAGAAGATATATAAGATAAGATTATACAGGTCAAAGATAGTAATACCCGCCCATAGATTATAAAAAAAACCGAAAATTCCTCTTAAATCATTTGATTTTATGACAAAAGGAAAGACAAAGGCTGACTGTAATTAATTGAATTTAGACTGACTCATCTTTCTTTTCTATTAATGGTTATAATTTCCTTTCGAATAAACCAGTACTTTGTGAATATAATAGAAGGTTTCTGAGACATTGGAATTCTAGAATTTTTTTCGAGAAATAATTTGACTTATTCGAAAAGTAAATGAGCATAACAATATTGTAGGTAGATATTTGTTTCGAGAATAAAATCAAACGATACGACTGTGTACAAAGCCTCACTTTAGAATGAACTCGTTTGTTCTTCTCGTTATTATTGAAAATATCTTTTGTCTGCCGCTTTGTTCACATACCTATATCTCCCTGGCGATGCTTTTTTATGTTAAGATCGGCAGACAAGCTGACAGTCCACTTGATGGTAGGTGGCTACCGTCGCCTATAACACAAGCAACGCCAAAGCTGCTGCAAGTGCGCTGCCGACTACAGTAGGATTAAAGATAAGGGATTAGGAGGGGATAGGGAAATGGGCTCTGCTGGAATGCCGTCAAGACGTTTTGTGAAGCGGCCCTGAGTGGAAAAGTGGCCAATGAGCGGGTCCGCGAGGCAAACCCCCAGGCTGATCCACTCACGCGTCCAAGGGCCGGCCTCGCCTTAACTCTGTTAAACATTTAAGCTGTGAAAATTTAACACACAAGTTACTCTCGCGTTTTTAACGTTAAATGTATAACTTTATTGTACATCTTCCGAGGGCACTAAAACTGTAAGAGCTTTTTATGTTACGTCTGATGTAATGTAGGAAAATTCGCAACGAGCAGAATTTACAACCATAATAAATCATGGTCAGTGTTTTCCCGAAACAGTATTTAATTCCTAATCCGCAACATATTATCGTAAACAAGATAAATGTTTATATGTGAAGTAGGTAATTCTCTGCGGCAAAAACCCCAGTTAGAGACCCAGCCTCCGGCGCGGTTTCGCAGCCTATCTTATGTCATATATAGATAATAACTTAGAAAGGGTGTTGCTCAGACATTTATGTCAATATACTCGCATCTGATAATACTTCTATTACAGAATTACATTTTCGTTATTACTAATACGACCTAAACAGTAATTGCATTAGTTTGAGAACTTAAAATAGATGAGAAGTTTTCATCACTTATTACACTTATGTGTCATCATAGAATTATAAAAGCTATTATTAACATTGTATGGAATAATTTATTACTTTTACTTTAATTTTGTATAATATTATATTACTGTATATCCTACTAATATAAAAGCGAAACTTTGTGAGAATGAATATTTATCTCTTTCACGATACTCAATATGCAAGGTTCGTTATTTTGATGAAATTTTACAGCGACTCACCTTCGACTTCGCATAGTTGTAAATCTCACTTCCTTCCTCGTTTATCTCTCTTTCCATTAGTGAAAACCATATCAATACATCATAGGCTTCATTTATGTATTATAGATACTCGGACGAAGCCGTGAGCAAAAGCTAGTTTATTTTATAAACAGCATATTATTATAGATTTTTTTTTATTATAACTCTTTCACAACAAATTTCGCCGCTATTGTTTGCCGCGCTTAAGACAATTATTTATCTACCATTACTTATTAAATTATACATTGTTGCCTAAATAGCTCTTACGGGAAGGGGATCACTAGGGACATAACAGTTTTGTTTGGTCTTTAGTCCTGTTACCGTACATTTAATGAAAATTATATATAATTACATTTTGAAGTGGCTAGAGACACAAGCATATATAATGTGCTGTCGCAATAAGCAGTATAAAATTCTTTTACAGTGAAACAAAAAAAGTGAGTTTTTTCCTATCCTCATATTGTATGGGTATGGGTAAGGAGCAAACCCTTAACCCTACAAGTATGTTGATGGTCTTATATGTGGATTAAGAGATATAATATTTAAACTGTATGTTTATTCTAACCGCATAATGAAATAAGTTAATGTTATGAGCGCACATTTGCAACTGAGTTTGGTTTGTACCAATTTAGGTATGTTTCACAAAAGGTCGGCGTTCGATATGTAGGTTGTTAACTAGGCATTTTTAAGTAATACAAAACAATGTACGTTTGAACCGTACATTACCTTTTATCCTCTCCTTAAGAGTAATTTTATTAGGCGAACTGTAATCAGCTTCCAAGCAACATACCTGCACTAAAGTGTATATTAGCATTTTCATGCACATATTTGCATTTACGTAATATTGCTGCAATTTTCATAGTTTTTAATTGGCATGTCTGACAATTGAAACTCGTGAGGCGCGAAGTGTCGCCTGGCGCGGAGCCAGAGCCACTGCCAAATAGATATCTTTTATTCAGTAAAACTCAAACTTTTCTCTCCATAAATCCACAACTAGAGGGAGCCTTCATGAAAATGTAATGAGAAAGAACTATTTATGGCTAATCCTTTCGAAATAAACTACTTGAGGCGTTGTTCTACGCATAACTATTGCAAGAAAGTGTCTAGTGGTGTTGGCGAGTGTTTGCAACAAAAAGTGGAGGCGTGGGAGCGGGATAGATTTATTGACGCGTTACCAGGACGAACGGGATGGCTGGCGAAGACAGACGAATGAGCTAGAAGGCAGAAAGGATTTTTGAATTGCAAATGGGGGAAATGAAACTGCCGCCGCCTTGGTCGACTCCGGTACCACCCCTACTGAACCTCTTCCGGCGTTATAATCATCCTTAATAATACGGGAGTGCCTTAATGAATTTATGTAGTGATCAAAGCAGGAAGCTTGAAGAAACTTAAAATATACAGAAGGGTTTATTGCCTTCTCGTATGCGACAAGTTTTAAAAGCTTCATCTCATTTGTTAACCAAAATAGGTAGACGTATGGCATGTAATTAAATTATCGCCCCTACACTGATTTGCTCATGTAAATTAATTTTAAATATTCGCATGATAGATTAGAAAAAGGAGACACAGAATAATTATAAACGGCAATTAACTTATTATAAATAAATTATTAAAATTGAATAGTTTTTATATTAATATTTACCAGAAATTCAGAGAAAATAAAAGAAGAATAACTGAATAAAAGAAAAACTATTATTGTCTGTCTGTAATGTTTGTTTACAACATACATACATCTGTACAGTTTTGAAGCTTACTTCAAAACTGTTACTGTTAGAGGGATTATCATGTTATTTTCACAGGTAGGTTAAGCCACCTGTGAAAATATTACAGCAACATTTAGGAATAGTTAGTAAGAAAAGTTAAGTTAAAAGTAAGAAAAATTTATATCGCCGCTACTATATACAACTTTCGTAGAAAATTGTAAATCTTCAAGCTTTTATTCCAAGATTCGACAAATTGTACCTATAATTTGTGTACAAATATTACTTACATACATATATAGGTAAATTTCATAGTATAATGAAAGAATAGTTGTATTGGAATTGTTATAGTTTAGGAACTAAAAAAAAGAAGAGCCGACTTCAAGAAGGAGGTCAATCGTCGAATCCAGCTCGGATGGGCAGCGATCGGGAAGCTACGAGACATCTTCCCGTCCAAAATTCTTCAGTGTCTTAAAATAAAAGTTTTCGACCAAGATCTGTTGCCAGTAATGACATAAATGGCGTTGAAACGTGGTCTCTAACTATGGGCCTCGTAAAAAAGCTTAACGTCGCTCAACGAGTTGAATAATGAGCCTGACTAAATACATATATGAGCAATGTTACGACTAACATCTTTATTGCGGTTATAGCTTTGCCAGAAGTTTTTTTTTTCTGGATGAAAAGTACCCTATGTCCTTTCCTGTATCCCTGACGTGTATACAAAATTTCATGGCTCAGCGGTTTAGGCGTGAAAAGGTAACAGACAGACAGACAAAGTTACTTTCACATTTATATATTAGTATGGACTAGCGTTTAACCTTCCTCCTTTAACACTCTTTCTATCAGTGAAAACAGTATCGAAATCCGTTGCGTGGTTTAGAAGGAGTTAAAGAACATACAGACAGACGCGGGCAGCGAATTCAATTTATACTATGTATGTATAATACGAGTAGTATAAGGATAAGGAAGAAAAATTCTCCCCGAAACAAGTCAAGGGCATTATGAAGACTTTATCCCAATTGGGGTGTCCCTGTGTCTACGCCGATTGTGACATGATTGTGACAGTTAGTCGAGCCTTTAAAAATATATATTTCTGAAAAATTACACAAATTCTGACTAATGAATATAGAACCGTCTTTTTATGTTAAGGTCGGCAGACAGGCTGACGGTCCTATAACACAGCGTTGCTGCAAGTGCGCTGCCGACTGCAGTAGGATTAAGGATAAGGGATTAGGAGATGATAGGGAAATGGGTTCTGGCATCCCTTACTCACTCACCGAAACACAACAGCACACGTGTTGTTATTTCACGGTGGTCTTCAGTAACCACCATTACTGCCGCTAGACGGGCTGTCCAAATGACCGCGAAAACGCAGTGTGCCCTGCCACTGCTCGAAAATTACTATTATTTGTTTATTTAAACACAAAAATTACTATTCTAAATGCCAATTATCATGAAAGTAACAATTACCACATATATGGTAATAAAATACCACACATCTGTGGTCAGCGGTAATGTTTATAATCGCAAAATTAATGAAAGGGTGTTGTACAAAAGAGTCCATTAACCGAGTCTAAACAGCAAAGCAAGATAACAAATAGGAAGATTTAATTATAAAGACTGCTTGTGAGTGAGTTAATAGCTCGAATTTAATTCTGCTAGGGGCATTCCGCCGCAGATTGCATTCCGTAGCCGGCTGCGCGAGTGGCCGCGAGCTTGACGCCCGCTGATGGAATATAAAGCGGTTTCATGCTCTAAAATTAGAGAGCGGTAATATTTCATTAACATAAATGTAAATAGTATTCTGAACCTCAATAAAATTTAATTAAGATATCTGTTTGTGAGATACGAGTCTATGTACAGGATTTTACAGCAAAACTATCCAACATTTCCTTAAAACGCCTTAAATTTTATTATGAAGCTGAGTTAAAGGGTAGTAAAAAAAACTTAACAAGAGCGAGTTGAACTCGCGTGAAGAGGGTTCCGCGCGATGTTACCTATCCGCACTATATTGAGTGATTTACCATGTTATATTAATATCATGGACTTCTTATAGGTTTTCCAATAATCTATAAGTAGAAAACTAATTTCTGTATTTTTTTTCAAAATTTTAGGTTCAGTAGTTTCGGAGATAGGGGGGGGGGGGGGGGGAGGGTCGGACAGACGGACACACGAGTGATCCTATAAGGGTTCCGTTTTTTATTCGGACGAAAACTCTTCTAAAAATTGTTATAAAAAAAGGATGTGTGTGTCAGCCCAAACGTACGACTGGAGTTTACTCCCTTAAACGTATAAAATTAAATGTATGAAAATTTTCTCGTATCTCCTTGATTACTTTATATTGAAAAAAATCTTTTTGTACAGACACGGCTCGTTAACGATTTTATTATATGTATAGATAACGCGGTTTTTAGACGATCCTTCGCGAATATAACAATTTTTCCAGGATAAATCTATGTTAATCCAGGTAAAAAACTATCTGTGTGCCAAATTTCATCCAAATCCGTTCAACCGTTTTTGCGTTATGGAGGTACAAACATACAAATAAACAAACTATCGCGTTTGTAATATTAGGATTGATTCAGAATCACACCACAATATCACTTCATGAAGAAAAACGGATCTTAAAAATCTCAAAAATTAATCCATTAATGTGCATATTCTACTTTCGAGCGAGTGAAACCTTTACAATCGCGAAACCTTTGTTTTTGTCTGTTTTAAAAGCACTCTGTAGTAAATATTTTATGAAGAATGCTTTAAAATTTAACTGGAATTTTTGTCACAATTTTAAATTTAAACAGCGATTTCTGTCGAAATTATTTCTCTAATTGACGAGAATCCACTCAGATGTTCCACGCTATATTCCACCCTATATTTTCGAGATGAGTAAATATTGAGTAAGTGTATATTACCTTCCCAGCGCCGGGAGTTGAGGGCGGCGCTGGGAGGTGGAGAGGTCATACTGCCAATCATGGTAAGAGCCATGATTGAGAGTGTGACCACCTGGAAAGCGGTTGCCTCCTTCTGCGGAGATGTCATGTCACAGAAGGAAGCAGCTGAGAGGGAGCGAGAGGAAGAGGCCGGTCCCGCTTCCCTCAGACGCAGACGGTTGGGCAGAAGAAAGCGGGCATATCAAGCCCGTCTTTTAATGTCCTAGGGGACCTGCGCACATGGCTGGCTAGCTGTGTGTGCCTGCACAAGGTCCCCCCCGTCTAGGGATTGCCCTGGTGCCTCCGGGCAATCCCCCATTGGAGTTAGTCTAGCCAGCAATGGCTAGGCTGCCCTGGGGTGGATCGGAGTTGTTGTCTCGGCAGAGCCCGGTCCATCCCTCTCGAAGGGCAAGGAGACACCGGGGAGTTTTAGTGAGTTTTAGTGGAGCACTGGTGATCCCCACATACCCCTACCGGTAGGAAATCTGTAAATGGATTTCTGTAAAAGTATATATTACCTACATATTAAGTCTAGCTTCTATTTAGTATGTATAGTAAATTTATAATTACACTAAAACTGACAAAAAAATGGGGGTAACAAAAAAAAACAATCAATTCTCTTTTATTTCATTTAGAAAACTCCCCACTCGTGGTTGGAACTCAGCCGCAATGCAAATTTCCATAGTTAGATCTCTAATCTTCACATTTTTTGTCGAGTTTTGGGAATATAGTAGAAATGTAGCTGCAGGGGATCCACCGGAACCACCTAAATTTTGAAAGTGATGTATGAGGAAAAAAGTCTGGGAACCTGTGGTCTAAATTATGCTGCACTTATTTCTAATAAATGATGCCGGTATACTAATAATTCCATAGAGTTAAGGAATGCCGGAGCTCATTCCCATATCCCCATACCACGCGTACGAAGTTGCGGGCTCAGCTAGTATCCTAATAAAATTATATAGAGTAAACTTGAGTAGGTACTATAGAATAAATAAAATGATGAAGTACCTATAGTGTATTCGATAAAAGTTGACGGGTTCTGGATATGAGCTTTTTGTCTTTTATATCGGCGATAATTATATCGCGATATTAATTATTATTTATAAGGCGATATTAATTTAAGAAAAATCATATTTTAAGCATGATTGAAATAGTTATTCAGTTGGCACGTATCATTTTATTCTGTTTTATTTCAGAATTTGACTATTTTCACATGTGTATATTATTATCCAGTGTTTTTCTAAAAATATATATAAAAATTTACAATTATTTCCGCATGCAAATGTAGCTTCCTAATTCAAACTCCAATATTCATGTTTCAGATTTAAAAAAAAATGCCAAAAAATATTGCTTATATATCGATATACACGCCCTATTTTTTGCTTTAGGGAGGAGGTAATTTTCGTCACTATAACAAATTCTTTTTCAAAACATGTAACGTTATAACAATAACAAAAAAAAAATAAAAAAACATAAAAAATGTTAACGAAATAACAAAAAAAAAACAGAGTACCTAATTTCTTTTTGTACTTCATGCTTCTCTTTTCTTTTCAGCATAATCATATGGCACCTGTTTAGAAATTTGTTTAGCAATTATTATAAACATTTAACAACTAGTGATTCTTTTGTTATTAACAATCAATTATTGTAAAGTTTTAGTAATTCTTTACCGATTCCATTGAGAGTTTTATTTGTGTTCTTCGGATTTTTCTATGGTTCAAGAAAGTTAGACATCACAAATTAATAAAATTATAATACTTCAATGATTACCTAATTATTTACTTACAATTGTGGTATAGTTATTTATAAACCATTATTCATTTTTACTTATTAGCAACACGCGTTCTTTTGTGATTCAGCGAGTTAGTAAGAGATTAAATATACAAAAATGTAGTTTACTTTGGGTGTGCCATGAAAATTAAAACAATGTTGAAAATGAAAACTAAGAGGCCATAGACCGCCTCGGCCGATTCCCACTCGAGGTTGATTAAAGATTCGTGTTAAATAAAAATTTACGAAGTAATCAAATGACTGAAAACGAATTTAAGCGAGGGAGTGACTAAGTAAAATTTTTAAGATGTTTTTAACAGTTTCCTTTCAAGTGAAAATTTCAACGTTTACCAAATGAGTAATTTATTTTTTAAACTTATTGAAGTTACTCGAAAATACTTGTCAGTGTACGTAAATACCATTACGATAATTGAAAGCGAGCTTAAAATGCCTGTAGAAACTCTTTATAATATTGTTAAAATTTAATTTCATTAACGAATTTTATTTACAAAAATAGCGACAAAAATCCAGCAAATTAGATGAACTTTCCAGAAAAATAATAATTAATGCTTGAGGATTTTTTGGCGTATTCCTAGTCCAGCCAATAGGTAAGTTCTGTTAAAAATGAAAAAAAATGCATTTATTTTTTTATTAAGTAAGGTAATCTTAATAAAACTTATATATACATATTTATTGAAGTCTCATCAAAAAGATAAAAAATAATTATATTCAAAATGGCCACGTTTAGCTTTGATACGCCTTTAATCTTTTTGGCCACGAATCGCACTGTTTCCATGGGAAATTCAGCCACTGCTTGTTCCAGAGATTTCTTATTGTCAATCCGTAATCTGAAATAAATGGATTGAGATCAGTTATTGAGACCGGCCGCGCGGCCCTCAGAGACTCAATGTCAGCGTGTCGTTTAGAGCAGGCCATGTCCTCCAAAACTGACCATAATTTGTAGTCTAAGGGGTTCAGATCTGGGCTAGACGAAGGCCAGTCTTCAGCTCTTGTAAAGTCCGGAACGTTGGGTAGTTCATGCCTTGTGACCAGGTTTTATTTTGTTGGTACTTTATTTTCAGATAGCTGATGTCCGCGACTTCGCCCGCGTCGAATATTTAGCCTTTGTCCATCCTGAAATTTTATTCTAACTGTTGGTGAAATGATTTTTTAAATAGGTATTATAAATTAGACAATAAAAGAAGTTATGTTAGAAACCTTACAGCGTTTTTTTTTTTTTTTAATTTAAAATTTGCAATAACCTTTAATTACCTCTGCTTATCATCTAGGATGCCAATTTTGGGAGCGAACGGGTAGATATACAAAAATTACCCATACGGATTACGTACTGTTTTTAATTATTACCCCAATCCTCAATGTCAATAAGAGTCATTTGACAGATCCAATGAGTATGAATGCTTATTCAAATACTCTTAGTGGAGGAGGGTAACAGGCAAAAACAATTGTTTTAAAGGAACACCACTCGAATCTCTCCCCAGTGGAGTGCATGCAAATTGATACCACTTCTGTTTTACGACAAAGTGAAGCAGATAGACGATGTAGGTAGCCTTTATACAAACCGAATACAACCATTTCAAACAATATTCGCTATGGGGGATTTGTTATATTTTTATACGTTACTTCTTTTTTATATTAAGATCGGCAGACAGGCTGACGGTCCACTTGATGGTAGGTACCTATAACAGTCGCCTATAACACAAGCAACATTTGCTGCATATGCGCTGTCGACTACAGTATTCTTACTCTGGCATTCCTTACTCTGCTGGCGCTGGTGGTTACTGCCGCCAGACGGGCTGCCCTAAATGACTGCAAAACGCAATGTACCCTACTTTCCAGATCCAGACTAGAGCCAAATTTGAAAAGTGAACTTTTCAAAGTTCACCCTGCTGGGAATCTGGGAACCCCTGCTGGGAACCCCTGCTGGGAATCTGGGAACCCGGGAATCCTAGAGCAAGCACCTTAATCACTCATCCAACGGGCTCGCTGCTTTTTCCTACGACTTTGTCCGCGCCCTTTTTTATTTATTCAGTCTTTATATTTTGCTCATATATTTTTGTCAGGCATTGAATATTTCATTTTTATTTTTATTTAGAAAATATCTATGTAATTTTGTATTCATTTGTAGAGAGAACATTACACAAAATTGCCAATCTGTTTATCCGATCGCTACTAAACTTCACAGGATCACCCGCTGGACTAATTTGAAGGTTGCCTAAAGTTTCATAAAAATCGGTTGAGCGGTTTTGGAGTCCACAGGGAACATATAAGATTAGTATGTAATATTTTGTTATCGTTTTAAATGAATAGTTGAAGTTTTATTATTTTTGTGTACAAAAAATATGGCAAAAAAAGAATATAAAAAGCCTAGCACATAAGTATAAAACAGCCCGAATTTGTAATCGCGCAAAGGCTCAAACCGTTTTGAATAACATCGATATTTTCTTTGCGAAAAAATAATAATTCTTCTATTACTTGCTAAACCCTTTTATAATAGATTTTACAACAAGTACAACAAGAACCATTTTTATCCGAGACTTTTAGCTGATAGTAATGTCGAGGATAAAGATGGTTTTGTGGACGAGTTATAAACTCTGCTTTTGCTTGGACGAGTTATAACTTCGATTGCGAGGAAATAAAACAGTAGTATAACATAACAATTCTTTAAACGCACGAAAAAACAAGAGCTGTTTCCCGCCGCTTTATTTTTTTTAAATCTTACGACATTGATATTGACATGACATTGGCTTGGGCTGCAGACCTATACAGCCTACTATTAAAATTTTCTTAAATTAAATAAATAACCTACCGTACTTGAATTTAAATTTTAATATCTTTTATGTCTTAAAAACACATAAGGCAAATAAATTTAAGTAAATATTATAAAATAACAAATTCTATATATGAACTTCTTATTGTGTTTGGCTGTATGCCTCATTTTCTTTGCCTTAATATAGATACATTTATGAGTAGATACGTTAATACACTTGTGAACAAAATTCGATTTTGTGCAGCCTATATCCTGTACAAATAAGCAATTTCAGAGCATGAGAAGTGAAAAAAATATTTTGTTCTTTAGAACTTATTTTGTATACTTACATACAATTACACACTGACACCTCTTAAAGTTCTCGAAGATTTTAAATTTTTTAACATTATAAGCATTGTCGGTGTTTTGCCAACTTGTTACATATTATATCTTCTATAATATATACTTACTTATACGTATTATAAAATAAAGTCGGTGTTAGTCACTGTCTGTTTCTCCGCTAACTTTTTCTAAAACACCTATCGGATTTTGATACGGTTTTGACAATTGGAAAGAGCGATAAACGATAAAGGTTTTTGTCTGTAATTTACAGTAAAAATGCATGAAAAAATTTAATGTCCGTTCAAAGCCGGGGGCGGGTTGCTATATAATCTTGACAGGTGAGATTATAAAACATAAGAACTTTTTAAAATAATGTTATAAGTCATTCTCTATCATCAAAACTAAAAAGAAAATTTGAAAAAGGTAAATCTTGTCCCTAAGGATTTGAGTTGTCTTTCATTTTACCAGGTTAAGTAAATTCAATTAATTCGTAATCCTAGCCCCGAAAAGTCGGGTCCGTGGCTTAGGCCCCCAGTGGTCGACGCAGATTAAAAAAGATATCAGTGATTAATACCTCGAATCGAATTGAAATTTGTGTAGCAATCTTAAAATTAGGTCAAACTATATTGCTGCGCAATTTAAAAATTAAAAACACGAAATGCATGCTCTACAAGCAATAAAGTTATTAAGTCAGCTGCAGTCGACAGAAATAAAAATAAAAGAGGTTTATTTCGCTGTGCAGAAGTTCTGTAAGAGCTAGCCAAAAAACATTAGCAAAATATATAGCCGGTCCAGCACTGGTACTTTGTAAATATCGTTTCGTTCCAACCAAGTTAAATTGTATCACATTGTTGGTGGACATTATATACAGATTATAAATCTCTCTAGCGATCTACGTTCACCTCTGTGCGCTCAATGTAGCTACGATACCACTAAACTCGTTAACTGATTTCACGCCAACTTCAAAATTTTCCTTCTACGAGTTTTTTTTTAATGTTAAGGTCGACAGACAGGCTGACGGTCCACTTGATGGTAAGTGGCTACCGTCGCCTATAACACAAGCAACGCCAAAGCTGCTGTAATCTTCCTAAATATAATATTTTCGCTTTGAATATTTGCTTCGGTCATTTAACTCTTGTAAATGTTATTAACTGAACCCTTGTTCAGTGAAAATGCTCTATCTTTTTTAAATTTACGAGTAACATCATTAGATATAAAAATATTCTACAATTAATTACCAAGTACAAGTAAGTACTGTCTAAATATATAGCCTTAGAAAGCAATTTAATAATAACTCTTATAACATAAATGCTACAAAAATCATATACAATTTTAAGACATAGTTTTAGAAATCATTTAAATGAACTAAGCAATTAGCTTGTAGTAAAAGGGCAGAATGCGTTTCGCAGTCATCAATTGGACAGCTTAGCTGGCGGCAGTAACCACCCCCTTACAGAACCACAGGATGTGTTATTGTATTTCAGTGATAGACAGTCTGACGGTTTACGTGATATTTGGCTATCGCCTATAACACAAGAAATTCCACAGGTACTGCAAGTACGCCGACCATAGTAAGATTAAAAATAAACAAGGGATTAAGAATGTATTGGGAAATTAATATTGCCATCCCTTACTCGCTTACCAAAAAATAACAGCACACATGCTGTTAATTAACGGTGGCGTAAATTATTTTTATTTTAATTTATATACATTACGATCTAAGTATTGATCCCTGTGGGACGTCGTGTACAATTATTTTAAGGCTGTTTAAATGAAACGCCCAATACCTACATTTTAATTATTTATTCTGGACTCTATTTAGCGCAGAATAAATATGTAATTATTGTAACAAATACAAAAATATGTTACTAATAGACATATTTAAATTGTTCATAATTAATATATTATCTTATTTTAATTTAATTATTAGATACAGTACATAGGTTTAAACTTTCAAAATTACCTGTCAATTGTTCATATTCGAAGTGTTGCAAAATTATTTAATACTAGCTGAGCCCGCAACTTCGTACGCATAGTGTTCGGTTTAGTGCGTAACTTTTTTGTTTAAAACCGATTTGAATGAAACAAACACTAAATGTCACGGGAAGCTTGCTACAATACATCGGTGAAACCCGCATTCAAATTGGTTAAGCCGTTTCTGAGATTAGCGTGCACAAACGCACAGACAAACAGACATAAATCTCTGTAACATAAGTATAATGTGTACAAATTGTTTTTTTTTTTAATATATTTAATGTATAAATAATATAATATAATTAGACATGGCTCTTTTATGATTTTATTATACGTATAGATATAGATTTATTGCATCTCACACAATCATTTATCACGAGAAACATTCATTAAATTTTGTGATAACACGCACCGCTGAATGAAACTTGATGAATTTTCTCCTATAATGGAAAACGTAATAAGAAATCGCAATTTATTTCTTATTGAAATGAGGATAATAGAGGCGAGGCCCCGAGAAGCAGAGAAATTGCTCCCCACAGGGTACACACCCTACAGAATCATGATATTAACATTATAATCCAATTTGTGGCTTCAGTCGAGGTGAAACTCATTAGAAACTTTATGCATTATTGCATCTGACATTGGATCTGTGGAACGTCTAATTCCTGTCCATGAAATGCATTTTATATCACGCAACCGTCTGTCTGTACGACTTTAGTTCTCTCCGAGAAATAACAGGGTTTTGTACAGTCAGACAGGATTTTATGAACTAAGTAAAAGACTTAGCTCTGTGGTTTATGCAGTTAAGCAGATTCGACGCCTTACGGATGTCGAAACAGCTAGGATTGTCTATTTTAGTTGCTTTCACAGTGTAATGAGTTATGGGATCCTTCTTTGGGGTGGCGCTGCGGACATAAATACTATTTTCATTTTACAAAAAAGGGCCATTAGAGCCATCTATCAACTAGATCCGCAGTCTTCCCTCAGAGAAAAGTTCAAAGAAATTAAGATTTTAACTGTTACATGTCATTATATTTATGAAAATTTAATTTACGCGCATAAAAATATTAGTCAATTTAATAAAAAATGTGATGTACACAATATAGGTACTAGGTTTAAAAATAATTTAGATTTACATAAGACGCGACTCCACAAGATAAGTAATTTTTTTATGGGTCAGTGTATACGGTTTTATAATAAACTGCCTGAGATGATCAGAACCTTATCTATAAATAAATTTAAAGTTGTCATTAAAACCAAACTCCTCTCGAAAGGCTATTATAAGGTTACTGATTATTTAAGTGACAATGAAGCCTGGAATTAAAGCCTGGATTCGGAGCTCATACTATGCTTAGTATTGTATATTTACCTTAGGTATTAAGTGTATGATTATAATTATTTTAATTTTTTTATATTGTAAAGATGACAAAAAGAATAGTATCCTGAGTTTCTTTCGGGGTTTCTTCTCAGGATCGTCAGGTCGTTCTTGGCTTTTTTTCCGAAACCCTGGTAAATTTAAATTTAACTGGTAATTCCAAATGACGATCATAAGAGTTTCTTGGAGAAACCTAATTGATAAATAAATAATTTGATTTGATTGATTTGATTTGAGGTATAATATAATTAGATAGTTATTACATTGAAGAAAGCAATGGAACGGAGCGTACTTAAAATAAGACGAATACAGAAAGTAAAAAGCGAACAGATGAGACGGAAAACGAAAGTTATAGATGCCTTACATCATGCTCTAAAACAGAAGTGGCGGTGGACGGGGCAAATGGCAAGATTCATAGACGAAAGATGGACATTAAAGACAACTACATGAGAAGTACCAACAGGAAACAGGAGAAGAGGACGCCCTAGAAAGAGGTGGATAGAGGATATAAAAGCGATAGCAGGAAGCGAAGGAGAAAGAGAGCAATGAACAGAGAAGCCTGGAACAAGCTGGAGGAGGCCTTTACCCAAGAAGTGGTTCCGATCAATGGCAATGAAAGCGATAATGGTAGTGACTAAATCAAATAAATTTATACATTTTATAATTTACATTTTAAGTCACAACATGTCATATTAAAAACTAAATCATTTTTAATATTTTTACATTATAACATTAATATATTTAATTAATTAAAATGTATATAATAGTAATTGTAGATTGGAAATAAACGGGCTTTATTATTTATTATTTTAACATTGAAGGTTATTGAATAAAAATATTATAATAAATTGTTCGTATATAAATTGTTTTTATGTAAAAGCGAACATCCAGGTTTTAGTCCAGGAACATTTTAGTAGGTACGTAAGTACCTACAAAATATTGCTAACAAAATAAAATCTTTTTTAATAATTTATTTCCGTGGAAACGATTTGTTATAAATACAAAAAGGATCCAATACCAGTGGTACGAATAAAATAATGTGGCTTAGGATGGCGTTTCATAAATAGGAAATGAAAATAGAATTTAAAAATAGAACTCACTATGTAAATAATTACGCACAAATAAAAAAGATACCACAAAAAGGGTGTCAACTAATGTTAATACCTATTTTGCAATACAATTAATCCCATCGTAATGGGATACCAATACTCGCAATTTGTGCAAAGAAAGTTAAATCATATTTGCAACTCATTTGTAGTCGATAGTATAACTGGCTATTGTGTAAAAATGGAATAAATTGAAAGTAATTAAGCTGATTACCTTCCTACATGCCACAGTAAAATTAGAAAACATGCGTTCTTGTGTGTGTAAAGATGTCCGAGCCCATTCCCAAAGTCGGCAGTGCACTTAAAACGGCGTCACTTAAAACACTTAAAAATGCGATCCAAATTTTGTCTTTTATCTTAATTTCTTATAATTCTTCTGAAAAAGTACTCATACAACATTAAGGTTGCATATTTCTATAAAAGGCAGACTTCAAAGTAATTGGCTTTCCGTCCTTCGTATTCACATGAAAAATTGAAGAGTAGATATTTAAAATAATGTATTACTTTTAATAAAATTGTCAATATACTCAACCCTGTTAGGAACCAAACATGTGAAAGCCACTATGATCTACATAGTGGGCCATCGTTCCTATTTGTGTAAGGGGCTTGCGCTGAGAAACTTTCAGCTTTTATAAAATAGTCTTGCGGCCACGGGTTCTTAGAGCATTTTTTGAAATGCATAGTACTCTTCAGAGGTAAATCAGTTGAATTTTTAACCACATGACAATGACAATTCATTAAATAAAATGCACGGAAAATTTTAATTATAAATTTAAATACTTCACAGTTAAGTCTTTTGTTAGGTAGGTATATATATAACTTTTTATAAATATTATGTAATATTTTGGCCACTTCAGATGTGTAATTGTCTATTGGTGAACAAAATTATTATCATTTTTTTTGTTACAATTGAATAAACAACGAATTCCTACCAGTTATACAGTCGAATAAGAAATATCACTTCGAAGTTTTACTCCGTTTGCGTGAAGCCATCCTCAAGAAAGACCAGTTGTGGATTCGTTCCAGTGGCACAACATTCACGGCTCACGTTTTTTTTTTTTTTGCGAATTTTTGACAACAAATCTGAGGTCATTTTTATTTCAGCCTCCTTTTTCCTTGAACTTATCTGCACGAGACTTATTCCAGAGATACAGAATACTGAAAAGGAAGACGTATCACGATAATAGACGAGATAGGACCGAAAGCCTTAAGGCTCAATATACATCACATTATATACACCTCAGAATCTGTCAACTCGTTAGATAAATGCTTCGAAAATTGAAAAATGTGTGAGCAGAAGTGTAAACTTTGAGAAATATTTCTTTTATATTCAGAGTTTGGGGATATTTTTATATCAGCCAATGTGTAAATGACTCGAAATACTGAAAAACTCAGAAGAAGCGGTCACGCATATTGAAAACATAAACTTATCTTATACAGAGTAATTTAAAACAATATATATACATATATTGAGTTATATTATATATTTTATTTATTTAAATCTCGTGTTCTAAAGTTCAAGAATGTCCTTAATCCAAATGGATAAGAACTCCATTTCCCTTCATTCATTGTTAATTAATAGTTCATTCATAGTTCGTTCGCACCTCAATTCGTTTGCGAATTGCATTTTTTATCTATGCGCAATTGTTAATGAAAAAAGTGTCTTTATTTAGACACAATTCAGGACATGTAATATTGATGTTGTTTATTCCCAGATATATTTGTAGAACTGTACCGTTCATATCAGTGTCGTAACTAAATTGAATAAGTCGCTCGAGTCATATTAATATCCAAAAAAGCTTCTAGCAAATTTGATTCTAGTCATTATTCCCAGTCTTGTTTTAGTAAGATCATTAGCGAAGTTAACTGGTTTGTTTTCGTGTGTTTTGTTTTCTTTGTGCCGTGTGGTACTTTGTTATTGTGTTTACGTGGGAGACTGAGTCTGGAACTCAACTAAATACCAAGTCAACAAGCATCTATTTCAGCCCACTCTACAAGATTGCTTGTTTCGATTAGTATCACTTATTTGAAATCCCGTTAACTCATTTGAATTATAATGAACGCTTGAAATTTTGCACAGTGTTCTGTTCAACATTATTCAAAACATTAACAGTGAACGGCTTTTGTCTAATCAGTTTGGGTTTAATTCAAACAATTCTGAAGGCGTGACCAGTTCGTAAAGAAAATGTCGTGATAGTAATAATATTCTATTGTACTAATTCAGGAAAGAGCACGATGAATGCTTGATGAGAAGCGAAAATTTCAATACTCGTTGCTCGGGATCCGGCCAGTTGGTATCCACAAAATTATATGTTGGACAAATAACATTATATGCCACAATTATTAATGTTAAAATGGCAAGAGACCGTTATTATTGACAAACAAGATCAAGATTATCCTTGGATAAAATTATAAGAAGTATTGAAAAACAAATAGGAATGATTATAATCGACTGAAGCTCATTTTAGAACAGATACGATACAAATTTAACTTTTTTAGAAGAAAATAATTAAAAAAGTCAGTAGTTGGCGCTGAAACGTGGTTTCTAAGTATGGGCCTCGTAAGAAAGCTCAACGTCGCTCAACCAGCTATGGCTCGGGGTTACACTACGAGATAGAATCAGGAACGAAGAGATTCATAGAAAGCTACCGACATAACCTAGCGGATTAGTAAGTTGAAGTGGCAGTAGGCAGGACACATAGTACGGAGAACTGACGGGTGCTGGGGCCGGAAGTTTCTCGAGTTCTCATTCCCGAACTTTCAATGGCTTGTTTAGATTTTCTGGAAAACTCAAAATACATCGAGGCGTTTGGCGCCAAGTATAAATAAGAGAGCAGACGGGCGAGATGAGTTAGTCGTGCGAAAGCAACTCTTCGGACCTTTTGAAAAGTTATCTGCGACAGTGAACCGGCGACACATTATGGGAATCATTGACGACTTTTGGCAAGTTAAACGGTTTCATCGGACTAGTTTAGTGATTTTGGAAGTCATATTTGTTTGTGAAAATAAATCGTTCGTTTCGCTCTTACACGGCATTTTAATTCAACCCGCACGTTACATTATAAAATAATGGTGGTAAGCAATAGTCGAAAGGGATTATTCCACTTCGTCCCCGAGAGCGTGATCGCGGACGTACCGCGTCACAGATGCATAATTAATTTTATTGTTTTAGTTTGGTTGGTCTTAGTGCGACAAAAATAAAATAAGAATACAATTGTTCAACATAATAGAGCGCGTTTAACATTCGTTACATTATTTGTCTCTTTAAAAACTAAAATACTGACTATGGAAATTAGAAGAAAAAGTTTTCAGTGCCCTATATTCGAGAATGTAAAAGATATTAAGGATAATGTATCGCCAACTACGAACCCATACTAATATCATAAATGTGAAAGTAACTCTGTCTGTCTGTTTGTTACCTTTTCACGCCTAAACTGCTAAACCGATCATCATGAAATTTTGCATACACGTTGTCAAGGATGCAGAAAGGACATAGGGTACCTTTCATCCAGAAAAAAGTACTGTTCATCTAACGCCTGGCAAAGCTATAACTGCAATAAAGATGTTAGGCGTTACATTGCTCATATATTTAGTCAGGCGTTATTTTTTTATTTTTCAACGTGGGCGAAGCAGCGGGCACCAGCCAGTATGTGATAAAATGTTATGAAAGGAATAGATAACAACTTAAAATTAGCAGAAATACTATAAAAGGACCATAGTTTTTACATATCGCCGCGCTTGTGTTTTAAAAATAGATCATCACACACAAAAGTCATTCAGCTATAAAAAAATTATAAAGTGCAAAAGCCTCATCAAATCTTTTAAAGAGAATATCTGCTGATCAGAAAAATGGTTCTAATAAAATTTTGTTGTTGTCCAAGAAAAAACCAGGTACCAAAAGAAGAGCAATAGTTTTGCTTATTCAAAGACAGGAAAAGATAGGTGCAAATTGGTGGAATAGACTGCATTCAAGAGGGTAACACGAGCCTCTAAGACAAAAAAAGAAACTAGTTTGAACATACTAGTTGAACAACAGAAAACCAAGAAACTGTATTACTGAACAGCAGGAGTTGGTGTCATCTTCGAGCGTGTCTGGGGGCTAAACTTACCTTCCACAAAATCAGTAAAAAGTTTGCCTAAATTGTGAAAAACCGCACCTGTACGGTATTTCTGACAGAGCAGCCGCTGCAATTGTTTCTTCAGTATATATATAATAAAATCGTATTTAGATTTTTTGTCTGTTTGTCGGTTTGTTTATTTCTTTGTCTGTGCGTTTGTGCACGCTTAATCTCTGAAACCGGTTAACCGATTTGAATGCGGATTTCACTTATGTATTGTGCAAGTTTCCCGTAACATTTAGTGCTTGTTTCATTCCAATCGGTTTACAAACAAAAAAGTTATGCGCTATACCGAATATCACGCTTACGAAGTTGCGAACGCAGCTAGTCTATACATATAATGCACAATATATCCTCAGATATTGAAGTGGTTTTCTATTTCTATCATATTTTTGTACCATGTTGATTGTGCATGCATTTTATTTGATATTTGTTCATTTTCTATTAATATACCTATGTAATTGTAGTTTTAATAAACGTTATTTTTACGAAAATTCCGAAACCAATTTGTTTAAACCCTTCAATTTGTTTTAACTTTCATAGCAAATTTTTCATCACATTTATTTTTTCCGATATATTAGTTTCCACCGTAATAGGTATATCTTATCCATAAAACTAGGTATATTTATGAATATTTTTTATTGTTATTTATGTTTTAAAAATATTTTGTTTCTAACGTTTAAGTAAGGAGAATTTGAATTTTATTTGAAGAGATGCTTTGAGAAAACTGTAAAATATTGTTTTATTCTATGTTTAAGGTATGTAAAATGAAGCAAATTTCACCCTAAAAAGGTTACGCCAATAAAAGGCACAAGGTCTCTTAATATTTTTTTCTGTTAGAGTAAGTAGATTACAATGTTAATTTCATTGATGCGCTGCCCACCCCGGAGGATTGGCGCCGCAGAGAGGGCTACAGGCATTAGTATGCCGATGGTAAAAAAAGATAAATTTGTTGTTGGAACATTTAATTTATGCGATTTTTGGGGTGGTCTTTCACAGGTTTTATTTAAAGATTTGGGCGTAGAATGAGAAAACAAAACATTTTTTATTTTAGTTCCTTGTTACTTAATGGTGATAATTTAATAAGATTTTTTCTTTTACCCCTCGAACTTTGCTTATTGCCTTGCAAGGTATTATAATAATGTCTTATAAACAAAGATTAAGGTTTAAAGATGATATTCTTGATGAATATTTTGAAATTTATTAATGTTAAACATATACCTATTAAAAAGCTCGTAACAATTCCAACTTATTTAATTCCTTGTTACGCAATATTTGAGAGTTGTAATATAAAATTATTTATAAGAACTAAAATTCATAGCAAAAAAAAAACAATAATTCACAATTCACAAATTTGTATTCAAACTATCCAAAACAAAGAAACGTGTGACACTGCTCATTTATTTTGTATATAACAAGCTCAACAGCTTTGTTAGAATATCAATGAGGATAATGTGTACTGTAGTCAATTAGTTCAATCTCAATACATAAATTTACGGACGTTTTAGGATTAAAGGCAACCATTCTAAGAATACTTATTAAAATATCATACTTATCATACGTAAAAGTAGATATCGGATCAACAATGAATTTTATTGGTCTCAACACAATGCTGTGTTTATAATAATTAAATAAACGAAATAGAGTCCTGCATGACTGGATGACGAAAATCATCTAATCACGTGGAACTGGATATCGTAAGTGTTTCAGGTATTTTTTTATTTATGTTATAAATATAATCAAAGACCTAATTTCCTAATCGAGTTTAAATATAGACAAAACGAAAGTGACGAAAATGTCCATATTGTGCCCACATCAGTAACAGCGGAGAACTCAACTCTCAAAATTGACGAGTAGGATGTCTATATGGGACAAATATTACAATTAGGTGGATCCAACCTAAGGAAAGTGTATCTATTTCAAATGGGCAGCGTGCTTTAAAACAAAAGTTATTTGACCATTAACGGTAAATAGTCCTGAAACATGGTATTTAACTATGGGCCTCTTAAGAAAGCTCAGCGTCGCTCAACGAGCTGTAAGGCTATGCTCGCAGTACTCTGCGGTATCGAATTAGGAATAAGAAGATCCAAACGAAAGTCACCGACATAACTCGGTGGACTAGTAGATGAAGTAGCGTTTGAGCAGGATGTATTTATGAAGAGCTGACAGGTCTAGGTGACATCTACGAATTGCAGCTGGAGCCGGTCAGTTCTCGAGTGAAGAACTCGGACCGGCAAGGCGGCGTAGGACGTCCACAAACAAAATACACCACCTAATATGAACCGCAGCGACACTACTTTTAACCAGTCCGAAAACATTTTGATATATATAAATTTAACTTGAAACATAAATGTTATTGAATTTTATTTTTACATGTATTTATACTGAAACTGAACTGAAACTGATACTATTCTGAAGATTTGAATTATTAAATTATTATGTCTTAAATTCTTGTATCAACAGAAGAAGTGAGTTTTAAAGATTAAGGAATAAACAAAGAAAAGCATTTAATCTGGGTTTTAGTGTGTATTTTGGAGCATTAGCGTTCAAGCCAACAGTCTGAATCCTTATTGATCCGAAGACGAAAGCTTTCATCACGTTCCAACATTTACAATATTTACTATTTACTATATCTATTTACTATATCTACTATATCTAAATTGCCTATAAGTTAGGCAGGTATCAATTACTAAAGAATGTTACTTTCAAAATATTTTTATTCCCTAATTACCTTAATCAATAGGCGCTACATACTCAAATCAAAATCAAATGAAATCAAAATATTTATTTATCAATTAGGTTTCTCCACGAGACTCTTATGATCGTCATTTAAATTTACCAGCTAAATTTACCAGGGTTTCGAAAAAAAGCCAAGATGACGATCCTGAGAAGAAACCCCGAAAGAAACTCAGGATACTATTCTTTTTGTCATCTTTAAAATATAAAAATAACAACAATTATATACACTTAATACTTAAAGTACATATACAATACTAAACATAGTATGAGCTCCGAATCCAGGCTTTAATTTACTTAAATCTTTATATAAATAAGATTCTTTAATTTTATTAAAATTAATGTTATTCTCTAATTTTTTATTATTATATTAAGATCGGCAGATAAACTGACTGTCCACTTGATGGCAGGGGCTACCGTCGCCTATAACACAAGCAACGCCAAAGCTGTCGCAAGTACGCTGCCGACTACAGTAGGATTAAGGTTAAGGGATTGGGAAGGGATAGGGAAGTTGTCTCTGGCATCTCTTACTCACTCACCGAAACACAATAGCACACGTGGTGTTATTTCACGGTGGTCTTCTGTGAGGGGGTGTTTACTGTCGCCAGACGGGCTGCCTTAAGGACTACGAAAAACAATATGTACTGCCACTATACTTTCCAAATCCAGACCAGAGCCAACTTTGAAAAGTCTTTGAAATGTCCATAATTAACCCTACAGGAAGTCGAGGGGAACCTGGGAACCGTCAATAGGGAACCCTAAACGTTAAGACAAGTAACCTAACCACTCATCCAACGGGCTCGTCAAGCTCCTGTGGAATATGTTATTAGTTAAAATACTGTTATAATTATTATTAAAAATATCTCAAAATTATATTTAAGTAAATAAAGCTACATTGTTGTTCATTTTCTCATTAATTTAGAAACGAATCTCACCTGTAAACAATTACGATCGATCTTTTTCTGTAGAAGCAAAAACTACGTCTACCAGTACGACCGAAAACTTGTTAATTAAATGTAGTCTCCAGAGAACAAAAGTTTACTCTAGCTGCGATATGAACTTCCACAGTAGTTTTCTTTTCTACGCGCCAAAAGTGGAATGCTGTAGAAATGCAAATGGGAATGCAAATGTTTTGTACTTGCTCTGAGCTGTATCGTTGAGCGCAATACAACTAACATTGATTTTCATTTAGTCCATTCGATTCGGCAGCAAGCAAGGTATGTACACTGAATGTTTCTAGCCCAGTAATATTTTTACTGTATACGATAAAGTCGCAAACGAAATTTTCTGTTTCAGAGTATTTATTAATATATACATTATACAAGTATATACATATATTGCTGACTAGCTGTGACTGGGACTTCGTATGCGCGGTATTCAGAATAACGCGCACATAACTTTTGTAGGGTTCATCATCATTCGCTTCTCATTCATTCTAATGTGACCTTTTTTTTTTTACATGTACACTGGCCGGCGGATTTTGAACAGAATGGAACGAAAAAGGGAGCAGGAAAAAAAGATGGAGAAATAAGGATTGACAGGTTTTTTTCTGAGGGAGAAAAGGGCATTCTGGAGGAATTTTGCAAAAGAGAAGGTTTACTGGATACAACTGAGACTCAGATATTCTTCAAAGAAATCGGAATAAACCAATCCGAATCTTGTTTCGTTAAGTCGACGAGTTCTGCATAAACCTCTTATTTTTTACCGAAGATCCTGTTCCAACGCTGTGCACAGCATCATCCTCATAAACTGTTAGCTCAGAAGACGTGACTGTAAGGACTGCGGTGACTTCCAGTGTACATATAGGGACTTTAGTGGAATTAAAGTGTGGTGTTTCCTCAAGTCTCTATCTTTCCTTCCATCCCGTCACCCCTACAGTCATTCTAGAATTATTACACTACACTTTTTGTAGGTATATAAACAGAATTGAATGAAATATAAGTGGAAGCTACATAAGTGGAAATCACATGAAAATTGATTAAGCCGTTTCTGAGATTAACGTGCACAAAGGCATAATAGGAATACAACGATTTTATTATAGATGAAAATTCACCAGCCTATGCTGAACATATAAATCTGAGAGCAACTTACATTGGCAATCTCAAAACTGACTATTTTAACTTAATATAAACTTTCAATCATCATCGTTTTACAGTTGATAATATTAATCAGCCAATTCAACTGAAGAGTTATTTTATTGTATTTTTATGGAAAAAAATGTTGGACGTGATTCTTTAATTTTACAAAACTTTTTTGTTTATAAACCGATTGGAATGAAACAAACACTAAATCTTACCGGAAACTTGCTGCAATACATCAGTGGAAACTACATAAAAATCAATTGAGCCGTTTCTGAGATTAGCGCAAACAAACCTACAGACAAACAAAAATTCTAAAAAAATTATTTTTGACCTCGGTAACATAAGTACAACGTGTATCAATTGTTTATTTGAAAAAATATGTAATGTACAGACACGACCCGTTTACGATTTTATTATATGTTTATACATATCTACATCACAAACAGAACACAGCCTATATTCTGTATCACAAATATTATATGATCTATATCACATGCCTTTATCTTGTGTGTTTTTGTTATAGAGCACCACGCTAGCAAGCAAACTGAGAACTTCATATAGTCTGGAACTGGAATACTGAGCCTTCATCCACTTTTACTCCAACTCTCTTTATTTTATTTTCATCTTAAATTGAAGTAATTTTTGTCTTAATTAATTAATGAATTAATAATTACTACCTACATAATAATATGCATGAAAAAACTTTGTAACCTTATTTAATTACACTGCGTTGAGTTATATAAAGAGTTTATATAATTTAAGTTTAAATGGATAAAAGGAGTGCAAACGACTAAAAATAAAATGAATATTTCTCCGGCAATGTCAAATACATAATAGTCTGCGGTTTTTCGCAGAGAGCAAAAATTGCCGTCACAGTTTTTTAAAAAAGTAAAATAATTTACTTTTTGATTACAGGATGACCAACAATTTGGTTTTCTTTTTCACATAGAATGTCGATAGTGGGCTGAAGGATCACTTAGTGGTTGACTGTTACCGTCGCCTGTAACTTATTTACACAACGAAAAACAATAAAGATGCAGGGTTTCACGACTGTTTTGCAACGTATGGTTGGTATGGGTCAACATAACATTTTTTAATATGGGAAATCATTAACCGAACAAAATAAATACTGGTAAATAATAAAAAGTGACTTAAAAGTAGTCTAAAGTAGTCACAAGGGCTTAAAGTTACCTATTAAAAAGCTTAAATAAAAAGCTAAAAATGACCTGTTAAAGGTTACTAGTAAATTAAAACAAGGACTAACATAAGACCAAACACAATATTTACCAAAATGAGCGCAACTTAATAACCTACGAATGAAGGTGCAATTTTTTTCTTTTATTTACATTTTAAATAATATGATCCATTTTTAGTTCTTATTTAATTTACATATGTACAATGCCTTAAAATAATGCCTTATGACTTATTATATTAAAATATTCATGAAATGTTTAAAAATCGCAGAGTTATATATCTTTCAGCGATGCTGTTAGCGTGTCCTCTCTAGCAACGACGCTGTTTTCTTCCTAATAGTTGCATGAAAACCGTCAGTTCTTGCTTCGGCAAACATTTGAGAGGCACTACAAAAACGAGGCAACCCCATCAGCATCAATGCACAACGAATTTTTGTAACTTCTCGGAGAAGTTACAAAAATTCATGCAGTCGTGCGTCGGAGCTGACACACACACATTTATTATAAATTAATTTAATGACATAATTACTTTTCCTAAATGAATTATTAAACCTTGTGAGCTTTTGACGAGCTCGTTGGATGAGTGGTTAGATTGCTTGCCTTAACGCTTTGTTCTAGGGTTCCCGGGTTCGATTCCTGGCAGGGTCAACTTGGAAAAATCAACTTTCCAAATTTGGCTCTGGTCTGGATTTGGAAAGTAGTGGCAGGGCACACTGCGTTTCACAGTCATTTGGGCAGCCCGTCTGGCGGCAGTAACCACCCCCTTACAGAAGACCACCGTGACATAACAGCACGTGTGCTGTTGTGTTTCGGTAAGTGAGTAAGGGATGCCAGAGCCCATTTCCCTATCCACTCCTAATCTCTTATCCTTAATCCCACTGTAGTCGGCAGCGCACTTGCAGCACTTTAGGCGTTGGTTGTGTTATAGGCGACGGTAGCCATCTACCATCAAGTGAACCGTCAGCCTGTCTGCCGACCTTAACATAAAAAAAAGAGCTATAGGTATACTTGCGTACATGCAACGTGCAATAGCAATAGCCAGTCAGTAATATAACCGTCTCCCCTGCATAACACTCTCGTCATTAGGGGAGTGCTACTCGTAAACCACTCGTAATGGGTTTTATCTTGGCCTATAAAATTTATTTACACATCTCCTAGTACATTATCGGGACCTCATTCAGTAATGTACGCGACAGATAGTTCGTGATGCTTCTCATAAATCGAATTTGCAAATCATACGACGTTATGAACTCTGTGTCATTTTCTTTCATTTCATGACTCCATACAATTAATTTATGTTTACCGATTTGTTCACTGTACCTATTCGTTTTTATCGTTTTCATTTTATTTTGTAGGCTCTTTACTAGTTTCTATAATTTAATATAATTTTACATGAGTCCCACAACACTATAACAAAATTAGTTTTTTTTTTGTTTCAATGTTACAATATCCCTTCAAACATTATAATCCGATTAACACCATTTTATAATAATATATAACGCTGACAAAATACTACTAGCCTATATTACTACATATATAGACATACTAGTCTATACTATAATATTATAAAGCTGAAGAGTTTGTTTGTTTGTTTGAACGCGCTAATCTCAGGAACTACTGGTTCGAATTGAAAAATTCTTTTTGTATTGAATAGTCCATTTATCGAGGAAGGCTATAGGCTATATAACATCACGCTACGATCAATAGTATTATTATATATATAAGCAGTGTCCAGTACCACGCGCTCCACGCGCACTTCACGGCCGTATGGGCCGCAGCGAAGCGTGGCCGAGTTCAGCTAGTTTTTAGATGTTTAACCGCGTGCAATATATTTAGCCTATGTCCATCCTGATATTCTATTCTAACTATTGGTGAAATATTTTTTTAAATCGGATCACTGCAATTTTAATAAAGCAATAATAAATTAAATATCCAGACTTCCATTTGGATAAGAGACTAACATGGGCCAATCATATTAAAGCGAAGAGACAAAAAGCAAATATGCAATATCAAAAGCTATACTGGCTGATAGGACGCCAATCCAGGCTCTCACTGAGAACTACTCATATACGAATGCATTATAAAGTCCATCTGCACTTACGGCTTAGAATTGTGGGGAACAACCGGTGATTCAAATCAGGAGATATTACAAAGGTTTCAGAACAATGTTTTGCGGATGTTATCTAATGCTCCTTGGTATGCTCGTAATGCCGAGATACATGAATATCTTGAGATGCCAACCATTAAGGAAGACATAACCAAATACTGCACAAAATAATATAAAGACAGACTTCTGCACCGTACAAATTATCTGGCTCGAGATTTACTTAAAACAGAAGAACAAATTGCTCGCCTTAAAAGGTGGCAAATTCTAAATCTTGACAAACGGCATTAAACCTCCTAGATTAAAACTCAAATGGTTACGGTTCTCGCTGGAGAATCAACCTACATGTAATCAACGTGGGAAAAGATCTGATCATGGCTCTGGAGCCGAAGGCAGATATAATAATAAAAAAATAAATCGGATGACTAGTTTCGAAGCTTACACAAACAAACAAACAATCATACAAAATTTACCTCTTTATAACATTAGTTTAGATTGCAGACTCTTCGCAAATTGTACACGCAAACCAGGTGACTACTAATACAACATCTTTGACACAAACCTTTCTCATTTATCGCTCTTTCCATTAGTGACAACAACCAAAATCCGTTGCGTGGTTATTCCTATAAACCGGAAAAAGAGATAAAGGAGGACAGGGAATTTACTCGTATTTTATAATATGTATTAGGGACCCGCGTCGGCTACGCGCGGGTGCAATTTTATATACACAAATCTTATTCATGCATCGGTCTTTCTATTACTGAAAGGCATATCGAAATCCATTGCGTGTTTTAGTGTATGTATGGATATCGTAAGTAAATAGTTTCAAGCACAGATTATTAATATATAATATCTAATGGGTATGGCGACTCAGGTCTTAAATGAAAAATGACAGTGTATCAAAATGCCTATCTATAGGTATAGGTATTTTCTTATTCGAGGTATTTGTCATAAAGAACAAAAATGAGATTCATTTAAATTCTTTTCGTATTCAGGGGCCCTAGCCAAGATGCAAACGCTTCCTTTGCGTACTTACGAAACGAAAGAAATAAAGCCCGGTGATTGGTTGTTGTAACAGTTGTAACTTCAACAACCAATCACCGGGCTTTATTTCTTTCGTTTCGTAAGTACGCAAAGGAAGCGTTTGCAATAGTTTGCATCTTGGCTAGGGCCCCAGTTTATGTGTGTCAGAGAAACGTCTATATCGAAATAAAAATGAGATTATATAGAGCTGTGTTGTGCGTTCTAATATACATATTTACCAATCACATTTGTAATGCATTTGTTGTGGAAAGTATAAAGTATAACTGTTTATTAAGTAAAAATTGAGTAATTACGAAGAAAACGATGAAACTAGAGTACCTACGCGTGCTGTTATAAGCTCTACAACACGATATAACTAGGGGATGGAACCCATTCACCTTTCTCATTTATTTTCCGTTATTCTTTGTCCTATAAAGGTCGATAGGTGACAAATTTGGATCCTCTATTTTATAAAATTGCTTTCGTTAAAATACGACTGTAGTCACCTTTCTTCAACTGAAGCATGTATGGCTACTTTAACTATTGTTAATTGTTATTATTTTCTAACAATGCGTATATATTACACAAATAAAGCCTGGAAAATATACTGTGTTAGTACCATTGCAGAATATTTATTAATTTCGGTGCTCAATTTCTACTAAATCTTAGTATACAAAGAGGAAAAGACAGTTACCACCTTAATAAATGTTTAGCCATTACAAAATAAGCCCGAATTGTCTGAGTGAGATAACCTAAAACTATCCAACTGATGATAAGTCATAAAGTTGAGGGACTGACATTCCCACAACTATTACGGAAAATCTTTCGTCTCGGACATTTTTTTATATAATTTTGTAGCAGTAAACGGCAAATAATGTGAGAATATTTTTTTAACCAAAGATACAGACTAAAGGTCCACTTGATGGTATGTGGCTACCGTCGCCTATAACACAAGCAACACCACAGGTGATGGAAGTGCGCAGCCAACAGTAGGATTAAGGATAAGGGATTAAAAAGGTATTGGGAAATTGGCTTTGGCATCCCTTACTCATTCACCAAAACACAACAGCACATGTGCTCTTATTTCACGGTGGTTTCTGTAAGGAGGTGGTTACTGCCGCCAGACGGGCTGCCCAAATGTGCCAAATGTGCCGAAACGCAATGTGCCCTGCCGCTACTTACCAGATTCAGACCACAGCCAACTTTAAAAAGTTGATTTCCAAATTTAGTTTTACCGGGAATTGAATCCGGGATTTGCCTATGAATGCCTAGATAATTACTATATGGCCTAGTTTTGCGCTATTTTTACTGTATTGATAAATTAAATTTAAGTTTTAGATTGAATAAATAATAAAAGTAGAAGAGACAAATCACTTGTAATGCTTTCTTTGACTTTGGGGCTGGTTGTTAACATTAAATATAACACATATTCATGATAAATGATACATGGTACAATACCATGATTTTATTGTATTTTAATTGAATTTAATTTCTCATTACATGTTAAAAAATTCAAAATCAGGGTACGTGTTGGTTCAAATTTCTATTCCATTTAATTTGAAACTCAGAATGCTAGTACCTCTGTCCCAATTCCCACATACAATCCCACGGTGTACGCACAGTAATCTGCTGATCTGCGGTTATATAACATTGGAATGAGTGAGTCTCCCCCAACACGTTGCAGGCTGCATTCTCTAGCTGTCGTCCCTTCGGAGTCATAACGGCTGTCGCGATATAAATCTTCTCACCCTAACTGTACTGCTGTTACAGCCTCCTTTCAGGACGCGGATAAAGGCTTTTATTTTTCGCGTTGAGCCCTTTTATGTCCTGCGTTTTGATTGCTTTCTATTTTATTGGAATACAGACGTTATTACTCCTGTTAGTTTTAATTGACAAATTAAACCCGTTTAACATTTATTTGAAAAAAGCTTTTAAATTAAATAAAAATTAAATTAAATCCTTACTTATTATATTTAATTAAATATATTACATTATATTAAATTTATTAAAGGAAAGTAGTCAACTTTCATCCCCAAGAAGATATGTGGAATTCTATGAAGTTTTAATTTTATACACCGTTAACCGTAAACAGACAGAGTTGTTTTCGCTTTTATATTTTATTTTTTTGTTAAGATCGGCAGACAGGCTGACGGTCCACTTGATGGTAGGTGGCTACCATAACACAAGCAACGCCACAGATGCTGCATGTGCGCTACCGACTACTGTAGGATTAAGGATAAGGGATTGGGAAGGGATAGGGTAAATATAACTGTATAATATTTAAGGTACGAGTATTATTTTAACATAGTATTTACTATAATTATTAATAAAATATTTATTTTATATCAACGAATCTATATATTTCTATTTGAAAAATTATAAAAAACTTGTTTTAAATTTGAATTTTTTTTGTCTAAGCAATGCTGGTCGTTCATTTGATAATGTCCACCATCGTCTGTAAACATAAGCAAGACAAGGGATGATGCAAGATCGTTGCCGCTAAAGATAGGGGAAAGGTGTCATTGGTGGAATAAACACTGGCTTAACTTACTCGCTTATTTTCCCGAATAATCCAAATGGAAAAGAGATTCCAAAAATTATTATATTAATTTACATCTTTTATCTTTCCACGCTACCTTTCATTTTCTATCTTCCTCTTAGGAACTGATTTAAAAAGTCCTTTGAATTTAGTCTTTTGAATCGTCGTAATCGTTTGTTTTCGCGCATAATAAATAATAAAGATGATCGGCGATTTTCCATACATTCTAGGACTAGATATCTGATCAAACGTTACAATATTGCAACCAGTGTAAATTGTTACAGAAAATAACAGCTTATTGTTACATCTATTTAGTTACAAAATTTGGTTTGGAATATATATAGTTTTTAGATTTTACAAACAAACACAAAACATAACTACATATTACAATAAATTATAACTGCAATAATAAAGTGGTATTCGAAAATGTAAGATTATAACGAATCAAGCTCAAAAATAATTTTAATATTATTTATATTTTACTGCCTTCTTTTTGGCGACGTTTTTAGCACCAGGGAAAAGTAAATATTTGAACTGACTAGAAACCTACATTTAAAATATTACCATTGATAATTATGTATTAAATAATACATATCTCTGAAATAAAAATATAGATAGGTACCTTATTTATAAAGTTTTTCATCCATTTACAAAATTATTATCTTGAGAAATTATTACTCTTTTCTATAGCCGGAAAAAAGTGTAATTAAATTACATTTGAGGAAGAAAAACAAACTAAGAGTCAATTGAGGATGCGTCCGATTGGTAGCGTGTTTCCAAAACGACTCGCAACAGGCACGCAAAAAGGCTCGTACAATTTATGTTGCAGTCACACTCCCTTACCATTAAAACTGTCCGTCCATCCGTTTGCAGATTTAAACCAAACGGTCGGCTGTCACGAATCTAAAAAACATTTATCACTCTCGATTTTCCGCCCACAGCCCACGGGCAAGGAGCGTGTTTCGACTATATTTTTCATTGATCGCTGCTTAGCAAACCCAGAGCGAGGGAAGTTTTACGAGCTGCTCTGTGATTCTGATCACGTGGATAAAATTTATTATGTCTTTATGGGTAATGATCGGTATGCTAATACAAATAACTCATATTTGCAAACAGATTTTCCAAAATTATTCCTATTATTATGTTTATCGTGACCATTTCTCATCGCTTCTTTATTGGAAAATGAAACATGCAGGGTTTTCTTTGTTTAGCACTTACAGTTTGATTATTCGTTTTTAGGCGAGGAACAAGGTTCATTATGGTTTAATGTTTGAGAATCTCTTGGGTCTTCTTTAGTAACATGAGTTTGAGAAACTAGTAAATGGTGTCTAAGTAGTGGCAGGGCCCACTGTGTTTCGCAGTCATTTGGAACGCCCCTTTGGCCATTACGGAATACCACCGGGAAATAACAGCAGAATCCATTTAATTATTCCTTCCTAATCCTTTAACTCCTTAATTCTACTGTTACGACTAACCATGGACATTCTGGTAAAAGCACTCGCGCCGGTCGAAAATCTCGAACGCTCCCCACTATCGATAGCAGTCACGTCACTTTCCGGTTAGTGTCAAAGGAAATTAGTCCTTGTGTTCACAACATAGGGTTCACATTCAACAGAAAGAGCATTCCCGAACTTTCATTGAACTTGTTTACAATCACGGAGTAGAAAAACAATTCCGTGTTTACAATACTTCTTTATTTTTAGTGAATTCGAAATAGATCGAGACGTTTGGCGGCAAATATAAATAGGAGAGTGGCGGGTGGGAGACACAGTTGAGCTGTAGCCTGCGATTCGAAAGCGACATTTCGGAGCTTTGTGAAGTTACCTGCGACAGTAAACCAGCAACTCATTAAGGGAATCATTGACGACTTTTGGCAAGTTTAACGGTTTTATAGGAAAAGTTTACCTCTTTTGGAAGCCATCTTGGTTTGTGGAAAATAGTTCATTTTCGCCCTTACTCACCCCGCACGTAACACTACTGTGGTCGACAGCGCACTTACAACATCTGTAGCGTTGCTTGTGTTATAGGGAACGGTAGTCACCTACCATCAAATGTACCTACCGTCAGCCTGATGTCTGACGAACTTAACATAATAAATAAACTTCTCAAATACATAAAATTAGTAAAAGTTAAGATTTAAGACGACTTTACAAATTATTATATGGTATACAAATTTTTGACCTTAGTGAGATAGATTTTTGATGTTACCTACCTGTTTTTTGGGTTATTATGTAAAATATTTTACACACAGTAAGAGTATGTCCCTATACAGTTCAGTATCCTTTATAATCCTATATAGTCCAGTGCAAGTGTGTCCTAGTGTGGAATTGTTGTACTCCTGACGTTTAGGTATGAACTGGGAGTCAGTTTAACGCAAACCGCCGCCGCAATAAATTTCAGAAAACGTGTGCTAGCAAAACTAAATTAACAACAAAGCAAATGAAAGATACATTTAAACGAAGCCTAATTGCTAAATAAATGGTTTACACGCTTACTCCATTACATAGCTGTAACCCTTGCAATTTTACTTTTGAGCTCGGTCGACGCACGGCAGTTTGAGTGCTTTGACATTCATTTATCTCCATTATAGATCTGCTAAGGTAACGGCTCGACGGCCGTGCCTGTAGCAGGAACGGGTCCCCAGTGTGTACTCTCCCTTACTAGTAGACATAATAATGAGAGCGGAGCGAACTGCTATTCATTTATTTTATTTTTATTTTCACCTTACATTTTTGTTTCAATTTTTTTTTTGTTTATTTTTGAATAAAACTCGCAGCGGAGCGTAAAACAACAGCATAATAAAATGGAGCCTTGGGCCTTTTGCGTCATTAACCGAACCGAAGACTAGCGTATTAAATGAGAACTCGGCAGAACAATGAAGTATGAATACTCATTCATTGGTCTTATTTCTTTTGGTTGGCTTTTTCCTTTGAACGCCTCAAGTCGTGTATGTACCTAAATATCATCATATTATATAAATCCTCTACAGAAAATTTTGGCGGAAAATATTTTCGAATTAAAATCATATTTTTAATCTTCGAGAATATTTTTTTAAAATTTCAATTAAAAAGTATTACGATCCGCTTGCTTGCACAAAAGAAAATAAACACAACAGGGAACATGCGTCTAATTAAAAAAAGATTTAAATAATTTGTTTATGAACATTATTGCTTTAAAATTATGTCTATGTAAATATTTTTTAATATTATTTCTTTTTCGTTAAGAAAATAATTTTTCGTTAAAAAATAGTGGGAAATTCAAAACAACGATATTTTTCACATCGAGTCTATATGACAGTGTTAAAAAGCACGTAGTTGTTTGATTTGGGATTTTTTAACATTTAATTGTTATTGTAGACTGTGACGTCACGACAAGCGCGCCAAATGGGCGATTGCCCGTAGCTGTTAGTAAATTTTAATATTTTTTTTACTAAATTTTAGTTTTTCGGCGCTGGATATTCATTTTTCGGTTATATAACGTTATATAACAATACCTATCGTATGAAAATATTTAAAAAAAAAAATTGCATATTCAATATTGCTTTTGCCTGTCGCTAGACGGGATGTCCAGTTTAAGACTACGCAACGCAGTCTACGCTTCTGAATAAGTACTTTAATAGTGTGTAACTAAAGATACCTACATTGTACACCAATTCGAGCACTGTGTTAAAGCGTAACTAACGCGTGTACCTAGTGTTAGGCTTTAAGCGGTGACAGTATTTTCGAAATTTAACTTCAAAGGTACTGTATAAACTTAGGTAAAAAAACTCGCTATTCTCCTAAGAACCTGCAGCGTATGATTCTTTAAAAGACAACCAAATGAAAACCAATGAATGTCCTTTAAAAGACAGACCAATTGAAACACAAACAAATTGAACTAAATTTGTAACTTGAATTTTCTATATTAAACGTATTTTTCCTCAAACTCATATTACATCAAATAAATCGATTGTCGCTGTCGAAACAGATTCCCTGAAATTAAATAACGTCATAATAATCAACTCGTTGGCTGTCCGAACTGAAATTCATTACTGAAAACGTATTATTGTGTTTCGTTTTAACTGAAAACAGAGTAATTACAGGCGTTAAATTGCTATTTATTCTCACATTTCATTGTTCCAAATGGAACTGTAATGTTTTGGAATTCATACAAAACCAAATACACATTTTCATAAAATCTCTGTCTTCCTACCAACGTACGAGTGTGTTTTATGGCCATTTTGTTGTCCATGGAACGTTGATCTACTTACCCTTAAGATTGTTACAGAAGTTTTATGACAAAAAAATGATATAATATTGACCAAAGTATCCATAATTCACAACGTGATTTTATTATATACTAGCGATCCGCTCCCGGCTTCGCCCAGCGTGCAATTTTTATATATATGAACATTTCCGTTTATCCCTCTTTCCATTAGTGAAAACCGAATTAAAATCGGTCTACCCGTTCAAGCGTGTTGCCGTGACCAAGGGAAATGGGGATTCATTTTTATATATAGAAACAGAAGATGATTTAGATAACGGCTACGTCGCGTCGTAATACACAATCTATTGTATATTCAACAACTAGATAGATACACATTCTATACAATCATGTGTAACTTTACATATGGCGGTATTTACTACTAGTAAAGTATGCGAAAAAAAAAACCGGAAAGTATAGTATAGAATAACTATAACATATATAATAAAATCGTAAACGAGCCGTGTCTGTTATATTAAATATTTTTTCAATAAAACAATTTGTACACGTTGTAGTTTATGTTACCGAGGTCAAAAAAATAATTTTTACAATATTTGTCTGTTTGTGCGTTTGCCACGCTAATTTCAGAAACAGCTTAACCGATTTCACTGATGAATTGTAGCAAGCTTCCCATAACGTTTAATGTTTGTTTTATTCCAATCAGTTTATAAATAAAAAAGTTACGTGCTATACCAAATACCACGCGTAAGAAGTTGCGGGCTCAGCTAGTATCAAAAATAAAACCCGCACCATCTATTGATAAGTTTTGTAAATTCTTAAAACTAATATACATACTTGTGTTACGGGTTTTTCGTATTTTTCTCATGATTGAGTAACTGACCCAGAAAATGCGGCATTTGTATCTCGGACATCAAATCCCATTGCTGGACAGAAGCAATAAAAGGAGTCTCCTGGTCACAAGGAGCATAAGCTTATAACTCACTTCTTCACCTTCATAACACGATTTTCAAGAATACTAGTCTTATCAGACACGAAGGTTCGCCATGAAGTTTTTCTTAACCATTAAAGCAAATGACTATTTTTGTAAACAACTTATATTTGGTTGTAGCAGGGCGCATCTCCTTCGCAGTCATAAATAGAGCAATCCGTCTGTCTGCTGTAATCACCTATTTAAAGACCATCACCGTTAAATAAAAGCGCGTATCTACGCTGTTGCATTTCGGGGAATGAGTAAGGGATGCCAGAACCCATTTCCTATCTCCTTCTTATCCCTTATCCTACTAAGATCGACACTTGCAGCAGCTGCGGCGTTGCTTGTGTTAAAAGGTCTGCAACCACGGAGTGTATACAAAAAAGAGATGGCCTAAACAACTGTGCACTGATTTCAAACTAGGTCCTGATGGTCCTGACGTCAATTTTTGTGGGAGTGGTCTTGGTTACGGATTGGGCTTGTTTTTTGTAGACTACAGTCACATTTCATTTGCAATTTAGGTATAATAATTGGGCGGAGTCTAACCTCCTCCTTGCTCCGAGCAGTACTCACATAAAGCTCTATTGGAAAATCCAATAACAACATCTCTTTTTGTATATGCTCCGTATCAGCAGGCTTAGCCTGCCTGCTGACGTTTACATATAAAAAATATTTATTAACATTGCCGTAACGTAACGACTGTCGCTACATCGGTTTTTTATGTGACATACATCAACTAACATTGAAATTATCTCCATATTTTAAATGTGATCCAACAACGCTAAGTAATTATCCGCTATTGAAAAAATATTTTTCCATGAAAATATACTGTTAGATGCACAATTTCATACAAAGCGTACAACAAATTTATGCCAGATATGAGAAATTATTAGCTAAAGTACTCAAATTATTTAGTATTAGTATCATAATAAATCTTGTATCATAATATTAGTATTGTCTATACATATTATACGTATGTATAGACAATATATGTTAAGGTCGGCTGACAGGCTGACGGTCCACTTGATGGTACTACCGTCGCCTATAACACAAGCAACGCCTAAGCTGCTGCAAGTGCGCTGGCGACTGCAGTAGGATTAAGGATAAGGGATTAGGAGTGGATAGGGAAATGAGCTCTTGCATCCCTTACTCACTCACCGAAACACAACAGCACACGTGCTGTTATTTCACGGTGATCTTCTGTAAGGAGGTGGTTACTGCCGCCAGACGAGTTGCCCAAATGACTGCGAAACGCAGTGTGCCCTTCCACTACTTTCCAAATCCAGACCGGAGCCAAATTTGAAAAGTTGATTTTTCAAAGTTGACCTTGTCGGGAATCGAACCCTGGAACCCTAGAACAGAGCTAACGCTTAACAGGCAAGCACCCTAACCACTCATCCAACGGGCTCGTATTATGTTACCGAGGTAAAAAATAGTTTAATTTTTCTCTGTGTACCTGTTTGTGCGTTTGTGCGCCCTAATTTCAGAAGCGGCTTAACCAATTTGAATGCGGTTTTCTCTGAAGTATTTTCTATAACATTTAGTTTTTGTTTTATTCCAATCGATTTACAAACAAAAAAGTTACGTGCTATCCGAATACCATGCGTACGAAGTTGCGGCCTCAGCTAGTAGTATCATAAAGTTCAGATTACTTTTTAAAGTAATACTTAAAACGCGTGTGGTCACTGGGCTATTAACGATACCCTAACAACTTTGAACGGTTAATGATGGATCTACCAATAAATATATTTCATCAGAATTTTCTCTCGGAAATTTGCATCCATTTTATTTATTTGTTACTTGTTAATATATGTATGTATGTAGGTATTACTGTTAGTCCCGTTTGGTCATCAGGTTGCACGAGTATTCTCAGTTATACCAAAATGTACGTAAAGTCCGTAGCTAAGTAGAGTAGTGCCGTAGCTACAGGCTGCAAGAAGGGTAGAGTATTAATTTGGGAGCTTAGTGCCACATGCGGTTTGGAATACGTTATGAATGACCCATTTGAATGAGACGATACGAATCACTCTCAAAAAGTTTAAAACTCTGGTGTCTCTTGAAAGGGTTTAGTCCACAGCAGGGGTAGAAACTCCAAGGGGATACAGATACCATGGACACATCTTAGGCGCACATCTTAGACACAAATTTAACTTTAGGCAATCTTGTTGACTTATTTAAATTATTAGCTATTTAATACATTTTCATTACATAGTTAGCTATACTGTCGGTTATGCAACACATATAAAAGCATTAATATATACCGTATTATTGGCAATTTACTCTCATAAAATGTAATGTTCAGATACATAAGTTTAGATAATTTTTCTCCCTTTTTAAAAAGTAACCATAATAATTTATAAAAAAAAGTGTCACATATAAAGTGTCATTTCACGTGAAGCGGACAACCAAATAAAATGAGGTCGTGAATTCTGGTCAGTTATACTTCAATTGACATGAATGTGTACACACAATTTTTTTTGCATGTAATTTTTTATTGCTGAGTTATGAGCCTTTAAAAATTGACTAAGAATAAAGTCATGAATTTTTGAAAGCTTATTACCTGTATCAATTAAATTGTAAAATAAACTAAAATGTATCGGTTCTTATAGTTAAAAAGTTGAAGTTTTTAATTTTTTTGACGAATTCTAAATTTTTTTTTTACGTTGGTAAACCGGAATTGAACATTTCAAATCGATATTTGAGTAACTTAGACCCTTTTTTTTAAATTTTTAAACCTTCAATTAAAGCTTTAAATGTACTTATTAATTACCAAAAAAAAATTAATTTTAATTGTAGTGTACGAGCGTAGGAACTCAGCAATTTCAATATTTTAGAAAAACCTTTATAAATGGTAGGCTATTGACATCCCAATTTCAAACGTACACAATAGTTAGGATGCTTCCATCGAAAAACGTTTTTAGATTTTAGTCAGTATTTACAAGAATTCAACCCGCGAAAATTTCACAAATTCTGCACATTTTAGATATTAATTATACTAGATATAAAATTAATTTCAGTTTTTTGTCATGCAAACTTTTGTATTATGTCCCAGAAATGTCATGTTTTTTTATGTATTTCTATGACCTATAATTAATGAGTGACCATGGAATTACGTAGTATGAAATCAGTAAGCAGTTTGAGTTGGAAAGTGACCTCTTAAATCTAAAGACTAAACAAATAATTATGTAAGTTAAGTGCATCAAATGCAAACTAGTCTATGATGTCCCAGGCAACAAACTAATGATAATTTTATCACTAAGTAGTCTGAATACAGTTAGTAGCATTACTGCAGGTATTAAACACATTTTTTTGGGGAAAAAGATTTAATTAATTAGTGTGAGACTGGAAAATGCAAATAAAATGAAATCCATATAATTGTTTTAATTGTTTATTTGTCGTTCGTTTTAATGCATTATATATTTAAATAAGTTTCATAACAAAAGTTTAAAGTAGTATGTATAAATAGTCTTACCCTATCGTTATGACTGTAGGTATCATCGAGTGGATAGGTAATTTGTTGTCGATTATGGCGTAGGTATACTGTATATTAATGAAATTCATAGAATATTTTAGAAAATTGTTATCATATTGCAAAGATATCTTTCGGCTAGAATAATTTACATATTTCCTAAGTACAAAAATATTAACTCCTGAATATCTATCGAAAGGAAAACGTTAAAATAAGTCTTCATGAAATCAATTTACAAAAATAGCCAATAAAATGTACCTTATTTATTTGTACCCCTTTACATCAGAGTATCCTGGTTTGTATTGTTACATGTGTACATAGAATTTTTCCTAAGCACAAGAACACGAAAGATTTTGACCATATCTTCTTCTAATACAATTAAACGCTATAACAATGTCTCAAGAAAAAATTAACGACTTTATTACTATTAAATAGTATTTGAAATTAGTATTCTATATTGCTCATATTTGTACAAAGTTTTCGTCATGTATTGGTGTTCTAATTCAGAAAATATACAAATATACTATAATATACAATGCAATTGAATCGGTCATTCCAAAAACCTCATAAGTCACCTAATTAGAATTTTTCAGAAATTAATAAAAACTGTTTCATACACAAACAAATGAGTTTTAAAGGAGTTTTTTTATGTTCAATTTAGTATTTGGAGTGGTAAAAAATTAAAATAGCGAATAACCTTTAAAGCTTATTAATAGAAATAATGAAAAAACCTGAAAAACAGTTCTTGACTTATGTTGTTTTAGCGAGAAATAGGGTTAGTGGTATATAATTTAACCAAAACAATAGTAGTAAACATATTTTTTATTGCTTATAATTGAGAATTACGCTTAAAATTAATGCTATTATATTTTACATGTATTAATTTATCATGTTTTAATATCTTTATGGGTACATAGTCATATTCTCCATCATTCTCATCTGGATTATCTTCAACATTTGCAGTTGGTCATCTAAAAATGTTGTTATAAAATGGCATACGCTCTTCCCGAATGCTATCTTGATACGCATCTCTCTTTAAGAAACCATTTTCAGCAAAAAAAGCATGTTGCAAAAAAATGTGACTTAAGGCTCGAGTCTCCTAAAAATTAGTGTTCTTGCATAATTTACAGAAAATAAATGTTTTTTTACAGTTACTAACAAAAGAATAAATGAAATATATTTTACATTTATTGAAAGTGATGGATTTGAAATTTCAAAAACACTTTTTTAATTTTATTTTGATGCACATTTTGATAGCTCTATTGGGCGTTAAAAATGCCTCTATTTAGGTTGAACGCGTTGAAGGTCTCATTCAAGCACATGCTACGTCAAAATTATAACAAAAACACAAAATATATTCAGTTTACATTTATTCTCATATCGTTAGCAATAGTCTAAACTGGTTACTTTTTTGATAAACGCTTTAGTTTTCTTATTTAAAGAGGTTTAAAAAGTTGTAGTTTCATGAATTTTACCACTGCAAATACATATATTTTTCTGTTGAAATTTTTTTTTTAATGCAGTCGCTCTTAAAACATAACATAAAAAAAAAAAAAAAAACTTGATAATGACCTATTTTTTAATAAATTAATGAAAAAAAAATACAAAAAATATATTTTTTTATGTACTTTTTAATAATTGCAATTCATAACAAAAAAGACGCGTGAAAGTGCGCTTAGTTCTGTTTGCTAAGGTAGAGTCGCAAAGCGAGACCGGAGCCTTAAGAGGTTTTTGAAATGACCGATTCAATTATATAATACTCACTGAACGTCTTAAATAATTTTACAAGCACTTAACATTATTTTAGTACCCATATATTAGAGGAACTAGCAAACAAAACAGTACGACGGTAGACATATCTAATAAAAAAATACAGGTAAAATGCGTAACAGTGTGAACATGACTACATGGTTTAAGTACAAAATGGGAGTAATGTCTTTATTTGCACTGCTAAATTATGGCTTATTTACAATTCTATTTACAAATCTATCACAAATTACAGTTTTAAATGTAACATTATTTACATTATTGCAATGTTTTTCGTCTAACGACACACCTCAAAATTGTTCATATGAGTCAGCAAAGTAAACACTTTTATTGTAATTGTCCTTTGCACAAAACCTTTGTTAGACATACACTATGTGCGGTTTCTCAGGCGTTCTGTGATGTGGAATAGTTTCATAAGCGAATTGCTGGTAGATATGTTCTTCGCTATCCTCTTGGTAATAAGGATTCTTGTCTACACTATTCCAAGGCGGATTCAACGAGTGAAAATTGTTCGACACAGTCGAACCAATCATCAAATATCGGTCCACGTCCCTTTTGTTTTCTGGCTCTCGACTCCGAGTTGAATAATTTAAACCGTTGCCTAATTTAGACACATCACCGTTCAACATGACACTCGTCATGACTTGTTTAGATTTGTCGCCTTTGCATTTCTTCAAAGGTCCCATAAAATATAAAACACCACCGACCACACTTATAATGATACTCACAGTTAGCACCACCACAGCAACTACTACCCAACCGTTCGAGCACCCATATTCAGATTCTGGAATTTGTACAAACAGAACATTCTTCAGATGTTCTGGCGCGGCACATTTCACATCTTCATAGTCTATCTTCAGTATGGTACTTGTGTTACCAGATCTTTTGATACTAACTTCACATTCTCTCCCGAGCTTCCACAGCCACAGTATTGAACAATTACAAACGAAAGGATTTCCAGAAATTTGCAATTCCTGCAACCTGTCTATAGGGAAATGCGAAGCTTCTAGTGTTTCCAAAGCATTGTTCTTCATGTATATATGTGTTAGTTTAGGATTACCGTGAAATAGTCTCGGAGGTACTTCTCTCACTTTTACATTCTCGTTCATCCATATTTTTTGTAAGTTTATATTGTCGACGAAAGCTCTAGAGTCGACTTTATCGAGTTCGTGAAGTCTGCTTAAGTGCAAATGTTTTAAGTGAAAAAGACTTTGAAATGATAACGCCGTAACGTTACGTATAAAGTTTCCACTGAGATAAAGGTGCGATAAATTTGAAAGTTTTGATAGAGCAGATGTGGGAATTGTCGTCATGTTATTATCACTAAGATCCAAATGCCGCAGAGATGGTAAATTATGGAAGCCTAATGAATCTAAACTTTCAATAATATTGTTGTTTAAATCTAAATGCTTTAACTCTTTCATAAATGGTATTCCGTGTTTCAGTACTTGTTGTATGTAATTTTCTGATAAATCTAAATATTCTAATTGAATAACAAAGATGAGATTATCCGATGGTATGTCTAAAATAGAATTATTTTTGAGCGACAACATTTTCAGTGCCGACAAGGGCTCAAAAGTATGAGGCTCGAAGGTTACAAGTTTATTGTTTGACAGATCGAGCCGTTCTAACGTCGACAAATCTTTAAAGGTTTGTTCGTGTATATTTTGTAAATTATTGCTAGACAAGTCCATGTCTACTATTTTTTTCAGTCCGAGGAACGTATCTCTCTCTAAGCGTTTGAGCATATTTTGGCTCAAATTGAGGTGAGTTATTTCCATGTTGTTCTCAAAGTTTCTACTACCTAAATCTTGTATTCTGTTGTAGGATATATCGAGTACGGTGAGCTGAGTGTAGAAAGCGAAAGTATACATAAGGTTGGTGATGACATTGTGAGTTAGGTTGATGTTTGTAGCTTCCGGGTTGAGTTGTATCGGTACGATTTCGAGGCCGGCGTTGGCGCAGGAGGCAGCTCGGAGGGCGTCGTCGCAGACGCACTGCGTGGGACATAGTGTGCGCGCTGCTGTGCTCGCGCCACACGCCCATGCCACCACTACCACCCACCAGCGCCACTTGGCTACTCCGCGTGAGCCCATAACATCTCATGTATACGCCACTGGTAACCTGAAATTAAAAGAAAGAATTCATTAGTAATGATCATTTTATAGTGAATTATTAATTGGGAGTAGCAAGACATAATGTACTTTGCAGTAGCAAACTGAGCAACCGATCAGCAGCTCTCTTATCCCTTTTCTCTCTAATCCGTTTTGATTCCTGCTTGATCGAATGCGCTACTGTGACAAATCGCTGGTTACTTAAATATTCTTTAAAAATCCGTTTAAAATCATAAGCGATTTCATTAGTTTTATTTTTAACGAAATCTTTATAAATTCTTAATTATCTACATGAACTCAAGTAAGCCGAAAGTATTTTTAAGATAACAAAAGAAAAGAGGGGAGATAAACCAAAGGAAACGATCCCCTTGGTGCGAAACAAACCAAGAAAAAGTATTTAAACATTCAAACGAAAGTCTTACTGCCGTAGATCTCATCTAGCTTATTTTGTTGTTATAATAATGTCTGGACTCTCTCCGGGCTACATTACCCCACACTCAAGAATATACAACGATATTATCGTTGGGCAAATCTTAATATAATTTCTGCCAAAAAGTGCAGATAACAAATGCGCCTCCACAATTTGTATGAGGGGAGTGAAATTGTTTGATCCAAATTAGGCCGATAAGAGACGTGCCGCGCCAACGGAATGGTAGCCTCGCCACAAAAACTTTTTTATTATCTTTTGTTATGTCGTCGAATAGAACGACATAAGTTTCATGGTAATCTTGGACATATTGCACGAGCTTCCCGGAGGCCGCTCGTTATTTACGTCCATGATTTGTTATTCAATATGCCATTATGACACGTGGCGGAGACAATATGTTAGAATCGCTAGTCATTTTTCTTTGAAGCCGTCTTCGAAACAAGTACCTAGGAGGGTGGTTCTGGTGTAAGTTAAACTTGTAGCTATAAGACTTCCGCTATATAATCTCATAAATATACACATATCCGCTAGATAAATTCTCCGCGAATCAACTCCGATTTGGACTGGAGTAACTTAACAATACTGACAGATAAAATTAGTCTTGGTCCGTTCTGTTTGTTGTCTGTACATAGTCGTGCGATCGTCTTAATATAATTTAAAGGGAACTGAAGCGCAAACCATATTGTCCATATAGATTTTGACATTCTCACCACGCCGTACCTCCTTTTTACGGCCGGAACTGTCGTTGGAACATATTCGTGCGACACACCATCTCAGAGGGTTTTGAAGCGTTAGTCTTTTGGCCGCGGGATATTCACGATTGGACGCCTTCCCTCTTATTACCTGAACCAATTTATCACAAGTCGGGACTTAAGGCACCAAATTATTTTCCGAGCCAAACAGATAAACGCGTAAATATAAACTGACCTTCCACTATCTTTTGGAGTGGATTTTCTACTTGTAAATTTTTCTTCCTCCTTCTTTACAATTTTAAACATTTACATACATTATTTAACGTACAGTCATAACCTATATGCAACGATAGGTTTTCCAACTGTAAATTACAATTTATTTTTAAATTCCTATTGACTTCCTGTTTGACTTATTTATTCTGACTCTTTTTTGATTGATTCGTGTTCGTCCTTGTTTGTCGTATTCTATTACAGTTTTAATTTTGTTTAAGGTAACTTACATTATTCTAATTGCTCTAATTGACATCATTATATTTATCCTTATTATTATAAAAATTTAATTTAATTTTTTACTTTAATTTAGCTCTAGTTTTTAAATTTTAATTAAATTTAATATTTGAATTCTTAATATAGTAATTTTAAATTTGACTGGAACAATAATCCAATAGCTCATTTTGAGTGGTTTATTCTACGTTTGACAAATGATTGGAATCCGCACCCCAGTTGCCAAAAAAGGCGACGAGACCTCCCAGAAAACACCTGATGGGACAGAGGAAAGGGCTGGATCCCCTTTACAGATCCAGTCCTCAAAGGTGAGACGTAGCATAGGTGAATGGGAATCCGTCAAGAACAGGACAATCACTCTCTCGGAGGAGACAATGCAAAAAAAATGTAAATCCCCTGAAAAAACTAAGTACATTAACAGAACTACAGAAGCAAGAGCATGTCTACAAAAGGCAAAGCTCCAACTAAATTCGGCTCGAACTTTAAAATTGGAGATTAAAACGGAGGTGATACAAAACCTGGATAGACTTTATTACCTGGTTAAGGAGTCTGAAGGCCAGACTAAAAGTAAAGCTATCAGCACGGAGGAGGACTGTGCTCTGGCTGGTGCGATTCCTCCGATAACCACTTCGGTAAACAATTCACAAACTGAACTTCTGAAAAAGATTAAAGACCACAGCAAATTGTTGACCGAAAATAATAAGTACTTAGAGAAGGTAAGTCAAGATTTGCTAAAAATCAGTTCTGTTACTACTCAAGAAGAAGGAGATAAAATGTCGAAAATATTAGATGAAAAATTAGATTTTCTTACTGAAAACATCCAACAAAAAATAGACATGAAAATTTCTTGCCTGAAAGTCAGCTATGCTGAAATGGCAGCTAAACCAAAAACATATTTAACGGAGAACAAGCTACATTCAGTTATTGTCTCATCCGATGATGATAATGACACGAGCGGAACAGTCATAGATAAAATCCGGCTAGCAGTTGACGCCAAGTCCAGTGGACACAAAATAGACAGGGTCAGAAAGGTTAGAGACCAAAAAGTGATCATAGGTTGTAGGTCGAAAGAGGAACTAAACAAAGTCTCTGAAAAAATATTGACAGATAAGAACCTCAAAGTAGCAATGGCCGCAAATAAAGATCCCTTAATAATAATAAAAAATATCCTCACGGTGAATACCGATGAGGATATACTAAAAGCAATAAGAACACAGAACGACTACCTCCTTAAGGGCATCGCGGAAGCCGACTTAAGGATCGAGGTGAGGTATCGCCGCAGAGTACGAAATCTGCACATGAATCATGTGATTCTACAGGTTTCCCCAACGCTCTGGAAGCGATTGACAGAGGCCCGGTACATCCACGTGGATATACAGAGGGTCTTTGTAGAGGATATGTCACCCCTGATACAATGCACGCGGTGTTTGGGATACGGACATGGTCGTCGATATTGTCCCGAAAATGTAGATAGCTGCTCACATTGCGGTGGACAACATACTAAAGCCCATTGTGAGGCATGGAAAAGGAACGAGAGACCTTCGTGCCGTAACTGTGTAAAAGCAAAATTAGGAAATGCGGAGCATAACTGTTTTGATGGAGTTTGCCCCATCAGGCAAAAATGGGACGCCATAGCCAGATCAAGCGTAGCATATTGCTAAGGGCCTTTCGGGGGGCACACATTCCTTGTCAATAGTCTCGAGCATTACAGCCATACAAGCAAATCTCCAAAGAAGTAAATTAGCTACGCAGGAACTCATAATGGAGGCAAGCAAGCGGAACCTATGTTTTGCAATGGTTCAAGAGCCATATACTGGTAATCTGGGTGAAATTCAGCCAATCACTGGAGCCCGCATCGTCCAGCTTGACAGACGCAGGGTGAAACCCGTCAAGGCGGCTGTGATCGTGTTCGACAGCGGAGTAGAGGTACGCGAATGCCCCACTCTGACAACTGAGAATGTGGCAGTTGCCCTGTTGACGACAGAGAAATGGGGTATCGGGATAGTTTCCTTTTATTTTGAAGACACACAGGACATTGAGACCTACCTGGACCACCTTAAGAAAATACGAGAGAGAATCGGAGTTTCCTGCGTCATTTATGGGGGAGACAGTAACGCTTGGAACACTTGGTGGGGAAGCGACAGAATCGATCACAGGGGCGAAGCGTTTGCAAGTGCTCTCAACGAACTTGAACTGGAGATTTTAAACGTAGGAACTGACCCCACGTTTTATACAATAAGAAATGGGAAAATTTTCAAAAGTCGGGTAGATGTCACAGCCTGCAGTGCAGAGGTATTCCACAAGATCAAAGACTGGAGAGTGGAGTGCGATGTTACCAGCTCCGATCACAATGCTATTCTTTTTGACATTAACTTTAAAAAATCTGAAACAACTCACAGGGCCAGCTCAACCAAAATTTACAATACAAGAAAAGCAAAATGGGACTTTTTCAGGAGGGAACTAGCAAATAAATTAAAAGAAAAGAACATAAACAAAATAGAAATCGCTTATATCGATACCCGAAAAAAACTAGAAAATTTAGTCAACAAGTACATAAAATGTCTAATCGAAGCATGCGATGTCTCAATCCCAAAAATAATAAGCAACCAAAAATTTAAAATCCCATGGTGGAATGAAGAGCTGGAACAAATGAAAAAGGATATGATGACCAAAAAGCGTCGCATCCCCTGTGCTGCAGCTAAACGCAAAGCCCACGTTATAAACGAGTACTTGCAGGCGAAGAGAGCTTACGAAGAAGAAGCCAAGACAGCGCAAACGAAAAGTTGGAAGCTGTTCTGCGAAAAACAGGACCGGGAGAGTGTTTGGGACGGAGTATATAGAGTGCTTAGATGCACATCTAAAAGAGCCGAGGACAAACTCCTTATAAAAAATGGGCAAGTCTTGGGTCCAAAAGACTCTGCAGAACTACTCGCAAAAACTTTTTTCCCACCAGACAGTGAAAATGAGGACAATGACGAACATAAATTGATGCGACAAATGGCTGAATATTGTACAAGAGACACTACTGGAGCTAGGGACGATCCGCCGTTTAGCAGTCACGAACTAGCGGCAGCCGTAAAGAGTTTTAACCCCAAAAAGGCCCCTGGGGCTGATGGCCTCACCGCCGATATTTGCTCAGTAGCCATAACTGGGGATGGTGGAGTTTTTCTGGACATTGTTAACAAATGTTTAGAACTATCCACCTTCCCCAAACCATGGAAGGAGGCCACGGTGATCGTCCTCAGGAAACCGGGGAAGGATGATTATACTCAGGCGAAAGCGTATCGGCCTATCGGTTTGCTCTCGGTCTTGGGCAAAATCCTAGAAAAAATGATGGTAAAGAGAATTAATTGGTATGCCCTACCGAGGTCGAATCCAAGGCAGTACGGTTTTGTTCCACAACGGAGCACCGAGGACTCCCTTCATGATTTGGTGGGTCACATAAATGACAACCTGAACAGGAAACTCATCAATGTAATAGTGTCATTGGATATAGAGGGGGCCTTTGATAACGCATGGTGGCCGGCTATTAAAATTCAATTAGCCAGAAAGGAATGCCCCAAAAATATTTTGTGCTTAGTTAATAATTACCTGAAGGACAGACTGGTAAACGTGCGATACGCCGGACGAGACTACACAGTAGAAAATACAAAGGGATGTGTGCAAGGCTCAATAGGAGGACCTACTTTCTGGAATCTGCTCCTTGACCCACTTCTGGATGAGTTAGAAGGCAAAAAAAATATACTGCCAGGCCTTTGCCGACGATATCGTCCTGGTGTTCTCCGGTACGAGAACCATTGACATAGAAAACGAAGCCAACAGAGTGCTGGCTGATATTTTTAGTTGGGGTATAAAGAATAAGCTTCGTTTCGCCCCACAAAAAACGAAGGCTATGATAGTGACCAGAAAGCGCCGCATTTCGTGTCCAGTAATGTGCATGGGCGGAAAATTGATAGAAAATGTCGATGAAATTAAAATTTTGGGAGTTATCATTGATAAGAAAATGACTTTTAACACTCATATACACGAAAAATGCAAGAAAGTTGTAGCAATATACAAACAGCTAGCTAGGGCAGCGAGGGTTACGTGGGGCCTGAGACCGGAGATCATCAGGACGATATATGTTGCCGTTATCGAGCCTATAATTACATACGCCGCCAGCATTTGGGCACGGGCAGTGGCGAAAGTCGGCATTATAAAACAACTGAATACAGTGCAGAGAGGTTTCGCACAAAAAATTTGTAAATCATACCGCACTACTTCCTTAAGTGCGGCATTGGTGCTGTCGGGTCTTCTGCCCATCGATCTACGCATTATTGAAGCCGCAAAAATTTACGAGGCAAAGAGGGGTGTGCCTCAGCAGTGTTTGAGGGGCAGGTGCGTAGAGCAACGGGTGTCCTGTTTGAGGGCTCCTCATCCTGCCAGAGATAGAGCTTTCGATTTCGGAATTATTGAATGCGAGGAGGACATAGTTTCTACTGGCCTTGTCATTTACACGGACGGTAGCAAAATTGAGGAAAGAGTTGGTGCTGCACTGACCTGTAGACGGAATGGTTCCGAAATTCAAACAAAGAAGTACAAATTGGAAGCCTACTGCACGGTTTTTCAAGCAGAAATGTATGCTCTCCACAAGGCTGTAGAAATTGCTATAGACATGGGCGATGAAGACGTCAGCATACTCAGTGACTCCCGATCTTCCCTAGAACTATTGCAAAGGTCGAACACAACTCATCCATTGGCCAGTAAAATTAAGATCAACCTTATCACAACTACGAGTAAAGGACAAGAAAAGAAATTTAAATTCTTTTGGGTGAAGGCCCACGTAGGGATCGGGGGGAACGAGAGGGCTGATTTCTTAGCTAAAGAAGCAGCACTAAAGCTTAAAAAAGCTCCTGACTATAGTGCGTGTCCCATATCTTTTATCAAAAGGCTAAACAGAAACGAGACAGTGAAAACTTGGAGTAGTAGATATATTAAGGGCGATACTGCCGGAGTAACAAAATTATTCTTCCCGGATGCTGGAGCGGCACATAAACTGATTTTAAAAATAAAATTAACGCCCTCATTGGTACAGATCCTGACCGGCCATGGAGGCTTCGGCCACTACCTGCATCGTTTTAAGAAGAGAGATACACCAGACTGCCGGTGTGAGCCTGGGGTGGAAGAGACGGTACAACATTTGCTCCTCGACTGCCCCAGGTTCGCACCATTGCGTTTCACTCTGGAGATGGAAGTGGGTAGAATACTCGACAAAAGTTGTCTCCAGGAGTTACTGTTTGACGAAACGGCCAGGGATAAATTTGTAAGCTACTGTGAAAGGATTGCGGGGTTGGCAGCGAGAGCAAATGGTTCGAGGAATCATTCAACTTAATATAATACATTATATTACAGGTGCATGACTGAAATTCGACTAATTTAAATTGTCCTCCTGTTTCCATCCTTGTCTTGCAAACACTGTAATACCAATATTGTTGCTTGTTGTTAATTAACAACGTGTTATTAATGTTATATATATAAAAAAAAGGCATCGAATATGGTTGCTTCTCCTGGATTGTGGCCCCTAAATATAAATATGTTGAATTAACATTCTGAAGCATAAAAAAAAAAAAAAAAAAAACAGAGAGGAAAAAAAAAAAAAAAAGTTGACAAATTGTGCATTTAAATCAAATTGTTGGGTCTTTTGTCGTTGTCACTGTCGTTATTCTTATCGTTGTTTGACACTTCTTTACAGAAATGCTAAAGTTTGTTGTCTCCTCTTCTTGGTTAAAACTGTTTCTATCATTTCAGGTAAAAAAAATAAAAAAAAAAAAAAATTAAAAAAAAATGGCCGATCAGTACTCTGTACCAACATGTATAGATGTACCTCAAATTACAGAATAAGAAAACACTACGTTGTTTACTCTGCCTGCTATAAATAAGATCTCTGACCTGTGTCAGGGGAACCCTAGCCGGTAGGACAAAAAAAAAAAAAAAAAAAAAAAAAACTTAACAATACTGCACAAAATGTTCGACAGTTTAACAAAGGAGCGTTTGGTACTTTAAATTAAATGTTCGACTTTACAATTCGATGGAATGTATAATGAATAGCACCGTAACATCTGTTAACGAAGGCGAACGATCTCGAAAGTTTTCACGCGCGGGAATAACTAATTGCGAAGGTTGGAATTCAATTTATGGCTTCTCCTACGCCTCCCAGGAGATCATGCTGTACTAAAGTATTAATAATGCAAAACAGTGTCACGTAAAGTTTTTGATTCCAAATGCAAATTAAATTAGGAAACAAAGTTGTGAGTGCTGAGCTTGTTTCGCCGCTTTGTCAGTTATCGTTGAGCGTATTATGAAGAGTGTTTAACAACTGTTACTTTCGAGTATAACGTATATGGTCTGGAGAGGAAAAATCATAATAAGGAAAAACCGTATTATGAAAAATTTATAATACGGTTTTGACTATAATGAAAATATGAAACAAATTGTTACTAGACTAACTGTAAATATTTTTTTAAACCAAATTAACTATTTAAAAATATGTATTTAAAAATATGTACGATTTCCATAAGAAATCATTATTAAAATAATTAAATTTTCATGTTTGACCACGTGATTAAAATGCACGCGATTGGTGACATATTTTGCGTCATTTGCTTTGTTTACAGTACATGAGCGTACTACGATTTGACAGCTAAATATTTGTTTGCAAGCAAGTGACGTACGAGTATTGATATCACGTGACTTAGCGTTTTGGCGGTCTTATTTATAATTTAAACTTTGATTGTAATAAAGCAATTCACAAAGAATGAATAAAATTACAAGTGCATTATAATATAATTAACAATTTGAGATATTTTCCTAAAATCTGTCAAATATCTTATTGAAAAACGAATTGTGTTTTTATATACGTTAGCTTTAACATGCACTGAAAAGGTGCCAACACACACACAACCGTTTGTGTCACCAGCTGGAGCGTGTGACCGTGTGCGCTTAGAAGATCACATTGTTCTAGCTGAGTGGTCCGAATATTCCGGAAAGCGATCCCCTCTGAAGACGTGAGAAGACGACTAGCCTCCCCTAGTAACACGATATCACCCGATACGCCGGATTACCCCGGCCTACCCGAATTACAGAAACCGTACATATACACGATACAGCACGAACGTATTAAACAGGATTAATTCAACAATTCAAACGTATTCTGGATCACGTGAAGATAAAATATCAATATTAGATACGCGCATATAATTTATAATGTAATATGGGTGAGATTTGCGTATTTTAAATTAGATGTAGTACATTGCTCCGCTCGCGCCATCTAAAGATAAATTTCAGAACTAAAATGTAGTGTTAACTCATTACTGTATCATTTCTTAATTATTAAAAGAATTTCATAATTAAATAGCTGGTGACCGTGGCTTCGCTCGCGTTGAAAAATAAAAAATAACGCCTGACTAAATAAGTATGAGCAATGTAATGCCTAACATCTTTATTGCAGTTATAGCTTTGATTAGATGAGTGGTTAGGGTGCTTGCCTTAACACTCTGTTCTAGGGTTTAATTCCCGGCAGGGTCAACTTTCAAAAATGAACTTTTCAAATTTGGCTGTGGTCTGGATTTGGAAAGTAGTGGCAGGGCACACTGCGTTTTCGCAGTCATTTGGGCAGCCTGTCTGGCGGCAGTAACCACCCCCTTACAGAAGACCACCATGAAATAACAGCACGTGTGCTGCTGTGTTTCGGTGAGTGAGTAAGGGATGCCAGAGCCCATTTCCCTGTCCACTCCAAATCCCTTATCCTTAATCCTACTGCAGTCGGCAGCGAACTTGCAGCAGCTTTGGTGTTGTTTGTGTTATAGGCGACGGTAGCCACCTATCATCAAGTGGACCGTTAGCCTGTCTGCCGAACTTAATATAAAAAAGGCGTTAGATGATCCCTCGGGAACAGTACTTTTTTTTCCAAATAAGAGTACCTTTTATTTAGAAAAAAAAAGTACTGTCCCGCATCCCTGACAACGTCTATGCGAATTTCATGATGAATTATTCAGCGGTTTATGCGTGAAAAGGTAACAGACAGACAGACAGAGTTACTTTCACATTTATAATATTAATATGCCTACGTATCTGTATAGATTCTGATGAGAAAACATTTTATGTGTTTAACGGATTAGCAGAAATTGTTTCGTTTATGGTTTCAGTCATTGTTGTCGAAACAATAAAGGCGGTCATGATATGTCAGCAGTCGTCATTAGGCGTTCGCACAAAACGTGCCTCGCTTATGATGAAAAGAAGCGAAAGTGGAGGGCACACCCTCCATTTCCGAGCCTAAACTGCTCCGGCCGGCACTCTTTTGTCTTTTAATTTCCTGTCCGCCAGAGAGCGCTGCCATCGTGAATTTCGCTTTCGTGAACTTCGTTAACTTGTATCGCCCTTTGTTGTTGCCTATTGAACTTTTCCATTACGAACGTCATCGATTGAAACCGCTAAATTCGTTGGAAAATTCGTGTCGCGAATCAATGCTCGCATCTGTTTTCCCACGAAATGAACAGTTCATTGTTCCCATTTCCTTTTTATGAATCGAGCGTGTTTGGGACTTTGGGTTTTGCGCGGCGGATGCCGAAATGAAAATTTAAAACGGGAGAAATGAAAATCAAATATTACTTCATTGAGATGCGACTTCAATGTTAAATTAAAAAGAAATGAAACATAATGGACTTTATATTGCTTTTAATATAAGATATCTTGTTTTTTTTAAAAAAAATATATATTACAATGAATTATATCCCATATAGGCTTTTGTTTCTATTATGTTCTGATGTTCTACAATAGTATAATACAAGTCCGTTTGTTCAGTTTAGGTAGGTATTCTAAATTATACGACCGATTTTGATGCAGATTTCATTATAATTTGTAGAATTCCTAGTTGAGAGTTAACGTCATCTTATTAACGCGTATTGTTGCAGACAGAACAAACAGATTGTCTAACAATGTGGCATGCAATGCAACGCACAGACCACTGACCACATCTACCTACATTATTTTGCTAAATGTATAAAATTGACACAAATATATTGTTTAACATTTATATATGTATATCAATATAAATTATTCTGTACCTAATTTTATTTTGTTTTATGTTGTGATCTAATTTGATTAAATTTAATGCAGTTTCAATAAATGCAAGTCTGATTAAAATTTATAAAGTGCAGAAAAACCTACATTTTTTCAATTCGTTGAAAAATATTTTAGGTGTTTTAATTAATAAAATTAATAATAAAATGCCTACTTAAAATTAAATAAGTATTTAAATTAATAAGTGTTTAATTTTAAGTATATTAATGTGTAAGGTGATGTAAAATAAGGTAAATAAATTATGGTAGTCACAGTTAATGTGTTATTATTTCCATACTTTACGCCTATTGGACCTTAAGTTAAGGATTTTAGGGACGCTTTAGCTTGTTTTACAGATAAAAATTACACTTAAGTTAATTACACATGCGCGAACCCTGGGCCTTTCACTAGTTATGTAAAATATTGAGTTCTACTTCGAGATCCCGTGATAGTTTTCGGGGTTGATATAACCCTAAAGTGTTTAGGGATATGCCAGAGAGAACTTGCCTTCCTAATTATAGCATAACCGTTAAGACCGCGACAAGGGACGTCCATAATTTACAGTCCCGCTCTCCGTGAACGCCTAAATTCATTATTAAAGGGTGTCCCAAACTCCTTTCAATTAATAACAGTAAACATCATCGGTTCCATTTAAATTATTATCAAAACTACCCGCTTAGCCTGGCGGTTCGTCCGAATTGCAATCGGTGAGGCAATCCGCCCAAGAGAAGGCAATGAACGGTTCCCACTAAACTTATCACGGTGTTAATACAACTTGAGACGTTACTAACACAAAGGACGGTTTACGAGGGGTGTTGAGACAATAAAACCAGTGTAAAAGTCGGCTAACCGCTTTCCTCTCCCCGGGAAAATATCCGAGACCTCATCACTTTTATGAGTTACTCAAGACGGACCCTGTCGTTTTTAAAACATTTCCTTGCGAGTGAAAGATTTTTTTAAAATGTTGAAATGGTTATTTCGGCGGCAACATTCCCACGTTCCTGACTAGTCCTTGACGAATCTCAACACGAAGTGCACACATGCTCCGCCTTGATGGTCGCAAATAATAGTCCAAGTGGCAACGAGTCTAACCTACGTAATGAGAAAACTTAGCCGGCCGACGAGGCTGCTTCCAGAGTAACATAAAAGCAAAAACTAGACGAGCGAAAGCCAATTCGATTGCAGCTTTAGCAATATTTTATAAGACTTTTTGTTGTTATATACATTTTTATGCAATTCAGCAGTGACAAAATTACTTAAAAACTTCCCAAAATAGTACAATTGTCACTATTTCTAATGAAGTATACTTTTTTTTTTTTAAATTTGGGTTTACTCTTCCATGTAGGAAAGATAAGGCCGACGATGGAGCGAGCTCACCCAGAAGATGCCTATTCATTCGAACTTTGATTTGGGTTATTTGACCTCGGAAATACAGATGCCGCGCCGGCAGTTCCAATTCTTAGCAGTGCGCATTAAAAAAGGTGTTTTAAAGCGCTTGGTCCTAATTAGAGGGATTTAGACAAGGTGAGGATGGTAACCAGCCGTACGTCTACATGTCCGATAGAAGAAAGGGGAAGGCGGTATGATCTCATGCAGCTCCCGAGCACACTCTCCGAAGTACATCTTAGTATTACACACAGACAGGCAATTTTGCGTCTATGTGCCAGGCTCTGCAGCTTAGTTCTTATTAGTGTACCGTCGCCAATGAGCCTCCTAATTCTGCGATCCACCGAGTCAAGTGCGACAAGTTGGTATTTTGCTGATCCAACTGGGAGACAGGTAGTCCCAAGCTGACAGGTAGTCGTATAGGACATTGTACTATAAGAACAACTTATTGGTACCAAACCCAACCTTACATCCAAATTAATCCAAACTGTGTTCGTTGCCACAGTTTCTCTTCAACTGTGCTAATCTATCATAACGTTGTAAATAAGCTTTTCCTATATTCGCACCCGCAACTAGCAAATTTTAATATCTCTCGGGAGCACACCTGCCGATAGTACGCCCCAGCAGTTATTGATTTTGCAATCAAAGCCAGATTAGAGAGCTCGGCCGCTTCCGTTCGATTACTACACGTAGATTTATTAATTTCTGAACGTTAAGTTTTGACAGTCCTTGTTTACACTTACCAACTCTTAATTGGAGTTCAGTTTCAGTTGGCCATTGTAATGTTCCATCAATAGAAACAAAAAATATTACCTAGTTTTAGGTACGTAGTTTTCAGATCAGAGTGGTTTTCAAACATTATAAATATATTACTTATCTAAAACGCTATTAATATCGTGTTTCGTATTAACTGATTATTCGTTGTCTTCCAATGTCGTCGTTGGTTCACAACACGAGATGTTTGCCGCAAAATATCTTCTTTCAGACGCTCCCTGCAGCTTATAGCGACGGTAAGAATAAAAAGAGAAATTTAACGAACAAAGCGACTACACAATTCCATTTTCTCTTTCATGGTCTTAGTGAATCAGGGTTCTGTATGGACGCTTTTATAAACGCAATAATGAGGAGTGCCAAGGCGGCATTCAGACGTGCGCCCTAACGAGAGGCGTCGATGAATCGCCCATGAGGCAAGTACAAAACTTGCCACTCTGGGAGTTAATGGCGGATGCCTACCGCGGCGGCCACTGCACATGCGTCTCGCGCCATAAAGAATAAACAGTAACTCAAACAACGAACAATGTAGTGGGTGTTATAGGTAAATGTATGCTTGTAAATTCAAAATACGCCTATTGGAAGCTCAGATCACTTAGATCGTATTAAAAAATATTTATAAAAGTAAATAATAATGTTAACACAATGGGTAGCTTTTGCAAAACTGACTGATTTATTTTCTTACGCATATGACATACCCTACATAGTTCACAATAATAATAATAGATGGCGTTAGTATATTATTTTGATATTTTAACAAATAACAGGTTGGGGAAAAAAGTTTCTTCGCACTTTATATGAAAACTCAAGGCTTTTTTAAAGCTTATTTAGATTTAATTACAGTATATATGTGTCATTTGGTTCGATAACTTTTTACCATCTTGTAGGTAGTGACATGATCCCGTTGCTGTAGAAATTTTGGGACTTCTGGTCAAAAAAACGGGACAAGTAGTTTTGGCAGTCCTCTCTTGACGTTAACCTGACACTGCCTAAAGAATCCTGAAGAAACTGAAACAGGTAGAAATCTGAAGGTGCAAGGTCACAACTATATGGTCGATGCATTAACATCTCCCAGCCAAACTTTCTTAATTTTTGCCGAGTGGCTAAAGATGTGTGTGGTCTATCTAGCGTTGCCGTGATGAAAGACCACATCCTTTCTATTGATCAATTCCGGCCGCTTTCTCACAACTTTTTACTTCAATATCGTCAGTTAATGGCAGTAGAGATCATAATGTAAAGCTCATAATGAACAATGACCTTCCAATCCCACCATGTACACAGCATCACCTTATTGCGAGTTAACACGGGTTTTGGCACAGTCTTTGAAGCCTGATTGACCTTTGACCACGACCTTTTTCGCATGTTCTTGTCATACATGATCCACTTTTCATCACCAGTTATCAAACTCTTCAAAAAGGGTTCGGTTTCATTCCGTCTCAATAAAGAATCGCAAATGAGTACACGATTCATAAGGTTCACCAGAGCGATGTGCATCTTTGACATCAAAATTCCCGGATTGAAAACGCTTAAACCAACTTTGTGCTACTCTTACTGATAATGCATTAGGTCCATAAACGTCACATATTTTTTTTCGTGGCTTGCGTTGCATATTTTTCCTTTTTTGTAATAAAATTTTAAAAAGTATGGAATTTTTTCATTAGAATCACTCAGTTTGACAGAAAGAGAAACAAATAAAAAATAGCTGGAAACAACATTTTATTAATTTGTGTCTTTTTTTGAAATGTAACCTTTTTAATGTCATCAAAACCAGTCAGATACAAATAGTACAGCCAAAGAGATTTTATTACAAGTTTATACATACCTACTATATGCGAAAAGACTTTTTCCCCGACCTAATATTATATTGGCTTCACTTACATTTGTTTCGGACTATGACAAAGTAACTATATTTTTGGGTGGTTTTAAGCTGATTAAAAATTATATTTTGTTATTACATCAGACTAAATTAAAAAATACGAAGTCTAAATTTAAGTTGCATTAATGGTCTAATTTGAAAAAATCTTACATTCACTTAGTTTTTTGCTAATTACAGACTAATTTTCTAACCAATGGTTATTTTTTAAAAATTCTGTTGTACTAACATACATATATAACGATTTTCTTTTAATTTCATGTACATACATCATATACCTACATATACTTATAGTAGATACTATGTATAAATTGAATATCGAAGTATATACCTACTGCTTCGCTTTGGTACGTGGTCGCACCGCACCTCGTTGCCTCGTAAAGGCCTTTAGCTAACACCAACTTGCTTTCGCTTTGACTTGCATCGTTTGCTAGAATTAAATCGAGCTGGATTGAATGTGGCCTACGGATGAGTAGTCAATGAATTTAGACCAGCAACGAGACATAGATTAAAAGCATGTTTGTTCACAATTATACAGGTTGATCTTAATGACAAAAAATAATTTATTCCAGCAGTACGTATAAGACTTTCAAAAGAATATATTTTTTAGTTAGCGATGCAACCGGAATCTTAAATTTTGATATCTTTATTTTTAATAATTTAATAATTTTAATTCAATGTGACGGTCTATTTTTTCTAGCTTACCCCCGTGGCGGTTAACAAATATTTCATGATACTACAAGGCCATCATAACCCATAGACAGTGATGATGAATGTAAATTTTTCGTTTATTTATTGTTTTGCTTAGTTTTAATCTTTCAAGATAAAATTTTACAAAGATTCAACGAATATAATTATGATGCCCCTGCGGCATCATCCGCCATTAATCGGTTAGGTGGAATTTTTAATGCCACGACTGTTCACATTTGAGTATACCTAAATGTTAAACGAAGATCGTCCGTTACCTATGATATTCCTTCGAAAGTCCGCATGCTCATCGGATTAAATTTCTATTCATCCGTACTATTCAACCAACGGCTACCTATCTAAAAAATCCCTGGTATTTACCTATTGACATTACATCTCGAAATTTATTTTATTTTTTAATATTAATTTCTGTCAACTAACACATTAGTTTGATCTTGAATGGATAAAGTAAGGACGCCTAATGTAAAGACAGGCAGCGATAAGAGTTGCAAATGACGTGCTTAAATACGCCAATGAAGTCTACTGGATCGCCCGCTAAGCTCGCAAAATGATCTCGACCCAAATGAAGACGCCTCAGCCTCCATCTTACTGCAAAATTAGTCAATCCTATCACAGCGATCTCTAGCTGAGTCGGTGAGGCTGAATAATGAAATAGCTCATTGAAGTGGTGAGGCGCTATCGACGATTGCGAGACCAACGGAACGCAAACGAGCCTAGACGAAAATCCCACGGATTCCGTGTGAGATATCTAGCGGATCCTTTAGGGTTATTAAATGGAGTGGGTTTTAGGGAAATGAGCTGCAAATATATTGCTTCCCGCTCTCCCTGGATATTCTATGTTTTTGTAAATAAAGTACTGTGATAAAATAAATTAGGTAACCTCACACTTTGTCTTACTGTTAGGGAGGTTTTTCCTGCGAGCTCATATATGGAGAATTGCCAATAAGGTGAATGGAACTAGAACAGTTATCGCTACATTTGTTCTTGTTTATGCGAGTGAGAATGGAGCATTGAAAATGTAATTGTAAACACAGCTGCCATAGGGCACCAGAATCGTAGTGCATTTTACAGTTTGGTTAAAATTTGATGGAAAATTTACCAAGCACTTCTGTCTAAAACAAATTATCTTTTGTCTCAGCGTTGGCGCAGCGGAGTGACATGTACATTCCTTTCTCTTAGTTTTATTAAAACGAACACAAAATAGCCTGATACCGCCGGCGGACACAAAGCATACACCCATATGGGGCTAAGCTTACCCACGACTCTGTAAGCGTATAAGTTGCAACAAAATCCTGCGTTTCCGTTTCAATTCCATATTGCACTGGAACAGGGATTGGCGATAACGTATTCCGCGTTTGCGAGCGAGACGACGGGGTTAGGGTGGCAACGGTAATGCGTTTTATGAATGAATGAACGAATGAATGGAAGGATTTCACTTCCAACTAACCGTAGGTTTAAGCAAAAGTGCAGTCGGGTGCGCGGAGGGATATATTCTTTTCACGGTGGATTGCATGTTCAGCTTGCAGACATTTTGCTAAAGCAACCTAATAGATATAGCACATACCTAATGTTTATAGTGTATAGGTGGGTTGAATTTATAAAATACAATTCGCGTTTTGCGGTCTGAACCGTCTTCAAATTGGAAGCATAAAATCCAAGTTCGTCGGCTGAACAATCGATCTCTAAAAAAGTGCCTATAGAGATTTAAAAAAATCGTAAAACACAAGTAAACTTTCAAAAATTTAACATTTTCAATTGTAATATGATGTTAATTTTGACATCGACTAAACAGATTAAATACATAGAATATAGAGAGGGCATGCCAGGCATTAGGCATCCAATTATGTATAGAGAGGGCATTGGGAAAATTTTCCTACAAAAATATTGATCCTGATCGCCGTAATCAGGATGCACATGGCGTAGCTAAATAGCCTTGTAAAGTTGGTATAGACTGAGCGATTTGTACCACGTGGTTCTAAATGTGGCATAACGGATTCTTTCGTCTAGCCCGATCTATACAATTGAAAATCTTTTATATTATCGGCTCAATTTGCGAGGCGTTCACTAAAATATCTCCGTTGCAATTTTACGATACCTTTATAAAGTTTACAATTTAATTAAGTCAATTTACGAGTTTTTGACAGTAACTCAAGTAAGCTCAAAGGCAGCTTTGATTTTAATTAAAACCAAATTATTAAATTTTTAATTGTTATGAAAATATGTCGCAGAAAAGCTCTTTTGATTGATAAAAGTGTCAAGGATGCAGGGAATATTATTTATGTACACTAACAAACAGTTGACAACGTTGAATGGCTACACAGTTGATTCGATTAAGTCGCTGCTCGCTCTGATTGCTGTTGATAGAAGACTGACACTATTTTTTTCAATTCGCTTTCCCATTTATACGCAATAGATTTGACTTATACGGAAAATACATTGTACATATGAATATACGAGTAAAAACTAATTTAGTTAATTCACTTCAACTAGAAAATTCTATTATAGTAATAAAATTATTGTTTTCTTTGGAAACAAAAGAATTGTATTAGGAATTAGGAAAATTATATTTGCGAATTCTTTTGTGAATTGGTACAATATTAGAAAAATATAATGTACACATAAAATGATTTACTTTATACATTATTTTATGAAATATCTTCATAGTTTTGTTATTATAAGAAATAACGAAAACAGTTATAAACTTAGGTTCAATGTTTCACTGTGGGAAAATGTTAGCCTACCAATAAATGTTACATTAAAATAATCCATTCGTAGTCAGTCATATGCTATTCATCCGCTATGACAACAATTACTTTGTTGATTTAAAAGTAATATTGTTAAGGCGAGGACTTAATAGAAAATCGTTATTTTCGTCGCCTCATTTGACTTGTTAGAGTAAAATTGAAACTTAGATAAAAATACAGAGCATAACAAACTATATTTAAAAAAGTTGATTTATACAAAAAATTATATTTTCTGAGAAAAAAAAAATAGCAAATTACTGCCCAAAAAAAGCTTTCTCGTCACAGTACTAAAAATTTTCAATGACAACTACATTATTTTTTAAGCTTATTAATTAACTAAAGTTCTGTTCTAAAGTTTTAATCGGCTACTTTTATTTGATTTTTCATATTTTATACAATATTTAAGAAAAACCTTCCAATTTTAAATCTGTTTAAAAGATTTTAAATCAATTTTAAAGAAGTTACAATAATTCATTGTGCAATATTGAACCTTAATCCGTAAGTTATTAGGTTGCGCTCTGATGTTAGTCCGTTGTCTTAAGAATTATTAAGTAGCCAACTTATTGTTTTATTCCGCGATATTCGTCTAGAGGAGAAACCCAGCCGTTGCGAGTATTTTTACCAATAAATATAATATCAAAAAATAAATTCTGATATAAATACGTGTAGTGAGAATATTCTCGTTGGATTTAATGTGTCTAAATAAAGAAAAAGAATATTTCGTGCTGATAATTAGTTTAATATATACAAAAACGGATTCACTAATAATATACTAAAGCAGTCAATTAGCTATAAGAAAAATTCATAAAATTCTTATCGCAGATACGCATCACTTACTTAACGGTTGCAATAGCGACGACTCCATTTAAAATTTATAACAGACCATCGCTGAATACACCTACCACTGGCATTTGAGTGATGGCTGTAAAAACATCAGTTGTCATTATACCGTATTCCTAGGACTCAGTAATAAGAGGAAGCGGGCGCGGATCCGGTTCAAAAAACGACTACATTTTTAACTGTTCTCTTAACAATAAATATATGCATAACTAATGAGAATGTTTTGATAAGAGTTGTTAGGTTGCAATCGGATCGATTTTTAAGGAAACAATTTATTTATATACTATAAAGAGTTAATTCATTATTATTCAGACTTACTGTAATATTATAATGTTGAATTATATATGACGTTTTTGGTATTCTATAACAAGTTCTTCAGAAATTTCTCTAACACAATAAAACAATTGTACATTAATCACTTTTCCCCGCAATTGACATATCGAAGTTATGCGTAAAAAAATAGATTAATACGTTGATTAAAACTATAGAATTTAGACGTTTGAGTTGAAATTGTATTGGATTCCATTGGAACGTGAGCTACAATGAACTTAATATAAGTCAACAATCACTGGTGTACTTAGTTGATTAAAATCAAGCTGAGGTCAAAATCTCTTTACGATTATTACGTAACTGTGACGACATTGAGGTAAGTTATTGCTATCACATTTTTTCTCTAATTTAAAAAAGCAAAGCTCTAGCTTTAGCAACAAAAACAACCTTTTTTGTAATTAAGTGCTTGGAGTACATAAGTAGGTATTATAAATTGACAAGGCGTATTTCAAATAGCAATATTTACTTCCGCTCCCGCCTGTGTCATACAACACAACTATGTTACTTGTGGTAACCTGTTCCACTGTTTTATAAGAATGATTCCGATAAACGGACGCTTCAAGAACGCCGCTAAGAGTGATTCGTTTAGTTTGTATTTTTTTTTTATTTTTCGATAGAAATAATTAAAATTATCTAGGGCAACTCTTGTAAGTCAGAAACAATAACATTAATAAGATATAAAATTAAGTAGTTATTACATATCCTTAGACATAGTATAAATTGAAGTCGCTGCGCGTGTCTGCCTGTCTGTATGTATATCTGCCAACTCCTAAACCACGCAACTTTGACTTCGGTTACAACGTGCATAAATTGTTTTTTTGAAAAAATATTTAATGTACAGACACGGCTCGTTTAATTTTTATATATGAACATTCCCCATTTAAATCTCTTTCCATTAGTGAAAACCGAATTAAAATCGGTCTACCCGTTCACGCGGGATGCCGTGACCAAGGAAAATGGGTATTCATTTTTATATACATATAGAGAAGATTGTTATATTCATTTCAATAATTTACACATATCTATGGTTAGACAGTAATCGAGCTAATTCGGAAAGCATTTTTATGACAGATATTATGTTACCTACGCTTTTATCGGTATTTGATTTTTATAAATAGGCACTTACATCTATTATCTATACCAAATTAATGTCTATTTCGTGACTACTAACAATAAAACATATTCATAATGATCCAATTCAATAACTTTCACTTTGAAACCGAATCTGTTCCCATGAAACGATGGTTAAAGTCGGAATACACGTTCTTAGGCGATATTTAAACAGTCTCCCACGACAGTGCCGCCTACTACAGTGGCTACACCCCGTTGCCCGTTATCCGAACATCTTCGTGTGTATTATATTACAAAATATTATTGCGGGTATTGGGTATCGGTCGCGGCGTCCATCTTGCGTATTTAAATTTTATAAAAAGTGACTGGACCCTATGGACCGTGAAACCGCAGCGGCTGGGTTACTATGAAGAACGGATTGAAAGAGGCCGACGTCATACGTAATTACATCAAAGCGCCCATATTTAAATTTTAAAGGTCACCGGGATCATGATACAAAAATACACAAAGAATCTTAACTTACTATTTAAGAATTATATAGCAAACTAGCTGGCGTAGATAAATTAACAAATTTTCAAACAAACATTGAATTAATTCGTAGATAAATTAATTCAATGTTGCGCATTTATTTATATATATTTTCTTACTAATCCCTCGGCGACAGTACCTACATACTTTTTCTTAGTGAAAGGTCTTCTTGTATCCCTGCCCACGCGTATACAAAATTTCTGGAGTGGTTGAACCGTGGAAGCGTATTAAACAAACAATCGCACTTTCGCATTTGTAATTATGATTTTATATGATTGTATGATTGTATATGTGTCTATTTAAAAAAAAAACTCATTTTGGTATTTATAATATTAGTAATGATTTTATTTGATTGTATGATGCGCTATTAAAAAATAAAAAAACAAATAAACAAACAAACTCATTTCGTATTTATAATATTAGTAGATAATGATTTTATATGATTGTATATTGTGTCTATTTAAAAAAAAACACAATTTCCCATTTTATAATAATTGGTCAGGATTTGAAATTTGTAATGTTTTAAAAAAGAAATAATAAGTATCTCTCGATTTCGACCTCCAGAAGTTAGGCTGGTATCAAATGTAGATTAAACCAAATTCAAAAAGTTCTCACCGTTTCGCTCCACTGCTCATGAATGGTAACGTCTTTACAACTTTCATAATTATTTTTCTCGTGAGTCAATAGGAATGATTTTCTTTTATTCAATGTGTTAAGTTCTCATAGATGTTAGTCACGTCCTTGGGAATGACTTGCTTTGCTTGCAACTGAATTGGTAACAAGCAACGCTATAAACTGAGTATTCGATGAATATCAATAGATATTAATTATTATAGGACGGATAGGACTATCCTACGAAGTACAAAAAAAATATACAATATAAATAAAATTATATTGAAGTAAAGAGTCAATAAAAATGTTGACAGTCAATGTTGAGGTTTGTTTTATAGTATTTTTTTACAATAATTATTATATTGGACGATTAACCATAAGTGTTGTGGCATTTAGATCTCTTAATCCCGTCGTGATTGTTAATGGCGTAAAATTTTTATCCTATTTTACCAAACTTTTATTTACTAAAATACATAATTATGTATTACTAGCGCCCCGCCCCCGGCTTCGCCCGGCGTGCCATTTTTATAATATATTAGAACATTCCCCGTTTATCCCTCTTTCCATTAGTGGAAACCGAATTAAAATCGGTCTACCCGTTCACGCGTGATCCCCATTTCCCCAAGGGAAATGGGGATTCATTTTTATATATATACAGATGTTCATATTTTTAGGTATGTTTGTAATATTTTATTATATCATAATTACTTAGAGAAAATAATTTAACTTCTCGAATGTATTATATTAAGTTCAATGTAACAATTCATACTTATAGTTTTTTTAATTCATATATATAATTTGTATAAAAAATAATGTGAAAATTAATTTTAATGTTATATAATATATAAAAAAATATTTAGTTTTTAGTATGGTAACTCCAATAACATTATATTGTTGTAAAGAAAATGTCATAAAAGTCACAATAAAATCTATTTACTAATTTAATGTTATTTTTACAAACATTTAAAAATTTGTTTCCGGTTGTTTTCAATTAATCGATGGTTTTGTAATCAAAACCGATTAGTACTGATTTGCAACTGAAATATCTCCCTTGGCACTGTGCTATGCCATATGGCAAGTGCTATATGTACAGTAATGCGAAACGCAAACCCAAACGACGTAAAAGCATAACAAAGAAACTATATCCCATACGAGACTACCGTACAAATAGACCGCCCTATTCGAATTCACGTCAAGTCGGCGTATTTGTAATTCAACACGGGAGTCCCAAAGCGTATATGTATTGTTTCACCTACAACTGCTTAAGGCGAAGCTCTAAATTCGTTTGTCGTTTATATCACAATAAAGCAAACCGGTAGCTTAATACATATGAATTGGTATTACCTACGACCTGTTTGTTAAAAATCAATTGCTTTTGTAAGCCAGTATCAACCAATTAATCGATGGTTATATTATCGAGGCCCCCATCGAATAAACGTGCAAGAGAAAAATGCAACTGCAACGTGCAACTTTTCACAAAAAAAAAATTCAATACCGTTTATATAATGGTAATTAGACTAATAATTAGGTTAGTTATTTACAATGGTAGGTGGTAGGTGGCTACCGTCGCCTATAACACAAGCAACGCCAAAGCTGCGCGCCAAGGTGCGCTGCCGACTACAGTAGGATTAAAGATAAGGGATTAGGAGGAGATAGAGAAATGGCTCTGGTATCCCTTACTCACTCACCGAAACACAACCGCACACGTGCTGTTATTGCACGGTGGTCTTCTGTATGGGGGTGGTTACTACCGCCAGACGGGTTACCCAAATGACTGCGAAACGCAGTGTTCCGTGCCACTACTTAACACTTATTCATGTAATAATGTATGTACAATTTGAATAACTATAAAAAGTATCTATCATGTGTGTTAATTTAGAATATTATCATCGTTGTCAAACCAAAATCTGCTATGTGCAAAAAGTATTGAGATATTGACAAATAAGTTTCCTGAAATTTTTTACATGAAGGTTTATTTTATTTTAGTCATTATTTATTTATAATTTTGATAATAAATCAAAATAATAAATAAATAATAATAATAGAGTAAATTTTGTACATAACAAGAGGTCCTAGTTCGACAAATAGTGCTCAAAAGTACTTAACAGTTGTTTTATACAATGGCCTTAGTTCAGTAAGGCCTTAGGTATCCATTGTATTTTGACCTTAGTGAACTATTCACTAAGGTCAAAATGTTTGAATCTCAAAAAAGTACAGATAGCAGATTTTGGTTTGACAACGACGATATGACACATTTCTGTGTTCAACGATTTAGGTAAGCATAATCGGAAATCTTAACAAACTTATACGTTTTTTTTAATATTAGGTATATTTTTTTAATACAATTATTAAATAACATTAACAGTAGAAGACAAGTCACAGGACTTTTTGTTACTCTGAAGTAAAATAAGACAGAAGATACTAAAAAGAATTTGTCTTTTGCTCAGACATGCGAAACTTGATATTCGTGTTCAATTTCCATGCAAATGTTACAGCTCCGTTCAATTTCAAGGAAACAATTTTTTCGGAGACATGAGACTGAAAATATGTAATTATAACAATGGAACTGTGGAAGTGGATTTTTTTTAAAGGAAACCAAACAACAGTCTGGATATCCAGAACAACATTAAATTTAAAAAGTTTGTTATTATACTATGATTATTATAGCTATGATGACAGACTAAATTACTTTAGCATTACTGGCGAAAAAAGTTTCTGAGTCTAGTTTTTCTTTTAAAATCGTTAACCAAAGCGTTGATTTCCGTCCCTCACATCAATGATTAAGTTGAACACATAACCTTAGACTGCTTTATATAAGATTATATATAAATATGGTAGCAAAACATCGGTTTCTTATGCTTTGCGATTTTATAATGAAAAATTTCACAAGTGTGACATTGACAGAAAAGATAAAAATTGGACCATTTAAAAGGGCTATAATATATACTGTACCGTAATAATTTTCATATTTTATTTTTTTAGTCACTTCTTTTCATTATCTCAGCTCAAATTTTATTATTATTATGATTGTAATATGATTATCATAATAGGTACCAATTGTTTTTTATGATAATGCCTATATTTTTCTTATTTATAATTTTGAATTTCATTATTGAATTTTTTCTTTCTTGTTTATTGACTTATAGCATGGAAATGGTTCTGGGTATTTATATTTTTGATCTAATTGACGTTAATTTGTTGATTCATTCGTTTAATTAATTTAACTAATTTCTAATAATGCTGTGCTTTCCTATAATTTAAATTCATAATTGTAATGATTCTTTCTGTGTGGTTGTTTGAATCTAGTTGGTAAGCCCTTTCAAATAAATAAATAAATAAATACCACGTTACCTTGATTTTATTTTACCAGGAATTGAAATTTAGCTTACAAAGCTAACACTAATAACACTCGATCATTGAACCATTCAAAATACAGATGGCTAAGATCAGTTTACGCATATAATTGTTTTTCACAGTTCAAAGTGCTGTTAGTCCGAAATTTCTGGTGCAATATCGTTACTATAACGTAACCGATTGACAAGGTCCAATTTCATTCGGGACAAGCCACGTTAACCGCTGTTGAGACGATGGAAACGCTTCGTCCGAGAAGCCTCACTTCATTAAGGGTGCGGGTCTAATGCGGGGCGAGGGGGGAGATGGCTTTATGGGACAATTTGCATTTACACGAGCCCAAGCACGGATTACGCCCGCACTTATCCGCCTGTCGAAATGAGCCGCCACCCCGCGACCGCCAAACAAGCCTTTGTTTATATTCCGTTGAATTTTTCACCCGCCATTTGTTTTGACGGGCCATTTGGAAAATATGAAGGTTTTCCTACACAAAATACTTTACGACCTACTCGTGTAGGTAAGTTGGTTCCAGATAATCATTGAGTAAGATACGTTTCCCGAATAAAAACGTTACTGGCTTATTCTTACTTCAGATGGTACTCAATAACTAATCAAACATAATCATTTTATTAAGCCATTACCAATAAGCGAATCTTTTAAAAGCTAATATTACTTCATTGTAATGATGATATAATTCAAATATGATGACTGACCTCAAGAGAAAGACTGACAGTGGATGGATGGGAGGGCAGAGAATTGAGCGTGGTGGCGCATGTGGGCCAATGAAGATGGAATATGACGATTATATATTGTGACTAATATTTTTGGCCTAAAACAAAGATAATACTAAACTTGAATCTAGTTATTTTCCCATTTTTTTTTAGTATTCAATCAGTTTTAAACAGTAAACCAGCAGAGTTGACAGAAATAGATGTTGCACAATACGTAGTGATTTGAAACCTTGTGTGTGGACATTTAGCCAAACATATTCGAATATCTTCTGACCCACTTACAGTAAGTATTTTGAGTCGAATTTACTAAAGCATATCAATGCAGGTATAAAACGATTGACTGGTACTCTGTAGTTCAATTTAGAGCCCGCATAGTTCTATCGAGAGATCGGCCCGTGGCGTAACGAAGGAAATGCCCTCTATTACGGACAATTTTGCTACAGTCTGTACACTGTTACAAATAACGGGTATTGCGGTAAATGGCCAGTTCTTAGAAGAGCTCTTAAAAGTTATCGGTGGTTAGATGCCATTAATAATGGAGCAGCTATTATCTTTACCGTCGATATATTGCTTAACCTTAGCGGGAATGTTGGACTGTGGATCTATTGATCAAAATAAATTACCTGATCTTAATTTGAGGAAACTGTACAAGGTGGACTACCTACAAGAAACTACCTACAAGGTGTGCACATTACTGTCCCTGCTGTAGCTTATGTACGTCTATATGCTTTTTAGGGTTCCGTACGTCCGAATAAAAATGGTATCCTTATAACACAGTCTAACCCTACTTACATCATACAGTCGAGCAATGTTCGAGCCTGCAAACTAAAGCGAGTTCGCCGAATGTTGCTCTACGGAAGTACATTCGTTGCCTGACTGTATGACGTGTATGGTTAGACTGTGCTTATAGGATCACTCGTGTGTCCGTCTGTCCGACCAATCACCCCCCCCCCCCTTTATCTCCGAGATTATTGAATCTAAAATTTTGAAAAAAATACAGAAATTATTTTTCTACTTATAGATAAAACCTATAAGAAGTCCATTATATTAAAATAACATGGTAAATCACTCAATATTGTGCCTATAGATAACATCGTATGGAACCCTCTTCACGCGAGTTCAACTCGCACTTGTCCGTTTTTTTTATGTTAAGATCGACAGACAGGACGACGGCCCACTTGATGATTGGTGGCTACCGTCGCCTATAACACAAGCAAACCTGTGGGTGCTGCAAGTGCGCTGCAGACTACAGTAGGATAGGCATAAGGGATTGGGAAGAGTTAGGGAAAATGGGCTCTGGCATCTCTTACTCACTCATCGAAACACAACAGCACACGTGCTATTATATTACGGTGGTAAGGGGGTGATTACTGTCGCCAGAGGGGCTGCCCAAATGAGTGCCAAACAGAACGCTTTAATCATAAAAAAATTGCCACATCCACAATGTCGGTTTCTACTCTTAATATATCCATGTGGTTACACACCACCGCTCAATTTGCCAGGCTGTCGCCGCCGCATACACCGACACCCTTAATCAGGGAAATTGCTAAGTAATAGAGCCTAACTAAAATTTGTATGATAATGAAACTGTGCAGAGCCTTTATTATGCTTCCATCGCGATGTTGTGCCGCTACTGAACTTAACATAAACACCGCGTTGACAGAAAAAACAAGAGGCGAATGCCTAATAAAGGTTATAACAGTTTAATGTTATGACCATACTTTCTTCAAGAATTTTGGACATTAAATAAATTACTTTCTTCGCTTACTGTGTAGAGGACACATTAAATCTTAAAATCATATTCAAATATTTTTTAGCAAAAATTAAATTGGAAATCTTTTCATAAGGCGTAATGAAAAGATTTCTAATCCTTAGCATTACGCATTATAAAACATGTTTTTAAAGCGCTTGGTTCGAATTAAAGGGATTTCAACAAGGTGAGGATGGTAACCACCCGTACGTCTGCATCTTCGATAGAAGAAAGGGGAAGGCGGTATGATTTCATGCAGCTCTCAAGCACACACTTTGTCTGCTGGTGGCGTCACGAGCACACTGTACCACAGTAGATCGGGTTGTGGATTTTATTAGATCGGTCCAGCGGGTAGGCGATCTACCTCTTGGGCGTCTTCCCTCCACCTGACCCTGAATCACAAGCCGTTCTATCGAATTTTCCTTCCTAGAGATGTGGCCAAAGAACTTTAGTATTCGCAATAGCACATTCGACGGAAGCCTGTTCTTAACTTTAAGCTTGCTGTTTTGGGGACCAGGTTTCAGCTCCGCAAAGAAAGATGGGAAAGATAAGAGATCTCTTAAGTCGGACGTTAGTCATTTTTGTGATTCTCCTATCTCTCCAACCAAACCCTTCCCACAGCCTCTCAACCGCAGATCTAGTGATGGCACATCGTCGTCTTATTTCTAACTCATAGCCTCCCATGTTTGAAATCGCAGAGCCCAGGTAAATGTAACTCTGCACAACTTCACAGTTTGCTATACTCTGAACATCCACCCCGCCATTTCCAGCCCGATCTACGATCATCATCTTTGTTTTGTCCCTATTTATAACAAGTCCAAAGTCAAGACTGGTTCCTTTCAGAGTCAGTTCTGGTTTCTTCTTAGAGCTACATTACAGACATAGCAAAAATAAACCATAAATTAAGGATTATTATTCTAAAAATAATTAATGTTTCAATGTAACTAAGTATATTCTTTTATAACACTAAATAACAGATTTATCGTAAATTATCCAATTACAAAAACTGCTTTGTTATTGACATCTATCATTCCTACATGTTTGTTCACATTCCGTATTCTCTTTGGGAAAGTCTATTTTCTGTTTTTAGTTAAACAACATGACAATTTTGTCATTTACTGCTGGTAGGTTCCTGCTTTGTCTAAATGTCGCACTGACATTCATACCCCTTCATCACAACAGGTCAGCACAATTAGATTCTCTTTGTAAAACGTTTTAATAAACTAAAATGTTACAGGCTATATAAATGTATAGTCCACAGTGGTTCATATGCTATATTTACAATGAATTATAAAAATATTAAAAAATTTAATAAAAAGACATTATTTATTCAAAAACGTTCAGATACTCAAAATCTCGACTTCGGTTACTAACAAATATTTGACAAGCCTTTCCTTCTGTTTCACTGCTGGTATATATTATAAACTAGCGGCCCGCCCCCGGCTTCGCCCGTTGGGCAATTTTTATATATATGAACATTTCCCGTTTATCCCTCTTTCCATTAGTCAAAACCGAATTAAAATCGGTCTACCCGTTCGAAAGTTATAGGCGTACATACATTTCGAAGATCCATTTTTATTTATATATAAGAAGATGTATTTCATGAAAATGCTTAAATTGATGTAGAAGCATGTTTTTAAATTTGAATTATATGTAGTTTCTAATTTTTGTAAATCTTGTTCGGCGTTATTTTATATTACCTATCTTAACAAAAATAAATGAAATAGTAAATTAAGTAAATTATTTTACTTTATACTTAGTACTAATTAAAAAATACATGTATAATGTTCATCCTTCTTAGTAAATAAATGACCGTTTCAGCTGTCACGTAAAAATCACATTGGCCGTACAACTAATACAACGTTAATTGCAACGTTAATCTTTTTGAAATAAAACTTAACCTAATCTAACAAAATTGCATTAGTTAATTAAAAAAAATTCAACAATGTATTCTTATTCAGTACTTACCAGCTGAGCCCGCAACTTCGTACGCGTGGTATTCGGTATAGCCCGTAACTTTTTATTTGTAAACCGATTGGAATGAAATAAACACTAAATATTACGGGAATCTTGCTACAATACATCTGTGAAAACTGCATTCAAATCGGTTAAGCCGTTTTTGAGATTAGCGCACACAAACGCACAGACAAACAGACAAAAATAATATAACGTATTTTTTTAACCTCGATAACACAAGTACAACGTGTACAAATTGTAATTTTGAAAAAAATATATGATGTGCAGACATGGCTCGTTTACGATTTTATTACATGTATAGATTCAGTTTAATATTCATTTCTTAGTATCAGGAGAATTTTTGCACGCCAAATTTTCGGTCAATCATTATAAATCTAGCCTAATATTTACCTATAATGGTCATGGCAAATGAAGATTCAGATTAAGACATTCTTTTTAAGCCCTGTGTTAATTAATGAATTTCTCGAGCTTCATTTGCAGTACAAACATGGTTTTGTATATAGACAAAAGTTATCGGTATCAGTAATGCAAATAGAAGTTATTAAAATATATCTACCGACTATTCACCTATCCATGAGTTTCTATTACATTTATGTTCAGTACGGAATCTAAACATAAAAAAGTTTTACTTATAAAACGGTGCGTCAATTCATCAACTTTCTTGCTAACCCCATACACGAAAATGGCACTGGCCTCGTCACTGTAGGCGAAATCATTTGACAGGAACCATTTCGGTGATTGACACAATTGGTAGTACACGCCAATCACGAAACCTTTAAATCCATCCAAAAGGGAGTTTCGTTAAAAAATGAAAGCTCATATTTCATCAGCGGACGGAACCCAATACATGACGCCGATGATAGCGAATACCGAAATAACTGGTGCGTACTAAATTCGTTTCACGTACAAACTACAGGGATGTTCGCTTTAACAGTGCAGGTGCACCAACTACATTTATTTTTCTATTTAAAAAGATGCAAAATGTCTATCTTATGTATTTTTATTAAGCAATTTTAAAACATATCAAAATTTAAAAGTGTCGAATATTTGGTGTGAAATTATGATTAAATCAAGCTTAAGATCAAGTTCTAAAAATATCAAACAATAGTTTATTTTTTATTTATTTTTGAAAAATAAAAATAACACTTTTTGTCTTAAAATTATTTTAGATAGGAAAAATTTTTACCAAAATTATTTTTTTATATTTGGTTTGATCATTCGATATTTACTTAAGAGCGCCTATAAATAGAAATTGCTAATCCCAGATTTGAATTTTATCTAAGTATATAAAGTCTATTTGGACTTATATACTGCATTAATCTAGATAAATTTATATCTAGATTAATGCATTATAAATAAAAGTGAAATGTGGACAGAAAACATTATACAATGAAATTTTCTCTATAGAACAATATCAGCCTTTTTCAAGTTTCTATAGAAAACCCCAAAGTAATATTCTAGAAAGTCAACTCTATTTATCAATTTTACGTTCAAAAACTCATAACTACGGATCGTGGTAATTGTTTTCCTATTTCTTTTTAATTTAATATCAATGAAAAGGTATCGGATTGGAAATTAGTTTTTATTGTAACACTCAGGGCTCCGAATTGTACTTAGTATTGTAGACACGTAGCAGTTTTGTTGCGGCGGCGCAATATGTGTCGCCCTTAATACCACGTTCGTTTGAATATACCGCACACTGCAAACTTGTCACAGAAGACGGATGTGCAAGTGAAACGGAATAATACTTTACATTTAAATTGGACAACGTTACTAAATGGAAATTTATACTGCGCCACTTTTTAGACTTATAACTTACTAGCTGCGTTGATAAATGAAAAATATAACACCTGAGAAAACATATTTGAGTAATATAATGTGCCTGACATCTTCATCGCTGTGACGACGGTGGCGCCGTTTTTTTTATGTTTTTAGACGATCCCTCGTTTTTCCCAGAGTAAAAAGTATCCTATATATTATTCCTGATAATGAACTATATGTGTGCCAAATTTCTTCCAAATCCGTTTAGCCGTTTTGGCATGATTGAGTAACAAACACGCAAACATCGAAACATACAAACTTTCGCATTTATAATATTATTAGGATGACAATTTAACTAAACTTTGCGAAAATTTTGTCAATATTGTAGTTGTTTTCACCTTTGTGGATAAATTCCAAAATGATTTCAATTCAAAAATGAGCTAGAAGACTTCAAATTAATTAACTTTCCTGCATGATAATTAATTTTATGAACTATCGTGTAACCAAATTTGTTCCGGTTTCATTAAAATCTCTTCAAAGTTTCATCGAAATATTTAAATATCTTGTATTTATGATAATAAATAGTTTATGAAGATGTTTAATTCGAAATATTTAAATAACTTCATAAACTATAATTTTAATGTTACGTACTAAAAATAATTACTTTTACAAATAAATTCCATTATCAGTACAGTCTAGTCTAGTATAACATAGTTCATCGGAGAAAAGAAAGAGTTAAGTATATAGTTTAACTAATTATTTTTATAGAACTTATTAAATCATTTTTTCCTCAGGAGTAGGTACTTCCTGGCTTAAGAATCTCCGCGAATGGTATGGCCGAAGTACCAGATCGCTGTTTCGAGTCGCCGCCTCGAGAGTTAGTATAGCCATGATGATGGCACCAAGAGAAGAGAAGTTTTTTCTCATGGTCGGCAGGCAGGTCAACAGTACACCGTCACTTATTGACACAAGCAACGCCGTAGCAAAACCTTAATAGATTACAGTAAAAGCGTTAAAAGGGCATAGGGGCTCTGGTATCCCTTACTGACTCGCCAAATTTGCCAAATTGTTGACTCGCAATACAACAACACACGAGCTGTTATTTCAAAGTGGTCTTCTGTAAAGGGTTAATTACTGCCGCCAGACGGGCTGCCGAGTTTATGACTGAGGAACGCAATAGATACACATTATTTAGAACTAAGATGCAAAATGTTCAATAAGCAAACGGTTCAAAGAATTATACAGAATAAGATTAAACAATGAACGAACACTTTTCCATGCTAAGTGGTATATTCGTAAACCCACTAAGTGCAAGTGGTTCTAACAAACTGTTGTAGTTTGTAAACGAAACAGTTTTTCAATCACAATACAAATGGTGAACATTTACAAAGCTTACAGCTTAGGGGCGAATTGTACAAATTGTTGGGCGCAGGTGTTGCTTTATTGAAAAAAAGATACAAATTACCCCTTTTCGCGGATCTGTTGCTAGTTAGATGAAATGGCCTTTGTTTCTTGTTTTCGCTTTTATTTCGGCGTCAGTATACGACTCGGATCTTACAATTTGGTTCAATTCATATGTTGTTAAGAAATAGCAATTTAAGTACGATTTCGTTTTCCGTTATTTCTTCGAATATCAGATTCAAATCGGAATAGAGGAAAACATAAATTCACCCTTAGTTACTTTTGAAAGGTATGTAAAATCAAATCAATATTAAACTAAAAAATGCTAAGAAACTATAAAGTTTATTTTAATTTACTTAATTTTAATCCCAAATTTTTCGTACTTTTACATTTTAAAAATAAAAATGTAAAACAACGTTCCTTATAACAGCAATAAATTACTTGTTTATGTTAAGGGCAACACAGACAGGCTGACGATCCACTTGATAGTAGGTGGCTATCATCGCCTATAACACAAACAATGCCACAGGTGCTGCGAGTGCGCTGCAGACCATAGTAGCATCCTTAGTAGATAAGGGATAGGCTAATAAGCTGGTTTTATTAAACCTAAGTGTCTTACTATCTACCAAGATAATCATGTAATTATCATGTACATCTGGCCTGTGATACGTACATAACTACAAAAGATTAAGGAAAATCCAACTGCGGATCTCGCTTATGGTTGTTCTTAGAGTGTTTTGACAACTTTCAAAAGATTCAAAGCAGAGCCTAATAACAAGTATATCTTGTGGATTAATTTACATAGTAAAACTAAAGTTACTAAAATGTAACTTCTATAGAAATGAACATTTCAAAGTTAACTCTTGGTCTGGATTTGGAAAGTAGCAGCAGGGCGTACTGCGTGTCGCAGTCATTTGGGCAGCCCGTCTGGCGGCAGTAACCACTCTCTTACAGAAGACCACTGTGAAATAACAGCGTTATGTGCTGTTGTGTTTCGATGAATGAGTAGGGGATGCCAGAGACTATTACCCTATCCCTTTCATATCCCTTATCCTTGATCCTATTATGTTATACAGCACACTCGCAGCACCTGTGGCGTTTCTTTTATTATAGGCGACAGTAGCCACCTAGCATCAAGTGGACCATCAGCCTGTCTGTCGACCTTACCACAATAAAAGTTCACGAGTAAGATTACTTTTTTTAAGATTAAAAACAAAAAAAGCTTTATAAGTAAGAAATCTAAAGAAAGTATGAATTTTTAACATAAGAGACATAACACAAATTAATCATTATGTAGTACATACCTAAGTGTAAGCGTAGCGTGATGTTATAATGTCTTGATATGAGGATTCATTTGTGTAGATGGCTACGAATTAATCTGAAACAAAATTATATAATTATTAAAAATAGATATAAAAATAGATACAACCTCTATAAAAAACCTCTATAAAAATAGATACAATAAATAAAAATTGTTATAGAACTTATTTGTAAAGTTAAAATGTCGAAAAAGCAGGAGCTCGGTTCAGTTATGTTGCAATAAGCTAACCTAACCAAAGAGACATTAATATTTAACCCAAATAAGTTAATGTATTTAGATACCCATGACCACCATTACAAAGCGACGATAAAGAATATGCTCCCTTAGGGTCCCATAAAAGACCTTCATAAACAAGCAATATCTCTTTTTATTGAGACTCATAATTCGTTTCAATGTTATTGCTATTGATTTACGTGAAGAAAATTGTTATTGCACTAGCTATGCCCGTGACTCCGCTCGGGACAAGTATTAATATTTCAGAACTAATGTAGCGTTAGAATAACGTATAAATAACTTAGAATAATGTAGCGCGAGAACGTTTTACCTTAATCCCAAAAAAATCCCAAAAAATGGTCCCTATTTGTTTCTAATTTTATCCAAATCCACTAAACGGATTTTGTTATTAACAAATATATTATTATATTGACTAGAATTTCTAATATAATATATAATACAATAAAGTATAAAGTGAAACTTTTGTATAATTGAAATCATTCACGAATTGTATTCGCTCGTGTAAAAGTCAAATTCGTCTATCCTGCGCCCGGGGAGCAACGATAAAACTTTGTCCGGGACCGAACTGAATTTCAAAACAAAACTGGTAGGAAGGATCACAGGGGGAGCAGGTGCGCCGAGCACTCACGCGGCCTCTAATCAGGCGGAAATATGTGCTCGGACGGCTGAACGGATCTAGAATACGACTGGTCGGTCTGACCGGGCGGCTGCCAACAACTCAACACCTGCACGCGAACCTCAGCAATATTTGAAACTTAATCGAACTCACATTCCGATAGTTCCATAAAGTTTAAATTTATTCTGTTTACCCGTTCTAAAACAATTCTCATTTGGAAACGTCTACTTCGCATTATCAACGTAGTATTTCTCTCCTTTGTTACGTCAAGAGCAGATAGCGACGAACCGAGATAAGGCAATAAAGAAGAGGCGAGACAAAAAGTAATAGCTCTTACAATCAATTACACAATTCCAACCATTGCATCACAGGTTGAAATTAATGTATTGGGTCGGACAAAGAGCCACTCGGCTTATCTGGGTGAAAGCAACGAGTTGTACGTTTTGTACGATACAAAACGACTACCGATTGCAAGATACATGAATCGTCGACAGAAAATGAACGCTATACCTAAAGATCCAAGTCCTCTGACCGAGTGTAAAGCACACGTTGTTTTCATTACCGAGTAACTACCACTCGTTGTCGGATATCACCCTAAACCTTTTGACGTTTCGCTAAAAGGTTCATTTCGTCTGATTAATGTTGTAATTCCTCCGGTTGCGCTTACAAAAAAAGACACTCGAAGCATTTAAACGCTGACGGGTCGTGAGCGCGAGAAAAATGAGAGGGAATTTATCCTAGCTCGTGTATCGTAACGGAGCGTCCGAGAAGCATCTATTTTAATACAAGCGGTATAGTTAAAGAAGAACGTTGAAATTGCAGGAAAACCGAAAAATTGTACGAATTTCGTACGCATTTTGGACTTGAATAGACAATTGTATATTTAACTAGCGGCCCGCCTCCGGCTTCGCTCGGCGTGCAATTTTTATATATATGAACATTCCCCGTTTATCCCTCTTTCCATAAGTGAAAACCGAATTAAAATCGGTCCACCCGTTTACGCGTGATGCCGTGACCAAGGGAAATGGGGATTCATTTTTATATATAGAGACTAGCGTTCCGCCCCCGGCTTCGCCCGGGATGCAATTTTTATATATAAGAACATTCCCCGTTTATCCCTCTTTCCATTAGTGAAAACCGAATTAAAATCGGTCTATCCGTTCACGTTTTACATTAGTTTCTGCATATAAATGCTTTATAAATAAATGTAATAAAGTTTCGGTAAAGTTTTAACACGTAGAACACCCTCATTTATAACTCGTTTAATTACAACAAGATAGTCATCCGATTGTTACAAATGTACGATCGATCGTTGTCAGATAAGCGCAACATGTTTAGGGGCATTACATGTCTTTATTGCCGTACAACAAAGAGTGACTCCGGCGGAGGGGTTTGAATTTATTAAACAAAGTTGAAAAATAACACTCACTAATAAAATAAACTGTGAAAGCTATTGAAAAAAGAAAGTATGTATAATCTCCGATATGGCTGTTAGATTCCATCAGCGTTAATAATGATATAGGTAATCAGATGAAAATTGCTTACATTTATTTGAATACTAAGCAAAAATTGTGTCATGGATGAATATGCTGTTCCAACAGTACACCTGCCTGCTTGTATTGTTGCAACCTCCAGTCTTAAGCTAACAATTCAGCTCATTATGCTTTGAATTTCTCCTTGCGACTCCAAAGAAATTCATAGCAGATTAATTCCAAGTTTTACTTCGGTAATTTTTTCGTAGCTCCCGTTAACGAGGTAACTTGCCGTTGCCTAACAAAGTTACGAAATGCAACGGCTTCAGATGAAACGCCTTTACTGTGTACTCACACAACGTTCCGGAGCTCCTTAATTTTCTTTGGAAACTTTTTAAAATTTTCATCGTTTTCAGGATTTGCTGCAAAATCCTTTCTTATGAGAAAATGTTTACGTAGTATTAATGCAGCGAGTGAGTAGACAAGATAAGACTTTAAAAACAAAATTGATGTCTAGCAGCGCTTCCCAAAAACTAATGCGAGGATCGTATTAGTTCAAATCTAAATTAAACAAAATCTCATAATTTCCATTCATTAGGGGCGGCTTTCAACTTTATTTCGATTTCAAGACTGTTAAACCATTGTACTTATTGGGACGATTCTATTTATTACGTTGTATTTTTAAGGATTTATCCGGCGCTTAAGTGTTTTGTAAGACTCGGGTCAGTGTTAAAGTTGGCGTGGGAGTTTTATTTATTTACATAAGTTATGGCTGGTTTAAAGCTTACGCCTCTACCTGTTATATATTTTCTATGTAGAACAGGCTGTTTTTCATCGACTTTATTGATCTGATCCCAACTTTATATCTCTATACGACATTCACATATAAACGTACCTATTACATTATTAAGTGATAAAATTTACCAGTTACCATTTCAAGTTTGTTCCGTTGTACCAGTTTGTTCCGAAAGTTATAAAAACTTGGTTCGAAAACAGTATTCATTATTTGGCGACCTCATGACTACGATGAAAAGTATCTATTGTATTGACACCTAAAAAACTTATTTAGGATAATCTGTCAATATACTTCGAGTATATTTGTGAATAATTGTGGGGGTTCAAAGTTACAATTAAACAGCCCTCACAGCCCTTTTCCAAATTATATATATGTAGCTATTATATTACATAAACAGAATTATCGTTAGACAGATTAAATTAGTTAATTAGTATAACCTAAGAGATACGTATATAAGCAATATTTGCGATTAGAAGTGGTAAAATACTGCTAACTTTATAAAGCACATTTACTTACTTAAAATTTCTTTTTTTTCTTCCTTTAATTACAGAGTAAATCATAAAACTTCAATAAGAACATAAAATCTTAAGATCAAGTATATTTTGAAGGAAAATGACAATGAAAATGCACTCGCAAAGCAGTAAATAAACCTCCCATTTCAGATTAAGCAAAAACAAAGATGAAGTTGAATAATAAACGTCTCGAGGAAGCTCTTGGAGACGTTCAAACATCAGATTTTGTTCTCAGAAGACAAAACGCGTCCACCTTTCTCGGAACATTCACTAACTACTATCTTAATAACTACTTATGAAACTCTCTCTTATTATTATGCACCTGTATTTATGCAGCATAAATAACCAGCTGAAGATTACAAAATGAGTATTAAATTAAACGTTGAAGTCACATGAGATACAGATGTAATTTAATTATGTATAATTAATATTGGTATTAACGTATCAGCTGCCGTTCGGTCGCGCCGTTATACATTTCGTCTCATTTAATAATGTATGTAAATGTATTCACAATGTTAATGTATTTCAAGTTAAAGTTATATGTTATATCAATTAGTTGTTATGTCGGTGATGTTCGCTCAAAACTGTTACAAATAAATTCATATTTAAGTTTTTTAAGTTAGCGCACTTGATGAACTTTACAAATATTTTAAAAAAAGTTTAACTTATAGGACTTATAAGTGGTTATTGACATTTTAAAAGATAAAAAACGAGCTGTCAAATTGGTTATACAACCATAATTACATATCTAAGAGTAGAAACCAAACATTGACAACGTATTGAGTAGGTACTAGCTTTGTACGCGTTGAAAAATGACCGGCTGACTATCGCTATGACGACAGTGGCGCCGAATTTTTTATATTTTTTGACGATCCATCGGGAACCTAACATTTTTTCAGGTTAAAAGTATCCTATTTTTTAATCCACATAAAACCTCTATGTGCCAATTTCATCCAAATCCGATCAGGCGTTTTGCGTTACTGTGGAACGAACATCCAAACATACAAATTTTGTATTTATAATATTATTGTTAGGATTGGGATATATATACTGAGGATAGCTAGCAGTAGTTTTGCCAAGTGTCACTTTCATCCTTGATGAAAATTTGAAATCCGGGACACGAGGGATAACAGTGGTGTTGTTAATCCATACCTAATATTATAAATGTGAAAGTAACTCTGTCTGTCTATCTGTCTGTTGCCTTTTCACGCCTAAATCGCTGAACCGATAATAATGAAATTTTGCAGACACGTTGTCAGGGATGCAGAAAAGGACATAGGGTACCTTTCATCCAGAAAAAAGTATTGTTTCTGAGGGATCATCTAACGTCTGGCAAAGCTATAACTGTAATAAATATGTTAGGCGTGATATTGCTCATATATTTGGTCAGGCGTTATTTTTCTATTTTTCAACGCAGGCAAAGCCGAGGGCACCAGATAGTTTATTATAAATCTTTATTTGTCGATCAATTAATATGTATTTACATAAAATAAGCTAGTTTCCTTTTATTTCCTTTAACATACGTAATGGATTTGTATCCATCTTCAATTGAAATGTGAGTTATTAAACTGCTTCTAGTACCAATTTAATATTTGATCGGACTCTTCTGAAGTCAAATCGCCTGGCAGCCCGCACACAAAGCCGCATGACAAAATCGTGAGATTTATACCCTGTTCGTATGAATCCAAAGGCTGACACAGAGAGTCTTTAACTTGTCGTAGGTGCATTGAGACTTCATTGCAAGTGGTAATGAGCTCTACAGCCAGTGGGAACGTGAGTGTGATTCTGCCTACTGGTACGGCCAACAAGAGGAGACCCGATGCACCTCCAAGCACGGACGATAACGCCAACAGCAACTTGAAATTGCCAATTTTGTCGACGAGCTTTCCGGCCAGTGGGGACATTATCACCATCTCCTCCACATTAATACTCAATTCACGCATATGTATCGTCAAGTACGGATACAGTACGAACAAAGTGGAAGCGAGAACGAAGAACAACACCTTCAGCGGTATTAGTTTTTTCATCTTGTCGTGAAATTGTCGAAGCAGCCTTCTAGTATTAATGGTGCATTCATTATCCAATTCATAAACAATGCCAAATAATGACAGACAATAACACAATGGGGGTATTACTGTGCTCGGGGCTAATAGAATGCAAATAATAAGTTGCTTCTCTTTAAAACGTAGACTATTCTATTATCAAGCGTTTAGTATAAGTTTAATTCCAATTAAGTCTAGATTCGCAGCAGTAGTACATAGAACTGAAAACAAATTAAGAATGCTCGAAGCGGGATCTGACTGTATCGCTTTAATTATATAATATCTTTGTACAGCTGTTGCAGTCACATGTTTCAAATGAGAGGTTTTTTTAATGTGAGATTTATAAAATCGTTATTATTTCAAAATACAATCGATTTAATTAGAACAACCCATGTAGTTTATTTTCACCTAAAAGTTTTAGAGAAAAGATTTTACAATGATAACTTTTGAACAAATGTCGCATGCAATGCAAATATCCATAGAGGTTATGTGGGATTTTTACCCATTAAAAACCCCTCGAGATGGGTTTGGTCACGGTCTAACCATACTTTAAGTATTGTTAGACTGTAGTATGGTTCTAGTCCATAGGGGACTTTGGAACCGTCACCGATCTACAATGATTATTTTTAATGTTAAGATTGGCAGACAGGCTGACGGTCCACTTGATGGTAGGTGGCTACCGTCGCCTATAACACAAGCAACGCCAAAGCTGTTGCAAGTACGCTGCCGACTGCAGTAGGATTAAGGATAAGGGATTAGGAGTGGATAGAGGGGAAATGGGCTCTGACATCTCTTACTCACTCATCGAAACACAACAGCACACGTGCTCTTATTTCACGGTGGTCTTCCGTAAGGGGGTGGTTACTGCCGCCAGACGGGCTGCCCAAATGACTGCGAAAACGCAGTGTGCCCTGCCACTACTTTCCAAATCCAGAATAGAGCCAAAATTTGAAAAGTTTATTTTTCAAAGTTGACACTGCCGGGAATCGAACCCGGGAACCCTAGAACAGAGCGTTAAGGCAAACACCCTAACCACTCGTCCAACGGGATCACTCGTCCATGCAAAATTTCACAACGGAAGAACATTTTTTTATCATTTTGTATATATATTTTAATTTTAAAAGCCACAAGCTGATTCCATTTGATGGTAGGTAGCTACAGTCACTTACAAACACAGGTAAAACCAAGAAGGAATTCAAGTGCGTTGCAGACTATTATAGTAACACACACAATAGCACATATAACCCAAATCTTTTCAAGGTTCGAGTGAATAGGCATCTTCTGGGTGAGCTAGCTCCATCGTCGGCCTCATCCTTTCTACATGGATAGATGCTGGTCAAGAGCAAACCCATCTTTAATAAATAAAAAATGCTGTTATTTCATAGTAGCCTTTTATACGGTCGTCTACCGGTTTGTGCCAGGTTGTACAAAATATAGTCAGTTATATACATTGTATATAATCACAGTAATTTCTTCTGATATTCGTTCTATTCACGCCAAAAAACGGCGAGAAAGATAATTGTGTGTCATCAAGCTAAGCACCTTGTATGTGATCACTTGTATCTTGTAAACAAGCGTAGCTTCTATCTTAGCTCTAAGCTTGGCACGTATTTTACATTTTTACACTCGTGTTAAAAATTTTGTTAAAAATAAAGCAGATAGCTTATAAGTAACAAGTAGTCTTAAAAGCAGTCTCTTGTAAATGTCAATTTATATAAGTTGATTCATAAAATATGTTACATCTAAATGTTATAATGGTGTGCATGTCTCTATTTTCTGTAATTTATTCTAATTAGGTATTATTTAAGTTAGTAGGAAAGGTATAATAAACTAGTTGAAAGAAACCTTGACCAGAGGCGTGAAGTATCAACCAAGTTACGAATAAGTCAACAGTTAATAAGGAAAGTACTAACATAATATATATTTTTCACGAGCCACCTGAAGCCCTAGGTGAGTGGTAATAACGTAATAATACGATGTAGACAAGTGATATAACGTGGTTCGACCCCACCTCGGTGGCAGTCGTGCACGCGACTGGGGTGACGCTCTGTACTGGCGTCTACAAAATTCTGAATTTTATTTTTCTACTGGAAAATATATTAATCATTTTGATTACCCAATTACGTTATAACAATTACAACTTATATTTCAAGTTATGTCACTAAGTGAATATTAAGAATAGCACGCTTTCACTTAATAATTATTTATAACGCTGGGAAACCGCTAAATATTTTACAATACAAAACAAAGCTATATAGTCTGTGTGTTCATTTAAATTTTCTTAATTATTAAATGGGTTTTTATACGTTGTTAAAAAGCAATACAGAATAGCTTATATTTTTTGTAATCCGATTGCGAAACAAATTTTTAAGCACTTCCACAGTTCACATTGGCAAAACCCAAATTACCTACAGCCTACAGCATTTTGTGTTACCTTAAATTGACTTTAGGCAGTTGCACTCGTGCGAAACCGGGACGGGACCTCAGTAGATTTTGTAATCGTTCTTGCGTTTACTAGTCTGTTCCCAAAATAAATAATATGGCGGTTTTGTTGGGACAATTTAAATCAAATAAAAAATTTAGATAGCGTCTATTTTTCACTAGCTGCGGGAGAGTTAAAATAAGTTGTGAATTCTCATTTTTATAAATGACCCACTTTGTCTACTGACCTACATAAAGTAGACGAACTTATAATAAAATACATAAAATACACGAACAAAAGTGATTCGCAAAAATTTGCTCTCTTTTTAATGTTCAATCAAGCGTCGTCGTGTTTTAATTGTTAAACAAATGAAACATTATCACCCAAACAATAATTAAAAGTCAACAATTAATTGTTCCACTGTGAACACTTATCGAATAATATTAATTGAAAATCAACAGCCGACTTGTGCATTATTTTTTTAATGATTTTAATACTGATTTAATGTTTGTTAGCGTTCGAAAATTTTCATTTAAAATTTAATGAAAATATTTAGCGGTAAAACTCTTTTGTTGCCAACGTTACCACGGTAGTTATAATATAGACTATTATTAATTATTACGCGCGAGTGACGGCATGCGGCGTTCACGGTGGATGAAAAAATGCAAAATATACATTTAATTTCAACCCCCAGCTAGTAGGGAAGGGGGGCACTAATTAACTAGAAACCCACCTGCTTCGTATAGGCACTTATACAATTTTCTATTGTGGTTATAAAGCAATGAATTATTTATTATGGCTTAGCTCTGATCTATGATATACCAAAGCACGATATTATGAAAATGGAATTTGTCAAGAAAACATTGGAACAAAATGACAGTTCTGACAATAAAAACAGAAAATTCTGGTCAAAGGCTATTTGGTGCAAGAAATACATTTTTCCATAATTTAAAATAATACCTCCAAAACCTCATCCATAATCCACAATACTTTGTATGAGTGGTTAGCGTGCTTGTCTTACGCTCTGTTCTAGAGTTCCCGGGTTCGATTCCCGGCAGGGTCAATTTTGAAAAATGAACTTTTCAACGTTGGCTCTGGTTTGGATCTGGAAAGTAGCGGCAGGGCGCAGTCATTTGGACAGCTCGTCTGGCGTTTTAACCACCCCCTTATAGAAGACCACTGTGAAATAACAGCACGTGTCGGCAGCGCACTTGAAGCACCTATGGCATTGCTTGTGTTATAAGCGACCTACCATCGAGTGGACCATCAGCCTGTCTGCTAACCATAACATAAAAAATAAATAAAAATCATAATTTGAATTTATTATGGAATTTTATTATTAAATATTCCCAACTAATATTGTAAATGCAGTGAGAGTGAGATTGTTTGTTTGTTACGTTGTCACGCCTTAACTAATGAACTAATCATCATAGAATTTGGTATACACGTTGTCAGGCGTACAGAACAAAATATAGGGTACCTTTCACTCAGAAAAAAATGCTATTCCCGAGGGACGTGGACGAAATCGCAGGCAAAAGATAGTTTCTAATATAAGCCTAATATTCGTAGAATATGACGATTGTTTGTTTAATGAAAAAAAAATGTATAAAACCTTATATTAACTTAGGAAACTAATAATAAGTAAAATTTCGACCAATGCATCTTTAGGAGATAGTTGAAATCGCTGTTTGTAAGAATTTTATTTGGGTTTTCGTGCACCCCGGGAATCCGAGCTCCTACCGTAAGCATTTGTCAATGCCTTTACGCTACACAGGTGGGCGGCGCTGTGATCCTGTTATTACTTTATATTTTTCCGTTCATTTCAATAATCACGAGGCTACTTAAAAATGCATATAGATTTAGGAGCTGCTTGTTTATTATAAAAAGAATATTGAACACAAAGAAAAAAATATGGGACCACACCCGAGTACAATATTTCTTTTGAGATGGAGATGATTTTGTAAGTTAATAAACTAGTTTTTAGAAGAACTTACTTAGATATATAACAAGAAATAACAAAAAATATATTGGACTTAATTTATACAAATTAACTTATTTTTATCTTCCCTATCAATAAAATAAGTGTTTGTATGTTTGTCCTCTATGAGTGCCTATATTATTTATCATAATATCACGAAACTTCGTAGGTTCTTTTGCGTAAACCCGGAAAGTGCAGTATCTAAACACTTACTCTCAACATATCTACTAAAACATATCTACTTTAGGTCTTAGTACCTAAAAAATTAAATAATAGCTTTTTTTCTGAGTAGATATTGTAACGCATTCGGAGAATAGAATGTGTGTTTATTTTTATGCTTTCAAATCATTTATTAGTTTAATAATTGTTGTTCGCATCGCGGGTGGTGGAAGCTGACATGTTTTTGTAAGATAATGACTAAATACGTCCTTAAAAAAAATAATGAAATTATTTTATTATTTAAATTTTATCAAATAAGGATACTAGGAGCTTCCTCACTAATACACGGTATTCCGTATCTGGTAGTGATTCGACAATTTAATAAATGTCGGATAAGTGAGTTTAAATCCTCAACCAGTCATTGACCGGATCATAACCGAAAATCTTCAGTAAGTCAGTGCGCGGGCCCACGGAGAGCGACGTGAAAAACGACGTCCATTAAGGAAGTGAATACATTTAAAATAATCGGCTTAGTCGTCCGACGTTGACGTATATTCGTACTTATCTCACGAAGATACCGGCACACAGATATCTTGGACTAATCCCTTACACAAACATCTGAAAAAGACTCGGCACTCCTTGTACGGTTGATCCGAGTAATTGAATGGGCCGCGACCAGCTCTTTGACTTGAACAAAAGTGCTCAATAATTTATGCCTATAATCTGACGCGCGCTGCGCTCACACAACTTTTATTCGTTTTTGGAATCGAGACCGTATTTCCCTTTGTGGGATTCAGATATTAACTCTACAATGTCGGCGACACAATCTCACGACAGTCACAATATTACCCGCATGCAAGTTCTTTATCCAATTCTTTAGTAGCTGTCACGCCCTCCGGCGCAATATTTATATCACTCTGGATTAAAACACTATATATAAACTTAAAATACGTTCACTGCTCCACGGACTAAATACAGTGTTATTAGATTAAACCGTAAAGTCCGTAAAATTGTCTTTGGTGACAAAAATAGACACTGTAGGGTGGCTAAATACAACGCACACTTTACTCTCTAGTCCAATGTAATCAGGATGTTTCCATTAATTTTTAAGGACTTCCTTTGAGGAGAAGATCCGTGTTTACTTTGAAAACAAGAAAACTTTTAATGGAGTTACAATTCGTTGACCCTCAAAACAAGAATTCTTTAAAGTAAGTTTATCATTATTTATGAAGACTTAAATGAACTACAGCTTAGCTTTTGGAAACCTACGTATTATTATATTACAAGGTGACTACATACATAAATACAGAATACAGAGAAGCAATTGTTCCAGTTAATGCAAATTCACCAATTACAGAATATGAATTCTACGCATGTACCCGTGTGTACCGTATACCCTTTGAGTGCTTATTGAAGGGTAGTCGATGTAAATGACAAAATGCCTCGTTGAGTATTCTCGCGGTGTGCAATCAAACACGACTTATCGATTTCCGAGTTAAAACTGTAAGCGTGTCTCCAATTAAAGGAACCATCCGAGGAATACATAAGAACTTCGTTAAAAGCAGCATTCTTTGACAGGTTTTCTCTACGAGTATTTATAGTACGTCTGTAAAAATAATGTAGAGGTGAGCCCCGGTGACACTTAACAAGTGGTGAAGTGGCTTCCACATCGAAGCGGCGCGCTGCGATATGAATTATTATTATGAGTGAGAGAGACAGTATCTAAATTTGAAGTAGTGTTTTGTCGCGAACATCTCTCACCACACTCGAGCCCACATAGCCGTGAATGTACAAATAATAATTATTACGAGACGAGGACAGTTCTCACAGGAACTCGGTTGAAGCACCTAACTCGAGTAGGCGATGGCACTCTCAACTGTCACACTCTTAATTACATAATAACGACTTTATTTACTCCATACAGTTTCTTTAAAAGCTTGATTATTAAAAATAAGTTGCAGGGCAAGAGTATTACAAAAATTCTACACAGTTAATATTTTCAGAAGCCGAACGTTTACGATAAGGTGTCGGGTTATGGTCCTTGATGAATAGTTATCGCGGTTAGTAGTCAATTAACTGAAGAGCGCCCTTAAAGAAGTCGATAACCACAAATCGCTCAGTAGTAGCACTCTCCAAAGTGGTGTGCGTCGAATGTGACAACATTGACATCTTCATCCTGAGAGACGCACGCATTAGCATCAACATTTCCTCGGCACTTGCACATGTAGCGACATTTTAAAAACCCTCTTCCCGTTCATTTGAGACGAATTAAGTTATTAACGCTTAGGAACAGCTGCTCTACACAAATCAAAGAGTCTTCGTAGTCTCACAAGACTTTACGACTATTTTATGAGCTCTTTCTTATATTCAACTTTTAGTCACTACACTTAAGGAAGGGGCGCGGGCGGTTCGATTGTTTCTAAAGTAAAATTAATTAATGTAGGTTACTCGTAAACGTGTTTATTTTGTTCCAGTATACATCTAGTTATTGTTCTTTGAAGTCCCTTTTACAGCTTTAGGACATCTTTGATGTCTCTGATAGTTTACGGTTTAAGCTACGTTTAATAGCGAATTTAGTCATTTCATAAATTACATATTTGTCAACTGAGGCGTCAGTTTGTTTATGTCTCCTGCGGTAAAATTCAAAATATCTTTGATGTGGTTTCGCAGTAATATAACTAAACCCACAACGAAGAGGCTGAGAAATCACTACCTCATCTGCAATAATTCTCCTCGTCGAGGAAGATCTCCGCTCTCACCTTGTCTTGTCATCGCACCTTGTTTGAAACATCGCAGAGCGGGAGGTTATAAATTATTTACGGCTTCCACGCGAATTCCATGCATTTGTCACCCCGGGCTAAGGCAGGTATTAAGATATTGCATCGTATTCCTTCGGGCCTCATTACAAGCTGGGGCGAGTACGCGACACCTCCGATATTTCATCCTTAGAAGGAGAGGATCGCGACGCAGAAAAAGCGTTACTCACCGGAGCATATTTTTTCTAAACGATACACGGGAACTCCCTTAGAGTTTTCTCATTTTCATAAAACATCCATCGCGACGCTCTTCAACGTTTTCTTTTTCGTCTGATATTTACTTTTAATTTCATTAGAAGCAAATGTTCCGCGAAAAAGAGCGGGATAGCGATTCGCTAAAAAGGTTATTTTGATGGTAGTTACATTAACGTAATTGGTGTACGCCTGCGAAACACCTTTATAGCCCATCGCAACGGTCGTTTGAGGCTGCGCTAGGTGAATCATTGTCAGTCTTTGCCGCCGGCCAAATTTAATACGGGATACACGATGTTAATGGAACGAATTTAAGTATCTGACGTACAAATTACCTCTCAAGATTTATAGGAGAGTAAACTGTGTGATATTGAATTCATAAATTAATTTCGAAAGGCTCCACTGAAGTAAATATAGTTCTACATTCCAAAGAACCTTATTATAAATAATTTCCAAAAAAAAAAACATCAATTCCATTGTGTAATTGCGCGGACGGTCCGCACCCGTCGGAAGGCGTACAGATCAATTTACTCTCACAATAACTTTAATATTAAGTCATAGTACCCTACTGGTAGACTAATAATTTTCATATAAGCGTATAAAGAAATTGTGTGTCGATGTTATCTCGAGCGTGAGTCGCGTGTACGAGAGGAAACTGAGAAGCGACGTTATTAAAAAAGCACATGTGGCCCGAGATGCGTATCGCAACGCTTGTTAATTACTTTTGACACGCAGCATATGATTCAATTATCATATGATTTATACGGGGAGCAGGGGCAGAGGGAAAGGGGGCGGGGTAACGGCTTTACCAGTTTATTTAAGCGTTAACTATCAAATTAATTTCAACGAACGGATCGTGTTCCCCGACAGATGGCAAGCAAATTCCCGCAAGACGGTAGCAAAGTTTTTGTTTCACGATCACTTTGTTAAACACGCTACCGTTTTGTGTGGCCCGCGATTTCTCGCGAGATATTATGTTAAAAATGTCAAAAATTTTCAAATTTAACACGGATTTGTGATTGGTCGTAGAATTGGCAACGAAAAAATATATTTACAGATCCCCAATAAGAAACATCCGATTAGGGAGTTTGTTTCATTTCACAAGCCCGCGAGATAATATTTTTAATAAGTACCTACCAGTTGTCACTCAAACGTGTTTTTAAAAAATAGTAATATTTATTCTAACTTAGAGCTTTTATAATAGATGTGAAAGAGTCTTGCTTCCTTAAAGTCTCGAGATAGAATGTGTCCGGGCCCTAATTCACTAACGCCACTTAGCGATTCCTTACTTCAAAACCACGTCATATTAGCAATTCCATACTTCGAAACCACGTCATATCCTCAAATTGTTACGTGTTTTGATTCCATGACAAGACATTACGTGTTTCGATAAGGTAAGACAAAAACGTGAAATCATAATTTCCATACAAAATCAAGGCCCTGGCGTGCAGTAACCGAAGTGTTAGTAAATGAAAAATTACAATATCTTAATGGCTAGAGGGTCGAAGTTTGTAAGTAAATAAAGATAGAGAGAACTAACTAATGAGTCCTTAATATAAACTAATTTGATACTTATATGCTAATTACGTCACGTGACATGTGCCCATTGAAGTCTCATTCAAATAATGGAGAAGAACTTTGGATTTAAAGCTTATTGTTCTATAATTTAATTTCTTGACAGAAAACGGTTTCTTAATTCTTATAGTATTATTTATCATAGACGAATATGGACCTTAGGTGCAGTACGCTGACTTTGGAGTTGTTTTAATTTCAGCTAAATACCGGTACGTATTAATGTACGTGGAGTGCAGAAGTCTATTAACGTATGGATCATAAGAGCAAAGAATGATACTATAAAAAGAGAAGCTTATAGTAGCAGTGCACACTTTGTTCCGCGGTCATTGGATATCTGCAGTAGATTTGGCAGCAGTAACCGCCCCTTTTTTTACCTAACAGCTGTTTATGTTATGTCTTAGTCCTAAGGCTTGTTGCCAGAGACCCCCCCCCCCTACCTTTTCCCCTCATTTACCTTTTCTTGGCAGTTAGCAACGCATTTGGATCATCTAAAATGTCATTGGTAATTGACAGTAGCCACCTACCATCAAGGGGACGATCATATGCCTTTACCATAAACAAAATATTTACAATTTCTCTTCAACAACTTGTAATTGTATAAAACAAATTCTTGTAGCACTATTATAAACTCATAAATTGTGTGATTATCGCGTGCCACATCTTAGCCGGCGTCGTTCTCATAAAAAGACGCTTTAATTGCTTAACCCATCCGTACACTATCCACATAACTCACCTGGGAACGCTTTCACACCAAAGGTCGTCTCATTATGAGCCGCTAGCAAGAAACCTGTAGTAATAAATACTAATTACTGGTAAAATAATATGATAACATCGCGACCGAACTGGTAATCGACATTCTTGCCGCGGTAGGCACAATGAGCTGTTAGTTATAGTGGAAAGAATCGGCCTTAACTTGCGTAGTAAATCTTGCGTGACGCGTAATAGTCTGAAGGATTTATTTATCGACGCTCGTTTCAAGTGAACCGTTTAATAAATATTATCACAGTTTAAGTCGTCAACAAACGTGAGAAGATAGCTGTTGACCCGCTTCGTGATATTTGTCTCTGTTCGGGGATTATATCTCATGCGGCAATGTCTTCCGTCTGTTGGGACTGCCTTTACAGTAAATAACATGGTTGTTTTAAGGATCCCGTTGAAGCATTTTGTATAATTAGACCCGGTCCTAAATGGCTTTTCCATTGAAGTGTACTTGAACGACAAAAGGGGGCTTACTATAGACAGCTTCGTAAAGGAACCTTCATCTTACCTCGTAGACATTTCAATGACATTACTTGTATTACTGCTCTTGTGAGAAGCAATGTTTTTTAAAGTTCTTCCGTTTAAGTAAAAAATACATTAAAAACGCTCGACTTACACGTATGTATATACAAAAAATATATCTCTTAAGTACGTACACTTAAGGAAATTACAACAAACAAGGGCATCAAAAACTCTTTTCATGTTAAACAGCTGTAAACGCGAGGCATAACTGTTAAAGCAATACCGATACGATAAATATTTAGCTCATTCGTTTTATACTTATTTTAAATTAAAAAAAAATTTAAATTTTTTTATTACTTTAGTACTTCAATAAATAGGTATAATTTCTAACTTAGTAATCACAATCACCATCGCCATAGATCCAAATTTATTACTAAGTACCATCATGATACCAAGATACTAAGTAAACCACAACATGGGATTGGACTAATGTTATGAATTGGTTATGAACCATGCGTTTCCAAGGTTGACCTTTCATCGTCATCCTCAACACATATGGCCCCACTGCAGGGCTACAGGCCTGCCCTTTCAACAAGGGTGTATGGGCTTTATAATCCACCACGCTGGTCCACTGCGGGTTGGTGGACTTCTCACTTCACATGCGTCTTAGAATTTCTTTTTTGGCGTATGCAGGTTTCCCCAGTTTTCCTCCACCGTTTGAGTGTAGTCAGTAAAATGTACTCAAGTTTTTAGAAAAAATCCACTGGTACATGGCATTACCGTGGATCGAACTCGACATGATAAGTCGCATCTTTCACACTGCGCCACCGACGTTCTGGTTGACCTTTAGTGAATTTGAATCCGAAATTTTATGCTGAAAGTTAATACCTACTTGCTGGGACATCTGAACAAGTTATTAAATAAAAAAGGCTTATATGTTCATAATTTCATTACACCCAATACGTCAAGCTGACGTTAATATTCCTAATTTCACGCTCGCGACCTTAGATCAGCGATATAGTGACTTATCAATTATAGATAACATCATCACCAGCAAATACGATACCTAACGTGCATTTAAATTTTTAACAAAGTGAATAACAGACACATTACAGCCAACATAACAATGAAGTAACAGAGTCATTAGTAGGGCAACGTCTTGGCGGGGTTCCCACATTTGCTACCACATGGCTACATTGAAATATATCTTTTATACAGCAGCCTATTTTGAATAAATCAGGATTACTCGTCGTCATTTGTTTAATACAATTAATGTGCGAACGTTTTTACTATAAAAAAATTTAAAACGGCAGAAGGTTCATATTCAAACGACAAGCGCAAATGTGCAAGCGTGATTCAGTGTTGTGCCCACCGATTATGCCTTTCTAAGTCTGAAGGAAGTGCGTGTTATTGCAGCTTATGTTTCGAAGTCGCCCGCTGAGATATTCGAAGCACCCGTCCGTTTTTTGTGACAGGCCAACCGGCTGCCATAAATAATAGGTAGGGATTCCCGACCATGCGAGTTTTGTAATAAATTCGATGCTCTTTTTGGTAGCAAAGAAGCGGGCCATCTACGATTGAATTATGGTGATGCGTTAAGCCAGCAAACGCTGCTGGAATCCGGGAGTTTTTATTTTCTTTTCATTTCGCGTTAAGCCTGCCCTTTGCATTTGTATCATTATCTCGCATCCACATAAAGTATTCTACGAAATTCTTTGTACCTACATGTGACAGTAACATCTTTATTTCTTAAACTCATCATTTTGTTTGCAGCCCCGTATTAAGTTACCCGGGCCATTTGAAAAAGACAACACACAGCAGATGGTACATCCGTATTGGCTTTCTCTTAAAACAGGAGTCCTTTTAAATCTAACGGAACTATCAATATTTCCTTTCTTGTTAAAACAAAGGACGGTCTCGAGACTGCTCTGAACAAAGATAGATTAGAACTGTTCGTAGTGGACGACACGACATTGGAAACACGGGGCATGGGCGTTGCTCTCTCGCAGCATATTGTGAATCTATTCCGTTGGTTGCCGCTTTATTCGAGAGAACATTGCTGTTAACAATATGCCTATAAATAATATAGCCTTTACAAATTTAAGTCTTCTTTCTCGCTTCTATGTGAGTAACCTTAATAAACTTTATGCCAAACGTTTCTAGAAAAAGATTCCATATACTTGAGTGATCATTTTGAGTAATCCAGATCCAGATTTGAAAAGTACATTTTTTAAATTTGACTCTGTCCGGAATCGAACCTGGGTACCCTAAAACAGAGCGTTAAGGCAAGCACTATAACCACTCATCCAACTGGCTCGATACCTTCCTTTCATTTATTCTATTTACTGGGCTTTCATTTAGAATAACAAATAATAGGCCAGACTAATGTCTGTGTATCTTATCTGTGGATTTAGATATTAATATATATATATATTTTTGTGTAGGTACTTATTGTCTTCTTTTAAAGTAATTAGTAGGTACTAAACACAACAGTACTTTTTTAGTCTTTATCGTTTTCGTCTCAATAAGATCCAAATGAAAATCACTGTAATATATCATCGTGTGGTTAAGTCAGAGCAAGTACAACTGTTTGTATTGCTTTATAGTGTTACTGTATGTTATTTGTTTGTTGAAATTTCTCTGATTAGGCAATAATGGCTACATCTATATTGTATGCATTGTGTATACAATTCGTTCAATTTAAAATTGTTAAAACAAATTCCAATAGTGTTAATGCATAATTCATGTGAAGTCTGTAGTCGTGAACTAAGGTACCTCCCAGAGGCGTTGTCTATACAGTGGTTTACTCTAACCTGTCACTGTCGGGGAAGCGTAATATCGCCTGAGAGGTTGGTGTTGGGTTACTGAGACCGCATAGATGCGACACAGGCGAGTATAGAACTAACGATCGGTCCGCTCGCCAGTTTCGGTTCCACTGAGATTATTGCTGGTGCAGTAAACATCGCAGGCGAGTACATTCGCACCGCAATGAAAGCGACTTTACAACTTGTAGCGTGACGAGCGCACGTCCCGAGTGCCTCTCTCATATTACCCCCGGATAAGTCAATCATTGGAAACGTCCACGTTTGCCCAAAATAAAACTGTTCGAATGTTGCGTGTGGCGGTCCTGGCATATAATGCGTAGCGACAGCCGACATGTTTTGTGCGAGAAAATAAAATTGATGGCGCGAGCGCTCCAGACTTAAATAACCCCAGTATTCGTGTTGCAGCTAAATGCTTTTGTCTATTTTATGACTGGCGTCACGTCTCGGCCTTTTTCTTTTGTTTCGTTTTCCCGTTGTAACATATTAGTTTTTCCGAGGAGTATTCGTGTCAGGCGGAAATTGCTCTGTCACAAAACGTTTACAGTCAAACTGTGACCGCGGTTCAACTAGAGTCTACTAGACGAATGTCATTTGAATGTGTTTAAGCTTTAACGTTGCTAGAGGAAGTAATTGGACAAGTGTTAGCCGTAGAAACGTTGGCGAGCTCCAATTTCCTGCCATCCAGTCTTCGTGCAAATAGCTCTTCGTAAATCAAACAAGAGACCGTCTGACGATTCCACATATCAACTTCGTATTGTTTCTCTCCCGTCATTGGGGGCTAACCAGAGGCGTTTTCGATTATCCGCCCTTCGTAGAACAAAGCATCTGACCGCAGAACCAAGTCAATTACATAGTTCAACAACTCAGCCCTTATAACTTTCATGGGCTGCCACCGGAATACAGAAAAGGGTATCTGTTTTCAATATACGAAGCGTACGATGCGATTGACCCTTTCGAGTGTCCGCATTGACTTTTAAATTACTAATCCCGCGGGAGTAAACACGAGCTGTGCTGCCTCGGGCCCTGTTTGCACGTTCGAGGGTACTTGCACGTCTTCATTAGCAGCTGTTCCTATCGGCTTGCTTACTCAGCACTCGTGCGGTCTCGTCTAAGTCGGAACTAGCTGGAGCGTCCTCATTAACTGCATTTACAATTTCCTTTAAAATCCCTTTTATTTTGAATAGACTTATTATCATAATGTTAAAAAAATCTTTCCAAACACGTATACCGTACGCACAATTTGACCGACTATTCGTCGAAACATAAACAAATACTAGTCACGCTTAATGAATTACCATTATTTCACATCGTTTAAACTAAGCTCTTCGCCCGTACTTTTTTCCGGAAACAATCCAGCTTGACTATCTCTGTTTTAAATGCAACACAGTAAAATAATACTGGCTTATTAATATTTATTATCTAAACAATGGAATGTATCAGACAGAAGAGAGTATAGAGTTAGGGTTGGGTTACATCGATGCATAGAAATAGATATTAATATACAATGCTAAATCCACTGTTTTCAAAATTTTAAACTAGGTAATTTAAGTTATATAAGTAAAAAAACAGTTATTCGAAAAGTTTGCAATGCAAACTGTTACTTTAGTTAAAATATACAAATTACAAACATAGATAAGTATTAAAATATTTTGGCCTTAGTTTATTTATTCATTTACTGTATTCATAATTTGATAAATTACTTACTGGTGCCCACAACTTTGTCTACATTGAAAATAGTTTGTGAGGATGGATGGATGTACATATATATACTTTCAGGTAAAAATTACTCAACGTATTTGTATAAAATTTGCCACACAGATAATTTATTACCTGGATTAACACCTGGATTACTTTTTGTCTTGGAAAAATGTTTTTGTCATTCGTTATATTTTTAAACGGTTCCTAGGTAACCTAAACTTTTTTCAAGATAAAAATATGAATTCCTTATATTAATCCATGTAATAAACTATCTGTGTGCCAAATTTCATACAAATCTGTTCAGCCGTTTATGCGTTATTGAGGAACAAACATCCACACATCCTCACAAACTTTCGCGTTTATAATATTAGTAGAAAGTAGGATTATAAAATTTAATATATATCAACTACACCTTTTTAATAGACAAGAGTATGGAAGCCGGAAGAATATGCTGTACATTACCGGAGATCGAGTTGAGTTGATTCGAAAAATTTAATTATGCTAAATTTTGCTTAAATTAACTTAATAGCAGCATCACAGAAAGATTTGTAAGTAATTATTATCATAATAAAGCTATAAATGAATTAATTGTTTAAGGGTAATAAAAATACAATTTATTTTATTAAACTACGGAAGTGTGGAGACGGCTTTACAGCCCGCCCGTGGGGGGAAGCAGTCGACCGCGCACATTTTAACTGATGGCTCTATCCGAGCTTTTTTCTACGTCAGATACACAGTCTACCCTTTCAATTCGAATGAATTACTTAATTTTTGTACAAGCAAAAGCCCTCTGCGATACTCGACGTCAAAATAAATTAACAACATCCATTGTAGTTAGTTGAAGTATTTGTGCATTTATATATAAAATCTTTATGTGCTCATAAACTGGAATAAATTTTAATCCAATAAGTTCACTTTGTTGTCAATGAAATAAAAGATTATTGAAAAAAGACCAGTCACAATCGAAATATTCAAATAAATATGAAGCTTTATTGTGCTTGGACGATGTTAATAAAATATAATTTTAAGGGAGGATTTCAAATTTTTATTGAATATTTTTTTAATAAATAGTTCAATCACCATTCATTCGGCCGTCAGGCATCCACTGTTTTTCCACAACTTTTACTACTTCATCAGACTGATCAGACCACCTGGTTGGTGGACCGTCCAGCCTAACAACTCCCGGTGCATGTCCGCCACTCGAGAATCTTTCATCTCCATCAATTAAATAATTAAGAACTTTCTTTACAATAGAATAAGAGCTTTATTACAATACATTAAGCAATAATCTCTAGGACTTTCCGTTAGTGTCATCTGAATTTTATCAATCTATATAAATAAAACTTTCGAACGGGTAGACGGATTTTAATTCGGTTTTGACTAATGGAAAGAGGAATAAACAGGGAATGTTCACATATATAAAAATTGCACCACGGGCGATGCCGGGGGCGGGCCACTAGTCAATAATAAAATCCTAAACAAGCCGTGTCAAAAAAAAGATTTTTCAACAGCAAAAAAACCATTTGTACACCTTTCACTTATGTTACTGAGGTAAAAAAATCCTTCTCAGAATTTTTGTCTGTTCGTGCATTTGTGCACGCTAATCTCAGAAACGGTTTAACCGATTTGAATGCGGTTTTCACAGTTATATTGTAGCAAGCTCCCCGTAACATTTTTTAAATTCCAGTCTAAACCGATTCAAGCAAATCAAGTGTTATTGAAATAATACGCACTATTCTAGAATCACGCCCACGAAGTTAGTGCATAATAAAAAAAAACCAACTCTGAAATATTAAACTACTTATTCCAATAAAAAAAAATAGTTTCACTCGAAATGTAATTTATTTTTCTACACAAATATTAGGTACTTTATACACAGACAAGTATTTATTTATACGCGCTTAATATTCATACAATTACATGCATATCTTTTGAATGAAGCCATTAAACTTACAAATGGGAACGTTGCCTTCGACACAACCTAGAAATAGGCATAATAGATATTGTAATAAATAAAATAAATGGGTTTTCTTTCGCTTCACCGCTTGTTAATGAAATGAAATTTTTATTAACGACAGGATAGGAAAAAACACCGATTAGGAGTGTTAAACTGCCGTAACTGATTGAAATTCGCTTCGCCAGTTCTACCATTCCATTGTATCTAGGATAATACCTCTGTTTACTGTTTATGTTTGGGAGATTTTTTTCCTTTTTTTTTTCAATATGGTCGAAAAGTTTTAACAAAGATCCGTTTACCTGAACGTGCACCATCCATCACGCATCATAACGAGAAATTATTGTTCGTTTTTATTGGTTTCAAAGAAAAAACTATTCTTCGAAAAACGTGGGCTCGTAACTTTATTTGCAAAACATTATTTATGTGTCAAATGAAATATACATGTAATATATTGCTAGAATTGACTTGTCAACAAAACGTAAGCGTATTTTAAAACTGTTTTTTGTGAACAATAAAACTTGAACAAAACATTATCTTTGCGTTTTAATTTATGCATATGAGCGTACACGCTCCGAAGCTGTTTGTAATGAAGAACAAAACAGGGCGACAAGGAAGAATACGAGTACATTCCACGCCTAATTTAAGTCTTAAGCGAAAGCGCTTAAAGTCCACAACGGTCTGTCAGTGTAATTTGACACAAGCACTTAATGTAGTTGGTACATTCAATATGCAGATTAGTGAAGGATACTTGTCCACGCCGCCCCACGCCACGATCCGATTCACGGAACACACGCACGTGGGTCCATGTAGAAATTATCATTGTTTAACTAAGTCGGTACAAGAGCCGAGTCGAGAGAAAACGGGGCGTGCCACAAGCGAACTAGAGACGGTGTTACTTAATTAGAGATTTGCATACAGACTGGGTTTTGATTAATCAAGACGGCTTTCGGCGTTCCGTCGTAACTCCTAATGTAATGTAACAAGCAGTGACATTGTATTCTTTTAATCAAAATGCTACGGATCAATATTTCTTTATTTTTTCTACTCTAACACCTGAATCTTTAATTTTTAAACAAATGTAATATCAAGATTACTAAATTTTGAAATAAACTATATTTATAGACGTTCATTTATTAGAATTAATACGCGACGATTTACCTTGAAAATCAAAGCTTTTAGTATAACTACTGTTGGCTAGATATTTGGTGTGGTTTTCATTTTTTATTTTTATTTCTGACCTCAATTTTTTATTTTTTTTTATTATAGATGGGTTTGCTCTTGACCAGCATCTATCCATGTAGGAAGGATGAGGCCGAAGATGGAGCGAGCTCACCCAGAAGATGCCTATTCACTCGAACCTTGAAAAGATTTGGGTTATATGAGCTCGGAAATACAAACGCCGGCAGGGAGTTCCAATCCTTAGCAGTGCGCATCACAAAAGATGTTTTAAAGCGCTTGGTCCGAATTAGAGGGATATCGACAAGGTGAGGATGGTAACCAGCCGTACGTCTGCATGTCCGATAGAAGAAAGGGGAAGGCGGTATGATCTCATGCAGCTCTCGAGCACACTCTCCGAAGTACATCTTATAGAATACACAGAGACAGGCAACTTTGAAATTACTCAACCTAATTATGACTTTCGAGTCTATATTAAAATTAATCTATGGACCAGAGAATTTCACTCCTAGAATTGTACATGATTAATAAATAAGTGGGGTATTGTATACTCGAATGAAAAACAGACCCATAATTTAAAAAAACATAGGTACCCATATTAATTTGAATTATTCTTTATGAAATAACAATAACACAGTAAATTTAATTAATTAATTTATTAATTTAAACTGATTTAATTTGTAAAGGAAACGTGACGCACCTACCTATAGTGTAAAAATGAACCGAAGATAGTTCAAAAGTTATTTTTTAACACAATATCTGTGAGCGCATTTATGAAAGAATCAATTCACTGACTGAGTTTCTAGTTTTCATGGAGTAAAAAAATTCAGTTTTAATCTTAGTAAAAGAAAGGTTCATTTTTAAATTTTTAATGAAGATTATCCCAAACGCGGAGCTTTCTTCTTCCTGCCTTGTGTGAGACCACAGATTTAATGTATTCTTTACAACATGTCATATGCTATTGTCATTGTCTATTGTCAAAACCTAGGTAGCTGTTTTACTAGGACATACTATGTCTGGTTTGATATATTATTTTTCCCTGAAAAGTTTCTGCAGTTTAAATCGTCCTAGCACCTACATTTAGGATATAATAAAATGCGTTTTTCCAAAATAAAATTATAAATTTATGATACCTATATATGTATAAAGCTCGTGTGCAAATAAGTATTTTTGATATTAAGGGCATTTTATAAGTTTTGCCTCCAACCAATTTTACCTATCACAAGTTGAGAGAAATTCAGCCAATCTTATACCTGCCATGAACATGTTGTTAACCACATCTTAAAAAAAATTCCCGTGTCAACAATTTTAAAACCATGTCATTCGGCAATCTAAACTTATATGAAACGAACCCGTTATTTGTAACTGTCGCGAGCCAGCCAATCTTAAGAACGCATTCACTGTGGCCTGCCTACAACCTACAAAAAAAATTAATAAATAAATTGCAAATAGATATCGCCACAACCACAACTAATAATAGTGATAACGGACTGTGATTTGTATTTGATATTATCATTTCGCAGAACTCGTGCATGACGGATAGTTATTATTAGTTATTGTTCGCTGCTCCCGGCCACGCGGAAGTTGTCGAGCTTAACATTTGAAAGACAGTAAAATAAATAGATGCAACGCTTATAACCTACATTATGACACCTACAAGGCGGAGTCCCTAGCGAATTGCTAATTTTTTTTTTTCATTACAATCAATTGAAGACAAGCTGACTATGCACTATATCATTACTATCGAGGTGTTTGTGTACTATGTACGTGTGAATCTAAAAATACTGCTGTTTGTCTGTAGATCCTGACAAATTCAAGATATTCATATATAAATTGATTTAATTAAATTTGAAAAGACAAACATAGTAACAGACAAGGTTAGGTTAGGTTTATGTTAATATTTATATTTATATTGTAAAACTACTAAAGTCTAGGTTTATTTAATAACATAGGTTTAGTCTAAGAAAGAATTTTGAAAATTTAACTTTGAAGTCTAACTAGAAAGTCTTGAAAATTTGAATTAAAGCTAACGAGCATAAATGGGTAGTTGAGGTTTCTGAATATAATTAGCTGCAAAAAAATGCATTCGTGCAAATTCGGGGCGGGTCGCAAATATATACTTTTAAAATCTTTTAATCTATACCTACGTAAGTAGGTATGTATTAACTATAAAAAATAGATTAATCTATACCTACTTATAAAATCGTAAATCGATATTGGCAGATTAGAGCCGTACCAGAAATATATAGTATACAAAAAGGTTCTGAATTAGAGAAAAATATTTTGCTCCTTGTTTTGTAAATTATACATTTTTTACTATAGTTATGTGCGGGGTGAGTTAAAATGCCGTGTAAGGGTAAAACGATTTATTTTCACAAACCAAGATGACTGGCAAAATCACCAAACTTGTCCGATGAACTTGCCAAAAGTCGTTAATGATTCCTTTAATGTACCTATCGCCGGTTCGCAGGTAACTTCGCAAAAGCTCCGAAGAGTCGCTTTCTAATCGCTTGTTATCGCACAAGTAACTGCTCTTGGCCGGCGGCGCCCTTGTTTATATTTGGCGCCAAACGCCTCGATGTATTTCGAGTTTACCAGAAAAAGTAAACAAGATTGTAAACAAACCATTGAAAGTTTGGGAATGCTATTTCTGTTGAAATGTAAAGTCTATGTTGTAAACATAAGGACCAATTTCCTTTGACACTAGTCGGCAAGGGGCGTGGCTACCATCGGGTGGAACGTTCGAGACTTTCGGCCGGAGCGAACGCTTTTTCCAGAACGTTTTAGTCACTATTAAAAACACGACTGAAACTTTTTTCTAACCATTTTTACATAATTTGAAAAAAAAAGTCATTTTAATTTTTTTCGTACTTCTTACAGGGTGGAATCGAAAATGTCTTTCACCCATCGATATTTCATATCTTCTAGAAACTTATATCAAAAAAAACTGAGGGACTCAAATTTTGATTTGTTAGTAAATTTTCCTGGACCAATAGGGTACTTTTCATTCGAAAGAAATGTACTATTCCTGACGGACGCCGACGAAGACGCGACAAAAGCTACTTGTGTAATGTGTATAAAGAGAGAATGAATGCGCCAACAAAATTAGTTCTTTACAAAACATCTACATCCTGTTTTTTTTTTAATACTTTTTAATAATTGTTTCTATAACGAGAGTGGTTTTGTTGATGTTACTTATTTGTATTGATAGTGAGCCTTGAGGACTTATTAGGGAAGCTCGAATAAAGTCAATGAAAATAAATTTTAGAAATCTTTTATAAATGCCTATTTATATAAACGGAACAGTTGTTTCATTTAAATATACATATATGACACGGATGTAGGTATATTATGTGTTAAAGTTATTAAACAAATGTGCATATCATTATACTAACAGGAGTTGGCGAGGGCGAGACACTGTGTGGTCCGCGTTCACAACACGATTTCTGTTCTTTTTTTTTAAACGAAAAAGGTTTTTATTCGTATCAATTAATGGGCTACATGCTAAGACGCGTGTATGCCGGTGAAGTCATCTCGATCATTAGAGAGGCTTGAATATTCCTATATAACATTTAATTAATTAACGGCTATTAAAGTAAACGATAGTTATTATTTTGACTGCAGCCGGGATCAGTCGTAGATTACTTTTTAATGTGTGAATTTTAACTCATGAATCTCTGCGGTTTCGCCATTCAATTATATTCGAATTAAAACCATTGGTTTGCAGATACTCTACTATCTTAGGTGTAATTATTAATAAACAAATAATTGTATTACTTATTAGGCGGCTTAATGATGATACTCGTAATCATACTAATCTAATACCAATGATTTTTTTAAAATACACTTAGTATAAGTTATATACAAACCACACTCTCCAACACAAAAAGATTCGAACCAGTAGTTCCTGAGTTTAGGGCGTTCAACCATACAAACAAACTCTTCAACTTTATAATATTAGTATAGAAGTATAGATTTAGTCCGCCCTCACACTGGTGTATTAAGAGAGCAAAAGGTAATTTTAATGTACAGAAATACAAAGTAATTAGATTTTAACTGACATAAGCCTATTTAGTGAGATTTAAAAAAAAAATTGACTGCTTTTTTTACAGTTAATTTTTCTATATATATTACCTAGGTATACGCGTCGTGTTAAATTAAACTAGTAAGAGTTATACATAACTTATTTTCTAAAGGAAAAAATGTGGGGAATCCCATATATTGTGTCCTTATTTACTTTGAACGTATGCGTATCTGCTAAGTTAGTCCTATTTTTACTCAATTTTCTCACCTGCTACCTCTAAATTGACCGTCTACCCAACTTAGCTAATACGCATAAGTCCAAAGTACATAGGAACACTACTCGATTACCCACATTTTTTTCTTTAAAAAGTAAGTTATGTCTGGCATAACTGGGATCTTGGGCCATAATGATGTGAACATACGCATGTTAATCTTTAAATGACTTTGAAATCCATCTTTGGTCGTTGAACTGAACGAGTCACAAATGATAATAACATTCTAAACATTGTCCGTGACTTGGCAGAAAGAATATATCAGTTACATGATCAAAGGTCTATTGTTCATTCATTTGTTTTTTATCCTGTCATTTCAGTAACGAAACTTGTATGACAGCTGAGTAATTTTATAAATATTTGTTCTGATACTGAACCTTTAGATTATTAAGATAATTCAGCAGTAAAACATTTTAACTTGTAAGTGTTTAATTATATATGTTACAGTTAAAACCAGTTTTTAGATAGAACGCGTTTTCCCTAGTTAGAACTAGTTTTTACTAAGTGCCTTTGTTAAAACTAGAATTAACTAATACTCAAAATTTAATATCAGTTAAAACTAGTTCTTACTAGACAAAACGCGTTTAAGGTAATTAATATTTGTGGAATACGAAGATGTTCCGAATACTAATTTACCTTTGAGAACTGTTGCTAAGGAAGCAGCCATAGGAACAGGCCAAGGATTTATGCGCTGTGTATATGCAAGAAAGTATGTATGTCAAAAAGGTGTCTCTGCAAGAAAAATGGTTACCTTTGTAACTCAAAATGCCACAATAGTTTGTCTTGCAATAACAAGTAGATCCTCATCCTTTTTAAATTTTATGGTTGTGTTCAGTTGACTTGTTTGATTATTTTTTTTACTTTTAATTAATATTGTCACCTTGGCAACTGCTTTAAGTGGATATTCCCTAAAACTAAAATATTCCTTTAGTGTAAGATTATTATTTTACTAGGTACATGACTCTCTGTGTCCTAGATCTTTTAATAAATATTTTTGAACTATATTTTGGTTTCAATCACAAATTAGTTTCTCTAGTGCGTTTTAACTAAAGCTCGGAGTGACAACTAGTTTTATCTGAAAATCAAATATATCAGTGGTAAATTCTAGTTTTGACTAGGTATTTCTAGTTTTAACAAAGGCATTTAGGAAAAACTACTTTAACTGTAACATATACACTTCAGTTAATTTCCTTTTTAATTTTTATATTCATTTATTTATTTCGCTATATGATGATTGTCAGCTTAATTGTGAATTTTATCATTATGAGTCTTAAGTAGGTTTGAAGAACGAAAATGGTTAATGTTATACGCATTTAACCATTTTTGTTCTTGATTGACCAGAACAAATTTCTCCACACGTGATTCAGTCTCTTCGTGAAATTACTTTTTCGTCTTTTTATACACTATTGTGTTTTCCAACATACGTTTCAGACAAACTACCTTTAAAATTATAAACGTTACTTTTTGAATACAAAACATTGATTTGTTACTAGTATTGTACTAGTAACAAATCAATGTTTTGTACGGAATTGTACAAATTAGGGAATATGACGTTGTCAATATTATTTTTTGAAGCATTAGTAAAATAAATTTTCTATAAAAAAATCAAACATTGCATTTATAATTTGTGTCAGCGAAACAATTGAAGCTCTTACTAAAGTTAGACACTTTAATCTTTAATATAAATAATTTTATATAATGTAATTTAATATAGACTGTTATTAATAGTTTGATAAGTAGGTTATAATTGTCGATGGCCGGTTGGATGCCGAAGTAATGTCGAAGCAATTATTTTCATACATCCAATTGTTAAGTATGTATGAGAAAATCCCCATTTACTTCTCGTTGTCTTATAATTGCACGATATATTATGATTTAGTATAGTTATGAATATTATTATTTACGAATATTTTGAAATATGAATATTACTTATTAGTGCTAACTGCCCTCATCCTTAAACTAGGTGGCAAGTCTGGCGACAGTAACCACCAACGAACCCGGGACTGGTTTTAGTGTAAAGCCAGTTTACACTAAAACTGTTGCTTTGAAATCAAACAACACATATAGTTATATAGAGTACTTACACGTGCCGCATTTATTAGAGTAATGATCTCACAAAAAAAAATATAATGAAATGGTAACCAAAAAAATGTATGCTAATGCGACTATAATGGACCACAAGACAATACTCCAGTAGGCAGGTAATAGAATTCCTAAGTAATATTGAGCTGCTCCATCAATCATCCCAGATATCGGATATGATCTTATCTGAAATGAAACTCATCATTTATAGATCTATCCGTCGGCGCTGACCGAATGTTATTAATAGATATATATCTGGTCATCAACTGAATCTGGTAACGGTAACTCCGGTCATTTTGTCGGACGAATGCTATCGGTAACAAATTATATGTCTCGTCATTCGGAGAACGACGTATGCCCGGATGGGGAGCGGTGGAAACATTCACCTCTCGATTTTATATTTTCGATTGTTAGCTTAATTTGCTTGTAAGTTTCATAGGTGTCATTATTCATTGCTGATTGTGAATAGCGCAGGTTAGTACTATTGGTTCGTTCCACTAATTCGAACATTAAAGTCGTGTGAAGGTCTCTTTATGAGACCTCATGTTCAATCGATTTTGAAGTTCAAAAAGACATAAATGTAACCAAATATGACTCTCTGTAAGTATGCATAATATTTTTTATGTTAAGAAATATAGCTCCAAGTATATGATAATGACATTATAAGTATATCAATCATGATACAAAAACCATGTTCAATACAGCAGGATTTTTGAAATTTAATTGTAGGTAGGTTTACCTTCGTGTTTTTTATGAACTTTTTTTTAAAGTTTGACATAAAAATTATGAATTTCTAAAGTTATTCTCTTTATATCCTTTTCTCTTGAGTATGTTAAATGATAATTTCTTAGTTAAAATAAGCCAACGAATTACTGTTTCCTAAAACTTTTTCTCAGCACTCAGGACATTTTTATTTCAAACTAGCTGAGCCCGCAACTTCGTATGCGTGGTATTCGGAATAGCGCGTAACTTTTTTGTTTGTAAATCGATTGGAATGAAACAAACACTAAATGTTACGGGACGCTTGCTACAATACATAAGTGAAACCCGCATTAAAATCGGTTAAACCGTTTTCGAGATTAGCGTGTACAAACGCACAGACAAACAGACTAAAATTCCAAGTAAGTACTATTTTTTTTGTACTCGGTAAGTACAACGTGTACAAATTGTTTTTGTTTTTTTTTTTTTTTTTAAATATTTAATGTTCAGACACTGCTCGTTTACGATTTTATTATATGTATAGACTAGCTGAGCCCGCAACTTCATACGCGAGGTATTCGGTATAGATAGCGCGTAACTTTTTTGTTTGTAAATCGGTTGGTATTAAACAAATACTAAATATTATGATTGGAATGAAAACCCCATTAGATTATCCGATACACCAAAAACACTTTTATAGAGGGCAATTCTGTTAAAAATCCAAAAAACCGTTGTAATAAACACGTAAATAAAATAATTCGAGCTTTAGTTCGAAGCATTAGTATACCCTTCGTAAACCACTAAAACGTTACGACACAACATTAGCAGCTAATAATTCGTCTAGTGACGATTTCGAAACGTCACCGGCGTCGACATTCCGGTAGATGTTAGATTGTTACTGACAGCGGCGATAAGTTAAAAATTTTTTTTCTTGTATTACGATAATCACATCGTAGAGTGGCAGAGGCTGTGTAGATGAAAGTGTATGATAAAAAACCTCGTCAATATCATTAAACGTATCAACATGTACATACTTAACAAGACACCGTCCGTTGCCAGATAATGGTTGTATAATATACTTTATGTTCTACATGAATGTTTCTTGTATCTTGTTTTTGATAAGGAGCGAGGTAACGCAATAAAATCTTCTTGATACAGGTAGATGTTGAGCAAAAATGAGGCGCAATACAATAATATTATGCCGAGTCATTACTTTCCATTGTATTAAGTACAGGATACCCAAACTTTCGGGGCATTGTTGGAATAACAACAATAAATAGACCCACTAGAAATTTAGTTCGACCCAGAACGGGAGAATAGTTTATTTGAAAATTTTGCTAATGAGCTCCTTTTGTTCTCTTTGTCTCATATCAAAAGCAATTTCATAGCGAGCGGTTTTTGGCACAATCACTTTTGTCGGTAGCGACTACATGAATGAATAGTCCCACTCATTCTACAAATATTGTATGGATATTTCAAAAAAGAATTGTTTGTGTGTAAGTACGGATCTTTAGAGAGCGGCTTGAATTTTACTTTAGTCTTTAGCTAACATTTAATCATTATCAGCTATAAATATCAGATTATAGATGCCTATTACTTTCCTTTGTCCTATCAGAGTTAGCAACGCACTGTAAGTGCCCTGGTATTGCATGGTCCTTAGTGTGGCAGGGCACACTGGCGGCAGTAACCACCTCCTTACAGAAGACAACCGTGAAATAACAGCACGAGTTCTGTTGTGTTTCGGTGAGTGAGTAAGGGATGCCAGAGCCCATTTCCCTATCCCCTCCAAATCCCTTATCTTAACATTTCTTATAAAAAAAGGAATAATAAATAGTGGCACTGCGCTCTATCTCCAGTCTTAAAGTGGACAGTCCGGCTACTCCTTTACAGACGACTCATGTATGTATTATTATTATTTTTTAATGCACGAGTGAAAGAAGCCTTCCATCCACATCTTATCCCTTACCCTATATCCTATTAGAGTCAGCAAGGCACATTCGTTCCCTTTTGTGTTGCTTCAATCAGCACCAATCCTGCCATTCATTATCGCAAAAAAGTGTGAAATATACAAAGTCAATTGAAACCAATAAGTATTCAAGCAAAGGTGAAAAGGATTTTTTTTATAAATAATGTTACCAAATATTTAAATATATATATATTTTTTTACTTTGTGGAAATACTCAATATGCAGGAGCAAACGTTCGGAATACTAAATTAAACGAATCCTCGAGGGTGGTCACATTTTCATATACAAATTCGTTACAAGAACTACTGACGAAGGCGTGGTAATTTTAATAAGGTATGGATAAAAGTGGTTCGTGTAAGTCATACTGCAACATAGATTTACATAACGTGTCGTGAGTCACACCACAAGGCAATACGAAACAGAATACAAACTATGTTTTTTTAAAAAATAGGTGGCTATAAATATAAAATATGGGAATGGATTATGACATTCCTTTATTACCGACAGCCAAAAATCTATTAAAAAACAAAAATAGATCTACAGTTATTCCACAATGATGCACTGAAAGAAGATGCTGCCGGCTAACCAATTAACGACCCCATAATGCAAAATACACAACCGCTACTAAAATGACCTTTCACTAAAAGTAAAAGAAATGTGTGCATTATTTTACTGGAACAAAGTTGGTTAATAAATTTTATCATCTTCCACAATTATCGCTAATCTTCGGGATAAGTGTACTAGTTCTTGAAGTGTCTGCATAAATTTATAAGCAATGATTCTATTAGGCCACTAAAAGTATCAACTCTTTATGAAATGCTGTTATATGAAAAATTTAGTAGTTCATTGAGAACCATGCCATTAATATTAAAAAAGTTTTAATTTAATAAATTTATTTATTTAAAACACACTGACCATTTAGTTACCGTTGACCCTCACACTAAGCTGTGCTTGTATCGTGGGAGTCAATATAAAATATATTCCAGTTCTCAGAATGAACCGAATATGAAGTATTTGATAACTCCTTCTACTAATCTTATATTACAATGTGACTGAGTTAAACATATTAATAGGTTTACATAGTTAAGTGCACTCCGCGTAGCATTCTCGCCTTGTGGACTAACGCTTATACAAATATATTCAGCAGGTGTCCACTTATTTACATACAATTTCTAGAGATGCACGTACGATAACTGTCTTCAGCAATAGGAACGCTGCGATCAGTTTTACATGGGAACCCAATGTAATCTCTTCGATTGTATCATTAGCAAAAATTGTAATTTAGCCTTAAATCCTTATTTCCTTAGAGAAATACTAGATACTAGCTGAGCTAGCAACTTCGTACGCGTGGTATTCGGTATAGCGCGTAACTTTTTTGTCTATAAACCTATTGGAATAAAACAAACACTAAATATTGCGGGAAGCTTGCTACAATATACTAGTGAAAACCGCATTCAAATCGGTTAAGCCGTTTCTGAGATTAACACAACGCGTCTGTGCGTGCACAAACGATAAAAACTCTAAAAACTATTTTTTTTATCTTTTGTCAAAAAATGCTGTCGAAATTACTACATTACTATAAACATTTCCTAATTAAGTTCGGAATTGTTATATTTCATACATTTCCGGTAACATATAGTGTTAAACATAAAATAAATATAGTGAAGATCCCTTGGGACTCTTTAAGTATTGTGGAGTGATTCCAATTCATAAAAAAGTTGACTATACATTACTCATGGAACAGTACTTTCGCGAGGAAATCCAAATAGTCAAAACTCACAAAATAGTCACTAGAAGGGCCACAAGTAAGTTTTTATATAAACCAAAATTCATTAATGAATATGGCAAAAGAACGTCGCAATATATAATTCCCCATCTAATTAATAATTTACCTATACAAATAAAAAATGGAATAACACAAAAAAACATAAAGCATACCTTAAAAAAGTATTACCTAAATTAAATATAATACAACTATATTTATTTCATTGAATAATATAATTAAAAACCTTACTTATATAATTAAACTAAATAATTAATTAAATACATGCCTGAATAGAATGGGACACCTGTGTAGCGAATTGCACACGCACAAAGCGGCCGGTTTTGCATCTTGTGCGATTCAGTTGGTTAGGCATTGGATTTTGATGAGTTGTAACATTGTTATTAAAATAATATGTATATACTTAGAATAATGTTGTTATGTTGGCATGAAGTAAATGTCTAGACAAACCAATAATGGTTTACAGACATTTTTAAATATTTTGTATTCGATTATGTATTAGATAATAAATAAATAAATAAATAAATAAATATATATATAAACTTGTGAAAATGCACGGGCGAGTGCTTGTATAAAAGCAAAGTGCAATTTTAATCTGTATTAAATTATTAATTAAATTGTGTATTTTATGGCGAAAACAATTCAGGGGTTTAAATAGTGACAGGGCACATTGCGTTTCGCATTCATAAATTGATCAGCCCGTATGTGACCAGGACCACTGTGGATTAATAGCATGCTTGCTGTTGTATTTCGGTAAGTGAAAAGGTACCAGAGTCCACTTCACTTCCTTTCGTACTCCCTCATACTAAGGTCGTCTGCCCAGTGCCCACTTGCAGCACCTATGGCGTTAATTGTGCTAATAGACGATGGTAACCGTCTACCTTCGAGTGGACCGTCAGCCTGTCGACGGTCGTTACTTAACTGAATTTTTATAGATGAATTTATTAATTTTTAAATTTACATTTCTTTCCTATCTCTAAACTTCATTACATACAATGAATTACATTGTATGTAATACATTCTCCAAATTCCCTAAAAAGTAAATATCGGTAGACACATATTACACATTATTATTAGACGCTATTATTAAATATTTCTTTGTTTATTAATTTATTTGGACATAAATGTAAATTTATAAATTACCCTTCAGTCAAAAGTTTAATTCAACATTTTTGTAGCTAGCACATACTAAGTATATTTTCCAAAATAAACAGAATTTATTAAATTTTAAATTAAAAGATAAATATGAGGAAAATACTTCACTTTAAAATTTTCTCAATGTACATACATATTTAAAAGGAGTTACTTTTATACATTGAATAAATAGAAAAATCTAAAACGTGTTTCAAATCCCTTTATTTAATTTAAATTAGAAGATTAAATTAGAAATTTTAAATTAAAAGATAAATATGAGGAAGATGCTTTACTTTAAAATTTTATCAATGTACATATTTACAAGGAGTTACTTATTGAATAAATAGAAAACTCTAAAACTTGTTTCAGATTGCTTTATTTAAACTGTTTAATTAAACAAAAACACTTTGCAATTTTAAATCGTCAAGTGTTTGAAGATAGGACTAAGCAAACAAAACTCAGAGAATAGGCCACCCTCAGGGCGCAGGGCAGCACCGCCCACGAGACTCGAGATGAGTCGTGACAAGACCAACCTATGCGCCAGCAAAGGGTACGGTACCACTGTTAGCGCAGATTATCATCAGATAACAAATAGTCACTTTACACAGTGAATAATTGAGCAAATCTTTTTATATTTTTTGCGATTAATTTTATCAATCGCTTACCAATGGCTATTTTATTAGATAATAATATTTCCAATAGAATATTGTACAACATTATATGTATATTTCAAAATCAGAAAATTTTCTACTTATAAAACATGACCTTACTAACTAGTGTGCCAACACAGTAACTTGTTTTTATTTTTATTAAATAAAAAAGCTACTTTATTTAATAAAAATCTTTTTTTTTCTATTACTAATTTGCCTAACCGATATTTAATAACTTACTCAGGCGATGTCGTCATAAGAAACCGTTAAAATGTCTCTTACCTGAAAAAGAAAATAAAACATTAAAAATACTCAAAATTAAGCGATAGGTATGCCGTTTAAATAATTTATTTGACACTAAACTCATAAACATAAAAAAATATCAATTAATGAACTAATAATAATTGCTAGTATAAAAAAAATCTCAACAACACTGTGACCGCACCCTAGCAGCTGTCCCTTGTCATGAACAACAAAACCCACACCTTGCCATAATACACTCGTGTAGCATATAATATATTTACGTACTGAATACTGATACATCGTATTGCCGACGTATTTAAAATTTCAAAATCACAATCCAATAAAATGTATTTCTTAAAATACAAACATACTAATTAAAAAGAGTAAGACTTTTTTTTTTTATTAGATCAGGGTAGCGCTTGACCACTATCTCACCTGATGTGAGATGTAGATGTGGCCGAAGGTGGACCACGCTTACCCAGTAAATGCCCATTTACCCTGGTTTTGAAGACCCCGAGGTTGTAGTTCTGTGGGAACACAGACGCAGGCAATGAGTTCCACTCCTTAGCAGTCCGAACAAGTTAGGTGGAACTGAAACGCTTCGTGCGTGATCGAGGTACATCGACCACGAAGGGATGAAACCCCCGCCCACGCCTAGTGTTCCGCAAGTGGAACGGTTCCGGTTGGATTAATTCGTACAGAATAGATGCACACTCTCCATAGTGTAGACGATAGAAAATCGATAGGCAAGCTACTTTTCGGCGATGCTGCAGGCTTTGAAGTTGGGAATCTACAAGGGCGTCATTGCCTATAAGCTTCTTTGCTCGCCTTTCAATCGAGTCCAGTGCGGCCAGTTGGTAACGGGCAGAACCATCCCAGAGGTGGCAGCAGTACTCCATGCAAGACCGGACCTGTGCTTTGTATAAGTCTAAGAGCTGCCCGGCAGTGAAATACCGTTTCACCTTGGAAAGGATGCCCAGCTTTTTGGCAGCTGTTTTGGCAATGAACATGGTTGACTACCAACATTGAATTAAAATTAAGTATTTGATTATGATTTTGAAAATATTCATCTATATCTAATACATATAATAAAATCGTAAACGAGCAGTATGTGTACATTAAATATTTAAAAAATATTTTTTTTTGTGTTTATCTGTGCGTTTGTGTACGCTAATCTCAAAAACGGCTTAACCGATTTGAATGCGGTTTTCAGCGATGTATTATAGCAAGCTTTCCGTAACATTTAGTGTTTGTTTCATTCCAATCGGTTTACAAAAAAAGTTATGTGAATTTAAAGAATCATGTCCAACATTTTTTCCATAAAAATGCAATAAAATAACTCTTCAGTTGAATTGGCTGAAACTTTAGTTAGCTATATATTATCATCTGTAAAGCGATCATGATTGAAAGTTTATATAAAGTTAAAAATGGACAGTTTAGGTGATTTTGGTGGTTCCAATGTAAGTTGACCTCAGATCTATATGATCAGACATATTAAACAGGGTATTAATCATAATAAAATCGTTGTTTGCCTATTATGCCTTTTTGCACACTAATTTCAGAAACGGCTTAACCGATTTTCATGTGATTTCCACTGATGTATTGTAGCAAGCTTCCGGTAATATTTTATTTCAAAAAGATTAAATATATAAAATATATAAAGAGGATTTTTCTACAAAAATATTGATCCTTGATCCAGATCGCCGTAATCAGGATGGCCATGGCGTAGCTAAATAGCCTTGTAAAGTTGGTAATGGACTGAGCGATATTTGTGCCACGTGGTTCTAAATGTCACATTACGGATTCTTTCGTCTTGCCCGATCTATACAGTTGAAATACTGCAATTACAGTACAAAGTACATAATGTGTTCTACCCGATAAGGGCATGCTACAATAATATTTTATTTTCGACATAATGTCTTAATGTCATCTTCTTTCTTACTCTTTATCCTCACACTTGCATTCCCCTTATGTTGATTGAATTTATAGGTGTCAGTGATTCCCTGTCATAAAGTCTACTTGATGACCTGGCTGTCATTATTTATCATTGAAAAAAAAAATGACATGAAAACACAATTTTGGAATACAAATTAAATGATAACACTTTTTATTTATAACCGTCAAAATATTCAACCGCATGTAACAACTATTGCGTTGGCGTCTTCGAAGTTTCATTATCGTAGTTATTAGCTTTTATTATTTCGGAGGACGCCTTTTATTGTGCTGTAAATATTTTATACAGCGATAAGAGTCGTCCATAGATAAAGCAAATTGATCGGGGAATAGAGACCACGGTTTGTGAAGGTTTATGTGTTACGTGGGCGACGTTAATTGATACAGCGAGATTGTGCGAACGACGCCACACATATATTAATATTCAAATGCGCTTTTTAGAAGCTTAATGCATAATTACATAGATTACGAATAGGGCTTATGTGTTTAGCGGCAGACAGAGAATTAATCTTCACTTAGAAACGCACAGTATTGATGATCACAGTTGGATATTAAGTGGAAACCTGAAATAAATACGACAATGCATTATATTCTACTTTATAATCATAACTCATACACATCATAACTCTGAAACAACTGAACGCGAGTTAAGGGGAGGACTTATTTTTTTAGTCACCTAATTTGACTTGTTAGAGTAAAATTAAACCAGGAAAAAAATACAAAGCAACAGGAAAAAAATATTTAAAAAATTTGAGTTCACCTAAGTACAAAATAAATCCCATATTGCTCTTAAACATATTACGAGGCAATCAATATAATCATATATATTGAGCAACATGGATTGAGTGATATATTTCAACAATTTATTTCATTTCTTTAAGCGTTGTAGAACACCGAGTTTGCACATCATTTCCTTGATTACAAAGTTTGACTAACGTATTATGAATTCCATCTGTTTAGGTAAAACATGAAGCAATGAATGCCCCTTTTTATTTGGTTTTAATTAAGAGGCCTTTCAACATCGTATGTAAGCAAGCTAATTTCTCCTTTGTGAGTATATCTCATTAACAATACTATTAATAATATTATTAATTAATAATCTTTACATAAAAAACAGACATGTCAGATTGTCAAGACCATAATTCAGGTATTTTTCTACGCTCTAAGCCAGTTATAAGTCAATCACTATCAATTGTTCAATATTTTAAGACTTATCCTTTAGAATTATTTAGCTGGCATTTAAACTTTTTTTTGTGAATTTTCACAAATTCACAAAAAAACGTTTAAATAAATACTAATTGGAGTACAACACTCAAGTCAGTTTCCCAATGTTAAAAATATTGTATTACAGTGTAAGTATCCTGTAAACTTTGTTTATTTTTTCTTAAAATTTTATCAGTTCTAAGGTGTTTTCACTTCGCTACAATCTACAATATGTACTTTTTCAAAGGTGCTGTGGACAAATTTTTAAAAGGTCCGCAGCATACTCGAATCCCTCCTGGTCTGTATCTAAGCGAAGGTTCTCCGATCAAGTGGACCGTCAGCCTTCCTGTACCCTTTTTAATAAAAAAATATTTTATTTTAGACATTTAGAAAGACAGAATTTTAGACATTTATTTCAAGGCTTTTATATGTGTCTTAACCCTAATAGAATTATTGAACATCTGATGTTTTATTCAAAGGAGATTAACGGTGGGCTCGTCGAGCAAACGATCCTATAGAATTTTTCTTATTCACCAGAACATTTCAATATGAAAATCATCTAGAATTAAACTCAGCGGGGTGGATAAATATAAATGGAATAATGTAAAAAAAACCATTATAAAAGAAATCTCATTAAATAATGTACCTACATTACTTGGTAATGATTAATTAATGTTTAAATTTGTTGTTGGAGATAGTATCTTATTTCCGTCAAATATATGTTAATTAAAATTTTAAAGTTAAAGATATTTCGAGGTTTAAATTGGTAAAATAAACGTTATTGTTTGATATTTTAATAAGTAATAAAACATTATAAAAGTGTTGCAGCTGATATTAACTATAGTTTCAATGAAACTCCTCACACAAGTTTGTAGTTGTGATCAGGGTCGCCTTTAACCTATTGGAGGTCCTGAGCACTTTAGAATAATGACAAAGGATTGTTTTATTAATATATATAAAATGAATATAAAAATGGAATTTTACATATATTCAACAGTTATTTTTATTTCTTCATACCCTTTATATTAAATGAATAGATATAATTATAACATAATCAGCATTCACTATATGCAGGTGTACTTAAAGATTCATGTTGATGAAGAGGTGGCCTTTAAGCTTTAAGAAACGTAATCACTTCACTTCTTCAGTCTATGTCTTTGAGTACATCACATTCTATGGATATCAGCGACAAACTCCATCTTTCTTAAAGAAATTGTACTTGTTAATTATTTTTTTATTCTTTTCAATTTGAAGAAGGAGCGCTCCCAGTGCAGTTATGCGGGAAATAGGTGGCCCTATCGATGACGGGGCCCTGGGCACTTGCTCAGAGTGCCCAGTGAAAGAGAGGGGCCTGGTTTGTGATTAATAAAATAGGTGTATTTAAACCAATGCATAGGGTATATAATAGGTATCTAATTGTAATAATAAAAATAATAGACAATAAGGGTGGACTATCAACAAATTACATTCAATTTTGTTGAACGGAATACGCGTGATTGACAAACTTTCATATTAGTTGGGACTAATTCTAGTTTACAAATTGAAGCAAATATTAACATGTCATACATTATCCCTTTCTGTAATATAAGAAATAAGAATTTATATTATAGGTACTTAAAATAACATGATTTTTATTTCTGTATAAAGTAGAGAACACTCACTTCCTTTTGTAATTTGTCCGATCTTTCCTCTTTCTGCTGCGGACTACCTAAACTTTATTAATTAATTTCACAACAGTGTCCATATTAAATAATTAAACTAATATTTAACATCCATGTAAAAAGAATTCAGAAGCACGCCACAACATAAAATTATCTTTTTACTAAAGCATATTGTGCATTCGACATCACAACACATTCAACGTTAACAACCAACAATATAAACACATCACATACATAAATGAAAATGTAGATAGATGCTAACGAATATACATAATTCCTCTATCCACAGAGTTAAAGATCGCCGCGTCGCCCTCTACTAGAGACGGTATGATCAACGCTTTTCATGCAAATCCAAAGTTACCGTTTATTTAATACAAGTACACGCACCGTTTAAGTTGTACGTTTCAAGACAATCTCAACTCGCATAATATTTTAAAAGCTAAAAATAGCATTTATTACTTACCTAATTGTGCTATGACACACCAGAATTTTGCTTATTCATGTTTCTCTTTGACCATTACACCAAATCACAGCACTATGAGGCATTTCTATCGCTTTTTTGGATAAATCTCCACAACGTGCAAATAGAAACTGGCAGCCAAACGCGGCTTGTGTTGCGCTTAGCGCAGTTGTGCAGCGATATTTTGCTCAATTGGAAAAATAGCAATTTATAAAACACATTATTATCAAAAGTAGCAGTAGCAGATCCCGTCTGTCAATAATAATTATTATCACCTAAATATTAAAAAAAAATACAATGACATTAACATAGAGTCATAGACAATTCGATTACAGGCCAATTCGAAATTTTGGTACATAGACAATTCGAGATTGGAAGGGAAACTTTTTCTCTTAGACTTAAATGTAGGAAAAAATTAAATGACTGTGTAACTTCTAACTATGTTTTTAAAGGATATGTATAAAAAATAATAACCCATAACATTTTTATTTAAAAAAAAACAGAAACGCGAAGATATTTTTTTTCCATCTGATATATAAATATAACCTTTTGAACAGACGCTCCTCATAATAATTATACACATTTGTTAAGATTATTAAAAACTGTCAGTTTTGTTTAGTACGATTGTTTAGTATACGAGCGTATAGTGAGACCACTTAATTTATCGGATTTAAACATTTGTTTATACACGTTAACGACATAAATTTTGTAATTTTCTAAAATAGTTTTTAGAGTCCCGCTGCTTTGTGTTATAAAACAAATTTTCGGTGTCACGCAATACTGAAAACAAACAAGCGATCCACGAGATAACCTTTAAAATGAACGCATTGTAAAGGTCGAACAGACGGTCATCTAATTCGGTCACTATCTTTTAATGTTTAGTATATTTGTGTAGTTATAGCTGTGGTAGGGTACCTACACTGCATTCCGCAGCAATAAACTAGCGGTGAATTGGTAACTGGTGAAATAACAGCACGGGTTTTGTATTTTGAGGAATGATTAATTCTAGAAACAGCACTAGTAATTCCCAAAGTGTTCTTTGTGTTAATAGGTGATAGTATTCACCTATTTACTAACTTAAACATAGAATATGTAACAGAAGTTTTAGTAGTGGCGAGGCACATTGTTTTTGCAAAGATAAATTGGCAGTCAGTCCGTTTGATGTCAGTAATCAACCTTTCTCAGAGTAACTTTTATACAAGTATATAAGGAATGCATGAGTCCATTTCTGTTACCTATAATGTTTTCTCTTACACTTTATTCTAACATTTTATCAATGAAGTTATAGTCATCTTCCTGCCTTAAATACGTCCAATCAAAACATGTACGTACAATAATTACTCAAAATTTTATATCTACGCGCAACCGGGCATGAAATAATGAGAGGCTGTATAGTTTTGAGGAATGCGTTTGTTACAAAAGGACGATGCGGTTCGGCCGGCTCGGCTCGAATCGATGCCCGCTTGACGGGCAGCTGCAGAATTAAATTATGAGCATTTTTATTTTCTCGGCGTCCCTGGATTGTACACCTGCCCGGACCGACCACGATTGACACCTACCCTATTATACACAACGCTGCTCGGATAGCTCTAAAAAATGCGGACAATAGGCCGATTGCAGCCGCATGAGAACTTATTATTGGCCCTTTATAAGGTAGGCCATTCATTTTCACATCTTTATACAATATCCTGACCATTAACCGAGGCGTGTGGGCAGTGGGCGAGAGGCTAAATAAGACTATTGTCGAGCCAAACAAAACGTTCAAGTGAACATCTTCATAAAACGACAACTCAGTCTATTCTATTGTTACGAAAGCTTCGTTCCTGTCCGTACGGCGATATTTTAGAGGGGAATTTATTGCCAATTTCAGGGACTGTTTACCGAAAACTGACTGAATAGGAGGCGAGTGAATTACTTATTGTAATGAAATAAAGGAGGCCAGATTGAAAACGTCCGATGAAAGCCGACGTCGCCGGGTACGGACGGGAACTGTTTGATGATAATGATTTATGGCGACAGAAGCATGACGCGATTTTAACGCGCTAATGCTAAGAAAGATAAATGTGTCGAGATGTTTTTAGTCGAGCGCGCGAAAAATAAACGTTTTCATTTAGTGACAACAATAGGTGACGCGTCAACTCGGGGACCGGGAGAAGTGGGGCGTAACTGTTATCTGTAAATAAGCAATTACGGTTACGAAAGCCAAATAGCTTTCTGACTTAACAACTTGAACAGTGGAAGCGTGAACAAAATATGGGACCGCAGAAAAGCCGAGCTAACCGCAAACTCGTTCACGGTGCAATCATCCCGGCTGATGTTGTTTGCTTGCACTATATTTAGATGCGCATTTAAGACTGGATTAGTAGCAGCATAAGGTATCTGATGCAACTAACACGCGCGGGCGACACTTATGATTCTTATTTTTAACATTAACATCGATGACTTCGGAGAAACGTTCGTGGGGCATTGTACAGTGTAGGCACGTACACAACTGAAATGTGCGACGATAATCATTACGCAGGACAAATGTAACCACCTCGTCTTCTGTTAACGACAGCACTGCGGTAATGGTTGTGGCGGAGTACTCGGAGGCGAAACTGAATCTTCCGGTCGCTTTCTCGGGACCGGCTAGTATGAGAGACTTCGTTAGTCGCTACTGTAATGACTCGCTTAATTCAAGATAATTACGCCCGAGCAAACGTGGGCTCCGCAAATTTATCGGGACCACTCGTGGAGATGAAAATGTATGTGTATCGCGATTTCACTTTATGTATTGTTTATTTAAATCGTATGCGTTGCGTTAACATTTCATCGGACGTTATCAATGGGCCATAAAATATTGACTAAATAGAAATTTTATTAAAGTTTAAATAGGACCGTCTTAATTTGTATGCGGTGACTGATTGCGCCCTTCCCATCACGAAGTCACAATTTCCGCTCACATTAATAAACATTAACCCTCGAAATCACGAGCATGCCACTCATCCTGTCCAAAATCGCTTCATCATAATGTTGAATGAGTCAAACTGTTAATATTCGCAAGTCTTCCATGCACGGAGACATCCGCCGCGCCGTTTTAATATTCCCCGCCAAACGAAGACCTTTTTTTCTATCTACTTATTATTTTTTCAGAGTGTGTCGCTTAGACATTCTGTCAGTCAGTTCAAAATAATTCGCATTAAATACACCTACCGCGGTCGGCCGCCCCTCAGAATGCTAAGAAGTGCGGCGAGCGCCCCGCAACGTTCGCCCGTTGGAATTGGAAATGAGTGAGGTTGATGTTGTATTTTAATAAACTCACATATTTGCCTTCAAAGTAAAGACGTTTTATTTGATTTGTTCTCCAGTTAAACGAGTTCCAGTAACACTATGATTAGATTTGAAGCTCGTTGTGTAAGTATGCCTTACAATACAATGAAAGCTTTGATTGCCACTTGGAAGTACGGTTTGAATTCATTTTCGTCGTGTTCGTTTATATTCTTAATATTATAACAGAATCATAGTAGAATATTTAATAAATAGTATTTAATAAATAGTACATACATAGGTATACATTCATAAAATGTAATGGTTTTTCTCTTTGTCTGATTTTTTTAATGTTAAGGTCGACAGACAGGCTGACGGTCCACTTGATGGTAGGTGGCTACCGTCGCCTATAACACAAGCAACGCCAAAGTTGCTGCAAGTGCGTTGCCGACTGCAGTAGGATTAAGGATAAGGGATTAGGAGTGGATAGGGAAATGGGCTCTGGCATCCCTTACTCACCCACCGAAACACATGGCAACAGCACACATGCTGTTATTTCAGCTCTGGCATTCCTTACTCACTCGCCGAAACACTGTTATATCACGGTGGTCTTCTTTAAGGGGATGGTTACTGCCGCCAGACGGGCTACCCAAATGACTGCGAAAACGCAGTGTGCCCTGCCACTACTTTCCGACCAAAATTATTGTGGTCTTTAACACATGCTATTTAGACAACTGTTCCAAAACTAACTACGCAAAAGGTTCTGACACCTTCTCCAGTTTCACTGTGCATTGAAATAGCAGTGCGTGTGTATGTCCTTGTGTTTAGTGCGTGATCAAAGTATATCAGAGCCTATTCTTCTGATCCCACTTAAAAGTGTATCTTATTCTTTTATCGTATCAAGTCAATTACGAGGTATAAAAATTTCTTATCGCTTCGCTTATTTTCATATGTAACGACAGTAGGACCACCCAGTTGATCGTTTGCCTCACCGCTGAACATTACCATCAACTAAGATTTAGAGAATTTTAAATATATTAGGTAAATATATTAAGCAAATATAAAAAAATGCTTCAAAAGAACTCTTGCATGAACGGCAGACAACTTTATTTTATTTTTTATTTATTTATTATTTATTAATACAATAATGTTTCATTTCACTTAACATTGATGTAAACAAAAACTCATTCGAGTTTTACCGTACACTCTTGGTCTACTCTTTGCGTCTACTCTTGGTGTTGTTTATAGCTATCTACTATAAAATAGATCGCCGACTTACCTGACGTTAATATTATATTAAATAAAAAATTCTAAGTAATCACTATTCTTTAAAAGCCGTAATTACTTTTTATTTAAAAACGTAACTATGACAATCTTACAATTGAATTTTCTATAGAAATATATATTATATTATTAAAGGTGGCAGATAGGCTGACGGTCCACTTGATGGTAGGAGGCTACCGTCGCCTAAGGACACAAGCAATACCAGGGGAGGTGCATGTGCGCTGCCGACCTTGCAGGAATTTACGTGCTCGCTTGAAGAAAGATTCTATCTTAAATAGAAAGCTGTCTTTTGGTTGCCGTTTGATGATACCTATAATTTTTATCTTAGCTCCTAATTTATGTTAACGATGCATTTAGTCACATACAGTGGAAGGGAGTCTCTTTTATAATATGGCATGGAATATATAATATCTACTCTTGAATTCGTACAACGGAGTACGAGTTGCCAGTACTGACAGTTTATGAATTGTGCAATATGTCTGTATTATTGTTCCTGTTGGAAATATCACGTCTAGACGGGAGGCACGTATGATGAAAGCAAAACGAACACCGAGCGAGGACGAATCCAGAGCTATGCCGACCGGCCTATTGTTGGCGTGATACCCAGCGATATATCGCTGTACACGTTTGCCTATAATTATCCTAATTGATTGCCCTATAAATTTGTTAAGGGACTCAAAGTATTCAGTTAGTATTAATTCGGATTTTTTTTATTCGGCAACAGATGTGAATGTTTCCAACATACCTATCACCATTACACACGATTCGGACGGGAAATTGCATGGATCACGTGACTGACTTGTTCGTGACATGGGAAAATTAATTTTTTTGTCTACCAACCGCACAGTTGGTGTCGACGTGAGTCGACATACTCGCATAGAATACAAGGTCGGTCTACATTTCTCTGCAAAATGCAATGAAAAGATGATTTTCATTTTATAATCCCAATTATTTCAAATACTCTCATAAACGTTAACAAGTGAATCTCATAGAACAATGGTTTGTATTATAGAAAAGTTGCTTAAAACTTACCTATATATTCGATTTAATAACTGTTATGCCAATTTTCTAAAATAGTTCTTCGGACTGAACGCCGCAGTTTGAGTTCTTACCTACCACATTAGTGAGCATAACGATAACTCTATTCTTTACCTAAGCTATTCTAAAAGCCATGCGCCTATTTTTTTGTATTCCAATTAATCTTCTATATGTGATTCTTTTTTATAAATATTGCCGTCTTTCTATAGTTTTTTTTATGTTAAGACAGGCTGTCGGTCCAGTTGATGGTACGTGGCTACCGTCGCCTATAACACAAGCAACACTGCTGCAAGTGCGCTGCCGACTACAGAAGGATAAGGGATTAGGAGGGGGATAGGGAAAGTATACAAAATTGCTTCTAAATAACTAAATATTTGTTAATATTATTTTTACAAAAAATATTTACATGAAAGCATTAGTATAGCCCAATTGGTCGTACGCTTTGATATCGATACGGCAAATGCATTTTCTTATCTGGTCGGGCCAACATTTATTATTATTTATTACTTAGATTTCATGTATGAATTTGAAAAAAATGATCACTTCTTCTAACGTAATTAATGAAAATTGCGTAAATAAAGCAGGGGCCCTAGCCAAGATGCAAACGCTTCCTTTGCGTCTCTTTGCGTACTTACGAAACGAAAGAAAGAAAGCCCGGTGATGTCCCAGACGACAAGCAATCGTCGCTGTTATCAATTAGAATATTTCCCTCTCTCTTTCTCTATAAATAACGTGTAATAATATATGTTCACTAGCTGTGTTCCCCGGTTTCACTCTTTTAATTTAAAAGCTAAAGGCATGCACATGTCGGTTCTTCTCGGTAAACCTTTATCAAGAATGCCTATGAAATGCAAACAGATATTTTTTAAATCCGACTGATAGTTTCAGAGTTAAAAGCGTTCATCCAACCAAACAATAATAATACTTTTCAGCTATATTGTATTTGTAGGTATATATACTATTCTACTACTAATACTAGTAGTAGTAGTGCCTGCGACTTCGTCCGCGTTGAGAAATAAAAGATATATTATATCGCCTGACAAAATATGTAAAGCAATATAACGCCTGAGATGAAACTTTTGCCTTTATTTTTGGATAGCTGTTGCCCGCGGCTTCGCCTGGAATATTTAGCCTATGTCAATCCTGAAACTCTATTCTACCCATTGGTGATTTTTTTTAACTCGGATGAGTATGAGTACTTACTTTCGAAGATTATGTCCTACATACCTATGCAAAAACATATAAACTTTATAATATTAGGTGATCATACATAAATAAATATTATCTAAGCTATATTTTTCTTTTTGTGATAGATAAAATATACCTATGTCATAAATAAATCCTCAAAATGAATACAAAAATTTAAATTATCTAGCGTGAGATTGAACGGTTATGTTTTGTGAACTGGCTCTGGGCGTCCTTCTGGTAAATTAGTTCCTTTTTGTTCTAATACAAAATGTTAGCTGTCTCTACGCTACACATATTATAATTAAATAATTACAGAACACCAACGCCTGTTCGTTTCTTATTATTACGGTGAACATTTTAATTAAGGTGTATTGTTCAACGAAGCGCTACATGACTTAGCTTCAATAACATCATCGTCGTTTTAAAGTTACTTGCTATAATTTCCGCCGCATTACATTGTAGTCGTGAGTACATGGTGTACCTATAGGTAATCGCTATGACAAAAGCTTATTAAGAAAGTTTCTAAAATATGACTCAAAAATCAAAATTTAAAGTTCCCTTATATGCATTATGTCTTACATATTATCTTACATTATATCTTATTATATCTTACATTTTCAATGTAATTATTATTATTATTATTATATTATAGTAATTATTATTATTAGTCAAAATTATGATTACCTATGATACTTCGATTCGCTTTTGTCCAGTACATTAAGTCCTTCGTCCATGCCTGTCGGAAACACTACTTTTTTGGGTGAAACGGAAACAGTACCATATTATGTCCTTTTTTGTATGAACCAATGTTTATGCAAAAGGACATCAATCAAATCTGGCTATTTTTTTTTTTTAACTTAATCTCTTTTTTAACTAATTTGGTAATAAAAATATTAATTTCAATAATGTCCTGTGAATTTTATTCTCATTTTATTCATTTAAAATGAATTTACTTGATATTTTCTCAGTAAAATCTATAATTTCTTCTCACCTCATAGCATAAGTTTTAACCGTTAAAACGAAAATAAAAGTACACTAATGGGCTGATGGCTCGATCTTCACACAAAGACATCATTAAAGGATCAATATCTCCTTTAATGATTTCTTTGTATATAAAATCATGTGTGTATTTATAATCGTAAGAGTAGTGAGAGCGTAAAAGCGTAAAAACAAAAAAACAAACTCACTTTCGTATTTATAATATTGTTTAGAACTTTTATAATTAATAGGCTCAAATTTATAATCAATAGGTAATTTTAGTTGTAGTGAAACATTAGTTTAATTTGTATTTTATGAAAATCGCTTGGGATTTTTTAATAGCGTTTGCAATAACATTCAAAATAATTTGTGATTCCAGTAAGCCTAATTTGGTCTGTAGAAAATTTGTTGTGTCAAAACACCATTCTTCGCGATAAAATGACAGTTTCATGTAGATATGTGTATGAGATTAAAAATAAAAATAGTTCAGCATAAAAATGTTGACTTAAAGATTCACTGCAGTTTAATCTATAAATATTTAAAAACAGTTATCTGCGTCAACCAGGCATTCACACAGGCTAGTGTTAACCGGGTCCATTAAAAAAATATTCACAAATAAAATATTTCCACAAAAAACAATTACAAAAACCGTTATACGAAAGGTACGTTTAGACACGCTTCTTTATTGATTCCATGTTATGATATCGTGATCCATTTGGCTGCCTATTAATTCTTTACAACAATAGCCAGCTCGAAGCTGCGCCATGTTTTCCCACCTCCCATTCTTTATTGTTGATTAGGATTTTTTTTATTTTTCATTCGATATTAGCTTTAAGCGATTTCATTGTTTGCTAACCTTTACAAAAGTGGGTATAGTTAAGTTAGAACTCTATAAAGTCAGCAGGTATAAGAAGGCTAGAAAGAAAAGGTAGGTATATGAAACATATATTTTTTAGCATACTTACATCATAGTTAAAATCGCAAAACCCCTCCTTTATACATTAAAAATAATCCCCCATTCAGATTTTGCCACAACATATTCTTTGGACTATGTAAAAGTATGTATATATCAAAACTAAAGCCTTTGGCTGTGACATTTATCCCCAAGAAATTATTTTTAATATAACTTTTTAATATAACAGTCGAGGTCATTTTAGTGTTATGTATAACAAACAGTATTGTGATAATGTGATAGTTATAGGTACTATATGGCTATACAAATATAATACTCATTTACCGCTTCTGTTAAAGGAGTTCACAACAGAAAATTTTAAAAATAAATTGCACAAATGGCTTTCGCATAAAGAATCTTAGAAATTAGAAGAAAATTTTAGTCTAAGATAGATACATAACATACTTGTAATGTAAAATATTAATTCATAAATAATATTTGTGTTTAATTTAATTAACATTATTTAATTAAAAACTTATTTTGCACTAACATTTTAATCAAAAATTAATTTTTTTCTTGTCCTTCTTCTGACTTTAAGAAAAAAACGTATTTTCAACAGGACTTTGGTACGGGAGCAGTAATATTAGAGACGACAGATGATATTAGTTGAGGATACCTGAATGTCTTAGAAGACTAGCAATCTTTGAAGACACTGTGAAGTCCGATAAATCCGCAGGTAGCCTAGCGTGGTGAACATAGCCCCTATTTCCTCACATCGAAGAGAAGTGTATTAACTGGGATGTAATATATATCGTTACATATAAATATTTTACGTAGGCTGCCACAAACAAATAATTTCCTTGATATCTAGATTCAGGACAACAAATTAAAAGCCCGCAGTTCTTAAGAAAACAATGGCAAACGCTAGACATATTAAAAATAAAACACAAACTCAATCAATCGAAGCAAAGGAGGTAAAAATCAAAATCAACAAAAAAATGATGAGAAATATCCCATAAATTACACCTGCTTCGGTGAAATATAAAAGTAAGATATTGTTTTAAAATAACTCTCAGGCTGGTGATTACGGGCAGCAGCTAACCCAGACTTGAAATTCCGATAGTTTTTGCGCCAGTAAAAACTGATATTCCGTTCGGCCGGGTTCCGTCGGTATATATTGAGTTAATGTCGGTCGTGATTGTGTATGCATCCCTCTCTAGTGCGAGCCGTACGAGTGAGACGGAGCTTTGTTTCACGCGGGGTTGGTACGAATCGCATTTTATGGTAAGTTGGCGGGCTGGCAGGTGCATCGCATACACCTGCGGTGCGGTCGAGCGAGATGCGATCGCAAGTACGTCGAACCCGTTCACGCGACGGACAAGTATCTCTAGTTAGATAACGCTGCACCATAATTCTGTAGTGAATGCTACATAAATTAGCAGGTGATATGTGAAGAAACACGGCCAGGATAGGAACTGTTTGTATAAGACGCTCTCATTCCTAGATCGGTTGGCGTGATATCGAAATCGCGGCTGCGACTCGCTCCGCGCATAAAACCGAGCGCGGACTTTAATTATCACCGGTTCTCACTACGCGGAGTTTATTATTTAGAATTATTTCCGTTTGAGGGAGGAAGGTTTTGGCTTTCAACTTAATAATATCACTATTTTATCATCGCGAAGAGAGCGACGTAAAATCTTGGGAACGTAAGCATTAGGCGTTGTTTATCTGAATGGTCTCACTTAAGTGCCAAGGTCTTGTTTGCAGAAAACCGTTTCATTTTATGTAGGTAATAGAAGCAACTCGTAATGTGTTCGCTGTTACGTTTGATGGCGAAACAAAGATATCGTATGACCGCTCCGTTATTATAAGTACGTTTGTAATCTTGCACGAGAGAGGCGGAAGACCGCATAATGTATATTAAAGCAATCTTATATCGAGCAACGAGACATTGACTAATGGCGGTGATAATAATGAACATGAAAATGATATCATCTATATTAGTTTACATCATTATGACGGGATCTGTTTAAATAGTTTAATTAACTACCGAACCAAAAAAGTCGTCTCTAGTCTTTGAATAATAATCTGGTGACATGCATTTTTACTATTGCAAATTGAAAATATTTAAATTTTTTAAAACACATACCTCAAATTGTTCGAATACTTATTTTGAATGTTTCGAATGTTTTAAGTAGACATTAATAATTTCAGATATTCAGATATTTCAGATAAATTATCCATAGTAACTGAAAAGGCTGTGTTTGTAATGGTAAAAATGACCAAAAATAGTTATTTTTTATGTTAAGATCGCCAGACAGACTGACGGTGCGGCGCTCCGCTTCTACTGTCACCTATGACACAAGCAACGCCACAGGAGATGCAAGTGCCCTGGCGCCCGTCTTAGGATTAAGAATAGGGGATTAGGAAGGGATATTAAGGTAGGCTCTGGCATCCTTTACTCACTCACCGAAACACAACAACACTGACAACAACTTGCTGTTATTTCTCGGTGGTCTTCCATAAGGGAGTGGTCACTGCCGGCAGACGGGCTGCCCAAATGACTGCGAAACGCAGTATGCCCTGCCACTACAATTAATTATGCCAGTTAATTTAAATTAAATAAAAGTTGATTTAATTTACCTATACCCCTAAAGCGCCCGAATAGAAAAGTCGTAAATGGTTATTGTTGTCTTCAGAATATTAACTTAAGTAAATATCAACAAAACATTAACTGAGCTTTTCTATCTTAATGACTTATTAAGTACATAATATTATGTATGTTTGTACTGGGCCTGATAATACGTGAGAATGTAGAAAGGAATGATAGAGTATCAGTAAACTTAACGCTCAGAGAACTTGTTAAGTAAACACTATTACATACGTATGTTCTACTTACGTGATATCAGCAGACAGTTCCATTTAGTATACTATAAAGGGTTATTGAGGCACCTCGTTACGATGAAAACAAGATTTGCAAATCTTCTTTATCAACTCTCTTTTATTTTAAGATTCGAGGATTATGAGTTTTGTTCTACGTAGAAATAAATATATTTTAAGTTTTAATATGTCATAGCGAAAACTAAAAATTACACAAATATTTCAACATTCGAAATTGAAAACCTTATTTACAATAGATTTGTTCATGAAAGTTTTAGATATTTCATAAAATGAATATTCTTATTTTATACATGGAAAGAAAGAATGTATTTTTTATTAGATTTTCCTTCTTCTCTTGAAACTTTGTAACGAGTAGAAAAATGAAATATCATTTGCAGCGTACAAGTTTAATCAATAGAAGTGTTTAGAAACTGTTGTCTGCGAAGTTTTGAAAGTTCTTAGTGTCAAAAGCGACAACAAAATGTTTATTGAAACTGTTTCTTTGCTTCTATATTAATTGCTATCGAGTAAAGCACTTTTGAAAATTCACGTGAATTTATTTGACTTAAAACTTTAACAAAACATAGATATAAGTATACTTAATTCATGCAAAAACAATAAATGTGTGTTTTGTGTGATGTGTGGTGTATAGGCAGACAGAATGGGTAAGATTCTGCCTTTCTGCCCTAAGAACAGGCATTTCTTAATTTATAGTCATTTTATAGTTTCTGTAAGAGGTCAGCCCATTGGATGCACTTAATATTTGATTGCGTATATCTACAAAATATGGTGTTCATTGGTATTTTGATGACTGTGTAAGTAACAATACAATAATAAAAAAATATTTTTCTATGTTTAGATCTTCTAAAAAATTCTTATTTCAAACAGAAAAATAAACTGTCCATCAGGGACTATTATTAAGGCGTACGTTCCTGCCATTAGAGCCATTATAGGTACGAATCATTAATACGAACGAAGTAGAAAATTGTTAGAAATTTCTCAGTGAAAATTTACCGCAACGCTATTTGCGGAAGCTCTTTGCTTAATATGTAATTTTAATTATGGCTTCACTATTGATAAAATTTCTGTAATTAAATAAAAATTTCTAACGTATATTATTTTAATTATCTCCATTCAAGTATTTGATTAAAACTTATGTTCAATTTTTACGTGCGTTAGTTAAATAAACTTGGCGGATAGTTGCGTATATCCGGCACATCCGACGATCGGAAGAGGCGAATTCTAGCCGGATATTGAATATCGATCGAACACCCTTAACCCTGATGTATCGTCGGTCGTTACAGGCCCTTGGGACTATAAGGAATATACGTCGATTATTCAATAGCCCAGTAAAAACACAATACAGTTATCAATTTTAGTGGTTAACTGGGGAGGATTTTCTGGTTAGTTGGGCAGGTATCTCAAAATTGTTCTGTTTCATAAATATTTATTGCTTCTTCCTTTCGTTTGAATCACGTACAAGTGACTGAAATTTATTATATTTGTAAATGGTTAAATTATTATAATTTAGTCAATGCACAATTTTGTCACTAATTTCATCTCTCGTTCATCTTCTCATAGTTCTTTTAAACTTAAGAAATCATCTTAAGAGGGGTATTACGTTTCGGCGCTGAGCAAGTTTAGGTATTTGGCGAAGAGCGAAGGGTACTTTTTACTGAACGATAACTTCTAACAAAACTCACACTGTAGCGTGACTAACGATCTTGATGTATTTTTAATATAATTTTATTTGAGAAAATTTTATAAGAGTGATTGATATGAAAAGAATATAAAATGTAGTTCATTATTCTACATGTTATGGATGTTGAATCTTTATAAATTGAAAGCACTTTTTTATGTTAAGATCGGCAGACAGGCTGACAGTCCACTTGATGATAGGTGGCTACCATCGCCAAGCAACACAAGCAACAGCTGCTGCAAGTGTGCTGCCGACTACGTAGGATTAAGGATAAGGGATTGGATAGGAAAATGAGCTCTGGCATCCCTTACTCACTCACCATAACACAACAGCACGCGTGCTGTTATTTCACGGTGGTCTTCTATAAGGGGGTAGTTCCTGCCGCCTGATGGACTGCCCGAATGACTGCGAAAAGCAGTGTGCCCTGCCACTACTTTCCAGATCCAGCCCAGTGCCAAATTTGAAAAGTTGATTTATCAAAGCTGACCCTGCCGGGAATCGAACCCGGGAACCCTAGAACAGAGCATTAAGGTAAGCACCCTAACCACTCATCTGACTCGTCACTTTTTAAATAAATATACATTTTACTTATTTTACGTCATGAGGTAAAAATATTGTAGATACTGTGTGAAATTATCAACTGTCCGCTATATTAGCATTTTTTTTAAATTTATCTTTGTAACCCTAGAATCACCCCAGGATAAATAAAACATACAAAATTAAACTAGTATTAAATTATTTCATTCAATCATAGCTTTATTACAGAAAATTGTTATTTGCTATTGTTATTGTTATAAAATAATAACAATTATTACGTGAACATTATCCATTTTAGTGGGAAGTAGCTGAAAATTATACCAAAATATTTCACGTCTGGCAACTAATGCGCCCTTTTGAATTCAAATAGTACATGTGTAGACGATTCTAATAAACCGACACTTTGAGAAAATCGCGTTTGACATTAATTATTTATTTATTTGTATTGAAGCCATCGAATTAGTTATTCGCAGTGAAGCCTTAGTTACATCGGGCGTGGTTTAATGGTTAATATTTTAAGGCAATTAAACAGTCAATAGAACAGTGAATTAAAACAATCTATCAAAATTTCCTGCTCCCCAATAGAATCAATTGCAATAATAAACAGTAAAGTTATTTTCTTATTATTAATATAATAAGAATAATATTAATATCATTATTAAAATTTTAATTTTAATTCTTCAATATAAATGAAGGCATTTATATTGAAGAATAATGCTTACCTTAATAGAAATTACCATAATTACAACTTGTCCTTAATTAATTAATTAAACATTTAATGTAATTACAAATTGTCCTTTAGTCACAATGAGTTCTTCTGTTGCATAAACTATTCAGACTCTGGCAGCTGTAACCACTCCCTTACAAAAGACTGTTGCTTTTGTTTCGTTGCATAACTAAGTAATACTGGTAATACTTACTACATTGTCTATATCAGGATCGGCAGTGAACTTGCATCATTTCTTGTTTCTTTTATTTTAGGCGATAAAGTCATCTACTATCAAGAGATCCTACATATTGCCAGAAAATCTTTACGAAAAAAAAAATTGGCATAAAGGGAACGATGAATTGAAAAAGGTTGAAAATAAATATAACAAAAAACAGTAAAAATTTTCATGGCAATTCACTGTTTCAGTGACAGGTAGCTGACTCACAAACGCGGTGGACTTGTGAGGCATGAACGCAAACTGTGAAATATTAAAATGTGGCTCATGGCAGCCTGCAAAGCGGGCCTAGCCTAGTCCTATATACAAATAAGTTATTCATATCGTCTGTGCCGTACGTGCATTGCATTCCAATAAATAGGGCACTCCCTTAAGCTTTTTTTTCTTTAGTTTTTCTTCGCTACCCCTTTGTTTAAAAAATATCACAAGCTGTCGAGTAAATATTTTATTGTGCAAACTGAAACTCATCGGTATAACATTTCGAAACTTTCTACGCATTAGTAAAGAGATATTTTAATAAATCTTCGCTTTTATAAGTGGTTGTAAAATCGATCATTAAAATCGAGTTACCGAAGCATTTAGAGAGGTTAGCGGACATAAAAATGGATTAGGCAAGTGTCTGCGGCGAGATGTCATAATATGGCGTGGTTAGGTTATCGAATACGGTTGGAGGTCATTAAGATGAACCCAAGCTAAACAGTCTCGTGGCACATTACAGGGGAATATCGAGTGTCGCCGCAACCGTCAACGCTTTGAACCCGATAAAGTAGAATGTTTGTGAATGCGAGAACAAAGTTTAGAGTTCAGTTGCGAAGTTTTACGCTTCTTAGTTGAGACGGGATTACACGAGAACTGCGTTAGGTCAACCGTCAATAGCTCGACCGACCGATAATGGAATAACTTTTCACGAGGCATTAATTCAAAATCGCTAATAAGTAGCCGCCATTTCTTATACCTACTACTGATAATATTGTAACAAATACATATATTAACAAGATTTCTTGAACCTTATCAAAAATTAAAGTTTTATTTTCAAGGTTTTTATTGCGAATGCACACAACCCTCAGGAAAGAGAAGTCGAGCTGCCCAACTGTTTTTAATAACTTATTTATATCAAACTGACTTCTGACAGCGACTTCGTCCGCACCCCTTTTTCTTATGTGTTATAAAACCATATATTTTTGTCAGGCGTTGAATTTTTTATTTAGAGACGATCCCTCGGGAACATTACTTTTTTCTGTATGTGGACTTACTTAAATTTTATCTTGATCGGTTAAGTAGTTAAGGCGTGAAAGCGTAACAAACAAATAAATTCACTTTCGCATTTATAATGTATTTTTCAATTTTAAATACCTACATAAAACTATACAAATAGCTTTACGAATCTGTATGTATGTATGTATTTAAATGTACTATTATCACGTCGCTTTAATTTTCAATAATAAAATTACACAAATGCACAGTTTTGTCATTTACTATTTACTAAATATATCTCAACTTAATAGTAGGTCTGCTATTAAGTTGAGATTGCTCAAACATAGTGTCTGTGTGTGTATTATTTAATATTAATCAGTTCAATTATTCAATAATTCAATATTATTCAATAAAAAATAATAACACACAGAGAGAGAAGACATTAACATATTCAACACAAGAATTTAGTATCTTAACAAAAAAAGGCTAATATCTTGAGAGACGAGAGGCAAACAGCAAGTAGGTACAGTAAGTACATATTAAAGTTTTTACTGTTCGGTGATATATATAACAAAATGTTCTGACAGGCAATTAAAACTGTAGTAATTGGTAGTGAAGGTATAATACATCAAAATATAAATGGCGTTATTTATTTGTACCACACCCGGACGGTTGTGTATTGCCTCGGGACAAAAGGCGGATTAGCTTAGTTCGTAGTTCGGCGATTCAGGCCAAGCAACAAACGCTCACGTAACGAACGTTTAATCGTTTATTGTTCCATAAAGCGGTTTTAATACATTTTTTTTTTCAGTGGACCGATTGAATTAACGATTTTCTTTGAAACTGTGCTGCAAAAGGTGCGCTTTTGGACTTGGTAGATACCTCAACTTGATATAATCTATACTTATATAATTGTTTGTCCTGACTGACTATCAATGCACAACCAAAACTGTTAATACTATAGTCAAGTCATTTTAATAGGCAACACTTGACGTCTGTCAGTTTTAACTTCATAGTGAGGTGACCTGCTTAAAAACATCGATTAAAGTGAATGAATCGATACGGACTTCAAACATATGTGATTTTTAAAAATCATCAGGCGAATCCCTGTCCCATTATTATAATAAATATAATTATGTTTTATTATAATCACAACGTGGTTATTAATTGATGGTGATATTCGACTTCACAAGTAATCATTGCATTCGATTCTACTTATCAGCTTTCGATTTTTAGAGTAACATCCCTAGTGTTTAAAAAGAAAAAGGGTTAACTGACGCAACATTGTAACGACGTTCAGTTCTTTAGATCAGAAATTGTTTATTATGTTTAGAATGGTTTATTAGTGAAAGCAAATCGTAAAATTACTCGTATCGGTCATTATTACGATAAATATGTAATCGTAATTGAAAAAGGTTAAGCAATTGTGTAGTTCTAACAAAACGAAAAAATATATTATTTTATGCCCGCTGTTACAAGGTTACGTTGTTGAATTTTGATGAATTGTCAAATTTTACTTATTAAAATGACTTGACTTTAGCAGGCTGAAATTTGGAACATATGTTTATTTTATAACGTAAGCATCAACTAAGAAAGGATTTTTGAAAATTTCAACTCCGTGCGAAGCCGGGGGAGGACACTAGTAAATCTATAGATGTGTGTATATAAAAGAAAGTCGTGTCAGTTACAACATTTATAACTCGAGAACGGCTGGACCGATTTTTATGATCTTTGATTTATTGAATTTATCTCCGCCCCGAATAGCAGAATAACTATCAAAACATCTGAATATTCATGAAAAAAAATTCATACATTTTGTATGGAAAGGGTTTTTATTCTGAGGCGATACGAAGTTCGCCGGGCCCTGCTAGTTATTTATAAAGTTCATACGACGAGACATCGGGCTTGTCTTTTTTTTTAATAACAAATTGTGGTACGGCTACTGACACCTCAATTGATTGTAGGTAGGTTTCTGTGACTTTAGTGTGCTAGATTGTCCTAACCTGTTAAGATTAAAAACGTCTACCATGCCTGATTAAAAGGTTATGGAATATAGAACAAGCACAATAGACTCTGTTATGTGCTTGTTCCCTATTAAATAGAGAAAGAGGTCTTAGATATTGATATTGTTTTGTAAAATAGGTATACACCTTCTACTACTGCTATTACTATCAGATGGATTGTGTCAAATTAGACATTTTTTATCTTAGTTATTTCCGTGCTCTCCAAAAACTACTATCGACAACCGGCATTGTTAGATAGGCTGGCGGTCCATATATGGAGAATATTTTGAAAATATGGATTGAGTGTTGTAGCCCATATACAATGTATGTATATTATTATTATTTTTTGTATATTTTGTACTTGACATGGTTTTTTTTTTTTTCTTAATTTTTTTACGTGTATAGTTATTATTGTATTGAATTAAATTCGTATTGGACGATGCTCTTGTATCGCTGCTTTTACATGTCAGATTCCGGCGAAAAGCGCGAACTGTATTATAATTAAATCATCAATTTATAACGCTTTTTTAGCAAAATAAATGAGTTTGAGTTTGAGTTTGAATGGTAGTAGTTGGAACACAAGCAATGAAACAGCAGGTGCTGCTTATTAAGAAAGGATAAGGAAGGAAGTATCTCTTACTCGCTCAAAGAAATACAAAAGCAAAGACATGCTCTTATTAATTCACGACGGTATTAACGAGGGGGGTAGTTAATGCCGCCAGAAGGACTGCCCAATTTATGATTACAAATCCTAGTGTGGCCTGCCATTACTAAAAAAATACTTATTCGTACTAGAAATAACATTATACATTCTGTATCTCGATAACATTAAATATTTTTTCAAAAAAACAATTTGTACACGTATTACTTATGTTACCGAGATCAAAAATAATTGTTTTTAGAATTTTTGTCTCTTTTTCTTGCTTTTGTGTGTTTGTGCACGCTAATTTCAAAAACGATTTAAATGCTTAACCTATTTAAATGCGGTTTACACTGATGTATTGTAGCAAGCTTCCCGTAACATTTAGTGTTTGTTTCATTCCAATCGTTGTACAAACAAAAAAGTTATACGCTATATCGTATACCACGCGTACGAATTTGCGGGCTCATCTAGTGTATAAATAAGCATTGTTAGAAGTCAAGGAATAGTTATTCCGGGCCTTCTGCAGGCTACTTTTCCTCTAAGGTACAATGGTTGCTCCATTTTATTTTGGAATAAAACTGTAGAAATGAAATAAAAGAATTATTGTTCTGTTAAATCTAAACTCATAAAGAACTAATTTGTTACTAATAAGCAAATAATATTGAAAAATAATATATATCATAATAAATATAAGCATTTTTATTTTATTACACGACTGACCAAGGTCGTGATAGCCGTCGGCGAGTGATTAAGGTTTTAGTCCTCTGTCCTTTAGGGTCTCGATTTCAATTCCTAAAAAGGTTTAGATTCAAAATTGGTCTTGCCTTTTATAATTTAATAACACCTAGCTTAGTTTGTCTTATGGTAATTTTTAATTAAGGAATCCATACATTAAAATAAATTTAAGCGTCTTTGATTTAGAAATAAAGTATTTTTCTTAATTTTATATTATTTGCACATTGCAAAACCTGTATCCTATTTTTTATCCAACCCCAATCTTCTAACTAAAGGGTTAAACCGGTTTTGCATAGACTGGTAAGTGGAGAGCAATTCAGGGAAGAATCCAGACTACTTAGAGTTCTGTGTAAAATAGTCACCATCGCCATTAATACAATGTAAAATTATAAAAGGAATAAAAATAAATTAAGAAAGAATGTAAATAAATGGAAATATGATACAAACTTCTTAAATGTACATAATAAAGTGAGGATCGACTGATTAAATGAGATTCGACATTGATGAACCGTCTCTGAGGCGGTCCCATCGGATCAATTTTCTATTTACAACCATTCGGTCATCAAAGAAAACCGCTTCGGTTCGACTAATTGGTGGTAATAGACGTACAGTGGGACCTCCTTGACTATACAACGTACATAACAAGATTATGGGAACTAATCTGTACGCTCTTATATTTATTGGTTCGATTTTATTGGTGTAATTAAAACGAATGACTTTAGCGCAAATTAAAATGAACCTTTAAAATAAATTGCTATTTTAATATTATGAGACTATTAGTAGTGTGTCTAGTTTTTTTCTTTCAAATAGCTGATACCGGTTCCTTTTCTCATCTTAAATTTGAATCTGTTAAATTTTTTTTTAATTCCTCTGTGTTATACTAATAAATAAAATTAATGTGTCTGTTTTTAATGTCAAAATAACAGCTTTTTACGAAATGTATATCAAAGTGTACTTATAACAGAACAAAAATAATTATTATAATTTATGTGTAGTATGTCTGTTTGTTCCGCTGATCTCCGGAACAGCTGTACCTACAGATCTTGCGTTTGACGGGACTTTCACTAGCACTGGCAGATAGCTAATGTTATAAAGATTATAAAACTTAGATTACTTTTATTTTGGAAAAATTAAAATATAAGTACCCTATATAAAAGCAGTGCGCAGTACCGTGCACGTCCCAGTCCCACGCGCACGGCACAGCAAAACCTGGCCAGGTTCAGCTAGTTTATATAAGTTAAGTATATTATGTAGATATCCGACGATTTCGTTTGATCACGTAAAACAAAGAAACATCACCTTTTCTTTCGTCTTGATTTACAAATATTGAAATAACCATCGACAATGTTAATCGATTATTAACTAAAGTCCCGCCGCAATAATAATAATACACATAAATAATAATACTCAATAATAATACACTTTGACGTTTAGCATATTGACATAACTAGTGATGGGCATAGTATAACAGAAATTAGGTGCCATTATCGACACACATTTTGGAATAATGGAATCATTCATATATTTATTAAATAGCTGTAATGTTGAAATTACTAACAGAAACTTAAATTTAATTGAAAATAAAATTTTGATTTCAATGTTAACATTTTACTATTCACAATGGGACAAAGAATAACTTGAGGCGCTGTCGTCATCATCATCGTCTTCATTCGCCGACTTGAATTATAATAATTATTTAGTAATTATTATTTTCCTGGTTTTTGCTACGACCTTAGCCCAATCCTCTTTGCTGACTTGCGCATGCTTCTTTTAACAAATGTAGCGTCTTCTTTGTGCCAAATGGCGGAGCTGTATTTTTGCGGGCCGCGTAACCTTTAATTTGAGTCCAAATCAACTCATCTATGAGATGTATAATCCCTATGAGTATAATTACGAAAATTGTACTTTACATAAAACAAAATAATTTTGTTTTCTTGTAATAAAATTGTAAGTTGGTATAACTTACATATCTTCTATATATATAAAAATGAATCCCCATTTCCCTTGGTCACGGCATCACGCGTGAACGGGTAAACCGATTTTAATTCGGTTTTCATTAATGGAAAGAGGGATAAACGGGGAATGTTCATATATATAAAAATTGCACGCCGGGCGAAGCCGGGGGCGGGTCGCTAGTTAAATTATAAAAATGTAGAATTGTGAAATTCCACATTTGAACTTCCATTGTCAAATAGAACGTGGTGTAAACACACTATTGATATAAAAACATATCAACTTACAGTCTCAACTGAAGTAAATGTTGCAATCATTAATTATAGGCTTTAAAAAAATTAAATCTACATTTTATAAATCGCACTAAAAATAATCCAGGTTATACAATACAAGTAGCTTTTGATTGTATTTATTCCAGTCCAAATATATCCATCGCTTTTACATTCAGCTTCATATGTTATATTATTTACAGGCGAAGTGTGTTACTATTGATTTTAATATTTACGAACTGATTCAGTAATATTTTCACAAACGAACTGTACGGCAATTGAATAAACTATTGTAAGTACTTTATTGTAATAAAAAGTATGTAAATTATGAAAAAAGTAATTAAACATCATTTTCACTCAATTTCTGAGAAATATTATTTATTCCATTTACTTAAAACCGTGGAAATTTTAATAAATGTAATTTTAACCTCATACAATTAAACTAAAATAAGCACTATTATCTTAAACATATACTTATTTAAGATAAAAGTGTCACAACAAATTTAAGCGTAGGTAAATATTGAAAATTTAAATTAATAAGCAAATTATATTTAAAAATAATTTGATAAAATCATCCATATCTATACTAATATTATAAAGCTGAAAAGTTTGTTTGTTTGAACGCGATAATCTCAGGAACTACTGGTTCGAATTGAAAAATTCGAAGTTTTGAATATTCCATTTATCGAGGAAGGCTATAACATCACGCTACGATAAATAGTATTATTATATACATATGTATAATGAGTGTCCAGTACCGCGCGCCCCATGCGCACGCCACTGCCCGCCGCCGCCGTATGGGCCGCAGCGAAGCGTGGCCGAGTTCAGCTAGTATAATATATACCCATACAGGTAAAATATAGTCACTGCCGCCTTTGCCTTGCCTGCCATTGTTTAGTTGTCAGTAAGATACGATAATGATAAAATAAGTAAATAACAATAAATCATAATAATAATAATTACGCCGGACGATACTTATTTACATTGCTGTACCGCATGACGAAAACCTCGTGAAAGCCGAAAAAGAAAAACTTACCAAATACATTGACTTGGCTCACGAGGTGAAAGCTATGTGGGACGTCGATTCGACAATTATCGTACTGATAGTCGTCTCGGTGAACGGTCTTATAGCGAAGAGCCTCGCCCAACATCTCAAGAGGCTCTCACTAGATGGCTGGATCAAGGGGCAGATACATAAGGTGGTACTTCTAGACACGGCTCGCCTCACTCTGCAGCCCTAACCACCGGTAGCTTGGGCCTTGCAACGCTACCTGCGGCAAACTAGTTTTTTGTAATATATATTTTTTGATAGACAAATATTATAAAAAACTTAGTATTAAGAATAAAAATTAATAGACCTAAAATAATAATAAACTTTATTTGTCGTGCCACAGCCAGCCATTTTTTAAATGTTGGTAAGTATAGCTTTACTTATTATGTCTAACGTCTATGTTAGTAGTACGTCCAAATTACAAGTAATCTTCTTACAAATTCGACAGATCTCACTACATTTTTGCATTTGAAACTAATTTGGCTCTGTTATTCATTACGATGTATCAACATTACTTGAGATCTTACGATATTATTCAAAAAGATAACTAAAAAAATGCTAAGCAATATTGTTTTTATTACATTTTGAAAATTATAACCGTGTGCAGTAACGGTTTTAATGTTTTTACCAACTTAAACACCATAATCAATATGTGTTTTCATTAAAAAATCTTCTTTTTTTTTGATAAATACATTTATTATCTGGTTTAAAGGAGGCAATACAATACGGAGATTCATCTCAAAGTAAGTAAAGCGTTCAAAGTTAAAATCAGCGTCCAAATCGAAAGAAATTGTAAAACTTCTTAAAATTGACCTTTCTAAATTATTAAACTTAATGTAGACAAAAAACACGAACATCTAAATTAACTGAAACACCGTTTCTTATTAATTTTGATAGGAGTACAAAGAATTTTGAGACTATTAAATCAAGCACGCATCAACAACAAACATAATACACAGGCACTTCTGACGATTTTTTGCTCGAGAAAATCTCCTGAAAGGAGACCGAACTCACTAATTTAGGAACAAGACGTTGCCCTTGGGCTTGGACCTTTGCCACGGTTGAATACACACCTCTCTTATTGCCATTTACCCTTTAATATCTTAGGAAACTAAATGTATTTATTTAGTGAAGACTTTGAGTGCTCATTTTTAAAATGAATTTCTTTAAAACGAATTACCTCTCTGTTCTAGGGTTCCCGGGTGCGATTCCCGGCAGGGTCAACTTTGAAAAATCAACATTTCAAATTTGGCTCTGGTCTGGATTTGGAAAGTAGTGGCAGGGCACACAGTAACCACCTCCTTACAAAAGACCACCGTGAAATAACAGCAAGTGTGTTGTTGTGTTTCGGTGAGTGAGTAAGGGATGTCAGAGCCCATTTCCCTATCCACTCCAAATCCCTTATCCTTAATCCTACTGCAATCGGCAGCCCACTTGCAGCAGCTTTGGCGTTGCTTGTGTTATAGGCGACGGTAGCCACCTAAAATTTGGCCACGCTGAAATTTGGATTTTGTTTTTTAATTTCTAAAATTTATTTTTGAAAATTTCAACGCTGTGCGAAGAAGGGGGCGGTTAACTAGTCTTGCAATATTTATATTGAATTTTGAACAATTTGAAAATCAAGTTCTTGGAATGAATTTTTGGTCTAAATTAAGTTTAGTAAAATCTAATAATCTAATCTACACATAACGAGCTTGTCTGTCGTAACATTAAAAACAATTTAAAAAAAATATATACACGATATACTTATTTTGTTTGTCTGTGCGTTTGATCGCGCTAATCTCAGAAACAGCTTAACCAATTTGAATGCAGTTTTCACTGATGTATTATAGCAAGCTTCCCGTAACATAGTGTTTGTTTTGTTCCAATAGGTTTACAAACAAGAAAGTTATGTAAATTTGAAAAATCACAGCCAACATTTTTTTAATAAAAATACAATAAAATAACTCTTCAGTTGAATTGGCTGAAAATTATTAAATTATATATTATCATCTGTAAAACGATGATGATTGAAAGTTTATATAAAGTTAAAAATAGTCTTTAGATGATTTTGAGTGTTTCAATTTAAGTTGACCTCAGATCTATATGATCAGTCATATTTAATTAGGGTGATTCTTCATATACATATAATAATAAAATCGTTCTTTACCTGTTATGCTTTTGTGCACGCTGATCTCAGAAACGGCTTAACCGATTTTCATGTAGTTTCCACTAATGTATTGTAGCAAGCTTTCGGTGATATGTAGTGTATATTTCATTCCAATCTGTTTACAAACAAAATTCCGAATACCACGCGTACAAAGTCGCAGGCACAGCTAGTTATATACTATAATTGAAGTATTAAAAAATTCTTTTTCAAATTTTGTCACATTTATTGGAAACAATTTTTTTATATATTATTTTTTAAATATTACTTAAATATTTTGACATGAGCAAGCGTCGAGTTCTCTTCCTTACATTAGCATAAATTAAAGTCTCTGGCCGCGTTTGTCTGTCTGTATGTTCTCTAACTTCTCCTGAACTACGTAACGGATTTCGATGCGGTTTTCACTAGTAGAAAGAGCTTTAATAATACATAATGTGCAAGTATCATAGAAAATGATAGAACCTATCATTTTCTATTAAGGGTGATGTGTGACATCACCCAATGTTTTATTATTGGGCAGTCCATCTTCCCAGCAATTACCTTCAACAGCGTGTCGGGGCTGCCCCGTACTCTAGTCATCAGAGATGCTATTCTCATTCGCATTATAGCGTAAAAATCTGCAACTCTTGCATTTGCAAACATCCCCGATGCACTACAGTAGCGCGGCAGCCCCAGAAACACTCTGAAGGCATTGTTGTATTGGACGCGCAGGGCATTAAACGATTTTTGAGTGTAGTTAACCCACAGGTTACATGTATTTAAACGAGAGACGATTTTATATATAAATTTGTAGAAAATATTGTACCAGTGCGAAGCCGAGAGCGCGCCGTTAATATCTCTATATATAAAAATGAATCCCCATTTTCCTTGGTCACGGCATCACGCGTGAATGGGTAGCCCGATTTTAATTCGGTTTTCACTAATGAAAATTACTAATAAACGGGGAATGTTCATATATATAAAAATTGCATGCCGGGCGAAGCCGGGGGCGAGTCGCTAGTTTTTATATAAAATAAAGTTTATTTTAAACGCAAATGGATATAATATCTAACTACGTGTATTCTAACGGAAATAGTAAAGGTGAAATTCGAAGAAAAGTGGGTAGTTTAGGTACGAATATTTTCCGTAGTTTCGTGAATCGTTCGTAAAGTGAAAATTCCTGGGATTTCTGAGCAGGACGTACGCTCACTGACCGGAGAATGTATCCAACGTGAAAAAGATACGCCAATAAATATTCCGCCTCATTCGCCATGCGTGGCCAGCTAATGAAAATGTACAGTAAATCATGTACGGCGCGACCACGCAACCGGCGTCAATGTGAATAAATAATGTGTTTCTAGGTATCAAGTGTCGCGACGTGGTCATCACGTAACCACATCTAAGTACATTTTAAATTTATGTCCTGGACAATGCTCGCAGGCACAACAATGCGAGCCTCAGAACACTTTGCGCATTTGTTTATTTTTCTAGCTCTTGTTAACGACTTCGTCCGAGTCTCTCAGAAAAAGTACTTTTTTCTAGTTGAATGTCACATAATTAATATTTAAAACCTGACACACGCCCGTGTCACAATAATAAATATTTAAAAAGTATGTCGTTTTGGTACCTACGACAATGTACGTGCAAAAGGTGTTCAATCAGTTTTGCATGGGGATCGGGCCATCAGTTTATTTTAGTTTTAACTTCGTTTTAACGATTGAAACTTGTATCATTAAGATAAGAAGAAATTATTATTCAATTATTACTATTAGAATAATGAAATTATTACTATTAGAAAATATTACTGGGAAAATATCGTGTAATTTGGTAATGGGGTTTAGATAAGTTTGAAAGTATTAAAAATTTTGTTTGAACCTACTCGACAACGTATCATATACGTGCTTCGCGGTCAATTTTTTAATTTTCGAATGTTATCCCCATTTACAAAATCTGAAATACATAAGAAATTACTGAAATTAAGAAATACTTTTATTACCAAATATACTAAATACAATGGCCTGGTTTTGACTGATATTCCTTTCATGATGATCCGTTGCGTTTAAGGCGTGAAACGGTAATAAAAAAACAAACATACTTTAGCATTTATAAAATTACTTAGGATTCATTTATATGGAATACCATCGATTTTCTTTGCAACATAGGTCCGTTAGTTAGGTAACGTGAAGGCAATTAGAGACACAATATCATAACTCATATCAAAAGTTTGCAAAAAAAGTCATTTAAAATGTTTATTTATTAAAAACTTTGAGTACATTCTGGTGTTCAAAATTTCAACACGTAAATTTAACCTTATAGCTTATAGAAAGAAATCATCTCTTAACTGTCGTTAAGCTAACCGATAACCCTTGTCTTCACCTGTAAAGACTAAGTCTTCTCAGCCCATATACATACTTTTATCTAATTTAAAACATTAAATACATTCTAAGCTTATTAACATTAGAACAGACGATTTTTATTTTAATGGAACTGCTTGAATCTAATTTCTAAGTCACAAAAAATTTAATGACAGCAACAGCAATGGATTTTGAATTTTAAATTCTCATAGATTTTGAGTCGTTTTGACCAGTGTAACTGAAACATAATTATTTTTGATATCTTATAAATCTCAAATGTAAAGTTTTATCTTACTCAAAGACATCTATTGCTGTGTGTCAGCAAAACACCTTTAAATTAGAGATATACATATAATAAGTAGTTTGATTATGGATAGATTGTTTGAATAATCAGTTTAAATAATAAAAAGTATAAAGCAAAATATTTCTTAAGATAACCTATGTTCAACGCATTTCATAGATAAGAACAGAGTTTTCTATTAAATACATGTAATGTGCTATTATTTAGTTAAAGCCATTTTTATTGTATAATGCACTATTTTATTGTATAAACGCATTATTCAGCTTGCGTTTTTGTCTGACTATTTTCTACTAAGTATTAAAAGTTTGTTATAATGAAAGTTGTATTTATTGGATGTTTGTTACTGTCACGAAAACTACTAAACAGATTTTGACGAAACTTTTAAAAAAATATAGCTTATATGTCAATAAAACACATAGGCTATAATTTACAAAGACACGCTGATGAACCCACGCGCAAAAGCTAATATTGTAAATGCGAAAGTTTGTGAAGATGATGTTTGTTATTCTTTCATACAATAATTACTGAACGGTTTTTAAAAAAAATTGACGACAAAATAGTTCTGTACATACATCAGAATAGTACGTAATTACGCTATAATTTGTGTTAATTCCCGGACGAAGGCGAGGACAAAAGCTATTCAAGGAATTATTCGATGTTTGGGTCTTAAAGTTTAAAGTTTTTTTTTTAAGAATGGTTTAATCTTATATATAAAAATCCCTATTTCTCCTGGTCACGGCATCACGCATGAACGGATAGACCGATTTTAATTCGGTTTTCGCTAATGAAAAGAGGGATGAGCGGGGAATGTTTTAGGGTAGGTATATAAAAATTGCACGCCGGGCGAAGCCGGGGGCGGGTCGCTAGTTTAATATAATTTATGGAGTATGCAATAGGAAACATGGAAATCTGGAATGCACAATGATTTTTGTTTACAATTAAGTCTTCATATAATCTACAAATTATATACACATATAACACAATAGATATATGCGCTTTTTAAGAAAAAAAAATAATTTTTATATTACCTCACCTACATAAGGATACAAAATACACTTATTTCGTACCTTATCGTTTCCAGACTAATTTACAGTTGTTCATAATTAAACACGTGTTTTGTTATCAATTTGTAGATAACAATAACAAAATATTATAGCTACCGAACATTTTCGTAATTAACTAACTGTCCTCTAACGCTAGGGTTGCCATGATGTTTGAAATTAAAAACAAAAAATAAATTATAGCACAGCACATACCTATTATCCACATAGAATGTTGTCAATTTTCAATAAAGTCGATTCATGAAGTTTTGCAAATATTTAGCAGTCACTGAAAGCCATCAAAGGCACATAGAAGTCACTTATTGTGCACAGGGTTGTCACAAAACAAATCCAGTTCGGGGCACACAACACACTAATAATGCTTCAGTAATTAGTTTTCTGTTACTATGGTGTATCGGAATCGGAATGCGAGAACGTTTGTGGAAGACCGGGACACGCGTGCTATCGCTTCGGACGCCAAGCTTTGACTGACTAAAGCGGTCGGTCTGTAGCTTTGGCTTGAAGCTTTTCTAAATATACACCCCCCGAGCGTTTCCCGCGCACCCTGTGGGCGCAACGCGTGTTTCATGCAATTTTCTATAAATTTTCGTATAAGCTCCGAAGCCGCGCTGTCAAAAGGCGTTTTTGAAAAGCTCGCGTTGAAAACGGCTGGAGCACGTCGTGATAATTGAATTACCTATTACACATAAATTAAACTGGCAAAATGGATTTGTAAATAAAATTCAATCTATTTAAATGATGTAACATGAGTGAAAGATATTTTTATTTAAAAAGCAAAGTACCTAATTAGTTTTTATGTGCCCTAATTTTCTATATCTAAACATATAATAAAATCGTAAAGGAAACCGTGTCTGTGCATTAAATATTTTTTCAAAAAAAAAAAAAAAAAAAAAAAATTTGTGCACGTTGTACTTATGTCACTGAGGTCAAAATAAATAGTTTTTAGAATTTTTGTCTGCTTATCTGTGCGTTTGTGTACGCTAATCTCAGAAACGGCTTAACCGATTTGAATGCGGTTTTCACTGGTGTTTTGTAGCAAGCTTCTCGTAACAACTAGTGTTTGTTTCAAAATCGGTTTATAAACAAAAAAGTTAAGCTCTATACCGAATACCACGCATACGAAGTTGCGGACTCAGCTAGTCTTACATAATTGTCTGAAATTTAAAAATAATATAAACTCAGCACGTATAAGTTCTCCGGGCCTTTTTAAAAATTATTGTTAATATTATTATATATTATACAATAATTTTAACAATAATAATAATTAATAATATTATTTTACTTCATACCCGTGAAAGTCGAATAAGACAAGCTTAGCAAATATATAGATTTGGCTCACGAGGTAACCGCTATGTAAGTAAGATATCGATTCGGCAATCATCGTTCCGATAGTCGTCTCGGCGAACGGTCTGATAATTTTTGACACAGCATGTATGTCACGAGATTCTTCCCTCTGCAGCCTACCACCACCAGTAGCTTGGGCCTTGCCCTGCTACCAGAAGATAACTAGTTTTAAGGTTTTTTGTTATATGTATTGTTTTATAGATATGTCTATATTGTAAAAAAATCAGAATTAAGAAAGAAAATGAATACAATGTTTGTAATAATAAATGTAAGTCAACAACATATTTGAAATCTTCTGAAAAAATTACTTCCTATCATTTTTGCTTATTTAACTAATTTCATAATAAGACTTTTAATGCATATTAAAGCTCATATGAACAAATTATTCAAATTAATCTAAGTAAAGTGCCGGTTTTGACCTATTTGCGCAGCTCAATTCAATGACTGTTTTTTTATCAGTACAATTATTGGTCCTCTTCATACTCACTACAATTTTTTTTGTGTTTTTGAATGAATCAGTGAGTAAATTTATTCAGTGGAAGGTCCTACTAGGTTTCATAGTCATAAACAGGGAAGGCCTTCTAGCAACAATAATAATAGACCACCGTGAAATAACAACGCGTGTGTTGTAGCATTTCGGGGCGTGATTAAGGGTTGTCAGATACTATCCTCATTATTCCCATACGACTAGAATAGGTGAAACATACAACGTACATAGAGTAGATCACTTATGGGTTCGTCACTCTTTATGATAAAAAGAAAACATAATAGCCAGTTATATTAATTTACAGAGAACAGATCGGGCTTATTCAATTTGTTGTCCGTTTCAAGTGGGTACAGGTGATAGAGGACATCTGATCTACCAGCTGTATTAAGTATTCTGCATCTACAGTGTAATTACATAATTACATATGTAATTGGCGTCTATTTATCTTTATCTCTTTTTGCGCTTATCGACTATTATTTTGTAAATTTATCATAATAAATTGTAATGTTTGTGTAAATTTAATAAATACAAAAGTTATTAAGGGGGAGACAAACGCTAAATACTAAAAATATCTTGCTTTGAAAAAAATATATATTATACGTAAACATGTGAAGAACCAATTGTATTAATTACATAGAATTTTCGTTAAAGTAATAGAAACTCCACAAAAAAAGTTAGAACACATGAAGAATTTGACCTTTATTGAAAATTCTCTCGAAAACGGCTTATTGCACGCATATGAATCCTGTACCTATTAATAAGTTGATATCAGATTAAAAAATTGTATTGATAAAAAAATTTTTTTGTGTAATGTTCTAATGGTAAAAAAAAAACACCATTTCTAGGCCCGTTGAATTGTCTCCACCGCCAGCGAGTTCTATAGTAAATGTTATTTGCCTCAGTGAATCCCTTAATAACAAATCATATGTAAATATTTTATATAACTTAAAATATCATGGTATATCTATGGGTTTATGGATGTGTTCAGTTGGTGACTTCAGTTGGTGAAGCAGTCAGATTTTTGTAGTAGTAAGCCAGTACAATCGGGCGAGCAAAGAAAAACCTAAAACTACTTAATTGTGAGAGACCGGCTAGCCCTGGAGGTAAAATCACGGCGTCGTGAGTCACTGCAAGTACAAGTGGTCACCAGGCCGGTAAGTCCCTCGCAGGCGCTGTATTCTGGTCGCGCCTCGAAGGTGAGAAACGACGCGGGCGGTGTTCATCTTCTTTCTCAGTGGAGGTGCAGCTGTGCTTCGTGGATCATCACCAGCAAGCGCCGCATTTGCTGCTGTGATGGGATCATCCTGATCCAATAGGGTGTGTCGAGGACTTCTTCTGAAAAGAGTAAGAGTATAAACAATACTCTTACTATATCGCGCGGACTAGGGTTGGCTAAAGAGTTTGTCGTAATACTTCAAAGCGAAGTCCTTGATGCACTTTACGATTGAGAGGAAGTTTAGGTCGTGGTGGAGATCGACGTTGCGGATATACCATGGGGCGCCCACGTGGTTCGTATTGGTTTGTATTGGCTCGTACTAAGCAGAAAAAAGTTTTGTAAGCAAAGAAAAGTTGCCTAACTTGGCTCATGTATTGTTACATGACAGATACCGGCTGCCGCATAGCTACAGATGATGGGAAAGATAGAAGGAAAGCATAAAGTAGGAAGGAAAAGGTTGTCATGACTATGTAACCCGGACCGATATTAAAACCGTGGAGCAATTGTTTCGACTCGCGAAGGACAAGAAAAAATTTAAGAAATTTACTGCCGAACTTTATGGAGACGCACATACAAAGAAGAAAAACAATCAGAGGAGCCGTGAACCAGATATTAAATATCAATTTTATCGGCGCCCTCTATCTGAGTATTAGATGTTGATGAAATTGTGACAATGGAACCTACATGTTCTAATATTAGGCCATATTTATTTTCACTTTAATCGCAAGTTCGACGGAAAATATTTAGATATGAGTACCAAAATGGACACAGAAGAAAAGTTTCATTTAACAGACAATATTTTAATCTCAAAACACTCTGTTCGCTGAACCCATCAAACAGGCCGACATGATTGATTCGTAATAAACTTTTAAACTTAAATTACGACAACCAATTAATTTGTCGAGGAAAATTTTGTTTTGTTTTAGAAATTCACAAACAAGACGAAATAATTCAATTATGTTCGGTGCTATTAGTATTTATTGAAGTTTAATTGTAATTTTACTACGTACATATTATATACATATACATATGTATGTACAATTATAAATATAGTTGTTTCCTAACTAATATTGTAAATGCAAGTGAGTTCGTTTTACGCTTTAACGCCTACTCACTCGATCATCATGAAATTTTGCAAAAACGCTCTCAAGGATGCAGACGAGGACATAAGGTACCTTTTATCAAAAAAAGTGCTGTTCCTGGGGGATAATCTAAAAAAAATTTCAACATCTGACAAAAATATATGAGCCATTAAAATATATGAAGTCGTGGCCAAAGGCTAGTTTATTACAATTTTTTTTAATATTTTAACAAGTTTAAAAGATCATTATTAAGATGGTAAAAAAGTAAATTTGCAACTAGTAGTAAGGTTTTTATAATGTTTGTTTGGTACCTACCCATATAAAAGGTTTTTTTTATGAGAAAAAACAGTAGAAAAGTTAATGATAAGTGGCTAGCAACGCACAAAACAAATTCAGCACCAAGCGAAATATAATGTAAAATGTATTTTGAACTTGTAATATTATGCGTCTTTTTACTACAAAAGGATATAAATTTACTCTAATTCCAGATATTTACATTTGCTTCCTAGCCTGATACTACTGATAAACAGATATAATTCGCATCACTTTATTTGCATACACGAATATATTTCATTTTAAATATTTATTTTTATAATGGTCTATATTATGAAGCTCTTGTACTAGTTAAATTGGAAACTAACTTTTTTCAACTTTCGTGAACAATTAAATTACGGTAGCAGATAAGAATGTAAAAAAGAAACACCATTTTGCGCCGAATGAAACAATAACAAAGTTTTTAATATATTATTTGACGTATCAGTGCGAGTGCTGGGGGAATGGCATCTCTGTTTCACTACCGAAGCACAACCGTTATAATTTTTCAGCGGTCTCCTGTAGGAGTATCACTGCCGCCAAATGCGTGAGTGATTATATAAGTATGGACCTATACCTATGGATAAAACTCCTAAAAATGGTATTGGGTTTACTACAAAAGAAAAGTCTGGAATTCAAAATATATGTATATCACTAAAAAATGGGAATTATTTTATCCCTTAATTTTTTTCAGTAGTATGTTATTCTTATATGGCAATAAAATGTACGAATTAGTTAAGTCATACATTTCGTTGCCACTTCAAAGCAACAAGGAAATTTTGCTGATTCGAAATTCATCCAAAAAGGACGCATATTAAGAGTAAGAGTAAGTAAGTCTAACAAAAATAGCGTTAACAAACAATAGATGATCAGTTAAGAAGAAGATCAAACAGTGTCTACAAGAGACCATCAAACGGGTGGAAGTCATTCCCATACCCTCAGCTTATCGTTACCCTTCATTCTATGAGGGGCGGTTTTTTTATGTTAAGATCTACGGATAGGCTGACTGTTCACTGGTAGGTGGCGACGGTCGCCTATAACACAAGCAATGCCACAGGTGCTTCAAGTGCCCTTTTTTTTTTTTTTTTTTTTTTTAGGAGGGGAAATGCATTTACGCACTATTCGTCGAGGGGACGTCTCGACGAGGAATAGTGTGGGACTCACCCGATGAGACTGCGGAGCATGTAGGATTGAGGATAAGGGAAGAGATAGGGATAGTTTGGTTACGCTATGCTAAGATGTTTATTTGACGCTATGATGTAGTTATAGTTGCTAATTGTAGGCAACCGTCATCCTACTCATATAATATTATAAATGCGAAAGTTTGTATTTTTGGATGTTTGTTACTAAATCACGCCAAAACGGCTAAACGGATTAAGATGAAATTTGGCACACAGATAGTTTATTACCAGGATTAACATATAGGATACTTTTTATCCTGGAAAATGTTAGTTTCTGAGGAATCGTCTAAAACATAAAAAAATCGGCGCCACCGTCGTCGCCACAGCGATAAAGATGTCAGGCATTATATTACTCATATGTTTTCTCAGGTGTTATATTTTTCATTTATAAACGCGGACGTAGTCGCGAGCAGCAGCTAGTATATTATATAAGAAACAGTATTTAAAAATAATATGCCAGACAAAAAAAATTATATTTAGTTACAAAAATTTTAACGGACGCTTACAATCCCTTGCAGAGACATCTAGTCAAATTAATAGGAAACTCAATGTCACTATATGATCTTTGTGGTACGTTATGTTCTTAGATTAGTATTCGATGTCTAGATGACGCTTTTATAACCATATCACGCTTATTTCACGCGGTTTCATTTGAAGCATTTTGTAGTGAAAAAAAAATCTCTCTGTGCGTGTGTGTTTTGGGAATAAAAGGTTTAATAGAATTTACATAGAATCATGAGATCTTGCGTGATTTAGCGTATTCTAAGATTGCTAAGTATAAATGTAATATCAGATGATTACTTCATTTTAAAATATAATTAGTTATTACTCTATTTGTTATTGTTATTGTCTAATATTGGCTGCAGAATTAATGCTTAGGTATAAAAAATACATAAAATTGTCTAAAAAAATAAACAACATTCATCACTCGAGTGAAAATTTTTGCCTTAACCCTAAACCTAATAATACTATAAATGCGAGCGTTTGTATGTTTATTCCTCAATAACGCAACGTAACGCTGAACCGTTTACAACGGCTGAACCAATTTGCATGAAATTTGCATGAAACTCTATTGAAAATGTGGCAAATCTATCCCAAGCGATACCTCCAAGGTGAAAAACTGACTTGAACTCGATCTGTAAATTCGTTCGCATCACTTTCGTTTTAAACATAAAATAGATAATATGTAAACAGCATGTGGGCTTAATTTTTATGTTGCCTTATCTTACAATAGTAATCCAAAATGGAAATTCCCATAAAAAATTACCTATTCCGATTTTTTCGGGTTTTCAGCTACAAGATTTTTTTTTCGTTGTGTTTCTTTATCTACCTCAGTATTAAACTATTTTTTTTGTTTTTGCGAGACTAACGGACTGCTGTTTCATTTACATAATTTATATCTAGACAGGTATGGCATGATACCAGAATGAGTATTGTAGGCGGTCTAAGTAGTTTACTTACAAAAGAAAATTGTTAAAATTAGAATAATTGCCAAGGTGTAAACATAAATTTCGTGGTATCCATCTAATTTAGCATGACAAATACGGAGATGTCAACAACTATTAGGCAAGTGTATGCTGACTGACTCTCTTTATTAGTGGTAACGAAGCAACATGATTTTTAAAACCAATTAGAAAGACCACTATAATTTGTAATGTATAAGTAGTGCTATGTAAAAGTATGCGTTCTCATGAGACGATGTCATTGTAGTCATGAAACTAGCGTTCCACCGCGACTCATTAAAGACCAATTTCAATCTATTATCATTATCTATACACTTATTAATTTAAATAAAATACTGATGTAAACCTATATAGGTTGTAATGGCATTTTTTTGATTTTGAATGACACAACGATTGTGCATGCATTTGTAGGAGCTGTTGTTCTACTATAATTTACTCTCTTGACTCCAGTTATAGACAAATAAAAGAAAAAAACATCGATTTATTGTCTGTTCAACTCCAAATATAAATAACGAATTAATAAACACATTCCAGTTGTTTCTTCAAGTCTTCGTTCCACCATGTCTACCCAAAATAAACTCCATTCCTCCCTTGCCCTTCTGCTAATAAGCCCAATGCCCAGATGTCCTCCCTCCACTCTCGTCGTCATCGTCTTCATTTATTTATTTTTCCATCAATTGAGTCGTTCAAATTTTCAGTTTCGAATGTTAATGCCGCTACATTGTGAAGAGTATGCATCCAACTTACCTAATATAAGACTTCTATACATTTGTAGGCTGAACTGGTAGCCTATTGAAAAGATTAAGAAATCTGCGACCTGACTGCTAATTGCTGAACTGATGCTCGGGGCTTAGATACCGCCGTAACGTCATATCAATTATATGCCCCCCCCCCCCCCCCCGAAGTACACTGGCCACGATTAAAAATGCATGGAGTTTTAATTCTTCTGCAAAAAAAACTTTACCTTCTTTTTGGGAATCCCTAGAGTAGCAATGGGCTGGATCGGAGTTGTTGCCTCGGCAGAGCCCGGTCCACTCCGCTCAAAGGGCAAGGAGACACCGGGGAGTTTTAGTGGGTATTCTCAGTGCCGCTACGATCAGGCGCTGGGCGACCCCCACATACTCCTGCCGTCTAGCCAGCGGCAGGAGATCTGTAAGCGGATTACTCCTCGTAAAAGAAAAAAAAAAGAGTAGCAATGGGCAGCCTTCTCACGGCAGTAACCACCCCCTCACAAAAGACAACCGTGAAATAACAGCACGTTTCCGTGAGGGAGTAAGGGATGCCAGAGCTCAATTCCCTAACCCTTCCCAATCCCTTTATCCTTAAACCTACTGTAGCCGGCAGCGCACTTGCTGCACCTATGGCGTTGCTTGTGTTATAGCCTGTAGCCACCTACCTTCAACTGGACCCTCAGCTTATCTGCTGATCTTAAAAAAATATGAATTAACTAGTTAAGTAATCAAAATAAGCATTATTGTCTGCAAACAAACTCTTTACTAGCCGCCATATAATAAAAATCTTCTAAAATTAATATGATGACACCGACTGTTAATCTATTTGAGTCCCTAAACTGAAAGGTCTTAAGTTGTTTAGCAATAACAATTAGTTACACGACAGAATTTATAATTGTACATTATCTACTAATATCACAGCGCCGACTGCGCTTATCAAAACTTATTTTAATTATCATTGGAATTTCAAAGTTAGTATATCTATAGATTCATTGAATGATAGACACTTTCGTTTGTGAATTTTTAATTGTATTTTTTGTGGTACGGTAATTATGGATATTTGAATTCAACATACAACATGGTATGTTTAACAAAATTATTTATCCGTATTTTTATATACGAAATTAGTCTTTCAAACAAATAAGGAGCTTCTTTCATACCTATTAAGTTTCAAGGACAATATAATTATTTTTCGTGGCAAAAATATTTGCAGAAAAATATTATTATTATGTTATCTTGTATTTACCTAGAATAACATTAAAATTATTATTTAAAATGTTTATTTTAAATTTCCTCTGTTATTTAGTAATTTTTGACAATTGCAACAATTTCTAATAATGGGTGTTTATTTTTTTAATTTTTGTAAGTAAATATTAAAATTTATTGAAGTTTATGCAAAGAAAATAAAAGAATAGATTATAAATTATATAATACCTATATAATAATTATTATAATTATAATATTGAACAAAATAAATTTATTTTGTCTGAGAGAGGCTTATATTGTTTTCTTTTTTTTTAAGTATTTTAAAAAATGTTAAATGTAGTGATCAGGCAAATAAATTATTCAGTTACCTACATAATTACTTATAGGCTGAATATTTTAAATATATAATACTACCTTTTATCCGCGACCTTCCTCATACTACACTATATCAACCTTCTTCATACTAAATTTCATTAGAATCGGTTCAGTTGTTTTGATGCGAAAACAAAAGATATTAACGGCGTTGCTGACTAATATGGATTATGGATTGTAATCATTAATTACACACAATAAAATTGTATGAGTGATTATATCTTGGTAGTGAATCTTGGTAAATTAATTTTTTACCTATATAACAACATAGTGAAATCTTGGTAAATTATTTTTTTACCTATACCTCGTTTGGAGGCGTGTGCATTCTTGTCAGAGCGGTCGTGGTATCCGGAAGAGGTTGGTGGTGCTGGTGGTGCTGGTAGGGACGCGAGCACATTGTACCATAGTAGATCAAGTTTTGGATCTTATCAAATCAGTCCGACCCACCTACCTCTTGGACATCATAGCCTGGAACGTGGAACGTGGAAACGTGACCCTGTATTACAAGCCTACTCTGTACCTCTGTACAAACGAAAAAAAAATTTGTTATCGGTCCAAAATATCGCAGCGACTTTTTCCTTGTTATAAAAACAGCACTATCATTGTATGATTGCGGAAAGGGAATTTGTCATTTTAGAGGTCATTTTCATAACAAAAACCATCTATGCTACCAATCTATGCAAATCCTTTAGACTGGTAGATAGGGAAAATCTTGAACCGTTGTGTCCATAAAAGACACACAGTCAGAAGTATTATAAATGAAAGCATTTTTATTTTCTTAATCATTTAAAACATTTATTAATTAGTAATTTTACAGTAAGTTTCATCAGCTTATAAAAAAAATTATTCTAATCAATTAAAGGTATTTACATAAATTTATACATCAGAAAAAAATGGCATTAAGTATAAGACATTAAAACGTGTTAAATTCTTTGTTCAGAAATAGAAAAAAATAGAATTTTAAGAAAGAAGAATTATTAAGGAGAAAAAGATTGTCGTAGTAAAATAACCATTAGATCTGTTAAATATAAATAAGAAGAATAAGTTAACTAGAACAATTAAGAACATTTGAGAAAGAAAATGGGACAAATATAATAACAATAAATAGGTCAACATAAAAAAAGAAATATCTTTCTTAGATATATCTAAATAGCGATCAATTATGTATCAAATAATATAGACTCGTACTGTACAACGTATCTTTGGACGTCTAGCTAGCGGTTGATATGAACACGACCGGGATAAAAATTAAACTTTTTAACTATTTATTACATTAAATTGAATAATTTTAATTTTAATGTAAAATCCTTAATCTATAAAAGTACTTGACATAATAAATTTTGTAAGAGATATAAAACTATTATATAAAAATATAATATTATAAATAATGTCATCTAAATCTACCACGATGTAGGTATAAAGCATTTATCAAAGCATAAAAACATTGTGCAACAAGTTGAAAACAATAATACATTGAAATATTTGAAGTTGTTATATACAAGTCATATTAATTCTTATAAAACTAACGAAAGGCTTTAAGTGTCGTAAAAGTAATTTAGAATTAAGTGACTATTGTCAATTTAAAAAAATAAAACAATATAAATCCACACCACCCAATTAATATATTTTTCCACCAATATTGCCAACCGATTAAAATGTTGCATACTTAAAAACCTTATAATACTCGTAATACTTCTTATAATATTAGCTTGTATTCAATACGGGAGCAACATATTTACATATTATGCAATGACCTTTTCTATTTAAGGTGGATTTATATTAAACCGGGCCGTGCCCCATATTCATAGTATGCTTCATAGTATTCATAGTATGCTTTTGAGAAAAAAAGGATGATTCATATTAAACCGTGCCGCCACCGGGCCGTGCGGCCGTCGCCTTGTTTTTCTCAAAGGCCGGGGCACGGACCGGTGAAGTATGAATTGGTTCATACAAAAGCATACTGTGAATATCTTGACCCGACCCCGGCCGGGGCACGGCCGGGACACGGCCCGGTGTAATATAAATCCACCTAAACACGGCGATTATGAATCATCCTTAATACTTACATCAATCAATAATTTACATATAAATATTTATATTATTTTTTTGTAATAATTTTCGAGTGAAATTATGAATTAATAATCATAAAATTGGATGTAATTAATATTATACACATAGTTATTTGTATTTTGCAATAATTCCCGGCTATAAGTAAAAAACTAATTTAAAATCCTTAAGAAAATTTACATTGATCTTTTTTGTGCTTGCTTTTTAATCTTTTCATATAAACTAGCCTTAAATTCACATTGATTTCCTAATTAATTTTTTTCAGAGAACTTATCTCTGAAAAAATATACCTACTTTGCAATAATACCCGTAACAATAAAAAATAATCTTAAAATTATTATTATTTTATTACAAATTTACACGTATTTAAGACGTGTTATGTTTAGAACGGAGATTCGATGAATCGAACGACCGGATCGGTGGTGCTCCAAGTGGGTGCCTTGGAGCTCCTAGCGCGGTACTCGATGAACTCAGGAAGACATACCAGTATGCTTTCATCGTTGCACGAATTCCGCGCTCAAGAGGCAGAACAGTTCGGCGGCAGACAATGGAACTGGAAATATTTGAGGGTATGATTATTGGTTATTTTTAAATGAATATTATTAGTTTCACATATTTATCATTTTAATTGGAACAATCAGTTGAGACCAGATTCCCAAAAATGGGAAAAAAATTACATTTCGTGTACAAGTAGTTTATCGCTGTTATTGTAATTGATATCGTAAATCACAACACAGCATGCAATTCTAATTGATGCGGCTTCTGGTTTCGTCTGTACTCCGAGGCTTAGCGGCGCAAATTGTCTATTGTTCATTGAATAAATTCAGGAATATTGAATGAATGTGCACGACACCTGACTTGGTTCCAGTGTAATTTTCATTAAGTCCGCTCTTTTATATCTCCTTGTGATTTGAACTGTAAATTTTGGTGTAATAAGGGATACATGCTGTGTTTGTTAATTTGTCTTAAAAATTAGCAATTAATAGCGATTATTTGTGTTCTTTGAGCTTGCATTCACTAAACAGGTAATTATGATTTTATATTAAACTCATATTTTATGTATAGCTATCATGTAGGTATTGTGTATTTACTGAGTAGTTAACAAATAATTTAGTACAAGAAATTCATTTTTTGAATGCTTATATTCACAAGTAACTGGTCGTTTGCTTAGCATAAAAAACTAAAGCTCATTCAATTACAGTTTGTATAAAATATAAATAGACATCGAAAAAGTTCATCCTTCAGAAAATATTTCAGACGTGTCAAATAAAACACGAAAGTCAAACTTGATATGATAACAAATGATGGATTCTTATATGATCCTCAACTATGTAACATATCTATAAAAAAGTCGAGATAATAAGCGTGGCTTTTACATTATCGTCTAATAAAGTTAAAAATATTTTATCAAAACCAAAAATTCATTTAAATTATGACAATAGGTACATTATTATTTATTAAATTTATAATTTAATTCCATTTGTTTAATTCAAAACACATATCTATAGTATAGTAGGTAAGTATATTTTTTTATATTTCCAGTATAATGGAACATTTTTTAATTTTTAGTAATGGAAAGGTAACGCTCGGAAAGTGGCCAGCCCGTCTACCGGCAGTAACTTTTTTACAAAAAGCCACCGTGATAAATCAGCACGTGTGCTGTTGTGTTTCGATGAAAGAGTAAGGGATCCCTGACTTATCATTTATCCTACCAAGATTCACAGCAAACTTACATTAATGAAATCGACATTACTTACTTCTTTTTCAACTTAATGTTTCTTTTTTAAATAATTATCAAGTAAATATAAATTTATTAACATTTAAAAATATTTTTACTATGTAGGTATTATTTAATGTTAAAGTTGAAGACAGGCTGATGGTCCAATTGATGGTAGGTGGCTACCGTCGCCTATAACACAAGCAAGTGCTGCAAGTGCCCTGCTCTGGCATTCACTCACCGGTGGTCTTCTATAAAGGGGTGGTTACTGCCGCCAGACGGGCTACAAAATGACTGCGAAACGGAGTATGCTCTGCTACTATGTATTTGAATCTTAATTTATACTAGTACTAGTAATATTATAAAGAGAAAAGAATTTCTATGTATGTATGTATGTTTGTAATGAATAAACTCAAATACTACTGGACCGATTTTAAAAATTTCTTTCACCTATAGAAAGCTACATTATCAACCAGTAATATTTTATAAAGAGAAGCGGACGAAATCGCGTGCAATAGCTAGTTTTTATATAAGGATACAGCTTATTGAATACCTGATTGTATAAAAGTAGTTGAAAAGAATATTAAACACAACAAACGTAAATATTCTCTTACCTTCATAATTGTCTGTTCATATTAGTAGCTAACCCCAATAAATACTTCGTTGCACGCGGTACCACAGTAAACCAAATTTTCAACATCACTATTATGACACACATGTTCATAGCTTTGATCACAATTTCGAATCGGCCAATATACCAAAGATATAAAAATATGAATTTAAATATTATCAATATTGCTGACAGCTTCATTTTTAATGACACTTATATAAATTGTATTATTTCTTTTAAAAAAATTATTACTTCCCATAAGTGTGTTATGTCGAAGACAACGTCAAATGATTCGTTATTAATTGATTTATCGGTTACATTGTATTTCTACCGTCCATGTAGAGAAACAAATTATGCAAGTACCTTCGCACTTACACAGTAAAATACAGGTTCTTTAGTAACTATTATGCACGGGTTATAAATATATTAATAGGAGGTAATAATCTATACATATAATAATATCGTAAACGAGCCGTGTATGTACATTAAATATAAAAAAAAAATTGTGCACGTTGTACCTACTTATGTTACCGAGATCAAAAATATAGTTTTTAGAATTCTTGTACGTTCGTCTGTGTGTTTGTGCACGCTAATCTCAGAAACGGCTTCACCGATTTGAATGTTAGTGTTTGTTTCATTCCAATCAGTTTACAAACAAAAATGTTACACCGAACACCACGCGGCTCAGCTCTAGTAGAGAATAATTAAACCAGGTCTTTAAAATTTTCATGTAGTAGTGAAGTATTTCAACTAATATGTATAATTATAAGTAACATTAAGTATAGTTTTAAGTATTTTGAAGCGGCTAGGATACTACGCTCCGCAGTCATAAACGGAAGCCGTAAGTGACAGTAAGTGCCCCCAAGACTGCTGTGACTAAGTAAGGGGTTTAAGGAGTCAATTTCCGTGTTTCTTCTTATTTTTTATCCTATCAGTACCTATAGGCAGCGTACTTGCAATCGGTGTTAATGGTCTATTCCAGACGTTCCCAGACTTTTTTCTCATAGACCACTTTCAAAATTTAGCTGGTTCCGGTGGATCTCCTGCAGCTACATTTCTACCATATTCCCAAAACTCGAAAAAACGTGAATATTAGAGATCTATGGAAATTTGCGTTGCGGCTGATTTCCAACCACGAATGGGGAGTTTTCTAAATGAAATAATTGAGAATTGATTGTTTTTTTTTGTCACCCCCATTTTTTTGTCACGCCAACGTAGACCCCCGTCGAGTCTTTAGTTTTCTTCTACTGTAAACTAAAGAGAAAAAAGTTCCACATCTATTGATTGAATTGAAGTTATTCAATTCGTTAGAAATGAGGAACGTTTTAAACGATGTGTAACCACTTGGAAACCGGCCTTACAGACAGACAACCTATTGGTTATATGACACAATTTTTGTGATATTGTTAGCCGTCATCCTCCAAGTAGACATAAGTTAATATTAACATGTAAAAAGAATTTTTATTTGGTAGTACTTAAAATTTATTTTTTGTTTCAGGATCAATTTGACCAGAAAGATTTGGAAGGATTATACAGACGATACGATGACAAATTAAGGGAAACCTTAACTTATATATACATATCTTTATTAGTAATATTTTCAACCATTCACATTGTTCTAGTCATCATTAGTACGTATGTAGAGGTGAGAGATTAGGTTATAGACAAAGAATATATTAGGTCGGGGAAAAAGTCTTTTCGCATATAGTATGTATAAACTTGTAATAAAATCTCTTTGGCTGTACTATTTGTATCTGGCTGATTTTGATGACATTAAAAAGGTTACATTTCAAAAAAGAAACAAATTAATAAAATGTTGTTTCCAGCTATTTTTCATTTGTTTTTCTTTCTGTCAAAATGAGTGAAAGTAATGATGAAAAAGGAAAAAATGCAACGCAAGCCGCAAGAAAAATTTGTGACGTTTGTGGACCTAATGCAGTGTCAATAAGAGTAGCACAAAGATGGTTTTAGCGTTTTCAATCCGGGTATTTTGATGTCAAATATGCACCTCGCTCTGGTCGCCCTGCTACGGATAAAATAATCGCCATTTTTGAAAAAGTGGAGCAAGATCTCATATCAGTAGTTACAACCTAGCTGAACAACTGGGAATTGATCACAAAACAGTTTTGACCCATTTGAAAAAAGCTGAGTACACAAAAAAGCTGGGTGCCACACGAGCGAGCTCACTGAAAGAAACCTTTTGAATCGTGTACTCATTTGCGATTCTTTATTGAGACGTAATGAAACCGAACCCTTTTTGAAGAGATTGATAACTGGTGATGAAAAGTGGATCACGAACGACAAGAACTTGCAAAAAAGGTAGTGATCGGTCAGGCTTCACAGACTGTGCCAAACTGTCTGTGTGTATGGTAGGATTGGAAAGGCATTGTTCATTATGAGCTTTTACCGCCGGGCAGAACCATCGATTCGGATCTCTACTGCCAACAACTGATGAGATTAAAGCAAGAAGTTTAGAAAAAGCGGCCAGAATTGATCACTAGAGTTCATCACGACAACGATAGACCACACACATATTTAGCCACTCAGCAAAAATTAACAGAGTTTGACTGGGAGGTGTTAATGCATCCGCCATATAGCCCTGACCTTGCACTTTCAGATTTCCACCTGTTTCGGTCTCTTCAGAATTCTTTAAGCAGTATCAGGTTAACATCAAGAGAGGACTGCCAAAACTCCTTGTCGTGTTTTTTTGATCAGAAGTCCCAAAATTTCTACAGCAACGGGTACCTACCCTACAAGATGGTAAAAAGCATCGAACAAAATGGCACATAAATACTGTAATTAAATGTAAATGAATTACTTTGAAAAAAATATCTTGAGTTTTCATATAAAATGCGAAGAAACTTTTCCCCAACCTATTTTATTATATTAAATATTTGCACGGTTATGTTATTTTATTGATATAGTAACCGGGAAACTTCTTGGCCATCGCGTGAGGTGGTGGGGGAAAGTTTGCGCATGGTACACTGAAGTTGTTTCATTGAAAAACGCTATTTTTTATTACTGGGTTTTTATTGATTGAGCTAATAACGTTTTAGTTGGCGGTATAGAGAGAAAAGAGATCACGAGAGACAAAGAGACCTATTTTTCGTTTCTGAGTATTCAAGGTCGTTTGTCCAAGAAGTTTGCCGGCTACTATATCAATATTATAAATATAATGATTATTACATTTATTTCTTTTGTGTATAATTTAATATTTTAATTTGTCCTGAAATAAAATTTAGACATTTTTAATAAAAAAAAAATTTATTATTTATAACAAATTCTAACAAACACTAAATGTAACGGGAAATTTGCTACAGTTACATCAGTGAAAACCGCATTCAAAACGGTTAAGCCGTTTCTGAGATTAGCATGCACAAACGCACAGACAACAGACAAAAATTCTAAAAATTATTATTTTTACCTCGGTAACATAAGTAAAACGTGTACAATTTTTTTTTAAATATTTAATGTAGCTACAGACATTGCTCGTTTACTATTTTGTTATATGTATAGATACGTGATAATTTTATATAATCATTTTATATAATTATATAAGGAACAAAATAATGAATAAGGGCAAGAATTTCTTCTGTCCGTGTGTATTTTAGTGGCCCCTGAATGGTTTAGATTAGATTCACAATTGGATCCGATCTGTAATGATGGGATACAGATAATAAGTATAGGTATATAATAATTATTGAAATACTTACACAAGTTATTTATATATTTCAGCAGATTCAATGGCATTCGACTAATTTATCAATAGCGATGTATTTTTTAAGAATTACAATACCCATTATATTTCTCTGGAAGGGCATCTACGAACCATTGAAAAAGAAATTCTTTTGGATCCCAATATTTGTTACATTCGTAATAACCGCTGATTTGGTTATGACGGGTAAGAGAATTTTATTTATTTCATTTGAGTAGCATTGTGTAAAGAAATTCATTAATCATTAAAAAAAGTGTTAAAAATCTTCATTGTTCTATAGCTTTAGCATATAGAATAGCCTATATTTACTACTAGCTGAGTCCACAACTTCGTACGCGTGGTATTCGGTATAGCGCGTAACTTTTTTGTTTGTAAACCAATTGGAATGAAACAAACACTAAATGTTACGGGAAGCTTGCAATAATATATTTGTGAAAACCGCATTCAAATCGGTTAAGCCGTTTCAGAGATTAGCGTGCACAAACAGACAGACAAATAGACAAAAATTCTAAAAACTATCTTTTTGACCTCTAACATAAATACATAAAACATAAATACATAAAACACGGCTCGTTTACGATTTTATTGTATGTATAGATTCTGTGCACTTTACTTTTATTTTTAAAACTCAGAACATTAGCTTATCATAGTAATGGAATTAGCCTATATGACATCTGTTGGAATAACTGTAAGTAGCTCCAACTAATGAGAAATTAATTAATGTGGCCAAATTAATTTAGTGTGCCACAACGAGTATCAAAATAATCACCTCATTAAGCATAGCATTTAGCATAAGTAGCAATACATTTATGATATTAATGTGATTGCGTGACGAACATTCGTACCTAATTTTATGTGACTGCCTGAAAAAAAAACCTAACATAGGATGGCTTTCGATAGTAACATTTGCCAAACGCTAAGACAAAATAATTGATAGAATCAAATTATGGATATTTCACCTAATTTACTACCGTTAGGAAATCTTATACAAAACTATAATGAGTAAAAGAACCATACATATATTGGAATTTAGATTTGAGATTTAACATAGATTTAAGATTTTAATATTAAGTCAACCTTCTTATAAGTAAATAAGTCAATAGTATAAATGTTTATAAATATAAGTTAATAATAAACAAATAAATAAGTAAATCGCCTAGACTAAACACACAAATTTTATGGCCCCGCAATAAGCAGAAGCACTATATTAAGCTCGCATTATAGGATAATCATAAAAAAGATAGGGGGCGAAACCCTACACACCCAGACCAGAGTCAACTTTGAAAAAATCATTTCCTGAGTGGTCCCGGGAATCGAACCCGCGGGATCCCTGAGTCAGAGCGCACCTTAACCGCTTGACCAATGGGCTCATCAAACAACTAATATAACTGTTTATATTGATTTTCTCATTCATTATCTCCTGTGTTTATTATAATTTAGTTCTTTTCTTTTTTTGTATATATACTACTCAAAACAAAATAAGGGCCACTAAGATTTTTTGCTGTACCATGAAAACAATAAAGACATTAAATTGTTTAACTTATGTAACTACAAAATAATGTTATTGGTTATAATATAGGCTAACAATTGTTTAAAATAATGATCATGAACTGTTTTTTTAAAGTTCATAATGAAATTGGCCATTTTGAATGAAAAACATGAACAAAAGAAATCACCGGAAAAAGACAAAATACTGTTCTTGTCACTTTTGTTTCTTCTTTTTAGTAACGAGTATGTCCTCTTCTCTTAATAATACACTCCTGAAGCCTCGTATGCATACTCTGGATCAAATTCCTCACGTTTTCATCTGGAATCACCTCCCAGACACGTTTTAAAGCGTCAATCAGCTGCTGTTGGTTGTAGACCCCTTGCTCATTCTCTCTAACCCTTCGTTTCAATTGGTCCCACAATTGCTCGATTGGATTTAAATCCGGACTGTTAGCTGGCCATGGTAATACCTCAATATGAGACCCTTCTAGGACAGTTTGGGTCGATCGAGCTGTGTGTGCACGGGCATTGTCTTGCATCAGGATGAATCCAGGCCCCACTCGCTGTGCAAATGGGATCACTTGAGGCCTGATGACGTCTTCGATGTAACGTTCTGCAGTTACGGTATCCGCATTTAAAATGGTGAGCTCGGTTTTACCGTGTAAACTAATCCCACCCCAAACCATTACGTTGGGACCACCGAAAAGGTCAACTTCGTGGATGCAGGACTCCGAAAACGCTCACCGCGTCGTCTCCACACCCTAACACGCCGATCATCATTAAAAAAAATTACTTTGAACTCGTCTGTAAAAAGCACCTTGCCCACTGATTAATCCCCCAGTTCAAATACTGACGGCAGAATCTTAAACGGTTTGCACGTTGAACCCTAGTCAGAGGAATTCGAACAACTCGACTTCTTGACATTTGCTGGTCTTCGTGCAATCGATTAGGTATAGTTTGATCACTGACACGGGTACCCGTTGTCAGCCGTAGGTGGTGTTGTAACTTACGGGCCGTTACTGTACGATCACGACGAGCACTTAGTTGGATGTACCGATCCTCGTGCGCCGTTGTTACACGAACTGTACCTGAACCGGGTCTCCTGGCAACACTGCCGGTCTCTTGGAAGCGATTCCATACATTTTGGACAGCTCTTCGAGAAAAACCCAACTGTAAACCCACGTAACGCTGAGAACGTCCTTCTTGGATCATAGTTATGGCTCTGGTTGCTGTAATTGTATCCATGTGCCTTCGTACTGGTGGCATGATTAACGCGAGATGATAAATGAATCAATTAAAATTGAAAAAGTAAAACTTTTTTCCTAAAATAACCGAAACAAGTTAAGAAGACAATCGAAGAAAAACATAAGAATAATTTCCAATTATTTTTTTTCTTAAAACGATGGCCAATATTTTTGAAATTAGGAAGCATAAAATAGATCAAACACCAAAGAGTTCGTAATATCAATATAATGCTACTTATCAGTTACTTTCAGTTTACTAAAGTGCACTTAAATGTAAATAAACTAGTGGCCCTTATTTTGTTTTGAGTAGTATATATTCTCTCGTTCTTTCATAATTTGTTATTTTTTTACTGCGACGTCTGACGAAAACGTCTATTGTAACATAGCAACTACTGAAGACACATTTTCTCGAATTGATCTAAAATTACGTAGTTAATCTTGAATCTGTGGCTGTTTCTGGACATTACAGATATTCTAATAGCGATATACAGCTCGTACGACGGGATATCGTTGCGTCCAGCCTATGCAACAATGGCGCTTCTCTCCCTCTACATTTTCTTGCCGATGAGGAACAATTTTTTGGCCATATTTCTTGGAGTTTTCGTGAGCTTCATATACGTTATGGTGTTCGCATTTATCACATACATCGATGATCCGGACATTGGGGTAGTGGTAAGGGTTAGAAAATTTTTTCAATATTTTTTACTTGAAAATTCTATTTAAATTTGTTTAGTAACTTTTAAATGTTCAAAATTTAACTTTCAAAATTTTATATCTTTGCTTAATTACTTAAACTATTAATTATTGTGAGCAGTGTTTTACTTAGTAAGTGCTTATGTAAAACGTTTAATTATCTTAAATACAAAATAAGAACGCAATCAATCAAATGATATTCTTTTTTATTAAAATAAAATATTTTTATACTATATCTATTCAGTCGTGCATTACGCGATCAATCTTGAGGGCAACGATTAGATAATTAATAAAATACTATAATTTCATTGTTACAAATAATAATATTATAACGAAAAAAATAAATTTCAGGTGACATCTGATGTTATCTACCTTATCGGAGTCAACTTGATGGGAATGTACTTTCGTCTAATGAATGAAATTGTGACTAGAAGATCGTTTTTGGATCGACGAGCTTGTGTTGAAAGTACACTGCGTCTTAAATTCGTGAAAGATCAAGAGGTAATAAATACCATTATACTATTTCCTTTATTTACGATAAAGTGTGATTGATGGTCACGCTGACGGTCCACTTGATGGCAACTGGCTATTGTCACCTCAAAGGCGATGCGTGTACCCTAATGGTAGGTACCACAGGTGCTACAAGCGAGCTGCCAACCATAGTAGGATTAAGGACAAGAGATTAGGAAGCGAAGGGAAACCCCCTTATGTCCCAACTAAGGATTCAAATTCTTCATCTACTTTAGACTTTCAATCAGGTGACAATAACTGTTTAGTAGTGTAGGCACATTTCAACTTCTGTTTCCGACTAATCTGTTTATCTTTTTTTATGAAAAGGTCGTCAGACAGTGTGGCCGTCCACTTAATGCTACCTGGCTAGTTAACTCGCTACTGTACTTATCGTTCCGTTTACATGTTAATAAATACAGTAGCGAGTTAACTCGCGTCATTGGCGGCAAAAGCGAGTTAAGTAGTTAAGTTATTGATTAACTTGATTTGAATAAAACATGATCCTATTTTTCGGCGAGTCCATTGCAGTAGCCCCTTCTCTCGCGTCTCTTGCACCCCGCCAATTGGCCGGCATGAGGACGGGCGAGTTTGGTTTAGAAGCTTATTGCTCTAACCAATAAGCTTAATAAGCACCTCATTAATTTCTTTTAGCAACCCACTTTCTTCCTATTTGCGCTAGGGTCCATGCATGTCTATTAATATTTCATTTCCAATGTGTTCTACAAGCATGAACAATATTTATCTTGTTATAGCACGTAAATTGGTGTTAAGTAATTCAACGTCCATTTTTATGGATTTAAACAGAATCGAGTAAAACAACCTTTGACTTCTTATACTAGTCGTCTTCTTGTTCAGGAACTCGCCTACATTTGGACGCTACTTACTACTCATTACTTAACTGTCTGATTTCTTAAATGGCTACTGTACTTATCGAAGTGTAAACCAGGCCTATTGAAATGTAAACCGGGCGTTAGCGCTACTTTCACAAGGATACGCGCAATGAAAGACTCAATATCACAGCGCCACTAATGAATAATAAACGAACTATATATTTATGAAAGATATGATTACGTTACTTCATATATTAAACGAAGGATAAGTTGCATATGTATTAAATCTCATGCGCTTGACTTAGAAACACTCGATATGTTTTTATTGTAAAGGTCAACAGACAGGCTAACATTACACTTGATGATATATAGATATCTATTAACCCAAACAACGCCATTGAAGTTGCAAATATCTATCCAAAAAATTACCACAATGAAAAAATCCCATAAAATTTTGTGATCGTGAAAATAACAGCACATAATATCCAGCTGCTTATTGCTGTGTGAGTTTGGGATTCTCATGAATGAGCAATCCTTCTCTCAGGTGGTCCCTTCCATCTTATCCTGCCTGGATCAGCACTTCCATCTCATGTTGTCGTTTATACTCATCCACCCGCCGCCTTTTACCGTTAAGACAGGATTGAAATTATACTATAACATCGCTAAGAGATAAGTCAACAATGTATAGACACATACGATATTAACCGACAATTTATCTAATCGCTATTAAGTACAAACAAAAACACTTTCTTATCACGATGACTTCATATAACATAAAATATATTACAGGGAATTCCCGTAACCTATTAAATTATGAATAACTAATTTGTTTTCACCATACTGATCAGTATATCAGAAAAGAGTACCTATCGGTTCTAGAACTTTTTTGAAAATGCTCCATAAAAATTTAAACTTCACAAACGCATAAGGCTAATAAAATAGTTAAACTAGCTAGGAGTTTCGACTAGATAGGCAAATGATGTGTCGTACTAGAAAACCCAAGCGTAGACTATGTTCCTGTTGCCTTAATGCGATGCAAGAAATCGATAACGTCCAGAATTCAATGCCAGTTTGAACTCACCGTCCATAAGAAATTAGCCCATCAACATAACTTTTGACGGGAAAAACCAGGACGGAAATTCGGTAAATACGGCAACTAACTAACATAAGTCATTAGGGCCATTACATTGATCAATGGTGCCATTCGGGTTTATGTATATTTTTAGGTGGGTGAAGAGTTGGCACAGATAGCTTACTAGTACATATAACCTAAGAAAATGATCATATCTATGTGATAATTACATGCAATATTTATGAATGTATTAACACCTTGATATATTAAGTATCAGGGAATGTTGGGTGTTTTTTGTAAATGATTAGGCTAACTAGTTATAACAAGGGTTATACATATACATATTTTATGAAGCGTTTAAAATTTTAGAAAAATCAAGTTAAGAAGTTAATACATAGGAGAATAATTATGAAATCATCATCTGTTTCAGGAGCGGCTAATGTCAAGTATACTACCCGAGCACATTGTTTCAAGAGTTAGACACGACATCAGAAATATGTTTTTAGGTATACAAAGCCGGAGTCTCAGCAAAAATATAAGATCATTCAAGTAAGATAATTTCATAAACTAAAAATTACATGTACCTTACGAATTTATTATGAAGTATCATCTACTTTTGAAACATGATAGCTTAATCTGATAATAAAGAATTTATCTAGGTAATTTATGACATTTAAGATTTCATTCTGTCTTAATTTTGTTAGTCAACTTAAGGAAAAAAAATGTCTATTTTAATTTCCTTCTAAACTAGATTACCATTACAAATTTTATTCGAGGAAGACTGATGAATACGTCAATTTATTACTATTGCAATCTAATTTCCGTTAGTCATTAAATATATAATTCATATATTTCTTTACAAATACAAAATTCTATTAGAGCGTATCAGCGAATCAGTTGTAACGAATAGTTCAAAGTTGAAGGACATTTCTCCTTCTTAGAATATGAGACTGGAATATATACTTAGTAATAATAAAGAACCAGAGTACGAAGCAACTTCTTGATATTAAATTTAATTATATTATTTATATTTGAGCTCGTAGTATGAGATCACCGATAATGCTAGTAGGACTTGGGTCCGAATCTTAGTCAGGCCACCAATTTTTTTCGATTTCATGTGTGAGTTAGAAATAAAGATATATACTAACGATGAAGGAAAGTATCATCAATAAACCTTCATGTGTGTGAAAATTAAGCTATAATCTAAGACATTTGAAGTTCTGAGTCAATTTGTAATGCTAGAGTGGTTGACTGTAGTAAAAAGTTTTTCATAATCAACCGTGGGACAAAATATGTGTAATTTCTAGACTAAGGCCGATTTACTACATATACTAAGGCCTGATTTACTGAACATGGACTGAACTTAGATTTTAAAGCAACTTTTGACTGTCCTTATATGAATCCTGACTCTTTAGGTCAAACTCAGTATACACTTGTCGTAGACGCTTAATATGAGAATAATACACTCGTAGTAAGAAAAGATAAAAATTAGGCGTTGTTGTTTTGGAGTTGTTGTTAATTAAATAACATTAACATTCTTTTTGCAGTCAGCTTTACGTCGAAGAGCATGACAACGTAAGCATCCTATACGCAGACGTGGTGAACTACACAATGATATCAACAACATTATCTCCAATTCGTATGGTGGAATTACTGAATGAACTCTTTGGAAGATTTGACGAAGCTTCAGAGGTAATGATGAAACACTTACTATCGTTGTTAGAAACAACATTTTCTCTTGGACTGTGCTCTGATTAAATGTAAGTAGTGGCAGGAAACACTGAGTTTTGTAATAATGATTAATTGAGGAGTCAAATTAGTACCTGTATAAAAGACCATCGTCAAATAACAGGATGACGTAGCACATTCCCTATATCCTCAGCTTGTACCATATGAATTGTGTTTATCGCGACGGCAACAATCTCCCTATGCTTGTAGAGTGGAACATGACCCTGTCTGCCAGCCTTTTTCGTAAAATAAGATTGAGAGTTCTTTTTTATTTTCTTTATGAGTGCCATATTGCTGAAACAATCTTTGGTCAAGCTATTGTCATGAAATATTTAAACAGAATTTTCGTTTTAATTTATTGCTTCAAAATAATTTTCATTATTTTATAGAAGTACCTATAATTTTATTATTACTGGAAAGCGATTAGTCGTAATAGTCCAATTGTCCAATTGTACCCGACTTCGGTTCCGTCATAGCCAATTGATTGGCTGTGATTGAATTGTGTGGTTGATAAGTTTAATTAAGTAACAAATTACTTAAGTCGACCCATATTATTGTATACCCGTATATTTGTGTAGAAAAAATTCGCTTATAAATTTATATACTTTCTCATACTTTTTCTATTTCATTTCTATTTCTATTTCAGGAATATGACGTGCTACGAATAAAGTTTTTGGGAGATTGTTATTACTGCGTGAGTGGTGTTCCAAAGCCAACTGAACAACACGCTAAGAATTGTGTTGACCTTGGCCTCGAGATGATACACATTATTAAAGGCGTGAGGTAAATTGTAAACTATATATTAAGGAAAATACAAATTACGTGATGCTTGTAGGTACATTAGAAAAAATATTTCCATGACTCTTTCCAAGGCATCTAAAAATTTTGAGATATCAAGTTTCTGACGTAGCCCGTTCTTCAAATATTTTGTTATTTACCGATACTTTTTTTAAATATTATAATGGGTGGCATTCAGGCTGACGGTTCCTTTGATAGTACCTAGGTGATTGGAGTCGTTTTGTAACCCGAAGGGATGCAAGAGCCTTGTCGACGCAAATACTTACCTTGTATAGTGTTTACTATTTCTCGCCGGTTTCTCTTATTTTCCCGCGAACGCTTTATATTTAAAAACTATCAAATCCTTTTAATTTATGGTAATATTCGTAGACTTTAGTAGACTCATATATAACTCATTCAACAGAATAGTGATAGACAAGATCGAAGCAGATTAAAATATAACGATACTAGTATCAGAAGTACTTATATTAGCAAAGTTTTATAAAAAAATTCTTCAAATTCTTTAATTCTTTTCCATCTTTATTTGTATAAATTTAACGTAAATTTCATACCACAATATTCAGTAACACGCAATTAGTTTACACTTTTTGTTACAGGGAAAAACGTTCTTTGAACATAGACATGAGAATTGGTGTACATACTGGTAAAATTCTCAGTGGTCTAATCGGTATTAGAAAATGGCAGTATGACATCTGGTCCAAGGATGTCACAATTGCCAATAAAATGGAGTCAACTGGAAAAGCTGGGTAAATCTTTTGATTCTTATAAATGACTAGCAATCTGCCCCAGCTTCGACTACGTGACTATGTACACGAAGATGTGTTATACATTATTTTTGGCATGCACAGGCCGATGATGAATCATATAGGACGTCACTTAAAGACTACCGTAACCTAGGGGTAACAGCGACGCCCCTAACTGACACAGAAAAAGTAACAAGATGATAACTGTTGGACATGCGCTATTTCCAAGAGATTTTTTAAAAAAAATTCTATCTTACGTTGAAGTTATTATTATTATGAATCCTTTCAATCATAGTCGCAGATAAATTATTGTTTTGAGAATGAATACATAAATTCTTATCCTTTGTTTCAGAAAAGTACATATTACCAAACAAACATTAGAAATGTTGTTAGAATATGCACGAGAATACATAATTGAACCGAATTTTCAATCTCAAAACGATCCATTTATAGTGAAAAACAAATTAGAGACTTATCTTCTATCTCGGCCAACAAGGGTGATTATATTTAGCATTTTTTATTTCGTCTTCAAAAATATAAACTTCAAAATTAGAAAACATGATTTTATTTTGGGTCAATTTCCTTTTCGGATTTTTTTCTATCTAATACTTACTATCTAAACTATCTGTATAAACTAATATTTTAAAAGTTATCATTTTGTAATTCTTTCTAATAGATACAAACTGAATACAAACCGTTTCGAAGACCTTCGGTCGGCTTCAACAGGATAATCAAGAGGACGTCCAATAACACTAGAGTAGGTAAAGATTTTAAATAAGGAATCAAGGCATGCCTTAAAATTATTATTTATTTGTAAAAGCTTACACTAAGTTTTATATATTTCAAATTTAAATAGAAAAAAGCAATTATTGATTGCATTTAATTTTTTCCGTGATCTTTCAGTAGCGTTCGGATAATAGGCAATCAGGAAATTTGCGAAGGACTACGCCCTTCATGGAAGATAACCTCGTTGAATATCAACAAATGTTGAAGGCTGCTGACGCGCAGATGGCGAAAGAAATTGAAGCTATGACTGAAAATAAGTTTGTCATTTTGAATTTTGAATATTTTTTCCGTATCACCTCTTGTTGAAATAATTACGGAAATAATTATTTCATATTTCAGGGAGCACGATAAAAGAGACGACAGATTAAACAGATTCACTCTGATGTACAAAAATATGTCTATTGAAAAGAAATTTCTTCTTCTACCAGATCCATTGTTTAAATACTACATTTCCTGCAGTCTTGTCATTTGTATTCTAATATTTATGATTAACGGCCTCACAACAAGATGGTGAGTTTCTTTAATTAATTTCTACTTTATATTTACTATTCTACAGAATATACCCTCGGTGGCCAAGAGATTTAGATGTCTTTTGATGCTCTAAAATATAAAAATTACTCTTTCTAAGCATGAAGTAGAACTTCGTGAGGATATAGAAAGAATAACATTACTTCACCACTTTTTTGTGACGATTATTAGAATATCTTTTAGCCAGGCTAATCGAAAGGCAAGAGGAAAATATGGACCTAAATTATTTTCGCCATATCTTACAAGGTTATTTAACAATATATTAATTTATTTTAAAGGTATTCGAACTTCAAATGGTACACGTGGGTAATATTTGGATTGCTCTTAGTTTCACTAATCATTATGCAACCACTGACTTGGTTTCAATTCCTCTGGAATAAATTCAATGGACTCCAAGAGCCACGGGATCCCATACTGAGGGGAATATATGATATATCAGCGGATATTATAAAATCTGCAAAGATAAGAACAGCAATATACGTACTATTGAGTATTGGTCTTGCTGCTACGTCCATTGTTAATCTCATGGGATGTGTTGATAAAGATGTGGACTCTTCTGCAGAAACTACTCGATCAAGCTGCGTATCTTCGTGGGTAATCTAAAGTTATATATCTCAACCGTATAAAATTTAAAGTTTTAATGATAAATGAATAACCTATATATTTATTTCAGCACGTGACTCAATGTTGGGGTTTAGCATTACTTCTAAATTTCCTCTTCAGTAGAGTTTTCTTTGTATTTAAATGGATTGTCGCTGGTGCTATGACGATTTTCTACATATGGGTGGTATGGGAAATGAAAACATCAATTTTTGCTTCCGATACTACTTGGAATGTTGGTTTAAATCCATCCATTTCCCACACTTTATCGGTTTTGTTTATTACTATATCTTTATATTGGATTGATAGAACAACTGAATACAGAAATCGACTGGATAATCTTTGGCAAATACAGCTTAGTGAGGAACAGAAGGAAGCAGAAACAATGTTAAAAGTCAACAATATGTTGCTGGAAAATATCTTGCCGGCACACGTTGGTAATTATTTAATAATAGCTTTTTCCTGCGACTTTGTGACTTTATTTCTTAAGTGTTGAAAAACTAAAAAATCAATGCTTGACAAAAATATATGAGGATTAATTAATTTAATCTTCATTTCGTCAGGCGTTGAATTTTAATTTTTAATTATCCCTCGGGAACAGTACCTACTTCTTTCTGAATGATTTCTGTATCCCTGACAACTTGAATGCAGAATTTCATGAAGATCGGTCAAACAATTTATAATATTAGTTGGAATAGTGTATACAAAAGTAATTTAAAAAATAAAACACAATTTACTCGCTACTCACACAAATATTTCATTTTGTGTTTTTTATTTCTAGTACAAGTTTATTTGGATTTAAATAGATCTCTGGATGAAGTGTATTATGAAAAGTATGACAACGTAGCCGTAATGTTTGCTTCACTGACTGACTACAAGCTCGGTGTTGAAAATGACGATGATATGAGCGACAAATTAGTTATAAGCATCCTAGATCAGCTCATTTCCGATTTCGACAAGGTACGAGCACAGTTGCTTTTAAATTATTAATAAAAAATTTAACAATATTGATTTCTGTATCAAATAAATAAATTATGTAAATATTTTAGCTATTACTAACAGGCGCTTCGGTATACAAGGTGGAGAAAATTAAGATGGCTGGCTGGACATATATGGCTGCTTGTGGACTAGACCCAAATAGACGTGAATCTTTTGATTCGTCGACATTTGATTCTCTAACGGACCATAAGAAAAACTCACCTTACAATCGTGCTGTCGTATTGACGATGGTCGAGTTTGCCGCTGCGATGATGTTGCAGCTACAGAGTTTCAATAGAGGTTCTTTTCAGAGATTCGAAGGACTTAATTTACGTATTGGTTAGTGTTCTCAAAAGTATGTGCATAAATATCACTTTTGGAGCATTCCATGTGAAGCGGACAGGTAAAAATGTTGATGTTTCCGATTTTATTGATATTTGATTATGTTATACTTATATGTATATGTTCTCGATTCAGTCACAAAATATCAAAGCTACCTAAAGCCTGGTTAAGACAAGGATTAACATCAGACCGAACACAATTTTTACCAAAATGAGCACAACCTAATAACCTACGAATTAAGGTGCAATATTGCGCAACGAATTTTTGTAACTTCTCGGAGATAACCGAACAAATTTAAAATTTGAAGGTTTTTCTTAAATATTGTTTAAATTATGAAAAACATAATAAAAGTAGCCGATTATAACTTTAGTACAGAACTTTAGTTAATTAATAAGCTTAAAAAATAATGTAGTTGTCGCTGAAAATTTTTAGTATACTGTGGGCAGTAATTTACTAATTTTTTTTTCTCAGAAAAATAATTTTTTGTACAAATCCGTCCGATTCAAACTTTTTTAAATATAGTTTATTATGCTCTGTACTTTTATCTAAGTTTCAATTTTACTCTAACAAGTCAAATTAGGCGACGAAAGTAAAGCTTTTCTACTAAGTCCTCGCCTTAACGAGCTAGAGGGTTTTGAAAATTTGACTAATCAGCAGGTAAGTATGCGTTATTTTGAATCCTATTATTCAATTTTAAAAAGTTAGTATAAAATTAATGAAGCAGTGGAATTTATACTCCATTTACTGAGCCGAAAACCAAAAAAAAATTTAATTATTTTTTTTTATTAAAAAAAATATTTAAGGTAAAAATACCTAAAGTCGAAAACATCAACATTTTTTACCTGTCCGCTTCACGTGGAATGCCACTTATGTGATATTTTAATAATATTTATTTAATGATAATATATTATATTCACTAAGCAGCGACAGCATTAGTGAGACGATATATTTAAATTTCTTATGTGGTTATAACTTATGGATAATTTCCTCTAACGATGTACAAAAACATCGTGAAGAAACTACCTATCATAGAAGTCCTGTCAATCCGCAATGGATCATGGCGGTTGATAATAAGCTTCATAAAGCAGCGTTAACACGATCAGAGTGAACGAGTGAACTCGTATACGATACAAGGTTAGCAGTTGAAACTAACATAAGTTCACTTGGATCATTTTATTTATTATTTGTTTTACTCTGTACTAATTATTTTGAAGGATATCTTTTAAACTGATTTTGTTTCTAAACGTTATCGAAAATGTTGCAGAGATAGGAATACGTAGCAGGTATAGGAAGCTCGCAAAAAGAGTATTGGATTCTACTTCGCTGCGAAGCTTTTGAACTGCCATTTTGTTTCACTACTCCTATTTGAGCTAGATGTCACGCAATAGAACGCGATCCGAGTCTACATAGACAGATATCTACACAATCAGACACAATTTACTGAGTGCGCTCGGATTATGGATTGCCACAATACGATTTGCGTCCGAGAAGTATCCGATGCGCTTAATCTGATCATGTCAACGCTGTTTAGGAAGGAGAGGCTTGTGTGTAGCGGTGTGTCATATAACATATTGATGCACAGAATAAGAAAGATATTAGGTATATGTAAATAATAAAAATATTTTAAAATTTTTAGGTATATCAAATGGTGAGGTTGCCGCAGGAGTAATAGGTTCAATAAAACCATTGTACGATATATGGGGTCACGCCGTCAATATGGCATCAAGAATGGATTCTACAGGAGAGACGGGTAAAATTCAAGTCAGTAGGTTACGATTCAAAAAGTATACTTGCAATGCATTGTAGTCCTTCTTTTTATATTTGTCTTATTAAAAAAAAATGTCCTTTTTAAGAGATAATTAATTTAATATTGGAGGCTGTTTATTTTGTTTGTGTAATGAATTTCTGATTCAAATGAACGACTAAAAAAATTTCTGACCTTTAAATGTACATACATATACTGAATATTGTGTCAATGCTGCGTCCCTAACAAAGGCATATGGCTTTACAGAACACAGATTACATTGTATTTTAATAATATTTATTTAATAATAATATACTCACTAAGCAGCGACAGATTAGTGAGACGTACGCTGACTGCCGATAAGATTTAAATTTCCTCTAACGATTTACAAAAACAAAATATTTTTAATACAGATTTGTAACATCAGATTACAGAATCTACACAGATTACACAGATTACACTTCTACTGTTCTATTTTATTTACATTCTACGCATTTACATCTGTTGTCCTATTTATTATATAAATAAATAATTGTGCAAAATAGGACAAGTATAAAGTAATTTATAAATCGAAGTAAAAAATAATATTTATTCTAAATATTTAATTTCAGGTCACCGAAAATACAGCTATAATTCTAGATGAATGCGGTATCCTGACAACATACCGCGGCGAAATCTTTGTTAAAGGTGCTGGATACATTAAAACTTATTTCGTGCCACTCGATGATCACTACAATCTGATTAAGAAACAAGAGAGCGATAACTATTTTAAAATGGATGAGAGAAAAAAATACCAGATTAGAAACTTTATGTATGGAGATACTTCTTCAGAAAGCTCTCACTGTGAACATTCCGACTGCGGTGTTAGCGACAAGTTTTCATATGATGAAAATTATAATGACAATATTTTTAATGTTGACGATAACGCAAGTAGTTCAACAATAGACAAAGAAGAACAAGATACACATTTATGAAAATTGGTATCCACTAAACTAATAATGAATAATATTTAAGTTAACAGATGTGATAAGGCAATAATTAATCATAGATAATTAAAATATAAGCTTACTCACAACTAATATATTTTCGGTTTGTACAACTGATATTGTGCCCTAGATTTTTACAAAGTGAACCTAACTGGACTCTTTTTAATATAACACTTGACAAATTTGGCAGCTGTATCTGCGGCGTCCTTCCCAATTTCCTTGTTACATTCCTCAATCACTTTTCGTTGCGCTTCTTTATCTACGTTATCTGGATAAAACTGCAAAGCTTTTTCGGTTTTGACGTTGCCCTTTTTGGTAGCGATACCGAGTTTTTTGAAAACGCACAAAGCGAACGTCTTGAAATTTTCATTTTCATTATCTTGTTGGCTTCTTATTTTGATCAGAACGTTTGGGTCGACTCCACTCTCGGCGATACATTGCGTTGACGATTCAAAAACTCGTGACAAATTTTCTGGTGACAATGTAGCTATTTGCTGTAAAATAAATTGTACGTTAAAATGTTGGTCGTCGTCGAATACTTTGCTAGCCCAATAGGTATAAGTAAAAATTAAAATAAATAATATGTGTTACAACGTGATATAACAGCTTGTATGTTGTTGTGTTCCCTGTCTCTTCCTTATCCTATCAAGGCCGGTGGGCACTTGCAATCCCTATGGCGTTGCTTGTGTTAATACGTGACCATCAAGTGGACCATCACCGACCTTCCGACATTTACAACAACAAAAAGAAGAATATATCACCTGTGTAGTTTTTGAAAAACCCATATCAAAAAACATGAATAATAATATGAACAACTTCACTTCTCTCGTAAACATTTTTTTACTTGCAATTAACTTTACAGTTTTATGAGCAAAATGTATAACTATTACTTATGGATTACATAAGCATGACCCACAAGTTTTCTTCAAATGACCAAGAAGGTAAACGAGTTCAATTTTTATACCCACCCGTGGATACTTTATATGCATGTCGCACTTCAAAATAATTACAAACCATGAAGCTAGGAAAACCAGATATAATTCTGAGTTGTTTTATCCGCTTTGATTCAAAATAATAGGTTGGGGATTCAAATTGTATTTACATTTCATTACAGTAGGTATATATGTGACATTTTGTTCGATGACTTTTTGCCATTCTTATAAAAAAAACGCGTTGATCAAAAAAACGTTTCAAGTAGTGTTGGCAGTCTTCTATTGATATTAACCTGACACTGCCTAAAAAATTCTGAAGAGACCGAAACAGGTGGAATTTGAAGCAGCGGATGCATTAACACCTCCCAGCCAAACTCTCTTAATTTTTGTCGAGTGGCTAAAGATGTGTGTGATCTAGCATTGTCGTGATGAAAGACTACACCCTTTTATTGATCAATTCCGACCGCTTTCTCTCAACTTCTTGCTTTAATCTCATCATTATTATTGTTGATTTTTCATCAGTGTTACGCAATTATTGGCAGTAGAGATCCGAATCGAAGGTTTTCCCGGGTGTTAAAGGCTCATAATGAACAATGCTCTTCCAATCCCACTATACACACAACATCATTATTATTGCGAGTTAACCCGGGCTTTGACACAGTCTGTGAGGCCTGACCGACCTTTGATCACGACCTTTTTCGCACGTTCTTGTTGTTCGTGATCCACTTTTCATCACCAGTTATCAATCTCTTCAAAAACGGTTGGGTTTCATTACGTCCAATAAAGAATCGCAAATGAGTACAAGATTCACAAGTCTTCTTTCAGTGAGCTCGTGTGGTACCCAAAAATCGAGTTTTTTTGTGTACCCAGCTTTCTTCAAATAGGTCTAAACTGTTTTTTGATCAATTCCCGGTTCTTCAGCTATGTTGTAACTATTGATATGCCGGTCTTGCTCCACTTTTTCAAAAATGGCGTCCATTTTATCCGTAACAGGGCGACCAGAGCGAGGTGCATCTTTGACATCAAAATTCCCGGATTGAAAACGCTTTTGTGCTACTCTTACTGACACTACATTAGGTCCATAAACGTCACAATTTTTTTCGCAGCTTGCGTTACATATTTTCCTTTTTTGTAATAAAATTTTAAAATGTATCGAATTTCTTCATTAGATTCACTCATTTTGACAGAAAGAAAAACAAATGAAAGATAGCTGGAACAACATTTTACTCATTTGTTTCTTTTTTTTTAATGTAACCTTTTTAATGTCATCAAAACCAGCCAGATTTAAGTTTATACATACTATATGCGAAAAGACTTTTTCCTCGACCTAATAGTAATTTAGTTTTAAGATTTCATTGAAAATGGAAATTTTGTGGAAATCAAACATAGACTTAATAGAATCATATAATTTTTATAAATAATATTAACAACAATAAATACAATATAAATACATCACGACGTTTTTTTTTTCTTCATAAACAATTAAAATATAACATGGGCAGGTGTTCCTTTGTAATAACATTGGAATATTTCGTAGGCTGTGTCAGCTGCATCTTTGCCTTTCTTATTTTTACATTCTTCTAATACTTTCTTCACCGCTACTTTATCAACACCTTCGGGCAACTTAGAAAGAGCTACGTCGACGTTCAGTTTGCCGTCGCTAGATAAGATTCCGGATTTCTGGAAGAAGCACTGTGTAAACTTTTTAAAAGCTTCGTCATCTTTGAAGTGGCCCTTTTTGGCGTCGCTCAGCACATCAGGCTTGACTCCGCTTTCTTTGACGCAATCGACGGTGTATTGGTGGACTTTGTCTTTTTGTGTTTGAGATAAATGCACGTTCTGAAAAATAAATACAAAAATCACTTGTTTTGTTTAGATATTTGAAAATAGTATACGAGATTATTTGTTCAGATTACCGACATAATATGCTTTTTCTATAACCAGCACATATAAATATTTGCTTTATAATGGTAAGAAAGAACGCTCGACCATTTAATTTATAAGAACAAATAGGGGCAACGGTTTAAGGTCTAAATTAAAGTTTTAGATTTTAGATTTGATGCTCGCCATTGGATGAATGGTTAGGGTGCTTGCCTTAACGCTCTGTTCTAGGGTTCCCCGGTTCGATTCCCGGCAGGGTCAACTTTGAAAAATGAAATTTTTAAATTTGGCTCTGGTCTGGATCTGGAAAGTAGTGGCAGTGGTTACCGCCTGGCAGCAGTAACCACCCCCTTACAGAAGACCACCGTGAAATAACAGTACGTGAGCTGTTGTGTTTCAGTGAGTGAGTAAGGGATGCCAGAGCTCATTTCCCTATCCTCCTCCTAATCCTTTATCCTTAATCTTACTGTAATCGGCAACGCACTTGCAGCAGCTTTGGCGTTGCTTATGTCATAGGCGACGGTAGCCACCTACCATCAAGTGGACTGTTAGCCTGTCTGCCAAACTTAACATTTTTTTTTAAATAACTAAAATTTTGTCTATTTTCATCTATTTTTAAGAATCTAACAGTACCTAAATAATTTTTTTTAACTAAAATGACTATTTTTAACACAACTTGATTTGATATCACGTATAGATCACTTAATATAAATATTATTAATTATGCTAAATAATAATAGATCCAATTTTTAAAGATTAGATGTGGCATGCTAGATAAATCCATGTGACATAAAACAAATACGTAGGAGTAATAAAATGAAACTTGAAATGAATTTTCTTTAACAGTCCTTAATGGTACGTGGCGATGGTCATTTCTCTGACACATTCAGCGCCATTTGGATGCAGGTGCCCTGCCTAACAAGATAAAGGTTCTGGCTCACTCAACGAAACACAATACCAGACAGTAATTAATTAATTTTATTAATATAATTAATTAATTTGAAATGTCTTTGTACCTAATTTTCTTGAGTCATTGGTTTAAAAAGAGATTATAATTACTCACATGTGCCTCCAGACCTCCTACCATGATGACGAGACACAAAAACATGAATACCTTCATATTTCTTTTTTTTAATTATTGAAATGAGTGTAGTACCTATATCTGTTGTCTTACTTGTAATAAATAAAAGTGAGTACAACAGTCCTTTTATACAAAACAACGAAGGAAATCAAGTACTCAAATACTTATCAATAGGAAGTTGCTGGATAAGTCTCAATAACGTCCGGTTTACCTAATTGAGACAATTACCTATGAAACTAAAAGTAATTAGATCTGGGTGGACAATTATTATCTTCAAGTATGCTTCGTGTAAATTAACATAAAATTAATATAAAATTCATACAAACTATAAAATTAATAAGACGATATTATAGGAAAAGCATAGTTAATATAAATTAGAAGCGAGGCAGTTGGATGAATGGTTAGAGTGCTTGCCTTGACGCTCTGTTCTATGATTCCCGGATTCGATTCCCGGCTGGGTAGAAATTTGCCAATTAACTCTTCGAAGTTGATTCTGGTCTGAATCTGAAAAGTAGTGGCAGGGCACACTGCGTTGGGGCAGACGATCTGGCACAGTAACCACCACCTTACAGGAGACCACTCTGAAATGACAGCACGTGTGTTGTTGTGTTTGAGTTAGTGAGTAAGGGATGCCAGATTCCCAATCCCTTATCCTTAATGTTACCATAGTGGGCAGCGCACTTTCAGCAGCTGTGTCGTTGCTTGTGTTATAGGCGACGGTAGCCACCTACAATCAAGTGGACCGTCAGCCTGTCTGCCGACTTTAACATAAAAAATAAAATAATAAAAAAGCTCCGAAATATATTAACAGTGGCAAGGCACATTGCGTTTCGCAGTCATTTAGGCAGCTCGTCTGGCGGCAATAACCACCCCCTTAAAGCAGACCACCGTGAAATAACAGCAGTGTTCTGTTATCTTTCGGTGAGTGAGTAAGGGATGCCAGAACCCTTACTGGTCGCCAGAGCCCTTGCAGCACCTGCGCCATTGCTCGTATTAAAGGCGAGGCGACGGCAGCCAAATATCATAAAGTGGACCGTCAGCTTGTCTGACTATGTTAATATAAAAAAAACACAAAAGCCTGCCTATTATACCTATAAGTTTCTACAGGCGCAATTCATCTGAAATTTGGTGTAGGTACTGTTACTTCGACTTAGTTTGGTGTTACTATCACTTTCCATGACACGGTAACCTTGAGCTGATGCTGCAGCATCATGTAGTCTGCGGGATACCCAACTCCTCGAAAACTTAAATCTAATATAGCGTGTTTGGCCTCATTAGAATGGTCTCAATAGAATGTCGGGGGGTTAGTTTATAATTTTTAATTATAGCATGTTATATACAGTAGTAACAGTTTTTAAATGCACTATCCAAGAACGGTCATACTATTTTACTATGCCCCACAACTACTAAATAGACATTACAGTTCAGGAAATTTTTGATATAAATATCGATCGGTAAAAGAAATTTTAGTTTCCAGCATGTAGAATTAAGAAAAAAAATTGTATTTTTTCCAAATTATACAAAAATGGTAAGAATAAAAAAAATAGTTTCAGAAATATTTGTAAAGAATTTTGTTTTACATATAAATGTTCATTTATAACTTTTTTGCTAAAATTAAAATTAAAAATTGGGGAGGTTAGAAGATACAAGGTTTGATAGGTACATTTTTAAGAAATCACAGTATCAACACTATTTTAGCAAAAAAAAGTAATAAGAAAGTAAAAAAGTAATAAGTAATAGAACATTTTTATGTAAAATTAAATTCTCTGCAATATTTGTCTGAATTTTTTTTAAAATACCTGTTTTTAATTTTTTCTACCCCTTGTACAGGGTGGAATCAAAAATTTCTTTCACCCATCCATATTACATCTCTTCTAGAAGCTTATATATCAAAAATGCCACTGAAAGACAAAAATTTAGATTTGTTATTAAAATTTCCTGGACAAAATGAAAGAGCACTTTAATATTTTGACGCGATCCAAAGATTTATCTACCATCACAAGTTATTATAATTTAATTATAATATAAAAATGAATCTCTATTTCCCTTGGTCACGGCATCACGCGTGGACGGGTAAACCGATTTTAATTAGGTTTTCACTAATGGAAAAAGGGATAAACGGGGAATGTTTATATATATAAAAATTGCACCCCGGGCGAAGCCGGAGGCTTATTATAATTAAGAAATAATAACATAACCAGCATAGGCATACAAATTAAGAAGGTTGCAATAATTATCCACAGAATATTTGTATTAGTATCATCGATAAAATATTACTTAAAAGTATGCATAATGTTGCGATCGAGGACTCGTTGGCAGTGACATATCGGCAAGAATTAAGATTTGCTTTTCGTACACTCGGATCAGACTTATTTTAATTTAAAACTGAGTATAATTAACAAATTAACTACCAAATATTTCAATATTAACGTTTAAATCATGAGTACTATTTGTCTGTTAAGAAATCTCAAAATGAATAGTCAATTAAGGCGAGGACTTAGCAGAAAAGATATTTTTCGTTGCCCAATTTCACTTGTTAGGGTAAAATTAAAACTTAGATAAAAATACAGAGCATAATAGACTATCTTTAAAAAAAAATTAATAATAGGGATTTTTAGAAAAAAAAAAATTCTGGGAAAAAAATTAGCAAATTATTGTCCAATAAAAGCAAAAAAAGAAAAAACAACTACATTATTTTTTAAGCTTATTAATTAATTCATGTTCTATACTAAAGTATTAATCGAAGACTTATTTAATTTTTCATATTTTACATAATATTTAAGAAAAACCTTGCAATTTTAAATCTGTTCAGTTATATACAAAAATTTGTTGTGCGATAATGAACCTAATTTCTAGAGTTATTCTTATTTTGGTAAAAATTTTGTTCGATCTGATGTAAGTCCTTGTCTTAAATAATCTGAATTTAACTGTACACCACCTTATAGGCCTTCAGGCATTTAGGTCACACCGGTCGCAGTTTTAAAACAAGTTTTATTAATATAATCACCTATAACCCGGTTCAAGTCCCGAGTAAATTTCAAGTAACATTAAAATTGTCCTTATGTATAATATATATGCATACTATATTGCATATATATGTAAACTAGTTGAGCTCGCAACTTCGTACGCGTGGTATTCGGTAAATAGCGCGTAACTTTTTTGTTTGTAAACCAATTGGAATGAAACAAATACTAAATGTTACGGGAAGCTTGCTACAGTCAAAACCACATTCAAATCGGTTTAGCCGTTTGTCGGTTTGTCTGTGCACAAACGCACAGACAGACCGACAAACAGACAAAAATTCTAAAAACTATTTTTTTGACCGCAGGAAAATAAGTAAGTACAACGTGTACAAATTGTTTTTTTGAAAAAAAATTTAATGTACAGACACGGCTCGTTTACAATTTTATTATACACATATGTATGTTTAGATAGACTGAAGTCGCTGCCCGCGTCTGTCTTTCTGTATGTATATCCGCTAATTCCTTTTAAACCAAGAAAGAATTTTGATGCTGTTTTTTCCAACGATTTTTGACGGAAGGTTTGTATACATAATAAAACCTTATTGCATCGGTCGGTAGTTTTATTTAAAAAATATAATAATTGATAAAATAATTTACTGAATCAGAGTCCTCTTCGTTTTATACAGTCATTTAATTTACAGTCTAAGATACAGGCTGATCTCTAAGTACCCAATTAAATTACATATAATAATGATTGGCTCAATGATTCGTTGAATTTCTTTTCAAATATGAATAATCAAAGTTTCCCATAAATGGAGTGTAGTGTAGTCACTTCCTTGAAAATGATATTGATTTCCTGTCTTCGCATTCTAATTTCCTTATACTTACTTATAAGTACACATTATGACAATTAGCACCAAATAAGTGAAACCTTATATATGGCAGAAGTTTGCAACCTTCATTTAACTGCGTTCAAAATCGGGTTGTTTTTTGGAAAATGACGGACATTACAAAAATGTCCACATTTTATCGATAAAGCAATTCACAGGTCTGCGATGAAAAAGTTTTTTAAATAAATTCATCACAAACATGTAGATGTTGGTCTGTATATAGCAAATATAAACTTTATTTTAACGTATCACGTCACATTCTTTTTATATATAATATATAAATATTTATCCCTCTTTCCATTAGTGAAAACCGAATTAAAATCGGTCTACCCTTTCAAGCGTGATGTCGTGACCAAGGGAAATGGAGATTAATTTTTATATATAGAGATAATAGTTCGCTAAATCAGTAAATACCCTTGTTTTTTTTTTAAACAAGAAACCAATCAATCGCGCTGGCAATCAATTTTTTTAGAAAGGAAAATTGATTCTATGATCTATATTCCTATTTTATTCTCTAACCAACCATCCTATAGTCTATTATTTATTTTCTTTAAGTATACCTTAATCACAGTCTAACCATACTTACGTCATACAGTCGGGCAACGCTCAATGTTCAAGTCTGCAAACTGAAGCGAGTTCGCCGCACGTTGCTCTACGCAAGTACATTCGTTGCCTGACTGTATGACGTAGGTAAGTATGGTTGGACTGTGCCTTAATGTTGTATTTTAATAGCTATAGACTCAATAAAACTTTACAAAATATTCTCAAAGGATTCATTCATTTTATTAAATTTTTGTTTTATTCTTCTTTGTATCCAAATACTATATCATCTAAATCTGATAAATGTGACGTGGTACATATTATATGAATACCGTTTTCTATTATTTTTAAGATAATTAAAACAAATATTAATCATTTAACAAAAAAACTTTTCAAAAAAAAATTTCGCAGACTTGTGTTATCAATATTTATCAATACATTCTACATTTATTAATAAAATATGTTCTGCAATGCTAATAATTGTTTTACAATAAATAATTATCGTTATATTTCTACCTTTTAGGAGGGTTATGCAAATATTTCAAAAATATTACACAAGTTTTTATTTTACAGACACATAATATTTTATATTTTTCTACTTGCGGCATCTATTACATTTAATTGGCGCTAAACAGAGAAAGCTTTCTTTCATCAGGGCTATATGTACTTTTCTAATTCATAATATATTTATGTTTGAGCTTGTTTTCTGTTTTCCTCATAATAAGTTAGTGTTTGTTTTAATATATGAAAATGTCAAATTTTATTTATTTTAAAAGTACCTATCGTTTCATTTAGGTAAACCTTCTGATCTGAATCAGAAGTTAGTCATTAATTATAATAAAAGTTTTATTATAATTAATGAGATATTGTGTTTCAGAGTGACTGAGTTATGCTATATCCTCATCGTGACTAATTTACGCTAAGTCCGTTCTAGTCCTTTTAATTCCTGCTCCTAGATAATTGTAGTTTATTTCGTTGCCCGAAATACTTAATTAGAAATTATGAATGAATTAATAATGAATTAATATAAATTATGAGAAATTTATTCTCATGACAATTTTTTTCACATCTATGAAAATAATTGACGATTTATATATACTTATTTATTAGTATTTTGGATTATGTATTAGTATTAAATAGATACATATATTGATTATAATATCGTAGGCAACCTCCTATGTACCTACTTAGTAACTCATTTGTATTGTATTTAGTGATAAGATAATACTCATATGACTTACGTGGGTACTCTTGGGTGGACATTAGTAATATTCAACAACAACATCAACAACAGCCCCGCCCCGCTATATTATATGTCCCCGCTGCAGGGGCACAGGCCTACCCTTGTCAACAAGGGCGTATGGGCTATATGGCATAGTGCCGGTTGCGCCTTAGAATTTCTTCTTTGGCGTATGCAGTTTCCTGGCTATGTTTTCCTTCACCGTTTGAGAGCAGTCAGTAATTGCACTTAACTTTTTAGGTAAAAAACACATTAGTACATAGCATCACCGGGGATCGAACTCGGACTACCACCGCTCTTAATAATATTATACATACACAATTAGGTAGGTAATGTAAAAGTGAAAAAGGAAACATATGTTAAAAGGGCTGCTTGGTGAGGCGCGCTACCGCAATGACCACTTTTATCGATGGTCGCAGAAGTGTTGAGGTATGATTCAACGTAAGGTACGAGTAAGCTCATTTCTAGGACCAAGACCTATTGCCGGATGCTTTAGCCACTTTCGAAGGGGCTTACAGAAGACCACCGTAAATAACAGCATATGTGCTGTTGTGTTTCGGTGAGTGAGTAAGGGATGCCAGAGCCCATTACCCTATCCATCCTAATCACTTATCCTTAATCTTACTATGGTCTGCAGCGCACTCGCAGAATCTGTAGCGTTGCTTGTGTTATAGACGACGGTAGCTACCTAAAATCAAGTGGACCGTCAGTCTTTCTGTCGACCGTAACATAAAAGAAACAAAGATGACTGCCAGGGCCGTGGCCCTCTTCAAGACGAGCTCCTTCTAGGCCACCGTTACTTTCTTGTTCTTTGCGGCTCCAGAGAATTTGGTGAGAGAAGAGGCAGGAGCTGCGTCACTATTCTTGCCCTTGCCGGTTGCGGATGCTGCGTTAGGTCTTTTGTTGCCTTTATCGGCCAATGCATCCGATGAAGACCCAACGCCTCTCGCCGGCTATCGGCAGTTTCTTGGAGGTGGACGCCTTAAGCGACTAAAGATTATTGATACAAGATAAACAATTTACTAATTGACAACAATGCAATAGGTGAACTTGGAAAATATACATTCTTCCACAATTTGATGTACCTATCATATTCAGTGAGTACCTATTTATCAATGCATCAATGCAGGTGTTTCATTGAGTATTTAAGATAAGATCGCAGTCAATTTACCGCAGGTAAACCTAAAAAAGGTTGGACAGTCCTGAAATCCAGCGTCATGGATTAACCTAGTATGGCTTCGTCCCTGTAACCGCCAGCCTCGATCTACTTAGTGGACGAACAACGACGATCACATGTTTTAAATTATTCAAAATCAAGTTCGTGCAGTGATCACCGTTACACTTTTGAACTTTGCGATCGCGTTACTTTTGAATAACTAGGTATTGAAATTTAGCGGTTTTTTAGCGATAGAGGTTTCTTTGGTGAGTACCCATTTGCATTGAAATAATTTGACTAATAAATTAAGGAAAAAACGACCTCTTTCCAGTAGTCTTACCAGTTGAACTACTGGGAATTTCCTTCCCAATAAACTTACTAGTAAGACCTTTGGGAACTTTGTACCCAGTAGACTTACCAGTAAAACAATACTACCAATAGTCCTACCCTTATGTAGACCTAAGTAATTGAAAGACAACCTAAAAACGTTGCCATATTTCGATGGATGTAGCCGAGTCATATTGGTTAGATACCTACCTGTGTAAAGGCTCTTCTCAGAGTACATGAAATAAACAAATGATTATAGTTCGTTTAAAAATTATTTTCTAGAATAAAGCCAGTGTATGAAAAAACACTGACGATATTCAATGAAATGTGAATTCTGGAATTCACAATGGTCTATAGCGTTATGTATGGTAGTTACACATTGTTTCAAAAAATTTATACTATTTACAATTATTTGGATAGGTAAGTGCTATCATATAGGCTATTGCATCTATAGTAATGAACTTTTTTCTTGAAATGCGCTAATGTACCTGCTGTTCTCACACAGAAACTTCATGAGGCTAATTTTAAAAGGATAAATTTATAACTTTGACGCTACAACTTTTATACTGTACCAGCACTTTTGCTGGCAACAGACAAATAATTTTGTTACTTGTGAATTAAAGCATTTTTTTTTTCTTATTGTCTCATATAAAGTGAATTATTAGGGAAGGCGAGTCAGTAACTTTTTTTTTAATGTTAAGATCGGCAGACAGGCTGACAGTCCACTTGATGGTAGCTGGCTACCGTCGCCTATAACACAAGCAACACCAAATCTGCTGCAAGTGCGCTGCCGACTACAATGGGATTAAGGATTAGGGATGGGAAATGGTCTCTGGCATCCCTTACTCACTCACCGAAACACAACAGCACACGTGCTGTTATTTCACAGTGGTCTTCTGTAAGGGGGTGGTACTTAAAATTTTAAGAAATACATTGGAAGTGAATAATTTTATTTTTCACGAACGCTGCACCACGAATCGACAGATGTTTGAGAATCCTGTTCGGGCTTTAAAAGTAGAGTGTTTCTAAGATTTCATGTGTGGATTTGAAATCTTCCTTAGTCAATCAGTGAATGAAAAAATCTCGATCTTCCGCGTCTTAGAAGACTAAATAACTTTCGTATAGGGAAGTCTTGCCGGAGTCAACTCTCGGAGTGCACTATGCGCAACCATTACCTAAACCTACTTATTTTGAGGAGAGTGTTATGTCCAGCTGTGGGACTTAAAATATGAGCTGATGATGACGATAAATAATTTATAACATTTCGTCTAATGCATATTTATACCTTTCAGTGCATTCAGAAGAGATACTTCTTCATATAAGAGCTTATAAATTTGTCCACTTTATAGGTCTACAAGTACAATGTCAGACCAACCAGAATGTCAATTGCGTAGAAGGCGACTGTCAGGCAATCCAAGCTTACCCATAAATCTCGACGTCAGTTATGGCTATCAAGTCAGTGAGGGTGGGCCAGGTCGTGGAACGCCATCCCCAAGCGGAGTGAAGTTTATACCCAATGCTAAAGAACCTCAACCTTCGGCAGCTCTCCTCGAATTTAGAAAGAAACAGCAATCATTTGATATACAGGTATGATATGAACACGGTGAGCAACCTATGGGTCGCGAAACCTGGGTGGTCAAAAACTTAATCGGGATGTGCTGATTAAGGAGGTAAAAATTTGTTAAATTTTTACCTCCTTAATTTTGATTCCATCATCATTGAGTAATTTTTGATTCCATCCTGTGGAAGTATGAAAAAAGTAGATGTTTTTCCAAATTACACAAAAATGGTAACAGAAAAAAAGGTTTCATTAAAATAACAGGTTAGAAGATATTATAAGGTTTGATAGGCACATTTGTAAAAAATCACTGTATTAACCATCATTTTGTAACCTCCGTAACTCTGTTAATTTTAATTTTAGCAAAAAAGTAATATGAACATTTTTATGGAAAATTAAATTCTCTACAATAACTGTCTGAAACTTTTTTATTTTTATTTTTTCTACCCCTTTTAAAGGGTGAAATCAAAAAATTCTTTCACCCATCAGCATCAGTATTACATATCTTCCAGAAACATATCAAAAATGCCCTTGAGGTAATCGAATTTTGATTTGTTATTAAATTTTCCTGGACTAAAATAAGAATCTAATATCAACTCGAATAAAAAAGATGTGTCATTTTAGATAACTTCTATATATCTCATACTTACTGCATGCGCTATTATGTAGTTTAATAAAAACAAAAAACTTTTTTTTTTCTGCAGATCTTAAACGAAAGCTACTATTCTATACGAGTATAAAATTAATATTAAATATGTTTAGGTCGAAGATTGCGAGGAAGAAGAGATAATATTCAGCGAGGACGAAGCAGACGCGGATGAAGCCGGTGCTGCCGCAGTGGCGATTCAGCGGCCGGTTACACCAACGCCTATACAAGACTACGCAGCAAATGTCACTTATCTTGAAGGTAAGTCATGCTCAACTTCTATTTAAAAAAAAATTAAGCCTCCAGAATGGTCGAAAATTGACATTTTATTCCTACTAATATCTAATATTGTTAAAGCAAAAGTTTATGAGAAAAATTGTATAAATGTTTGTGGCTTATTCACACCAAAACTATTGTAAGGATTTTTTTGACAAAACCTTTTCATATAACTTATCTAATTTTATATAATTTAATAACATTAAGTTTATAACTAAAAAACTTAACAAGTGCGAGTTGAACTCGCGTGAAGAGGGTTCCGTACGATGTTACCTATCCGCACAAAATTGAGTGATTTACCATGTTATTTTAATATCATGAACTTCTTATAGCTTTTCCTATAATCTATAAGTAGACAACTAATTTCTGTATTTTTTTTTTCAAAACTTTAGGTTCATAGGTAGTTCCGGACATACGAGTGATCCTAATAAGGTTTCCGTTTTTTTATTCGGACGTACGGAACCCTAAAAAATAAAAAATAAGTATCTTAAAAATGTATGTATGGTTTCAGGTCCACAAGCTTCAGATTTCCTAAAAGTGAAAATGATAGAACAAGATTGCGTCACAGACGTTTCAGACGCGGAAACTGATGAAGACGAATAATTTTATGAACAAATCGATAAAAATACATGAAATAAAACTAATTGTTAGCTGCGACAGAAACTATTATATGAATTACTAGAATCATGATCACTAAATAGAAGACATAGGTAATCTAATTAAAAATTATAACTAGGAACACGAAAATTGGATTATGTCCAATAAGCTTTATTATTTAATAAAGAATTATTTCAATTTGCCTTATATTTAAAACGTATGAATGCGTTTATAAGTTTTAAGTACAACGTTTCATCAAATGTTACTCTTGATAAATAGTATTTAATGTTGGCCAGTTGTAAAAATCAGATGAAATAACATAAAAGTTTAACATTGAAGTTGAGAACTGTTTACATAATCGATGGTAATCGTAATTTAACATTGTATTGTTATAGTTATCTATTTGTTTATGTTACAAAATATGCCTTAAGAAAATAAAGTACTATACTATTATGCATTTTAATTTTTGATCATTTTAATTATTGTCATTAAAAACAAAAACTAGATATTTAAATAAAATGTACAGCAAGAACAGATAGCTTGGGTAACTTTGAATACTTTTAAATATTTTTATACTTGCAGACGCAAAATATTATGTGTGTGTACTCCGATTTATTGAATTATGTGTGTTCTACATATGGCGTTTATGTATTATTATAATTACGCTTAAAACTTCATTAAAATGACGATTAAATCCATATTGGGTAACTTTAAACGCGCATATTTTTGGAGAATAAAACGTAAAATAGATGGATCAATTGCGGAGTTTGGGTAACATTAACATACTTATTGTATTATAATAAAAATGAAATTTTCTATATGGTTAACAGTTTGCATGTACGAACTTTTCCTTATCACTTGGGTATACTACAATCTCAGCAGACACGTTATCGGAATTATTTTCAATTTAAACATACGAACAAACTTTTGTTACAAATACCTTACAATAACTCAACAAATGAAAAATGACATTGATAGGTACCTTTTTCAAATCAAGCGGTTGTATGCACCTTTCGTTTTATGGAGTATTATCTATTGGAGTATCATGGAGTTTTATTCAAAGTTCTGATTTAAAGATTTAAAGGTACCTCTGTATTTATTTTAAATAGTAAGCCCTGGTTTTGATAATTTTATTATGAAACTAAGCCGTTTAAAATTTCTTTTGTTATACTTTTCCATGCTGTTAATAAAACTCAAGACAAAATTGGAATTAAAAAAAAAAACTAAACTCAAATCTAATGTACTCGAAAACTTATATCAGGTTAAAACCGAAAGAGGTATATTTAAAATAAATATATTGAAGAGAAATATTCTCATGTACCTATTTTAAAGAGCACAAAAGTTAAAGTTAACTTTAAATACTTATGATAATAAAAATAAATATACTTAAAGATTGGAAACCAGACAAAGAAACCAGACCATAAATAAAATTTCTTCTGATTATGCTTTAAACGGGTTCAAGGCAGTTTAATAAATGAAATAAGTAATTTATTGATATATGATTTAATATCCTAACCTATAAGCCAGATTAGACGAAATACAAGAAACACAAAAAATGTAAAATCGTACAAAACAGTTCATCTCATAACTGAATTAATATATAATTTTATAAAGTAAGTTTTTGGTTCTGTTCTGATACAATAAAATATACACAAATCTACCCCATTTTACGAATTAGTACAGTATGACACAATTGAGAAAGTAACAGTATATTTGAATATTTGAATGGTTCAATTGCTTGAGGAGTGCAGTAACAGTACATTAATTTACCATAACTGGACATATTTTACTAGTTCAAAATTACTTTCAAATACTAGACACTTTAAACACTATTTAATTTATGTGAGACGGTTAGATAGATAGAACATTTATTTGCACAACAAACATGATTATCAAAAAATCATATAAAAGAAATTTAGAATTCATACAAATCCTCAGATATTTTAATCCCATTGAGTTTGCCGCCATGACAGCAAAAAGGTATCTGGCTCAGTATAAGCTGAGGCAAAGCACAGCGCTGATATTATACCAATCCTAGTGTACAAATTCACGTCGGCAGGATATGCATCGTCACTGGTTCATCGTAACCATCTTAACCAATTAGATTTTAACTTGTCAGGAGTCAACTTTAGAGTCATGGCTCCGTTTGGGGTACAATACAAAGTAAACGTTTCATAATTGATCAATTAGTGTTCTTAAAATAACACCACACCACCCCTGATCAAGTTGATTTCAGTTAAAGCTCAAGATACTTGGCTCAACTCATTCACCTTTTTGTCTCTCAATTAGTAATTTATATGCCGCGATATGCCGCGACGTTGGGCTTCCTATCCACACACTGCTCTGTATGCTAAGCTACAGAGATATTTTCATGTAGAAAGTGTTAGAAGAAAAGCAGCTGCGCCATGGGTTTGGAGAACGGTTTCATATGATACAGTGTGATGTTTTTCACTCCACTTTATTATTTATAACTTTGTCATTAACAATTTTATGCAAAAAAAATTGCTTTTATTTTTAGTTTTTTGCTTATAAAATTAAAACTATCAGAGTAATCGTGATGGTGTCAAGAGTGAAATTATAGAGAAGGTCGAACGACTCGATAGGACCAGTTAGTTTAGGATATTTTTCGTTAGGCGTGTTAAAAAAATGACTCCTGACGTGTTTCCGTAATGAGCGCTCCATTCGGAATGCGTCCGCGGTGCGCAATTATGTGGCCGGCTACTCGCGCTCATGTTGCTCATGTTGCCGGTTTTTTTACTTGCTTCCACAAAACCGACAAAACAGGGAGCGGTGGGCAGGACAAGGAGCATGACGAGTAATGTACCCTTGCTACTTCTCATGCCACTCGACGAGGGGGGGCAGGGATATTAAAGTTCAGTGCCAATTTTTTGAAGCGATTTGACTTTGTCTGATTAATGTCAGCGAATGACAAAATACAAAATTTCAAACAGTTAATACATTTGTATATCTACCATTTTGATCTATCACTCTTCAGTCAAAAGACCTTATGTCCTAGTAACTTCTAAATTATATTATACTGTACTGTGATAAACACGAACTCTCACTACAGAAAAAGCTATATTCAAACCATGTTAGTCTAAATAATTATTTTTTATACTAATTTTATAATAGGAAAATGTCTATGTACAGAAAAATCAAACTCGGGCGGCACGGTCGAATCTCTCTTGTGACCGCCCGCTAACAATTTTAATACTACGAAATTCGTTTTGACTACTTTCAGAAGATCTTGTACCTGCAACGAAAGAATTAAATATTTATTTGTTACTTTCAATAGTAATAGCAAAAAATTGTCAAAGATAGTTAAGTTAGTTAGAATTAGTTAGTTAGAATACCTCTTGGTCTGGCGTAGTGATAGTTTCCAATAGTGAACGAGCTTGCTGAAAATGTTTGCAACCAGCTAAATACAGTATAACTGGATTTTCGTATCTGCAACGAAACGGTTAGAAATTACAAACGCAATTCATCTTGCAATTGGTATCCCAGTATTTTTTAATTGAAAGCAAATTTATTATTTCATAAGTAATTTTAAATATTGATCTTTATGATCCCGCTTTACAAAGATCCGCTCATTCATGGTCGTGATCTGATTAGGGCTGCGGGTCCACAGTGGATCCAGGCTGCTTCTGATCGGTCCCATTAGAAAAATATTCGGGAGGCCTATGTCCAGCAGTGGACGTCCTTCCGGTTGAGACGGTGATATGTATGTAAGCAGACATGATGAACATTATAGTGATTAAAAGTGACCTTCAATTTAAATTTCAATCCAATCGAATAATGTAAAATTTATTATCATTGCTCTAATAGTGAAGGAAAACAACTTGAGGAAAATTGAATATTCAAGAAGCCTAGAAATCTTTGGAAGACATATGGTGCTGCTGATTAGGTTTACAGTGGAGTAGAGTGGTGAATTTTCACACATTAAGCGCAGACCCAGTCCCAGTAGCGTCCCAGTACGCAACAAAAATCCTTAACACAGGTTACGCTTATAAAGACCCCTTTTTTGCGTCGGGCGTTGGTGGTTAAAAAATAAATAAAAATAAGGTATACTCACTGTAGAGGCTGCGTCATATCACAGAACTCGTTGTAGTGGACTTGGGGCGGCGTCAAGACGGAGAGCGGCGCAAACCGGTGCTTGTATCGGACCGCTTCATTGTCGAACTCTGATTCTGGCTGCTTCATCTTGCCTTGTAGCTTGAATGCGACTAATGCCTGTGTATGAATAATTATGAAACAGAGCTTCAGGCAAGCTTATTGGCAATACACTTATTGGCAACACCGTAAGCATACAAATTTGTATGTATGGATGTTTGTTCTTCAATAGCGCAAAAATAGCTGAACGGATTTAGATGAAATTTAGCACACATATAGTTTATTACCTGGATTAACATATAAGATACTTTTTATCCTAAAAAAATATTAGGTTCCCTAAGGATCATCTAAAAATATTAAAAATTCGGCACCACCGTCGTCACTGCGATAAAGATGTCAGAAGTTATAACACAAGTATTTTCATTTTTAACGTGCAAGAGATCTCGGGCAGTTAGTATAGGATAAGGAACAAGCTAAGAATTGTTCCTTATCTTTTTTTTTATATATATTAAGATCGGCAGACAGGCTGACGGCCCACTTGATGGTAGGTGGCTACCGTCGCCTATGACACAAGCAGCGCCAAAGCTGCTGCAAGTGCGCTGCCGATTACAGTAGGATTAGGGATAAGGGATTAGAAGGGGATAGGGAAATGGGCTCTGGCATCCCTTACTCACTCACCGAAACACAACAGCACACGTGCTGTTATTTCACGGTGGTCTTCTGTAAGAGGGTGGTTACTGCCGCCAGACGGGCTACCCAAATAACTGCGAAACACAGTGTGCCCTGCCACTACTTTCAACATCCAGACCAGAGCCAAATTTGAAAATTTCATTTTTCAAAGTTGACCCTGCCGGGAATCGAACCCGGGAACCCTAGAACAGAGCGTTAAGGCAAGCACCCTAACCACTCATCCAACGGGCTCTATCTAAGAAATTCATATCTAAGAAATAAGAATTTCTTATCTAAGAAATTCATAGCATATAGACAATTTGTATAGTTTAGTGCGTTATCATCTTACTGAGGCAAACCTTCAAAACGCTTCTCCAAGGCGAAACACTAAAATTTTTGTTAAGTGAGTTTGGTAGAATGAATAAATGAAATAGCTCCATCTATTATTACTTTTCAAGTATACTGTACATGTAAGTACACCAACAACAATAATCTAGCAACCTTAATATTGTTTCTAACCCAGATTAGTATTTAATTATATGCATCCGCACGACTAAGCCTCCGGGCCACTACACTATGATTTTGTATGAAAATGTACGTTTCGCGCCGAGCGGCCGCGCTGCAGCTGATATAATTCGACACGAACAGTTTCATACAATTTCAACAATGAAGCGGCCCGGCCGCTTGTTCGAGAGGAGGCATATAATTCGAGCCTTAAAATCTACATGCGAAAACAGCATGACAATCCGTCCAGAACTTTCGGAGATTAGAGTGAACAACAGACATACATAAAGTGGTTAAAATTTGTTTTATCTGTTATTGTATTATCTTAGTATGCTGGACTTCCCACTGGACATAGGCCATAAACCCACTGTTTCATATTTGTATTTTACCTTATAGTACCCGCCACACATATTTTGCATGACTTGACACATGAGAGCCTCGCACGCATTAGGCCGACTGCGCTTCTTCTGCTTGCGACGCGAGTCACGGCGCAGGGACGCGCCACTGAGCCCTTCCGCCCGACCCAGCGCCGACACCAGCCAGCCGTAAAGGAACTCGTACAGATACCTACATAAGTGCTTATCTAGAGTACTGTGTGACATTATGTGGACATCGTTGTGTCACCACATTGTTTTGACTATGCTGGACTTAATATACTTAAAATATAAATATTATTATTTCAATCAAGAGACGATTTGCTCACCTTATTTTGTAGGATTTTTGAAATGGCTAACATGGCAAGTTTTATTAAAAGTTAGCCCAATTTGTAAACATTTTAAAATGGAAAACACTTTTGCCCTATTTTTTTCTTTTTTCTCAAAATGAGCCAATTTCAAATCAGTTCCTTGTAAACGTTATTTTCAGTACAAATGCCGGCATCAAATATTCCTAGTAAGACAGATAGTGTTGCCATTTGATTCATACTTTTTAAATTATGTAAATGATATTGTTATTATAAAAATATAACATTGAGGGCACATCGATAATTGAAGGCAGAGTCTCACCAAAAGATGTAATGGTACTCGTGCACGCTGTACAGCTCTAGCTCGAGGCCGGAGAGCAAGTAGGCGATCATGACTCGCAGCACGTGGTACAGCAGCCACGTGCCGAAGCAGGCGCGCGACGGCGTGCCCGCTGCTCCGCTCACCACTGCGTCCACGCTCTCCGCCTGTGCGCAAGGATTAAGCTTCTCTTTCAGTTCACTTCTACAACCTACGTTTCGTTATGATATTATTTATGTTAAGGGCTTCGCTGAGGCAAATGACATTTACAATAGAACTCGCTGGCGGCGGAGACAATTCAACGGGCCTAGAAACGGTGTTTTTTTTGTTTTTACCATTAGAACGCGCAAAAAAAAATTATTAATACAATTTTTTAAACTGACATTAACTTATTAATAGGTACAGGATTCATATGCGCGCAATAAGCCATTTTCGAGAGAATTTTCAATAAAAGTCAAATTCTTCTTGTGTTCTAACTTTTTTTGTGGAGTTTCTATTACTTTAACGAAAATTCTAATTAATACAATTGGTTCTTCACATGTTTAAGTATAATATATATTTTTTTCAAAGTAATTGTATTGTCTATTTCTTGTAACACCTTAATTAAATAATGGATATTTTTAGTATTTAGCGTTTGTCTCCCCCTTAAGATGCAAGGTGGAATCTCAAAGGGTCTGTGAAAAAAGCAATTAAAGCGAGTCTGCATATGTTTTCCATTGGCTCACGTCTAATTAAGAAACATAATTTTTTTTATCGTTATCGTTTTATCCCAGTGTAGCGTAGTCGCCAAATATTCCGGTTTTAGATTTCTGGTGTGTGATTTTCACTTGTCGTCCTTGGTAGTATAGAAAAGGTCTTACCCGATTACACAAACCAAACAATTTATTTAGCAATAACTACCTCTTCTTGCAGTGCAGCGAACTCGTCCAATAGTAATGCGAGTTTGTCCCTCTGTCGAGCGCGATTGTGTCCGCACACTTGCAGTAGTACAGCGAAAGGGCGAACGCAGCGAGCCAAAAAGTTCTCAACAAACTCACGCGCCTGAAATCACAAATACCTAATAAAGTGGTAAAAGACTTCTAACTATAATGTTTTAAGTTAATTGAATCGTTCAATATTGAAATAGTAATCGAAATAATAATCATAACTTTATGTAAGAAATTGTTGTTGCTTGTAGAGGTTTGCCTTTATAGAAAAGGGTTCTTGAAGGTGGGTTTGGCAGTCGGCGGCACTTGATGGTTAAGTGCCTACCGTCGCCTTTAAGCAAATGACTAACAGGATAACAAGAGTGACGCAGTTGAGCTATCGGTACTGAAAAGATTGTACTAGTGCTTCACTCATTTCAGTTTCACAGGCAGCAAGTCATTTCAGGCATATGTTTTTACGTTATTTTGATTGGTAACAATGGAAGTACCTGTGGCGTGGAGGCGAGTGTCTTGGGCGCAAGTGCAGGCGGGCTAACAAAGGCACGCACAGACTCGCGCAAGATCTCTAAGAAGGCATGATGCGGCCGAGCGCTAACGGGCACATTCTGCGCGTTCTGCGCCATGGACGCCGTCGTAGCCGGCGACGGGCTGAGGTACAGCAGTTGCAGTGCAGAGCGTGACAGGATACACGCGCGTTGTCGGCTAAACTCCATGAAGAAGTCCTGTCCAAAAAACTCTTAAGTCACCTGTTTAATTTACAAACTTTTGAAGAGATGGGCAATGGATGAGTGGCTAGGGTGCCTGCCTTAATGCTCTGTCTCAAGAGTACCGAGTTCGATTCCCGGCAAAAAAAAAAGGGTCAACTTTGAAAATGAACTTTTCAAAGATGGCTGTGGTCTACATTTGGAAAGTAGAGGCAGGGCACACTACGTTTCGCAGCCCTTCTGGCGGCAGTAACCCTTAGAGAAGACTACCGTGAAATAAAAGCATGTTATTGTTTTGGTGAGTAAGGGATGCCAGAGCCCATTGAGCTATCCCTTTCTAATGGTAAGCAGCGCACTTGCAGCATCTGTGGCGTTGCTTGTGTTATAGGCAACGATAGCCACCTACCATCAAGTGGACCGTCAGCTTGTTTTTAGACCTTAACGTAAAAAAAACCTTAAAGGCAGAATGTGCAAATGCGCACTACATGGTCTCTGAATATTTCTTATTAGATATCATAAAAGAAGAAATAAAGAAAGAAATTTGCGTTAAGATCCTAAATAAATAAATTACCTATACACATGATCACTCCGTGAAGGACATTACCCTGATACAACCAAATTATATGAAAAAAAAAAAAAAACTAAAAAGCTTTGTGTAAACAAAGTCCTGCCAATCCACATGGGTCTAGGCAAATATGTATGACCCGTCCACGGAGAATACTTCATAGAGAATCCCAGCAGAGCAGGGTGACGTAATATAGGCAGATACAGATGACGAAATAATTTAAAGTTGAAGTGTACCAGTGCAACGTGGAAGTTGGTGCAGGAAGTGATCTTCCACGCGTGCCTCAACCGTGTCACGAGTTCGTCGCAATACTGGAGCGCCTCGGCGCGTGGCTTGATGCGAGTGTATCGAGGGAACGTAGGTGGGAGCAATCGTTGGTTTATCATCGGCTCAAAACCCATCGGATTGGGGGCATCCGCTTTAAATAAACAAATAACATATTTTAAGATAAACCTCAAAATATCGCAACTCTCGTCGTCGTGAAAGGGATGATTTTAATTTGAAATAATTGGTTAGCATTGGTACCACTTTAAAAAACATTTTCTGTGAGAGCAAAGATTTTATGGACTTATTTGGTAACGTTTTCCTTTATCCTCCATTTTTTTTAAAGATGACTAGCTGGTGCCGGCGACATCGTCCGCGTGGAAAAATAAAAAGCCTAAAAAATATATATGAGCAATATAACGTCTTACATCTTTATTTTTATTATACTTTTGTCAGGCGTTAGATTTTTATTTTAGATAATCCCTCGGGAACAGTGCTTTTTTCTGAATGGAAGGTATATCCTTTTCTGTACCCTGACAATACAGAAGACCACGGTGAAATAACAGCATGCATGCTGTTGTATTTCGATGAGTGAGTGAGAGATGCCAGAACCCATTCTCCTATACAATCCCTTATCCTTAACCATCAAGTGGACCGTCAGCCTGTCTGCCCATCTTAACATAAATAATAAATAAATAAAATAAAATACAAAGAGGTTCTGAATTAGTGAAAAACATATCCCTCTTGTTTGGAAAATTATTACATATTTTTACGGATTTTGAAGCAATTTTATCTGCAAGTTATGTACACAAAGCTTCCTCAAAAACCGTACCAAAATCCATTGGATGGTTTAGAAGAAATTAGATGAGAAACAAACAGACGCAGAAAGCGACTTTATTTTAAAATAATGTAAAAATTAGAGATAAGATTTCCTCTCTAATTGTTACTCTAATTTCTAATTACTCTAATTGACTCCAATTGTTATAAATTCAGCACTATCTGAATTGATTAAATATTTTAAATCATAAACTTACAATTCTCAACAGGTTGTGTTCCTTGACCGGACGTTTTTATAATAACTTTCATCATTTCGGAGCATCCATTGAGAAGAGCTACGCAGTCAGCTCCTGACTGAGAATCTCTCCTGGTGATCAGTAAAAGGGCTTGATAGAACATCCGTGTAAATCTTATTCTTGCTGCTAATGCTGGCCAGAGATTGCTTGCCTGAAATTTTTTAATTGGTAATCGTTTAATACCATACTTCTGAATCGAACCATTTTCATACGTAAGCTTAAGCACCTAAATAATGGTAAAGCAGATGAGAATCTGGCTAAAGTTTAAACGCATTTGCGCTGCTCTGCGTGACGTGACAATTCATACAAACTTATATAAAAATTATAATTTATGTGAGTTTGTATAAAACAAGACCCGAGTCATTTACGTATTAAATGTGTTTGTACCCAAAGTGGGCACTATTTTGATGTCATCATTGTTCCAAAAGTATAAATTCACTAATTTTAAAACCAGAAAAAGTATATAAATAATAAACAAAGCTCAGTCTACATTGTGATGACCTTTTAATGCATAAGTCTTTTGTTTTGACTTTTTTTATTCTTTGAGAACACAATAATAATTTAAGACTTAATTTGTTTTTATTTATATATAGATACTGCTCCAGAAATAGCCGCGCAAGATTATGACACTACTTCAGTTTGGACTTGTCCACAACACGTAAGTTAACGACTTCATATATGTCCAATTGCTGTTTAAAGAATAGTGGCAGCTTCTTTCAGCGTTCAGGAGGACCACGACAACGGGTGACAAGACAACAAGATCAATATATCTTGACTACCAGTCTGCTCAATCGCCACCTGACCTTAATACAGATCCAAGAACAAGTGACTTCCACAATTAGAATAACATCACCTGTTATCTTCACATTGGAGCATATGGCCCAAAATTGCCGTGAGCACAAGCACACACTGCATGTCAGAATGACGTTAGTATAGGATTAATTGAACGGCCAGCAAGAAGCTTTGATATGAACCTAATGGAGCACTTATAAGGATTTCATTCACCACTATGTTTAAATGAACATTCATCAAATGTCACCTAATTTGCAGTTGCTCGCGGTAGGTGTAAGCCATTACCACATAATATCCGATAATTTCTCCAATGTCTACAGCTGTAGTGTGTCAGTGAGAGATAACATCTCTGGGCAAACCAATAAGTTCAAAAAATTACAAACACCAGGTCACCCCGCCAAAAGCCCACCTGCAAGCTATCCGCGAACTAGGTGTTATGTGATGAATATTCTTTTAAAACATAGTAATGAAATCCTCAATGTGGAGCCTGTGCAAATTTTGACAACACAAAAACAAATGTAACCTCATCTTGATCTGGATTCTTCGCTTTCTTGTTAAGTTCTTCTTCTTGTTCCCTCAACATTGCAATACATTTCTGTTCAGTTACTTCCAAACTTGCGTCATAAGTATTCCCTGTTTGCGGGTTCGACCCAAGATGATAACCATAGCCCATCGGTTGAAAATCTTCCTCCTCAAAAACTTGAGCCCTGAAATGTATTAAAATTAACAAAATTTCAAAGACAAAACAAAACATCTTATCAGATTTTGTACTTTCCTTTTTTAAATCCCCCTTTGAAGTCAAATGATAATATATTAAAAGAAATTTGTTGTGGATCTGCTTCCACAATCTTTCTAATTTTTGAATTTCAAACTTGGTGATTAATTTTTCTAACCTGATTTTTGAAAAGATGTCACCAAAAAATTGCATAACTTGACATTAAATATAACTACTACCACTTACTTGTTTATACAGTCTCTTATACAATCCAGCAGTTTGTACACAGCTATACAGAAAGCCTTCAAAGTTTTGTTCAGAATAGAATGGGGCTGATGCAAATATAAGTTTGTGAATACAGTCTGTGCAAGTGAATGTCCTTCGAGCCAAGACACAATACAGGCTAATGTAGCATCAATGATACCTATAATCTCAGTGGGCTCTAAGTCATCAATTTTTAATTTTCCGGCCTGAAAATTAATATAGGAATAATGTGTGTATCATATTATGTGAGTATGTACTCGTATGTGTATATTAATACAATACTTATTAGTTATCTAGGTCCACCCTTTGGAAATAATAATATATCAAATTATCAGTTTACTTTCCACAAATATTACTCAATTTAAAAATGGATGGTGCACAAAATAAGACATTTCATAAGAAATAAGATCATTTCAAAAGAAACACCAATGCCCCAATTCTCTACTAGACTAATGATATCATCATCATCTCAGCCATAGGAAGTCCACTGCTTGACATAAGGCCTCCCGCGGTCCAAAAATGACAGATGGAACCTGGATACACTATTGACCCGCAGCCCTTATTAAATTATCTGCCACCTTGTGGGTGGATATGCTGCCACAATCTTGCCACTTGCCAATCCGTAGCCTTCACTTGAGAACTTTCCAGCCATCCGTCGGCTATATGTACTATGAGTCTCACTCACTTCCATTCAACTCACTGATCTGCAGGATTATATCAGTACCTTGCTAGTCTACAGATCTCCTCATTCGTGATTCAAGCCCTCATCCCATAGCATAGTCCTCTCCATAGCTCATTGATGAAGTTGAACTTTCTTACGAGGTCCATAATTAAAGACGTTTTAGTGTCATATATGTCATCACTGGCAACAGAATTGGTTGAAAACTTTTGTTTTAAGGCACTGAGGAATATTAGACATGAAGATGTCTCTAGCAATAAGGACTGAAACACTTGCCACATATCTTTTACAGCATCTTAAGCCTATAAATTTTATAATAAAGCCTTACTTTCAGTCTAAGAAAAGGGGAAATGTGCATCCATACATGTAGGAGGTGTAACTCTAGCAAGAGATACAAGGCAAAAAAAATTGTAAATGAAACTTATGAACATAGGAATAGGTGGAATGACAAAATTTTGAAGATGTAATTTTAATTATACTAAATGAAAATACCAACACATAAAAATTGCACATAGTTCTGATTGCATAAAACAAATAGGTATCTATATCTATACAAAAAATTACCTCAATTGCCTGCTGGAAATTTAGAGGTTTGGGGCTCCCACGATTACATAGCATCCCGGCATCCATTTTAGGATCCATCATTTCAATAGCCGACATTGCTTCAAATAAGCCAAATAGGTGACCATCATGGAGCAATTCACCGAGTTGCAAGTCTGTTGGAATTAATATATTTTTTTATTATAAATAATCACCTTTGCCTTTGAAAAAATTGTATTTAGTAAATAATTAGCTATATAATTATTTTTGTAATACTTACATTGAATAGGGAAAACTAATTCTGTATAATCAGAATCAGTGATTACATCAATATATTTTAAATTGTGGATGATTTTTGTGGAGTTAAAATGCTTGCACAGGTCCCAGGTTTGATTGCAGACAGGGCCAACTTTGGAAATGAACTTTTCATAGTTGGCCCTGACCTGGATCTGGAAAGTAGTGGCAAGGCACACTGTGGTTTACAGACATTTGAGCAGCCCGTCTGGCGACAGTACTACCCCCTTATAGAAGTCTGATGTATAATAACAGCATGTGTGCTGTTGTGTTTCGGAGTGAGTAAGGGATACCTGAGCTCATTTCTCTATCACTCTTTAATTCCTTATCCTTAATCAATGGAGCAAATAGAAAAATTTACTATTTATTTACCTTGTATATTCTTGAAAAATTCTGATGTAATGTCCACCCAGTTGTAATTTACTTCCGGTGAAGCTCTCATTGAATCCATCCTCCTATTTAAACATTAGTAATGTTTATGGAAAAGTAAAGAGTGAAAAACTCATTTGTATATGACTTAAAAGTACTATTATTTAACATTCTGGCTATACAAACTAAAACTATCTAATTTTGACATGCAGATACATTTCAATCACGATCCAATTTAAAATTGGCATAAAACACAATTGGTAAAATAAATAATGACTAAGTATAATCCTACACTACTAAAGAAAGACTTTAATTCACTTAACCTACTAGGCATGCACTAAAACTAATTGTGTAGGTATAAAGCAAGTGCCTATTTTATACATAAAATACTTATCTGAAGAATATAACAAAATACGTAGGTGAAAATGATTTTTACATGCAAACTTTTACTAACCCATCACCCTCAGAATCATCATTAAAATTCTTCATAATGAGAATTTATTTACCACTTTTTTAACTATGCCACAACACAAAATATCTTCGACGAATTTTCTAGATATTCATGAGTGAACATCTACCAAAACAATTAAGAAAATAATTTCTATACCATTTTAAGATTTTTGTTAAATATTATTCAAATATTGAATTATTGACATATTAAATATATTATAATTTATAATTTAGTTTTGATACGATATTACGATAGGTATCGGACAATTTCACATGACATTGACAGTGACAGCTAGGGTTACATACAGATAATTTCGATAACGAGTATATATTTATTTGATTAATTTAATTATATATCAATTAAATTTGTAGTTAAATTGAAACCTACAATATTTATTCTAAAAAAAAATCCTGAACTACAACCAAAAAATATTACGATATGTAATATAATACTTAATAAATAAAATTCCATGGAAATAATATTTTCAGTTTTTCATTAGTTTTTCTGTTTGTCTTTCCCTTAAAACTCCAAATTGTCAATAAGATACCAAAAATAAGTATTTCATTATTTCATTTCATAAACTCTCGTCATTCCCTGAAAGGTAGTTTTTAAAAAAAATACGATTTTTGCTCTCTTAAACAAATTTATTAAAATTATATCCGGGTAGATCACTGACAAACATGATAGTGATCAGAGTGTGATATCTATAAAAAAATAATGATAAGTGATGGTGATTAGTGTTAATATAGTAATCGTACCGTAGATAGAAGCAATCTTCTGCCATCTACGTATCATGCTCCGTATTCGTCCGTGGAGTACCAACTCGTCCGTCGGTGAGTACTCATACCTACAGTAATAACACCTAGTGAGGCGACTCCACCATCTGACCTCCATCCAGTGTGCTTCGGTACTGCTACTCAGAAATTATTATGTTACTATACCTACAGATTGCTGCCTGTGCTGCTGCTCTGTTGTGTCTAGGGCTAATTATCATTTATTATTATTACGACATGATCTAGAGGAAACATTTCGTAGTTTAACAAAACACTGTACATACGTTTCTTATTATTAGTAAAGTTATTACGCTATGATCTTACCAGCTTAACAACACATTGACAAACACTGCATAGCACCCCATTTGAGTAATCAATTTATAATCTAAGTCATCATCATCATCTCAGCCGTAGGACGTCTAGATACTGTTGGACAAAGGCCTCCTCCTTAATTCTCCAAAAGGACATCCTACGCTGCGCTTGCCGGTCCGTGGCCTACACTCGAGAACCTTCCAGCCTCAGCTGCCGTCGGCTGTCCGTACTATGTGTCCTGCCCACTGTCACTTCAACCCCGAGTATAGCCCTTGGCCCTTTCCATAGCTCGTTGAGGGACGTTGAGCTTTCTTACAAAGTCCATAGTTAGAAACCACGTTTCAGCGCCATAATATGTTACCATTGGCAACACACATTGCTCAAAAACTTTTGTTTCAGACACTGAGGAATTTTGGACGAAAAGATGACTCGAAGCTTCCCAAACGTTGTCCATCCGAGCTGAATTCTAGATTGTCCTTCTTCTCGAAGTTGGCCTTACCTAAATGAACTGTTTGTCCAAGTAGATGTACTCGTCAACAACTTCGAGAGTTGAACTTCCAACTGATACTGGAGTGGGCACAACATGGGCATTAGACATAACTTTCGTCTTGTCCATATTCATGTTAACTCGGTCACTCGGTCGAGGTTGGGAAACCAAGTATTTGTCGTATATTACTGTAAATAATACCTAAATATTAAAAATACAATCTATAGTTGCCAGATAGTGTGCATGTTCAAGATACGTATTCAATTTCCTAATAGACGTGATAGTGTCGATGTATTATAGGTATAAAAGTATGTAAGTAATTAATTTTTTTATGCCTTTCAAACAGGTATTCTATATATCGGAAATTGCATGTTTCAAATTTATTTTTATTAGCTCATTTAAATGTTTTTTATTTGATAAATTATCGTGTATTATAAAAATAAAAAATAAAATAAAATATTTTCTAAATATATTTATTTGAATTCAAAAACAGTGGTTGATTTGTTGTCGAGCCTTCTGTTACTGGGTCGTATATATCGTAGTCAACTTGTTCTGGTTCTTGAGTAGATGAATCAGATGATGCGGTGGACTCGCTGTCGGGCTTAGACAGGCTAACTCCATTGAATCCCATGTTCATACAATCAAAATGGAGGACCTAAAACCCCATAGTAAGTCATTTGACTGTATAACGTACATTATACTAAAAATGAATATCTAACCTAATCAACTGCCAACAAAATGACAAAACAAAAGTCCTTGGAAACCAAAATTTAATATAAATGTTAATAATTAAATATCAAACTAAATAATTAATTATAAATAATAGGTACAGACTGATTAAGAAACATGTAACGAAGAAAGATTAAATGAACAATATTGTAATAAGACAGAACTGTGGCTTTTAAAATTAGTCGTACTGGGCTAAATAAATGTGTCGCCTTGTGGACTTGTTTCCCAGCAGCTCCAAGAGTAAAATTGAATATTCATTAAAAAAACTCCCACGGACTCCAAAAACATATCTGTTTTGCGAGATTTTTATATAAATTTTTATATAAATAAAAAATGCTTTGGAGCTCTTAGGAACGAAATTGGTAGGTAGAATATGGCCTTATTTATATTATCGTTTAATTTTCGCGGAGGTCTTGGAAATCAATGTATGAAATTTTTAGTTTTGGAGAACAATAGACTTGGAGCGGTTGGGAATAAGCCGCCCCACATCTTTAATTGTTATCCGTCAAACAATAAATAATTAGTATTTTTGTTGTTAAGTGGGTAAAAGTTTTTTTTATTTCTCTCTACGGCATCTTAAATACACAGAAAATAGAAGCGTATTACCAGAACAGGAGCCTTGTCTACTCTTGTGTCCATATCCATGCAAACATGTAATCCTTGGTCAACGACTTTGATATCAAAGAGTCTGATGCACATGTCAACTAAGCCTGGTGGTAGATAAGGTATCGGAATCGGCAAACAGAAAGGTGGTGCATTTATTGCTAGAAAAGAAAAAACATAATTATAGGTGGAAAAGAACATACGAAACTATATCAAAATTACAACTGTTTCCATGGATTTATCCATTCTATCTATTAACATAAAGGATTTAATTAATTCTGGGATCGATTCAAAGTGAAATGCTTTTTAAAGTTGGCTCTCTAGTTTGGATCTGGCAAGTAGTGGCTGGGCAATACTGCGTTTCCACTCATTTGGGCAGGCCGTCTAGCAGCAGTCCAAGAGCTCCCTTTCAAAAGACCACCAATATTTGCTGTTGTGTTTCGGTGAGAGAGTACCTACCTAAGGGATTCCAATGACCATTTCCTTATCCCTTCATAACCATTTATCCTTAATCCTACCATAGTCGGCATTGCAGCTAGGGTTACCAGATTGAGAAATTAAAATTTCTGGACAATATTATAAAATATCTGGACATTAGGATTTTTGGCTGGACAAAAAAAAATCAGCATGACTATAAAAATTTCTTATTATTACAAAACAGAGGTACCTTAATTAAACAAAATTAATATGAAATAACTTTTTTGCCACATACATCATCAGCATTATCATTAAAAAAAATTACTATAAAAAACAGAGGAACCTTAATCAAACAAAATTAATATGAAATCACTTTTTCTGCCACATATATTTAGCATTTCCTTTAGCCGCATTTATCATTTTAGAACCTTTGTCTGTATTTAGAAAAGATTTAAATTTAGTACAATTTTCGTCAAAGTTCAATCGAATTATTAACTCTGATTTGATTAAATCAAATGACATGCGATTTCTATCTTTAGTGTACAAATTGTTCAAAAGGCTAAAGACTCTTTCGCAATAAGCTTTGCTTATTGGTATGGACAGCACAAAACAAATCAGTTTTTTCAAATTTGTCAAATCTTCGTTACAGTTTTTGAAAATATGAGCCCATAATTTATCATTTGTCAAGTTCTTTGGAACATGTTCATATATTTGGCGAAGACAACAGTAATCCATGTATAAGCCGTCGCTGTTAATATCTTGAGAAATATTCAATATTTCTGGCAATTCAGAAAGATCTTCCCAACTGAACAAATCGTCATTTGTTCAGTTGGGGGCATAGATAGCGAGAGACCGCAGCGGAGCCAGTGTTGCCAACTCGGTGGAAAAACCACTAATACTGGTGGTTTTTAATTTTCAGCTTCATTTTAGCTGGACATTTTGCCTAAAACCGGGACACTGGACAACGTGTGAAATAGCTGGACAATCCAGCCAAGTCCAGCCAATCTGGCAACCCTAATTGCAGCACTTGTGGCGTTGCTTGTGTTTTAGGCTACCATCATGCGAACCGTCAGCCTGTCTGTCAACCTTGACATAAGATAAAAATATTAAAAAGGTTTACTTACCAGAGAAAGTGTTCCTGTAGACACTGTTGTTGTTCATTTGAACGTCGATATCGAGAGTGACATTCTTCGGGTTGTAAGTCATTTTTACGCAGGCTGTAAAAAGAAGAAAATTGTTGTGATTAAAACTTTGCTGTTTACCATCGTCTTGAATCTCTTGATTGTACCTTTACTTACTCTACTTTTTATTGTAAGCATGTTCAAGCATGTTTCCATACAATCCTTTTTTTGAAAATAGTTTTTAATTTTGCCTAATTTCATTTCAACTATTATTTCAAGATTTTGCGGCATACTGCAAATTCTTTTAGGTATTTTGTTTAATAGACGAATTACAAATTAGACATTCTGATCATAATTGCTGTGTTTGTATATGTGCTGCCTGGATTTTATATCTATTTTAGCTATTGTTTCAATATTTGTTAAACTAAGCATTCACAATTAATAAGTTACTTTTACTCTTCTCTATTAACTTTTAATTATAGAATTACATAGTAGAAGTTTAGAAGCCCATTTGTTATTTTTAATCAGTAAGTGAGTTTTTGCTGTTATTTATATACTAGCTATTGTCGACAACTTCGTCTGTGTCTTTATAAATTAGAGCCTATGTGTTATTATGTAGAGTATATCTAGAGTAATTTTTTGAGTAAAGGAGTAAAAAATCTCTTTACAAAAATTCGCATTTGTAATATACTCGTATTAGATTAACCTATAAGCTCGTCTGTTCAGAACACAAATCAATCTTTAGGCGTGTCTTTATTTCAATCAAGCTAGAATTTATTATTTCAATAAAATATTGACGCTGCCTGTCTGAATTCTCCAGTACTTACTTTTCCTGTCAAATTTAAATGCCTGTATTCGAATACCGGTACAGCAAATGCATTCTAAACCATCACAAGAACAAGGACCACCAACAAATGGAAGTCTTAGGCGCCATCCAGGCTTATACCATGGACGAGGCATCATCGTAGTAATGGTCTGAAAAACAAGTGATTTTGAGAAATGAGTGAAGATGTAACAGCAGTGCCGGTCTTGGGTAAGCTGCACAGACAGCACAGGGGTGCCAGAACATAAATACCTACCAAGTTTTCAAGCGAAAAATAAAATTAAGCAGGACCTTTAAAACCCACGAGGCAGCGTGTATTTAAAATTTCTCACCTAGCAGGAACTATGCGTTCTGTCGCCTGGAGGCAGTAATCATCCCTTTACAGACTACCTACCGCGAATTGAGATGAGACACACGTCAGTTATAACAATGAATGCGCATTCATAACAATGAATGCGCCATTGAGATGAGACACACGTGAGTTAGATAAACGAGGGCCCATTTTCGTATCCTTATCCTTGTATTATCTATCCCTTGGATCTTATTTTCTTATTCCTTATCCTTTGTCCTATTAAAGTCGCCAATACACTTGTAATCCCTCTAGGTTTATTATAGTAAGGTCGGCTTACTATAATACACACACTTATGGCTTGTTGTTACACTTATGGCTTTGCTTGTATTAATAGACGATGGTACCACCTTCAAGTGGAACGTGAGCCCGCCTGCATATAAAATGATTTTTTTAATTTAATTTTATCGCCTATTATAATATTAATAATTGTCTTTTTATTTTATTTAGTAGATACCTAAAAGTTTCATTTGCATATAGGTATGATGACGTATATTTACTTGGAATGCAATAATGTCGATTTGGGTACCATTTTTTTATTTACTACTAACAGACTTTTAATAAAAACTAATAACGTACGACACGCACTCTACCATGTTATAAGGTTACCGACAACACCGGTAGTATGAGAGAAAGTTACGTCGCGAAATGACATGTCAATTAAATGAAAAGTTCTATTTTAGCGTATTTTAGCAGGTATTTGATAAGTATTTGATTATAGTTAGATGTATTAGATTATAATTAGCACGGATATTAGCATAATAATGTCGATATTATCCTCTTGCAGGATTATATCGATATATTGTCCAGAAGAATAATTAAAAGCGAAACAACGGCTAGATAATGTAATAAATATAAAAAATAAATAAAAGAAAATAACATTTTTATATATCATCTAATATCGATCGCATGTTTGTTTAAATACTAATAAATAAATGTAAATAAAGCCTTATTTATTTGAAATTCCTACAACTAATCTGTGACTAGAGTAAAAGCGAAAGTACGGAAGCACGTTACCTTATTAGTTCCTATGTCATAGTAAACTGAGAAGTCCGTTACATCCATAACATTTTCCGATTTGTCAGCTGTAGTTACCGACGATTTTTTCCTGAAAGTTGCTGAAAATGAAACGTGTTTTTGTAATAAGTGAAAATAGTTCGAGAAGTCGCAGTAACTTGTGAATATTCATAAAGTCTTACCTGTCGTAGATGCTACATAACACGAGAAGAAAAACACGGTCGCCACTGGTTGAAATTTCATTTTACCGAAACTGTTAGTTTAACCTAGTTCGTTTATTATCTTCTCTAGGGATACCATTCAAACGAAAGCACGTCAGTAACTGTGACTTCTTTAACTGTATAGGATTGATTTTACGGCATTTGTATGCGAGATATGTTACGCGACTGACATGCGGGACTTTCGAAGAGAAACTCCTTCACATCGATTCAGGCGATCGACAACTGATTACGATGCTTCGCCTTATTTCACGCAAGGGCACTTAATCTTTAACAACGTGTTAATTATTACATACAAAGAGAAAGAAGAACATTTTACGAAAATAAACTTTATTTCTTTGCGATAAGTATTTCATTTACCTACGACATAAATAAGCATTAATAAGACAAGCTCCTTAAATAGTAAAAACATTAGTACCTAAGTACATTAAAAACCACACAAAGACGACGTGTAACTAAAGTGACAATAAATAATAAATATTTGTCTAACCTAGTCAATCTTGCATCTCTCTCTTTTTCTCCCACTCATCATTTTCATTTTCATTTGCGGTCGTCAAACACGTCGAATAATGAACGGACTAAATTTTCGTCGTAATCTTCGATATCATCATCTCCTTCATCGATAACTGCGTCTACTCCTCCTTGAGGATTTGGAATCGGAAGGCCTCCTGCTTCATCCGGTTTTACCATAGCCATTCCATTAGCACCCATTCTAAAATTCATGCCATTATACGTTTTAAATAAAACATTAAATAAAGTATGTATTAATATAAAAAGAAACAGGCAAGCATATTCATATAGTGCTTGTTGCCGGAGATTTTAAAACCGAAGATGATCCCTCGGGAATATTTTTTTTTTAAAGAAAGGTACCATTCATCCAGGATAAATCCTTTCCTGTATCCCTGACAACGTGTATGCAAAATTTGATGAAGATCGGTTGAGCAATTAAGGCGTGAAAATGTAACATACAGCACTCATTAGGATGTTTATTATTAATTAGGATTAAAATATATTTGTAGTGTGAGACTTATTTATATTGTGATAATTCTTTGAAATAAATACAAGGGAGTCAATAATTGTAGATTAGAATTTTCGGCGACGATGTGCGTGTCTATGAGTGTGCTGTGAGTCCTTTTAGTTTGCATACGAGATTACTTCCACCTCTTCACTACAAGCTCAACATCCGTGTCAATAATTACAGGCTAATATTTATATAAACTTACCTCAAACAATCAAATGCCAAGTTAAACAGTTCCGTAGAACGCCACATCCCAGTCATTGCCAAACAAAAATGAAAGTTTCTTCCCGGAAAAAATACATTGTAGAATTTGGCGCATACTTTTAAATTTGAGAGCCTCGGCGGGCTTATGCATATTGGTCTCGGATTCTTTCCTAAAAGTAAATAAAATAAATAAAATGTGTTCCATTGAACATATCAATTGACAATTTTATTATCATTAGATATAAATTAACAATTTATAACCTGCGATCATAATGCAAATAAAATAAGCACTATTTAGGAAAACTTATAAAATATTTTTATGTAAGTACCTGACAAGGAATTTTCATAAAGGATCCTGTCGTTCATGGACATAGCGACGTCGAAAGCGAAATCACCTGGATGATACGTGACCTTCATACAAGCCTTCTGATTGAACAAATCCAACACATAACCAGTACAACATTTGCAAACACCCAAATTACACGAACACGGTGTTGATGAAGACGACGTAGTTGAGTTTTCTGATGACACCCCTTGGTTCTGTCTCGCAAAATACGCAACAGCTGATAGTTTTCTTAAATTCAATCTGTCAAATAATAATAACGGGGTGTCTGGAACTTCCACATCTTCCAAGTAGTTGTATACGGGAACATCATTTTCAGTCTTTTTTAAATTGACTAAAACAAATCAAATAAATGTTATAAATATGTTATCTTGTCTCATTATGAGAAATTTAAAAGGCAGTTTCAATTATTTATAAAATAAATGTAATTTTTGATAAACTGTTAATTAAAATTGGGAAGTAGAATGCACTTACGGTTATCACTTCCTTGAATATCAATAACTTTTATCACTAATGATAAATAAACAAGAAACAACTTCATTGTGTTAAAAGCTCTAGCGACACGAAGCTGCGCCGTCGTCGCTTGGGTGAATAATGCAGGCGTTCCAATTCGCTTGAACAGATTTCAACCGGTCTAACAACGAACGCCATGATAATTTTATATTGTGTACTTTCACGGACATTACCTTATGATATTGAATTTAATTCGCGGTAATCGCGAATAATTTTTTTAGAGAGACAATTAAAAAGAAAACTAACATTAAACACATAATCTAATTTCACTAAGTAAGTTGTACACAAATAATTTTCGCTAAACATAACATTTACTAGAATTTTCTACCATCGAAAAAACCTCCTATGACATCTCCTATACCATCCAAAGGACCATCGTCATCGTTATCATCGGAATCACTACCAAAGAGTCCACCACCATCACTATCACCGAAAATGGCACCAGCCGCGTCATCAAGGAAACCTCCGCTGTCATCGTCATCGTCGTTGTTATTTCCAAACAAATTAACTGTAGGCGGCCCCGAAGATATTGGTTTAGGCTTCAGACCTGTTTGTATACCAGATGCCCCAAGACTGCAAATGAAATTTAAAAAATGAATATAACATAATTCACACATTGATCTGAATAATTTCAAAGAGATTATCTTACCCGAAACATCTAAAAGAAGCAGAGTAAACAGGAAAATCAGCTATATCCGCATTTATATCTAAACATGCAAAAGCATTTCTGTTTTGTATACGAATATTTGATATTTCAGCACAAATCTGGACGAACGGTGCTCTTCTGGGGTTAAAACAAATCGGTGGTGGATCTCTAGCTAAAATACAAATACAATTTGTATTATAATAAACTATTTATTAATAATTACTATTTTTTAAGACAATCTGGGATCACTACCTGAAACTCTACGTCTTATTACTGTATTGTCGTTGACACTCATTCTCACATCAAAAACAAAATCTTCTGGCACAAAAGATATATTGCCACATGCTTTCATTTTAATCCTATCCAATATACTTCCAGTGCAACAACCACATTGACCATTAATACAAGAGCAGGGGAATCTTGTTACTTGGCCCTGTACATTTTGACTTGATGTCGATGTACCATTCGCACCTTCGTTCAATGTTGGGCTTTGACTCACGTTATCAACAATTGCATCATTTAACACATTTTGTTCGACACTAATAGTCGTAGTTTCAACATCAGCGTATAATTCTGTCACATCTTCTTCTAATTCATCATCATCAATATTATTATCTTCTTCAGAGACGTGAATGGGTACAACTATAGTTGCTGTTGAACGTAGTACTGGAGTGGGTTGCAAAGCTTTCTTCCAAACATCTAACGGAACCGTAAAGTTGATTACGTCGTATGGTCTATCTATTGTAGTAATCAGTTCGGCTAAAGAAAATTTGGTATGAAAAAAATTAGTATAAAATTTTCCTTGTTCATTATGTTTTTTTTTTTTCTAATTTACACTCACCATATCCAGCGCTTTGTGTAACGAAATAATATAAGCCTATTGTTAATATAAGTTTTGAAGCCATTCTACAAATAACAAAAGAATTAATTGTTCTGAACTGGTGTGTCTGACTTTCTAGCTTAAATTGTTAGTGAAAAGAGGTGCCTTCAAGTATTTAACGGCTGTCCACTAACATGAGTACCTACATTGATTTTAACTATACGGTCAATGAACATCAGAAACAAGTTTTAAATATTAATGTCATTGCAAGAGAAAGTCGAAAATATTTCATTTTCTTTGAATATTGTTTTGCAATTTGCGTATGCAAATTTATACGAATTTGTTTACTTTCTATGAATTTAATTATCCTATTTTTTTTTCCAAGGCTTCGAAAAGGTAGTCGTCGATAACGTTTAGAATTTAGTAATGCGTTTTTGTGATATTTAAAATAATTTCAATAAAACTTGACCTTTAATTCTTTAGATACTGACAAGAAAGAATGTATAAAATATTTTGCCATTTCCTTTATTTGACTCCTAGATAAGTAGATTTCGTAGATTTTTCTTTTATAAGCATTGATCATCCAGCGTTTTAAATACGCTAGATATCCTTTGATTCTAAAAATATCTGTTTTAATTAAATTTAATTATTAATCGAATCGAATCATTTTTTTATTATTTACTAAAATTGTTTTAAAAACCCGTGACGTTGTTTTAATTTTTATATTTCAGTATATATAATGTATATATATACTGAAATATAAAAATGTGTATATATTTCATAATGTTATAATAAAATACTTATCAAAGAGTAATTATACTGGAATTGTTTATAGAATGCATAATCTAGTTATGTTGTAGTTTTCATTATCAGACCTTTTAATTAATTCCTTATAAACATTAACATATTATAAATTATAAAGTTAAAAAAAAATTGGGATATAATAGGCCTCGCTGAAGTGAGAAAATTTGGACATAAAATACAGGAATACGATGATTACATATTATGCTACATAGGAGAAACTGCTGGTCTGCATGGTGTCGGTTTCCTAATCAAGAAAGCGTACAAGTATAATATAATGGATTTTATTGGAATCTCAGAAAGAGTAGCTATACTAAAATTAAAATTTGGGGATAATCCGGTTTCACTTATACAAACCTACGCTCCCACTGAAAATAGTAGCGAAGAAGAGATTATTACATTTTATGACGATTTAAGAAGGGCTCACGAAATACAAGACAAAACAGTCATAGTAATGGGAGATTTTAATGCTAAGATAGGGCAACCAAAAAAATTCGAAAACTTGGTAATGGGCAAATTTGGATATGGAAAGCGGAATGAGAGAGGTTCGAGACTAATCCAGCATGCACATGAGCAAAAACTTTCTATAATGAACACTTTTTTCAAAAAAAAACAAAGTCGAAGATGGACTTGGATATCACCCAACCAAAGAACTAAAAATGAAATCGATTATATAATGTGCAACAAACCGAATAATATAACAAATGTGGAAATCGTAGGAAACATGACATTTCCATCAGATCATCGTATGCTGAGATCATCATTTCTTATAAAATCGACTAAAATGAGCAGAAAAACTTTTAGATCACTGCCTAAATCACCGAAAACGGAGAGCGATATATTGTTATACACTCAAAATTTAAAAGAAAACCTTAATAAAAATCTTGAAACTTTACGAGAAACAAATAACGTACAAATATATTATGACATATTAGAAAAGGTTATTATAGAAAGTCTAAAAGCCAAAAATAAACATAAAAGTAAGAAAAACAAAAGAGAAATATTTAGTACAGAAACGATAGATCTTATAAATAAACGTAAAGAACTAATGGCAAGCAAGAACAAATCAAGAGATGGAAAAGATGAACTAAAACAACTTTTTAAAAAGTGTAAGAAAGCTATTAGAGAAGACTACGCTAATCATAGAAATAAAGTCATTGAAAAAAATCTAAACATATACAGAAGTACAAAAAGGGCGTATAAAGAACTAAATACACACAGGGATTGGATACAAAAACTAAAGGGTCAAGCCAAAACAAATAGTAGAAAAGATGTTATTAACTTTGCTACAGAATTTTATGAAAATTTATACAAAAAACCTTTTGAAGTTGATACACAGAGTGAAGACGAAACGGATTTAGACGAAAAGGATGATCAGCAAAGAGTAGACCTTATTGACAAGCTCGAAATAATAAGTCATATTAAAAAATTAAAACCTGACAAGAGTCCTGGTCCAGACAACATCAGCAATGAAATGGTTAAAATAGGAGCACCAGTCTTGACTCCCTATCTGGTGGAACTGTTTAACATGATATTAGAAACCGAAGAAGTCCCCAAGCAATGGTGCAATTCGGATATAATTCTATTATATAAAAAAGGAGACCCACTAGATATCAGCAATTATAGGCCAATTAGCTTGTTATCCAGCATCTACAAACTATTTACATCCATACTACAAAATCGTATAACAACGAAAATTGACAATAACCAACCCATTGAACAGGCCGGTTTCCGGTCGGGTTTTTCAACCATAGACCATATACATACTTTAGACCAAGTTCTTGAGAAATACAAGGAATTTAACCTACCTCTCTACATAGCTTTCATTGACTACACTAAAGCTTTCGACAGTATCACACATTCGTCAATTTGGAAAGCTTTAAAAACATGCAGAATAAATAAAACTTATGTAAATATACTAAAAAATATCTACCACAAAAGTGTCAGCAGAGTCAAATTGGAGCATAGAGGAAAGGAGATAAAAATAGAAAAAGGCGTTAGACAAGGTGATCCTTTGTCACCAAAGCTGTTCATAGCTGTATTGGAAGAGGTTTTTCGAAAAATAAACTGGAAAAACAAAGGAATTCTACTTCTTGGTCATCGCCTAACACACCTGAGATTCGCAGACGATATCGTACTTTTCGCAGAATCAGCGATTGCATTGGAACAAATGATCAAAAATTTAGACAGTGAGAGCAAAAAAGTGGGACTTCACATGAATCCTAGTAAAACTAAAATAATTACAAACGGCAGAAGGAGGTCAATCCATGTAGCAGGCAATGAAATTGAGTATGTAAACGATTACATTTATCTCGGAAAACAGGTGTCTTTTAACGATGGCAAGAATGAAGATGAAGTCGACAGAAGGATCACACAGGCTTGGAAAAAATTCTGGTCGCAAAAGGAAATATTAAAAGGAAACTTCAACCCAAATATTAAGAAAATTGTAATGGACACATGTATTCTGCCAGGCCTTACATATGCTAGCCAAACATGGACTTTCTCCAATAAAATAAAAAATAAAGTTAAAACCTGTCAACGTGCTATGGAGAGAAGCATACTAAAGTTACGAAAGATACAAAAAATAAACAGCAAGGTTATTAGAAATAAAACCAATATTATAGATGCTCTGAAACAGTCTCTAAGTCTTAAATGGCAGTGGACAGGCCATATTTCGCGATACCAAGATCAAAGGTGGACATTGCAGGCAACAAAATGGCCAGGCCCAACAGGAAAACGACTTAAAGGCAGACCAAGGAAACGATGGGTAGACGACATTGTTGCATTCGCTGGAAGAGACTGGATGCATTTGGCTAGAGACAGGGAGAAATGGAGAGGGTTGGAGGAGGCTTTTACTCAGAAAGGGTCCATGGATTAAAAAAAAAAAAAAAAAAAAAAAAAAAAAAAAAAAAAAAAAAAAAAAAAAACCTTGTATTTTCATATATATTGTGATGTAATTTGTTATGCTATGGAAATAAAAGCTTTATTATTATTATTATAAAGTTTCGGTCCCCTAGGCAGAGTCCCGAGCATGCTGGCTGCATTACCTCGTTGTATGTCAATGCTAATCTGTTGCCCGAGGTAATGGCCAGCTCTATAATCCCCGGTTATGTCGGTTATGCATAATCTTATATATATAAAAATGAATCCCTATTTTCCTTGGTCACGTGATCGGGTAGACCGATTTTAATTCGGTTTTCACTAATGGAAAGAGGGATAAACGGGGAATGTTCTTATATAAAAACGAAGCGAAGCCGGGGGCGGGTCGCTAGTTATTTATAATTGCAATCCTATTTTTTATAATTTTTTGGACAGAATTTAATTTCTTTTGTAAATTTCAATTTCTGTTGTAAACCACCAGTAGAGCTCATTTATATAGTACTAGCTGTGTCCCGCGGTCTTTCCTCCAGCCGTTAATTTAAATTAACGGGAGCTATCTACTTTCCATAAGATTTTTTAATAATAATGTTTGATGATTTAGTGGGTTTGGAAGTATTAATAAACTAAAACCATTTTATCTTTACGTAATGTTTAATGGTAAAAATTACAGTTATTTTTAAATAAAATAAATAGTCAGTATCAGTCGAAATAAATAAGTACCTTACTATTTACAAAAGAGAATAAATAATGAAAATAAATAATTCTTATTCTACTTCAATTTACTATTTTTGTGTCATACACCAGACCAGTCTCCACGCATCATTTTATTCTGTCTATTTCTATTTTTTCTATTCTTATTTTTGTTATTTTTTTCTGATAATCCTAATGTTTCTCCTAAAGCTTTAAGTCCAAGTATGTCGTCATAGTCATTATTGGTTTTATCATCTTTTATTTTGTTCTGTTTCTTATTTCGGATATTTTTCTTATTTTTCCCGAATAAACCCAACTGATCGCCTACAGCTGCGCCCATCTCGGTTAAATCAAGAACATCCAAATCTTCATAGTCAAAATTGTTATTTTTACGCTTCTTTTTTGGTAAGCTAAGCCCTTCGTAGAAATCATTCGTTACAATATCCTTATGCTGGCTGGGAAAATGTTGTGATCTGCTTTCATCTTTTTCGTTTTCTTCAGATTTAGAATCAAGACTTTGCACGATTTGAACAATATCATCATTAATCGCTTCTTCAGAAGAAGTTGAATATTTAATAGTTGTAGGGATTTTAGGTGTCACAGTTTCAATTTTTTCATAGTTTATTTCGTCCTGAGCCAAAGTCATACCAGAATCTTTTGCACCTGGCGGTAATATAGGAGTTACGGGCATGGCTGATAACTGTCCAGTAATGTGTGCTAGTGACATTTCCAAAGGATCATCGAAAGCAGTAATAGGTTTGGGAGTAGTAGTAGCAACATTAAGCGTAGGTTTCTGAGTAACAATCACAATAGGCTCTAATGATTGATCATTTTCTATAATTACAATTTGTTCTGTTGTAGACTGAAAACCTGAAATTGTCGACTTCAATGAAGAAGCAGCAGAGCTTGTCGTTTGAATCGTGGATATTGTTGTTGATGGTGTTTCCGTTACCACGGACGAGGCAGGTGTTGTAGGACGAGTTCCAGGTCTACTGGGACGTGGCCTATTTGGTCGCTTTTGTGGTCTTCTAGTTGGTCGTCGAGTAGCTGGACGAACTTTTACAGTAGTTGTCCTTGGAGTTGAAGATCTGGGTGTCGTTGTTCTTGTTGTTGGTCGCCTTGTAGGTCTACGTGAAGGTCTAGGACGTTTCGTTGTAGTAGTTGTTGTTGTAGAAACTGTAGGTGCTTGTTTATGCTTATTTTTATTAGTCTTTTTGCCGCCTGATGAACCAAATAAGTCACCTAGAATATCTTCTCCCAAAAGGCTAAAGCCTGTGTAATCAGCACTCTCAACGTCATTGGCAGCATCACCTGTAAAATTATTAATAACAAAATTAGTCAAACAAGCAACAAAATATTAAACAATTACTACTACAAAAAACAAATATTTTTTGTAGTAGTAATTGTTTAATATTTTGTTGCTTGTATTAAATAATACGAAAAAGCTACGAATGTATACTTATGAACCTACCTTCGTCATCGTCATCATCATCGTCGTCGTCGTCGTCGACGCCAAAACCAAAAGCGTCATCGTCGTCGTCGTCATCGTCATCGTCGTCGTCTTGTTCTATCTTCTCATCTTGAGGAACGAGCGGCAAAGGATCAGCTGGTTCGGAATTTACGCCTCGTGGACCAAATTTGAAACATGAAACCCTGACGGCTGCTTCTACAGAACTTTTCGATTGAAGTTCTAAACTGAGGCAAGCTCGAAAATCCTCCCCAGCTTTAGCGATGTTATAAACTCGACCACAGAACTTCGACAAGCCGCCAGGAAGAGGCATGCATACAGGACTTGGCTTGCGACCTGTAAAATAAAATTTAGAAACAAATGTGTAATGATATAATAGATGTCGAAATATTTTTATGTTGTTGATAGTTAAATTTTCAAAAAGTAATTACCAGATAGAGTTCTGTTTGTTATTACTCTCTTTCCAAAACTTAGAGATACTGACATCTTATCACCACTCAAGTACATTAACGAGGCACATCCTGGAAAATAATTTGAAATAGTTAAAAATGTTTGTGTTTTTTACAATCTACACACATGTATGTAAATAAAACTAGGCACATGTAAATAAATAAAACTAGGCAATTCAGAGTTGGGACAGATTTTCCAAAAATATGTCATATTTCTTTGTTAATTATTAATTATTTTTATAGCTTAAAAGATAATAAGAAATATGAAAATTGTTATTATTCCTAACATGTAAAAGAAGACAATTATTGATACGACTAAAGAATGCTATCGTTTTATGTCTACTAATTGATGAGTGATGACCATCATAAAGTATATGTAGCTAAATCTAAAAGTAAAGAAGTGACATTCCCATGTTATTCTTTTTTGTATAATTACAATTAGTTACTAATTAAAATTATAAAACAAATTTTAAAAAAAATACCTGGGCCATCTAAATTGACGAATGGTAACTGGAATTCTCTGCAGCAATTACAGTAAGCTTCCGAGCACTTACAGTACCTATTGATACTGTTGTCTTCGGGTTTGTCGTCTTTTTCTGTGCTGGTAACGCCCTTCTTTTCATTCTTTTGCTTTCCTGGAAAAATATGATTAGGGAAGTTATTATACTATATTATATATATCTAGTATATTTTTCGGAAAAAATCATTTCGCTATCCGCAATTTCATTGGTAATTTTTGATAAAATAATATTAATTTTTAACTTATATTAGTATCTTTTGAAAATAAAGTTTTATACAAATTCTTTCACTAGAATATCTACGCGTTTTTTAAAATATTTGGGTTACATATTTGCATTTCGTAGTCAAAAAATGAGTAAAGAAGCCCATTTATCATTCAATGTTCTGAAGCGTAATTACACATTGGAATAGATAGAATAGATAGATCACTGGCTCTATATCTGACTCTATCAAAATTTTTATCATATCCATGTTATCCTTTCAATGTTACAATTATTGTGAATGCACAGGTAATCAGTGATCATTTAATGCGATAGGCCAGTTTTAGTTTAGAGGTTACTAATAATAATTGGTTAGTAGTATTATTTAGTTCTAATGGGAATAGAACAAAGAGAGTTCAAATATAACATAAATGTCTAGAGATGAGTATTCCTAGTCAGATACCTTACTACATATCATTATCATTTTTTCATTATTAACAGCCTATTATATGTTCCCACTGCAGGGGCACAGGCCTACCCTCTCAACAAGGGCGTATGGGCTATATGGTCCACCACACTGGCCCAGTGCGGATTGGTGGACTTCAAATTCGCCATGGAATTTCTTCTTTGGCGTATGCATATTTCTTCACCATGTTTTCCTTAGAGAACCGTTAGAGAGAAATCAGTAAAATGCATTTAAGTTTTTACATGTAGTTATAGTAGGTACATATAATAGTTGATACTCCACATAGTTCTTGGTTCGCTGATGGTACAATTTACGATCCATTAACTTCTAATACATCCATGAATTCAACATGATACGGTTATGTTCGTACTTTTATTACCTAATCAAGTAAATGATCATTAAAGAAACATGAGTTGTATTAAAACTTTCACAAATTTTTTTGGGTACACTTAATCAATTTACTTTACTAGAAAGTGGGGTAAAATTAAATCATGGACTTGATTTATACTAAAAATACAACCTAATATCCCTCACGTTAGTGGCAAAACATAATCTACGTGTTTAATGTTTATACATATATATAACCCCGATTTCAAATATTCAATGAGCAGCCAATTTTAATACTGATCCATTTTGAATTTCTAACATACAATGTGTCTGCTAATAACCATAGAAAAGACAAGGAAAGAAAAGATAAGCATTTCGAAATATCAATGTGACTTGGATCTCAAATTAGATTACAAATGCCTCAATAATGATATAACGAGGTGTGTTTAATTCTTTCGAGGTGTTTTACTAACTTGTGTCTCCCTAAATTAATTTCTAACCGTTTTAAGCGAAAGTGCTATTATCAATCGGATTTCTTCATTAAAAAAATGAGAGAATCCAAGACAAAAAATATGATTTTCTTTCATACAAAATAGCATTTATTGTATTTGAGCACAATTCATTGCATTGAACCTTATTTAACTCAATCGCTCTAGATAATTTTCTTGCGAAATTAAAAGAATGACCATTTGAGGAACCATAGCAAGACGTCTTGCATTTTATACGGTATTCTGTTTTATGGTATTCTGTTTTTTAGCAGTAGTTTTATATTCCCATATAAAATACTAATTTCGAGGTTTGAATTTAGAATTAATAAATAATAAATTCATTAAATTAATTTAAATTTAAAAAGAAAGATCTGAAGTGATCACCTGTCCTTTTTTTTTTACCAAAAAAAAAACTAAATCATTGGTTTAATGTTAATCTTTGGTTTTGAATGATTTAGGCTTTGCCCGATTCTCACACGCAAGTGTAACAGATATCACTTTTAAAGTGTGTTTAATGTGTATTGCACGTAACATAATTAATAGTGTTTATTAACATAGAATAATGTAGTAAATGTCATTTATGAAGTTTTGACAACTCCTCTGTTGCCTATCCCAAATAAGGAATAAGGAGGAGGATTGTTATAAGACAAAACCATCCCATCTATGAAATAGTCATCCCTGAGAACCGAACTAGGTTAAGTAGCCCGACAGACGGCTTACAGTGACCGTGAGGATTGTAAAAAACTGGAAAAAGTAGTCAAGAATAAATAAGAAAGAATAAATAAGGGAGCAATTTTCTCTAAAAGAATTGACGACTATCAGCATTGACAAAGACTCGAGGAGGTATTTCATAAAGAACAGCTTAAACGAATCAATTTAAAAGTTATTTGTACTACTTATACATACATATGAATAAGTAGTGTTTTTCTCCAAATATATAGCATTTTTTCAATATAAGTTATAAGAGCCCATTTCTCTATCCCTTCCCAATCCCTTATCCTTAATCCTATTATAGTCGGTAGCGCACTTGCAGCAGTTTTAGCGTTGCTTGTGTTATAGGCGACGGTAGCCACCTACCATCAAGTGGACCGTCAGCCTGTCTGCCGATCTTAACATTAAAAAAAATAAGTGAAAAAACTTTTAAGTTTATCATCATGAATTAATTTTAATGTGTCTTTTTTATAAATATTAATTTAAATTGAATAAATATTACTTACTCACACTCTTGGAGGCGGCAAACGCCAATAAAACAAATATTAAGAGAAGCTCAAACACTAGGGAGAGCTTCATCCTGAAGGCTTACTCCCTCTCTGAAAAGAAAAATAACACATTTTATTAAAAATATAATTATGTTATCGTGCAATATCGAAATTTAACATATAGAAAATCATTGAAGTTTTAACACTTCAGTATCCAACAAAAAGGTACAATTCCTGGCAAGATGGAAAGGAAAACGAACTCTTCAAAATTGGCCTTTATTTTTTGTTTTTGGTATACGGATACTCAAACTCACGGAATTAACAAATCAAAAATGTAACTCATCTTATCAATTTTCAATTTATTCTTTATCTTAAATTTAGTCACGAAATAAATAAAATAGGTACTGATAAGTCTAATGCACAAAAATGTTCTGATTTTATGTTACATTACTTGATTTCTATATGACATCATTTTTTTATAGAGGATTTATAAAAATATTGAAACTAATATTTGAAAACAAAAACAAGAAGCACTTCATTATTTGGATATTTATTTTAAATTAAAATAGTTGAAATTATAAACAAATTAATACAGTAATAAAATAAGTAATGATTTTACAATTTAAATAAGACAAGAACGAAAAATAACTGGAATCATTGAGACGCGTTTAAGTCTTTCGTATGGAGTGCACAAAAGACAAAACGTTATGTTTAAAATAAGTTCTAAAATGTTATAAAAGTCGTGAATAATATTAGTATGTTTTTTTTTAATTAAACCTATGAAAAACAAATGTCTTACCTCTGAAAAAAAAAACTTTGCTTGTTAAAAAAATCAATCTGCAGTAACTTTCACACCTCACCGATTGTTATCGAGTAATTAAATAATTTCGGAGGTACACCGATAGAACCTAAAATCGCCGACGATACCGTGTTAACAGCGGCACTGATTTGTTATACCACTACGACTGCGGCACAGAGAAATGTGTGGTGGCGTACAACAGAAGACGAGAAAGGAAAACTGCATGTCCCCGTCTCTTTCACTCGTAACCGAAACGTAAAGGATGGGTGAAAGCAGAGACTCACTTGGCCGCTTTTGTAGAATTCAGTGTCAAACACATGAGCCAATATTAACAGCTTGATTAAGTGTAGTTGAGGAAGCGCGATGTGTGTGTTGCATTAATTTGATGGATCATTAATTTTTGATAAAGATTCCTCTGATCATTTTGGAGAAAGTTGATATATTCTTGTTAAAATTTGATTTTTTTTTTACAAAACACTAATTATAATAATATATAACAGAATTTTTGCCTTATAAAGTTTTATCGCTGTTAGCAAAACTAAATCACAAAGACATCACTATGTATTAGATATTATTCTTTATAACAATAACATGTAAATTATAAAATAAGTATTATAGTATGTATGTATAGTATGTAGCCGTCCGGGCTTCGCACGGGTGGACATTATTTTTTTAATTAGGGATAGAGGGGGGGGGGGGGAGAAGTAAAGGGCGGAGATGGGGTAGGGTGATTAGCCTATGTTAGTCGCTAATAATGTAGTTATCTATAGGTGAAAGAATTTTTAAAATCGATCCTCCAGTAGTCCTTGAGTTTATTTATTACAAATATGCATTTGTATATAGGAGTAAAGGGGTGGGGGAGGAGAGATGGGGGAGGGTGAGTAGCCTATATTACTCGCTGATATTGTAGCTTTCTACAGATGAAAGATGTTTTAAAATCGGTCCCCGTAGTTTTTGAGTTTATTCATAACAAACATACAAAAATACATACATAAATCTTTTCTCTTTATAATATTAGTATAGAACAGATAATATAAGTCTTGAGAGATTCTGTAATGATAGACTTAATGTTAATTTTCCTATCCAATCCCTTATCCTTAATCCTACTGTAGTCGGCAGTGCACTTACAGCACCTGCACAACGTTGCTTGTGTTATACGCGACGGTAGCCACCTTCATCAAGTGGACCATCAGCCTGGATCTTAACATCGGCAGGATCTTAACATAAAAAAAAAGATATTAACACAACACGTTTTAATTTTAATAAATTGTAGTTGACATATTATTTTTACAAAGACTTTTCCTTGTCAACTGATACATTTCTCTGCAAATTATTAAAAATAATTATTATTTTTCATAATACATAAATTACTAAGATAATTTCTATAGGTATACTTGTGCCTATAGGTACACTTGGAAATGCCCAATCCTCCTTTTACTAACCAATAATCAACATTAACTTTTTCCGTACTAATTGAATTACTCTTTCGTTTTGATTCGTTTATTATAAATAGGTATGTAGTTATCATGTCTCATAAGGTAGGCATATTTATCACCTATCACTCAAAATAATGAAGTCTATCTATAATCAAGATATTTCCCAAAATTATGAAAGTGGCTATAAATACATGGAAAGATACCTCGTAACACACTACCATAGGTCCAAAACAAGTTGCAAGACCACTTCGGCCCACCTATCACTTACTTTCTACACGGAGAAAGTAGTGGATTGTAGGTATAGTGGACGGTCGTGTTTTTATTTATATTACGAATTCATTCGTTTAACACTTCAATGCGTCATAAATGACTTATCTAATAAATTATGAATAAAAAAATATTTGTAATTTGTGCATTTGCATTTCTATAGATTAAAAGTATTTAAGTAAAGTAATTTTTTTTTAAATAAATTATTTGAAAATAAATAAAGTTTGTGGCAAAACAAAAAAAAATCAATTTTATAAGTCAGCCATTTAACATACGCACTAAATAAGGTTTACCTTGGACCTTTGTCATTGTTGGATAATAGTCTACTTATTTTTTAAATTTCATTTATATTTCAAAACTAATTGGTTAAGATTTTAACTAACTGTGTACTTGTCATTGAGTATAAATTAAAGTATCTGACGGGATTTTTAAGTGGTGTTAAGGATTTTTGACAGGTACCAAATAAATTTAACAAATTACAGGTCTTTAAAATTTTAATAGTATACCGTGATGACTATTGCGATAAGATCATGTTGTTCTTTTATGGATTTAAATTTAATTTAAAAATAAAAAAAAATAGCTGTTAGCTGTTAGAAATTAGGTCGGGAAAAAATCTTTTCGCATTTAGTATGTATAAACTTGTAATAAAATCTTGGCTGTACTATTTGTATCTGGCTGATTTTGATGACATAAAAAGGTTAAATTCAAAGAAAGAAACAAATTAGTAAACTGTTGTTCCAGCTTAAGTAATTTTAATTTACATTACAATGCCAAAATAATTACAAAGCTGTAAAATTGTTTAGTTATTTTGAAGACCACTAAAAGAACTTGTCTTTGTAATTTATATAAATACATATTATTTTAACTAATAAATTCGAAAGGCAGTTTGTGTGATACAGGATATGAGGTACCTACTTTTCATTCTGAAAGAAGTACTGTTTCTGAGTGAATCATATAAAAATACAAAATTAATTTATTAAGAATTTTTCTTTTATACTTACAAAAAAATTACGTTTTTACGATTTTTTACAAATTCATTACGAAACAACACGTTTATATAATACCTAGAATGTATAAATACTTTCTCGAATAAATTCCTTAAAATAATGTCAGTGAAACCTGCTATTACAAAGTCTGATGGTCTAGAAGTATGTAGTCTACAATTTCAAGAAACATTAACACGGAAAACGATGAATGAGTTCAATCAAAGTGCAATGAGCCCGATGTGGGCCAGTATGCCGCGATGCACTTAGTCGCATCCAACTGCCTCACACGTCTCGGCGGTCATATATTTAGCTATCTTTCAAAAGGCAGTTATGACCAAAGCTTTTTGATACTTGTTTAAGCTGATACTCAAAACATTCTTCTTCTTAAAGTCACTGGAGGTTGGGCGTCTGCTCTGAAAAATGTACCTGTCTTTGGCCAGAGGGCAAAACATAATTAATATTTAAAGTAGGTCTTTTCCTTACACACAAATAATCAAAGAAAAGTTTTCAAACACTAGTGAATTGTAAATTTAGTTTGATGATATTTCCGTGTGATTGAAAGTGTTTTGAATATCATAATTGTCAATTTTATAATCATTAATATAAATAGCCAACCTTACAAGGCAATTTAGCTCCGTCATGGCCATCAGGATCAATATTTTTGTAGGAAAAAATTCCCAATGCCCTCTCTATATATTCTATATATTTAATCTTTTTGTTTGAAATCAAACTAATTTAGTTTTGGGCTGAAAGTAAGTGACTAATTTCATTAAGGCTGACACGACTTTGGGTAGTGCTTTTTGAGTTCTTTTATCTTTCCTGTTTTATAAGTTACTAGTGACTCGCTCGCGGCTTCGCCCGGGATGCAATTTTTATATACATTTGCGACCGTATAAAACCGTCCACTTGGGTTTTCAACTTGAAAAAAATGTATGATATTCTAAACTAATTTCACTAAAACAGTTGTCACGACAAAGGTTTTAAAGAAAATGGGCCGTAAATGGCGTTAAACAGATTTAATTTGTTTAATTTGTTTTGTACCTAAATTGTACCTAATAAAAAATTTAAGCCCTTCAACATGACCTAAGTCATGAGGAACGTGAGCCTCTCCAACGTCATTTTCAACCTATAAAGGGTAGGTATGTATATACAATTGTATATATTATATAACGAAACCCCCTGGTGTTGCTTGTGTTTTTAGGCGACGCTAACCACCTACGACCAAGTGGAGTGGACCGTCAGCCTGCGTGCCACCCTTAAGGACGTAATTACATTTTTGACGCGCTCGAATTCAGCTAACTGCGCCAGCACACTACAGCAAACATTGAAGCCGCTTTACGTTCAATTCTATACATTAACAAAATAATCTTGATACTTGAAGGTTAGGTAGGTAAAGAAAAAAGGCGATACACCCGTGCTTCCATGACCGCGTCTAAGCGGGGAATGGCGAACGAAATCTACGACGCAGTGCGATCCCTTAGAAAATTGTATGGAGAAAATATATTGCATTTTTAGTGTCTATTCTTTCTCAGAAATGAAAAAGTAATTTATTTGAGTACATAATAATAAGCTAGACCTATAGAAGACTGTATAAGCTACAATTTCTTATTATTTTCATGTTAAAATATCCAGCGGATTTAGCTATTTATGGTAAAAATGTATTTATGTGAAAATTTTGTATTGGGCTGCCCAGTTTTTATTAGCTATCTTTAGAGATGAATACATTACCTTTTATTTTATACCATGGTATCTCTACAGTTGTGCTTCCTGGATATATAAATGGTACCGAAAAACCATTAATATTTGTGAATACGTCCTTAATAAAAAATAATTTAAAAAAAAGAACAAATTTTTTACCAAAATGAGTGTAACCTAATAACACATAAATGGTGCAATATTGCACAACAAATTGTAGCTCCTCGGAGATAACCGTAAAAATTGAATTAAAATAGGTTGAGCGGTTTTGGAGTCCATATATAGAGAACAAACCTACTTGCATTGATTTTTATTTATTTAGATAACCTAAATTCAGATACAGTATATTATTATAGACAGCATTAATGCAACTATATATATCGGCTCTAACTCATATCTCACCACATTCAAAAGAGACACACAATAGAAAATTAAAGCTTACTGATACTGACTTACACGTCGTTTGTAAGCGTCCGGTATGATCTTATTCTGATCCTAATCTGCTTTGATAGGACTTTTCAAGCGAAATTTCCATTAAAAATATTTTGATTATGGCTTTTTTATATGGCAATAATCACTATTTCAATAATTTTGAATTACTGAAACGTCGTTATTCCCATAGAATAAACCCTTTTCTTATACCACGCTATCCCTTATTTTATCAGGGTCGCGGAGAACTTGCATCGGTGTTGCTTGTGTTTATAAGCGACAATAGTACTAGGGCACACTGCGTTTCACAGTCATTTGGGCAGCCCGTCTGGCGGCAGTAACCACCCCCTTACAGAAGACCACTGTGAAATAACAGCACGTGTGCTATTGTGTTTCGGTGAGTGAGTAAGGGATGCCAGAGCCCATTTCCCTATCCACTCCTAATCCCTCATCCTTAATCCTACTGCAGTCGGCAGCGCACTTTCAGCAATTTAGGCGTTGCTTGTGTTATAGGCGACAGTAGCCACCTACCATCAAGTGGACCGTCAGCCTGTCTGCCGACCTTAACAAAAAAAAGCTTCTACCATTGAATGGATCATCTGCCTGCCTGCGAATTAAATGGATATGAATTTATACGCTTCCAAAGAAGTTATTATTCTTTACTGAAGAGAAAAAAAAACACCACTAATCAGTCCGTCGAAATCTCTCATTTTGTTGGCGATCTCTAAAATGAAATAGACGTACACATCATCAAGGAGAAAGCTTGATGCCGGATGCGTAAGCAATGCAACGTTATACTGCAATCACAAATTTCGAATATAAACGTTTCGAAACAACCGCTCTCTCGATGCATCCAGTCGATGCATTCACGTCGTTATATTACTGTGTTATGCTTTATTTAAATTTCACCTTCTATTGTGTGCGAGTGAGGTGAAACGAACGGTCCGTGAGATCCGAGCAAAGGAATAGTGTCTGCTCGGCGGCGGTCAAGTGCGCCTCTTTCAATTCACTCAACGGCTTGTCCTTAACTTACGCGCGTACTTTATTTAATATCAATTCGTGTATTAACATCGTTACAATAAATCGACAACAATCAGACGAGATGTCGGTCAAACTGACACTTTCGCTGGTTCTCGTTGTAGTGGCTGTGACCCACGGCGCAAACATTTTAGGTGAGTACATATTTATTATCTAATGTTTGCAAGCGAACAGACTTTGCTGTTACGTATAAGATACTTACAGAGAGAGCACCAATATTTGTTTGAGGCACCAAATAGAAATGAAGATAATTATCACTTAAAATATACATAAAAAATTAAGATTTGATTCTGTTGTTTATTTCAGTTTTGCTTTTTTTTTGTAAATGAATTAAAAAATAATAATTTTAATTTAGTAATAACACAAAATAAATTGGTACAGTTGTTTGGCGATTAATAGTAAAGTTTTAATAAAGAAATATTATACTTAATAACATACTGAGATAAAATTAAAATCTAAAATTAATTTATAAAGTATTTGTTGTCATAATATAGTATTATTGTAATGCAATTTCTTAGTAACTAGAATTAAATCTATTTTCACGTACCATTTTAGTTGTTTACTTTTTTTTTGTAAATAAATAATAATATAAATTTTAGTAGTAGGTACTCTGTAAGGTAATAAATTTATAAAAAAAAAAAGAAAGAAAAAAAACACCTTTTCTGTCCCGTCCTCCTCCACTCTTATCCCATCTTTAATTTAAAAAAAATATCAAATTTAACGAAAAAGCTCTTGAAAATAATGTGACAGATCCATAAAGTAAATATAAAATGAATAACATGAAAATAATTTAGATTTATCAATGTAAAATAAAATGTAGGTAGTATCAGCGACATTTATTACGAAATGAATTAGTATCTTGTTAATAAATAAATAATTAAATCTTAATTAATGTTTTTAAGAAATAATAAAAATAAGAACAAATGCTTTGAGTTATTTTCAAGATTTAAAAAGCAGGCATATCTAAAATATAAAACTGTTTAAAAGTAGTTATTTAAAAGTATTTTACAAATTACTCGAAAATCTGAAGGAATATCAATTTTCTATTTCTACAAATATAATGTAACAGATATTATCCAACAAGAACCAAATTCGGTTACGCAACTGCCTATTATAAACAATGACCGAAACTTTCTTTTATTTTGATCTCTATTGCCGTAACCGTGAACCATGCCTCGGCCGAAGCGGTACGCGCCCGCGCCAGTGAAAGTAGAAACCGCATACGAGAAAGTGAGCGAAAAATGTTGACTACTGGTACTGACAGTGGACAAAATTATTTCGTGAAATGTCTAAATCAAATCCATTCATAATTTATAAAAAAAATAATATGCTGCATAGATAATAGTAATTGATAGTAAAGATGCAATTCTAGTGTAAATTATCAGCTATATTTATTCCCTGGCAATAACTACTGATAGTGGTAGCTCAAATTGATTTTATCATTCACTGGCTGGTACTATCGACTTCGTCCGCGTTGAAAAATAAAAGATATAATCCTGACATTATACTTTTGCTAACTAACTGTTGGTAGATTTTTTCTTTAAAATCGGATGAATAGTTTCAAACTTTACCTCTTGATAAAATTAGTAGATAGATAAACGACTACTTAACATAAAAGTTACTTGCTTATATACTTGAAGTTTACTTACTTAAAGTTAACATGTTAACTTAAAAAGAAGCATTAGAATAGTAATTAATTTACTTTAAAAAAAAAACAGCAATATCTCAAAAGGCGAACGAAAATGACCCAAAACTGTTGCTGATAGAGTATAAGTATTAATTTTCAGTAATTTGGCTATGATTCCTATTTTATACCTATATGACAGCATCCTTGAAATCCGCATGACGTTGCTTGTATTTGTAGGCGCCTGTAACCACCGATCTATCCTTTCGAACTTTGTGTAAAGAAAGACATATTAATTTGATTAAATATTCAATTTGTTAACTACAGTTTTATTTTCACGTGATTCCAAGTAGTTTATCTAAGTCCCAAGAAAATTATTTAATAATTAATTTCATTTCAGATATACGTAAGCTTCGATATAAGCATTCGATAAAGGCTTACTTCCTAAGATTATTTTTTTTAAATTGAATTATTAATTTGGGTGTTCAAAAATTCATTGTTTTTAAGGCCAAAAGTCAATTACAAAAATTCATGTTTATTGTCCTTCCAGTATAAGATATTTTTCCCTAAGCTTGTAGATTTACTTGAATCAATTCAATTTAAAATTTGTGTGATTTTCCCTAGTCTAGTCTAGATTGTTGGACTTGGAGTTGGTCAACAGGTAAATAAGTAAAGTGACTATTTGTTTCAGATTATTTCGATTTCGAGGACGCCAAAAAGTTGATAGATGTTCCGGAGCAGCGCAATGATCAACCAAATCGCAACTGCATGTGCAAAGGGCCAGCTTGCGTTTGCTGTGTTGATTTCAACATCACTTTCGTAGATCTTGGCGGTCCAGGTAAAAAAGAATTTAATTACATTTTGCTTTTTGGTTCCAGAAGTTAACTATGACCGTAACAATATTATTATGAATTATTTTGAAAAGAAGACTCCAATTTTCTAATTTTTCTTTAATTAATTATAATGAACTAGCTGGGGTCTGTGGCTGTGGCTTCGCCAGCGTTGTAAGAGCAAAAAATAACGCCTGATTGAATATATGAGCAATATAACGCCTAACATCTTTATTGCAGTTATAGCTTTGCCAGGCATTAGATGATCTCAAGGAAACAGTACTTTTTTTCTGGATGAAAGATACCCTATGTCCTTTCCTGCATCCCTGACAAAGTGTACGCAAAATTTCATGCTGATCGGTTCAGCAGTTTAAGCGTGAAAAGGACAGACAACAGAGTTACTTTCACATTTATAATTTTAATATCGATGGATTATCTAAATTGTAAAATTTCTATTTTTAAACAAATTTTATTGTATATTGACTTGAATTTCAAATACTAGAACGTGTAATTTTAGTTCAAAAATCATGAAGAAAATATCAATATTATCAAGAATATTTAATTACAACTTTAATAGCTCTTGTGATCATTGAATAAAATAGAAATTATTTTTGGCATGCCTAGATGTTGTGTTATAATCTAACATTGGTACATAATAATTACCCTATCTAATTACCATCCCATTTAATCTTAAAAACGTCGCTCAAATGAACTATGGAGAGGGCTATGTTCGGGGTTACACTGCGAGATCGAATCAGGAATCTGGATTTTCGTAGACGAACGAAAGTTACCGACATAATCAGGCGGATTATTAATTTGAAGTGGCAGTGGGCAGGACACATAGTACGGAGAGCCGACGGCCACTGGGGCGGGAAGATTCTCGAGTGGAGGCCACGGACCTGCAAGCACAACGTATGACGTCCACCCACAAGGTGGACAGACGACTTGATAAGGGCCGCGGGTCGACGGTGGATCCAAGCTGCTTCTGATCGGTACTTTTGGGAAATTAGAGGGGAGGCCTTTGTCCAGTAGTAGACGTCCTAAGGCTGAGATAATGATGACGATGATGAATCTTAACAAGACACTTAATTTCTGTTTTCAGGATGTGTTCACATGAAGTACGTCTCACCAGAAGAAGGTTTCTCCGTGAATGTCTCATATGGAAAAAATCTTTTACATAGTGCTAAAATTCAAGGTTCTATATTTGCTAAATTTTATATCTTAAAGCTTATCGTTTTGATGTTATGTATTGTATTTTTTATGTTAAGGTCATCAAACAGGTTAAGAGTCCTCTTTAGTCTTTATGGTAGGTAGCTACCGTCGTCTATAACACAAGTAACGCCACAGGTGCTGTAAGTGCGCTGCCGACCATAGTGGGATTGAGGATAGGGATTAATCCCCTATCCTTAATCCAAAGATCCAATCCTTAATCCCAAAGAGACAGGAAAATGGGCTCTAGCATACCTTATTTGCTCACCGAAACACAACAGCATACATTCTATTATTACATGGTGATATTTTATAAGGGGGTGGTTACAGCCGCCAGACGGGCTGCCCAAATGACTGCGAAACACAGTGTACCCTGCCAACTATGAAAATTTCATTTCCAAAACTGTCCATGTAGAGAATCGAACTGGGTTGATGCGTTTATCGTGAATTGACATCAATTACGTCATAATATACGTATTTTAAAGTTATTGGTATTTGTTAAATATATAATATCAATTAAGTTTTTTCTTTATTATTATTTTTTTTATGTTAAGATCGGCAGACAGGCTGACGGTCCACTTGATGGTAGGTGGCTACCGTCGCCTATAACACAAACAACGCCAAAGCTGCTGCAAGGCGCTGCCGACTACAATGGGATTAACGATAAGGGATTAGGAGGGGAAAGGGAAATGGGCTCTGGCATCCCTTACTCACTCACCGAAACACAACAATCAATGCATCAAAATAAAATCAAATGCAAAGAAATAATTTATTTAACCCCATCTAATGTCAGTTCTGAGTAACGGTGTAATATCTGAATTATATTTAAAACATTTTTTGTTAATTACCTGCATATTAATGGCCTATACGTCACTAACTATGCATAATGTTAACATTTCATATTAAAATTTAAGTTTTTTTAATAGTAATCTAAAATGAATTTCTCCGTCACCACAAGTTATAGATATTCATTAGTATATATTTAACATCTCTAAGGCTTAGAGTTTTATCTAAGGATGCCAAAACTTATTAGTATTAATCTTAGTTTAACTGCATTAATTAACTCTAGAGATGACTGGCTCAAAATATTTTCTACCTAACCTCGCTCAAAATTTCAGTGCTGCCTTACATTGAGGTAACGCTAACTTCCTAGCCAGGATTCACTGAATTTGTATTTCTTTTTGCTTTATTTACTACATTGTGTATAATCATCCTTATATTAACAGGTGCTAATCCAGATCCAATATGTCTACAAGTGTTCGGCAAATTTGCACAAGTATGTGCAAAATTCAGTGATCTGGCACCCACAGCTGATGGCTTACGTGGTTGCATAGAACTGGAACCAAAACTTCTTGGTGAATCACAACTCCAGTTCCCCATAGGTTGCTTTAAATCTACTGAAAGCGGAATGGAAATGGAGGATCCACCAGCGAAACCTGAGGAGTGAGTTTTTTATTGGGCTTATTTTCAAGAGATTTTTATAAAAAATATTCATGATGTTTTCCATTTACATTTTCAAATGATATCATCACGAATAACATAAACAAAAAGTTAAATAATCATTAACTTTATTACAAGTTACAACAAGTAACTATATTACTTCTGTTTATTTTGTTTACAACGCTTAAAAATGTTTTAAAAGCTTTACAACAAAATGTATAATAGTAAAGAAGCATGTTGATTTATTTATTACAATGGCAGCAAGATATTTCTAACCAGAATACTAAGAAATAACAAATTATACTTGTATCTCGCAGTAGTCTATTCATATTGAAACATGCAGAAAAACCAAAACAAAACATGATGTATAAAATTTTATTCAATATGATTTCATGATTCCCTGTTAGATATTCAAATAATCTTTACCCTATTTACAAATATGAACTTAAGTATAATTTTTTAAAGATGTTTTAACTCATGCAACATTTTCGTTTCCAATAGCGCGAAGATTTATGTAGGTATGTCCCGCCAATTCTGTTAGGCGTAATTTATTTTTATTTTTTTATACCAAAGAAATAAAATTTTATATAAGCTTACCCTATTTATATTAAATTCGTCAAAAAGTTTTTTATATATACCTATAGTTATCTGATTATATATTAATAATATTAACATTTACCGAATATAATAGAAAACATCACGAACACGTTGTAAATGCACATTAGAATATAATTGTTATAGAAAAACACACAATTTAATAGAATTAACCTAAATTTTAGAAAACCCGAAGATGAAGAAGATAACACTGAAGATAATAATGGATTTGACGCTGAAACCTTCCTACTTGGTGTTTATCAAACTGCTGAACAAGGAGTTGCTTTTCTGAGTAGCCTACTCGATCTTCCTAATAGGGTTAATGTCACGAGACCATCAACAACAAGTACTAGCACAGCGAAACCGGAAGCACCTAGTTCATCTGGCAATTCGCAAAGACGAGCCCCAAAGAATGTTAAACATCCCAACCAACTGTGATGAAAAGAATTCCTAAGATGGAAGTAGTTATTTTATCTAAAATTACATTAAGTACAAAACTGCATTTTTTTACTGTAGAATTATAATGGCTTGCCACGCTGAAAATCCTCGCCTCTACACTATATTTTTATATAGCAACTAAAACTATTTATTGCTTTAGTTCTATTGAGTTTATCTTATTACTTAAGAAATAAACGTAATATTTTTTTAAAAAAATCTGGTTTAATTGATAACAATACAAATAATTTAGCCCAATACATCGTTGAAGATAAAAAAATTCGACAATTTTATTAAATACTTTTACATGTTTTTTGTACCATTATTTACAATTCATCCCATGGAAAACGGAGGAGCTGCATATCTAGCAAATATATACCGCTTGATCTGTAAAAAGACAAATTACTAGTTTTATATACCTACATACATAAGTGACATGTTAATAAATGGAACATATTAATTTCAATGGTATGTAGTAACGTTACCCTTGAAATAACCTGGTTTTACATCTTTCTGATTTCTTCTGATATCATTAAGTAAATAGCTATTTCTGATTAGTACTAGGGTTTTAAAGAATACATAACACACATAGGAAGGACAACGAAGCGACGTTATTTACGTACGACTAAGAGTATGAAGGTCAAAAAGGACACTTTTTTCATATTTTAGGTTTAATATAATATGGTTTAATAATATTCTAAAAGAAGTATATTTTTAAAAAGGCTAAACGTCAATCTTCCGGAATATAAAAATATAGTTTTTTTAATATATGAAAGCTAAGCTCCATTGAAGCTAACACTACTCAAACTTTTTAATTGCATGGGCAAGGTTTTATGATCCGTAAAGATATCGAAAAAGCATCTGTTAAGTGTTAAGGATCAATTCACCTACATTTTACATGTAGTATAGTTTTTCACATATATAACCTTTTTTGCTGTTTGTTTTTATATTTTAAATTATTTGTCTTTTTTATATAAAAAATATCCTTGTCAATTTTCAATCGTTGTTCGGTTCTGTTTGTTGTACCATTAAAAAGTGTTTTTAAATATTGCTAAAATAGTCTTTCTCCCTCTTCCACCATTTTCTAGTTTTTACAGCATCTTTCACCACAATCCAGTAATATAAAGATCTATTTTACAATTCTTCGTATCAACAAACGTAGCAGGCAAGTACAACCGACCGCAGTTGTATGCACATAATTAGCAGTAGGCGGTACAATACAATGTCATAATTAGCGATAAAGGCAGCGGTGGTTCTGATAAAACATAAGTGATAATCGAATTTTTGATGAATACATAATTAAACTTATCGTATCTTATTCAATGAAAAGAATATTAAAGAAGATCTAGAATTTTCATATTATCGCTTGCTGAATTTTTGCTGATCTGGGATGAATTGTGTCTAAGAAAGTATACACTCCATAACTTCTCAGTCTTAGGAAAAGAGTATATTGAGTTGCACAAATAAAACTCGCAGCCAGTCTGGCGACAATAACCACTTTTTTACAGAAGACCACCGTGAATCGACTGCTCGTGTGCTGATATGTACTTATGTAAATAATGCCAGGACAATTAATTCTATCACGGTCTGTGTACAGGATGCCGGTAATTAATGGATAACCTTGGAATCCAAGATAGGTCTAGTCATGACCGATCTATAACTGAAATTTCGCTTTAGTAAAAGGTTTTCGAGATGTTCCTCTATGTATTTTTGGAAAATTGACACCCTCTATCACTTATATCCGGTTTCCACAAAAGAAGGAATATTTGCAAACTGTTTTCTGTTAAATATTTTAACACTGCTGCTTAACACGACAAGAAAAAAGTGTAAGCTATCGATATTGGTAGTGTGTATACATTCATCATTCAACGTTCCGCGATCACGAGTATGTGATTTATCTCATCCGCATAAGACTGTGCCAGTCATATATACGCATCTTTATATTGGACCGTGCAGCATAAGGGGACCAGTCCACCTGATTGGGCTTAAGGAGTGATTGCTGGACGCCGCGAGTGGTTGCAGTAGCCATATTGTCAGAAACACTATCAGCCATCTATGTAGGTAAGCGGATACTACTCCCTTTATCACCTGACTAACTTCGTCCGCGTTGAAAAATAAAAGATATAACGCCGGACATACATTGACATTTGATATTATACTTTATTTTTATTTTATTTTTACTTTATTTTTAGATAGCACGTGGCCGCGGAATCGCCCGCGTGGAATATTTAGCTTATAGACATCCTGAAATTCCATTCTAAGAAATGGTGAAAGATTTTTTTAAATCGGATGATTATTTTCAAATATTACCTCCTACATACAAACATACATACTTTACCTATTTATAGTATTAGTATAGACTAGTGTAGATGCGTCCTTACCAACCTTACCATGAAGAAATACAGCCCCCACCGCCGGTGTCCTGAGCCTATGGAAATGCCAGTATCCCCTTTAGCATATAGCAGAACACTTCGTTCCAATTGAAGTTGTGATCGGAAAATTACATTATTTCGCTATACTGATAAAAGCATACGGTAGCGGTAGGATTACTTAAATTAGGTATATAAAGTATTGAAGACCGTTATATATTGCTAAAATATCAATAACTTGAATATAATACCTTAATTACTTTGTAACAAGAAATGTTAAATAATTTTGTTCTATGATGTGTTAAAATTTGAATCAAATTATTCCATACGCTGTCCATATTAATTCAGTTTAATTAATATAAATTATGTTATAAATTCTAAGTATATCTGTGTATGTTTTTAATACTGAACCATTAAACCAATATCAATTAAAGTTATTATAGAAATTACTCTGTAGGCAGTGGGGTAGCAATAGTCGTGATCAATAATCCATATCTACTTACTCTTAGTGTAATAGGAATGCATTTATGTAAAAGATTTTTTTTTGGAGAAAGGAAATTATATTAAATTAGACCCAAGCAATACAGCTTCGCCCGTTGGAATTGAGCGAGCTAGTATATATCTACATACGAGTGATACGAGTACATATTTGTATAATAAACGAGCCGTGTCTGTACATTACAATATTTAATAAAAATAAAAAAAATAACAATTTGTACACGTATATACCGAGGACAAAAAAATCGTTTTTACAATTTTTGTGTGTTTTCGGTTTGCCCGTTTGTCTGTGCGTTTGTGCACGCTAATTTTTGTAGTTTCACCTAAACCATTGCATACTTTATCATTATAATTTAATATCAGAATCTACGTATTAAATTTCCCAGAAATGTAATCCTGCGTCTTTTAATTCAGAAAATACTTGATATCTTCCGCTGGATATTCATTATTCACGAGATATACCTATGTGTAACAGTTAAAAAACTAGGTATGGGTGTATGTAATATAGGCTTTATTATATATTCAATACCAATCCATTTTTATTTTGAATGTTTTATTAGTGGGATTAATTCATTATCAAGAGTGGGATTAGCATTCCTCGAAGGAAGTAGATTTAATAAATTGATTGATAAAATAAAAACGGTATATATAAAATGAATGACTCCATTTGAAAGTGTTTAGTTCTCGTTGTTGAAATGTATACGGTGATAAATTTGGGACTCATTCTGTGCACTGCTATTGCAGGTACGACTTTTAATAATTATATCGTTTCCTATTAAGATTCTTTTAAGACTAGTTATCGCTGACGTATTTCAATAGGTTCTTGAGCGAAGTAAGTTTTGAGATATTTACATTTTAAATTTCTGTAGAAACTGTTTCGCGTTCTGTAACTGTAATTATGATAATTTAATTTAATTGTTTGAAAGTGTTCTCTATTGTATTACCTAAGTGTATAAAATATTTTTTGCAAGTTTTAAGGCTTCTATTGGCCAGATAACCTTATATTGCACTCATCTGTTTTTGAAAATGCAAGATGATTTTAAGTTGTCTGTCATATGGTTAATTAATGAAACAAAATTAAATGACACAAACAGATACGCGTGTAAACGACAACATGCTAGGTATGTGGGACGCATCTGGCTGTACAAGCGTTTACAAGTTACACAAATTGATAATAATTTTTTTAATGCAGAAATGGAATTTTATAATATTTCAGTGTCTTTATAAGATATATTTTGTAGATGTCTCTTTATGACAAGTAAAAAACAAACCTGACAACAGGCATTAGATGTTAAGATATTAACATCTAATTCTGATATTAAGATATCAGAGTCTTTAACTATTGTTTGGTAAAATTGTGCTTCAACGATACAGTGATATATCCAAATTCCGATACTGCGTTTTAAAAATAAACGATTTAAGAACCAGATAGAATAGCTATAATTTGTATCAAAACTTATCTCTCAGGATATCGTATTTTTATTCAGATATCCTACTACTGAAATAGTGCAGCGAAATGTAAAACTAATTTCTGACATAGTCTCTAATTTAGTACACTTTACTCCAGTCCATAGTTCTCCTCAAAAAGAAAACAGCTGTCTGATTCGATCTAATGTCATAATGATAATATAAGTACCTACCTATTCTAAATTAAAATTTAATCTAATAAAATTAGAAGTAATTAATTTACCTTTTATTAATTTAAGGTGAAAGCACTTTACCTAAATGAATAGGTAAATACCGAAAATAACTAATCCATCCACACTAAAGTTCCGTTTTGATAATGTATCCCTTATTCTTAATGCTAACAAGATTGGCAGCACATTTTAATTGTAGTTTCATTGTAGTTATTTAAAATAACCATTTCGAAGATGAAAAAATGTATTTATTGAAAACTAAAACTTGTCAATTGATAGTAAACAAAAAAAGAGCTCAGAAACAATTGAGAAAAGGTACTAAACTGTTTTTTCTTTATTACATTTATATACTAGCGATCCGCTCCGGCTTCGCACAGATGCAATTTTTTACACAAACCTTATCTACTCGTTTATTGCTCTTTACATTAGTGAAAACCGTATCGAAATCTGTTAGGTGGTTTAGAAGTTAGCAGAATGTAAATAGAAATAAATGCATTACTTATTTAAATATACAAATCTATATAGAGCTTTTAAGAGTTGACCTACTGTCGATGCGACAGTTTTTGTTTGATACCATTCTATGCACATATTTATTGGGCATGTTCACCTGGTAAATGAAATTAATGTACTTATATATAAATATATTTAAAAAGTTAAAACGGAATATATGATAAATCTTTATTTTGAAAGTCATGCTTCCAAAATAAAGACCACACAATAAAATTATTTTAAATACGAATCGCACCTACATTTTTATTAAATAAAAGTTCCCAACACCAAAACTGTTACCTATTTAATGCACAAAATAATAAAGATAAATGTATCTTTCAAGGTTGTCAAATAATCCAGCAACGTCATATATCCGTTCGTATCACTGATAAAGTTTTATCGATTAGAACGATGGTACACTTACTTAATTATATACCTAGTCCAACCTTAAGTTCTGTTACAAATGATTTATTTTTTATTTTTTATGACGTAAGGTAATCTTAATCAAACTTATATGCACATATAAGTCTCAGCAAAAAATAATAATAATTCTATTCAAAATGGCCACCTTTAGCTTTGATACAGGCTTTGGCAACGAATTTGTGGATTTACGCACTGTTTCTGCGATTATGGCCAGACTAATTATATATTACATGTAAACTCAAAATAAAATGTAACTATATTAATAAGTATTCTGATGTAGATACTTCTTAATATTGTATCTGTAGAAAGCCTGGCATAACGTTTAAATTTTAACCGTTAAAATTTGGCAATTATTTTTGCCAGTTATTAAGCTTAAAAAGCTTGTATATTTATTTAAAGTACCGTTTTATTTCAAAAACATAAATAATAATAATAAAAATAGAATTTAAGAGCTTTTCGCCCCAGAAGTATATTGTAGACTAGACAATAAGTACTTTTATTTTCATTTTCAGTGTCCAGTTTCAACTTGGAAGATGATGACATTGTCTTCCATTTATATACCTGGTTAGTATCATTTAAAATAACAACACCACAATAGTAATCAAACACATATATCCTCATACTTAAGTGTACATCATGAAAAAGAGGAAAACTTTTTTCTAGAACAACTCCGTTCTGTGATTATCGTCATAATATGTGATAATATCGACTGATCAGTACTTGGCGAACATCCTTTTGGACAATATAATGTAGACTCACTTATTATTTACCATTTAATATACAATATAGTAATGATATTGCAAACCGTCCTTGAGAAGCGGCACTTTAGGAAGAAGAAAAATTCCCAATTATAGATATGGCTGTTTCTATAAAAAAGGTCGCTGTATAAAAAAATAGTCTCATTTGCATGTAATTTCATCATCATAACTAATTTCAGCTAGCTAACTCTTCTGCGACAGTATTAAATTAAGAGTTTTAAGATTTTCTTAAACTCTTGTTAAGAGGAGATATTTTCATAGCAGTATGATGTTTTTAAAAGTAAAAAGAAAAAAATTCTCTTAAAAGTTGTGACTGCTAATGATGCTTCTTTTTTTTTTCGGATGAAGAAATGTTCTTCTACTCGTAGTTCCAATCGTGTGACTTTGTATTGTATTACGTGAACTACAACCACAAACCCAGTACTCCCAGACTAAAAAGCTTTCATAGTTGACCTTTGTAGGAATTTTATCAAGAACCTTGAGTGAAAGTATCCAATAGTTAGTAGAGTGGTTAACGCAATCAAGAGCTTGTCTGCTATTAGAAACCAACAAAAGTTTCAACATATTTTTAATACCCATGAGGTATTTTGGACATACCATTAGGTTTGGACATACTTTCTCAAGTATGTCCAAACCTAATATTGAAGCGTCCCGTTTCGTACGCAAAAGTAGCGAAACGACACTTACCTAGACAAAGTGTAGTAGCGATATCGTGTCATCGAATGGAACTGCCGGTTTATTAATGAATTCGCTTAAGTCGGCATCTAAAACTCCTTTGAATTTATCGATAAGATCTATTGGGTCAAAATGGCCATGAAAATGGGTCAAAATACTGAAATACGTAGTCATACAAGGTACGCATGTTATAAGAAAGATATTTCTTTTATTAATTTCAGGACTAATCCGCAAGCTAGTCAGCCCCTGTTTGCAAATGTCCCCTCGATCATGACCTCATCTTTCTCACTCACACGTCGCACTGTCGTCACCATACATAACAACGGTGAAGGTGTCGGTGGAAACTTTAACGCATTTGCTATACCAGGTGATTTATTTATATAATAGAATAATAGAATTGAAATGAATATACTGATTTCTGAAACCATTAATGGAAAGCCTGACTAGCATCAGTGATCTTGTATGCATTGACTGCGGCGACATAACAGTATTGTGTTTATCATTGTATATACTAGCATAAATATTTTTGTACTTGATCCCATTATACCACAGCGTATTTTAAGCGATTTAAATCCGAGGTAAGATACTCAAAGCTGCTCAAGGGATTTTACATTAAATCTGTATCATCATATATTACCCACCATCACGTTCCACTGCTGTATAGTCCACTACACAAGCTAACATCGGTGTATTACACATGTTTTCGATGATTGTTATTCTTCGAAGACAGGTGAATATTCTCACAATAGCTTGTGTCATCGTTAGGCAGAGTAATCATTATTTCTAATCATCGCAAGAAATTTTAATATGTGATGGTTATTCTATGTGATATTGGACTTTAATTATTATTTTATTTATTTAATTTAGGTTACATACAGCCATTATATAAAACTAAATTATGTATTATAATAAAGTACAAATAGGCCTAAAGAACCATAATTTGATTAAAGAGATAACTAAAACTAAGATAAGAAAAGGAAATTAGAATGGTATGTAGTGATAAATATTGAAAGAAAAAAAATAAAAGAAAAAAAATTAAATAACTATTTTTTTAAAAAGTAATTCGCCAACTTTCTTTTTGAATGATGTTAAATTAATTGAGAATATGTCGATATCATTTAGAACCTTATTATAGTGATATTTGGAACGATGTAGGAAGGAATTCTTAGCATAATTAGTTCGACAGTAGGGAATGTAAAATGTGTCTCTTGATCTTGTCCCGAGTTTTGGAACTTTGAAGTAAATAGATTCTAAGAGTGAGGAAGAATCAATGTGATTATTTATTATTTTATATAGGAAGACTGCGTCAAGATAAGCCCGCCTATCCTTTAAGGAATACAGTTTGTGTCTCAAAGCGCTTGTTTTATAATCGGTGAATACATTTCCTGTTTTATAATCTAACGATTTTATGAACTTATTATGTATTTTTTCAATCCTAGCTATATGCACCTCATATTGCGGATTCCATATTACACTTCCAAATTCCAAAATACTGCGTACAAATGCGAAGTATAATACTTTTAAAGTATTTGTCTGTTGAAAGGGTTTGCCTAGACGCAGAATTAAACCAAGTTTCTTAAAACCGTTAGCTACAATAGTATCAATGTGAAGATTAAATTGCAATTTAGAGTCCAGAATAATACCTAAGTCACGAATTTGATTAACAACTTTAATTTTGTTACCCGAGAGTGAATAGTTATAAAAAATAGGATTTCGTTTTCGAGAAAATGTAATAGTATAACATTTATCATTGTTGAGAAATAGCTGATTTAATCGACAGTATCTTTCAAAGGTATCTAGATTTTTTTGCAACTGCCTACAATCAGCTTCAGATTGAATGATTTTGAAGATTTTTGTGTCATCTGCGTATAGAAGGTGACAAGAGTTACTAAAGCAGGTTCCTATGTCATTAATATAAAGTGTGAACAGGAAGGGGCCAAGATGAGAACCCTGTGGGATACCGGAAGAAATCTCAAGAAATTTAGAACGATAACCTTTAAGTACTACTGCTTGATTCCGGTTCCTGATGTATGAATCCATCCATCTGAGTAGGTCACCATGTATACCAAGTTTCAATAATTTGTTCAATAATGTAGAGTGGTTTATTTTGTCGAAAGCTTTTGAGAAATCGGTATACACGGCGTCCACTTGATAGCCATCATCGAGAGCCCGTGTAATGAAGTCAGTGTAAAGTACTAGATTAGTATCAACAGAGCGACCGCGAAGGAAACCGTGTTGTTCGGGTGCAATATAACGAGATATTTGTTTAGTTAATTCATTAGTGATAATTTTTTCAAATAGTTTCGCAAAGACACATAATTTTGAGATTGGTCTATACTGTCTAACATCATGTATGTCACCTCCTTTTGGAATTGGGGTTATCAATGCCATCTTCCAAATATGAGGAAAACGTCCTTCTGTAAGTGATTTTGTAAAGATGATAGTAAGAGGTACAGATAATTCTTTTGCTAGATTAGATGCCAATATGGGATGCACTTCGTCGAATCCTGTTCCTTTATTGATATTTGTACGTTTTAATAACTCCATAATTAATCCCTGGGAGATAGCGATTGTATTGATATTTAGCGGTGACCATGAAACATCAGGTGCGTCAGAATATAAGTTACGGCTATCACCATCGTCACCAGTAACGTAGACAGAATTAAAATAGTCATTGAACATATTGCATATTTCCTTACTATCGGTTGATATGCGGTTTCCATATATCATGTGGGCAGGTATATTATTTGTAGAAAATTTAGATTTAATAAAAGTCCAAAAGTACTTCGGAGATGTAGTAATTTTCTCCTCGGAAAATGCAATATAATTGCGGTAGCATTCAGCTTCAAGGCGTTTCACTCTTTTGCGCAGAAATTTGAACTCTTCTCGATCTCTACAATTTCCATACTTTTTCCATTTTGCATGAGTTTTTAATTTTTCACGAGCTAGTTTTATTAAAGCCCTGGAATACCATGGAGGGTAACTTTTATTAATTTTTATTTTCTTTTTAGGAACAAATTCATTGATTAATTTATGAAAAATAAAATAAAAGTAAGTCACTGCTTCCTCAGTATTCAAATCTCTAAGACTCTGGGCCCAGTTAATACTCAGTAGACCATCACTTATTCGTTCAAAATTTCCTGCGTGATAAATATATTTAAAGCGATCGCAATCATTTAGGTATACTTCAAATGATAAATGAAGTATTGTTTCGATAGCTCTGTGATGGCTATCCTCGGGGGTGAGAGGTGAGGTGCAGGCTGTGACATTGCAGTTATGGTTACACAGTACAAGATCAAGAACGCGTTCATTAATATTATGACAACCGTTATATTGTGAAAGATCACTTAAATTCATAAAATCCGATAGGAGGGTTACTATATTGCTGTTGTTGTTATTTAATAAATTTAATTGAGAGAATTCATCAAAGATCCAATCGGCTTGAGATATGTTGAAGTCACCTAATATTAAAAAAATGGAACCATTTTTTTCGTTGCAAATTAATTCACAAGTATTGTCAAAAAATGTTTGCAGTGAAGATAGGTGGTTACTTTTGTGTGGAAAATAACAACAAGCAACGTTTAATGATAATGAATCACAGTGTGATGTTAAGCTCGAACGAGACGCGGCATGTGCCATCGTACGGGTGGTAGAGCTTAGTTCGATGCTCAGCCATAACTCTTCGGAGTCGCGTGATGATCGCCACTCGTCACGTCGGCGGACAATTAGTTCCCGACGTACTGCTATTAAGATTCCGCCGCCTCTCGATCGCTCTCCTTCTTGAGAACGATCGCGTCTATACACAACATAATTGCTATAGAAAAATTCTGCGTCGTCAAAATCTGGCGTTAGCCAGGTCTCTGTAAGACAGATTAGATCATAGTTAGATTGCAAAACATTTGAAAGAAACGCATGTGACTTAGTACGCAGCCCTCTTACATTCTGGTAATAGATATTTAGACTGTTAAGATTAAGCATTATTTAAAGGAGGTAAACACGAATATATATACATATCCAGTAATATATATTTGGTGTTTAGGTAAAGATATTTCCCTTCCGAGAATGCAATAGGTATATAGTTGGTGTATTTTGCACTTAAAAATGAAGAGTGTAACAATGAATTTAAATGAATAATTTCTAAAATGTCTACATAATTTATTTATAATTGTATAATTAACAAATTAATATAATTAATTCTACGAGTATCGATAGAAATTCCTAAATGAGGCTTGTATTTTCTAGTAAACCAGCAAACTATGCTCTAGATTACAGATGTTACGAAATCTGAGTTTATCAATTCAAATATAATAATTATATGAAAAGTGAATAATTAGCTGCATTTAAACATTTTTATTGAAAATCTATGTCCAATAGGAGACACTACGAGCTGATTACGTTGATACAATAATATAAATACGTAAACAAAAGGAATATCAGACCAATCCTGTCAAAATCTTTATAAATTTGGAACCAAGGGACAATATTGTTTATAATTGTTTTAGTATATAATATTAATAGAAATATAATGATTAATTGCATCTCACAGCTCATTTGTCGGCCGAAGATGTAAACGTCATTGCTGTTGACTGGAGTCCTGGAGCATCAGAATATTCTTTGGGCTTGGCAAATGCACCACAGGTTGGACAACGTACCGCCGAATTCATAAACGTCCTCATAACAAATTTTGGCTACAGTGCCGATATGGTCCGCATCGTTGGTGTGGGGCTCGGGGCGCATATTGCTGGTATCGCCGCAAGAAACGTCCAAGGAAACGTCCCACACATTATAGGTAATAAAAAGAGATAAGTGGAGATCAATAAATGTTTTAATATTAACGGAATAATTAATTAAAGGAATACTCCAAAACTTTTGTAATACAAACTTCGCCAGACATACATATATTGAACCAAAATGCGTTGAGTTAATTAAACCCGCCACCAGTCAAACTGAAAATCAGCAATAGATGATGCTAAACACAAAGCTTACCTTGAGTCTATAAGTAAAATTTAACGATATTCCTATATCTTGTACTAGTATTGACAGGGCACATTGGAATTTTTTGTCATAAACTAGACAGTCCGTGAACTAAAAGCCGGTGTCTTGTCTTTGGTGAGTGAGTGAGACATATTATGACAGAGCCTAATTATCAAGAACGGCAGCATATTGCAATTCCTACTGTGGCATTGCTAGTGTTAATAAACGATGGTAACAACCTGCCATCAACCCTCAGCTTGCTTGTCACCCTTTACATAAAAGATGTAGCAATCGTGTATACTTATATACTTATATACATATACATATATGACGTGTTAATATAATAAAGTAATTCAATACCATTTATTACAGCTCTGGACCCATCTTTGCATGGTTGGACTCACCATCCCGATAAATTAAGTACCGACGCCGCAAACTTAGTAGAAGTTCTCCACACTACCGCAGGAGAGCTTGGCTACGATTTCCCTCTTGGACATCTAGACTTTTACGCTAACGGAGGCACCTTTCAAACTGGATGCAGTACTGACATAAGTTGCTCACATATATACTCTTACGCGTTTTACGCGGAATCTATTACGAGGGAAGTGAATGGCGGTAACAGTTTCATAGGGACAGCATGCGATGGATACCAACAAGCTATCACACTTCAATGCACTGGCGATAGGGACGCTACTTTTGGAGGAGTCAGCGTCAAGACGGGGTATATAAGTTATTCTTGATAAATGCAATTGCCAAGTGTTAATTAAGTACATAACTTGAATATTTTGTGTGTTTCAGCCCTACTGGTGTCTACATCTTCTTGACAAACATCTCGCCTCCTTTCGCTAGAAATTAGAAGAATGACTTGAAATTTTTTAACTGTGCATAGAGATGTATTATTACAAATATATGGTATCAACTATTTTTTGTAGTATTTTATTATTACCTAGGTCCATAAGCAGCTACGAGTTATTTGAACTAAAGCCTAGTTCGCATTATGCTAGTATTTTAGTCTAGTAGCGATTAATTTAGTAGCTAAAATACTCGCTTCTGCACCAAAATCGTTCGCACTTCGTTCGAATACAGTTTACAAGTGAATGGTGTTTTGTAAGATGGACAGCCTACAGCGCAATAAAGTAAATAAACTGATTGAGTTAACCTTAACGGCGATTTTAGAACAGGTACATGAGGAAATTTATGTGATTAATTAAAAGAAGCTATGGATACGAAAATGGATCTATTAAAGGGATAAACTAGGAGCTACTAATTGTCTTCTGAGGGAATTAGCATTGGAAGATCCCAAAGAATACTTCGATAGTTTGACAATGTCTGAAAGACAATGTAAATTTTCTGCGTAAAGATATCCTTTTAAGAAGTGCGATTCGTGCAATTATAAAATTACAAGCAGTTTTATACCTTCTTGCTACTGGATGTAGTTTAAGGACACCCACACACATATTTAGATTCGGATAATCAACTATTTCCGAATTCATCATTAAAGTTTGTGAATCGCGCGTCCGTACGCACCAAAGAGTATATAATCACTTGGTACGCACCACGCGTCCGTACGCCAGTGAGCACGGACGTGTGGTGGGAGGTGCTACTCGCCCGATAAAAATAGAATAATGGATCGGCTCGACTTAATTCCTTACTAAACTACTCGACTAAATTTTTGGTGTACAGACACTTTTAGCTACTAAATTACTCGCTACTAGAATAAAATACTAGCATAATGCGAACTAGGCTTAAGAGATAGTATTTCACAAAAGATATAATAACTGCATACTTTTACGCAATTAAAAGATTGAGATCTGCTTAGTGGCTTGCAAAATATATTTTATAGTAACAAATGTACATAGATAAGAAAAGGAAAAATGAACTTTACAAAATACAAGGAGAAAAACTTAAAGAAAGATTATTTCCATATATACGCTATTAGTTTTGCTAATAGCGTATTCATAAAAAAATAATAGGTCGAGGGAAAAGTTTCTTCGCATTTAATATGAAATTTCAAGACTTTTTTTTTTTTTTAATGTTTATTTACATTTAATTAATTTAATGTGCCATTTTGTTCTTTTTTTTTTATTATATATGGGTTTGCTCTTGACTAGCATCTATCCATGTAGGAAGGATCAGGCCGAAGATGGAGCGAGCTCACCCAGAAGATGCCTATTCACTCGAACCTTGAAAAGACCTGGGTTATATGTGGGTTATATGAGCTCGGAAATACAGACGCCGGCAGGGAGTTCCAATCCTTAGCAGTGCGCATCACAAAAGATGTTTTAAAGCGCTTGGTCCGAATTATATTATTATTGTTCGATGATTTTTGCCATCTTGTATGTAGTGAAATGATCCCGTTGCTGTAGAAATTTTGGGACTTCTGATAAAAAAAACGTGACAAATAATTTGGCAGTCCTCTCTTTATATTAACCTGCCTGACACTGCCTAAAGAATTGTGAAGAGACCGAAACAGGTGGAAATCGGAAGATGCAAGGTCAGGGCTATATGGCGGATGCATTAACACCTCCCAGACACTCTCTTAAATTTTGCTGAGTGGTTAAATATGTGTGTGGTCTAGCGTTGTCGTGATGAAAGACCACCCTTTCTATTGATCAATTAGGCCGCAAAGAAAGAATATGATATTAAAATCAACTTTTTTGTGTGGAAACTGGCATATCGAACCGCCGCCATTTTGATTTTTTTTTTAATCGCGCGCAAAAAATGTCAAGTAAGATGGTACCCTAAAGTGTCACGTTACCGAGATATTTGTAGATAAATCTCGGTAACGGATCGATATATCAGTACAACTACAATAATTAAAAATAGACTTACATATTACGTGTATATATGGGTAAGATTGTATCCAAATAATCGTTCCCATGTTGATTATTATTATTATTATTATTATTATTAATGTTTATTGGAAGAGAATAGGTACAATCTTCTACTCCTTAATTCAGGCTTCAGCTTTGAAAATAAATAATAGTCACTGAGGACTAGATCAGGACTATTCTATGAAGTCACATCCAGTGTGTCCAGATTGGAAAATTGAAATTACAGTGTGGGCTATGTGAAATTACAGTATTTTGATTAAAATTACAGTGTTTTATCAGGCAAAATTACAGCGTGTTTTACAGTAAATTGAAATCAAATTTAAAAATTTTTTGGCTATTAAATGTATTATTATAATTAAAATTGAAAAAATGATAATTTATTTTTTATTCACTGTCACTTTGGTTTATCACTTTCAGAAGTAGTTTTCGGCATATTTAAACTTTTTAAACAATCAATCAGTTCCTTGAATCCCACAAAACCCATACCAAACCACACTAATAAGTAAGTACTTTGTCCAACGAATTACGAAATAATAAATGTGACAGTGACAGTAAATACAATATAAAACATCACACAACATACCACGCTAGATGTAAAAGCCTCACATTAAAACCCATACCGAAACTAAAATCGAACAACATAATTTGACTGCGTAATAACTCCATAAAACTTCAGGGTATTCCCCGCCGCTGAATCGTAGACTAAACAAAACGTTTCGTTTCACGCATTTATATAGATATTTTTTGGAATTACAATTTTTTTCTATAGATATAAAAGGTTTTCATATAAACAAAAATTACAGTACTTTTCATACACTGTATTCACCTTAATACAGTGTACAGTAGATTTAGTAAATTTTAGTAGAATTACAGTAAATCTACTGTAATTACAGTGTATCTGGAAACACTGGTCACATCTTAAAACAGCAGTCTTCCCTACTGCGGCGCACGCCTTTACTTATTTTTCCTCTACATTTTTGCTTGACCACTTCACGTAATGAAGGTTACTAGTATGGTTTTCGATACTTTTTCTGCCACCAGGCGGCGCTTCGTAGGCGTCAGGTCTAAACAGCTGTCAGATAGTTGACAGTTCATTGGACCTGACGCTACAGTACTGCCATCTCAATTAGACCGTTTCAGAAACTCGGTAAGGTTAGCATAATAGCTTTCTGTCATCGTAGTATTGCGTTCTTTTATGTGTATGAGCAATAAATTATGACAAATCGTGACATTATATATATTTATTACAATTAAAATGATATTATGTGTATACACAATACACATATACACAAATAGTTTTAATTGTCATAATTTTTTTATATAAATATTTTTTCAATTGTTATATAAATATAAAATGTTGGTATACCCATCCTCTCTGCTCACCAAAAAAATCTATTGAAGTCGGTAATACTTTTTCGAAGATTAGCCAACAAACCAACACATAATATATTATAAATGGTGCCATCCTAATAATATTATAAATGGGAAAGTTGGTATGTTTGTTACTCAATCATGCAAAAACGGCTGAACGAGTTTGGGTAAAATTTCGCACACAGATAGTTTAGATATTTACCTGGACACAGGATACTCTTATCCTGGAAAAATATCTTGTGGGATTTTCAAAAACACATTACAGCGCGTACGAAGTCGAGTTTTATATAAAGCATATACATGTGTTTCATTATATATTTTAAAATATTTTTTTATTGTAGGATTTTATTGTAATATAAGTCTAAAATTAATTTGAAAACAAAATAAATAATTCCTTGTTATCCCTTGATATTTAAATCAATTTATTATAAATAGTGTTAGTAGGTATAGTATTCGTAGCATAATTTATAAATAGTTATTAAGTATTAAATATCACGTTTATGTTAATTATCAAATTAAATATTATCTGTTAGAGTTATGACGATAAATGGAGATTAATATGATAAAATTCAAATAAATAAACTTGTATTTCAAAAAATCATTAAAAGTGGATATTTGCCGAAGCTATGAAGCTCCTAGTGGTTCTCGCTTCCTCATTTGCGTGTTTGTATCATTAAAATATTATTTTAATTTATTATTCCTTTTTTTTTACATAACATAACAATTTAAAAAATGTTCTAATGGATAAAAAAGAAGTATTTGAAAAAAAAGTACTGTAAGTAATTATTTTTTATTTTTATTCCAGTAATCGCTGGTCATTCAATTCCCTTGGTTCCTGGGGATAACAGCCATTACGTGGAGGGAGAAAGCCGATACATATGGATGCCCAATGATGATGGAGTGCCTGTGTTGATAGATCTACACGAACCAGCGGATGAATCTGTGTTGAGTACTAGAAATGGTGCTAATAACCAATATTGGCTTTACACAAGGTTAGTACGAATAGAATAGACGAGTCCAGTTATCTTTATAAAAAATTGTATTGGTGAAATTTAACTCAGTTAACCCAGGAAGTATTGGTTAAATAGTCAATAATTAGTAAAATAAATACCTAATAAGTTAAATAAGCAGCACAACCAATAGAAGGTGCTGGAGTTAAGAAATAACGATAACATTTTTAATTATAAAAAGTAATATACAGTCCATTATAAAGAAATTATGAAAACATGTTTGTTCTTGGTAAATAATATTTTATTAAATTTTGTATATAAAATTTTCTGTTGGAAATATATAAATTAATATAACCTAAAACCTAAAAGGAATTTTGTGACTTTGTCTCAAAATTTGTTTTGTACCCTTTAAAATTCTTATAGGTCCAACCCAAACAATCCACAAATCATTGTAAACGGCAACGCAAACACCATCTGGAATTCTAATTACGTAGCCAGCAGACCACTCAAAGTTATAGTCCATGGGTGGAATAATAATGGTCATAGCTCAGTCAACACTCAGTCAACTGCTGCTTTTCTAGCTGTTGGTGATTTCAATGTCATTGTTGTGGACTGGAGTGCTCTTGCTAACAGTAATTATGCTACTGCTGCATTAGGTGTACCAAATGTCGGTGTACACCTGGGTAACTTCTTGGTTTGGCTAATCAACACAGCTGGTGGAAACTGGAACAATGTGCATTTGGTTGGCTACAGTTTGGGAGCTCATGCCGTTGGCAATGCTGGCCGGACAACTGGCTCGCGCCCTGCTAGAATCACTGGTTAGTACTGATTTTATTAGTGAATTACTTTTATCAGTACTTGGAAAATGCAGTTTTTTTTACAGGTGAGTTAACAAAAGTTGAATTGTATAACATTTCGCTTACGTAGCGATAAGATGGAAGGCATAAAACATGGTGATACAAAACATATTAATGGACCGCGAGCCACCAACTAAGATTTTTATGACCTAGTTCCTCTCGGGCGATAACTCTAAAAATACTTTTTTTCTACGTGTATGGAAGGGTATCGTTGCTCAACCCACCCAAGGAGCCACAGCTGACGTTTACAAGGATTCATGATACAACTCTCTGAAGCATTTTACGGGTAATTAACCGAGAGGAAATGATTGAAGAAATTTTCACCTGGCTCGTGTATTCATAACTACCGTGAAAACGTCAGCTGTAGTTTGCCTACTTATAATGGCATTTTTACTGGCCATGAATATTAACTTTATAAGATATGAATATTAACTTAATATTAACTTATTATAATTAATAATTATAATTAATGAATATCAACTTTTTATGTCTGAATATCACCTATCTTAACATATTCAGGATTAGGATCATATCGGGTTATTCATTTACAGGACTAGATCCTGCCGGTCCAGGATGGGGAAGTGCATCCGGTACTATCAATGCTAATGACGCACAATACGTTGAAGCTATACATACCGATGGCGGCTTACTTGGCATATTCAGCCCTGTGGGAAATGCTAACTTCTATCCTAACGGTGGAAGGAATCCACAACCAGGATGTACGCTCAGTACTTGTTCTCATAGTCGTGTTACGGAACTGTTCGCTGCGAGCGTACAATTTAATCATTTAGTTGGAAGACAATGCACCGATATCAATCAAGCACAAAATGTACAATGTTCAGGCAGTACTTTGAACTTAGGAAACAGTATACTGACAAAGCGAGGGTAAGTGCATCACTTTTCTCAAATTAAGTAAATAGGTAATTGAATGTTGGTCTGCTGAGAAAAGGCTACAGCTTAACGTGGAAAATCTTTAGAAGAATCAATTTATTGTCAGAACTTTTAGGATTAGCTAGCTTAAGTAGAAGTATCTGTAGGTGGACCACATTACTTGTAGAAGATAACATAACGGTTCGAAAAGTAAGGTTCTCGAATGGCGGCCGTGTATACCACAAATGCCACGCTGAACAGAACCCCACAGGTTGTCCAATTTAGTAAAAGTTATGAAAAACCAGTGAATGAGGGCTGTCTAATGTAGCAGATCTATGTTCTTTTTACGTATATAAGGGTGGTTTGCAGATTATAATAGGTTATATCCTAGCTCATAATGGAATTAAATTCGTCATTAATTTCTCCGGATAATTTCCAAATAATACCATAATATGCATTAGTCGAAGCAAGCATCAGTTTCGATTGAATTGCTCGAGACTAGCCTAATAAAATTAAAGTAGTCTTCTAAGACGTTTCCATGAATAAATCTAGAATATTGGTATTATATACCAATAACTTTAGGCCCCACTGTAAGCTATAGTTTTTCTGGCATCTGCTGCAGCACTTATCAAAATGATGTTCTGCTTGATTTAGTTTAAAGTAAGGTATATACCGTATATACCTTTAAATTAAAAAAAAATGTCTGTGGTTTCTATACAACGAACGTCTCTATCACAATTACACTACAATTGACGAAACTCAGTCGAAATATAAACATTTTTTTATAACAATTATAATATAACAATTTTTTTTTCTAGCTATTGATCATTCCGTCACCTATGCTCCCCGAGCTTCAAACATTATATGCAGTCTATTTGATATTTTAAAATTCTCCATACCGTAATGTAGTGTGTAGAAATTGTAGAAAATCTACACCGTTGTGTAGAAAATTACCAGTATAAATGAACTGTAGTAAGAATTTCTTTTCCTTCGTGCTGACTCTCATCATCACAATTGTGACAATAATGATGGGCAATTAATATCGAATACAATATTTCGATTTTTCACAAGACTCCAGTTTGAAATTATTGGTTTGTTAGAGTATTTAAGTGCGCCGATATTCTCCCGTCGTCGCTGTCGGTCAGAGTGACCAACAATTATGTTGATGTGCGATCCTCGGTTGGCTTAAATAGTCATTGAATTTTGTATTTTTTTTTCAGTGATGGATTATTCGGATTGACCACCGGCAACTCTTGGCCATTCTAAAGGTTCAAGTTTTTATAACAAATATTTGAAATATGTTACAAAAAAATGCTTGAAAACTTAATTTGGTGTGATCAAATAAAACAATAAAAAGTTGATGAATGTCAGTTTATTTTTTAATGCTCCCAAAATTTACTCATAATTATTAATAAATAATTTAATAATTACAATAATATCTATGCCTCTATTTTAATTTTAGGTAAATACAAGATAAGCAATATCAATTATAGTGTAATTATTTATTCTTCAAGGTATCAGATACAATCAGGTTCTAAAAGTTGTTTGTGATTTTATCAATCATTCGATTGTTATTCAATCTATCAATCAATCAAAAATTGATTATGAATGTACGTGAAAAGAAATATCAGATAAAAATTCAATTTACAAATTTAACAGTTTCTGTAATCTTGCCTATTTATGTTACCTTTTCTGATTAAAACAGAAAGTAGAAACAAGCATGAGTAGTTACAGCAAACGCTATAGATACGCCTATATTTTTTTATAGCCTGCATACTCCACTTATTTCATTCTTCCCGAAAACACTTGCATTTTTTATTTTATTTGTCTTTTTTTTATTTTGGCTAATTTCCAATCCGTACTAATATTATAAATGTAAACGCAACTCTGTCTGTCGGTCTGTCTGTTACCTTTTCACGCCTTAACTACTTAACCAATCATCATGAAATTTTGCATACACATTGTCAGGGATATAGAAAAGGGATATAGACCTTTTATCCAGAAAAAAAAGTACTGTTTCCTAGGGGTCACAAAAATAAAAATCTAACGCCTGGCAAAACTATACCAGCAGTAAAGGTTGAATAAATTATTCTTCATATATTTTATCAGCCGTTATATTTCTAGTTTTTTTCAAAGCGGACGTTCTTGATCTTTACAGTCGATCTTGATAGGATAACGAAGAAGGAAGAGAATAAGTAAATGAGTTTTGGCATCGTTTCTCAATTGTTTGTAAATAGGGTCCGTCCAATTTATGTGCAGTGTACCCTACCATGAATATATTATATATTGTAGAGAAAATAACAATCTGGGTCGAGAAATATAGGTATATTAATAAGAGAAATGTACATTAATAAGTAAGTATATCTATTGAAGTTCTAGCATCAACGAAAGTTTTCTAAGAAAATGCTAGAAATTTGGGACACATCTCTATGTTTGAGACTGAATGTCTCAAATTTATTATAGGCTTATTTTTTGTTTAAACTATGTTTGTCGGTATTACTACTACGAAACAGAATATCAAGCTGATAATAATTGTATAGCAAAATTCTTTGCAATCTTACAATAGTAATTTTAAAATGATGTCACAGCTATTAAAATGTTTAACAAAAGCTATGATTATCCACAAAAATGACGATCTTAATCGAACATCCAATAATTATTCTTTATGCTTTCTAAAAATAAACTTCTGACACATATTAAACTTTCGGAAGAAATTTTTATGTGAAAAGTGAAAATTTCTTTTCACTTTTCACATAAAAAAAATCCATTTAAATCTTAAAAAAAAATCGGAGTAACAGTCTGATAGGTCTATCTACTTTATTTTCTACTTTTATATGTTTCTTTTATATTATTAAAAGTATAGCGTTTTGTAAATTATTATGTAGCACGAATCATAATACAAATTTATTATCAGATAATGTACAGAAAAAAAAAATTACAGTCTTTTTAGAATATTTAAATTGACCCATAGAATTACCAAAACTTATTGACACTATCATCAATTATTGTCATCATCTCAATAGTGAGACGTCTAGAGCTAAAAATAGGCTATGTTTAAAACGAAAATTTACCATGGGACAGGTCAAAAGCAGCCTGGATCAAGCGTCGAATTGCAGCGCTTATTAGGTGGTCTGTTCATCTTGTGGGTGGACTCCAGTCGAAAACCTTGCGGGCCAGCAGGGGCTATCGACTCTCCGTATACTACCTGTGCGAGTATATGCACTGACCGTTGTCACTTTTCCATTTTGTCACCGTCATTACGTAGATGTGATGAAGAACATGAAAGAGTGACAAAAGCAATTTATAGCTTTAGTCGATCTCAAGTCAACTTCAACTTCAACTTTTGTTAATGGCAACCGGTTCAGGCGTACAGTGTGGATTTGATGTGCACGTTGAAATAAACGGACACAAGACATCACAAAACAGATTAAAAACATACAGACAATACATAACAAAGGAAAAGAACAAAAGCGGGGGCAAGCAATCGATTAGATTAGAGTTGTGAATGGATGTATTTCATTAAGGAATTTAGAACAAATTTTTTTGGCAGATGAAAGAAACAGAAGAGATTAGATCTGTGGGTTTGGGTACGCAATGAGTGAGAATAGTCGATCACTAAAACACAAAGTTGTGATTTTATATCAATTTGGCATTGTTTGTCACCGTGGCTGTTCATAATTGAATGCACGTCATCAGTGAACTTGATCATAATGACAAACAACAACATCTCTGTCTGTCTCTCTCTATGTGAAGTATTAGGTAAAAGTATTAATGAGTTAAACACTAAGTTGGAGTTATTTTGTTTGTAAATAAATAAATAATTTAATTATATTAAATTCACTCTTTCACCTTAGTTGAATTACTTGTTAGTATAATATAAGCTATAGAAAACGCCCAATTTGAGTAATTATCAGGTCTTTTTAATTTCTGAAAAGATGAATTTATAAGCACATTCCCGGTCATGGATAAGGAAGATGTAGGTAGATTTTGACTGAAAACTTGTAACTATTAACGTTCACATAGTGTATTCATTGTAAAGTTTACAAGATGTTATTTTTACAATTTTTTTAACTGTCAAATATAAAAAAAGAAAATTACTCCAACATAAACTTTCTTATCTTAATCTTAATATAATTATTATGATTATGCTAATCACGTCATTGGTGATTCTTTGTTACGGTTAGTATTTTTCTCACCAAACTTGGGTTCGTCTTTTAAAAATGTTCCAGAGCGTTCCGTGACGGTGCTGGTCGCTCGTAAGTAGGTGTGTCGTAATCTCGTAAGTCGCTATGCATAGCATATCCTCCAACTATTTTAATGACAATCATAGCGGAACTGAATTTTGTTGCGTTCATCCCAGGCATGCCAGCCATAACTTATTTTTTGAAGGACCAAATGTAGGGAGGAATCGAGTAGTGTTCCTGTGTATCTTCTAAGTTGGGTAGACGGCCAATTTAGAGCTATAAGGTGAGAAAGGTAATTAAAAATAAGACTAACATCACGTAATGTGGAATATCATTACAAAATAATATTCGGCACTGCCAGACGCTACCCGTGGCCCAAACCAGGGTAGAGAGCGGGTAGCGGAAAGGATGTCTCTATTATAAATTGAAGCTTAGCTTCTTGATACAAAGATGACTAGATCAACAACAATTATGAGTAAGGCTGAAAACAATATTATTTTATTGTAAATATGTAAACAATGATTTAAAAAAGTATACTAAACTGTTTCATACATGCTAGAGAATATGTTTTTGTAATTTTGGTAATTTGTAATCAATTTAAAAGTTTCATTTAACTGTATTGACTTGTATTTTATTTACAACCCATATAAGCCATCCATAAGAACTCATTGTTAGATAAAATTCCGTGATTGAAATCAATAAAAAACTGATAATAACTGATAATAACACAAACCAGTAGGTATTGTGATTCACAATACCTACTGGTTGGCAGCATCTGTGAATTGGAACTTCGAAGTCTGGAATCACCACCACACAAAACAGAAGTTAGAATGCTGTCCGCAATTTTTGCATGCGGGTCTCCACTGAGAACCCGATTTCGTAATACTTTTTTGGCGATTAGAAAACAAACCAACAAACAGATAATTGCATAATGCTACCCGAATTCTAATACATATTATAAATGCGACAAAATTTAGCACACAGACAGTTTATTACCTGGAATAATATTACTTGTTACAGCCCGTGCGAGCGTGCACGGTTTTATATAAAGCATGTGTTTCATTTTGCATTTTAAAACAACTTATTCATTGTGGGTCATTATAGTAATATAAGTGCAAATTTAATTTGAAAACAAAATTTGCAAATTTTGTTATAAATAGTAATTAAGTACCTATTAAATATCTTGTTTACGTTAATTATCAAATTAACTATTATCTACTAGAGTTATGACGATAAATGGAGATTAATATGATTAAATTCAAATAAATACATTTGTATTTCAAAAAACAAAGTGGAGATTAGCTGAAACTATGAAGCTCCTAGTGGTCCTCGCTTCCTCATTTGCGTGTTTGTGTTACCAAAATATTATTTTAATTTATTATTCCTTTTTTTACTTTACATTAGAATATAATCTCTTTAAAAATGTTCTAATGGATAAAAAGTATTAAAAAAAAAGTAAAAAGTAAAAAAGTAATTATTTTTTATTTTTATTCCAGTAATCGCAGGTCATTCAATTCCCTTGGTCCCTGGGGATAACAGCCATTATGTGGAGGGAGAAAGCCGATACATATGGATGCCCAGTGATGATGGGGTGCCTGTGTTGGTAGATCTGCACGAACCAGCGGATGAATCTGTGTTGAGTACTAGAAATGGTGCTAACAACCAATATTGGCTTTACACAAGGTACGAATAGAAGAGACGAGTCCATTTATCTTTATAAAAAATTGTATTGATGAAATTAAACTCAGTCATCCCAGTAAGTATTAGTTAAATAGTCAATAATTAGTAAAATAAATACCTAATAAGTTAAATAAGCAGCACAAAGAAATAACGATAACATTTTTATTTATAAAAAGTAATATAGAGTCCATACAGTATAAAGAAATTATGAAAAAATGTTTGTTCTTGCTAAATAATATTTTATTAAATTTTGTGTATAAAATATCCTATCGAAAATATAAATAAAAAGAAGCGCAATACCTTTGCGCAGACTTATTAATATAAATTATTATTTTAAAAAAATTTGCCATGTGTTATTTTGGTCGTTTTTTTTACATTGCATATTATTTTTTATTACCTACAAATTTTATTACTATGTTTCAAAACTTGTCATGTAATCCCATGCTTGACCCTATAAAATTCTTGTAGGTCCAACCCAAACAATCCACAAATCATTGTAAACGGCAACGCAAACACCATCTGGAATTCTAATTACGTAGCCAGCAGACCACTCAAAGTTATAGTTCATGGGTGGATTAGTAATGGTCACGGTTTAGTCAACACTATATCGACTGCTGCTTTTCTAGCTGTTGGTGATTTTAATGTCATTGTTGTGGACTGGAGTGCTCTTGCTAACAGTAATTATGCTACTGCTGCATTAGGTGTACCAAATGTCGGTGTACACCTAGGTAACTTCTTGGTTTGGCTAATCAACACAACTGGTGGAAACTGGAACAATGTGCATTTGGTTGGCTACAGTTTGGGAGCTCATGTCGTTGGTAATGCTGGCCGGACAACTGGCTCGCGGCCTGCTAGAATCACTGGTTAGTACTGATTTTCTTGGTAAATTACTCTTATCAATACTTGGGAAATGCAGTTCTGTTAAGTGATTTAACCAAAGTTGGTTCATGCAATATTTCGCTTGTGTAGCGATGGAAAGGCGCAAGACATGATGATACACAGCATACCTCTGCCTTTTAATCTGTACTAAAAGTAACTACTGTGAAAACGCCAGCTGTAGTTTACCTACTTAATAATCCGAATGTCACCTATTCTAACATATTCAAGATTAGAATCATATTGGGCTATTCATTTACAGGACTAGATCCTGCCGGTGGAGAATGGGAAAGTGATTCCCATTGTATCAATGCTAATGACGCACAATACGTTGAAGCTATACATACCGATGGCGGCATACTTGGTATCTTAACCCCTGTGGGAAATGCTGACTTCTATCCTAACGGTGGAAGGAATCCACAACCAGGATGTACGCTCAGTGTTTGTTCTCATGATCGTGCTCCAGAACTGTTCGCTGCAAGCGTACAATTTAATCATTTAGTTGGCAGACAATGCACTGACATCAATCAAGCACAAAATGTACAATGTTCAGGTAGTACTTTGAACTTAGGAAACAGTATACTGACAAAGCGAGGGTAAGTGCATCACTTTTCTCAAATTAAGTAAATAGGTAATTGAATGTTGGTCTGCTGAGAAAAGGCTAGGTTACAGCGTAACGTGGAAAATCTTTAGAAGAATCAATTTCTTATCACAACTTCTAGGATTAGTTAGCTTAAGTAGAAGTATCTGTAGGTGGACCACATTACTTGTAGAAGATAACATAACGGTTGGAAAAGCAAGGTTCTCGAATGACGGCAGTGTGTACCACAAATGCTACTCTGAATAGAACTCCACAGGTCGTTCAATTACATATAGTAAAAGTTACAAAAAACCAGTGAATGCGGGCTGTCTATATAGCAAATCTATGTTCAGTAGAGGACCTCTGTCAACTAATAAGATTTGAAAATATCCTGTTACAAGGGTGATTTACAGATTATATTAGGTTATCAGAACCTTATCTATGATCAGAACCTTATCTATGAATAAATTTAAAGATGTCATTAAAACCAAACTCCTCTCGAAAGGCTATTATATGGTTACTGATTATTTAAGTGACAATGAAGCCTGGAATTAAAGCCTGGATTCGGAGCTCATACTATGCTTAGTATTGTATACTTTAGGTATTAAGTGTATGATTATAATTATTGTAATTTTTTTATATTGTAAAGATGACAAAAAGAATAGTATCCTGAGTTTCTTTCGGAGTTTCTTCTCAGGATCGTCATCTTGACTTTTTTCCGAAACCCTGGTAAATTTAAATTTAACTGGTAATTCTAAATTACGATCATAAGAGTTTCTTGGAGAAACCTAATTGATAAATAAATATTTTGATTTTGATTTGATTTATATTATAATTTATAAGGTGTGTAAAAAATGTAGAAAATCTACACGTGTGTATAAATCATCTACGGTGTGTATAATATCGCTGTCGGTCAGAGTGGCCTAAGTAATTAGTGAACTGGCCGTATGTTTTAAGGTTGGCCTTTCATATACTTTATTTAGAATTTTGTATTTTTTTTTCAGTGATGGATTATTCGGATTGACCACCGGCAACTCTTGGCCATTCTAAAGGATCAAGTTTTCAGAACAAATATTTAAAATTTGTTACAAAAAATGTTTGAAAATTAGGACTTCATTTTGTTTGATTAAATAGAACAATAAAAAAGTTAATGAAATTAAGTTTATTTTTAATGCTCCCAAAATTTACTTATAATTATTAATGAACAATTTAGTAATTAGAATAATATCTAAATACGCACGTCATAAATGAACTTGAAAGAGTGATAAACATCAAAATTGTGCGGTAAGATTTACACATCTCTTTCTGGCTCTCTAACTTCAAAATATTAACGAGTTAGAGAATCTATAAACGTCCTCTAATAACTTTGTATGTGTGATCTACGCCCCTTTATATAGCTTATAGCACAATACACCTAAGTTGAAGTTATTTTATTTGTAAATAAATAATTAATTTAATTATATTAAATTCAATATAGGTCAATATACATACATGTCAACATAGGCTATAGAAAACGCCCAATTTTCGTAATTATTAGGTTCTTTTAATTTTTGAAAAGATGAATTTACAAGAATATGAAGTTATGAATAAGAAAGATGTAGATTTTGACCGAAAACTTGTACGTAAATATTAATGATCACAATTTCACATAGTGTATTAATTCGAAAGTATACACCGTATTATTTTTGGAGTTTACTTCTTAAGGCTCCCGGTATCTATTTGGAAGTTAATACAAACGTTAACTAAAAAGCATTGCGTTATCTGTCACTTTGACATTTGTGCTACAGCTGACGCATGTTCCCTAATTCTATTATCTGGACTTATAAAAGCAAATGTCGAAATGTTCTATGAAAATTAAGTCCGCATTGTGGAACGAACCCACCGGCGCAGCGACATCTGTCGTCGAAAATGAACTATTTGAACTTATAAAACGTAGCGACATCTGTGTATACGGAACGTAACTAACATAACTTTTGTTGGAACACGTGACATCTGAATATGCAGAATGTAACTAAATAATATAAAGTAATTAGCTATCCCGTTATCTATTGACACGAGGAAAATTTTATACATTTAAAAGAGTAAACTCAAGTCATGCGTCGGAGCGGATTACACTATTTAATATATTTTTTTCAATTTTTTTAACCATTCACAATTATAACTATCAAATACCTTTTTTAATTTAGATCTTCAGTGAGGTACGTTGTTTACTCCAACATAAAATCTCTTATCTTAATCTTAAAATAATTACTATGATTATGCGAATCAAGTCATTGGTGAATCTTGGTCAGGGTTAGTACATATTTTATTCCCAAACATGGGTTCATCTTTTAAAAATGTTGCAGAGCGTTCCGTGACAGTAAAATCCACTTCATGAGCGCTCGTACGTATGTTGTCGCTGTGCATTACATATCCTCTATTAGGGGAACTGAAATTTTTGTTGCGTTCATCTCAGGCATGCCAGACATAACTTATTTTTTGAAGGACAAAATGTAGGGCTATCAGGTGAGAAAGGTAAGTAAAAATGTGACTAACTTAACTTATTTTCTAAAGGGTGATTTTTATATAAGTATATTATGTAGAATATTTTTATAAAATAATATTTAGCACTGTAACACTTCCCGTAAAAATGACATTGGTCAAATATATTCAAATAGATGCCTAGTTTGCAAGTACATAACACCAGGGCATAAACGTAATCATCGAACGATATAATTATTTATTACATTCTAACAGAACAAAAATGTAGTTGAACTATTATTTTTTTTTTATTTTTTTTTATAGTCTAACTAACTAATCCAACGCCTTGACCTAGGATGTGACCTAGGACATGTAATTCCAGGGCGAATGAAAGTACGCTATCGATCCAGACGAGACATGTGATGAGGCCAAGTTTTGGATATGAAAAATTATGAATAGAAAGAAATTCAGATTTTTTAAAAACTATTTCTGTTTCACCTATATAACGCACAGAAACATAATTACGTATAACTACAAATGAATCACTGCTTATGCATTTTTATCTTTTTACTCAACACTTTTCTGTTCTTATCGGTATCGTAACAACAGAGTATCAAATCGATAACAACTATTTGTATATATATAAAATTCAAAAGACTAGTGTGTATTTGTATGTTTGTGGGAGGAGGGACAAACCTGATATCATATTTTTCACATTCCTATTGAAAACGCTCATATTTCTTTGTTGTACTGCAAATTCTCTTAAATAGGCATAATTCGGAACAAAAAATACAGTGCATACATGGAAATTACTGAAAACATTCAAAGGGAACTTCTACCCTCATTTCGCTCCAAACTGAACTTTTTCAAGCGTGTAGGATTTATTGAAAATCATTTATTATCATTGTTATAGGTTAAATTATAGCTGTCTATCTGACTGACTGACTATCTGAGAATGAAGACCTTACGAAACAATAACGAAGTTTGGGAACAATTTCGGGATCAAAAATTGTGGTAAACGAAAACCTGGAAACTTACAGTGTGTATATTTCTGGTAATGGTTGTTCATTGAACAGGTGTGCAAGGTATGAGTCACACTGATAGATAATTTTAGATATTATCATAGATAATTTATACTCCACAAGTGTGTGGTGTGTTCCTAGTGAGCTGCATGAACTTACAGTTTACTTAACATGAAGTGGATTTTATTAGTAGTTATTGTTGTAGTAGGTAAAACAGAATTCATTTTTTAAAAGACTAAAGTGTGATTATTTCAACATATTTTTTCCTGTATTACCTGTTTACTTATTGTTACTTGTTAGATTGACAAATTTGGTGAAAAGTTCTAAATAATTTTGCTATCCCAATATATTCTGGATCATGTCTCGTGAATTGTGCATTCTGTAGATTTGTTTATTGATTTAAATAATAAAGTACATAATATATTTAAAAGCCATTGATACTTATCGAAGATATAACAAAAATTTTCTTTATATACTCAACATAACCAAATATTTTGTTTAAACGATTTTAAATGGTGATGTTTTCAATTAAAATAAAACAATGAAACTAAATTTTTCCTTGAGAATAAACCTGACGAATTTCAATACAACAGCACAATTAAAATAATAAAGACAGTCCATAAGTTTACGAAACGAAGCCCAAAGATATTGTAATGGTAATGTGGCACCAAATTTTATTATTTTAACTTCTAAGTATGACCCGGATTAATCCGACTCAGAATGTTTCAAATTTTTTTTTTAATTTTAGATATAAAAACACGCAAAGAACATAACGAAGATTTTACCAACATAATTTATTTGAAAGATAACTGGAACGAATTTATACAATATGTGGTCCCACATACACTTTTTGATTCCATTGATGACGATGAGAATTTGAAAAAGAAGGCGTACTGGTTGCTGACAATGTAAGATTACCTCTACGTGAGATTTTAAATAGTTTCTAGAAGCTTTTGTATACTTTGTTAAATCGTATATTTTGTTCAGGGCTAATCCTGGTAGATATCAATACTCTATCACAACAAGCGAAATGAATGTCTTTGGTGTTTTATACGACGCAATGGCAACCAAGTTTAGCGTCGATGACAGTACACAATCAACCACAGCAACAATGTGGGGTAAAACAGTTACACAAATTAAAACTGAAGAAGGTAAATGTTGCATTTAGTTTCTTAACTTGTACTAATAAAAAACACGACATCTATATGGTATTAACTGGAATTTTAAATTATTATTATTAATATTATTTTATGTTAAGATCGGCAAATAATGTTAAGCTGACGACCCACTTGATGGTAAGTGGCTTCCGTCGCCTATAACACAAGCAACGCCAAAGCTGCTGGAAGTGCACTGCCGACTACAGTAGGATTAAGGATCCTTATCCTTTGGAGATTTGGAGGGGATAGGGAAATGGGCTCTGGCATCACTTACTCACCGAAACACAAAAGCACACGTGCTGTTATTTCACGGTGGTCTTCTATTAGAAGATTGTTGTTGAAATTTCCAACTTTTTTAACTTTTCAATTTGTTCTAATCATGTTTTTTATTGATTATTTAGGACACTCTTATATATAACATTTATTACACATAAAAAGTCATATAAGTTTCTCTAAGGTAGGTACTTTATTTATACTTACTATCTAAGTTTATCTAAAGTGCTATATTATCTAACGTGTATATAATTTTTTCGGTAGCATCACGAGTACACGCGATGACGTTACTAATGCGCAAATATTACATATATAACCTGGTTTTATAACATACTAGCGACCCTCTCCCGACTTCGCACGGGTCAAATTTTATATAAAAACCTTCCTTGTTTAACGCTCTTTCCTTTAGTGAAAACCGTATCAAAATGCTTTTAGTAGTTTTTGAGATCATCGCGAGCATACATACAGACATGTAGACAGACGCGGCGGGGGACCTTGTTTTATAAAGTATCTATAGCGAACGCCAAGGCTGTTAGCACACGAGGCCATAAAACGTTGGAGCAGCATTGTCAATATCGCATGCTCTCTCGCACTTACTGGCCTTATGGCGAGGAGTAGTGATGCGCCGTGTTACTATCGATTATGTAAATAAAACTTTCGTTTTGTTATGAATAAATAAAATCTTATTTATTCTATTGATTGATTTATTTATTAAACAAAATCCACAGCACTAAAATTATACACAATTTAAAATATGAAACATCATGTTTACAATATTTACAATCGCTATATACTAAGAACGAAAAAATATCAACATGATTACAGTCGATTCCAGCTGCAACAAATTTATTGAAAGAAAAAAAAAACTCTATTATAGTACGGTCATTCTATGAATGCGTTTTTGACATTTCTTTATGTCCATTGCATAAAGTTCATTTCCGAATAAACGATACAGAAAATGTATGGAATTGACACCTGTCAGAACAGCAATGGCCGGAGTATAGCAATACTCAATGAGTAGAGACTCAAAGTATCGACAATGCGTGCAGAACATGCAACCTTAGCATTTGAATGATTTATGGCCCCATGTGCCAATAGCCTTGGCGCATACAATAGTATGGTTTTGTTAAAGTGTGAACTCACCTTTAGGTGCAAAATTTGTTAAGGCGTAATGGTTGTATACTTCGAACCTCTGATCAAATCGATAAGAGTAGAGAAATGGGCATCGAATACCACTCACTATATAGATAACACTTACAACTTCAACTATGTGTACATTGACTTCACAGTTATGCCTTACACTTCACAGATATAGGAGATGATTTCACGGTCGGAATTTTACCAATCTTTTCAGATCCGTAATGATGATTTCTCTCATTGTGTAAGTGGTCATTATTTCTAATCCACACATAAAATTAAAAAGACCCACAGATGACAGGTGGCAGGCATATCATCATTTGCATTTACATAATCATAATAATTGCATTAGCTAAACGGGCTACTTACTAAGTATTTTAATATTTCATCAGTTCCAGGTGATAACAGTCGTTACGTGGAAGGAAAGAGTCGCTATGTGTGGATGCCTGATGGAAATGGTACACCACACTTAGTAGATCTTCATGAATCTCTGGATGAATCTAAATTAGACTTCAAATATGGTATTTTTAATGAATATTGGCTATATACTAGGTAATACATATTACATTATGGCTGTATACTCGGTATATAATATTATACTAAAAAGAAATGTACGGTCTTATAAATAATACGGCAAGATAATAATTCGGAGGCATCACTTTACCGAAGATCTTTAATCCGTGTGTTTATGATTTGAGCGTTAAGCTTGCAGCATGCGCGATAGACTAGCGTTAGCTTTAGTATGGATGACCTCAACGTCAATAACATTAGTGATGCTGAGCTGCTGAACTCATAGGTCAGGGTGCTTAGGGAATTGCTGATTGTGATACTGATTGACGTACAAAATCAAGAAGAGCCAACACATGATCTTTGAGGCTGTCGGTAGAAAATCTTAAAAACAATAGAGTGAATGTCCTCAAATGGAATGCCCTCAAATGTCACTTCGAAATTACACTGGAGACAATAGGCGGATTTTATACTATTATGTGCAAATGATAGTTCTTTCTTCTACAGTGTGCGTGCTAATTCTAAATCCTTACTGATGACTATAGCAGTGTAGGATGACTCGCATATAACGTGCTAACTTATAAGTGTACTTGTGAGGACAAGGTAATGCAGTGTTAATAGGTACTTACATTTGAACAACTCCTCGTATTTCATCATAGGACAGGCGTAGGACGTTGCCATACTGCTGAACATAGGCCTCTCTCATGTCTTTTCAATAAGACCCGTCAGGAGCAGCCTGGATCCAGCGTCGACTTGCGGCCCTCATTAGGCCGTCTGTAAATCTTGTGGATACATCCTACGCTGGGCTTTCCGATCCGTACTGGTCTCTACTCAAGAACTTTTACACCCTAGCGCCCATCGGCTCTTATCCGCCGTATAATAACTCTCTTATGTACCAATAAAATATTTTATTTTTTATTTATAATTAATTAACTAATTTGATGTAACTTCATTATTTTTATATGTAACCTTTCCCATGTAAACTTTTTAAGTCACATTTAAAAATTATATTGTATTGACCAGGTGCGACCTCTGGACCCCTGATAATATATATTTTCAGATCTAATCCCGAAGTTCCGCAAATTATAACTCACTGGAATGAAACTACTATCTGGGATTCTAATTATACGGTCAACAAAACAACCAATATATTGATACACGGATGGAAAAGCGATGGAGACTGTTATTTAATTCAGTTAATTAAAGACACCTTACTTGAGGCCAATGATTGCAACGTTATTGTCTTAGACTGGAGAGTTTCTGCGTTTTCTAATTACTTCAGTGCAAATTATGCGTCATCAAGTATTGGTGAATACCTTGGAAGATTTATATCGTGGCTAATCGCAACAACGAATGGAAGTTGGAACAATATACACTTGATTGGATTTAGTGTGGGTGCCCACATAGCAGGATTTGCTGGATACACCACTAATGGTTTACTTGCTAGAATATCGGGTTAGTATGTCATTAAGGTATGACTCTAAAAGAAACACTTTGAAATACGTTTTTTTGCCCAACAAATATCCTTTGGAATAGCTCTCTATTAGTTTAACCATGTTTTTTAATTTAGTTTATTTAATAGAAATGTATAAATTATAATGAGAAGTTGAAGTGAACTGTTGCCTTTTACTATTCATTCACTTGGATAATTCATCATAATTATCAGCCTTTATCTCTCCACTGTTTGATATAAGCCTCTCCCAATGTCTATCTAACAAGGGAGCAGTTCAGTCAGTGAGTTTTCATCGCTTTTGATATTCAGATGACTAGGAATAAAATTATATAATTTTCCTTGCAGGGTTAGATCCAGCCGCACCTTTTTGGTGGAATAATCCGAGATGTCTTAATAAAAGTGCTGCGCGGTATGTCGAAGTAATTCACACTGATGGAGGACGATTAAGTTTATTTCGACCAATGGGTCACGTTGACTTTTATGTTAATGGTGGCAGAAATCCACAACCCGGATGTTGGTTGAGCCCTTGCTCTCACCGACGTTCAGTTCTACTCTTCGCGGCTAGTTTAATCAAAAATTTTGATGGATCCAAATGTGCTGACATTGTACAAGCGGAAAAAAATGTATGTTCCGGCGAGATTTTAAATATGGGCAATGGCGATGTCACCAAACGAGGGTAAGTAAGCAGGCCCTATCCTAATAGTATAATATGTAATCTGGATGTTTATTACTCTTTTACGTAAAAACTACTAAAACGATTTGGATGAAATTTAACACAGAGATAGATTATTACTTGGATTAACGTATAGGCTACATTTTATCCTGGAAAATGTTAGGTTCCTGAGGGATCATCTAAATATATAAAAAATGAAAAAGCGCCACTATCGGCGTGGTGGCGCTACCGTCGTCACAGCAATAAAGATGTCAGGTGTTATATTACTCGTATATTTTCGTTTACAACGCGGACAAAGTCGCGGGTACCAGCTAGCATTAAAATAATAATTAATTTAAAAAAACGTATAGGAACATTTTTTTTTGTTACGACCGGCAGAGATGGTAGGTGGCTATTGCCACATATAGAATAACAGATGTAACATAGGCTCCGGACTCAACCAAACACAAGGCGCTCATGCTGTTATTTCTCAGTGGCCTTCAGTAAGGGGAGTGTAACTCTAGCCAGTTTTTGACCGCAGAACCCCCATTACATCAACCTTTGGGGATCATAATGAAATTCTTGATAGAAGAAAATATGTTTCTGTGATTTTTCTTTTAATCATATTAGTATAAAAAGTCTGTTAATATGCTTTTTAAATACATTTACTCTACGTCGTAAAAAAGTATTTAATTACTCAAAACGAAAGCAATGCCTTAAAGAAAAACCACTTATTGCTAATTCAACCTATTTAAACTAGGCTGAATTCAGTCTCAATTGTACCTACTCTTACTTGATAGCTAAACATTCTTTACATCTTTTTTTTCAGACGAGGAATACATTCTATATCCACTGGAAGTAAATGGCCATTTATTGATGACGTGTAGAATTAATGTTATTTTATTTTCTATACAATTGAAAACATAACATTGATTATAGAATAATGGATGAAATAGAAAACATTTGCGACGACAAAAATACTTAGTTAATGGAAAACTTGCTGAAACCTAGAATAGGAATAGGCTAATTTTGAAAAGTTGATTTTCTGGTCATTCGATCTCAAAGGATCCAATTGACTATAGTTAACCACTCATAATCTCCAATTATTGAAGTTGATACTTGGTGAGTGAATAATGTACTAAGTATGCGCTAGACCAATTCAACCAATGCCAACCTTTGGTGAGTTAATTTAGTGTGACCTTACCTTATATGTATTGTACGAGAGCGGTCGTACAATACGGTAAGAGTGACAAGTCTGGTAAAAATGAAACAAGAAGTAAAATTAATTAAATTATTATTATTTATTTTTCAACGTAGTCTCCGTGTAGCTCAATGCAATTCACCCAGCGTTTCTCTAGCTTTTCGATCCCTGCCATAAAACACGACTCAGGCAACCCTTCAAAATAGGCATTGGTTTCGTGCATGACCTCTTCGTTGGAGCCAAATCTTTTCCCACCAAGCTAATTTTTTAAATTCGGAAACAGAAAATAGTCACAAGGGGCTAAATCTGTCTGGCGAATACGGTGGGTGAGAAAGCATCTCATAGCGCAACTCATGAAGTTTTGCCATGGCAATCACGCAGGTGTGCACTTGTGCGTTGTCTTGGTGGAAGAGGATTTTTTTCTTAGCCAAATGTGGTCGTTTTTCACGTAAAATTGTGTTAAATTGGTTCTCTAGGTAGTCAATATGGAATGCCACGTGCATCCAAAAAACTGTAGCCATCACTTTATTGGCCGATAAAACTGCTTTGGCCTTCTTCGGAGCTGGTTCGCCGGTAGAAATCCACTGTTTCGATTGTTGGTTAGTTTCTGGGGTATGGTGGTGGATCCATGTTTCGTCTACTGTTATAAAACGACGGAAAAATTCAGTTTTATCTCGTGAAACTCCCTCCTAAGTGGTCACACGCATACGTTTTTGATCAACAGTCAGTAAACGCGGCACCCATCGAGCGGAGAGCTTCTTCATATCTAAATATTGGTGTAAAATATTGCGCACACGTTCGTTTGAGATGCCTACTACCTCGACTATCTCCCTCACTTTTACTCTTCGGTCGTTCAACATTATGTCGTGGATTTTAGCGATCATCTCTGGAGTAGTGACCTCAACTGGGCGTCCTGGACGCACAGCATCACTTATGGTTTTTTTTTTTCGTTTCCGTAATAGTTTTTTTTTGCGCAAAAAATGATGTTTAATCAAAACACGAAATTCACTTTTCTCCATCTTTACAAAAATTTGTTCAATTATTTTTCTTTAATGGCTGTCACAAAAAAACTAACCGGCGCCGGTACTGGCTGAAAATTTTAATTTAGTCCTTCAAAAGAGTTGTGAACAAGGAGGTTCCATGCAATTTGCGATAACTTTAATCCAAAATAGATTTTTACCAGACTTATCACTCCGCCCTAGTACTATTAGAAAAAGATTGGCCGAGCGTGGCCTGGTAGTACCCCACGCACATTTTCTGGCGAAGAGTTCATTTTTATGCAGGACAATGCCAGAGCTCATACCGTAGGCATTGTAAATGAATACCTGAGCGAAGTCGGTATTACGGTTATGAGCTGGCCAGCAAGAAGCCCGGATATGAATCCCATAGAACAGCTATGGGATGAGTTGAAGAGACGAGTCAGAGCGACAGATCCTGCTCCGGAGACGCATAAAACAGCTATACAAGAAGAGTACGATAACATCCCAGATTGTTACTCTCATCCGTTGCATGAGTTACCGCATGGATACAGTCATTAGAGCCCGAGGAGGAAATACGAGATACTGAATAAACTTTTTAAACATTTTTTTTTGTTTTACGTCTATGTTTCTAACATTTTATAATTTTTTAAGGGTAAAAACAGACCTATTGAAATAAAGAAATTTAATAAAATTTTAATTGGAAACATTAATATTCATTAAACGATACCTTATAATATCCGCATTTAACTGGCATTATTTTTTTTTTGTTCAATGTAAAGAAAATACATACTTCATATATAAACTTCAGAGGTGTTTCGATTTTTGTTATGAGAAATGTATATCTTCGATAAGCAGGAGACACCTTTTGCTCTGCTTCCTTAAGAATTGGGATATCAAAAGAAAAACATAATTTTTCAAAAGCGAGAGTCAGTTTCAGACATTAGCGAGTCCATTTTATAGAAAAGTCATGTCCATTTTATAGCGAGTCCATGGTGGTTACTATAGCCTATTAACACCATATAGGGTTTGCAGGTGCGCAACCTGATACCATAAAGGATAAAAGATAAGAAGAGGATGGGGAAATGGGCTCTGGAAACCGTTACTCACTCGTTGATACACAACAACACAAAAGGTGTTTTATCTTCTGTGAGTTAGTAGTTCGCTGAATGGCTGCTTGGTTTAAGAGTGCGGCATATGTACCTGCCGCTACTTAAAAGATACTTAAACTGCATACCGCACTACCGCAACAACTTTAAAGTATGTTAAACAAGTATGACATGATAGCACAAGATTAAACCTCAGAGATTAAGTGCTATTTCACATGAATTACATTTGCTAATCTTAAATAAAATTGTTATAGGTAATAATTGAATAAAATAAAATAAAATTTACTAAAACTTATTTTCTTCTGTAGGACGGTATTAAAACCAATAATGTCATTAAAGTTCAACAGATGGCGTCAGTAGTCTGTTTATACCCCTTAGTAGTAAGCAAGTTGTGATTAGATGTCGCTATAGTTGTTTGGCATATGTGGCAACAATTAGAATGAATTGAGCTCAGAGACATGGTACAGTCAGCGTCAGAAGTAGATGAGCATCTGAAGTAGGCAAATAATTGTTGGCATTTAATTTTTCAGTAACATCTACACAACAACAGTTTCAAATTGATATGAGCTTCTTTGAATTCAAATAGATCTAAACACTCATATGTCATATATTTCTTTACAAACCGAAAGTCTTTTTTATGTATACAATACGATTGCCAAAGGTATCTAAGCACGGAAATCTTCAATTAGATCTCAACAATTATTAGGAATAAACTTTCACCTCTTTGTATTAAGGTTCATATTTAACTGGTGGCAATAATCTCCTACTTACATTATCTTTCATATTACGCTTGAATGACATCAGTGAGGAATCATAATCCTACTAATATTATAAACGCGAAAGTTTGTAAGTATGGATGGATGGATGGATGTTTGTTACTCTTTCACGTAAAAACTACTGAATGGATTTTAATGAAACTTTACAATAATATAGCTTATACATCAGAATAACACATAGGCTACAATTTATAAAGAAATGCGGACGAAGTCGTGGGCAAAAGCTTGTAATAAATAATAATAAATCATTTTTTCAGGTTTCAGTTTTAGAATCTTTATTTATTCGATATTCGATGTAAGTTTTTTACAAAACATTTATCTTCCTCGAATTTTATTTTTTATATTTTTTATTTTATCTTTCACATTTTATATAGGTAATTATAAACTTCCACAAATGCTGCTTCTAGGGGGAAGACTTTTAAGTATATAGCTATAAATGTATGTACTGGAAATAGAGAATGCAACGGTAGTTTGAAACAAATTTATCTAAATCATATACAACATTTAAATCTTACTGAGGCGACAGATAAGTATTATTAGTATAATGTTGAGGCCAGAGTTTGATCCCGGGCTCTGGTATTCATATGCATATTATTATTAAAATATTCAATCCTATCCTGTAAAATTATGTTTCAAGTAATATCATGTTAAATCGTGAGAATAATAAGTAGACAGAGTTTCGTATGTCTAAGTCACAAAGACATTGTCCGGCACAAAATGAAAACTCTTGAAAAGAGATAAGTTTAGTATACGTCTATGTGCCTGTTGTCCTATGTATGTATTTTAATTGAAATATGCAAAAAGAGTATTTAATCCACCTATTATGATACATTTATACAACCTCCTTAGTATAACAGTAATTTGCTTTTAATTTTGAAATCTGTCAATAAGCAATGTGAAACTTGAAGAATATTTTATTTTTTGAATTGCCTTTTTAATTGAAGCAATATATTCGATTGAAAAAATTAACTAATTACATTATTCAATAACGTCGCGCAAATATGTATCGAATTGACAACCGTACCAAAGAGAAAATTATAGAAATGAGAAATACAGGTTTATCAGTGACTGATATTTCTGATGAACTAGGAATAACTGTAAGTAGTCATAACGGCGCCGTCACTGTTCAAGTTCCATTATTTACTTAGTACCCTGCGGCTAATATTGTTAAAATTTTCCAGAGGAATACAGTCTATCTTTGGCTGGATAGGTGGCGACACGCTGGCAATTTAAATTGCCATGTTACAACTGGCCGACCTCGAAGCACAAGTCACAATCAAGACAACAGAATTGTTCAAAGGGCACTAGATGAAAGATTCATCAATACGACTCAAGTGGCTACCGAGTTTCAAATATCTTCCAGCACTGTAAGAAGGCGTCTCAAAAAACGTGGCATTAATTTCAGAGTTCCGGCTAGGAAACCAGTTTTAAATGATAGGCACAAAATGCTCCGTTTGCAATTTGCAGCCAGATACCTGAACTTTGATTTTAGCAACGTCATTTTTATGGACGAAAAAGTTTTTTGTTCTTCTGACAACGGCCGGGTCAGTTTATGGACAATTAATAACACAAGATATGACGAAAGGAATATTGTTCCCGATCGTCGTAGTGGCCGAATAAGCAATGCATATTGGGGTTGGATGTCAAAGAACGGTCCAGGAGAATTAGTACCCATTTCAGGACGAATGAATGCAACTGATTATAGAGAAATTCTTGAACATTCTTTTTTGCCAACCGCTCAAATTGTATATCCAAACCAAAACATTCAGTTTATTCAAGATGGCAGTTCTATACATAATTCCCGAATAGTACAAAACTGGATCGTTGAGAATAACCGCGAAATAACTGTAATAAAACTACCTCCAAAAAGCCCGGATCTCAACCCAATTGAAAATTTGTGGGGGAAAATGGTTCAAGAATGGGACAACACCCAACCAAGAACGCGACAAAACTTGGACAGACAAGTTAATGATGTATGGGAATCTTTTAGAGGTCGACAAATTTGCGAGAATTTAGTGACCTCTATGCGGAAGCGTCTACAGGACGTGCTCAATGCTGCAGGAGGGTATACGCAATACTGAGTTACTTTTTACTTGTTTCTTTTCTCAGGTTTTAATAGCTACATTTATAGTCACCTGATTAATTATTGTTAAAATGCGATAGATTGGAATAATAATCTATTTCTGGGGGATTTTCAGGTCTATTCAACATAGTTTAACTAATTTTGTTTTGCCGTAGAACTAAGTGGAATTTTTTTCAACATAATAATAATAATATTTATTTTCGATCATGGGTATTGTACCTGAGATAATATTTTATTATTCCGCTCCTACATGAACTAACCGACAATCATTCGGTGTAAAAATTACCAATAACTTAAAACTATTCAAACCCACTATTAGCTATCTACACACAAATAATAATATCTAAAAATTAAACTTTGCAAATGTATTATATTATTTTATTTTCGAGGGAAATAGCTACTTTCTTTTATCTATGTATTGTTATGACTCACCAGGGAACGTTCTAGTTATGACTCACTATGGAACGTTCTAGAAAAACGACTTCGCCTGTTTACAATTTCTGGAAAATTATTGTCAAGGGAAATTGATCCTTATGCACACAACATAGAGTTCATGTTCAACAGAAATAGCGTTACCGAATTTTCAATGACCTTGTTTACAATACGTGTTTACAAAAGTTGTTTACTTCTAATTGTTTGTTGTTTGTTTGTACTAAATTCGAGAAAGATCTAGACGATTGGCAGCGGGTATAAATAGGCGAAGTGGCGAGCTAGCGAGACAGTTCGATTCTGCGATTCGAAAGCGATACTACGGAACTATACCTGCGACTCATTACGGAATTACGGACGACTTTTGGCAAGTTTAACGGATTTAAAGAAGAAGTTTAGCTCTATTGGAAGTCATCTTGGTTTGTGGCAATAAATAGTTGATTTTCGCCCTTACACGGCAATTTGACTCACCCCACACGTAACAGTATGAACACTTTTATTTTATTCATTTATAAGTTATTTATTTATATTAGCAATCTACCCTCGAGGAAATTTTATAGTAATATTTGTCTAGTAGAATTTTTTTAAGTTTAGTTCTGAATAAATGTATAGGTAGAAAATAGTTTTTGTTTTGGAAGGGTGTAAACAAAGTCTATCCCCGTTTCGCCGATTTCGAGTTACTTTTTGGTTTAAGGTCGAAAATAAATGCATATTATTTTTAACAAATAAAGCTATTTTCAATATGTAAAGAAAAGGGAGAGTCAAATTTTTTTGTTTGATAAATAGTGGCTTACAGCTATCCATAGTACTTAATTTAAACATAGCATGTATACACCGCTTTTGAATCTTAAATATTATATAATTATCTGTAGAATTACCCCAAAATATAACACCAAACCTAAGAACAGATTCTACCATACCATAATAAGCAGTTATTATAGCATCTGCATTTACTATTGGAGCCAGTTTATAAAGAGCATAGGAGGAACTGCTGATCTTTTTACTAAGTTCATTTGTGTGGCATTTCCAGTTTAATTTTTTGTCTATTGATAAGCCAAGAAATCTGACAGTATCAACATCATTAATAATGCTGTCATGATTTCGAGATCTTTGACTAAAATGCATAACATAAGTTTTATTTAGATTAATTTTTAAATTATTATTTTCAAGCCATTTGATTATTAATGATAATGTATTATTTATGTCGGACTGATAAGAATTTTTATCATCACAAGTCAAAGTTACTGTACAGTCATCAGCAAACAGTGTTATAGGATGATTAATGGCATTTGGCAAATCATTTATGTAAATAATAAAAAGAAGAGGACCGAGGACACTGCCTTGCGGGACACCATAAATATTATTACGTTCCTCTGATATGTATGTATTTTCACTTTTAGTTTTGTAATTTATTGTTTTAATTTCTGTGATTTGACGGCGGTCTGTTAAATATGACTGTATCAAATTCAATACATAGCCTATTATACAGTAGGCTTCTAACTTTTTTATTAAGATATCGTGACTTACATAATCAAACGCTTGTGACATATTACAATAAATAGCACAAACGAGTGATGATTTATCAAATTGATGTTATCAACATTTACTAAAAAATCACGCACAGCCATATAATTATTGTTTTCTTCTGACGGAATCCTTTTTGCTCACAACAAAATATTTCGTTTTTCTCTAAATAAGCATTAATTTCATTATAAAAGTAGTCTTCAAAAATTTTGAGAATATTGATATCAATGCAATAGGTCTGTAGCACTCCATTAGTTCTCTATTATCTTTTTTGAATAAAGGTTTAACAATAGTTTTCTTAAGATCTTTAGGAAAGACACCCGCCTGTATGCAAAGATTGATAATATGACCTAGGTGATGTATATATATCTCTATTAACATATATCTCTATTAACAGTTTTAATAATTTTAGTAGAATAACCGTCAAATCCAACACTGTTAGTATTTTTCAGATTTTTTATTATGTTGGGGAAGGCTTGGTGCCATGAACATAGATTGAGTTTATGATCAAGGCACACTTTAGCTTTTTCACCCACACCTTTGATTGGTTCGATTTTATCAATAAAATAATTATTGAATGAATTAGTTATGTCTGTAGGATTATATATATAAACATTATCCCTTTTAATTAATGATATAGGTTCTCTTCGAACATTCAGTCTAGACTTGTTAATGATGTGTCATGTAATTTTAGATTTATTACTTGATGTTTTAAATATTGAAATTATTTTGTGCATATTTTGTCAAATGTATTATTTTTTATAATCGCTTTGAATAATTAAGAAATTTTAGTTTGCTGATTTTCGTTGATTTTAATATAGATTATAATAATTATTCCACAATAATTTTCGTTTTTTTTGCTACATATTTGAATACGTTTACTGTTGAACAGCATAGAACGAAATGTGGTTGGTGTGAGAAGAATAGACAGGGTAAAATTGCTATCTAACGCTTACAGTGTTTGCAAAAAGATAAAATGGCGATGGACGGGACATATGTTGCGGGAAACAAAAGAAAAGTGGACCAGAATAATAACAGAATGGTACCCTAGGGGTGAAAAGAGAAGTAAAGGGAGACAATTTAAACGTTGGGAAGATGAAATAAGGCAAGTAGCAGGTCCTGCATGGACCCGATTGGCCAAAGATCGAGCAACGTGGAAATCTTTAGAGAAGGCCTTTGTCGTAGGACAAGCTGTTACAGTTAACAGACAGATTGCCGATTTGTAAACAAATACAAATGTTATTTGTATGTACTCACATACAATAAAACATGTAATGATTGGTAGGAACTATGAGTGTATATGTAATGAAACACTAACAGTAATAAAGGCTTATTTTATTTATTTTATTACTGTTGACCCATAAACATATTTTTCCAAGGGAAACATAAGTAGGTAGTAGAAAACACTGGAATTTTCATTAAAAATACCGTATGCAACATTTGGATCATCGGTTTCATATATTTCATAGAAAGATAAGCTTTTTATACAGGTTTTAAATTTTATTAAATTAATTAAGTTTTGAAAAAAAAATAACGAAATTAGTTTTCTACTTATAGATTATAGGAAAACCTATAAGAAGTCCATGATATTAAAATAACATGGTAAATCACTCAATATTGTGCATACCAACTTACATTTGCAGGTGGAATGTGTGGGAGAACATATTTTTCAACTCCATGTGATAGGTAAAATCGTACGGAACCCTCTCCACGCGAGTTCAACTCGCACTTGTCTCTTTTTTTTTTTTTTGTTTAACGTCTTTGTTTCTAACTTTTACAAATTCTTCTTAAAGGGTAAAAACATACCTGTTGAACAAAACACGATATCTAAATAAATTTAATTTTAATTTGAAACATTAATATTCGGTAAACGATACCTTATAATATCAACAATCAACTGGCATTTTTTTGTTTAATGTAATAAAATGCATAAAACTCATACAAAAATAAACTTCAGAGGTGTTTCGATTTTATTTTTGATGTGAATAAAAAATGTGTATACTACCCAATATTGCGAGTGCACAAACATAGTCTATATAATTTTTATTTCAATTTTTACGTGAGCTCATACCGTTCACGTGACGATGGTTAAATACACGACATTTTGATACATTACAATGAATAAAACCATTAGAAGAACAACTATATGGAATATAGTTAAAGCGTTAGTTCAATCAATAAAACTATGTGCCCTACAGTTGACAAAATTAGTAGAACCGATTATCAGAGTACCGATTGTAGATAGATAATATAATAAAGTACATCTAAAAACAGACGAGGCATATACCCAGCAATAATGAAAAATATATAGCTGCTGTTATCGGCGCGACGACTACGCTTGGTTCAAACTATCACCTACAAGTATATTGAACAACGTAAAGGGCCAAATCTCAATGCATATTATTTTTTTACTCCTTAGAGGTTTTGTATCGGGGCTTTTTTTAAATTTCTAATTTAAGTTTTATTAATAGGTCATTGACACCTTTAATATACATTAGGTATTCGTCCTTCTATTCTTTTGTTATTGTAGATGCATACCTAATTTAAAAAAAAAATACATATAAACATTTCGTATCGAATGGTCTATAATGGACTTTTCTATATTGTGGACGTATTTTTCTATTAAGTGAAGAAATGACAATTTTAGTTAGGTTTAAAATAATAAACCAGTTTTCATTAACCTAGTTTCTTAATTTATTATATAGCAAGTACCTTTCACCTATATAAAGACGTATATAAAACCCTATATAAAACCTATACACGTCCTAATATAAAGACGAGGGTCATTCGAATAGCGAAATAATCTTTCGCTTAAAATATAATATAATATCTATATACATATAATATTGTCAATTATATTTAAATGCTTAGATACATTTGGCAACTTAGTTGTACAATTAATTATGAAAATATGCTTGTAAAGAAAATAATGACATTTGACTGTTTAGATATTTTTGACGCGTTGAATGTTCACATTAATTGGATTACTTTGCAGTGCACATATATTTGATTTTCGAAGTGTGTACTATTATTTGAGTACCTGGACAGATCCGATATATCTGATGCTGACTGTACACCATGTCTCTGATTGAGCTACGTCATGGTCCGTCACTAGATCTAAAATCACTGGAGTTTTTTTGTGACAGTCCTGGACAGTCCCACCTGTGGTTTTTGCGAGTACACGCGCATTTGTACAACTTTATTAAAATAAAATAATCTTTTATTTATTTTTCATTTTATCAATGTAATAATTTTAGAGTTTGTTTTTTTTTCTCATTTTTGAAACAAATACTTTATAAAGAAATATTTTTAATTTTAATAATTCTTGAGAATTTTTATTTTTTAATTTTACAAGCAAATATGCAAACGTAGATTTTTTACTGAATCTAGGAAATACTCAGTTTACCCCTGAATAAGCAGTAACCTTTAATAATGATGAAATGTCCATAGTCCTTAAAAAAAATTATATAAGTTCCATCGAATAAAGTTTGAATAATAATTTATTTTTCTTTTTTAAAAAGAAAAAGAAAACAGATACTTACATTTTTTCTTCCGTTAAGTTAGAATTATTTTTAAAGCACAATTAGGAACATAGATTTTGAAATTGTTATTGTCAAACTTAACAAAAATAAAACTACAAAAAGGAATTAAGGTACACTAATTCCTAGATTAAATAATTTGTAATTCTATACACGAATAACATTATTTCAAAATTGCCTATTGTAATAGACAAGATGACAGATCGACAATTACCTAAGGTTATATTTTATGCATTGATAAAATATTACTTACCACTAATATGAAATGAAATATAATTCATAAACCAAATATAAAAAGCATACAGAAGTCAAATATAAAAACAACATATAAAAGCGGAGTAAAATCGAAGGCAGTACTGCGCTCTGTGAGTTCAGTACAATGATGTTCTTTTTTTTAATGTTAAGGTCGACAGACAGGCTGACGGTCCACTTGATGGTAGGTAGCTACCGTCGCCTTTAACACAAGCAACGCCACAGCTGCTACAAGTGCGCTGCCGATTACAGTAGGATTGGATACGGGATTAGGAGGGGATAGGGAAATGGGCTCTGGCATCCCTTACTCACTCACCTAAACACAACAACACGTATATGCTGTTATTTCACGGTGGTATTCTATAAGGTGGTGGTTACTGCGAAACGCAATTTGCCCTACCATTACTTTTCAAATCCAGACCAGAGTCAATTTTGAAAATTATATAAAATTTCCAAAGTTGATCCCGCCAGGAATCGAACCCTGGGCCCCTGAAACGTTAGGCAAGCACCCTTGCCACTCATCCAACGGTCTACTGTTTCTATACGATAATCCGGAAGCGGTGTGTATCCCCAAAACAGTTACGAGTAAGTACCTACTCTTTTCTCATTCGTCTGTGAATCGATTTTGTTTTTTTTTAGTAGCGAGGTACCTATGAAAAGTTGTTTTTTTATCAATTAACAAAATGGAAACATTTTTTTTCCTAAATGATTATTGTAAGATCAAATAATTTGACTTAAAAATTATTTGACAATCTCAAAAAGAATCGATAATTGCATCAGTACAGTAGGTATAACTGTAAAAGTATTAAAACTAGTATTAAAACATAATTTCGAATAATAATCCTAATCATTACACTAACGTTTTTCTTACATATTTTGAAAGTCTTGGATGTTTTCGAAAAGAAAAAGATTATTATATCTTTTTCTTTAGTCATTTAAACTCAGTTGAAGTTGAAAGAGCCATTCATTACGCAAATACTATGCATCAGGGCAATATGTGACGTACCAGTGACAACCAGCTGTAAACCACTCTTACTAAAATTGAAGATCTACGAAGTCTGCAAATTCGCCAAATTACACTTAGAATTATTCAGAAACGTTAATGACGTATGTAAATTTTATACAAGATATCCCGAAAGATTGTTACTATCGAACCTCAAAACTGACATTTATGCTAGAAACTGTTATTAAATGTGTGTGAAATTATACAATCATTTGCCGGAATTAATAAAAGAAATAAATATGAGAAATAACATTATGGACAACCATAATTCACAAACATAATTTCTACAGTATAAATGAATACCTAAAACTTAAACTAAACATTAAAATAATAATATTTTGTGATATAAAAAATACTTTTCATTAACTAAGGAAATAATTACTATGATGGTAAAGATTAAAATTTTTATTATTTAATTAATCAATGAATTTTGCTAGAAAATTCACATTTGTATGCCGATTAATTTAACTGGTATTTAATGGTAAATACCAGTTACCATTAACTTAGCAGTTACCAATGCTATGACCATGAAAATGGACCCACGGTCATAGCAAATAAAGATTGTTTATCAAAAACATTTGCGAATCACACAGCTATAAAAAACGAAAAATATTTTCATGTATAATGTAAGACTGTGGAGATAGTGATTAGTAAATAATATTCGATATACTTAGGTACGCAAAATTGGAGAAGTAAAAGCGAATAAAATGTCCTATAGGTAGAAAAATAGGTACTTTTACTATGAATAGAGATGACTATGAAACATTTTAATTAATTAATTTATTTATTTATGAGGTACACAAAACAGTAGGATGCTGTCGTTGAAGATTAATTGTAAAAAGAATTATTATTCATTAATTTAAAAATAACCCAAGCTCTCTTCAAAAGTAGCAACCCTTTCATCGGCCAATTTAATAAATTCCAATCATATACATATTCATCTATACTAATATACATATAAAGAGAAAAGATTTGTATGTATGTATATATTTTTGTATGTTTGTAATGAATAAACTCAAAAACTTCTTTCACCTATAGAAAGCTACATTATCAGCGAGTAAAAAGAAATGTCCACCGGTATGTTATATTTTATACAGATACGCGGACGAAATCGAGTGCAACGTTTTTTTTTATATTCCTGTTTTGCAACTTTGCGAACGAAACAGAAAATGGATCATTGAATTACTGATATAGTCATGGACGTACCTACACAATATATTAAGAGATTTATATTGTTCAATGTCGTTTTCAAGGTGAAACTATGGAAATATTACTTTAACAAAAATCTATAAAAATACACAAAATAGGTTTTCGAAAATAGTAAAATGGAGAATCATTAAAGAAAACTCGATGAACTTAAATATGAGCGTCATTAATGACAATTCCTAAAAATATATCAGGCGATGGAAAACACAGAAGCGACGATAACTTATCGTTTGTTATCTATTTAATAAATATAACAAAATAATTAATAATTATCGCCAATAACCAATAATTAGTTATAGGAATGTGTCTTCTAAGTTTAATGAACGTACCTATACTGAAATTTACATGAATGTATCTGCAGGTATCGCATGTTATAACTATTGTACTGATTTTGAGATGGTTTTTATATTGAGATAAGCTGGGCTAAGGTTTAAATGTAGATAAGGCCAGGGCTAAGGCTAAGGCTCATCTCCTCCTATTATTCAGAATTGCTTTGATTTTTAAAATTTAATATCTGTTTACACAATGAAACCCTGTAAGTGCCAATGTAATATTGTCTCAATCGTATGGTGTTATTATCCGTATTGCTGTATTTTATTGTTCCAAATAAAATAAAACAAATATTACCTAGCATTTTACTTCTGTGTTCTTTTAAATTAATTTTAAACTTATTCTTCATTATCTCAACCGTGGGACGTCCACTGCTGGACAAAGGCCTCCCCCCTAATTTTCCAAAAAGACAGGTCGGAAGCATCATGGATCCACTGTCGACTCGCGGCCCTTATCAGGTCGTCTGACCACCCTGTGGGTAAACGTCTCCACGCTGCGCTTACCGGTCCGTGGCCTCCAGACGAGAACCTTCCGGCCCCAGCGGTCGTCGGCTCACTGTACTATGTTTCCTGCCCACTGTCACTTCATGTCGGTATGTCGGTAAATTTAGTTCATCTACGGATCTCCTCAAACCTGATTCGATCTCGGAGTATAACCCCGAGCGTAGCCCTCTTCATAGCTCGTTGAGGGACGTTGAGCTTTCTTACGAGGCCCATAGTTAATAAATCATGTTTCAGCGTCATATGTCTTTTGCTATTTTGCTGTGTTATTGGTATTTGCATTAAATAAAATAAAAAATATGTCATCATGGACAATACACATTGGTCGAAAACTTTTGTTTTAAGGCACTGAGCACATCCGAGCTGGGGTGTGTTCCAGCACTCATTCCGTCAAAGCTAATTGTGCTCTACTGGAATGCTAGGAAGAGCATAATTAGCTCTGACAAGTCACCCGGAACGATCAAATCTTGTCTAGATCAAAATATGCTCGAATGGAGTGCTGCAACGGCATGTATCCGCGGTTAGAGCAAAATTAACCTTTGCCGAAGGAGCTTTGGAGCTAACCCACACTTTTGACTAAATTGAGTTATGAACATCATCATACTCAGCGTTAAACGGAGATTCTAGTGGTGAAGAGATCTAAGAGATAGCCCCTTTTATCCCTCTTTCCATTAGTGAAAACTGAATTAAAATCGGTGTACCCGTTTACCCGTGATGCCGTGACCAAGGGAAATAGGGATTCATTTCTATATACAGAGAAAAAGATTGTATACGGTATCACCGAGTCACAACGACCCGCCCCCGGCTTTGTACGAATGTAATTTTATACACAAACCCAAATGATTGAAAACCGTATCAAGATTCATAAGGGACAGCAATTTTTTTTATATTTATATATAGATATTCATAGAACTCATAACAAATATCTGCATGGACTTTTAACTTATGTGGTAATAGCAATCGAAATGAAATACAGAAAATTAAAAAATATGTTCTATGTTAAAATACAATGGCGAACAAACTTAGCACAAAAGACTTGCACAAAACAAGTCTTAACAATAGCACAAGACTGAATTATTGTTAGTAACAGTAGGACAATAGGCGCGTAATTGGAACATTAAACAAGTTTCGTAGATAAGATAACAATTAATCCAAAATCAAATCACTCAATCATTAGCAATTGAAGTTTACTTCGCACGTCAAATACGTGGGCTAAGTACATCGCAATTATCGCTTTAAAATAATTAGATAAACTTATGCAAAACAAGGAACCTTCAATAAAAACAATGTGATCAGTTAGAATTAGTGTAGTCAGTTTGATAAAATTATGAGGTGCGCAGTACTGTTTGCCGTCGCCATAGCAGGTTGGTGGTCGGAACTTTTCACGACTCTTTAAGATAATTTGTTCACCTCCATTAACTTTTGCTCTCGACGAAGGATTTGCCTGTATTAACTTAGGTTTTTATAATTTTAGTCTCATAATGTATCTAAAATTAAAGGTTTATGAATTTTTAATTGAATTTTCTTGTATATATATTGCACAATTCACATATCTCTACTGGACTACGACGGTGCTTATTTCTTAATAATGAAGAATAAGCTATCTACCTTCGTAGTTTAGCTTCGCAGCTTTGAAATGGCAGGACTTCGTGTGTCTTAAAAAATTACTAGACATTTTTTAAAGTGTTTTCCTTTGCCATTGTTGCTAATAATCATCATTGTTAATCAAGGAATCAATGAAATAAATATATACAGATTATCCATATACTATGGCAATGTTCGATACTGACATTATTTCTGAATTAAACTTAGCACAAAAGACTTACCTCAAATAAGATAAGATAATAATAGAAAGTTACTCAAATTGCGGTTTACACAAGTTCCATTTTTTTCCCTAGTTTGTTCTGCTGGCGTGCTCAAAGACTCTGATTGGGGTTACAAGGACGGTGACCGATACTTTTTCTTCCCTGGAGACGGTGATGGGATGTTGCATTTAGTCGACACACTTGAGCCGGTCGACGAAGAGTTTATCAGGGATTACGCTAGAAATCCACAAAACAATGCCTACTGGCTATTTACAAGGTTTTTATTCATTTATGCCTTTATAATTCGTATATTAAGTGAATTCAAATGACGACACGAGTTCAAGTCTAAAGATTAATCAGAAATTCGCTTTATAAAGGAATGTATCGTATCGGTTGTTTCGGACAGCCTTTTTTAAATATTACAGAGTATTTAAAGAGTTAATTTCTAGAACTTTCTAGAAAACGGTGCCAAATTGATTTAATTTTTTTGTTAAAATATTTTGAATATTTTAGCACCAAGTTTTACTGTCTTAAAAAAACAAAATGATTATTTATTTTCTAGACAAAACCCTACATCACATCAACTTTTAGTTCACGGTGACCAGAACAGCGTTTTTCATTCAAACTTTGATGCTGCTAAAGAAACAGTATTTCTTGTACACGGCTGGAATGGATACGGAGGTAACACCATGAACAGAATGTTGACAGAAGGTAAGTACTAACATTAAAAAAATAATGATAAAAATACATGCAATTCAAATAATTTTACTTGATAATAATTACTGTAGTCATTAAATCGACGGTATTTAAACATACTTTTATTCATCCACATTACTTGGATAAGATACCGTTGCGCACGATTCGGATGAGTAGAAACTATATCCCACGGACGCGCGAACTTTGGAATAATCTCCGTTATAAGGTGTTTCCATCTACCTACAATATGGGCTTCCTCAAGCGAACAGTAAATAAATTCCTGCAGGGTCGGCAGCGCACATGTACTGTACCCCCCTGGTGTTGCTTGTGTTTTTAGGCGACGCTAAACCACCTACCATCAAGTGGACCGTCAGCCTGCCTGCCACTCTTAATAACATAAAAAAACTGCAAACCATAACTCTGATAATATTCGAATACCATCACAATACTTACACTCCTCAAGAAAGTGTGTGTATAATTGTATACCTAAGCATTCTATGGAATGACAAATGCTATTTAGAAAAAATGGTCTTGACAACCAGATAATTTATTAACTTCTGGTAAGTAGTTACGGTTAGAAAAAATACTGTTTTTTTTGAAATATTAACTCAGTTTGAAAGTCACATGCCTTGCAAGACAAAAAAGAAATGTAGATACTTTACTCGATTCTCATTTGGCATTCTAAGGAATGCCTAGGCATTCTATAGAATACCAGCTTACGAACTTTGCCGGTGACATATACAAAAATATATTTATTACGTAAATAATGCTTTTTTACAGATTTTTTTTTATGTTAAGGTCGACAGACAGGCTGACGGTCCACTTGATGGTAGGTGGCTACCGTCGCCTATAACACAAGCAACGCCATAAATTCTGGAATTGCGCAGTAGAAGACTACAGTAGGATTAAGGATAAGGGATTGAATAGGAAAATGGGCTCTGGCATCCCTTACTCACTCACCGTAACACAACAGCACGTATTATGCTGTATTATCACAAGATTTTGGTTGTTATGTTCTCTTTTAAATAGTATTAGATTTCTAGAGAGACCATTTCTGCAGAAATCGTAAATTCATCCTGTTTTAGCTTTTCTACAAGATGGCGATGTCAACGTTATAGTTCTTGATTGGAATCGGCTTGCAAATCGCAACTATTTGACGGCAAAGAATGGAGTACCTGCTGTCGGGCAAGGACTTGGCCAATTTGTTATATGGCTAAACACTTTGGGACTTCGATTTGAAAAAACACATCTCGTTGGCTTCAGTCTTGGTGGGCACTTAGTCGGCAATGCCGGGAGAGAAACTGGTGGTAGGATACAAAGAATCACAGGTAAGAAAATATATTTTAACGAGAAACATATCTGCGAAGTATATAGTATATATAGTTTGTATGATCCGACAGCTGTTGGGGACAGCTGTTGCTCGAATGGGACACACGTACCGGGAGAAGCTGTGGGACAGCATTGATTTTTTTTGCATTAGAAATATAATAGTACATCATAAAAATTGGGGGTTAAGGGGGCGATTATTTGAAAATATTCTTAAAATTTTTTTCAAAATAAACTTAAAAAAATGATAAAAATTCATACTTTTCCTCAACAAAACTTATTTTTTCATAAAAAAAATTTAATTTATTTACATTTTTAGAGTATAATTTTGTTTCTAAGTCATTAATAAATAATGTGTTTTTTATTTCGACGCAATATACTTAGTCAAAAGTTTGAAAGTTATAGACATTTTTCAATTGGGGGCATAGTTGGGACTATTTAAAAAATAAAGTACTTATCAACATAACATAAGCTTTCGACAAAATAAACCACTCTACATTATTGAACAAATTATTGAAACTTGGTATACATGGTGACCTACTCAGATGGATGGATTCATACATCAGGAACCGGAATCAAGCAGTAGTACTTAAAGGTTATCGTTCTAAATTTTTTGAGATTTCTTCCGGTATCCCACAGGGTTCTCATCTTGGCCCCTTCCTGTTCACACTTTATATTAATGACATAGGAACCTGCTTTAGTAACTCTTGTCACCTTCTATACGCAGATGACACAAAAATCTTCAAAATCATTCAATCTGAAGCTGATTGTAGGCAGTTGCAAAAAAATCTAGATACCTTTGAAAGATACTGTCGATTAAATCAGCTATTTCTCAACAATGATAAATGTTATACTATTACATTTTCTCGAAAACGAAATCCTATTTTTTATAACTATACACTCTCGGGTAACAAAATTAAAGTTGTTAATCAAATTCGTGACTTAGGTATTATTCTGGACTCTAAATTGCAATTTAATCTTCACATTGATACTATTGTAGCTAACGGTTTTAAGAAACTTGGTTTAATTCTGCGTCTAGGCAAACCCTTTCAACAGACAAATACTTTAAAAGTATTATACTTCGCATTTGTACGCAGTATTTTGGAATTTGGAAGTGTAATATGGAATCCGCAATATGAGGTGCATATAGCTAGGATTGAAAAAATACATAATAAGTTCTTGAAATCGTTAGATTATAAAACAGGAAATGTATTCACCGATTATAAAACAAGCGCTTTGAGACACAAACTGTATTCCTTAAAGGATAGGCGGGCTTATCTTGACGCAGTCTTCCTATATAAAATAATAAATAATCACATTGATTCTTCCTCACTCTTAGAATCTATTTACTTCAAAGTTCCAAAACTCGGGACAAGATCAAGAGACACATTTTACATTCCCTACTGTCGAACTAATTATGCTAAGAATTCCTTCCTACATCGTTCCAAATATCACTATAATAAGGTTCTAAATGATATCGACATATTCTCAATTAATTTAACATCATTCAAAAAGAAAGTTGGCGAATTACTTTTTAAAAAAATAGTTATTTAATTTTTTTTCTTTTATTTTTTTTCTTTCAATATTTATCACTACATACCATTCTAATTTCCTTTTCTTATCTTAGTTTTAGTTATCTCTTTAATCAAATTATGGTTCTTTAGGCCTATTTGTACTTTATTATAATACATAATTTAGTTTTATATAATGGCTGTATGTAACCTAAATTAAATAAATAAATAAATAAATAAATAAATAAATAAATACCTATAAATAATTTTGCTAAAATTTTTTTTGTAGTTTCACCCATGTTCATTTGTGCACTTTATTCACTGTAAATGATGTTCATGTAAATGTTTATTTGTGCACTTTATCACAGTAAATGATTGAAGTCTATATAAAACATTGGACGTTTTAAATCTTTTATAATTCAATATTAGATATATATATATAATAACAAAAAATTAATATTAAAATATTAATATATATACTTAATAAAAAATTTTTTTTATTATATATACAATAAAAAAATTATAATAAATTCATTATATACAAATATAATAAAAAAATGATTGAAATAAATTATAATTGAGTGTCATTTTTATTTATTTCAATCTGCATTTTGCATTTAACTAGATCACCTAATATTAGGAAAAGCGAGGTGGGGGCGGAAATTATAATACACACACCGGCATAATTAGAAAACAGTAAAAAAGGGTGGGTATAAATAAAATAATAAAGTGTATATTGAAAAAAAAAATACTCAGATATAAATTAACAAACCAATTGACATCTTTTAACATCAACTTTACAAAGTCTAAATTTTATTAAAAATAATCAAAATAAAAGTGTAGGTACTTTATCTATGTTTTGTGATAACACTGTTGAAAATTTAAGAATAGTGAGATTTTAAATAAATGTATGAATAATAACGAGTGTTTCCCCTCGTGCTCTTACTAACGTTTGATATGCTTGGACTGAGCGAGCACTGTGAACCCGAACAATATCTGCATCAGAATAAAGCTATCATCATTATAGGAGGCAAATGGGACGTGTTCTTCTAAGATATCCCTGATATACTGATCAGCAGTCACATTCCTTCCATTGACCACCACTAACTCCGTACGAGCTCCAAAACATATCCCTCTCCACACCATAACTGAGCCACCCCCATATGCCACCGTATTTTTTAAATTAGACTGAATGTAACTTTCTCCTTTGCGTCTCCATATTCGCTGTCTTCCATCGATCTGGTTTAAAAGCACCCTGCACTCATCAGTGAAAAGTACCCGTCCCCTTTGGTTCATGTTCCAAAGGCGATGTACACTCACACTCCTCGCAACTTCAAGTTTCTTTCGGGCTTGCACAGCCGTTACCCGCGTGTTCCCACGAGCTTTAAGTTGCAGAAAACGGTCGTCCCGCCTAGAAATACACCTTTTCCGCCTTGACCCCTCCCCCTTAGAAGAGAATCAGTCGACCTACAGGTTGACATTGGATACTGCGAGGAATCGTTGAAATAAATTGTTGAAGTCTGGCGACAATAGATCTATAGGTGTGACCATTTCTTCGCATTTCATCTTCCCTTATAATCTCTTGTGATATTAAATCGAGCAAAAACCTAAGACTGACAAGAAAAAAATCTTTTTCTAATAAAAATTACAAATTACAAAATTTTAAAATTCACCATAGACTGAGCTCGTACCACTAACAATTAGCGAGAAACAAAAATAAATCTATGAAAAAAGTGACTGTCGCTTAATTTTTTATTTTTAAATGAGAGATCAAGATAAAAAAATAACTTAAAGAAGCAAATATTTTATGAAATATTACGATAATATAGTATATTTCATTACAAGTGCGGAAAGGCTGTCATTGCAAAGAGTACCGACAAATGTCTACCCGAGCCGAGGCGTAGCCGAAGGCGAGGGTTGACAGTCGGAACAAGTTGCAATGACGGTTCCGCACGTGTACTGAACGACTATTTTTAATACAGTTGCGAAAAAATGAAGCAATTTAATAAAACAAACAACTAAACTCGCAAAGGAAATTTCTGGAAAATGGCGCCAACTGTAGAATATAAGCAGAGATTTTTTTTCTTCACCCATTCTGGTAGGCAAAGGAAACTATGCCCATACAGCCAAGTCTTCAGTAAAAAAAATTTATTGTAATGAAATTAAAATGAAATTTAATGAGATGAAATGAAATGAAACCTAACCTAACTCATTCAATCAAATCATTAAATCTGATATATGTATTTGCATGAATCATAAAAACTTCTATGATATTTTTTTAAAGTAAAAACTTCGTGGTTGGTTTTTCTTTTTAATAGACATTATTTTGACAGTTGGGAAAGAGAACGCACGAGTTCGGGGAAGGTAAAAAAAAGCACGAGTATGTAATAGCCCACATCCCGAACGCTATACGTCCCTGCAATACGCCACTTTTTGAGCAACTGTATTAAAAAATCCTTTTTTTTACTGTTGCGCTAATTGTGCCGGTGTGTATATCATCATGTCTATCATGTATTTCTTTTACTGATTAATTAATGGATGTCATTTAAAGTAATCCGATTGATTAGAGAAGATTAATTGTTCTTAGTAGATAGAAACGCAACGAACTTACTTAATTCGTTGGACAATGGACAAATAAATTATTATTTCACTTCTTTAACCATTAACATATTTTTAGCCCTCGATCCCGCTGGTCCAATGTGGAATAGAGACAGGAACCGTATCAACGAAAATGACGGACCATATGTTGAAATCATTCACACAAATACTGGATTGTTAGGATATTCTGATCCTTGCGGCGATGCGGACTTCTACCCTAACGGTGGCAACAGTATGCCAGGATGCTGGTTGAACTCCTGTTCTCACAGCAGAGCCTACAGGTACATGGCATCTACTGTGAAATACAATCACCTGTTGGCTAACGAATGTGCCACTCTTAGAGATGCAACCAGGAACAGATGCACGGGAGAGACGCATTTTATGGGCAACAGTGATATTAATAAAAACAGGTGAGTTATATGTGTATTGACCGCGAATTCGTTCGCACTTTTTTAATTCAGATATCCTAAATATTTACAGAACAGAAAATTTACTAATGAATGTCCAGTAAAAACAGAGATTATCTCAGATAAACAGACAGGAGGACAAAGGCATGAATACAGAAAATTAAAACAGATGGTACCCTTGATGGTAGGTGGCCATTGTCACCTATAAACAAAGGCAAACAATATATGAGGATTTCAAGTTCACTTTCAAACACTATTATCACTATAGGATAAAAGACACGGAATAATCTATTTTTGAGAGGATAGAAGAATGGGCCCAGTTAATAGAAAAGCTAACAGCGCACAAGCCTTTGGTTTCGCGATGGTCTTCCGTAAGAATGGATACTTACTATCAGACTGGCTGTCGCTACCACAAACATTTAAGTCTTCATTTCAAAATAATAGACAGACACACATTTCAAGTAATTTCTATATATCTAAATGAAGAATCCATAATACAAATTGGTATTACGAATGATTTTAGAAATACAAAAATTTTACAAGGAGCACAATGTTCTATAATTCTATAACCGATTATAATTATCAGCTTAAGCTTAAAGTTGATTGAATAATCTTGATTTCCCTTACCTACGACGAAGTAATAGTTATTTGACCTTACCTAACCTATGTTTTCCGGTTGCTGACTATCATCTATAGGAGTAAGTCAATATCTAAGGAGTAATCATTTGATAGAATTGTTACAGCAAGTATTCCATTAAGTACCAATTATTAGACTTGGCGGAATAGTAGAATAATTTCCTTGTTTTCAGTGACATAAAAGGCCTAATATTTTATTAAGGCTAAAGTCTCAATTACACCATTTTGAAGCTAGTAATTTGTTTGTTAGTGCACCAATATTGTTTAATAATCTTATTCTTTCCATTTATTTTTCAGACCCGGTATTTTCCGAGTTAACACCGGAAGGAACTACCCTTACTAAATTTTATTGAATAAATAGCTATTATGTTTATTATATCGTGTTTTTTGTTTTATTTAAACATTTTTGAATACATTCGAATACAAGTATAATTTAGCGATGATAATCTTATAATAAGAGAGAAAATAAAAAATACAGAGGTTTTACCTAGGTAACTTCATTGTATTAAAAATAATTTAACGGTGAATTTACTAAAAACTGTTTTCGTTTTCGATAACATTGACTCTTGTCCGCATAGTTTTTATCTGTAAAAAATAAATATATTAAGTCACTAGATTTTGATCCGGTTTTCACTTTGGAAGAGCGTTAAATGAGGAATCAGTATCATTACGAAGTCAGGAGCGGGTTCCTGACTTCGTAATGATACTGATTCCTCATTTAACGCTCTTCCAAAGTGAAAACCGGATCAAAATCCGTTGCGTGGTTTAGGAAGAGTTAGCGGATATACAGACAGACAGACGCAGGCGTCGACTTCAATTTATACCATAAAATGTACGTTAGTACATAATAGCTCACTGCTAAAAATAAAGGATGATGAAATTACTCAAAATTCACAAACACTTACGTGAACATGCAGAACTATTTTTATTATAATTTAATAAATTTGCAAATAGTGTAGAGCACACTGCGTTTCGCGATTATTTGGGCAGCCCGTCTGGCGGCAGTGACCATCTCCTTACAAAACACCAGCATAACTTATTAGCATTTATGCTCTTGTTTGTTTTGGTAAGTGAGTAAGGGATACCAGAACCCATCTTTCCCTATCACTTCCTAATCCCTTATCCTTAATAATGGCGTTGTTAATATGCGACGGAAGCCACCTATAAGCCCCGAAAAATGCTAATACGCCTGGCCGCCATTTTGGACACGTAATTTTGTGATTGTGACACACTCAGTACCGTTAGCAACAGCGTGAAATAACAGCATACATAAATTATACAGGGCCTTGATTATGTATGGCAATTATGATTTCACGCTTTTGTCTTACCTTATCAAAACACGTAATGTCTTGTCACGGCGTTTATATGATATGTAAGAGAATGACTTTTTAGCAGATAAGAGAATGACAATTTGAGGATATGACGTGGATTCGAAGTAAGGAATAGCGTGGAATCGCTAAGTGGCGTTAGTGAATTAGGGCCCTGTTGTGTTTTGGTGAGTGAGTAAGGGATGTCGCAGTCCATTTAGGAAAATCCTTCCTAATCCATCATCTTCAATCCTGTTATGGTGGGCAGCGCATTTGTAACACTTGTGACATTGCTTGTGATAAGTAGGTAGGTATAGGCATAGATAAAATACTACTTAACCAGTAAAGTAGTATTTTATCTATGGTATAGGAGACTGTAGCCACCTAATTTCAAATGTAGTGTCAGCCTATCAAACAACCTGCATAAAAGAATATTTTACCTGTTTATTTTGTAGTCGTTTTCTTATTACTGGTGCAAAGAGCCTCATATCGATATTGGTTTTTGAAGATCTTAAACTGGCCAAGCAAGCCACAATGGTCGCCACAGCACATCCAAAAGCGGTGTACCATAAATACGACAATCGATAGAGAAACCACACGTCGCTAAAAGTAAATTATTATTAGGAAATACAAAAATTAATTCATACATCATATTGTGAGACATCAATCCTATTTATTTTTTACTTAGAAATTAGATAAAGATAAAATTTGCTTGTTATAATCCTTTAAGATATAAACTTTGATAAATAGGTACATTTTTAAAAAATCACAATATCAACCCTTAATTCTAGCTCCCCTACCTCTGTTAATTTTAATTTTAGCAAAAAAAGTAATATTAAATTATGTAAAATTAAATTCTTTAAAATATTTGTCTGAAACTTTATTTTCTAACTCTTACCGATTTTGCATAATTTTGAAAAAAAACACTAATTTTTATTTTTTTTCTACCGCTTCAACCGGATGGAGTCAAAAATTTCTTTCACCCCTATGGGTGTAATATCTATATATTACATATCTTCTAGAAGCTTATATAAAAATGCCCCCGAGGGACTCATATTTTGATTTGTCATTAAATTTTCTTGAACTAATTACTTCTTGTGGTATTATCCTACCACAAGAATTGGGCTATCAAATGACAAGAGATTTTTTTAAAATCAGACTGCTAGTACCACAGTTTAGCGCGTTCAATCAAACAAACTTTTAAGCTTAAATACGAGTATATTCTGATGCAATTAAGGAAGTTAATGTATACAATATATTATAGCTGTAAGCTCTGGATATAAGGGCTATAAAACCTTTCGAATAGTGACAGATTTTACAAATAGATGTAGTGTTTCCGGAGATTTTCCTCCACATATAAACAGCTTTACAAAATGTGATCTCTCCGTCTCTTTATAATATTATAGGCAAGGTGTCCAACTGGTTGATATTGTTATTATTATTATTGTTGTTTAATTAAACAACAAAATAAAACTTAAGGAAGTATGGTTTGTAAGGAGTTTCATTACGTAAAAAATATATTTTTTTATAAATTACGCACCTCTCAAAGATTTTATCGCTGTCAGCATATTGAACAAACGTGTAGCTACAATTGTATGTAAATCTATCTTTCTCGAAGAATTTCAAGTGTCCCTTGGCCTGCGCCAGCTGGGATTGTGCAGCTATCCACCACGCTGATAACAATCCAACAATTCCTCCGCTCAATGCACTCTAAAAACATTGTAAGTTTATATATCGATAAATTTAAGTCGCCATCCTCCTCTGTCTTTCTCTGCTAACTTCTTCCAAACTGCCTAACGGTTTTTGATACGGTTTTCAATCGAAAGATCGGTGAACTAGGAAGGTTTGTGTATATAATTTGCAGAAAAAATTGCAACGTTGCTAGTTTAATATATTATATTCGGCGCAGCAAATGCGCGCGGACTTGGCAGCGCATTTGCTGTGGTGATTCTATACATGCCAGAGCTTATTTTCCAATGTCATCTTATCTTTAACCGTTTATTCTATATGTTAACTATCCTACGCTTTTTAATTATTGTATTGCACTAGTATTCTGGTATTCTAGTATGGTGATATTCTGGTGAAGTGCTATAAAATCATAAATAATGTTAAAAATTTGGATGTTGGAATAGATTCCATAAGTTTTATTTGTATGCGAAATTGAAATTTTTGTTTGGTTATGACAAAGAATTCACAATAACAAAATCTCAAACAAAACTAACAATTTTCAATTGAGGCATATTCCTTACCGTTGAATCAATAAATGGTAAAAATATTCCCATCAAGAAAACGCCAACAAGAGGACCCATGGACGCTGAAGATAGACTCATTGACAATTGCAAGACAGAGCCTAACATTTCTACTACGAACACTAATCCTGAAACATTTTTATTGAACAATATTCAAGTTTAGACAAAATTTTAATTTAATTATATTCAATAAAATGACACGTGAAAAAGTTTAACCAAATGTCCTTCTGACCACCAAAGCAAAAATTACAAAAAGCCTGCAAATACATACCTAAGTACTTTTTCAAAAAGCAATATAGCAGGCAGTATAAATGTACCTAATAGCCGTTGCTTTCACGTCTTTTTATATATATATATATTATTATTTTTTTATTATAGATGGGTTTGCTCTTGACCAGCATCTATCCATGTAGGAAGGATGAGGTCGAAGATGGAGCGAGCTCACCCAGAAGATGCCTATTCATTCGAACCTTGGAAAGATTTGGGTTATATGAGCTCGGAAATACAGACGCCGGCAGGGAGTTCCAATCCTTAGCAGTGCGCATCACAAAAGATGTTTTAAAGCGCTTGGTCCGAATTAGAGGGATATCGACAAGGTGAGGATGGTAACCAGCCGTACGTCTGCATGTCCGATAGAAGAAAGGGGAAGCCATTGAAAATATCTTATGCAATAGTGGCGCCGAATTTTTTATATTTTAGACAATTTTTTTATATTCCTCGGGAATCTAATATTTTTTCAGGATAAAAAGTATCCTATATGTTAATCCAGGTAATATTAACTATCTGTGTGCCGAACATCCATATCCGTTCAGTTACGTGAAAACTAACCAACACCCATCCAACTACTCACAAACTTTCGCATTTATCAGTAGTTTATTTGTAAATTATTTAAATTACATTAATAATCAAGAGAACTCACCCACGCAAACACAGCCAAGAACTACAACTACTGTTCGGACAAGAATTTGAGTTTCTTTCTGAGTTGGTTTCCGGAAGAAAGGTTTCCAAAAGTCTTCAAGGACAACAGCAGCCATTGAATTAAGTCCAGTTGATAATGAGCTGTTGTATATTACACATTATGAACATCCTTACGATTAACAAAATTAGTAGATATTTTCTGACATTTTAAGAATTCATATGTAAATAACATAACATAAAAATATTTTTCCATATGCTGAAACAAAATTTTATTTAAAACGGCAATAGTAATAAATTTTGATAGTAGAATGTAGGTTTTCTCGGCCGGTATCCATATGAGTTGTGGGTTTCCGGGATGATGGCCCAGGTCTGTTGGAAATTCTTCCATGGAAGAATTTCCAACAGACCTGGGCCATCATCCCGGAAACCCACAACTCATACAGTAATAAATTTTGCTTAACAAATTGTGCAGCTCATCTGGTGCTAGGTACTAATCAATCTCTTACAGAAGATCTACTTAAAATAATAGCATATGTATTATATTCCATTACAAGAGTAAAAGAGTGTGCATATCTCCTAATATCCAACCTTTACCCTTACCCGCACTCCTATTCCCTCCTACATATTGGACAATTTTAGTCTTCTATGTATGGGCATACGAAAGTATACCTATCTGTGATTCCCTCATAAATTCGAAAAACAATATTTAACGAATTACTAATCAAAATGTGCCGGAATATCTTAAAACTAACCTTAATGCAGCACTAAAAACTCCAGCTACAAATAGTCCTGGCATTCCTTTCCATTCGCCAAATACATCCATAACAAGTAACGGTAGCAGTTGGTCTTTTGCTAAAGCCAAATTTGAATTTAAGGGATCACAGTCATGATACCTCGCAAATGCTACGAGGCCGCTGTATCCAGACATTATGACTATTATAAAAATTCCACAAACAAAACCACAAACAGCTCTGAAAGAAAAATAAATCCGCATAAATTGCGTACAGTAGCGTCACTTTCTATAGAAATAAGCGTATTGCGACCGCGTGGATAACCTAAAGTATAATTAATGGGTTCTATCTGGACGCTTCCCGAGTGCCACCACCAACAGGAAGGTTGTGTCGTCTAGCGGTTTTCACCAGAAGATACTTGCCGTCAGTATAGGAGTCTTGCCATCGGGACATCGAGGATTTGTCGAAGGCGCGGTAACCTACCCCCTTCCCGCTCTCGACCTATATTTATATATTTCCCTGCCGTGTCAAGACGACAGGATCTGATTGATGGTAAATGGTATTGTATTAGCCCCGCATATCGCGGGTAATGTTGTTAACGCTCGGCCGTCAACAGAATCTGTAAGACTTCTACTGCGCATTTCCTGCTAGAGGGCCGGGGGTCTCCAACATAAGCGTATAAGTTGACGACCCCATTGGTCAAGTGGTTAAGGTCTGTCTTTAAGGATTCCTGGGTTCGATTCCTTTTTGGTCTTTTGTTTTGGGAATGAACTTTATAAGGTTGGCCCTGGTTTGGATTTGGCAAGTAGTGGCAGAGCATGGGCAGGGCATGGTATTGTTGCGTTTTGCGTTTCGCGGCGATTTTGGCAGCCCATCTCGCGGCAATAACCACCCCCTTACAGAAGACTACTGTGAAAAAACAGCACGCGTGCTGTTGTGTTTCGGTGAGTGAGTGAGGGATGCAAGAGCCCATTTCCCTATCCTTGCCTAATCCATTATGTCTAATCATTCTAAGGTCGGCAACGCAGTTACTATACCTGTGGAGTTGCTTGTATTGTGTCTATTGATTGATAACTTTCATGGTCCAATAAATGTACCCTCAAAGTTACACCCTCTTTTACTGGTTATAAGGTTAAATGGTGTAAATAATCCTTTATTTATTTATTTATTATGTAAAAGGATAAAAAAGTAACATTTATTAGCTATCTCCGATTGTTTAAAAAATATTGTAATGACTATTTGAGGTCCATAAGTAATAAGAGAAAATATTTACAACTTATACATTCGAAGCAAAAAATCACTAAAGGTTCCAAGCCTAACTTCATACTTGCATGGGTTAGTATGATAGGCCTCTTTCTTCACGGTCAGGGGGTGGCTGTTTTTAGCAATAACACATAAAATTATTTTTAATCAAAATAAATCATTTTACCTTCTTGATGATTTCAATTTTGGTAGAGACATAAACCTCTGCATCATAGATTGATTAACTGCTATGTTTCCTATCCAATAGAAAGAAGCTCCTAGAGATACGGACCATATTGTGTGTCTTTCTGTAATATCTAGGCTGAAACTGAAAAATTACCTTATATTGATAACACTAAGTTTCAAAATTGTTGTTGCTCATTGTTTTGCAGATGCAAAAACAATATACATTGCATATGTACTAAGGATGTGCCTGGGTAAGTACATCCCTTAAGGATTACAATCTAGTCGTAAGGCTAGTGAGCAATTTTATTTTAACGTAAATTACTAAATTGTTTCTGAACTAAGAATATCTTCATTAGCACGATTTAATAATGAAATACATGCACAAATTATATTAAATGCACAGGAAATGACGTCTAAACATAAAGATTGTTTACAATCAATCATATTGTAATCAGATAATCACGAAGATTTTTAAATTTAATGTACAGTCAGGGTAAGAAAAGGTTCGTCACCTTAAAGTCGACATTTGCTTGCATCAGGACAATTGTCTGTCATGTCAAAATTTCATTTCAAACGTCTGTTAGTTGTCTGCATAGTGCTTTAGTTTCAAAAGGTACTAAGAGTCTACGACTTCATAAAGGAATGAATTTGAAAGCTGACGAAGGTTTTCTACCCCGACTTTACATAATATTGTGCTAGTCATAAAGGTTTGTTTGTTTACATTGTATAATCACCGCAAATCTTCTTGGGCTCTGACTTTGAGCAGGTGTCTTTCGTTTGCGCATGTACAATTGCGAAATCCGAATAAGCAATATGGCGCAACTGCTTCTTCTCTTGTACAAATGTTATCATTGCGTATCTCTCATTCCGTGGCTATCCCTGCATCGCAATACCTCACAAGCAGTCCCAAAATCGGTTATAGCGCATATTTGACACGTGATATCAGCCGAACCCAAGATTTGCGCCGATTATACTTATTGCGAAAAGACTTTATTTTTCTTGGTACTTTATCCGCAAATGAACAAGAATGTAGACATTTGTAGTATATGGTTCTTTATAAAATACTCAAGTAACCTTATCATATATAGAGAGTTAAAATAAGTAGGTACTTACTGGGGCAGTTCTATCCTATCAGTATTCCAGTTTCTTCTTACTACTTCATAAAAACCTCCAGCCTTAATAGATCCCTTAATAATGACCATTATCATAGCACCAATCATTATAACCGTTTGAATAACATCAGTCCACACGACGGCTTTTAATCCTCCCTAAATTAAGTAATTAAAATATTTAGGTAGGTAATGTTCGTATGTAAAAAATTTGATGAATTTCAAATAGATAATAATGTCACTACAAAATTTACTCACCAAAGTAGTATAGAATATACATACAAAACATACTATCGGAGTGACAATATGAATATTCACCCCGGTAACTGAAATGATAAAAAATAATCTCTCTAATACATACCACAAAATTCTCATGTCACAGTGTTTGTAACAAAACTCCTCCGAAACGGCTGGACCGATTTTTATGATTTTTGGTAGGTATGAGAATACGTCGTAAAGTATTTTTCACCCTCCTACCCCCACCCCCACCTTTTAATCGCGATTTTAGTATTTTTGTATTAAGAATATTTAAATAATTTAACTGTGAATTGATGTGAAGTGATATGGTATAAAAAATTGGAGCGCATAGGTGGCGCAACATAGGTATAGGTGCATGGGTCACGGAATTATTTTCAGGTTCTGGCAGGACAACGTCTGCTGGGTCAGCTAGTTTAATTATAAAAAGTGATAACTCTTAGCAGTGAACTCGAATTTGGGTCGAACTTTGACAATCAAACTAAAAATAGTCTTCTATGAATTTATGCAGAGAGAATAATTATTTGAAAAAAATTATTTAAAGTCTATACTTATAAATGGGGAACAACTTAGAACTTTTAACAAGTCTGAATAATAAATTCAAAGATTTTGTAAAAGAAGGATCGCAAGAAAAGATATGACGTTAACAGAACAATTAAGAAAGATATTGTTGAACTTTATGATATAAAGACAGTGTACATAGTTTAAAAAAGTTAATAAAATAGTTAAGTAGAAATTAACAGGAGAGTAATTTAATTTTATGAATTATAACATATTTAAATAAAAATAACTTATAGTGACAAGTTAAAAAATAATGTTTTTTTTTGTCAATAAAATTCTATGTAATTTTAAGATTTCCTCACCTTGATTAAAAGCCAAGGCCGGTACGTAAATTACTATTGGCAACCAAGCTATCTGAAAAGATAATATTGATTAGTGAAAATATTGTTCCTATATTAATTTTAACAAATTCCAGATCAAATGATACGTTGGATAAGATATTTATGGCGTTCAATGAAAGATTCCGTAACTTTAAAGCAGATAAGGAAAATTTATGTGGATATACAATTGAACAAATAGCAATATACCGGAAGTACAGGTGCAACTAAACTAGCAATATTTTTACTAAAATGTATGCCAGCAATTACAGACAGACTACACAATATACGGCAATATTTAGACATGGTCCGGCCATTGGTAGCCGTGCAAACATTTTTGTTACGCATATTTAGGTATTGCCGACGAGTTGCAGTACGATCGCATTGGAATCGAAAAATATTGCCTCTCTTAATATTGCTTTATTATCATTTCGTTCGGTGGCATGGGCGCCTTTCTATCGAAGATTGTCGTGAGTTGAGACGCTGCGATTTGTCTCCTATGTTTTTTCGTTTTGCTCTCGCTGCGTATGTTTTTGTAAATTTAGAAGGTTAGGTTACGGTAGTTAAAAAGACAAAAACTTGGTCTACGGAAAGAATTATTGATCGTTTTTTTTTAATGAAGTGCATTTACACTCATTATTGGGCTATGGAATGTGGAACTGAAATATACAATAAGACAGAAAGGCTGAAAAGATAGATGGGATTTCGTCTGCTTTTTTGTAACCCATTTAGAAGACATAAATATCAGCTATAGATCAGCTATCATACATTGCCGAGATATATTTTGTGTTTTTGCTATGGCCGGTAATGTTGCAGTAAAAATAAAATAATTCAAAAAGCAGAATGTATGTACTTACGATATAAACGCTAAATAATGCTGAACCAAATATTCGCAATCGTTTGTCATACCTAAGCTCCAAATACTAAAACAAATAATGTTTACTCTTTAAACATTTCAAGCCTTAAAAAAATCGTTAAATTAACTTATTGCTTTCTTACCTCATAAGCTGAAGTGAGTTGTAATTCATGGAAAATTGGCAGAAACGTATAAGAGACCAGTATAGCCATAAAAATAGCTCCAATTAAGAAAAACACGTATGAAGTACCATACAAGTAAAATTCTGTGGGAGTTCCTAAAAGCGATATACCTGAAATAAAACTGAAATATTTGTGGCATTTTGTAAAAAATGTTTTTAAGAAATCAGATTCGAAGAAATGATTAAGATTAATATAATATTTTTTATTTACCTGGCTACTAGAGAAAATGTAACAGGCACTAATTTCATGTTTCTGCCGCCCATCAAATAATCCTGAGTTGAATTCTGCTTCTTCACGAACCCAAAGTACAAACCGATACCGCTACATATAGTGAGCATAAAAATGAAAACTGCATAATCAATCGCGGAAAAATGTTGGAAAGATCTTCGTACATCCGAGACATCTTCCATTTCTGGTGCCATTTCAAACACATTAATCGTATAGAAACAACCTCGGTATACTAAATAAACAATGTAAAGTTATCTCGAAGGGCAATTTTACAATTGACACCCACGTTACTCGTACAACAGGATCCACCAGTGTATTTTGAAACGCAAAATTGATTACTTCCTGTGCAGGATTAAAATAGAGCATGATCGTGATATTCCAAATGCAAAAATATTTTCTACATTCGCCAAGTATCAATTTGACTTTGATTATAGTCTATTTCTAAATGTAACTTTGATTGCATGTTGAGATTAGTAATCTCGTACCTAATTCTTTATATTTTCTTCCTATATCTCAAATGTTTCGTTATGAAAAGGACACTATGACAATCTCGGTATTTCGTAATTGTTTGGGGGACACCCAATAATAGACTGCCTACCATTTCAACACAAAATAATAAATAAAATTACTAATTTATATTTGTAAATTTGTAACCCATGCGTAAGATATTTCTTTATTAATCGTTTTAAGACTCTGCTATCCATTAAGGTTGTTATCGTCTTTCGTAGGTGAATCGTTGCTAGATCAGTTTTAGTTGCTTATGGACAAAAAAATTAAATATATAGGATATTTGGCGTTTAAAATCTTTAATATGAGTTGGGTTGCCATACGTCCCGTATATAAGGGACTGTCACCGTATTTGACCATCCCGTCCCGTATTACTACATGTCCCGTATTTCGACAAAATAATACGGAAGTGAGTGGCGCGGGCACACGCATGAGAGGTGAGGCCAGTGGCTTTTGATAGCCACTACGGTTGAAATTAGAGAATTAGAAACACATTCAAAGCGTGAATGTATTTTGAGTTTTGGGCATCGGAAGAGAAAACGTCCCGTATTGATTCCTAGAAGTTTATGGCAACCCTACCTATGGGTGATATCATGCTGTACATATCGAGTTTACCGACAAGTATACAGTAAATGGTTTGATAACAGCACCAACCTTTTGCGATATGATCCCAGATTCTTCCATGGAAGTGAATGATAGGATTATTATCGTTATATTATGTTAGTTGAAAATTGAATCATTATTTATGTTATGTATTTTAACTGAATGCTTCGCGTAGCTGCATCTGCGCTTTCAAATGAAACATTAATTACTTCTATTTACAAATAAAGAATTTTTGTTATTGTTATTACTACGGTATAACTACCATTGCGCACATAAGACCAGTATTTTTTTATTGGAGACCATTATTTTTTTTAAATGTTAATATCGGCATACAGGCTCAAGTCCATTTGATGGTAGGTGGTTACTGTCGCTTATAACAAAAGTCACGCCAAAGCTGCTGCAAGTGCGTGGCCGACTACAGTAGTATTAAGGATAAGGGATTAGGAGGGGATAGGGAAATGGGCTCTGGCATCCCTTACTCTCTCACCGAAACACAACAGCACACGTGCTGTTATTTCACGGTGGTCTTATGTAAGGGGGTGGTTACTGCCGCCAGATGGGCTGCCCAAATGACTGAGAAACGCAGTGTGCCCTGCCAATACTTTCCAGATCCAGACCAGAGCCAAATTTGAAAAGTTCGTATTTCAAAGTTGACCCTGCCGGGAATCGAACCCAGGAACCCTAGAACAGAGCGTTAAGGCAAGCATCCTAACCACTCATCCAACGGGCTCGTCAAAAAATACAGTGAAAAAATTCTTTCCACATTCAAATTAGTATTTTAAGAGCCCCAAGGGAAAATGGGAAGATTATGAAGGAAACAATATTGTCTGTCACCAAAATTTTTCCCAGCAAATATTTTTGTTATTAAATTAATCAATACGGTCTTTAAGTTTGAATCGCCAAATAAATATTAATTGTATCTAAAATTAAAGTGCGATGACTGTCACTGTCATCCATTAAATCTAAATATAATTACACTTATTTTTATTTCTGTCAAAAAATATATTATTTTATCTGTCATCAAAATAATAAAATTTGTCACTGATTAAATAGCTTTGTTCCTTAATTATATGGAAAAAATCATTAGGGACAGAGTTCATAACAGTGTTTATAATTTATAAGTAACTGAAATTGAGATTAAAAAAGCATTATATCATAATTTTTATATCGTATTTTATTCACTTTGAAACTCATCAATTGTCACCGCAATTTATTTATACCTTTTATGATTACTTAATTTTGATCAACTACAGAAATTAAACCTACTATTATGATCACAAATCTAATTATTTGATAAATTTATGAACATTAAATTAATTTTTAGATACGCGATTTGATTTTGTTTGGTGATTCGAATAAAAATAATAGGTATTGTCTTATTAATTTGGTCATAGTGGATTATATGGATTAATATGGTGATGATTAAAATCACACCCTATTATGAATACCAAATGATAACAATAAATATTAATATTAAGAAAAAGCCATTCAAATTCGTATTAAATTTATTAAATATAAATAGCTTTACTTTCATTGTTAACAATAAAAAATCCACTGACACTTTCAGCTAATTTCTTCGCATTCGTTGATGGGTTTCATATTTAAGGAAGTAGAATTGATCTGGCGGTTGCTCTGAAAAATATAAATTAATTTATTGTTATTGCAGTGGCAGAACAATATGGATATTATCTTTGAAAAGCCAGTTCTTCGGGCGTCAGTAACTAACACTTATACTTGTAGTGCTAACATGTTCACGTAATATGTTTGTTTTTATATCAAGGTGTTCTTCTGTTTCTGTTCTTCTTAGTGTGCTAATGTGTTTCGGTGCAAGCATGTTCATGAGCCCTTATTTCTCTTTTCGTCTTGTCCTTTCGGTTTTATTAAATACTAGCGGCCCGCCCCCGGCTTCGCTCGGGGTGTATGAACATTCCTATATATATGAACATTCCCCGTTTATCCCTCTTTCCATTAGTGAAAACCGAATTAAAATCGGTCTACCCGTTCACGCGTGATGCCGTGACCAAGGGAAATAGGGATTCATTTTTATATATAAGAAAAAGAAGATTAACACAAAATTTTAAGGTGTAACGGCACTGCTATGCTCGTCTAGGTATACTTCACGTCCCATCTAATGAGTTATGTGCATATCCACCATATTATAGCTTAAAAATACATAGAAATTTTGGGAAAATTTACAAATTTGTATCCACTACATAGGTGTTTATGTGTTTGTAGGTAATTCAATCACGCATAAAAGGTTTATTTAATTTGTTTAATTTGTATAAGTTGATCCCGGCACAGTTATGATAATATCTATCAATCAGTAAAATAATTTCTATTTTCCGATCAATTGTTTTTAATGTTTATGCGTTATACATAAACAAATAAATTTTACTACATATACAATTGATTGCCAGAGTATATTTAATAATGGTAGGAACATTCTGCATCCTCAGTCATAAAGTGGGCAGGCATGGGGCAGGCCGACTGACGGAAGCAACGACTCCTTTACAAAAGACCAGCACTGTGAAATAACAGCTCGTAAGTTATTGTGTTTCGATGAGTGAGTAAGGAAGCCAGAGTTAATTTCAACCCTCATGTCATTGCTTGTGTTAGAAGCCCATGGTAGCCATCTACCATGAAGTAGTCTGTCAACTATCGGCCGAACTTGTATAATAAAGGAAGTTAGAAATCATACTTAGTATACACACCAAAAAAATGACTATATATTTATCTAAGTAGATACGACCAAAACAAAAACACACAATAGAAAAAGTGTACTTGAGTGTACTGAAATTAAATTCGATACATCGATACTTTCTTGTTTTAACATATAAGATAGTATATGTCCATTATATCAACATAATAACTTAACATTTGTATATATGAATATTTCTTGGTATTTGGATCTCTTCTATATCATCATCTCAGCCGGAGGACGTTAGGACGTTCCCTGCTTGACCCTAATTTCCCAGATGGAACGGTCAGAAGTAACTTGGATCCACCGTCGACCCGCAGCCCTTATTGGGTCGTTTATCCACCTTGTGGGTGGACGTCCTACGCTGCGCCTGCCGATCCGTGGCCTCCACTAGCTCAGCTCTCCGTACTGTGTGTCCCACCCACCCACTGCCACTTCAACTTACTAATCCGCCGGATTATGTCGGTAACTGTCGTTCGTCCACGTTTCCTCATTCCTGATTCGATCTCGCAGTGTAACCCCGAGCATAGCATAGACGTTGAGCTCTTTAACGAGGCTCATAGTTAGAGACCACGTTTCAACGCCATATGTCATCACTGTCATATGTCGCCACATGCGCCTGTTATACACATATATATTTACAAATAGAAAGTATATAGATACCTATATTTATCAATACAAGCTCTGCTTACAGAAGACCACCGTGAAATAACAGCATGCGCTGCGGTTTTACATGAATTATAGGCGAGCGTCGGTAGCCACCTACCATCAAGTGGTAGGTGAACCATCAGCCTGTCTGTCGACCTTAACATAAATAAAAACTAAAAAAAAGAAAGTCTGGTTTGTATTAACATAATTTGAATAGTTAAACTCGACAAACATCTAAAGATGACGCCCTTTAAGTCGCAGATATAAGAGTCAGTTTTAAGTGAATTTGCGAAAAGCTCCACAATATATCGTAACAATTACGAGTATCAATACTCTTTACCCTATTATTTCCATAGGCACTTATGTACGGTTCATCGGTTGGATGTGGTGGTTCACGACAAAATCTTCTCAGTTGTGGAGCAAGTAACTTCGGTGCGGGTGGCACGTACGCTATAGCTCGCATTCGATTGATACGGGACACAGCTGCGCCCACGCATATAGTAACTAAGGCGCCGCACATAGTATACCACATGTAAGATACGCGGAGAAGAGGATTCACTTCTTCACTGAAAAGTAAATACACAAAATATAAATATCGTGGATTAATTTTAGAAAAAAATGGCAGAGGGACACTTTTCACTATTCCGCGTCGGTACCACTGCGTTCCCCAGTAATAAACTTGGCAGCTCGACTAATGTCTGTTGGAGGCGATCGTGAAATAACAACACTAGTGCTATCCAATCGCGGTTGCCAGTGTACTTACATTCCTTCCATAGTCGCTGATTGAACCATCACCCTGATTGCACCTTTTAATTCTAAAAAAATTACGATATAGGTTCACAATCTCCATTGTGAATACCAAAGGAGATAATTGAAATTTACTAGAAATTCCCACTGTGACAATTTAATCTAACTAATGATTATAATGTCCGAGTATAATTAAATTTAATTTTTTAATAGTGAAATTTAAATTAAGTGGGCTGAAAAGTTAGTAGGCTAACATATAGTACGATTTGTCTTTAGCCTAACTAGCAGTGAAACGCAGAACTTACGTGACGTCATCATGATGTCCAATTTCTGTAATAGTGTAATTGTACGTACAACCTTCTGTAGTGAGAGGTTTGTGCGGATGTGTGATTGCTCCCCTTGCAATAGCATATTGGGCTGTAAGACACCACCACGACATAGTCGCTAAGCCACTCATGCCTCCCACTAGAGCACCCTGACAAACAAATTATATACTTTAGTATAAAATTCTGACCTCTTCCATTTACTACCGTTGCTTACTTCATACTTACCGTTGCATCCACCCATGGCATTAAGATTCCCATAGAAAATACACCAAGTTGAGGTCCCATAGTCATAGCCTCTAGAGTCATCGTAAGCTGTAATACAGTGCCCATTTTTTCCACAATAAACACTAGAGCTGTAAGAAGTTTACATTAATTAATTAAATTGCGCGCCTGGATAATGAACATGAACTGATGTGTTACTTAATCATTATTACCTACACACAACGTGCCCAGAAAAACTACTACTCCCCTCATAAGCCAATTGGCTTGTGTTTCAGAGAGTCGCCTTTTGAAAAATGGCTTATAAAAATCTTCTAACACAACTGCAGCCATTGAGTTTAGACTTGTTGACAGTGAACTAAAAGAAAGAACAACATATTACGCCAATATAAAATTTCATAAATCCAATCAAAACAGTTATTGCCTTTTTTTTAATTAAAGATGGGTTTGCTCTTGACCAGCATCTATCCATGTAGGAAGGATGAGGCCGACGATGGAGCGAGCTCACCCAGAAGATGCCTATTCACTCGAACCTTGAAAAGATTTGGGTAATGCCTAAGTATACAGATTTGGCCTCGGAAATACAGAAATGCCTAAGTGTTTTTCAAATGACGTCCTGGGGTTCCAATTTTCGATTCTGCTTCAACTTGCTTCTAACTGGTTTAAAACAAATAAATGTTTAAATTGAAAATAAACCTTTGGAAATCCTTTTTGAATTCAAAAAATATATGTGGTAAAAAAAAACAATATTAGGTACCTTAAAGCAGCGCTAAAAATCCCAGCAACAAATATACCAGGTAGTCCAGGAATGTCTCCTAACACATCCATTACCAATAGGGGCAGTAATTGATCCTTAGCTTTGGCTAACTAAAAATTCCGAAAAGGTGTATATCAGACAAAATGCTGAACTAATCATATGTTTAAAACATATCAAAGAAATTAATTTTATTACCTTCTTACCTTTGTCTGCAATGGATCGCAATCATAGAACCGGGCGTAGATTAACAAACCGCAATAAAGGCAGAAGCAGTAGAGTATCGATATTCCGATGCAAAATATTACAACAGCCCTAGGACAATTTGTTACATTGAACATTCTTGTAATACCTTTTATTTTTTTAAATAAAATAAGATGTACCGGTTGCAAAAATTGGGCTCTACTTTGAGTAATACCTATAGAACATCATGAAAGCCATATGGGCATCTTTAATACGCCCTTTTGGTGATAAATAGTGCCAATTGTAAAGAGAAATAAATGTTTCATTTGATATTTTTTCTCCAGTTTACTAAAAAATGGACTTTCTTGATAGAAATTTTAAGAACCCAACGTAAGAATGTTTATGTCTCAATGTGGAGGAGTTAATAATATACTTCAACTAATTAAACGTTCTTGAATTTTAGGCTTTTGCAATTGGTACTTCTTTATGCCTTTGTTTTACCATACAACGCTATTTGTTTGGACGTCATCACAAACTGTGAGATTCTTTCTATTAGATATTTTAAGTTTTATTACTGACCATTTCGCTCCTCTTAATGTGGGAATTGCCAGATATCTCTGAACCATTGTCTGATTGACGGAGTTCGCTTGCAACCAATAAATTAGTCCACCCAATACCAAACACCAAACTGTGTGACGAGTCATAGGGTTAGGATCCCAACTGTAAACAAAACATTTGTTAATCCTCTGTTAAGTATTTAAGCACTAGTTAATTATAAAATATTTACTTGGGCGCTTCGATCCTTCCACTCTCCATATTTCGTTGCCACACAACTGACATCCCTCCAACGTCTATGGTGCCTTTTACAGCTACTAAAGCCATTGCGCCAAGCATAGCTGTTATTTGAATTACATCGGTCCACACCACTGCTTGCAAACCACCCTAATAGCATTTCAGAAAAAGGATAACATTCATTTTGCAAACATTTTTTAAGAAATCTATCTTGATTCTTGACATCACTTTCATAATATAATTAAATCATTTCATAATATATGAAACTAGCGTTCTGCCCCCAGCTTCGCCCGTGGTGCAACTTTTATATATATGAACATTCCCCGTTTATCCCTCTTTCCATTAGTCAAAACCGAATTAAAATCGGTCTACCCGTTCACGCGTGATGCCGTGACCAAGGGAAATAGGAATTCATTTTTATATATTAAGAAGATTTCGGCAAAGCTGCCCCAGGAAGATAATTTTATATGTAAATATTGTCACAATTGAAATTGTAACCTTTTATACCATGTTTCATGACCTATTTTATGATAAAAATCCGAATGAAAATGAAGCTATGAAAACTGAAACTTTGTATTAAAAATAGATGTGATATAGTTTTTTACATTTATAAAATAACGTGATAAAAGTATGCACACTCAGTTCAATTTAACAAAAGTGCAAAATAGTTAATACTTACGGCACTAGTGTAGAATATGCATACCAAACAAACGATTGGTGTAATAACATGAATATCAACACCCGTTACTGGAATAAGGTACATATAAAATAGCTTAGCAATACGAGTATATAAATCAGTACCTACCAGAAATTAAGTAAATTTCATGCAAAATTAACAATTTACAAAATTAATAGTTTAGTTTACAGAGAAAACTAAAATAACGCTTCTAAGAGACTTTTGGTTACATCAAAGATATGCAATAAAGGACAAATTGCTTCTTTATTTGACCGTTTATTATTTCTTTTATCTCGAACGGAACTATACAGGCGTCTTATACTTTGAGTGATCAAAAGTTGGCTAACTCACAAACCCTGCTTGTTTAGCCTATGCATACATGTGCATGGTATTATCTAATAGATAATTAGGATAAAAATAGAATCCTATTTTTATCCTGTAGCAAATTTCCTATGACAGTTAAAATCTACATAACTATATAAAAATCAGTGTCACGTAAATTTCAGAATCCGCTCAATCAATTTCAATGAAATTTGTTATGTTTGACCTAGCTTGAAGAATTTAATTTATAAAAATACGCGGACTAAAATTACTATTATATATTCTTCGAAGATACTCTTACCTTGATTAAATGCTAAAGCTGGTACGTATATGACAATAGGCAGCCAGCCTATCTGAAAATTAGAATATATCTCAATTCCTAATGAAATTAATTAATATTATAACACAAGTAGAAGTTGTCGACACAAAAGATAACAAAGTTTAATTTTATTAAAATACCTACTTCTCGCTATTACGGGATAATTGGCTACCCTATGAAGTATGGGTAATTGGATACCTTGACATGTAGCTACTGTCGAGGTAACATTGAAAACATGGCTACACAATTAATTCTGTACTTACCAAACAAATTGCAAACAGTATTGATCCAAATAGACGAACTTTATTGTCAAACCTCAAGGATAAGTACTGAAAGTAAGTAAAAAGTTTACAAAGTAGGTAACTATATATAATATACACCTGTTGAGTAGGTGTTTCAGATTTTTTCTTTTTTAGATAGTTTTAGAGAAGGGCAACCAGAGTTTCATTAATTAAAAGTTGAAACCAGCGGCGTCAGCATGTATGAGTGCACAGACATTTGTCGTTGACCGTTGTGCATATGAACAAAAACAGTCATCAGTAGACTTTTGTATGTGAAGGTCGTCAACAGGTTGACGGTCCACTTGGTGGTAGGTGACTACGGTCGCCTATAACACAAGAAACGCCACAAGTACCTACTGTAAGTACGCTGCCAACTGCCGGGCATAATAGGATTAAGGGTAACGGATAAGGAAGGGATAGGGAAATGAACTCTGGCATCCCTTATAGTCCAGGAAAATTTACTAACAAATAAAAATTTGAGTCCCTCAGAAGCATTTTTGATATTAAGTTTCTAGAAGATATGAAATATAGATGGGTGAAAGAAATTTTCGATTCCACCCTGTAAATATTGCATAATAATAATAATATGAATAAAAATAAAAATAGGTGCCTTTTCCAAATTATACAAAAATGGTAAAAATTTGAAAAAGAGTTTCAGACAAATATTGTAGAAAATATAATTTTACATAAAAATGTTCACATATAACTATTTTTGATAAAATTAAAATTAACAGAGATAAGGAGGTTTTTATAAAATGAATTTCTCTACAAAATTTTTCTGCAACTTTTTTCTAACTCTTACCAATTTTGTATAATTTGGAAAAATTCTAATTCGAGCTAATTCGGGTTCACTAGCACTTTTTTAAATACGTCGTCCGCCGTTTTTGTTTCTTGGTTTTAATTTTTAAAAAATGTTTTCTCCAACTTGCCCATACAGATTCTAATCAACCTGATAATTACGTTCTTTGAGGTCAGTTAAAAAGATCATTTTTAGTAAATCAACTCTATTAACCTTCTCAATTAACTTAATATAATAATGACTATCCAGTGGCTAATAATGTTGTTTACCTCATAATTAGAAGTGATCTTGAGTTCATGGAACACCGGCAAGTATACCTGTGTCATTACGAACGACATTAGAAAAATGCCACCCATTATAAACGCATACTGGGTCCCATGCATGTAGACTTCGGTGGGAGAACCAAGAAGAGTAATGCCCGAGACAAAGCTAAAAACAAATTGAGAGAATTTTCATTATTTTATAATATCATATAGAATATTTCTTGAATTTTGACGGTGTCGTTCTAACGCCGGAGTTTATGTTGAGCAAGCTACCAGGGGCGTAGAAGAAGCACGTCCCTACGTTTAAGACAAAAAAGTTCACGCAACAAGTCTACATAAACGTATCCATTTGTGTACTTCTAAATATAACAGAATTTCATGTTCGTAAAAGCAAATGATAAGGACCAAGAAATAATGGGTTCTCCATCATCACCATCTTCAGCTGTAGGACGTCCACTGCCGGGCATAGGCCTAAAATCGGACCGGTCAGAAGCAGCAGTCCAACCTTCAATAGGTTAAAAGTTTTTTATTCGAACAACGACTGATATGCTCCAGGAAATGTACTCTTATAGAGGCTGTACTGCAAAGTACTCGTATCAAACATAGACAAAATCTGCTTTGCAAAAGATTCGGAAGTCATTAGAGAATATTCCAAGATGAAAAAACCCTTACATATATCAAACTTTATACTACATACTTACATGCCCGCGACAACGTACGCGGTGTAGTTCGTTTTTTGAAAATCCCACAGGAACCGAACGTTTTTCTTGGATGATATTTTTTCAAGATATTGTAATGTTAAGCCAGGTAATAAGCTATCTGTATGCCAAATTTCACCCAAATCGGTTCAGCTGTTTTTGCGTGTTTGATATATATATATGTTTGATATATAATATTTATAATATTATTAACAGCTATTAACATAGTCTGATTTAATTTGTTACGTGTGGACTCTTTTCTATCAACATCTCCGTTGTGCGATTTCCACTTCACAGCTAAAAACGTGGCCGTGGGTGCCCTTGTTTTGCTGTTCCATTTTCAGATTTCAGTTTTGTTCCAATTTCAGAGTGTCCACAGTAATACGAGCTGAGTAGCCACTCGAGCTTTTATACCGTTTGATATGTGATATAACTCGTGTTCTATATCTACGATAATACTTAATAATTTCTCCTCTGTTTTCTAATAGACTTACATTGTTTTCAATATACATAGAGTGAGCGCTCAAATTTTAGCCAAAATTATAAATTATTTTTAACATTGCCTATATAAATCTCACCTCGCTACAAGAGACATCGACACAGGTACCACCTTCATATTTCTGCCACCTAGCAGATAATCATTTTGTGTGGTTTGTTTTTTCATAAAGCCCCAATATACGCCCACAAAAGCACTTATTGCCAACATAAACACAAACACAACGTAGTCCACCCACGAGAATCTTTGCATATGATGCACCATCTCATTTATTTCAGTATCCGCCATTTTTAAGTCGAATCAGTAAAACCAATGTTGTTGTTTTTAATCAATCGGCTATCATATCAAGAAGTAGAGTCTAAGGCGCCCTATGTTCGAATGGCACGTGAGGCCAGCTCAATCTGTGGTACAATGAAATAATTACGATAACTCGCAATTTAAAAGAGGATGTTGCGAGATCCCCCCAATGGCACGAAGAGCGGGACGGGACCCGACTAATACTTGGATACCCATGTTCATGTCCAATGTCACACATCAATTGTGATCTCAAAATTTAATATTCTAAATTCTGCTATAAAGACGTTCTTTAATAAAAATAATATAGGTAAGTAATTATTTCTCATTCAACTTCGATATTTTCTTGTGGGCAGCTGAGATCCTCCATTAACTACCACCATTAACAAGCAGTTAACAAAATTCATGACTACTAATAATATTGGTATAACAGTAACCAAGTAGTTCATTTCTGTTATCGATTGTCTTTTAAGCAACTACAATAATTCTGTGCTACATTACTCTCACGAACTCACGATCATACTTAACTTTGAGTGAACTTTGATACCTAGGTGATAGTTCGTCTAGTGATAAGTACAATGATAATATGTACCTACTGAAGAGTATAAAAAATACAGCCAAAATCGTAAAAAAAAAGAAAAAAATTAACAATACCTTGCCGCACTGCCGCTTCCGCAATGCTTCTCCACTTTTGTCTGCTGGTAGCGTCACGAGAATACTATACAACAGTAGGTCGGGTTGTTGATTTTATTAGGTCTGTCCAGCGGGTAGGCGATCCACCTCTTGGGCGTCTTCTCTCCACCTGACTCCGAATCACAAGCCGTTCCATCGAATTTTCCTTCCTAGAGATGTGGCCAAAGAACTTTAGTATTCACAATAGCACAACCTGTCCTTAACTTTAAACTCCTTTAAAATCCAGTGCGTCAATCTTACGACGGTCTTGCTGTCTTGGGGACCAGGTTTCAACTCCGTAAAGAAAGATGGCAAAGACAAGGAATCTCATAAGTCGGACTTTAGTCATTTTTGTGATTTTCCTGACCCTCCAAACCCTTCCCAGCCTCTTAACCGCAGACACCAACACCAACACCAACACTACCTAAATGTACCAGCCGGAATTTTTATTCACATGACCGAAGGGCAATGATAAATATAGTTCTCTATGGATTCAGCGGTAAACTTGATGGCAACCAAAGTTTAATCTTACTTGAAGACTCGCATTCAGTAACCGCTCACCTCCTCGGATGTAACACCTCGGTGTGGCCTGCACCTGAATAAAGTTTATGTGACGATTTTTCAATTCCGAATCAAAACCAGTTAATTATAAATCTATATATCAAAAGCTATGTGTATAGTGCCTAGAAAAAAGATTTCTCTTGTTATTTCATATCGTACTTATTTAAAACTTACTATTTAAAAGCATTCAAAAACCCAGAAGGATAGACATGAATATAAGTTTGTTGTAGAAACCTATTAAGAAAACTACATGGATCTTCACATACCTATATAGAATTCCAAATGAGAATATACAAGAAGTCCACCGTGAAATAACAGCGTGCGTGCTGTTGTGTTTCCGTGAGTGAGTAAGAGATGCCTCATCCCTTATGGTTGGTAGCGCACTTGCAGCACATGCTTGTGTTTTTTTCGACGATAGATTGTCAGTCTGACGACCTTTACCTCTCGCTAGAGAGTAGTATATTCTTTGACCTTTACATATAAAAAATATCCAGACCAATACTTACCCAATTAAAAAGTTCGTTTAGAGAAAAGGACATTTTTAAGAAAGTTATGTTAATTCGTGTTAATTAATTAATGTTAATACTTAATTGAGTTGAATTGAATTGAATTGAATTAATTGAAAATAAATTTGACAAAATTTTCAAAATCCCTATCCGATTGTGTTCCTTATTCACACGTTAAATTTTATTATATGCCTAATACTTTATATATTTGAAAATAAAATGTAAATTTTTTTAAAGGATTTATTAAAAAATTTTTTAATAAATTGGTATAGGTACCTGATGATCTTGCCAATAATTTATTTTAAAAAATATACTAAAAAATTGTTCACCTATAGAGAGCTATATAGCTTTAGCCGATATAGGCTGTACTTTATTTTCAAACAAATAGTGTACTTTATTTACAAATAGTGTAAAATTAAAAGAATGTAACCGAAGGTATGAAAAATTTGCTTATTATTTGGCGTGCACTGCGAAAACTAAAATATTGGTGATACATGTTTTACAGTAACTAGCTGGTGACCGCGGCTTCGCCCGCGTTGAAAAAATAAAAAATAAACCCTGACTTAATATATGAGCAATATAACGCCTAACATCTTTATTGCAGTTATAGCTTTGCCAGGCATTAGATAATCCCCCTAGATACTCTATAAGAGTAATTTTTTTCTGGAAAAATGGTACCCTATTTCCTTCCCTGCATCCCTGACAACGTGTATCAAAATTTCATGATGATCGGTTCAGCGGTTTAGGCGTGAAAAGGTAATAGACAAACAGACGATAGAGTTACTTTCACATTTATAATGTTAGTATGGATAGTATGGATATAGTACTCATCTTTACTCATATAAAAGTTCGCAAGGCTATTTATGTTTAACTACGTAGGTGGATTGGATGTTAGGGGGTGATGAACGGTTCTTCTTCACTATTTTGATTGTTGTTTTGTTTCCGGTATAGTGTGATGAACCGATGTTTCGTCCATAGTAACAAAACGATTCATAAAATCATCTGGTTCTGCTTCAAATAGCTTTAAACAGTAATGTGAAATAGTCAATCCAGTTCTTTTTTGTTCGACTGAAAGCAGCAACGGGACCCACCTCGCTGACTTTGTGGAAACCCAATTCGTGTTTTGGGTTCTTTCATGTGAGATGTCAATAATCTCGGCTATCTCTCTAATTTTTAATTTGTGGTCTCCGATAATTTAATCAAGTCGCTTAAATTCTGCTATCCATTTTTTGACGGATGAATATAACAAAGCGGAATCACCTAATGTACTTACTGATCATATTATCATTGATATCTTTTGGTGATAACCCCTTGTGGAGATACTTAATGACAGCACGGTGCCCAATTTGCTCAATTTGCGGAAATTACGTCGGTTTGTTTGAGAAATAAATTTATAAAATTACAAGAAATTATAACTGAACGGAACTAAACAATGTGGGTAGTTTTTGTTTTTAGGAATTGAATGGATCTGTGTCAGGCCGAATACTTTTCAATCCACCCACAGGTATACAATACCTAACCATTTTTTGTTCAAATTAGTCAATCAAAAAACGGGTAGAATCGAAAGCTGATGACATTCGTAGGTTAATATACCTAATCCAATTTAATTAAATAGTTTCATAGTCAAGGTTGTGTAAGTACGTGTATATGCTTCTTTAAATTATTGGATTCGGACCTTTCGTTTAGAAGTTACGCGGGTACAAACATTTTAAAAGTAAAAGAAAATGCAGCGATGTGAGTTACCAGCCCTACGCTGTTAGTTACCTACACATTTTATTTTTTGTTTACTTTATAATATAAATTGTTTAGAAAATTACATACTTATTCAAATGTTAAGATGGAGTCCACGCGAACTAAAATACACATTGCAGTTTCGAAACGAAATCCATATGAATTATCTTTTTTAATATTGTAAACTGAAGTAATTATCCTAATTAATTATTATTTATGAATATCATGGAATAATAGCTCAAATCAACGAACTTTAATACATTTTTTGAGATATGAGTATACATACTTGTTAATTAGATAATAGTCTATACCTGACTACCTGTAACTGACAGTCTGACAGTGACATTGACGTATTATTCAATGTGCATGTCAAAGATAATTGTATTAGTGTATAGATGGAACAATAAAAAGTGAAGATTCCTTCGATACTCGATACCCGTCTTTCTAATGGCTGCATGTCGTATGTTAAAAAGAGATAACAATAGCCGAATATGACGTCTTAAAACGCTGCGCGCCATAAAAAAGGCAACGTCATATTTGTTTATATCATGCTGGTTAACAAGCGCGTTTAGCTTTATGTGATTTAAAATACTTAAAAATCTGAAATTGTGATTTCATAAATCTGTTGCTTGCCAAGAATGGCTTGTACTGTTCCCGTTTGTTCAAGTAGAGTGGGTGTTTTGAAGGAGAATAATGGAAACATATCATTTCACCGGTAAGTCGCACAGCTCGCACTCATTAATTTTGGTGTTTTGTAAACAAATTTTTATAATTATTTACTAAAAATGAATCACTGTACATGCATACACAGCTCTAAGGTTGATTTATTTAAAGAAAAGCTGGTGTTTATAACTAAAATTTACAAAAACCAAAATTAATCGGAATATTTGACATTTGTCTTGCTTTATAGTGCTGTAGTCTGATCTTGATAAGTTTATCGATATCGATAACTAATTTATTTTTATTTTTATTTTCTAGCATTCACTGCAAGTTGAAAGTAATTTTTATCAATTTATAACAGATTTCCCACCGACATCGATTTAAAAAAAAATGTGGACAAAAAATGTAAGAAAAGCCGACGATTGGAGAGCTTCGCAATATACAAGAATATGCTCGATGAACTTTGAAGATTCTTGCTTTCGCCAAGGATATCAGCGTAAAATTCTACACTCGTATGCAGTGCCGACAATATTCCCAAAATTACCACCATCGTGTAAACCAGTAAGTAATATCTATAAGTTATAAAGAAGTTATGCTTCAATCTATGAAAATTATGAAAATCTTTTGAATCATTAATAACCAAAAACTATTTCTTTTCAGAAATTACCCAGAAAAAGAAAACTTACTAATAAATACGTGGATACCCAAGCGTCAACAAAGTCTTAAAATTAAAATGTTGACGAATCACAGATGAACGATATCACAGATTAAAATGAAACGATATCACAGATTATCCAATCTGTGATATAGTTTCTAAAAATAAAACTTTAAGATTATCGAGTTTTTTTTCTCTCGTAATAAAAACCTACTCCCGTTCTACCCCTTAAGGATGGATTCTAAATATTTCTACTCAAAAAATAACTATTCTTTTCAAATATTTTGGTGAAATAAATGCGAGAGGTTGCATACAATCTCATACAACCGATTAGCAATGCGGCGAGTACCAGTACGCACCCAAATTTTATTTATATTGAATAACCAAACAGTACACCGAAACGCATTTAGCCATACTTTTTATCCGTCATATATTTAAAATCTATATCAACGATATCTAGTTATCAATAAAAATGCACAGCACTATTATACGCTATAACTTTAGCTTGCATTGTATAGTCAAAATGGATACATTCACTCAACTTCGACCCGACAGATTATATATGTATGTCTCTTTCAATCTTATGACAATTTGAAGGTGTTAGAAAGAATAAAATATTGCTGCATTTTGTGATCCATCTATAGGTACAGACTAATACAACATCTTTGGTGCATGTTGCAACACTTTTTTAGGTTATAAATAAAGTTTGTAAAATAAACTGGCTTTGTTGAATAGTAAACAAACAAAGTAACACATAATATTATAAGAGGAATATGCGGTTTGTTATAAAACAAGTCGGTTTTGGAAAAGAACGAGTGGGAGTTCTGACAGGATTCGCGAAGTCGGCTCTCACTGTTATAGAAACTCCTACTTCTGCACTTTTCACTCAGGTATTTAAGTTAATAAGTGAAGTGTTTATATCGGTAAACTATGACCTGGAAAGCACCGCGTAGATCCACAAGGTGGACAGACGATCTAATAAGGGCTGCGGGTCGACGATGGATCCAGGCTGCTTCCCCGTTACAAAATTATGGGGGAGGCCTATGACCAGCAGTAGAAGTCCTACGGCTGAGGTGATGATGATGACGATTTGTATATTACTAGGGGTAAAATGTGTATAAGTTTATTTAAATGAAAAATCTTGCAAAAATCTTTACTTTACTTGTTACAAACTTAGACAGATAAAAAAGTCTTAAATAAGTACTTAAATCATATTTCATTCCTTCATAATTTCCATACAACATAAACTGGAGAAAAGAAATACCTATTAGGTATAAGCAGTACACTTAAACAGTACTTATAACTTGGAATTTTTAATTTTACTGTTCTATATACTTATTCCTAATTAGATCCTAATGCAATGGAATATAGTTAGTGTGCCTCAAATGGAACTCAATATTTACTTATTTGTTCATAATAAATTTAAATATAAATAAGACATTTATTTGTAAGTAGGTACCTACTTAGTTGAAAGTAAAACATCACCCTTGTATTATAATTAATTAGTATTATAAAATTTCAGGGTGGTAGTGTAGTCCATTTAACAGCTGATGTTTTGGCTCGAATATTTAAAAATCCGCAACTGCTCTGGCTGCCTTTGTCAAATTCAATCCAGTTGGAGAATGGTGCTAAAGCCCAAGGACAAGGCGTGGCAACATTTGCTGCATTACCTGAACATATTACTTGCGCTAGTTTGAATAGTATGACTGAAAGTCATCCAATTGGTCACTTTGAGACAGATAAGGTACCATTATGGACTAAGCGTGGGAAGATTTTAATAACAGCTGATAGGTAATCTCATCATTTATATTTTTTGCAATATTTTTCAATAACATAGGTATAAAAAAAATGTAAACACTTACCTTTTTAAAATCCATAGTAGGCTGTAAGTAGCACCTGTCTGGCTACTAGGAGTGTAATGACATACTCTAACTCTAAGAGCTTAAGTTTATAGTAGCGACCTTATTAAATGCTTTTTTAAGATGTCACCTTAATACCAATAACCTGACAAAAATTTAATATGGAACATATTTTAGGATGGATCATATGGAATATCATATTAAATCACTATCTAAGATAAGCCTTAATTAACTAATAAATAAGTTGATTCACAACTTACATTACTATGTGGCTATCTAGATGGAGTTTGATTAAAAAAGTACCTTTAAGACACTAGTTCTAATATCAATTTTTATTCTAGATTGATGTAAAATTTTAGATACATGGATATAATGGAAATCTTCCAACCGGATTTAATTTTGGCTATAGCAGATAGCCGCACTACCCTCAATGAGGCTAACAAAAGAACTTCTAAAGCAGTTGAAAGAACTTGCACCATGTTTGACATATGTGTAAAACGATGTAAGGACTCCACTCGCTTGCAGAACAGTTCACTCATAGGTATTGTATTATATTTATTATTTTGTAATAAACATACTCATAAATTTCCTCTAATTCCCTAATGACTTTAAAAATGGACTTGTAGTTTGACCAGAACCACTGTACCATGCCTTAGGTGTTTGCATGGCAAGATGAGGGTGCAGAGCAGGCCGCTTCTCTTGCCTATGTCAGATGCACAAGAGATAAAATATTTATGATTTTTAAATGGCTGAATATTTCGAGCCACGGGTAGCTCGAGCATATTTTAGTCATTGAACATTACACAGACCGCTCGAGCAGTCATAATCAACTGCTTGAGCAGACAATTGGCAACTGCTGCAGCAGTCATTTTCAACTCCTGTTGCAGCAAGAAAATTACCAGTTGCAATAGTTATTTTGTCGCTGTGTTCCTTTATTTTGTAGTTTCAAATAAGTTCTTCCGATTTTATTGCACTAACAGGGCGTTGTTGTCGCACATTTCTTCCATTTTACAACCAATCAACGACAAACTAGGTGGCAGGGAAGGGCGAAGGCGGCGAGGATAACTGTGCTAGAGCAGTCGATAGCTTGAGTCGTGAGCGTGTGTGGTGCTTTACCGCACGACGGACTTTCACCATGCTGCTGACCACCCGGAGCTTTCGCGACTGCTCAAGTGGTTTTCCATATTTCAATGAATAGAGATTCATAGTTCACTATGCAGTTACACCTTAAAGTAGTTAATAATGACTGCATCAGGCTGCCTGTGGACGGCCGCTTTTAAACGTGCTCTTCCTCCCTTCTCCCGCCTCACCCCGCATTCCTAAGGAGTGGCACAGCAGTTTCGACCAAACTATATAACAAGTAGATATCATTTATTCCAGGTGTAATAGCAGGTACAGGCAATATTAAGAACTGTGAGGAATGTGTGAAACATATTTTAAATCACAAAGATAGTATTGTTGGCGTTTCGCTAGCAGGAATCACAAATGGCACCGATGAATCCTACAATATTGGCACTGAAAAATTGGAAACTATTTTTAAAAATATTGGTGTAAGTAAATGGCGATATTAAAAATATATGTCTATTCAACTGTAGGTAATAAAGGGACAGATAATATGAAACTAATATTTTATTTACCTGGATATACTATATTCCATTTTATAGTAAATGTATTTAAGCATTATATGCTACTTAAAGTTATTTCACATCCATATTATTTATAAATGTGAAAGTAACTCTGTCTGTCTTTCTGTTACCTTTTTACGCATTTCAAGCGATCATCATGAAATTTTGCATACACATTGCCAGGGATACAGAGAAGGACATGGAGTACCTTTCATCCAGAAAAAAGTATTGTTGCCGAGGGATCATTTAAAAATAAAAATCCAACGCTTGGCAAAACTATAACAACAATAAAGATGTCAGGTGTTAAATTGCTCACATATCTTGGCAGGTGTTATATTTTTCACGGACGAACTTGCCGGCAACAGCTAGTGTTCATATAAATAAATGAAACATAATTAACTAGTTACCTAATAATATAAAGAAATTGCCAGATTTACAAGAACTGTTTGGATCCTTGCTTTTATTATTTCAAACAATTTTATAATAAAACGCATTAAGTAATTCATTTATTTATTAATTTAAATCGTATTAGTTAATTAAATTAATTAAAAAATATAATAAACAAATACAAACAATATTTGTCGGGTAGAACATACTTTGTACTGTAACTGCTGATATAAATTAAAATCCTGTAAACATGTGTTTGCTCAAAATTTTTTTTTTTCTTAACATAAAAGTTGTCCACAAAACTTAAGCTACTGTTCCCGATTCTCAAAAAAAAAAAAAATTTTAAATCAATAATAACAGGGCACACTGCATTTCACAGTCATAAATGTGGTAACCTGTCTTGCGGCAGTAACCACTCACTTACAAAAGACCACTTCCAGCACCTGTGGCCTTGGTCTCGCCCGCCTACCAAAAAGTGCACTGTTAGCCTGTCTGACGACGTTTATAAAACACACCTTAACTCTTAAGGTGAAACAGGCCTCCATACGAGTATGCAGCTATATGTACGTCTATTAATAATAACAAAATTACCAAACATCGGTATTCTATGTGAACGCGTTTATTAGCTTTGAAGCCAAAACGTAGAATGTCTAAAAAAATTGATTTTTTAGGAATCTATACCTTCAGATCTTGTTCATATGGTTGAAGGTAGTTGGAATCCTGCAGTTGTTGTTGCAGCAATTGGTCATGGCTGGGATGTTTTCGATGGTTCCTATCCATTGAAATTGACTAACGCTGGCCATGCCTTAGCACTCACTTTTGATGCGACGCAAGTCAGTGATGAGCTGTGTATATTGGATCTTAATGATATTCGGTAAGATTTTTTTAATTATAATGTTGCTATCATAGTTACTACTTTCTTTAATCAGTTTTGTACATAATATGTAGATATAGTTTTGTTTACCTCAATATATCAGACAAGTTGCAACATTCCTGATCTCGTAAGTGTCTGGTGTCAATTTCTTTGACTGTGACTGGTGTCTGTGCTCGCGACTTCGTACGCTTGGTTCTAGAATAGCGCGTATTATTTCAACTAACTTTTTTTGTTTACAAACCGATTGGAATGAAACAAACACTAAATGTTAAGTGAAGGTTGCTGCTGAACATAAGTGAAAACTACATTCAAACCAGTTAAGCCGTTTCTAAGATTAGTGTGCATAAACGCACAGACGAAAATTCTAAAAACTATTTTTTGACCTCGGTAACATAACGTGCACAATTGTTTTTTTTTTTTTAATGACACGGCTCCTTTACGATTTTAATATAATGTTATGGATATGCCCACTGAAGGTCGGAGTTCACTCGACACACAACTCTTGCGACATCTAACGATTTATAGCACGATATTTGAGAACGAATGGTGTAGAGCGGTATTATAGCCAATAATATTAGTGTTATTAAAGTTCAATAGATGACGCCAGTAGTTCGTTATGCCTAATAAGCATGTTGTAACTAGATGTCGCCTTACTTGGTAACATCGGGCCTTAGACAAAGTAGCATTCGCTCCGTAGCGATGCGATATCGAAGTTCGTTATCGTCTCAGAGACAAAGAAATCATGACAAGGTATCACGTGTTTATCACGTGTTAGTGTCGATTCCTTTGTCTCTGAGACGATAACGAACTTCGATATCGCATCGCTACGGAGCGAATGCTACTTTGTCTAAGGCCCGTTATCTCAGTTATGTACTCTTATAAATTAGAAAATAAGTAGAGGTCCATCACCATATCTAAAATCACTGAGTTTTTGTAACAGTCTCACCGGTATTTTAGTATCATTTAATGCGAGTATACACGGGCAACTGTACAAGTGGTCTTACTGATTAACTAGATTCCACAATAAGAATGCCTAAGCTGTCCTCCCGGTTTAAAAAATATATTAGGTATAATTATTTTACGTACTAATCTACTGTAGAAATGACGTTAAGGGGATGCTCTTGTTTTTTAAATCTTGGTTTTTAAAGTCTTGGTTTTAAATTTAATTTATAATTGTATAATATTTTTTTTAGTTAATCTCATTCTTAATGACTAATTTGGTTGAAGAGACATGCTAATATTGTTAACATTTGTTGGTAAATACATTAAAATACATAGATGGTTACATAACTAAAAAATAAACTGTATTTACACTGTGTTTAAAATGAAATAAATAATATGAATGTGTTAAAATACACATGCAAATGGGAAAATATGTACCTACTTACTTAAGAGTTAAATTAGAAAAATATTTCAACGCAAGGACAATTATCACATAGGGAAAATAAACATATACTGGCTTGTCTACAGAAGTCAAACTAATGGAGATAATGCTTTCGTGAATTGATTGATCTCACGACAAAAGTTTTATTTAACCAGAGAGAATTGCATGTATCTAATAGATTGATATTTAAAAAATAAATTAAATTATTTTATTATTTATTTATTATACATGACATAATTAGAAAAATATTTACAATGTCCCATAAAACTTGAAAGCAGTTTATCAATGTTCCATTTAGAGATTTTTTAAAAATGCTTTAAAACTTTTTCAATTAGCTCTAGATCACTAACAAAAGCTCGTCTTTTTAAATGAGACTTTGATTCTTTTTAATATTCTATTAAGACGAGTGTATATTCCTGAAATTGCGTGAGATCAAAAAAACCTTGGAATTTTTTTAACAATAGCTGACTCGATACAGACGTATAGGGATACGTATAGGGATATTATACAATTATAATTGACAGGGGTCAATTCATATAAAAATATCATCAATATTTCGTCTTTTTCCGTTGATTTTCCAATAAATTTCTTTCATACTTACCTTCATAAAAAAACAGCAAAATCGGTTGTGCCGTTCTCAAGCGATACTGTCATACATGTGGCAATTGTTTTTTTATTATTTATATTTATAGATGACGAACCCTACATTTTTACGTTAAATAATTAGAACTGGGGATTGAACTAGAAATGGGAAGATAAAAATTGCTATTGTCTAGATGTGCCGAATGTTGCTTTTATTGTGTTTGAAATGATGACATTTTTCTACGATATATAACTAGTCTGGTCACAAAAACTGTTACATAAGAACTTTTTCTTTTTTCAACTCTTTATTCATTTTGAATTTGGAAAGCGCTCATTATGTCAAAAACTTCTTTTGATTTCTCACCATTTCACATATTTTTTTCGTCTTTATGGAATAGGGTGTACGTCTTTATGAACACCCTATTACAATATGGAATAGGGTGTTAAAGAAAATAGGATTGCAGTGATTGCCTTACACAGAGTGGGTATAGAGCCGTCGGTCATATTTAAGACACTTCAAAAGCTTGGTATCAGCCGTATGTTCGTATATCGTCATCGTACTATCGACAGAAATACCAACACTTCCTCTGTCGATGACCACTGTTAAAGCCAGAATTAGCCGAAACCCCATAAGGAAACAAGGAGAAATGAAGATTCCCGCTAGGACTCTGTTACGTATATTAAAACAAGACCTGAAGCTCAGTGCTTATCGTCTATGATGTATTTTTACACTAATTTATTCAAAATCAATTCCATGTCAATATAAAAGGAAACACAAATATTTTGATTAGCCAGTTATTACAACATACTCTCCCGTAATCAAAATAAAATTATAAACATAAACCCATTCCTTTTATACAATTCTGATGCTTAATGCGCGCTAATGGCTTAGTAAGCACATCAGCCCACATATCTATAGTAGGAGTGTACATAACATTAATAGTATTATTAGTTAATAAATTCTGTTCTGTTGTGATGAACTGGATTCAATGCCAACTTTTGGGCAGATTGTGAATCATTATAAATAGATATAATATTAGACTCACTAGTAAGTTCACGCATTAACCGCTTCAGAAACTGAGCTTCTCTACCTGCACTCGATAAACTCATATACTCCGCTTCACTAGATGATAGGGCAACTGTAGTTTGCTTTTTACTCTCCCAGGAAATGGCTCCGCCGGCCATAGAAAAATAAAATCCTGTGTATGAACGACGATCTATAGGACAATTGGCCCAATCTGCATCTGCATAGCCAATTAGACGTCCACCGTCTTTTCTGTAAATAATTCCCAAATTTATAGTGCCTTTTAAATATTGTAACACACGTTTTGCCGCAATCCAATGACTTTTATCATACTTAGTATTGAATTGACTTAAATATGATGTGGCAAAAGCAATATCTGGACGAGTATTGACGGCCAGAAAATTGAGAGAGCCTATTAACTGCTGATATGGATAGGATAATGAAGATTCATTTAAATTACATTTCTCACATGGCAGCAACTTTTTAGTTTCCAACGGCGTAGGCACTGTCTTGCAATCCAACATATGAAATTTTTGTAGTAAATCACGAATGTAGCTTTCTTGAGATATTTTAATCTCATTAGGTTTACAATGTATATTTATACCTAAATAATAACTTAATTCGCCTATCACTTTTAAACTAAAATAATTCCGTAAGTCAGATATGACATTATTGAGCGTTTTATTTTCTTCATAGAAAATGACAATGTCATCGACATGGAAAGCGAGAATTATTAACTCATTACCAAACTTTTTAATAAAAATACATGCTTCGGAAGGAGTTTGGTTAAAACCTATGCATTTTAATATTTCTGTCAACTTTTTATACCATGATCGCGAAGCTTGTTTTAGACCATAAAGTGAACGTTTCAGTAAACATACTTTATCTTCTTGACCAGGTTTGGAAAATCCTTGTGGCTGACTCATATAAACTTCTTCTTCCAAATCTCCATTTAGGAATGCCGTATCCACATCTAAATGGTGCATTTTCATTCCCTTTTCCACAGCTAACGCGAATAACATGCGTAAAGAAGAATTCCGGACGACTGGAGAGAAAGTTTCCGAGTAATCTATACCATAAACTTGGTTAAATCCTTTCGCGACAAGACGCGCTTTGTATTTGATTACGTCACCGTGCGCATTTTTCTTCAACTTATAGATCCATTTACAAGGTATGACCTTTTTATCAGGTCTGTCAACGAGAACCCAAGTTTGTTTCTCGAGAAGTGACTGATATTCATCTTGCATAGCTTGATACCATCTATCTCTATCTTCTGCTTTAACGGCCTGTGAATAGCTTGTAGGTTCATCCAATGACTTAGGAGATGAAGTCTGCATACACACACAATTGGCAGCAGTATTAGATTTTCTAGGTCTCAAATTATATCTTGGTTCTATAATATTAGTAGCAGATTCAATTTCTTCTGATGAAGATGCAATAACTGGATGAATTGACTCATCGCGAGCCTCAGCATTATGCCATTGCTCTACGACATCAATGTCGTCTGGGTCAATATCTTCTGATACTTGTGCAATATTCGGTTGAATGTGCACATTTTCGATGATAGCGCTTGTCTTAGTTATTCGACTATCTGACCTAGTCGACGAATTTGCTTGTGAATTCAACAAAAGAGATATAATTGCTGGTTTAGTTGAAACATTACCAGACTTACAAGGTCTGTTTCCTTTTAAATCTTGAAAATCATTCTCAAAGAAAGTTATATCTCTGCTTTTCACAAGTCTTCTGGGATATCTTATGTCCCTGAAATAATAACTTCTCGGATCTTCTGAATATCCGACGAAAATATATTCAAAGGCTTTCATGTCCAATTTCTTTCGACTAGAATCGGGGACATGGATAAAAGCTCTACATCCAAAAACACGTAGATGAGAAAGATTTGGTAATTTATTATACCACTTCTCGTACGCAGTCTTGCCTTCGAGAGCACGATGAGGAGATCTATTTTTAAGATACACAGCCATCTCTACAGCATCTTGCCAATAGACTGGAGAAAGAGAACTGTCAGATAACATTGATCTTACTTTCTCCATAATAGAACGATTGGTCCTTTCTGCGATCCCGTTCTGTTGGGGACTGTAGGGAACTGTTGTTTGATGTTGAATTCCTTCACTTTGTAAATAGTTCGAAAATTCAGCATTAACATATTCTTTCCCGTTGTCGCTCTTTAGTGTCTTAATTTTTGCTCCTGTTTCCCTCTCTACCATCGACTGGAAAATACGAAACTTATTCTTTACGTCCGCTTTTGAAAAAATAAAGAATACAAAAGTCATACGAGAAAAATCATCTATAAAAAATAAAATATACTTATTGCCTTGAAATGAAGTTTCAGGCAGTGGTCCACAAATATCTGAATGAATAATTTCTAAAACAGTAGTTGATCTTTTATGTGATACTTTGTTAAAAGGTTTCCTACTCTTTTTACCTTCAATGCACGGGATACATGGTTCTTTATCGACTTCCGAGTATTCCACGCCTATTGCGCGTCCTCTTTTCAGTTGATCCATTCCGATGCGGCATAAGTGACCTAGGCGTCTATGCCAAAGTTTGAAACTAGAAACATCAGAGTGTGTCTCAAAAGCAGATAATTTATTCTTTGGGTTGACCATACAATCTAAAGAATACAGTCCACCACATACAGAACCATGTAATATTACATCACCTGTACAAGAAAAAACATTAGAATCATAAAAATTACAACCTGTTCTATCAAAAACTACACTAAAACCTTTATCTACAGCCTTCTTCACTGAAATAAGATTAGAGTTCAAGTTTGGTACATAAACCACATCAGTAATCTTCTTTATATCAGTATTTTTGTAGCAATTGGTAATGGAAATATCACCAACACCTTGACTGGGCAAAATATCTCCATTTGCAATAGTTACATTCCCAATTGATGAACCTCTCACATTGTCCATCCAATCAGCTCGTGATGTCATGTGGGTTGAAGCTCCAGAATCAATAAACCATTTATCACTCTTTAAGTTCTCATTAACATTTAATGCACATAAAGAATTTCTGTGATTGACATGTTTATTTTTCTTGTTCTTCTTATAAGGACAATCTGGACGTTTATGTCCTACCTCCATGCAGTCATAACATATAATAGGTTTCTTACTTTTGGATGTAAAAGATTTGTTCTGGTTCATTTTGGTACGAAGAGCAGTATCTGGGTTATTTAAAGTTGGCTTATTAAGTTCATTCAATAACTTAGTCTTAATCAGATCCACAGTAATATCTATGTTGCTATTTTCCAAAGCCATTACTAAAGGTGCATATTGAGAACTTAAACCTCCAAGAAGAATTGCAGATATTGAAGCATCTTCCATTACTTTACCAATATCGGCCAAATCTTGCACAGTTGACATTACTGCATTTATGTATGTCTCTATGTTGGAATCAAAATCGTCAAGGCAGTACCTGTATAGTTTCCGTTCGAGGCTTATACGTCGTCCTAGACCTTTGTCCTCGTAAGCGGATGAAAGAGCATCCCAAGCTTCCTTCGCTGTTTTGCATGATCTTACATGGGTGATTGCCATACCATCTACTGTGAGACATATTTTTGATAACGCCTTTTGATCGTTACGTGATCTCTTCTCAGCAGATATATCATTACCTTGAGGGTATCCGATGATGGTCTCCCATAACTCTTCATGCATAAGGTACATTCGCATTTTAAATTTCCATATGGAATATCCATCTCTGTTAATAAGCGATTTTATACAAGATAGAGAATTATTTGACATTTTTATATGTACAACTGTCAAAATAAATTAATATGAAAATATTTTCGTAAATTATTAAAAATTTATGGATTTTCACAACTTGCGAATTCACTTTTAAATGCGAATTCACTTTTAAATGTTAAATATCATATTATTTATCCACAAAACTCAATTAAAATAGAGACTTCGTGCTGATAACGTGTGATGTATTTTTACACTAATTTATTCAAAATCAATTCCATGTCAATATAAAAGGAAACACAAATATTTTGATTAGCCAGTTATTACAACAGTCTATATACAGGACATGCCCCAAATCAATCCCTACAGATAAAGATAGTGGATCGTTCAAAACGCCTTCTGTCCCGATACGCAGGTGAAAGACACAGAAATATCCTCTTTACTGATGAAAAAATTTACACGGTTGAAGAGCACTACAACAAGCAACAGATTAAAGGCCTGTATCAAAGCTAAAGTGGCCTTTTTGAATATAATTATTTTTTATCCTTTCGCTGAAACTTCAATAAACTTCAATAATAAGTTTTATTAAGATTACCTTACTTCATAAAAAATTAATGCGTTTTCATTTGTAACGGAACTTATGGCTGGACTAGGTATGTACATATAATACTGTAAATAACTGTTATTAATTTTTTATGCAGATATAAAGAAGATTTCAAACCAATAGTGTCTGGATGCGAATGTCTCGCGTGCACGAAACACACGCGCGCCTACATCCGCCACCTTCTCAATACTCGGGAAATGTTGGCCTCCGTCTTACTAAGCATGTGAGTTGTTTATACGTATATGTTTTGGAAAACTAAAATTCGTTTACATTCGATGACAAGTAGTTGAGTCAATACATAGATAACTTGAGTGTTTTTTTAGCTTTTCACGAGACGATTAATCAACGATGATGCATCGCATGAGTCATATTATTTTCGATAACAGTCTCACCTAAAAATCATTTGTTTTGCTAATTTTGTGACTGTTTATTCATGAAACATTGTTCTTAATCATAAAAAACTAAAATAGATTTTACAAGTTTTTCTTAGTAAACAACGATGTTTAAGATATCACAAGTTTAAAATACATGAGAATACGAAGTTTAGAATAGTAGTGGAAGAGCACACTGCGTTTTGCAGTCATTTAGGCAGCCGGTCTGATGGGGGTAACCCTCCCAGAAGACCACCGCGAAATAACAGCATGTGTGCTGTTATGTTTCAGTGAGTGAGTAAGAACCCATTTCCCTATCCTTTTCTAAGCCCTCATCCTTAAACCTACAATTTTCGGCACCGCAGTTGCAGCACCTGTGGCGTTGCTTTGTTAAAGGGGACGGTGGACACCTACCATCAAGGGAACCGTCAGCCAATCTGACGACTTACATTAAAAAAGGGTTTTTTAAAAGCTCATTGACTCTCGCGTGGCGAATTTTGTTCACATTTTTACAAGATTATGAAAATATTTTTAACAGCTGCAATTACTTCATTTCTGCTAGTATGTTTTATTTTTTGTGAAAGTATCTGCAATAAATTCATGGAATAAAAAATAGACATCAGATTATCTGCTTAGCCATGAGGCAAGTAAGTGTATAACGGCTTATCTAAAAAGGTATTGATAAACCTTGAAGTTAAAACAGGTAATGAATTCCGACTCTTGCCTTTTCTGAAATGACAAAGGATTCGCTTCAATAGTAATTGGGGTCGTTATTGACGGAAATTCCTCTAATATGAGTTTTTTTTTATTTAAGGTAAAGTAAATATATATGTTAATTCAATTAGGTAAATGTAATTTTCTAGTTAAAGTAAAATAAAAAATTAAACAGTGATTAACCTTATGTAAAAATGAGTAATGTCATAGGTGCTGCAAGTTCGCTGCTGACTATGGCAGGATTTAGAATAAGAGATTAGGAAGAGATGGAAGGAAGGAAGGAAATGGGCATCCCTTACTCACTCACTGAAAAATAACAACATACATGCTGTTATTTCACGGCGGTCTCCTGTAAGGGGGTAGACTGCCCGCTACCAGACGGGCTTCCCAAATGTCTACGTTACGTAGTGTGCCCTGCCATTATTTACCGGATCCAGACCAAAGCCAACTATGAAAAATTCATTTCCAAAGTTGTCTCTGCCGAGAATCGAAACTCCTGAGAGAGAGCGCTAAAAATAAATCCCAACATTGGACAATGTGAGACTCACGATCCAACCTGACTTGTAGTTTCATTCAATGCTAGGTCTCATTATGAAATCCATGCTCCTGCGGCTTGGATAACGTTTTAACATCATACGCCTCAAAAGTTTTCTCAGAGTGATAGATTAATAAATACTTAATTGGTTTTTCGTTTTTCCAGCCACAATCTTCATCACTTCGAGCAAATGTTCGTGTACGCACGCCGAAATATAACTTCAAAGACATTCCAAATATATAAAGACCATATTACTGATCAGTATGAGCGTTACAAAACTAATCAGGAAAGTGAAGAGGCAAAGGAAGATGAAGTGTCGGATAGTAATAAGTCACAATCTAATAAGAAACCTAAAATCGATCCTGACTTAGAAGAAAACGCTATGACCGGTTAATAATTTGTAGTTATAACTAGTGAATTTATTGTGATAATTGTCTGTGGACGCAAATATGTCGACTGTGCAAACTGTACTTTATTCGTATCTTCTGAATAAATTACAGTAAATGGTTTTGTAAATTACAGTAATTCAGTAAGTGAATTTTACAGAAATGCTTCTGATCTTTTGCGTGAAAACAAAAATATATAAATATGCGAATATATTTTTAGAAGATATAATGTACATTTTAAAATGTAATAATAAATAAAAAATAATGTCTTATCGTAACGATTATTGCGTGCGACAGTTTTTGTAGTTTGTACGAAGAAATTGTACAAGAATCTTTAGCCTATTTTATATTAAAATTTGTCTTATTATATAGACAATTCTTGCTGTCATATTGACGCCATGTTACGATGTGACCCACTGTGGCATTAGAAACAGAATAAGAAATATAATATACACTCTCAATCAAAAAGGAAGTATTTTAATTTGAATTATGATTTATAAAAACTTTCCCATGACCCTGAAACTCAATTACTGTCTTGACATGTCTAATTATTGAAATAACTGTTTATAAAGAATCCAAATTGGTAGATATTAAAATCGCTTAAGTTTATTTTTTACAGATTATTTTATGTTTTAATAATACTAATTTGGTTTAGGAGACGTGAGGCCACTTTTAATACCTCTAGTATTTATTCTGTGCCTCTAGTACAAATAAATCATTAAATTAATAATAGTGTAACGTTAGCATTTGATGTAAAAGTTATGACAAAGGATAATGCCCATTAGCCATACAAAAATGAATTATTCATCTATTGCCATCATTTCTGCGATAAAAGTTAAATATGATCGCAATTACCTGGATTATAATTGTTTTCGAAATAGCTACAATATCCATAGAGTCACGAAATGATACTTTATGGATGGCCACAGACTCGGATCAGCTATCAAAAAATGGGAAAATCATATGATTCTTTTTTGAGAACAAATGGTTTGCCCGTCATATCTATTGTTCCTTGTAATGTAACTAACCTTTGTTTACGTGTATATATGTGAACATGATTTTAGTTTTGTATTTGATGCCATAAAGTATTGTATCCCAGTCGAGCGGATTAGGTTCCATAGCGGACCCCGAGCTCCTTTAGGTAACAACCAGTAAGACGCTAGGAGGATGATGGAAATTTGATGATTATCATCATCCTCCTAGTGATTCAATAAGTTGCAGGTGAAAACAAATGGAGAATAATAAGATGTAAGAAAAGTTAACCTTATATTCAAGAAATAGTAAATGTTGCATTGGGTACATGAAGTGCAAAGCAATGTTCATAATATGAAGAACAAAAGATTTGGTATACCCCCAAGGACATTGCTGAGTAAATTACATTTTTATATATGAAAACATGGATTATGGATTCCTGAAACGCCATCGCAGTCAGTTGTCACTGGGACTGACCACAAACATAAAAATGAGGTGTGGCTGTGTTGTGGACACGGCCGTGTGTTTTACGTACATACGTGTAAGTTACGAGTAATATATTATTTGAGTGTATAATATTTTATACACGCAAGCGATAAATCTCGACGAGAGCTGTCGACTGAAACTCAAACGAACGTTCTAGCTTTTCAAAGTCAAAATTTTTGCTAAACAAACATTAAGTGACGCAACCAAACGACCGCAATTGACGTTGTTTTCCTAAAAAAATAATAATTTAAGACTGATAACTTACTGTTTATGTGCCACATTCAATGTAACTATGTAAGATTGAATTTGTTTAAAGTTACCTTTGTTATTTTCTGAATAAATATATTAATTTAAAAAGTATATAGCCCTGAATGATGTACTAATTTTCGTTGGAGTATGACATAATTCCCCTACACTATTTCAAAACTATAAACATAACATAACATAGAGTTTGCGAAGAAAACATGTAAGTAACGAATCATTCAGAAACAATACATTTTTAATTTTTTAAGCAAATTCCGCAGTTATTTCTAAAAAATGAGTATTTAAAAAAGGCGAAATTAAGAATTCCGTCTACATTTTAAATGTTGTCAACTACTCCAGATGTATTACTATATCCACATACACCCATACAAAGAAACGCAATATGCTATTTGACAACTATCCGCCACAGATAACAATTTCATCAACATCATTTGGCGGGAATTTGGAAAAATGCCTAAAAAGCAGGCGAAATTACAGGTTTCTATGGTATATAAAAACTAGATAGAAGCCAGTTTTTGATATTTTTGCTTATCTCTGTTAAAATAGTATCGACGTCCTCTTTCAAATATATAGTACTAACTGGTGCCGCTCGCGACTCCGTCCACGTTGAAAAATAAAAATATATAACATCTGGGCAAATATCTGACATCTTTATCGCTGTAACGACGGCGCACAGTAGGAAGCCTCCTAAGGCGGCCATGCCATAAATGCTTTTATCGAATGTCCTTTTTGGCACTTAAATCATAACTTTAAAAATAGTTTGGACACCGATTTAATATTCGAAAGAAAACAGTAAAAAAATATTCTTCGAAATGTCCAGTTTTCATAAATTTATCACAAGTTAATCCTTATTAATACACATACGTGTCATAGCATTTGAAAGCTCTTTTGTATTCATAAACAAAAATATTTTAATCTTAAAACATTACTTAAATAAAAAATAATTATTAATCAGTGTGGTAATTTTTAATGTTATTTCAATGTTTAACGACAAGTTTGCCGAAGTTCTGCAATTTATTGTAAATAATGGCAATATTCGTATGTACCTAACATGAATTGAGAAAAAAAACTTGCGGGTTCGTTGCGCAAGTTCTATTTAGCAAAATATACAACAAGGTATGATTATTTTTTTCCTGAAAAATTAAAAAGAATGTTTGTTACTCTTTTATTGAGACGTCATTAACTTTAGATGACTGTACCTTTCTACGTACATACCTATACAATTTTCATTAGTCTCTTATTATTGTTTATTTTAATATGAATGTCGTCGTCCAGAGATATTTAGAGTTGCAATAACATCAATTGATATATTCTGTTGCGGTTATATTAGTTGTGGTTTCATGTGTTGTTGAAAATGTAAAAAAATATTGCTCCCTTTTGTTATTATTTCGCAATAGGAAAAATGTGGTTTAGTGACATTGGTGACATAGTAGATAGTTTTGCATCCGCCATAGTTCATGGTGGTGGCATGTAGTTTTGCACACGTCCCTTGTTCAGGATTTTGGTATAAATTCCTGTAACCCTAATAACATATTGAACAGTCTCACACATTTTCTATTTGCATTGTAACACTAAAAATTCTTTCATTATGAGTGAATTTAAGTGTAGTGTATCTACACTTAAATTCACTCGTGAATTATGTCTCGCTATGATCGGTACTACAAACACACTGGCTCTTTCCGACTATATAAGAAACAACCTTGAAAAATTATCGGAAGAGAATATTACACAATTTGTGTAATATTCAAGTCAAAGTGTAATATTCATTAATTATTAGATTAAATTTACATAAAGAAACCTAAATGTTTTTTTGTTTACTTATTTTTTTTTTCATTTTAAATGTTTACATAGTATTGTAAAAATTAAATTAGTTGAAAGCGCAGGCATTCTAATTTACATGTAAAAAAATTCAGTAGTGTTTTATTCGCAAATAAAGGAGTTATTGATTTTTGACACGCAAAAGCTCTTAATTTCCCATTGTGCGGTGGTGCGTTAACGGAGACAGTGGCGCCCACTTTTCATATTTTAGTTAGATGATCTCTAAAGTAGGCAAGTAAATAAGTACTTTTTATCCTTTTCCAGAATAAAAAGTATCCTATGTTTTAAACCAGGTATTAAACTATGTGTGCCAAATTTCATTCAAATCGGTTTTTGTGAAAGAGTAACAAAACCCATACTACTCACAAAGTTTGGCCTTTATAATATTAATAGGATATACTTACTAAAATAGTGTTTAAAAGGCAAAACAAAATTCGTAAGAAAGCCTCAGTCGTGATAAAATACAAAATAAGAAATAAAACTCAATTCAAACCAGAACATTGAAAAGTGCGGATATTCGAGCAATAAATGAATGGTTTTTAATTATGTGTTATCCTTCCCAAAGGAGAGGGAAAGGCAATTTAAGCCATACAGTCATCCTATACGTTGGTAATACTAAAAGATACCTTAACCTAGTCTAGCGAACAAATGAATGGAAATTCCGGGACTAATCACGTGACAATCAAATAAAATACTTAGTTTATTTTACCTTGTGTATACAGACACGAGAGTTATTTGATAATTCTTATCTTATTGTATTTTAAATATAATTTAGGACTATTGGTTATTTTTGTTCGTTCCAGGCATTTTCTGAGCATTCTTTGTGTAAAAATTTCAAAGTAAAGTAAATCATTTCAAGAATTAAGTTAATTTAGATTTCAGAAGCTAATGCTTCTTTTGTAAAATAGAAGTAGTTTTTTTGGCAGTATTATATTACATAGTAAGCATAATGCTTGTATTTTAATAGTTTTTAGTCGGTATCGTTAGTTCAGTCTTTTGTGCGACTAATCCTGTGTGCGATATTGATTATTTTGTCCAAATAGAAAACCTTTTTAGCAAGTACCTACTGAAACTTCGGATATTTAGCGCTATATTTTTTCCTTTGTAACTTGTCAAAATTTGCCAAAAAAAGTGTCGCATGGTTAGTACCTACATGTAGCGTCACTGGCTAATAAATACGAGATAATGGTGATCCGTTCAGTTGCTGTCGTGACACTTTCGTGATAATTAAAACTGCTTGCATGGATGTAACCATTTTTTAATAACTCACTGGCGACTAGATTGTAAGATGTTACCATGGTCTAGCTAGGTACGTGCTTCCGCAGGTCTGTGGCTTTATTTCGGTTTGACTTGTCACTCTCGAAGACCCTGTGTATAGTGGACTGTTGGACAGTGTGGGGTTATAGTTGGACAGAAGATTAAAGAAAAAATAGCAACACCATTGGAAGTGTGTTACCTCGAAAACTCTCTATTTACTATTTTCACATGTATTTTGAAAAAATCTATAACTGAAAAGGTTTAAGAGATTTTAATTAAACATTTTAAACTTTGGTTTTTAATTTGACTTTTTTTTATATTTCTTGTGATTCTTGTTGAATGTAAATTTTTTAAGCTGACTTGCCACGTTTTGTGAATGAAGCAAAGGATAAACCAGAAAGAGGCACTGGTCAAGGGATGAAAATAAAAAAAAAACTTAACACATTTTACATATATATTACTTGATAATATTTACACAAATTATTCTGTGTGACCACAAATTATTGAGCTAGGCATATCGTAAGAAATGTGCATCAAGTATCATTTAATGCAATTGAATTACATTACAAATATATTCTCTATTAGACAATTAGGATTTGGCAGGAATTTACTTTAAAAAAGTCACTTCCAAACATCATGCGATACAATTCATACGTAATTTGTTCAATTGAAACATAATGATTATAAAATATATATTAATAGCACAAAGATGCTTAACAATTAAATTCCACAATATTAAAAACATGAGTATGTTGGGATTTCATTTGAAAATAATTATTAAAAAATTTAAATAACAATTTCTGATCATTTTATAATTCACTAGAATTGGCACATAATTACAAGTGGCAATGTTATTTATCTAAAAATTTTCTAGTAATTTACTCAATAAATAAATTAATAAACAATTACAATTTTTATAGTATGTACACTTTTATGTTACGGAAGTTACATCGGTAATACAATAGAAAATATGCGGAAAATCAATTTTTCCATAACAATTGTCTAAATAAGTACATCTCACTAAAAAATGAGCTTCAATAATTTCGTCTTTTCGCCTACTAATTAAAATGAGTTCATTATATAACGACAGCTATACAAAAGCAATGTTACAACTTAACTACAAATGGAATATAAAAATTGTAAACTTGACATAAATTATAATGCACCAGGCATATCTATAAAGCATTTTAAATCTATCCTATTCACATCGGAAAGAGAAAAACAGCAGCAGTATTGTGTTAGGCTTGTGACTGCGAATGTGATACAAGTAGTTTTAAAGAATCACCATAACCATTTATGACCTCAAATGTACACAAATTGACAAGCTGCAATCTTGTACATATTACCAAATAAATGTGGAAGTTGTAATTTTGAGATCGATGTGAGGCGAGGCATGTCTGCAAACAGAACTATGTTCCAAAAGCAACACTTCACTAAATATCTTTCACTAGAACTCAGCGCATGTCCCGTTCACTGGTTTCACATTATTTTTAAGTATCACATGTCCTTCTTTTTCTCTTCGCATTTAATGACATACTAACATATTTACTGCCGACGCGAGCACTATACAAACTCATTTGTGCCAGCCGTATTGAGAGGCTCCTGTGCCTGGAAAAGAAATTAAAATTATAAATACAACGGAGCACAGAGTCCTTCCATTGAACAATATAGTTTTCAGGAAAAACTAAAAATTTCCCTGTGCAACATAAAATTCGCTAAAAAAACCCGCTTTTACTACCTTAACGTCTATTCAAAACTTACCTATTACATAAGCCCTCGCACGTTAATGCATGAAAAATAAATTTGTCGGCAATAAAATTATCAGTAATTTAAGCAAATGCACAATATACAAATCATAATTATTTGCTACTTTAAAGGACTATTTACAGCATACCAATATCAAATATTTGGCAACTATTTTTTTAATACTGATGCGGTAAAAATGTTGGCACACGAAATTGCCATACCTTACTTAAATTAACTTATTATTTCTAATAAATCTAAATACATCAAATTTAAAATGTCTTAGGCAGACCTTTGACTACTTTAAGAGTAAACTTTTTATTTACAATGTATCGTTTTAACTGTGGATTAGTTGGGGTTTCGAATCATTGAATTGTACTTAAAGAAAGATGGAGTTTTGAAAATAATGTCAATTTTATATATTTTACATTAAAATATGTCTATAAAAATTACGACCTAAAATCGGGTCAGCATAAAACACCCACGTCACATTAATTGGCTTCTTTTGAAGGGGCAGTACGTGAGACTTATCTGAGGCTATTTTGTATATTGAGCGTGCATTCCATTGCGGTGAGCGCCCTTACCTCTTCTCCCACGGTGCTGGGGTACAATTTGCTTCCGGGTGCGTATCCATTCTTTTCGAGCGCAAACTGGTCTTCTGTAGTTTTTCGGTACACAGGATTGTCGAAATTCATCGACCTCACGTTACGGTGCATGTAGTGTCGGTATACAACCACCGCGATCTGCAACCACAAAGACGACCATTTAATTGTAAATTTATGGCTAAATTGACGTTGAGATTCCCTTACAAAATGAAATCATTTGAGTGAAAAATGCATATACAATGATTTCCAAATGACTCGCTTTCTTCTAGAACCGATATATAACGATATAAATAAAAAGAAATTAAAACCGTGGTGATGGACTTTTTTACATGTGGGCGAAGTTGCGTGCGAAATAGCTAAAAGTAGGCAAGTGTAATTGCAATGGTCAGCTCGTTAGTTGAATAGTTGTTGTTTTAGCTCTCCCTTCCTCTGGGTGTGTGTGGTTTAATTCGCTGAAAATTGTATTTTATCAATGCAAGTCTAATCACAAATACTTAAATTGAGTAATTGGAGTGATTGTCTGGTATCTAATTGTTAAAAACAACTTTATCTATATATATAAAAATGAATCCCTATTTCCCTTGGTCACGGCATCACGCGTGAACGGGTAGTTTTGACTAATGGAAAGAGGGATAAACAGGGAATGTTCATATATATAAAAATTGCATCCCGGGCAAAGCCGGGGGCGGAACGCTAGTAATTTAATAAAACTAAATTATTGAATTCTCATTTAAACTGTTTAAAAAAAGAATGATGTAATGCTCCACTTCACAATTATATCCAATTTAAAAAACGCTATTCCAATGAAAGTGCAATTGAAAGCAATCATTCCAGAAAGTAATTGTAAATCCGAACACAGACATCTTCTCCGTACTACAAAATGCAATTCAACACGAAAGCAACAATGCGTAACACGATAGTTAGGACAAATTTAATTGGATATACACATGCATTGTGTATTTCTGGTTTTGCACATACCAAGCCTGAATTATAGCAACAAAGTTGATTTTAATGCAACTAGCACATGTGCTGTTGTATTTCTGTGTCAGAGCCCATTTTATATCCAACCCCACCCTGTTCTCAACCTTTTTTCTAAAAGATATGGTAGCTCATACTTTACTAACTTAGGTTTTGCAGCTGTTTATAGGCGATAGTTACCATCTATTACGTTTCAACCTTCCTATCATCTATGATCACTTATAATATAAAAGTAACAATTTTCAAGACCTTCTATTTAATTGAGAATAAGAAGTGAAATGTATATTATTGCTTACCAGTGCTCCCAAGACTAATACTACAGAGATTACAGCTACCACAATGCCAGCCACGACGCCAGCGTCACGACCACTGTCGGAGATTCCAGTGCCTACTTTTGGTGTTTCAGGTACGCCTGCAAAAGAAATACAATTTAATAACTAATCTTATCACATAGATACACAATTTTTACTATTTTATTTGACATCTGCTAAGTCTAAACAATTAAATGTTTAATTTTTTTTTAATATACAGTAAAAAAACACAGGTAAGTAATGCAGATGTCAAATAATTTTGTACAAATGTATTACTTATTAGTTTTTTTTTTACATTAAAATGTTATTCACTAAATTTTCTTAAAGCTACCTCAACCTTGACGACAAAGTTAGCACTCGCAAGAAAAATATTAAGAGACAAACAAAAAAGCTGAAAAAGCAGCAAGGAAAAAGATTTTGTGATATTCAATTACATTAGTTGATGAACAGATCATACTATATAGTTCCTGGTAAACTGTTTCAAGTGTATAAGTGCTATTTGCACAACTTATTTACTAAGTACAATTGTAAATTTATTTGTTCAGAACTCTAGTTAGCAGAAACCTGTTTGACCAAACAAAAAAAAAAAGAGTTAAAAATCGTCAATACATATTGACGTCATTTTATACGTCAAGAGATCATTACATTAATAACAGGTTGTGTATAAATTTGTGTTTGATAATACATTTGTTTTTACATTACAGTACATAATATAAGTCTTCTGTTAGCTGCTAAACTGGTTTATACTAGATCATCTATTTACAGACTGTCAATGAAACGTGCCAAAAGATACATTACTAAAATATCTTAACCTACATTACATACAACAGTTATCTCTACTGCTAAATTACTTTTCAGTAATAATTACTTTTATTGACTTCGTGAATTAAATTTCCTTAGGAGAGGATGGAATAGGAATGAAATGAATAATTTGGGGGGATCTAATGTACCCTTGTGTAACAATATATTTAAAGTGAATTTAGCTCAATAGCTTAACTATAGAGTGCATGGCAGTGTTGATTGTTATAATTTTATTAGGTATGTTTTAGAATACAAAAACATTATGCATGATTTTTAACCTTCCGTTTTTAATGGTAGCACACATAACAACATGCAGTCAGTTTGAATCTGTGTGTCTTCCCATGATACAATAGCATGGGCTTATTTATAATTTTAGTTTAAAAACGAATACTAACATGAATTGTGAATGTGTAGTATTTTGTATACTTTACCCTCTAATGGAAAATTTGTCACTCCCTCGGGCAAATAATTTAAATTTTTCCGATCATATTTGTGATGAGATTCTTTGGTAGTGTCCTGAAGGAAAAGATCAATATATTCTTGATTGTTCTTTTCCAAATTTACTTTATCACTTTCCCAGTAAACCGTTACTGGATCGGAAGTGGTTGCATCGAGTTTCTTCTGTACAATTTCTTCCTCCTCTTCGGGGTCTTCAGCCAAGATAGCGCGTCCAAAATTCATGAGAAGGTTCAGTCCTTCTCTTTTAAAATCAACCATGTGTTAAAATGATCCTTTTTAAATTCGCAACCGAAAATGTATGTCATCTGTTTTGAAAGTAGGCGTTTGACATGCCCTGCAAATCAGTCAATGAATCCCAAATTGAAGACACACAGAAACTATTCAACATTCACAATGAACGAGTGTTACTTATAAACGAGCGTTAGTAACTGACAGTCAATGCAATCCTCAACCAATTAAACCCTTATCTTATCAAATGATGAAATCGTTGTTAATCATTATCAATCAAAGCGTATTGTTCGGTTAAAACTGTGGCGATTAAGAGGAAAACCGGTCCGTACATTTCACTTTCCAATAAAAGGCTTTACGAAACGTTAAGATTGACGGTATTATTTATTAACTTTAAAATTCTTGCACTTTGAAAAGGAAGCATTCGCTTTCGATACCTTTTAAAACATAACCTTAATCACCACAATGATACCAATTTATGAAAAATCCGGGCAAAACTGACGAGGACAGGAATTAGGTAAGCGACAAAGGGATAAAAGGCATTCTAATACTCACTGGTTACAGGTTTTTCCTCTAATATTTTTGTTTCTTTTAAAGCAACTGTTTGCACCTCCACATCTTGTTTTATTATATCTGTAGATTTTATTGAAAAAGAAAAAAACAAAACCTTAAAATCGATTTTATCACAACTTCAATCTAAACAAATACATAAATATAGCGATTTTTTAAAATGCAATTTAGCAAAGACACTGAAACAGCCGCCGCTCGCGGTTGCTCGTGTTGAATGACAGGCCGAAATCGCCTGAACAGAAACAACCGACCAACCAACCCAAACCACGCTCACTAGCCGTCAATTTAACCGCGCGCGATCCGGCACACAGTTTCATTACAACTTTATAGCAAGTTTTATTGTAATGTTTTATGTCTAATATTGTCTACTTTCACTCTACTTCAAATGATTTTATAGAATATCTTACTTGAAACTTCAATTGTATCTTTCTACATTTGATTGCAATAAAAATAACACTTGGCATTAAACTACTAGCTTTTCCAGCGACTTTATCTTACGTGTGTTTATAAATTATAACTTTAAAAATTCGTCACAATCCATTTAGTAGTTTTTGATTGAAAGAGTAACAAACATCTTCACGTACTAAGCATTTATAATATTAATGAAATATCCTATTTTCAAATCCTAAAATTCATCTGAAGTATAAAATAAAAAAATATCTAAAAATACCATACGGGATATTACGATTTATAATATCAGATTACATGAATTCTTAATCAAAAATTCTAATTTTTTACGCTCCATTAAGACAAGTCAACTTTGACGTTTCGCATTATGTTCTACTATTTATAATAATTCCTACCTGAAGCGGTGTGCCGGATCGCGTGTAAATTGACAACGAAAGGTGGCGTGATGTTGTGACGTCACATCGCCTTATTCACCAGATTACCGTCCGTTCGGTTGAACTAGTGACTAGAGCGAGCAACGTTTGGTACGAACTATTTTTTTGTTTCACAGAATGCAGTGCATTCAATGCACCGTCCCAACCCAAGGCACACACTTTTGATAAAGTGTATCATGAATCCAAAAATCAAGGTAAATATTCAGGTTTTAATGCCCATTTAAATGATAAAATATGTATAAAATAAATACCTAAATCAGTTTTTACAGCATCAATCATAATTATAACAATCTATAAAGAATTTAATAACATTAGCCGTGATTTAATCACACGATAAGAATACGTCTGCAAATATTTTATATGTAGATAACGGCGGCGTTTACATAAAATGCGTAAGTTAGTATAGGTAGGTATACCTATCTCTTGATGACCAATCGATCAATGGAGGCGTGGTATATTCCTATCGCAAAGGTTTTATGGGAAAATTACAGATCGCACAATTAGATGTAGATAAAAACATCATACGATACTACGTCATCGGGTGACGAGTACCTACATCTAATATTTGTTACGCATACGCAGCTGTATTTTTACGAATGAATTAATCGCATTGCTGCGGTTAGTTGGAACTGTGACACAATATTTCGTGAGCGACCTTGGTACGCCTTTTCTTTATACACTTTAGTTCAACTTGCAAGCAAAGGAATCATAATTAAGATTATTCATAGAGTAGGTAGTATTGACACCTACTTACCTATGAGTACCCAAGGTAAGTTAAAACAGGTTTAGGGGGACAATTAAAAAAAAAAACTAAATGCTTATAAAAAGTCCATGACAAAAATAATAAATTATCTATACTTATTGAAGTTATATTGACTGGTTGTAATACCTAGTCGTTGTTTGTAACCACTTGTAGCCAGAAATAAATCAGACGAAGTACGAGGCTTTTAGGTTTAAAAATTAATCTTTGCCGATATTATTATTACTTACCATTCATGAAATCAACCTTACAGGCATTGTAATAAATTATTAATTAAAATATGCTGTTATAGAAAACCCAATGAACATTAATTGTCATTAGGTACCTGGTCAAAATCACTATTACTTCACCAAAACTATTTTAAACCAATGCTTAAACAAATAAAACATGTTGGTAGTCTCACATACTCGTAGGTTTACCTAGCATAAAAATAATTATGCTTAGATTATAATATTATAGTACCTACGTAGGTAGGCACGTTGGAGTACCTACACATAAACGAATAATGTAGTAATGTAGTATGACATTATAAATTAGGTAGATGGAATATTTTTAACCCTTTGCTTGTAATGGTAACTTGTCTGGTGTCTACTTAAGTGCGGAGTACATAAACCATAATTTTTATATTGTCATAAAAGGATCATTGTCATGACCTTATTCTATTGTTATGAGTGAGATGGTACCTAACGGAAGATTTCCTACTTAACGTAGATTGCATCTACATTTTATTTGAAAAAAATCTTTGTTCTTATAATACCTGATTCTTAATATAGGTAGCTATTTCGTAAAAAATAAACTTAGGTTTTGACAATCAAATGCATTGTCAAAACCTAAGTTTATTTAATATTTAATAATTTTTATTAATATCTTTAATATTTAACTTCCATTGATGCAATAATTACCTACATTAAAGCCAAGGATAGCTGAAAATCTCTTAAAATTCTGCTTTCGTACTATGTACGTGTAGGGTCGAAATAATAAGTAAATAGGTACATTGTCTTTCTTTTAGATTTTTTCTATCATTGTGATGGTGACCTTCTATATCAGTTCTACACATATTAAATCTTATAAGTACTTATTATTTCCCGACTTCATAAATCTTAAGTAACAATTTAACCAAATAGATTAAAACTAACGTAATTATAGGTAAGTATGTTCAAATTAGAGTAGACTCACATTGAAAGACGTGGGTAACGTAACATACTCGTAGAGTACGTCCTTATGAACTGTCGGGATAAACCTTCTCAAATAAAGAAGCGCCACTTCAATTGATTAATTTCAATTCTTCAATTGTGCCCGAACGATGCCAATGACAACGAATGTCCCTTTTATTAACCTCAATCACTTACTATTGACATTTATACACTAGCAGATACATGTGTTGTCATGTTACACATATTATTTGATGCCAAATTTGATACATTCGGAATAACTTGTACGTATTACTTTACACAAAGAGTATTACTTAGTATTACTTACTAAGGTAATAGTATTACCGTAGTAATACGTCAATAAGGTATTCTAGGGTAGTTACTGATGCAGATTTTACAGTGAGAGTGATTCGCCTAACATGGTAAAATTATTTTCAATAAAATGAATTACTATTTATTGAAATGTGATCAATATATAATTTAATCTATAACTTTAACGACATCTATAATTAATAATGAGTGAGTGACGCACAAAATGCTGTACATTATTTTTATCAGGTCAACAATGTTATGATCATGATTATTTCGAGACACCTGTAAACATAATCATTAAGTCTCCAATTTTTTTGCACAAAACAATATTGAAGTTTGTTTACACAACTACACGCAATAGTAGTAAACGACAAAGGTTAGACTTTAGTTACTATGAAGTTGTCCATGAAGTAATTGAATACCTGACCAACATATAGATATGGTAAAACCATCTCTTTCTTACCACATTTCGGTAGGTGAAGAAGGCTGTTAATATTATATTATTAACGGCTTTTATATTAACTGCCATATTAACAGCTATTATATTAGGTATTAATAATAGCTTTAGTTATTAATATTATTAACAATTAAAGCTGTTAACAGCTTTATATACAGGGTGGTCAAAAAGTCGTGGATCAAACGAAACAGGGAGATAAAGGAGGTAATTTCCAACAAAAAATCTTTCTCCAGCATGGCCATAACTTCATTGCACGAAAAGTTATGAATATTTTTGTTTTTTTAATGAAACTACAGACTTTTTTTACAATTTAATCAATAAAAAATTAAATTGATTAAAAACAATAAAACAAATGGTGTTGTATTATGACTCGATAATGTATCAATACTACAAAAATTTTATTGTAGCTCTTGGTACCAAATTTAATGAGCAATAAATTTTTTTCCGTAAATTTTGAAGCGTTACAAAAAATTACTTCTCACTTTAAGAGCACCATGTGAAAAAAAAATGTATTACGGATAAGTGACCCTGTATTAAAAAAACTTGCTGATTTAATGCTGATTCAATTGAGGTACAACACTTTACTGTTTGACCTTTAGTTTTGGTTTTATGGTCGTTTTTTCATGTCAATGTGCAAATTTCATTAAATTAGCCTTATTTTTAATTTATTAGTTTATCATAAACGGCTAGTTTTTTGTACGTTGGAACGCTAGTTCTAGCGTTCCAGCTTCTTGTCACAGTTAGGATTTATGAAATGGACAGAGACTCTTTCACACTAACCATTTCATCCTTTGTCAACACCTTTTGTTTTATTGTTTTTAGTTCAGGTAACGATTTATCTTTTCTAGGAAACAAAAGGTTCACCACTTACAACTCTGTGAAAATAAACTGGAGCCGATACAAAAAATTGTGCCTCTCTTTCACACTAACCATTTAATCCTTTGTCGAAAAAGGTCAGAACGCCCGTCTTAGTTCAGGTAGTAGAATGCCGGGAGGAGCGGTACCGGAGGGGGGGAAGCGCGTGAGTATCTTTCTTTGTTTAGTGTCTCACTTTCTGCCTGTGACTACGCACGCTATTTTTTGTGCTATCTGTGCTTATTTTACTTATTTTTTTATTATTTGCTTACCTGTGACCTACGCTTCGTTTTTGGACTTGTGATTGATTGCCTACCTGTGACCTGCGCTGTGTGAATCGGACTTTGTGATCGCTACGGATTGGCTAGATAAGCGGAAGATGGCTGCTGCAAGGAGACCATACACCCAACGAGAGTATGCAGAAATGCATTACCTCTATGGCTTTTGCGACGGCAATGCTCGGGCTGCTGCCAGAGAATATCGACAACGATACCCTAACCGAGACCGTTTCCCGGACTACAGGGTCTTTATGCGCGTGCATAATGCGTACATGGAGGGAACCTTACCCGGTGAGCATGCTGCGAGAACAGGTAGACCAGTGGCACGCTTTGACAATGAAGAGCAAATACTGAGACAGTTAAGATTGGACCCTGGTATTAGCCAACGTCAAATATCACGAAATCTCGGGATTCCACGATCGACGGTGCAGCTTAGCATTAAAAGAAATAAATATCACGGTTACCACGTGCAAAGGGTGCAAGCTTTACAGCCCGCTGACTAAGAACCTAGAGTGAGATTTTGCAGAGAGATGCTTAGACGACACAGAGAGGATCCGCAGTTCTTCAACAAAGTGTTATGGACTGATGAGTCAAATTTTAGAAGAATGGGAATTTTTAACATGCACAATTTACATTTCTACTCCAGAGTGAACCCACATATCATCAGAAATGATCGATTCCAGCATCTGTTTGGTATAAACATGTGGGCTGGAATAATTGACCAGCAGCTTGTGCTACATGAAATGCCACCAAGGCTGAATGGTGCTCTGTATTTGAATTTTTTACAAAATAATTTGAACCAAATTCTCAACGAAGCTGAGATTCCTGAAGATAGAATGGCAGAAATGTGGCTGCAACAAGACGGCGCCCCGCCTCATTACGCTCGAGCAGTTCGAGGACATTTGAACGAGCGCTTCCCTAACCGGTGGATTGGTCGAGGCGGACCTATTGCATGGCCACCCCGGTCGCCCGACCTTAATCCAATAGATTTCTTTATTTGGGGCTATTTTAAAGAAATAGTGTATCAAGGAGAGAATAACACCGAACAGGAACTACGACAAAAGCTCGAGTTTGCTAGGTTACAAATTCTTTCCTTCGAGGCTGCATGCGTACTGGCGGGCACGCCACCATGGGACCTTGAGGCCAAAGTGCAGGCGACCGTATATCTGGGCGTAACAGATATACGGTCTCGGGGAGCTCAGCCTCCGCAAGAGGTAGTTACGCGAATCCGATTGCGGGCGCGCGGTAACCTCCTCCGCAAATGGAGCGAGAGGTTGGTCGAGCCTAGTGCCGGCCACCGCACCGTAGAGGCCATTCGTCCAGTGTTGGAGGAATGGCTCCAGAGGAGACACGGGGCTCTCACGTTCCGTCTGGTGCAGGTGCTTTCGGGGCATGGCTGCTTCGGGAGTTATCTGCACCGGGTGGCTCGTAGGGAGCCAACCCCAGAGTGTCACTCGTGTGCGTTCGCTGAGGACAGCGCACAGCACACTCTTGCGGAGTGCCCTAGATGGTTGGCGCAGCGAACTGAGCTCGCTGCGACCATTGGATTTGACTTCTCTCTGCCGGCCGTAGTGAAAGCTATGGTCGGCAGCAGAGCCGCTTGGCAAGCGACTCAATCCTTCTGCGAAGATGTCATCTCGCAGAAGGAGGCGGCGGAAAGAGAGCGGGAGGACGACGTCCTGTCCCATCCCCTCCGTCGCCGACGAACAGGACGCAGGCGGCTGGCGCACGCCCGCCACCTGGACCCCTGACAGGACTAGAGCGGGAGATGGGGACTCTACCGCCCGCTTCATCCTGAGAGGCACGTCGCACCTTGGCAGTTCGGGTGCGCCGTCCAAATGAGCCGTGTCCGGATGCGGACCCCCGCGGTGGAGTTGCGGAAGAGTGCTCGTCCGACCTCGCAACTTCACCAATAGCGGATGAGAAGGACGCCAAGAGGTTTAGTCGGTAGGTCTACCCCACTACCATCTCGGGGCAGGAGTCCGACATAACCCACCGGTCTGTCCCCAGACGGGTGGGTATCCATGATGGATTCCTCTTGTAAAAAAAAAAAAAAAAAAAAAAAAAGGTTACAAATTCTTAATAACAGAGGTGCATTCCGCCGATTACGTGCGAATTTTATTAGGCGGTGCAGATTGTGCATTATGGTCAGAGGTAGGAACTTTGAACATTTATTGTAAAATTTGAATTTTAATAAAATTACTAAGTCATAATTGTTCTTTTTATTTCATGATGGCTTCTGAAATTACTAATCTAAATTTTCCTTTCAATTTACCATTTTAATATTTGTACCTTGATATGAAAAAACGACCATAAAACCAAAACTAAAGGTCAAACAGTAAAGTGTTGTACCTCATTTGAATCAGCATTAAATCAGCAAGTTTTTTTAATACAGGGTCACTTATCCGTAATACATTTTTTTTTCACATGGTGCTCTTAAAGTGAGAAGTAATTTTTTGTAACGCTTCAAAATTTACGGAAAAAAATTTATTGCTCGTTAAATTTGGTACCAAGAGCTACAATAAAATTTTTGTAGTATTGATACATTATCGAGTCATAATACAACACCATTTGTTTTATTGTTTTTAATCAATTTAATTTTTTATTGATTAAATTGTAAAAAAACAAAAATATTCATAACTTTTCGTGCAATGAAGTTATGGCCATGCTGGAGAAAGATTTTTTGTTGGAAATTACCTCCTTTATCTCCCTGTTTCGTTTGATCCACGACTTTTTGACCACCCTGTATAATATATTATTAACAATTGTAGTCCATAAAAATGTTTGTATACGTCATTCTGCAACATAAACGAATAATAGCTAGTAAATGTTTTAAAATGAACCTTCGACAAAATATAAAATTGTAAAGCTATAAAAATCTATTTTTGTATTCATTTAAAGCTATCTTTGTAAACTATAAAAATATAAAATTTGTAAGCTATAAAGTACGCTATCTATGCGTTTTATTGAAATATACGTATTAATTTTTGTATTTGCAAATAAACACAATGAGGCAGAAACGTGAACCCTGGTGACACCATATCCTCACAATCTTCTTTGGATATATTCTCGTGAATTGTGTGGATTCTTTTGAGACTATTATTTTTTTAATACGTAATATTCGTAAGTTATTTGCAGTTTTTTTTTAATGTTAAGATCGGCAGACAGGCTGACGGTCCATTTGATGGTAGGTGTCGCCTATAACACAAGCAACGCCAAAGCTGCTGCAAGTGCGCTGCCGACTACATCCTTTAAGGATAAATGGGGATAGGGATTGTAACTTGTCCAATATACATAAAGAAGATTAACAAATTATTAGGAAATCAAAAGTACTGCAATCTGGATTAAAAAAAATAACAACAAAATATTTGTCCTTGCCATGGAAAGGCATGACACATACCTAAAATTGTACACAATGATAAATTAAAAATAAAGGATATATATATTTTTTTATTTTTTAAACCCTGGGGCTGATTTGTGTGGTTGACATATCATTTTCAACAGAAAAATCTTGGATCTTGATATTTAGGGGTATAAAATACCCCAAAAATTATATGAGACTAATGTTGCAGAAACTCTTTAGTGCCAGATTTGTTATTATTACTTTATTTATATTTATTTATTACCTTAATTTCTTTATGATTCCTTTTCAATATTCTTATTAGCGATGGCTGAATTGTATGATTCGCATAATTGAATAAAAACAATGTGAAATAATACATATTCCTTGAGCTTCTGAGTTCGCAAGTTCGTACGCGTGGTATTTCGGTATAACGCGTAACTTTTTTTTTTTTTTTTTTTTATTATAGATGGGTTTGCTCTTGACCAGCATCTATCCATGTAGGAAGGATGAGGCCGAAGATGGAGCGAGCTCACCCAGAAGATGCCTATTCACTCGAACCTTGAAAAGAACTTTTTTGAACTTTTTTGTTTTTTAACCGAATGGAATAAAACAAACACTATAAATGTTACGGGAACCTTGCTAGAACACATTCAGATCACTTAAACTGTTTCTGAGATTATCGTGCACAAACGCACAGACACAAATTTTTTGACCTCGTTAACATAAGTACAACGTGTACAAGTTTTTTTTTTAAATATTTAATATTTTATTATATGTATATAGATTAGGGCCGACGAAGTTAGCTTGAGCATTGTGGTACTGAGCTATTAATTCCCTCGTCCAGTCTAATTACAATATAAATGAAAAAGCTTTACCCGAATAGAAGGTTATTTTAGGTTATTCAAATACATTAAGTACTAGCGACCAGCCCTCGGCTTCTCAGGGCAAGTTTCTCCAATTTTTCTTTTCATAAGAATCTTTCATAAAGGGGAAAATTAATCGAATTGATCCAACCGTTCTCGAGGTTTTGCGCTTAGAAACAGTTAGCTATTCATTTTTATTTATATAGACTTGAAAAACCTTCAATACGTCGCAAATATCAAATCGAAGGCGACTAGAGATTTGAAAAAATCTCTACATACAAGAAAATCGTAAACAAGCCGTGTCAGTACATTAAATATTTTTTCAAAAAAACAATTTGTACACACATCCGAGGTTAAAAAACATAATTTTTAGAATTTTTGTCTGTTTGTCTGTGCGTTTGTGCACGCTAATCTCAGAAACGGTTTAACCGATCTGTATGTATATTATTTATAGCAAACTTTCCGTAACATTGTGTTTGTTTCATTCCAATCGGTTTACAAACAAAAAAGTTACGCGCTATACCAAATACCACGCGTACGAAGTTGCGGGCTCAGCTAATTTTAAAATAAGTGATAATTTATTTACTTTAATTTTAATTTACTTTTTCAATTGATTTTCCTTAAATTTTCTTAATTATTTGTTTTTTCTTAATTTACAATTGTAGCTATTTTTTGTTTTAGTTGACATTTTCAGCAACACTAATAGTTTTGTACCTATACATACACGAGCAGCGGCTTATTCGCCAATTTTATAAAATTAAATCGCGTTGATATTGTGTTGATTGCATTGATTGATTTAAATTAATGCGAAGATAAAAACATCGATTACAGATAGTGAAAATATTTCAGACATATCAATTACAATTAAACGTCAATGCAATATTGAATACATTATTGAAGTGAGTATCTGATTTCATAGAACTACGAGTGAATATACAACCTTACAATAAAATAAAAACAATGATCTAACAATCCCCGTTAAGTTCTGCAGTAGCACAGTGGGAAAGATTTCTCATCGATGTTGTGATTTATTTACATTATATAATATATGTATAAAACGCATAATTTTCCAGACTAGCATGAAAGTGCAAATATTAGCGTGCCCGTATGATGATTGGTTTGGGTGCTTGCGGTTCGATTCTCGGGAGGATCAACTTTGGAAATGAACTTTTCAAAGGCGGCTCTGGTCTGAATTTGAAAAGTAGTGGCAGGGCACGCTGTAGTTCGCAGTCATTTGGGCAGTTTGGCAGCAGTAACCTTAAAGAAGACCACCATGAAATAATAGCACGTGTGCTGTTGTGTTTCGGTGAGTGAGTAAGGGATGCCAGAGCCTATTTCCTTATCCCTTCCTAATCCCTATCCTTCTATGGTCGGCAACACACTTGTAGCATATGTGTCGTTGCTTGTGTTATAGGCGCCGGCAGCCACCTACCATCAAGTGGACCGTCAGGCTATCTGAGTGTGAGTGTCAATGGTAAACAAAGCTAAGAGGCTCACAAACATCTCGAGTCTCCGCAGCTTCTGGCTCCCACAGAAACGTACAGATGCTTTTTAATTTACAAGCGTTATGTCAAATCGAGATTTAACTACAAAGATACTAAGACACTTATACTAAGATGATTAATGAAGGTATGAAATCGATTTTTGCTGTGGAATTATTAAGAGTCCACCCTGTGGGTGGACGTCCTATGCAGCGCTTGCCGGTCCATGGCTTCCACTCGAGACCTTCCGGCCTCAGCGGCCGTCGGCTCTCCGTACTATGTGTTCTGCCCACTTCCGTTTCAACTTACTAATCCTCCAGATTATGTCGGTAACTTTCGTTCGTCTACGAATCTCCTCATTCCTGATTCGATCTTATGCATGCATAGCTTGTTGAGTGACGTTGACCTTTCTTAAGAGGCCCATAGTTAGAGACCACGTTTCGGCGCCATACGTCATCACTGGCAACACACATTGGTCGAAAACTTTTGTTTTAACATACTGAGGAATTTAAGACGGGATGTCTCGGAGCTTCCCGAACGCTGTCCATCCGAGCTGGATTCGACGATTGGCCTCCTTCTTTAAGTTGGCTCTACCTAATTGGACTGTTTGTTCCAAGTAGAAGTCAACATCTTCGAGAGTTGAATTTCCAACTGTTACTGGGGTTGGCAAAACGTCGATCTTAGGCATAACTTTCGTCTTGTCTATATTCATTTAAGGTCCACCCTTTGGGAAACTCGGTTCTCTTATCGACTTCGCCATTACTACTCACTCGCCGTTAATGTTGATGACAAGTCCTTGCCATTCCAGGAGTCCAGACATTCCAGTCCTTGCCATTCCTGTTTCTAATTATCTTATATTTCCTATTAAAAAATATTTTCCAACCTAAATATTAAACATGTCAATATATTATATCACTTGACTTAAAATTTAAAAATACAATGTCGTTCCTAAATTAAAACTTGTATAGTAGGCTGATTTCTAGCGGTCTGGTACACAGATCTCATACAATACATACCTTGTTGGTTGAAATATGAGTTGATTTAACACTGTTTGTTAATTAAAAAGGTCAACCATACAAACCAACCTCGGAGTTCACAATTCAAGGAATGTTTATATGTTTTATGTTTGGACCTTCAAACTATGAGTAAACGCTACAAAAAGAAAAAAAAAAACACATCACATAATTCGCGAGATATGTAAGCACAATAAGATTGTAAAGACATTGTGGCACTATGGTTTCACGACTTGTGACGTTTCCTCAAAAAACTAATATAGTACAAGTACGAATTCACATAAACCTATTTGGAGTAACATTCAATAGGGCTAATATTATAATGAATATTTTTTATATACCAACATGATTATATTATTTTACAAGGACTGAAAAGTAACAGAAATCATTACATTTTTGTAATATAAAAAATAAGGTATAAAAAACTCGTAATGTTTCACTTTAATTTAATTTTAGAGCTATTACCTGTGATCTAACATGTTTTCCTGTAAGAACTGTTACTTCAAATGCTGTAATGTATAGTTTTTGGTATATTTATTTACAAGTTCTAGAATTTGTTCTAAATCTTGTTAAGTTAGTTTTCGAATACTCAAGATGGTTTTGTGAGTTCTTATATATATTCTCTAATGCACCCGAAGTTTGTCATCTAAAAATACTAGATTGCTGTCAGTTTTTGTAAGCTTTGTGTCGTTTTCATTTATAATCGGGCCATATTATCGGTAGGTACTCAATTATACCTTTTAATACATCGTTAAAACAAATAAATATATTTTTTGATACTGTCACTGTACCGATAATTTCTTTTGACCACTGCGGTACTATTCGAAATTTCATTTCAAAGCAATTTAAACTTTGATCTGAGCTACTACTCTAGGGGCTCTAATGCTCCAAACCAATTTATTCCCTACAGGGTATTTGCCATTTGCGAACAATGGCGAATTAACTCGAATTTATAAATGGCGTTCACAAGTTTGTTCAGTAGTTAGATTGTAGTTTTGGTATTTGCTCTTCATTTTCCATCTTCGACCCTGCCAACGCGTAACCAAAAATTGCCGAAGAAGAAATTTTTCGGTTAGGGATTAAAAAAAAAAAAAGAAAAATACTTACTGTCTTCCACACACATCTGGTTGTCGGGTAGAAGCCGCAGTCCAGTAGGGCAAGCGCAGGAGACTCTTGGTGCGTGGGGACCTATTCGTGGCGCAGGGAGACACAGATGAGAGCAGTGGCCGTTCACAGCCGCGCAGTGGTTAACGCCATCCGGCTGACGGTATGGGTGGTACACGTGGATCACCATCGGGTTTTGTAGCTGTTGACAATATACATCTCAAAAGTATGGCCTGAGAGGCAGTTGGGGCTAAGGGGCAAGGGGCAAGACAATTCGATGACACATTTTCCAACATTTTCAAATCGAAAAATCCATAGGTTTTTTTATTTTTTTAAATTATTAAATATGGGTTTCCTCTTGGCCAGCATCAATCCATGTAGGAAAGATGAGGCCGACGATGGAGTGAGCTCACCCAGAAGATGCCTATTCACTTGAACCTTGAAAAGATTTGGGTTGTATGAGCTCGAAAATGCGCATAAAAAAAGATGTAATAATATAATAAAGATCTACTTATATACTCGTATAAAAATAGTAAGACAACTAATTAGGCCATATAAATATATAGCTCTGTATTTGACACTTTTAATGTACATAAAGTCACAATAATCTGCGATGGTATTTTCAAATAAGAGAAATCAATTTAAAAATACCTATGTGAAATTAATTTATTTAGGAAATTCAACTAAATATAAGGTGTTGATAAATGTTCATATTTTTTTTACATTAATTTACGAAGATTATCGTTCTAGAGACATTTATATCATCAGGAGATCCCGGTGTCACCGTTGACGCTGATTTCTTGAAAAGGGACCCTGGGTATGAATAGACTGCCTTATTGCTAGTTATTTTAATATAATACAAATAAGGCTGTAAATATCCTGATCTGATTTTGAATGATCCTGAATATCATGGCGGATATTTGGCAGTAAGCCAGATATTACAACCCTGGACTCTTCAAGTCGCGAGTGAATCGGTTCTTAATAGACAAGCATGCTCCATCTTAGATCGCGTCATCACTTACCATCAGGTGAGACTGCGGTCAAATGCTTGATCTATCATTATAAAAAAAAAAAAAAAAAAAAATTTCACTCATTACTTTGGAAAATATTAAATTACTTCATTCTAAAATCAAAAAACTTATATTATTATTTCCGAATAATTAATCAAAGTATTGACTAATTTCGGGTAAAACCGCTTCCATTCACCACAGAGCTTATTACGCAAATATGCTATATCCTTATTATTACCTAAGGATAGTTATGACATTAATATTATAACAAAATGAAAATTATTGTGGAGTACGATATAATTGAGTTGATCTCGGGTAAAACATTTACGGTTGTATTTTTTTATTAGGTTGGGTTTATTCTACTCTCTTACGTAATGTTATGCCATTGTTTTCTGTAGTTTCCTTATTTACCACATTCAGTTCTTAACAATAATTACGCTCCGCATTCAATTATATAGAAATTATTTACAACCAATTCGTTATCTGTCTCTCAATCGAGCTATAAGATTAGGCGTAGAATGACAGAGGATAAGATTAATTAGTCGATTACTGTACAACACAAAATTAATATCACTGCGTACGTGATAATGTGATATAGGAGTGATATTAAATTAATATCACTCCTATATTGAATTTACATTAAAAAAAACATTAGGTATATTTTACGTATTTTATTTAACAAAATTAACTGATATGAAGCAAAATATTGACTCTATTAGCTGAACTCTTTGCTTGTGGTGTTTGAGGCCAGATGCTGGCCGTAATTTTCAGTAAAATTTAAATCTGAATTCTTAATGGCGTTTTGTATGGATTATTGTTTCAGCTCGGGGATCTTTTTAGCATCAATTTTCATTAGGTATTTTTTTGTAATTTTTGGAAAAAAATTTTTTTTTTCAAAACTTATAGTATTTTTTTGAGTAATTATTGTTTCAAGTGAACAATGCTAAGATTAGAAGGCATTTGGACACGATTTTCGAGAAGAACATTCGCAGCGTTCTGTGGGGTTGCAACTGCGTTTTTCTTGCAGAACTATCCAAAATGCTTGGAATCATTTCCAAGAGACGGATACTGTTGCCAGAAGACCTAGTTCAGCTAGACTTCGGGCTATAACTGCATCCAAGGCCCGATACATACGCTTGAGTGCCCGTCGAACACGAACAATGACGGCTCGGAAATTACAAACTTGTCTTCGGCTGACAAGGGGTATACCCGTGTCAGTGACCAAACTAAATTTTTTAATTAAGTGTATTGTTTTTACGCTAGGTACATTAAAAATTCTTAGTGGCCCTTATTTTGTTGTGACTAGTTTACCTACTTCCAAAATTATTGATAACATTAAAATCCTTATTTATTTCTAGGTAGAAATCTGCGTATTAAATTATTGTTATTAGATTTAATTGTATTAAATCTGCGTATATAAGTAAACACTGTCTCTATTTTATATTCAGCCCTAATTTTATAAGATTTTTTTTTCTTTATGAAAGTTTATTATGGCCTACTTCTTAATAAGAAGGCTATTAATGTTTGAGTGCAAGACTTACTACATTCTGCCATTCACTGTCACAAACACAAGGGTTACACCAGAAGGGGGACCCTTGTGGCAGTAATAACCGCCTTTTTTAAAAAAAGCTCTCTGTGAAATAAAAGTACGTGTGCTGTTGTATTTCAGTGGGTGAGTCAGAGGAATTTCCTCTATCCTCGTAGCCCTTATCTTCCCATTACTTGCGATCCATTTAGAATTGCATAAATTTACGTTTAACGTCCCAGCTTATTTGGATTTTGCTTGTCGGTTTATTGAGGCAATTATTTGTAGCACTCACAGTGTGTGTAGAGGTGATGGCTTCGACATTGTTTCCGTTGAATTTGTTGGCGCGGTACACGGCCGCCTTATCCCAGTCGGTCCAGTACACCCAGTCTTCGAAAGTGGTAATGGAGAAGGGATGTCTCAGCACGTCCGTGGAGTACAGCACCACACGCCGGGCTGTGCCATCGTAGTTGCACGAGGATATTGTGTTCATTTTAGCGTCCACCTGGTAACACGTTTATTCATTACAATAGGCTTACCATTTGTCTGTTACACTGTTAGCATTTAAAAGTGATTTAAAGCGGAATTTTCAACATAGTTCATGTAACGGGAAAGTTTATTTTAGGGAAATAAATGGTTTACATACAACGAATATCAAATTATTAACACAATAAAGGGTTTTATTATCATACAAAGTACCTAATAGTTCAGATTCATACCTATTGTTGGGTACATTGCTTTTATCGCTATTATTAGTACTTGTGTCGAAAGTGGGGAGACTAGAAAAGCTCATCTGAACGAACTAATTGGTTACATCAAATTGGACTCTATATGAAAAATCTGAAAATACATTAAGTGAAAAAAAAAAAAACATAAAAAAATCAATGTAAGTATTTATGGTATTAAAACATTAACCATTCAGATATTTACTTTAACCTATATATTTACATAAAATTTTAAATAAGCCTAAATATTTGGATTTTAATAGTGTGAAAAAACTACAAACATATACCTATTGATATTGAAGAAAAAGAACGAAAGATATAAGCTCTGGCATGAAAGTAAATAATGATCGTATCTTAAAGAACAAATTGTGGAGAAAATATTCTTACAAGTGCCGAGTTAACTATATTACAAAAAAAAATATTTATTGTCTATACGTGCAATTTAATCGCGCTCGCTCCACCGATGATTTCTGAATAACGAATGTACACAGTTTGGGATTACGTTTGAACAGTTGTGTTAAACGGAATTCTAAAATAATTCATAAAATATAACCGCAGAGTACACTGTGTTCAGCAGTTATGAACTGGGCAACCTGTTTGATTGAAGTGAGATCCCCTTACAGATAACCAAATGGAATAACAGCACTTGTGCTGTTGTGTTTCGGTGAGTGAGTAAAAGTGCCGATAGTCATCTACCATAAAGTTAATCGTCACCCTGCCTGCTGTTTTAATATTTTTTTATAATTCAAGGACAATACCAAAACATATAATCATTGGATTTCCCAAACTACTTCTTTATTGTTTATGATGTCAGTAAGAAGTATTTATACAAACCTCATAGCTTCTTTTATACAAATACTAAACAAGAATTTGTTTTTCTCAGAAATATTTTTAAATAAATAAATAAAAAACAATAGAATAAATGTTTCAGTTATTAACCGTTTCCGTATCATTTTGATAAATTGCTGATAGCATCGCGAGGCTAGAGGCCAAACAAGAGATAATTAAACCTTACCCAATAAACTCGTTTGCGAACAAGGTCTAGTGTTAATCCGTTCGGCCACTTCACATCGTAGGACACGATTGTTTCCCTATGAGATCCATCCATACCAGCACGCTCGATTTTCGGAGTTTGACCCCAATCTGTCCAGTACATCCACCTACGGCAAAATGTCTCAATATAGATTCAATGTCATGAAAACCTAAAACATTATTCCAGGCGCATTGTCATAAATAACTTCGGTGATTAAATTTCTAGAAATCGGTATGGTCCTAAGTACAAAGCTTGTGTTTTTGAATCTTACAACGGAATGGGGACAAATTCTCAGTTCGTTGTGCATCCAGACCAAACCAATTTTGAGAAGTCCGTTTCCATAACTAAAGACATCTATCGCTAATATTTACTTAAAGAAGACAATATATCCTCCAATTTGAGCCCACTAATTGATAATCATCAATAGATAGATGAAAAATACGTTAATTTTTAGTTTACAAGAGAATTGCTACTTGTATCGAATGAAGAAAAATATGGACAAAATAATAAGGGAATGAATCACTTCAGAGGAAAAAAAAGGAAAACCAAAAAGAAGGTGGGCTGATGGTTTTGTATCAAAGACATAGACAGAAATGGGATGAGAACAGGAATTTGTGGAGGAAATGGGGGAGGCCTATGCCTACGAGGGGATTCAAAATAATCAAATCATGAATGTTTAGATGACTCAAAATTTTTAAAATTTAGATATTATTTTATATAATCTGGAAAAAATATCTCAATGATCAAAATCAAATCAAATCAAAATATTTATTTATCAATTAGGTTTCTCCAAGAAACTCTTTATGATCTCTTATGATGTAACGTATGTAGATTAAATGGTTTTTATAATATGTTGATTTAAAAAGACTGTTTGGGATATATGTGATATACAGATATTTAAACAATAGGTACATAGATAATTTTATGAGACTAGCACGAATTTCAATGGACTCACGACACTGATTAGTCGTATGCAGATAACATACCCATCAAGAGGATTAAGCGCGATTGCCCTGGGTTCTTCTAATGAATCTTTGATAAGAATCTTCCTCATGTTGCCTTGTAGGTCAGACAGTTCAATATGGTTCTTTCCAGTATCTGTCCAATAGAGATGATTGTAGATCCAATCAACAGCTAGTCCGTCTGATGTAATCAACTGTTCACCTATTACAACAGTCCTTTGACTGCCCTCGTCTATTGGCGCTCTGAAAAAAAACCAAACCAATCTTCTCTGTAAGAATTGTTGGAATAAAAAAGGATGGAAGAAATGCTAGTGTAAGACGTGGCACATACTGTAGCATGGAATTCCGTTTGTTTAATAAGCTACATATATACGGAGCAATCTAAATATATTAGTAGCGCCATCTAGTTTAATATTAGGAAACTAAGTTCTAAATAGACTATAAACAAAGTTTTAATTCTGATGAAGCCATCTTAACCACCGAACAAATCTTTTAACAAACTTTAGCATTTGCATTATTGGAAAACTCATTTATAGAGTTGGTTTTTTCTTTTGGAAGCGGTACTTAATCACCCTAAACTAGAATGTAGTTGGGGGTGTATTTCTTATAAAAATATCATTTAGTCTTGCAAGACTAGGTTGTACATACATATCAATTTCAAGTCTTAAATATGCTGCTTTCTCATTTGATTTTAACCAGTTACAAGTGGTGTTATTTGATACACACTTTCCGGGAATATTTAATAAATGTAATTTAGAAGGTTGTCATCACTATTTTGTTTTTATATACAATCCATGTATTCGTGTGATGATTTGGTCATAAAATTTTTTTGTTTTACCTTCCATGAACCTATGTACTTAATGATAAAATAATAAGTGTTTTTAATTAGCAAAATTTATATTTATGGCACAAATGAGAGATGAGATAGTATAATATATAATACTTATTTGACATATATACATTTACATTTACATTTTCATATACAATATACTTATGCATTTATTTTTATATATACCTAAGCAAAACTAATATAAAACATAGTATGAATGTAGCTGTAGTTTATTGAGAATACTTTAGATTTTGACATGTGACGTCACGAAGTTTATGAGCCCCCTACCCCTGCGAGCTCTCTAAAGTTTCCAGTGACAGGTGACGTCGAATCAAATCGTTTATTTCTTAAAAATAGGATAACAAGATCACTTTTTTGAAGTCAAAATCTACTACTACCGTTTCAGAAACGGAAAACGGAAATGGCGTTCTGGAAGAGAAGAAACGACGAAAGAAACTCTTCACAGCAATCGCTCTTTTTAATCCCATGGAATTTTATCTGCTAAATAATATTTAATTGTACCTACTTATAATACGCCTTTTTTCACAGTTTGAGTTTTCCAAATGTTTTAAAATGTTATAAGTAATCGTAATTCACGTATGACTTAGATTGTTTATCTATGTTCGTTAGCCATGTGTGGATCAAAGCAACATCATGTTTATTTCTAGTATTACAATTAGGAATACTTTTTTTAAACGAACCATATTTTTATAAACAAAAATTATATTATCAAATATGTATTGACATGGCACTGTTAATATCATCTAATATTTTGTCTGCATGTCCAGCAGACCAAAATATAAAAATATATATTTACTTGTAAATTTTCTCGTCGGTAACATCACTCCAAAATATCATTCCCGTTCTAAATACGTAATCCAGAGCGGTGGCTGATTTGGTCTCGTTGACGATGGCGACCATTTCGTGGTGGTCCAGACTTATCTTCCTGATGTCGAAACGTCTCGCAAATAATAGCGAGGGGTGGCCTTCAGTGGCCTTACAACGAGTCCGATCGCGGGGGTCTCGCTCATAACCGTTGTGGCATTCGCATTTGAACGTGCCTTTCTCATTGATGCACATTTGCGAACATGCGCCCGGATCAGCACACTCGTCCACGTCTGTAAATATACAAAACTGTTACAGCTACGACCACTGTTATTCAGACTGTATGTTTACCAAATTATTTCCTTTGTTTGCCTATTACACAAATATAGCTCATACAAACACGCATTACAGCACGATTGTCGGTTTTCGGAATCAAGTACGTCAGTTCACACTAATGTCCATCCGACTCCATGTGTGGACACCATTAATTGCGTCAATATATCTGGCTTATGTAAACAAACATGGAAATACATGTTTGTTTATATAAGTCAAATATAACAAACATCCAACATCCAAATCCAACATAAAAACATTAACATAACTAAGAGGCAGACGTCTTATTTCTCCTAATCTGATAGGCAGATTTTTTCCTGAATTTGAGTTTAATAATCATGTGATTTGGGGCAGCAGGACACAATGCGCCCTAAATTAAGCGACCTGTCTGTCGGCAGTAACCACTCTCTTACAGAATACCATTATCAAATCATTGTGTTTCGGTGCTAGAGTACATGCAGAGATGGCTCTGAATAATATTTTTTTATTGATATACCTATATGTTTTTAATTTATCATACAAATATAAATGTCAAGATATTTTTATCGATTTTCGCTCGAAGTTTACATTTCTACATCCCTGACGTTGAGCAAGTCTATAATTGACATCCTATGTATGTGCTCAATGCCTGACTACAAGATTTCCACTAGTTCTGTTCTAATGAAGTAAATCATTTTTACCTTCACAAGTTCGGTTATCAGTTAATTTGTATCCTTTATCACAATCACAGTAGTATCCGACTGGTAAGTCGACGCATTTCTGGGTGCACCCTCCATTGTTCTTGGCACACTCGTTTTCGCCGCATCTCCCCTTTGGCTCATCTTCAAAGTTGGGGCAGTCCGCTTTTCCATCGCATACTTTGGAGAAAGGTATGCACATTCCTCCGCCGCAGTCGAATTCCTTTTTCTTATCGCATACTGGTTTTGGTCGTGCTATAACAAACATTAGGTATTTCTCTCATTAGTATATAAAATCACTTGAAAGCAGTTTATTTTTTAAATATGTACTGTATTTAGCAAAGGATAAATACAGTTAATTATGATTTGAGGCAAGGATATTATTGAAAACTGTGTGGAGTATAAAAAAGGAATTGCTAAAACTGCTGCAAAATTCATAAAGCTGAAGAAAAAAAAACAAGCTGTGTGATACCATTTTTTAAAATATGTATTTTATCACACGATATACTTTGATAATCCAGTGATAAAATGGATGAACAATTCAATAGAAAAAAATTGCCATGTTATAAATCTTTCTATATTATAAACAAATTTTATGGCTAAAAGAAAGATTTTTTTTTATAAATTTTCGTGAGTTGTTAGGGTTTTCGTACGATATTTCGTTTTAGAAATTACTTCACACCGGACAAACATAATAATATAAGTTTTATACAATTTAAAAAATAAAAATAAAATAAAATCAGAGGTTTGTGAATTGTGAATAAGTGTAATTCCAACGTGTACGAGAATACATTATAATCATCGTGCGATACTTAGCCTATATGCAATTATTGTTCAACATTGGAACATGTGAAAGGGTACGCTAGCACTGTTTCGTGGCATCCGGGAGAAACTGAGTGCACAGCCTACTTAGCATGCGAGTTGACTTGACCTTTTGATTTAATGGTCAAATTGGCCCATCAATGCAGGAACTTAGACCTTAACACAAGTTGTGGGCTTATTTCCAAAAATAATTCATTGAATTACAAACATCGGTTTCTCTATTATTCTCTCTCTATGGAACAAAAATAATATATCCTTCAAATTACATAAAATAACAATTTTAATGAAAATCGATATTAGCTGGGGTTAAATAAAAGTAGTAACAATGTTCAGGAAGAACCATAAATTAGTACTTACTGCAATTGAACTCATCACTGCCGTCGGGGCAATCCTTGACGCTATTACAATACAGAGCTCCTGGGATGCAACTGTGATCTTTGCACTGGAACTGATCAAGTCTACACGTGATGTTTCCGCGACAAACTTCCGGCGCTTCGTCACCACCATCCGGGCAGTCGCGGTCACCGTCACACACCCACGCCTTGTGCACACACGTCATGCGGTCACGACATTCAAACTCCGTTGATATGCATGGGGAGTTTACCTTTGGTGCTGTCGGGCAACCCTGAAATAAAATGAAATAGTAATTAATAAGGGCCGCAGGCCAACGTCTAACAGTGAACATTCGTAAGGCTGTAATGATGATGATTTGTAATTAAATTATTAATTACAAACAAGGACGTTAATATATTTATATCATTATTGTAAAGAAAGAGTGTATTTTGAAAGTTTGTTTATATGTGGAGGGTAATCCGGGACTACTAAAGCTATATCAAAAAGTTTCACTATTTTAAAGGTAATAACCTACATTATTACAGATAAACAGACTATATGTTAGTATATTATTTCGCCCTATTGCACTCGGGCGAGGTCGGAGCGCATCGGTCTTGTTACAACAAGGAGACACACAGCTTATCTTTCTGAGCTGAGATTTCTTCCAACAGACCACGGTGTGAAAATAACATTTGAAGTTGATGGTCCACTTGATGGTATATGGCTGCAGTCACTTAAGGACACAAATAAAAGAGAATGCAAGAGAGTGATTAACTTGGCAAGAATTACTCTTCACACTTGTTGCAAAATTTCTACCTGTCCTCACAGTGAGCAGAAGTTAGTTTATTCAAGCAAGTGTATGAATTCCGCGGCCTTGGCCTCCAATAGGTTATGTATTTCTTACATTAGAAGCCTAGTGTTACACTTAAGGCCACAATGTTGATGTAAATAATAATTAGTCTACAAAGAATGTGAGCAAAGAGTTATGTAATGAAATTATACCATTTCGTCACTGCCATCAGGGCAATCAAGATCGCCATCGCAGTGCCATCTCGCCGATATGCAATGTCCGTCGGCACAAGAGAAGTGGGTTTGCGGTCGACAAGTGGGCGCTGGACATTTCACTTCGTCGCTTCCATCTCCACAATCGTCATCGCCATCACACACCCAACGTTGTTGGATGCATTTTCCGTTTCCACATGTGAATTCGTCAGATCGACAGGTCTCATCTACACATTTACAATTTATAGTTATAATATTTATAAATTTTATTCCAAATCTCTCTTAAATTCTAATAATATTTAAGTATAAAACCTCACTATAAATGCTGATCAGAAATAAGTGCAATTTGCGATATTTTATGAAATAAATTCTTAATAACTAAAAAAATTAAACCCACGAGGACTGATGATGATGATAACTAAAAGAAATGAAAAGAGATAAACTAAAAGAAATGTATACTGAAAAAATAAAACTACGTAAATTTATCTCATTCATTACTTAGAAACCTCATAAAGTATAGTTTTCTTAGTGCGGAAATATTATTCTCTCTAATTTCCGGTAAAGGCATCTCTTCACATTTAATTAAATTCCTGAGAGCCCACAGCAGTTGTAGTGTGGGTAATGGTGGTCGGACTGCCCGCAATTTACTATAAAGCTAAATGCACATGAAAATTAATAAAAGAGAATGAAATGTTAAATTTTCAAATGTTGTTACAAAAAAATACACGATATTAAGCTTGACTACCGAAAAACATTCCTGTTTGACAGCAACAAATAATAAGATAAACGATATCATAATCATAGAAAGGCTTTACTTGATCGCAAGAAAAGCTCACGGATGTTGGGGTACACACGCAACGTCATCGCTCACGCATCGGGGCGGGTCCGGTGCGGGTAGATAAGAATTTATAGACGGATGAGTTGGGCGTTGATAGAATACAGAGTGTTTGGCCGGGGGAGGCCCAATGATTGATTGATACTCCTAGTGTTGAAGAGGAATAGTTAAACATCGACTCCGTTTCAGCAGACGAGCGAGTAAACATAGCTTCATTTTCATCAGGTACTTAATTTAATGAATCTTCATCTGGATCGAACGTATTGGAAACTAAAAACTAGAAATTGGTAAATATTAATTCATAATTTAATTGCACTTAATTGCTGTTTTAGCATTACAAAATAACATGGAATCATACAATCATGATTCCATCATATTAAATTCACAAAACAAATTCAAATTTGGTTACGTCCAACATGTATTATGTTGGACGTAACCAAATTAACTTTCACTGAAAAGTTTTCACTGGCTATAGAATAATTCAAGAATTAGAATTAGTATTAAAAGGTTGAATGTATCATTTGTGACTAAATTTTAAATAAAATACATTTGTGTTAAGGATTTAGTGCGAGTGCGCTGCCGACGTTGACAGGATATAGCGTAGATATACTACATACAGAAGTACTGAAATACTTCTGCACCTATGCTGTTGTTTCACGGTAGTTTTCTATAAAGTAGTGATCATTGTGACAGACGGCACGCCTGTAATCACTGTGGCACGTCACTATTTAAACATATGTATACATACCCACTTGAACTTAAATTTTCTCAGACTTACATTTGCGTAACAAATAATAAACAACATGTCTAAAAGAATTTGGCCCTTACTGCATGCTTTTTCATCAGATCCGTCAGAGCAATCAGGATTATCGTCGCACATCCAAGTGAGAGGCACGCATTCTCCGGGTTTCCCTCGACATGTGAACTCTTCGGGGCCGCAAGACTGCATTTCTGTCAAAACCCAGTGCATGCACATGCTGAATATGATGAAAATGGAAATATCGACCAAATGAATCTGTCGCGCCCTATCGAACCTTAATTTTAGAGAACCTAGTTTCAAATATAAATATAATTTTATATCGCCTAGACATCCCTATTTAATTATTAAGAGTTGGTGGTGTACGATTATTCATCATGAATCGTAAAATTGATACTTATTTACCTCGCTTGCAGAATCAGACACAATAAAAAGAATGGATCAATTTTACATGCTCAGCATTCTCCATATTCAAGTATGCAAACGTATTTTGAAATGGTTGTATCATGCCAATTGATGGTAATTTATTTATGGGTCGATACCGAATGTCGAGACGAGTCATGCGTTTGTTTCGCATTTCTGAGACATGCTCTTACCGCAGTTGTGTTCGTCTGAACCATCAGGACAATCGGGATTATCGTCACATTGCCACGCGGCGGGAATACAGTGACCCGATGTGCATACGAATTTGTGTTCGGGACATTTGCGTTGCGTCGCTGCGAGTAAAACTTTCATAATGAATACTGGTTCTCATTTTTATACAGAATGATGAAAAGATGACGATGACTAAAAGAGGGCATAAGCCATTTGAATGGTAAATATTGGATAAAATATCTTCCTTTTTATAGTCATCCATGGAGTCGAAATATGAGGTGTTTTATAATTTGCGTTTTACAGCCGACAGAATAAAATCACTTAATATCAGATAAAATAAAAACACAAACAATATCGGACAGAATAAAAACACAATTATCCGAAAAATTTAAGCTATTTTTAATTCGATAGGCTTAGACAGTAATGGAATTTTTTTTTAGCAGATTGATCAAGATACACGCAGCATACCGGTCTTCTTAACAGGATTGTCTTTCGATGATGTCCGGATCCAAAATTGGGACGTTTTATTAACAGGCAGGGCTGTTCATTTTCGACCGCAGTTGCTATTGCTGACCGTCGTTGAAAAACATCAACATGTGTTATGGTTGACGTTAAATTTGTTTTGCTAACAAAATTAAACAACAATCGAGCCATTTTAATGCGAGAATAAAACATTATAAAGAGTTCGATAAAATAATCGAAACTTTTTCAACGTTATATTGAAAAAGCTTGGAAGTGGAAACGTCACAGAAATTTTAAAATTTAGGGATAAAATAACTTGATTTTTTGTGATCACTTAGTCTCACATTTATTTATAAAAATTGGTTGATACTTATTATTTCTTTAATCAGGTAAGTACTAAAGTACTTAACATTTTAATTATTATACCTGTTTAAGATATTATTTGGTCCATATTTTCTGTAATTTACAAATTAAATAAACTTCGGTAAAACGGATTTTCTTGAAAATATATTCAACTTGGCAAAGAAGTTGCGAGTACTTAAATTTACTTTTAAGACACAACCGAAAGGCGTTATTTTATGCGAAACAGCGAACACATACGCAACTTGTAACTTCTCCTCTAATTGGTATGCAATTACACAAAGTGTGTAAGTATATACTAATTTACATTTTTATCCAATATTGTGTATGATAGCCTACGAAAATTATTATAGCAATAAGATACATTTATGGCATTACAAGAAGTTTAATTATAAAAAGTAACTAATTTGCAAACAAAACTGTCACCTTTGTGAAGCAAATAAGTATATAAGTGAACATTCCAGCTCGTTGTTCACAAAATGCAATACGTTTCAGCTTAATAAAAAGGCTTTTTCCATTATGTTGGGTCGACTTACAGCACCACTACCTAAAGTGTACGAAGTTACGAGCCGTGCTTGTTATACACCTCTCATTTCAAAATAAAAACTTCCCAACTTCTAGGAGTTTTTATACATTGTTACAGTTTCATAAAAATAAAGAATACAATTACCGTTTTAACGTGCTTTGTGTTTAGCATTCTCTTTATTAAGTTATTTATTACATTTTAGGAATATGGCTTTCATGGTTTTTATAAAGCATTTTGATCTGACGTGGGTTGTGTTTCAATTTCTTTTCAGTCATTGATTGACGTACTTACACACCTCATTATTCCGTTCGTTCCAATCAAGTGCTTGTGCCATAATAAGATGCTTGTGCCATCCGAACTGCTAGTTATTGAAAATAATTCCAGTAAGTAGTTTAGAAAGTAAAATTTAATAAAAACCATTCTTTAATAAGGAATACACGCCTAATTAAAAAAAAGAGTTTATAATTTTTTAATGAACATTATTGCTTTACAATTATTTCTATGTAAATATTTTTTTAATATTATTATTGCTTTACAATTATTTCTATGTAAGTATTTTTTTAATATTATTTCTTTTTCGTTAAGAAAATAATTATTAAAAAGTGCAAAAAACTAGTGGAAAATTCAAAACACATGAAACGGTCAGATCGAATGTGACGTTATGTGACGTTTTGATTTTTAACATTAATTTGATTGTTATCGTAGACTGTGACGTCACGACAAGCGCGCCAAAAGTGCACCTAGCTGTTTGTTAATTTTAACATTTTTTTTTTGTTACAAAATTTTAGTTTTGCGGCGCTGGATATTTTTTTGGGGTTATATAACGATATAACCTAACCACAGTTTTACAATACTAAATAAAAATATTTTAAAAAATGTGCATATTCCCTATTCCTGATTCGAATCAAAAATGGAATACGACCAGTCAGTCAGTCACAATTAATAGCCTTTTTCCATATTAAAAAAGAACAATTGAAACTTTCCGTAAAAGCAAAAGCTTGAGATAATTACATTTCATTCTCGTAAATATGAAGAATACAGCGATGTTGGCGTTTGAAACATGTTTGAAAGTAATTTCCCGGTTCGCCTGTCTTGAACCTGTCGAATTATCGTTGGCAGATTCCCCCACCTTACGTCCCATTATTCCTTACCCGAGCTGTAAATAAATTAACACGAACCCCTACGAAGCTTGCGATACCTTCGTTTAATTCGTACCCAGGTGCATTTAACATCATCATAACCACGCCGCTGGAATATTCATATATTTTCTGCCGGACCATTTTCTTTTCATACTTGTTTGTGTATGTGAATATTGAATTGTAGTTTTAAATTTATGATTTAATAGAAGAACATGTAGCATTTTAATTGTACTAACATATAATGAGGATTAATATAAATTTCTTTTAATTTTTCCTACGCAATTTACCTGTCTTTATGTTCATTGTTACTGAGCGGATCCAATTCCGTCATTGTTTCCTCACAAATTACAATCATAAGGAAAATAAACGCACAAAGAGGCTATATACCAGTATAAAAGAAAGTGCAAGATTAAAATTAACATTAATCGAGGAAACTTTGGGACGCAATTTAGATTTTAATCCGTATTAGGAGTTCCCAAAGGAATACTCGCTTAACCTGTTAGATACACAACTTTTCAAATAAATTGTTAGATAATGTTTTGTACAGTAACATTAAATTATAAATTGTTCAAATATTTGGAAATGATTAATTCTGGCGGACTTTTTTTCCTTGAGCTTTTAATTGGACGTTTCTCGCTGGGTTTTAAGTCAAGTTTTCATGTCCCAGCTTTCCCACTCAGCGAACCCGCGTTTTTGTTGCGGTGTTGTTCAGAAGCAACGCCTACAACGAACCCTAAAGCAAATTTGCTAAAGTAACAATGTTTGCCTGTTCCGGCACACAATGTGTGGGTGTATTTTTTATACTTTTAATAAAACTAGGAACCTTTCGATCCACACCAGTCAGTATTATGACCTCGAAGGTTTGAAAGCGACTTTAAATTAATCTGGTTTTCATCAAGTCTCTCATTCTCATTTGACCATTTCGTTTATGAATGTTGAAAAAGTAACGCCCAAAACTCTTAGAAAATCTGGTTAGCTAAGTTTTCAGTATAGCGAAGTACCACAAATACTTGAAGCTACTAGTGATATCATAACAATGTAACAAGTTTTTCAGGCATTAATCGACTGTGATACTAACTGCAAGTTCCAGGCTCTTCATCAGATCCATCGGAGCAATCCTTCTCGTTGTCACATCGCCATGACATTGGAATGCAGCGTCCTGTTTTACACCGAAACTCGGCCGATGTGCACGTCCGGCTCTCTGAAATAAATAAACCGATGAAGCCGTTAATACTAAACTAACATACGTACATATTTATTCATTTTGTCACAGTGCAGATTATTTATTGACACCTACGCATCCTTCCGTACAAACAAGATAGATTTATAAGGAATGATATAGTGATATTTTAATAATATTTGTTTCTGCCTCAATTCGCACGTATCTACTTGCATTACACTACATTACTTACTTGCATATATTTGACTTTATATGTAGTTAGTACTTATGTACGTACAGACGACCGGTGACGGTTCCAAAGTCGCCTACGAACTAGAACCACACCCATCTCGAAGGGTGTTTTAGTGTGATAAAAGTCCGACATAATCCGCAATTGCATTGCATGCGGCATTTGTTCATAGGGTATCTTTTGAAGATTTCTCCCCTCGTAAAAAAAAAACTTACATACTTACATATAAAGTCAAATAAATGTCTCGTTGAATCTTTCTTGAAAAATATGGGTTACTTTTACAGTTTTTTTAACAACAAACACAATGAAGCAGCGTCTTTTTATGAACACATAATTCAGTCAAAGACCATCAACATAGACTTTGAACCCATTTAGCTGAGTTTCGTCAATAGATGGCGTTAATTTTTTTAACTCAAGCTTTGAGTTAAAAAATTGTTTGGACTTCTTCGATAAGTAGAAATGGAACAACATAGATAATGGTTGTAAATGAATGAAACCGAGGCGTAAGGAATAATGGTTGCTATCGCAATTTGAAACCAATTATTAAATTTCGTTTAGAACAATATTTATTATAAAAGACTTTTAGTGATTTTCACAAAATATCCTTCATTTCCATTATAAAAGAAAAAATGTTGTAATACAATATTTAGCTAGTTCTGGGAAAATGTTTCATCAATTCAACCATCCACCCCAACTTGGCAGGTACAAATAATTTGGTACCGCCAGCGTCAAAGAAAAACCTCACTTCACTTGTAGTGTTAAAAGCTAAATTCGCCTGAACGTTTTCAAAAATAATATCCTTCTTTTAATTTTTCCCTATGACGTTGAGTTCGTGGGCCTTTAATCTTTACTTATTTATATAAGTTTTTTTTTTCACGAAGAAGGTTTGAGAAGAGCTAGATTAATCTTAAATGTTAACAAATGTCTCGTACATGAGGCTATTTCTTTAAATAACCACCGCTAAGGTTGAATCTTTTGATCGTCACAGTTAATTCCCACTCCACTTGAACTAATCCAATTAGGCGTGGCTTTACCGGCCACTTGTAACTTGCCCTCGAGCTGTCCTTTCGCAACAGTAATCTCAACAAAATTAGAACTTGATTTCTGGACGACTTGCTGCAAAATTAAAAATGCCTTACAATTGTATTTCGTTTTACAAATATTCGTTGAATTTTTTGACGCGCTTTAATTTGATATCCCGAGTGATTTCGTCTCGGTAGCTAGAGGGGAAGCTGTAAACTGGATCAATCCATTTACACCCGGAATCACCGTTCAACGTGCGTATAAAACATGGCTGGAGAAAATTATCGGTGGGTAGCAGCAGCCGCTTTATCTCGAAGTGATTCGAGCCGAGACGAGGCACGCGCCGCCGAGCAATTTGTAAACAAAACGCACCCCGACCGAATAATATCGCCTACAGCCAACAAGGCCCTTAGCCCTTTCCCCGCACCGAGCACGATAAATTCAAGTGTTGTACTATCATACTACACAGGGATTGTTATGCAATCGTGAAAATCTCACAATTTTTAAATCTATTTTAAAAACTTTACATTATAGTATAATCGCACAATGGTTTATATTTTGTACATGTCGGCCGATATTGTGCCAGTCCTCTTTATGGTAGAGGCGACTACAGTCGCCTATTAAAACTAATAACGCCCATACGGTTTACAAGTGCGCTCCTGACCCGAATGAAGGATAAGGGACAAAATGAGGATACGTCTCTTACGCACCGAAACACAACAGCATATCTGATGATGTAGCGTGGCAACTGTCGCCAGACGACTGGATTTCAATGTGCCTCATTACCAGCTTACCATTACTTAAGGAAAGTATATATCACAGCCATACAACAAAATGAAATATTTTTTGTTTTCTTTCTTATTCACTAGATGTCGCTAATAGTGTTGAATTCATCGAAGGTATTTTTATAAAAATTAAATAGAACAATTACTAAGCTTAAGCAATATTTTAGCGATCCTACTAATACAGTTACTTTTGGTTTCATAGGTCGCGTGTTATTAATTAAAGTAACACTTTACGTAGCCGCAGAGATAAATTGCGAAAGAAATCAATTAACATAACTCGGACGGTTCTTCAAACGGGAAAGACCCCTCTAAGTTTTGAATAATTTTTGATGTTTTCGTATTATTACTGTAACAATGTTTTTTTTTTTCACCTTTAATTATACTATCTACCAATAACTCTATTAAACTATCTATAGTTTGCTTTATAAATAAGTGGTTTACCTTTCAAAACATATTTATGGAATTTTAATAACCTTAGGCTATAAAGTCATTTTAAAATAAAATAAGGATATACATAGGAGAGTGTATTTTTATAATTGTAGGTACTTCATAGAATTTTAGGTAACTAATATAGATTTGCATAGCCGAAAAATTCTGGACTTTTACCAATAAATATTATTGTAATAAATAATCAGTACACATATAAATAACAATAAAATGTATATTATCAATTTAAGCAACAGAAAACATAATAATGAAGCAAGAAAAAAAATAAGAGGCCCCCCTACGGTAGCTAGAGTAAAAGATTGGTCATGTAACACTCGCATTATTACCACTCCAACGTTAGAATTTTAATGCGAAGTTCTTCTGGCGGATCTTGGTTCAATCCTTGTTACAAGCGCGCGCTTATCCTGCTAACTTCCTCATTAATGTTTTACGTGAGCTTTTCCACCCTATCTATTTGCAAGTAGATAGCGAGCTCAACCAGGCACTAGAACGAAATTCATTACATTTAAATTTAATTATTATTTCAGTTGCCTTGGGGAGCTAAAATTAAGGGCATCCATTAACTGTATCGTTATAAATGGTCAACTTTTAAAAAAAAATAACAATTTATTTAACATTAGCTGTGTCATGAACATGAAAATATATCAATTGCTGAGTTCGTATCTTCGTGCGCGTGGTATTCGGTATAGCACGTAACTTTTTTGTTTGTAAGCCGATTGAAATGAAATAAACACTAAATGTTATGGGATGCTTGCTACAATACATGAGTGAAAATCGCATTCAAATTGGTTACGCCGTTTCAGAGATTAGCGTGCAGACAAAAAGACAAAAATTCTAAAAACTATTTTTTTGACCTCGGTAACATAAGTACAACGTATACAAAGTTTTTGATTTTTAGATTTTTAAAAAATCTTTAAGGACGTATTCACAAATATCAATGGTTTTTCGGTACCATTTATATATCCAAGAAGCACATCTGTAGAGATACCATGGTATAAAATAAAAGGTAATGTATTCATCTCTAAAGATAGCTAATAAAAACTGGACAGCCCAATACCAAATTTTCACATAAATACATTTTTACCATCGCAAGAATCGCTAAAAATATCGAAAAATGGTGTCTGGATAGGTACATAAATAGCTAAATCTGCTGCATATTTTAACATGAAAATAATAAGAAATTGTAGCTTATACAGTCTTCTATACGTCTAGCTTATTATTTTGTACTCAAATAAATTACTTTTTCATTTCTGAGAAAGAATAGAAACTAAAAAACGCACTATATTTTCTCCATACAATTTTCTAAGGGATCGCACTGCGTCGTAGATTTCGTTCGCCATTCCCCGCTCAGACGCGGTCATGGAAGCACGGGTGTATCGCCTTTTTTCTTTACCTACCTAACCTTCAAGTATCAAGATTATTTTGTTAATGTATAGAATTGAACGTAAAGCGGCTTCAATGTTTGCTGTAGTGTGCTGGCGCAGTTAGCTGAATTCGAACGCGTCAAAAATGTAATTACGTCCTTAATGTACAGACACGGCTCGTTTACGACTTTATTATAACATATGAATAGAATATAGATTAGCTGTGTCCGCGACTTCAAACGCGTTGACAAATGAAAATATATGAGTTGCGAGCTGTACCCGTAACTTCGTACGCGTTGAAACATCAAAATAATATATGAATTACTAGCTGAGCCCGCATCTTCGTGGTATTCGGTATAGCGCGTAACTTTTTTGTTTATGAACCGCTTGGAATGAAGCAACCACTAAATGTTACAAGAAGCTTACTGCAATACATCAGTGGAAACCGCATTCAAAACCGTTATGTAGTCACATTTCATGTTCGCCTTGCTCATAAGCTAAGTTCTAAAAAGTAATTGTCTTCGAAGTTCGCTATATTTTTAGGAGCTTGAAAAAGTGAAATGCATATTTCTTTTAACCGCAATGGGAATACGAAATTGGGTCAGTAGCGTAAGTATCTATGCTGCCTCGAGATGTAGATGTCAGATAGAAAACTAAAAGGCGTGGAATATCCCAAGCAAACGATAAGGGTTGATCTCATTGTCTGTGCCAGGCGACGGGTAAATCGAAGATACGACGCGCTCGGTGCGGTAATGACTGCGCTAGATAAGCTTATTCGTGGGTGATGATGATTTTCCAGATGAAAAATAATTCAAAACTTTAATTAGATACTTTACAACAGAGCCCTACCGGGTGTAAGTGTAAAATAGATTTTGTTTTAAAGTTTATTTATCAGCTTTAATAAATATTCATATATGTATATGAAGAACGTAACGAAAAGCGTTCTTATATATACATGATTACATCAAAGGGAGCTTTTATACAAGGGTATGTCGTTAGGCTGGTGTTATTCCAGATGTGTCAATAAGTATCAATTTACACTAATGTTCCCGAGGCAGGTGGTATCGTATGGCTGTTTTAATTAACAATAAAGATATAGTAATACATATTTTTTGAATATTAGGTACTTTATACATTTCAACACAGCTACTATTAATTTTTTTAACTGTACGAGTATTTACCTTTTGTTCTATGGTATACTAACTGCTCCCTGAGGCTAGGCCCGACATAAATTTAGGAATATAACGTGTCGCAGAAATATAAACGTAAATTTACAAAAAGGCTTTTAATGTGGAGCCGTTTATGTAACGTATGTTACCTCATATCGATAGTGTAACTAAAAATTCATTAAAATTATTGGGTTTCATTATTAGGAACACAAAGGAATTTAAAAAGTCTTCTACCAAACTAGCACTGTTTAACTCAATGATACGAAGCAGACTTGAATACTGCTCTGTTGCATGGAGTCCGTATTATCAAATACATAAGAATAGGATAGAGAGAGTGCAGAAGAAATTTTTACGACACAGCATACAAGGACAAAATGTTAAAAAAGTTAACAGCTACAGTGATCTCCTAAGATTATATAAAACATTGTCGCTGTCCAATCGCAGGGACTATATTGATCTCTCTTTCTTGAAAAATATTATGGATGGAGGTATCGATTGCCCAAATCTGCTGAGCAGGGTACGATTGGCGGTACCAAAGAGTAATTATAGGTCGCATATTAAGAACAGGCTAACGTTCAGGCCTAGAATCGCCAAAATTAGCCTGGGCGGAGTCGCTCCCATGCGCAGAATAGTCGTCACCTATAATAATTTAATTAGGGGAACTGGCATAGATATCTTTCAGTATTCCCCCGCATGTTTTAAAAGAAGGGTTTTTTTTTTTTTTTTCGTCTTAATGCATACCAAGTTAGCCTATAAGTGGAGTAAGTGGAGTATACGATATTATAAATGATTTTTTAAATGTGTTTATGTACTTATTAAGGATGGTTGTATACTGCGTTGGCTTCGTAATAAAAAAAAATAAAAAATAAACTATAATCTGGCCAACATCCCGTATTTCCATGATTATTCTGAGAATTAAATTTTTTCATACATAACTTTGTATTTTAACAAAGGATATATTTAAGTATAGCCCCTACCTAACCAACAACCATGTATAAAATCTTATGTTTGGTGTTTATATTTACATTTGGTGTTTTATTGATCAAATAAGGTTATATTATAAATATACAATAAGGTTATAAATATACAAGGATTTGATTAATACGTTTCCAATGTTTATTAATCCTATTTCGTGCGTCCTGTTTTTTTTTTTTTTTGAAAACTTGAAAGTATAACAAAAGCGGCTACAACGAAGGTTTCGTGTTTCAAAAGAGCTTTGTAACGAACTATGCAAAGAAACATATTCAAACGATCTCCCTTTTTTTCACAATACTGAAATTCTTTTGAATTAAATCCGAATGACACGAATTTATTTCTGTACATTATATTCCGGTAGAACACAGAAAACACCCTTATGCCAGTAGATATAAAGAACATGAAAACGTAGCCATGTTCCGTTATATAACAATAGCTTCACGTATTCGTAGAACGACACAGTTTCAATTTTCTAAAAAGCACCATCAAACCGTTAACATTTTCACGGAATATTTTAAACAATGTACTCTACAAAGGAGAGGTGCAGAAGCATTAGGGCGAATTGTACCCAAGATGGCAATAGCACGAGGAAATTCAGGAGCACTGGAAAATTGTATTTACCCGTGCCTTAGATTCTCGGTAGGCGATGAGTGCATTCGTTACTGACGTAACTGGAGCTACGGGCGTACTTGCATACGTTATAGAACACTTACCCCCGTAACATTTATTATATACTTAGATATTGTACCTACTCGGTACCGTACAGCTACGTCTTTAGCTACCTACTTAGACATATTATTATTATTATTATTTTTGTCAAGATTGACAAACAGGCTGAGGTCCACTTGATGGTAGGTAGCTACCGTCGAATATAACACAAGCAACGCCAAAAGCTGCTGCAAGTGCGCTGCCGACTACAGTAGGATTAAGGATAAGGGATTAGGAGGGGATAGGGAAATGGGCTCTGGCATCCCTTACTCACTCACCGAAACACAACAGCACACGTGCTGTTATTTCACGGTGGTCTTATGAAAGGGGGTGGTTACTGCCGCCAGACGGGCTGCCCAAATGACTGCGAAACGCAGTGTGGCCCGCCACTACTTTAAATTTGAAAAGTTCATTTTTCAAAGTTGACCCTGCCAGGAATCGAACCCAGGAACCCTAGAACAGAGCGTTAAAACAACTTCACACCCTAACCAATCATGCAACGGGCTCGTCAAAACATCTTAATATCTATATTTATTTTTACATATCATCATCAGTTTTTAAAACTACATGACATTTGGAGGATTGCAGATTAGCAGGACTTGACATGTGTTCGGAGCTTACCAACCTAATAAGACGTGCAGGTTTGTTTAAGATATTTCCTTGGCAGTTAGAGTAAAATGATCAAAATTTATGATCTATACATGAAATCAAAAATCAGTCAGAGGTGTAGGTCCTATCCTACCATTCTCACGATGCCGAAATCCCTCTAATTCGGACCAAGCGATTTAAAACATCTTTATAATGCGCAATGCTAAGGATTGGAACTCCCTGCCAGCATCTGTATTTCCGAGCTCTTACAACTCAAATTTTTTCAAGGTTCGAGTGAATAGGCATCTTCTGTGTTCACGGCTAGATGATGCTGGTCAAAAGCAAACTTTTAATAATAAAAGGCCAGACCGGACCCAACGTGCACAATGTTCACATTTGGGCCACTACATCTCCTTTAATTACATCCACGGATATAATACAGAATTATAATTATCTAAATATAATTATGTATTAGTCTCAGTGCGCTTTTTATATATATTTTTGAAATATACGAAAATTGATTCAAAAATTTCATATGCAAAAACAAAATCTTTTGAAAAAAATCAAAATTCAAATTCATGTAAATATCAAAATAAATAATATGTAAAGAAAAACAAGTATTTCTTTATGCATGTCTTAAAATTTAAAGCGAATATTATTTCAGCCCTAGCCTTTCTAGACGACTGAATTTAGTTTACCAGCAGTAAACGACTATTGTTCTCTTGGTGTCGTTCAAAATTGAATTTGAAACTATGCTTTTCGTTCCAACCGAAGGGCGCAACGGGGCAAATTACATCTCTGCTAGATAATATTTGAAATTACTATAAAATAGACTAGCATTTCTCATTACCTGAAGTCTTGTAGTCGTAAGTTTTGGTATAGACGTCGTAATCGTCCTCATAAAACGAGGCTTCGGTGCTCGCCAGCAGACCGAGCGCCATTAGCCAAATAATCCAAACCATTTTCTTTTCTGTCCTCACTTGCCAGATGCTTTCTTACTTTGTTAAGCTCTTTTCTCACTTTTTTTCTTCATTCACTTTCTGTACCAACATAACTTTGTCATGAATATCAACATTACAGTGAAATTTACTCGGATTCAGAACAGTTTTATGTATTTACGGTTCCCTTCTGGTACCTATTATTTTTAACTTTTTTTACACAGTGTTAACACGAAATGTAACAGTTTAAATTATATTTAAACCGACATCACGTTTATAAAAATCAAAATTAAACATAAAAAGCACAATTTTCTCAAAATACGAGTCCAATTACATGGAATGAAATATATTTTGAACTACAATGAACCTAGAATTTAAAGAATTTTCTATAAAAGGTTTAGGTTGTATTTTGTTACGGAAGATATTCGGTAGCTAAAGTAGCTTCAACAAATCACTTCAATAATAACCGATAAGCTTAAGAAATATACATATTATTATAAACAAAAACGATTCAAGAGACAATGAGATCGACCCTTATCATTATTTATTATATCTATTAAAATAAATTTTCATTATATCTATAATCCATTTAAAGCAGTTATTTTTTAATATATACAAATTTTCATTATGTATATCTATCCATTATTCAAATTAAAAAGTTTTGTGTCCATTACTAAACCTTCTCACACAATTAAAACAGCAGTTAAAGTAGCCATCATAACTCATCTCTCGTTTGCATATTACTAAATTTTCTTTAAAACGAGTTTATTCATTACTAGCGGTTCGCTCCCGGGATTGCATGGGTGCGGTTTTTTATTGTAAATTATTCCCTTATCGCTCTTTCCATTAGTGAAAACCTTAGAAGAAGTTAGCCGAGAAACAGAAACCGACAACGACTTTATTTTAGATTATGTATAGATGGGGCCTTTTTTAGGAAAAACCATTAAACTTATTAAAGAATTAAAGAACCATTAACCATTAAAATAGATGACTAAATACGATACAAATTACAATCTGGATTTATTGCAGTACTGATGCTGATAATATTTCGCCCTCACAACTGAAACATACTGACCAATTAATATCAAACGTAACAGATTTATGAATCAGACAAGTTCGTAATTAGTGGACTAGATTATGGATCTGTCGGGAACAAGTAGAATTAAAATCAGGTGACTAAAGGGGATAATCCTTCGACCCTTTGTCCCGCGCTTTCCGAAAGTTTTCGGGCATAAAATATTACCTACTCAAATTAGAAACCCAGCTTACATTGTGTAGAGATAGGGCGTGGTATTGTATTAGCCGCAGATTAACTACAATTCTGGATGCCTACCTAATACGATTGCCTACAGGAAAATTAACTATCATCAATTGGAATCAGAACATTACTGTGTACTAGCTGTTACATTTGTATCGTGTAATATATGTCCTATGTCCATTCCTCTGGGTTCAAACAGTTTTAGATGTATGATTGTTATAATCACGCGAAAACCGTTGAACTCAAAACTTACTTACTCATTATTTAATACCTGCCAATATTCTAGATTTAGAGAAGCATTTGCAAGACTTTTTAAGCTATATGTGCTCAACAACTAAACAAGTTGTTTTTATTAAAAGTAGGAGAATTAAAGCGTCACAGTAATACTTAGCGTAAAAATGAGAAATACGTAGATATTTTAGATCCAAGTTTCCGGTACAGATTAATGACTTGTGTAAGGATCAGTGGCATGATTAATTGATTATTCGATCTTGTTTTCAACGTTTCACCTGTCCGCTGCCAGAACCACAAGGGAGTTAGAGATCTCGAGTTGAGGGGTTTAACTAAATTTGATCGAATTGGAATTTTTTCAACAAAATTTTGTAAAAAGAAAAAAGGTAATAATGTTTTACGATTACGCTCTTAAAATAGAATGCATACACTATCAGTTATCACGTGTCAGGAACGTGTCGAAGATAATTTTAAAGCTTAACCATTTGTATGCCGGAAGCCGAATTACCCTTGTCTGCCAGCGCTTAAATTTATCATTTCAAGTGGCATTTGCCATGATATATACAGGTTGTTTAAATTTCAACCGTTTTTACCGATTTTACTACTGACTCTGACTGACCTAATTGTTCTCCCAGAAGGAGTCATGGGGGTTCTACCAAGATTTATTACAATACCTTCTACATCAAGGTCGTATAATCGTAAAAGTTACCGTGTTAAGTCAAGTCACGCAAGTAGGTATTGTGATAAAAAAGCGTGGAATTTTAAGTTTATTTTATTAAAATTGGGAAAATAAACAATTAATAAGATAAAATATTACAGATATATTAGAATAATAGTGAAGTATATCTATCATCTTAAAAAAGTACAACCATTCATATTTCTCTCAAAATTGCAATAATACATTTATGTTATCATTAATTACTAGGAGTACAAATAAAGGTTTTATAAAAGTGGCTATCGCCAAAAAAAGAAAATTTTAGATAACTAAACGAATTTGCCTAAAGACTCTTTCATAATAATAGTTTTAGGTACAAAACTGTTAATAAATAAACGCTTAATATGCATTCCTAAATAAATTAGTGGAATTGATAAAAATTCTACGAGTAAAGTTATTGCCCAAAAACAATGACTGCATTACACATTTTCTAACAGAAAAGAGCTTCTAAGCTTTCTAATTTCGAAACGGTGGCATGTAGAAAAATGAACTAAGATTTGGTGATTTACAATAAGTAATATTGATTTGATTGAACTTTGATTCTGATATTTTGGTTCGAACAAGTCAATAAGTTATGAATAAGTAATTGTCCTCAATGATATGGAACCGATGATGTATTTTTTCCTAGCAACCACGTTGTCTTGAAAAGGCCATCGAGGACGATAGTAGGTACATACATCGGTTGCAGTTATTGTAATTCTGTTGAGTCAGATTTATTAGTTGAGTTTGCAATTGACAACGATAAATATATTTTCTCGTTAAATTTATCATGTGATTTTTTTAAATTTTATTATTAAAACTACTGGTAATATTCTTAAAATCGCTCCTCTTGAGCTATACGACTAATTTAAACAATAGCTTATTTATGGCACTCTAACAAGAAGAAAACTTTTTTATCAAAGAGAATGTTAAGTATAAAAACAGCTTATTTTTATTTATAATGCAATATAAATGTGGCCTTCATTTATTTATAATACCTTATCGACTATTATTAAAAACATGCATTAATTCAAAGTAGGATATTCAACATAATTTCATTTTGTCATGGGCCATGGGCCAAAAATAAGTAGACCTTAGTAATTTAGTGTTACATTATGATAGCAAAAGACTGGTTTTAAACTTTTATAGAAAGAGTTAAGCTATAAGGAAGTGAAGTTTATCCCAAATGAAAAACATTTTGTGCCATCTTTGTTTTCCATTATGAGGGTGTCGTGTCAATAATATTCAATAAGTCAAAATGGTAAGTAAGTAATAAGTTACTTTTACAAGCTACATTGAAATGATTATTATACTTGAAATAACTTTTCTATTCTTGTAGTAGCTGGACTGGATTGAAGTTGCGTGGGAATCATAGAAAATGTTAGGAAAGTGCCCCCACTTGGGAATAATGGATGTCTGCGGGGTCACCGCTTTCGGTGAACTTTCAAGTTTGACAAGTTTGACTGATCCTTTTGTTCTACCTGCGATCTTTTTACTTTAGTATAGGCACAGTCTAACCATACTTACGTCATGCAGTCAGGCAACGAATATACTTGCGTAGAGCAACGTTCGGCGAACTCGCTTCAGTTTGCAGGCTCGAACATTGAGCGTTGCTCGACTGTATCACTAAGTATGGTTAGACAGTATAGGTAACCATGACTATATCCTACTAATATTATAAACGTGAAAGTTTGCGAGGATGGATGGGTGTATCAATGTATGGATGTCTGCGCGTGAAAGCTACTGAACGGATTGGATGAAATACGGCACACAGATAGTTTATCACCTGATTAACATATAGGATACTTTTTATCCTGAAAAAATATTCTGATCCGGTGAACTTCGTAAAAACCCGTTCCACACAAAATAAATTTTATTCACTATTTTTTTTTTGTTGTATATATTTCCAATGTTTTAGTTATTCTGCTATTAGGGGGGGACAAATCAAACATCATAAAAATAGGTCCAGTCATTTTCCAATTATAAATGGTCCTTATAACACGACTTTCTTTTATATAAAGACTTTTTTTTTTCTTTTTATAGATTAGGCCGCAATATCTCAGTTGCAGCGCCTCCGTCGTCACATCGATAAAGATGTAACAGCTAGGTAACAATAACTTTTGTCCGTGGGTCTTTCCACGATCTTTAATAGAGTTCAAGCTATATAGGTATAGATATACTATACTAAATTCCACAAAATTGTTTTGGTGGGTTAGCCGTAAAAACTTCAAATTCAAATTCAAATTCAAATTCAAATGAATTTATTTGCTGAATATGGTATACAAGTTGTAATTTTTTATACATATATGTCCACATATTCTACCGACAAGCGATATGCAAATCAAGACAAATTTTTCTAATAATAAAGGAAAATCCAAAAGACATGATTTAAAGACATAGTTTGCATCGTTTGCACTATATAGTTTTATCACTCAAAAATTCTTTGAGGGAATAATATGCTTTTTCCACCAGAAAATTATGTAACTGTTTCTTGAACACTGTCAGTTTTCCAATATTTCTTATATTTATTGGAATTTTATTGTATAAGTGTGGTGCCATACAAAAGACACTTATTTTTTTCATTCTAGTTTTGGCAGGGACCATGCAAAGTTTATCATTATGACGTGGACGCTCCATGAATTTAAATAAGTTAGAATTTTCTTTTATGAACATTATACACTCAAATATAAACAATGAAGGCAGAGTCAAAATTTTTAACTTTTTGAAATATATTTTGCATGATTCTCTTTGTTTTAAATCGCAGATGGCTCTAATACACTTTTTTTGAGCTTTAAATACTCTTTGATTATCAGTAGAGTTTCCCCAGAAAATAACACCATATCTTATGATTGCAGCCGCTAGGCCATGGTAGGCAGTAACTACTGCAGATTGGTTCAGTGCATTCAGTGTGGAATAATTGGCTAATAATTGCATGACTGGTATGGATTTGGCGTTCAGTTTCATTCAGATTATATTATGCTTGTTTTTTTTAAAATAATATTTGATAGCAATTGCGATATTCACGTCTTCACGCCGTGATCCGGAAATTGCATGTTGACCATGTCATGTGATAAATGACCCAAAACCCCGTAATTAGAATGTAAATAAGAGGTACTTACTTTTTGTATTTAAATGTTGTTCAAAGGTACCGAGCAAAGTAAGCTAGCAATTAACATAATAGGAATACTGGTTATACAATATCTAGATAATTTCTTGTATTTAGGCCAATACGTAAATAAACTAGCATACTTATGAATAAAATTGAAGTACCTGTTTGTAAAGTCAAAATAACTGCTTTTTACGAAATGTATATCAGAGTATATACGGTACTTACTCATAACAAAAAATAATAATTTAAAAGTCTGTCTGTTTGTTCCGGCTAAATCTCCGAAACAGCTGGGCTGACAGAAAGCTTACGTCACAAGTAGTAACTTAGGCTACTTTTATTGTAGAAAAATTAGGCACATAGAAAAATTTGATTGGAATAAGAAAGTGAAAAATAAAAAACAAGTCACTTTCAATTAAGTTTTCCCTATGGCATGGAAACCAAGAATATGGAAAACAAAGTATTCAATAAAATGACTAGGACATCGTTTGAGATTGAATTGAGCAAATTAATAAGGAGGAACTTTTAGGGAATGGGTTTTGCAACATTAATTCTCCCAAAGACTTAACTGGCCGTTCGGTTTGTGTGGTAAAGCAATAAATTTATAGCAGCACGCATTGCATGGCCCTTCCAACTTTCAATTGCTTCCGCATAAACTCCGATAGATCAGGGTGAGTCGAATATTAATTAAGCAGAACTTCAGGGAGCTGTCAATTACACCACGCTATTATTCTTCGACTTGTCCGATATTTGAAGGCAAGTTTGCGAGGAAAGAGACCGATTGTGCAATTAACAGCGATCCATTGGGCATTGATAGATACTGGTAAGCAATTCAGATTATTCCTTTATTGCTTTCTTCCACAATCACACCTACACTTTATTGAAAACTTTGTATTTTTCAATTAATTTCAAATAAAAACGAAATAAAGAGCCAATTCTTTAGTTAGATAGAAGGAATGTGTTTGTTACGATTTAAATTTATTATTGTGGTTTACAAGACTCAAAATTTAAAAAAATTGGGCCATAGTCGTCGGCCATACTTTAAAATAATGTGATGTCTATTATAAGACAGTAACTGACATGTTGTGGTAATCCGCCAAATAAAAAAAAATCGAAAATAAACTTAATTTTATTAGCTTAGCTTCAGCTAATTTTATGCTGCCCGCGACTTTTTATTGTTTTTACGACGGAGGCGCGATTTTTTTTTATATTTTTAGACGATCCCTCGGGAACCTAACATTTTTCCAGGATAAAAAGTATCCTATATGTTAATCCTGGTAATAAACTATCTGTGTGCCAAATTCAATCCAAATTCGTTCAGCCGTTTTGGCGTGATTGAGTAACAAACATACAAACATCCTAACCTATAAGCTATTAGTAAGGGCAATTTAAACAAACAATCCAACAAATATAACCGCTTTATCATCATCCTTCTACTTGACCAATCACAATTAAATTTTGCATACACGTTGTCAAGGGTACAACGTCTTTCATCCAGAAAAAATCCTTCACCGAGGGAACAACTAAAAATAAAAAATTCAACATCTGACAAAAATGAAGACATCACAATAAATAAATGTTTTAACACTTAAGAAAAAAGCGGCGCCAGTTCTTATTCTACGAGATATCATACGAGTAGAAGAGTGTTTCTCTCATGAATCGGCGTAAGAAATCACGGTTTTCAAAATTTAGCAAACACATTTAATTTACCTCCTTATTCCACCCATTTAATCGAGAGAGTATTTTCCTCTTTGCGGAACTCATTACACCTGAAGAAGGGCCCGGTAATTTCCTTGGAAAACTCAAAGAGCTCACGATTGCAAAACCGACAGGCACATAATTAAGAACCTCTGTCAAATTCATAGCCATCTTTCCCCTTGATTACGCCCTTACCAAATCTTAGCGAAGCTACTAGCATTCTTGGCTTTAATTCCAGTCTCGTGACTGATAGCCGTGATAGTATCTATATTTATACACATAATAAAATCGTAAACGAGCCGTGTCTGTACATTAAATAGGTCAAATTTTTGTCTGCTTATCTGTGCGTTTGTGCACGCTAATCTCAGAATGCGGTTTTCACTGATGTATTCCCGTAACATTTAGTGTTTGTTTCATTCCAATCGGTTTACAAACAAAAAAGTTACCCGCTATACTACCACGCGTACGAAGTTGTTTGCTCAGCTAGTATTAAATAATTTTTTTCTTATTAAAATATTATACCTATATATAAATGTAGGAGTATTTATTTTCTGATCTTTGAATATTTTTTTCTAATGAAACCTACTATTGCGTATATATGTTGTTGCAATTAGAGCGATATTAAGTTATCGTCATTGTAAATAGTTCAGACTCGAATGGCGATTTAGGTCACAGGTCAGTGTGTCAGTTAGCTCCTGTACTAATATGCAAATCAAATTAAGTTTTGTGTTTTATTTGAATTTTGTTCGTCAATAAAGTAACGTATGACGATTGTAACATTTAACGTATGACGATAATATGCGATTTTGTACTCAAAAGTTTTTCATCTATTTTCACCGAGTAAACTGCTATCTCCGATTCTCTCTCTCGCACGGAGAAAATAACTCTAATATACACAACCATGTAGAACAGGGAAACTGCTGCGTTCACCATTTCTAAACTTGGTGGCCCGTTTGGCGGCGATAAACTTCCTCTTATAAAAAGAACAGCGTGTTAAACAGGACTCGGGCTATTGTATTCTACCTATCCCCATCGATTCCCTTATCCTTTATCCTGTGTCAGGGTCGGCGGCACACTTGCTCTACCTGGTGTTGCTTGTGTTTGTGGGCGCTGGAGTCAAACAACCATCAAAGTGGACCGTTTGATGGTTGACATAGAAAAAAAAAACGCAAAAATATTAAGTAGTAAATATTCAGTAACAGTGGAACTAGAATTAGAGGAACTACACCTTATTATTCTTTCAACTATAAAGGTTAACGTTTAAGTATTTAATTTATTTTAATATTTATCCAGACATTTACCGCTTATAAAACATCACAGGACAAAATTTCAATAGAGTATTAAACGCCGAAAATGTATTATTTTCTTTTTTCTTAGTAAATTTATTATCTTCTTAATTCTCCTAAATTTGTGTATAGTCTAGTATTCCGCTAATATTATAAAAGCGAAAGTTTGTAAGGATAGATGTATGGATGTACGAATGGTAGTTTGTTACTTTTTCACGTAAAAACCACTGAACTGATTTGGATAAAATTCGCCATACAAATAATTAATTAACTGGATTAATATACAGGATATTTTTTATCCCGGAGAAATGTTAGGTTCCCGCGGGATCGTCTAAAAATGTAAAAAAAATTGGGCGCCACCGCAGCGATAAAGATGTCATATATGCCTATGCATCTATGCCTTGCTCAAGAATCACTCTGTTGACAAATATAAACTACATGAAATCCTTAAGTAGTTTTTAAGATCATTGCGATAATTTCAGCCATTAATTGTATAATCATGTTCTGAATTTTCCCGCGAAATAAAATTTATACGAAAATTCAAAAACTCTACAATTTTTAAGTCAGAAGCCAAACAAAAATTATTGCGCTGTAAATTACTTGGATTCGCTCACCGTGAAATGAAAACTTTTCTAGACTATTTTTAATTCCCCTGATGGGTTGCCATTTCGTATCTGTTCAACAAAACCTCTTTCGTAGATTTATGTCACCTTAAAGAGAACAGCTTCTAATGATCCTCTATTTCAATGAGATCTTCAGCTGACAAGACTTTTAAATGAGTTAAAAAACATTTGCAAAATTATAATTACCTAAAATATATTAAAACAGAACAAAGTATATCATTTAATATCATTGAAAATATTAAAGTATCACAAGTAAAAATGGGCAACTAGATCTTTAACTAATTTTAATTAAGTCACAACAAAATCAAATATTTCAAATATGAATAAAATTACCACGGATTTATATTAAAAAATGTTCTATGAAAAAATTAAACCGAGCAATTTTCAAATTTGCTCTTTACAAATATTATTAGAATTTTAATTAGTATTTCTTAATTTAAATCTTATTTTATCTTTTCTTGTTAATTCTTAATCAGTGCTGTAGTTAATTCTAATGATTCCTAATAGTTTTATAGCTCCTAAATATCTTTTATATGTTTTTTTATTTCATCGTCTATTTAAATAGAGGTTTTATTGCTTCAGATTTTGTAAAAAAAAGCTTATAATTGAATTGAATTTGAATATTCAGTGTGAAGCAGGGTGTATAAAACCCTCTGTCAACGACTCTAAAGTAAGTTTTCAATTGTTTTAAATTATAATTCTTTTGGGGGCTTACATAGTTATAAATTTTTTTATTTAAAAAACTTTTCATAACAATTTCTCATTTAAGTCTCTAGACAATATGATAAGAGGTTCACGAGTCAGGATTATATATCTTTAGAGAAGGGATTAAGAAAGTTGTAAAAGCTCGTCCAGACCTATGATCAGACATTTCAAGATGCGCTTTGTACTGTTTCAAGTAAGGTGAACTTACAAAAGATAGATTTTATAAAAAATGTAAATGGAATTGTTAACACATGAATAATTTTATACATAAGAATAAAATTTTGAAAAGAAGCAAAGAAAAATACTTTTATTAATATAATTTTAAGTGTTTCAGTACATGTCGCAACGTGTTATTTATAATTTATACGCGTATTACCTAATAGATTTTTAGAAGTTACATTTAGCTTTAAAGCTAAAGTAATTAAATTACCACTCCAATAGAAAAAAACTTACTAAAATATAAGGAAAATGTAACATTTTGCGAATTTAGGTCGAACTCTGTTGAGATAGAGGTCTATAGCAATACGTCATGAATGACCTCTTTTTTTAAGTTAAAAATGGCGGATTTGAAGAGAAATCATGTTGAATCTCAATACCTTATGTCTCTTTACACTTCTATTAATACGTTCTCTGGAATCTACGAAATTTTTGGAAATTCTGCCGAACACGGTTTTCATCGCGTTTATTTAAAAGATTGATATCAATTATTGCACAAAAGAATTAGCTTTTAAATAGTCCAACCCAATCAACTAGAGCTCGGTGATACGCTACTTTCATTTGGAACTGAACAAAATTCTATTAAGGTACGTTTCGATAAGGTTCATTTTCGATTCGATCATCATTCAGCACGCAAAAACGGATGCCCAAGCGATCCCCTTGATCATGACCGCGCCATAGTGCGCCGCTGAGAACATCCGTTCGCGTTTTCCCTCGCGTAATCGACACATCTACTCACAGCACATTAGCGACACAGTAGTAGACATACATACATAGTTAAAATATATTATCATGAAACTGTATCAAAACAATAATATGCTATTAGAGGAAATGTACATATTGTGACAGTTCCAAATCTAATCAACAATAGATTCACGCAATATTTATGCCATAAAATTTAAAATAAAATTGATATATCACTGTCTTTTACTAGATTAACTCCTCCGAACCGGATTAAAGTGGAGTTTTTTTAATTAATCCCATAGTGTTAATTTAATAAAAAAGAGCATAAATACATTTTATAAAGTACGTATCTTTCTTTTGAGAGCAAACCGTCCATTGTTTTTGGCAACCAACGCACTCCACCACAAGAAAGAATCGGTACATATAGGTCAAATTAACTCGGTTTAAAATTCAGTAAGAAACGTTTGAACTCATTCCTAAATCCCTTTGCGAATTCTAAACCTCAAAGGGATATGGAAAGTGGACTAACCACAAGCAAGGTTATATTTGAAGCGACCCTAGAATTATCCTATTAATTAGCTATCATTTTACTATTACTAAATACCTAAAATGAAAAATTTATGTGAAAATATATACCTATATATATTACGTCAAATATTTTATGAAAGGATTTTCTACGAGGCTTAGTAATGTTTTATTAAATCAATAATACCGAAAGGAACCGTAAAAATCACTGTTCACTATTCACAACGAACCTTAACAACGGTCTTGCTTTTTTTGCAATAAAATTGTCTTATTGTGTGAAATATTAGGTTTCACGTAAATAATTCGCCGTTTTTAAAGATGGCAGCGATCGCGGAGTGAGCGCGGGCTAGCGCGCCGGGCTTCGGGACGCGAATGCGGGGGCGCGAAACCTCCACCAGCCAGCATCCAGATCCTCCCACAGCGTTCTCCCCTTCCCCCTCTCCGACCACCTCTGATAACCTGCTACTTCGGAAGTCACTAAACTCCGCCATGAATGTCACCCAGGCACCAACAAGCGACTCGAAAGAAAATATGATTTTTATTGAAAAGGGGTTGGGCTGCTAAACCTCTCTTTGTGTAAAAATCTAAGTCGAAACTCGAACCATATCACATTCCATTAATAACATATACATACGAGTACAAGTAGAATCTAAACGACTACTATTGTATGGGAATATACAAATTTTAGAGTCAATAAGGGAAGAAGTTTTATTTTGACTACCAGGGTATCCTCTAAATATATTCATACCAAAAGTTACCAGTCGGAGCAATCAATGGTAACCTGGAATTAATTCGAAAAATCCTTCTTTATTTTAATATTTATAAGTATCATAACTTCGGTAGGTACTTATTAAATAATTTTAAATTTTATTTTGTTTATATAGGTAAAATTACGTATACATTGAAAAAATAACATAAAAACTATAGACTAAAATTTTATGTGTTCAAACAAAAAAGTAACTTTCAAACACGTGCCAATAATGTGTAAATAAATACACGTAGATCGCTAACGGTGCGCATTGGCAGCTTTCTTGACGAGGAAGCGAAATTGCATCAGACAAGTTGCAATACCTGTTTAAGCTACTTAAGTAAAACAAAGACAGGTAGTTGATGTAGAAAATCAACGAGAAATTGCATCAGGCAGATAAATGCCCCAGCAGAACTGGATTCCGTCGACCCGCTTCGCACGTCCCTTAACGCAAAAACATGTAACTAAATAGTTGTATCGGGCTCTGACTTACGGTCTAATGTATTTCATTTGAAAAGTATGACTGACTTAAACGTATTTATGTAAACCAGTTGCCCCAAAAGTCATTGTAGATACTCGTAAGTATATGTTACCTACTTAGTTTGTCTATTATGCCTTCGGAATAATATACCGCACTATTGCCTAGCCTAAGCCCTAAGCGTACTTTATGCATTAAATTATACCTTTATTAATTGGCTCTACCAAGTAAATACCGTCACTACTTTCTTAAAATTATCCCTGGATCTGGACACTTTCTAATTAATATTAATACTACTTTACAACACTTACTAATATATTAATAATAAATAGGTTGGGGAAAAAGTTTCTTCGCATTTTATATGAAAACTAAAGACATTTTTTTTTAAATTTATTTACATTGACTACAGTATATATGTGCCATTTTGTTCCATGACTTTTTGCCATCTTGTAAGTAGTGACATGATCCCGTTGCTGTAGAAATTTTGGGACTTCTGATCAAAAAAAACGCGACAAGTACCTAGTTTTGGTAGTCCTCTCTTGATGTTAACTAGAGTTTGTTAGGTTACTCCTAGTTGACAATAGTCACTGTGTAACGGAACGCATTTGTGAAGGAGTTATTAGACTACTCGAGGACAATTATCTCGCGTGAGAGCGCGAGTTATCGTGTTTGTTTATTACTTATTATATCGTTAGTCAATTCGCTCACAATAGGTGATTCTGTACAGTTGAATATAAAAACTAAATAAACTGGATATTGCTAATACATCTCTTCTTGAATAGTTCACTACGGGATTTTTTAATCACGCATAAACGTTTTAGATTTGGATGAAACAAAGTAACATGTATTGCTAACAAAGCCGCGGAAAACGTCTAAATGAGACTGAATTAAGTATACCATTTATGTATCATATAATGTACCCGGGTCGCGTTATAATTTCAAACTGTATTATATTCCGCACGAAACGTATTGGTTTTAAATTATGATTTTACATATACTCATTAAAATTTAAGAGCGCACATGTGGTACGAAATTGCACGTGATCAAAGCCAGAATTAAAATATAAAAAATGTCCATGTAAAGAACAAAAGTAGTCTAAATATTAGTGACTAGCGGCCCACCCCCGGCTTCGCCCGGCGTGCAATTTTTATATATATGAACATTCCCTCTTTCCATTAGGGAAAACCGAATTAAAATCGGTCTACCCGTTCGCGCGTGATGCCGTGACCAAGGGAAATGGGGATTCATTTTTATATATAGAAGATAAGATAGATTACACTTGTAAGAATAACTGTGTATTGACACTTGAGTATAAATGTCAAAGTTTGCGAAAAATTAGTTCCAGAAAAAGGTAAACATTTAATGTAACTTCGACCTGACATGAAAAATCATAACTTGATTAATGCATCATCTACTGTTATCATAATTTATTATGACGAAATTATTATTACCATAATAGAAGAACGCTCCGCTGTAGATTCTGAATCAAAACCTAACTATAAATTAAAACCTTTTCGATTTCATATTATATGTGTTGGAAGTAATGAAATCTACATCTGCGAGAAAAAACTGAAGAATTTTCGAAGACATGTGATGAAAAGTAGACTAACATGTTGTGCTGCAGGCTACGTTTCCGTACATTGAAGAGAGATCTGTGCCCAGCAGTAGAATCGTACATCCATACATACCATAAATTGAAGTTCCTGCTATTAGCTTGTACTAATCTGGTAAACACTTTTGAATTTCAATATACATTTATATAATAGAAAAAAGTTTTGACGAGCACTTGAAACGTAATTGTGAGAATTCAAGTGACGCGATGTGGTGTATATCACAATTCACAAGTGAGGGTATTAGGCGACGTTGTCAGCCACACACACGTGTTATGTCACTCAGGAGCAATGAGCCTCCTGACACTTGACTGACTCCCTCGTTAATTTGTAACAGAATTCCTTACTTGGAGAATGTACATCGTAACCGCCATACAATTCACACCGAGTGAATCTCTTTCGTGCAATCCATATACTCGTACCTCGACATCGCGGCATCGGTTCAAAGACTAAACATACTTGAGTTTGTACTCCACGTTTGCATTTAACTAATGGTGTCTTTATATTTATACAATGCAATGCCCTTTGACAATGCAGTAGTATACAAGACGAAAATTCCTTTTATTTTACCAAATATAAAGACAATAGGGGATCGGAAAAATTTTCAGAAAGTGTTTTAAATTAATCTTCATGGATATTTATTCCCATAAAAAATACTATTTTATTTATTTATAGCCTTTTAGGTACTCAAAATCATGTTTTAATATTGTTTGTTTGAAAATGCCGCCAAAACGCCAAGATAGTTCATCTGCGAGCGCGTAACGTCATTTGTGGTCATATCATAACAAAACAGCTGCATTGGCATAAGACAATGATTGCCCACAAATGACGTCACGCACTGTGATTGGTGTTTCAGTATAGATTAAAAATATTGTAAATAATAAAATTTTATTTCTTCATTTAAAAATATTTAAATGAATTATAATAAATTATTATTCGATAAATAATCGTAAAAAATTATATATTTTCTTTCTAAGTACATTTTAGGTTTTAATCTGATTATCCGATCCCCTATTCTTTACGTAAAATTATTTTTCAATATATTTTATTTTAAATCTTTTAAATTTATAATATTTTAGGTTCATAGTTTCCATCAGTTATCGGCTCTAAAATGTGGGTTTTTATTTCAATCTAGATATTTAGGTACACAATATTGTACCTATTTAGGTTTTTTTTGACCTAATTACAATATTGTGTACCTACTGTTTACTGATGCTTGCTTAATCTGTGCTTAATCATAAATAGGGTATTAAAAGTTCCATCCAAACACCCGTAACTTATATTGCTCGATATTAAATATTTGTACAATGGTTTGGTAACAGGTGCAATATTATCAAGCGATAATATTAAAAATCATATTAACGCACCATCGGATGCATGCCACCGAATGGTTTGTACTATAGATAGCAGCGTAAGTTTACTCGTAAAATCTGTCAAGATTTCACTATTACATACTATTCTTCTTGGCGATATTAATATCCAAGACAAACAGTAACAGTGAATTAACTTCATAATGGGGTTCAATGACAATGATTTTTGTGATCGTTTACAAAAAAGGACAGTTGTTTTGAATTTGCAAAATTAAAACAATAAAATCAGTTTACGTAAAGTTTCTAAATTTATATTGTTTTATAAAATATAAGCTTACGAAAATATTCAAAAGCAGTTAATCCAAGAATTTAATATAGCAACCTTATAATTGAAGGCCGGAGCTGCCGTTTGCAGATGCCGTAAACTTAATAAATGAACTCGATTGGAGGAGCGAGTGATGACAGTTCAAGAAGATATTTCAACGATTGTACGAAGTCAGAATTTATAGACAAGTGTTACAGAGCAGTACGACATCTCTGGATAAATCAAAATAAATGAAATATTTTGATTTGACTATGATTTTTTTGTTCTTTCTTCATTTAACATTGAGTAACACTCAACAAAATTACTACTAAACTTCACATTTTAAAACTACAAATTTTTTGTTAATAGTTATTAATACATCTCACTGAAAAAATTTAAAACGTTAAATAATTTTATTACCCAAAGATATCGGAAACCATTGTATTTACCCATCGACAGATTCAATTTCTTGGAGCCAATTTAAAATAAAATTCTATTAATTTTTGTCGTAGATAACATAAAAAGTTATTTACGACAATAGAAATGAGACGGATTATAGAACTGAGTCGTTAATAATGTGTAAATAAATAAAATTGTTATTGTCCACAGAGTTGAGAAATTTTTTGAAACGATTCTAAGAAGTTAATCTATTTAAATACCTTCCAAGTAAAAGTAAAATTATCACCTAAGTACTTTCCAAGTAAAGTATCATTATTTCTCACCTTATTGTTTTTAGAATAAACGGTAATATGTCTAGTCCTGAAATGTTCATAGTTAATGAAGCTATTTTTCATGTAAAGGTCGACAGGCAGGAATGAGTCCACTTGATGGTAGGTAGCTAATGTCGCCTATTAACACAAGCCACGCCTATAGAGGTGGCAAGTTAGATTCCTTTCTCCATTTACACATAGAATCAGCCGTAAGACTGGATAAGGAATGAAAATCTCGAAAATATCTACATACAAATAATTGACACATGAAAGAATGAATCAATAGTATCGTTTTTGTTATAATAATAATTTCAAAATTAAGTGTTGAATGTTAGCTAAATGTGTTAAATTTTCGTGAGTAAGAATTATGTACTGTTAATTTACAATTAACTAATTAATTAATTACTGTTAATTAATTAATTAACAATTAACTACAGTTAAATTTAATTTTGACAACAATACAAAAATAGTTATAAACAAGTAATATTATTCTTGTAAGATATTTCAATTCAGAATATGACACAAAATAAGATATTATCTTAAAGTAATTGAAGAGTCTGAAGTGTACGTGGGCGTCAACTGAAGGTTTATTTAAATTTTCTGTAATCGGCACATGTTGTACGGTAAAACTCTAATGACTTTTTGTTTACACCAATGTTAAGTGAAATGAAACATTATTGTATTAATAAATAACAAATAAATAAATAAATGGTTTGTTAAATAAAAATACATTACTTTTTCTTTAATAGTGTGGATCAAAACCCATGGTGAACTTGGTGTTCCCTACAAATTTGCATAGAGCTTCGCCTTTGGGATTATGGCACTGAAAAAAACAACTTGAGTGCCGCCCTTGTATAAATGCTACGACTTATCCTCCGTCCTTGAATCGCCCTCGCGCAATTGAAATTGATTCTGATTAATACTCGTACATTCAAATCATATTACGTGCAATACAAAGCTCAAAATTTAAAAATAATTAAATAAAACACTTTCATGTTTTCATGAACCTTTTCTCTCTTGCTGCCAATTTCGTACAAATTAACTTTTTCTACATAAACCTTTATACTTACCAAATAAGTATATAAGTTCTAGCTCTCATTTAAAGTAAATCTCGGCGACATATTATGTACGCAAAATAAATTAATGCAAAAAGTTTCAACTGTAATGAGATATGTTCGATGAGTGGTTAGGGTGCTTGCCTTAACGCTCTGTTCTAGGATTCCCGGGTTCGATTGAAACTGAACTTTTCAAATTTGGCTCTGGTCTGGATCTGGAAAATAGTGGCAGGGCACACTGCTTTTCGCAGGCATTTGGGCAGCCCGTCTAGCGGCAGTAACCACCCCCTTACAGAAGAAATAACAGCACGTGTGCTGTTGTGTTTCGGCGATTGAGTCAGAGATGCCAGAGCAAATTTTCCTATCCAATCCTTTATCCTTAATCCCACTGTAGTCGGCAGCGCACTTATAGCAGTTGTGGCGTTGCTTATGTTATAGGCGACGGTATGTTATAGGCGACGGTAGCCACCTACAGTCAAGTAGACCGTCAGCCTGTCTGCCGATAAAAAAAATAAAAAAACATAGAAAATATATATTTTTTTTTGTCTTATATTTTGTTGTATAATTGTCTTATTTATATATTTAGGGTATGTAACACCAAATGGAATTCGTAAAATAACTTCTTAGTGTGATTATTTTATGTATCGACTTGCTGTGTCCCATGGTTTCACCTGCCTTTTAATTATATATTAACAAAGGCATGCACAATTCGGCTGTTATCGATAATGGTCGACGAGATGTTTTTTTTTTTTAATTTTCGAATATTATCCCCATTTTCAAAATCTGAAATATTCACAGGAAATTACTAAAATTAAGAAAGACTTTTTTAACAAAAGCGTAAGTTAGGGTAAGCGCGCACCACGATTTTTTGTCGCGCGATAATATTGTCGCAGAAATGTAACGAATGGGTTATTATGTCAGTGCGCGCATATACGAGAATAAAATCGCCGCGATTTTAAAATTGTGATTCGTTACATTTCGCCGCGACTGCGCGCGACGCGATTGCCGCAAAAATAAATTGCAGCATATGAAGTTGTATGGCCCCGCGCGCACCGTGACAATGAAACCGCACGCAACCTGGGCCAGTCGGCATTCCGCTCTCCAAGCCTAAACATGTCACGTACATTCGTAACATTTCCGCCATCTAGTATTATTATGTACAATTAGAGGTCCTACAATTCTGAGTAATTTGTCAAATGTTTGAATCTTTATTCTGTTATAGCCAAAGATTTTTTTGGATATAGTCGAAGATCATTGTTTTTCAAATAAAAGAAACTTTGACATATCTTTCTGCGGTGAAAGGATGAGTCCAGTACTGAACCTTTTTTTTATTCTTATTCTTCCTCCTCTTCCGAAGGAGCAAGACAAGACAAACAACTTGCTCGAAATCCATGTTGAAAATGAACAATTCATACGATTTTCTCGTCGCAGTGCGCGCATTTTATTTTCTGTGATATTTTGCAGCGTGCTTTTTAAATCATGTCGCAAAAAAAATAATTGTGGTGCGCGCTAAGCCTTAAAAAAATTGGCCTTGTTTTGAAAGATCTAGAACAAGATGCATAAAACATGAACGTCATAAATGTCAGGTATTCATATGATATAGAATTTCTGTCGAACTGTAATATTTCGCCTCGAGTATTCAACATAATATTACACGACACAATAATTTGACACTAAAGTCGTGTACAACATTAACATTTGTTTACATCTTGCACTTGAACTTCTGGTTACGATAACAAATAGGGAACATTTGTTATCATGACATTGAACCAAATCAATATTGATATGACAATGTTATTTTTAGAAACAAACGAAATTAAAACAAAACAAGTACCTACTCTTGATCGAATGTTAGGTCATTTCGCAAATGATCAGAGTTTAAAAACATGTTTTCTTCAATGTATTGCGTTAAGGACTCAGATTATTTTCTAATCATTTATTACATAGATGACGATTGAACGTCATATCTACATAAATAAATAAAATTAATGTGTCCGTTTGTAATGTTATATAATAGCTTTTTACTAAATGTATATCAAAGTATGTAAGGTAACAATTTTTTAAAATTTTGTCTTTTTCGGACAAAATCAACTAAACGCCTGGACCGATTTTGAAGAGACTTTCACTGGCTGATAGTAAGGATAACTTAGGCTACTTTTATTTTAGAAAAATAATAAATAATATTAAAAATTATATAAGCAATGTGGTGTCGTTTCGCAGTCATTTGGTTAGCCCGTCTGGCGGCATTAACCACCCCCTTACAGAAGACCACAGTGAAATAACAGCACGTGTGCTGTTGAGTTTCAATGAGTGAGTAAGGGATGCCGGAGCCCATTTTCCTATCCCCCTCCCAATTCATTATCCTTAATCCTACTGTAGTCGGCAGCGCATTTGCAGCACCTGTAGCGTTACTTGTGTTATACGCGACAGAAGCCACCTATATACAATCAAGTGGACCATTGTGTCCAGTACCACGCGCGCCTCACGCGAACGCCGCAACGAAGCGTGGCAGGTAGCTATTTTTACCAAATAGCAGTCATACCTAATCGAATCCGTGTCTAACTTGCAGCCATAAGACTTCGAATTAATATGTGAATTGGAATTAAATCTGTTACTGTAAGGGTGAAGAAAAACATCGAGAATAAATCGGCGTGTATGAATGGTTCACTCTTATTCAATATTCAAAAAACATCTATTAGCGTGGAAAGTACACCCTAAAGTCTTCAGAGAGAAAAGAAACTAATGGCGCCGTAACTATTATTAAATTAACATAAAATTATAAGTTTTGAAGATTTTTTATTTCATTAGAAGTTGTTCATGAATAATTCGATTCGCTTTTGCATCAGAAAGGCAATGATACACCTACGTCTGTACCACCACACAGAAACTATCGGTTTTATCTGAGAGATATCACTCACTACCCCACCGCTGGAAGTCACAAAGCTTTTCTTCGCGTTCAAACAAAGAAAAAGACTTATGACATACAGTGTTTAATGTGCATATTAGATCAGGTCTACCAATTTAATCTATACTTTTAAATAATTTGTCCTGCTTGAGTGGCTATCAACTCACAACCAAAAGTACTAAGTATAGTAAGCTGAAATTTGGATAGCTTTATTTCTTAGCTTATTCTATAACATAAGCATCCACTAAGAGAGCAATTTTGATAATTTCAATTCCGAAGGCGGGTCGCTAGTTTCGTATAAACTTAGTTCGAATATACAATCAATAAAAAATAATTCAAGCCCGACAAACCTTTTATTAGAGTTGTCAGCTTAATTTGCGGTCCCTCATCGTAATCCCATACTAATATAATACAAATTATACGTATATCTACATATATTTACATACATAATATGTATATAAATACTTGTACTTTTGGAGTAGTAAAAAAAAAATTTAGAAATCAATTAAAAATAAAAACATTTAGAAATTGTCAATATATAATTTAGAAATTTTGTTTTTAATATAAAATCATTATTTAATTAACAAGTTTAATTAATTAACAAATTTATTAGCTGTTTTAATATTAATTTAAAACAGCTAATAAATTTGCTGTAATAAGTTGAACCGAAAAATTATTATCATAACGCTTAATATTACTGCCTAATCCTTAATAAAATTAATTGTAAGTAAATTAATTATATTTTATTTTAAATTTAAGATAATCGACATTTTAAAGAGGTCAAACGAAAGTTTAAATATGAGAATATTTCAAAATTTTGTATTTAAGTAATTTCAGCATACGAAACTTTCCAAAAGAAATCTCGAAAAAGTTATTCTACACTTTTTAAAAAGTTCAATCGCTAAAAAACGAAGATATTTGGACAATGTCGTGTGAATAACATAAAACAAAGTGCATAATATTGTCTTCATTAACATAATATAGGCAGTTGAGTGTGTAATGATAGTGAGACCTCCGGATACGCCCGACCCACTTAACGCAGACTAACCATCTATCTAATGTAGCACCGATAGTGAATACTAGTTCCAGTTCCACTAGCGTATTAGTGGTAAGAGTTGACCGACTAAACCTAGTCAATTTGCCCTCGTCATATTCAACCATAATTTAACTTTCAATCCGATCAACTTTGCAAATACTAAACTGTTTAGCTAACCTGTGTTTTTGATTTAAATGAAACTCAATTTTACAATTTTTGACATTTATATGCTTTATTTGTCGTATTGTATATTTAGCAGTTTTTAAGAATAAAAAAATAGCACTAGCGGTTTCGGATGACTTAAATATTTGGCTATGATAAGATAAAAATTTGTATCTACTAATTTAATCTAATACTAATACTAAATCTACAACTAAGACAGTTGTAGATTTATCATATTTTAAAGCCGCCAGTGAAATTTAAGATTCAATGGTACAAAAATCAATATTTTCCACTCAATTCATAGATATTTGTACGCTATAGATAAATTAAGGATATTGTACACATAAATGGCAACATTTTTTTTTATAAAACAAGTAGTTTATTGAACAGCTCGCGTCATCTTTTCACAAATTTCACAAATTGCCAACATAACACCTAATGTTTTAACTCATTGTTGACATGATTATTTTCAAGTTTCACGTCATTGAATAACGAACATCCAATATTTTTACGAAACATTTACTTGAATAATTTTACCCTTTTAATATAAATAAATAAGTAGGTATATACATACAAGTAAATATTCTAAATAAATAAATAAGTAATTCATGTAACATCTGAAAATATCTTTAGTTACAAAGTTTAAGAGAAGTTTTTGGGAAAAGCGAGACGAAAGTCGTAGACGGTATAAAAGTTTGACTGTCACGTGGCTAATGAAAAGCGATGCGCTGGTAACGAAGACGGAGCGATGGCCGACAATGCTATACTATTTCTAGTTCTGAAGGAGATAGCTTACGAAAAATCAGCGTCGATCTTCAGTGGCCAATCAATTGTTCGCCACACGTTTCCAAATTGAAATGAGTTCGAAAAAGTCGTGTCAGCGAGGGAATTATTGTTTGTTTGTACGGGAACCCTTGGAACATGACAAAACAGGATGAAAAAAATATTGGAAAAGTTTGCAATTCGAGCTCTTTAACAATCCCTTCAAAGTTAGGGGAGCTTATGGTGACTCATCATAAAGTTATATAATATTGAAATCCAAAGAATATCTACCAAAAACACTGTGTTATGTTTATATTCATATATAAAATCTATACAAATAAATCAAATAGAAGTGGCCTATTGTGATTTCCAAATAAAGTTTCTTTAAGTTCATTTTTCATATTTTTATACACCTAATAAGTATATCCCATATCGTTAAACCGATTTAGAAGGACTGTTTAGTTAGAGGTATATTCTATATTTTTTATATTCTATATTTAAAAAATATAAAAAATATAGGTATATTCTATATTTTTTATCCCATAAAAGTTCATGAACTTTGTGAAAAAAAATTACAAATATCTCTGGATCCCACAAATTTTTAAATTGATATTATAGATATTAACAAATTATATAGCAATGGTACTTCATAAAAAATACCATATTTAGGCGGGAATATTTAGTCTAAAACTTTTGACAATTTTAAAACAAAGACAATAAAACAGAATCGTACGACCTTTACAAACTTGTTCCAACTTCCGCAGTTCTCACATAAATCACAGCTGTACATTATCTGTTGACTCATTAACGGTTTGCATTATGTCGTAGCATTCATTCTGATAATTTAAGTAGGTAACTTCGAAACACGTATGACCAGAAATTAACATTGTAACCGAATTTCCTGTTCGATAACCATATCTCGTGTAGTATGTACAATAAAATAAATTCACTGCGACATACCGATAATGCTTATGCGACGTACGATAGGTTAAAGTTCAGTTATCTTTTAGTGCGCAAATTCAAACTATTAACAAATATATACACTTTGAACTTTATTTTACTACGGTTTATTTCATCACATCTTTCTCTTACGTAAACGCGTTTACGTAAAATAAACATTTTCTCTCCCCATTTTCACGTGTTTTGAAATTATAGATTACTTAGCACGAGAGAGGTTAACAAGTCGCATTTTGAAGGCATGAGAAAAATGATGATATTTTTTATTATATAATAGCTGAGCCTGCAACTTCTTACGCGTGGTATACGGTATAGCGCTTGACTTTTTTTGTTTGTAAACCGATTGGAATGAAACAAACCCTAAATGTTATGGGAAGCTTGCTAAAATAGTTCAGTGAAAACTGCATTCAAATCGGTTAAAAGAAAAAAAATTTAAAATCCATTTTTTTAATCTCGGTGACATAAGTATAACGTGTACAATTTTTTTTAATATTTAAAGTACAGACACGGCTATTTAAAGTACGATTATATTATATGTACTTATAGATTTAAAGGTTTCAGCGGTAGGTTGTCACTTGATGGTGGATGGCTACCGTCGTCTGAGAACACAAGCTACACCAGTGCCCTTTTCACTTTAAAACGTAGTAAGAGATAAAAGAAATCGCACCAAAACTGGACTTCCCCTGCGATATTATTTGACGGTTGCTTTCCGTTAGAAGTGAAGAGAAAAATGGCTTTTTGCATATTAAAGTCGTAAATATGAAGACACAAAAGCAAGTTCAGTAATGTTGTTCGTGGATGAAGAACTGAAAGAAAATTAATTTACACGTTGCCTCGCTGAGTAGAAAAATTACAAAAGGTAATTAAACAAGACGTCCTTCTTCATTAGATAGGCTCGGACGCCCTTTGTTGTGTCTAATGAATTTATATTTGTCCCTTCTTCCATTAGATGTTTACCACCTCGTTTCAGAAACGAAGTAGTAGTGTTTAAACACTTTGAGATTTTATATACCATAAAAGTCGCAGGATTATGGGCTTATTTCTTTTTTTTTTTAATTATGTAACTCAAAATTATGATTTTGGCTTTCACAATGATGTATACTTCTTTAGAAAAGTTTTTGCATTTAATTAAGCGTATATAAATTGACATTTTGTAAACAAGTCATTAATAAATGAAGCTAATGCGATAAAGACGCTAAATAGACGAGTTGTGTGTGTATAGATTAAAGTTGATTTTCAGTAAAAAAAAATATAGATATTAGGATATGGCGTAGCTAAATAGCCTTGTAAAGTTGGCTATGGACTGAGCGATTTTGTACCACGTGGTTCTAAATGTCACGTCGTCTTGCCCGATCTATACAGTTGAAAATCTTTGGTTCTATCACAATTCGATCGTTATTTTTGTAGATGCGTGACATTCGTGACACCCGACAACGTGAGATTATAAAAACCTGATAAAAGCGGAAAACGAATTACGACCAGAACTCTGTGCAGAACCGCAAAACAATACAAAAAGATAAAAAATAAAAAAGGATATATTTTTAAAGAACGCGTTAAAGATTACTGTTTTGTTATTAATATGATTTTAATTTTCTTTACATTGTATTATAATTGCCGCATTCTTAAATATTACACCGATAATTGTATTATTGCGCGCTTTAATTAAACAATTATAGCAATTGTAAAGATTGGCAAATTAATATTTATTATTATTAATAAGGTATAAATTATACCTCACACTTACATATTGACTAAGCGTTTTAGCGATAAAACTATTCAATAAAACGACAATGACATTATAAATAGTGCAGTGAACTTTCAATGGAACTATTACAAATGTAATTATGACACTTATCTGAAATTATAGGATAAAGAATGAAATTTTCAAGAGAATAAATGTCACAAGTTAGTAATTAAAGTGAAATATTTATAAACAAACAACTGGCATATAAATCGTCGATGAAACCTCTTTCGCGATATTCATGCTCGTAATGATTTTCTTATGTGTCCTTAAAGTGTTCACAGGTGTTTGGAAGATGGGTGCAAAGTTTTGATGAACGCGACGTTGAATGAGAGCTTACTTAGATCATTTAGAATATTTTAATGTCTTAGAGGAAGGCTGGTTAATTAATTTTTTCAATTTTAAGCTCATTTTTTTAAATTTACTGGTAATAGCGACTACACTTTTAGAGGAACGCAAATAAAAGGGTAAAATTAGTAAGACTACTCAGTAAGATACTACGAAACTACCGTCGCAGTATGGTGTGGGGTCGAGCATTATTGTGCTTTAAAAGAAAATTAAAGCGCGAACAGAGTTGCGGGCGATCGGTAGTTCACATTAAAATTAGTGAATTTTTTTACAAGCAACATATTGGGACCATAAAGAATTTGTTGCAAAAAGGAATGCCTCGACTACACTCGCTCTTGGCTCGTCGCTACAGCTTTTATTAACATTCTAAATGTTGAAAGAAGCAACCTTTACACAGCTTGAAAGTACAAGTACAATCTATGCTGAAATAAAATGACAAGTAATTTTATTTTAACACATTTGTAATATCAGATCTTTTATTTAACACTAGATGTAACAGCGGCTTCGCTTGCAAGGAATTCGGCTTGCGTGGAAGTCTTTATCGATTTTTTTAAACGTATTTCTAAAATAATTTGAACGATTCAAAAAAAATTCAAAAAGAATTAGTCTACGGAAATTTTCATCCATAATTTTATCTTTAGTGGGGTTTAATTTCTTAAACTTTGAAATATTATTAACTGTCGCAAACACAAACATCATCTTCATTATTATTATCGCATATCATATAGAAGCAAAACAAATTTTGTATTTTTTAAAGGCACACCACTCCCGTTTTCTTTTTTCTATACAAATTAATGAATCTAAACATTTATGTATTCAAAAAAATAGTAAAGTCTAAGTTTCTCATAGAATCAAACAATATAAGTAGGTATACTTACTTGTCTTTTTTCGTACAATATACTTCTACAGGAGTCATAATTGCTGCAAGTACGCAGACGATCTTAGTAGGATGATATTCAAATCTTTAAAATCTACAAAAACTTATGTTGATATTTTCCTTCCCTGGGTTTAAACTATCTCCAATCAAAGTTCATTAAAATTGTTTCTGTGGTTTAGCTGAGAAAATAAACAGATAATTTTTTTTTTTTTCATTACAAGAAACTTTGTTGTTTTCAATTAAATATAAGAATTATAATAATAACTGTCAAGGCAACGATAAGTATACTTAATGGGTTACTTATGAATGCTTTCTGTTATTTATTGCATAAGGAGATAAATCAATGTTAGTGACTGATTATTGCAACTTTAATATTGTCAGTAAGTATAAGATATATTAGTTTTATCACACCATAATCTTTTTTTTAAAGTACCTTTGCACTAAAAGAAATTTTCAGTACATTTCTGCTTCGTTAACTTTGTATTACGCTACTGCACAATGAAAACGTCTATGATGAATAGTGCTCACTTGAGACTTCATTCGTTCAGTTTTTAAACAAATACCATAAATATTCCTGCAACCCGTTTTGACGAGCCTGTTGGATGAGTGGTTAGGGTTGTCCTAGATTCTAGGGTGTTTTTGAGTGGTTGTTCTGTTCTAGGGTTCCCGGGTTCGATTCCCGGCAGGGTCAACTTTGAAAATGAACTTTGGCTTGGATCTGAAAAGTGGTGGCAGACCACACTTCGTTTCGCAGTCATTTCCCGTCTGGCGGTAGTAACCATCCCCTTACTATCATCGTGAAATAATAGCACGTGTGTTGCCCCTCCCAATCCCTTAATTCTACTGTAGTCGGCAGCGCAGTTGTAGCACCTGTGGCGTTGCTCGTGTTATAGGCGACAGTAGACACCTACCATCAAGTGGACTGATGGTAGGTGGCTTGATGACCTGTCTGCTGATCTTAACATTAAAAAAAAGATTAAAAATAGCCAAAATTCACAATTGTGCAAATCGATTTGTAGTTTGTTCTGAAGTCTGCTTTAAGTTAGTTCCGATAAATTATTTTGTCAAGCCAGGAGCGTTTCAGATCCACTAGATATAACTATTACATGACGCGCTTAATTGTGTCAGTGGTCACGAATGGGTTCTATCTATATATCAATATATCTAAAACGACATATATTATTTTTTGCTTTTTATCAGATCTTATATAGGAGCAGAAGGACAAACGGATCGAGTTAATTAAAAAGGCGATTTCTACTTTCAATTTAATGCTTTCGGGCTGATTAATAAAATTTTAATCAAAGTATAAAAAATGTTTTATTCGTAATCTGCGAGAAAACATTGACATCGTAATGCCATAAAAATGAAAAGTATACAATTAAAAATATTGCGACAGAAATTATCATTGTTACGGTTATAGGCATTTCTTTTAAAATCCGTGCGCCCCGAACATAGTGAAAATATCAAGGGTATTGTAAGCGCAGCCCCTAACTTTATGAAGTTTTGTGTTACAAATCGACAATATGAATACTTTTTAAAAAATACAATGTTTCTATTAAAGTGTAGGCTATTTTGTACAAAATAATATACTAAAAAATATGACTCGTCCTGACTGTGAAAGTCTGTTGGTGAAAATTCAATTAACTTTTTCTGAAGGAGGCCTTTACAATATCGGGTTCACGTAGAAAAAACCAAAGTAACCAAAGTAAAGTATTGAATCAGTTCGAGTAAGGTACAAATGGACATCGTTAATAAACTCTGAAATGAAATAAACATTCAACCGCTGTTATATCTAGCTGTTACTCGTAAACAGCACTGATTAATAAATTATCAATAAACGTTAACCTTAATAAAATTAATATAAAAAATATGTAAGTATTATTTAAGATAAATATTTTATTCATTTCCATTTCATTTTGAATTTCGAAATCGTAACGTAGTTTTCTTCTGAAGTATACTGCCGAGTGTAAGTTACAAGATAGTGACACACCGAAGTAGCCCTCTGAGACCAGTAGAACGAACGTCGAACGTGACCCTTCTACATATATGTACACATCTAACAAATGGCTAAATGTTTCGAAAAAGACGTCCCGCAAATCCTATCCTTTAGTAATCACCCTCTTACAAAAGGATATATTGTTGGGGCCTAAATCTATAACCACTTTAAACATATGACTTTAACCAAGGGTCGTTTTCAATCCTCTATAAAAATATACAATTTGTTGGAATCAATAAGCAAAAGCCTTCATAAAAATGAAAACAAATATTTACTTATAAAATTTCATTATTTTTTTAAATAAGACAAATTTTTATTTATTTATTTTTTATATTAAAATGAAAATAATTATTTTTATTTCATTTTGAGTTTCTAATTATTTTATTAATTTTCAATTCACCACCTAATAAATATATTATCATGATTAATAGCACACGAGTAGCTGAGTTTAAGTGTCTTAACTCTAAATATTTCAAGGATCTCCCTGACCTAATCCTATTTTTACTACTAAAAATTAAATTAAGAATAAAAATAAATTTGATTTTTGACAAAAGACATGGAAAGACTTTGTGTGACAACGCTGCGATCCTCCTAACATTCCACCTTATGAGGGGTTTCATTCAAACAAAATTCATTTCTTTGCATTCAAACATAAAGACACCAAATTTTTTAATTTAAAATAACACTTTAATAATAAATTCACACGAGGAAGTCGGAGCAGTACAATTCAGCAAAGTAACACAGTACGCATAACAAAACGAAACGAAACCAAGCAGTTCTACTAACAATGGAGTGTATTATACGTACGGAAGGAAACAAAAGGAGAAAAGTTTCATTATAACTGAGGACAGTAACCGGAATAAATATGAAATAAACAGTCGTAGAACGCGGATTAGAACGCGTGACCTCGATTTAAGAATGCGTAAGTGTCTCCTCACGGAACATTTTATTTCGTAACAAATTCATCTGATGTGAGATGTTTTAATTCATTTTTAGATAGAATTATATGCTCTTTTACTTGAACTCGTAATAAAAATTCAAGTCCATTTTATCCCTTTATTAAACAGAAACTAGCTCCAGAGTCACACTGTTGTAGATATATAATGGAAAAGAGGTCAAAATTAAAATTTATTATAAACTTTAGACGATGAATGACATGGTTAACTCGCTTGTATTTTCAACAAAATTGACGATAGCATAAAGAAAACAAAACATATAAAATAATATCAAGTGAAACCGCTCTGTATAACCATAGACGAATTAGTAGCAGAAGTTATTAAAATTATACTCACAGTTTTCATGTAGATATAAATATATTAAAGGGTTCACGAATAATAACTCCGACTCGGAATCCCAGATCGCAGCAAGATTGGCCCCTAAACAGGTCCAATTTCACAGCGTCGACGCTAATCTCGTCTGAGCAGCTCGAGTTTCATTAGCATTTGTGTAATTTCATCTAGATACCTCCGTCGGGGGCCTCCACCTCACTGCGAGCTATTCCCGCCTCATTTGTTTCCAGACTTTGTCTAACTAGCCGACTTCGCCCTCGGACAGGAGTAAATTGAATTAGAAAAATTCCGCGCACCGCGGTCGTCGCGTACTTTTAACAGAAAAATTGATTTCATACAACTTAATTAGTTAATTTCATTCATAAATTATCTCGTCATTGCTTTGTCAGTCAAGAATTACACGAATAATAGGTACAAATGGGTATTTTATTATTCGTAAAAAAGATTTCTCATATGTTAAAATCCAAAATTTTGGTAACAGTGTTTTAGCAAATACAAACAACATAGAATAGAAACAATAAATGATTAATTTTTTTTAATGAAAACTAACTTTCCTTGGTACGAGAGCCTAGAACGTTATATTATTTCGATGACGAGACCTCAATGTACTAATTGTAAGTAGGTATTTATTATTTAGGTAACACTATTTAATTTGGAATTATAATCATTATTAATAATCTCTATACAATCACCCTAGTCGTGTCGCCCCAAACTAAGTATTAATATTCTGTGGTAACTTATAGGGTATCGAAGGTGAAACCACATAGAGCAACTTGAAAACTTCGTTCACTCATTTGAAATTGTCAAGAATCTAACCCAGAACACTTTATCCACTCCACTAACGGACTCAAGTATTGGCGAATATTGGACAAAATAATTGATTACAAGGCAACAAAGCAAACCAATTAGGAAGTTAAAGTAGGTACTCTTCAAAGCTAGCGGTTTCTTTTGCGGAAAGCAAATTTTAACTGTGTATAAATTATACATCAACGTTTCTTGTTGAGTAGAAACAATTATATCTTTTAATTAAGAAATTTTCAAGGCATTTTGTATAACTGTACGGTCTATGTTCGTCGAAATTTATTAGTTATCAACCATTATAACTTTATGAACTATAATTAACCTACCAGACATATGAGTATATTTAAGTCAAAGTTGTATACATCTGCTTATCTAGACTGAGGACGCGGACGGGCTGATTCATTCCGAGACGAGGCCAAGGGAAGGCACATTGGACAGTCATTCTAGAGCAATTTGCGACCCAAAGCAGGCTCAGGGGCCTTATATAGTTTCCTATGAAGACGGAGGAAAGGGATACACGCATAACTTTAGATGAAATACCTTTTTCTTCTGAGATATGTCGAAATTAATTTTCAGGCCCAAAATTCATTAAAAAAAATTAATTTGATAGTACATTTTCATTAAATATAAACTAGAACATTGAGCAAATCAAATTCTAATTTGGCCAATTGCTATGTATAAGCGTAGGTAGGCTGACGGTTCACTTCATGGTAAGTGGTACCGTTGTAGGGGTAAGGGAGGCCGAGTATAGGAGGATGAACTCTTATCACTTTATCAAATACTAGCTGTGTCCGCAGCTTCTCGGTATCAAGTACCTCGCAGTCGCAGCGTATGCGTCTTGAGCTACTTGCACTGCCCCTCTGGCTTCACGGCGCGGTCGCGCTTTACATATATCGTATTATCTCTTTAACCATACGTCCAAAACATATGCAGTAAAAAGCAAAAATCGCATGTATTAATTACTTGTGACGATAAACTTACTAATTTTGATAAGGATTCATAATTGTTGATAATATGGCCAATAAACGTCACCTAACGATATTATTTTTTAATAAAAAAAGTTGTTTATGTGGCTTAAATATAAAAGTTAGGCATATGCTGTATTTTTGTAGGTATCATCAAGCTCCTCCAACTTTTCTATAGAAATCTATCATATATCTCTCACCATTAAAACAGCGTTCGAAAAAACGTTTTCGTTCGACCGTTTTTTCGTCGACCTTAGTTTGCAAATTCGATTACCACAAAGAAAAATTTTATTTTTAGGGGATAATATATAGCCTATGTCCAACTTAAAATTCTGTTCTAACTATTGTTGAAAGATTTTTTTTAATCGGAGTAGTTTCAAAGATTACCCCCTACATACAAACATACAAATTTACCTTTTTATAATATTACTATAGACAACTACCGTTATTGCATTGTAGTCGACTTAAGCAATGTATTTTATTTAGTGTACCTTTACAGTTATTCTTTTACAGAATATGAATGGTTACAAATTCTTATAATAATATGATAAATTAATTTAACATATTGCGCTGTTCATGGATCGCGTAACTGCAAGATGAGGGATCGCATTTTTATGATAAATAGTGTAATTTATTATAATAACCAGACGGGGCTCTAAGAAATGAAAGTAAGCAGAGGCTTAACTCGACGCCACATCACTCTTATCTGCATTAGCTTTAATGGTAGAAAACGCTAAACATTTTATACATACGTGGGTATATAAATAATTTTTTTCATATCGTATTTATCTGCAATATCTCTTTGGAATTTACCTGAAACAAACAATTAAATATTTATCACAAAAAGCAAGCTTTTTCAATTATACATTTATTTCTACACATATTTAATGATACCTATTTGTATTTAATTATATATAAATATGTATAAAATTTACCTTTTGAAGAAAAAGATGAAATTTTTTTTTAATTAATAGCATGTCACTATAGCAAATCAGACATATTAATGGATAGTCAAATAAGTCAATAATTTAAAACTTTATATTTAAAAATGTAGCTACTGAAAGAATAGTCCCTTCAAAAATTGAGTTTGAAGACATAATTTATCATATCAAGTTATATGTAATGTATAATGTATGTAGTAGCAGGGCACACTGCGGTTTGCAGTCATTTGGCAGCCCTGCTGGCTACAGTAACCACCATCCTTACAGAAGACCACCGTGAAATAACAGCATAAGGGATGCCAGAGCCCATTTACCTAACCCTTACCAATCCCTTATCCTTAATTCTAATGTAGTCGGCAGCACACATGCAGCTTCTGTGGCGTTGTTTGTGTTATAGGTGACGGTAGCCACCTAGCACTAAGTGGACCCTCAGACTGTCTGCCGACCTTAACATTTAAAAAAAACATTCTATCGTAATAAAAATGTGAACTTTAAAAAAAAAAAAAATTAATTCCGGCTGTGACTGATGACTGAATAATAAACTTATTAAATTGGTTTCAATCGTTAGTAGAATTTTCCTTTTATTTACAGCTTAGATAACTATAGAAAGAGAAAGAACATCTAACATTTCAACAAAGAAGGGTGTCAAATTAAAAACAACACAAAAAACATTAATAAATTGTTAACACTGTTGAACTTAAGTTTAAAACTTTAAACGAGAGCTTACATCGTACCTACATTATAAAAGAGGGTTTTCATTACAAAGTTTGAGGGTGCACAGTTGTTGCTGCAGCGAGTTGTCATTATGTTTATGTACAGTTAATGCACATACCACCTGATAGGAATAGATCACCTGCCTGGGGGGCAAAAGCAATAATAAACGCAATAAAAGTATTAAGGCGAATATACTGAAAAATAAGTGGTTTTTTTTCTGGCACATTCATAGAAGTAGTAAACACAGTAAAGTAGTAGTAAAACACAACACAGTAAACAAAATATATAAGACAGAAAGCATATTCAAAAGTCATCGGTGATCTAATAAGTAAAACGAGAAAGATATTAATTAACAAGATTCAAGATTTTATCGTTCTTGCATTAGTTTTGAGTAACTATTTATTTATATTAAAATTTACTGAGCCCGCAATTTCGTATGCGTGATATTCGGTATAGCGCGAAACTTTTTTGTTTGAACCGATTGGAATGAAACTAACAATAAATATTTCGGGAAACTTGCTACACTACATCAGTGAAAACCGCATTCAAATCGGTTAAGCCGTTTCTGAAATTAGCGTGCACAAACGCACAGACAAAATTCTAAAAACTATTTTTTTGAAAATTGGTGCAAATTTCAAATTTGAAAATTGTGCAAATTGTTTTTTGAAAAAATATTTAATGTACAGACACGGCTCGTTTACGATTTTATTAATATATATATCTATCTTCTTATATATAAAAATGAATCCCTATTTCTCCTGGTCACGGCATCACGCGTGAACGGGTTGACCGATTTTAATTCGGTTTTCGCCAATGGAAAGAGGGATAAACGGGGAATGTTTTAGGGTATATAAAAATTGCACGCCGGGCGAAGCCGGGGGCGGGCCGCTAGTATATATATAATTAATAATATAGAATATTATTAATTATATATATATTATTAATTAATATAATAATTAATTCTATATAATATATATATAATTAATAAAAAAACGGAAAATACTTCGATATTATTGTGGTTACCATCACCGCAAATAATGATCAAATGCCGTTATAAATTACAAATAACTGACACATAACTACGGTTAATATACATTTGAATTGTTAATTTAAGTCACTAATTACTATATAACACTCCATAACGTTATCTATATTAAATTGATTCACAATGGCTTAGTACTATTGAGATATTGCTTGTGGAACGAGACATGTAAAATCTTAACGCCTATTCTGATTATTTCACGAGACTCGTACAGCAGTGACATCTTTATGATACAATTACATAGGTCTTGTTGGTAATATTAATTAGTAGGTACAATATAAATTAGACGAATGCATCATTTAGTTTCATAGATATGGTTTGTACCAAGTTCGCCTGCTCGAGCTTCAAAAGAAATTGAAAAAGTAATATTGCTTTCAAAGTTTATTTGTATCGGAATCGTAATCTCGTGGAATAGTAAACGGTAGCCACGTACGCGAACGCGATGTTTGCCAAGCAACTGCTTGATTGGGCCACCCGGCTTTGTTTTCAAGAAAAATTCAATGCCCACTAACGAGTCCCCTTGTTCCGCACACTCACTGTTTATTTTCGATGTTTATTTGTACCGAAGCCCCGTAATTGTTTACCACACCAACTCTTCGCAGCCGACGTCGAGCATAAACATAATTAAAATTTAATATTGAACGTAATCAAATTTTCTTTCAATTAGGAATTTTGGCTAAGAAAACAACATATTATTTTCGAGGTAACATTGATGTGCCGCACCCTACCCGCGCATTCAAATGCGTGAATACAAAGAGAGCGCCATAAAGAGAGAGGTATTGGGGCGACAAATGATGCAGATAATGCGTGGTTTTTATCGTCACATTAGGTGACAAATCTGAGCGCCATTGTCTACAATACGTCCGCAGGATGAACGATAAACCTCGGACTTAGGAAATAAATAGCAGACAGCATTCGTCGGTGTGAGCACGGACCATTTGAGAAATTTATTGTGCGCACTTAACCGCAAATAAATTGGTACGGGCCACGTGAACTGCGCGAGGCTCATTCCTTTCAGCGTGCAACGCTCTTGTGTTGCCGCTTACTATTTAACAAGTACTATTTAAAATAAAATATATGCAATAGTTTTATACAATAGTAAATAGAAAATAAATTAAAAAGCTCAAAGGTCAACATTGTAGAATTGGCTGTTTTGCTTTTTAAAAGGATCTACAAGCATGCCTCTCTCCGGCGATCTTTCTCTCGGGACTATAATCTTGATTGATCTAGATGAGTGGTTAGGATGCTTGCCTTAACGCTCTGTCTCAAGGGTCCGATTCCTAGCAGGAGATCACCGTGTAATAATGGTATGTGTGCAGTATTTCGGTGGGTGATTAAGGGATGCCAGAACACATTTCTTCCTAATCCATCATCTTTAGTTCTATTATGTCGACGCAGCCTGTCTGTCGACTTTAACATAAAAAATGTCCTTTTCTATTATAGGAAAATTAGTTAATTAGTTACATGTTATGTAGGTACTTAAAACATTTTAATTCTGGACGAAAGCCAAGAGCAAAGGGGTAAATTAGAATCGCAAAGGGTGCATCAATAAACATCAATAACGCTTTATTATTAGCGCAGTATAGGCTAATCAGATTTATGAAAGGACATTAAACATTCATTAGATGATTGAGTTACGGTTGCAGAGGGTTGGTAATCCAAATTAGCCTAATTGTGTTAATTTATTAAACAATGCAGCTATGACAACGACACCGCGGGCGGCTGTTTTGCCGCAGTATCCCCTCGTAGTGGTTATCAATTAAATGACAAGGTCGTTTCCGAAACTTCCCGTTCATTAATCAACGCCTCTTTATCAAACTGGTTAATTTTTTTAGAGACTATTCTCTAAACAAACTTTGAATCTGATGTACTTCGTAAAAAGTGAGGGGCGGCTACATTGTTTCGACTCCTTTGTTTCGGAGGCGATGGCCGTCAACGAAAATTCGCGGCGAGCCGAAACAACAGTAACGGTAAATTGGTGACAGGGGTTTTCGAGAATTATGTGTGAATATTAAAACTCCTTTACAATTTCGCTACTAGTTTTAGAAGAAATTTGCAGCGTAAACTTAATAATACTTCTCTCAAATTTACCTTAACGTTTAAAAGTTTCCCTTAAGTGTATGTAACGAATTTAATTTATCACTCTCATTAAGTGCTTAAAATTCACTGTCTTGAAAAGAACGAGAATGAATCTAATAAATCCTTAGAGTGAGATACACAGTCCGTGTTTTAAGTCAAGTAAAACTTTTATGAGAATTTTGATAAAATATTGATTAAATAATCATCATCTTAGAATTCTTAATTTTATGATAAGGTCGACGTCGACAGACAGGTTGACGGTCCACTTGATTGTTGGTGTCTACCGTCGCCTATACTACAAGCAACGCCACAGGTTCTTAAAGTGCGCTGCCGACCATAGTGGGATTGAGGATAAAGCATTACCCACTCACTGAAAGGCAAGAGCACATCTACTGTTATTTCAGGGTGGTCTACACGTTTTTTTGACGTGTCTAAACACGGTTAATAAAACGAGTGTAGACACGTTGTTCAGTGTTGTAGGGCTACTATAGAATTTACTTGACAGCTTATATACATAATCACATGAAGATAAATCAAGACTTTAATAATCACATTGATTTATGGAAGGCCTGTTATATGGGATAAGATTGTTAATGACTGAAAATTAAACGGCTTAAGTATGATTCCTGGAAAGAAATCTTTAATCACTTGCAGCCCACTTTTGAAGAGTTTAGTGGTGAAGTAAAAAACAAACTGTTAAGTTACTGATATATGTATGATTATCTTTTCCTTATAAGAATTCATGATGCACCTCTGCATCTAAGTACAGAAAACGTACTACTGAAGCCGAACCTACCACTGTCTCGTTCGTTTGTTTGCCGTGTAATGTACAAAGACACACGGTTTAATTACGGCGCGGTTTATACGATACAAGGTATTACTCTTAGGTCTCTTGCCGTCTACAAGAGACTTAAGACAAGAGACCTGCCGCCAGACGGGCTGCTACTTTTATGAATGCGAAACGCACTGTGTCTTGCCACTACTGTGATACTGTACTGTGTCTTATTGTTTGTAATTTCAATAACAGTTTTATCAGTCACATATACTCATATGATTTATTGTTGAGAAAATGACAATTTCTGAAAAATCTAATTAACAAATATTCCATAGTAGGCAAATAAAAAGAAAAATATATTGTGGATAAATCGTCACCTATACGTATTTACGAAATGAAAATGGCGTACAAACTTTTCTGCTGTTCCAACAACACATTCGACGCACATGTCACGAGTCTGTGCTGAATTGATTATAAACTTGTACTCGACCGGACGCTCGGCACATACGATTTCTTTCTTTTTTGCTTTACAAGACAAAAAAGAAATTGTATTTAATATGTACCTATGATTCGATACAAATACACACAATCAATTCAATAGCAGCTTTTATTGTAGCTTTCTGTTGACATTTTATAATCAGCGTAAGCTTCAATTTGATTTAACAAAATTGTGTGCGATATTTTCGTCAACCGGTTTCATTTTCGATATAAATTTATCAGAGTTGTTCACAAAGGAGGTGCACTCACACAGTTTGTGTTTAATAATAGTGTATACAGGACACACGTGCCGCTCTTTGTTCACATACAAAGGTAATTAGTACAACACTTCACACTTAATTAGCGCTATCGCGAAACTTATAAAGCGCGCGACCCTTAACACCGTAGTTTGACTTATGACGACGACTGAAAGACTATGAAATTGTTTAATTTATTGCAGTGAAAGTTACATGCTATTTGCAAACTTAATTTTATTTATTTGTAGTTTATCTATAAAATCATAGAATATTATTCGTATTATTCATATATTTTTTTTATATTCTTTGTATAGAAAGATAAAAAGTCAAAAATTTATCTCGATCTAAAATTTAAAAAAACTAGATCGGTGGTTTGGCCACGAAAACGTGACTGGCACAGAGACATTGATTTACGAACTTTATACTTAATTGTAGTGTTAGACTGGAATGTATAATATAATGTCGAACTAACTCCCTGCGCCGGCGCGGCGTCTTTATTTCCGAGCTCATACAACCCAAATCTTTTCAAGGTTCGAGTGAATAGGCAGCTTCTGGGTGAGCTCGCTTCATAGTCGGTCTCATCTTTCCTACACGAATATATGCTGGCTAAGAGCACACCCATCTTTAATAAAAAATTAAAAATTGCATTTGCTCCAACACAAGCTTTTTTTTAACCATTTTTATAAATCACAAAGACATATTTCATAATAAATTATTTCGTTGCGAAAAGTTTTCTAAAAAACAACAAACACAATAAGTTCTGTTCGTGATTTGTGGGATTAATGTTTTGTTACTCACTTTTACATGATGAAAATATTTCCGATGTCTTAAGTGGAATAAGTTTTTTTTTTTCTTTCTTTTTGACTATTATATCATTCAACAACATTTATAAATAGAACTCCCCTTTCACAATATTACAAATAATATTTAGCATCAAAACTAATTGAGACAGAACATTATTAAGTAAAGAAAATATTCATTTTATCTATTAGAAAATTTCATGTTAGTATCTCATTTCACTTTTATTGATGAGTAAAATTTGCGCAGCAAAAAATGCTTTTGCACTCTGTAGAGAAGACCTACCTGTAGTATCCCGGCTTGTAATGTGTACGAGCACAAGAGATATTTCGGGGCGGTAAATATATCTCTTGTATCTAATAAACTAGCGATCCGCCCTCGGCTTCGCACGGAGTTGAAATTTTCAAAAAAAACTTTTTAGCGGATGCTTACGTTATAAAATAAAACTATGTTACAAATTTCATCTTTCTAGACTTAGTAGTTTTGGCTGTGCGTCGATAAATCAGTCTGGATAACCAATTTTATAAGTATAAATTATTACAATATAAAAATCAAACTAGTAAGTACTCTTAAGTTATAAATGGCTTTAGGTATCAGTTCATTTTTAGATAATTAACATTAGTAGTTTTGCAAGCACATATGTGTTTAGATTGGAACAAAAAGAGACCTTTAATTTTTAATGGCACGTCTTTCCTCAAAATTTAAGTAAATACTCGTCTATGTTTTGCTTTAATTATGAAGCAAATAGTTTACCGCGCTCGTTTCGGGCGAGAGTGTAACTCTTTTCGGACACCACTCTAGCGGAACTCAATTTGGCGCCCATACTTCAGTTTGATTACGATACTTCAGTTGATAACCTGTAAAACTTTGGTGTTATAACTACATTCATTTTATTTATCTAAACATAGTCTAGGAAATACCATTACTAATACGTTTTCACATGTTCTCTTTACTTTAAAATACTAATTTTAATAACTTATTAAGTTAGGCCCTGGCGATGTCATCGAACGGCGATACGGTGAAAAGCTATCTAACAAAATAATGCAAGTGACATGTATCAAGACAATGAACGTCTGATGACTTTGTTATTATATATTTTGTGCCATTGTGCTAATAATTAGGTATTTCCGAAGAAAATTTTAAAAGGTACATAGAAAAGAAACAATCGTTCAAAACAATTTCAAAATTATTAAAATTAAGTAATATTTAATTTAATATATTAATATAAGTATATTCCACCGCCATTACGGAATCAATGCACTGTTCGAGGATTTAGAGTAAATCCAATTTTTTTTAAATCTATAGTCAAAAAAAGAAGAGAATTTAAGAATAGAGCTACTCTCTATTCTTAAATTTTATAAATTCCAAGACCAACCTCCTCGCTCTTAGACAAACTAATTAAAATGGTATTATTTTTTGGGAATTTTTATATCTTTTTATGTGCGGCAGGTTTTAAAGTAATGTTTTCAATATTCGTGCATACATTTGTGTTTTTTGACAATAATTAATTTATATTTATTTGATTTGTTAGGGAGTGCATGCATGGTGTGTGGTCGTGTGTGTGTTAAACTAAGAGTTCCTACGGAAGATCAGTGCTGGGTAGGGACCTTTTTGTAACTTTCTTTCTTGCTGTTACTCTTATTCTTTCTCTGTGTTTATTAATATAAAAGTTATCGTATATTTTCTAAATTACAAATAAATTGATTGATTGATTAAATATTTAAATATGTATTAATAAAAAACCTAAATGACTTTAATTTTTTTTAATGCACTTTACTGTCAGTGTAATTAGATTCACTAATCCTTGCCCAATCAATAGCGGCATTTATTGCTCTAACAGTGGTCCTGACTAGTAAATATTAACTAAATTGAACAAATGAACAGTTAGGTATGTAGAAATCCGATTATAGATCTGACGGTGAAGCCGAGCTAATCTAATGTGCTGTTCGAAACGGGAGCGGAACGCACACGGAGTATGTAACAATGAAGCGGGGGAGAGTGGGACGGGTGGTGGTCGGTCAAACGTCTATTATCCTAATTGTTGGGCCTAGTGGGCACAGACATTGGCCAAAGCAGGCCAAAGCTTTGTGCTCGGTTGCGGCGGACCGCAGCCTCGGTCGCAATCTGTAAATGCTTTGCGGAGGTCACGTTATGGGCTTACACGGTCGTACATGAATAACAATCGTTGGGATTAACCGCTAAGCTGCAGCAGTTTCCGCATTAATGAGCTTAAACGCGACATTGTTCCGCGAAAATATGTGTAAAAATAATTTGATAACATATGAAAGTTGCGGGCATCCTTATAACCGGATGAAAGCATCGAGAATATCTAGCTGCGTAGATCGTAGCTGCAATACGACAGGTATTACAATCTGCAACTTCGCTGTCGCCGTTTTGATATTGAAAAGCATTAGTTTAGAAGACAGTATAAAAGAACATTTCTTTTAATGTATAATTAAAAAATCTGTTAAAAATTATTCTATATCAAACGGTAACAAGGAAGTTTATAAGGATACTAGCTTGCCCGCGTTGATAAAATAAAGAATAAGACGCCTCACGAAAAATTAGCAATATAATACCTGACATCTTCTTGCTATTATAGCTTTGTCAGGCTTTGGTTTTTTTTTTTTAGATGGCTACAATATTTTTTCTGAATAAAAGCTACCCTATGTCCTTTTCTGTATCCCTGACAATGTTTATGCAAAATTTCATGATGATCGCGTGAGTGATTAGGGCTTTAAAAGCTAACAGAGAGACAGACAGAGTTATTTTCACATTTATAAAATTAGTATGAATCAATAGAAATAGTTTTTGAATATATTTTGAAAATTAAGTGCATTATATTAAAAAATATATTAATAATTTGAGCCCAATGGGATCGATTGAAGCGACAAGTGACGTCACATGACATGACTGTATTTTTGTGTTTTATTCACAAATGTGTATTTTGGAATTCGTTGGTTTTGATTTTGTTTTCATCTTTCAATAACACTCTGGCGTCAATTGATGCACGCAAGTATTAAACATATTTTTATTAGTAAACTGGCGACCCGCCCTAGGTTTTGCACGCATGCAATTTTTTTTTTCTACAATTTCTATAAATAATAACCTACCTCATTAAAGACATTAAAAGCTAATTCCTCAAGTCCGTTCCTAGACCTCAGTATAGTTATTTTAGCAAAAGTAGTTAGTAAAATAGCAAAAGTCTAGGATTAAACCCACCAGCCACTTAATCCTAGACAAGAAACTGTCTCGATTTTCTTATTTTCAAGTCGCAACAGAAAAGTCAATGGTCGAAGGCAATAGAACATTCACCGCGACCAATTGAAGTAGATTTGAACAAACTCCCATTACCCTGATTGATTCCCGTCGCTCCGGTTCTGGCAACAAACACAAAGGTCAGCTGCAATTTAGAAACGCTTTCAATTTGCACTGAGCCTCTCCTCTCTCAATTTGCGGCACACGAACCGTCCGTGGCTTGCTCGCGCTTCGACCGCTCCAATTTCTGTTAAGCCTAGAGAGAGACGTCTTCATCGGTGAAACTGCAAAATTGTATTATCAACTAATATAAATCCCTTAACTCGACAGTTCAATTATGTTGATATACGATTGAAAATTAAAAACGTTATTTACTACATTTTTATCATACAATTTAATCATGTTAACTTTTTGCTGCTACTTTATAATTTCTGCATATTATTATGATCATCTGTCTAATATATTTTCAAATAATTGTATAATAAATAGGACCTTTTAAATATTTAGCTTTATTATTTATACAAAAGTTTTTTGTGTGTTTATCAACTTAGCATATTATATTTTTCACCGATAAAGCAAATATTCTAATTTATTATTATAATAATATCTAATATTCTATATTTTATAGAGAATACACATATACATTTTATATTATATGAATGATAACGTGTATAATGTTCGAATGAAGACAACATTTTCATTCGAATTGCCTATTTCAGATTATATACATATATATGCGCAATATTATTTATGTCGGAGATCCCTGAGGTGATGCCACAAAGCGGGGGTCTAAGAATCGGTTCCTGTCAGAGTGTCAGCATACAATGCTATCTAACAACTTTGCTTGGAAAAGTGAAGCAGTAAGCTTGGGTGCGGTCGACGCAGAAGTTTGCGAATGACAGATGGCCACCTTTCCATCGATAATAGAAAAAGGGCCAGTCTATAATTCTAGAGATAGCGTTCGAAGAGAAGGGGTGTCGAGCTAGTTCCACGGCGAACACATCGCGTTTCCAGTTAAATCCATTTGCAGCGGGTTAATTGTTCACATTTACATTGAAACTTCGATAATTATCGTACAATACGATCGTGTACTAGAAGTATCGAGTCTCATTTCGTGTTTTCGGCTATTCCTGAGCCCGACAATGCCTGTACCAGAGGATGACCGCGACATATATACATACATACATACATACATACATATATAAGCAAAGGTAATTTTGGCAGTATAAGCTCATAAGCTAAGAACGCCGAATAATTTAAATTATAATTTCATAATCACGCATGCTTCCAGGATTTGTCTGAGATCATATTTAATTACGTAACTTAATGTTAAAATTGATTGTCAAATTCCAATAAATTGATCAGTTCTTTAATACAGAAAATACCATATGACTTCAATGCAGCTGTATTGTATTGTGCATATGAATATTAACTTACGCTCTCATATGATAGGACTCAATATTGCACAACCTGCCTACTGTGAAATTCATGACGTGTGCCGGGACTTCTGACTGATTGGACCGATAGGTACCTATGGAAGTCGAGTGGCTACATCTATCTATTCAATAGTATGGGTTAGTAATTTGAATTTATATGAAATGGATATTACCTTTCTGAATGAAGCGTACATTTTTAGTTACTATACAAATTTAATATTCTCCTTCTTTAAAATATAAGCATATTTGTATGTAAAATATGTATATGCAAGAGTGAACGAAATCTTTACATCGGATATAAGAAATGTTGCAAATTCTCCATGTTCAAAATTACAAACTATCTTTTTATAATACCGCAAAGTAAGGAAACAATTTTACACAAAGAATTTTAATTAACCTTTTGTATTGCTATGTAAATCGTCAGGATTTTTTAAAATTTATTTTATGCCGTCAGACAAGCTTACGGTCATTTGAAGGGAGGAGGGAGGTTAACACAAATAACGCCACAGGTGTTGCAAGAGCGCTACCAATGTTACTAAGTATAAGGAAAATGGACTCTGGCATCTCTTTACTAACTCAGTGAAACACAGCAGCACACTTGCTATTATTTCACGGTGGTCTTCTGTAAGGGGGCAGTTACTGCTGCCAGACGGACTGCCCAACTGATGACTGCAAAACGCAATGTGCCCTGCCACTACTATTTTTTGAATCGATCAATAAACTGTACTTAATGGCTACGAGTGAAGTCTATTTATTGGTGAATCACAATCATATTCCTTTATACTAAGGAATATATTAGGTTCTCGCGGGACATCTAACTTTGGTAGACTGACAAGTCTTTTAAAATATTTACACTGTGTTCTTCGTGTTTTGATATCCACGATGCACTTAAGATATAAAGGAGTCACGTTTATTTGTGTACATACTAAGTAAAAACAATACGAATCGTTCAATTGTGAAGAATGTGTCACGCTCGGATCCATCTAATTTTCGCTTTGATTGAAAATTAAAGAAGTCCCAAGCGAATCCAATTTCGAGGGAGCACGTTAATCTCATTAGAAACGACTGACATTCATTAAACATTCATACGATTTCCGGTATAAAGAAAACTTGGTGAGAAGAATGACACTCGCTGAACGCCTCGCGGATTCCTGATACACTAATCTAAATTCGCGAATCTTGGAAGCAGGTGTCTTGATAGAGTTGCCTCAGTTCCGCTCTATTTCGAAATTCTCAATTTATGCAGAAACTTTCATTCTTTCCCAGTTCTCAGCTTGAATGCAACTTTATACATTATAAAACAGAATTCAAACTCGTAATGTTATTTGCATAATACCCGTACATAATAAAAGTTAATTCTTTGCGATTCTTAAATGAAGTAGTCAGTTTGAAATGTAGGTACACGGAGGTACATAAGTTTATTATTTTAAGCAGCTCACTTACAAAAAAGTTTCAATTTTTTTGTACGTGATTGGAATAAAACAAAACCTAAATGTTATGGGAAGCTTGCTGCAATACATAAGTGAAAACCGCATTCAAATCGGTTAAGCTGTTTCTGAGATTAGCTGCACAAACGCACAGACAAACAGACAAAAGTTCTAAAAAACTATTTTTTTGACCTCGGTAACATAAGTACCTACACAACATGAACAAATTGTTTTTTTTGTTTTGTTTTTAATCCTTAATGTACAGCTTTTATTATATGTATATTTGTAAATTATACATAAGAACATTTGCGTTTCTTGATTAATACAAACACCAAATTTTACAAGGGATAAAGTGGATTACACATCTGTATGAAAGAGGAATTTGCAATTTTCACAACATTGTACCGGAGCAAGATTATATTTAACACACACTTATATATTTATCATATTGTACTTATCACTTGTTACTTATCAGTGATTAAAGACTTATTGTATTTTATTTTATTTATTTATTTATTTTATTATATATTTATAACTCTAAACGTACTTAAATATAAGAAGTATTACACCAAAACTTATGAAAATAATCAAAAAGTTGTTCAAGTACTAATCCACATCAAATCTCTATAGTTAATCCTCATTCGTTTTCCTTACATGTCAAATAAAAAATTCTTACTTTTTTTCCTACATTAATAACTGCAGTTCAGTTAACATAAACATCATAACTTGTTGCTTGATTAAATTTACTTAACTGACGAGTCAGTTAAATTTAATTAAGCAACAAGTTTCACACATATCACGCAATGTGCAAACACCTTATGTGCTTTGTAGTTGTTCAAATAAAAACTAAATTGAGTTGCTCTCATTTTTTATTAATCGAAATTAATTTTACATTATCTACTGTGCATAATATCTTGACTCATATTAAATACCATACCTGAAAAGAGAAACAACATTTGAGCTATTATTTTACAAACTTATTATCTTGTTTAGTCACTTTACAATTATTTATTAAATTTATCTTTATTTACACCACTCGTCTAAAATTTGTCTTTACGTTTTCTTCCCATTGTAGGCAGCTACTAATGTTATGAGTAACTACCTATAAAAAGTTATTGTGCGGTAAATTCAAATTTATAGAATTGAAACTAACTCATTTACCATAAATATACATTATTTATTTCTAAATACCACCGCTTTGTCTGTTCTACCACACTTATACATTCGATATAGCGAGTAACTTTTTTGATTGCAAACCGATTGGAATGAAACAAACACTATGTTACGAGAAACTTGCTGCAATACATGAGTGAATCGGTTAAGCCGTTTCAGAGATTAGCGTGCACAAACGCACAGAGAAACAGACCACAAATTCTAAAACCATTTTTTTTATATCGGCAATATTTTGTACAACGTGTACAATTTTTTTTTTAAATTAATTTACAGATACGGCTCGTTTACGATTTTATTATATGTATAGATATAGATAATAAAGAGTGAGGGCGAATTTTGTATGTTTGTCTATAAGTAGAATCTCCAAAACCACAACATTTTTTGAAAAACTGTATTTATACTCGCGGACTAAGAATAAGGGTCGGTACGAAAAACTAGAATATCTCCTAAAATAACAGAGCTAGCGGCATGTATGAAACTGTATGTTGTAGATAATTTTATAGTTAATAAATGAAAAGCAAATGTTAGAAAAGTTAATCTGTTTATTTATTAAAATTACATAAGAAACAAAAAATCGACCATTTTTGCGTTGAAAAATTAAAAGACTACCTCACATACCACATAAAAATGAACTTCAAACAGAAATTAATACTTCGTATTGCCTCCGCGGGCTCTTCTTACAGCTGCCAGGCGATTGGGCATGCTGTTTATTAAGTTTCTTATGCGATGTAGCGGGATATTGGTCCATTCTTCCACTAACGCATGTTTCAGGTCTCTAAGTGTAGCCGGGGCGGGGTTCCGATTTCTTATACGCCTTCCAAGCTCGACCCAAACGTGCTCAATCGGATTTCGTCCGGGCTTCTCGAGAGCCAGTCCATGCAATTGATGCCAACGTCCTGAAAGTACTCATCTACAATTTGAGCTGTATGTGGCCTAGCGTTGTCATGCGTAAATATGGAATTTTCACCCAAATTAATTAAGTATGGGCCAACATTCTCATTAAGGATCTCTTCTACATATCTTACACTAGTTAGCGTACCATTTTCTATGAACACTAACTCCGTGCGACTCTCTAAAGAGATTCCAGCCCAAACCATAACAGATCCACCGCCGAACGATACTTTCTCCTGAAAACAAGCTTGAATAAAACGTTCCCCTGGCCGTCGGTAAACTCTTCGCCGCCCATCATTTGTATAGAGCATAAATCTGGATTCGTCAGAAAACATTACTCTTGCCCATTCTTCGTTTTCCCAATGAGCATGTTCGCGGACGTAACGTATTCTTGCTAATCGATGTTGCCTTACAAGTTTTGGGCCCTTTGCGGGTCTATGTGGAGTCAAATTAGCTTCTTGGAGCCGCCGCCTAACAGTCCGTTCGCTTACGTGATCTCTTCGGGTTTCTCGAAATTGATTTGTTACTTCAATTGCCGTGAGGTGCCGATTACGGAGCATGGTCGTAACAATAAATCGATCCTCTCGAGCCGTAGTACATCTCGTTCTGCCGGTTCCTGGTCTTCTAACGTTCTGCCCAGTTTCACGGAAACGTTGGACGACTCTCTGCACCGTAGAAAGTGACACGCCTGTTACTGTCGTTGTACTTCTCTGACTTCTGCCTTCTTCTATCATAGTGACGATACGTGTACATTCTTCTCGTGTTAGCGACATGGAAGTATTTCAATAATGACCGTGAAAGACGACAAATACTGCCTTTTATCATTTTGAATGACAGATTGAAAACAAAAGTGAGAAAACAAGCAAAATAAAATATGCGTGATGTGAATTTATTACCGAATTCGAGGTTTCTTTCTTTTTTAAATATTTCCAATTGCGTTGTATAACATTTAAGGTTTCACATCATACGATAATAAAATTCTCTTTAATATAGAATAAGTTTCATGCATGTATCATTATTAATTTGCAAGATACAGAGGATTTTGTCATCGACCCGTTTTCTTAGTCCGCGAGTGTATGTACCTATTATGTATATACTAATCCCCCAAATTTCTCCCGGGCGAAGCCGGGCGCGTCAGTCTAGTCGGTTATGAAAATAAAAATACTCATACGAGTGAATTCAGGTGTTTGTGTTTTTTATACGCTGGGATTGATTTTTTATTCTATTATACATATAAGGAGAATTGAATCACATTTGACTATTAAGAGGGTAGTAATTGTAACATGAGCTTGAAACTCGAAATTAACTCACTAAGTAACATCGCTGTTAGGGAAGACAAAGCGGCTCGGAAGTATCTTCCCCCATTTGTCGACTCAGAAATCCCACAGGGCATCGAGGTGTAATCTAGTAGAAATGGAAAGTTAAGTGTACTATAAGTACATTTGTTTCTCTAGCTTCAAACTTAAATCCAGGATAGCGCTCGTTGAGCCGACAGTGTTTAGACTTAGGAAGTACCTACCACTTCACACTTATTAGAAAACCGATGTATTTTATATTTCCTTTCATATTCCTCCAGATTATTCTTACATAACTTTGAAAGCTGCGCATTATTTGACCACGTATAACTAATTGTCTGAAATAATAAGAGATATTTTTTTTACTTTTTGTATTTTTGTAGTATAAGGAAAATGTAGCCAATATCGATAAATATATTTCCAATTCTGAGGATCAATTTTATTTGCATTATTAGCCATTTTAATATTTCACTAAGTGCAGGCCGCAGCTTAAACTGACTAATAATAAAAAAAACTTTCTCCTTACATAGGGTTCGGGCCAGCTCTAGCTGCATCCTGAGCTCATTTGCTGCTAGGCTTGACTGAACCACTGTTGTATGGTTCATGTACTGACTAATAAACTTTATGTAAATACTAACATAGATTTAAGTTGTTACTAACATGATATGATCAAATTAATGATTTTAAATTTGATTTTTAGACTTGCATATCGCTTGTCGGTTGAATATGTGGACATACATAAAATAATATGTATGTATTAAAATTTACAACAATGAAATTACTTAACAGAAATTTAATACCATATTCAGCAAATAAATTATTTTGAATTTAATAGAAGAAAAAAAATCTCATATAAGTGCTATTAAGGCATTTTGGGTATTTGCGTTATCAGTCTCAAATAAATCTATTCAACGGTTTACTGTTATTTTCACAAGTAGACGGACAGTAAATCGCAATTACTTAAATATTAATTCGATATCTACCGCTGCGCGGACAACCACATTTTGCAGTAAGTTTGTTTTAGAAATGCCCACATACATGCTACATAATTATGTGTTATGCATGGTTCATAACGTCTGTAACTTGACGAGAAAACTAATCAAGCAACTCACAAAAGGTTCACAAAAGGTCCGACCCTATACCGCACACTGTCATGTTTAATATTAAATTCTTGAGCAATGGACCAAATACAACACTTGCGTAATTATTTTAACCGAAGCTTTGTACATATTAAATGAAATTTGGCGTCTTCTTAGTCAGTAAGTGGAGAATGCTTTTGTGTGACTAAGGAGCACCAATAGCGACGATCTGAATATTTGCGCTATCGCAAAGTAGCCAAATATTTGCGAAGACTTCGACAATTCGTGCGAACTCAATGAAACTTCGCTCCGTTATTGTCAATAAACTTTATCTAATAATTTCATCGCGATGAACTTCTTTTTCGCGGCCACACTTTAGTCCGGCCGGCGGGCGGCGGCGCGCAGACACAATTAAATTAGTGTATTTTGTATCATATTTTTGCTATAAAAGATTTCATCTTCCTTTTTTTTAAGGTTAAGATCGGCAGACAGGCTGACGGTCCACTCGATGGTAGGTGGCTACCGTCGCCTATAACACAAGCAACGCCAAAGCTGCTGCAAGTGCGCTGCCGACTACAGTAGAATTAAGGATAAGGGACTAGGAGATAGGGAAATCGGCTCTGGCATCCCTTATTCACTCACCGAAACACAACAGCACACGTGCTGTTATTTCACGGTCGCCTTCCGTAAGGGGGTTTTTACTGCCGCCAGACGTGCTGCCCAAACGCAGTGTGCCCTGCCATTGCTTTCCATATCCAGACCGGAGCTAAATTTGAAAAGTTCATTTTTCAAAGTTGACCCTGCCGGGAATCGAACCCCTTCACTTCACATATAAAACAAAGAACAAAAATTAGGCAAGTAGTGTTCACCCTCGTTTATTATTAATTAAATTAATTAAAAGTATTTAAAAATAGTTGACATAGACCTTCGCAATTACTAACGTAGACGATTTATTTATATATCACAGAGAACGTTGAGGCTTTCAAGAAGTATTATATCTTTTATCCTTCACGATAACAAAAATACCAAATTAGTTGATTACTTCACAAACTTGTTCATCTTGATAGGGACGGCGTCATAAGTTTACTGTGTGACGTTGTAACGCGTATAGGAGGTTATCAGACCTAACTCTCATGACCAGACATGACCCACGTCTGACCCAAATATCTACTTATCGCATACGTTATCCATAGTTTGTTCCTTGTCTTTGTTTACGTTCATATCTACTTAAGAATTAGACTTTGAATTTGTCAATTCCTCTTTTGAACATCGGTATCAAAAGTAATATGGGTCAATGTCGAGTGAAGTTATGTTTTAATGTAAAAAACATATTAGATAGTTTATGTACAAATAGAATATTTTTAAGCGTTTTTCTCTAGATCTATCCATCTATATTATCTCTTGGTTATATTAGACGCTGCGGCTGCCATAAATATTATCAAATTAAAGTTCTGGCTAGTTTTGTGCATGAGAAGAACCTTTCAAAATTCAAAGGAAATAAAAATTTCAAGTAAGAATCGAAGTAAGTACCTACTTACTACATCTACCCCATTATTCATAAAAAAAAATAAATATAAGACGTAAAATATCTTGGAAATAAAATATTTCTTTTAGGAAATTTAGATACTTTCTAAAAGTGGAAAAGGACGAATAAAATTCTTATTAAAATAATAAATTCTATTTATGTTACTGATTAAAGTAATAAGTAATTATAGCCTTCACAATTTTAATTTAAAATGGGACAACAATGAAATAGATAAAATTATAAAAAAGATATACCTACCAACGAATGCAAACAGTAATTTTTTCGATGCATATTAAAATTCCTAAGGGTTAAAAGTGCACGTTTGAATATGGAAAGTGGATGCAAAAAGCGTTGAACTTTTTTGTTTTATTTGTTACTAAAATTTTGACCTGTGACAGTTTTCAAGTATTAAAACGTAAAGGATTAAAACTTACATTGAGAATGGGATCAGATATTTTTATAAAGTAGGAGCCTATAATATTATGGATATAGCCCATAACTACGTGAAAATAATTAATACTGTATTATTATTTTTTACAATGATTCAACAAAACATCAATTTGTATCAATTGACAACAGTAATCTCGAGTAATTTATAAGATAAATCTTGACATATAATAATAAAAAAAATGCTACATATACATTTAAATAAGACGTGGTAAATTTCGTTGGTTTTCAGCACAATTTATTTAGAAGCAACAATTCGCGTATTGCAAATTTTTAACATTTCGGGCTTTGGTGGGTCTCCCGGAGGCCATTATTCACGTGGCAAACCACCTACCTCGCCGTTTGTGGGCAGCTACCACTAATTTATGGCCCTTTAAGTGCCTCCAACACGTAGTACCGCCGCACAATTTGGTCAAAAGCTGAAACAACCCGACCTTATATCAAAACGATCCTTAATAACATATGTATTCATATAGGTATCTTTTATAACATTTTTTTACACATGCTCAAAAAGTAGGTCGTAGTTTACTCGGGACGATTACTCGTAGTAGTTTACTCGTAGTTTACTGTAAGTTCGATTTACAACCCAAGGAGGTAGGTAAATATATAGAAAAAGTAATATATAGAAAAAGGGTGTGTGTCAGCTCTGACGCATAACTGGAGTTTGCTCCTTTAAACGTATAAAATTTATCTCCTTTCAATAGATAAGTGGATACCTAATTACTTTATATTATTTAGTTACATTCTGCATACTCAGATGTCACGTGTCCCAACAATAGTTATGTTAGTTACGTTCGGTATACACAGATGTCACTACGTTTTCAAATATAAATTCAAATAGTTCATATTTTCGACGACAGATGTCGCTACACCGTCAGGTTATAACACGCTATCGTTTCGTTCCTCAACTCGGACTACAAGATTTCGAAGTTTGCTTTTATAAGTTCAGAGAATAGAATTAGGGAACATAGATACACGCGTCAGCTGTCGCACAAATATCAAAGTGACAGATAACGTAACGCTTTTTAGGTAAAGCTTGTATTAATTTTACTCCCCATAAAATTTTCATACGGTGGCCTTGTATAAACTCCAAAAATTAATTCCATTAAAATTACAACTGAAAATACTTGTTTTTCCTAATTATTTTTTATATTATGTTTTATTAATAATATATTAATATGCATTTCATAAGTGATGAGAATAATCATATTTAGTAAAAGATTTTTTATAAAAATTTTTTAACAAGAAATGGGGTCCTTTGCCCACCACATTTGGCAATGAGAATTGGGACACTACGAGTATAGGCCCACATAAAATCATATGTCTTCCTGAAATATAAGTTAAGCATTAATAAGGATCGCACAAAAATTAAAGAAATGCTCAGTTGAAATTTGAAATTTCACTTTCGGGCTATTATTCACGCAGCATCAGCCCACCTTACCCGCTTGCGGTCGACCATCGTTAATTTATGACTTTTTAAGTGTCACGAACAGTGTTCAGATCCTCCTGAGCCAGACACACTCGACATCCCCTTTAAACTTGCATTCATACATATTAATGTTACATTTCATCTCAAAGAGCCCCCCCGAGACTTAAGGTGAAGGTATCAAATGTACCTCTGAACTGAGTTATGGTACTTGCTCACTCCTCTATGACGATTGTATATCAAAAGATTTGCTCAGACAAAACATTAACATAATTTTAGAATACATGTTTTAGTGGCATTTACACTGTGAATTAGACAGATATGTAACTTTAAAAAAGCCTAATACAACTACATTTCGTTCTCACTCACTCACTCAATATTTCGTCTCTTCAATATTCGAACTGATTTCGCAAAAAGTTGCTTTTTTGAGTTTTACCCAACGTCCTACTATAACTGAAGAGTTTGTTTGTTTGAACGCGCTAATCTCAGGAACTAGTGGTTCGAATTGAAAAATTATTTTTGTTTTGAATAGTCCATTTATCGAGGGAGGCTATAGGCTATATAACATCACGGTACGATAAATAGTATGTATTATATATAAGCAGTGTCCAGTACCACGCGCCCCATGGGCACGCCGCAGCCGCCATATGGGCCGCAGCGAAGCTAGATATTTTTTTTTATGTTATGTCGACAGAGAGGCTGACGGTCCACTTGATGGTAGGTGGCTACCGTCGCCTATAACACAAGCAACGCTACAGGTGCTGCAAGTGCGCTGCCGACTACAGTAGGATTAAGGATAAGGGATTAGGAGGGGATAAGGAAATGGGCTCTGGCATCCCTTACTCACTCACCGAAACACAACAGCACGTATATGCTGTTATTTCACGGTGGTCTTCTGTAAGGGGGTGGTCACTGCCGCCAGGCGGGCTGCCCAAATGACTGCGAAACGCAGTGTGCCCTACCACTACTTAGATTCATTCACATCATCTTAGCCGTAGAACGTCCACTGCTGGACTTACTCGTAGGCCTCCCCCATATTATAATATATCCAGTCTCTTAAGAGTCATAAGTCGACGGTGAAAACATTTTTGACTATGGTAATGTTTAAATTATACTATTAGTAACACTGAGCAAGTTATTATAAACTATAAAATGCTTCATTTTAATGGCAATCAGATAACTCTTAGGCCTAATTTCAATGTGATCGAAAGACCTAAAAGTTTAACGAAGAACGAGACAATAAGTATAACATTAACTTCATATATGCACTCATAAATTTGGATTAATAATATGGTATTGAAAACAACCGAATGCAACTCATCATTTACTAGTGCCTGAAATAGTATATTTCATTACAAGTGCGGAAAGGCTGTCATTGCAAAGAGTTCCGACAAATGTCTACCCGAGCCGAGGCGCAGCCGAAGGCGAGGGTTGACAGTCGGAACAAGTTGCAATGACGGTTCCGCACGTGTACTGAACGACTATTTTTAATACAGTTGCGAAAAAATGAAGCAATTTAATAAAACAAACAACTAAACTCGCAAAGAAAATTTCTGGAAAATGGCGCCAACCGTAGAATATAAGCAGAGATTTTTTTTTCTTCACCCATTCTGGTAGGCAAAGGAAACTATGCCCATACAGCCAAGTCTTCAGTAGAATTTTTTTATTGATATGATATGAAAATGAAATTTAATGAGATGAAATGAAATGAAACCTAACCTAACTCATTAAATCAAATCATTAAATCTGATATTGAAACAAATTCGTAGCTTCTTTTTAGAAATATACGTATTGGCATGAATCATAAAAACTTTTTAGTAAAAACTTCATGGTTGGTTTTTCTTTTTAATAGACATTATTTTGACAGTTGGGAAAGAGAACGCACGAGTGCGGGAAAGGTAAAAAAAAGCACGAGTGTGTAATAGCCCACATCCCGAACGCTATACGTCCCTGCAATACGCCACTTTTTGAGCAACTGTGTTAAAAAATCTATTACGAATAATTCATGAACAACTAATAAATAAATAAAATATATGAACAAAATCAACATTATGTGTGCTTAATTTTCGTACTCCTTGACTGTTTTGATTTACAATGGTCATTATACAATTTCTTAATTGTGGAGGTTTATATATTATTAAATCTAATGAAAAAATCATTATTCAACAAAGTTCAAATTCAACAATCATCGATACTCTTTTTTTTTTAATAGAGAAAAGAACGATAAAGTTGCAATGCTAATCTACAAGTAAAATTTTGCAAGCATCAATTTGGTAGTCCAATACCAACTGTGTTTTCCCGACGGATTAAGTTAAAACCGCGTAGATTAATGCAGAGGATTTGCGTGAATAACATTTGGTTTAGTGAATCGATTCCGTCGAAGCAATATTATTTCTTGAGTTCAGAGATATTAGGACGCGTTTTAAATAAAAAAATTATTCATAATATGTATTATAATAAATGTAACTAACTATACTTAATTGTATGGTAGTTTTGTAATTCTGTTATCTATTTTGACAACAAATACATATGTTTTGTAATTAGAAGTACTACAGCCAAAAATAAATAAAGTTTATTCAAGTAGGTATACATTGTCTAATATGATTGACAACAAGGGCGAAACATCGGGTCGGTCAAGTGGCGAGAGATCGAAACATATTTCGAGCATTTGATGTGATTTGGACCGGACCACGTCAAAGCTCGCTAGATTAAGTCAAGCGTGGTCGGATGCTCGCCGTCATGTTCAAACCGTTTGTTTACCGTTAGAACTGGATTTTGAAACATTTGCTTTTATGACAGCAGACATTCGGCGAGAGAGTAGAAGCTCACTGAATTAATTGTGAATCGTGATTTTTTCCAAGTGTAAAAGTTAAATAAATTTTAGTTCAGAATAATAATAATTGTTGTAAACACTTTTTGCAATGCCAAACGAGTAGGTAAGTATACAAAGAGTGCTAGTGAACATTTGTGTTCTCGTTAAGTTTTTTTTTGTTTTAAACTGTCGTCTGCGAAACATTCTTAACTACTACAAAAAGTTCGCCTGGAATATAGCAGAGAATTTTCTTTGAAAAAAATTAAATATTCCTTAAGATAACGTTATTCACAAAGACATTACTGCAAATATTTGTATATTGAATGACAAAGTGTGAGTGAAGAATATGTTAACGTATTATTAGCACTGATTCTTTTTATTCACCGAAACACAACAGCACACATTTAAGAATAAATTTAAAGTGAAGATAAAATGAATAACTGATTAGAATGTATATATTAACTGATTAGAATATATATAGATAAATTTAGTTTAGGAAAATATATATTTTCAAATAACATATTTTGAAATTATTCCCTTCATTATTATTAATAATTATTCCCTTCAAGAAAGAAAAAAAATGCAACAGAAAAATGTAATATGAATGTGAATGCAAACAACTTCGCAAATAAGAGATTATCAAACACTTAGTAGAGCTGAATTTTATACTAGCTGTGCCTGCGACTTCCTATGCGTGGTGTTCCGAATCGCGCAACTTTTTTGTTTGTTTCAAACAAACACTAAATGTTACGGGAAACGGCATATATTTTAATACAACAGTGAAAAACAGACAAGAATTCTAAAAACAATTTTTTTTACCTCAGTAACATAAGTACACACCGCGTACAACTTTTTTTTTAATTTAAAGTCAGACACGACTCGTTTACCACTTTATTATAATATATTTACGTATAGGAAACAAGGACTTTTAAAGATTAATTCTAAAATTACCTAGAAGTTGGTATAGTTTTTTTTTTTTTTAAATAAGGCCAAATATATAATTTCACAAATTTTTGAGTTTTATATATTTCGTATTTTTTATGCTATGATATACTCTTACTCAGCACGGAATTTTTGGCCCCCCTCATATTAAATACAATATTTGCACTACGACCAAGTTACGAAATATATGTAACGATTTTATAAAAACTTAAGAAATATATGTATCTACTAACAATCTTAATTTTGCAATAAATATAATTTTAATTAATGAATTGTGGTACAATTAGGGTACAAATAGTATATAAACTTGACATTGATTTCCAGCGGTTCACAAAGCAAGTTCGTTTAGCAATGACACTATTGTTTAATTATCAATCACAGTTTACCCTATGTTACTCTATACATTAGACATCTAAGAGGAGCAGTAAATGGATATGGTTGTTCTAAGAAAACGAAGTGGGGCAGGCGAGTGGAAGATCTCTCGAAGAGTCAACTCTCTACCATCCACTTTCAGTTGTTTTGAATTATGGACGACATGCATGCATATTATATTAAGATGCGTCATCGCTATAAGAAAAAAAGAAACTTGTTTGGAATATGTAAAAGTACTGGGTCCTTTTTTATTGTATTTATTAGTTGTTTATCGTCCACTTTCGGTGGTAAAAAGGTTTTTATTGGTTAAGAGATAACGTTAAACTTCAGAATTAACCATTCGGAAACAAGGCCACTTGCAACATGGATAGATATTGTTTTAAATATTTTTCCATTGCCTCATTCAAGCGCCCTGTCGTAAAAATCCCGATCACAGATTAATACTTTATGTACCAAGCTGCAGTACGTTTTATTATATGGTACAGATACAGGAAGCAATAACATTTTATACACTCTATTCACTAAAGAATAACATTTCTATATTTTCACTTCGTTTAGTTTTTAATCAAAAATGGATTTCATCATAACTGTGGATGAATCACTAACCATTATTCATACTTTCTCTTTATTCTCATCTGATTGGAAAAATCTTTAACAGTGATCAGTTTTGTTTCCGTTGAACTGGCTCAAAAGCTGAGAAAGTGAACAATGGAACATATTATGTAAACTTTTTTTTAATTACTTTTTAATAAGGATAATATGTATATTAAAAAAATTAATAAACTTAACGTACGTATTATTTCATTTTTCATATATATTAACATGACTCGTTTATTGAAACACTTTGAGTAATTATTTATTTAATCTCACAGTTGCTACTACTACGTATCATCTTATTGCGTTTTAATTCAACTATCAATATGGATTAGTTCAATGCTGTCTCGCCTTTGCCCTCCAAAATAACCCCATTTCAATAAGATCGTTTATATCCAATAATAGTTTGATGACAGTAAGCTGTTAAAGTAAATTCTTCTAGACATTGCGTCACTTTTGTAAATGCATAAAAATTCATAGAAACAAAAATGCAAATGTAAGTAAAATATCAAGCTTTATGGAGATTGCCCTCCTTTGCATAAGCGTTCCACTCATTTTTTCCCATAGAAATGACGGGTGGCGTTAAAATGGAAAATTATTTCAACCTACATTTCTACGTGACATTTAGAGATTTAAAATCCAAGCGTCCTCAAGTTTGAGCGGCGACAGACAGGAAAGTGTTTTCTCGTATTTCCACCTCTACAATGCATTACATGAATCCGCGTATAGAAATATTGGAAATGAAATTCCAGTTCGTTTAATTGGAAAAGGTAAAATACAGCAACAAACAGAAATGAAGTAAACACATCCTAAATTTATTTATTCTATACCAGAAATAAAAAAATTGGATTTCAAGTTATAAATATCTTTTTACTAATAAAGACTTCAGCTAACCAATCTACCCCTTACGTCATTGATGTATTTATATATGAGGTATTATGAGCACATGTATTTATAAAATAACTAGCAGATCCGGCCATGCTTCCCTGTGGCTCAGTCTAATATTAATTATTAGAAGTGTAACTAAACGTTTAGCAGGTTTACCGAAAGACATATTGTTTAATTTAATATCTTACTTGCCGTCGCTACACTGTTGAATATAATAAAAAAAAAGTTTTTCCTTGTAAATTATTTCTTACTCTAAAACCAGTGAAAGGGCTACATTTTTTGTCCATTTCCCGGATTATAGAGATCATATGGTTTACCAACTTTAGATACGCGACATATAATTGCCTATGAGAAAACTCTCAATATACTTATAACCTATAGAGTCTTAGTGAGAAAACCATTCGCTTTCTGAATTCGCCATATCTGTGTACAAGTAAGTGGTATTCGTGGAAGTAATACTTCTACAGCTTTATGAGGTCTAATCAGAATTGCTGCTTCAATTACATTATTCATTAGTCTTATCCGTTAGATTTTTTAAATGTAATCAGCGGGCAGGCTGACGGTCCACATGATGGGTAGATGGCTGCCGTCGCATCACAAGCAACGCCACAAGATTGCGCTGCCGGCTACAGTAGGATTGAGGATAAGGGATCGGGAAATGGGATCTGGCATCTCTTAAATCACTCACCGAAACACAACAGCATACGTGCTGTTATTTCACGGTGGTCTATAAGAGGGTGGTTACAGATACAGACAGGCTGCGCAAATGAAACGCAGTGTGCCATGTCACTACTTTCCATATCCAGAGCCAAATTTGAAAATTATTTTTTTTCAACGTTGACCCTGCCGGGAATCGATCCAGGGAACCCCAGAACAGAGCGTTAATGCAAGCACTCTAACCACTCATCCAATGGGAGCCGTTAGCACCGTAACCACCCATCTTAGCCGTTGATCTAATAATTATTCTTGGCGTTGTTGACATGAATGTGCTGCTTTCTTCTTCTCGCTTCTACTCGTGAGACTTCAAGTCTCCTCCTGCTGATCCGCCAATTCTTTTGCTCGCCCTTCAAAAGTTCTGATCAGTACGTTTTAGCCTTCTTTGAGGATATCTGTGTTTACGCGTCAAGGCATTACACCAACGGCGATCAACTTTGAAAAAACTAACGAAATTAGTTGACTGTAACATTCCAAATAAAAGTAATTCCCGTTACTATAGCAAAGATTACACTTTACAAATTTTAACAGTAACATCACCATGATGAATTTTTTAAAAAAAATTCCTGTTCCGTTAGGACTTCGGAAAAAAAGTATATAAATACACTCTTCTGTCAAAATGCAATGTGTAAAAATTTCAAGTCAATCTATCGGCTAGGTTTCGAGTTCTATGGACATGTACGGAAGTTTTTACTAATATTCGGTCGTACCCAGAAAACAAACTGTCTCGCCCGAACCCGATAAGCCTATTGTAGCACTACCTATCGAACCTATGTGAACCTATGTAAAGAAAATTAAGAGTCGTTTAGGAGGAGTTCAGTTACATATAAACACGGACAATGGAAGAGATTTTTTTTAAAGATTTTAGACTGACATTTCGAAATGGACAAAAAAACAAAAAAATATTTTGGGGTTTATTTTTGAGAAGTAAATAATGTATATTAATATTAAAAAGAGGTAAAATTCTTGTACCAATAGTTACAATAGAATTTCAGGATGGAGATAAGCTAAATATTCGACGCTGGCGAAGCCGCGGACCCAGGTTAGAATTACATAAATATACATATACTTGAAAACTGTCCAACAATATTATATGTTAAAGACGTATCTGATATTTAGCTAAATAAATCAGAATTTAGCTGTGAATTTAATGTAAGTGCATGAGTACATAAGAGTATCATCTCAACAATCTTCGCTACTTTTTATTTCATCTGCACCTGCATCTAAAATGCATTTGCGAAACTTCCGCACCGATGCTGCCCTCGTTTTCTAGCAATGATATAATCCTCGACTTGCTATTATGTAAGAAAATATTTACTTAAGTTAGAATAGCTTAATACGCTGCAATGAAAAGCAAGGTAAAATGTGTATCTAAAAACCGAAGAGCTCTTTCATTTACACATTTTCATTAAAAATGTAAGTCGATCTTTTCATTGTATGCATTCGTTTATTATGATGACCAGTAAAATTAAAAGCTTTTGATTTGTTTTTTGTATTTATAATACATCTGAAACAATTAAATTTTATCACTCTTAAGTAATTTACAAAAAAGTTCTCATTGTGTTCTAATTTTTTTATTGAATTCTTTATGAATTTATTGAATACAATTTTTTCTCATTTCAATGGATTATTGAACGTAGGAATTTCTTTAAGAACCTTCAATATTCGATAATTTATGAGGCAGAAAAGTATTGGGCCAGTATTTGAATTATAGGAAAAATTGATAATATTAATAAAGGAACGAATCAACAAATGTAGTACTTATTAATATTCTGATTAATAAGTGCCGAGTATATGATATTATATGGCCTATGTGAATCTGGAATAATGTAGTGAAAGAATATTTCAAAAAGGTGCAGTTACAAATATAAAACAAACATACCTACGACTTAAACTTTATTTAAAAAATCAATTCTTCTCTGTAATTTTAGTACAGATGGTAATCAGTTATACATATATCATATTTTTCATCTTCTATATTCCGGGAGTGCCTACCTCCGCAATTGGAATTGCGCTTGCGACCTTTATGCTTGTCATTTCCGTGTTTAAAAATTACTGTCTCTTTGTAAACGCTTGTTACCTTATAATGTTATGTTTCATCGTTGACCAAGTTTTTTTTTTCTTTATAAATAATCAACAAATATAATCGAAAAGACTCAGATAATTTTAAGTCCGACCGGTAATCAAAGCACTCAGCTATGACAGCTTCACAATGATGAATGTCTCTCCACTATTATCTTAGGTCGGGGAAAAAGTCTTTTCGCATATAGTACGTATGTACTCGTATAAACTTGTAAAAAATCTCTTCGGCTGTACTATTTGTATTTGGCTGATTATGATGACATTAAAAAGGTTACATTTTTTCAAAAAGAAACAAATTAGTAAAATATTGTTTCCATGTGTTTCCAGTTATTTTTCATTTGTTTTTCTTTCTTTCTGTCAAAATAAGTGAATCTAATGAAGAAATTCGATACATTTTCAAATTTTATTACAAAAAAAGAAAAAGCAACGCAAGCCGCGAAAAAAAATTATGATGTTTATGGACCTAATGCAATGTCAGTAAGAGTAGCACATAAGCGTTTTCTATCCGGGAATTTTGATTTCAAATTGCTCCTCGCTCTGGTCACCCTGTTACGGATAAGTTGGACGCCATTTTTGAAAAAGAGGAGCCAGATCGGCATATCAGTAGTTACGACATAGTTGAAGAACTGGGAATTGACCACAAAACAGTTTTGACCCATTTGAAAAAGCTAACAAAAACGCTCGATATTTGGGTGCCACACGAGCTCACTGAAAGAAACCTATTGATCGTGTACTCGTTTGCGAGTCTTTATTGAGACGTAATGGAACCGAGCTGTTTTTGAAGAGATTGATAACTGGTGCGAAAAAGGTCGTGGTCAAAGGTTGGTAAGGCTTCACAGACTGTGCCAAAACCTGGTTTAACTCGCAATAAGGAGTGGATTGAAAGGGCATTGTTCATTATGAGCTTTTACCGCCGGGCAAAGCCAGCCATATAGCCCTGACCTTGCGCACCTTCAGATTTCTACCTGTTTCGGTCTCTTCAGAATTTTTTAGGCAGTGTGAGGTTAACTTCAAGAGAGAATTGCCAAAACTACTTGTCGCGTTTTTTTGATCAGAAATCCCAAAATTTCTATAGCAACTGGATCATGTCACTAGCTACAAGATGGCAAAAAGTTGTCGAACAAAATGGCACATGTATACTGTAATTAAATGTAAAAAACTGTGGAAAAAAGTCTTGAATTTTCATATAAAATGCGAAGAAACTTTTCCCCCAACCTATTATATAGGCCTCTCCCAAGGCTCGCCACCATATACGATACTCTGCCCTTTGCATATATATAGACTGGGCTATATAGTATAACCTATATATCTTTTGTACCAACATAACTAAATAATATAAATCATTCTAATACAACTGAGTATACTTAACTGGATTACTTAGAAACTTAGAGTACTTAGAAACCATATAGGTTTGGTGTCTATATTGTGTTTTAATTTTTAAAATCATAATTATTATTTTTTTCTATAGACAACGACACATTTTGATAAAATCTCATAATGTATTTGAAACTTTATGTGTGACGAATACTGAACTGCGGCAGACGGAGTTTTGAATCCCGGTCAGATGTGCATAAAATTCTCAGTTTTTTTTACCATCTACGACTCGATTACACATAGGTATCTTATTTATTTAAAAAAATAGGTATCATTGATTATAATATGTATATTTGACATTAAAAAATATCTTCACGTTATAATTTGGGTTAATTGTAATTTAAAAATAGAACTGTATCGTCGTCGTGTTGTGGTTTTATACGTAGATAGCGATTGCTGAATTCATTGCCTGCACCGTTCACCGTACAATCTTCTCACCTTCTGAATTATTTATATCACATTTTCAGTGATGCGTTCGCCTATCAGTAACGCAAACATTCATACAGCAAACGCTTCAAGAAACATAAAAAAGTACTTTATGTATACAGCGGGTTTTGTATACGAGGTTACGAGGGTCGCTTGAAATTTATGTGTCAAAGAGATGAGATATCAATGTTAGATAAGGTATAGGTATAGGTTACTAAGGCATATACAATACTCGGCACGACAATATTATTTCATACTTTATCCTACTTCCTTATATTATCGTTCTGGGTTATTAGCACAATATTTTAGCTGAACACGATAAAGTTTAACTTCGTGAAGGTTAAAACTGTTTAAGGTGTTTAAAACTTCACGATAGAGTTTTAAACAGGTTTAAATGTCTCTAGAAAACACATCTGACATTTTTATAATAAATAAAAACAAAATGCGGATCTAATCCAATAATATAATTTCTAAATATTTCTAAATATTTTATAACGTAAGCACCCGTTAAGGAAGGATTTTTTCAAATTTCAACATATGCGAAGCCGGGGGCAGGTTGCTAGTAATTTATAAAAGCGGATATTGGTATGTTCGAGGTTGAACTGTAGTTTCCGTTTGTCCGTTGACGATGAAAGTTTTCATTTAACTTGAAGGCAACCGAAGCTGCAGTACATAACACAAATTAAAAATCCGATTTTATTTTGATTACTAAACAAAATAAGAAATCCATAACATGTTCATGATTGAAAAGCGCATTTCCTGTATTGGAAAGAAGAATCTCAAACAAGATTCAATGGTTGCAAGCTCACATCCAATACAAATACAATGTTTATCCGGTAGGATAGATACAATCGGGTAAGTCCCAGGTGGAATTAACAAGCAGCGGCGAAGTGTACGGAATCCATTCACATTATTCCAAACTGATAGGATGAATATTTGCTTCGATTGAAGGGTTGCATTTACAAAACAACTAACATTTATTTTCTAATAAGAATGGGACAATTGCAGACTGGGCCAGTAATCACAGTTTGGCCTGAAGAAAGTTTAGATATTTGTGCTCTAGAACGCATATACAAAACATAGGAACAATCTGAATAAATATTTCGTTTCTAATCTTCTATAAAATTATACAATATAACTAAATATTATAAATTAAGTATTTTAGTAGACAAAACTTAACATTTCATAATGTTCACTAAAGTGAACTTTTAAAATTTAGCTTAAATTTCAACATAAAATATTGTCTTTTTATTAATTTACAATAAATATATTTATTACATTAAATAAAATAAAAAACGAACGTGTTTTAATTATGTTTACAAATTTCAACAAATAGAATCATTGCAAAGAAGTTTTCTTAACAAATTTCATATTAGATAATATTCTGCCTTTTTTGGTATGCGTGTACGTTTTCCGGAAGTAATTTTAGTGGTCTGGGGGCAGAGGTCGGCCGCCTTGACATCCTATTTCCGGAGAGCACTTACAGGTTGTCAGAGAGAGCGCTAAGCCTCGCGGGAAAGAGCAACGGTCAGGCAGCCTCGGCCAGGAAATTGTGTGTCGACCTACGTTGCTATTGCTCTGCTATATTGCCGAGAATGGGAGAACAACATCAATAAACGCTTTACCACACACGAGCAGTCAAAGGACATATCAAGCCTTTGCCGTATATACGACTAGCGAAATGAAAATACCCCAATGACAAAAATGCTTAATACACAAAATAAAACTTTAAAATACTGAATCCAAACTGTGAAACATACTTTTACCTATGATAGTTTTTTCTTTGGTTGATATGAAGGCATAAAATCGGCATTTTCATTTAACTCCAAAAACAAATATTCATAATTCATTATTGAATATAAATACTGACTAAACTCATAATGTGCCAAGTTATCTTGGAAATCCGATGGAATGCGAAACCCTCTCCCACAACCCAGCTTTCATCTTGCGAATTATGCGATTGGAGCGCGGAGCTAAAATGACGTCACTGGCGCGAGTTGCCGAGTAAACTTGACCGAACAGAAACTTCTAAAAAAATACAATCTTGCGACATCTCATAATTAAAAATCATCAGATTTTTTGAATTCCTATTCGGTATAAACAAGGCTTATGGTCGGGCCACGGGAACACAAATCACACATTGAATAAGAGAATGGGCTCTTCTAAGCTCACTACTTCCTCAATTCCGCAATGATTCAGAGAAACCATGAAAGTAATAGTTACACAAAACATTGCGTACACAAAACAAAAAAACATTTTGACAACAGTTTAAATAAATTAAATGGTCGAGTGCTTGCAATTGACAGGATGTGTTTTTAATACGTTTTACGCTTTCTAGTTTACGCGTGCGGGCAGCGTATCGAGAAAATCCTGGCACACGTCCAACATCAACGCTTGAACTCACCGGTTACGATCACCAAAGCCTACGTAAGCTGCTACCAAAATGTTTGTTTATTCGCCTTAACAAACATAAACTGACGAGCGGGTGACGACAGATGGTATGGCACATCTATTCACTTTTCATCCTTTAGCAACATTATTATGTTTCACATCATTTGAGAGGAAATTTTATTGCATAAACAATATTATGATCTGAATATATACAGATATTTACAATTAGATTTTGTTAAAAATGTCCAGAGAAGCAGTTTCATTAGTTGATTGATTTATTTTTTGTTTAATTCAATAAAGAATGCTACGTACAGTCTACAAAGCAATTTGTCAACAATAATTTATGATTAAGTTTTAGTCAACAAGCATATGTCTACTGTTTAATATATAAAATGTATTTGAGGATTAATTCATAAATTTATTATGTCGTTTTCTTATTTCTTAAGTTTGTACAATACGTATTTATTTATGTCCAATGATGAAACTGTTGTGCAGACCCTGTTCCGATAAAAAAATGAGAGACAATGAATAGGAGTTTGAGGGTTGGCATCTTTTAATTACAACAGCGTAAATGCTGATATTTCATGGTGTTCGTCTATATGGTTACTGCTGTCATACGGACTGTCCAGTTTATGACTTCGAAACGTAGGAATATTGCCTATAAGGTAAAACCTTTGGTATGTTTGAATAGTTTGAAAATAAAGAAAAGATTACTTTATAAAAGTCATGATCAGAAATTATGTTGAAACTCGAAACCAAATTAAAATTATGTAAATACTTGAGCGGTAGTGAGCGGTTAAAACGAAGTGTTCCGACGAAACGACGCATCGTAATAAGCAAACAATATTACCCCGAAGTTCGTAAAATTTATGAGGCGGTTATTCGCTAAGACGTAAACGGGCGAGTCCTATAACTCTACATATAATAGCGTAGTTAACTTGTAAAACGAACACTTGGTTTACGACAGTGAAAAACCTACTAGGTATGTAAAAATTCATGATAAGTACCTATTTTACATTTTATAAATAATATACGTGATTTCGATTGATTGAAAAGGTTCTGTGGCTAGGAAAATTAACAATTATAATTGTCATTAATTTTCCTAGCCACAAAATTATTAAAAAAAATTGTGGCTAGGAAAATTCCGTTTTCCTCCGATTCCGTTGCGAAATGTCGCAAAAATATGAAACCAACTAATTAACTATCGACGTATCTGTAACACAGCAAATATAAAATTAGTTACATTAAATACAACATAATATATTGAATGAAACGAATAAAAAAACGAATCGCCTTTTAGTGATAAACTACATTTAGATTGCTTTGTTCTTAAATGAAGTATGCCATCGATTTTTGCGCAGTGCGTTGAAGCTCCCACTAGTAGGCAGCGAAAAAATAAGATCGGAAACGTGCAAATTGGATAACATATCACGTTCGTTCGGTTGTATACCGCACACGCCAAACCAATTTTCTAAGAGGAAATTTCATGAAAGTTGATAAGCAAGAGTTAAGCTGGAATAGACAACTTCAAATGTTACTCAAATAAAAGATGTAATTTGTATTTATTCGATGAAAAATTTGTACAGCATTTAATTAAATAATATATATTACTCCATTTATTGTATTGTTTGTCTTGTTTCATAAACGACCTTTTATTATCTCTTTACGCAAAAGTTTCATTTAATAATAAAACACACAAAATAAACAATCTCCAAAATAAATTACCAATTATACTACCGATTTCATTTCTAACAAATTATAATATATTTTACTAGCCTTCCTTTAAGCCTTCGCCCGTGTCATTATTTAATAAAGAAAACTATCCTACACTTAACTCTATCCACATTTTATAACGTTATCGGTTGAGTGATGGAGAATTAAGTTCTAAATAGACGCAAGACACTATTTGGTTTGGAAACTAATAATCTAATATCCTGAAAATCTATCTATGTGACAAGTTTCATCCAAACCCATTCAAAATTATACACGTCATTGAGTAATAAACGTCCCAACATATTCACAGAACTTTTACATTTAAAGTGTAGATAGAGAACGTGAAAAACAAATAGGGAAGCACTTCAATTCAAACTCGAAAAATCAAGTCACAAAATTTACAAAACAGACATTGTTTTAACTAAACTCAAACTGTATTTTCTTTGAAAAAAAAAGTTTGTTCAGAATCGATTCTCTTTATTTCTCTTTAACCGCCGAGTGAGGCTCCGATTCCTAAAAATACACAGTCAACGCGCAATCATCGATGCACAATAAAAACAAACGCAAAAATGTAACATGTAAGTAAAGTTACGATTCAAGTTGAGCAGTTTCATTTCTTTGTAGAAACAATATATCTTTCACTTGACATGCGAAAACAATAAGTTCTCGAGAGCTCCTTGAGTCGACACGTGAAAACAAAGCAGGTCTATCCTCGCGCGTTATATATAAATATTGGATGCCACCGTTTGAGACGCGACCTCTTTTGTGCAGATATATTCATCCAACGAATAGCCCTCTAGAATCCTCCAAAATAACTTAAACCTGACTATTTATTCAGCCCTTCGAAAGCAAAATGTTGGATGGTATATTAATTTTTTTTTAAAAACTGTGCTATAGATATTAAAGTGGAAAGGCAACGAAGATAAATCGCAGACGTATTCATAGGATAAGATTGCATTAAGTACGTTTTAAAACACTGCTTAATGTTTAACTAGATGGAAGCGAAGAAGCACGGAATAAAAGTGGGAGTGAGGTTTCGCTATCCCGCGAGACTATTGTCATGGTTGAATGAAAGTAGTTTACAACGGGTACTCGGAGCCGCACGCTTACCAACTTTATTTCTAACCTTTCGCATTTATGTTACGGTCAAGGCTAGAAGACTTTCACTGAGTAAGTATATACAGGAAGTAATCGGAAGTATACAACGTCTAAGTGGTGTGGAAACTTGAACAATGTAACTGAAACGAGTATCAGGAGTCTACGGCGAGTCAAAGGAGCAGTTAATTTAAGACAAAATCCATTGTGCGACAAAAGCCGTGGGCGCCCGTGCTACGCCTACAAGGATTATTCTACGTATTGTAATCCGAGCAAGCCTCGGTTTATCACTTTTCTATTATTAGCCATACACGTTTACACCAAAACTAAAATAAACAGATTGGCATAGTTAAGTAAAATATCGATCAACTACTTATATTAATAATAATGAATCAAACAATAACACAGACAAATAAACAAAACCACAGTTGGCATATTGTGGCAACGCAAGAATTATTTTCATCAATACATAAAATCGTAAACTAGCCGTGTGAAGTCTGTAGTTTAAGGGATTCACTGAGGCAAATGACATTTACTATAGAACTCGCTGGCGGCAGCGGAGACAATTCAACAGGCCTAGAAATGGTGTTTTTTTGTTTTTACCATTAGAACGTGCATTACACAAAAAATTTTTTTTATTAATACAATTTTTTAATCTGATATTAACTTATTAATAGGTACAGGATTCATATGCCTGCAATAAGCCGTTTTCGAGAGAATTTTCAATAAAGGTTAAATTCTTCTTGTGTTCTAACTTTTTTGTGGAGTTTCTATTACTTTAACGAAAATTCTAATTAATACAATTGGTTCTTCACATGTTTAAGTATAATATATATTTTTTTCAAAGCAATTGTCTTGTCTATTTCTTGTAACATCTTCATTAAACAATGGATATTTTTAGTATTTAGCGTTTGTCTCCCCCTTAAATATTTTTTCAAAAAAAAAAAACAATTGTATATGTTGTAGTTATGTTACCGAGGTCAAAAAAATAGTTTTTAGAATGTCTGTTTGTCTGTGCGTTTGTGCACGCTAATCTCAGAAACGGCTAAACCGTTTTCACTGATGTATTGTAGGAAGCTTCCCGTAATATTTAGTGTTTGTTTCATTCCAATCGATTTAAAAACAAAAAAGTTACGCGCTATGCCGAATACCACGCGTACGAAGTTGCGGGTTCAGCTAGTATTTCATATTATTTGTGTTCTAAATTCATTTATCCTGCAATGATATGATTTCGTGTTTCATTTTTATGTTGTTTTATTCTTCTTCAGTTTCTTAAACTGTTTTTTTATTTGATTTCAGATAAGTTTTTCAAATTTCAGTTACTTATCATTAAATAAATTAAAATGTAAATCGACTTCTTAATTACTTACTAAATTATACTGTTAAAGTGGCCTTATGTTTTTCAGAAGCTCAATGTTACTTTTAAAGAAGCGTTTGATATTAGGCTGTTAATGTTATCAACGGTTCTTTCGAAGTTAAAAAAGTAGATAGAAAACTTTAACATCTGCTTAAAAAAAACATGAGCTTTAGACATGCATAATGCCTCCTTGAGTCATATACTGTTAGTGTCCACATTTGTTCGCAAATCTTCTATTTTTGAAGAAGAGTTTGAGCATCAGCTATCCTTAGGAAAATATTTACCTTATAAGTCCAAACAAAGATGTCACGAGTAACGAAAATTTTTGCGGAATAAATTATTAAAGTAATTATGAGACAAACGGGGAGCTCGAGAGTCGTTTTATGCAACAAGCACGAATTTCAAAGACGACAACAGAAGCTTCTGTGTGAAATATTTATGGCGTTGCGTTACGTCTCCGTGTGAAGTATGAGGAAAATTTTGGCGAGTACGTGTTAAATTATACAACGCTGGTAGAACAGTGTCTGTGCGTAAACAAGATATAGACAAACAGTGCAAAAACGAATTATGTAGCCACACCGTAACACAGAGAAAAGCAAACTCTAAATGTATGCAGTAAAAAAGTTCAAGAAGTAAATGAGGTTGCCGTCGGTGGTGACATCACTCCTGATATCTTCGGCTTAAAGACTGAATTATCTGTATGCCACGTTTCTCTACCTACAAGTATTTGTGAGTCCTGTGTGTAACATTATTTCATAAGCCCTCGACAAGCGGCGGCACGCTGACTCTCATGTTTTTACATGAAGCTCGCGATTGAAATGTAAATTGGATTCGAATTGGTCGGCACAACCAACGTATTACGAAAAAAAAAAGTAAAAATACGCTGTCGGCGTTTTCATTCATTTTACCATGTACTTACAAAAATTAACATTCCGTCAAGAAGAATTTTCTTATTAAATTCACTAGATATTGCTCTCATTTGTCTTAATAGATTAAAAATACAATGAAAAGCTACGGTGTTCTATTCTTTTTTAATTTTGCCGCCTTGTCTCATTAAGAAATTGAGTGAATATAAATTAAGCGTCTTAGTTTGCTTGATTCATTTATTTATCTTCAATTTATCCGCATCATATTACTTTTACTTACTTTGCAACTCTTTATTCCTATTCTAATAGATTATAACAATAATTTCTTATAATATTTCATTATTTTAATTAAAAATAGTGAATTCAGATGCAATGGAGTATTAAGTACGTAGAGATAAAATGTTGCCATGATGGAATGAAAGAAAAACTGGAAGAAAAATAAAATGAATCAACATTTAAAGCGGAAAGAGACTGTAGATTCTTTGATGTAATTGTTTAATAATAGATTAGATTATTTATACTGACGAGAAAGAATTATAACAAATTAAGTTTCGTAACATTATACGACAATTTAATACGTACACATAACTTCGTTTTTATGTTAAATTCTTTTTATGTTTTATATTGTTAAATTCTAAGCAATCGATCGAGCCATTTTATGCGCCAAAAGTTCGATAAGTAATTTTAATAAAAGTTAGACCACCTATCACTTGACCACATGCATGACTAGCCGAAGAAAAATAGTAAACACTTTAAAAATGTTATTTTATTGTTGTAAAATTAAATTTCAACACATTTGTATATATGAATTAGGTAAAAAAAAAGTAACAAGATGAATTAGATTTAAAAAAAATTGAGATCTTTTATTTTCATATTGTACTGTATATATAAAACAGTACACTTTTTTCTGGAAGAAAGATACCCTATGTCCTTTTCCTTACCCCTGACAATGAGTAAAATACGTGTATTGATGATCGGTTAAGGAGTTAAGCATAACAAACAAGACTTTCACATTTACAAATTAGTATAAGACACACAACCATAATAAACAAACTATCAATAACGTAGAAAATTTTAATCTTGTTACGACATTCATTATACACTGCATTTTAACGGCAATCTCCGTGTGATGCATTCCTGTAAGCTTTGAGCTGTGTTGGCTGCGATCCAGCTTCCACGAAGAGACTTGTCGACGACAGAAAATTACTCTACTCCATTTGTTACTAACACTGTTTAGTAGTTGTCCTGTACTACTAAGATTTGTACACGACTTTTTGCATAAAATCGGTGTTCGTAAACTCGACGACGACAAATTCAATTTTAACTATTACTTAAATACATTAATCTAATATATGAAATAGTTGTACTATTTACAATAGAGTAAATTGAAAATCTGTTTGACTATAATTATAATCTCACTAACAAATTTTAGTGCAATTTTCACTAATTTTGGTAATATGTATAATTGATTTTCGGGTATTTTCACACTATGATTCGGAAGACAATCAATAGCTCTCTGGGAAACAATAACACAAAAATGGTTATTATCCCACGGGCTTTTTATCTCACCTGGAAAAAAGTATCTAGATAATACAAGTTTAAAACAAATTCATTCATCCGATTATACCTATTCACGCTTCAACACCATACACCATAGGGCATAATGTATTCGTGATTGAATTACAACCATTAAAACATATTAAAAAAAAAAAAAACACAATTTATTAATATTTTAGTTTTTATAAAATTTTATTTTATATTTAATATTAATTAAATAATAATATCACACATGTAAATTAGATATTATATTAATATATATTATATCAAATTACAAAGAAAATAAATTACGATAAAAGACACAAAGACAGAAGGCAATTCGTAGGTGTGCTACGCGCGTCTACAACCGAGGTACAAACACAAAGGATTCGTAGAAATGTTCGTAGCAACCATGTAACGAAACGCCTACGCCGAGCACAAGCTTTAACTTACCGTTTAGTTAAATATTAATTAACGTGAATATAAATGTGAGAGGGTCCACTTTAAAATGATATCACTGTACACAAATGACAATAAATGAAAATTGTTTACAATGTTTGTTTTCGAGCCGGTCGGTGGTCGTAACGAAGTTATTGTTGAGCACTTATGGAGTGGGCACTCCGCCATCTCCACCTCCATAATTGGTTTATTCGACGAAGCTGCTATAATTTTTATCTAATTACATGCTATAGATATTGTGGCTATTTGTCTAGTCTTAAAATAATGAGCATAATAATAAAGGAGTAGTTAAAATCAGTAAGGAGAAGTCGTCTGAAAGTACGTGTCTTAAGTATGAGTAAAAGAGTCTGAAAGTAAAATTTATTCCAAATGTCGTCGATTTTAGAAAAATCGTATGTGTGAGAAAACTTACACATACACGACTCGTGAACAGAACCCGGTCACTTTTATAAATCTGTGTTTTTTTTACAAAATTTTTTTTTTGTAAAAATGGTTTTTGGAAACAACTTTTTTACATCTGCGTGTCTATAACTACTAAAATGAATAATTTTATATGGCATAAAGTTGATTAAAAAGCAACTTTAATTAAACATTTTTAACCATGGTTGTCCAAAATGTGATATTTTGCCAATATAATATTTTGAGAATATAATAATTTGCGAATATAATATTATGCTCACAAAGGTTCACAACACGATCCAAGACGGTCTCTTTATACACTTTGGCTGAAGTCTTGACACCCTTTTCACAAAAATGAAGCTTTTAGGGCAGCTTTTTTAGAACTGTGAGTTTACACTTTGTCATTTTGCTTGTTGCAGCGCTCTTCAATCGTGAAAATATTTTCATCAGTAAAGAGGATATTTCTGTGTCTTTCACTTACGTATCGGGATAGAAGGCGTTTTGATCGATCCACTCTCTTTGTCTGTAGGGATTGATATAGGGCATGTGCCGTATATCGACGATAAGCACCGAGCTTCAGGTCTTGTTTTAATATACGCGACAGAGTCCTAGCGGGAATCTTCATTTCTGGCGATAATATTTTTTGTTTCCTTATGGGGTTTCGGCGAATTCTGGCTTTAACAGCATTAACAGCCTTTGTAGTTCTAACAGCACGCGGATGCCCGATCTTTTATGATCATCGACAAAGGAAGTGTTCGTACATCGTATACGATATACGAACATACGGCTGATACCAAGCTTTTGAGGTGTCTTGAATATGACCGAGGGCTCCCATACCCACTCTGTATGAGGCAATCACTGCAATCCTATTTTCTTTAACACATCATTCCCTATTGTAATTTGATAATGAACACGAAAAAAATATGTGAAATGGCGAGAAATCAAAACAAGTTTTTGACATAATAAACACTTTCCAAATTCAAAATGAATAAAAAATTGAAAAAAAAAAATGATTTCATGTAACAGTATTTATGGCCAGACTAGTTATATGAACCAGTAATAATATACGCCTGAACGCCTGTTCACAAATTGTTAGCAATTACGCATAATCACCGCAATATATGTGTCGTGTAGTTTCACTCGTGTAACTACTGTTTATAGTAGCGGTATTTTCGCCATGAAAATTGTTCTTCTTTGGCTTAAAATGTAAACGATATGAAAATATAATAGGTTGGGGAAAAATTTTCTTCGCATTTTATATGAGAACTCAAGATATTTTTTTCCAAGTTTATTTACATTTAATATATTGTATATATGTGCCATTTTGTTTGATGATTTTTGCCATCTTATAGGTAGTGATATGAGCCCCTTACTGTAGAAATTTTGGGACTTCTGATCAAACGACAAGTAGTTTTAGTAGTCCTCTCTTGATGTTAACCTGACACTGCCTAAAGAATTCTGAAAAGATCGAAACAGGTGGAAATCTGAAAGTACAAGGTCAGGGCTATATGGCGGATGCATTAACACCTCCCAGCCAAACTGTCTTAATTTTTGCTGAGTGGCTAAAAATGTGTGCTGTGGTTTAGCGTTGTCGTGATGAAAGACGACACCCTTTCTATTGATCAATTCCGGCCGCTTTCTCTCAACTTTTTGCTTTAATCTCATCAGTTGTTGACAGTAGAGATAAGAATCGATTGTTCTGCCCGGCGGTAAAAGCTCACAATGAACAATGCTCTTCCATTCCCACCATACACACAACATCACTTTATTGCGAGTTAACCCGGGTTTTGGCAGTCTGTGAAGCCTGACCGCGACCTTTTTCGAACGTTCTTGTCGTACGTGATCCACTTTTCATCATCAGTTTTCAATCTCTTCAAAAAACGGTTCGGTTTCATTACGTCTCAGTAAAGAACCGCAAATGAGTACACGATTCATAAGGTTTCTTTCAGAGAGCTCGTGTGGCACCCAAATATTGTATACCCAGCTTTTTCAAATGGGTCAAAACTTTTTGTGGTCAATTTTGAGTTCTTTTGAGAACTCTGAGTTTTGACTTCTATGTCGTAACTACTAATATGCCGATCTTGCTCCACTATTTCAAAAATGACGTCCATTTTATCCGTACCAGGGCTACCAGAGCGAGGTGGATCTTTGACATCAAAATTGAAAACGATTAAACCAACTTTGTGCTACTCTCACTGACACTGCATTAGGTCTATAAACGCCATAATTTTTTTCGCGGCTTGTGTTGCATTTTTTCCTTTTTTGTAATAAAATTTTAAAATGTATCGAATTGCTTCATTGGATTCACTCATTTTGACAGAAAGAAAAACAAATGAAAAATAGCTAGAAACAACATTTTACTAATTTGTTTCTTTTTTGAAATGTAACCTTTTTAATGTCATCAAAACCACCCAGATACAAATAGTACAGCCAAAGAGATTTTATTACAAGTTTATGCATACTATATGCGAAAAGACTTTTCTCCGACCTAATATTCTACAAACAATTCAATAAACCAGTTCTATATATATAACACAGCGAAATAAAAAGGGATTTCTTATTGTACTAGTGAAACCCACAATTTCACTTCTCATTCATACGTGTCAGCCAATATAATTTGTCTTCAGCTTTCTATGACAGGATAAATACTAACGAGGACTTTCAAAGAAGCTTTTGAAACCGAGCGCCGATTAATATTGTTGGTTTTGATATAGATAAACACTTAACTTCGAAATATAACGATTTTATCATACAACAGCTGGAGCATAACCTATTCGTATGAAATAAAAAATAAGCTAATTAAATGGTTTATTTACAATACCAAATAAGCCATCAGATTCTTTTTGTATTTGTATTGAAAGTACATTTGTAACAATTTACTGAAAAACAAAACTCCTTAAATGAACCTTAGCACTGTTCTAACATTCGTAAGACTTAATTTCAAGAAATATGCGAAGCTTCATAATATTTGTTGTTTAAACACATAAAGCATAAATATATAGTCATCGTTATACAAAACATGTACATGTACATGTTGTTTAAATACATTATGTTTAAAAAAAATAAAGATTTATCGTCGACAGTATAGACAAAATGGACTAAATAAATCTTTGAGCAGTTAAACAAATAATGTATAAAGCTTGAATAAAATATGGTAATAGGTAGCACTAATTTTAGCCTTTATAGATAAACTGAATAAAGTTTAACATATCAATTGCATGGAATACATTAAGACCGTATTGAGGAAGTAATCAACGTATAGAATAAGTACAGAAATCTAATACAAAAAATATATTCAAAAAGTATTCTATGAAAACACCAGCCGCTCTAGAAATTCAAGTCAGGACGCTAACGTAATTTATTTAGCATGTAATTTATCAAAGTTTATAACACTGATATATTATTTAATTTTACAAAATAACGTTAGACACGTTTAAAGCTCATTTCTTTAAATAACAAATTAAACTTCAGAGTGTTAAGTTTGATTAATTGTTCTCTATGCAAAAACTTAACACGACGCATTTTTAGCGAATACAAATGACACTAAATAGGTTTTCCTATAATTAACACTTAACACGATATATTAATAACTTAACACGACGCATTTTTAGCGAATACAAATGACACTAAATAGGTTTTCCTATAATTAACACTTAACACGATATATTAATAACTTAACACGACGCATTTTTAGCGAATACAAATGACACTAAATAGGTTTTCCTATAATTAACACTTAACACGATATATTAATAACTTAACACGACGCATTTTTAGCGAATACAAATGACACTAAATAGGTTTTCCTATAATTAACACTTAACACGATATATTAATAACTTAACACGACGCATTTTTAGCGAATACAAATGACACTAAATAGGTTTTCCTATAATTTATAAGTAGAAAACTAATTTCTGTATTTTTTTTTTCAAAAATTTTAGGTTCAGTAGTTTCGGAGATGGGGGGGGGGGTCGGACAGACGGACACACGAGTGATCCTATAAGGATTCCGTTTTTTTATTCGGACGTACGGAACCCTAAAAAGAATTACTTTTAATAAAGTAAGACCAAATGAATTAATATAGTTTAGCCCGTAGTGACATTATCTATTCCATTGAAGAAAATTGTTAATATCTCGTTTATCTATATGTGCATAAATGTTAAATTTAGCATAAATGTTTCCTTTATGTTTTTATATATCGTCTAAACCAGGTCTTCACAGACAGCTTGTTTGTTTGTACGAGTACAATACTTTTAATGGATTCCTCTATGATTCAAGTTATGTTACTTATAACATAAAATAATTAATAGGATTGTTTGAATAAAATTATTGTTTTCTATTTAATGGAACAATTTCACGGAATAATGTAAATTGTCAGAGTAGTTTTACTTGGGTAGCAAAGTCTGAAGTCCAATATTCACGTTCAATGTCTGCTTTAGCCATCTACTAAAATGTCGTAATATGAATTCGCCAATGTATGTCAGTCCTGAGTAAACTAAGTTACTCATACTTGAACCAATATTGCTCTTTCGTAGACGACTTTCTCTATTATATGCATCGTCTACACACTTAAGCTAAAGTATTAACTAGTTTATATTTAAATACAGAAGTTTAAGTTAGTCGAGTTATTCGTCTCTTTTAAGTAAAGGTTTGATATAACAAAAAGCCGTCCAAAAATTTTCGACGATTGTTGTTGATTAAATACTAATTTTTATCTCGAAAAACATTTTCTTATAGCAGTTTAATTGATGTTAATTATAAATATGCTTCTTAAAATATATGTAAGTACGACGCTTTTGAGTCGCGCGCGATTCACATCCGTGAATTTGTTGATACTTTGTTTATTAAACCGTATTACCAAATTAAATAAATCTTACATATAATTTTAAAATTAATATAATAAAATATAAAAAGGTCAAAAGTCGTATAACTTTATAACTTTACAAAAATCTCAAGACATGTTTACGGATAGACAAACGCACTGAATTTATAACGTCACAAAAACCCTCCTACGATATTACAACATAAACTGGAAAATTATAAGACATCACAAACAACTGCTGCCGCTAAAATTAAGAGACACTTCACTCGTTTATCCGTAGGACCGGGATATACCTAGTTTAAACTTGGGCGACGTAAATTACAAGTTGGCCACGAGTTACTGCAATAGACTTGATTCATGATCTCACTGTGGTGTTTATGATCGCCTTAAACTTTAAGTTTTTCCAGTTGCTCCTTGTTTCATTTTTCTTTCGGATAGTATTGGGATTATTTCATACAGCTTTTGATTTTGATTAGATACTTGTTTTTTTTTTGTGAAAGAGTAACAAATACCCATTCTCACAAACTTTTACAATTATAATATGAATTTTAATTCATATTTACCCTCGGGATTTCTCCCAAATTGGATGAGTTATGACGAATATTACGAACAAATACAGAGATGAATTAACCTTCAAAGACATTGAGATATATGTAGTCCCATTTGTATGTAAGCGTTTGGATAATATTTTTGTAACAATTCATATACATATTTTGAAAGTAATAAGGACGAAGGAACAAAGAAATATATCCGCGCAATGGCGATACGTGCGTTATGAATAACGCCGTAGCTGGACCAACTGTGCGTGACCCAATTTACTCGTATTTATGTGCTTCGCAGTATTTTTCAATTTTGTAAATATTAAAAACCTTTCGTATATTTTACTATAATTAGGACTACAAAAAGAAAATATTTGTTCATAAATTGTAACATGCAAAAATGTGTGTAGTCTGTGCGCTAGTCGCACCATTCTGGTTGGACATACAACATTATCTGAGATTGATTAGAGATGGAGGGTTCTGTGCAAATGCTACAATGAATTATTTGGTACGGATATCTATGGTCAACACAGCGGTGCCTTCTAATGACAAGTAATGCGCACGAAGGAGAAACATATGAAAGTGTCGACGTTTCTAGAAGAATCTAGCTCGGAAGTGAATTCGGGGAGACCCGAGGATATTGTTACGTACGGGCTGGGTCAAAGTGCCGTGTAAGGGCGAAATGAACTATTTATTTCCACAAACCAAGATGACTTCCAAAAGGGCTAAACTTGTCCGATAAAACCGTTAAACTTGCCAAAAGTCGTCAATGATTCCCTTAATGAGTCGCCGGTCCACTGTCGCAGGTAACTTCACAAAAACTCCGAAGAGTCACTTTTGAATCGCTGTTACGCACACAACTGAACCTCCCGCCCGCTGGCTCTCTTATTTATATTTGGCGCAAACGTCTCGGTCTATTTCGAGTTTACTAGAAATATAAACAAAATTGTAAAAATGGAATTTTTTTTATTCCGTGATTGTAAACAAGTCCATTGAAAGTTCGGGTATGTTATTTCCGTTGAATGTGAACTCTATGATGTTAACATTTTTAGTGTAAACACTAAAACCAATTTCTTTTGACACTAACCGGGAAGTGGCGTGATTACTATCGATAGGGTGCGACCATCGAGATTTTCGACCGGCGCGAATGCTTTTTCAAGAACGTTCCATGGTTAGTCGTAACAATAACCACTTAGAAGTGGGGGAGGACATAATACGCGGCTTCTGATGCCCGATGGCAAGTAATTCGTATAACGATAAGCTTTCATTTTAATCGATTTGCTCTGGCTGTGTGCAAAGTATTCTCAATTTGTGAGTGAGGGAGTGTCTGGGCGGTAACGCGATACATCCCATTTTGGGGCCCTAATCCAAGTTGGTCCGATAAGCTCGTGCTGCTACAATGTCCGATCTTACGCCAGATCCAGAGATGATCAACGGCGACGACAACGAGGTGCGCCCGCACAGATTGAAACGCGAGACGTCTGGCTGGCGGTCTGCAAAGACACGCCTGTGCTGCACGGAGACATTCAGCTGGCTCCTCTAGGTGTTCGCGGCAGTTAAGTGATACCTCTTTAATAACAAACGAGAAGTGTAACAAATTGCCCCAATAATCATCCAGTGCTTTCCAACCTTGCATTGCCGGTCAAGTGCTAGACGTAATAAATATTGTCAAAATCTTTGTACGTTATGTATTGTGTGTGCAAACATTTTGTTTAATTGTTGTGTGGTGAAAATCTGTTTTTTATACCTGTCCTAATCTCCCTTCAAGCAGCAGGCGTCCTTTTGAGAACACATTTACTCCAGGTCTCGTGCTTCTATCGGTGAGTTTCGGTCGATGAGTGAGCGTTTCGGGTAGCCGCAATCCTCTCCAAGAGGCTGCGCAACTTGAGCGGTTACAAAATATGTTCACGTACTTACGTTCTGGGAAGCAAGTATCTCAAGACCACACTACTAGACCACAATTCAGAATTAATTCTTCTAGAAATATGTAGATTTCCTTTACACATTTTTGTTCTTGTGTCATTATTCACATTACAAAATATGACTCATTTTCAAGACAAAACAAAGAATTACAGTGGCAAATAATAATTACTTGATTCAAATGGAAGTAACGAAACAGTATGCGACCAGATGGCATAGTGTTATAAAATAAATAAAATAAATCTTTATTTGCGCGAACACATGTTTACAGGATTTTAATTTGTATACACAGTTACAGTACAAAGTATGTTCTACCCGCCAAGGGCATGCAAATATTATATATTTTATTATTTGAGCATGTGACCTGTTACTTAGACGTGGCGAAGGCAAACACTGACCGAAGACAAAATAGATATCTTTATTCTAACAAAGTCGCTAGAGATTTCTTCGTGAAAAGCTGTCTAGACACATTTGACATGAAATGTCCTTTTTAGTGTATTAGAAATGTGTATAAAAGCCTATATTACTATTATTAGCATAAAATCAACATTGAATAGACATTCAACAAAAGATCTTCAACCAAGGTTCAATATTCACCCAGCATTCAGAAACAACCTGCATAAATTAAGAAGCTTATAGGTATTCTAAACACAATGCGAACCATAAATACTGATCCTATTATAATGTACATAACATTTCAATTATTACCAACGTTCGCTGTTAAATAAGCACTAGTCATTTATAACTTATCATCAATATTTAGCCGAAAAATATTGATAAAATCGCAGGAATAAAATAATAGATATAAGATTTTCACTACTAATTTTTAAATTTACTTCCCAAAAGGTTAGACGTACAGTATTCTAGTATATTATATAAATACATATTAGAGAAAAACGAGAAAAAAAATATTTTAGGCTTTATAAGACTTTACACGTACACTAGCTAAATATTAATTAGGTACTCTGAGCATTTAATGTAGTTTAAAATTGTCAATTGCTATCATGCGATATAGAGATCGTTTGACGTCGGAAACAATAATTTAAATTGCGCCTTGTTCCAACTATCTTGCCGCTAACTTGCAAGTACGCCTGCAGCTTTGCATAAGCAAGGTTGTTTTCTCTCGCCTAGAATAAACAGTTAGCCAGGCGCTCGTTCCGGTTGTGTTAGTTTCATTATGAATTTAATTGCCTGGTGGTTAGTGCAAATTTAATTTATATACTGGACAAACATTGTTGCGGTGAAGCCTAATTAATACGCGAATGGTGAATTCCATCGACTATAGACAGAACGAGGGCTAGCTTTTAAAATCAGCATTGGTTGGAACAAAAAGTCATGCAGACCACGAGTACATCCACATTCAAGTATACTCCAGTTGGAAAGTAATTCTGAAATATCGAATAAAACCCCGAACAGTGTAATAAAATTATTGTGTTCAAATAATATTTTTTAAATATATACATACTTATAAAAAAATCGGTTTGTACACGTTGTACTTATGTTAACGAGGACAAAAAATAGTTTTTAGAATTTTTGTCTGTTTGTTGGTTTGCCTGTTTGTCTGTGCGTTTGTGCACGCCAATCTCTGGAACGGCCTAACCGATTTGAATGCGGTTTTCACTGATGTATTGTAGCAAGCTTCCCGTAACATTTGGTGTTTCTTTCATTCGAATTGGTTTACAAACAAAAAAGTCACGTGTTATACCGAATACCACGCGTACGAAGTTGGGGGTTCAGCTAGTGCATGAATAAAATAAAAATTGAAGTACAGCTAGTACATGAACTCTAAAATTTGAAAGGTGTATATCAATTTGACAAGAAAGGCTTTTGAGAAATTAGTTTTTGTGGGTAAAATCCATCCCTTTCTTCAATTTAAATAATTAGATAGGTACCGGCCCTCACTTATTCAATGAATATTGTAATGAAATATTTTTGGCCTGTTTGTTTGACGTTTTTTTTACTTGAAATCTAAATTGTAAATTATTTTCTGACTCGGCTAGCTGAGCTGCCGTTAGCAGTTAATATTAGATCTCAAACACTCCTGCGTTTGTAAACAATGTTTTCCTGCTCCTCAACTTACCTGTCGGGTCTGGAGCCAATTTCGCAAATGCCAATTGATGAAATATGCAGTATACATCAGATAAACTATCCATCCGTTCAGGACGACCTACAGCTTAAACTAAACACACACAAAACCTAATGTGCTTCATAGAGATAAGGGCAATTTGACAATGACGTCATACACAAATAACAACTACATATACGTAATAATAAGTAATCTGTGACCATTTGATAATTTAAAATGAAAAATAAAATTTTCCACTTGTATCATAATTATCATCCTTAAATACTAACCCAACCAACATTACTATCCGACGATGAATTGTACGAATTATCGCCGATTCCAATCAGTCTAACGGTTTAGAGAACCCTTAATCCCGAGGCACATTAATTTTCTATTTATATTCTATAATCTAGACCACTGAGAGAGTTTTGAAGAAAACTTTATTATCGTATCTACCTTTATGTTCTACAACAGAACTGTCCGTCATCGCAACGCGTTGTAAACTCGAATTGCTAAGAACTGTTAGGTCAAAATATCACTTATTGAAATAATGTTGCCAACTTTCAAATCATGTTTGGCTGAATCAGAAACGTAACTGGGTATAAACTAGTATGAACAATATGAAATAGTATTATGAAAAAGACTATTTTATATTGATATTACCTAATGTATATTATTAAATTTTGTTATAAAAAATTATGACAATGATGATGACTCAACAGGTATGTACAAAATAAAGTATTTGTATTACAAAAATAACTCTTCGTTTATTGTATTTCTCGTCATTGTGATTGCAATAAAGTTCCTATGGTGAGTAAAAAATACACACTTTAAACAACTTTTTAACTTTTAAAAAGCCTTAGAACTGAAATATTTTTAGCACAACGCAATTTTTTTTAAAATTTACTCCGTTTCCTCCGTTTGACCAGTTACCAACAGTAAAGACAGACAGTGATGTAATATTAAAAATTGTATGAATCGGTTTATACAAAATCTCATTAAAATTTATGTCGCTCCGTGTTTATTGTGCTTCACTGAACATTATCCTTAAATTAAGTAAATACTTGTTACATCGACGATTAATTGTGACTCTGACAATTCTTTGATGTCTCTTTAATTTTTACTTGTTTACCGACGTGTTTCAATGAAATGAAGCTCAGTATTTGGCTTTCTACATTTTTTAGAGTTTTGTCTCTATTACAAATAAAAAGAACACGAAAAATATATTAATTTAAGAGCCATTTCGGTATCTAGGGAAGAAATCACAATAATAAGGTACTCTAGTACCTACTTTAAACAGACCGAAGTCTTAATTTCTGTGGCATTGGGACATGGCGCTACGAAACGAACGAACCAGAATACGAAACCAGCACTTAGGCGACGACTTAGCAGAAAAGCGTTATTTTCGTCACCTAATTTGGCTTGTTACAGTAAAATTAAAACTTAGAAATACAGAGCATAGTAGACTATATTTAAAAACGTTTGTATTGGGAAGATTTACACCAAAAAATAAATCTATTTTCTGAGAAAAAAAAAGTAAATTATTGCCAAAAAACGTTTCTCGTCACAGTAATAAAAATTTCAGCGACAACTACATTATTTTTTAAGTTTATTAATTAAGTTCTGTACTAAAGTTTTAATCGGCTAATTGTATTTCTTTTTCTTTTTTCATATTTTACAGAATATTAAAAAAAACCGTTAAATTTTATATCTTTTGGTTACGTCCGGGACGCAACAAAAATTTGTTGTGCAATATTGCACCTTAATTCATAGGTTATTAAGTTGAGCTCATTTTGGTAAAAATTGTGTTCGGTCTCCCTTGTCTTAAGGGAGTAGTTACGAGACCCCCGCGTTCGTGGAGTGTTTGTTGACTTGGACAAATAATTTAATAAAACAATATTAAAAAACGAAGTTACTTATATAAAGCACGCAACGTATTTTGATACAGTTTTCACTAATGGAAAGAGCGACAAACGAGGAAGGGTAGTGTATATAAAATTGCATCTGTGCGAAACAAATTGCATCTGTACGGGTCGCTACGTTAGTAAACAATAAAATAGTATTTTTATCCATCTATCCGCCTAAGAATGAACTTAGTACGTATTTTTGTTACGAGTTAAATTATATTGTTTATCCTATTCAAGAAACAAAGCAAAAAAAGTTAATTTGGAAATATTTGCAGAGTCACAAAATTGGAAACTTTGCTATCTCTAAGTAGCATTAATGGTAGATAATACCTAAATTGCTCTATCTAGGTATTTACATAAAAATGCTTATGCAATAATTATTATGATTGGTTAAATCTCCACTTATTCGACGAATGTATCATCGACTGTGCCAAGCGAAGCTGACATAATATTCATCCATATAGACAAGCGAATACAAATCAATAGAACAAATTGCTCGTAATTGACATCATTCACTACAAAAATATCAGATAAGTAAGAGAATCAAACTCACCGTTCGTTCTATAATTTTATAGGTACGAATGAACATTTAAAATAATTGCTTATTAATTTTAAATGAGATCTATTTCGAACCGAAAATTTACGAAATGAGGCCATGAAACTCCGACGAATATAATTTTCAATTCGTAGAGATGCCACAAAGTAAAAGATGCCTGAAGTCTCCATTCATTTTTGTTTCACCAATTACAACGCAAATGCACTAATGCACTGATTTTCCACAAGTCTACAGCCGACAGTCCATAAATATTAGCATAAAAGATGCTTCTTATTAATATTGTAATCAATATTTGTATAAACGAAATCCGCGTAGAGAACATTATTCAACGCCTGGACTAATTAACTAACACACAGTTTCACTTTCAGTAACAAATGACCTGGAATGGAGATGACAAATGTTGTAAGATATAAATTAACCGAACTCCGTGTACACAGAGCCCAGAAATATGACACGAAACATTTAACGCAAAGTTTGAGACGGCTGTTAGATTGTTCTGGAAGGTCTTAACAACACTCGGAATATAGGACTGTGGTTAACGAAGCCACATAAGTTTTAAGTGGCCTCCGGGCGCCCAAGTTTCCACCGTCCGTTTATCCTATACAACAAAGTTATCTGTTAAAGTGTCTACACAAAACATCGTCGGCGCTTATACAAGTTCGATGGCGAAAAAAGAACGTACGTATAGAAAGTAAATCGAGAAAGAATCATTTACAATGAGAACGAAACAAACGAGCATCGTTTGTTATCTCCGAAGCTTTTTTCGTCAATACAAAATGAGTTGTTCTGTGCGCTGACACTTATAAAATGCTTTTTCTATTGTCACTTATTTACCAATTTTGAAAGTAAACATTTGTTTAACGAGATGTGAAACACAGTATAGTAAATCAATGCGCCCGCTGTGACCTTATTGTGTTGCTTGCTTTTAAAGGGACAATGCCTTCAAAATTAAACGAAATAAGAGAGAAAATTTCGTATCTTTCTTTTGTTTTACTTAGATAAACAGACCGACTCAATTTCGGTAACATTCCCATGCTTCGATCAAAGTAAACAAGTAATTATCACATGCTCATTACTTAGTATCTTTTAGTCTTTACCCAGATATAAGTCTCATTCGCTAGTTAAATGAACTGTGAAATTAACATTAAAAATTATTCGGCAGCTTTAAGTACACTTTTAATATTTATAAGTACTTTTTCATAATTTTTTGCGGATGACTAAGTCTCAGACATGAACATTAAAGTAGCCATACAATAATTTTGTGACACACTCAAGAATAGCAATAAATCTGACACTGGAGTGTCAAAGATCATGTAACTTTTTTTCGTGTTGAAATAATTCACGGTTATTGATAGTTAATATTCTCTGTGAAGTCTCTTAATGGCTATCCCGGTTTATTTTATAAAAAAAAAAAAAAAAAAAATTATTATAATTAGTTGTAGCAGCCCCTAGTCGTGGGATGAGTTACAGGCTTGGCAACGCACTCAATGGGCGGACGACCAACACGTCTACTGTCACTTATGTAATACTCCCGACACTGACGTGGTGCGCACGAGACTGTATTGCCCGCGTCAAGAAGATAGTAAATAAACGCATACACTACAATAGTTAACAAGTTATGGCGAAAGTCATGCGCATTCGTGAAAAAAAGGGGAAATAAGCTTACGTAATGAAGTACAAGAAACGTGTGAAATGTATTTTATATCTACGTAAGTAAGAAAACTAAATTTCCACGAAGTTTATTAGGAAATATCGAACTGAAAATGGCGAAAGAGATCTCGTTACGTTGCCAAATTTTTAACTCAGTTAGGGCCTTATAAATTTATACTATTAATAAAATAAAATAAAAAATATTTTTAACAGTTCGATAATAAATATATTTTTGTATTTATCTTCACGAGACTTGAATGCTAAAAATTTATAATAAATAGCATATCAAAACTCGATTGAAAACCAACATCATTAATTTTGGTTTCATGGTAATACGTAGGAGTTGTAAGGCCATAGTACCTAAGAAGGAACAATAAAAAATAATGATATGTAACTGTTTTCATATAAATGGCTAAAATGTGTCTATACTCGTATATAGTAGAAGTTGAAAAAAGAAAGAAAGGATAGCAATATAGTGAAATATACCTCAATATATTTCAATTATCATAAAAAAATAAAAAACAACCTCTGAAGTAGTTTAATCAAACAATGCTTTATTGAATCCTAATCGAATTAAGAGAACATGCTTTATTGAAAGCGTATTAATTTTCAAATCAATAATCTCAAACAAACAAGCTCAGAAACCCAGAGGAACCAAAATCATTCATGTGGTCAAACATGTACGAAAACTCGGCTAATTCTTCCTTGTAATGTCTTTTTGTTGGCAAAGAACATTAATATAAAGGGGTACTAGAAAGTTTCAAGGGCCGTGTTCATACTGACTCTCCAGCAGAATCAACTTCTAATGGCTTCCGAACGTTCTTGTACCATTTGTTACTTAACTTGTAAACTGTCTTTAATTCTAAATGTAGTTTCTAGCTTTTAGTCTATTTATAGAAGGACTTTGTAATGCATTAGTTTTCTACTTAAACAGGTTGGCAGATTGAGTAACTATTTGCGTCAAAGAAACACTTGAATGAATGCTGCATGATTCTTAAAATAAACCTCAAAAATAATATTTTAATGTTAGTAATAGACAAAATTTATTTTCAATTAAATATATAATATCACATCAATTCTGCTTTGAAATGGGGACAATTAATACATCAACAACGGCAAGTGACGGTGGTGACGGTGGCAGCTGGTTAAAGATTTCTCATCACGGACACCGATTTGTCTTCTATGTGTTTATTACGTATTTATTTTACTACTAAATCTATATTAATCTATTTAAAACTGAACTTTAAATGGACCTTGTGTGTCTTGCTTGACAAGATCTCAAGCTGTTTAACTATCTCTCTCTAAGTGCCATATCAGGGGCCATAGACTAAGTAACATTTTAAAAACGACAACGAACCTCGCAAGAATAAAATGTCCACGACGTTGCCGATAACTTTCGACAAGGCCTCTCTATCACGCGCCACGGAACAACCCGCAATTCCAGTCCAGTCCTGTCTTCTGCCCAACTCCTCTTCGCCCCCTCAGTCTTGCTCCTCATGATGAGATGAAGCATATCGTACTTCACACCCCTCAGGACATGACCTAGAAACGTAACTTTACGAACCCTAATACTCGCCAGTAGCTCTCCGTTAGTATTAGCTCTTCGAAGAATTTCCATATTGGAGATCCCATCAGTACACTATACACAAGGCATTCTTCTGTGTAAGCCAATCAAAACATTTCAAACGCCAACATAGCCAACATTTCAAACGCCTCCAATCGGTTCAAGGTATTTACTTTTAAGGTACACGCTTCTGAGCCATACAACAAGATAGACCAAATATAGCATTCGCCATTCGCAGCAGGCGAAGCTTAGTTCAGATTACCGTTGCAAAGTAATTGTCTCATTTTATTGCCTTCAATAAAATGAGACTATAAAATTCAACTATATCCACTCTATATGACTTAAGTATGGTTAGACCACAGACTGTGCTATTATTCACTTTTAAAGTAGTTACAACAAAAAAGAAAAATAGACCCATTCGAATGTAAACAGTTCTAAAAATATTGAGTGGAAAATGTAAGAAAAGGTAAATAGGTACTCTTGTATTCATTTCTGAAGCTGTAATTGCCTGAACAGTGACATGGGGACAAAATCCTTTGGGTGTGCGGAATAAAAGACGACCTCCATCGTGTGTTGTCATTTTTAACCCTTCTCAAGATCGTTAGAAGACGTGTAGAGCTTATAAATGGAGAAAAAAATCGCCTTTATGTAACGGCCATGATGCTCAACACGACAGATCTGTCTAATCGTGTGAACAGTGCAAGTGTTAAACTTAAACCTTTTAAGGGGGTACCCAGGAAATAACATTCTTATTCAATGTAGACATGAAATGACGTGATATTTATAAATTAACTGTAGAACTTACTTTCCCTGCACTACTTTTGATTATATAATTATTTCATCAAAAATCATAATCACAGCCGGCTGGCATTTCCGTTCGTTGCAGTGGATATACCTGAACGTAAACGTAACGTATTTGAGTCTATACTAGAAAATGTCCAAACCTTAATAGCGTGGCAGCACGACCTACTAAATGAATTTCAAATAGAGAAACAAACATTAATACCCCATAATTCAAAAATACTGACTAAAACACCCCGAATAAGTAGCGACTCTATTATTGTGACAGATCAAGTGATGCCAAGGTTAATTTTAGATGACAATGAACCAAAAAAAGGGACTATCCCGTTTTACTTTAGTTCCAAAAAAAACACAGAGTTTTTTCGATCCTAAATCTCATAGTGGAGTAAAAAAATACTTAAGAATTCTCCATCAGAACATAGCTAGTGTGCTATCTAAGAGAGAAATATTGGAATTAACATTTTTGGAGCTTGAGGAGAATCATGCTGGACCTGAAATCGTTTGTTTATCTGAAACATTTCTCAGGGAGGACTGCAAATCTTTTTTGAAATTAAATAACTATCAGTTAGCTTCCGCCTATTGTAGAAATAAAAAAAGAGGGGTACTTGTATACTTACCAAAAATAACATAATTTATCAAAAAATCACAGTATTGGAAAAACACATGACACCAAAAAACTTTGAATGCTGTGGAGTAGAAATTAAAGGAAATAACTTAATTGTCTTATGTTTATATAGAACCCCTATGAGTAATGCAAATAATTTTCTGAATAAATTGGATGAAGTTAATAAATGAGTTACACAATAGATATGGCAGTAAAAAGAGAATTGTTTTGGCAGGTGACTTTAATATAAACACACTGGTAAAAAATAAACTTTCAAATTATTTAAAAGAGCTTGCAAACAATTATAATTTAACCCTACATATAAACGAACCCACGAGGAAGTCCACCTGCATAGATCACATATTGAGCAATATAAAAAATGCAACCTCTAGAGTGATTCCGCTATATCTATCTGATCATGAAACTGCTCAAATGCTGGAGATTCCCGTCAAATCCGTAAAATCAAAACCTAAAACTCTATATATTTACAAAAGAGATTACAGAATGGAAAATCTAGAAAAATTTAAAACATACCTTGGCAATTTGACTTTTATGGAAATATTTCACTAATGGAAAGAGGGATAAACGGGGACTGTTTATGTATATAAAAATTGCACCACGGGCGAAGCCGGGGGCGGGTCGCTAATGAGATATAAAATCATTGTCCTTGATAATGAAACCATTATTTTTATTCAAAAAAATGAAACCTTTCACCAATCATTATGAAAATATATGTATTTCAAATTTTCAATACAACTTCTTTTATTTTTTATTTTTTCAAATCTTCACTTATAAGAATATAACCTTAAAAAGTGCGATAAAACAAAAACATTTTATTATACCGATAAAAGTGCTTAATGCAATATTCGGAAACGAGAATTCTACTTAATATCTAGATCCGAGCATTCATAAAGTTCCTGGTGTTCGATTGCCAACAATAGCTGAGCGAGCAGGAATAACTCATTCCCGTTTTGAAATATTAAAAAGTGAAATGGGGTACGCGGACCAGCGAGCTCAGTGCAATGAAGCCACCCAGAAAATTGATTCTCCGCGCACCATATATCATTTTCATTTGCGAAGATTAATGTCGTCATTAGCGTTTCGATTCGTTATGAATCCATCAAATAAACAGCGTGACTCTAAAGCGCTACACTCTAAAAGCGTGAATGGTTATTCGGAAAAAAAGGGGCAAAATAAAATTAATCTTGCAGTACACACTATCAACTTTTTTGGCCTTTCTTCCAGGCAATCCTGATTAATAATCATGTACCTCTTAAAATAAATTTATCACTGTCTAAGTAGTAATAATGTCTAGTAGTCGTATTGTTGAAGTCACGCAAAAACTTCCTTATTAAATCTCTTTTAAATCAGGTAAGGATATAGTATAATTTCAAGATTGTAACGTCTATTTTCAATAACTAACTTGTATGTGTGATTTTAACCTTTAGATGAGTTTTAATTTTAAATTTTAAGAGAGTTTACCTCTATTGTATAAATATGGCCAAAATTTGATCGATACCAGGGTTTGATATCTTTAATTAATTTAATGACCTTACTTAAGATGTTAATAATTCCATATTTTACAAAAACTCCTGCAAAGGTTTATTTTAATATAATTCTCATATAAAAATGCTTATACCTGATGGATATTACCAATAAATTTCTTGTAATTAGGTTTGAATAACTTTAAACCTTTAAACAGTTTTAGACGCTAAAAAGTTGCATTGCTGTCTCTACATATTTTATTACTATCGCTATGCTATACTTACAGAAAGTTTTTACTAACAGTCAAGTGCATAAATATGTTTCCAAAGAATCAATTCATAAACATGTTTTTAAAAACGTTCATTATAAACGTGCACATAAAAGCTGTAATAAATATGTTTCTAAAAACTGTCATAATAAATATACACATATATCGTCTATTATTGGGAAATCTTAATATATAAAAATGAATCCCTATTTCCAATTTTAATTCGGTTTTGACTAGTGGAACATTTGTGAAAACATATTATTATAACATACATATATAGTATTGCAATGGTTTAGTGGGTACATACTTACTTTTACACTGACTGTACATTCGCATATGTTTATCAATATTAAATAATATATTCATAATTATTACGCAGCTTTATCATAAAAATATTGTAATTCGGTGCTGTATGAAAATAATTAAAAGGAAATTTCTTCACGGCCTCTACATCAGCATCAGCAAGCTCACGTATAACTAATGTATTTTAAGGCGTGAATGAAAATCACCTTAATAATTTAAAATTATAACAGAAAATGAAATTTTCTATATTATTTTAAATGTAAGAAAATCTCTAGAGTTATCTAGAAGCTGTCCTACTACAAATAAATAATCAGGAATGTAGCGTGTAAGGCGACACAGAGAGATATGATAGGATAAGATAAATTAGGCTCCAGTGCACTGAAAATAAGAGAGCAAAATATTTGTAATTTCATCGTTGTTTTTCAAGAAGACACGAGATGCAGGAAACAGTTAATATGTCTCACCAAAGAAATATGTGATCATTGTATACCCATTAACATGATTGGTATCTCATTCAACAAGAAGCTAAGGTATCGCTTTACAAACCCTTCAAATTAATACTCATTTCTATTAGTGTCAAGCGTTCGCGTCAGAGGTAAGTAATGTAAATGACTGAGAAACAACTTGGTCCAAGTTAAAGTTACCTAATCCCACCGCACTGGATATAATCGATTAATCCGAAACTTAGAAGGTTTTCAACGCCACCCTCTCTCTCACTTGAGGGTATTTCATGACATAGTTTGAGCGGCTTGTCACATTCTATTCAAAGGAATATACCCGAATTAATCGAACGGATATGTGATTGGATATTTTGCATAGAAACAGCCTTTTAGAAACATGAATGATTTACTGTGAATTATGAAAATATGTGACTACCATTTTACTTATGGCTCATTGTGTTACAAGTTTAATAAATTAGTTAATATTTTTATCAAGTATTATTACTTAAGTGTAATATAATATAATATCTATATGTATACATATAATAAAATCGTAAACGAGCTGTGCCTGTACATAAAATATTAAAAAAAGCCATTTTTACACGTGCTTATGTTACCGAGGTAAAAGAAAGTTTTTAGAATTTTTGTCTCTTTATCTGTATGTCTGTCTGTTTGTGCGTTTGTGCACGCTAATCTCAGAAACGGCTTAACCGATTTGAATGCGATTTTCACTGGTGTATTGTAGCAAGCTTCCCGTAACATTTAGTGTTTGTTTCATTGCAATCGGTTCAGCTAGTAATATAATATAATATAATATAATATAATATAATATAATATAATATAATATAATATAATATAATATAATATAATATAATATAATATAATATAATATAATATAATACAATACTATATAATAGGTTGGGGAAAAAGTTTCTTCGCATTTTATACTCAACACTTTTTTTTTTTTTTCAAAGTTTATTTACATTTCATTATTTTGTGTACCCAGCTTTTTTCAAATTAGTCAAAGCTGTTTTGTGGTCAATTCCCAGTTCTTCAGCTATATCGTAACTACTGATATGCTGATCTTGCTCTACTTTTTCAAAAATGGCGTCCATTTTATCCGTAAAAGGGTAAAATCAGAGTGAGGTGTGCATCTTTGACATCAAAATTCCTGGATTGAAAACACCTAAACCAACTTTGTGCTACTCTTACTTTCACTGCATTAGGTCCTTAACTGTCACTAATTTTTTTCCCGGCTTGCGTTGCATTCTTCCTTTTTCGTAATAAATTTTTAAAATGTTAGATTCACTCATTTTGATACAAAGAAAAACAAATGAAAAATAGCTGGAAACAACATTTTACTACTTTGTTTCTTTTTTGAAATGTAACCTTTTAATGTCATCAAAACCAGCCAGATACAAATAGTACAGCCAAAGAGATTTACATTACAAGTTTATACATACTATATATATGTGCGAAAGACTTTTTCCCCGACCTAATATTATATGACTTAACGATCAACACCAGTTGATATCAAAACTAAATAATCTGAACTTTGGAATAAACAGATAGCTTTATTTTTTAACGTAGGTATGGAAGAAAAATTGCATGAAGCCCGGGGCGATTGCCTGGTCTATACTAATCAACCGCCTAAATATAATAATAAAGTTTTTACCAAATAAAAGACGATATAATATAACAGACGAACGAAAATAAGACAAATAGATTTATTCTGTGGTATAGACGCACGGCATTCGAACTTGCGCTTTTTGCGAGTCGGTAACCCAGCATTCCGACCATTGCCCCTGGTGTATCACTGCTATCTAAATTACCGTTAAGTTGCTGTCACTATCACTAGTAACAGATATTGTAGAATGTTCAGATACTTTAGAAGTCTTATTAAATCTACTACACGTTTAAATTATACACGATATGTATGTTTTCAGAAAAATCTTTCGAAATGAATCCACGTGCGGCCGAGGGCATAAAAAACAAATTTCATTACAGTTGGATATGGAGCGCTTGGAAAGTTAAACAAGTTAACGCTGGGAGGTTTAATATGCATGTAACTTTTGCCCAAGGCTTCGCGTAAAAGCCTTTGTACTTCTCCAAGTATTCCCACATTAAACGTGAATTGTGCCATTTAGATCAATGAGAACAAAGATCTAAAACAGATCAGGGGTCATACAGTTCCGAAAGTAGAGTGTGAAAAAATTACCACTTCGGTACTTATCACCGTAACAATAATTTAATCCAGGACTTAACTCTATCTACGTGCCAGGTTTTATCCAAATTAGTACAGTGTTTAGGCCTGCTTTAGTAACAATCATCAAACATATTCACAAATATTTATAAAACTGTAATCACAATAAGTTAGTTTTACTTATTAAAATAAACGTGAAATTGATCATTCGTATAAAATTGTGATTCTAAAATTGTTAACATAACAATGTAAATGTTACGGTAAGTGTAATTAGTGTGATTAGTATTAATACATGTAATAACCGGTTATTATTAGTAATTACTCGTACCCCATTATTTGGTAAATGTGATGAAAACTGTGAAATTTATCACTTTTACTAGTCTTTATTAATAATTAGTTACTGTCTTCGGTAAAAGTAATAAAATAAACAAGAAACGATGTTTTTTCGTCAGTATTTGTTAGTAATTTTAAGATTAAATTTATACCACAGTATTTATTGGTAACTAAATAAATATTAACAATGTGCTAAATAAATATTAGAGCCCGTTGGATGAGTGGTTAGAGTGCTTGCCTTAACGCTCTGTTTTAGGGTCCCCGGCTTCGATACCCAGCAGGGTCAACTTTGAAAATGAACTTTTAAAATTTGGCTCTGGTCTGGAAGTGGTGGCAGGGCGCACTGCATTTCACAGTCATTTGGGCAGCCTGTCTGACGGCAGTCACCGCCCCCTTACAGAAGACCACCTTGAAATAACAGTACGTGTGCTGTTGAGTTTCGGTGAGTGAGTAAGGGATGCCAAGATTAAGGATAAGGGATGCTTTAACCTTAATCCTATTGTAGTCAGCAGCGCACTAGCAGCAGCTGTGGCGTTGCTTGTGTTAGGCTTGCTTGTGTTAGGCGACGATAGCCATCTACCATCAAGTGGACCGTCAGCTTGTCTGCCGATCTTAACATAAAAAATTAGATATTACTAAAATCAGATAGAAACGACGGTATTAAAATTATACAATTATAAAATCAACATTAAAATTTTGATTTTATGCCTCCATTGCTCGAAACAGACGCTTATAGCGTACGTTATATTTCAAAATTTATTAATTATTAATAATAACCGGTAAAAGTAAATAATTCTTGGTAATTAATAATAAAAATTGGTAATATTAATAATTTTCAATTATTCACACTTACCTACATTCAGTTGGCATTTTTCTCAAAATTGCAATGCTAATGTAAAACTGCTCAAGTTAGTGCGCCTAAAATCTGAACCGGCAGCCAATTTAAAGTTTTGAAAACGCTTATTGTGGCGATCCAATTTACCGAGTGCTCTTTTCCCAGAAATATTCCTTGAGCAACCTTTGTAGCCAAATGTGTTTATCTCTTTCCTGCAGCTTAACGTCGATGTTATTGGGCTTAGCCAAATTTTAAATAACACAGAACTAAATTGGAATGTAGGAAAAACTTTAAAAAAATAACGCTTCCAGTCTGAATTTTGCATATCTCTTCCTATGTGTCAGGAAATACGTTTAAAATATTGGATGCGTTTTGGAAATGTATGCAGCGCGACAAAAATCTATTTGGGCAGATAATTAAATTCTTGTTGGCATATCGCACAAAGCAACCATAATGAAATTCAGTTGGGAAGCGAACAATTTAATAGAATGGCTTTTTACTAAAAAGAGTTCACAATTGCCTTCAATGTAAGTTTTCATTTCCGAGGCTGGCGAGCTGTTTCGCGGAAATGTCAATCTCTGAGCATACTCGTACATATAAAGAATAAAAGAAAGCAAGCTACAATGCAATCGCCTTCTATTTGCACATAAAACGAGAACATTTAGTCATTACAAAAGCTTTAGTCTTTTGTTACAGAGTAAACACTAAATTGGTCTATAAATAAGCCCCCAAAATTCCACTGGAATTTAGGAAGGCTTTAGGTCCGCAAGCCAGCAGAACAAAAGGACATTCTCCAAACGCAGGGCCCTACGGTTGGCAAAACAAGGGCAAGGAATTTTAATAAAATCCTTATTATCTATTCACAGCAGCAGTTACGTACTTTTACGAGCTGAACGGCTACGCACAAGTTTCGCGGCGAGATCGTTTCGCGATTTCTGTGTCACAACTTCGTCATTGCCTTTATGTATACTTTTTACATTCAATTTAATTAGCCTTACAAGAAACAATAAGCAACAAAAGAATCAAGCTACACATTGGATTGTATAACATTGAGTATTTGTTTTGAATTAAGGGTCGTCTGTGGAACTTCATAAGTCCAGCTAGGTGGACTATTGTGTGGTATATAAAACAGAGAAAAGTCCAAAAAGCATTTCATTTAAGAAAAATAAAATTGATAAAATGTGAGAGTAAGAATGCTGTCGCAAAACAAAGGTAAGAACAGTTGATAGGGCGACATAGCGATAGATGACAAATCGTCGCGTAAAACTCGCGCTGTCTCTCGGACACTCCTCGTTCATCATTGTCACAATATTCCCGTGGAAAGCAGCGGGAATTACGCACGCCAATTCGTACATCAAAAATTAAACAGAGGAAAGGCAACGCGTGATATGTATCTGTCAAAAAAGATACATAGTCTGTTATTTTTTAAGCGAATGTGAAAATAAAACACATTTTATGTTTCCTTTTTATTTTTTAAACGGAACCACACCCTGCGGTTTTATCTCATTTTACATTAATACTTTCCTTTATAAGAAAGTAAATACCCCACCGCGTCTCAATGTATATATATCTATATGGAAATCATAAAAAATGGATGAGTTTGAGTGGTTTTGCCATGAAAACGTATATATTATAGACTATAATTCACATAAAATTGTTATTTAGTTATAGACATACCTAATATATAGGCGGATAGCTAGTAAACAAGGTAAGGGTGTGTACTTGAGACACAGATAAACCTGAAACGGGCCAAGGTTTACCTGAAAGTTTGTAAATATTATACCTACGAGAAAACTCCTTCGCGTTTCAACAACATAGTTGCAACGAGACGACTCTGAATGGCTTGTCTTGAATGACGTGAATTTGCTCACCTATGTTCGTACTTTTGAACTTATACAATTCTCTGTAGCTTACGTTTGATGTTTTTCGTTGTTTTACACAGTTACTATTCTTTGTAAAAAGCAATAAAGGAATCTCGGTATACCTTTCACGTCCAAACCAATGAACCCCTTTGAATGAAATTTGCTATGAAGACAGCTTAATCATCTGTTCAAAATAAACCTATGTTTTATTGTGATTATTTCTAAATTCTAATGGTGAAAGCAGAAACAATATCTATTCATCTATTCTATCTATTCTATACATATAATATAATACAATCGTAAACGAGCCATATCTGTACCTACATTAAATATAAAATATATATAAAAAAAAAACAATTTATACACGTTTTGCTTATGTTACCGAGGTCAAAAAAACAGTTATCAGAGTTTTTGTCTGTTTATCTGTGCGTTTATGCACGCTAATCTCAGAAACGGCTTAACCGATTTGAATGTGGTTTTCACTTTTGTATTGTAGCAAGTTTCCCGTAACATTTAGTGTTTGTATCATTCCAAAAGAGTTACGCGCTATACCTACTGAATACCACGCGTACGAAGTTGCGGGCTCAGCTAGTTATATACTTTTATGTCGATAATGCGTTTCAGCGGGATTATGCGATTATTTCGTTTATTAACTCATGTCTCATATAAACTGACAATATAGTAAATCTGCAATGTCTGAAATTATTTTACACTAGTTGAGCCTGTGTCTTCGTACGCCTGGTATTCGGTATTCGGACTTTTTTTGCTTGTAAACCGATTGGAATGAAACAAGTTTCTGAGATTAGCGTGCACGAATGCACAAACATACAGAAATTCTAAAAACTATTATTTTTACCTCGGTAACATAAGCACAACGTGTACAAATTGCTTTTTTTTTTAATTTAATGTACAGACAATTTCATTATAATGTGTACCTAAAGATTATCTATGAGCCAACGAAACATTCAGTCCCCTTTGAATCGAATGTATGCCATGAGGTACAGGGTGTATCGGTGGGGAGAAATAAATTTTTGATTACGAGTCTCTCAGCTTCATTGGTATTCTTGAGAGAAGCTACCGATACGACCTTCAGGCCGGGTCCGCACTTAGCGGTAATTTACAGTTTAATTACTGGTCCTCTTGTGCCGTGGGTCGAGAGTAGCACCGACATCGAATTTATGTTTCGTTCACCACTAGACAGCTAACGAGTTCTGGTGCCTTTCGTGCAACACAATCTATATAGTCGTATGAGCATATTACCGTCATTATAATTCGGGACACATCGATGTTTATAGAGATACAACAGTTCGGGCTGATTAAAGCCCGAACTTGGAGTGTAGTGTCTATGTATAATTAACGTCGCTTTGATGTTCATTGGAAATATATTAGTTTACTCACGGCCCTTCTGGCAGGTACAAGCTCAGAGTGGGAAGAACGTTTCCACTCCTTGAATGCTTCCAACACAGGTTCCAGTCCAGGTCGGGCTTGCACCTTGAAGTCTTTATTTCACGTGTGTATTACAAAAGATTACCTGCTCTAACAAGGAACCTGCTTTTAGCATTTTTCCAAAGAAAAGTGAAGTTTTATTAATATTACACGAATGTCTTGTTTAAGGAATTGACAAACGCGATATTCGGAATTGCGAATCCAAATATAGTTTTTATATCTGGCGCCATTTGTAATGATTAAAATGACCAAGCACAAGCCGCATGAATGCCACCGCATGCAATTATGCAATTATTAGTTTGAGAAAGTAGTCGAAAAAAAATTATCCATTTATTTGATTACATAATATCGACAGTTTAAAAACAGAAACAAGAGGATTGGGGGGGTTATTTAATGAGTGATTTTTGAATAAAAATTACGATAAATCTATATCTACACATATAATAAAATCGTAAACGAGCCGTGTCTACATTAAATACATTTTTCAAAAAAAACTATTTGTACACGTTGTACTTACGTTGCCGAGGTCAAAAAAATAGTTTTTAGAATTTTTGTCTGTTTGTCTGTGCGTTGTATTGTACCAAGTTTCCCGTTAACATTTAGTGTTTGTTTCATTCCTAAAGGTTTACAAACAAAAAAAGTAACGCGCTATACCGAATACCAGGCGTATACGAAGTTGCGGGCTCAACTAGTTCATTAATATAGATATTAATTTCACTTTTTATGTGACAATATCATTCGCAAAAATTTCTATGATTTTACAAATGCGTATTTGAATGCGAATATTCGTTACATCAATAGAGCCTAATATATATAATCTCACATTACACAGTGCTCTGTTTCGGATTGGGTAATGTAAGTATGGTATACCGCCTGATAAAGATACAAATTATCCTTCTAGAAGAATCGGTGCTGTAGTCCATTCTAGCATCCATCTGAGGTCATCAAATGAAGCATCTCGCGAAAGTAAGTGAAATGAGAAAGGATCCATATTAAGCGTGCATCTGGTGACGTTGAAAAATAGTCGCCAATAAGTTTTGTTTCGCGTTCGGTTCGATCGTCCGTCACTGTCGGCGTGGTGCGACGTCGTCGCCCTTGTGTCGCAACCAATAAACGTCGCAAAGTCAGAGCGACCAACGTGACGCTCGTACACATAGCCAACTACTACAAACCACATTAACTACTCCAAAGTGCCTCCATCAAACAATGTTACACTCTAAGTAGGTACTAGTCACGCGCCATTTCTCACTGATCCAATTGCAAGCACAACGTAATCCCATGTAATTCCAGATTTATATGATAACTATACATATAAATGGATCTTAGTGAATTCGAAGTCATAAAAGTGCAGCTTCAAGAAAATAATTGCAACAATATCATGACATTGTATCTACGGTTAGTTGTTTGTTAGATCATATTGTCAATTTGCGTTTGTTTCGTTGTTGTTCCTTGATTTATTTCTAGTAATAAATATGATAATCATGTAATTATTAAATCTAACTGGTACAGAAATTCATAACAGACTAATACTTCCAGTCTTCACAGCATTGAAATAGAAGTATCAAAATTAATAAACACAATTAATAATACGAGCATAGTAAGTATATGGTTGGAAAATCTTTTTTTTATATTTTACTGAACGTCTTTAAGATATTAGGATAAAATGGTGTAAATCTCCACTTAGATAATTGCTTAAAGATAGGCGGTAAGTTAGATGCTCTTATCGAATAATTTAGATGTTATCCGAGTAACTCCGCAGAGTTCTTTAAAGCTTAATAAAAGCTGTTCGACCCAGTTCAGTTGGGAACTACGACCTTAGCTATTTGTAGCGTAGGATTACAAAAGTGGCTCAACGAAACTGGTAGCAATGTAAAATTAAGCTGGGTACGAAACAGATTTAGCCTTCAGGTAAGGACAATGCCGTAGCAATGTTTCAGCTCAACGGGCAAAGAAATGGCCGACGTTAGCATACATAATGTGCTCGGACAAAGCGGGATTTATTTGAGTGCCACGTTCCCGCCGCTTCCACAGCAGCCCATGCTCGCCACTGCGAAGGCAAGACGAATCGTACATTGTTAAATGTTGTGAATTCACGCTATATATACTTCACAACACGCTGCTCAGCTTCGGTCCTTGAAGAACATAAATTATGTCTCGAGTAAACCTCTCTTTGCCAATTAAATGAACAAACAATTGTGGCTTGAAACGAAACTTTAATACATAATGGATGTTTTATATATTCAATTTAAAATATCAAGTTAGGACATTATGAATTACAAATGACTAGTATCAACGAGAGATTCGCATTGTACATGCAATGTACGACACGCGATTCGTAAACAGCTTCTACAATTGTTCGTAAAGTTAAAGTTGACAATAGAAAAGAAAAATAAATATAACAATTATTAGATTAATTTAACACAGCTTATAACTTTTTTCGCTATCGTAGAGGGAAGTCATTTTGTAAAATAGTCGTAAAGTCTTTATAATTACCATACGAAATACTAGTAGGTGTGGGTCACACATTATTAGAAAGCTCCTGTGAATCAAATTCGTTTTTGTACCAGGAATTTCTTCGTATTAAAAAGCACCATTATTACAGTGGCGAAAGTAACACGTTCGACTCTTTAACAGCTATCAATAAATACATTTCGTAGGTAACTATAACCGATTCTTTTTTTTTTTCACTAATAAATAAATTACACTGTAAAGCCACAGTATTCCCGTAAGAACCTGTAGTGCAATAATATGTTATCCCCGTTATATAGGACGCGTGGCAGGCTAAATGGAAGTTTGTTGTATACAGGTACTCGTATGATGAAGAAAAACATCATTAGCCGACCTGCTTGAGATGTTAATGAAACTCAGTTCTTAATAGAAACAAGCATATTAAGAGTTATTGAAAATTCTAAGAGATGCAGTAAAATTTCTAGGCAGCGCCAAGTAGAATTTTTGTAAAACTAAATCGGCAGCGCACTCGCATACCCTGGTGTTGCTTGTGTACTTAGACAACATTAATCACCTACCATCAAGCTTACCGTTAGTCCGTCTGTACTCTTTATGGACATAAAAAGGCACAATTAATATACGGGAGCTCCAACAGTGTGTGCATCGTGCTAAATGCACAAAGGGAATAAAAATTTAAACCAGACGAAAAGTCAACGTTAAAACAAAAATAAAAAAAAGCAGAAAGTCTGTTAAAAACAATTCTCACATAGCTAACGGGCAAAAAATATTAAATTCTTCTTCACAGTATTCGGTAAGCATCTGCCTTTGTTTCAAAACTCAGTTCTTCCTAAGTCGTCGCTTCTTGAACTTTATGATTTATGGAGTTTACCCGCGCTTCACACGTTAACTTATGCCCAACATTTGGTTAGAATGGCCCGATAATGCTGAAAGCTTTAAAATTAGAAAAAACTACTCGGTACATAATATGTTCGTCAATTTTATATTGATCATCAAAATAAAATTAGTTTGATCAGGAACTATGCAATATGTGCGCTTTCTAAGCAAAGTGTGAACGTTATTCAAAAGTGTGTATACTTACATAAGAATAAATAAGTTATTCTTATGGCACTTAATAATAGACTATCAATGGGCGTTCCACGGTTAAAAAGAAATACAAAATATTTCTGTGAAAAACCAAGTGGCATGTAACTCTCTGAAATTTCTTGTTAGTTTGAATAAAACCTTATAAAAATAGTTCATGAATATTAGCCCACACAAGTCAACAGGCGAAAATTTTGAAGTTTGTTTGATTTTATTAAAATACAAAATAAATATTATCGAAATAATTTTAAATCGAAAAAAAAAATTAGATTAATTTTATTTATTTGTATATATCAAGTAAAACTATCACAGAGGTAATACTTGTCTGTGTTAAATGAGTTAATGTAGGACCAACAGTGGTATCTTACATTCCAGCTTATGTCTTCGCAGGTAAATGGAGATTATATTATACCTAAGTGCTATTTTTACTTTGCGTGTGCAATAACAATTCCAGTGATTCGTAAAGAACTCTTTTAAATTGCACATCTGAATCAGAAATAAAAACAAAGTTATTCAATGGAAATATTCAAGAAAGACAAATATATGCAACCGATTTGGTTTCACTTTGTAACTGAAATATTAATTGATGGAAACAAGATATCAGGCGAATAATCTAAAAAATATATTGCTTTGAATTTCCTGTGGATTTTTTTGTGGTAATAAAGGGTTTTATTTACAAGTAGGTAAGCGTTATTAAAAGGAAGGTAATCGAAAAATAATAATAATAAGGTTAACGTAAAATAATGTACGCATTCAAAGCATATCCCCACAATGCAATATTTTCTTCACCTATAAATAATGAGAATAAACTAATGTGAATAATAATATCGTTTGCTCACAAGTTTATGGTACAGTTAAGGAGGGATAATCTGAATAAATGCGAGGTCTATTCCATCCGAAGACGTTCAATCAGACTTTAAGGCGGTGTAGCTCGGGCTGGTGTTGTAAATTTATATTCGCTGAGGACGATATTCAGAGAGTTTACGCATTATGCATGCAAAGGGAGGTTGTGAGGTCCAGAGGATCATCCCCTCTATATCGGCCTGAAACGCCTACGGCTCGCGTCAATGATAACAAACTGACAGTTTGAAATAAAATATTTATACATATACATAGAAAAGTTTGAAAAGATTAATGCTATTGTCGATGGCAGGCATATATTTTCCTCCTCGAATAATTACAAAAATACTACCGTCTTTCACATTTCTACAGTTTTGTCGTGAAACAAATTATGAATAAAACAGTCATAGTTCTTGGTTGTCCTGGTTCTTAAATAAGTTTAGTATATACTAATTAAAATTAGTCATAATTAGTTAAAATTATTTCAAAATTTAATTAAGATTATTCTGAAGTAAGATTAGAATTTTCACCCTTAATTCATAACAATAAATGTCGCTTAAAATGACAGTGACCATTTCTAAGATTTACTTTAAATAACTTAGTAAGAGCAATTAAGTGAAGATACAACTTAGATTTTGGACTTACAAAAGTACCTACTGAACAAAACAACAACCGTCTTTTTGATTAAAAAAGCGGAAAATTAAGTGAGTTTTAAGAGATGCTCGTCAAGAAAATGACTTTTTAAATATTCATCGGCCTCAGGCAGGCAGACGGAAGCGAATAGCGAGAAATATTCAATTAGACACATGAAAAGACCTCGTTGAACACGAAGAATTAAAACACTAACAAGCCGTAGAGCGCTAACAGAAAATGAACAACGTTCGCCTTTTAAAAGCTTTGTAATCGTTGTTATCCACTTTTCACAAGAGTTTTTAAATGTAGTTCACATTTTGTCGATTAACAAGAAACTCTAATCAAACAGACTAAAATGGAATTATGTTTGAAAGGAATACATACAACGATCTATATTTATACATATTATATAATAAAGTCGATGTCCGCCTTTGTCTGTTTCTCCGCTAACTTCTTCTAAAACACAAAACTAATTTTGATATGGTTTTCACTGATATAAAGAGCGGTAAACGAAAAAGGTTGTTGTATTTATGTATAAATTATAAAGCTGTCAGAAGAATCCAACTGGGTTAGACTGCTTTCGGGAAGAAGAAAGAAAGGTTCAGGTTTCGGGAAGAAGAATACAAGTTAAGGAAATATCCATCCATATATTCATGCAGCGATTCACAATAGCACACGTGCTTTCATTTCACGGGTGGTAAACTGCGAACGCAGTAAGAAATTACTTTTACTTTTCCATTGCTTAGAAAAGGCAGAGAAGTTAATTAATACTTTACATTTTTATACTATAAATGCACTGACAGTCAGTTATCAACCTCCTTCGAATACAAGACAAATATTTTCAAAGGTGAACTCCCTACAGTTATTGTGTATTATTCGGGAATTAGATTTAAACGAAAACCATTATATGTAACACACTAATTAACGTAGCTTAGAATGTTTTTAATATTTTTTTAAAGCAATGATAAACACATACTTTAATCTACATCTATATTAATATTATAGAGAGAAAAGATTGAATAAATTCAAAAACTACTAACAGATTTTAAAAATTCTTTCAACTACAGAAAGCAAAACTGTATTTTCAGCGAGTAACATAGGCAGTATTTTATTTAAAAAAATAGTAGAGATCCCTACGAAAATGACAATAATGTAACCCAAGGTATCAAAAATTTGTCTATAAAAGCCATTAATTGGCGTACGCTGCAAAAACTATTTATGATACATAAAATAATGTACTACATGTCTATTACTATCCACAAAAAAGTTATATATTTAAGTTGCAAGTTGCATTAAGTTATATGTTTTTGCAGAAAAATTGCATCCGGGGACGGGTTGCTGGAAAGCACTATTGGCATATCGGTATATGCTATGTATTACACTTTCTCGAGACCATTGCCATTTTCGTGCACAATGGGTGGCCCACGCGCATTACTATCAATAAAGACTAAAATTTCAGATTACGTCCGTTTGGGTATATCATAGTTATGAATATAGACAAATTAATAATGTTATTTCACGCGGGGAGGAGATCCATATGACATTCTTATTCACTAAAATCCTCTCTATAATGAGAGGCCATGGACAATCCTTTGTATAACGCCACAGAAGGGAAGGCCAATACCTGAAATCTTTTTATTGCGGGCTTCCAATAACTAATAATCATAATCAGACGTTGAAATAAAGTATAATTACCAGAATTCGTAGCTGAAATCCTTGGTTCGCTGAATGAACACAAATACCACTATACCGTGCTATACCACGGTAATGTAGTAGTGACGATTGTTAATACTGTTTAATATTCAATAGGTACGTATACAATAAAGCTAGTATAGAAACCACATTCTGATTTAAATGACATTCCAGCGATACCATGGTTACCCGCAGAATTCTGAGGAACTATTGGATCACGAGTCGCATACCGCCTAAATAGCAGCATTCAGAACTTGAAGTGAATTAGTGATGACGTAATAGACCACATAAACGTGCTCAACTGAAATTCATAGCCGTTTTACATTTACCAGTACTTCCTAGAGACGACTAAATGTGTATGGAGAATAAAACAAAAAAAAGTAAAAAAAGTAAATTAAGTGAAAATAAAGTCAATAAAGTGAAGTAAGTATGAGAAAGTTTATGAATGTTTATTAATCGGCAGATATTCCATGTTCTGGACCGTTCACTGCCGTTGTAAAATAAATTTAGTACATTATAGTGCAGAATTTACTCAATTTTTCATTCAATAAATCTCACGAGCAAGGCCGTTTGAAACAGATAGTAAAAACATAATATACGTAAGTTTGATGTAATTCTTCGCTGACACTATAAGTAAATCACCAAAGAGAACAATATATTGTGGGGCGTAGCACAAATAATTTTTTTTAAAGAAATTTTAAACCTTTTACAACAATCGCTTCGATATACCTACTGAATAATATATCAACACCTATTAATATAAACACTAACAGAAAGCAATATCAAAAATAAAAACTAAAAGCAAAACATTTTGAAGCCTATGAAGCTTGTCCTATACTAAAGCTAATGTTTCATGACTAGATTTCCGCGGCTTTTCTCGCGTGATATCCTGAAAAAAGTCGGTACTATTTACCTCTTATGCCACGAATCTAGGTATCAATATCTAGGTAGGTTATAATATACCGTATACTAGCAAGCCAGTAAGTTGTATTATAATAATATTCAGGAAAGGAAGCTCGCTGGCTTCAGTCAAAACAAATTATCGAAAATTCATAAATCATATTAAGAGTCGTCCGTGCCTACATTATTTGTGGAGCCTTTTCGAGACGTCACTTTATATTGATGAATGGCATTAAGCCAGTGCTAAACGATGACATTCTGTTGTATATTAGATCATAAAAAATATTGCGATTAAACATTTTATACAGTCAATTCAATCTGAATATCTTTTTTAAAAGATTTATATTATTTGGAAACATAAGTTTAAAAATAACAAATTAATGTCTAATCAGATTATGACAGACTCTAACAATTTAGTTTAATATTTGTGATTCCTATTAAAAATATATGTTAATTTTAATTTTTCTATCTCTTGATAAATATGCATCATTATGTAGGACATTTCAATAAATCGATATCATTTTTCATTCGTGTTTATTTTAGTGTGAGAGAAATATTTAAAAGTATATTGAATGTGAAAGTGAAAGTAACTCTGTCTGTCTGTCTGTTCTTTCACGCCTAAACCGCTGAACTGATCATTATGAAATTGTGCATACACGTTGTCAGGGGTGCAGGAAAGGACATATGGTACCTTTCATCCATAAGAAAAGTACTGTTCCCAAGTTATCATCTAACGCCTGACAAAGCTATAACTGCAATAAAGGTGTTAAGCGTTACATTGCTCATATATTAGTCAGGCATTATTAATTACTTATAATACAGAATGTAATACACATTTTTAAAAACGTGAAGCAAAATAAACTAAATAATATTCAACTGAACTACTTCACCATAAGATTCAGTGACATCGTAGAATTAGGTTACGGTTGTAGTTTGCAGTTTAGGAATCTCTTTATCCGATAATTAAGTATTCGTATAAACCAAGAGCAGTGATAAACAACGCTTCAAACAGCTAGATTATTTTTTAAACCAACTACAAAAACCAGAGCGTATTTCTTTCTACCAGGGCTTTTTAACCTGAATTTGGTTTGTTCGGATACCGTAAAACATAGCCGGCCGACCGCAAAGTTAGGGCCATTGTTGGAATAGTTTGGGTGCCTAGTTGAACTAACCAATTGACTAGCCACTAAACAATTCCATCAATGAGCTACTAAACAACTACGCAGTAACCTACGTAATTAGTTACTTATATCTTATCCTTTCCGAGCTTAGTAATTGAGACAAACTCAGTTAAATTCTATTATACACACTCACAGTTTTGTTTCTGTAATTTTTTGTAAATCCGCGTAGGCTTCCGTAGTACTATACCCTACAGAAGCTCCTCATAGAGAAGAGAGTTGGAGATTTTAGACCTAACTATGCCTATATATATAACATAAGTAGGTACATATGTTAAATATTATCAAGTTATACCTACTGATACATTAATATTGGTTTATAATTGATACTGTGATTGATACAAATGTAATACCTACGTATGTGTTTAAAAGTATCGGTCATATACCGATATGACTACCGATGTATACTATATAATGCGTCGGTATATACTAATATACTGACGCAGTGGTAGGCGTCGCGTGACCAAGCAATTTATTTAAAACTAGCTGAGCCCACAACTTAGTGCGCGTGATATTCAGTATGATACTTTTTTCTTTGTAAACAAACCGATTGGAATGAAGCAAACACAAAGAGCGTTATTACAAAAAAGATAAACAGACATTGAACATGTGTCTAAAAATTTTTTTATTACAAAAGCTTGTTTAAGCAGTTAGAGTTAGGCACGGTTTAAATAAATACTTTTCATATTTAAATACATGTCAATACTTGTCGAAGCCTCAAAGTTAGTCTAAACTGCTTTGTCTCTAATTTTCGCAAGTTGTATTTAGTGGTGTGGTTATGATTATGATGAATTTCGGGTTGTTTTACCTTTTATTCTTGAACCCAATTTTGTTCACGTTCACGAATTTTTATTTTAATATTGCAATTGTCCATTTCTTCCACATTACTTGAAATAATTTTTATTTATATTATACTCATTTGACAATGAGTAATGACGATTGACAAGTCTTGATAAACACATTCCATTCTTTCAACCGATCACTGTTCTATGTGTACAATGTACTCATTATATACATAAGTTATGGTTCCAAAACATACTTATGGCGGTGTATTTAGAGCAATAATTAATTTATAATCACACACGCCACTGTTTTATTTATATATAGATAATTTTAAAATATTTTTCTGCGTAGGATATTCTATTGGCACATAACAAATTTGCATAGAAAGGAACGTTTCGGATTGAAACAAATGAAGTTGAACAAACGTTTTGTAATGTTGCTATTTTATTGTTACTATTTGCTATTTTATAATTTTAAAATAGCAACATTAGGTTGCCTATAGGTTGCCTAGCGATGTTTTGGTTAGTCAAAGTACAAACACTATTTTGTAATAGCGAAGGTTAAACATTATTTGAGGCAGGGTTTAAACTGTGAAATTGTACACAAATGTCATTAGACGCTGTTTGACAAAACAAGTGTTGAGACATAGTTTAGTATTTTTTTTTTTTTTTTGTAATAACACTGTAAATGTTACGGGCATTCAAATCGATTAACCTGTTTCTGAGATTAGCTTGCTCAAACGCACAGGCAAACAGGCAGAAATTCTAAATACTATTTTTTTGACCTCGGTAACATAAGTTACAAGGGGTAATTTTTTTTTTAATATTTAACGTACAGACACGGTATTATGTTTACGATTTTATTATATGTATAGATTATTGCAAGAATGTTATCCGAATTAGAAGAATATTTAATAGCGTATAAGCTTTTTTCTGCTGTTTTGTTGTAATTTTCAATTTCTTCAATGCTAGTTCTTTTTCATGATTTGTTTTTAAATTTTGCCTGTCAGCGTAATTTCAAAATCTGCATAACTTACTTTCAGAAGAGGACAGAGGACTCTTCGAAATAATCTAAATTAATTGTCATGCGCAATAAAATAAAAACGAAAAAGATTCCGTAAAAAGACATTTACTTTTTTAATCTTTTACAACGACAATTTTCTTCGACATAAATTATTCAACCGTCAACGGAAGATAAGTTTTCCTAAAAATTTCGTAAGGGACTAAAAGAGAAAAAGGTTCACGAGTTGTGTCAATAGTCTTACCCTGGCAAAATAGAGATAAGTTAAAGTTAAACAAAACGACAGTTTTGGGTTACTCATCTCTATTCTAAGCATCGCGCACCAGCTGTCGTTTAATTTACGCAGACTATGTGACCGGTCCACGCAGTGTTTGGAGGAAAGTTTCCTCACAGAACAGTGTAATACTAAAACACATTAGCATAGCAGCGCTCATCATGTCTGTTTTGAATACACACATGTTACTCAACTTTCAGGACTATTAGGAAAGTTTAAAAACTAAAAAAATATAAAGATTGCTACAAAAGAACAAATAGTAAGTTACATTTTTGGTAAAAAAATAATAATATGATCACATACTAATCAAATCAAATCGTTTATTTTTTCAAAAATAGCATAACAAGATCACTTTTTTGAGGTCGAAATACTACCACCGTTTCGGAAACAAAATGGCCTTCTGAAATAGAAGAAACGGCGAAAAAAAACTCTCCAGATCTTTTTAATCCCATGCATTTTTATCTGCTAAATATTTGTCATAATACGCTTTTTTAACCAGTTTCCGTTTTACAAATGCTTTAATCGTAATTCACGTATTTCTTCAGGGATTTTATTGTAGAAACGTACATATTGATTGTCCTTTAAATGATTTATATATTTTCCTTAGTATTGTATGGATCAAAGCAAGATCATATTTATTTCTAGTATTATTACAATTATGAACATCATTTGTTTTTTTTTTAAAAAACGATCAATATTTTTATAAACAAAAATATTATCAAATATATCTCTCAATTATATTGGATTTGGATAAATTAAAAATTGCTCGAACAGCCCTTTTCTACAAAACGAAAATTAATAATAGATTAATTAAAGTTTTTTTTTAATTAATACAACACGCAACTCGTAAAAGTTGCAGAGCACTCTGCGTTTTGTAGTCATTAACTGGACAATCTGTCTAGAGATTGTAACAACTTCCTTTGCATTACTTTTCCGAGGGTAACTAAACACTATCTAGGTAACTATAAGGTATAGTACTATACTAACGAAGTATGTATTTAGGATAAAATAAAGGCTCTAGAGGAAAATTATTAACAATTTTCTATTGACTATGTAGAAAATTATTTATTACAATGGCAATCCAATCAGTTTTAACCGAATCAAATCAAAGGCAAGAAAATTTTTGAAGGGTATTTTAGAAACTTAGAATTTAATTTTAATAATTATTTTGGATTTAATTAATAATTATTTTGTAATTTTAATAACTTTTGGATTCCAAGCTGTTTATCGGAATGTACTATGTTTGATCATTCAATTATTTCCGAAAACTATTGAAGCTGGTTTTAATTTTCACCCGATCTCCGTAAATGTGGTCACAATCAATACAAATTAAAATCATATGTAATACTTTAATGGCCTTTATATTAAATTTTAGTGTACATTATATTAGTAACATTTCATACTTAATTTTCGGTTTCATTAATAAAGTAATTTCATTGTAGCAAAACCACAATATTTTAAATTTTTTTTATTATTCTTATACATCATTATTTTCAGTTTCTAGTTAACAAAATTATGAAAATTGCTGTTAACATCCCATACTTTGTGACTACTGAAATACGAAGTGCCTAACATATACGTATAGTTTATTCAAAATACATACATACAACTAATAATGCTAACGTTAAAGTGAGCATCAACAGAATTTTCTTCTATATTTTATAGTTAAGCTTTATGTGATCTCACATTAGATTGCGTTAGATTTATACTCAATAACAAAACAAACCAGTCATTTTGCATTGTAGAGTTTGTAGATCAAAGGAGAGGTCAATCAGTTTTGTATGGAGTTCAGAGCCATCAGTTTACTTTCGTTATAACTTCGTTTTAACGGCTGAAACTTTTACTTTTAGGTAAATTTTATTCGGAAAATATTGTCTAATTTGTTAATGGGGTTTCTTAGATATTTCAGTTTGAAAGTATTAAATAATTTGTTAGAATTGCGCATCACTGATGGAGCGTCGAAAAACGTAGAGCGATGTTAATGTCTTTTTAATTTTATAATGTTATCTCCATTTACAAAATCCGAAATATTTACAGAAAATTACTGAAATTAAGAAAGACTTTTATTACCAAAATCTCTAAAGTTTAAGTTAAAAAAAATATGGCCGGTTTTGAACGGAAATGTTTGACACATACGAGTACAAATGTACGTAAAATCGTTCCTATGTGTCTCATATGGGTAAGTTGGCGAAAGTCTCCAAGATATAAAGTCGGTAAAACATTAATCATATCCTCTTATCTCTTTTTGTAAATGTCATAAAGAATACTACACAAATATGTACTAAATTACCGGAATCATTTCTCATTTATATCAGGTCGGCTGGCGCTTCAAATTGCCCGACGAAGGCGGCAACCCTCCTTGTCCTTAGAAGATCCAGTTGCCGACTAAAGTCGTCGAGATTGCTAAACTCGATCTGGTATAAGTGAGCCTTTACTCCAAGTTATATCAGGACACGAAAGATACCAAATAGAGTTGGTTCAAGGCTTACAAACTAAAAACAGCTTTGAACGGTAGCAATTTTTTTCTGCAAATTATATATACACAAATCTTCCTCATTTATCGCTCTTGAAAACCACAACAAAATCCGTTGGGTGGTTTAAAAGATAGCGGAGAAACTAACAAGCGAACAGTGACTTTATTTTATAACTAGCTAAGCCCGCAACTTCGTACGCGTGGTATTCGGTATAGCGCGTAACTTTTTTGTTTGTAAACCGATTGGAATGAAACAAACACTAAATGTTAAAGGAAGCTGCTACAATACATCAGTGAAAAGCACATTCAAATCTGTTAATCCATTTCAGAGATTAGCGTGCATAAACGCACAGACAAAAAATCTAAAAAATATTTTTTTGACCTCGGTAATATAAGATTTTTTTGATACAGCTCGTTTACAAATTTATTATATGTATAGATATGTATAATTCCATAAATAGATATAGACTTTAACCTGGACGATGATCCACGGTCAGGACGGCCGCGCGAGTTGATTACCCCAGAATACATAACCGCTGTAAAGAAACTAATCATAGAAGTTAGACATGTAAATACAGGCAGATAGGGGAAATCTTGCACCTTAATGCACCAGCCTTGTTATCTCACCACAACATCGGGCTGAGATAACAAGGGCATTTATAAAGGAGTCGGGGCTAACGCTGCTGGAACATCCTCCATACAGCTCTGATCTTGCGCCCTGTGACTTTGGTTTGCTGCCCATTGTGAAGAAGGCTATGAAAGGTCGACGTTTTTCCAGCGACTCGGACTGAATTGCGGCTTGGAACAACACTTGTGCAGAAATCTCAAACGAAACATGGGAGCATATTTTTAATGACTGGTTTCGGCGTATGGAGAAATGTATTGCTAATGCTGGAAATTATTTTGAAAAAACATCAGGTTAAGTTGCTTAACCTCAAAACTTTCCTAGCGGCCTACGTACGTAAATATTGTCTATCGAATACAAACTATGACGATGATGTAGACTACCTATATATAACGCGTATTATGGAGCTGTAGAGGCGGAAGACTCCCGGTCGTCATAGTAACGACCACTGAAATCGAATATTCCTAAGTACGGGTTAATGTATTCTATCTCATAGCACTTCTTTTCATACTCTAAATAAATATGTTTACCAATAAAACGGAATCTATGTAAGCAATGTTTGAATAAAAAATATATTTTGGATACATACATATGTTTATGACGTTATTTACAAATATACGTTTACGATTAACAAATTATTTTCCGACTTTCAAACACGTGATATGAGTATTGAAATATGCTGAGATTGAAATTTGGATAAATAATAAGTAAGTACTTAATAAATACACGCTTAATTTATGTTTTATATAAATAATAAATGATTGTTTATTTATTTATTTATTCACTGTATATATAAATGTTCTCGTCCAATTCCTCAGTGTCTTAAAACAAAAGCTTTAGACAAATGTGTGTTGCCAGTGATGACATATGGCGCTGAAACGTGGTCTCTAACTATGAGCCTCGTAAGAAATCTTAAAGTCGCTCAACGAGCTATGGAGAGGGCTATGCCCGGGGTTACACTGCGACATCGAATCAGGAATGAGGAGATCCGTAGATGAACCAAAGTTATATAACCCGGTGGATTAGTAAGTCGAAGTGGCAGTGGGCAGGACACATAGTACAGAGAACCGACGGCCGCTGGAGCCGGAAGGTTCTCGAGTGAATGCCACGGACAGGAATGCGCAGCGTAGGACGTTCACCCACAAGGTGGGCAGACAGACAGACAGACGTGATAGGTTGTTTCTGATCGGTCCTTTTGGAAAATTAGGGGGGGGGGGGGGACCTTAGTCCCGCAGTGGACGTTCTGCGGCTGAGATGATAATGATGATGATGAATATAAATGTTAACCACTTGCTCCATTAGGTGAAGGAAAACCGTATGTGCTGATATATTAAAATACTACTTTCTTTTTATACTAAAAAAAAAGCTTACACTGAAATTAGCTAACATGTTTGTATTCATAGATCCGGCTATTACAACTGACCCATGATTCATCAAATAGATGGTATTATAGACAGTTTTAGTATTTTACAAAAGCTTGTATATATAAAATTGAAGCGTTTTACAGTTCTGTTTCAGCAAACTTAAGTCAAACCAATAAAGGAGAAACTATACATATTCTATAGAACTACTTTACTCGATCACAGGTAAGGTTGAATATGGGTGAATGGTTATTGGTAAGTAATAAGCCAATGTATGTACTTTGATATGCGCGTATATGTACATTCCGTCCGAAAGCTGAACTTTGATCAAGCCGGCCTTCATTTTGTTCTGTGGTCGATTTAACGCCGTACGAACGTTTGCGGACGTGTCCTGAAAACCAGAGCTAGCCTCCACTGAACAAAGGCAAAAAGGATATATAATTAAGGCTCATTAATCCCTATTTATGGCGTCAGCTAATCCCCGTGGATAGTGTTTTCTGCTGAATTTATTTTCATTAAAGCGGACGGAACGTGACATGAATGCTGCAGCGTAAACAATAATGTGTTTCACTTCTGTAGAACTGACCATCTAACCTAGGCAAGTGGTTGAGAGCTCTTTTATATTTCTTTCAGTAAGTGGACATTATAAAACTTGAAGTTTTTTTTAATTGTCGATATATTGATCATTATTGACAAATTGAAGTCTAAATATATGTTTAAAAGTTCCGAGCTATAGGTAAATAGTAAATAGGTAAATTTATTATATTAACTAATTATAAATTAATCCTTACAAACGAAATTTTACACAAAAATGAAGTTACAATAGCATCCGAATTGGAAGAAACTCTCGAACAAAAGTATTTTATTTATTGCAAACATGGTTGTCTGACAAAGAGTCTCGCTCCCGCGAGCTACAGTAATGAACCTATTATTTTAAAGAAACTTTTACAACTCGCAATGTTAAAAGTTAGAAATACACAGTTTGAAAATACCGCGACCACCTCGAAATAACACGAAAATTTGTAAATGCAATGAATTCTTTTTAGTGGCAGCGCAATAAAGAACAATAGTGTGGAAATGTAAACATAAATATTAGTGTAAAATGAAAGATTCGTGCACTCTATATTTGTCCCTTGAGAACAGTTATAAAATATTGTCGCTATAAAAGTTTAAAACTTTGTCTTGTTATAGTGTAAAATGCTTAAAACTTCGAATATAATATACTAGCGACCAACCCCGGCTTCGGAGTGATGCTTCTTTTTTGCAAATTATATAGGTACACAAACGTTTATAGCCCTTTCCATTAGTGACAGCCAATCAAAATTCGTTTGGTAGTTTAGAAGCAGTTTAGAAGAGAGACAGACAAGCGGACAGACAGCGACTTTATTTTATAACTATACTGACGCACTCCGGCGTCACCCGGGACCAATTTGGGAGATTAGTGTACAATGTACACTGTACATAATATATACTCTATGTCCATTTGGAATAATGTACTTTTCAAATAGTGTGAGAATTCAAATATTGAAATATATTTTCAAATAGATCGACAGATTACCCTCTACATATAAACAAACATACAAAATCCGCCCTCTCTCTTTATTATTTTAGTATCCATACTAAATTGTACCTATTTGTATACATGTATAAAATATTCAACTTGTCTTTTTTTTTAAATATTTATGTTATCAAGCTTATTTAAAAATCAAAAATATTAATGATAGAATTGATAGACACTACCTTCTATGAGGAAACATTATTTTAGATAAGTAAAACAGTTTTCAACAATTTTATTAATGAATTTCTGGCTACCTTATTAAGCCAGAAATTGAATCGACGATATTTTAAAACGAAAAATTATCCTAGATACCGATTTAAAAGGTAAAATTTCTTTTAAATTAATATTAGTTAATAATTTTAAGTCAAAGGAGACATGTTGGTTTTATATCATTGATTTTGAAATATTAAAAATTTAAAAAAAAAATCTGCAACTTCGAATTATATTAATTTCTCAAGAATAAATGTCATCTAAATAAACCTGCATTAGTCTTTCCTTTACTATACGTACTTATTATCTACACATACTCTAACTAATATTATAAATGCTAAAATGAGTTTGTTTGTTTCTTTGTTACGCTTTCACGCCTTAACGACATAACCATTACACGTTGTCAGGCAAAAAAAGGCAAAAAGAAGTACATAAAAAAAGATTTTATTAGATCAACTCCCAGAAATGATCTAATAAAATAAAATCTCTTCTAAGCCACTCAATGAATTTTTATACGGTTTCCACTAGTGAAATGAGTGATAAACGAGGAAGTTTTGTGTACATAATTTGTTAAAAAAAGGGATTTAATATATTATTAATATATAACCAGGGGCAGGTCGCTAATATATTATAATAAAAAAAATCTGAGCCTAACTATACTCGCATACATCACGATAATTTATTTGGTATTGCTTATATGGCATTCATACTAGTTTATTGAGGTAATAATGTAAGGGCAAATTAATTTGTAGCTAAAGCTTCGATATGTTGATCAATGCCGCTACTAGAAGTCAAGGAATTGATTATGCTCAGAACAATGACGATATTGGAAAAAGTCTTGAGTTTTTAATTGTGTTAAGTATTTTTGCTAAAAAAAAACCGCTAAAATCACAATGCAGTAGAAATAGTAGTAAATATTACCTAACAATAAACGTTCCCAAAAATCTGTTCGATTCTTACCTGAAACAAAGAATAATACATTTAATTAATTATTTAAAACACAATACTTACGAAATCTAAACGGAATGATGATTTCTGATGTCATTATGTCGCCTCTTGAAACCATAAACAAATGCAATTTTTTTTTAACTAGCCAGCAACTTCGTAGGCGTTGTATTCGGAATAACGCATAAGTTTGTAAACAGATTGGAATGAAATATACTTTACATATTACATTACAATACATCAGTGGAAACCACATGAAAATCGTTAAGCCGTTTCTGAGATTAGCGTGCACAAAGGCATAGTAGGCAAACAACGATTTTATTATACGTATGAAGGAGCACCAGCCTCAAATTCTCAAAATCGTGTAGCTTTTTTCAATTCGATTGATTCTGTAATACTATTATAATAGTAATGTTAACAATTGTTTGTTTTCAGAAATAAAACAAAAAATACTTTTTATTGATAACAAAAATGTGCTATTCGGTGTCCTTGAATATTTTAGTAGTAATCCATTACTGGGGCGAAAAGTATTTATAGAAAAGGTTTTGGTAAGGACCAAAATATAAATAATATTTAGGTTATTTAGTAGATACCTTTTTTATCGGTTTTTCTCTCACCGTCTTACTACAAAAGATTAAATAAGCACTGTCTAAACACGTGCTTACGTAGACAATGTATAACTATTTAAACATTGTTAGGCGAGCGCTTAAAATGTCCTTACCACAAAACCTTGTTTAGCGCTTGTTTTTGTAGATAGTGTTAAAGTACGAGAATGATATTGCATTATGGCAACCCTGACAAACATTCATTCAGTCACTCGCCCTGAATTCATGTCGTTTTCATTTTACGCAGATTTTGGTTTTCACAAGCTATTATTACGGACTATAGTAACGATATAAGTAAATTATCAAATTGGAATAAGGCACAAATTACAACAAATACGTTAGATTGTTTATAAAATTTTGTTATATCAAAAAACATTGCGCTTAATGGAACGTAACTGACACGGGCGTAATTGTCAAATGTCAAGTTGGATTTGTTAATTTAATATTCTTATTTTCATAAATTCCAATTATTATTATTAACATGGATAAAAAACGTGAGCGCGGCGTTGCGTCATCGTAATATTCGAATGGATTAATTCGCTCGCGATGTATCCTATCTCACAAAATTATATATCCTTATAAATAATTCATATCCTCCAAACGTAATCAATTAAATTTAAAATATCCATAGTCATTTCAAAAATCAAAAGAAATCTTTAATATTACGCAAAACGATTACAAATTTGACAGCACGTCCAAGGAGAAGCCGCTAACTAGATAGACACTTGTTAATCAAGCATCTGGCGGTATTTAAATTTAAATAATGCTCAAGCATTGTCTAACCCTAAACAATGCCTAGACACTCTTTTGTAGTAAAGTTTTATTTAACCACGTGTACAAAGCCTGTTTAAAGTATGTTTAATGTTTTTGTAGTAAGACGGTCAGTGTTTAGTTATAAAATGGTTTTTACATGTATGTAATCTAATAAGTATATAATATTCTCGTGTCACAGTGTTTGTAACAAAACTCTGAAACGGCTTGACCGATTCTTATGAAATTTTGTGTGTATATTCAGTAGGTCTGAGGATAGGACGTAAACTATTTTTCACCCTCCTACCCCCACCCCCATTTATTAATCGGGATTTTTTTGCATATTTTTGCATAAAAAAAGTATATTTTTGCATGAACAATATTCAAATAATTTAACTGACGTTCATTGACGTGTAGTGTCGCGTCACTTTGACATTTATGGTTTGAAAATAAAATTGGACCCGATAGGTGGCGTCAAAATCGGGTTACAGAATTATCTTCGGGTTCTGGCAGGACAACATCTGCTGATGGTCGGCAGTGACCTTGCGTGGTAGGCGATGCTCACGTTTTGTGAGCACGTTATGTCGCGCAAGGAAGCGGCGGAGAGGCAACGGGAAGAGGATCCCCTCTCCCAGCCGATCCGCCGGAGAAGGCTCGGGCGCAGGCGCATGGCCTATATCCGCCGCGATCCCCCTTGACCAGGACCTGGGCAGTAGTCTAAGGAGAGACTAGCGCCCGTTGTGAGATCCCCAAGATGGCCGGCGTACCTCCGCTTTAGGGTACGCCGAGGTTCCGACAGGGAGCGTAGTCCTCCCCGCGCTGAACAGCTGTGGCGGCTCGCCGAAGTTGTGCAACAACGTTCCTGCGACCCCGCCCATCTACGGCCGCGCTAGAAAGTCGTTGGGTTTTAGCTGCTAGGAGTCCGGCCTAACCCACAGCGTCCCCCTTTCGCTGCTGGGTATCCATGATGGATTTCCCAACGTAAAAAAAGGACAACGTCTGCTGGGTCAGCTAGTTTATATATATACTTGATTTTGTAACCTTAATTTTAAATTTTTTACAATATAAATATAAAAACCAATAAATATTGTAAAAAAATTAAAGCTAGACTTCCGCAGATAATGGGGCAATGCCCAAGCCTCATTATCCCCCGGTGGTTAGGGCTGCAGAGTGGCGAACCTCCTGACAATACTATATACGTATTATATTACCAGATTTTTCCTCGGAAGAGAGGATCGCCACAAATAATTAAACAATAAAATTCGGGTAGCAGATTTGAGAGAGACGCGAGCAGACTGGAGAATAAATGAAACATTTATCACTGTCGGGCTTTAAACCGAGCTCGACGACCCGCCTTTACATCAGCGGCTTAAAACAATACCCCCCTACACCGTACCTAACTCATATGACCAAATACATACCATATGTCTTCAAATGTAATTTCAATTCAATGGCGTTCTCATTTATTATCGACACAAAATATTGCAGACCCACATCCAACTTACCAGAGTATGTGTTTTTATATATACTTTGATTTATGTATTTCAATATTTGTTTGAATTAAAAAATTTTTGATCAAAATTTAAAATGCAGACCACCTTAACTGGATATTATCTCAGATATTTTAGAATTTTTTTAACCCCATTTAAAGCTGCAAACTGTCACAAGACATTCAGCAACAGCACTGATTTCGATGACACTAGTCAAGATCATCCAGGGATGTTTCCCAATTTAAGCCAAAGACAGTATTAATGAATATTTAAAATAAGCTGAGGTAGTCTTTTCTTTAGTTTACGGTTCAAATATAGGATTGCGTCACAAGAAGCTTCACTATTGCTTGATGATCTATCTTTGTATATTTTAGTCATCTCTATTATTTCTTTCTTGACTGTCGGGTACATTCAAGTAATCGTGAAGAGTGTTGTCACTGGTGACAAACCAAAGAGCGTCAGTTATAACTCGTAATATTTTAGATCGAATATTACAAGAACAAATGTGAATTTTTATGATATCCATTAAAATTTTCACACCAAAGTGACTATTTCATTGCATTAGTTAATGACAAAAATATGTAAATAAATAAAATAAAGTTATGTAATAAATTTATATTATGAGGACACAGGAAAATTACGTAAATTTCAAGGATCTTCTTAAAGTTCGACACATCTTTAGAGTGATCTAGGGTTTAGACGTAAATACGAAAATTAACGTCTACTCGTTTAAGCGTGATTATGGTATTATTCCCTTGGCAGGTATGGGCAATAACAAATTTCATCTCAATGGCTTTTTTAATATTTCATGAGATTAAGTGAAAAATAAAAATTAAAACAGTAATCAAAAAATATTTCTGTCTAATTCACTTTTTTGTCAAAGGCTTCTTTTATCGTTTTTACAGATTTTGTATTTTTTTTTAATTGTTAAAAAAATAAGTTGCTGCGTAAAAAGGGAAACCTGAATAGAGAGTATTTTTTTTACATTTTAAAATGGTTTAAATAATTATGGAAAGTTTGCGGTTACGGTTGATTGTGCAGTGGAATATTTTCTCTGCAAAGATAAGCAAAGATGTCGGTAAGCAATAGATGAAATGATGTAACGGAATAATGAAATGAAACATTACCCATTCGCCTACAAACAATATTTAACAATTATCTGTGCAATTACGTATCGCACAAAACTCATTTTCGTTGCAGTTTGTAATAAAATAAATTCGGAAAAAAAATGCTTATTTATATTTATACTCTATAAAAAAATATAAAAAAAATTAGTTAATGTGTTGTATATTTACAGGTGATCAATCCAAATGGGTCAGTAATCTTAAACCATAAAAGATACGAAAATGTCTTCTTAGGAAATAAGGCTTCGATTTTTGAAAAAAAAAAAACTACATTCAAACTTATGTACCAGGACCAAATATGCGACCAGGAATCGAACCCGGTGAAATCTCTGTAAATTTTGCTATGGAACCTTATAAAAATAATAAACAGAAATGTCTACAATTTTAATAATTGGCAAAAATGTTAATATATCAATTCATTATAATGAATCAAATTTGCGCCTAGCGTCGTGTTTCGGTTTGAACTGACCCTTGAATTAAGAAAAATCCTGTTGAATTAAGAAAAACTGCAAAATTTTCTAAATTACTCTTATACGCAACCGAGAATCGAACCTGGTCAAATCGCTCCAAATTTTTTTTTGATTACCGTAGTTATTAGTGAGAGTCATAAAGAATAAATTTTGCTATGGAACCTTGTATAAACAATAAACAGAAATGTCTACAATTTAAATAATTGGCAAAATGTTAATAGAACAAACAATCAACCTAAGAACAAATTTGCCTAAGAACCTAAGAACAAACCCTGAACTAGCTTTTGCCCGCAACTTTGTCCATCTTTGCAACTACAGCCAAGTGTTATTATGATGTATAATCATATAGTAACAAATAATCTCACAAACTTTTGCATATACGTATTTTATATTAATAGTATTCTATTTAACTAGTAAAATGACGTTTCAATCCGGGAGAAAAACGTAAACACATACATTGTAAGAAAATTTTAAACCGTACGAGTAAGAAATTTTGATACAACTTTGGCGAATGTGGGATAAAGCTTAGCAGGGAATTTTCATAGTAGCATTTTTTTAAGCATTACGAAAAGTAAAAAGCCAATATAATTTTACTTTATTATTAAAATAATAAAGTATTTGACAGTTGTGATCAATAGAAATTGAGCATCTCTAAGGAAGTAAAAGCGAAAGAGACTAATATAAATATTTATTATATATTCTAAATAAGGTAATGACAATAAATATAACATATAAAATAAAATACAAATAGATTTTATCCATAATTATAATGAAATAAATCTAATGATACCTATTCTAATTTATATACCTTAGATTATACATCGGTAATAGCCAATTATATAAATATATTTATAATAAGATCATTGCAGATCACTTCTGAAAGCCGCCCCATTTCAATCGTATCCCTAGAGAATGGCAATTAAAGCCCCAAGACATGTGTCATGAATATATTTGCCTCACCTGAGCTCTTTTTGATCGACAGACATCAATCAGGTACCGATGATAAAAAGTTTTTGAGTTCGTTTAACGATTTTCGTTATGGCTTATAATTTTTGAGTTATTAGCGAAAAACTAAATGCCTTATCTTAATTTGTTTATAACTTCTGTTTGTCTATGTGCTGGTAAAAAAAATTAATATATTTTTCTAGACATCATTCCGAATCAAATGAGTTATCGGACATATTTTTGGAGCTTTATCAGGAATTAACTAAATAAAATTAAAATTAAATTAACTTAATTTAAACTTGTGAAATTTTTCAGTTTTCCAAACCAATCTAAAGCTGCTAGCTCCTTAACCCAAAGTATAATCCACTAAGCGAGATGCGCCTACCTGGGAATATTGTTAATATTCTAATTCTTTCTTTCTTTTCCTCAAAAGACGAAAAGTGTCCTAGGAACGGGAAAATCAACGCCTTAAGTCTAGGTCTAGGTTAATGTGTACAGTTACGTTTAGCTTACAATACCTAATTACAGTATAACTGAAATTAACATTAGTTTGTTCTGCGATATTTACATGATTAAAAATAATTAAATTGTATTCTTATTTTTTTTTTCTAAACTTTTCCATCATGCCCACAACAACAAACTACGAAAATAATCTCGGCAAATGACAAAATTCCAATTTCCGATGAAAATTTCATGGTAAATATTTTCAACTCGACTTTCCCTGAAAATATATTCGAGCTACAAAACAAATAAATAGTATGCAGTTTTATGTATTTTACAGCAGTAACTCTGCTTGTCGGGAGAATTGGTTGACTGAAATTCAACTACATGGTAATATATAGCTCGCGAATATTGTATTTGTGTAAAATTAAAACTTTATAATACAAAAGATGCATAACATGTAAAAAACATAACATGTAATTATTAAATTTACAAACACGTATTAGTTTAGATTGTAAAAAAAATTAATATAATTTTAGAAGACAAGATAATTAATTTCACATAACTAAATGACAATTTGAGGAGTATATCGAATATCACTAAAACGGTTTTAACGATATGGTGGTCATCTACTGAATTGAGAACAGAAGGTATGCTGAATATTCCTCAACATAAGCATAACCATTTACCATAAAATAATATATGTACTGAATATCTAAATATCGCTAAAAGCTACTTATGGATAGACAAAAAAAGTTACTATGGAATGAACCCTAGCTACTTATAGACAATAGTGTAAAGGGGTGCATACGACAATAATGCGTGATAATGCTTATTATAGATCAGTATACTTTATACGTGCGTGCGTGCGTGCGTTTGTGTGTAAATACACACTGATATAGAAAGCTAGTATAAACTGTATAAATAATCTGAAATGTCCCTTATCCTATTAGAATAAGGGGGCAGCGCTATCACCAAACTGTGGTGTTGTTTATGTTCCTAGTCGACGTATCACCTACCTACGATGTACCAGCAGGTGTGCGGATTGTAATAAAAAATGTACTTCTACGAACATTTATTATTTGTTCAGGAAAACCGCTGACAAAGCTGTATTGTAACGTTTGGGGGTTCGTTGAATAGAGAAATGCATGCGAAACATGAGACATTGTAAAGTGTATTTAAATATATTCCAAGTGAAGAGCTCCGTGCACAACACTCGGAATAAACACAACCGAAAACCTTTTGAATAACTTCCTTTGACCCAGGGGAGAGCAGACGAGGAGTGTAAGCAGGTTGAGCTAAGTTGAGTGTAAGCAAGTTGAGCTTCAACAGAATCCCGTTTTAGGTACACTCCTATTCAAACTAAATCAATTTCAAATATACCTACGCTCCACCGATAAATTTTCACTAATGCGTTCTGAGAAAATTAAATTTAACTTTGTAATGCTTCATCAGAATTTATCTATGTTTTAGTAACTTTTCACTCATAAATAGTAAACTAAACATTTAATGGATCAGTTTAACCGCAATAGAGATTTACGATAATCTTGATTGTATTATGTATAAATATTTATATTCCCTAAAACTTAAAAAAACTAGGTTTAACAAGTAAATGTTAAGATTAACAAGTTAACTCTGGTTTAAGACCAGAGAACTGAAAGTCATATATAAACAAAAGCAACGCCAATATGATGCCGACCTTGATAGGTTAAAAGATAAGGGACAAAGTGGGAATAAAGAAAAGGGCTTGGGCGTCCCTAAGGGTCACAGCACACATATCAACTCGGAAAGGGATCGTCATCGTATCACCTTTCGCCTCGCCGTCAACGAGACGTCAACCTAACGTAAGCACGTAACCAAAGCGGATCAGCAGCTCCCATACGTCAACTCTGGCTGGTTGATCTGGCTGCCATCAGATGAGGGCAAGGGTTGACGAAGAGACGTGAATTCGGGTACGGAGAGTAACCACGAGGCTTGGACGGGGGTTTGGTCGATGTTCTAGATCGCGCACAAAGCGTTTTAGTTCCACCTTCTGTGTTCGGACTGCTAAGGAATGGAACTCATTGCCTGCGTCTGTGTTCCCACAAGACTACAACCTCCAAGTCTCCAAAAGCGGGGTGAATGGGTATTTACTAGGTAAGCGTGGTCCGCCTTCGGCCGCATCTACACCTCAAATCAGATGAGATAGTGGTCAAGCGCTACCTCGATTTAATAAAGAAAAAAAGTCATTTCAGTTCCCATGAAAATTTCAGTTCAAGAAATTTAAAAATAACACTAAGAGAGTTATTATGTGTCAATTGAAAACTGCGTAAAAATTAAAAATTATAAACTTTGAAATAAAAGATAAGTAATTTTTTAAGTAATTACACATACATTGTGTACGCGACCGTCGGCCTCCAGCAGGAAATGCAGTGGAAGCAAAATTATTTTCTCTTGGAGACCAGCGGCCACGACATAGTCCGCGTTACGCGGATCAGGGGGGAGGGTTTCGGACGCTTTGCTATCAGCCTATGCCCACAGCCAAGGGTCCAGGATATAAATAAAATCACTTACCCCAGCTCCTCGTTAGGGCCTCGTCCGTCGTGTGGACAGTCCACGGCAGGGAATATATATATAATATAGATCGGGAGTCAGGAAATACAGGGTAGGAAATACCGTGTCCTTCACGCCAGATGTCGACGACAGATAGCTGGGTTCCTGACGCAAACTGCCGCCACCACAAATAGATTCACACCACTAGTTACACCACAAAAGATGTCCTTCCGATGGTAGACCACCAAAATAGCCAAAAAACGGATTAACTTAACTCTCGGGCTCAAAATCACGCGCGCGCGTCCCGATGCTGTCCAATGTATGAGAATTCTCTAACTACCGACCACACAATATTTTCGTGTTGCGGTACGAAAGTAAAAAATAACTAACTGTTAATAGCATTATTGCAAATATGAGCCGCACCGCTGAAAATTGCATCGGTTCTAAACACATTGCTTTAGTAATTTAATTTAAACCTTAACAAAAGCGTCCTTTACCTAATTACCCACGTGTTCACTTTCACATTCTCAGTTTTATATTCAACCATTATTTTTATTCATTTTGCAAACATCCGAGTGCTTGCCAAATATTATGTGTATGTTTTTGGAGCAAATGGTGCAGGACAAAACGCCTCATAATCCTGCGGGCCTCGATAACGCCTGGGTCGAATACAAACAATGCTGGCAACTAGTAATTACAGTAAAGAACCTCTACACAGAGACTGCAGCGGCCAGTAGGTACATAAGCCATTGACCCAATTAAAATCTTACAACGATATTTTACTAATCTTTTAACCGTCGTATCGTCCGTTTAATTAAATCCTTTTGGAAGTTATAAATCAATAACAGCTTACATTTATGACTTTGGAGAAGAACTTTGTATGAAGCCTTTCATTTTTATAATAGACTAGCGACCCGCCCGCGGCTTCGCCCGGCGTGCAATTTTTATATGTGCAAATAAATGTTCTATCTATCTATCTATCTATATTATATACATATATGAATTCCCGTTTATCCCTCTTTATCCCTCTTTCCATTAGTAAAAACCGAATTAAAATCGGTCTACCCGTTCACGCGTGTTGCCGTGACCAAGGGAAATGGAGATTTTATTTTATCTTCAAACTTTTTCGTTTCATAATAGATTTTATTTTTTAAACATCAAATTATCATATTAACAAGCTAATACAGGTGTATTGCATGCATCGTAATTACATAATACTAAGGTCTACACGAACGACACAAAGAAAAAGACACAAGAGACTGTTAAATAACTAAAGTTTTGCGTTAGGCTTTATAAACATTCTGCTGCTACTGACTAAATTCACATCAATATAAATTCATAACGACTTTTGTTAAGCTATTCTGGTTGCGACTGAAACATTTTCATTATCTTCCAACATAAACCACGTGAAGAGTCTATTTGAGAATATAAGTGTCCGTAGGGAAAAAGCGGACACTTATCGGAAGATAGGTAGACACTCTGGATACTTGCCAAGCAAACACAAGTCCCTCTGCTACTGTTTTACAAAAGCAATCGCCAAAAACAACGCAAAGAAGACGATCAAAAGTAATTTTAAAGGGCGAATGTTTATGGCACAAAGTTAAATAAGTAGGTAGTTCGCGAGAAATGTTTTAATGTCCGAGAAAACTCATTTCTCTCGTGCAGGAGGAACGGAGGGCGAATGAAACAGGCCCGTTAATTTACGTTTCCGTGTCATTTTCCATAACAATGTCAAAACTCTTAAGTTACGAGCACATTATTTTGTTCAGGGCAAAAATAAAAAAAACCTTCCAACTTCTTTCAATACCGTTACAAAAATAAGGAATACTTCAACAAGAAATTGTTATCTTTTTAGGGTTCCGTACGCCCGAATATAAAAACGGAACCCTTTTAGGATCACTCGTGTGTCCGTCTGTCCGACCATTCCCCCGCTCCCTTATCTCCGAAACTACTAAACCTAAAATTTTGAAAAAATACAGAAATTAGTTTTTTACTTATAGATTATAGCAAAACCTATAAGAAGCCCATGATATTAAAATAACATGATAAATCACTCAATATTGTGCGGATAGGTAACATCGTACGGAACCCTCTTCACGGAAGTTCAACTCGCATTTGTCCCGTTTTTTTTTTTTTATTATAACATCTGACCGACAGGAAACCAGTCCATTAGATGGGATACGGCCGAACATTAGATACGGCCTAGACCTGTGAAATACAGGGTCGCAGTGGATCCGTAAATTGCGCAGAAAATAATTAAGGGTAAAGACACGGTGAGGTGAGAATAGGGCTTTGGCATCCTTACACTACGCACCGGAACACAAAAGCACTCGTAGTTTTATTACACGACGATCTTCTGTAAAGGTGATAGGCTTCTTTAATCTGTACGATTTGTAAATAAATCGTGTAATTTATAATGAAAATTGTAAATAAATTGCAAAATATTTTATAACGCAACAGTTAATTACACATTACAATGTTGGGTACTAGTATAGTAATAATAAATAGTGTAATATTTATTCTTCTCATAAATACTCTTCTCAAGTATATGTACATTTTGTTCGCTAAACCTTTTGTGAGTAAAATCAAGTCGGATTATACAATTAATCACTACCATGTTAAGTATGTTTTATTCACATTAACAGGGACATAATAAGTTCTATATTTACGAGTAACATCCCCTTGACGAATAAGTTAAAATTATAAATTAAAAGTATTTTTACAATATAATGATGATACTTTACCTTGAGATAACGTGTCACACAGTCAAGAGGCGGACAGCCATTTTCTTTTGTAATATGTATAGATAGAGAATAGATATAAATTCTTATGCTCTTACTTAAAGTTAGCTAAAGACAAAAGTTACATATGTGTTGTGTTACACCCAATGTATCAAAATCTGTTGGGTGGTTTAGAAGAAGTTAGCCGAGAAACAGAAAGAGGCAGACAACCATTTTCTTTTGTAAAATGTAAATATAGAGATAGTAATCCTATATCTATTCGAGAATAGATAGAAGATAAAGTTAGCTAAAGAGAAAAATTACATATGTTCGCATGTAAAATTATAAGAACGCGGAGAATCTAATTAAGGTGAAGACAAACGCTAAATACTAAAAATATCCATTGTTTAAAGAAGATGTTACAAGAAATAGACAAGACAATTGCATTGAAAAAAATATATATTATACTTAAACATGTGAAGAACCAATTGTATTAATTAGAATTTTCGTTAAAGTAATAGAAACTCCACAAAAAAAGTTAGAACACAAGAAGAATTTGACTTTTATTGCAAATTTTCTCGAAAACGGCTTATTGCGCGCATATGAATCCTGTACCTATTAATAAGATAATGTCAGTTTAAAAAATTGTATATTTTTTTTTAGTATTGTTCTAATGGTAAAAACAAAAAACACAATTTCTAGGCCTGTTAAATTGTCTCCGCCGTCAGCGAGTTCTAATGTAAATGTCATTTGCCCATACAGAAAATTACTATGCGACATCCTATTCTTTACTTTTAACTGTTTTCAACTTCCTGATGAAATTATGAATTTTATAAAAAACGTCTATTGTTAAGGACATGAGTGCTAAGTTTCATGTAATTATTTGTAATAGAGTAAAAATTTCAACAAGTGTTAAATATTCAACATAATCTTTATATATAAAAATCGATGTGTGTATTATTTTTTCCCAGTGGGCTTTTTTTTATTTTTATTAAAGATGGGTTTGCTCTTAACCAACATCTATCCATGTAGGAAGGATGAGGCCGACGATAGAGCGAGCTCACCCAGAAGACTCAATCAGAACATTCACTCGAACATTGAAACTCTGAAACCGAACTCAGACCGCTTGTAACTCATACACGGTAAATTTTTAATACTGTCCCTATATAACGTTTCAAGTTTTTATATACATTTTCTCTTCAAATAGAATCATACGGTTTCATTAAATTACTTTTGATATACCTAAGTATTGATCGGTAAAAAGGGCCGCAAAAAGATACAATAGACGTGGGTTTTCTTGCAACAAATATATTAAAGAAACATTCGTTCCTAATAAAAGGCACAAATTTCTAATGGCGAAAATGTAAAGGGACCTTTTTTTATAGCTCCAGTAAAACGTAGCGACCGCAACGTATTTTCGGACACATCACGTTCTTCAGAAAATACTTTATGAACAACAAAAGGTCAAGAAGGACGCATAATACAAAGACATGTAGGGTACGTAGTGTTTCGTGACCTGTGTGATAAATCGTAAAGGGCACTCACGTCACCGTTCGGACTAAATTAATCTTTGATTGGAATATAGAAACACCAAAATTGCGTATGTGACGCACGTCTAATATTATGTAATATTCATTCTCAGAACTCTAAACAGAAGGAGCAGATCGCACATAAAATTGAATCAACAGAATCTACCCTTATTTAGATTTATTGTTTCTTAAACTTTTATTTCTTCTAGCACTCGTTCTGTTGAGCTGTATATTTTATTTATTTATTGAATTATTATATTACAGATAATGTCTTGCGTCGTCGTTTCGTCGTGTAGAAACGGCGAATTTATTTATTCTGAAGATTTATTCTTTTCAGCTTTATCATAAATTTAGTATACCTACCACCTTATTAAGAATAAGAAACAACTGCGTGAGTATGCGTCTAATTCAAAAAAGGGTTAAATATATTTGTTTATAAAAATTATTGTTTTAGAATTACGTCTATGTAAATGTATTTTTTATATCATTTCTTTTTCGTTAAGAAAATAATTATTAAAAGTGCAAAAAATATTGGGAAATTTAAAATACTTCAACTTGAACGCTATTCAGATCGAATGTGACGTCAGTCTATAATAACAGTGTACAGTGGCGTAGCAAAAATCTTCAAGCGCCCTCTCTCATTTTTTGAACGATCGATTGTAACATTGTAACTTTGCGAACTTGTAACTAAACATTGCATGCATAGATATAGCTAATAAAAGTATTATTATTATCAAGAAAAATATGCTGAAAGATTACAGATTCATTATCATTATTTATTAAAACTGAAAAAAATTCATACACAAAACCTCAGGTGATTTATTTCGAGGTTTGTGTATAATTCCTCATGTGCCCATATGAGAGAGAGGCGTTTGAAAAATTTTGCTCCAGGGCGCTAAAAGTAAAGCTCATAATACGCTTCTTTGCTTTGAAATTGATTTTAGTACCGTTTTCGGCTACCTTTTCTGGAGTAGGTACATTTAATTACCGGCTACCTATTTGTTTCATTTATATACATATCTGTTCGAAACTAAAATGTTCCGAAAAAGTGAATAATGAATATTTATAATCAGGTGGGCATTTTCGATTGGCAAAAATTTAAGAAAAAAAAAATTGCGCCCCCCCCCCCCCCCAGGTCCCAGCGCCCTGGAGCAACTGCTCCCACCCGCTCCCCGACGCTACGCCCCTGACAGTGTACAATAGTTGTTTGATTTGTGAATAACATTTGATTGTTATTGTAGAATGCGACATCACGACAAGCGCGCCAAAAGTGTTTAAAATGCGTGAAGCTGTTAGTTAATTATTTTTTTAAATTCTTTTATAGTAAATTCTTGTTTTACGACACTGAATATTTTTTACGGTTATATAACGATATAACCTATCGTACATTTTTTTTTTTAAAAATGTGCATATTCCCTATTGTATATAATTAATATTCACGTTTACTTTTGTATTGTATTAACTTTAGTGATGATTGACGGAAAAACTACACAGAAAAAAACATATTGTTGGTTATCGTTTGGCAATTTGCAGTTTGGCTGGTGTTTTCTTTGTCCAAATCTAAGCCAAGTCTGAAATTCTTTGAATCATATGAGCCTTATCCTCTATAGTTAGTAGTAAAAAAATTAACCAGAATAAGTAAGAGAATACAATGTAGTAGCAACATAGGTGAACATGGGTTTATACAAGTTATAAAATACTTACGATATTCTGATGTATAATTTTCATTTTAAAATGCCTCAATTTTATCGTTTTCGGGTCATTTAATACTGCTTTGTTATTGCATCAAACCGAAACAATATATTTTGGTTTTATTGGCAATACACGGCTTGAAATCAGATTGTGGCATGCCTCGCCAATATTGTTGTTGTGGTCAGTGACGTCAATTTGTTTGATCTATACGATAGTTACACACAAGGGGAAATAGGAAAATGCAAACAAACGTCGACTAATGTAAAAGTACAAAGCGTCTAAGAAATTATTTTTCTGCATTTTCTGACATTATAAAGAATAAGGTAGGTAACTAGTAAAGTGTAAACACTTTACTAGTTACCTACCTTACTTTTCAAATACTAAGTTCAATACTAAGTTTCAAAACTAAATAAGTTAGATACTTTTCAAATATTTATGTTAACGGAAAAGGTAGGTAATTCGTCAATGTATACAATTCCTAGAAAATGTGTACAATTCCTAAAATAGATAGGAAATGTATGATATATTTAGTAATATGCACTTTTCCTAGGAAATATATATATATCCTAATATATGTATATATATCCTATTTAGGATATATACATATCCTAAATAGCAATTGGTATACTGACGGGATGCCGTCAGTGGGTACAGCGGAACGGGATGGGATGATTCATCGCCAAACAATTTCAGCGCCATTTGTAAAATGTGTTACTTATTTGTACTAGAAAGTTAGGTTAGGTTCTGGAATCTTTATGAAATTAAATGTGAGCGAAGCGAGCACACCCGGAATACTGTGATTTTGGCAAAATACTGTCTATTATAAAATGGATTACAAGACTTATTACAAAACGTTATTACACGTTATTACAATTAGTTTTACACTAATTGTAAAACTAATTGTAATTGTAATATTAGTTATTACACTTTTTTACTAACGTGTTTTATTCATTTTATTCACAGAAAACATTAATTTATATACATTTACAAACAATAAAATATAAATATAGACGCGGTCACTGAGACAAAGGCGCCAGTCTTGTACCTAAACTTTGTAAATTGTGGAGAAAATAAATAAATGTTATTATTATTATTATTTCCTAAGATCATATCGGAATCGCATAGGAAATATACATTTCACAGGAAATGTGTGTATTAAAAGAATCTTTGAAAAATAATTTTACACATTTGCTAGGTTTTACGCATTTCCGGTAACACTAATATAATAAAGTTATAGTACCAAATAAAAAGCTATTTTTAAAATTTTAATACTTAATTTTGCTTATTCTTCGTCGTGTGAAAATATGAACTTAATTGTGTGGAAATTGGACGTTTCGCCAAATAGATCTTTAATTAAATAGTATGTTATAGTTATAACAATAGTACATATATAATTTATTTTTTCAAGTTATTGCGTATAGCATTCGAGATACATAACCATTTTAATATTTACTAAAAATAATGACGCCAGCGGAAACGATTATAAGAAATGTGTTTATTTTCATAAAATACCGAAATACAGAGCTGTGCAATGTGCTTCCTGTGTGGCGAAACTAATGATATTTCGTTACTGGTAATATTTTTTTAATACTGTAAAGTACATATGCAATAAATAAAGTTTTTACTCAAGATATGGATTAACAAAGAGGCCAACAGTCCACTTTATGGTAAGTGGTTAATCGTAGAAATCGAACACCGAGCAGGATGGATACAAACAAGTACTCTACTTTCATCGACAGTATATAGGACAAAGAACTCACGGACAGAAACACAACACAATTGCGGCTACTTAAGGGGGTGATGACTTTCGCTAGATGGGCTGTCCAGTTTTACTTTATAGCGAAAAGGTTTCCTTGCTACTGTTGTATTTGCACTAACGTTAAAAAAATTCAAGTTTTCAAAATGTCAACCAATCAGTAATAACCAAAAGAATTATAGTCCAACTAATATTACTAATTAATATAAAAAAACAAAAACTAATGGTAGCTTTTCAGAATATCAACAAGAAGTAATCATTTTTGTGAAGATACAATAACTATATATCAAAGTCGCACACTCTTGTCAGAGTGGTCGTGGTCGTGCGGATGATGTACACGGAGGATGGTCGTGTTCGTCATTCCTGGCTTGCCGCACTGCCGTCCCCGTAACTACGTTAGTAAAAAATACGACCAACACTTTGCTGTTGTCCTAAAAGACAATTTAAGAAGCCAAGATCCTGTACGTTTGATTACTACATAACTATAGTAACAATGAGCATAGGTATATATATGACGAGCGTTATTGGTAGAATGGGAAATAGTGGAAACGCAGGAACAAAATGTAATTTTCCTGTAAAATGACGGTTACGTAAACTTCGTATAGTTCTGACAAGTAAATATTCATACTTTATTTTGTCGCGTAAAACTAGACAAAAATGTCGAAGAAGAGTGTCTTTACGGTAAAACACCTGCAACAAATAAAAAGTACTCGCTTCTTTCCAACATTTCTCTTCGGACATTGAAACTAGAATGTTATTACTCAAGAAAATTCATAAAATAAAATTTACAATAATATTTACACATTTGTATTTTTCAATAACATTATATGGTATCTCATAAGAAGATAGATATATGTAGAAGATGTATCTCATAAGAAGAAGATAGATATGTATGTATATACTTCCATTAAGAGAAAGCTGATATATGTGTAAATAAAACATTTGTTCAAAATCTAGTTTATAAAATATTATGATGGAGAGTTAAAATATTATGATGGGTCTACAACCAACAGCAGCTGATTGACGCTTTAAAACGTGTCTGGGAGGAGATTCCAGATGAAAACGTGAGGAATTTGATCCAGAGTATGCATACTAGGCTTCAGGAGTGTATTGTTAAGAGAGGAGGACATACTCGTTACTAAAAATAAGAAACAAAAGTGACAAGAACAGTATTTTGTCTTTTTCCGGTGATTTCTTTTGTTCATGTTTTTCATTCAAATTGGCCAATTTCATTATAAACTTTAAAAAAACAGTTCATGATCATTATTTTAAACAATTGTTAGCCTATATTATAACCAATAACATTATTTTGTAGTTACATAAGTTAAACAATTTAATGTCTTTATTGTTTTCATGGTACAGCAAAAAATCTTAGTGGCCCTTATTTTGTTTTGAGTAGTACGAGATATGTATTTACAAAACAAATTTATTTTGAATTTATACAAAATCAAATTTATTTTGATCTAATCTAATTCGCAGTGTTCGTAATATAATATAAAACCTCTTTGTTTATAAATGGGTATTACATTTCAATGCTTTATTGTCTGTAAAAATAAATCAATACATATAATAAAATCGTAAACTAGCCGTGTCTGTACATTTTGATGTTTATATATGTTGTACTTGTGTTACTGAGATGAAAAAATAGAATTTTGATTTTAGATTTTCGTCTGTTTGACGGTGCACGCTAATCTCAGAAACGGCTTAATAATGGTTTTCACTTATGTATTTGTTGTAGAAAGTTCTAGTCAACCCGTAAAATTTTGTGTTTGTTTCATTCCAATCGGTTCAAAAACAAAAAAGTTATGCGCTATACCGAATACCACGCGTACGAATTTGCGGGCTCAGCTAGTTAAAAGTATGTCTGTAAACTTCAAAATCAAATTGTAAAATAAATTTGTTGTTTTCAAAGAATTTAGTGCAGTTTTGCATGCAAATAAACCTGAATACATGATTTCCCATATTCATTCTTCTGTCTCCTCTGAAAAAAAGAAAATCGTTGAACGTTGTTTCTTAATTTTAAAAACATCTAGTAATCGGGACTGTATGGAAAATAGTTCATATAAAATTAATATTTTTCACCTTGAGAAAATAATTTGTCTTGCAAGCCATGTTAGTCATGGTGCAATATCATATGATGTTTTTATGGAACTTCTCAATAACTTCCTGCTAATAAATGTTCGTGTACAGCATTCACGGTAAGACAATCTTCCAAAGCAACAGTAGTATAGTTTCACTAAAAGAAGTGCTAGCGGTTTTGCTGTATTTGCGACACTTTGTTGATTTTCAATTTTTCTAGGACCCATACATTAGTATTTTTTGTTTATATGGCGTACAAACTTAATGTTCTTGTTGGCTGAGTTTTGGATCACCACCATCACGAAATTCGTTACTGAGATTGACACGACCTCGCTTGAATTTTCAAGTTCAGAAATTTTCAATGTCACTTTATAGGTAGTGTGTTCACAACTTTGTAATTGTTATATGAAATGTCTTCGCTTGGCCATAACGTCTATTTATTCGAGTAACGTTGGCACGATCATAGTGTTATGTCTTATGACTCTATTTCTGGCACCTAGCACTCTCACTGCAACAAGTGACTTCCTATTTTACAACAGTCATTCATAACACCTTAATAAAACAGATACAAAAAAATATGTACAATGCAATCTCTATAAATTTTTCTGTTCGACATAAAATAGAAAAAATAAATTACAGCCCATAATTATGTGACATCAATTAAAGATTTGCCAGCTAAGGAATTAGATGAAAGAATAGAGCGTATGAGGTCAAGATTGATTGGAGAGTAAATTACCACGTCGTTTTATTAGCGCAAGAAATTATATAAACGTCAGACCCTCCGTTAGTGTAACTGCGACTCATAAATGTAATTACTCCAAATGATGTATGAACGTAATAAAGGATAATGCTTTAGTAAGTATTATATAGGGTCTGTGTGATATCATTTTGTTATCACTTTTTTGTTACAAGAACTTCATTAACTTAACTTGTACCACCTACATAACACAAGAAAGAAATACTCTACGAAAATCTATCAAACAATCAAATTAATATTTTTAACATAATACGTTATTATGATATTAACTAATTGGTTCTTTTTAATTGTTGGTAATTCGGCAACATTTTAAGATAAAATTGAGGACTTATTTAAATACAGATGAAAAAATTATTTAAGTAGATACGGGGAAAATCGAGAAGTTAGATTCTTGAGTGGCGATTACGTGCACCCAAGTAGCCAGGATCATTCATCAACAACTTGCCCTTCGATATGGTCTTATCGAGTCTGAGGTGCCTTACTATAAGCACGTGCCTGCGCCCGTTCTCGAAAATGGTCATGCTACGCTCTACTGGGATCGCTCCATAATCACGGACAGGACTATTGTCGCCAATAAGCCTGACATCGTGGTTATTGACCGATCCCAGCGCCGGACGATGCTTGTCGACATAGCTGTCCCGCATGACGAAAATCTCGTGAATGCCGAAAAGAAAAACTTACCAAGTACACGAGGTGACCGCCATGTGGGACGTCGATTCGACAATTATCGTCCCGATAGTCGTCTCGGCGAACGGTCTTATAGCGAAGAGCCTCGACCAACATCTCAAGAGGCTCTCACTAGATGGCTGGATCAAGGGGCAGATACAGAAGGCGGTACCTACTTCTTGACACGGCACGAATTGTCAGGAGGTTCCTCACTCTGCAGCCCTAACCACCGGTAGCTTGGGCCTTGCCCCGCTACTAGTGGACATCTAATTTTAAGTTTTTTATAATATTTATTGTTTTTATATACATATATATTGTAAAAAAATTAAAATTTAGAAAGGAAATAAATAAATGAATAATAATAAGACGTTGTCAAGACGCGGAATTACCAAAAGTATATCATAAAGGATGGCACAGAGGACATATGTCGAGCCTGTCGCCATCCTGGAGAGACACTTCGGCATGTTACTTCTGGTTGTTCCGCGCTTGCCAACTCTAAGTATTTGCACAGGCACAACCAAGCAGCCAGGATCCTGCATCAGGAGCTAGCTTTGAAATACGGCTTCGTTGAGGAGAGGGTGCCTTATTATAGGTACTCGCCGGAACCGGTTCTTGAGAACGGCCGTGCCAAGCTCTACTGGGACCGGCCTATCATCACGGACAGGACTATTCTAGCGAATAGGCCTGATATCGTGTTGATGGACCGGGAGCAGTCGAGGATGTTTTTAGTGGACGTAACTATCCCGCATGATGACGGTCTCGTGAAGGCTGAAACCGAAAAGAAAAGGAAATACCTCGACTTGACCCACGAGATCGTTGACATGTGGGCTGTTGTGTCCACTGAAATTATCCCAGTCGTTATATCCGTCAACGGGTTAATCCCAACCAGCCTCAGTAGTAACCTGAGACGGTTGGGGTTCCGTGACAGTTCCCTCCCGGCCCAGATGCAGAAGGCGGTGCTGCTCGATACGGCCATGAGGATCGTGCGTCCGTTTCTGTCTTTGTCGTCCTGAACCCCGACTGACTATGCTTCTGTCGGGGGTAACACCGTCTCCCCCTCATTTTGGTTTTTAGAGGGGGAGACGAGACGAGTTAAATAAAAATTATTATTATTATTATTATTATTCATTTATTTATTTTCTTTCTTAATTTTAAATTTTTTACAATATATATATATATAAAAACAATAAATATTATAAAAAACTTAAAATTAGGTGTCCACTAGTAGCGGGGCAAGGCCCAAGCTACCGGTGGTTAGGGCTGCAGAGTGAGGAACCTCCTGACAATTCGTGCCGTGTCAAGAAGTACCGCCTTCTGTATCTGCCCCTTGATCCAGCCATCTAGTGAGAGCCTCTTGAGATGTTGGTCGAGGCTCTTCGCTATAAGACCTTTCGCCGAGACGACTATCGGGACGACAATTGTTGCATCGACGTCCCACATGGCGGTCACCTCGTGAGCCAAGTCGATGTACTTGGTAAGTTTTTCTTTTTCGGCTTTCACGAGGTTTTCGTCATGAGGGACAGCGATGTCAACAAGTATCGCCCGGCGTTGGGATCGGTCAATAATCACGATGTCAGGCTTATTGGCGACAATAGTCCTGTCCGTGATTATTGAACGATCCCAGTAGAGCGTGGCATGACCATTTGCGAGAACTGGCGCAGGTACATATTGATAATATGGTACCACAGACTCAACAAGGTGGTATCGAAGAGCAAGTTGTTGGTGAATAATCCTGGCTACTTGATTATGTCTGTGCAAATACTCGCCGTTAGCAAGATGAGAACAACCGGAAATAATATGTCTCAATGATTATTATTATATTATTATTATTATTATTATTATTATTATTATTATTATTATTATTATTATTATTATTATTATTATTATTATTATAATTTATTTCAGCATAATTTTACACTTAAACAAGTTTAATTACACATTTTATTAGTGGATGCAAATTTTACAAAGAATGATAGTTCTCTAACTCCCGAACTAGGTTGGACACCTGTATCTCGGGAGAAAGTGCAATACAACTGTGGTGCATACAATCACAACTATATGAAAGTATAATCGTTACAAAAGGTACTTCTATGAAATAAATGAATATATAAATATGTAATGTATATAAGTATGTAATATTATGTATAAATGATATATAAAAATAATAATAATAATAATAATAATAATAATACATAAATGCAATTTGCGTTAATTTGAATCATTTAATACAATTCATACATACATTTGTCATTTATCAACTGCTCTGTATCATCATAATTTAGAGTTAGCAGCCAATTAGTAATCTTAACCTTTAATACAAATTTGTTAAGTTTATTAATATTTAAAATTTTATCAATGCAAATATAAAGTTTGGAGCTGAGAGCATTGTGATGCCGAGAGGCGAAGAAGGTTTACAGGCCACCTTAGTGCAGATTGCTTTCGCTCGTCTAGAACTGTCTGGTACAATTATAGGTAAAACAATCGGGTGTTTACGTAACATGGAACTTAATGCGGAACTTTAGTAACTACATGATAAAAACACATATGTGGGTCGTATTTTCAATACATGTCAATAGTGTATCATATACGTATTAATCATATATGAAATAAATCAAATCCACAATATGATGAAACGTCAAATAATTTACGTACAGCGTATTTTCTTTCGTCGACGAACACTAGCGGTGCAAACCTTCAGAGCATTCTGCCTAGCGCCCGGTCCCACAAGCGAAGGACTCAGAACATGAATAAGAATAGCATGCGCGCCTATAAGAGCCCACAATCAGGGCTCTAAATTAGGGCCCTGATTGTGGGCGTTAAGTGGCGTTAGCCTAATTCACTAACGCCACTTAGCGATTCCATGCGATTCCTTACTTCGAAACCACGTCATATCCTTAAATTGTTACGATATCTGCTAAAAAGTCATTCTCTTACATATATATAAATGCCATGACAAGACATTACGTGTTTTGATAAGGTAAGACAAAAGCGTGAAATCATAATTGCCATACAGAATCAAGGCCCAGGAGAGATACTCTAAAGGCAGGTGTATCAGACTATTGATCCAGCCGTGACCGTGCAATGATTGTCGAATAAAGGTATCACATAATTTGTACTAGATAAGCTGCGCCCCGGAGTCACTGTTTAATAAAAATGTTACAAGGCCCATTAATTTGTGCTATATGAATGAGTACAATTTCAGTTCACTGGTACAAGTCATCGAAATAATATAACTTTCTAACAGTACAAGTACTACGCTACGCTTGCTGACGCTTGCCGCTGCGTTACAAACTTGTCGTAGGGCCGAGTATCGAAACTGAAAAGGCTACAAATTACACGAACCATTTACTCTCTTAAATTGAGTTTAAAGAGAGTTGGGATGTAATTTATATTGAATCCAAATTTGTTTTTCTATCTACACTTATGTTATATCATGATCCACACTTTTTAAATTCCAAGACTATTTATACTGGGTAAGGGAAACGCTCCCGAAAACGAAGTCAGACGATAGTACTAATTTTTATGATCAGTCAGAAAAAAAAATCAATCCCAAAGAAAAAGAAATCATTTTTTTTACAAGGATATTTTTTTTATTTTGATGGAGCGTGAATAATGCTACTGAAACGTTATATAAAGATGACTTTTTTTACATCAGGATTGATTTTTTTTTATTGCCCATCATCAAACATCATTAGTAAAGAAAGAAAAAAAGACTTTTATTCACTGCACGAAAGACACATTATATACAAGAACAGAACAAAAAATTAATAAAAAACGTGTGTGTTTCCTCGCGGCAGCAAATCGGATACTGGCTCAGCATTATGCTGAGGTGCTGTACTATTATCTGTCTTCGTTTTCGGGAGCGTTTCCCTAATACACGTATGTAATATGTATAAAAATAGATATTGAAGTTTGTATTATAGGAAGTCTATTTAATTCAGAAGCAGGATCACGCTGAAACTTGACAGATCCAAGTATTTCTTTTATGATATCAAAGTAAGGCGGACGAAGACGCGGTGCACAGCTAGTAAAATGTAATATATGTGTATTTCATTCCATTTATATCCATTTCGATTCGTAAGTGTTGTTTACATTTGATTTAGCAAGACCCCACCATCTTCGGGACACTGCAAATTATGTTACGCTTCCCGTCTCCTGTTTTTACGTCATTTATTCCAGAATATAAACCATTATTTTTTCCTCACAGTACGTAACGGTTCACAGTTGAATGGAGACGCGGACGTTACAACAAAATATTCAAATATTTACGAAGAAACTCAGTTGAATACATGAACAGTTTGTTCGAATGCGGAGATAATGGAGTCCTCCGGTTGTCATTAACGCTTACCGTTTTACCAGCAAAGGGAACGTAATATTTTATCGCATATTTCTGTGCACACTCAACTTGAACAAGGGTCTAGGAAACGGTAGTTAATAACGATTTATGGAGCCCTCTTGTTCCACGTCTCTTATCTCCGCCATGTGTGCTATTCACGCTTGATTTATTGGAACACAATGTCGGAGGCCAAACGAAAAGACCATGGCCTCTATTCTCGTTGTCATGACAACGATATTAACTGTCACCAGTACCAGGTTTATGCACTGCAAAAACCTATAAAGCAGATTGTTTGAAGAGAACACAATGGAGTATATGTATAGTGACACAATTTTTTGAAGCCAGGAGGAAATAAATGTATTCGAAGCCTCTTTATTCTTCCGGTCAGCTAATAAACTAGCAATATACCTACTTTCTTAATGCACAACAGAACTTATAAGTACTATTGAATTCCAATTGATGGAATATAACTTTTATAAATTTATGATGAGCAGACGAGAAGCATACAAGGGGTCACCCTACAATGAATGACATTTATCTTCACAAACAAACTGTTCACAAATAATAAAACATAACAACGACCTTGTACGAATAGGGCTGACATTAATTTAATGGTAAGAGCACCTCTGCCCGTAATTTACTGAGAATCGTGGCGACCGTGTTGACCTGTGGTATTGTTCAAAACATTCTATAAAGAAAGCTATTTCGCCGGGACATAAAAGAAATAAGTATAAATCAGAGGCGTCGGCCATTACCGCGTGTCCCGGGTTATTGTACACGCTCCGTCACGTTTATACGACGCGAATGTGACAAAATAAGCGCTATTATACGACAAAACATCGCGAATTCTGCTTTAGTCAGCGTTAATACTTCTCTGTAATGTCATTTAAACTAGCAGCTTTAGTGACTGTAAAGTTGATGTCTTCGTGTTATGCTAGCAACTATTTGAGTGCAATGTTTGCGGAATTTTCTTAATGTAAGCTTTTAGGTGTAAAATTAAATAACAGGGAGTTATAATTTAAAATAACAGTCAATTGTAATAAAACCTGATTGAGTTAGCATGTTCTATTTAAGTTTAACCTATTGAAATCGATTAAAAGCCCTTCTAAGTAGGTTTAGCCAGAGCGTAAGAATTTTTAATATTTATAAAACATTTCAAAAAAAAAAACATCTCGTAGTCGAATAGCAGTTGGCGGCAACTGGTTAGTTAGTGGCCATATATAATTAAAAAAAAATGGAAAATATATCAGTTGGAAAGAAGAATTGCGTGTCAGTTTTATTAGCAGATACATTGTATAATTTAAATATATATTATTAATACTCATTATAATTTTCATTTCATAAAGTCCATTCCTCAATTATATGAATGTATTTCTAAGTAACAGGCCTGCCATTTTGTTCGATGACTTTTTGCCATTTTGTATGTAGTGACATGATCCCGTTGCTGTAGAAATTTTAGAAACGAAAAAACGCGACAAGTAGCTTTGGCAGTCCTCTCTTAATGTTAACCTGACACTGTCTAAAAAATTCTAAAGTGATCGAAACAGGTGGAAATGTGGAGGTGCAAGGTCAGGGCTATATGGCGGATGCATTAACACCTCCCAGCCAAACTTTCAAACTTTTTGCTGAGTGGCTAAAAATGTTTCGAAAGTTATTCATGTCGATTCTGATATAATATTATTCTGAGAATAATTTGTTTTGTTTAAAAGCAATATCGAGTTTTAAATTTAATATTTATATGACTTTTATATTCAACTGTACAGTACGCCCTATTGTCCCCGAGTTAACGTAGTAAAAAATAGGTAAAATACAATTACGTCTGCTGGCGTAGATCCGCGAATTAATTGCCCGCGAGTTGACGTATAGTCCAAAGTCTGGGTCCTTTAAAATTAAAGTACCTGTAGTGTATGCGGTTATTTACTCTCTTCCTCACACGGGCAAACACTGACTCGTTACGCAGCAAGTTAGTTGACGCCATAGGTTGACGCCGAGACATGGCTGAGATTAGAAGTGTCGGCAGCCCGTCCGAGAGTACGTATTTCGAGCCTGTGATCTATCCCACGACTGGGGGCTGCTACATTACCAAATTTAGAGTTTAGATGAGACCGTTTTTTGGATTACTATATTTCAATTTAGCGGTAAAAACAATCAAAGAAGTAAAAGTGTCAGAGGTGGCATAAAATTTTCACAAAATTAGTTTTTCTTAATGAAAATTACAATTTTTCTTTTACTAATACTTTCTTATTTATATATAGTTTATATATAGAAGGTACATGTATTATATAGAAGGTACATGTATATATATAGATATATGTTTGCAAATTTTTTTTTTTGCCAGTTTTGAAGGAAAAAATCTACTTGCACAAGAAAATATCCAAATTTCAAACTCGGAAACGCTATATTTCTTTAGCCTCCTCGATCAAACATTTTAATTAATTGTTTTTGCCATATTAACCAATTAAATAGCGATTTACTTTACCAATACTATTCATGCCGTGTTATTACTACTATTCGTGTGTTCCGTGTTTTTCCTAATAATTTTATTTTATACTTACATAAAACTATTAAAAACTACAAAAATAATGAAAGAGATTTTAGTTACATAGCAAATACGTAATATGTAGATGTATTCAGTCGTATTGAGGCAATTTCTACGCTTTGCCGTGTTCACCAAGGGCCTTATTAGCATACGATCGCATTCTAAAAGCTGAAAAATACGGATCGTGAAAAGAACGCTTCTTTTTGCTCACATTGAAATACGAGTTCCACCTTCATCCGCTTATAAATTATGTAGCTAATATGGACCGGACTCGTATAAGCATGTCAGAAAATATTTTAACTCGTCTCTTCCCATTTCTGTGTAAAAATGTGGATCATTTCTATGTGAAATTGGTTTATTATTCAGTCCATTTTTGCATTCATAAGTAAAGTACAAAAGGAATATTTGGTAATTCATTCGCAACAAATACTACCATGTATACCTACCTACTTTGTTTGTCTATGGAGATTTTTTTGTGAACAGTAAATAATAATTATTTGCAGCGATTTCAATGTTCAAAGTTAATTCAAAATTTCGTAACAATTTAAAAACAAAGCAAAATTTTAATCCCTGTCATACTTTTAACCTCTTTTGTTATGTTTTCTTTTAAGAATCTTTTTTTTTGTTCTACTCAAAAACCCCAATACTATTTTTAACATTTATCTTCAAAAAGCCGGGTACATTGGTCTAGGGCCCATGCAAACTTTCGTCCCATATTATACTCTAATAAGAGGTAGATTCTAAAAAAAATATCTACGTTTTTCCCCAGAGTTCTCCATACAAAATTTCATCAAAATATGTTTGAAAACAACAGACAGATTAAGACATTATGTTACTTATGGGTAACAAATAATTATGATTTTAATTTTAATTTTTTATTTTTGCGAGAACATGTCACACGCATCTAGTTCCAAACTAAGCAAAGCTTGTACTATGGGTGCGAGACAACTGATATAACTTTTTTTTATGTTAAGGTCGGCAGACAGGCTGACGGTCCACTTGATGGTAGGTGGCTACCGTCGTCTATAACACAAGCAACGCCAAAGCTGCTGCAAGTACGCTGCCGACTGCAGTAGGATTAAGGATAAGGGATTTTGAGTGGATAGGGAAATGGCTTTTTTTATTTGAATATACATAGAAAACATATAAAATAAATAAATAAAATAAAATAACGAATGTGAGCTGATCTATTCAACAAAAATTGCCTCACACTTAATATTAAGTTTACCTATAGACCAAATATGAAACAGGAAATGTTATATTGCAAATGTCAAAAAATGTATACTAATAAACATTTGTATAAGTAGTTGATGCGTTTTTAAAATTCAAATAGCCTAATTCATTTTATTTTATTTTCTACATTTTCTTTCCACAATCGCTAGCTGAGAAATACGAAACTGTTTCCTCGTAAAAGTTGTCAGAAATTGCTTTGTTAATCCAAGTTAAATTTTTGCTGCTCTTTCCCATTTCATACATTAAAAGATTTTCACGATTAAAAATATTGTAACAGCTAATTAATATATAATGAAACCAGTTTTTTTTTATAAAAGGAAGGTAAATATTATTTAGTTTTAAAAAAGTGAGCTTTCTGAACCTAAAAGCATTACACAAAAGAAACCTCTTAAAGTACTTACTACAGTTGTAGTGTTTATTAGCTACATTGTTTATTACTTTTATTTAGTTACAGCTACTTCAAGGCGTGTGATTGGTGGTAACAAAATCACATGGGCAGTACTATTTCACATATTATCTTTAAAAGAAATTACTACTATCAGAATCACTGTGCTTTTTTAGGAACACTATGACCGTATTAAATATACGGGTATTTCTCATCAAATTTCGAAATTTGATTCCCGAGTCACTAGTGTCGAGTCATATGCATTTAACTACATAAGTCTTTTTTTTATTTCAATGCTCGCTGTCTATACCACTATTCTTTAAAATGAAAACGTATTACCTCTAAAGAAAAAAAAGATATGGCTACTTTGTTACCGTGAAAGTCATTCCCTCACCTTGTCCCTTAGTTCAAAAACAATACTAAAATTCCTACTCATTTCAAATATGTCAATATTCTTAATAATAAAAGTATGCTAATACATTAGAAAGATGTTTGTTATTGTCTATAAAAGCTTCTATCTTACAACGACGAATTTATAAAAACGATAATTCGATTTTAAATATGTCCCGACAAAAAAAAATCATTCCCTCACCCTATTACGAATATTCGATTTCTGAACGTATGGAACGATATTTAGGAACGCAACCTTAAGTTTATAGTACCTGGCAACACTCTCAAATGATTCAAAATGGCGATTTCTTCTCAACTGTAGGTGAGTTTGTGCAAAAACATAGTATGTACAAAATTGTTAAGAGTTACATTTATGGCGATCATTACCTCACGTAACATGTATGTATTAAGCATTTTAGTATATATGTACATAATTTGTTATTTTTATGCGTTTTTGGGAGTAAAATCCATATTCAAAATGTTGCAATCAAGTTGAGGTTATGTGCCGGTGTTTTTGTAGCTTTAGTTAAAATTCGTCATTCCCTCACAGTCATTCCCTCATTACATTTAGAAGTGAGGGAATGACGGCTGTATGAGGGAATGATTTATACAGTATTCTACAGTTCTTATAGATTTTTTATTGATTTCTTGCAACTTGTATTTCATGTTAATTTAATTTAGAAGAGGTACATCATTTATGCGGAAGAAAAATGGCACTACCAAAGAATTGAGTGAAGCAGAAAAAAAAATTAAAAAGAAAGAATATGATAGAAGAAGGCTAGAAAAAATGAAAAACAATACTGAATCTTTGGAAAAACTACGGGAAAAAGAAAGATTAAAATATTTAATAAAAAAAGAGAAGGGTCAGGTAAAATCAGTTATTAAAATGAATGCTAGAGAACTCAGACAAAAGCGAAAACAATGTAAAGAAAATAGTAGAATTTAGTAGAATTTTTCCATCTAAACAATGGAAAGAATGGTGTATAGGAATAAAAAAGCTATAGCACACCAAAATTTACAAAGAATAATTGATGATACACCCCCACCAAGTCCATTATCAGCAAATTAGAGAAGATGTTGCTGCTCGAAATAGACGACAGATGCGAAGGCGACGAGCTATTTTGTATGCAAAGATTGAAAAAAGACTGTTGAATGCAGTGAGGTTAATTGAAAAATACAAGAAGGTGTTTGAGACTGTAAAAAGAAAAAACTGACCCAGAATCGCCTGCAACTAAAGTAAATGCACTCCTAAAGAATGTAAACGTTCCTGAGAGTGTGAAGAAAAAAATAGTTTTTGGAGAAGCTAAGAGGCACAAAGCTTCTCAAAAGTCAATGGAATTGGATATAATAATAAAGGATAATCACCAACTGTTTTTAGCGTCTTCTTCGCGCATTCAAGATCTTACTGGAATGTTCAAAGAAAATTATACAATTGATTTAGAAAATGATGGATTTACTGTTGTCTCAGACAATGATAAGATTGCTACCACTGGAGATTATGTCCTGATAAAATGGGGCACGGCAAAGTATCCCGGAGAAGATTTATCAATTTTTGAAGATGGTTTAATGGTTAGGTGTATGAAGAAAGGTGTGAAGTTTTGGAGATGGCCTAATATTAAAGATGAGCAATTATATAGCTGGGAAGCTGTGATACAGAAAATAAAGACGCCAAAATTAGTTAACAGGAGGAATTATGTTATTTCAGAGTTAGATGAGTCTACAAATGATGTTAAAATTAAGACTGAATAATTAATTGATCTCAAAGACCAAAAAACTAATACAAGAAAAGAATAATACAGATTAATAGTAATAATTATAATTAATGCTTAATAAACAAATATGAAGGCGTTTTAAGTTGTGGATTTTCCCACAAGTACAAAGTTTAAAAATAAATAGTAATAAATATAAAGATAAAAACATTTGTTACCTCTATAATAGTGTATTTTTTTAATTTTTCGAGTTTATATATATTTATGTTAACTATAAGTACATAAGTTGAGTTCATTTTCTTTAGAATATGATATTTCATTGTTTGATATAATTAAAATTACATAATCTCCTTTATTTGTAGATGCTGTTTATTATAATATAATAATAAATCATTCCCTCACTTTGTTAATCATTCCCTCATTTGCTTATTTTTTAAAACCTCATTTTTGTCGAAAATATACAAAAATATGGAAGACCAATACTTCTAAATAGATCTCCGAAAGCCACTTATTTGATTTCTGCAAAAAAAATATCAAAGTTTATAAAAAAAAAAGAAATTTATATAACATCTAAAATTTTGGAATTTCATGAGAAATACCCATACATTGTTAGTAAAAACATAGCCCTTTTTCTATATTTATATTTGTGCTTTTTCGCAACACTGACGTGATAGTGACAATTAAATAATTTTCTACGTAGTCAAGCTCTTTTTTTATTAAAAGCCTCGTGTTTTTTCGTACGTAAACAGAAATCATACAAAATGGCAGAAGTTATGTGAAATTTCCCGGTACTTATACATAGAATATTTCCTTAACAGTTTAGAGATCGAACTACTAAATTGTTACACAATAAGTCCAAAACATACAAATCCAAGTTATCTTTAGAAACTATCTGACATCCGTGACCTAAAATATCAGACGGTAACGTCAGACTACAATTCCCAAATAATCACATCCGACCGTACTGTTTGCATTTAAAATTAGAGCAAAATACTGAAGTTTAGGTTGAGTTAGCCTACCACGAGTCAACAATACGCCAAGCAACAACTTTATTATCAAATATTAAAGAAAAGCGAGAAAATTACAATACAATTCACACAATACGGGGACAAGTGCTGAATCAAGGTGTATTAACTTCAATGTGAGCTATGAAATAAAGCCGGGGAAGGTTTGTTTTGTTATCCCGGATACGCGCGGGTTACGGCTTGCGTCGGTTAATGACACGGAAAATTCCCGGGAAATTCCAGGGCTCAGTGTTCCGCGGTTACGAAAATGCTAGATTATGCAGCGTAACATTATTACGGCTGAAGTCCAATGACTTCTCAAAGGTTCTGGTAACACAATCCACCGAGTAAAAACAGACGAGAATTAAAATGTACAAGTACAAAGGGCACTGCAATTTACCCGCCATGGCTACGCCGAGAGGGATATAGACTGAGTTGAATTAGGACTACTATAGAATTATTAAAGGCAGTTATCCCCATCATGATGTGCTTGTTTTTCACACACTAATATTCTAGATTCATTTCCATTGGGTAACGTAAGAAAAGCGTGATCTCGACACAATACATAAAAACAATCTAAACAAATATGACCTTCCATAGTCATGTATAACTTTGAGTTATCCATTGAATTTGTGCTTTTGATTGCAATAATTTTCATACTAAGGAATTGACATGTTAATTTCATAGTAAGTATTACAGTGTTCTCTAAGAGGGATCCAAAAGCCAATGTTAAAAGTATAATATCAAGAAAACATTATTTAAATATCATTGAGAACAGAGCGATTTTCCTAACACGAGTGGACAATGCCGGTTTAGATATAATATGTGATCAAACGAACTTCACAAGTGAAGTTCAATCAATATTATACGAGTCGCTTCATTCGAAGATATAATTAACCAGATAGTCCTTTAAACCTACAAGGCAACTTCGCACGCTTTAGAGATTAAAAAATAGCTCATTTGAATCGATAAATAAAACAGGCTCACTACTCCCACTCCCCCACGCGGCGCCCAGTCCTATCTTCATAGTCATTTTGTTCAGAGATGTTTAAGCAAACCTTTGAGTACAGGGTTGCAAGGGTACGGGTGGGATCTTATATCTTCGAATGAAGCGACTCGTATAATATTGATTGAACTTCACTTGTGAAGTTCGTTTGATCACATATTATACTTCGTCGCTTCATTCTTCAGATATAATTAACCAGGTAGATGTTTAGAGCAAAGCGTTTGCTTAATAGTCATGGTATGTGAATAAATAAACGTGGAGTTATTTATTCACACGTGGATTTGGATGGATCAGTAAATAACATCGGATTGTTTATTTACTGACTTGAAACATAGAAAATATAAAAAGAATCACTTTACTTTAACTTTATATTAATTAAGTTAACAGTTTAACCACTAATATACTAAACCTAATTTTAAGTAATTAGCTTAATATTAAATGTACGTTTAATACAGTGGATCCTGACAAATCACGTGTTTTTGAGCCGATTGCTCGAGCAAAAAGACCTTCATCTACAATTGGTCGCTTACCTATAGAACTTTGTAAAAGTTTCAGAATTTTTGATCCACTCTGCGGCTTTTCTAATCGTATTCACGCAACTCCAGCTGCTACCGCCGCCGAAGTAGCAGCATGTCTAGTGCTATGTGCACTGAATAAGTTTACGTTCACACCGCTTTCAGAGAGCACCTGCTTAATTCACCTACTTATGGTCTGTGCTGACAGACCCTTGTGATGGGGATTCACAGTTATTAAGAGGTTATGTACATCCTCTGGCCGTTTGTCCTTTGTAACCAGAAGATAATCTTTAAGTAAATTCGCAGGAGAAAACATTACTATTACCTTCAAAGAAGGGGATGAACAAATTCGGTTGGGTGCGCCCTGGCGATGAAGTCTTTATTAAATTCTTTATTATAATTTTAATTCCTGTTGTACTCATAAAAATGTTATCTAGTTTTATTAAGGAAAATGTCTGGACCCTGTGGGGCGGTAGACAAGGCTAAAAGAATCACTAATTTCTTTGTAATTTTTTCTAAGGTAAGTTCTAAATTTGGATACGAATTGTAAACCTAATTGAGAATATTTAGGTAAGCTAGGTCTTAGTCTAAATGCTCCTTTTAACAGCCGTTTTATGGAATCGTTGAATCCTACACCATCACCCAAAAATATAGACAGAGCTGAGCGATGACTGTTTAACAAGCTAAAGATGATCCCTTTTCATGTTGTTCTATTAAGAAACGCAATATACATTTAATAGAAATGTCAAAATAACCTATCTCGTTAACTGAGCAAAATTGCCACCACAGTTCCAACGTTACGTTGTATTGTCGTATGGTATTATCTGACAGCGAAGCTAGCGTTAAGTCTAGGGCTTTCGATGGGATGCCCCGCCGAGAAGACGCTATCCTTAGAGCTCTGCGGCAGCCAGGGTAAGTTGCTGGGTGGTGGCTCCTAAAAGGTGAGCGTACAGAATGTTCTTTATGGCTCATGTTAATACTTCTAGATACTATCAAGGACTATAATAATGGAAACTAAGCTTGTGACGGCCAAACTGGAAAAACTAAGTTTCCAGTGGCTTTGTCCTGAATGATTTTGCGTATGCATTTCAAAATTAAGGAAAAGGGGGGAAATGCGTAAAAGAATTTATTAATCCAATTAATAGTAAAGGCGTCTATGCATATTGCCTCAGGATCTTTATTCCATGAGACGAACTGTACACATTTTTTCGCATCGGCGCGAGAAGCGAACAAGTCAATCTCCGGCTGACCTAAAGATTCGACTATTCTTTGAAACGTTCGATCCGAAAGTTCATATTCTGTATCCGAATTTATTCTACGAGATTCCTCGTCTGCTTCTATACTGTCTTTAGTGTTAATGTAAGACGCAAAGAGCCAAATATCGCGCTTCTCGCACCACTGTCAGAATTGTCTCGACAGGTCGTTCAAGTGTGGAAATTGTACTCCTCCCATCCTGTTTATATAACTAACTAGTGACCCGCCCCCGGCTTCCCCGGGGTGCAATTTTTATATATACGAACATTCCCCTTTTTATCCCTCTTTCCATTAGTGAAAACTGAATTAAAATCGGTCTACCCGTTCACGCGTGATGCCGTGACCAAGCGAAATGGGGATTCATTTTTATATATAGAAAGATAACTGTTGTGTTGTTAATTCGCAACAAGATTGAACAACTCGAAAGATCGTAGGCAAAACATTTCAACGCAAAGAGCGCAACTAATAATAAAATTCTAAGTAATTGTAATTTATGTGAAATTCGGATTCGTGTCGTTCCATGAACGCGCTAAAAGATGCATCAGAGAACATTTCGAGCTGAAATTGCTGTTTCAGTATGGAGTTCATGTGTTTTCAATATTATTTTTCCACCAAGTTAGATCGCTTAGGATAACTCTTTTAAAATAATTTTTGTCTCATAGTCATGAAATTTTAAGCTAAATAGTTTTGTCGCTCTAAAATTTTAGTGTAAGTACAGCCAGCCATACTATGCTGCCGGACAAGCTGCGATAAGTGTACCAATTAGCTATGAATATTCACGGACAGTACAGGTAGGTAATAACGAAAATCTTTCGATTAAATATAAAATGTTTAGACGTTTATCAACTGGAAGACTTATGGTCATATTAACGGAGTCAAATATAAAACCTAAATATTTGTAAGATTATTGAGGATTTAAATTACTCTTTTCATAATTAATTTTAAATCCAAAGTACTCAATTAAAAGTAAGTTTATTTCTTCATGATTTTAGTGAATATCCTAGGGGCTACACACAGCCCGTAGGTAGGGCATTGCATTAAACGCATAAATTTGTACCTCTTGGGAATCTTTACTTTTAATTTGAAACCTGAGGTACTTGCGGTCCGAAGGTACGACCGGTACTAATAAGTAGGCTTCTTTAAGATCAATGGTAGCCATAAAATTTTTTTTTTTTTTCGGAAATTAATTTTGAAGTGGTTCTATAATCGTCAATTTTAAAGTGTGATTTTTGCAATGAACTTAATAAGTTTCTATTTATTTATTTATTTATTTAAGTTTTAATAAGTTGTTTTAAATTTAAAATAAAACGCTTGCCGCCATGGCTTTTGCGTTAAAAATACTCTAGATATACATTAACCTTCTACAGGCGAATATGGAATTACTGGGCCCAAATCGATCAAATTCTGTACAGCGGATAGCAGTTCGGCCTGTTCAGAAATTGATACCTAATAATTTGTTTTGTGGAATAACTGTTTGAGTAACCCGTTTTGAAAATGGAATAACTATGCTGTTTTTTACTCAGTCGAGCACCGTACTATTAGACGTTATGTTAATCCAACAGTTGTAAAAGAAATGTATACAACCGGCATGTACCTGTGCCATTGCTGCGTTGCTGGGGCAAGGGGCTTGCCTTGGCCGGCCGCTCTCGTTGCGGGCGCAGGCGGAGGCCTGCAATTCGCGTTGTCAGTGGTGGCTTCTTCGCACCTCCTCGCCCCCCCCTGCTTCGTCGGATAGCGAGAGGAGCCGGACCAGTTTCCCTGGTAGTAGGCTTGTGACGTCGATGGCTGGGCTACGGTGGTAGCTGTCATCGAATTATTAGATACACCTTTTTTTTGTAAGCTCTCTTTTTCTATGACTTTATAGGCTTTAATTTTATCGGAAAGTTTGTTTCCAAATAAGGTTTCGTCTCGTTCGCTATCCTGTATTACATTAAGGAATGGTTTTGCTAAACCAGGTGATTCACAGCTGAAATGCCAACTCCCAATTGTTGCTGACCCATTTCCATTTTCTTATCACGAATACGTGCGCCATCCGCGACCGCCGCGGAAATCTCCACGTTCAATTTTGGTGCCTCGAGAGTGCGCGAGAGTTTTCAGGCACGAGATAGTCTTTAAGTAACTTTTCTTTGGTTCTTTCACTAAATCTTTTTTAAGTATGGGCAGCCAGCGTTGAATATTCTCACCGAATTTGGAACTGTCGTCCGTAGCGTCACCAAGCGCAGATAAAAGTTCTGGATCTAACTGTTTCTGCTTGAGTTTCCTGCACTACGGGAGGCACGGCTGGCGCTGTTGCTGTGAGTGCCTCGGCCTCTGTAGCTGGGACTATTTCGCCCTCAGGCAGCTCGTCCACCGGTTCAGCGGCCTCGGGCATCGTGGCCACTGATTCGGTCTCAGGAAATATAGTAAGTAACAGGTCATACTGTTCTGGTAAAATTTGTATTTAATAGGTTCTCCATACACACGTTCAATTAGAATCGCATGTTTAACGAGAATTATTGCCCTCGTGTTAACTCACGGTTAACCCCCAGGCTAGCCACGTTCGGAATCGACTCTAGGCTATTAGTATATAATTAATTAATAACACTTTTAACACTTTTTTAAAATAATTTAACACTTTTTTTGTGGGTAGGTATAAAATGCACTTACCGGAGTTAGTATTGCCTTTTGGAGAAGATGAAATTATTAATCGTCTGTATTGACGTAACTGTTTATCCTCCAATTTTTTAAATATATTTTTGTAATGTTCGATTTTTTCTTGCGCAATTCTTTTCCCCATGATAATTACAAAAAACGTACTAATGTTGTAAGAACGCGTGTGTTCGTTGCCTCGCACGAAAAAAGAATGACTATGAAGATAGGACTGGGCGCCGCGTGGGGGAGTGGGAGTAGTGAGCCTGTTTTATTTATCGATTCAAATGAGCTATTTTTTAATCTCTAAAGCGTGCGAAGTTGCCTTGTAGGTTTAAAGGACTATCTGGTTAATTATATCTGAAGAATGAAGCGACGAAGTATAATTTATTTTATGCTATTTGTTTGACACAAATTCATTTATGAATGGAGCGAGCATTCATGATTTCAGACTGTGTAGTATCAATATTCCTATCAGTAGTTGAATATATAATATTAACTATAATATTCGTATCAATATTTATATATCTACGTAGTATTCACTTATAATATTGGTACTAACAGTACAATAGGTTGATAATCCACCTCTTCTTCTCTTTCCTTTGTTATTGATCTTTGAGTTTTTCATTAACATTTTTTCTGACCTTGTTTATGTCATAATTCTTTAAAAGTTGACCCTTCTATGCTTTCGTAGGAAAGCTTATTCCTATAAGTAGTTATTGTATTAGTTACAGGATTAGTACTTATTATTGGCTGGTTCTTCTTTGAGTTTTTCGTTTGTATGGCTCACCTTCAATTGCATTTTCTATTGTAAATATACGTATTAGACATAGGGGTACCACGTGATTACATGTCCTTTTTCGTTTTCTATAAATTACTAATTACATTTAGTTATATTTTCAAACAAATTGTTAAATATTCACAAAAATGTATTTTTGTGACATTTCTTTTATGTTTCATTATGTTTATTTACATCGTTGCCGTAGTAACTTTGTATCCGTTTACAGACCATGACGTCAGATTTACAGGGGCCTTAGACAAAGTGGCATTCGCTCCGTAGCGATGCGATATCGAAGTTCGTTATCGTCTCAGAGACAAAGGTACGACACTGTAACACGTGATAAACACGTGATACCTTGTCATGATTTCTTTGTCTCTGAGACGATAACGAACTTCGATATCGCATCGCTACGAAGCGAATGCTACTTTGTCTAAGGCCCCAGGTATAAATTCTTTAGAGAAGGTCTAATACTTGGCCGCTAAAATATACTAAACGCAACAATTAAAGGATATAAAAAAAGTTACAAATTTTTAGGTGATTTTCAACAGGCTGTAACTTGGAAGAAAATGGTCGTACAGAGCTCATTAAAAAAGCAAATTGTAGCCTCAAGTTTCTAGTTTTTGAATCCAAGCTTTAAATTTTTTTCTCGTTAGCGATTTATGAGTAATAGTCAGATAATAAACGATAAAAAAAAAATTCAAAATTTTTCTCGTCTTGAAAATGGTGTAAAAGCCGTAATAATTTTTTTATTGTAATGGCACAGTAAAGATTTTTTAGAGAATTTAATTCCCTACAACTTGACCTCCTCGTGAGCTCTGTACAATGATTTGTAACTGAGTTATCGTTAATCAAAGCGAAAAAGATCTTTTTGAATTGGACAATCGATTACTCGGGCAATAATGGTCGTATAGAAAATTAAAGTAGGGTTTTGTAAACTGCAAAACATTCTCTACAATGTGCTTAAATTGAATTATGATAAAAAAAAATTTACAAACCGAAAATGTTGGCCGAAGAAAAGGTAAAAAACTGTAAATTTAAGGATATTTGGATTACTTGCAATAATTTTGCAAATAATGCAGATTCAAAAAATCTTTTCTATAGCTTTTCAACCTCAATGTGTCCTGAAAAAACCCTGAAAGTTTCAAGGTGCTGCGATTTATTTTTCTTAGTGTCCGGAATGTTTAAAGTTATCGTTTTTGCTGAAAATCAACATAAGGGGCAATTTTTCATTTTTTTCCCTTAGTTTGAGTTTAAACGGTTTTTTTTAGCAATAATCCATATTTTTTTCATCAGAACTCTTTAATCACTAAAATTTAAAAAAAATGAAATTTCTTTTTCAAATTTTTTTTTCTACACGCTAACGATGCTTTCCTGTGGAAAAAAAATGGTTGACTGCCTAGCTAGGCCCTTTTTTTACCACCGGCATTAGCGTTACGAAAAGCGTACCACGTGGAGGTTGCACGGTAGACAGACTGGCGCACTTCCATTGTGGCTGCAACTTCCACCTGACTGCGACCTTCTTGAGGAAGAGTGACGATACGAGCCACGTCTGTGGCAGACAAGTGTCGCCGTGGCATGTTAAGGGATTAGTTTAAAAAAACTGTTTTTTCTTTTACTCGTAATTAGGCTAATGTGAACAATTTAGACTTGTAAGAATAACAAAAAAGTGAAAAATTATGTGAAGAAAAACATCAAACATCAAGCGCCAATGTGAAGAAAAAAAAAATTGAAAAAGAAATTTCTATTTTTTTTTAATTTTAACGATTAAAGAGTTCTGATGAAAAAAATATGGATTATTGCTAAAAAAACTGTTTAATCTCAAACTAAGGGAAAAAAATGAAAAATTGCCCGTTATCTTGATTTTCAGCAAAAACGATAATTTTAAACATTCCGGACACTAAGAAAAATAAATCGCAGCACCTTGAAACTTTCAGGGTTTTTTCAGGACACATTGAGGTTGAAAAGCTATAGAAAAGATTTTTCGTATCTGTATTATTTGCAAAATTATTGCAAGTAATCCAAATATCCTTAAATTTACAGTTTTTTACCTTTTCTTCGGCCAACATTTTCGGTTTGTAAAAATTTCTTTTATCATAATAAAATTTAAGCACCTTGTAAAGAATGTTTTGCAGTTTACAAAACCCTACTTTAGTTTTCTATACGACCATTATTGCCCGAGTAATGGATTGTCCAAGTCGAAAAGATCTTTTTCACTTTGATTAACGATAACTCAGTTACAAATCATTGTACAGAGCTCATGAGGAGGTCAAGTTGTAGGGAATTAAATTCTCTAAAAGATCTTTACTGTGCCATTACAATAAAAAAATTATTACGGCTTTTACACCATTTTCAAGACGAGAAAAATTTTGATTTTTTTTTTTATCGTTTATTATCTGACTATTACTCATAAATCGCTAACGAGAAAAAAATTTAAAGCTTGGATTCAAAAACTAGAAACTTGAGGCTACAATTTGCTTTTTTAATGAGCTCTGTACGACCATTTTCTTCCAAGTTACAGCCTCTTGAAAATCACCTAAAAATTTGGAACTTTTTTTATATCCTTTAATTGTTGCGTTTAGTGTATAATAAATTCAAAATTTCCAAATTTCATTATAAGAGAACGGATTCGTTCTACAGAGGTTTCTTGATAGATATCGCCGATGAGAGAGATCATTAGAGAATCAGCTTTCAAGAGTTTCAAGACGAAAGCTGATAGGATATACCTATACTACTGTGTCTGCTCTGACCTCGAGTGCCTTCCATTGGACACCGACTTCACGCCGGTTTATCTGGTGCCGGTGATCCATCAGTGTCGCTGCCGGCCTACCACCGCTCCGGCTACCGTTCCTACAGGGCCACTGCCGGCCTACCACCGTACCGGCTGCTGTTCCGTTCCTACTGGGCCGCTGCCGGCCTACCACCGTTCCGGCTGCTGTTCCTACAGGGCCGCTGCCGGCCTACCACCGTTCCAGGCTGCAGTTCCTGCCGGCCTACCACCGTTCCGGCTGCTATCCTACGGGGCCGCTACTGATTAGAGTATCCTGCAGGACACCCACTTGGGGTAGCGTAGCTAATTAACTTAATTAATTAATTCATCCACCTTAGTCTGTAAACTCTCCACACCACCCACACCACCTTACACTGACTCCACCCTTCCCATTTTGTGTTCTGATCGGATATATAAAGAAAAACTACCCAATAAAATTTGTTAATCTCTTCTTTTCCCTGTCTTTTATTTTTTTTGTTGAGTCTCGCACTCTACCAGGCTGCAATAGCACCTACTCTTTCTACACCCATTCTGTGACAACTGTTACCTACTACTATTGCAAAATTAAGTAACTAATACTATACTATTTATAGTATTAGTATTAATTATAAAAATATAGTGATATTTTTTATTCCAAGTTGGGTGGTAGTAGGCCGACGACGGTCCACTTGATGGTATGTGGACATAAGCAAGGTGAGTTGCAGGTGTGCTGCCGATCTTGCAAGAATTTGTTTAAAATCACGGGATAAGATATTGACTTGTGCTCATCATTGTAAAACCGGTAGAGAGGCTACATCTCTTCTACTGAAGGGTTTTTAATGGCTGTTGCGTGAACGTCGACAATTCAAAAATAGACGCATTATTAAATAATTATGACAAGTCACAGGGATACTTGACAATATATAATTGTAATAAAAAAAAATTATCAAAGTAATAAAGGATTTACTAATAAGTCTGAAGTAATAGAACCTATAAATTGAATGTAGATTCATTAAAGATTATTCGTTCAATATTAGTTAAAATATAAACCATTATCATTACAAACACGGAATTACATGCAGCCTTTTTATTAAAGGACTCATGTAAGCAAACCATCAGACAAAACGAGCATTTTGTATTTCGACTTTCTGTGAAAGAGGGGTAACGTTTATCGCATGTACGCAGTGGTATACTTACTTGTTCCTTTGATAAAAAAGGCAATATCCAGAAATCTATGGGGGTCGGCGGCGTACGATATTAAATCTTTCTCTACTGATTCAATAATTACTATTCTAATATTAGCATAGACCTAATAGGTATGATGACGGTATTAAGGAATCAAAGAATAAATAATGGTTTTGGAGAAAAATATACGTTGAAAGGAATCTAAAAAATTACTAATTTTTTATATTAAAATTAAGATTAATAAGATTTTCAATAACATAGAAGTATAAATAACTGCAATCGGCCATGTTAACTGAAACACCAATCAGAGCGAATGACGTCACGCCCAGGTAAGTGCCATCGTGTTTCTTATATTTTTGTTGTGTTTACGCGTTTCAATTGATTTTTGCATAATTTAATTAGTTTATCTATTGTTAAAACTACGAGTTTTGTGATAATAATAAATAATCCAATAAGCGTCAATAATGGAACAAGGTTTTATTAAGGCAAATAACTCTAATTTGCCCAGAATTGATTTGTTGATGTTGGGAGAATTTCTTGCTTCAAATAAAAATTTTTGTTCATCTGAATTTCGAAATGTTAAAACTTCCTTGTAAGTACTTTATTATTACGTTTTAGTTATAAGTATAATTTAATTCACGCAAGCCTTTTTAACGCATGTCATATGTTATTTTTGAGGTTAGCTAACTCAGCTAAAGAATACGCGTAAGAATACGCCATACGAATATTTAAAAGTAATAATTTTTATTACTTTTAAATACTTTTAAGAAAATATTTTATATAATTCCAGAAGCACTAAAATGTAAATTAACATAGGTATCCTATCTAGGAATCATCTAGATATTATTTACTTTAAGCTAATAATAAACATCACGTAAGGAGTCATAAGACCAAAACATAACCTCAATAAATTGCTTATTATCAAACATCAGTTATAATTTCATCACAAACAAATGATTTTGTTTGAGATGTTTGAGACCTAGTTATAAATCTATACATAATAAATACTTACCTACATCAAAGTGGTCTTCACAAAAATAAATTGGTGAATTCGTAACTACGCCTGATAGGTCTCGCCGATCGAGCTTTACCCACTTATCTCTCACTATTTTCTTGTTTGGAACATAAACAAACAATTTGTTAGGTGTTGCTATTGATGTGTTTTTGCACAAAGGAACCGCACACCACTTGTAAACTTTGGAATTCATTTTTAAAATAGAAATAAGTAATATTTAGTTGACTTTCCTCACACAGAATGAAATATCTAATGAGACGTGACGTCACAAGCGGATGCCATGACACCTAATAGCGTTTTCGCGCGTAATTCAAAATAGATTTAAAAAACATTCAATAATTCGCGTTGAAATTTAGTTTTTTGTTGAAATATTGTATTTTTCGGATATGGTAGACATGTATCTATATTATGGAAGGGAATTTTAAAATCTGTCATCATGCCTATTATTAGGTCTGTGCTGATATTAGAAAATGTAATTGGATGGATGCTACTAATTCTCCTGTAAATTTTAAAAGTGTTTCGGATTAAACTTGTTGGACACAGAGACCATGTCCAGGTTTAGATCGAGGGTAGCTATTTGTACATCTCGATAATGCGTTCCCGTAGGATAATAGCTTAATTCATTCAGACTTTATATCAATTAGTTGTGTTACTGAATAATGTAAATAACTATTTTTTAATTTTAAATTGGTTGTCATTTTTTTATACATTCCTTTGTGATGAGTCGTTTCGTTCATTGTAAAATATTTAACTACATAAAATCTTTCGTATATAATTTAAATGTCTAAATAAAATAGTTATTAAAAATATTCAAGATGAACTAATACCCTACGCCTATTTTAAGTTTAGTAGTACAGACTTTTGTTTGCTTTTTCGCTGTTATAGTCAAGCTGTATTCAGAAGCTCTATGAGAGCACATTTCTATACTTTAAAGGTATGTGTCCCGACTTCCCTTATCCATCAAAACACAACAGCTAATGTGCTGTTTTGAAGATAATTTCATGTAAGGGGCCGCCCCAGTTTTTGACTACCACATTACACGTTAAACCATTCTCATATATATAGGTATACCTATCGTGATAAAAACTTTTTTCAATCACAATTTGTCTTACAGTAAATAAAAGAAGTTTAGATTCCAATGGGTGGAGTGTAAGTGGCGCAGATACGTGAAAATTACATCTCTCGTTTCAATCGCCTAATGAATGAGTTCGAATGCCATTCATTTGAGTGAAGAATATACAGCTACGGAAAATCTAATCTGATCCTGAATATTTCCAACCGACCCTCATTACCATTTAAAGGCGAAGAGAAAAGAAAAAAAAATTCTCCATAGCGGAAATTTCATGTAAATTGAGTGAAGTACGCGACTTTTGCTTTCTTGAAATTTTGTAGTACCCTAATGGAATGTACAATGCTATTGTTATTGGTTGCGATCTGTCCAGAGAGGCGGTAAAGTTAATTGAGTTGCGATCTTGCCGTTTTATTTTTTCCAAATTTTAATTTAGCTTTCTAGGTAGGTACACTTGATGTGGGGAAAAGAATGAGATTCGGAATTCTTAAAATAATACTTGTTGAATCAATATTATATTTTAATTACTTACTTAAGGCGACGCCAGCCCCTAATGATAAAAAAATCCACTTATTTGTAACTGTTTTCCTTTTAAATTATCATAATAATTATAATTTTAAAAATACTCATATCATCTGCAGGATATATGAAAGGGGATAAATTATATTTAATTATATATATAAAAAAAAATTACTAAGTTGAGGTCTAATACCAATGTTGTAACCGTGCGATTTGCTTAATAATCAATATTTTAAATAGCTAATTCTTAAGATAAATTTTAATATCCACTATCTGAAGTCTTATCAAAAGAAAAATTTGAATTATACTTTATTTAATTTTTAAATAGATACATATTTTCGAAATTTACAAGTACGGCGGGTAGCGACTCCCCCTCAGCAGTCCCGTCAATTCAGTGCGGGACGAGTTTTGCGGCTGGAGTCGCCTTAAGACATTTTAAAAAACAATTACCTACTTGCAAATTTTATCAAGCAATTGATGTTAACAATTTGTGAATTAAATTATATCACAACTTCATTGTACATTGTAAAGATAAATTGACATTGTAAGTCGCACTACACTCTTAATAAAGAGTGTAGTGCGACTCTATACCATTGTAATTGGAGGCAGTAGAGCTCATTATGTTTTGCAGCATTCGCAGCATAATTTGAGCAACTTACCTACCTAACCTGGCGGCACTGCTTACCACTCTCTTATGGTGGAAAAGAGTGCTAGATAGCATTCCACTATTCTCAACTACACTATATTGCACCAGAGGCCTTGGATGGATCGTCAGTCTGTTTAGCAAATTTTATTTGAAAAAATTGCAACTTAAATAAACGAGGATGAAGATAAGATAAATTTGAACTGTGAATTTATTTAACGCCTTGCGACATTTAGCAGCACATTGTAAAATCATTAGTAAAAATCTTGTCGTTAATGTTTCGTTGGGTTTTATTAATTGCAATATCATCATAGGATTACGGGGTTTGTTTGCGTGAGTAATTTTGTGGGTATCGCGTATTCAACCAGCTGCGTACAATTTTACAAACGCCAACCCTCGTGCACAACGTGACTCGGGTGACAATGACACGCCAACCGCCTTGTTACACATAAAGTGTCACAGAAACGTCTACACATGCATCTCAAACTGTTTCTTTTTTTTTTTTTTTCTTTCATAAACGGCTACGTGTGTGAGAAATATATTTCATATTCATATCAGCTACTGCCAGCAATTTCCTTTGTGTGGACAATTCACAAAGGACAGGATACCTCTCCTACGTTCCTCCAACATATCTTATATATCTATCATTCCATCAAAAACATAAATTGTAAAAAAGTCTCGCAACGCAGTTTTTCCTATTCCAGTGCTACAAAAAATTGTGAGATCTCATGTAAAACTAAGTCAGTTATTTAAGTTAGTGTCTATGAAAGCACTTATTCAACAACTTTATTATAAATTGTTAGGTATCTAATAAATTACCTATTAACATTTATAGCGACCGTATCAATATTAGCCATCTTTATTTCTGTAACAATTATAATGACCAAGTCAAATGCACTTTATGTTTTTGATGGGATCTCGTTTCTTTTTGTAGGTCATCCTCCTTTTTTTTTTCTCGGGTAATATAATAAATATATATGTATATCTTTTCCGTCAGTAACTGATTTTCTATTCAGTTCAATTCAATTTTAATCTTCAATAATCTTCAATTTTAATAGTATCCAAATAATATCAGTAAATAAATAAGCCTTTCAATTATTAAACCAATAATAGAAATCGAAATAAGGAATAATGCATCTAATTGAAAAATGGGTTTTTGTAACGAACATTATTGCATTCATTATGTATATGTAAATATTTTTTAATATTATTTCTTTTTCGTTAAGAAAATAATTATTAAAAAAAAAGTAAAGAAAATAGTGGCGAGTGTTTAAAGTGCCCGTAGCTGTTAGTTAATTTTAATATTTTTTTTACTAAATTACACTTTTCCGGCGCTGGATATTTTTTTACGATCAACCTATCTTAAAAATAACGATATAACGATATAACCTATCTTTTAAAAATATTTAAAAAAATATGTACATATTCCCTGTTATAAAACGAAAATCGTAAACGTATAAGTAGCGTTTCGGGGTACGTCCGAACAGCATGTTCGGGGTGCTCGTGCTACTGAAAACGGCGCTGTCAAGCTTCCGTCACTGTTGGAGCACAGCGCGGTACTAATCTTTCGATATTCAACCTTATCTATGTCCGAATAAGATTGAACATCGAATGTCCCGCTTGACTTTGTCAAGTCGGTCAAAGACCGCAATAGGGCGGTATTGATCATTCGATATGCAACCTTAATACGTCCAAATAAGGTTGAATACTAAATGATCCGTTTGACCGCACAGAACTAAAGGACATAAGTCTCAAATCAAATTTGATTTATTATTATGGGAATAATAATCGATCTAAGCAATTTTTGTCTGGTGGGTAACTAATAAATCGTATTTTCTTTCTGTGAATATTAATTTTGCATATCTAACTTAAGTTGTTCCCGAGAAAAACAAAAAAATCTTGAAAAAAGGTCTCATTTAAAAAAAATGAAAGTATCGACTCAATTTCCATTAATTGTGTTCCTGTCCCGACCATGGGATGAGATTTTACATTGATGTGATATTTGGTTTACTTACAACCTTAGGGCAATCATAATTTTCAGGGAGCCGGGCCCGGGATTTTTTAATAATCATTATTTTTCACTTAATGAATAATGAAATTTCGGGATTCCTTTATAGGCTAAACGCTAAATAAAATTCAAAATTTGAAGTTTGTGAGACTGCTAGAAGTATCATAGTCATAATCGATAGAGGGGCAGGCATATTGTCGAATTTGCTGCAACGCAGCCAAAGATCGGACTTCTGGATAATCCGAGCTCATTACACTCGATAAGGTTGGAGACTACGATGTTGGATGTCATAGATTGACGCGGTTGTATAACTCTTTCCCTCACTAAGGCATTTATACATTTACGTATGTTTGGTTTATATGTATTTACAGCATAAGCAAGTTTAGTATGACGAAATGTGCATGGATTCAATACTCCCTTCGACTTTTATCACTAGATGGCACTTATCGTACGGTGCCTGCAAGTCTCGTTATTGTGTGTGGTACACGTAGTAGTTTCGTCGATGCACGGAAGATGGCGTAGCGTAGTGTCTAATAAATTTCCGATTTACACTCACAACAGGCAAATTTTACATGTTGGAAGACCAACGGTGTTCTATATAGCCTGATTAGCGGTGTTTTCTTTATGTTAAAGTCGTAAAACAGGCTGACGGTCCACTTGATGGTAGGTCGCTATCGTCGCCTATAACAAAATCAATGCCACAGTTGCTGCAAGTGCGTTGCTGACAGTAGTAGGATTAAGGATAATGGATTAGGAGGAGATTGGCTCTGGCATCCATTACTCACACACCGAAACACAACAGCACACATGCTATTATTTCACGCTGCTCTTCTGTACCCACGCAAATAAATTAGTAAGGCAGGGTTTCAAAGAAATCATGCTTATAACTTCTGAAACAGACTTATAAACAGACATTTTCACGTGTGATATCAGAAATTCGAAGTCAATCAAGAAATTAATTCAAGAACTGCCTGAAGAGATCTCTCGCTTAGATTTCATCAACGAGTAAACTTCGATGCACTTTTGTCGGTTCTATTCAAGAATGAGGAATGCGATTTGCATTGTTAAGAAAAACTTTAATGAAGGGAATGCATTTCTCTCACTATTCTTGGTATAAAAGGTTTCTTATTCAGTCACAGCGAAGACGTTTTTCCGTTTATGGCGGAAATGACTAAAATGACTTATAAAATGGGTTTGCTTATAATTGTACATCGCTCTTTTTTGTTTTGGCTTGAACTATATCAATCTAAGGAAATGCTATTATAGACAAATGAAATATAATATAATGTTTATCGATCTAGTTGATGTGAGTGATTACTCTAATAGCTTAAACAACGGTAAATCCTAAGATTTTTCAGTATACCCTTAGATTTACCAACTATAGTGGTTAAAGTCCGAACTGTTCTTTGATCATGGTTAACGTCTACCACCATACACTCGGTAAATCTTAGTACACTCGGTAACCTTAATAAAATCAAGGTTATGTTTGGTAATTTTAATAGCAAATAAAAATTGGTAAATGTTATGTTATGGTTTCAACATTTACCAACCGTTGTTAGTAAAACCTAGGATTTCCCAAACTTTAAGCGGCCGGTCTCGCTTCCCTCAGACGCAGGCGGCTGGGCAGAAGAAGACGGGCATATCAAGCCCGTCTTCAACTGCGCACACGGCTGGCTAGCCGTGTGTGCCTGCACAAGGTCCCCTCCGTCTGGGGATTGCCCTGGTGTCTCCGGGCAATCCCCCATTTGAGTTAGCTAGCCAGAAATGGCTAGGCTGCCCTGGGATGGATCGGAGTTGTTATTTCGGCAGAGCCCGGTCCGTCCCTCCGATGGGCAAGGAGACACCGGGGAGTTTTAGTGTGCGGGTACGAAACTTGCGACGGCCGGAGCGACGGCGGGGCGGTGCGGCGCGGGGCGAAGAGATAGCGGTGTCTTGCGTGTGTACGAAATACTGTGATAAAAATGCAACACTATGTACCCGCGCGAGCGGCGAAACCAAAATAGTTTGTTCCCGTCGCTCCGCGCCGCCCGCCGCCTGTGCATCGCTCGATCGCGCCGCTCCGCCGTCGCCCGTTTCGTACACAGCGCTTAATGTTTTTAGCATTTGATTACATCGCCGTCGCGCCGCCCCGCCCGCCGCTCCGCTGTCGCCCGTTTCGTACCCGCAGACGTACACAGCGCTTAATGTTTTTAGCATTTGATTACATCGCCGTCGCGCCGCCCCGTCTCCGCTCCGCCGTCGCCCGTTTCGTACCCGCAGACTCAGTGGGTAGTACGAGTACCGTTAATGAAAACCGAAACAAAATCCGTTGTGTGGTTAAAAAAAGTTAGCGGAGAAAGAGAAAGGCGCAAAGCAACTTTATTTTATAATATGTATGTATTAATAGGTACGTATGAATCTCATCTAGAAAATTATTAGAATTAAATTAGAAATTATCTAGAATTTTGAATCTGAAGAAAAGTTCGGTGACCAAATCGATAAATTCGTTTAAAATTGAAATCTAAAAATCTGCGTTATAACATACTAAGCTTTTATAATATATTTAAGTCACTATTATGTAGCAAAATTTACGTTAAAAAAATAAAGCCGAGACGGCTAATCGGATTAGGCTAAAGGTATTATACCCTCCTGTGTTGCTTAGGTTAACCATTGCCCTTTAACTTATTAATAAATTCCAAAATCAACACGGACAAATTTGCTTCCCAATAGTAATTTGTCTCTACAGTAAATATTTTCAGAAGAACATTGATCAGGGATACAACATGACTACGGTATAAGAGGCAATATTTTATATTAAAAATATTTCTAACACCTGAATATAGCGATATTTAAAATTAATTATATCAATGTATTTGAAATATTTCGACAATTATTGCAGCAGTTCCCTCCGTAACACCTCCGTTAATCTTTTTAATAGCCCCGAGGAGCACTCAAGGAAATGGAATTTAAAAAATGGGAAGAACAAAGAAATCGATAGAAATTTAAGACCAAAACTTGAGGACGCACTAAAATTTAATATCGGTCGCTGGCGGTTCAGAGGACACCGCACTTTATAGCGGCAATTACTACCCTTCATCTCGGAAATTCGGAAGATTGGTTTTGCCTTTATGGGAATTTTGTAAGTCATCGTTACTTTCATTTTCAGAATTTCTTATAAAGGCACATAAATTCCCACGAAGTTCAAAACTTAGAACTAAAGCTGGTCGTTTAGATAGCGCCAATATTAACGTTTTAAGTAGTGTCTTATTCAAGGCCTATAAAAGACCATAATATGCAAAAAAAAAACATAACCTACCTATGTAATTATGAATGTTTATATTTTTTTACTAGCTGGTGCCCGTGACTTCGCCCGCGTTGAGAAATAATAAAATCACGCCTGACTAAATATATGAGCAATGTAACGCATAATATCTATATTGCAGTTATAGCTTTGTCAGGCGTTAGATGATCCCTCGGGAACAGTACTATTTTTTGGGTGAAAGGTATCCTATGGTCCTTTCTTGCATCTCTGAAACGTGTATGCAAAATTCCATGACGATCGGTTCAGCGGTTTTGGCGTGAAAAGGTAACAGACGGACGGACATAGTTACATTCACAACTATAATATTAAATATGAATTTATACGCCGCTGACATGCCTGTATTGTGAAATTACAAGAATGATAACAGAAGTTATATTTAACAACTGATCAAATTGCAGACACCTATAAATGTATGTCGAATAATCCTTGCAATCAGTTTCCCCTTCAGAAATTTCTCTGACAAATCTGTATTGCGTAAGTAATAGTACAGAAAGCTAGTCAAAGCTTTGTGAACTGAATCAAACTGTGGTAGCAAACTTCGCAGAATATTCTATTCCCAGATGTAACTAATTAACGTTGCATTTTACTTAATAAGTTACGGAAATATTTATGATGCCAACTTTATGTTTCACAATAATGCTAATGCACAAGTAAGGTAAATTAATTAAAAAAGGAAATTAAAAAAGCAAGTGCAATAATTTGAAGATCTCGTAGTGTAAAAAATCTAGAGCTGGCAATAAATTAGCTATGTTTATCCAGCAGTATGCAATGATAATGCTAGCATATATCAACCAATCCGCAAAGGGTTCCGTGGCAGATTGAGATAACAAATGAAGGATTCATTTTTCATACTCTTAACAGCCCCTTTAAGAATCTTCTTGGGCTTAACCCGAATCACAGCATACCTAATAAACAGATATATTATCGTCCCATAACTGGAGATATTTTCGTTCATGTTTACCTACTTCTTAATTACTATAAGTTTGATAGATTTCGGAGAGCGTACACGCGTTATTCTCGTTACGCGTATACCCTTCATTCACTTCATGCCCGAAGCGTACGAGAGAAGTACTAAAAAGCTTTAGTGCGTGTGGAAAAACAATTTAACTTTTATTTCATAACCACGTTTGTTTTAAAAATTAACAAAAGGATTATAGCCATTACCTCCTCACACGAAGTCTTTAAAAGTAATATACCTAATAAAACGTAGGCTGATTCTGACGTGAACTAACAACTACGTATCTCGGTAGGCCGAAATTAAAAAAAAAAAAAAAGAAAAGAAAAAAAAAAACAATTTATACCAGAAAGTGAAAGTAACCATAATAATATGTTAAACGGCTTGGTATATTTACTTTCTCCTAAAAGGCGATACCTGTAGAGAGGCTGACATGTAGAGTTAGAAAGGGTTGTCACTTTGTATAAAAGCTGACGTTTGCCACAAACAACAGTTAATGGCGCATAAAATACACTGCCTTTAGGCCTAATTTATATCTCCATTTATCGTGATAAAATATTCTCTATGAACCCGTGAACTGGGTTCACAATTATTAAGTGCTTGCTCGACAACTTTAGCTGATTTCAGTATACATAATATATCTTAGTTGGCAGTGTACACAAATTTATGCTATTCTAGCTTAGAACGCTGTTCAGGAAATTCAATTTCAATTCAAAATTTCGATCTTTTGGTGTGTTCAAAAATAATTAATTATAAGTAATATTAGTTTATTCACTAAAAGTAAAGAAAAAAACAAATCATTTGGCAAATAAAATAAGGAAGAAGTGGCTAATCTTCCCCGACCAACGTTCTTGGAACTCTGACATGAGATTCTTTGTAAGTCAGATGTAAATTTCCTAAAGGTAATTTACATCTGAGCTAGCAGTAGCAAAATATTTGAACTCTTAAATTCGTGAAGCTAACTCATTTCATTTCAACGCTTCGGTTGTCTTTCAAATTTATGAATTAGTGGCGATCCTGCCCAATACCTTTTTTATGTACCTCTTTAACTAGGTTTGAAGCTAGAAGCTTGAAATATTACATTTTTGTTTCTCAAGGTTTCTCAATGTGTAGTATTCAATGACACCACAATAACACCCATCTAGGAATGTCTTCAAGAGGAAAAAGAATTAAATGACCTACAATACAATATAAGGTTAGGTAAACGGAATATGTGAGTATCTATATTAATATTTATATACATGATATTATTACCTATGATTAAATCCATGCAAATGAAGCAAATCGGACCGCGCCCTCTTGGACTTAAATGGACGGTCCATAAGACTTAAAACCCATCCACTTTCAAATGTTGCCAAACTCATTCCTTTCAGAGAAACTCAAGAAATATGTGCTCATCAGAATTTAAGGCCCCAGATTTCGGAAAACAAGCATGTTTTACAATCAAAACTTAACACAATCTCTACAGTGTATAAAAGTTTATAACTGAATTCCTGTTAGGGTGTGGAATTATAACAATTGTGTAATTTGGTAATAATTTGGAGGAATATGATACAATATTTCAGTATTTACCAGGCAATGCGGGAATAGGACGATATTCATGAATTTATCTACGTACACGCACAATTTTCGGACACGAGTCCGGCCGACACGTGACCAGATTGCGGACGCTACGCTACCGTCCAGCATTTATTAAAGGCTATACCTCTATTTTTCGGCCAATTCCAAATCAAAGGCAGAATAAAATAAAAGATACCTTTACTTTGTGCATTTATTTAGAAAAAAAGGGTCATTTATCTATTGATGTACAAATATATCGTATTAATTAAATACTTTGAAATTTGGTATTATTATTATTGTCTATTAGGTAGGTATCTACAATAGAGGCTTCGATTTAATTTTTCTAAGACTCTAGAAAAAATATTTAGTTACGAACTAAAGCTACCAATAATCTATATTAATATTATAAAGAGATAATGTTTGTCTGTTTATTTGTGTTTGTATGTAGGAGGTAATCTTCAAAAACTACTGATACGATTTAAAAAATCCTGAAATTCAAATCTAACTGATTTTTAAATCGTATATTTAAAATATTTGTTAGAATTGAATTTCAGGATGGACATAGGCTCAATATTGCGCGCAGACGAAGTCGCGTGCCAGCTAGTAATTAATAAATGTTATGTAATTATATGATAATATGTTATATACATAATTATACTGTATACACTTCCATGGACACTACACTAATTGATATTTCAATAATGACAAACTATTATAACTAAATAGAATGACGCCTAGTATAAACTTGAAAGGGGAAGGAAAAGTTTTATCATACTTCTGCTCAAAAGGGCACGAACAAGCCTACCCAGAATTTATCTCTTCGGTGGCGAAATAATGAGTTAAATTTCTCAATCCTGTTTCTCTCGAAAGTTTGTGCAAAAGTATTTAATTGCCAACTCGTCAACTTCCTTTCAAAAACTTCACGAAATCGATTTTGATGAATTTTAACTACAAAAACGCAAAGTGATGAAGTTAATGAAGGAATTTGAACAATTTATTATTGAAATTGAACTTCCTAATTGGAAGCGTCTACCTTTAAAATAAGACTTTTCCAACGCGGCGAAAACAATTCTGGACAAAATTGAATCTACCTCTCGGAGAAAATTCAAGTTCTTAACGTGCTTAAAATTAAGCTAAGCAAGCATGTTTAATAAAAACTCTTGATCTAAAAACGATTGTAATTTTCAAATATCAATTAACAAAGAAATTGAATTTACAACTGCAACAAGAATTCAAAATGGATCCGATGCCTCAACCAAGTAATATAATGCTTTAGTATTGTATTCCACTAGCCGAACATGATAAGGTTGACAATGCTAAACATCAATCGGGACCTAACCTAAGCATCATGTAACACTATACAATCATGTCATCACATCACACTTCCAATGAAGAAAAACATTGTTATTTTTCATAAAGGTATAGGTACCGTTATTTTTCATTGAATTACCTGTCTTGGATACAATTTGCATTAAAGTAAGTTACTTAATAGAACATGAATTATTCATTTTTGTTTATAAGTTAGTAAGTATAACGTTTTAATATTTATTATGTAAGGTCACGGTTTGTATCTGAAGATACATATTTCACTTTAAATCTATATAAATATAAATTTTCCACATATGACGGAGCATCATTTGAGACCGATTTCGCTGATTTTATTGTTCGTAATTTTCAGCATAAGGTTTGTATAAAAGAATTTTTTTAGAAAATCCACGGGAAATGTCGGAAACTTAGATGGTATTTTGATATGAAATTGACACGGCAACGACTTTTGGATCAGCTAGTATGTTAATAATGCGACTTCGAACGACTTCCATAAATCCATTAATAAAGTTTAAACAGCAAGCGGCTTTGAAAACGCCTAATAATTTTCTTTTACTTAGATGACGTTTTAGAGAATTAACTTATGACAGTTCCAAGTTATTATTTTCTGTTTGTTTAAAAAGTTAAAAAAATTTAACGATATAGGTCGAACAAGAATTTATTAGCAGACGGAATTTCATTACTCTCTAGACCTCTAGAGGGTCAAACCGTACGAGATAAAATAGAAAGTGGGCTACTTTACTTTAGAACAAAAACTTTGATAATGTTAGGTAAATAAAGGAGTCTGCAAAGTTAAAGCAAATAAAAGCAACCCTAAACACATGTGGCAATCAACGTGAATTCATTTAAGCTCCACTACCACAAAATAATTGTACGAATCATTTATTCGCCGTTGTCTTCTGTTCCTTATTATACTCCCTTAAGTATACATTGGAATCATCTCTGAGAAGTGAATATTAACGCTGTCGAGCTCGATATATTCAAATCTTAGCGAGACGTTGGCAATATGAGCGGAGCCCATGACACTTCGTTCTGCTATCGGCAGATATTCGCATATCAAAGTATTCTGTTTTCGTGGTCACACTTCATTCAAGGAATATTGACAGTGGCCTGTTTAATAAATAGGTATTATCCAATGATTTGTACATGTCAACATCATATAAAGAAAGAAAGGAAACATATTTTATTGAGAACTAACACAAAATGCACACAATACAAGTTTTAATCAGAACAATTTTAGTGACAAGTATATAGTATCGTGCCTCGACTCAAATGGGTACCCTACTCAGCTTGTGCTGTGTGTGCTATAAGTCACACACACACAGCGCTGATCTTCCGCTCGGGTGGGGAACTCATTTTGGTTTCACGTCATGCTTTTTCTTATAAACAATGAATGTTAATTTTATAATACAAAGCAACCAGGGCCTAATTTACCACAGGCTATTCAGGCCTAGGGCGCAAGTTCCGACGGGGCGCTGGGGAGGCTTCGCAAGCATCACTTAATTACAGATTAAAATTTGGTAATTTGAAAATACGCGCGTAAATACTAACTTGAATTTAAAACAATTACGCGCTCTTCCTTCTTCCTCTTTCGTTGACTGACTGTGATTCTAAGATACATATTAAATTACTTGAGCTCTCTTCTCAACCTCTAATTGAATTAGAGCTTAGAGCTTGAAGCTCACCAGACAAACACTGCCTCTCTGACCAATTGTACCTAGGTCATGGATGTCTACCTTATGTGTTTATCTAGTTGCTATAAATAAAACAAGCTGGTGTGATTGTTAGAACATTATAAAAATGTATCTATAAACATTATACTATTATTATGAATGCGAAAACTGTTTCCCTTTTAAGACTTTTTTTTATGTTAATATCAGCAGATGTACACTTGATGGTAGGTGGCTACCGTCGTCTATAACACAAGCAACGTCAAAGTTGCTGCAAGTCTGCTGCCGACTACATCCTTTAAGGATAAATGGGGATAGGGATTGTCACTTGTCGAATATACATAAAGAAGATTGACAAATTATTAGGAACTCAAAGTACTGCAATCTGAATTTAAAAAAATAACAACAAAATAGCAGTGCCACTATTTATTATTCCTTTTTTTATAAGAAATTGCGCTAGGCAGGCTGATAGTCTCTTAATGGTAGACTGTCAATACTTTTATTTTTATGTTAAGATAAGGGATTAGGAGGGGATAGGGAAATGGGCTCTGGCATTCCTTACTCAGTCATAGAAACACAATGGCACACGTTATGTTATTTCACGGCGATTTTCTGTAAGGGGGTGGTTACTGCCGCCAGACTGGCTGTCCAAATGACTGTGAAACGCAGTGTGTCCTGCCACTACTTTCCAGATCCAGACCAGAGCCAAATTTGAAAAGTTAATTTTTCAAAGTTGACCCTGTCTTGAATCGAACCCGGGAATCCTAGGACAGAGCGTTAAGGCAAACACCCTAAGCACTCATCCAACGGGCTCGTCAAACACGTATGCTTATCCATAGTTAGCCTAGGGCTCTCAGAACTCTAAATCAGACACTGAAACAACTGACGTTATCATTTGATTTACAGTCTTTCAACCAAGGGTAAACTCTTGTATACCAATGGTAAGTAAAAATAAAGAACATAATATGTACAACAGGAACCTTTCACATGTAAATGTAAAAATCATTAATTTCATTATGCACACAAATATTATTTAAGCAGCTCGTGTTTACAAAATAAATGCAAACCAGAATTTTTATAGTGACCCACTTCTGAGAAATAAAATTTAACCAAACTACACTCACCAACTAAACCATAACAACCTTGCTCCTAATTAACGCTCGTTTTGTATAAGCACCAAAGTTTACTTAACTTATTGTTAAATCAGTTTCCACTTAGTTTCCTAAATATATAAATAAAGGAGGGCTAAAATATTTAGAGAGATAAAAGTTGAAACCAGGTTGGGGCATCCAAGAATCAGAAAATATTTATTTTTCACGACATTTCAAGAGCAAAAACTTATATGACAGGATTTGTACAAGTTCGTTCTTCTTTTTATCGTTAGGTAAGGTAAGAATATCTGAGACTCTCCATTAGTAGATTGGTTTTACGTGTCCGCAATATCAGATAATCTAACTAACGTAATACAACATCATTTGTAACATTATGTACTGCATTTGAAATTATATTACATACATCGTCTAATAAAGTCCACCATCAAAGTATAAATTATTGATAGCTTATAGAACACTGTAAATTACTTTTAAATGCAAATTTACTACGGATACGGATACGATTTTGGCCTAGGGCCGCGCCAGGTGGCCTTTTATCCTTCTTAACGCAAGAAGGATAAAGGGTAACGAAACAAGATGAAAACTGACTAATAGGTTCTGGGCATTGGTTAATCTTGGATTGAAACACAACACCCATGTGCTGTTATTTTACTGAGTTCTTATGTAATTACAAAGAGTTTAAAATGTTGAACTTTGTCTTAAAATTTTCAATACCTATATGATGAATTATTAGTTGACTGTATAATAGTGGTAGTACGAATGTTATTTCTTCTACAACTTATACATATACATATGTAAAATGTGCATTGGATACCTGGTTTTTTTTAAAATTACTTTAAGTTATTAATTAAGTAAATTTTAATAAAACCTTAAATGTTACCTGTACGTTAGTCTACTTAGTGCCGGCGCAAATTGGAGGACAGCACGGCAAAGTATTTAATTTTTTTTCATAGAATTTTGTACCTTAAGTGCTTTGTCAATAAAATTCAAATTTCATTGTATTATACTGCTTCTACAATCGGTGCGCTGCGGCATTCCATAATACCGTAACATAACGTAATTGAATTATATTGAACTTATTCAAAATTCTATGAAAAAAATTAAATACACTGCTGTGCCGTCCCCCAATGTGCGCCGGCCCTTTGGCACGCCACAGCCACTTTCTGTCCTTTATATGAGTTATTGTGAGCTGGTGGAACAAATCACCTAGTTTATGTTTTCTCTCTTGGTAGAAACCGCTGTCAAAATTCCATGGTCGCGGCTTTAGAGACTTCGTACACGACTCGTATTTACTCTATGCGGTATATCAGACCAAGATACTGTACGGTATCTTGGTTATTCAAAAATCAATATGTTATTCTGTTAACAAACATAACAATATATAAGTACATTTTATAAACTAAAAAGACGCCTGCCTTTTTCGCACCTTGATTCATTACTCAGTACTCCCTGTTTGTTTTAAGACTTATGAACATTTAAATGTATAGAATTAATTATAAAGTCTTTGCTAATTTTATTAATTAAGCTCTCTAATCTAATTTACAAAACGGCATTCGACTGACACAACCTATATCAGAGACACAATCCAATAACGTGCATATGAGAATTTTGTCCTGGTATCTAATTTTTAAAACGGTATCCGACTGACGCAGCCAACTGCCAGTGAACAATTACAGAGACAGAATCCAACAACGTAGGTACATAATTACGAGTATATCAATACTAATTATAAGTTCTTGTTTAAGAAGAACTTTCTTAAAAGAACTTTTCTTTAAACCTTTAAGAACATTTGTGTGTGTTAAGACTTAAAATTGAGATTAATCACGAAAACAGAGTTAAGTAGAGACTTTCACATTCAACTGTGAATTTAAGTATATATACGAGTATTGTACTTTATTCTTGTAGACTTTGTTTCGACTTAAAATAACAAACGTTTTAAAACAATGTAGCTGTAGTTGAAGTAAGTGTGTAGTTATTGATTTAACCATTTCAATAACCGACTTTAAAAAGTGAAATAATAAGTGAGCTGCGTTGGATGCCTTCTCTTTATGCCAATGCTCGTCAACAGCGGCCGCTTTGTTCATTTTACATAAATTCAATTCAATTAAAAGATAAGAGCACATTAATTATTCATTTGTTAGTGTAATGAATTAAAATAATGGTAATCATTTGTCAAATAAAGATAACTTTATCGAACAAAATAAAGGCGAATGTTGTGAGTAACCTTTGTTTGTACAAGTTATTTTGAGCTATTTATTTGACTCTAGCGATCTTAGAAGCGGGGCTTCTATGAAATTCTTCTAAGGATAGTTGATAAATTTCAGCACGCTAAACCAATTGTAGGTTGGTATTACCAGTATGATGTTGATGTTGCGCTGCGAGATGTATTAATTATTACAATGGGAATTGGCCATAATTCCTTTCTTTATTTATAACTATAAGAATATATGTTTCAATTGCACTTTGTTAAATTTCCACAAATAGGGAATATGCGTCTAATTCATAAAAAGGCTTAAATATATTTTTTATCAACATTTTTGCTTTACAATTATGTCTATGTAAATATTTTTTAATATTATTTCTTTTTCGTTAAAAAAATAATTATTAAAAAGTGCATAAAAATGCGGGAAATCAAAATACTTGAAACGGTCAGATCGAATGTGACGCCAAAGTCTATGGAATGTGACGTCAACGTCTATGAAATATCAACAAGCATGAAGATGTTTGTGATTTTAACATCTGATTGTATTGTAGACTTTGACGTCACGACAAGCGCGCCAAAAGGGCGGGTGTTTAAAGTGCCCGTAGCTGTTAGTTAATTTTAACTTTTTTTTTTGTTACCAAATTTTCGTTTTTTTGGCGCTGAATATTTTTTTACGGTTATATAACAACCTATCGTATGAAAATATTTAAAAAAATGTTCAAATTCCCTATTACTTTTCACACAGCACAGGATTAAATAAAACTTAATATTTGACAAGATGACGAATAGTTATCGGCGACAATTTTGTTCTTAGTATATATTTCAGAACTAGCCAGTGCCCGCGACTTCATCCGCGTTGTTAAATGAAATATATAAAACCTGAGAAAACATATTTCAGTAATATATTGAGTACATCTTTAACGCTGTGATAACGGTGGCGCCGATTTTTTTAGGTATGTTTTTATACCATCCCTCGGGAACCTAACATTTTTCCAGGATAAAAGTGCCCTATATATGTTAATACTGGTAATAAACTATCTGTGTGCCCAATTTTACCCAAATCCTTTTACGCGTTTTGGGGTGATTGAGTAACAAACACACAAACTTTCGCATTTATAATATATAATAGTAGGATTTCGCGCCAGCATCTCTTAATATTTCCTGTTTCATGTGTAGTCTTGAGAAGCTACACATGAAACAGGTGAAGGAAATCATTGTCCAATGGTGAAGAAAATCCTACCAATCTGCAATCTGAGTCATAAGTCCATCACTCTAACCTATTGGGACTTAGTGATGGACTTACAGCTCACTATTCCTCACACAGAGGAGAGATCATGACGAGAACGTTTGCGTAATTTCAATAGAATTATTTATATTACGTGTAAATAGAGGATCGTGAACAATTCAGAAAGTTTCCGACGTTACCGTTTACAACTTGAACATCAACTTGTCTTAAATTCTTTAACATTGTTATCGACTTAACGTAGATACTAATATAGACACGTTCTGAGCACGTACGCGGGGGGAACCAAAAGTTTACAAAATTGAGAGAGCGCTGTGCAAAGAGCGTGCAATTGGTACTTGCTGAAACACTTCCCATGTAAATGTGTCTTTGTTCACTGAGTCAGAATAATATTGAAGCCTACCTATGTACTTTACACTGCCGCTAATTCCTAATTTCTCACATTACTGTCTAACCCCGCTCAAGCTCACACGATATTATGGCACATTTGAGTGTTACTAAACAAACTCGGAATTAATTATCCTTATGTGATCATTCTCGTCTATAGAATAAAACATTGTTTATAATAAACATGTGATAATTATTGTAAGAAAAACGACTAAAGGCAAAAAAAATGGGCATAAAATGCCTTTTATCCTAGGAATATTTAATAATCTTGGTAATTGAATCCTAATGCGTGGAGGGATAACTAATGTTTAAGTTAGCTTCATGTCTAAAACATGTATCAGTCAGTCAACTTAGCAGATTGCTTACTTCGCTTTAAAGCTAATATTTTATCAAATCAAAATATTTATCAGTCTAAATCGTACTTATTTACAGGCACTTAAACTGAAGTTACTATGATTCTAATTCTATGATAAAAATTACTAAAAATTCACGTTGTAAAGAATAAATAAATCACTTCACAAGAAAATGAGAAAAGCTTACTGAATGGTTTTGTCTATCTATGTATTTGTTGATAATGACCTTTCAAAATATTTATCCTTCATTTATAAGTTTTTAAAGTTTTGGTGAGTATCTTTTGTGTATGTGTGCATGTATTTATAAATTCGCAATTCGCTTTTTCTCTGCCTTCTTCTGCGATCCCTTTCTTTTCGTGAAGTGAATAAGGTTGTGTAGCCTGAAAAGTCTATTATTCACTGCATGAAAGGTACACGTATAGTGTTGACCCATACCTACAATTAAAGATTTACGTATTTTTATTTCTTTTGAGTTTTTTTTTGTGTTATTTACGTTCATTACATGTTCGTTCTTTGTATTTACAAATGTTCGTTATAATTATGATGCTGTTTATGGAATGATAGGCTTAAGCTATAGTTGCTAGGAATGTCGGTTCCAATTCCATCTTAACTCAAAATTAAGTTTTTTTAGGAGATCTATAAGAATAGCAAATAACCTTTATTGTATATTTATAATTTTAATAATGTTCCAGTCTTCTAATTTAAAATGTGAATAGATCGCGTTTTAAAAAGTAATGAGATACCTATTTTTATTTTATAAATCAAGAATTTATTTATGATGAAATTGCACTTCGAACATGTGGGAACTATCTGAAGGTCAAACAAATTAAATGCATTGTTCTCGTACGTCAGCTATCTGCACATGTACGAGTATATGTGTACTATAGTAGGGCCAATTTAATAGATCACATTTGACATCTGTCAGCTTAGCTTCATAGTGAAGCTTCACTGACAGCTTCTGTTATTATTTCAATAAATTAAAGATGTTCAATGTTGCACAGTAATTTTTTCAGATAAAAATAGACGTTTATTGAAATAATGACAGAAGCTGGCAGTGAAGCTTCACTATAATGCTAAGCTGACAGATGTCAAATGTGATCTATTAAATTGGCCCTACTTTAATGTATATGTATATTGCTATTTGAAAGCAATTCTTTCTCGGGGCAATAGTGGAAACGTGCGTTTGGTTTTGAGTCGTAATTAATTAGAATAAGAATAGGTTTTTACTAAACCGTACCGTAGTAGACACGATCTCGTTAAGTGGTAGAGACATGCGCAAATGTACTGTGGCTGCGGCGCCACCGAGTCGCCGCGAGTCATCTCGCATCAATAAATGAAGCCAAATACCAATCAAGGCAGCGTAGCTCCTTTAATAAATTCATTACAGATCATTGATACCTTACAAACATACGTCAAAGTCTTTGACTTTGATCAAACGGAATAATATTCTTGTAATAAAAAATTATATTCCCATAAACTAAAAGGTTATAGGTTAAGGTACTTACGAAGGTTATAGGATAAGAGACTAACATTTTGAATCATCATCACCAGCCTATTACATGTCCCCATTGCAGAGGCATAGGCCTACCCTCTCAACAAGGGAGTATATGGTTCACCACGCTAGCCCAGTGCGGGTTGGTGGATTTCATATGCGCCTTCTTGGCGAATACAGGTTTCGTCGTGATGTTTTCCTTCGCCGTTTTAGAGCTGTCAGTAAATGCACTTAAGTTTTTAAAAAAAAAATCCATCGATACATGGCATGACCGGGTTCGAACTCGGACCTCTCGACACGATAGGCTGCGTCTTTTTTTTTTTTTTCCGTTGTGAGGGGAATGATCCGTACCCCTGACGTAATCAGGGATCTTTTTTATCTAAATTTAATTACCTAGTTCGTTTTATTTATTTATTCATTTTGATGATTTTTTCTGCAATTTTTGTGCAGTATTCCAAAAATTTATCCCGACAATCCTTTTTCTGTACAATTTCACTAATACCCTCTTTTTCTATTTTTTCGTAGATCTCCATTTCCAAATTGAGTCGTACCACTGCGAATCTGGGACACCAGAGCAGTAGATGTTCAACTGTTTCCTGCACCCCAGGCTCGCATAAGCAGTCCGGACTATCCTTTTTTTTATATTTGTACAGGTACTCAGAAGAGCGTTCATGACCCGTAAGCACTTGTACTAAGGTGGGTGTCATTTTAATTTTATGAATCACACTGTACGCCGCCTCAACATCCGGTAGGAACAATTTTGTCCCAGCCGCCGTTTCACCTTCCTCGTATCGTATTTTCCATTTGGCAACGGATTCGCTTCTGACTATCCGTTTCACATAAGATATGGGGCGTTTTGATACGGATTTCGACTTCAATGCCCCTTTTTTGCCAAGTAGTCAGCTCTTTCATTACCGCCGATCCCCGTGTGACCTCTGACCCAGAAGAACCGTACCACCTTACCTTCTGCGTTAATTTCTCGCAAATTTTGTTTTATTGCGTATGCCAGGGGGTGCCACGTGCCTCCGTTTTTCAGTAAATCCAGTGAGGATCTCGAGTCGCTGAGGATGCTGACCACGCTGAGGATGCACACCACCCAAATCTTGCGCACTTAAGTTTTTAGAAAAAAAAATCCATCGATACATGACATGACCGGGTTCGAACTCGGACCTCTCGACACGATAGGCTGCGTCTTTCCCACTACGCCACCGATGCTCTTCGGTGAATAAACAAAACAGTTTAGTGAATCTATTCAATTGATTGAAAATTATTTCACAATAATAAAACTAAATGATAGGTACTTGTTATTAATATTTATTAATTACGAACTATGTCCGCAACTTCGTAAGTTTAGTATTCGGAATAGCAGATAATTTTTTTGTTTGTAAACCCATTAGCATGAAACAAACACTAAATGTTACGGGAAGCTTGCTTCAATACATCAGTAAAAAACCGACAGACAAATAACTATTTTATCATATCTATGATTGTATTTATAGAAATTTAAGTGAAATTTTAATTTAATTCTAAAAGTAGTTTATTAGAAATAGTACCTACCATAGATATCAACAATAATTATTATTATTTAGATATTATTTTTATTATACATATTTTATTTATTTATCTTAACTTTAATTTTTTACAATATAATTTAAAAAACAATAAATATCAAAAAAAAAATTAAACTAGAATTCCTCAGGTAGCAGGTCTTTTATTGTGTGTTTTTGTTTGATGCCTGCCTCGTTGGAGGTCATGTAATAATAAATAAATAAATAAATAAATTTAAGGTCTGTTAAGAAACAGTCAAAAGTGACCTGAGCACTGTGAACCTTCGGCAATTTACTTCATATTGTGTATCTTTAAACGCATTTGTAAAATTCTAAACACCCTTTCTACTTCAAGTAAGATAATTACTGAAGTAATTAAATTTTGAAGAGGCCAGGATCTCTCTAAAATTGTTCCAACATATTTATTCTATTTCTCTTAATAAATTTTAATAGGCCGTCAACACAAGGCGCCATTCCTGGTTTGAAGAGGTCGTAATAATCATGACAAACACACTTCTCGGTAGATTTAAACCTAAAAATTCGCGTTAACTGTGTCGCTCAATTTATAATAGCAAACCAAAGTTTACAATGGACAATTTTAGACATTATTAAGACTATAGTTTAAAGTTAGTTGGCTTATAGTCACGTACCTTTTTTACACTCTTCAATGGATTCATCCGAATTATCGCCACAATCGTCGTCTCCCTCGCACACCCAGGAAAGAGATATACAATTGCCGTTCTGACACTGAAACTGTTTCATTGCACATCTATCTGAAACAAACAAATTGAAGGTAAATGTTATGAGGTTTTAATATTAGTGAATTACTATGCAAAAAAAAATATTGACTACCATTCTACAATTTAATTGTTTAATAAAATTTTGACACTGAACAACTGTTATTACGTATTTTAAAAAGTTATTACTGTGAGTTTGTTGCCGGTTCAACAGACTCACAGTAAATTAAGTTTTTTATGAGATGTGAAACAGGCAGGCGGGATAGCCCTGAAGGCCTAAGCAGCAAAAATAAACTTGAGTAATGAATTTCACGGCGGTGAACCAAGCAAATTCTAGCTGAAAATATTCAATTTCGAAATAACAAAATACTTTTCAGGAATAAGATATGAAGTAACAAGAAAATTGTCAATTAAAAATATTAATGACTCAAAATTCTTATGTGTCTAAAAATATCTTATACGGTTTCGATAGAAAATAAAATTAAAGACAAAAATAGGACAGGATGAGGTTTAGAAAGTTTTAGAGCACCAATCGCCAATTTTTTACATTTTTATTTATTTACTAGCTGACCCAGCAGACGTTGTCCTACCCGAACCCGAAAATAATTCTGTAACCCGATTGTGACGCCACCTATCAGGTCCAATTTTATTTTCAAACCATATGTCAATGTGACGCGACACTTCACGTCAATCAACGACGACGGTTAAATTATTTGGATATTGTTCCAACAAAAATACTAAAATTGCGATTGAAAAATTGGGGGTAGGGGTAGGAGGATGAAAAATACTTCACGACCTATTCTCATACCTACCAAATATACAACAAAAATTTCATAAAAATCAGTCCACCCGTTTCGGAGGAGTTGTGTTACAAACACTGTGGCACGAGAATTTTATTATATACTAGCTGAGCCCGCAACTTCGTATGCGTGATTTACGGTAGGTATAGCGCGTTACTTTTTTGTTTGTAAACAGATTGGAATAAAACAAAACTAAATGTTATGGGAAGCTTGCTACAATACATCAGTGAACACCGCATTGAAATCGGTTAAGCCGTTTAACAGACAAAAGTTCTAAAAACAATTTTTTTGACCTCAGAAATATACAATGTGTACAAATTGTTTTTTTTTTAATACTTAATAGACAGACACGGTTCGTTTACGATTTTATTAAGTATGTTATAGATTTAAAGTTTTTATTTATTTATTCATGGATAGCACAAAAATTATCGTAGAGGTGCTGATGGTGTCTCATCAAATACAATTAATACGCAAAATAATGGCAACTGTCGAGCTTCAGCAATCATCACCTTACGAAATATCAACGTAGATCTTTATCCGCCAATTACTTTATCTGTCATTATTTTAGCATAAACATCCATCAATTTTTTGACTGTCAGGCCTAAAGAAAAGTTTTTCTTTAGGCCTAACAGGGTATCAAACGTGTGCAACGACTTATCGCAGTGACGCCGTCGATCATTCAGCGATCAATAAAAAGGTCTGAGAAAATAGGACCAGAACGAGGGAACGTAGTACGGCATTATTACTCACGCTGCACGCACCAGCACACATGCTATTATTTAACGACGGTCTTCTGTTAGCGAAATTTCGCCGAAATCGCATTATCCATGTACCCACACAAAATAATAGATTGGTATGTGTTTACTAAGTGCGTAGTGATGTGCTTACTTGCAGAATTGGTTCAACTCTGAACAGTTTTGCTTCCAGTCTGATACAGCCCCATTGTTTACATGTACAAATTAGACAGAGACTATCAACTCAGATAGACAATAACAAACACAAATGTTTCTAATTAATATTTGTGACTTAATATTATAGCGCAATAATATTTAAAAGTTAGATTGTTATATTATATTTATCACAATGATAGGTAATTTCGATGCCAGTTTCTAAAGGAAAGTTTAAGCAAAACGCTTATCGAACAGGACTTACCTATAAAAAGAATACACAAATAAAAACGTTGAGATGATCCCGAAAAAGATTACTAAGATAAACACACAATAAAAGGAAATCGACTATCGAAAACTTGGCATATAACTCAAGCGGCTCTATCTGCAAGAAAACGTATATTTTCTATGATCCTAAACAGCCTTTATAACTCCATTACATAGTGGACAGTAGAACTCTGAATGGCCAATACAATCATTTGAGACTATCTTTGGCGTCGCACCGCCTGATTTATACGGCAATATTTTTGGAAAGAACGGGAGTACATTATGGCAAATGATTTACACCCTATCGACTGCACAGTCAATGAGAAATGTCAGTACTTATGTTAATATCAATGCGAACAAGTTAATATCAAAGGAAAACATTATTTACAGTATCAATATTTGACATTGTGATGACTTTTTACATATTTAAGTTGTTAAAGAATTTTATAATAAGAAACATTAATTCCTTTATTAATATTAATATAGTTTACAAACAATTAAACACAAATATTTGCATGCCCTTGGCGGGTAGAACATACTTTGTACTGTAACTGCTGTATACAAATTAAAATCCTGTAAAATGTGTTCACACAAATAAAGATTTATTTTATTTATTTATTTATTTATTTTAAAAAAATAACAATTCAATATTGTTTTATTTTGCTTATGGTTTACGAATCTGTTAGTGTTTACGAAGCAACAAATCTCACTATCAGTGTCACCTCGAATTAAGTACTGTCAGTGGAATTGTAAGAGTTTTATGAAAATCATATCACGTAACTCATTGGAGCGAAAATCTAGCATATCCTATCCTATAGTAAATATATTTGATGTGACCTTGTCAGGATACACATTGGTCTAGACACGAGGTAGATAATCGGTCCTGGTTGTTGTCTTGAATCTTTACAAAGCAAATAAATAAGTAACTAATTACTTAATAGAACTTTCAATCTCTGCTTTTTAATTTTGCCATTTAAATTTAACTTCACGAATTCTCAAAAGGAATTAGAACAAAAAAAACATGTTATGTATGAAATTTCACAATAGATGAGGAAATATTTCTCGGAATAGCTGGGATGGTAAGAGGGTCACTAAATTAATTTCATTACATTAGGTAGAGGGTGCTTGTTGTAAAAGCTGTCGCGTTGAGAGCCATGGCCAGAATGTCATCCCGTCTGAGTGAAGTACCCTCTCGTTCGTGTCATTGATATCAAATCGCTCAAATCTTGCGGAAGTTAATTATATTTTTACATATATGTACCGCTCATATATTGAAAATGCTCTGAGGTTGTATTTAGTATTTTGAATACTTATCAACAATAACTAGACTAATTAATACAAATCTTAATTTTATTAATACATGTTATTAGAATTCAAAATTATTATACTTATTTCATAAATAATAATTGGAATAAACTGCTTTACATCACAGGAAAAAGAAATTTGTGTAGAATGTATATTTCCAACATTAGGTCTATTTAGATTTAACATGACATTAAAAAAATTAATGTTAAATCTAAATAGACCTTTTTTAATATTACCGAGTATTTGCTACAATTAATATTAAACTTTTTCAAACACTTTTTTTTTAATTTATTGACTGTAAAATTTATTTTTCCCCTTCAGTAAACATTTACTGCCACTTTCAAAGTTTAAAAGAAAGTTAAATGAGGATTCTGATTAAAAATAGAGGTCGAAAATGGGTTTAATTATTTAGATAGGCACTTACTTACAAAGATGAGCCGGCGTTTTTCAAGAGCGTAACGAAATATATTTTAATAAATTTGTAAGTAAAAAGGTAACTTAAGGTTATTTCTTGTACCTACATATTTTTATTATTAAACCTATCAAAGTTTTCATTGTATAAAACTTACCTACTAAAAATTAGGTATCTACTTAAATTGTATACAGACTAACATAAACCTAGTGACCATAATAATCTAGAAAAAGTTGAAAATTTATCCTAGTAAGATATCTTACTAGGATAAATTGTGTTTTTAGTGCCCGTATATTATTGAGGATAGAATAAACAAAACACTGACAAAACCAAGTAGGTGTTATCTGTCCAATAAGTGTCGGATGGATATCGCATTGTGAACACATCTATACGGCGCTATTGCGGACTCAATTTAGTCTATTCTTGCCATTTTCCCCTCACTCGTCTCCCCGCAGCGGCGTATCGTCGTCCGTGTGTGTCATTCACCTCAATACATTCATGATCTTTATTAACAATCATCAGGATTACTGACTGCAAAAACTTTAAAATCTACGTCTAATTTTGTGACCTATGTTAAAACATCCTAAGCATAAAAGAAACTGATACACGTTATTCACGATTTGGAAAAATGTAGGGTGACGGTTTTTGATGTTAGCTACCATTGTCTATAAACTCCATCGATGTTTAAACTCAAGCAACACCAAAACCAAAAGTATTGCTACTGCGCAGCCGACCCTGATGGGATTAAGTCAAAGGGAGGAGAGGTTAGGATGAAGTATGGGAACTGGCATACCTTCCTCACACCCAGAAACATCACCAGACAGTAAGTGCTGTTATTTTACGGTAGTCTCCTGTAAAAGGATCTACTGCCAGAAATGTATTTTTTGCGAAAGGTATTTTAAATAATTTTACGGAAAATTTATGATGAAACCGGTTACTTTTATTTTATTGAGTAAAATATTATTTTAAGGAAATGTCTAATATGTACCTTAATCTGTTATCTAATTATTTCCTGAAAAAAAAATTGCCAAATTCTTAAAACTGAATACAGTTGAGTCTTAATTTTAATCGTGAGATTTTGATATCAAGCGATAAAAAAAGAGAGCAGCATCTAAATATATGCATTTTCTGTGATAACTACATTTAAATTCAAATGGAAAATTATATTCAAATGTCTCATGGAAATAATTTTTAGTTACTATAAATAATCACTGTTTCAATCATACCAATAATCCCATTTAGTCGATTCCATTATAAAGCTTCCAGATTCACTTCGCTAATAATTTTGAATGCATGTTATTTTATAGCCGCTACGAAGATAGTTATAATCGTTCCAAATTCTAAAATATATTTTTTTTTATTCTGATATCCTTTTAGCACAGTTTCGAAATCCATTCATTTATTGTCACCAACAAATTTAACTTTTCTTGCGACATAGGCCTCTTCCCAAGCTTTCCAAAGCTTTTCAGTGCGGTCGCTTGTCATTTTTTGCCAAACTCCGTTAGTGATCTTATATCCAAGTCACCTGTCCATCTGAGATGAGGTCTTCCTCTCTTCCTTAGAGATCCTCTCTGGTACCATTCCACAATGTTTTTAGTCCATTTATTAATGATTTGTCTAATCATATGGCCAGTTGTCACTCCAACGCCATCAAACTTACTCCATGCGTTTGTTATTCGTTTTCCGATCTCTTTGATTGTCTGGTCAAAGGGTGATCTTATCTATCCCAGATATACATATTAAACATATTCTATTAAGTTTTCCTTCACGACAATTTACTCCGGAGTACCATTTGTCATTAATTTTGTTTTTGTCATATTCATAGTGAGACCAACCAATTTGCTTTATGTGTTTAGATCTTCTAAGATGATTTCTAGGTCCGCTGGATCACCTGTTACGATTATGAGGTCATCTGCAAATCTTAAATGATTCAGTTTTACACCATCAATGTTAAGCCTAATTCATTCTTCTAAACACACATTCAAGAACTGCAAGAATTTCTTTGGTGACAAAGAATCTCCCTGGCGGACTCCCTTCTTTACATCAAATTTGTTGCCAACACTTTCTAATTTAACCTTTGCAAAAAATTCCTTTATTATTCTTATATATTTTTCTGGGACTACTTGTTCCTTGAGTGATTTCTATATCTAAAAATATCTAAAAGTTTATTGTGATCTACAAATGCCATATTGAATTGTTTTCTACATCCATTATATTTTTCTATTATTTCTATTACTAAAATGTGGTCAACTGTGGAGAATTTTTTCCGGAATCCTGCTTGCTCTCGATTTAGGTTGATTCTCATCCAAAACTTACACTGTTACATGTCCCAATACTAATTTTAAAAATATTTTATACAGATTGCTTAACGAACTTATTGGTCTATAATTGTTCATTTGACTTTTGTCCCCTTTCTTCCCATATACTTCTCAAGTCCGGCTTATGAAATGGGTATACCAGCGTAATATACGTCGTAAAAGGGTAATTGTGGTATTCGTCCATTGAGTTGGTATTGTTTCCTATTTTAAAATATCATTCAAAAGTACTAGATTACTGGGTCCAAATTACACTGAGCATTGACTTTAATAGTTCTTGTCATCTCCAGGCGATTTGGACTTTTTTGTGTTAGAACAGCGAACTCCATTTCTTCCTTCAAGAAATCTGGAATCTCTTCCTCATCTTTTTTTTATTTATTAAAGATGGGTTTGCTCTTGACCAGCATCTATCCATGTAGGAAGGATGAGGCCGACGATGGAGCGAGCTCACCCAGAAGATGCCTATTCACTCGAACCTTGAAAAGATTTGGGTTATATGAGCTCGGAAATACAGAAAATCTCTTTTTATATTTACCCATTCATGGCGGATGATGCCTCAGGGGCATCATAGATATTTTTTCCGTATGGCGGATGATGCCCCAGGGGCATCATATTTAGATTCGTTGAATCTTTGTGAAATTGTCTCTTGAAGCGTTAAAACTTAAGTAAAATTACTATTATTTTTCCGAGAAATCATGTCTATAGTCTTCGTTTGTGAATTATTACCTTATTATGGATTTTTCTAAGAATTCAGTGGTTTTAAACCTTTTGGGTTAAACACATAGAAAATCACTTTTAAAGTATAGAAACAGCCTTTTAGATCCAATGTTGGCCGTGGACTGAAGTCTCCGCGCTCCGAATAATACCGAAACAATAAATAAACGAAAATTTTACGTTAATGGCTGATGATGTTCGAGAGTCATCACTATCGTCTATGGCGGATAATGCCCCTCCGGCATCATGAAAAGTTTATATAAAAGGCCGCCGCATTGAATCGGTTAATGTATATTTTTTATATTCATCGTCACTGTATAACTCTTTGTAAAATTGTGTAGATGTTTCCATTATATGTAATCTTTTAAATGTTTGCTTTTTATTCTTGTCTTTAATACATAGTATCCATGATTTTCCTTCTTTAAGCTGTTTCATCGCCATTTTTATTCCTTCTGTCCTTTTAATGCTACTCTGTATCTTTTCTATCCTGGCTTTGTGTCTAAACTTTACTTTCGCTTATTTTCTTACTAATCGCTATTATTGCTTTTTCTCGAAAAATCTGGAATTAATATAATATGTATTCCATATGCATACATATATTAATTTCAGAAAGTACCGAAATAGAGTGTAGAAACGACAGCGGCACATACAGAAAATCTAAATAAAAGTGATATAATGACTATCATAGGTACTGATTCCCATACTTAAAAGAGTGAACATACTAATTTTATTATAGTATTACATAATAATACACTTTATGAAGCATTAATATGGACCCCAATGCCTACTAACTTCGATTGGGAGCCCGATTTATTATTAACTTTGAAAAAACTAATAAAATATGAAAATTTGTCACATATATTTTACATATTTTATATAATTTATTTTCATAGCAGTATAACCTTTTCAAAAATACATGAATCATCAACATCAAGTAAGCATCAACACCATTACGTGCCATTACCATCCACTATCACTAGAGATGCGCCAAATGTTCGGCCGAATATTCGTATTCGGTATATTCGGCACATAATTTTTTCCTTGTTCATATTCGGCGGAACGTTCGATTTACAGCCTCATGTAATCGTCATTTATTATCCGCGCAAAAATTAACCGAATTATTCGGCCGAATATTCGGTTCGGTATATTTGAGACCGAATATTCGTATTCGGTTGAATTCATATTCTTCACATCTCTAATTACCACTGTTGTTTCTGACCGTATATTATACTGGCATAATTGCATTAACATATAAATTTACATAGTACATTTAAATCTAATAAACATGCGCACTGGCTGTCCAAAGGAGAGTGTTTGTTCAATACAACATCGACCGATTGATAGGTACTGAAGAACCCTCGAATTTCAAACATGAATAATATGAAACAACAAAGCAACGTCAGTGCTTACGAAGGTAATATCGATAAGCAGATGATATTGCGGTCGATTTAAATCCTAAACTGGATAACTGCTCTTCAGCTACTGAACTGGGATCCTGTGTTTGAATACAAATGGAGCGTTTATCCCTGAAAGCCAATTTGTATGCAAATTACGGGTCCATTTAACTATTCTCGTTAGTTGCTCATTTTCGGAATGTCTGCATTATCAGTTCGTTTAAAATTTGACAGATTCAATGTCAAAAGTAAATAAATTTGTGTCTTAAATGCCTGGCACTAAGTAGGGGATCACTAACGACAAATTTCTTTGTTTATTCCGTAAATAATTTCTGAATGTTATCTAAAAAATGTTATTAGTAAACAAGAAAATCATTCTGAAAAAAGGTAAAGTTTTTTACACCCCTTTTTTAGTACACAAAGTAATAAATTACGTAATTTCAATTATTTTGTGTAAAAAAAACTTAAATATCCAAGAAAACAAACCGTTTCTTACTGCATTAGTAAGAAATGGTTTAATTTAATATTTAAAAGTGATAAAATGTGTTTATTTGTTTATTGATGTTCTAAAAAAAACTGAACCGATACTAAAAAATCGTACATAAAAAAAATATTAGCTACATTATTTATCCGTAACATACTTGTACACTATATTTCATTCCGATAAAACATGTCTTCATTTCGAAATTTCAATATCTCTTATAAAGAAGTTGCGCCTCGATTTTTACTAACAGTGCTCCTTAAAAACTGTAAGAGTCCTTAAAAACTTTTTCGTGAATATATTGCATAGTAATTCGTTACTAAACTATACCTAACTAGAAAGACAAAGAAATAATCAAGCAAAGAAATGTAGACGTTCTAAGATTCTAAGATGTAGACGTAATGTAGAGACTAAGTACCATGAAGACGAAAATTAAATTTATATTAAAAAAAAAAATGGGAAATTTCTTAATCGAATTTGCTCTTACAACTAAACTTAGCAAGGTGTGCTTGATTTTCGCGTCAATTGGCAATGATATGAATATTTTCAATGATATTTGAAATCCACTTTACTAGTACTGAACTTTTAGATCGGTTAATGCTCAAACTTCCTGCGTCGGTTTCTTCGGCATGCCTTGCACAAAGACGTGCTTAAAATTTTAAAAGTCCGCGAATGCTCGTAAAAAGATTCATCAAGTTCTTTAAAACAGCATTAGATGGAAGAACTAAAATCAAATTTGCAATTTTTATTTCCTCGCAAATTGTAACTTAATTTAAATTTCAGAGTTCTAAAAAATTTCTTGTCATCATTTCAAGTGAAAAGGGAACTTATGAAACTAATTAAATCAAAGAGTTGGGTTCTTTTCTTACCTGGATAAAGAACAATTAAGATTTTACCTTAATTAATACTGTCGTACTTAGTAAGACAAAATTCAGTTATGGTAAGTCATAACAATTTTTTATCAGAGCAAGCTTCTAATATAAAACTAGATGTGATTATGATTTGACGCTTTTGTCTTACCTTATCAAAACACGTAATGTCTTGTCATGGCATTTATATATGTTACGAGAATGACTTTTTAGCAGATATCGTAACAATTTGAGGATATGACGTGGTTTCGAAGTAAGGAAGTGCAACGTTTTCTTAGACTTTTTTTAGACTCCCTAGGTATAGTGTAAATATGCAACGTTTTCGATCAATGTTGTTGCCCATGGTGACATATGGGATTGAACCCACATTATAGACCACCCAGATGGACTGACGACCTAAATGACTGTCGACTCCAGATCTAGGCTGCTTCTGTTCGGTTCTATTGTAATAATTATGGGGCAGGCCTATGGCGGTCCTGTTGCAGATGCTAATCAGTTGGTGAATAGACACATTTACATGCAATTATTAAAGTTTTGTGTGGATTAAACGCCACTCGCACTCCGTCCAGCTAACCAGCCACAATTGGGAACGCCGCAAGCGTAGTAACAATTGAAACATAATTGAGCAGATACCGAGAGAGAAATGTACTACGAGTTAGCTTAATGTTGGATATGAATAACTTCATCGGAACTTTATTAACGAAAGTAACTTCTAGAACATTCCCATCGACGAGTTGAAAAGTGTGCTAGAATAGTTTGTGTACCTTAACTAAAAATTCATTAAGAAATTAGAGAAGAGAAAACATTACCAAAGGCTTCACAGACTAAAGTTTAATCTTCATTAAATGCAAAATAAACCTTTGCCTATTAATGTTGTACCATAGCAGAGAACAAATCATTCTTTTACAAATATTGATGAAATCATTCATTTTTGGATATTTTAGTTTGTATGTGAAAAACGAGAGATCCAATTCCGAAAATAAATTATCTCTATATATAAAAATGAATCCCTATTTCCCTTGGTCACGGCATCACGCGTGAACGGGTAGACCTATTTTAATTCGGTTTTCACTAATGGAAAGAGGGATAAACGGGGAATGTTCTTAATATAAAATATGCACCCCGGGCGAAACCGGGGGCGGGTCGCTAGTTATATATAAGACCTGACTACGCCTACCAGTGGCAAATTTAAATTAATTGATCACTTATCGCAAGTTTGCAATTTCAAATACATGGCTGCAAGAATTATTAAATATGTCATAAATTTTATATAATATTTAAGTATAATAAAGTTTGTTAGACACAGATTTTATGAATTGGATTGGTAAGGGGGTGAGTTGCTGAGAATGTTTTTATTTTTCACTAGCTGAGCCCGCAACTTCGTAAACGTGGTATTCGGTATAGCGTGTAACTTTTTTTTTTGTAAACTGATTTGAAGAAGCAAACACTAAATGTTACGGGAAGCTTGCTACAATACATTAGTGAAAACCGCATTCAAATCGGTTAAGCCGTTTCAGATATTAGCGTGCACAAACGCACAGACAAACACAAAAATTCTAAAAAGCAATTTTTTTGACCCCGGTAATGTACAGACTTTATTATATGTTTGTATATATATAGATAATATTTAGTAGATTTTACTAACAAAAATGTTATGAGGACAGGTGCGTGGCATAGAAACTACCAAATATAAAATGAGGTTTGACAAGAACAGCGTGTCAAATAGGTTTTTTTTTCTCTTTCATCCAACGATTCATCAATAAATATATCCAACTGAATATTAACATTTATTTTTCGTGTTTTTTATTTCCACAAAATTAAATTATGTAGGTACCTAAAGTAATGTGATTTACGATAGCAAAGGATAAAAGGCTTAAGTTGTAAATAAATTACCTTAACATACAATTAACACCAGTTTAACAACTGTGAATTACGTTTCTTAACAAATGCTTTAAAAAAACAAGTTCAGTTTAGTAATAGCAGGGCACATTGCATTCCGCAGTCGTATAAATTAGACAGCCCGTGTGGCAGCAGTAACAACCCCCTTACAGAAGACCACCGTTAAATAACAGTAACTGTGCTCTTGTATTTTGGAGAGTCATTAAGAGATGCCATAGACCATTTCCCTACATATGCCTTTCTTTATGTGTCGCTTGTGTTAACAGGCGAAGACAGCCACCTACCATCAAGTGGACTGTCAGCTTGTCTAGCAACTTGCTAGCTAGTTTGGGTTTAAAAATATATTCACATTTATATAGTAACCGGGGAATAATACTGTATCTGGTGTGTATGGCGCATTAATCATGTGGTAATCCAGATGCATTATCTGGTGTGTATGGCATGAAACTAACAATTCTTTTGGGAGTACAATTGGTGCGTGGTGACTTCAATATCCGGACCACTCACAATTAATACTTACTCGATCCAATTGTCGGTTAACACGAAAATAGCTTATGGTTATTGTAGATCCACGCCAAAATAGGACTTAATAATGTGGAATCAAATGCGGGAATCGAATATCAAACATCGAAATGGCTTCCAGTTCCCGATCTAACCCTCGTTTATCGAACGACTGTCTATCTATATCATCGGCACACAGAGGCAGTAACGCTTAATGACAACGGTCCAATACAGGATCGGGGTCACCATTAAATGTCGCATTGGACTTGGCAGCACATCTTAATTGAGCTGTTATCATATGAAATGAGCGAATACGCCCAATAATTGAAATAAATAAGAAGCCTTTCGAGAAATAAAAATATAAGCTGACGGATGAAAGAATCAAAAACATAGGATTGTTATTTTATGACTTTTAAAAATGTATTACATCTATACTAATATTATAAAGAGTTTGTAAAGTTTGTATGTATGTTTGTATGTAGGGGGTAATCTTCGAAACTACTAATCCGATTTTAAAAATTCTTTCACCTATAGTTAAAATATAATTTCAAGATAGACATCCCGTAAAATTAAAAGGCTTTTTCGTGGTACCCTGCTGTTTTAACGGTGAGAGATACATATATGATTGATTTCTACTAAAAAATTGTGGAGCTTAACTTTTTTTCTCCACAAAAACTACTTATTGTATTTAAAAAAAAATCGTTAGGTGATATTTATTTGTCATATTATCAACAAAATTATGAATCTTTATCGAAATCAGCAAGTTTATCGTCACAAGTATTTAATACAAGTGATTTTTGCTTTTTACTGCATAATATGTTTTGGACGTATAGTTAAAGAGATAATACGATAAGGTAAAGCGCGACCGCGCCGTGAAACAACAAAAGCAGTGCAAGACGCCACGCTGCAACTGCGAGGTAGGTAATTGATTTTTACTGATACCGAGAAAAAACCCAGCTAGTATTATACATGGACGTATTATATTGTGAAATTTATTTTTCACAATATACCTAACTTGAAAGTGAACTAAATGATAATATAAGAGTCAACTATGTCATATAAATAGTGTCACTGATACGGGGAACAATGTAAGGTCATATTGGTAAGTTAATAGTTCTAAACTCTAATGGTTAAACGTGTCGCATTGTCAATACAATATTCGTTCCAGCTAGTCTCCTATAAGTTGTGCTTTATTTTGACCTATTTTTTAGTCACAATACCACAAAGCAATTTAAAAATTAGCGCCATTTTTTTACCAAAACCATATAAGGGTTGTTTAGCTTAAGTTAAAGAATGGGGAGACAAGAATATGGTAGATTTTAACGCCACCAAAACGCAGGCGTGTTTGTTCTTTCGACTAGGCTCCAACTTTCCGAGGTGCATCCATACGTGTGGCCAATGATCTTGAGCTTCTTGGCATGAGGTTGTGCTCAAATCTCAACTTCGGTTCTTCTATCGAGTCCAAAGCCCAAACAGCGGCCAAAAAGTTGGGCATCCTAAATAGAGTGAAGCGATATGCTTCACACCTGGACAACTCCTCTCTTTATACAAGGCAGTCCGATCTTGCATGGAGTATTGCTGTCACCTTAGGGATGGCTCAGCAAAATACCAACTTGCTCCACTCGACTCGGCGGATCGCAGAGCTAGGAGGCTCATTGGCGATGATACACTAATAAGAACCAAGCTGCACAGCCTGGCACATAGACGCAAAGTTGCCTGTCTGTGTGTATTCTATAAAATGTACTTCGAAGAGTGTGCTCGAGAGCTGCATGAGATCATACCGCCTTCCCCTTTCTTCTATCGAACATGCAGACGTACGGCTGGTTACCATCCTCACCTTGTCGAAATCCCTCTAATTCGGACCAAGCGCTTTAAAACATCTTTTGTGATGCGCACTGCTAAGGATTGGAACTCCCTGCCGGCGTCTGTATTTCCGAGCTCATATAACCCAAATCTTTTCAAGGTTCGAGTGAATAGGCATCTTCTGGGTGAGCTCGCTCCATCGTCGGCCTCATCCTTCCTACATGGATAGATGCTGGTCAAGAGCACCCATCTTTAATAAAAAAAAAAAAGAGAGAATATTTCTTCTTCGTTAAGTTGTGATTGATGTTGATTATTGTTTGGTTGATATTGTTAAAAAAGGTTATTTGTATTAGAACGCGGTCATGTCGCCTCCCTTAAGAAGCGTGACGTCACATCAAATAACGCGTATTGGCATTGGCAGCGTAGGACTTGAATATTATGACGTTTGCGTGTTAAATGTGTTACGAAACAAATCCCTACGTTGCATACTTTACCATTCTACCTAGTACCCTGTTAAATACGAAGTACACAATTTTTTAAAGACGCTCATATCTTCAAAAATACACAAATTATATGATAAAAATTATTAACTTTCAATAAACTGTTTTACATGTCAGCTTTTGTCTCCAAAACAACATCTAACAATAAGTTTATATGTCCATAAGAAATGCAACAAAGAAGCCGAATCGACTTCGTAAGAGTTATCATTTTTCTTTATAAAATTACTTTCGCGAATAAATTGAAGATTGACAAAACATCTAGTAACTTTTAATATTGTATAATGAATTCGTTTACGCTGAGATGTGCAACCTATTTAATGTAAAAAAATAAATTATTATATCGATGAATTTTTTTCAAATCGATTATTAAATTAAATTTAAATAAATGATTATTTATGAGCGTTACAGAAAGAGAGTAGTTAATTTATCCAAAATATATTTTCATGGAATGCTCTATTAATTTTTTTTAACTTTTTACAAAAAAAATACATAATGGATACAGATATATAATCTGTATCCAAGCAGTTATCGAGATTAGTTAGAGTGAGAAAGATGAATTGACTGGATTAGATTAAGTACCTAATTTGTTTGTTGGTACCTAATTTTTGCTTAGTATTATGGGTTGGTAAATTACTGTTTCTTCTAACATTGACTTTTTGTAAAGAAATTTTGTTTGTAGATTAAAAAATTCAAAACTGTGTTATCTAGTTTTGAAAAGTTTTGAATTATTTTTTCCAAGTGGCGAACGATCCAATAAAAGATAGGTTTTCCATTTATTTAATACACTACTAGACCTTAATAAAAATAGAGGACGAAAAGTCAGACGCCTCTATCTAATCTGCAGTTGTCCCTCCCGGTCGAAGCTTCGCAGCTGGCGCCCATAACAATGTTTTTCACCCTAACAATTTTGCAAGCTATTGGACTATCGTCTTTCAAATTTGCTTTTACAAAAAAAAAGAACAAATAGTGAATAAAACATGTATTCCTATTACTTAATTTAAAATTATTTTTAATTTCTTTTTAATACTAGAATGTTTTTAGAAATTAAAAATGAAATGTTTAATTAGTATAATATAAAAGTTATAATTATATCTATCACACTTCACACTACTATTATAAAAACAAAAGTTTGTGAAGATGAATGTAGTATTATGGATATTTGTCACTCTTTTACGCGAAAAAGTCGTAACGGAATTGGACGAAAGACACACAGATAGTTTATTACCTGGATTAACATTTTTATCCTGGAAAAATGTTATGTTCCAGAGGGATCGCCACTGTCGCAGTGGTCGCACCACTATCATCACAGCTATAAAATGTCAGGCATTATTTAGGCTTTATATTTTTCTTTTTTTAATGCGGATAAGCTGGTATCAGCAAGAATTAAGTTAGCATAATTTCTGTGACACATTATTATTAATCTGGTGTAGAAACATTTCGAGTACGGAAGCAGTAAAAAGCGATGTGTTCAACAATGAAGTTGAAGTAATAATTTGAAGTAATAATTTGGCGCACTAAGCAAATAAAGAAGAAAGCGTCGAAGCCAATAAAAACGCAATCAATCGACAATTGAATTCACTACGAAATTCCTTCGCCGTGTCCCTAATAAGATAGAGCTGAATATGACAAGTGCGATTCGTTTTTCATTTTTCATATAATGACGCCTCTTCGGGCACAAAGCCCGTTTTATGGCCATCACAATGGGATTGTGCTCTTTTCATCAGCGGGACTTTTATAGTCGACGCGTCAGCTGTGGGACGCCAAAATTGAGACAGTTATACCTATACCTATATAACTAGGTTTTATCGGATGGCCACCCACTTAGTTTAACTTTTATTGTCGTACCGTTATTAATGTCTTATCGAATTGTTATTTTTTATGATATTTTAGTTTCATAAATCGTTGTGATACATTATTAATCACACCAAGTCATACATGTATTTGGCAACTTAGTTATAATAGGTAGCTAATTTAATAATATTTCTAATAATTTAGACTGTAATAAGTTTTAAAATGTAAAAAAAAATTATTAACAAGTCAAAATTAAATCCTGTGGCTACCTGTCATTTTAAGAACTATATTTTAATTTTACTTATGCTTATAATACTATGTTATATATTATTGCTACTTCAAAATCTAGTTTTCATATATTTAATTTACTTCTTTTTATTTATATTTGACTTACCTATCTTACCTTTATAATAAATTGAAAAAGGGTTACCATTTCTATCAGTAATTCAAAATTCGATTTTTCTTTCACAATTTACACAAGATTTCATAGCAAAATATCACTATTTTATACAGAGATTTGACCAGATTTAAGAAAATGTTAAAAAAATTTAAATAGTTTCTTATGGATCAAAAATACAAATTCGTTTTTTATTTATATTGATAAATAAAATTGATTTATTTTATTAAATGTAATTATTATTAATATTAATACGAGGTTATTTTTAAAAAATAATTAAGTAAGTAAGTAAAAACGATAAAAGGTCAACCGTCCGAATCAAACTCGGCTGGAGAGGGCATCGTTCAAAAAAAATTCTCGTTTGACATACCTACGAGTAAGTATCTTAAATGCAGTCTTTAATCAACGTGAATCAGGAGAAATGGCGGCAAAAAATTCAATGTGGAAAGGCTATTCATGTCTATATAACACTAGCTGCACCCGCGGCTTCGCCCTCGTGGAATTCAGATTGTTTCTCGGTATCAGTAAAAATACTACGCGTGGCACAGTTAAGAGTGCCACGCACAGTCTCTGTCGCGCTTTTCATAAATTATATGTAGGTACATATACCTCTTATAAATTTAATAGTTAAATAAAAGCAGTGGATATATTAAAGGAACTTATTATTGTTGCAAGAAAACAGATATTACATTATATAATAAGCACACAAAACAAACTACATTACGTTTTTTCTACATTTTGACATTCAAACAAGAAAATATAGAACGACAACGTGGCCAGGGCGGCTGATTACCACATAATATGTAACCTACAACAATCTTTAACCATACGTCCAAAACATATGCAGTAAAAAGCAAATATCACGTGTATTTAAATACTTGTGACGATAAACTTGCTTATATAAACTTAACCTAACGATTTTATTAAATATTTTTTTAATACAAATAAGGGCTTGAATATAAAAGTTAGACATTTACCGTCTTACTACAAAAACATTAAACATACTTTAAACAGGCTTTGTACACGTGGTTAAATAAAACTTTACTACAAAAGAGTGTCTAGGCATTGTTTAGGGTTAGACAATGCTTGAGCATTATTTAAATTTAAATACCGCCAGATGCTTGATTAACAAGTGTCTATCTAGTTAGCGGCTTCTCCTTGGACGTGCTGTCAAATTTGTAATCGTTTTGCGTAATATTAAAGATTTCTTTTGATTTTTGAAATGACTATGGATATTTTAAATTTAATTGATTACGTATGGAGGATATGAATTATTTATAAGGATATATAATTTTGTGAGATAGGATACATCGCGAGCGAATTAATCCATTCGAATATTACGATGACGCAACGCCGCGCTCACGTTTTTTATCCATGTTAATAATAATAATTGGAATTTATGAAAATAAGAATATTGAATTAACAAATCCAACTTGACATTTGACAATTACGCCCGTGTCAGTTACGTTCCATTAAGCGCAATGTTTTTTGATATAACAAAATTTTATAAACAATCTAACGTATCTGTTGTAATTTGTGCCTTATTCCAATTTGATAATTTACTTATATCGTTACTATAGTCCGTAATAATAGCTTGTGAAAACCAAAATCTGCGTAAAATGAAAACGACATGAATTCAGGGCGAGTGACTGAATGAATGTTTGTCAGGGTTGCCATAATGCAATATCATTCTCGTACTTTAACACTATCTACAAAAACAAGCGCTAAACAAGGTTTTGTGGTAAGGATATTTTAAGCGCTCGCCTAACAATGTTTAAATAGTTATACATTGTCTACGTAAGCACGTGTTTAGACAGTGCTTATTTAATCTTTTGTAGTAAGACGGTTACCGTCTTACTACAAAAACATTAAACATACTTTAAACAGGCTTTGTACACGTGGTTAAATAAAACTTTACTACAAAAGAGTGTCTAGGCATTGTTTAGGGTTAGACAATGCTTGAGCATTATTTAAATTTAAATACCGCCAGATGCTTGATTAACAAGTGTCTATCTAGTTAGCGGCTTTCCTTGGACGTGCTGTCAAATTTGTAATCGTTTTGCGTAATATTAAAGATTTCTTTTGATTTTTGAAATGACTATGGATATTTTAAATTTAATTGATTACGTATGGAGGATATGAATTATTTATAAGGATATATAATTTTGTGAGATAGGATACATCGCGAGCGAATTAATCCATTCGAATATTACGATGACGCAACGCCGCGCTCACGTTTTTTATCCATGTTAATAATAATAATTGGAATTTATGAAAATAAGAATATTAAATTAACAAATCCAACTTGACATTTGACAATTACGCCCGTGTCAGTTACGTTCCATTAAGCGCAATGTTTTTTGATATAACAAAATTTTATAAACAATCTAACGTATTTGTTGTAATTTGTGCCTTATTCCAATTTGATAATTTACTTATATCGTTACTATAGTCCGTAATAATAGCTTGTGAAAACCAAAATCTGCGTAAAATGAAAACGACGTGAATTCAGGGCGAGTGACTGAATGAATGTTTGTCAGGGTTGCCATAATGCAATATCATTCTCGTACTTTAACACTATCTACAAAAACAAGCGCTAAACAAGGTTTTGTGGTAAGGATATTTTAAGCGCTCGCCTAACAATGTTTAAATAGTTATACATTGTCTACGTAAGCACGTGTTTAGACAGTGCTTATTTAATCTTTTGTAGTAAGACGGTTACTATCGCTAACTTTTTTATAGAAATCTAGTAATATATATAAGCTTTCGAACGTTTTTTCGGCGACTTACTTTGCAAATTCAATTACCACGAAAAAGCCTTGTCATTTTACGGGATAATTTATTATAGCCTATGTCCATTATTAATTTATCCATTTATTAATTACTAGCTGGTCCATGCGACTTCGTCCGCGTTGAAAAATAAAAGATAGAACCCTGAGATTATACTTTTGCCAAGCGTTGGATCTTTATTTTTAGATAGCTCGTGGAATATTTAGGAATATGTCCATCCTGAAATTCTATTTTAACTACTGGTGAAAGATTTTTTAAATCGGATGAGTAGTTTCGAAGATTAGCCCCCACATACAAACAAGCAAACTTTACCTCTATATAATGTTAGTATAGATTGGTCGGCTGTTAATGATAATGATGATGGTGAATCATAATTCCCATTTCCCTATCCTCTCCTAATCCCTTATCCTTAATCCTACTGTAGTCAGCAGCGCACTAGCAGCAGCTGTGGCGTTGCTTGTGATAGGCGACGGTAGCCACCTACCATCAAGTGGACCGTCAGCCTGTATGCCGATCTTAACATTAAAAAAAAAATACTCAGTCGATCCAATTGTCGGTTAACAAGAAAGTAGCTTATGACGATTGTAGCATCTCAGCACGTTAGGAGATCAAAAACTGCATTCTTGAAATGGTAAACACAGTCCCAATATTGCTCTTGTTTTTGCTATTCACGTAAGCGTAGCTGTAGGCTGTGGTGAAGTTATGTCTTTATAAGAAACTGGTTATGTAGATATATTTTTTTCTTTCTGCGATATCGGTTACGTAAGCGGCCCAAGAAAACAACACAAATAATAATCTCTCCGAGCAGACGACTCGGCCAAGATTGTCACTTATATTTAGTAATGATCTTCAAATCTACAGTATCGCGCATTGCAGTTTGCAAACCAATGCGAAAATGTTTCACTAAATGGTCTAAGATTGCTACTGATCATCTCGATTCAATTATGTAGGTCGCGAGTACAATAGCCGCAAGGACATTGCGGCCTGACTCAATGACTTAACAACGTCGTCTGATAGAAACTATCTCAAAGCCGAAGAACCGTCAGAGCATATGACATGATACATAAACCGAGACAATTCGTGAACGCGATATATTCCAAACACGTATTGTTGTATTGTAACTTGTAACTGAGTCAATACGAGTCGTATTGTAGTAATGGCCGGGCACACTGCGTTTCAGTCATAAATTGGGCAACCCGTCTGGCGGCAGCAACCACCCTCTTACAGAAGACCATCGTGAAATAACAGCATGTTTGCCAATGTGTTTCATTAAGTGAATAAGGAATACCAGAACCCATTTCCCTATCCCTTCTTATCCTTATTCTTAATCCTATACGAAAGTCGCAAAGTTGCTTGTGTTAATAATAGGTTGGGGAAAAAGTTTCTTCGCATTTTATCTCAAATCTATCGCATTTAGTTCTCAAGGCTTTTTTTTTTTTTTCAAAGTTTATTTACATTTAATTACAGTAATTATATGTGCCATTTTGTTCGATGATTTTGCCATCTTGTAGGTCCGTTACTGTAGCAATTTTGGGATTTCTGATCAAAAAAAAACGCGATTAGTAGTCCTCTCTTGATGTTAACCTGATACTGTCTAAAGAATTGTGAAGAGACCGAAACAGGTGGAAATCTGAAGGTGCAAGGTCAGAACTATATGGCGAATGCATTAACAACTCCCAGCGAAACTCTCTTAATTTTTGCTGAGTGACTAAATATATGTTTGGTCTAGCGTTATCGTGATGAAAGACCATACCCTTTCCATTGATCAATTCCGGCCGCTTTATTTCAACTTCTTGCTTTAATCTCATCAGTTGTTGGCAGTAGAGATCCGAATCGATGGTTCTGCCCTGCGATAAAAGCTCATAATGAACAATGGCTTCCAATCCCACCATACACACAGCATCACCTTATTGCGAGTTAAGCCAAGTTTTGGCACAGTCTGTGAAGCCTGACCGACCTTTGACCACGACCTTTTTCGCACGTTCTTGTCGTACGTGATCCACTTTTCATCACCAGTTATCAATCTCTTCAAAAACGCTTCGGTTCCATTAGGTCTCAATAAAGAATCGCAAATGAGTAGGTACACGATTCGTAAGGTTTATTTCAGTAAGCTCGTGTGGTACCCAAATATCGAAGCTTTTTTGTGTACCCCGCTTTTTCAAATGGGTCAAAACTGTTTTGTGGTCAATTCCTAGTTCTTCAGCTATGTCGTAACTACTAATTATGTCGATCTTGCTCCACGTTTCAAAAATGGCATCCGTTTTTTCCCTGTCCCGTAACAGGGCGACCAGAGTGAGGTGCATCTTTGACATCAAAATTCCCGGATTGAAAATGCTTAAACCAACTTTGTGTTACTCTTACTGCCACTCCATTAGGTCCATAAACGCCACAATTTTTTTCCCGGCTTGCGTTGCATTTTTTCCTTTTTTGTAATAAATTTTTAAAATTTATCGAATTTCTTTATTAGATTCACTCATTTTGACAGAAAGAAAAACAAATGAATAGTAGCTGGCAACAACATTTTACTAATTTGTTTCTTTTTTTGAAATGTACTTAACCTTTTTAATGTCATCAAAACCAGCCAGATACAAACAGTACAACCAAAGAGATTTTATTACAAGTTTATACATACTATATATGCGAAAAAACTTTCTCCCCGACCTAATATTCTAGTTTATTAACTCGTCCTGAGATCGACTGGGTCTGGATTAAGGGGACGAATTGGAGTGTATCTAATTCAAAAATGACTTAAATTTTATTTATTTTTTATTAATATTATTGTTTTAGAATTATGTCAATGTATCTTTTTTAATATTAAGTATTTCCTTTTCGTTAAGAAAATAATTATTAAAAAAAATGCGAAAAAATTGTGGGAAATTCAAAATACTTGAAACGGTCAGTTCGAATGTGTCGTCAATGTCTATGGCAGTGTCAACAAGCGTGTAGAGAAGATGTTTGATTTGTGATTTTTAACATATTTTGATTGTTATTGTAGTACTGTGACGTCACGACAAGCGCGCCAAAAGGGCGGGTGTTTGAAGTGCCCGTAGCTGTTCGTTAATTTTAACATTTTTTTTGTTACTACTTAAATGTCTGTTTTTTGGTGCCAATTTTTTTTTTCACAGTTAGGTATAAAAATATTTTTTTCTATCGTATAAAAATATTTAAAAATATGTGCATATTCCCTATTTTAGGGAATAATTTAAAATATCTCAAAATCACTTTATTTTTACAGGTATGTTTTCTTTTAAATTTTTTTGTACTGTTATTAGACATGGTCAATTTTAATAGTTGTTATTAAACAAGGCCCTTCCGTGTTTTTTTTTCATTGGCCTAGGTCATTTTCCTCTCAAGTTTTTTACTCGTGATTTTTTCGAGTACCAATATGGTACCAATAATCACACCAAGAAATTAATATATTATTTTTAATCATAATAATATAACTAATGTGATTATCACAACTAATTGAGATTCAATTACTTTTTTTCGATTTCATAATTTAATCATTTTTTTTAACTAAATAAGATTGTAGTAAAGAGATTTATTTTTGAATACACTTGAACTGTATTTTAAGTGTTAATTTCCTATGTAGAATGACGACACAAAAATAGATTTCGCACCAATTTTAACATACGAGGTACGGATATACAAAATAACGGCAACAAATATTGGCTTTTCGCCACAAATATTGAACTTTGTACTGTTTCAGGAAAATAATGTGATCTTCACTTTTGTTTGTGCCTACATAATAATACGTGTAAATCTATTTCGGTCTCTTGGCAGAACTTGCGATTATACAAATGCATGTTTTAACATTATGGTTTGCAATCTCCCGAATGCAAAGCCTCGCAAAATCAGAAACATGATAATACATAATACCATGAAACTGTGTGTGTTGTGCGATGTGCTGCTTCATTTCATATTACAATCACATACATATGCAGAAATAGGTATGCGCGGGTATGTGTTTATAAATAAAATCTAAATGTATTTTAGGTAGGTTAATGTTGTACACAGCATTTGTGATTTGTATTATTATAGGCAGATCTTTTAATACGAATAGACATCCGGGTCCGTGCTACTTCCCTATTTTACCCACGGAATAGATCTATTCCGTGATTTTGCCAAGAAAAGTGGTAGAGGTAGTTACAATTTGTTATGTTTAATCAATAGAACTACGTGGAACGGATTTCCGTTTAGTTCTGCGATAGAACAAAACTAGCAGAACTACAAAGAATACCAGTTTGGATGTGAGGTAATCATCTGAAATATATGCTCGTCCGATTTAAAGTATCTTTGAGAAAAATTTAGAAAGGACCTTCGATATGTGCAAGGTAAGGTGCGTGTAATTCTCGTTTTGTTTTTTAAATAGGTATAAAACTACTAGCTGGTGCCCGCAACTTCGTCTGCGTTGATAAATGAAAAACATATTTGAGTAATATAATGTGAGTAATATACGGTGGCGCCGCTTTTTTTTATGTTTTTAGACGATCCCTCGGGAACCTAACATTTTTCCATGATAAAAAGTATCCTAAATGTTATTCCTGGTAATAAACTATATGTATAGCAAATTTCATCCATATCCGTTTAGCCGTTTTGGCGTGAATGAGTAACAAACACACTTTACGTTTATGAACAAATAATCGCTTTTAAAAAAAATTTAAAACGAGAATTTCTAGGCCCTAGGCAAATTATAAATTTAAACTTGACCCATCAATGTACATTTGAATAGAACTTTCGAGTAGAATTACTTGCAAGTAGGTACTGTTATCTGTTCTATGGTAAAACTTATTGCAATTACACCTAATTATAAAAGTGAGCAAAAATAGTGCAATGGAGCGCTGTGTCTGTGTCCTACCTGCAGACGCCCATTCGAAAAATTTATTAAAAAAGGGAAATCGAATTCCTCAAATAAAGGCAGTTTAGGTTGTAAAGGATTGTAAATAATTTGTAAGAACACGTAAACGATACTTGGTATATCTTATCTATAAATACAATAAAATCGTAAACAAGCGATCCATTTCTATACATTAAATAATACACGTTGTACTTATGTTACCCTGGTCAAAATAACAGTTTTTAGAATTTTTGTCTGTTTGTCTGTACGTTTGTCACTAATCTCAGAAAGGGCTTAACTGATTTGAATGCAGTTTTCACCGACGTATTGCAGGAAGCTTTCTGTAATATTTAGTGTTTGTTTCATTCCAATCAGTTTATAAACAAATAAGTTACGCTTTATACCGAATACCATGCGTTATAAGTTTTTCATAATGAACTGATACTATCAATCAACAAAAAATAACAGTAAATAGGTACAGGCAACATTCAATATAAAAGTTTAGATATCTATGGTAAAAATAATAAGGAAAACAAAAGATTTGTAAAATATATTCTGCTATAATTTACCTCAATTATTTAATGACAAATAAAAATGGCAAGACTGATAAATCACATCATGATGAGATCAGATTACTATATCTAACTGCAAATTACATAAAAAGTTGCCGTCGGAATATTTTCCATCCGACTTTGATTGTGACGTGATACCTTTTATCTTATCTGATTTTTATCATTCCTTTGATTGATATACATAGTTGTTTCGTGTCTGTAATTGATCTGAATTGCTTTGAAATTTAATAGTAAACAACAAACTTATGCATTGACTTGAGTCACGTGTATACGTAACAAACCTGTTTTGACGTAAATAAAACGAAGATTGATAATAGAAAAAGGTATTCCCTGCGTCAATAATAAATATATAACAGTTATACCATTAAAATATTTATAAAAAATAGTTATAGAATCCTCCCAAGTTTGCTAGAATAATTTTCATATTCGTAAAACATCAACACATTCAAAAATAAGGTTCAAAATAGATACATACTGTTAGCTAATTCTCCTGAACTATTGCTAGCAAGTGCACCAAACGTTTTATGGTTTAAAATACACATAAACAATATAAACCACCACATATTGACACTATATTTGGGGGCTGCCTGATGACAGCCCACCAAAACGATCATTCTGTTCCTAAGAAACTTTCGATTTTAGCAAATTCACTGTAAATCCAATACTGTAGAACGCTTTAATCAATATTTCAATGTTAAGTCACGTTCATTACACTGAGAATTTCACGAAAATGTGTTATCACTGTGGTTGTAACGGTAGAGAAGCAATATTTTGATGTTTCGTCGGGACACGATCAGCCGTTTTGAGGTTATTTTTACGTGCCACTAGTGCGAGCGCGACGGAGAATGTCGCGGCGAGCGATGAGGTGGGCAGGTGTGAAAGAACCGTTTCAAGGTTGCGGCGGTAGATGGCAGCAGTATAGCGCACGCGTGATGTTCGTAGTTTCGGCGACCGAACCGCGGCGCTGCGCTGATGATTCTAGCTAGAGATTTTTCCAACGCATCGCGTGAACGACACACATTATTAGGGAACGTTCACATTATTTATGTTATGCCCGACCAGCAAGTTTAGCGCCGATCCGGTTAGCCGGTATTCAAACACAACATCTATAAGATAACTACAAAATAGCACATTTTTTCAAAACTCAACTCTAAAATGAAAAGGCCACGACTAAGAAAGTATACCAACGCGTAGAAAGTTACATCTGTTAGGTATAGATAATTCTAACAAAATTTTCAGTTATTATATTTCCTATTTGTAGGTATATTTTCAATGACCGATGAATCAACGAGTGTATTTTCTTATAAAAAAAGATGCTTAATTTTTTTACGTTACATTAGAAAAGTACTACCTATATTAATTTTAATGAATGAAATCACAAAACAATGTTCTGAGGATTTTTATTGAATGTCCACTTACAAAGAGGATCTTAATAAATATTGTTTAAATATCTGTTATTTTTTTAACACTTTAAAATTAGTTCATACTAAAGATTCTTGATTAAATATAATGCAGTATATTCATTTTTAATATATTCATTTTAAAAACTTCATAATATATAATCCATGCTGATTTTATGTAGACAAGGTAATAGGTACTTATTTGAAAATGTTTCTTTTATTTATTCCAAAATACCTCGTCTTATAATTTTATCTATTAGTAATCAATAATCAATCAGCTAAATAGCGACTTGTTTATGTAGTTTATATCTTCATAAAACGAACAGTCCAATTCATTAACAAATGTTACCTAATTATTTGAATCAATATATCTAGTTTGTATAAAAATCGTGCTAGTTTTGCCTCTAAAAGGACTAGAATTAATTCTCACGCTACACAGACGTGAAGTCTTTGACCTTGCATAAAATTCCGAGAAACACGTGAATCGATTGAAAAGTTCAGACTATGTGATCTCACCCTTAGTTGAGAGATGAAATGCGCGCGCATCTTTCAGACGACCGCCGAAGGAAGACATCGCGGGGGAGGGGCGTGGCGACACCCCGTCATTACTCGTTACGCACGTCCTACACTATGTGAACTTAAGATAGGACGAAGCCCTATTCGACCCACTCACGAAACGCAACCCGTTCCGGGTAAATCACAAACTAACCTGACCCATCAACGGACCTAACATTTTAATAAAACTTCACCCATCTTCTTTTTCAATAATACTCTTGAATTTCTAATGACAATTTCTTTGTGGACACTTCGATATGTTTGATTGACTTACGCACCAAGAATGTTTGAAGTTATTATAAACAGCATTTATTTATAACATTATTGTTGACGCTTGATAGAATGAGAGAAAGTATTATCCTATAATATTAATACTAATTATTATTAATCTATACATAGAATAAAATCGTAAGCGAGCCGTGTCTGCACATTAAAGATTTTTTCAAAAAAACAATTTGTACACATTGTACCTACTTATGTTACCGAGGTTAAAAAAATTGGTTTTAGTATTTTTGTCTGTTTATCGGTTTGTCTGTTTGTCTGTGCGTTTGTGCACGCTAATCTCTGAAACGGCTTAACCGATTTGAATGCGGTTTTCACTTATGTATTTGCAGCAAGCTTTCCGCAACATTGTGTTTGTTCTATTGCAATCGGTTTACAAAAAAAAAGTTACGCTCTATACCGAATACCACGTGTACGAAGTTGCGGGCTCAGCTAATGCTAATTAAACAAGTGATTAATTAGTATTTCAATTCAATTAATACTGTAACCTGGGAAAGTTTGTTTATTGTTGTCTCATTAATTCCTCATTAGATGTAATTGTAATTAACCAAGCATTAATTGTTACCTTGAAGGCGAGCACTTAGCAAAAAAGCTTTATTTTCGTCGCCTAATTTGACTTGTTAGAGTAAAATAAAATGCAGAGCATAACTTACCTACATATCTGCCAACAGACAAAAATTCAATAAACAAGCTCGAAAGGTTTTTTCGCGTAAACAACATTTTATGTTTAAAAGAAAAAACTTTTACTTTATCGACAAAAGTTTTTCAGACACGTGAAACGCATCCCTAAACTCTTGTTGCCCAGAAGCAAGTCTCTTTATCGTGATTTACGTTTTGGGAGAAAATAAAACAAATTAATTTAACATGACAATATACAAAATCATAGCTACTATATCATAACAATTATGACCATCATAACGATGGTATGTATGGCACTACATTATGTTCCCTAATTTTGTTTTCTGGGTTTATAAAAGCAAACGTGGAAATCTTGTATGAAAAGTGTAGTCTGCGTTGAGGAACGAAACGATAACGCTATAATGCGTTATCGCGTTATAACGCTATAACTGCTGATGCCGGCGCAGCGACATCTGTCGTCGAAAAATTATATAAATAGTTCACTATTTGAACTTATAAAATGAAGATAATTATCTGTGTATACCGAACGTAACTAACATAATATATGTTGGAACATCTGAGTATGCTGAATTCAATTAAATAATAGAAAGTAATTAGGTGTTCAGTTATCTATTGAGACGAGGAAAATTTTATACGTACGAGTAAGCTCCAGTCGTGCCTCGGAGCTGACATACACACTTTTTTTGTATTTCCCTAAATAACCATGAATGTAATTAAAGTCAAAGTTAAGCTTCGAAGATGTTTTACTGTTTACATAATTTTAATTAAAAAAAAAAACTTTGACCAGAATTCAAGTCTAACTTTATCTTTTCTATCATATCTATCGTCTATCATATCTGTATTTTGCATTTTTTTTATTAACTGTCGCACCTTTTCCGCGGTGTGATGCGTACAGGCGGACAGCAAAAAAAAGAAAAAAGGGGGAGAGAAAAAAAATAGCTTCTAGCGGCAAAACAAAACATTTATTTAAAAATAAGATCCACCAGAAGATCCACAGATAACCCCCTAATAGATTCCACATTATTGAAGATCTGTACTGATTCAAGCTTGGCGGAATTTGGCGGACCGCATGCATTGCGGGGGACGTGACAAAAGAGCTATGATTGACTATATCAAGGAGCTGTGATTGGCTGTAGTGGTGGGGCGAGATAGAGGAACTTAATTATCGACAACATTTTTATCGATAATTTCTAAAATGAATTAACAGGTATTTTAAGTTTAATAAACTATACTAATTAAGTATTGTAGCACTATGATAAAATTGTGAAAAGTATAAATAGTAAAAACTAATTTAGAAATCCTTAAAAGAACTTCACTCACAGCATTCGATTCGTTCCGCCGATAAGAAGAAAAGTTGGCCCTCATCTTGGATTTCTGACATTTTGACAAAGCGCTCTTAGTTTCTTGTGAAAATACCCCCAAACCGAGTTTCATCGAAATTGGCCCAAAAACAAAGGAGTTAACCGCCATTCTTGATTTTGGTTATTTTTGATATTGTGCTGATGTCAAATCGAGTTTCATCGAAATCGGTTCATAAACGAATAAGTTGGCTGCTATCCTAACTGTCGGACATTTTTGACATTGCGCTGGAGCCCATAATTGACTCATCTTTGCGGCCAAAATTATATCGACGATCTTGGTCAGGGTGTTGCCGGGACAAATATTCTGCTCTTCGCCACCTTCTGGTGAGAATCCCTACCCGCAACATCAAGAGTCGATCAGCGAATCGCTGAACACGGGACGACTTGGTAAGCTAGTCTGAAACCTTCACGAAGGGCTTCACAGACAACTACCAATATCTGCTGTCCGACCTTGGAATCAAAGGAAAAAATATTAATGTAATAACTATAGTAAGTACAGGCATAAAAGGCCACACATTATGTAATAGAAAAAATATTGCAGTGTCGAAGACACAGGCCACCTCTTCCAAATAGACAAATATTGTTTACAAATTTCTAAGCAAGTTATTCTGTTTGGGATAGGTGGTCTGTGGTCGAAAACGAATTCGGGACAGCAGAACTTTTTAAGTTCGTTTATTTTTTTCCTATATTGTTATGCCGATATTTAACGACTAAAGGATTCCGTTTTATATCATTCATTCATTACCCTGCAAACGTCCAAATACTCTCTGTACTTATAGATGTTGGATCTCATAACTTCTAGACCTTGTATTCTTCTATGTTGATTTGTTGATCGAGTCATATCAAAAGTCAAAAACAGCTTTTAGCGAAACTCAAGGACAATGAGTTCTCTTCCTGTCAGGGTCGACTATAGTACGTAGAAACGGCTTTACAAGCCCTGTTTTTTTTTTATTACATTGAAATAAAAAGTTATTAGTGTGTATATTGTTTAACATTGTCAATTATGCTCGATAATTTTCCTGTTTCGACTAGTTAATTTATTTTTAATTTTCCTGTTTAATTATTGTCAACTCGGTATACAAAACTTCTTGTTGTTTATTTCGTTTTTAATAATTATTAATTTCTTTCTAACAATTACTTCAATCTAATGTTCTACTTACTTCATAGAAATTAATTAAGTACTTTTTTATTGCACAGTAATGTTTATAAATGCCATCGTGAGTATTCCTGAGGCATTGCATGATTACCACAATACATGTTACTACCATAACGTTACCATGGTCTCGCAGACACATGGTAAAAATTAAAATGCAATTATGGCTTGACCATTAAACAGCTGCTAACGTCGTTTATTGCATCAGTTGTGTATGTTCAAATCGTTTCAATCGTTTCAATTTTACCCAAGTTACATTAAAAAATATCTATTGTATAATTTGTATACAATGTGCAGTGCAATTCGTAATTACCTACACGCTCATTTACTGCGTTTATACATCCCAATTACCACTACTGGTGGTGACTGGGGAAAATAACCCTTTTTGCCACCACTGGTGACGAACATGGTGGTGGCGAATGGTAACACACCTTGTATACTAGCCCGCAACGTCGTACGCATGGTATTCGGTATAGAGCGTAACTTTTTTGTTTGTAAACCGATTGAAATTAAACAAAGATTAAATTTTACGAGAAGCTTGCTACAATATATCAGTGAAAACCACATTCAAATCGGTTAAGCTGTTTCAGAGATTAGTGTTCACAAACGCACAGACAAAATTTCTAAAAACTGTATTTTTTTTTGACCTCGATAACATAAAGTCGATGCAACGTGCACAAATTGTTTTTTGAAACAATCTTTAATGTACAGACACGGCTCATTTACGATTTTATTGGAAGGGATGTAAAAATCATTCCAAAAAATAAAAAGCAGAATGTATCACATACCACACCTTAATAAAAATCAATATTTCCAAAATAAAATAAATAAAAATTGAAGTTATAGCAGGCCTAGGTTCAAATATTTATAAAATCGGCTTCACTATGTTGTCCGTAAAATTCTATCTTTAGTTTTTATTAGGTCTGAGAACTATGTTTGATTTGAACACACTTACTCATAAAGTTGCCTTTGTTGCAGGTTTTCTAGGGTAATTATGACCCAGTATCTGAAACACCCCCTCGCTGTGGTAGGTAATGTAATATTACTACACAATTTTTTTTTTTTTAAATAATAAAATTGCAGTTGCTTTAGAAGTACATGCAAGCAGACTGCTATTACAGTGATTGCGCCACGAATTGGTGGTTACAATTAACTAATTGTCGTTTTCAGACATGCACAAAAGGACATAAACCGGCCTGAAGCAGCGAGCTCAGCTAACGTAGACCAAATCTACGTAGTAATTTAATGATCGTTTGTCTACCTTCATAAATATACGTATATTACACAGACAAAAGTACAACCTGATTGCATAACTTATTTCCTGCTGTTACCTATGATGACTATTTTGTAGGAGACAATTCGTCTTTCTTCTTTGCCAATAAATGCCCGACCCGAATTAGGATCATAAAAACTTTATTTTGCAAAATTTCATCGATATTAATTTTGTCTTCTACAAAATACTCTCCACTCGTAGCTAGAACTTGTCCCATCTTCTTTTCCACTGGTAAAGCACCGATGAAAGCTCTCGGCAGTAAGTTTTCTCCTCGTTTCTTTTTTTATTGTTTCCACTACCTCCCAGTGGTGTCACCTCCTCACTATTTTGCATTTTGGAGAAAGGAAAAATTCAGTGGGTGCAAAATCTGTCTAATTTGGGGGGGTGTTCAAGGATAGTGATTGAATTTATCGTCAAAATTTCAGGGACAACAAACGCTGAATGGGCAGGTGCGTTGTCATGGCCGCGATTGCTGTGGAAATTACAGGTGGACACCCTTTTGGGCCGCCCACCTTTAATGCCCTAATAGAGATGAGCGGCCAAATGAGCAGGGGTTATTCGAGAGTTTCAGGTGGAGCCCACCTCCGTTCCTCCGGTAGGTTGTACCGCAGAGATAGGTTATGAGGTGCTTCAGAGATGAAAACCTTCGCTGACTGCCCGCTGCCAGAGGTGAGTATGGACGGCTTCTACCGTTTCGCGTGGGGGCGGAGGAGAAGTGCTGTGTATTTCTTCTTTGTGTGTGCTATGTGTGTACGCTGTGTACTTCTTTCCACAGCTCGCGGGGATCAAATTCCGCGCCCAATAAGGTGGAACCCGGAACGAAGGCCTTGCACATTAAAAAAAACCAAAAGCCGGACTTTGTGTTTTATAAAACTCAAATGTTAAGTTTGTGTGCACTGTTGATTATTTAATCCGCACAGTTTTTCGACAATCAGTAAGGATAAGGAACCTCATCACACAATCAATGTTTTCATCAACATAATAGGTTGAAGGTCGGTCCAAATCTTGCATCATCCTTGGCGTCTTCTCCATTTTGACGGACAGCTAAAACACGCACAATTAATTGGCTTGTTAGGCAACACGTGAGCTGGTGTATGGCTATACATCGTGTAATAGTCGCCATATTGGATCAGTTCGCGTATATTGGACGCATTTAGTAGAATTCTAATTTTACTAATTAAAGTTTTAACGGCGTGAAACTCAATATTTATATTCGTAAGTATATTTTATGCGAGATTAACAATATTATTATTAATTTCGTCAATATGTTTGTGATTTGTTTATATATTGAAAGCAATCGACAGTTAAGAATGTACGATTACATAAACACATAACATAAGCTTTCACTGATGTTAACTATAATTGTGCAATTGTATAATTCTTTTTTCATTGTTTTAGTAATTTCGTCTACGTAGTTGTGCTAGAGACAGCGACAGTAATTACCCTCTTATACAGAAGACCACCGTAAAAAAATACCACTAACTTTGATTTAATATTTTAAAATAGTGTGCTTCGGACCGATAATAAATTAAATTGTCCTTCAACTTTCGACTAAATGGTAGTTAAAAAGGTTCATTTTTATAACAGTTTTATTTGAATTTAGAAACTAGCTTATTAGAACCCTATGCCAGAAAGCCTTAGTAGGTTAACGGATTACAGCAAACGCAAACTAAGTTAAGCTGTAAAGCTAATGTAAACTTACTTTAGATTGAAGCTAGACGTTGTTGTCAGAAGTACTACAGAAAAAGACATAGAGTACATCATCACTTTTAAATTATTTCTTTAGTTGAAAACTAAAAATATGAAAATTATATCTGACTAAGATTAAATTAAAGCAACAAAGATTAAATAAATGTTCAAAAAAATTTAAGTTTTGAATCAAATAATCTTCATTTAGGTGATCGGTCAGGACTTTGTTATGAATTTTCTCGGCCCTTTTATTTTCAGAAACTATAACTTTATTAAATGACTTTTATATTTTATTAGTAAAGCATTAAAAGTAAAGGTAGTTCAATTCAAACATTGTGGAATAAGGATGATCTTAGAAATGACATAATCATATTTGGTTTTTAAGTATAACGAACTGTGCCTCGCTGTTTCACCTGCACAGTAATTCCTTCAGTTTGAAAAAAATGTTTAGATTAATGTGCAAAAGGGGCTTTTGACACTAAAACATGATAGTTATTTTTATACAAAATAATCAAAATTACAGTGTTTTGTAAAGACAGTACTTACAAGTGAAAAGTGTTATTTAAGTTGCCGGTGAATAAATATGTAAGCTTAAGCACCGAGCAAAAATCAAAAGAGGCGCATAGTAAAGTAGAGGAGGTTATTCTTTAAAACATAAACCGGCTTGATCTATTCAAAGTTCGCCTTACTCTTTACAATGTCTAGTGTCATTTATAACATACGAAAATATTATTTGATTAAAATAAGTTAAAATTATGAAATTTACATTAAGTAAACCAATTCGATCCAACTTTAATTTTTGATACTACATATGACACAATTGATACTGTTTATCCGTTATCCCAATGCATTGAGATAACTTTCAGTCACAGTCGCATTATCTGGAATTAAGTAATTTTGATTTTATAAAGGTTTATTTTGCCATAAGTTTTCTTTTATTTTTATTTAGACTTGGTTTCGAAATATTTTTCGATCTCATACGTCACCATATAGGCTAAATTACAAAACCAAGGTTATTTAGGTTTCGATTTAGCCGCTTAATCGTGCCTAAATATACGTACTTACAGAAGATAGTTGAACTGAATTAACTCTGTGAGAGAATCACAGTTCTTAATACCGCAAAATTACTCTTCATCACAATTAATTTGATTCCTGAGAATAACTCCATCAATTCGCTTCAATTTCCTTATATATGAGGAATACGAGATGTCACAACAGTTTCGAATTATGCGTAGACACGGAAAATCGCGAAATTCCTGACCCTAACACGTTTTCCAGTTGACTTAATCATAAGAGCAAATACGTGAGAGAGCGCGTCAAACTTCTAACTCCATCTTTTGAATTTCCTCCGCTTGGCCGAGTTTTCTTTAACAAATATGTGTGGATCAGAATTTCAGACACATCAACGCATAAGTAATGAAATCTCGTTACGAAGTTAAATGTTATTCATATTAAATGTGTTGATATACGAAAAATGTCGCCTTTTACTTTAATTTAGTAATTCGAAATTGTAAAAAGAAATGAAAAAAAAAACATTCACGAATAAAGTGTCTAGTGAGTAAATAAATGATTGTACAAAAGGAAATATTTATGATGATATGAACGTTCAAATAAAAATAGCTCGGAAAGTATGAAAGTTAAAAATTAATGCAAGCCACTTTATTGAAAAAAAAAAAAAACAAACAGGCGCCACTTTGTTTATACTTCAAGTAGTTAAATAAATTCCGAGCAGAAGATTTATGCATTTTTCTTGTTGACATAATTGAGACATAAGAATAATTAATTTAAAATTTGCTAAATTTGCAACAATTTTTTATTACCAGTATTAATAAAAAATACAATAATATTGTTGGTGACGCGAACGTGGCAGCTGGTCGCGAAAGAAAGAAGATAACTTTTGTTGGTCGATGTTCCGAAATTACGAGCGGCTCGGTCTAGCACAGCTTGTGCGCAGGGCGAGATCATATGAGAAAAGGTTAATTTTCACGTTTTGTTTTTATAACGCCAATCGATTCTGTTACTTATAATGATCAATTGACCCTATGGGCCCACCTAAGGTTAGAGTAGAAACGTCAAAAATGTCAAAAAACTACTTCCATACATTTCTTACAGAATGAGATTGAAAAATAAGTTCAAATATTGTTTTTAGTTTGTACCTACAAGTAGGTATTATACGAGTACAAGCTAATTGAAGTTCGCAAAAAAAATCAGTCAGTTAACATCAATTTTATGGACATTCGCAATTAAAATTTTTATATTATTGATATAATAATAATCTTAATAATATTATAAATATGAAAGTTTGCATGTTTGCAGGTCAAAATATGAAAGGTCAAAACTCATTTGAATAAAATTTGGGACACAGACAGTGTTTACATGGATTAAACATATAGGATGTTTTTTATCCTACAAAAATGTTAGGTTCCTGTGGGATTTTCAAAAACGAACTACAGCACATACGAAGCCGCGGACAGGGCTAGTAATATTATAAATGCGAAAAAGTGCATATTTGGCTGTTGCATATATGCATATCTAACATATCACGTAAAAACGGCCGAAAGGATTTGGATGAAATTTAGCACACAATAGTCTATTAGCTGGATTAACATACATATAAGATACTTTTTATACTGGAAAAATATGAAGTTCCTCTGGGATTTTCAAAAAACGAACTTCAGCGTGTACGAAGTCGCGGGCACAGTTATATAAAAATTCCAAAGATGTCTTTACTCGCTAATCTCTATAGCTTATTAAAATTATTAATTTAGCCTATACCACTTAGATCAGTAAAGAACTTTTCTTTGCTGACGAAGAGAAACCTTGCGAAAGCTTTTCTGGGAGCTTTCTGGATTGTCACTAACTGCTCTCGTTGAAGTACCCATGGGAAAAAACTCAGCTTTTCTGGATTTTCACTAACTGTGCTCTCGTTGAGTACCCATGGGAAAAACTCTTAATATTAAATTCCACGTCTAAATACTGAATTCATTGTCTAACAAGTATTGATTGCATCACGAGTCTTCGAAACCGCGCGTAACGAAATTAAATTTCAGTATTACGCGCTGAGGGCAACTCGAGGAAGTTATGCCTTACGTCAATATAATTTGAAATAACATTGTTAGATTACCGTCTTATTTATGTTTCTCGCTAACTTCATTAGCTGGTGTTTCGCTCTATTATATTTTCACATCACATTCGACATTAAAATCAAAGAGCTAATTCCCGCCTAACCTATCCTATGTATTATCACCTATTATATTCCATCTAAATAAACTATTCAAAGGTTCGACAAATAGTGCTCATAAGCACTTAGCAGTTTTTTTTTCTACGATGGATAAGGCAGTGAACTATTCACTACTAAGATCAAAATGTTGGAATCTCAAAAAAAGGCACATAACAGATTTTGGTTGACGTAAACGCATCGACAGAGATTGCTTCAATACTGTATATAATTTATAATATAATAGCGATCACACGCATTTCACACGTATGACATTTTTTTCTGAAACACACAAACCTTTCTCGTTTATTGCTTTTTTCATTAGTAAAAAGTGTATTAAAATTTGTGAAACGTTAAACGAATTTAGCTTAAACGTGGAACATTTATATACATACTATAGAGAGTATATTATCTTTATATGTATGTAAAAAAATCGATATGTGTGTGCATTAAATTCCCTATGTACATACCTACTCTAAAACCGCTCAACCGATTTTGGTAAAATTTTCAGGCAATCTTCAGAATAGCCTAGCGGGTGATCCTGTGAAGTTTAGTAGCGACCGGGTAAACAGACTTTTTGGTTTTTTGGTAATTGTTGTCATGTTTTCCATACAAATTAGTACACATTTTCGCAGTCATTTGGGCAGCCCGTCTGGCGGCAGTAACCACCCCCTTACAGAAGACCACCGTGAAATAACAGCACGTGTGCTGATGTGTTTCTGTGAGTGAGTAAGGGATGCCAGAGCCTATTTCCCTATCCACTTCTTATCCCTTATCCTTAATCCTACTGCAGTCGGCAGCGCACTTGCAGCAGCTTTGGCGTTGCTTGTGTTATAGGCGACGGTAGCCACCTACTATCAAGTGGACCGTCTGCCTGTCTACCGACCTTAACATTAAAAAAAAATTCTTTTTAAAAATAAATATAAAATTTCAATACCTGACAAAAATATTATGAGCAAAAAAGACTGAATAAATGTTTAAACACATAAGAAAAGGGGACTCTGCCGAAGTCCCGGGAAAATACTAGTGTTTTTCTATAATATTACTAGCACCAGCCCCAGTCCTCGCAAGGAGTTTTAAAAATCCTTTCTTAACGAATGCTACGTTATAAGATAAACCTATATAATCCAAATTTCAACCTTCTAGACTTACTGTGCGTTGATAGTCAATCAGGACAAACGATTTTAAAAGACGGTATAGATAACTACTAGGCAAGTGCAAAAGGATCCACAAATTGTTATTTTGGTAATGTATTATACAGTCTTACCCACTCAGATATTTTAAGCTGGTTAGACTCAATAGAAGAGTTACATTAATTTTATTAACGAGGTTTTTTTTTATTACCTTTAATGTTTGACATAATCCCATTGACCGACGATTTCATTGCAAGCTTTTGAGAATAACATTTTTAGTGTGTGGAGAAAGATTTCATTGTTTTAGTGAGGGTTTGATTTCACTACCTATAGAAAAAAATGGCATCAGTTCCACTATCCTCTGGGTGTAATAAAATAAGTCCACTTCAAGTTTGTGGCGTGCATAGCATATAGTAAGTCGAACAACAAAAGGGCGAAGTGAATCCGCGCAAACGGCAAGCTCTGCATTAACTTTAGGAATTTCCTGGCGTCGAGTTCACGGAATTCACCTATTACCAGGGTTGTAAAACAGAGAGCAATAAAAGAACTTTATTTTCCCGATCTTTGGGCCGTAAAAGTGTAAGCATCACTTTACTATGTAATTTCCTTTTACGCGCTTTCGTATGACGCTCACAGAAAGGGAACTCATGTCCGGAGAAGCGTTTGCACTGCGAGCGTTGCGTTAAATTTAAATTGGCTCGTTTTTCCTTCATAATGTAACAACTCTTTGTTGTCATTCTTCATGCAACATAATATATTCACAAGGATAGCATTTATGTCATACTTTATCTATTAAAGAGATTACAAGACAAATAAAAATGGTATTTTTCACTTGTCTATTTCAGATGGCCTTATAAAGCAAATGTCTGTCTAACAGAAATTAAACAACAAAGTATAGAATCAAGAAAGTATTGTAAGGAATGGATTATACAGTCAAACGTTCTCAGATTTTAAGCTTGTTAGACTAAGTAGAAGAGTTACGTTAATTTGTGGGGCGCAGCGACAATTAAACCTATATATATATATTAGTCAATAATTATTATGTACAACTAGATTTTGTCCGCGTCTTTCTCTGCGACCTTTTTTCATACATGTTTAAAAATGAAATAAAATCAACACCTGACAAAAATATATGAGCAAATTTATACGGAAGCAATTAACTTGGTTAAATCAGTTGGTTTAACCAAGTTGTAAAGTAAAACTAATTAAACTTCCTAAAATGTAAGTAAAACTAACATAAAATGTTTTTACATTTCATGACATTTTGTTTATCCGTTGCTAGGCAACGAGCATGACTTTTGACGACGATCGCGTCGCCACAAAATTCCGTCCCTTTTATATTTTTAGATGGTCCCTTGCTAACAGTACTTTTTTCTGGATGCCCATTTGTGTATCCCTGACAAAGTGTATTCAAAATTCAAAGGCTTGTTTTTATCCTTGTCTACATATGATGCCCACGCGAACTCTAAAAATAATAATTATTTATGTGCCGGTTATTTCAGAAGGATACAATTCGTAAAGTGAAAATGATTTAACGTCTTGTTCGTCTTTGTGTTATGTATTGGAACGTAATAAGTTGAAGCACTTTTAATTTCAGAAAAGAAAAGCTATAGAGGTTCTAAGTTCAAGAGATTTCTAAGTTCAGAGTTCAGAATCGATAGGATAGAAAGAAAATCTGATTGATGGTTTCCTATCGATTTCCCTTTTATTTAATTTTAATAATTTTATAAACAAAATTCTTGTTTTTTTAAAAACTTAAAGGCTATGTTCTATAAGTACCTAGTCGACTATTCTTCTAGGATTCTTTCGTTGCTGCTTTGTTCGTAGTAATAATATTGTTTCAAATGATGTGATTCGTCAATTTCAAGAAATTCTTACATAGTATAAATTAAGGTCGCTGTCCGCGTCTGTCTGTCTATCTGTCTATATATCCGCTAACTCCTAACCGCACAACAGATTTGGACGCGGTTTTTACCATCAGATAATTTTTTACGGTAGATTTATATAATATAAAATTAAACCTAATTGCATCCGTGCCAAGCCGAAGGAGGGTCGCTATAATAAATCTTCACGCAAACACATCAATCGTGATGACCCCAGATTTAACACTAACCAAGTTACTATGGAAAGTAGACTGTAGAAAGATGCAAAGCCCACATTAAACGAAGTGAGACTAATCCTAACTTTGAAAAATTTGTCACCAGTAATCAAACCTTAATAGAAATTGAATCGCAACATACCCTTGCGTCAATGTGCCAACAGCATGAAAAGTAAATAAAATTCTTCTATTATTAGTCCACTTAGTTTTATAAAGAAATTTTTTAAAACAAAGCGTAAATATTATTTAAATCCAGGAAAACGGACTGGCCGTTTCGACGCAGTGCGGGACAGTAGCTTTACAAATACCATACTAAATCTCTCCCACTATACCAAAGCCTGATTGCGTCCTGTCAGATTTATTTTGCTATATACTCCATGAACAACACAACTCATGGAATATTTTAATGGGTTATTTTGTAGTTGACATTATTTTTATTTGTTTTTATATCAAAACATGAAAAATTAAAGTTATTTTGAACACAGCATCATTACTCTTAGAATTAAAATTAATAGTGATTAAAAGTCACCGTTCTCTTGTCCGACAAATTAAAATATGTTTGAAAACAGAAAAGTAGTGAATTTAATTGAATATAATAAGGCTCAGAAGCTAAATAAATTTATCGGGATACAAATAGAATATTTTTTTTAAAGTAATCAACTGTTTTTCAAAATGAATTTATATTGCGAAATGAGAAAGCATTTTTTATAGGTAAAAGTCTACATGGTGGTTACAAATACGCATTGACCTTGAAAGGATAAAGATACTAAGACAAATATAACTGATAGGATAAGATGGCGCAGATTACCGGTCCTATATCAAAATTTATGGAGTGGCCCTTCTATCTGACTGGCGAAGACCAAATGGAGATTAAAAAAAAAATATACGCTCGCATTTAATAAAATAAATATTTACTGATTATAATTACATATTTATACGAAATAAGAAATCAAATTTCATTCAAATAAATTCATAAATATCTAATTAAGTTTAACGAAAAAAGGCAAAAAAGTATATATTTACATTATTGTAAGTAATAACTTACTTATTTATTTACACTTACTTATTTTATTATATTTATTACTAGATGTGCCCGCGGCTTTGTCCGCGTGGAATTCAGTATCGGGTATCTACTTCGCGACCGTAGCGTACGCGTCTTGACGTGTCATACTTGCAGTCCTTCTGTGGCTTCACATATATCGTATATCCCTTTAACTGAAAATATGCAGTAAAATAAAAAAATCACGTTTATTAATTACTTGTGACGATAAACTTGCTGATTTATTGTTAATAATATGGAAAATAAACTTCATCTAACGGTTTTAATTATTTTTTAATACAAAAAAGTAGTTTTTGTGGCTTAAATATAAAAGTTAGACATATGCGGTCCCTGATTTTTCTGTAGGCATCATGAAGCTCTACAACTTGTCCATAGAAATAGATTCTCATATAACTCTCACAATTAAAGTAGCTTTCGAAAGAAACGTTTTCTTTCGACAGTTTTTTTCGTCGACTTAATTTGCAAATTCGATTACCACGAAAAAGCCTTTTCATTTTACGGAATCTAATATAGCTTATTTCTATTCTGAAATTCTATTCTAACTAAAACTAAAACTGAAACTAAACCAAACTGAAAGATTTTTTTAAGTCCGGTGAGTAGTTCCCTTCCATACAAACAAACAAATATATAAACTTTACCTCTTTATAATATTAGTATAGAAAGGTATAGATTATTTTAACTTATGATGTATTACAGGTATTCTCATCTATTACTCAGATATTCTGGCTCGGAAATATTTGTTTAGTTTGAGAAATTATTGCGACTAAACAGCAATAGTAGGTACACATTTGAAGTACGAGTCCGTGTCTAAAATTTTCTCATCTTTTGATAGTTCATTAAAAAGGGGTTCGTTATCCTCCGTCTTTTATTTATGAAAACATTTCTTACCTCCCACGCCTTTGCTAGATCTTTTAGACACGTTTAACAAAAATTGGAATGAATTTTGATTTCTTATTCCTTCAGTTAACGTACGGCCTAAAAATTTAAGTGAGAATGTAGATAACATTTTACGAATTTTCGCTTACACACGTTGTGACCTTTGTAGCCCGGGGCCCCTACATAATTGATACGGCGGTTGCTACGCCGCTGATAAGAGATCAGAAGGGGATATCGGATTTGGCTGCAACATCCCTTTCTCACTTAAGAGAACAGAACAGCACACGTGTAAATTAATTAATTATGTGAAAATTACCGTTATATTTGCCACCCAGTTTATGACTGCAAATTACAGTGTGCCCTATCACTACTATTGTACTTATAATAAATGAGATAATGCAAATTAAAAATGCATAAAAAAGTGTATATTGTAAACTAGCTGTTCCCGCGACTTCGTACGCGTTTCTAGAATTGCACGTAAGTTTTTGTTTGTAAACGAATTGGAATTAAACAAACACTAAATATTACGGGAAGCTTACTACAATACATAAATGAAAACTGCACTCAAATCGGTTAAGCCGTTTCTGAAATTATCGTACACAAACTCACAGATAAACGGTCGCAGCGGGCGGATTCTCTCGGATGGCTCTGTCGCTCAGTGGTAGTCGAGCAAAGTACGCGAAGATGGAGCTCTACGGCAAGGACCGTCTGACAGAGTACCGCAATCGTGACCTGGTGGTGAAGACCCGGTTAGGTCCGCCGGCCTATTAGTAACCACCCTCCGCAGTCGTCCGGAAGAGTGAACACCCGGCCTCGCCACCCGGCCTAGTAAATCTTCCGCGACGACAACACGAGGTGGAGCCCATCTCTTGGGATGCCACGATTGTTGTGGAAATGTCAGGTGGAAACCCCCTCTGGGCCGCCCACAGGTGGAAGCGGCCTCCGACTCTATGGTAGGTTGTGACACAGAGGAGAGGTTATGGGTTATGGGGTGCTCTAGAGGTGAAGCCTCTCGCTGACTGCCCGCTGCGAGAGGTGAGTATGGGCGGCTCGTGCCTCTTCGCCTGAGACGGTTGACAATGGAGTCGTCCGTCGTCATCACAACACCGGGCAACGAGGGAAGACGTGCTGTATATTTCCGGCACGTCTCTCAACGGCGCGGAGATCAAACTCCGCGCCTAATCGAGGTGGAGCCTGCAAGTGCGCGGGCTTCATCTGACCTATAGATGGCGCGAGGAAGCATCGTAGGTTTTTAGTGGGTAGAAGCCCACACACCCCATCGATCTCTCGGTGAGGATCTGGCTCGCAGATTTTCCCACGAAAAAAAAAGGATTGGGAACATTAATTAATATTAGAAAATATTTAACGTCAATATTTCTCTTTCGCTTATTTATTATTTCAAATTCCGAACAATCTCAGTAGCTTATACGACAAAAATATCCGTATATTTTATTAGGTATAAAACTTGAAAAGCTTTGGGAGGAATGCCGATGAGCTCAATCACATAACTTGGGTATAAAAAGGGTAACCCTTTGAAAGGGTCCCGAATCCGTCGATATAGGCCATATGCAAATTGTCTAAGGCATTTGGTACTCAAGGCTACAGAGACCGAAGGTCATACATCAACAAAGTCATTAGACACATTGTAAACACAACTTATATGCAAACAAATTTAAATTGATTTTGTCTTGAAACGAATATTTAAACACAAAGGTATTAAATTATTTATTTAAAGTCAAAACAACTACATTTGTTGGGTTTACTGTACCTTCCTGAAGTCATGTGTGAATATTTACGAAAATCTCATCAGTATCCAAATATTGCGTCGCTCAGCTGTGGGAGAAGCTAATGCTGCCTGACTTTGAAGAATCTATCTGAGAATCAAAATGGTGACAAAAAACAGCCTGCATGCTGATATTTCAAGGAGGTCTTTTGTTAAGCGGGTGGTTACTGCCGCCAGGCAGGCTGCCCATTGAGTGAAAATTTTCAGGTTTATATTCGCCTTAAGTGCAACTTTTTTGAACATAATACGGCGGGTGAAAGTTTGACGATTAATTCGATGAAATCATTGACAATATAACCCCATCGATCATCCAAAGTTTGCTGTGATCGTAAAAGGATTGACACTGGAAACTGAATGGAGGGTGACTTTAGAAATGTATTGCTTTCACCTATTTATTTGGTAATGAGTAGGCGATTTACATTTGCAAGAGTTGAATTAAATATTTCATTTATTCAGTCGTCGCACACTTAGTAATACAATGACGTAAATTAATTATATTTTACACTTAAAATTTTAATTTACAGTCACTCGATTAAATACTACCCTTTATTTATTACAAACGAATATACAAAAAATCTAAACTTTCTTCTTTATAGTATTAGCACATCTTAACCATACTTACGTCATACAGTCAGCCAACGAATGTACTTGCGTAGAGCAACGTTCGGCGAACTCGCTTCAGTTTGCAGGCTCAAACATTGAACATTGCCCGACTGTATGACGTAAGTATGGTTAGACTGTGGTATTAGTTTGGGTAGATAATAAAATTTTCAAATTATTAGACTAATTTGAAAATTGGCCGAAACAAACTTTTGATTAAACACCATTTTCGCTCCGTCCATCAAACAATATATTCTGTGGTGAATTTTTTTGGAAAAATTGATAAAACAATACTTGGTAAACTAAATCGAATTACCTATGCGTAACGCGTGCCCTCGGGACGAACGGGAGGAATTGAGGAATCGCCATAGAACCTCTGTTCCTAAACTTTTGATTTACGATGCCATTTTTATTCCTTATATCAAACCAACGCATATACGCGTATAGGTATGCGTAGATAAAGCGTAGTGATAAGAAAATACATGACCAGGAGCGGTGACCAAAGATAATCTCGGCTTAAAGCATGTAGTTACCAAAGCTTTGAAATTTGAAGCTATGTTGTGAAAAATATATATACGAATCCTAATTAAAATTAATTATGCGAAATTTTAATTCTCCCCCGAAAAGAGCCAAGGAAACGTAAAAGAACGGATCTGATCCGGGCTTGAAGTGACCCAAAAGAATGTGAAGGCTTCCGAAAGCAATATTTGGATTAGACGTTTCACGGCGGTTTAGTAGAATATATAGTGTGGACGGCTGTTATAGTGGAGTCACTGACTTTGTCTGTTTGTCTAGGTTTTAATAAATGAGTAAGGTTTTAATCGCAAACTCTGTAGTGATTTACGGGAGACGATTTTTCGACGCCTTCCTGTTGTCTTCCAACGCGTTGGAGATGCTGGCTTCTTGGTAGATTTCAGGTGGTAGTAGTTTTGGAGACGGTTCCAAGGGATGGGTCTCGAAAGGCGATGGCGATTAATAATAAAAGCGGATGCGAGAATAGTCACGCAATATGGCGACTAACAGGCACATACGTGATTTATAAGTGCACCGGAAAATGCAAAAAAAAGTGCCGCGAGGTAGCTTCTTCGTCTCATATAGGCATACTTTTTTTTCTTTTGAATGCATTCAAGTTAGAGTAAGTAAAAATGTGGCGTATGATTTGCTGTCAGGAAGGGCCTCTCTAATTTGCTGATAATGCGAATGCATTTTAATAGGTCAATCAGAGAAACACACTACCGAAGAATGGCGCGAACATCAACTTTTCATTGAAAGCTATATAAATACTTAAACTAAATATTATAAAGGTTTTTTGAGACAGTTTTATAAACAGAAAATATAACCTTTTAAAATTACCTACTCATATAAAACACAAATTCAAAGCAGCTATTGCGGGAAGCTAGAAAGCTAAAGCAATTTCATGCACTATAGTCCAGATCTTGAAAAGTAAAATAGAAGAACAGTCCCAATTGGAATCTGTAATTGGGCAAAGAAGCGAGCAAAGAGTTAATAGAGTTTCATTTCATGAATCTTTAAAATGTTTCAGAGGAAAAATTGAACAAACTGTTGTACGACAAGAAAAAAATAACGAATTATTTATTTCTTGCGACTGTAATTGGAGTGCTCACGTGGACAAAATATGTATGTGCTTGCAGTAACTATTCTTGCAACCATAGGTATAATACACGCGTTAATGAATTGCTGGCCTAACAATATCATCTATATTTAGATCAGAATAAAGTATTGAATTGCGATCAATCAAAATTGTAAAATTTAAATTACTGAGATCAATCAGTTTTTTAAGGAGATCGGGCTTTCATATTTTCGTTTTAACGGTTGAAACCCGTATACCATTAGGTAAGAAGAAATTATAGATTTTACTGGGAAAATATCGTGTAATTTGGTAATGGAGTTTCATAACATATGAGTTTGAAAATATTAAAAAAATCCAATTGTTCCAATTAAGTAATAAGTTTTTAATTTTCGAATGTTATCCTCATTTACAAAATCTGAAATTAAGAAAGACTTTTATTACCATAAAGTCTCCAAAGTGTAAGTTAAAAAAATGGCCTGATTTTGATCGATGACTTTTAACGATAACAATTTGTGAAAAATGTTTTGTAAATGAAAGTTGTGAATTGAATAGGTACATGAAATATAATCCCATTAACTTTTTTCGTAAGTCTAAAGACAATTTTAAAAGGCGGAACAACACGTAATAATTTAAACGAAATAAGTTTAAATTGAAAGTAGTTTTGTTGCTACAGTTTAAGCGCGATGACTTCTTATTTGTTCAGTGGCTTAATGTGGCTTAACTAAGCCAAGCCAAGGCGCTAAAAATAATTATGAGAATAAAACCCGAGATATGAAATAAAAAGCTTTTATTGAAATCATAAAAACGATGTAGACATATGCAAGAATAGAACGAAGCAATATCATGTAATTTTTCGATGAATACAGATTTAGTGACAACCTTTGGAATCCGTTCCAAGACCTTTTTTTTTTCTTTTTTTTTGCGTGGGCGCGAATCAGATCCCCACCGACCATGGGGAAATCGGTGGGGTATGTGGGACTTCTACCCACTAAAAATCCACGGTGTCCAGGGATCGTGGAAACATACATCTGCCTCCCGCCGCCAGACGAGGCCCGCACACTTACGGGCTCCACCTCGAGAAATTGTAAAATTGACTGATCATAAATTAGCGTTCTTTTAGATTTTTATTGTTTAGTAAATATAATTAACTCATACGTGTATTAACTGAAAAGTTTTAAGGGATACTTTGTAGATAAAGGAAAATAAGTAAATATAATTAACCACATTTTGTTTTGAAAAATGATGATGGGTTTAAAGAAAATCCTTCGGACCTTGGAAGATGTTAGGTTTTTAAAAGGTCTTGCACAGAAGATTCTATGCTGAGTCTAATTAGTTTCATGAAAAACCGATAGGTATTAAATATATGTACCTGTATACTATAATTGCAGCATTTAAAGGCTTTTCATTCTTTAATCACAAAGTATAATGTGACAAACTTATGATATCTACTATTTTGAATCCCCAAGTCAAAGTAGTAGCTGATGAAAACTTTAAAAAGGCATTAGTTTTCCAATAATGTAATAAAACAGCAAAACCGTAACATGGAAAGCGTTTTATTGCGACACATGGAGATGCTGTTCTCAAAAATGTATTTTATAATATGTCCACACGTTCATGTGTCAGGCAATAAACTGCTGATACTCGGTAGCCCATAAAATTTTTCAACGTTTCAGCGTCCTTATAAATGGCCATTTTGTATGAATATTTGTATGAATTTAAATCTGCTCCATAAAATTTAAATAGGTACTTAATATAGAAAGGGTGATTTGGTTTAAAATTAGTTGGCCGGTTTATCGGTCTGCACTGTACGAGAAAATCTCTCTGTGTGGTTCCTTAACACTTTTATAAAAGTTGCTGGTGGTATTTTTTTTGTTAAATATATCATTTGACGAGCCCGTTGGATGAGTGGTTAGGGTGCTTGCCTTAACGCTCTGTTCTAGGGTGCCCAGGTTCGATTCCCGGCAGGGTCAACTTTGAAAAATCAACTTTTCAATTGGTCTGGATTGGATAGTAGTGGCAGGGCACACTGCGTTTTCGCAGTCATTTGGGCAGCCCGTCTGGCGGCAGTAACCACCCCCTTACAGAAGACCACCGTGAAATATCAGCACGTGTGCTGTTGTGTTTCGGTGAGTGAGTAAGGGATGCCAGAGCCCATTTTTCTATCCAATCACTTATCCTTAATACACCAGTGAAAACTGCATTCAAATTGGTTAAGCCGTTTCAGAGATTAGCGTGCACAAACGCACAGACAAACCAACAAACAGAATAAAATTACAAATGTTTAATGTATAGACACGGCACGTTTACGATTTTATTATATGTATAGACCAGCTGATTCAGCAGACGTTGTCCTGCCAGAACCCGAAAATAATTCCGTAACCCGTTTGTGGCGCCACCTATCGTGTCCAATTTTATTTTCAATCCATATGTTGAAGTGACACGTCACTTCATGTCAATGAACGACGGTTAAATTATTTGAATATTCTTCATACGAAAATACTAAAATCGCGATTAAAAGATGGGGGGTTGGGGTAGGAGGGTGAAAAATACTTTACGACCTATTCTCATACCTACCAAATATACAAAAAAAATATAAATATCGGTCCAGCCGTTTCGGAGGAGTTTTGTTACAAACACTGTGAGACGAGAATTTTATATATTAGATATAGATATGAATGCATCCCTGCAAATTTAAACACATTTAAATACAAACATCGTCCACGATTGTCCTTATAATAAATCGTGAACGTACATAAATAATATACGTAATCCTCGTTAATAGACCAATGAGAGAAGACCGGAGCTCGGTTATATATATATGTATGTGTGTGTGTGTGTGTTTATATTACTTATTTATACTAAAAATTCTTATCTTAAGGAGAAGTTCAAGTTTTTGGTATTCAATCTAATTCACTGGACATATTCAAAAAAGCACTCAAGACACATTTTCTGTCAAACTGAAGACTACTTTATTTATAGTACAATTTTTTTATATGTTTATAGTACAAATAAAGAGTTTAATAATAATAAAAATTGAATTTTTAATATAAATGACTAATAAAATTATATAGAATTATGTTAATAACTCCATCGTAAAAGAGAAGGTTAGTCTCAAGTAGTGGCAGGCCACTACGTTTCGCTGTAATTTGCGTAGCCCGCCTGGCGGCAGCTACCACCCCCTTACAGGAGACCACCGTAAAATAACAGCACATGTGCTGATGTGTTTCAATGAGTGAGTAAGGTATGCCGGAGCCCATTTTTCTATCTTTTGCAAATCCTTTATCCTTAATCCTACTAAAGTGGGCAGCACATTTGCAGCATCTGTGGCGTTGCTTGTGTTATAGGCAACGGTACTCATCTACCATCAAGTGGACCGTCAACCTGTAGAAATTAACATTTAAAAAAATAGAAGGTCTATATTTAATTTCACTTCAATGGCTTTTTGACGTTTTTAAACTCTTGTAGTGTCTACATACTTTATTCAAAATCTACACAAACATTATAAAGAGGAAATATTATTGTATGTTTGTTTGTAATGGATAAACTCAAAAACCACTTAACTGATTTTAAAAATTCTGTCACCTGTAGAAAGCGAGTAACATAAGCATTTTTTATTTAAAAAAAAATTGAAGATCCCTTCGAAAATTACAATAATGTAGGTAACCCAAATTGACAAAAATGTAACTCAAAGATATTCTTGACAGCCAAGAGTTTTAAACATTTTTATGGTAGTAAGTTTCCCCGTTTTCCTAAATTTGCCATAAACTTAACCTGCTAGTATGCAAGTTACATTTGCAATGAAAACTAAAGCATTTGAAGTCGTGTAAGACCCGCACTAAAGATTAATGATTTAGTGCACGAAACTAATTTTAACTTTACGAGTTGGTGTCATTCGAGTCAATTGCAACTTTTAATGGATATTTCCTGAGCGCATGCAAACAAGCTTCGTGCTTTACTTGTTTGTCTCCTTGTTATAATACGGAGTACAACACAAAGGAGAAGTCTTTCCATTTATTTAAACGGTACTCGCAAGATTGTCTGGTGCAGATAATATTCCATCTTGCAATCATAAACTCGCCATCACTTGTGGTAAGGAACTTATGGTAACATTTGAGTGTGTGAGTAAGGAATGTACTTTTGGTAAGGAATATAGAGCATTTTATCATCCCTAACATGTTAACAACATGTACACAAATGCGTTGACAGCACATTTCCGATAAAGCTTGTCTTGTTAGGCAATGATAGACCGAAAATTAAATGGACTGTCCTCTTTAAGATGAAATGCTATTAGAACAAATTATTGTTGGTTAGCGTTATACAATATGGAGTTGTGATATTTGCTTCTGAGCTTAAACTGCGCTCGTCAACCCGCCTGCCAAGCGTGGCGTATGCTGGAAGCTGGAAATGAATATAATATATATTTTAGAGAATATTGTTAAAACCAATATTTATTGATTTTTAAAGAATGTTTCTAGGGATCATGGCTCTTACTAAACTTTTTGCAACAAAATGCGATTATAAAAAAAAAGTTTTGCAGGGTAGTCGGTGGCCGACAGCGCGAAGCGCCAACGCCACTCCGGAAGGAAGGAAGCAGTGTCCGTCGGACCCGCCAAATTTACGACCCACGTTGTTCATATTTTGTTACTCAGTTGCACTTTACTCTTTATTTCAAAGTACTTTATTGCCTACAATATGATACAGTATGATATCTAAGCAACTACCTAACCCTAATATCTTTTAAAGTTTAACCAAATATTCAGTAAATTTTACCTTAAAAATTCAATTTCTAGTGAACTTGACTGCAAATTGGTTAATTATTCAATCTTTATGTTTATTTTTTATCATCCATGGAACACACCGGTATTAAATTGTTCTATAATATTACTTTAGAAATCTTATAGCGAATAATAAAATATACCGTTCATAAACATTATGTAACATGACATAACATACTCCTGTAGATATCTATAAACATTAAAGTAGCCAACAGATTAATATTTAATAACGCCTGTCGAGAAATATGTAGCTTCAAATATGGCTTCAAATATTTGCTATACAATTTCGTTTGGAGTTTTCATTCAGGAATATATTTTCATAAGAAAATTTACAAACACAAACACCCTTTTTCAAAAGTGAAGGAAAATGAACACAAACAGCCGGGATTTTTTCATTGTGGTGAAAGATTTCTAAAAATAGAATTCATCTAGGGCGTATCTATTTTTGAATTTTTAATTATTAATTATTTTTTTAATTTGATTATCAATGTCATTTTCTATACGATTACAATTATTGGTTTGAATGAAGAATATTTCAATTTTATGGCTTAGACTACATGTCAAGTAACGTCCAAAATTTAACATAATTATGTATGTTGTTGATAAAGTGCAACATTTTGGAATCTTGCAAACATGCCTATCCATTCAAAAACAAACTAGGTATACCTTATTAAAATTATACTACGGACTGGCAACAATCCATTGCCTCAAATAGCTAAAATGTTCGGAGAATACGATAGTCTGGATCTAAATAGTAAAGAAAAGTAACCAAACATGGAATACTATTTTGTTTTTTAGGCATAAATATGACAAGTATTAAAAATCAAAAACTTTTTATCCTAATTATAATCATATAATATATAAAACAATCATATAATATATTTGCGCTTTAGATAGTAAAAGTCTTGTATTATATTCATTAATTATAAGTATCATTATTTCTCAAAAACGTAAACTATTTATACAGATATATAATAATGGAATAAGTATTTCAAATATGAAATACCACAAAAACTAACAAAAATCACCCTAACTTCGGTCAAATATAAAAAGGAACTTCAATTATTCGCAATAATTACAAATTTAGGTATCAAACTCTGCACCAGCGCAATCATTATGTGTCTAAAGACCGCACATGAGGCATCTGATCCAGGTTTCCCTTTAATCCAGGTAATCGTTAGAAAACAACCTACGATGGAAAATTAACCCACATCTCCTGAGTATGGAGTTGTAAGTCTTATCTAGGCTTATTGACTGTGTCAAAGAGTACCATCTAGTCATCATATGAATCTGCTGGATTATTCTTAGCCTTGGTCTTCTTTTTTGTTGTTAGACTTTCGTTTTCTTTTCATTCGTTCTTTTTCTCTTTTTCATACAGCTAATGCTTTGAAGATCCAAGTATGCAATGTGCTGTTGTGTTTCGGTGAGTGAGCAAGGAATGCCGGAGCCCATTTTTCTATCTTTTCCCAATCCTTTATCCTTAACCCTACTGAGGTGGGCAGCACACTTGCAGCGCTTGTGGCGTTGCTTGTGTTATAGGCAACGGTACTATCTACCATCAAGTGGACCGTCAATCTGTATGTAGACCTTAACATTAAAAAAAAATAGAAGGTCCATATTTAATTTAACTTCAACGCCTGCCACACTGCTTTTTGACGTTTTTAAACTCTTGCTGTGTCTATATACTTTACCTAAAATCGCGAAATAGAAAACAAAGCGAGGATCGAGAAATTGGTTCTGGCATCACTTATGCATCATAACACAACAGCATAAGGGCTGTTATTTTACAGCAGTTTTGTAAAGGGTGGCTACTAGGCAGCCATTCTTGCCCATTAAACGCAGTATACCCTGTAACAAACAATTAAAATTAAAATAGAAAAATACTTCTACTTTCCACGACTAAAGTGAAAACATGTTTGTCTCATGCCCAGTGTCTTCTTCTTCTTCTTCTTTACAAATATTTCGGCTGCATCAGATCTTCTCCGATGAATTTGCCAATGTCAAATGTAAAAATTAGAAATTAAAATTAAAATCAAAAGTAGCAGATCGCAAGACATTTTATTTCAAAAACTAGTCAGTCAAGTTCCATGCCAGTGTCAATTAAAAACTGTCAAAATAACTGTGTATTGAAATTAAACCTTTAATTTTAGTTTGTAATTCATTCGTATATTATCAAAAACGATTAGAATTTGACTTTATGCTACCAAGGCTTTCTGGGTTAAGATTTGGAGAATGGATAATTTTTGCTTCAATTTAGCAAAAGTTGAGTAAAAGTTTCAATGAATAAACATTGTGTTTCGTGGTCTCAAGAATTGTTAAGTTTTACGCAGTACCTTTTATATAGAAATGATTTGCTCGGTAAGTTTTAGTAACTCAAATCTGAGAATGAAAGTCCCACCGAGATAAACCTATAAGACTTCTTAACTCCTAACCCAGTTTCGTTAACTGATTCTGACCAAGTTCGGCTTTTCAAACTTTTGTTATATTCTTAGTTTAGATATAGTTTCCACATTGTTGAAGGTTAGTAATGTCCACCTTATTAATGAAATGACTAAACAGGGTATAACTTTTAATTAATATTTTTATTATTAATTGATGTCTCTAGCCAAACGATAATAAAATCTACATCTAAATCTAAATGTATGTTTTGTGTTTTGTGTCAGCCCCTTTCTATGCCGTAGTATCAGTTTACTGAGTCTTTTAGTCCGATGATAACACATTTTTATTAAATCCGATTATTATTTTTATAATATTTCGGTTATAATTTTTATTAATCCGGTTTACAATCAGCATCGCTAAACCACTGCGTGGTGTAATTTTTTTTTTTGGAGTTTACTCCCTAAGAATCGATTTTCATATAAGGCCTCCAGTTATGTCGGTAACTTTCATTTGTCTACCTATCTCCTAATCCCTGATTGATCTCCCTGTGTAACCCCAAGCATAGCCCTCTCCATAGCTCGTTGAGCGACGTTAGCTTTCTTACGAGGCCCATAATTAGGTCACTCTTTTTAAAATACTTTTAATTTATATCTCTATGTCTATTAATAATACAAAAAAATATAAAAAAAAGAATATATAGTTGTCTATACTTATTATAAAATAAGGTCTGGTTGTTACTCCACTTAATGACTCCTTCTAAACAACCCAACGTATTACATCCGCCCAAAATCGGGGGCGTATCGCTAGTAAACAATATTTAAATCTTAAAATCATATTGTGGAGTCTATTAAGTCGTAATTAGACTTTCTTATGTAAAGAGACGTATGCAGCGACATTGTGTAGCATTTTGCTCCACAGAACATTAAGCTTTGAATAAAATAGAAACGTATAAACATGAATATGTATGTACAACGCGAAGGATCGCTGCGACACGCTCCAATCGAATCCAATTAAATTACAGATAAGTACATTATCAATCACGCCAAACGGAGCACATTAATTTGATGCGAAGATAATTAACGGCCCAAACAATATCGTATAAGTTACCGATGATACGTGAAAACGTCCGGACGTTATTTTAATTGGTTCTTGTTATTAAAATTACAAGACGAATTTAAAATGTATTTATTTTGGCTAAAATAAATTGGTGTATACGGGACATTGAACATTAACGGTCGTCCGACGGTCGTTAGGTAAACCGCCACACTGGCGGGTATAGGAACTAATTTATCGCGGTGCGATATTATGTACAAATTACAATGTCAATTTATAGGTTCAATCGTAGCACAGAAGGGCCACTGGGGACAGAAAGTTTTAACTATTGGACAAAATTTAAATTTAACTGCGTAATAGAAGTCCTGGGTCACATTAAACTACATGTTACTAGTTTTCCTTTTTAATGTAAAGGTCAACAGGCAGACTGACAAATTGCAAATGTCTACAACGAACAAATTGCAAGTGCCCTACCAACTTTAGTAGGATAAAAGATAAGGAATTAGGAGGGGAGGGAAATTGGCTCTGTCATCCGTCACCGAAACACAACAGCTCACATGCAATTATTTTACGGAATTAATTAGTCATTTCATTTTTCTGTTTACATATTTCTTTAGTGTTTACAGAATATAATTTACAAAATTTGATATGTCTGCAAATAGATTTCAGCTTAGTTTCACGCTTATTTTATTTAGTTTCAGGGATGCCTTTCATACACTTTAAAAACTCAAAGTAAAAGTAAAAAGTTTTACTAAGCAAATAGAAAAATAACAAACACACTAAGAGAAATGTCATGATTTTAAAGTTCAAGCTAATTCACTTACCAGTAATACTAGAATGTGGATTCAGTGAAACACGCTTTGACAATCAAAACTAATTCACGATTCGTGTTCAATACAAAGTTTCCTCTTATTGATACTCTGACTGTACACAGTTTGTCTAAGTCTGGGATAGATAATTCATGCATATTGAAATAAACAACAATTTTTGTCTGAAACAAACAAAAACTCGAATTAATAAGATTTAAATTATCAGGTTATCTACTATATGTTAAAAACAAGGCTTAGACGAGTTTCAACTTCAGATAGAAAAATAAACATAATTATACAATATAGTTAACATTTACACACGATTTTTTTATTTTTTTTACTAATAAGACAATTTTTTCACTTCCGACAAACTGTTGTTACGGAGCAACAGTCGTAATAATCCTGTTTTTATAGATACAACGAAACCGTTAATGTTGGATGAGTGGTTAGGTTAGGGTGCTTGCCTTAACGCTCTGTTTTAGGGTTCCCGGGTTCGATTGAAAATGAACTTTTCAAATTTGGCTCTGGTCTGGATCTGGAAAGTAATGGCAGGGCACACTGCTTCTCGCAGTTATTTGGGCAGCCCGTCTGGCGGCAATAACCACCCCTTACAGAAGACCACCGTGAAATAACAGCACCTGTGCTGTTCTGTTTCGATGAGTGAGTAAGGGATGCCAGAGCCCATTTTTCTATCCAATCACTTATCCTTAATCCTACTGTAGTCGGCAGCGCACTTGCAGCAGCTGTGGCGTGGCGACGGAAACCATCAAGTGGTCCGACAACCCTGCCAGCCGATCTTAACATAAAAAAAATATATAACGTATAATATGGGTTATAATTATAGCGCAATAATAAAACCTGTATATCTTTACTAATACAGTAAAAATGAAGGGAATGTTTGTTTGTTTGGTTTCACGGGCTATCGGATTTAACACTTTTTGTATTTTATAACCCATCATCATTAGGCTATATCCTTAGAAGCTGAGCAAGAAGAAAAAAGTCAGAATGGACGATAAACGAAAACGAAGAAACAGCGACGCGTTGACCAGAAACTAGCATTACCTAGAAGAGCCGAAATGTGTATGCCGCGCCGAAAACCGCTGTACATTATAATATGTTGGCGGCCAAATACAGGGCACAAGCCCTGTATCTTCTATGAGCTATAAGTCAAAAACGCTAGCCAACTGCTTTTTGACATGATTTAATTATTTGTTATTGAAAATTGATTTATTTAAGATGTGTTCCTTCACCGTTAGAGCAAGTAATCATTTTTAAACCAAATATAGTCGAAAAACCTGTGGCAGCCATCTCAGCCGTAGGGCGTCAACTATTAGACATAGGTCTCCGTCATAATTTTTAGTAAGACCAGTCAGAAGCAACCTGGCTCCAGCGTGGACCCGCAACCCTTATTAAGTCGGCTATTAAAAATCAGTCTGCTATGAAACTTAGGAACGATGAAAAACACATAGAAATATTTAAAGTGCGGTCTACACAGTGAACGGATAAGCAGCTGTCCGAACCCGTCACCGACCACTTTACGTGCTCACTCCATATTTGAGTAGCTTTACGTGCCCCTATACGTCAATATGGATTGACGGGTAACAGACACTTATGTTTTGTTTAACGAGGGGTTAAAACGAGACGTTTACATGGACTTACTTATCAATTTAATGTCATGCCGTTACGGATACCTCTGTGCGTTTAACGACTATAAAGAGGTGATTTATTGTAATTCAAAAATAGATATTCCATTTATCACACATACAAAAAGAATAATACTACTCCAGTTGTAATCTAAATTAAATTATGTGTCACTGTTTGACTACCACTGATTCCTGCCTATTTAATTATGCAACACTGGCTCCTGGTGCCCTGTGCATCTGTACCCAGGTGGGTCAGACCCTCTTTCAATTATGCGTCAGGACATCTGCCCCCGGATGGGACAGATCCTCTTTCAGTGATGCGTCAGGACATCTGCCCCCGGATGGGACAGATCCTCTTTCAATGATGCCTCAGGACATCTGCCCCCGGATGGGACAGATCCTCTTTCAATGTTACATCAGGACATCTGCCCCCGGATGGGACAGATCATCCTCTTTCAATGTTGCATCACGACATCTGCCCCCGCATGGGACAGATCATCCTCTCTCAATGATGCGCCAGGATACCTGTCCCGGAAGGGCCAGATCCTCTTTTAATGATGCGCCAGGATACCTGCCCCGGAAGGATCAGATCCTCTTTTAATGATGCGCCAGGATACTTGCCCTGGAGGGGCAAGATCCTCTTTCAATGATGCGTCAGGATATCTGCCCCCGGATGGAACAGATCATCCTCTTTCAATTATGCTAGCAGGGCGTCCGACCCCGTATAGGTCAGGCCCTCTTTCAATGCTAGCACATGACACTGAACATACATGGATAAATTCGTACTCACATTATAGCAGCTGGAAACATTTAGTTAAACTTAATAAACACACTTAAGAATACTCAGTAAATACTTAAGACACTCAGATACTTAGCTTTCAATTACTTTCAGATGTGTTTTATGTATAAACCTTACTCTTGATAAACTTTACTAGTATGGCCGCACTTTCGAATAACAGAAACGTTAGTCAACTTACCACATTCATTCAGTAATGCCAACATCACGGATAGGATCTTAATGTTGCCAGTCGTATATTTGGAGTGCTTCGCGACCCGACTGACGTCGCGACATGCCCGTAACTTCGTCTGAGCTGAAAAAAAAATAATTAAAAGTTGAACAAGATCGGCATATCAGAGTTACGACATAGCTGAAGAACTGGGAATTGACCACAAAACAGTTTTGACCCTTTTGAAAAAAGGTGGATACACAAAAAAGCTCATATATTTGGGTGTCACACGAGCTCACTGAAAGAAACCTTATGAATCGTGTACTCATTTGCGATTCTTTATTGAAACGTAATGAAACCGAACCGTTTTTGAAGAGATTGATAACTGGTGATGAAAAGTGGATCACATACGACAAAAACGTACGAAAAAGGTCGTTGTCAAAGGGCGGACTGGTTTTACAGACTGTGCCAAAACACGGGTTAACTCGCAATATGGTGATTCTGTGTGTAGTGGGGTTGGAAGGACATTGTTCATTATGAGCTTTGCCGCATAGAACCATCGATTCGGATCTCTACTGCCAACAACTGATGAGATTAAAGCAAGAAGTTGAGAGAAAGCGACTGGAGTTGATCAATAGAAAGGGTGTGGTCTTTCATCACGACAACGCTAGAACACACACATTTTTAGCCACTCAGCAAAAATTAAAGTTTGACTGGGAGGTGTTAATGCATCCGCCATATAGCCCTGACGTTGCACTTTCAGATTTCCACCTTGCTTCGGTCTCTTCAGAATTCTTTAGGCAGTGTGAAGTTAACATCAAGAGAGGACTGCCAAAACTACTTGTCGCGTTTTTTTGATCTGAAGTCCCAAAATTTATACAGCAACGGGATCATGTCACTACCTACAAGATGGCAAAAAGTCATCGAACAAAATAGCACATAATATACTGAAATTAAATGTAAATAAACTGTAAAAAAGTCTTGAAATTTCATATAAAATGCGAAGAAACTTTTCCCCAACCTATGATTAATCTAAGTAAAAAATCTGTGTGTGTGCCAAATTTAATCCACTGTTCAAGTAGTTCTTACGTTCACGCGTCCATCCATTCGGCATTGGCATGAGTCAAATGCATAAACTCTTAAACGAATATTTAGGCGTGTGAAAGTTTTGCGCTAGGTGGATAACCAATAATTTGCAGAAAATCAAAAACGCCATCGCTTGGATTGGTGCCACGAAATGATTGAAAAATGTAACGGTGTTGAGTCAAATGCTGTATTTGACATCGTCACAGGAGATGAAACCTGGATATATTGTTACGAAGCCGAAACCAAAAGGCTATCTGCACAATGGGTGTTTCTTTTCGAGGATTTACCAACAAATGTGAACAAGGGAAGAAGTGAAGGGAAAAAGATGATTGCCTCATTCTTTGGACGGATGGGACATTTTGCAACCATTGCGTTAGTTAGAGGATCAAAGGACCGTTACTGCAGACTGGTATATTAGTAACTGTTTGCCAGTTGTCTTGGAAAATGTTTGACAAAAGCGCCCAAGAAGTAGGATCCTCCTTCATCCTCTTTATAGTCTCGACCTGGCACCATGTGATTTCTATTTATTCATACATATCTTACTTAAATAAAATTAAAATTTCTTTTTGTAATATCAAATTATATAAACATATCAAAGAATAAATGAAAGCATATCAGAGTATATACGGTATTTAAACAAAAACAATTTTTAAAATTTTTGTCTGTCTGTCTTTCTGTACAACTCTCCTAAACATTGTTATTTTTTGATACGATAATGTCACGTGATCTTATTAGCGTTTCGTTCCATTGATACCTATTCAAAAATGACGGAATGGACATAATATGTTAAGAAAAAAGCATGATAAATGGAACAGATGAGTAACGAAGTAACTAAGCTTACTTAACGCTACATATTTAAATTTCGAAAACAAACAGTTTTATCGAACGGCACATGCAGTACACAGCGATGGCAAGCGTCCGGATATCCGGACATATTACGGTGGATGAACATATTACGAAACTTAAACTCGTGAAGTTCTCGAACAAAACTTCAGTAAATACATAACTTCGTTTTAATTTCACTGGAGTAAAATTCTCACGTTTATGTTATTCTGAATTCGCGGCACGAATCCAAAACGTTTTTATTTTTATTAGTAAAGGAAGCGTTTTTATAGCCATCCGCCGGTAATGCGGGGCTACATCAGTTTTTCAGGATTATCGAAGAAAAACGGCGGCATTATCGGATCTTAGAGAGGTAATCGCTTGCCCTGCGACTGTTTTCTCATTACCAATTCCATTTTGCTGCGAGATTAAAACCCTGATTTAAAAGAGACTACATTTATAAAGAATTATTCTTTTATTACGTTTTATTTATGGAACGTGTTATTGCGTATGAAATTTTGTATAAAAAAATAATGAATATTTAATGCGTCATAAATAAATAGGCCATATTATAATGTTACGCATAGAAAGACTATGTGCTTGATCAATATGTGGGACAAGAACTTTTATTTTAGTAATTCGATAGCACGGATATTATTATTTTATTATTATTGTAATACATATTTTATTTATTTTTATAATATAATTATAAAAACAATATCTATAATACAAAAACCTAAAACTAGAACTCCGCAGGTAGCGGGGCAAGGCATAAGCTACCGGTGTGGTTAGGACTGCAGAGTGAGGAACCTCCTAACAATTCGTGCCGTGTCCAGAAGTACCGCCTTCTGTATTTGTCCCTTGATCCAGCCATCTAGCGAGAGCCTCTTGTGATGTTGGTCGAGGACCTTCGCTAATAACACCGTTCGCTGAACCGACTATCGGGACGATAATTGTCGAATCGACGTCCCACATGGCGGTCACCTTGTGAGCCAAGTCAATGTATTTTGTAAGATTTTTTTTAGGCTTTCACGAGGTTTTCGTCAAGCGGGACAACGATGTCAACAAGTATCTTCCGGTCAATAACCACAATGTCAGGCTTATTGGTGACTTGTATAATATATTGTAATAATTAACACTTTTTTGAATTCAGACTATCTCTAGTCCTTCCTTGGTTGACGAATCAGATGATTAAGCACTTAATCACCTGATTCGGTGTACAAATTCGGTGTACATGTGTACAAATTTACTCATTAGTCCTCATTAAAAAGTGAGTATGGTAAGGAATGAAAGATTTAATTTGAACTATCCACTATTGGGTTTTTAAAAAAATTTTAACTATCCACTGTTGGATAGTTTTTTAACTATCCATCACTATTGGCACAGTTTTACAATTGGGTTGAGAATAAAGGTGTGTTCGTTTTCTCTACTAAGGGGCGCAGTTAGTCACAAAGTCAAATTTATAAGGCTTTTATATAAAATAAAGAGCTATTGTAATAAACTTAATGCATGGACAGTCCATGACTTAATGTTTATGTGTGTGAAGGAGAAAGACTCTCAATCTCCTTGAGTGAGGCAGATTTATTTTGATATAGTATTATTTGTGCCCGACTTCGTCCGAAAAATCTATCTATTATCTATACATATAATAAAATCGTAAATGAGCCGTGTCTGTACTTACATTAAATTAAAAAAAAAATTGTGCATGTTGTACTTATGTTATTGAGGTCAAAAATAGTTTTTAAAATTTTTGTCTGTTTGTCTGTGCACGCTAATCTCTGAAATGGCTTAACCGATTTAAATGCGGTTTCACTGATGTATTGTAGCAAGCTTCCTGTAACATGCATTTAGTGTTTATTTCATTCCAATCGGTTTACAATAACAAACAAAATCTTTACCGATTACCACGCGTACGAAGTAACGAGCTCAGCTAGTAAAAAAAATAACGCCTGACAAAATATATGAGGAATAATTTATTCAATCTTTATTGCTGTCATAGTTTTGCCAGGCAATGGATTTTTATTTTTATGATTCTTGAGACAGTATTTTTTTTTTCTGAATGAAAGGTACCCCTATATCCCTTTCTGTTCTGCAACTCCGAAGATGTGTATGCAAATTTCATTATGATCGGTTCAGTATTTGAGAGGTAAAAACGGTTCAGTATTGAGAAGAGAGTATCTAAGTACTAAGATCTAAGATCTAAGTACTAAGTCTAAGTCTAAGAAAGACTAGAATATCTAAGTTGTGTTCTAAGTTTTTAACTAAAACAAACAAATATTTCAATACGAAACAGAGTATGCCGGATACGACCGCAGGAGGTTTTCGTTTCTTATCTTTTACCCTCGTTGAACCGAATCATAGCATAGAGAATCGTTAAAGTCGTCCGGCTCACAGACAATATCAATAAACTGCCCCGAAAGAAAATGTCGCGTGGCTTTATCCGGAATAGGAAAAAAGATAAGTTTAGAATCTTTTCACATTTCGTTGAGTGACTGTTCCATGTTTCGGGCTAAAGGGAATAAAGTTTACGCTTCACACGACCGAAATGGAATTGGCGACAGGCGACGACTATTCAGAATAACAGTTCCGCCGTCTTGGAGATACAAATTGATAAGATACTACCTACTCCTTCGACTCACTTTTCCTTTAAAGGAGATTAGTTTAGATACATATGACAGGTAGTATGTAAAATATTTATACATTATTGTCACAAAGAAGTATGCATGTTACCGTTTTATATTAATGTTATCTCTAAAAAAACTTAGATCGCATTAGATAGGATGTTAACAGACTTATGCAATAGAAGATAGACGCAGAGTCAGTCTTCAGAAAGGTGTAAGGATTAACTGGAAACTAACAGATCTCAAAATTAGGACATGTGAATGGGCTCTGGTATCCCTTAACTCGCTCGAACAACATTATATGCTGTTATTTACTCGTGCTTAACACAGTTTGTTGGGTCTCTTACCATCTCATTGTATAAGGATATCTTCCCACTGGTGACGAAGCACCTAGACAAACTGAGGATGTTACCTGCACTTACAACAACAACCCACGAACTATTAACGCAAAGTAACTAAACCATTGCTGACTACTTGATTTCGATGATATTGCGTTTTATACGGCATCGGCATACATTTAGGTCATCATTTCCTTTGTCTCGAGTACGCTGAAGTTGAAGGTCATTAAATTTAGAGGGAACAAAGACGCCGCGCAAAAGGAAAACTTCCTCTGCTCGAGACGGGTTCGTATCGTTCGAAATATGCAAATATGTACTCCATTTTCGTAAGCAGATCCTGTATCGCATGTAAAAGGTTCTCATCGTAAATCTCTCTTTTATCGTGTACTTCCTCATTGTCGGTTAACACAAGTATGTGCTTTTTATGTAACAGTTAAAATTAAATTAAAAAATCCTGAATTATCAAATTAAATGTGGTCGAAGCTTTCTATGGTAGCTCTTCGAGATGGCTGTCCAGGTACAAGTCAACAACACCAAAGCGTTGCAAGTGCTCTGCTGACTGATAGAATTTAGAATGTACAGAGAAATGGGATTTCGGCACACATAATATATAACCTTATTTGTCTTTTTATTCGTATTGCATTTATCGATAATTTAATAACGGTGTACAATGAAATTGTTCTGAGAGGTATATTATTGCCGCCAGACGAGCTGTCAGTATAACTAGCCTGGCCATAAATACTGTTACATAAAAACTTTTTCTTTTTACAACACTTTATTCATTTTGAATTTGGAAAGCGCTTATTATGTCAAAAACTTCTTTTGATTTTTCGCCATTTCACATATTTTTTCGTGTTTATTATCAAATTACACTACCCAAGCAGCACATTAGTGAATTTTGCAGCTTATCTTATAGCTTTATGTTCTAAATGAGTGGGTTAACAGTGTTTGATAAAACTTATAACTTTAAATACAACTCAAAATTGTATATCAGTTCATCCTCTCACTTGTAGTTGCTTAGGAATGTTTTTTGTTTCTGTTTTATTACTTATGGTTGGGTAAAGTAGATTTTGCTACTTAAAGTTGCATGCAGGTTTTAATTGTCACTATATAAGAAGCAATAGTGCTATATAAGGCCCTAAAGTCACTTATAAGCAACGTTTACATATAAGTGGGAACATACCCTTATTTGGAACTTTTAATTCCAAATGACAAGTATAATAGAGTAGTATATCACCAATAGTGGCTAAAAAGATAATTTTACGGCTCTTTTGGAACCTAAAGTGATTGCAACTTTTAAGGCCTAGAAGTACCTTATTGCCACTCCAACGCATAAATAGGAGTCTCAATAGACTCATAAAAGTCTCAATAGGAGGTTTTTGAAACCAAAAGCAGTTATTTTCACTTATTTCAAACCACTAACGATCTAACAGTTCCAAAATTAGGACATAGTATTTTATTATTTCTATTGCCCTTGTCAAAATAACATTATTCGTCTTACAAAAGAGCAAATAATTAAAATAGGGCCAATTTAATAGATCACATTTGACATTTTTCAGCTTAGCTTCATAGTGAAGCTTCACTGACAGCTTCTGTCATTATTTCAATAAACGTCTATTTTTATCTGAAAAAATTACTGTGCAACATTGAACGCTATTATTAAGGAATAGCGTTCAATGTTTATTGAACGTTTATTGAAATAATGACAGAAGCTGTCAATGAAGCTTTCATGCTTTACTATGAACCGGGGTTATCTGTGTATGAACCTAAGCTGACAGATGTCAAATGTGATCTATTAAATTGGCCCTACTTTAGTATTGGTAATAGCATTCACTGCTTTGCCACTCGCAAGATACAAATAAGTGATTTTCAGACCTGATAGTTCCAAATAGAGAACAAATAAGTGAAAATAAACACTGTAAGATCTTTTTTGTTTCGCCATGTTTACAAATTGGAGTCCATGAAAATGAATTATTTTAAACAGAATTTTATCACACTTGCGCATAATCACAGACTTTTGATAGTTGTGACGATGTTACTTTAACATTGTATGTAACCTACAATCATTAGGTCAGGTTTTTAACAGTTTTATTTCTTATCAGTATCAATTCCTTATTTGATTTAGCACTCTCTTTTTAAATATTCCTGATCAAATCAAAGGCGCATCGAAATTTACAAAGAAACCATACTATAGTTTCACAGTAACAAAAAATTCGCAGGAATTTCGTGCTTGTTTCATTGCTTGTATAACGTGAAGTTTTAATCATTTACCCAAACAGAGGTATAAATCTAAAATTAAAATGGCAGATAACATTCACTTATAAAAAACAACTTATTGACAAGTTGCCACGCCACTCAAAGGAACTTTGGCGTCTCATTTATCACTCATTGACCGATCTGAAATTATTAATTCGGTCAATGAGTGAATAAATAGTTCACTGCGCATAACTTTCATCCATAGTTCTAATAGACACTTAAGGTAATCGTGAGATCTCTTATGGATTCAATTTAGAACCAAAAATAGGCTGCAATTTTTCTCCCCGTGGTTCTATATTGGTTGCCTAAGGGTTCTTTCCACCTATATAGAACTTAATCATGGCTATATATTTCACTTAAGTATGTAAATAGATATGATATACGAGCTATTTCCCACTCAGTTGTGCTACTTGGGTATGGAATGGGGTGTTAAAGAAAATAGGATTGCAGTGATTGCTTTACACAGAGAGGGTATGGAGCTGTCAGTCATATTCAAGACACTTAATAAGCTTGGTATCAGCCGTATGTTCGTATATCGTACCTATTATCGACAGATATACAAACACTTCCTCTGTCGATGACCATAAAAGATCGGGGCGGCCGCGTGCTGTTAGAACTACAAGGCTGTTAAGCTGTTAAAGGCAGAATTCGCCGAAACCCCATAAGGAAACAAATCTTATCGCGAGAAATGAAGACTCTGTCGCGTATATTAAAACAATACCTGAAGTTCGGTGCTTATGGTCGATAAGATTCATTTTTGTGAAAAAGGTGTGAAGACTTCAGCCAAAATGTATCAAGAGACCGTCTTGGATCGTGTTGTGAAACCTTTCAGCAATACACTTTTTAAAAATGTACCGTGGACTTTCCAGTTGGTCTCTGCACCTGGTCACAAGGCACGGAATAACCAAACTTGGCTCGAAACCAACGTTCCGGACTTTATAAGAGCTGAAGACTGGCCCTCGTCTAACTCAGATCTGAAACCCTTACTAATTATGGTCAGTTTTAGAGGACATGGCCTTATCTAAACGACACGCTCTTAAGAAATCTCTGCAGCAAGCAGTGGCTAAATTTCCCATGGAAACAGTGCATAAATCCATAGATTCGTGGCTAAACAGATTAAAGGTCTGTTTCGAAAAGATTTTTTTTTTTTTTTTTTGCTTCGGCACCGGCCGCAGAGATGACCGGCCACATGAGCAGGTATTATCCGAGAGTTTCAGGTGGAACCGGCCTCCGACTCTGCGGTAGGTTGGCAGAGAAGAGGTTATGGGGTGCTTCAAAGATGAAGCCCCTCGCTGACTGTCCGCTGCGAGAGGTGAGTATGAGTGGCTGGAACTGCTTCGCCCGGTGGCGGCGGATATGGGGTCGTCCGCCGTCATCACAACACCGGGCAATGAGGGGAGACGTGCTGCGTGTTTCCGGCACGTCTCTCCACGGTGCGGGGTCAAACAGCACGCCTACTCGAGGTGGAGCCCGTAAGTGTGCGGGCCTCGTCTGGCGGGGGGAGGCAGATGTACGTTTCCACGATACCTTACCCCCCCGCCCATAGATGGCGCGAGGAAACCAATCTCGCACTGGTCGGTGGCGATCTGGTTCGCAGATTTGCCCCACGAAAAAAAAGGTACTTAATTAACTTAAACGAAATGTGCCCAGATATTATTAAAAATCTTTCTCGTTTTTATCATCAACAACGAAAAACATTGCCTTACATTACATTGCCTTTTTAAGCATTTTTTATGTTAAAATTTTCAAAATTTAGTAAATATGTATAGATTTTGTACACATTTAAAATAAAACTAATCAAAGGAATATCAATGTTATCATTACAGATTTTTTTAAAAATATTTTTCACATTTAGAGACTTGTGTTAACTCAAAACAAATCAAATTAGTTTTTAACAAAATAAAATTCATTTTCTCCATTACTATGTACATTGAACTTCGTTATGCATTGTGAAAAATGCAACATAAATCTCATATTTTATTATGAAAACACAGAATGAAATGCAAATATATGAAAGCGTTTGAAATTTAATTCCTAAAGTTATTATACACTGTCTGAAAGCTTGTTACGAATACAGCCATATTTATTCGGTTCGAATTATAAAGTTAGCAGCACATAGATTGATAAAGTTTGTTGCACGCTAACCACTATGTGGAAATTAACAAACTTGGAAGCCCCTCGTCCTTTCCTGGTACAAGTTCATGTTCTAATGCCGTTCTATTGCAGATAAATTTTACTGTAAGAGCACCCGTAAACAGAACTTTAGCTCTGCTTTCCTACAAGCAAATGGAGTGTGCATCTATCGCATTGATAAGTCACAGTCAAAAACTTCATATGGGACAGCAACCCAATCCTTTATTTGATAATTAAAACCTTCAAAAATTCAATCTATTGGCCCTTTTTTATGTTAAGGTCGGCAAACAGGCTGACAGTCCACTTGATGGTACCGTCGCCTATAACACAAGCAACGCCACAGGTGCTGCCAGTACGCTGCCGATATAATAGGATTTGGGATTAGGAAAGGATAGGGCTATGGCATCCCTTACTCACTAACCGAAATACAACAGCACACGTGCTGTTATTTCACGGTGGTCAGGTCACACGGTATTTCACGGTGGTCGGCGGTGGCTGCCCGAATGACTGTGAAACGCAGTGTGCCCTGTCACTACTTTCCAGATCCAGGCCAGAGCCAACTTTGAAAAGTTCATAGATCCAGCCCGGAATTGAACCCGGGAATCGTAACAGAGCGTTAAGGCAAGCACCCTAACCACTCATCCAACGTCAAAAGGGGCACGGCCTATCGGATCTAATCTGAAATTCTTACGATTTGGTAGATTTATTCAGATTGTATAAAATAAACAGTGTCAACACCATAATTGCTCGTATAATCATAAAACGTGTGAATAGAAAACTTTGGAAGAGTATGAAATTTGGTACACTTAAGATTATATGGAGAAAAGGAATGGAGAAAGCTAATATTTTTATATGATATGCATCAGAAATACATTCAATTGATTAAAATAAACATTACACCCTTCGGCGTGTTTGACGCACGCACACATGTTTGACACTACGTATGTAATATGTAAGTATACTCTTTTGTTTATGGTCAAACCGAGAAGATTTTAATATACCTACTTTGTACTTAAAAATTAAATGAATTGTGGTCGAATTTCGACCACTGGGCTGTATTAATACTATTCACTATTATTGTATTAATACGGGTTAGGTTTGCGCGATTTTTTAAAAAAAAAAATTATAAGTGTACACCAATGATATTTAATAACCAATGGTATTTAATTAAATATCATTAGTACACGTATAAAGCGACAATTCGTAAAGTACGATCCACAATCTGACTTAATTTTTAGGCCGTACGCTATATTCTAAAGTTTAGCAAATTCATTGCTTTTAAATTCATGTCAAATTTCTGTTTCTTTTGTAACAAGAAAAAACATTTTACAAGAAGACCACTGTGAAATAACAGCATCTTTTCTGTTGTGTTTCAGTGGGTGAGTTAAATGCCAGAGCCCATTTCCCTATTCCTTCTCAATCCCTTATCTTTAATCCTAACGACGGTAGCAACCTACCATCAAGAGAACCGTCAGTCTGTCTGTGAATCTTAATATAAACCAATCTTTACCTCCCAAAATCTTTAGGTGGAATGGCTCCTCAACAAAATTTGATACAGGCCCCACCTAGGGCAAGCTACGCCACTGAATACTAATAGGAGTAATAATCTAATATCTTATATTTAATATATACATAGTAGTCTACATCTAACCCTAACTCAAAGATTAAGATTCAAGCAACATTGATGAAAAAGCACGGTGTCTAAGTGGTCTTTTGTAAGGGGGAGTTGACTGTCTACATAGGTACTGGTTCCCCAATTCATAACGACTTCAGAACGCAATGTAGCACACCACCACTGTTCTATTTCATACACAAATAGTGTTTTATTAATAATATAGTACTTTAAAAGTAGTATACGTAGGAGAAATTCTCACTTCGCATTGATAAAACTTTTATAAAGGTTTTAATAGAACCAATTGGTGAAGTTCCTACATTGCAAAGTATTTAAAAATGCGAACGTAATTGAAAAACCCCTTATGAACTCGAAGTTTAATTAACGCTGGGGAGAGTAGGCACAAAAATGGCGGAGAAATATTTTTATAGTGAAGTAAAGTCCTGCAAACCAAGTGGAAGCGAGAGCCAAGTGGGTAAAGGGTTCTCAGTCGAAGTGTTTACTCAAACGAAGTTAGTTGCCGAAAGCGGTGTAGTGGAAGATTCGCGTCTTGCATTTATTCCAACTCTATTGGAGTTGAACGAATCATACCTACTACACGTTCCGAATACACACATAAGCGGATTTACTTTATATAGAGGTTCTCAAACATATAGATAAGCCTGAACTCTAGCTCTGAAATCTCAATTAAATTAGTTGCCTCGAGGGAAAACCTGGTATACGTATCTAAGTATAAATAAGTGATATAGATATTATATTCAATATATTAATATTGACAAAGTCTTTAAAGAACTTATCCCCGCCATAGCCTAAGCAATAAAGTAATATGGGTGTTGTCACACCTATAGACCTATTAATAATACTCAGATTAAAATTAAACATATTTTAAACAACGCATTAAAAAGCTTATAGTTAAAAAGCTTATAGTTAATCGCAGGTAAAATCTAGTAAATAAATATTTTTCACGTCATAATTTCTGTAATATATCAAATAAAACAAACGACTCGTGCATCTTCAAAAGTGCATTTTTTGGGACGAGTTCTATCGAACTAATCAAGTTGTAAAAAATATTAGACATCGAGATAAAAAAAAATTTTCTATAACTATTTAGTTTTTATAAAAAAAAAACTTTCTACTATAATATATTTTTTTTTACGAGGAGGAATCTTCAAAAGATACCTTATGAACAAGTGCCGCATGCAATGCAAATGTCCATAGAGGTTATGTGGGATTTTTACCCACTAAAACACCCCCCCGAGATGGGTGTAGTTAATAATAATAATAATAATAATAAAAGAAAGAAACAACAAGTAATAGTACAAAAGGCGGCCTTATCGCTTTATAGCGATTTCTTCCAGGCAACCTTAGGGTAAGGAAAATTAAATATGAAAAATAAAACAATGTGGGTGGTAACAATCATAGTAAAGTCATCATAAACTTACATTCTAATAAGTAAATACTAGTACATAAATTGAATATAAACAAATATAAATAACACAGATTAATAAGATAGATTAATAAATATAAATATTAGAAGATAAACCTACATATAAAAATTAAACAAATAAAGTCGTCTTCAGTTTGACAGAAAATGTGTCTTGAGTGCTTTTTTGAATATATCCAGCGATTTAGATTGGCTATTATCAACGGCAGTGCATTCCAAAGTTTAATGGCACGTACAGTAAATGACCCCTCATAGAATTTAGTTTTGTGAAGAATGCATTCCAGGGTAAGCGCACGACAAGGTCTTATGTCCGCCTGCACACTAAAAAACTTGAACCTCTCCTTGAGATACGATGGAGTCTTGGCGTGAAACAGCACAAAGTTCTAGTCCATAGGGGAATTTGAACATCATCGGTCGTTGGGGGGCGGCGCGGCGATCTTCTTCTTCTTTTCTGGTGTCGGCGCAGCTTCAGATCGTGTTCACCATCAGCAAGCGCCGCGTTTGCTGCTGTGATGGGTCACCCTGGCCCAATAGGATGTGTCGAGGTGTTCTTCTGAAACGAGAAAGTGAATTGTTCGTATCGGGCCTATAAATGAGAGAACTAACCACTAGGGAGTTGGGATGACGAGGGAGTTTGTCATAGTACTTCAAGGCGAAGTCCTTGATAAGATTGAGGGGAGGCTTAGGTTGCAGTGGAGATCGACGTTGCGGATGTACCACGGCTCTCCGCAGAAAATGGTTTTAGACAATTTGAAGGGATTGGATATGGGTGGATGCAGTGTACGCAAAGACAACGCTAGCATACGTTATAATTGGTCTGACGCAGATTTTGTACAATGTCATCTTATATCTAAGGGTCATTATATTCTGCTTGCCCATGAGGTACGTCAGGCGACCCAGGACGAACGCTACCCTGTTCCTGACAAGCTAAATGTGGAGATCTAAGGTAAACCCGGTTGAGCATAACACCGAGGTATTTGGTCTTTTGGACCCAAGAGCCAACGCGACCCTGGAGTGAGATTTGACCGAGTGACATAATATTATTCTATTATTTATATAATGATAACGAATTTGCAAGGCATACACTTTTGAAAACGATCCATTTTAAGTGTTACTTTGTGCATGTTCATCGTAAAATCTACTTATTCCGCTGGTAAATTCGTATATTTACCGAGATGGAACTATGTGCTAAATTTTACTACAGTTATTCATAGTTAAGTCCTCTCTCACGTTTATGTGGAAATATCATTCGAACCCTACTGCACACACGAAGGTTATTTAATTAAACTGAGTCTCACTGCATAGCCCACAATATTCTTTGAACAGTAGATAATGTATGAAACGATAGTTTAAATGAATACAAATCGAATTTGGCTGTTCTTGGAATTAAACATGTAGCAAAACAATAACCAGGTTTTTTGTTGTATATAAACTCTTTTATGCATAATTACATCTAACAAGACATCCCTAAAAAAGTTTTTAGTAGGTTCTATGATCACCGACATGATCATAGAACTTACTAAAAAAAATTTCTTGTAAACACTTTAAAAACTAATTTCAAGGGAAACGATTAATATGAAATTAGTTTTGATTAGTTGCATAAATACTAAAACATTTTTAAAGTGTGACCTATTTTGGAATTTATACTGCCTCAAATTACAACGGTAAGTCAATGTGTGTTTATTCGAACTCGAAAAATGTAACATTCACTTTACACTTTAATTAATGCTGGAGTACTAACCTACATACGGGACACAACAATTGGAACTCGATAAAAATACGATAAAAACTCGATACAAAAATATATATTAAAAAACTTGCTTTTTGCTCACAATTGCGTTATTATATTGTTTTTTGGAATTATTGTAATGGTTTTTATAAAAATTACAAAGTGTAATAAAATAGATTTCTTGTCTTCGTTCAGAAAAGTTCCCCAAAAAACGTCTCAAAAAAAACATTCTAAAAAATGTTATAACGATTTGTTTGTAACGGATACGCTTCTAACTCATATTTACGAAAAAGAATTCTCATACATTTTGAGGCGGTACGAAGTTCGCAGGGTCGCACTGGTAGTGAATAAATATAAATTTTTAACGACGTACCTATGTATATCGAGTTTTCAAAAATCGTAGGAATTCACTCCACGATTCCAACACATAGCGTGCCGAATTTATGCGAATTCATATGTTATATTGTTTTATAAACGGGGAGGTAATAGTGTACATTCTGTGTGCCGAATCGTTACCGTAAATAACCGATTTACTAAAACTTTAGCGAACAATCAAGTGTTATTTTAAAATGGTATGGCGTAGTACCTATAGCAAATGGCGTAATAAACTATGCTCAAATTAGATACGCAGCTGAACTGACAAATGATATTGTAAATTCTATTTTTAAAATTTCAAACCTTCATACTCGTTTGTAATTAGCTAGATTACTAAAACCTTTTAAGTGAATTTGACATATAATCTTAATACATAAAATAACGTGCCACGATCTTTGTTTACACCAATCTCCTAAGTCGCCCAACAAATTTCAATAAAATATTGTGAATTTCTTTAGTTGATTACTACACCTTCAAAAATTGGATATACATTATACATAATTTATTAAGATACTTGTACAAAGTCATGAACAATAGCTAGTAAGTATACATAAAAATCATTTCACCTATTGCCTAAGCGATAGGTGAAACTCTTCAATCTCTAATTATAACTTATTTTTATAGTAATTTAACCAAAATAAAAGTTATTTAAAAAAAGCAAAAGTTAAGTTTATATTATACCTATTATAAAAAAGATACACATAAAAGGCACTATAAAGATACAATTTATACATTTGCGACAAGACACGGCCTTGTCTTGCATTTGAGCTGCGTAGAGTTGCCTACCGCATCGGCCATCGCTCATGTGCTTCTTTCTTATAAATAAAATCTGATCTATGTTAGAAAACACAATACAGCGCAGTGCGAATGCGTTTGTACATATACCTTAAATTAAGGCGTTACTCATGACTTGCTGCGAATAACTTACCATGTAATGTACTGATAGTAACTGATGCTTTAATGAACGACCGCACCATAAAACTCCAATAACATCAGTATAACCGATGAAAGTTGTAAAACCGATTATTCAATTCAAATCAAAGTAATTCAAATAATCAATGAAATGACCAAAATGTCTTAATACAAAGTTTATGTCCGATTAGAAACTGTGACCACTTGTCAGAAATAAACTAGAAAACGAGACTGTCCCAGGCGAAATTTAACTTCAAGCATTCAGCATTCAAGCATTCAGGCATGCTTAGATGAACGATTTACGGTATGCAGAATATCGTTCATCTAAGTTCTTATATTAATAAGTAGCTGAGCCCGCAACTTCGTATATACGTGTGGTATTTGGTACAGCGCCAAACTTTTTTGTTTCTGCACCGATTGGAATAAAACAAACGTTACGGGAAGCTTGCTATAATACATCAGTAAAAACCGTATTTAAATCGGTTAAGCCGTTTCTGAGATTACCATGCACAAACGCGCCGACAAACAGTTAAAAATTCGCAAACCAACTTTTTGACCTCAGTATAAGTTCAACGTATACAAATTGTATTTTTTTATATAAATGTTTTATTTATATCACGGCTCGTTTACGATTTTATATTTATTATGTATAGATGTATTAGATTTAGTAAACGATAAAAATCGAGCCGTAGTGGAAAGAATGCGTAAACGCTTGGTATAGCAATTTTAATTTTTTAGGGTTCTTTTTTTCCCTGAAGACTCGTCATTGTTTGCATGTTTTCATTTAAATGGAACCTTATGAGCGGAAACATTATCCTAATAGGATATCCTATTGGAGGATATCGAGTAACACCAGCTCCAAAACAGGCAAATTACTTAAAATTGCGGAAGCGTGATCTATTTTATAAATAGGCGATTGCGCATCTGATAATGAAGTGACGGCCTTTGTGGTAGTAATATAATATGATTCTCGACGTCCTTGATAAGACATTACATTACAACTAAAGAAATAAAGAAGAAAAGTTAACTTTAACTTTCGGATTGACCACTACAACCGCAGCATTGAATCGTTCCGTTATTTCTGTAAATTCATTGGATAATTTTTCAATAGATTATTTTTTTCTTCTCACCATACTCAGAAAGAATTTAAAAGTAAATTGAAACATTTAAAACAAAATATTTACTCTTTTGTAATTAGCACGCCTTATTCTAATTTAGGGTTATATTTCGGCTGACATTTTCTAACAATTTCAATTTAACATCATCGCCATTTTCTCAGCCGTAGGATGTTGTGCTGGACATTAGGCCCCCTTCAGCCTGTCAGACCGATCTGGTTTGGTGTTTAGGAGAAAAGGATTCGAGACAGGCTAGGCTTACCGAGTTTAGTGATGATAGGCATGCAGAAATAAGTTCATAATCCACAACCCCGTAATTCATAAAAAAAATTGTTTTTTTGGCAAAAATGTATTTTTTATATAATTTCAAGACAGCTTGGCGTTGCTATTCTAACGGAGGAATGAACACACCCTTGCATGCTTCCATTTGATAAAAACCATAACAGAATGTCTTAATGATAAAACTTCTGTGGTTGCAGTATTTCTAGATATGAGCAAAGCGTTCGATTTTGTTAATCATAGCCGATTACTTGATAAGTTGTCAAAATATGGAATCAGAGGAAATGCCCACAGTTGGTTCGTTAGTTATTTGTCCAATAGAAAACAATGTACGGAGATCTCACGACTTACTGGATTGGATTATAAACACTTTCGTTCTGAATACAAAATAAACAGAACCGGAGTCCCGCAGGGTAGTATATTGGGACCTCTCTTATTCCTAATTTATATAAATGACTTACCGGGATCAATAAAACACAAATGTATATTATTTGCAGATGATACAACTCTATTAATAAAATGTAAAGATACTAACCATTTTTAACAAAAGATAAATAATGCAATTGAGACTACTGTGACTTGACTAAATAATAATCTTCTTAAGATAAATGTAAATAAAACTAAAATAATAAAATTTCAGAACTATAAAACAAAATATATTCCTCTACAAATTAAGCATAATAATGTAAATATAGAAACCGTAGACTCCACAATGTTTTTGGGATTCCACTTAGATAAAAACTGTAACTGGAAGGCTCATGTGGGCTCAGTGTGTGGCAAAGTCGATAAATTTGTTTTCGCCGTAAGTCGCATCAGACAGATTATTTCTCAAAAAGTTGCATTAACAGCATATTATGGATATGTGTCATCTATTTTAAATTATGGTCTTATTTTATGGGGTAACTCTGTAGAAATGGATAGTGCATTCAAAGCTCAAAAAAAATGCATTAGAGCTATATGTGGAGCCCATTATTTGGATAGCTGTAAGCCTCTATTTAGGGAGCTCCAGATTTTACCCTTGCCATGCATGTATATAAAGGAAATGTGTATATTTGTAAGAAATCATCCAGAATACTACAAAAAAAATAGTGACATGAGTACAACAATCACACGTCGATCCGAAAAATTGTATATGCCAAATGCTAAACTTCGAATATACAAAGAAAACGTTTTCTGTATGTCAATACGTATATATAACAAATTGCCCGATGCCTTCAAGAGTGTTCCCATAAATTTGATGAAGAGAAAGCTGTCCCAATGGCTAATAGAAAAGTGTTTTTACAGCCTTAAAGAATATTTTAATGACAAGGAAAAATGACTAATTAAATGACCAATAATGTGATTAATTCGTGGTATAATGTAATTTTATAATTTTCTTTATTTATTTTATAATTGTTTTTTAAATTATAATACATATTTGCACGCCTTAAGGGCAGAATGTAGCGACCAAATTAATAATGTAAAATACATCTATGTTCTGTAAACCTGCATTCAGCAAATAAACAATTCTTATTCTTAATTGCGGATTTACCGCTTTTTTACCTTTTGGAGTAAAATATGCGAGTCCCATTTTGGACGACAGGAAATAGAATTATGTGTGAAAACTGCGCCATCTCTCAATGCTGTTACTTATCTTTACTAACGTTTAATTTTTTGTGGTGTTTGAATGTTTGATATCAATTTTCACTCTAGGCATATTAGCATAAAAAAGCATAATCCCTTTTAAACAATTACCCGTGTAATAAACATTCGGCCATATGTCGAATAATATAATTAATAATGTATTAATTAGTGTATTTGGGTCAACAGTAACTTGTTTTTGCACATACTTTTTGCATACTCTGCCCGTAATCAATTTAAAATTGGGGAAAAAAACAATATTTAAAAATGAACGGTTTTTTGTTAATAACAACAATTGTTGTTAACCAAATTGAAATTAACAACCTCAGGTTGAAAACCTTAAACAGGTTGTAGGTCTCGCTAAACCTAACAAAATATTTACTCTTTTGTAATTATGCAATGCAACCTGGTAAAATAAATAGATTTCCCACAATTACAAAAAAACTAAGTTTTTTTTTAAACAAATCAATTGTTTAAAAAATGCTATTATTCCTAGATGTTAATGTTTGATTTTATACCTGTTCCAAGTTTAGTTTTCATCCCAGAACAAGTTTACAACAGTGCATATATACTTACCTAAGCATATATATACTAAACGCAACAATTAAAGGATATAAAAAAAGTTCCAAATTTTTAGGTGATTTTCAACAGGCTGTAACTTCGAAGAAAATGATCGTACAGAGCTCATTAAAAAAGGAAATTGTAGCTTAAAGTTTCTAGTTTTTGGATCCAAGCTTTAAATTTTTTTCTCGTTAACGATTTATGAGTAATAGTCAGATAATCAATGATAAAAAAAAATTTCAAAATTTTTCTCGCCTTGAAAATGGTGTAAAAGCCGTAATAATTTTTTTATTGTAATGGCACAATAAAGATCTTTTAGAGAAATTAATTCCCTACAACTTGACTTCCTCATGAGCTCTGTACAATGATTTGTAACTGAGTTATCGTCAATCAAAGCGAATAAGATCTTTTTGACTTGGACAATTGATTACTCGGGCAATAATGGTCGTACCGAAAATTAAAGTAGGGTTTTGTAAACTGCAAAATATTCTCTACAAGGTGTTTAAATTGGATTATGATAAAAAAAATTTTACAAACCGAAAATGTTGGCCGAAGAAAAGGTAAAAAACTGTAAATTTAAGGATATTTGGATAACTTGCAATAACATTGCAAATAATGCAGATACGAAAAATCTTTTCTATAGCTTTTCAACCTCAATGTGTCCTGAAAAAACCCTGAAAGTTTCAAAGTGCTGCGATTTATTTTTCTTAGTGTCCGGAATGTTTAAAGTTATCGTTTTTGCTGAAAATCAAGATAACGGGCAATTATTCATTTTTTTCCCTTAGTTTGAGTTTAAACGGTTTTTTTTAGCAATAATCCATATTTTTTTAATCAAAAAAATTAAAAAAAAATTGAAATTTAATTTTTAAATTTTTTTTTTACACGTTAACGATGCTTGCTTGTGGTTGATTGCCTAGCTAGGCCCTTTTTTACCACCGGCATTAGCGTTACGTAAAGGGTACAACGTGGAGGTTGCACGGTAGATTTACGCTTCTTTTACTAATGGAGTTTTCATATTGTAAGATACGCCTGCCCATATCATAACGGATCAACCATTAAAAGCTGCAACCGGTCGCATAAAATTATCGCGATTTCGTTCCACACGACTACGCCACACAAGATATCGCCTATCGTTGCCATGAAGACCAAATCGAGATTCGTCAGTGAAGAGAACGCAGTTCCACTGTCTACGACCCCAATGACGATGGGCATGGGCATAGTTCAGTCAGGCCCGATGATGTCTAGCTGTAAGCATGGGCACGCGATTTGGGCGTCGTGCATGTAGTCCTTGCTCTCGAAACCGATTTCGAACCGTTGAAGCCGAAATGAGTTGTTGATGATTTAAAAATTGATGAGCAATCGTATTCGCATGAACAGTGGGTTCCCGACGAGCCTCTCGAATGATAGCTCGCTCATCGCGGGCGGTAGTGACCCGTTGTCTTCCTTGACCCGGACGTCGGTCATAAGTACGCTGATTTTCGTTAAATCGCGCATAGGCGCGACTGATAACAGACTGGCTCACTTCTATTGTGGCTGCAACTTCCACCTGACTGCGACCTTCTTGAAGAAGAGTGACGATACGAGCCACATCTGTGGCAGATAAGTGTCGCCGTGGCATGTTAAAGGATTAGTTTAAAAGAACTGTTTTTTTCTTTTACTCGTAATTAGGTTAATGTGAACAATTTAGACTTCAAAGAATAACAAAAAAGCGAAAAATTATATGAAGAAAAAAAAATTTGAGAAAGAAATTTCAATTTTTTTTTAATTTTATTGATTAAAGTGTTCTGATGAAAAAAATATGGATTATTGCTAAAAAAAACGTTTAAACTCAAACTAAGGGAAAAAAATGAAAAATTGCCCGTTATCTTGATTTTCAGCAAAAACGATAATTTTAAACATTCCGGACACTAAGAAAAATAAAACACAGCACCTTGAAACTTTCAGGGTTTTTTCAGGACACATTGAGGTTGAAAAGCTATAGAAAAGATTTTTCGTATCTGCATTATTTGCAAAGTTATTGCAAGTTATCCAAATATCCTTAAATTTATAGTTTTTTACCTTTTCTTCGGCCATTTCGACATTTTCGGTTTGTAAAAATTTTTTTATCATAATTCAATTTAAGCACCTTGTAGAGAATATTTTGCAGTTTACAAAACCCTACTTTAATTTTCTGTACGACCATTATTGCCCGAGTAATCGATTGTCCAAGTCAAAAAGATCTTTTTCGCTTTGATTGACGATAACTCAGTTACAAATCATTGTACAGAGCTCACGAGGAGGTCAAGTTGTAGGGAATTAAATTCTCTAAAAGATCTTTACTGTGCCATTACAATAAAAAAATTATTACGGCTTTTACACCATTTTCAAGACGAGAAAAATTTTGAAATTTTTTTTTATCGTTGATTATCTGACTATTACTCATAAATCGCTAACGAGAAAAAAATTTAAAGCTTAGATTCAAAAACTAGAAACTTGAAGCTACAATTTTCTTTTTTAATGAGCTCTGTACGATCATTTTCTTCGAAATTACAGCCTGTTGAAAATCACCTAAAAATTTGGAACTTTTTTTATATCCTTTAATTGTTGCGTTTAGTGTATATCTACATATATTTACGCTCAACGATGTACGCAAATAGAAAAAACGCAACAAACGCAAAATAATAATACTTTTTATCGTGATCTTGATAGTTTAAATTCAGTTTCGACAATAATGAATAGATGTCGATTGTCAAGAGTCGAGTGGCAACCGGTTTTACTTAGACGAGAGTGTCAACTGCCCCGTTTGCAAGTATCTAATAAAAACTAAAAACGAATTTACTTATAAAACCGACTACTGACAGGTTGTCGCCAGTTTGTCTAATAATCTGTCAAATTTTTTTAACAAGTTTAATGTGTTACAATACATGATATATCATGTAACACGTATCATGAACATATAGGTATCATAAATCGGCAGACAGGCTTACGGTCCACTTGATGGTAGGTGGCCACCGTCGCCTATAACACAAGCAACGCCAAAGCTACTGCAAGCGCGCTGCCGACTACAGTAGGATTAAGGATAAGGCACTAGGACGGGATAGGGAAATGGGCTCAGATGATATCATGAAACAAACAGTAAAATAAATAATTACTTAAATATTTTTAAAATTACAATTAATTACTCTTTAATTTTTACTGTCATTAATTTAGCTTTTATGACCTGTTGCTGAAGAATAATAAGTCTCAATATTTTATCATTTTTAAATTCGAATATCGGTGTGTGATTAAAATCCCTTACAAATGAAGGTGTTAGCATAACCAAATAACATGAATTCATCTCCGTCATTTCGTTTAGGAAGAGAGTCTAATGACGATGATCCTCGCTCCGGTCGCCCGTTGAGGCACTCACACCAAATAACACCAAGCTAGTGGAAGAAGTACTGGAAGACCGATGTCTAAAACATGAAAGAAATAGGGGCAAGCACAAGTATTTCAAAAACTACTGTCTTGATTATTCTTCATGAAAATCTTCATATTAATAAGATCTGCGCAAGGTGGGTGCCAAAACTTTCTAAAGAACTTTTGGAGAACATCTCGCACAAACACGAACGATTTCTTGGAGTCAATTATTATACTGAGGATGAAACTATGGTACAATACTGTGATCCTCTTTCAAAAAGAGAGTCGATGAAGTGGCGTCGTCCTGGTGAAAAACGGCTAGAAAGCCAAAGTTAATTCAATCCACTAAAAAGATAATGGCTACGGTATTCTGAGATTGTCAAGAAATATTGCTTATAGACATAAAAGAACGCAATACTACGAATACAGGAAGCTATTATGCTACCCTTATCGAGGATAGTCCTGACCTAGCCCCCAATGACTTATTGTTTTCAAAGCTGAAGTCTTACTTAAGCGGTAGAAAACTTTTAGTGATGAAGTGGCTGCTGCAGTTTTTGCTCATTTAGTAGACACAACTTCTGAATATTTTATGTTAATTAAACGATCCGAAAAATAGAGGTTGACGGCGACTACATTGAACCTGGTCGAAAACTTCCTCCGTGTATTTAGCCTCCAGCGCGATAAATTTATGCCCCTGGTTTTGTACACATGGAATTCCATTTGTGATAAAAATCTTTATCGCAAATTTTACGATTAATGATAGAAATAATTTGACGAAGACCAATAACATTTGTTATCTTCAAAAACGATTGGTGATCATATAATATAATGCCGTCCTTTTTCCATCCAATTAAACTAAACTACATAATATTTATGTCGTCACAAACGTACGTTACAAGTCCATGTCAAATTTCATTTAACCGTACCAACTTCTAAACAAAAAAATATAATTATGTTTTTACATCATGACAAATAATGAGAATTTTATGGGGTCATTTAACTCTAGTATAATCTATGTCCTTCCTATACTAAAATAAATAAATGTACATATTTAAATCTTCAAAAAATATTCAATGCCCATGGTAGGTAATCCCTTATTCCCTTTATCCCTTATTACTTTATCTCTTATTCTATTTCAAGTGGGGTTTACTTTCAAACAGTTTACTTTCAACTTTCAACATCACTTTTCTTTGTTTGTAGTCCTAAGCTTAAATATAAATTTCATATTTCAATCTCAAAAATTACGATTAATATATTGCTTTATAAATTACGATTAATATATTAATAAATATTGTATAAAAATATATTGGCTCTGGACATAATTAAAATTTTCCAATATTGAATTTAATTTCCAAATTCCAACCAATTCGTTATTCCTTACTCTAACTAAATTATAGTTAAATTTCTTCTACTTAAAGGTTTATTACTTTAAATAAAAATAGTTATACTAAATACACAAATTATTTTAAATATTTTAACATAATTAATATGAAATTTATAAGGAATAAATAAACATTTAGTTTATTGTATTTCAACATTTCTTAAATTATCTTATTTTTTATCTTATTCCTTATCTTACCTTTATCTTATTTTTTAATCGCAACAATATGTTATGGAAACATTTAAAAGATAATTGCATTGTACTATACATATAGCTTCATTTGTTGTTTATATTAGATAATTTTAATATTTAATAAATGCTAATAACTTCGTCCACTGGTTAAAATAGGACCATAATAATTTCGAAAATATTTTTTTTATTGCACATATAAAACCAGACTAAAACTCGTCAACAGCTACTAAAACTGAAAACCAGTTCATAAAAAAGGGATCTGAAGCATTCGGTTCACGTATTTATACATATTATAAATACACACATTTTTTTGCATAAATCTGTAATTCCTTTTTTTATTTGCATTAAGAAGTTATAATTAAGTATGTTGTCAAACTAAACACAGCAGTATACAAAGAAAACTTACAAAGTGAAAGGAGAGACGCACCAGGCAGAGTACTAAGTATGTACAAAATTTTTAAACAATATACCTACCTAACGAAAAATGAAATGTTCTCTGACATTAATGGCACATTAGGGTTGAAAATATTATAATAAATTACTATAAAGTGTACCGTTATTATATAGGTCCTTATTTTGTATCTATAACATTTATCGACATTATATTGACGTGAGAATTGTCACAATCTTTGTCAATTCACGTTATGTAATAGTACTCATAGTATCTACGTTTTGATTTCAACCTTCATTGTATCGACCTCGACATTGACATGTTATTTACTCAGACCAAATAAGAACTAAAGATAGAATTTCGTGAAGCTGGTTTTATAAAAATCCGTGCGAAGGCCGGTGTTGCCATAAAAATTCATAGTACCCCAATATTCGTCGATCAAATAAAATTGCTGGGTAATATTTTTTTGGAGTATTTATTTAAAAACCTCTTTGTCAAATCAATTTCTTTTATGGCCCTGCCATACACTCTTTGAGTGGCATGGGAAGGGTATATTCCAATTCGCCACCACCATGTTCGTCACCAGTAGTGGCAAATGGGATTATTTCTCCCAGTCGCCATCACTACGACAACCAGTGGTAGTAATTGGGATGTATTTATTCCCATTCGCCATCACCCATTCCATAGCGAGGAAAGGAAGCAGAGACGTAATATGCAAATTACTCGCTATGCCGCACGTCATGCTCCTCGTCATGCCCTCCGGTCCCTGTTTTTTCGGTTTTTTAGGCGCAAGTCAAAGGAGCAGCAACATGAGCGCGAGAGCCGCATCAGTCACGAATCATTTTTTTAACACTCTTTTGTAAAATTATGTCACCCCGTCTAACGAAAAATAATTAATATAATTATCTATATTGCTTATACTAAAAATGCATAGCGCCCACGTTGCCACAGTTTCAACATCCATTGTCTTGCAAAGGCAAACGACCTACTGCAGAGCGTCGCGATTAATTATGCGAGTAGAGCAGTGTGTGGACAGGAAGGGCGATATCGCGGCAGCGCGAGGAGCTAATAGTGTCGCAGGAAAGAGTAACACTTACTTAACAAACGAACAAACAAACAAATTAACAAAAAAAAATCGTAATCATATAGGTCAAAAATAGGGTAATTATAATTATAGCTTAATAAAGGCAACACTATGTTGATTTTTGTGTTCCAAGCTATAACTTCAATTTTTATTATCTTTGTTGAAAAGATAATAAAATTGGCGTAGTTTGATTGCAATTTTTTTTGCTTTTTACAAACACAGCGAGGCGTAGTTTTACCGGCTTAACTCTGCCGTCCACATGACTCTATCTTTAATTCTTATTTTATCTGAAGTTATTTCATTGACATGACATTCTAGATTTTGTAGGGTGTCGTGCAACCAGTTGCCCATGGCCGATGTAAAGTTTCCTTTTTTTATGTAAAGGTCGTCAGACAGGCTAACCTAACACAAGCGACGCCACAGGTGCTACAAGTGCACTGCAAATCATAGTAGATATAAGGATAAGGGATTAGGAAGAGATAAAAAAATGGACTCTACGTCCTTACTCACTCACAAAAATAATCAGCACGCATGATGTTATTTCACAGTATTATTTTTATGTATGGTTATTGCCGCCCTTCTGCCTCCCGACGCAGTGTGCCCTACCATCTGCCATTCATACTAACACTACTATTGTATATGGCACTAGTTGCAATGAGTATTTAACCATCAACGTCTCGACATGTCCAGACTTATTTATTCTATTCTAGGTCGAACTTAGGGGAAAATGGCTGTCGAAATTATATTAGTTTTCCTTGTAACTAGCTACCTTCCTACAATGTTTATTGTATTAAGCAAACTCAGAATACGGAAATAAAATATCCGGATTACGGAAATAAACATAGAAGTTGGTTTACATCTTTTTTTTAAGAATATAATATTTATTTATTAGATACACTTTATTGTTATCGTGAATTATGCATGTAATTTTGATGGAACGCGCTTTCTGGTTTTTCTATATTCTGAGTAAGTCAATATAGCCTATGTCAATATAATGTTTAAAAAATATTACTTAGAAATTCAATATAAACTATTTTGCGAATTTTGTACAAAATAAAGTAAGAAAAATATATTCAGTGGAATTATGTACATTTATTTGCAAATGGTCGTTACAAAAATGGATGTCGGTATCAGCAAAATCTTATTGAATCTTTATAGGCGTCGCTTTAGATGTATGTCGGCCAATAAAAACTATGAATGGCCAATTTCGACCTTCATAAAATTTATGTGATCCTGACAACAAAGCGGTTATTTTCTGACTCGGGGATAAAATTCAAAATTTGAGATTACCAGTAGAAACACTTGAACAAATTCAGAGTAACGAGACTTATTTGGGCCGTGGCCGTGGCGGGCAAAGTGTGTTTTAACATGGTTTTAACAATCATTGTTTTTTTTTAACAGTCAAATGGCATGTTATGCAAATTGGTTTTGACTTCTGACTGATAGCGTCTGTGACGCTTTATCTCAACGCTATAGACAAGCGAGGATTTATCTAGCGAGCGACATACCGGTGGCGCCCCGCAGTGTACACCGGCCATCATTACACAGAGCACACACGCATTGACAGCTGATACCGACAACAAAACTGGAACATTGCACGAACCAAGTAAACCAACACGCGACTTATTACCATTCACGCTTTCGTCGAATCACGGGCAGCACGTGGCGTTCTAATAATAGGGCGTCACAATTCCACTGCGCTGCACAACGTTCGGTCATAATGTTGTCCCGCATCAGAATTATCAAGCATAAATGTTTATTCCGAAGTTGTCTGTGAACATCGACGATGGGTATCGGCCGAAAATGGAGGGAATATGTGGCGGCGCTCAGTGGTTAGTAGTGTGTTTATTTATTTTATCATATTTATGTGTGAGGGTGTGTCGGCAACGGCAAACTCAGCCGGCTTTTGTTCGATAACGACCGCAACATTTCCATTGTCGAATTTATTCCGATTACATAGTCATTTTCATTCATTAAACTTTACATTTGTATTTTTTAATTAAACCGTACTCTCGCATGAACGGTTTTCTTTATATTTACACGTACAATTTTGGCTTGTAACTTCATTTATTTCACATTAGGTATATAAGTTTCCTTTGAGTTAATTTTTCACTAAATACTGTTTGTCTGATTATATCGTCAATAAAATGGATTAATTAGCAATAAAAACAATAAAATGTAAGATTATGTACTAATTGTTAATTTAGCATTGATTTTTCAAGTGAACAAGTCAGAAAAATACATTTCTTGTCACATTTGTTATTGAATTCATTTATATAATTTTTAACTTTTTTTTTTAATTTCGGTAAATAATGTGTTTACGGTGGTAAACACCTTATTTATGAGTAAATTTCCTTATTTATAAGGAAAATTATACCTACCTACCTACATCATTTTGAGGTTACAGATAATTTTCTTGTCAAATGTTCAAATCGCATAACCTGCTCAAATTCGTGCAAAAGATAATTGTGTACGCAGTGTACGCTACGAAATATTAAAACAATTACTTTTTTTACATTATACTAGCTGTGCTCGCGACTTCGTACACGTTGAAAAATGAAAATATGTGTGACTATAAAGATGTTAGGCGTATTGCTATAACGACGGTTGCGCCGCGCCGCCACTGTTGACGACGACATTAGCGCCGAAATTTTTATATTTTCATTCGATCCCTCGGGAACCTAACATTTTTCTAGGATAAAAAGTATCCTATATGTTAATCCACTAATAAACTACATGTGTGCCAAATTTCATCCAAACCCGTTCAGCCGTTTTTGCGTTATTGAGGAACAACATCCAAAGAAGCAAACTTTCGCATTTATAATATTATTAGGACTACTAATTAACATATAAAATGTGTGTGTGTAAACAGAAGACATATATACCTTCTGTTATAAATATTGTCAAAACGATAAACACATATATTTAGAATTTCTAATACTTATACTAAAATCTTTTGATATCAGGAAGATTATTATGGCAACTAATAAATGTAATTTCAGCAATATATAATTCGAATTTAAAACGAATATAAAAACAATAAAATACACATAATTTGTTTAATGGATATATCCCTGTCAATGTATTAATACAGTAACAGGGCAAACAAGCCGACTGTTTTTATATTATCAACTTTCCTAAATTTAGCAAAATTTTAAAGCCGCTTTTGACATTAAAAATGTTAAACAAATACTTATATAAAATTTTTTTATAAAATTTTAAATGTAACACATTATAACTCCATATTAAAGTAATTAACAATTCAAAAAATTGTTTAAAAGCCTTCAAAGAAATTAGAATCAGATTAATTGATATCATCAATGAATTACGCAACACTGCGATCAATCAAGGTGTGAAAGCCGCGAAAAATATTGATTCCCACGCTAAAATTAACGCTTAGAGAAATGTCTATAATCGCGGTGCCTTTTGTATAACACCCCCTATCAAACTTCAGATAACTGAAGTGGGAATGGGTTTGAAATGGTTTCTAATAATGGCTTTGAAAATTAATAGTGTAAAACACAAAAATAGTTGAAATTTTGGCAACAATTAATTGCAAAATAAACTGATAGCCATAACTGGCCAAAACCCTCTAGAATACGACAATCTATTCTAATATTAGGTATAAACTAGCTGAGCCTGCAACTTCGTACACGTGGTATTCCGTATAGCGCATACCTTTGTTGTTTGTAAACCGATTGGAATGAAACAAAAACTAAATTAACGTTACGGGAGACTAGCTATAATACATCAGTGAAAACCGCATTCAAATCAGTTAAGCCGTTTCAGAGATTAGCGTGCACAAACGCACAAACAGACAAAAATTCTAAAAACTATTTTGTTGACCTCGGTAACATACTCGTAAGTACAACGTGTACAAATTGTTTTTTTTTTTTTAAGTCCTTAATGTTCAGACACGGCTCGTTTACGATTTTATTATATATAGATGTGAAAGTAACTTTGTCTGTCTGTTACCTTTTCAGGACTTACATCTTATGTTAAATTTTGCATACACATTGTCAAAGATAGGTACATAAAAAAGACATACCTTTCATCCAGAAAAAAAGTACTGTCCCCTAGAGATCATATAAATATGAAAATCCAACGCCTGGCAAAACTATAACAGCAATAAAGATTGAATAAATTATTGCTCACATATTTTGTCAGGCGTTGTGTACCTAGAATGATATATGGTGTTCTGATACGAAAAAGTTCCAGTGATTGTAAATAAGTCTATCGATTGACCGCGACTTTATTCGCATTAAACACTTCCTGGCGTCCGTCAATTGAGGTTAAAAGTAGTATTAAAATTTCTGTCTGCGTTTGTACCCTTGCACACATTAAACCAATTTCCTGTGACTATGTCGTGTCGTATCTTTGTCAACTGCGTTCCAAAGTTTTTATTAGTTACTGAAATTTCCTCAAATGGTTCCCTTCACAGTTGCTGTATTAGGCTCAACTTACACTGGAAAGCGGCGCGACACGCACTCTTCAAGATAGGCAATAGAAATATAGAACTTATTTACTACACTAAAAGGTACACAGTTAAATTTTCGCGAGCTGTGGCGGAGGCCACGCGCGGCGCCTTGAATCATTCAACTGTGTTCTATATTTTTATTGGTATCTATCTTGAAAAGGGCGAGCCGCAATGTTTTCAGGTGTGAGCTGACCCTTATTAACAAAGAAATAAAAATTAAGTTGTTTTCGAATCTATGACAACTAGTGTTTACCCACTGATGTAAATTCGACCATGGCGAAATTTTTTTTTTTTTTTTCAAATTTTTTATTGATAACACTAAAGACAAACAAAACTAAACAATAGCTACTAAACACCTGCTAAACAAAACAAAAAATAGAAAATCGGTTCAAAAACAAATTAGAACAAGAGATCCGAAGTTTTCTCTTCACAAACTAATATATTATTATTAAGTACGGATATTATTTCCTTATCCCCTCCTAATCCCTTATCCTTAATCCTACTGTAGTCGGCAGCGCACTTGCAGCACCTGTAGCGTTGCTTGTGTTATAGGCGACGGTAGCCACCTACCATCAAGTGGATCGTCAGCCTGTCTGTCGACATAACATTAAAAAAAATATATTATTAGAGGCTTCTAATAAATTTCCATTTCAGATAAGAAGTTTTAAACCTTTCTGGACAAGTAGAAAATATTAATGTGAAAAAAAAAGGCCTATTTAAATATATTATGCTAGGCGTAGTTATTATGGTATTGATTTAAAAATATACGTTTCTTCTCTATTCCTTATCTTTATCTTTAATCCTACTTACAGCACCTTCGACAATACTTATGTTAACAGGCGACTGTAGCCACCTACCATCAAGTGGACGGTCAGCCTATCTAACTTTATAGTCTGTGTCCATAACCTTTACGCACACTTTACTATATATATGTGTGTGTGTGTGTGTGTGTATGTTTTTAATTTTGTTTCTTTATGGCTTATCCTGTTTTGATAGTACATACCTACTTTTATTAGGTAGATAGAGACTTTTCAGTATATTGTAGGCTACGTTTAACATATTTAAAACATATTTTTTAAATGAACATTTAAAATTTTCCTGAAATAACAGCATGTGAGCTTTTGTGTTTTGGTGAGTTTGTAAGAGATGCCAGAGGAAAAATATTTGATTGTTATATTTGAAATGCTGAACCTCTGTGCGAGAGTCTATTTCCTTATCTCTTCCTAATCCCTTATCTATCATATTATGGTAGGCAGCCCACTTGCAGCACCAGTGGCGTTGCTTGTGTTATAGGTGACGGTAGACACCAAGTGGACCTTCAGCCTGCCTAACAATCTTAACATAAAAATGACCGACAAAGCGAGTATAGTAATTTAAAAAAGGTCTCGCCGATAAATTTCACTCAGTGTAAAATTCACAAATGTATTACTGGTTTCGAACAATTTTTGGTAATGCTGATTCACGACAACTTGTAACTCTACAATGACACAAGTGTCCACAATCTCGTTCCAGTTTTATTTTTGTCATTACCGTCAATCACTGATAAATTATTCATGTTTTGTTCTTTTGACTTATCATTGTAATGTCGCATTGAAATTTTCCTCAACTCCTTAATGTGTTACATCAGCCGCATAAACATCTTACCGAAGATTAAGTAGGTCAATTAAAATATTGAACAAGGTATGTGTATACTGCAACGGGTGTCGTGTCCCGAGACAAACAGATTATTTTTATCTGATTCATTTTATCACCTACAATTTTTTTAAAGGAGAAAATTGTTACTATTATTATTAGAGTCTAGAAGAACTGAAAAAAGTTTGTTTCAATTTTAAAAAATGTAGAGTTATATGAAAACATGTCTCTTTAATATTATTAAAACGTAAATGTATTTTATTAATGTCCTAAGCCATTATACTTTCATGATGATTAGTTATGATTGTAGGTACGATTGTATGTATGAGGAGGTAAAACAACCCCCTGACCGTGACATTCCATTAGTCGTACGCATTATGGAAAATTATGGGTTAGTTTAAAGCTTTATGGCGCCAATAATATTACAAACGATATTTACTGGTTCAAGTTTTCGATATTTATTGGTTCAAGTTACATAGATTCATTTTTTTTAACTATCAAATTAATTTAATATACGAAAATATATATATATATAAAAATACGCCGGCACTAGTTAATAAGTTTCCAAAAGATAGTTCGAATTCTATGTGACATTCACACATTTACGACCATTGAATGACTTGAATTAAAAAGGAAAATAAATCCTTAGAATTTCATTTGATTCATAAAATTATTTGATTTCTAAATATACAATGACGGCCACAGTTTGAGTTATTCTAATATAAATCATACATTATATGTATAACGTCGTTATCAAACCAAAGTCTGCTATGTGCACTTTTTTGAAATTCTAACATTGAAATTGAAATTGAAATTGACCTTAGTGAATAGTTCACTGCCTTATCTATAGTAGAAAAAAAAACTGCTAAGTGCTTATGAGCACTATTTGTCGAACTTAACCTCTTAATAAAATAGTCTAAATGCAGCAGCTAGAATTTGTTATGTGCAAAATTTACTCTTTTATCAAAATAATAAATAAATCATTACATTTTCATGTTTATTACACCAATAAGTTTACATATAACAAAACTAAGTTTCCTGGAAATTTTTAATTTCCAGGAAAACTTTTTTGTCAATATTTCAAAAGTATACTTTTTGCCCATAGAATATTTTGGTTTGACAAGCTTTTTTAAAAATAGGTATTGCAATACTCCTACTTCGCTTCCATACTTTGAACAATGAACTTACATGAAGATAATTATAATCTACAGACGGTGATCTTATAAGATGTGATTTTTATAAGGCCTATATATGTATGTAACAAAGTTCAGACGGTGATACCTACTTGTTACAACATGTGTGTATCTTTGTCTTGACGCAAGCCAATCATATTAGTATTTACCACAAATCGTATGTTTTTTACTGTGGTTCGCGGTTACGAACGTTTGATAAATAAAAAATAAAAAAACGACACAATGACATTACTCATTCAAAAAATATTACTCACTATATGTTCATGTTTAAATTCTCAACACTTATTTCTAAATAGAATAAATAACCCAACCGATGCTTCCGTAACTGTATGTCTGTTAATCCGTTATTTCTTTAAAACTTCGCTACAGACTTTAGAAAATTTCTTCCGGGACGTATGTACTTTTTTTAAATACTACGTCTCACTTATATCAAAGTCGCACACTGGTCGTGGTCGTGCCTATGATGTACACGGAGAATGGTCGTGTTCGTCCTCCCTGGCTTGCCGCACTGCCGCTCCCGCTATGCTTCTCCACTATTGTCTGCTGGTAGCGTCACGAGAACACTGTACCACAGTGGATCTGGTTGTAGATTTTATTAGGTCTGTCCAGCGGTTAGGCGATCTACCTCTTGGGCGTCTTCCCCCCAACCCTGAATCACAAGCCGTTCCATTGAATTTTCCTTCCTAGAGATGTGGCCAAAGAACTTTAGTATTCGCAATAGCAAAACCGACGAAAGCCTCTCCTCAACTTTAAGCTCCTTTAAAATTGATTTGATGGCGCGAAACGTCCGTGGGATATTTAGGAGGCGTCTTCTGCACCACATCTCCAGTTCGTCAATCTTGCGACGGTCTTGCAGTCTTCGGTACCAGGTTTCAGCTCCGTAAAGAAAGATGAGACGTCTCACTTATTTAATCATAAATGCATTATATAAATATGTAATTAATTAACAAAAAATCATCTCATATTTATTTTTATTACTCGTATAAACCTTTCCACTCTACAAGCAAGTGACATTAAAATATAAATAATAAAAAATAGCAAATAATATATTTGAGTTATTTTCCAGTTTTAAAGAGATTAATTTATGTAGTTGGGTGGGTGGTTTAGAAGAAATTAACGGATAAACATACAGACGCGGACAGCGACTTCAATTTTTAATAATGTAGAGATGTCTTCGATAATTCACAATAGCCCGAGAAATATTAATAGGTTAATAAAATAAATAATTAATGAACTCATTAAATAAATAATAAAATACAGATGCGATTGTGTTAAATGCGACGGTAATCACCCACCTACAAATAGCTTGCCTTCCGACCTTAACATAAAGGAACCATTAAAGTGGTAAAAACAATGCATAATTTATGAGATTAGCTCCAACGAAGACTGTAATAGAAATGTAGCCTTAACGTTTAGCTTGAATTCAGCACAAAAGTGCCTATTGATCGCTTCATAATCGACATATTATAATTTATGCTGAAAACAAAACAACTCTTGAATGTCAAATAAGTATTGCACCAAAGCGACAATTGACACCCGACGCAACACTATTCTTTAGAATAAAGAATTCGTTCCGTAAAATTGACTTCGCAAAACATTTTTGTATCCTCTATTTCTTTATGTACATAATAAAAGGAGAACAATAGCTGCTGGTAAACAAATGTTCGACGCAGCCTTCACCCTATTCATCCTTGCATGGCATTTATCCAATCACAGCTAATCTGAATAATATTAGCCGGTAATTAATGTCAATGAAGTCTCAATTGCGTCATTGGCTAGACCGCAGCATAAACAAGATCAATCTTTAAAAGTATTCTATGCTCTTAACAAAAAATGTCTTCTTTTTATTCATTAATATAACTTTATAAATAAATATTACTATGATTTCAACTTCATTTCAATTTGATTGAATTTAACTTATCGTATTTTCATATGGCTACTGTTACTTTTTAGTTGCAGTGCCTACATTCTTATTCCTTGCCAATTTCAGGGGCTCCAAATTCGATTCCCGGCAAGGCCAACTTCGAAAATTTCAAAGTTGGTTGTGGTCTCGTTCTGGCAAGTAGTGGCAGAGTACACTGCGTTTGGGAGTCATAAATTGGGCAGCCCGTGTGGCGGCAGTAACCACTGCCTTACAGACTACCGTGAAATAACCGCATGTCTGCTGCTGTGTTTCGACGAGTTAGTAAGGGTTTTCAGAGCCCAAATCGCTATCCCTTCCTAATCCCCTATCCTCAATCCCACTATGGTCGATAGCACACTTGCACTATCAGCAACTTTGCTTGTGTTAATAGGCGATGATAGATTCTCAGTCTGTCTGACGAGTTTTACCTAAAAGAAATAAATAATTTCTTTGCATATCATAGGATTACAAAGATACATAGGTTTTAAAATGAAAAAATGAGCATTAGCCTTCCGATTATCATATCAGAAACCATAATAAATCAATCGTATTAACATGTGGTGATAAAAGCTATTAACATGATGATAAGAATTCGATATATTCATAGAATAAGTTTATAGAAATTCTATTTAAAATGTCTTACAGCATATACTATTTTCCAATTCAGCAATATATTTTATATTGTATTTTAAGTATCTCATTCTTTTTGTACAAATCAAGTCAAAGCACTGACTTTCTCGTATTGCCTCCTACTTTCGATCTTTTAAATAAATTTTAAATAAAAGATCGAAAGTAGGAGGCAATACGAGAAAGTAAATTGCTTTGATTAGATTTTTATAAAAAACTGATACAATAAAAGTTGGAATCTGGCCTAGACCCGGCCTTCAGAACTGTTGACAGTTATTTTGAATGAATTTAAAAGTAAAATTAATTCATGTTTTATATATATATATATATGTTTTTTTATATCTATATAGATATAGAAGATGCTAGCTATACTAATGCCCAGAGTTGCCTCTTTCTCGTGGTATGTTACATGTATGACCGTTACATATTACATGTAACATGTGGTATGTTACATGTATGACCGAAGTCGTGTTCGACCTGAATTCAGACAATTTAGAGAATCTCCATTGTTAAAAAAGCGAACGATAAATCGCCTCAAGCTAGATGACTACTGCCAAATGACAACGCCTCATTTAATCTCGTACATAGAATGAGATGACTGGACAATTTAGAGTGCAAATTTATTTGGTTCTTAAACCGTCATAACAACTTCTGTTTAAATGTCATTTCATTTTGGTTTATATTATTTTAAATATCAAATTGTTTTTCAGTAAATATTGTACTTGCACGAGTAATTTCTTTTTTTGGAGATAAATAGCAAGGCGGACCAGAACCATTCCAATCTAATCCCAAATTGCCTGATACATCAATACGAGCCCGTTGGATGAGTGGTTGGGGTACTTGCCTTAACGCTCTGTTCTAGGGTTCCCGGCAGGGTCAACTTTGAAAAATCAACTTTTCAAATTTAGCTCTGGTCTGGATTTGAGAAAGTAGTGGCAGGGCACACTGCGTTTTCAAAGTCATTTGGGCAGCCCGTCTGGCGGCAGTAACCACCCCCTTACAGAAGACCACCGTGAAATAACAGCACGTGTGCTGTTGTGTTTCGGTGAGTGAGTAACGGATACCAGAGCCCATTTTCCTATCCCCCTCCTTAATCCTACTGCAGTCGGCAGCGAACTTGCAGCAGCTTTGGCGTTGCTTGTGTTATAGGCGACGGTAGCCACCTACCATCAAGTGGAATGTCAGCCTGTCTGCCGACCTTAACATAAAAAAAAAAAAAAAAAAAAAAAAAAAAAAAAAAAAAAAAAAAAAAAAAAAAAAAACTGGATCCCAAATAGACTGAATACTAAATCAAGTGAATCCTAACAGACCCTGGTCACTAAGGTAGTCCGACTAGTGCAATAATTCTTAACATTTCAGACGCGTGATACAAACATACACACACACAAATCATACTAATAAATAAAAATTGTGGGCAAATCTTGATATAGATCTTGTTTTAAAAATAAAATAATAAAATACTTAAATGATTCATTTTAAACTTAAACGATCGGTATGTATCTTAGGCTTTCTTTAGGATTTTTTGAAAAAATAAATTAAGCAAACTAGATTTTTAAACCAATTTAATTTAAAATAAATATTTTTTAAATAATAGTGGTGGAAACTCATTTTTGCATACCCGCATCGCAAGATATGATGGACTTATCAATTTAAATATTATTTCAACTAAATTTTAACCCCCGACGCCCGACGCAAAAGAGAGGTGTTTGATCTATGTATTTGTGTGTTTGTCTGTGACATCACAGCTCACAAGCTTTTGATCCAGTTTTTTTTTTTTTTGTTTCAAAGTTGACTTGATCGAGAAAATACGTATATTATGAATATATGAAGATCTGTTCAGCTATAATTTATATACAGCTGAACTATAATATAGCTTAGTTTTAATTTATTAAGATCTGTTCAGGCGTTTGAAGAGCATCCGCTCGTTTCCTAGTGGACGAAAGGATTTCACTAACTTTCACTGAAAGTTGGTATACTGTTACTTCGGTGGTATTTCCATTACATAATAACCATGACATGATGATGCAGCATCAAGTATTCTACGGAATATCCAACTTACACCAACTTACAGCAGAATATCCAACTTACACCAACTTACAGCAGGCTAATTCATAATTTTTAATTACTTATAGCTTATTAAGTGTTATTTCACTGTTTTACTATTACTGTATATAGACTGAGATCGACGCAGTACCCCTGTTTACATTGTTGTTTTACATTGTTTACATTAAATAAATAATAAGTATAACGTCATTATTAGATGTAGGATGTAGACCACATTCATAGCATTTTTATTATCAATACTGGCTCTGATAGTTTTTCCACATGTTCATTCTAAGGTCGTCGTCTTTAACAGCTGTCAACCTAGTTATCTACATTGTTTCTTTAAACACTATGACCTCGTTTATCCATCGAAATAAAGATTTGATTCGTGCACAACATTTTATACTTATTTCTCTTATTATTAGGTATACCTACCTGTTTGATTTTCCTTATTTCCAGGGCTGGTTGATTGACACAAACAAAGGATTTCCATTTGAAGCACTTTTATTAATATGAACTTACTAACTTAATAAAAAACTAATTATATGTATTTAGAGGAGAGCGTGTGTGTGTACACTGTGTAAATGTGAATAGAAAAAAGTGGGGGCATAAATAGTATAGGATTTCGAATTCTAAGAAAGCTTTACACAGCTAATAATTTTAAAAATATAAAACTATTAGAATCAAACGTGAAGACTTTAAATTTGGTAGGGAACTAAATACTACCTACCAAATTTAAAGTCTTCGCGTTTGATTCTCATCAAATAAGATATAATTATTTATGATAAACTAAATAGTTTTATATTTTTAAAATTATTAGCTGTGTAGAGCTTTTTTAGAATTCGAAATCCTATATTACATATGTTTCAATTCCTATTTTAACCCATTTGCGGTCTAATATCAAAAACTTTAACATTTTCAAATTTCTGTCTTGGACATCTACGCGACGAACAGTGTGAGGTTTCTAATAAATTTTACGTTTTATACCCCATTAGAGTTTTATTCTAAAAAGGAAATTCTTTTGTTGGCCTAAGTTAATTCTGTACCAAATTTCATGAAAATCAGTAGTATTAATCATGAAATAATCAAAAATTTGTGAATTATTATTATTAAATTATATGTCATGAAATTAGCCTTTCTTATGTATAAATCGTCAAACATACTACTTGATGCTAGATGGCTACCATCCCCTATCGCGGGTGCTACAAGTGCACTGTCGACCATAGCATACTTAGGAATAAGAGAATAGGAAGGAGCCAAAAAGTGCCACTTTCAATCGTGACAAAGTTTACTGGAAATAGTTTATAAGAAATGTTATGTTCTTTTCAAGGTTGCTCTAGAAAAACATGTAAAAATAAGAAATTGTAGAGATGATGTGATCCTTCGTTGCATAACATACCATTGGATCCATCAACACCGCCTGGTATCAATTACGTGAATCGGAGTGTTAATAACGTCTTGTCACTCTGATTAAATCATCCGAACAATAAGATATGGACCGCATTGTCCTAAATTAACTAATAAATGGCGCTTTGAGGTATTAGGGACGTGTCATTACTTTATTGTCCTTTGTGAAAAAAAATTTGAGATTTTTGTAATAATTTATAAAAGAAACAACCTAAATTATTGACATACAAAAAAACTAAGTCTTAACCGATGTGATTTGGAATAACCAATTTGTAGAAAATTTACCTAGAATACTGGGGCAACGGTTATATTTTTTCTCAAAGTTTGTGTGAAGAAACTTTTTAAAATAATACAAACATTATGAAAATATTTAATTAGTTTTCCGCATTATGGGTAGTTTTTGTGTCCCGGTCCTTAGGTCGAGTATTCAAATATTTGATATTCAATATAAATCCCAAGTAATTAAATCAGTTAAATATACATGATGAGTAATTAACCATTTCAGATAACTTTAATTTAAAATCTAATAGTAAGTTTTGGAATATGGCTTAGCACCTTGTTAAAGCACCTTGTTATGGTGGGGCAGGACTGAATAGATGAATGACGACAATAATTTCATAATTCGGTTATACTCGACGCGAGTACAACCGCGAGACATAGCTAGTGTCTCACCGAAGTTCATCAAGTTTTCGCGTTTAGAAGAATTTATGATGTTTATCATGTAAGACTGTCTATGAGATTATGCTTTCTAATCTAAATTTATTTATCTAATCTGCTTTTCATCAGATATGGGTGCTCAATACATTTTTATTTTATTTATTTTTCTTAATATTTATCTTATCAGACGCATATTCCTTAAAGCCTTTGTCTTAGTACAATGTAGTGATTTATTTTTCACTTTTATTTACATAGAAATTCTTGCAAATGATGTAACTAAATCTTCAGTTTCGGTTTGCTACTTAGGCCCTTCTTCGGCGGCCACTGGAGACGGGAGAGTCTTTGAAAATTTTAATTTTCTCCCGGTTGGTTTGAATGATTATTTTCTAAGAAGAATTATTAGTTTTTCGTACACATTAATCAAGGATTTCAGAATGATCGTTCGTTCTTCGCTACCTATATTCGTATATGTCGATATAAACTCATAGGAGCTCAAATAAAATCGAGGAATTAAAGGTAATCACGAGGTCAATACAAACTGGAATATTTCGGAGTCAAAATAAGTTCATTGTTCTGACTAAACCAACTACTATCGAGAAACAACAATTACTCCAACGTGATCTCTCCCGCATCGTTATTTATTCCGAATGTCGTGTTTTCTTAGTCAGATATTTAATAATTTTCTTTGAAATTTACCTTTATTTTCCAATTTTTACACTTTTATATTTATAAATAATCTCCAAAAGTTTAGTATTTCAGTCTCTAGGTTGACATAGCTGTGTATAAAATAAGAAAACTTAATTCCTAAGCAAATAATACGGGCTTTCCTTAAGGCGCTGACTCGGCTGTCAGATGTCGCTTCATTAAACTCTGTCGCCTGACCCGCATCTTGTGCCAGAAATGGCGTGGACTTTATTGCTTTCTAAACAGATTGTTAGGACATTTATATAGTTCTATGTTAGACCCCCCTACTTATGGGTATGTACATTCAAATATATACATGCAGATGATGCAGATACATTATGTATTATCTGGATAGCAATTATTCCTACGAGCAAAATACCAACGTTAATTTGATCAGCCTGAATACCGTGTTTGTACAAATTGATGAGGCTTCCTTCGCCGATACTGATATGTCCTAGTATTTTATTTATACCAAATTAATTTAACTTGTTCAGTTTGAATTCCTAAAAGTTGTAAGAATTTTGATTTGTTTGTTACTTATAAAACACTAGCGACACGCCTAGCTTCGCATGGAGGCAATTTTTTTCTGCAATTTACATATACAAACCTTCCTTGGTTATAATTCTTTCCATTAGTGAAAACCATATTAAAATCGGTTGAGTGACACTTAATTTTGTCATTTTTTGTAATGCCATTGGGTTTGCAAATTCGCTGCCTTTCTTGAAATGATATAAGGTGAGAAATTCTTTACTTCCTAACCGAAACAAAACAGCACAGGCCCTGTTATTTTGCGGTGGTCTTCTGCAAGAGTGTGACTCAGTTTTTATCGCCAGAAGGGCTGCCCAATTCATAGCCGCGGACTCGAGATGATGAACCAATCTCGAGATTTAATCATAATCCAGCATTCACTAAGCTCGTCGTTCATATTTCAAAATACAATAAAAATTAATTTATATTTCATTGTAACTAAAGCGTTTAGTGTTACAGTGCTAAGTAATTAGTTAGTGCTAAGCGATTAGTATATAATAATACATAAGTATCGTACCATAAAAAGTTTATCGTTATTTGATAACTTTTGTTATGCTCATTAGTACAATTTATTGTAAAAAGGAAATTAATTGTTACCTACATAAATGTTTAATGTATCCCCACTTATTTAAAATTTGTTACATCTGTTTTTTTAAATAATTATAATTTAGATTTATGACTTAGACAAAAAGGGGGGGGGTTGTAAGATGAAGGATCAGGGATGAGAAGGGGATAGGAAAATGGGCTCTGGCGTTCCTTACTCACTCCAGGTGTGTTGACCTATCTAAGACTGCGAGATATAATGTGCCCTACCACTTCTAAACTACGATTACGTACGATCTACGGTTTCTTCGTGAAAAAAAAAAACTCGAACTTCTGAATTATATTAATCAGAAGATATAGTTATCTATGTCTCCTGTGTTGATATACACAAAACCAATTAAAATCTAATAATTTCTGTAGTAATTGATAGACTTTTGTTTTATCTATGCTCACGATTTTCTCTTGAGATACTGATTATTTAGTGACCCGTGTTTCTTACAAATTCACATTTGTTACAAACCAACAATGATATAATTTCATAAAATTTACCAAAACAAGTTAAAACTTGGTAAATACCATACTTTGAAAGGTCCGAGTTCGATCCCCGGTCATGCCATGTACTAATGGATTTTTTTCTAAAAACTTAAGTGCTTTCACTCTCAAACGGTGAAGGAAAACATCGCGAGGAAACCTGCATACGCCACAAAAGATATTCTAAGGCGCATATGAAGTTTACCAACCCGCTCTGGGCCACCGTGGTGGACCATATAGCCCATACGCCTTTGATGACCTGTGCTAGGGGCACAGTGGAAACATATAATAAAATATGCCGTTGAGTAAATACCATACTAACTCAAGACTATTCATGTACATTGTATATAGCATTTGTAATATAAATGTATTTCTTGCGATGGATGGCGGACCCTCAGAGTACACGTCGAATTCTGTTTGTTAGCTTTTTTTTTATTAAATAACACAACCATATTTATAATGTTTGTTATTTCAGATTTTAGTTACGCAACAATAGTAGGAAACTGTGCGATATTCACATTTGCCTTGTTTATCTAAATCATTTGCATTCATTCGTACACACAATACTTGGATTTATTAATAATTTATTTCCATATTTACACAGATCCAACTCCCCCGAGAAAATATGACCGTATAGTAGACTGAAAGATAACAAGATACGATTATTTACTTAATTCTTTTTCAATTTACAGAAAAACCACAAATACTACTTTACTTTACTAGCTGTGTCACGTGACTTCGACTGTGTTTAATTTGGATTTCATTTAAAACACTAACCTACGAGGAACTACTGAAACATGGATTTCAATTGTCGAGCCAGTTGGATGAGTGGTTAGGATGCTTGCCTTAACACTATTTTCTAGGATTCTCGGGTTCGATTCCCGGTAGGGTCAAATTTGGAAATTAACTTTTCAAAATTGGCTTTGGTCCGATCTGGAAAGTAGTGGCAAGGCACACTGCATTTCGCAGTTATTTGAGCAGCCCGTCTGGCGGCAGTAACCACAAGACCACCGTGAAATAACAGCACATGTGCTTCGGTGAGTGAGTAAGGGATGCCAGAGCCCATTTCCCTAAACTTTCCCAATCCCTTATCCTTAATGCTACTGATGTAGTCGGCATCGCACCTGCAGCACCTGTGGCGTTGATTGTGTTATAGGCGACGGTGATCACCTAGCATTAAGTGGACAGTCAGTCTTTTGCTAACCTAACATAAAAAAAATACTTTATCACTATTTTTAGAAGATTAATATCAAATCGAAAATAGGTTTCAATTTCAAAACCATTTTTATCTTTTGACTTAAAATTTCTAGAATTCCTAAGTTGGTAATAAAAGGGGTTTGTTTTGTTTTTTACATAATAAAATAATTGGTACTTTTCGAAAATTACCCAAAAAAACTTTAAACACTTTAAGACTGATGTTCATATAAAATATTTTTATATCGTATAGAGTTTAGATACTACTACTACAGTTGATAGAGAGTAATACAAAATATATATATATGAAAAAAATAAGGATTTATTAAAAAATAAGGTCAAAAATTTAAATAGTTCGAAGATTTTTATATTGAAAAGACCTGAAGGAAGACTCACGGGCCTATTAATAGTGGCTACCATCGCTAAAGGACTCCGACCCAGGGGGGCCTGATGTAGAAGCTAAACACTTTTACTTTATTTGCCCCCTTATGTTTTGATGGATGGTGAGAAACTGTATGTTGAGGCACATACACATTGATATTAAAAAAATCAGCACATACAGTACAACGAATAAATCACAACATACAGAGTTATCTTATCATGTAATATTATTCATATGCATATACATATTCCCAACACATAAATAAAACAATTTCACGTAAGCATTGAATATTTATACCAATAATAAAGTTTACGGTTTTATAAAAAGTTCACCGTAAAGAATCTATCAAGAAATTAATTAAATTTGTTGCTATGTACTGTCTACTTGCATACTACAATAAAACGGTGTCATTTGTATTAAAAGAGCGAAAACTGCTTTTTAAGTTTGTGTTATTATAAACATTCTAACAGCTGTGCGTCTTTCATCACAAAAAAGGCCTAGATTTCTAGATCTAGCGACACCTAGCGATTGCAAGAAACTCTACTTTAAATATTACTTTTAAGAGAACATTATTCTAGCCGTGAGGATTTTGAACAAGCTCGAATATAGGTGTCACCTGAAATTCTCTAGTTAGTCTGGTTAAAAAAAAAAAAGGTTAAGAGTACGTGTCACCAAAGCAACGCCAAATTTCAAATAAGGCCCCATTAGAAGTACTGCTCTCGCTTGGCTGGAACAACACACCACCTTCTTTTAACACTGCAGCGTCGAAATATTGCTCATACAACAGCTGTTATAATATCTATACTAATATATAAAGCTGAAGAGTTTGTTTGTTTGAACGCGCTAATCTCTGGAACTACTGGTTCGAGTTGAAAAATTCTTTTTGTATTGTATAGTCCATTTATCGAGGAAGGCTATAGGCTATATAACATTACGATACGATCAATAGTATTATATATAAGCAGTGTCCAGTACCGAGCTCAGCTAGTCTTAGTATAAGAAGAGATGAAGCCTTTCTTTGTGTTTAAAATTTTTACTATAGCACTGCCCGCCATAGGTACGGAGTTCATCTGCATTACTTGGATAAGATGCCGCTTTTCACGGTCCCCATGGATAGAAACTTTATCCTGCGGACGCGCGAACTTTGTAACAAACTCCCTTCTGAGCTGTTTCGGCCTCGCTGCAATATGGGCTTCATCAAGCGTGTTGTTAACAAATTCTAGCAGAGTTAGCAGCGCACAAGAGTCTCTCCTGGTGTTACTTGTGCTTTCAGGTGACGACGGTAGCCATCCATCATCAAGTATACTGTCAGCCTGTCTCCTAATATTTTTAATATATTTTTTAAAAAAGTCTTATAAATAACAGTGAAAATCATATTAAATTCGTGACGTATTTTAGAATAACTAAGAGAAGATACTGTCAATCGTGGAAAAAATTCAGATGAACAAATTAGGTATGTTTTTTATCTTAACTCTTTTTCTTTTATTTTGAATTTCTTGCGGTTTCTCAGTTCTTTTTTATCTATACATATTATAATAAAATCGTAAAAGATCCGTGTCTGTACATTAAAGTTTAAAAAAAAAAAATTTTGTATAAATTTCGCTTATCTATACATATAATAAAATCGTAAACGAGCCGTGTCTGAACATTAAGGACTTAAAAAAAAAAACAATTTGTACACGTTGTACTTATGTTACTGAGGTCAAAAAAATAGTTTTTAGAATTTTTGTTTGTTTGTCTGTGCGTAATAGGGATATGCGTCTATTTTATCAACATTTTTGCTTTAGAATTATGTCTATGTAAATATTTTTTAATATTATTTCTTTTTCGTTAAGAAAATAATTATTAAAAAGTGCATAAAAATGTGGGAAATTCAAAATACTTGAAACGGTCAGATCGAATGTGACGTCAAAGTCTATGGAATGTGACGTCAACGTCTATGAAATGTCAACAAGCGTGTAGATGTTTGTGATTTATTTGATTGTATTGTAGACTTTGACGTCACGACAAGCGCACCAAAAGGGCGGGTGTTCAAAGTGCCCGTAGCTGTTAGTTAATTTTAACTTTTTTTTTTTGTTACCAAATTTCTGTTTTTTGGCGCTGAATATTTTTTTACGGTTATATAACAATATAACCTATCGTATGAAAATATAAAAAAAAATGTGCATATTCCCTATTCGATTACAATTTGGATTTCACTCATGTATTGTAGCAAGCTTTCCGTGACATTTAATGTTTGATTCATTCCAGTCGGTTTACAATAAAAAAATTATGCGCTATACCAAATACCACGCGTACAAAGTTGCGAACTATAATAAAACACTTAGTCGGTCTGAATTAAACGCATATGTTAATATTACATTTTATTCTACTTCCGTGTCGTTAACAAAGAGGAGTTTCCTACAAAAAGCCCAATTACAATGAAAACAATTTAAAATTCTGAACGTTTTTACCCCTGTATATTTCTATTTATTTAATCAACTTGGCCGGGGGAGTTCCGAGAGTTTTAATAATTTTCCATTTAATTAAAAAATCCTGAAGCACTTTATAAATTTCTGCCCCTATTTTATCCTTCTATCACTCCTCACGTTTCTGTTTACCATTAAATGTAGTTTAACATTTTTAATATTGCAAATGAATATCTTATTGAATGTTATTGAAATGAAAATAATTCTTGAATGTGCCATGTAACTTCACACATACTAGTGATCGTCGTTATTATTATTATTATTACCATCAAGTGGACCGTCAGCTTATCTTTTCAACTTAACATAAAAGAAATCTGTTGCTCCATAAACTTCCCTCAAAATTAATTTAACAATTTTGGAGATTTTAACAAAAGTTTAATACAATGTTTTGTTTTCGATAATTTAGAAATGGTCATATGTGCTTTAAAAAATTCGTTACTCCACAGATAGACAAACCCATTTTGTTTATGTATGTATGTACTGAATGGACATTTTACTTTTCCAGCGACTCTGATCACGGCGGCGGCTGGCACGACCGTGGGTTGGACCTCACCAACTCTCCCAATACTACTGGCCCCGGATTCGCCCATAGAGACATCAGCCGATCAAAGCTCGTGGATTGCTTCTCTAATGATATTGTGTTCAGGTAAGCCTCGTTCCTGTTTCTATTGTCACGAAATAACGCTAGAAATATGAAGGCTTGTCGAAGTCCCTCTAATTCGGACTTTAAAACATCTTTTATAATGCACACTGCTAAGGATTGGAACTTCTTGCCGCCGTCTATGTTTCCGAGCTCATACAACCCAAATCTTTTCAAAGACCGAATGATTAGGTATCTTCTGGGTGAGCTGGCTCCATCGTCGGCCTCATTTTTCTTACGTGGCTAGACGCTGGCCAAAGGCAAACCCATCTTTAATAAAAAAAAAAGCTTTATTCCTACAGCTGTTGTCGTAACTTCGTTCTCAATACAAATACAGTCTATGCCATTTCTAAAATTCATTCCATATATTAATAATGAAACTTAACTTACTATTAGTACCCACTATTCTCTTTTCTTGACTCCCCAATAGATTTTTATGGTACCTTAAATTTAGGCGTAGATTTCTATAATAAAAAAAATTTAAAACATAAATCAATAAAGAAATAATTTACAATGAGCTCATAGAACGAGTGGTTAAGGTGTTTGCCTTAACAGGGGTCCAGGTTTCGATTCCCGTCACGGCAAACTTTCTGAATTAACTTATCAAAGTTGGCTCTGGTCTGTATCTGGAAAGTAGTAGCAGAGCACATTGCGTTTTACAGTCATTTGGACATCTCGTCTGGCGGCAGTTACCAACCCAGAAGACCATCGTGAAATAACAGAATGTGTGCTGTTGTGTTTCGATGAATGAGTAAGGGATGCCAGAGCCCATTGCCCTATCCCTTCCTAACCCTTATCCTTAATCGTATTCTGGTCGGAAACGCACTTACAGCACCTGTGGCGTTGCACATCCTTTTTCCTTACATAGTATAAATTGAAGTCACTGCCCGCGTCTGTTTGTCTGTCTGTATGTTCTGTAACTCCTAAACTACCCAACGTTGCATGGCAATGGCGGCGCGACAGCTATAAAAATATCATTATGAAAATTAATTTATTCTCAAAAAACAGTTTTCCAAAAACATTATAGAGACTTGTTGTTATTTTCAGCTGCAAGTCCCATACCAGCGTCATACCTCGCGGACAGAATCGGCACAAAAAAGACACTCCTCCTCGCCGCTGTGCCCTATATCGTAGGATGGATACTCGTCATGTTCGCCGGCAACGTCCCAACTATATACGCTTCTCGACTCATCTCTGGCCTCGGATACGGTATAGCTTACACCGCAGCACCCATGTACCTGGGAGAGATTGCCTCAGATGAAGTCCGCGGTGCGATGGCCACTCTTATCACTGTCATGTCAAAGGTTAGCGTTAAAATTACTTCGATATTTACACAATATCTGTTTGTAACATGTCTTGCATATCTTATCTCACAATATTACGAAATGTATTTTATTCGATTCGACGAGTTCACGTGACTTACAAAAATAAAACCGCAAACGTTATGTCCCTGCGCGAATGTCAATCGTATCGGCAGCTCTCACGTATGTAATGAAAATTTTTGACGGGAATATAACCGATTCGGATCATATCTTAACATACGTGTTTTGTTTTTTAAGTTAAACTTCTTTGCGCGTGATAAGAGAAAAATTTAAAGGTCAAATTTTCAACGTTTCAGTATAACGATCACGTGACGCTTATTTAACGATTCTTGTAACGTTTCCTGACATCTCCCGTTACTATAATAATATATTTCATGGCCAAAGAAGTTTAAGAAGTTTCACTTCTGACACGCGTACTCTGGCATGTTTTTTATAAATTTTAATTCATGCGTTATTAGAAAATGTTAATACATATTAAACAAAAAAATAAAGAACTTTGTACACATAGATATACTACTGTGTGTTCGGATCATAGGTATGAGTCTTGCCTTTTTAATAGTAGGATAGAGTATGAAACACTTAAGGCCTAGTTCTATTAATTGCAAACAGTTAACTGTTGGTGGTAAAGCAAATAGCGAATGGGTTAGTCATACAAATAGGTGTGCTACTGACTAGGCTTTAGACGTCAATCTGTGACCGAATAAACAATAATAAGGGAATAAAATATTGTTAAACGAATTACTGAACTGCATATTTAGTATAGTCTATATATCTTATCTATATATATAGATATCTATACTAATATTATAAAGAGAAAAGATTTGTATGTATGTATTTTTTGTTTGTAATGAATAAACTCAAAAACTACTGGACCGATTTTTCACCTATAGAAAGCTACATATAGGCTACTCACCCTCCCCCATCTCCCCCCTTTACCCCCTCCGTTCAAGTGTATGTTTGTAATGAATAAACTCAAAGTCTACTTACTGCACCGATTTTAAAAAAATCTTTCACATTTAGAAAGCTACATTATCAGCTAGTAACAAAGGTTACTCACCCTCCCCCCATCTCCGCCCTTTACCCCCCTCCATACAAAATTGCCGTTTTCCAAGAATAAACATACATTTACTACCATTCACTCTACGTTTCCCAAAATGTTTAAAAAATAAATGTCCACCCACGCGAAGCCGGGACGGGCCGCTAGTAATAAATGAAATCGTAAACGAGCCGTGTTTGTACATTAAATATTTCAAAAAAAAAAAAACAATTTGTGCACGTTGTACTTATGTTACTGAGGTCAAAAAAATTGTTTTTAGAATTTTTATCTATTTATCTGTGCGTTTGTGCACTCTAATCTCTGAAACGGCTTAAACGATTTCAATGCGGTTTTCACTGATGTATTGCATTTCCCGTAACATTTTGTGTTTTGTTTCATTACATTAAATACTAGCAAAAAGTAGATATAAATAGTCTATAGTCGGATTTTTAATTTAATGGACCAAAATGACATTTGGTGGGTTGCCATTTTATTGTAATATACAAATAGTGTTGTATTCTGAATGATCGAGTATTACTTAGGTAACGTGATTCAATCTTTTTTATTTTATAGTAAAAGTTTGTTAGTTTGAATTTGAGTTGATCAGTAGCATAAGTAGCGTGGATTTATAATTGTAGTGACGTAATTGGATACTTGAAGATACTTTTATTTGGCTGTTTTTCAATAGAAAGTTTAGTGTTTTAGTTTAGTGTTTAGTGTTTATTTATTGATTAAGCTATATTCGTTTTGCATAAATTATAACCGGGTAACAACAATAAAACAAAAAAAAATTAGCTTAAAATTGAGCGAGTCTGTTACACTTATTATAAAACTTTCTGTCACTTCATCAATAAGGTGGTCGAGTTCCATCATTTTGTTCTCTTCTTTTGTAACGTGATCGATACAACTTGACCATCGACTTATAAATGATCGAGCTCGCTTATAAGTGAGTCATACTACAACACTAAGTTTCATGCTTGCAACATTTAAAAAAAATGGTCGATTCTAGCTGTCATTTTAGTCCGTCGAATTAAAAATCCGACTATAGTTATTGTACAATCAGCGCCGTTAGCCACAAATTATTATTTATAGAGAAAATTAAAATAACTTAATTAATAATCCAATTGACAATAAGGTAAAAAATATTAAGAAAGTATCAGTCAATATCAACATAATAATAATAATATTGTATAAATATAAATCACATTACAATTTAGATTTTTTGAATTAGCAAATACCTGTTCTTAGATTAGTCTAAAAGTTATTAATTATAGAGTTGATTTATACTTGGCACTTGTCCCACCGCCGCCGACGAGGAAGCAACTAGCTATCGTCTATTTCCTTTGCTTCTATATATCTCGTCCGCCCCGAGCTATTCCTTGCTCTGTGGGTGCAAGTAATTGCTCGTTATTAAACACTCGCATAAAAGCGAATATGCGCTTGGAGTAATAATTAGTTTAGTTTAGAAGCGCATAGTTACCCAAACTACACACTCGCTCCTCGTTTTTAGTTTTTATCTATATACTCATTTCTCACTTACTCGATGGTGGGACAGGTTTAGTCCTACAGATTCTCGTGGCGTGACTAACAAACAAGCGAGACTCGGAAGACTCTAGACGCATTTCGGTCGCTTTTATCCTTCACTCTTATATTCACCGTTTTAAATTAGTTTTGATGGTCGTATACTTTTAAAAATAATACCCAAATTGAAACCGGATAATATTGACATCAAACCGCTGCTAATTGACAACTGCAAAGGCAGCGATTTCATCTCATGTGAACTTTTGAAATTCGACCAAGCTGAGCGCGCGTCATACTGGGCGTAGCGTCGCTATTGCTACACAATAGGGAATATACGTCTAATTCAAAAAAGGCTTAAATATATTTTTTATCAACATTTTTGCTTTAGAATTATGTCTATGTAAATATTTTTTTAATATTATTTCGTTTTCGTTAAGAAAATAATTATTAAAAAGTGCATAAAAATGTGGGAAATTAAAAATACTTGAAACGGTCAGATCGAATGTGACGTCAAAGTCTATGAAATGTCAACAAGCGTGTTGTAGATGTTTGTGATTTTTATAACATTTCATTGTATTGTAGACTTTGACGTCACGACAAGCGCGCCAAAAGGGCGGGTGTTTAAAGTGCCCGTAGCTGTTAGTTAATTTTAACTTTTTTTTTTTTTTGTTACCAAATTTCTGTTTTTTGGCTCTGAATATTTTCTTACGGTTATATAACGATATAACCTATCGTATGAAAATATAAAAAAATGTGCATATTCCCTATTAAATAATAATTTATAGAGAGCGAGTGGGTATAAGCTTCTATAGGATATTTAGATACTAAAATCAAGCAGGATTGAGCAATGCTCGTGTGTCGCCACGGTCACTAAGCTGCCAAAATATTACTGTGAGTTTAAATGCAGATGTAATTCAGCATTTTAATAGTTATTTTATGGTATTTATGATAATAAAATAAATATCATAATTTTTCTATTAATGTGAGTATTAGAGACGAAAGGTCAAATGCATACAATGTCATGCTAATTATGCTAATGCATATTTGCTTTCTCGTGTTGATTTACCAATATTAACTCGGGATTTACGTTACCTACTTATGTTTTATAGAATATAGATAATAACTCTTCAATTACAGTAGGTTTTTATGATTCGAAGTTTGGGGCACTCTCAAAACAGCGTATATCTGCTTTATTTTCATGCTGATCCGCTTAAAATTTTAAAATATTGTTTGACGCGGGCGTTCTATTTTGAGCGGCTTTTTTGACTCGTACAATATTGTTTCTGCAAAAATCTAGTACATAATATGACATTTGGCGATTATTAAGTATATTCATTTTTTTTGCAGTTTGGTATCCTGTCTCAATACTGCATTGGACCCTACGTATCTATGCTGGGGCTGGCTAGCTTCAACATTGCTATACCGATATTGTTTGTCGTGACATTCAGTGCAATGCCAGAGTCTCCATACTACTACCTGAAATCGGGACAACCGGACCGGGCCGACGCCTCCTTGAAACAACTACGCGGAAAAGGATACATGAGGGACGAGTTGGACAGTATGGCTCATTTAGTCAACGAAAACATGAAAGAAAAAAGTCGTTGGAAAGACTTGTTAATTATAGGGGGTAATAAGAGAGGCCTCGTAATTTTACTAGGCATATACTTTACTCAACAGTTTTGTGGTAGCACTGCTATCATATCATACGCGCAGCAAATATTCGGTGCAGCCGAAGGAGGCTTGGGTGCTAAGGAATCCTGTATACTGTTTGGCACCGTACAACTGTTGACGTCCGCCATTTCATCCCAATTGGTGGACAGGTTGGGAAGAAAGCCTCTTCTGCTGGTGTCGTCTTGCGGCGTTGGACTAGCAAATATAATTATAGGTGCATATTTTTTCATGAAACATGAAAATAATGATTACATAGTTAGCGTAAAGTTCATTCCTATTGTTGTGATACCAATTTTTATATTTTCTTACACTATAGGATTAGCTACGGTACCTTTTGCAATAACTTCGGAGATATTCCCGACGAATATTAAGTCGAAAGCGACATGTGTCATACAAATATGTGTTGCTCTGATGACATTCGCTGTGACAAAGTTGTATCAAGTGATTGCGGACAGTCTTGGCAATTACGTTGCGTTTTGGGCTTTCGGCGCTCTGTCGGTGGCCGGTGTTATATTTATTTTAGTATTACTACCAGAAACGAAAGGACAATCGTTTGCTGCCATACAAGAGAGGTTGTACACCAATCCAAAAGTTATATTTAAAAAACGCGACGGTAACACCGCTAACGTGAGGATCAATCTCTAACTTAATATACCCAATAATATTAACTTAATAACTCTATAGTACTTACTAACATCCGTCCGTTCCAAGTCGAACACATTCCGAATACGTAACTAACACAAAATACTTACTTACAACTTACTCTACAACCAGTGATTTTTAATAAAGATTAACATTAATGTACCCGTAAAAATACAAGGAGACTTGAGACCTTATTAAGATTCTTGTATATTAAGTAATTGTATTCTGAACTGAGAGGTCTCTAACAAAAATCTTTCCATAAGTTTGAAGTTATGTAATTAATAAGTCTGCTACAGGATTTAACAGTTTTGTAAATAAGTTGGTGTTTCTTCAGAATATGCCACAGATAATTCGATATTCGCTAATATTAACTGACTGGCTGGCACATTGGAATTGAAAGATCAAAAAGCAACTTCTGCTTGTCAAAAGAAATGTATGTCAGGAAAAGCTTTGTAAATTTGTAATTAATGTTTCAACTCTTTTGAATTTCAACTCTGTTTACATCACCTAATTACCTCATATCCCTTCTGACTTTGCTTATAAACACTAAGCAACTAAGTATATTAGAACATTTGTGACACAGAACATGTATAGTCTGTTATAGTGATATATACATATATATGTAGCAATAAAATAAAGTTACTTTGATTGCATTTACAGGAGTTAAAAATACGTCGCTGAAACTAAAATATTGTAATAGTGTAGGTTTGCCAAATAAACTAATAGCCTATTTTAAAGCTTCGAAAAAAACTTTGATGTTTCGAAGTCCTCAAAAATAAGTCACTTGAAATAATATTTTATTTATACATATATTATGTTTACTTCCTATTTATTAAAATGTATGTCAGTAAAAAATTAAATTGTTTAAATCTTTTTCAGTTGCGATTACGATCTCATATTGAGAAACACTTTATTTATAATGCAGGCCACAAATTTTATTCATGGTCACACAAACATATAATTTATACTGAAAACAAATTAAGTCCAATCTGGTTTCCAGATTCAAAACTCTATTAATAAGCCAAGCCAATTTAACTTACTTTTTCTAAATGTGCTTACATTATAATAAACTTTAGTGCTTTTATTAGTCTTAAGTATATTTTTTTCTCAGAATACCAAAAGAAACTCAGGAAATCTAAGTTACCTATTGTACGAGATAATAGTAAATTTTTGTATAAATATCACTGTAAGTTTTCCTTGAAAATAAATAAATACATTGTACGAGTGCAACTCAATGCCTACCTATATATTAATATCTACTTAATGTGTTTATGATATTAATAATTATTCAGAAAACTCCAATATTTAAGACTATTTTGTTAAATACATTTATAATTTTTCAACAATTTCAACAAAAGTTTCTTCATAGTAAAATAAAACATCTGACAAAAGAATAAATAATCCAAAAGTTACATTGACATGGTTCTAACTAGTATTGATATTGAACTCGACTGTAACACAGTTATGATACCATTTACAGAGAAAGAGAAAGTAATCGATTTTAAAACAATTCAGTGTTTTTTTATAATTTTACTAATTATTTGACAGTATCCGGGAAAGTCATCCTTTTAATATTCAGCAGGATCGTTGCAGAAATATCTTCTTCTATAATATAAAAATGAATCCATATTTCCCTTAGTCACGGCATCACGCGTGAACGGGTTGAACGATTTTAATTCGGTTTTCGCTAATGGAAAGAGGGATAAACGGGGAATGTTGTTATATATAAAAATTTCATCCCGGGCGAAGCCGGGGGCTGGTCGCTAGTTTTATTATAAAATTATGTTGACTACGATATAATAGGCAGTAATTAGTATTGAAATTTAAAAAAAAAACCTTTTTTATTTCTACTGATGTCGCATACTTTTATCACACAATAAACACACCAATTGTCGTTCACAAAGGTCCTTTTCAATTTCCTCATGAGGCTAATTAAAAAATATTGGGTCACCGCTTCTTCGATGTTTACTGTTTGATTAATGCCAATGATGCAATCCAATATGAATGTAAATACTCTATTGTTTTAATCAAATATTTATTACTACCTGTGTCCGCGTTCGTTTTTTTATAATCTCACAGAAATAGTTTTTCCTGCAATTTATATAAATCTTCCTCGTTGATAGCTTTTTCCATAAATGAAAACCGCATGAAACTCCGTTCAGAAGTTTTTGAGATTATCGCGAACATACATACTTACAGACAGACGCGGCGGGGGACTTTGTTTTGTAATATGTAAGGATTAGTATTACAGAAAAATTTTAGGTAATTTTCTGGCCGATAAATTTTCGGAAATTTTGGGTCCAATGTGAAAGTTAATTTTATTAAAAATAAGTGTATATTATTATATTGGTTTCTTTTATAATTTTCACTTTTTACCAGTAAAACCAAAGACATTGTTTTATTTATCAAATTTGCTTTTACGTATTTCAAAAGACAACAGATACTTGTGAATTATAAAATAGCGTTGGTAGTTACGACAAAGCGACTTATAAAGTATGAAATATTATTTGTATTAAATATTATTGTCTCTTGTATTAAAATTTGTAAACATGTTACATCTTTGAATCTTGAATTTTAATAGATTTTTATTCCATTATTAGATAAATTTAATTTATCATTTCTCCCCAAATTTAAAATAGCTTTCAGCCATTTAATAAAAATCATAGGTGTTTAAGCATTAATTTGTACTAATTATGAAAATTCTATGTGATTAAAAATCTTTAAGTACACAATTAATGCCTTAGTATTTATTTATGTAAAATATACTGTCCCACATTTATCACCGTGCCTTGTAACAGTATTGTAAAAAAAATATAGGCGATTATATGTAGATAACAACACTCAATACATATTTTGTAACAACTGTTCAAATAAAAGAGTTTTATTTTATTGCTATTAGCAGCGTATTGTATTTTTTTTGACCCACTATTGTATATAACATTTAGTAACATATAGCAATATCATAATCACCTTTGCAAAGAAATTTATTATCGTATACCAAGTGTGTACAAAGTAAAACTATATTAATAGTCTTTATAGTATTTTAACTCAGCCTGTAGAAATAAGCGCAAGCTGACAGAAGGGATTTAAAAATGCCGAACCTTAAAAAATAATTTTAATATTATGAAAGCAAATAGGTATTCAATAAAAATGATTTTATTGTTATGAAAGTGTATTGTGATGTGACTTGGAGTTTTTAAAACTCTGTCTAAATATCCGAACACATTTTAATTTGCGATAGCATTATACTACGGAAAAATATTATTGGATTTCTAAGAATTCCAGAAATTATTGGTTTTTGTCCGCGACTTCGTCTACACCCCTTTTTAACCCCCGACGGCCGACGCCATATGTCATCACTGGCAAAATACATTAAATTTTATCATTTAGTATAGTATTATTTTAGTAGTAGCAGGGTACACTACATTCTACAATCATAAACTGGGAAGCCCGTCCCGCACCTGTGTTTTGGTGAGTGAGTAAGGGATGCCAGAGCCCGTTTGTCCCCTGTCCCCAAATTCTGTCTTTTCCTTCATTCTCTCAGGGTAGGCAGCGCACTTGTATCTCTACTGTTGTGTGTATATATATACCTATATAGTATCGAAGACCGTCAGCTTTGCTGTCTTTGTAGCAGTCCACTTTTTTTTCTTTCAGATATGTTAATTACCTACTTGGATTACTGGATAAGTAATTACATACATAACGTGGAAGGAATTTTTCATAATATGTAATTCTTAAAAAACAATGAAGACTCCACTGAATAATCATTGCTTTACTTTTATTAGTATCCTTAATTCACAGAATCTCCAATATAAGTTGATTATTAAAATGTTCAGATGTTTGTGGTGGGTACCCAATGACCCGTAAACATTGATGGATGAGTGCAACTGTTGGCGAGGGCAATGGTGCCAGCGTACCTTTTCTTTTAATTACTGTTTTTATACTTAAGATTCAAAAAAAATATTTATCGAAAATAAAGTGTAATTTTAGTGCAAAATTCGCACTAAAACTAACATAGTATACGTGTATTTTAAATATATGTATAAACACGGTTATATTTAAAAAGGTAAAAGAGACTTGCAATGGCAGCCAGGTAGCGATGGAGTATACCCACGTATACTCATAAAATTTTAAATATGAAATCATTAGACACCTCATGATCCAACTGGTGGTATGCGACTGCCGTTACTAAAAAAACATGCACGTGTACAGAGTGCACGTGTCAGAAATGAAACTTCTTTGGCGATCAAAATATATATTAGCGAAAGCGGTATATGTCATACAGAAACGTTACAAGAAGGGTCACTTGATCGTTACACTGAAGCGTCAAAAAAAAAAACAATCATCGCAAAGAACGATGCAAGTGTCCTGTCTATCTTGATAGGAAATAATTCGCTGTTGTATCCCTTACTCATTCACTGATAGAAAAACAACTACAAATGTTCTGGCTTTTCAATATAATAAAATTGCTTTTTCAAAATAATAAAATTTATCTCTCATTTAGAATCCTACGAAGGTTTATAAATTTCCTAGAAAATTTATAAATTTGCGGTTCTTGTTATTTTCCGGTGACATATACAAGAAACAAAATCATAAAAGTCAGTCCAGCAGTTTCGCATGGCCTAGCTGTAACCTCGGTTCCACACCACCGCCGATGGTGGAACCCGGAGGGGTTTTAGTGGGTATTTCCGTTGACTCTCACCTGGTGAGTCCCACACTATTCCTCGGTCGAGACGTCCCCTCGACGAATAGTGCATTTCCCCTCCTAAAAAAAAAAAAAAAAGTTTTGTTGCAAACATTGTGACACGAGAATTTTATATTTTAGATTATAATTTAACCTTTCCTTTTTAAAGGAGACTCTCTCTTCAGGCAGATCCTAAATAATATTATAAATGCAAAAGTGAGTTAGTTAGTTAGTTAGTTAGTTTGTTTGTTAAGACTTTTCACGCCTTAACTACTCAACCGATCATTGTGAAATTTTGCATATACGTTGTCAGTGATACAGAAATGGACATAGAGTAGGTTCAATCTTTTTTCTGACTTTCACTCAGAAAAAAGATGGATCCTCAACGCGGACTACAGTTTTCAGACAAGATTTCGACGTTTGCTTTTATAAGCCCATAGAATATAAATATGTAATTGCGTCAGCTGTCGCACAAATGTCAGAGTGACAGACAACGTAACGCTTGTATTAATTTTACTCCTCATAAAATTTCCATACCGGGGACCTTTTATGAAAATCGAAGCCAAATTTTTAAAGAAGTTTATTTTATCACGCTATGATCTTTAAACGCCGAACAAAAATAAAAAAATGTCAGACAGAACGCTAAACGACGATAGTGGGTGCGGGCGACGATATGCGTCTCGTGTTGTTTCAGGCGCCAAGCGCGGCACCCGACGTGAGGCGAGCATTATCGAGAACGTGCCTTTGTCAATAATCAAACGACGAAACGAAAACCACGACACTAGTTACCTAGTTAATCATATGTAGGTAGCTTACAAGATAAGAACGGCCATCCATAATAACTTTTCGAAATTTCTCTTACAATAATATGTATGTGGGAGCGTCAGATGGTCGGGATTAGCACTCTCGGAAGACGGGTCACTCTCCTGAGAATGATCCATGATGGGTGGCACATTTAAGTTGTTGCGACGCGGAACTAACAACACAGCAATGTTACGAATTCACTAATTTTTAATTAGTCTGATAAAACAATAATTATAGCCAAAGGCACAGTTTTACAATACTAAAAAGGGTTTGTAAGCATGCACCGCGTGCGGTGACTTTGACAGCGAATGCGAATGTCCAAAATGTCAGCTACCGCCGCCGCTTTGACACCTACAACCCCATTCCGCGTGTAAGTCGATGGGTTTCCCCCTCTAAGAAAATAAAAACTATCAAACTACCATAATTACGATTTTATTAACGACAACTCGTAATAAAATATCTAGACGTTTAAAAACGAGCGCTGTTATGTGTTTATAACATTTTACCAATCAAGTCATGGTTCTAAATTATTTTAATAAAGACTGTAAGTCTACAAAAAAATAATAGGTACACTTTGACATGCTCACACCAATATCGATCATGTGATTTCTGGAGTTGGGCTATCTATACATACACCAAAATGATACGTTACAAACGGCAATACAATTTTCAAATCATGTATTATTATTTTTTATTTTGAACTAGCGACTCACTCCCGGCTTCGTACTCACCCAATTTTTTATAAATTGCATGTAGGTGTATACTCAAACCTTCTTCGTTTATCGCTCTTTCCGTTACAACCGTTGGGTGATTTAGGAAGAAGTTAGATAAGAGGCGGACAGCGACTTTACTTTAAAATAGGATAGATATTAGATTTATTGAAATGCCTATTTTTTTTTTTCTATCTAGTAATCTGTGACGGGCTTTATCTTGACTTACAATTACACTTTATTTTTAAATTTTGTCGTTGTTACAAGTATTGTTGACCGTATTCTACTTCTTTCACGTATCTTTTTGCTGAAAAAATCCCGCATTGACGACAGTCGCGCAGTGTTGAAAATAAGCGGCCGCATTTCGGTGCGAGTGTGTGAGTTGTCTATAATAAAAAATATCACACGAAATTTCTCCCCAACACGACACACGCAGCCATTTGTGCGCATGTGTGTACGTTCACGCGGTGAGCTGCTGATCACACATTCCGACTCGCTACAGGATTACGGTGCAAAAGTCTCATGTATTTCCTACTTACAACGTAAATATATTTATACAATTATGTCGACTCATTAGGCTTTGTTGAAAAATTTATGCCTTTAATTAAGTTTTAGTGCTGGTAGTTTGTTTAATAAATAAATTCTATTTTTAATTTACATTATCAACGAAAGTGCTTATTTTAGATAGTTGTGATAACCATTTGTAGAACGCTCGGCTGCCACTACAGCAGAGACAGATTCGAACTATAGAGAAAAGGCACTTTAATAAGAAGTACTCGTAGCAATCGTTATACGGAGTAGGTACTACACCATGGATGTTTGTAACTCTTTCACACAAAAACTAGACTTGACGAGCCCGATGGATGAGCGGTTAGGGTGCTTGCCTTAACGCTCTTTTCTAGGGTTCCCGGGTTCGATTCCCGGCAGGGTCAACTTTGAAAATGAACTTTTCAAATTTGACTCCGGTCTGGATTTGGAAAGTAGTGGCAGGGCACACTGCGTTTCGCAGTCATTTGGGCAGCCCGTCTGGCGGCAGTAACCACCCCCTTACAGAAGACCACCGTGAAATAACTGCACATGTCCTGTTGTGTTTCGGTGAGTAAGTAAGGGATACCAGAGCCCATTTCCCTATCCCCTCCCAATCCCCTATCCCTAATCCTACTGTAGTCGGTAGCGCACTTGCAGCACCTGTGGTGTTGCTTGTGTTATAGGCGACGGTAGCCACCTACCATCAAGTGGACCGTCAGCCTGTCTGCCGATCTTAACATTTAAAAAAACATTAAAATAACATATGGGCTATAATTTACAAAGATACGCGGACAAAGTCGCAAGCAAAAGCTAGTATTTAATATCCGGTCGATCCGCACAAGACACACTGCAGAATAAAAGGGGGTCTTAAAGCGTCCGGCAGAAGTTACGGCCCACGGAAAGTGTTTGGCAGTGGTGGATATTATTTGGAATTAATATTCTACAAAACATAAATATACAATAAAAACCAGCCCTTAGAAAATAAGTTAAGTTAGTCCTATTTTACTCGCCTTTCTTACCAGATAGCTCTAAGTTGGCCGTCTACCCAAATTAGCAAATAAGCATACGTTCAAAGTACATAGGAACACTACTCGATTCCCCGCATTTTGTCCATTAGAAAATAACTTATGTCTGGTATGCCTGGGATCTTGGGTCATAATGATTTGATATCATTTGTTAAATTGGGAATTGTGTCTTTAATTGATATTGCAGCGACCATTTAGCTTAAATGAAAAAAGAATAAAAAGAGTGAAAGAGTATGTTCTATAGAGCATACAGAAAGATGAAGATGTATGAGACAATTTGCAGAAGCTCTAAATAATAGATACATTACGATTCAAACCTCATAGACCACGTCGTAAGATATAATTGCGTTAAATTTTTTTATATTGCATTAAAAACATAAATATGAGTTTCTTTTTTAAAATCTGAAATTAAAGACAGATTAAGTTTGTGCGAAACGGAATGTTAGTTAACTCTCTTGAAGGAAAGATATTGTGCTTTGATCATTTTTGTTTTTCGACGAGAGTCTTGAAATTTTTCCAAGAAGCCTCAACTAAGAAGCGTAAGTTAAACAAGCTTAAAATATTTCTTACAATGCGCCCTTCGCTGCTTTGAGAAGAGCTTTATTGAGAGGTTCTTCTCTAATTGCTTATTGTTTTGCCTACGATTCTTTGTAGAATAACAATTCTACAAGGAATTGTTATTCTACAAGAAACCTTGTAGAAACCTTGTAGAAATACAAGGAATTGTTACCCTTGTAGAATTGTTATTCTACAAGGAATCCTTGTAACTATTATAAAAATACGTGTTTACAAGTTATATTTCAATGTTTCAAAATTACTAAATTGATTACGTATGAAGTGAATATGTACTAATGTGAAATGTTTATTTGTATGTCATCTCCAATGGTACCTATGATTTTACGGTTCAAAACACAATATTTACAACTTCAGCCAACTTCAAAAAAAATGAAAAAATAATTAAAAATAAGTAATTATGTTTAAAAGAATATTTTATGGATACTTTTTTCAAAACGGTTTTTAATTTTTTTCACGAGATATTGTTTAAGAAAACACCAAGCACGCTCTTCTAACTCTCAGACCTCAGCCTCAGTTCAATCAGCACGCAGCATGCTTCGAAGCATGGTACATTTAGGAGCTATTTATTGAAATTTTCAAAATGTCCCAAATAGGACATTTCTTGTGGGACATAATGGGAACAGAGGCTCTAGTATGAGTTTACGATACTACACCAATACTACACTCGCTAGCGAGAACGTAAAACTTTTGTATGGGAAATCGTGAACTGTCAAAGTCAAATTATCAATTTTCCATATAAATGTTTTCCGCTCTCGCTAGCGAGTGTAGTATCGTAAACTCATGGTAGAGCCACACACAGGCGTTCAAAGCGTTGTCGCTTTCGCTGCGTTTCCGATTTTTATCCTTTAAAAATATCTATTGTTTACATTATTGTAATTTCGTGTTCGTGAGCAGTTACGAAAATAAGTCTGTAAATATTGTTGTAGGTAATATTAATAACTGTAAATATTAGTTTTTAGGGACTCCTGTGCGCGCGGGGTGAAGAAGCGCGAAATGCCTACAACGCTCAAATATCCTGGCCAAGAAGATATTTTAGGCAAACGTCACACTATGACCTTGAGGAGCCGAGCCAAAGGAAAGAAAGTCAGAAAGAATTAAACGGCAAGTGAAACCACGCGGCAGAGCTAGTTTTGATGTTTGTTTCAGAAATTACAAATTCGTTATTTTGTTGTTTATTTATGCAGATAGCTATTTACATAGGAACTTAATAAGTTAGATTTCATTTTGCAGTTTTAGCATAGATAATAAATGAATTATTTATGTTTGTAACAAATGTTAAAAAAATAATTTAGATGTTGTTATATATAAGTCAAATATTGGAATTTATTTTCACATTTTGTAAATTTTTAGTGTTTTAAGAATATGTACCTAATTGGATTTTATTAAGTAAATGACTCTTCATTCGAGGCACGTCAATGCTGACCCGGTACTACCTACCTAGAATAAATTGATTTGGAGTCAGTACAGCTCTGACTTCAATATTCCCGCTTGAATATTTTCAAGTCAGTCCAAACGAAAATAGCGCGAAAATTAAACGAAAACTTTAAACTGATTCAATTATATCCCGAGAAGAATGTCTATGGGATATTAAATCCCAAAATGTTCTATTTAAACTCGTTTCTTATTAGATACCTCTTTTTTCCAACATTTCCTTCAACTCTTCTAACAAAGAATTAAATTGTTGTAAATGTTAAGCGAATTCATTTTTGTCCACTGATTCCAAAACGTGCAGACACCGTGAAGAAATTACCACAATACTGACTACACACTTACACAGTGTGGTCAGTCAGTTCTCGGCGCTAGCACTGACCCGTTTCTTATCTTACCCCGTATAAATCACGCCTAAATCCACCCTAGTAGAAAATTTTGTTCAATACAATAATTGATCTAAACTATATAGGTAATATTAATTTTGGCAGGATATTTACATATTTAACATACGGGTCGTGCGTCAGTGATAGGTCATTCCCATTGCCTAATAAATTCGTGCATATGTGTGCCAATAAAGCTAGCCTAGTGTAATGCACAGGTCAAACTATTGTCAATTTTATTTTTAGAGCACGTATATTGTCTAAAAATAAATGCGTCTCCACAATCATTGGAGACACGGTCGTTTCACCATCTCAGTCACAAATGTTCATGCGGCTCCGCACACCGTTTGATATCAACCTTATCTCGACAAGAATTCGACGGGCTGGCGCAAACTAGCCGGCCGATAAACAGGCAGAAGCAAAGCAAGGCAAAAGTGTGCGCCCGCGCAGTTTTACCTCATTCCATTTCGCTCGGTCACGCGCGCTACGGTTATTCGTTCGTTGTCTCGCTCGTTCTACATCGTTCAGTCGCTCACTCGCTTCCGTCGCGAAAACACGCTACGCGCATTATTTTCTCGCAACATGAGCCCACAAACCAATAACACATAAACTTTCCAAAATGAAGCCTAATCGGTTATAACGTTTCGTTTAAAACCACAATTAATTTTAGATCGAATATTTAACTTGTGATATTTAGATAGTTTCTCTTATACAGTTTAATATCTATTTATAATTATGGATTCAAATTATAAAAAATAGTATTTTCATTTCAATTTTACATCAGTAGTTTCTCAATATAGTCTCATTCCAAAACTTCCAGTAATCGAAAATAAGGTTTAATTTAATTTTAACAAGATGACATCTAAAGCTCGTTCACATTGGAAAGAGTATGGAACAGCCATATGCGGTAAGTCCATATTATATTATATCTTAACCAACACGTTGCACTACACATTCATATAGCATTACCATGTGTTTACGTGACACATCACGTTTAATAGACACTTCATTGTAATCCATTGTATGACATATTTTCAATTAAATATTTTGAAAACATATTCATTCATACCATTGGCAAATGACGCAAGGTATATAGAGATAACCATTTAGTTAGAATTAAATACTAATTATACTAGTAGTTAACCTTTAACCATAGACTACGTCAATCTCGGCTTCAGCATTTCAAAACACAAAGATAAAAGTGTTTTTTATTTCAATTAAACCGGGTGAGAATATTTACTTGATTTTGTTAAACAAGTTAACAATTTCAATTAGACGCTAGAAACATTGTAGAGGTTATGTTGAGGTTATCAACCGACTTATATGAACGACTCATCACTCATGTTAAGTATTGACTTACTCTGTTTTATAGTCTAAAGACTCGGCTTACTTTAGCATAATTTAAACGAAATTATCATTATCACCCGAAAGACGCCCACAGCTCCATAGACCGCCAAAGCACCCAAATTTCCGCTATTATATGTAACTAACTATATATATTCATGTAAATTATAAAAGTATTTCATGTAAATATATAAAATAGAAATATTATTACTGTTCTCCAATAAACGATACTTAAAACATTTCAATCAAACGAGTGTAGTTTGTTGGACTAGTCGTGAAAGCGGATTGGACGTTTCTACTGATTACTGCTTTTTCTCGGAACCTCGTAAAATGCGTTGGATTTTCAATTGAAACATTCGTACGTCGGTATGCCGAAACGTACATATCAATACGCAAATTAATATTACAAACACGAACCTTTTTCTCCTTTTTAAAGCAAACTGAAAAAAACTTACATTAATCTTATCGTACACGTGGACTTTACATTAGAATATTCGGGTAAATTATTTCATAACTTATTATAACAGAAATAATGCTGTGAATTATTTATATATTCTCAGAAATAATTGCCCAAGTCATTTACAGTGTTATAAAAACATCTTTGCATACTCTCCAATAGGTAACTACTGATTAACTAAACTAAATAATAATTATGGAGCTAAGCTATATTTTGTTACCACTATTATCGAATTCTAAACAACGGTTTATTGGGATTTATATTCGGTCATTTATCAAGTTTTTAAAAGCAATTTCATTGAGAGCTTTTTAGAAAGTAAATTTCCGTGTTAATTTCTGTTTAGGCAATACTAAATATTGGCTGCAGTATAACAGTAATAAAGGATTTTTAATTTGTGTCTTAAAAACTGAAAATACGCAAAAGTAAAGGACTGACCATTTGTAGGTATGATCGTATCTCCAAACTCCGAACTGCTTTTTTTTTTCACTTCATTAGTATGTAGGTATATGCCTATTTTTTAGCTAACCTGAATTTTCATTCCAAAAATAGGTATTCATTTAGTTTTCAAAAATAGGTCCGCGAAGCAAATTTTTAGCGTTGCCCACAACAATTATAGGTAGGAATTACATAAAAATGATTAAATCTACAGAGAAATATTATCGAAATATTTTTTCTTAGGTAGACTTTAACATTATTACGCCTACATTCTTATTTATTTTTTTTACACATAGAGATAATTATGTACTGTTTTACATTCCTTTTTCGGACTCTTCTATGCAGGTCCTTATGCGTTATGTAGGAAGTCGCATAAGGATATATCTATAACCTTATGCGTTAGGTGAGTGTTTGTTAATCCTAACATATTGTATTTTTTTACCTAACTAACGTAATTAATTATTTAGCGAATTGTATGTAGTAAATAAAAAAAAATTGCACCTTATAGTTTTTTTTTTCGTACAAACTTATAACTTTTTGTGCGGAAACTTTAAAAGAAATATCGAACTTGATGAACGTAAATTGCGTTCAGCAGGTTTTTTAAATTGAAGTATAGACTAAGAATTTATTTGATTTATTTCCAGAATGTAACTTATAATATCGTTTTTAAAAGCCAATAAAAGAATACAATGATCATTATCCTCTGAACAAATGCAATTCTCGGAAGGTTGTGTTCTGTGGTAAGTCCAGGTAGTTACAGATAAATTTTGAAGAACCCCAAACTGCCGCCGACAACAAAGAACCATATTTAACTTGTTTCACAATAACAGCAAATTACAACAAATCACAGCAAATATAACTAAAAATAGTGATTACTTTATCTACTGTGACTGTAACGAAGTCATTTTTTATTCGAATGTTCGAAACGTGTAACTCTTTACAATGGATTCAATAGTGATTCATTAGGTATAATACCGTGTACATAACATAGCAATTCCGGTACATTGTGATGTTTGCAATTGATACAATTACCTATACCTACGTGTACGTAACATTACACAGTGGTTGCCAATTTGTTCTCAGCTTCACTCTTGTTCGTTCCTAGTATGGGCACCACAGGTAAATCTACTTTGGTGCCTTGATAGCTCATTTACACTAAGGTCGACGGTCGAGTTCGCTCGCCTGCCAATCGCCTAATCGTTTGCCGACTCGTTCGCTGCCGACGTCAACAAAACAGTGACTCTGTTTTGTTGACTTCGGACATCAAAACTGTGATTTTTACCTTGATTAAAAAAATTATTTAAATGTTAATAGATTTAACTTACCTTGACAAGTAAAATTCACAATATAGTTACTAATAAATATCAATATTGTACATATGTGAAAAGAGAAAACTTTATTTCGACCTTTTTAAAATATAGTAGATATCGTAAGATCTGTCCGACAATATTTCTGTTATGTTAACTTGTGCTCTTTATCACGGCTCTTTATGCCAACACCCAGCATTCCTAGGAGTGGTATATTCGGCCAAACTATTATATTATAATAATTAAGTATGAAAACGATTTCGACTAAACTATAGGTGCGATGTCGTTGCTTTGGTGTAAAAAACCTTCAACGGTGGTGTCAGTCGACCTGGTGTAAATGAGTCATGGCCCCCAACTGTTGCATACAATGATATAGTCATATTTTTTAAAATATAACTTAGCATTTCGCTCTTTTTGCTAAATTCATCAATGATTTTAAGTCTATTCAAAAAAAAACTGCTTACGTCTAATATTTACAAGGGACGAGGTTATTGTAATTATTTGATTATAAATACATTACTAATAACGTTTCGTGATTTCCATCAGTTAATGAGAGCGTACATTAGCAATCCTCTTACAGAAGACTACTGTGAAAGAACTGCATGTGTGCTGTGGCACAGTGCTGTGGTCAGGGGAGTAAGAGATGACAGAGCCCACTTGTTTTATATAAAGAAAAGTTCATTCTGACTGATTCTGAGGACTAGGGTACATCGTTCGTCTCGGACGCTGAATGCGACAGTTACATTTCAAATTCATATTATCCGTTTCACATAACGGTGCTCACGATCACTTGGATAGATTCAAAATAGAGAGTTACGATTTACAAATTTAAAAATTTAAAAACCACTGAGTTCAAAGTAATAAAACAACCTAAGTTAATAAACAAATTAATAAGTTAATTATTAACTTATTAATTAATCTTATATATAAAAATGAATCTCCATTTCTCCTGGTCACGACATCACGCGTGAACGGGTAGACCGATTTTAATTCGGTTTTCGCTAATGAAAAGAGGGATGCGCGGGGAGTGTTTTAGGGTATATAAAAATTGCACGCCGGGCGAAGCCGGGGGCGGGTCGCTAGTTAATAATAACTAACTTATTATTAATAAGTTAGTTATTAATAAGTTAATAACCTAGTAAATAAACAAGCTGCTATTGTCTATTTTGTACTTGCCTTTGTTGCCACATAAGGAAAAACCTAATTATGTCTTTTCAGAAGGTTTCTTCTTACGTTACTTGAAATTCAAATTACCGAATTATGTACTTATTAATTACCGAAACAGTTGACTTGAAATTTTTTTTAAGAAACTTTAAATTTGTAACCTAAATTTTTAATTTCCTGCAACCACAAAATAAATCTAATATTAATTTGTTTTCAATCCCACAGTCGATTCGAAACATTCATGCATGCATGGCAGAACATAAAATGTATAAATATTTTACTGCTTAATACATTTTTTCCTTATATGCTACTTGATTGATCTATCTTAGTTACCTATTTGTTAACTATTTATCCTCAAATTTTATTACTTTTGGAAAAACTCGTAAATGGATTATTCCACTTAGCTTGTTAATATTGATTTACATAATAAGCCGAATAAGGTGTATCTTAGTTCGTATATTTTTTAACTAGCTGAGCCTGCAACTTCAAACGCGTGGTATTCGGTATGGCGCGTAACTTTTTTCTTTATAAATCAATTGGAATGAAACAAACATTAAATGTTACGGGAACGGGGAAGCTTGCTGCAACATATGAGTGAAGACCGCGTTCAAATCGGTTAAGCCGTTTCAGAGATAGTACAACGTGTACAAATTGTTTTTTGAAAAATATTTAATGTACACACACGGCTCGTTTACGATTTTTATTATATGTTATATAATAAAAATCGTTTTTATATGTTTGTTGATATAACTGCAGAAACTTATAAATTCCCTGTAATGGAATAAAATTAAAAAAATCATTTCTACTTTTCAATGTGTTGTTAAATGGGATTTAGAGAATTTGTCATATTTTTATATTAAATTAAACTACAGATTAAATGTATAAAAAGGTATTACAGTTGTCGTGTAGCCATATTATTATTTTAGCGAATCTCCTTTCCGGAAGATAAAAAAAACAATAGGCATTACTCGCAATGCGTGATTATGCGGAACGCCACGCACGTTAAGATACAGTCATATGCGGGTTTCTATACAATACTGATAACGTTACTTATTTTATGCATTATCATAATATCTTCCATAAATGCGATTAGATATTATAATTTTCCATTCTCTATTCTAAATAATAACACGTAAATAAATGCATTTTGTGATACATTAACGTGAAGTAGATGAAATCCTTAAAAATAAATCTAACTTAGCCTAACCTTTTCTGTATACCTAAACTTGTAAATATTTTTCATAATAAACGTTGGTGGACAGGATAACTGTTCACTTGATGGTAAGTGTTTCTCGTCGTCTATTAAACACGAAGTGGGATGCATATACGTCACCGACCCTGTTAGGATAAGGAAGAAAAGTTAAGGTAGCATAGGGAAAACAGCTCCAACATCTACCTAAACATCTAGTTCGTCCCACACTAAGCTATACTTATAAAATAAAAAAAATTGCCCTGACTATCAAACAGACAAAACTAAAGTCTAAAAAGCTGAAATTTGTAAAATAGGTTCATTTTATAAGGTGTCAGCTAAGAAAGGATTTTTAAAAATCTTAACTACTTATACTTTGATCGCTAGTAGATTTATAATTGTAGGATTTATCACACTTTCTAACAGCTTCAGTAAGTTGAAGCCTGAAAAGATTCTAGAAGGGTGCTTTCAAGAAAGTGTGCTTACCACATAACAGAAGTCGCAGGAAATGTTTGTATGTGACAGTTGTTAATTACTGTGGCTATTCCTGGACAGGTCAATGTGCAGCTGTGGGCGTACTCTAGCTGATAATGAGTGAGGTGTGTTTGGATAACCGTTACGTGGGTAGTTTGCTACGCAAATTAGCTCTACGTCTTATCTAAGAAATTAATTATAATAGTGACTGTACAAATATACCGAGATGTGATTCATAAAATTCTTAATCACGTTGATAATGCAAAGATCTCAACATTGACGATAAGCAACATTCAGGGTTATCGTCAAATAATATTCATATTATAAATCAGATCATTTTAATTATAATAGGTACTAATTTATGAAATTATTAAGTAAATCTATATGTATACATAATTTTTAAAAGTCGAGGTCCGTGTCTGTCTGTTTCTCCTCAAAATTTTTCTAAATCACTCAACAGATTTTGATACGGTATTCACAATGGAAGGAGCGATAAACAAGGAAGGTATTTGCTGAAAAAATTGCATCTGAACGAAGCCGGGGCTTGTCGCTAATTTTCCTTATAATTTATTTTTAACACACCTTTTAACGTTCAACATTTGACACCTTTCTTAAACTTCACTGCATTCAAGAAATATCCATTGTTTCCCATTGAATTGATTCCACGATAATTGTTTTGTTATACAGAGTGTGATATTTAAAGAAGTCAACTAAGGCGAGCACTTAGCAGAGAAACGTTGTTTTTGTCGCCTAATTGACTTCTTAGAGTAAAATTGAAACTTAGATAAAAATATAGTGCTTATGCACGATATTTAGAAAGTTTAATACGGACAGAATTTATGCAAACAAATCCATTTCATGAGAAAAAAAATTATAAATTACTTCCGAAAAAAAACCTTTCGTGCCACACAGTAATAAAAAATTTCAGCGACAACTACATTTCTTCTTAAACTTATTAATTAATTGAAGTAAGTTTGACTACTTTTATTTCTTTTTTCATATTTTACACAATATTTAAGAAAAATCTACCAATTTTCTGTTCGGTTATCTCCGAGAAGCTATATTAATTTGCTGTGCAATATGACACCTAAATGCAAAAGGTTATTAAGTTTCGTACATTTTGTTACTTTGTGCGTAACAATTGTCTTCGTTCTATTCTGAGCTTACGTCTTAAAACCAACCTCAGTAAATTTTATCTCTCAACTTAAACGTTGCTATTTACACGTGAAAATCAATTACGTTGAACAAAATTTTGCCTTAAATTGGCAATAAGTAACTTAATTTTTTGACATTAAAAAAAACGATGGGAACTTCATCAAACAAACTTGGTTATATCACCTGCTTAAATATTTTATAGGTTTTATCCACTACTTCGCCAATAGGGATAGTTTGTGACCTATATCCTTCCTAGGGTACAATTAGCTTAATTTGAACTTAGTTTCAATTTTGAATATGGCATTAATAAGTCCATGAAGCTCGGACATCAATTTTGCTTGACAACCAACCAAGCAAAATTTAAAAATGCATGAATAGCAAATACTATTAAACTTTTTTATGTTAAGGTCTATACAAAGGCTACTCGATAAGTGCGCTGTTGACCATAGTAGGATTAAGGATAAGGCATTAAGGATAAAGGAACGATGGGAAAATGGGCTCTGACATCCCCATACTTACCGATACACAACAACACGCATGCTGTTATTTCACGGTGGTCTTCTGTAACTTGTACCACCCCGGTTGCTGTCGCCAGACGGGCTATCCAAGATTGCATTGTGCCATGCCACTACTTTCCAAATCCAGACCAAAGCCAACTTTGAAAAGTTCATTTCCAATTCTGGAATCGAATTCGGGACCTCTGAGACGGAACCCTAACCATTCATTCAATGGACTCGTCATATTATATATAAATCTAAAATTGATGAACAACTTAACAAAACTCTGACTTGTGCACTTCTGTTCAAATCATCATATAATACAAATTAAATTTATATTAGTATTTAGAATATAAATGCCATTTTTTTTTTAATAAAGCAAATGTACCGTAAAAACTGCAAATGAAATCTAGGTATATTTCACATTCTTAGGTATCTAACTAACCCTTGAGATTCGTTGAATTGAGGTACAGTTAGTCGTGAGCCTCTGATAAAAAATGAGAACACCTGATAACCTTAATAAATAAAGGAGCATACATTTTGTATGCTCCTTCTACCTACATAATATCTCCTTCTCACTTGAGCACATGACCGTGACATGACTGAATAATTCACTTGGAAGTTACTTTATTTATCGAGGATTGCATAAGACGATGAAACATGTCCTGTGTACGACGTTGACGTGAGTTATTGACTTCCACTAATCAAATTAAGAAGACTCTTCAAAAGAAATCCTAAAATACTATTGTAAAATATTTTTTTATTACAGTCACTTATTGTAATTTTTTTTTTATTAATTTCAAAGTTTATAATTCAAATACTGTTCTTGATTTGCAATTAAAAAAAATCAATGGCCAGTGAGAAAAAAGGTTTTGAAAATGTACCTTGAGATTGCTGTACCGTACAGCATGCGGTATAATTTATAATCGGAATATGGATTCTATAAAAAAGTTTTGCTTTTTATTAGAGATTGCTTTAACCTTTGCCATTTCCTTCCAACAATTTCATCTGGGACCAAGTGGTACCAATAAATTCACAGCAGACACCAATTTCGGGCAATTTCAAATGGAAGTAAATTATATTGACAACTATGATAAAATCAAAACTGACCAACTCTGAAGGCTGCTCCTCCTGACTATAAGAAGACATATAATATAATAGATAGTATTTGAAGATAGAGTTTATTTTGCACATTGAAGGCGCAAAGACATGAAGAAATATTTATTAACTAGCTGAGCCCGCCACTTCGTACACATGGTATTCGGTATAGCGTTTTTGGTTTGTAAACCGATTGGAATAAAACAAACACTAAATGTTACAGGAAGCTTGCTACAATATATCAATGAAAACCGCATTCACATCGGTTAAACCCAGTTTGAGATTAGCGTGTACAAACGCACAGACAAACAGACCAAAATTCTAAAAACTATTTTTTTAACCTCGGTAACATAAGTACAACGTGTACAAATTGTTTTATTTTTTTAAATATTTAATGTACAGACACGACCCGTTTACGATTTTGTTATTTAATAGATTTAGAACTATTATTAATTTTATTAATTTTTTAATTCGTGAATTTTAAAAATTTTTATAACCCATTAAAACATATCAACTTTTAGAATTCTTATTTTATGAAAATTTTTAAAATAAACTAGAGTAATGGAGCATTTCTGAATATCATTCTGGCACGGTATATTGTAAAACATTAACCTAAACACTCTGTTTTGGTTTTGAGACCTAATTTATCTATTTATATATTAGAAAATTTGTTACACATATTGCAACATAGTTACAATGACATCACGACATAATCCATACCATCCACACACACCCATGCATGATAATAAAATTATATATAACAATATCAAAGACAACTACTAAGACGGTATTTGTTTTGATGATGTGATAAGTTTCGAGGGTGTGATAAAAACGCGATAATAGTGAAATCATGGCTGCTGATAAACAATTTAAAATTTAATCATGACACTCTTATGCCATTGCTTCTATATACCTAGGTTAGGTACTAATATTTTTTTCCACATCGCATTTTCTATACATATAAAAACCAGTTCACTATGTAATTAATATATTAAAATGTTTATGTTATTCTAAATCCGATAAAAATCGGAACAATAGGCAGTATAATAATTTATCTTATCTATATAGATCAGGAGCCAATATACGTAGTACTTATTAGTCTCACCTTTGCGCCGTATTTCTTTTTACTACGTGATTGCAACGTGCAAAGTATGTACAAATGCTTTGTAAACAAAATTCAAAACAATGTATGATTGCAACTCTGTCTTATTTTCTAATAAATTCTGTTTTTATTGTTCGAGTTATCTCCTTTACGCTTATATTTGTATTATTCACTCGCGATTGGAATAATAATAAATGAGACCTCAATTCTTTGAAAAGTTGGCAAACCACAAAGAAAATGTCGGTCGCAAGTGGATTTACACGTATGCGGTAATTACGTGCCCAATCAGTGAGCGGTTAGTAGATATATGTATAAGTAAATTAGTTATATTTTTGGAAACAAAAGAAAATGCAATAAGCGTGAAAAGTCATATATTTTAATTTTTATATGTTTGTACTTTAATGGTGTTATATTAAAACCGCAGAAATATGTGCGCAGTTTCAATTTTTATGTGCTTTTATCAAGAAAGTTTTTCAAGATATTGTACTTAGATATTCGAGTAACATAAGCACTTGCTCGTACTTATTATTAGGCAGTAAATTTATCTGTCTTTATAATAAAATTGTATGTTCTCCTTCATGGATGTCTTCTTTTATATACTTATTGAAAACTCGGACTCGGAAAATACTTATTGAAAGTTCGTAATAAAAACATTTCAATAAAGAACGTTTCAGATTGATTAAAAAGACGTTTATATTTAGAACAAGACCGCTTGACAAAATTGACAATTGTGTTTGCGGTAGTATTAGTTCAAATGGCAATAATTAACGATCGAGTATTTTGTGAGATGACATGACGCTCGACAACTCGGCGGGAGATTGCTTGCGTCATGGCGCGACAGTGTGCACGCCTCCGAAAGGTGACCTCGCACGCAGGTCACACTCACATATACATATACATATTATTACTCAAGCATGTTATACTATACTTAATTATATACATTCTTGCCTTTAATTATTACTATATACATAGGATTACAGGGTAAATAGACCTACCTATATCCGTTAACAGCACAGATAACCCCTTAGGTTATTATATAGTAGAAGTCATTACAAACAGATGCAACTGTAGAAAAATAAACGTTTTTCGAGATATTCGAATGCCATTCTAATGCAAATATTTATTTTTACTCTTAGGTTCATCCACTTGGACCTTTTAATGGTTTTTGTATAGCGATTAAGTTATTTGATTGATTTATTGAAAAGACCATATTTAGATTGATTATAAAAAAAACTCTATGAAAACAGTGCAGATGTTTTCAAAAATATCCACGTTTGGGATTATTATACCTTGTTAGATTTAAAAGTATTAGCCTTATTATTAGTTTACTTAGCTTAACAGGTACTTAGCAGGCAGAACAAGCAAGAAAATACTCTAACCTGTATTGCTTGATTGAGCAGATAATTTTTTTTTTTTTTTGGATGGAAATATCGCTGTTTTTAATTAGGTATAACCTGGTATATGTACGACTATCGCAATTTCCTGGAAATATTCGAGGTAAACCAAGGATTATTATGCCGTGTTAACTAAGGAGACGTAGATGTTTTTGTAACCCTGTATATTAATTATACAGGAAATTAATTATATAGGAAAGTTTATTGAATTCACTCGTTATTCATTATTCCAGTGTATGCCAGAGCCAATTTCTCTGTACTCAATTTGTCTCTTTCTCTTTATTTCTTTTTTTTTATCCCAGGGTTACAGACATCATATCTAATGTCACAATTTTACATTAAAAAATAGATAAAACTATTAATAAACTTATTCGGATAATGACAATCTCAGTTTATATAAACTACGCAAAACTAAACTACTTATCAAAATATTCGTCTTGAAAACATAATTCGTAGACTAAATAAGTACTAAAAATTGGACCAATAATTTCAAATAATTATTATATGAGTCTACTTCAAATAGAAGTTATTGCGAGACGGACATTAATACAACATAATATATTCAATGAATGTACCAAACCAAAGTGATTCTAAATGGGTAGCTACAAATTCGTGAACATTTGATATGCCAACTGGCAAACAACTTCTCTCCCCATACCTGTTTAAAATACCCATTTCACATACATTTACCAGTAAACTGCAGTATTTCACTACTACCAAACAAATTTACACACCTACATTCGAGAGCAACAAACTCCACGTGAGAGTGCCCACTGTTCAATTTCCAATAAAATCATCAGTTTGAGTAATGTAAATATTGCAAAGTAATTTTCAACAACATCGTGTTCTGTCACATGGAGGAGCGGTCTGCGTGTAACACTATGTATCACTTTTAAAGGCTTTTATTTACAAATACAAAATAAGTATGTGTTATTAGTATGTAAACTTAATAATATTTAACATTACTTCTCACTTAATAAATAATCATCCCGGAAGTTTTACACTAGCGTAATCAAGAGAAGACGAAAATTTTCCATGAGTGTAAACTTGTTGATAACGACGCAATAAATGTGACAATAAAATTAAACAGATATAAAATGTGTGAACGCACCCTATCTCTGCTTCTAAAATAGTTTAGGGAATTCAAAAAAAAATTGTATTGTATGCTGACATTTTGTTTCTTTAAAGGCATTAATTTCAGATAATAATTGTATGCAATTCTTTTCATGTTAAAGTTGGTAGGCATGGTGATGATCTACTTGCAAGTGTGCCCCCAAACTAAATGGGCTTTAGCATCCTTTAGGATGTAGCTGACTGTACCTGTTGAAATATATCAAAATAAATCTGTCTCACTTTCAACAAGTAGTTGAGAGTCTTTCTTCTTTCCCACATATAAACATTAAGTTTATTACAATAGCTCTTTGTTTCATACAAGAGCCTCATTCATTTGTGTTTTAGTTAGAGTTTGTTCTGTTCTAACTGCGCGCCTTCTTCTGCTAAACAAATAGTAACTTAGTAATATAATTAAATAATATCATTGACTTCAAATTAAATCCTTCATTGATACCCATAACCAGTAGTGCTTCGATTAATCGAACCATAAGGAATCACAAAAGTATGTAGTTCGACCAATCGTCGAACCACAACAGCACAAATGCAGTTTCATTGAGGTCTTTGTAAGTGTGTGATTACTGCCGCCAAATGGGCTACCCAATTTATGACTGCGAAAAGCAATATGCCCTGCCATTACTAAATCATGTAGTTATAAATATATTTTAAAATGCGATGTAAGATACCTTTGATGTGTATCTAATTTCTATAAATTTCCATTATCGTACGATATCTTTTATTGATCGTCCGTTAACTGTAGACTATTTGATAAGTAAGACTTGTCCTCGAAATGTTACACTTTTATCTATGTAAACATTCATCGAGTATGTTTTTCCAACGCAACTAAACGTAAACATACATATGTCCTCACGTCGCGTTGATTCTTGGAAAAGGACAATGCACTACATAATCTCATTCGGAAACTAGAATCTATATAATATATGTAGGTACTATAGCTAAATGTAGTTAAATAAAAATATAATTAAATATAAATAGTGCTGAGACTATTGAGTCAGTAGTCCGGTTAGTTAGTTCAGTTACCGAGCATAATTATTCAGTTTTATGTTCATTGCATTTATTTGTACTAATTGGGACTTCTTACTTCTTACAATTTTTATATTATAAAAGCACTTTTTATTTCAAAAAGATTCTTGTAATTGAAGAAATAATTAATATTAATACACTTAATATTTACATAAATATTATTCATTTTAATAGTGATATTGACAGGATTTAACCAGAAAACTATGTTGAAAGTTAGTGCTTTACATAATTGAGAATGATGATGTAACTCTTTCCCAGCCCAACTAACATGGGAAGTGTTAGCAATTGAATGAAATATAATATAGATTGGGCGCCAGTGTTTACCTACTAAATTAAACACAAATTTGATAATAATTAAAATTTAATAACAGAAAAAAAAATAGGTAGGGAATATATATATAAAGAATTAATTAAATGAGACTCTAGAGGGCGAAGGCAAAAACCCCTAGTTTATGAACAACTTTTAAGATTTAACATAGAAAAATACAGAAGAAAATATAGAATTAATACAGAAGTCAATAAGAAAACACCATTACACTTAACTTATGATCAGGAAGGTCGCAAAAGTCCAAATATGCAATTATTAAGTTCCGTTAGTGTTCTGAAGTAATATGTAATGGTTGCGAAGATCTTCACCGCAAGCTGCTTCCAATTAATAGAGCAATATTGTAATTTGCAAAACGCAAATTTGATAATCATAAATTTGCTCCCTGGAACAATCAGGAAAAGTAAGGAAAACCAACAAACAAAACCATAAGGAACAATCGCCTGACCATTTACAGAGACAATAATTATAATATTAATTTACTTGGTCAGGCAAAGCTAGATAAATAAAAAACATTGATACTCTTATTCTTAAAATGAGAAAACCAGACATCAAGGAATTCGATTATAACATTAAATGAACAAATACAATAATTTAGCACATTAAAGACAAAAATATTAAAACATAAATATTAAGATGACGTATTAATAAGATTACATACCCGAAGGAAAGAAACGGGGCAAAATACTCTAGTTATTATTATTTAAAATAAAAACAATAGGATTAATTATAACATAAAGAATAACTTTCAAAAAATAAAAATATGAGGCCGGCTCATCAGCTCTGAGAGACCAATGTCCGTCCCGACAGAAAATCGAAAAAAAAAAAACGTAATGACAATGTCGAGATTTAAATGTGTATAAAAAGAAAACTAGTTTAAGAAAATAAAGAAATAGAACAAATAAACAAAAAAAAGGTTGAATAGGTAATGAAATGAATAAAATATACAACGTAAATATAAATAAATGGCTAAATATATAAAAGAAACTATAAATATAAATATACTACGTTACAATGACGACTGAAGTTGAACCATAAAGTAACTAATCCGACATGGGTTAGCCACTATTATTGAGTGGGTTACTAAAAGAGAATATTTTAATGATTATCAAATATGAGATAGCACGTCACTTAGCTATGAAGCTATTAGTTTCAGGTTACACCTCTTTAGGATACAGCATGTAGTTTGTATTAAGTACAATACAACTCCTGCTGATTAATCCGATACCTTCGGATATCAAAATCCAAGTTGCTTCTAAAATTTCTGGCATTACTTGCAGGAATATACTACATAACAACCGACAAAATTTTAGATATTGACTTTAGATACTTGTTATTCTTGCGAAAATTGCAAAAACTTAATGTTCTTCCAAATAAATGAACCGCATTTTCTGTAAATATACGTATGAGCAGATGAGCACATGGAAGGTATCATGCACTATGATACCTTCCATGTGCTCCACCTTCCAGCATCCGTCTTAAGAGTCTTATAAGACTTCTCTCAGACTGATATAGGAGTAACGCAAAGTTATACTCAATTGTAGACTCCGTTGTATATATTACATTAATTACGTTATAACCCTTATTGGCTATAATGAAATGAGATTGAGATTTTTTTACTTAATAATTTACAATAAGCTAGGTAATTTTTACAACTCACAAGCTGAATAAATATTGCGAGCGAGAAGTACTAACTACATCTTTGACTTTGATTCATGTGGGAAAAGGATAGAGGATAAGCACGGAATTTTCATCGTTCCTACATTTGTTTTAAAATAAAAAATCTTAAAAATATCCAAAGTTATAATTTGTTTTAAAATATATAAAAAAAGACAAAATAGTTACTACAGTATAAATATTCGCACTCTACCTTACACCTGCTTTTCTAGCTGGTACACAGCTAACATATAACTCACATTTATTTCGCAAAATTCACCTTGCATCCCATTACGGCTTAAACACTATTATGCGATTGTTTTACTTAATGAGTAAAACAAATGTATTTAGTGTAGTTAATTTACAACTAATCGACCCATAAATAATTAAGAAGAACTTTATGTCTGGGGTGTTAAAATGCATGAAATCAAATTAATTAAATTTCCCGAATTGTTACAGCGACACTCGTCACTGCAACTGCCGGAACCTGCTACGGTTGGCCATCACCAACTTTACCCTATCTACGGTCAGAAGAAAGTCGAATACCTACAACCCACGATCAGGAGTCATGGATCGTTTCCATCATGATCTTGTGCTCGGCACTAACACCAATCCCCGCTGCTTACTTCGCGGACTGGTTCGGTAGAAAAACAACACTGCTCGTGGGCGCAATACCATTCATCCTCGGTTGGATACTCGTAATCGTCGCTAACTCGGTGCCTATTCTGTACGTGGCCCGGATGTTTTCCGGATTGGGATACGGCATTGTATACACCGTCGCACCTATGTACACTGGTGAAATTGCTACAAATGAAGTCAGAGGCGCCCTCTCCACTCTCATTACGCTAATGAATAAAGTGAGTGTCGCGTTACGATTTACACAAGCTTGTTTAAGTGGCAGATAGTTAACAGTTTAAATTTACATTTAAAGTAGATTCAGATTCAATTAGGTTCAAAACTCTAATTGATTTCAGATTTCAATCCGGAATCCTATTTTGTTTTTAGAATTGAAAATCACACATAATATTTATCATAATTTAGTATGTCATAATTATTATAATTGCACATTGTTTTTAATGGTGATATAATAATTCTTATATAATAATTCTTATGTATGTCTCTGAGCTCCTAAAACGCTGGACAGTTTTTTTTTTTTTTTTTTTCATTTTCGGAAAGGACGTCTATTGGGTCCGCTTGTATAATATGATATTTTATAAGCACTCTTGCAAAGCCTTTTTTCTTTAAATTAACTTGAACATAGACAACTTATCCTCATTACCTCATTAAATTAAAAAGATTATTTTAATTGGAAATAATATCATTCCGTTCATTTTTGTATCTGCAAATAATTCCGATGAACGCACGAACATGAAAACGTGACTCACTGCCTTAATTACACATTGCATGATTTCTGCGTATTTCATATAAATTGCACTAGATTGTTATGTAAACATAATAAGTAAACGGAAGACATATAAGACAATTTTATTGCGTATTAAAACCATGAAACTAAAGTTTGAAGCATCATGACATTCAGATAGTAAATACACATTTCCAACCAAATGCAGACCGTTTCGTGAGTAAGGTGACTTGTCTTAGCATTTGCCAAGTATTTCTGAGGCCAATTATATTTATGTCTACTTCATACAAAAGTCACAGTTTTGTGTATTCATCGTAAATTAAATTTTTATCATTTTCTATTTTCAGATCGGTATTCTCGCCCAATATTGCATTGGACCGTACGTCTCGATGAGAACGCTCGCCGGGATAAACTTGATCCTACCCATTTCGTTTATAATAAGCTTTATATTCTTGCCGGAGTCACCTTACTACTATCTCAAATTCGACCGAAGTGAGAGGGCCGAACGAGCCCTAAGGAATCTGCGAACTGGCGACATCAGAACCGAACTAAAAAACATTGAAATCAACGTTCAGGAGGACATGAAAAACAGAGGCACATGGTCAGACCTTCTCACTGAAGCTACGAACAGAAAAGCCATGTGGATAAGTATCGGTGTGTTTACTATCCAACAATTGTGCGGCAGCGCTGCTGTCGTTGCTTATGCCCAGCCTATATTTGAGCTCACAAAGAGCCAAAGCAACAACAATATCTCACCACATCATCAATCAATGTTAGTCGGGTGTGTCCAAGTAGCTACTTGCGTACTCTCCGTTATGTTGGTCGATCGGGTCGGAAGGAAACCTCTCCTGCTGCTCTCTGCCGTCGGTGTGGGACTTATGAATGGCACCCTGGGCACATTCTTCTACTTCTACGATGCGGAAAATGAAGTCATTAAGCATATTTTGTGGCTGCCACTAGTCGCAATACTTATCTACATCGTGTGCTACGCCATCGGGTTGTCTACTGTGCCCTACGTCATCATTGGAGAGATGTTTCCTACCAACGTCAAACTGTATGCCTCCTGCGTCGCTCATATCTACACCGGTATCTCAATGTTCTCAGTTCAAAAACTCTTCCAGGTAAATATATTTGCTTGAATTTATTAATTGTCCATCTCCTAAATGTAATAATATAGTCTAATTTGGTGCAGACTATCACGTGTCATTGAAGATTTCTAATCTGTTTGACAAGTAGGTATTCTTACTATGTTTTCCTTCACCGTTTTAGCAAGTGATCATTATTTCTATCCCGCATGTGGAAATGTCCAAAATAAATATAATACATATGGAAAATACGCGGAATCGCAAAAAAATATATAGTGACTTGTATTTGTAATACAATCTTCATAATATAAAAGGTACAGATCTACTTATTTTGGTGAATAAATTTATGAGTTAAGAAAGACTAGCTTATTTTTTCTGAAATAACTGTATGTAAATCTATAAATTATATAAAATCTATTACATGCGCTTATTTTACAATTTTAATCAGTATTTACAGAATATCAACAAATTTATTGGGATTTAGTTACTTTAAATATATTATTTCTAATAATAAATTACAATAATATTATATATTATAATATTATAGATTTAAAATATTTTTGAAAATACTAATTTTGTATTAGTACTAGCGATCCGCCCCCGGCTTCGCACGGAGTTGAAATCTATACATATAATAAAATCGTAAACGAGCCGTATCTGTACATGAAATATAAAAAAATATAAAAAATAAAAATTGTACACGTTGTAGTTATATTACCGAGGTCAAAAAAATATTTTTTGGAATTTTTGTCTGTTTGTGCACGGTCATCTCAGAAACGACTTTACCGATTGCAATGCGGTTTTCACTGATGTATTGTAACAAGCTTCCCGTAACATTTAGTGTTAGTTTCATTCCAATCAGTTTACAAGCAAAAAAGTTGTCTTCAAGTGGACCGTCAGTCTGTCTGCCAATTTTAACAAAGTTACGCCTTATACCTTATACCGAATACCTCGCGTACGAAGTTGCGGGCTCAGTTAGTTTTCATAAATCCTTTCTTAGAGGATGTTATAAATAAAGCTGTGTTCCAAAAATTTTAGCTTTCTAGACTTAGTAGTTTTGGCTGTGCGTCAGACAAACAGTAAGTAGAGATGTAGCTATGAAATAATTTGAATGATAAGGCACAATTCGTTTCCCAAACTAGGCAGCCAGCGACAATCCACTTTTCAGAATCACATGGAAATAGTTATCAACATAAGCGAGAGATGTCAGTGCCACCTTGCCCTAAATAAGCGTGTTCAGTTGGCTACACTGTGACTATTGTCCTCCACTTTTGCTATTATTTCAATCCAGATAATTGATGTATGTAATTGTCTTCTGGTTTCAGGTCGTGGGTGATGCTTACGGGGTTCACGTCGTGTTCTGGGGCTTCTCAGCGTTCTCCTTATTGGGTCTGATATTCTTACTCATCGTACTTCCGGAGACGAAAGGCAAATCTTTCGCATCGATTCAAGCACAGCTGAAGAGAGACGTGGCCCGCGACAGCGCCAGCAAAGTCATGACCGTGGAGTATTAACTAACTTGGAGGAGTGCTCTAGCATAAGTGCGTAACTATTGTATTAGGGATCAAGTCGAAATGAAACTTAAGGATATTGTTACTTAAAATTAATGTAATGATAGTGTTACAAGTTAGGTTCGTACAGTTTTTATAATACAGAAATTATTTACATAAGGCATAAAGCGTTATGTTCATAAGGACCGCATAAGGCTGTAGACGGATAACGGCAGGGGAAGTAGAGTTGGAATAAGGTAGGCGGCCCCGGAGAAGGCGGTGAAGTCTTCCGGGTCGTAGTCCGCTGGTAAGCTGCGCGACGTCACAACGCTCGAGTACAGTCGCGCAGAGTGCTTCGGGGTGCGCGTTTTGTTCGGACTCTTGAAGTCGACCAAGTACAGACCGAAGCGGGACCTGCATTGCATTTACAAAGTGATGAGTGAAAATATATTTGAAACACAGTTTCGCAGATTTTGTGTTTTATTAAATCCTTAAAAGAAAAACGAATTCTAGCTAAATTCAGTCATCGCACATTGGTTTGATAGGAATATGCAAATTAATTTTATAAATCAGTTGATCCAAGATGAAATGTAATTTCGCTCATATAAACTAATTTGTCAATCAATACTCTGTGCAATCTACGAACCTAGTATCTGAAATAAGAGCACGTGTGCTGTTATGTTTCAGTCAGTAAGTAGAGAATCCCTTCCTAGAATTGCTTGTGTTAATAAGAGACGGTAGTCACCTACCATCGAGTGCACCGTCAGCTTGTCTGAAAAATTGACAATACACTGAAAGGTTGTTTGGTCGATTAAAGCAGAAAATGACTCATAAAATTGTTCTTCAAGTTGATTATCAACGACATAAAAATAACACCTACGTGGTGAATAATTACTCGTAGGTAATTAAGCACCGACTTGATCATTAAGTTACACTTGAAACACAATTGCCCTTTAATGATGTAACACAGACAATAGACTTAATTTATCGTCTATACAAGTACACCTGTACCGGGTTGGATTGTAACCAATTATATAGTATTCTCAGTTCAACGAGTAGCTTGCAGTGAAACGCTAATAATCAACTTATTTATACCGACTAAGCTGATATAATACTTAAACTATATTTTCTCTGGAAAATTGCTTGAAAAGTAACAATAATATTATCCTAAGATAATATTCTTAGAGATAATATTTGTTTTGTTATCAAACTATATTTAATGCACCACTGATAAGATACCAGCAACTCTAGTTGTCTATTTAGCTTTTAATCTGTTCAAACACAAGAAATATCTTTAAAGTGGGTAAATAAACTTGAAGTAAATCTTTGTATATAACAAAAACATGTTACTTGTACATCATCAGGAAGACTTTTCTTTTAGCTAAAAAAAAATATTTTAGAATTCATTAGAAATGTATAGGGTTATTGCCCTATACATAAGTATAGGGTTCAAAATGGCGGTTCAGAAAAATTGATACTAAAGAAATAAAAAGTGGAACTGGAAAATTTTCCTCGTGTCAATAGATAAATAGATACCTAATTACTTTATGTTATTTAGTTACATTGAGCATACTCAGATGTCACGCGTTCCAATAAAAGTTATGTTAATTACGTTCGGTATACACAGGTGTCACTACGTTTTATAAGTTCAAATAGTTCATTTTATTTAATATGGTATATAAACGACCTAAATCCTACGTTTCATTTAAAGTTGTTAGATACCGCAACATCGTACGCGTAGTGTTCGGTATACCAAGTAACTTTTTGACTGTAAATCAATTGGAATGAAACAAAACACTAAATGTCTTACTACATGAATGAAAAACGCATTCAGATCGGTTAAGCCGTTTCTGAGATTAGCGTGCACAAACGCACAGATAAATCTAACAGTCAAAAATTCTAAAAACTATTTTTTTGACCTCAGTACTATAAGTTCAACGTGTACAAATTGTTTTTTTGAAAAAATATTTAATGTACAGACACGGCTCGTTTACGATTTTATTATATCTATAGATAATAATATTTAAAGTAGTTTATGACATTAGAAATGAAATAACAATATATATCTTATAAATACAAAATGAATAAGATGTTGTATATTTATTTAAAGTCAATGTTAAGATTTATATTGATAGCAACATTGTTTATGTACTTACACATATACACATAGTACGTATATAGATCAGAACATTTATGGTCTGTGTAACCCAGTCAATTATAGAAAGGGATTGAAAATGAAGGCGCTTGTGTTTGCCTCTCTCTCAGAAAATAGTGATGTATTTTTTATATGATAAAAAAAAGCTCAGAAAAAATTCGTACGTGTCGGTAGGATTAGTTGCAAGGGGTTGTTAGTCATTACTATGTCCTGCACAATATTTACTAAATCATTCTCTGATAGTATTGATTCTCTTCCTAAGCTTTTTGTAATTTCCTTTGCGCGTTAATAGATCATTCAGTCAACATCTTTAAATGCATTCTCTCTAAATGTCCATTTATAAAACGACAACACGGATATGTAGTTCAAAATTGTACATAAGGTGAAGTACCAAATCGTACGCTTAAAAATTAATTTATATGCTAACAGTACGAGTAGATATACATGCAAAGCGCCGCCAAAAGGTTGTCAGAAAGGCTGTCGTCCACTTGTAGGTAGGTGATTATAACTTCATGATCGCCTATAACACAAGCAACGTCACAGGTGCTGCAAGTGCACTGCCGATCATAGTAGGATTACGGATAGGGGATTAAGAAGGCATCCCTCTGGCATCCCTTACTCACTCACCTAAACACCGAACACACATGCTCTTGTTTCACGGTGGTCTTCTGTAAAGGGGTGGTCACTGCCCCCAGATGGACTGTCGGAACGACTACGAAATGCAGTGTGCCCTGCCACTAATATACTTTTTCAACTTCATGTCAAAATTTAACTATCCAATCAGTATTAATAAAATACATGTTTATAACAATATAAACAAAATAATATTAGGAAGTTATAGATATTAGCAGTCTAGTTTTGTTTAGATCTACATTTAAAGCAATTATGAATAGTTAAGTATTTACTGTTTGGATAAGTAAAAGTTCTTAAGAATCATTCTACAATAATAGTTCTTAGGAAGAGAGTGCCATCTAGTGTGAAATTTAAATGGAATGCTGCTTAGCTGCTGCTGAACATTTTCTGTAACTGAACCTTTGATCGTTTGATCGGTTGTGGGAAATCTCTGCTAGATGTCGCAAGTTGTAGTAATAAATAATTTTAAATATTTAAAACAACTCACATATTTTGTAACAAAAAAAGTTTTTCGCAAATAAAATTAGGTTTATGAGAAAAAATATTCTGAAAACTTTTAATGGCGGCAGGGCACACTGCGTTTCCAAATCGTACACAAACACCCAGTGGTAACCACCCTCCTACAAGAGACCACAATGAAATAACTGCATATGTTTCGATGAGTAAGGGATGGCAGAACCCATTTCCCTATCCCTCCCTAATCCCTAATCTTTAATCCTACTGTGGTCGCGTCGACAACGTATTTACAGTACCTACCCGTGTTGCTTGTATAAATAGGCGATGGTAACCACCTACCATCAATTCGTCAATCAGCGTACCATTAAGTCGACCTTTACATAAAAAAACCTTCATAAATTTTAATAGGTACAATCAAATACATTCATTCGAATTTTGCGGCTAATAGCTAAAGAATGTAGAGACCTAATAAAAAAGAAATATATCTTTTATATTTATTATAGATTATTTTATTTTATTTTCAGATCATCAAAATTCTGGTTTTAAGATCACTTAATATGTTAGGTGAGAGTATAATTTATATTATCGCATTTTGAGTAATTCAACATGAAATTAATTTTCGAGATACATTGGACCATTAAAATACGAAATACTGTATTTTATTTCATAATCAATATACGAGTACCTAACTAACACAGAACAAATTAATAAATTATAGACATATCACAGAAAACTATTGCATAAAACGTGTGATAATGCTAATAATATGTTTAAATTATATTAGACCTTGTTGATTGATTTATTGCGTTCAATAATAACCACGATTCCATTGAAATATTTTTATGATTAAACATTACTATGACGTTGAATCTGCCCGAGATAAAAACTTATTGCCTTTAATACTCCATCACATTAGGATTATATTCTCGAATTAAGTTAGCTAAATATGTCAAAGTCTGCACAAATAAAGGTCATTACTAGCTTTATTTGATTAAACGGATTCAGATATCAGCCTGTTATCACAGTTTTACAAAACTGTGCTATTATTTTCCTAATATTTTATGACAGCGCCTTGTCTTGCTTCCTACGGGAGTGATAACTCGTTACGTTACGATTGTAGGTGGACAATCACCAAGACTAAACACACCAACTGTTTGGTCTCCAAAATAAGTACTTACAGAATTGTGTTATGGCATAACCCTACAACGGACTGGAGGTGAAACCCTGCACACTCAGGATCAACTTTAAAAATATTACCAAAGTAGGCCCTGCCGTTGGACCCCTGACTCAGAGCGCTAAGGTAAACTTAGCCACTCGACCTATGGATCCATTCTAGACAATTATAATCATGTCAAATCCACCAAAAAGGCTCCAAATAATGAAAACATAAAACTAAGTCAGGCGCATTCGTGAAATGAAAGAATTGTTGCTTTGAGCCACCGTCTCCGCTAAATTACATTGTGAAAATATTACCTACTTACATTAATGGGGCGATTAATTTGAACTGATCTGAATTCATTAATGCAAAGATAATTGCTAACTTTAAAAACCAGAACCAATCGCGCAAGTTGCAGTAAACAAAAAAAATACGTCGACAATTCAAAACAAATTTAAGAACATAAATCAACAAGTGAATAAAACAAAAGAGTATTTATGTAAGCTCATATAAAAATCAAAGAAACAAGAGCAATAATCTTTGAGGCTTTTCCTCGCAAGATTTAAGGAAAGATATTAAAGAAACCATTAGTTTTGAGTTTAAGCTTAACATTTGTTTGCAGGTTCATAACTATTCTTTTATATTTTTTCCTGGCATGTAAATATTTTTAGCTTGATATAGTCTCTCTCAATCATAATCTTCGTGTTGTAATTTGTTACTGCTAATATCCGGTACAAACCAGTATTTAATATGTACCTAGTCAAGAAGGTCAACTTTGAAATAATTTTATTATTTCAACCTGGGAGTTGAGTTGAGATGTAATTCGCTAAAGGTTCTTACACTTTTGCCAGAGGGGTCGCGATCACTTTGTAGCAACACTGTTAAGGACAAATGTTACATTCCTTACGATCTTCTCTATGTTCAATTTGAGCCACGAATTTAAGACTTTTAAGACCTGATTTAGTTTGCGCATTTGATGTGTTTTAATGCCAAAAATTAATCTCCAAAAATACTTACACATATCCGTCGTCCCATTCGAAATTGTCCATCAAACTCCATGCGAAGTATCCGGACACGTTGCTGTGGTCCTCGTGAATGGCGTGAAGTAAAGCGTTCAAATAGTGACTGTAGTATGACACACGCGCTTTATCCTCAATACCGTCGAAGTCTGCGTATCCATTCTCTGTCACTATGATGGGAACGCCTTGATATGTCTTAGTGATCCATTGAAGTAATCTTCGGAAACCAAAAGGTACTACCTGCGAAGAAAATATGAAACTTTATTCACTCGTGGCTGCTGCTGAGTATCACATAGGTATCACATTGCAAATAAAAAATTTACTCTAAAGGTAGGATTAGAAATGTTTCATTTTCTAATAACAGTAGAATGATCGATACACAACGTTCAGAAGTTTCGAATTTATGTACTGCTAATCTGAAGGAGATGTATTGTGTAATAGGGTTAACATATCAAAATTTCATAGCGTCACCTTGAGCCAGCTTGAGGATGATTTGGAAGGCCAGCTGTCATCTTGTACTCTGATAATACCGACGTCGTTTTCATGAGATGGAATCGCACCCACTTCTTTGTCGGCCATCGTCAATAAATACGTTGTGTAATGATTTAGTCCAAAGAAGTCAGCCGTCCCCCGTATATAGTTCACTTCCTCCGGTGTAAATTTAGGTAAACGTGATCGACTATGATTTTGCTGTCGACTTTTATCGTCAACTAATTTTATAAGTTCTTGTGGATAATTTCCTTCAGCTGAGAAAATTGGATGAGCGTACCAACCGACCTGTGAACAATAGGTATATAAAATAATTACATTACCTACGTAAACCACAGATCAAAGGAGTATTGTCATTATGTTTCAAGATAACATCATCTTATTGTGAAAAACCCTTCAATCTGTTCCACTTCACATAGATGTCAAGGCTTTTAAAACAACTACTCAATACGTCTTTATCAAATACAATTATGAAGAATTATCGACTATAATCATTATGAATGGATTATAATTCACAGTATTAAAATATACTGTTTAATTACTAATCAGATTTGAGACAATAGACTGTTGTATTGTTCCTGGAATATTATGCAAGTGTTGATTATAATTAAGACAACTAGGGAACGGTTAAATTCCTTGGGACTAATAATTTTAATTATAAAAAAGGGATGGCAAGCACAATGGTCTAGCTAGGTAGCTTCTGGCAGTTACAAACACAATCAACACTAGTGGATATAAGTGCATTACCGATCCTGATAGGAGAGAAAGAGTTAACTGGCATTCCTTAAAGTCGCACAGAAACACAACCGCACCATCCCCTTCAATAAGAGGGTGGTTATTGCCATCAATAAATACATCATACATGCCGTGCCATGCCATTACCAAAAAGATTTTATTTAGATAAATTATGTAAAAGAAGAAACTATACAGGGAAATACATACGTGTGTTTTTAAATACAACTCAGCTGCATATTTGTCTCTTGAAGTATTTGATTTTGGCTCTGCCCAGTTAGAATCCAAGGAGATTCCCATCATTCCCGTCATACCTGAGAAGGGAAACAGAGGAATAGCAAATATCTCGCGGCGTAAATCATAACAAGAGATTGCTTTAAAATAATTTCGCATACCTTTCACTTGACGATAATGCTCATTGTATAAATGGTAAACGCTAGCATGGGCCTTCAAAAGGTTGTGGGTGCATAAGTACTCAGCAATACCGTGACGGTTCAGCGCCGGTGCTCTGTACGTACCGCCATAGCCTTCCAAACATGTTTGCATCGGTTCATTGAAAGTCACCCAGTACTTAACTTTGTGGGCAAAATGATCGAACAGAACCTTAGCGTAATCAGTGTAATAATCGATTATGTGCGCATTGGCCCATCCACCAATATCTTGCAGTTTTTGGGGGAGATCCCAATGATATATTGTGACCATAGGCGTCACGTTGTATTTCAATAATTCATCTATTAAGTTATCGTAGTACTTAATTCCTAGTGGATTTATATTGTTCGCTAAACCGTTCGGTAATACTCTCGGCCAAGAAATAGAAAATCTGTAAATATTTACGCCGAGTTCGTGAACCATTTCAGCGTCACGTTTGTAGAGGCGGTACGAATCAGCCGCGACGTCAGCGTTCGTATGGTCTTTTACGAAGTTTGGATTTGTATGTATTAAATGGTCCCATATACTTTCGGATTTTCCTGAAATTAACAAACAATTTATTATTTTGTGAATACATTATGTATAAGATCTTTTGTGTAGTTCTATGAAGTCGGTGTGTTATGAAGCTTTTGTGTACAGACAGTGGTCCTACGTTAACAGTAGGAAAGACGTGACCTATCATTTCGAGAGGTCCGAGTTCGATCCCCGGTCATGCCATGTACCAATGGTTTTTTTTTTTTCTTTTTCTAAAAAGCTTAAGTGCATATTTACTTACTGCTCTCAAACGGCGAAGGAAAACATCACGAGGAAACCTGCATACGCCAAAGAAGAAATTCTAAAGCGCATGTGAAGCCCACCAACACGCACTGGGCCAGCGTGGTAGCCCATACGCCCTTGTTGACAGGGTAGGTCTGTGCTCATGCAGGGGGGACATATAATAGGCTGTTGATGATGAGACGAAGCTAACTGTCCAACTTAAAAACTTAGTCATAGTTGGCTTGAACTTCTATAATTTATTTTAAAAGAAGTGGGACAACTGCTTCCAGGCGGACTGTTGAGTTTTTGACAGTTACCTACCGGTATACTATACATACCTACCTACAGGTGGATTTTTTTAATTGCATCTGGTGGGAAATTACTCTAAATACTGGAGATAGCAAATTTTACTCAAAGAAAATTTTCTTTTAATTTTCAAGGGAGAATATTCAATCAAGGATTTTTGAACGCTTTCTACACCCGGGAATCAAACCGCCTAAAATCTGAAAAAAACAATACCTGTACTTTTATTATATTAATCGATAGGGTCGTCAGAATGAAATAGAGATTCAAACATGGTGAATTAAATGAAAGGAAAATCAAAAATAAATAACGTTAAAGATAATTGTTAATTACTAACATAGTATAATCCGATGGACCCTTTGACCATTTTTTTATCTCATCCCATAAAAAAGTAAAAGTTTTTAAGTTATTTTAAAAGTTTAGATTTCATGGTTTTCCTTTTTTCTTAAAACCTTTGAATGCAGTTAATTTTTTCTTTTAAAAGATAAAAGAATGTTTCCTTTGAGTAAAATTTACTACCAAAAGTATTCAGAGTACCTAAATTCCCTCCAGGTGTGGTTAATAAAATCCAGCCTGTATACTCTACCACTACATAGTTATAAATTATAAAACGCTCATGCCTTCACGTTACTTCATTACATGGAGAATGCCTGTCATTTAAAAGTTAAAAGTCCTTATATTTATGATTGTATCTAGTTACATTTCGCAATCTAAAGAAATATTTCAATAATATTTGAAGGTGGTCAACATTTTCATACTGTCACTAAACAATTTGTAAGTTGACTATAAAAAACGAACAGATCACGTTCATCGGTCACGTGCGACTTACCATCTATATTCCATGCTCCTTCGATTTGCGCAGCTGCCGTTGATACGCCAAACACGAAGTCTTTTGGAAACGTGTAATTGGTTTTCAAGCCGCCAGCTAAATTAAATATTTCAGCATTCCTGGAATAGTATATTTCATTACAAGTGCGGAAAGGCTGTCATTGCAAAGAGTTCAGACAAATGTCTACCCGAGCCGAGGCGCAGCCGAAGGCGAGGGTTGACAGTCGGAACAAGTTGCAATGACGGTTCCGCACGTGTACTGAACGACTATTTTTAATACAGTTGCGAAAAAATGAAGCAATTTAATAAAACAAACAACTAAACTCGCAAAGAAAATTTCTGGAAAATGGCGCCAACCGTAGAATATAAGCAGAGATTTTTTTTCTTCAACCATTCTGGTAGGCAAAGGAAACTATGCCCATACAGCCAAGTCTTCAGTAGAATTTTTTTATTGATTTGAAATGAAAATGAAATTTAATGAGATGATATGAAATGAAACCTAACCTAACTCATTAAATCAAATCATTAAATCTGATATTGAAACAAATTCGTAGCTTCTTTTTAGAAATATACGTATTTGCATGAATCATAAAAACTTTTTAGTAAAAACTTCATGGTTGGTTTTTCTTTTTAATAGACATTATTTTGACAGTTGGGAAAGAGAACGCACGAGTGCGGGAAATGTAAAAAAAAAGCACGAGTGTGTAATAGCCCACATCCCGAACGCTATACGTCCCTGCAATACACCACTTTTTGAGCAACTGTATTAAAAAATATTTTTTTATTATTATTCCATTGTAAATACTAATTAGTATACTTGTGATTGAAGGAGAAAGGAAAATAGCGCTTGTAAAGTTGGATAACTGTGAATAAGTATATACGGCAATCGCTATCTGACCTACCTGACGATTAGGTATCTCAAATTTAATCTCATTATGATATTATTTTCTCCTTCAAATCTCCTTCATATTAAACATATCTAATTAATTTTTATTATACCTTATAAAATGTGTGCCTTATAAATGTTATAAATTTATTTGCTATACATAATTAGTCTGTAATTAGACGTAAAATTATAGTATTATAATTCAGACTCCTTAAATAATTATTTATAATGATGTTTTTATTATTATAAATAATAAATTTGGACTAAAAATACAATATTTCCCCATATAACACTCATTTCTCTTTTCTTACTAATTGTGCCCACAAATTCGTACGCATTGAAAAATGAAAATAATATGAAAAATGAAAATATCTGAGCCCGCAACTTCGTACGCGTGGTATTTATTCGCTCAGAGTAATAATAAGTACGCTAGTATTCGGTATAGCGCGTAACTTTTTTGTTTATAAACCGATTGGAATGACCTTAAATGTTACGGAAAGCTTGCTACAATACATCAGTGAAAACGGCATTCAAATCGGTTAAGCCATTTCCGAGATTAGCGTGCACAAACGCACAGACAAATAGACAACAATTCTAATAACTTGACCTCGGTTAAGTGTACAAATTGCTTTTTTTTTTTTAATTTAATGTGAAACACGGCTCGTTTATGATTTTATTACATGTATAGATATGCCTGACATCTTTATCGCTGTGACGACGGTGGCGACGAATTTTTTATATTTTTAGACGATCCCTCGGGAACCTTACATTTTTCCAGGATAAAAAGTATTCTAAATGTTAATCCAGGTAATAAACTATCTGTGTGCCAAATTTTATTCAAATCCGTTAAGTAGTTTTTACGTGAAAGAGTAACAAACATCCATCCTCACAAACTTTCGCATTTATAATACCTATTAAAGTAGGATAGCACCAAAACGTATAAAAAAGTAAATCTATACGTATAAAATCGTTTGTCCTGTCTGACTATCAACGCACAGCCAAAACGACTTTTTATTTCTACACGATCCCTCGGGAACCTAACATTTTTCCAGGATAAAAAGTATCATCTATGTTAATACAAGTAATAAACTAGCATCCATATCCGTTCAGCCATTTTTGCGTGATTCAGTAACAAACATACAAACTTTGGCATTTATAATATTATTAGGATTTGACTTGATCCAATGTCTTACTAAAAATAAAGTTATACAAAACTCTGAAAACAAATTGTTCAAGCAGGGCTTTATTTTTAGCAGCAATAACGTTGTAATAGTGTATTGAACAATCAGCTGACCGACACTCTGTCTCTGTTCGTCCACACCAAGGTCGACGGGACAGAAGTCGGCAGAACATTGAACTAGGTCCATTTCACAACTGGTACTTATCTATCTACAGCAACTGCCGTCTTTACATCGACCATATCGTCTACAATTACTTTATGAATAGGAATGACCGAAGTGGATACTCCTTCGGCGATGTCTGTCTCTTTGAAATACTTTATGACGAAATCGTGAAACGCCGTTGGAAATATTTTAAACCTAAGCCTTTGAGCAATAAACTGTATACGCAATCTTAATTATTTTATGGTTAGACATTTATGAAGCGAGAATTGGAGATAATACACATAAGTAAGTGGTTTAGTTAAAGTCATAATCGTTTTACTATTATAATATTTGTTTTTAATTGTGGGTATTAATTTAAGCAGTCTGCGCGGCTTTTGTTAAAACGACTGCAAATTCTGGCCTCGCTGATAGCGTAACAAAATTTGTCAATAGAGAAAGTGGTAACAAGGTGGTAACCCTCGATAACAATTGGCTAAATGTTGTGTTGTTATAAAATAGAAATACATAAGTTTTAATTTTCTTGTCAATCAAAACATAATTACAGGCAAAATAAATAATAATCAATCCGAAAGTTAAAAAAAATTAGTTATGTAAGTCCTGTAACTTTCAAATTGAAAGCCTAATTTGTTAAGTTTGATATTATGATATACACGTAAGTAGCGATGTGAAAACGAAAATTATATAATTAATTCCAGCTAACTATGTCATTGCCAATATACGAGTCTGGGCTCGTTTCCACCAGGAAAACCTTCATCACCTTCCGCGTAAGTTTTACGGAAAAGGACTCGTGCATTCCTTTAACGACTTTATACATTTTTTTTTCTGTATTTTTATTAAAGCTTATGTTAAATTATGTACTTCCAATTACTAGACAAGTCATTAAAGTTTATGCAATAATATAAAAACTGCAAGGTTAGTAACGATAATGACACAGTAGTAAGCTTTCATTATTAGCCATTAATTAACTCATACTGCGATTTGTTACCTTATACCAAAAGAAAATGAAATATTGCCTTTTAACTGCTTATGATGTAAATTAATCATTGTGTCCTTCTGTTACTTTGACATAATTTGACTAAGAAACTTTAACTACTGCCACAAATTATTAGGTTAGGTATAGAGTGACTTAGCTTGCCTTAAACGGGCCCTCTATATCAAATTTTGTCGAGGGGCCCTTCTACTTGACTGTGGCGTAGTCGAAATAGACGAGGTAAAGATTTTATTTACAAAAGAAATTAAAAACTCAATGCATTTGGACTCTAAACTCTACAGTGCACAATACACGGGGCGGTAAACGGTCCGGGAACGGAAAAGCGGGAACTGAATATTTTCCGGGACGTTTCACACAGAATACCGCGCTACCGCTGCGGGAAAGCGGCGTAGTATTCCCCTCAAATTAGCAACGCTGAGTTCAACGGAACACAGCTACGCTCCCGTAAACGCATCCACCTGTTTGTGATAGCGGTGAAACCGCACCGAGTGCACGGGCGGGAACAGCGGCGCGAATCTTGGTGTCTTTTTATATTTGCAGTGCCAAGTCTGACCGCACGCGTGTATGAAGCTTCTCAAACTTCGCGGTACCTACCTAAAAACATGGATCAAAACTTGATTTCATTACCAGAAAATTCGTTTTTTAATTGATATACTTATGACAGTTCTATTCGAGTGTCGTGGAGCTTGGTTTTGCCAAATAGCAGTGCGACGTTGTACTGTGGATATAAATTCCTCTGTATCGATTTCCATGTTGTCGCGGGTAGATCAAAAATTTTTAGAATTAGACACGAACTTTTAGAATCATTAGAATCGCCCCGCGACAGGCACGTTACTCGCGCCCGCGTCCGTCTCTGCAGAGTGCAGACCCCATGCGCGCGACCACTGTGAAAGCAAGAGACGTCTACGTACATTTGAAGTACATGCAACCGCTCCGGCACTAGGGTTGCCATATGTCCGGTATTTAAGCGTACAGTCCGGTATTTTCGAGGCCTGTCCGGTAAAAAATAAATGGTCATACCGGACAGAACAATATTTTGAGGAAAGCTGTCACACACAAGCGCCTAGAAAAGTAGGCATACGAAATCCCTCAAACGCAAAACTCACGCGCGCTCCTCGCTCGCTGTCTGTATCTGCGTCTGCGGTCTATTTTAAAGAACGTGTTGTATCAAATAAAACACTATTGAAAGCGGTTGCGTCAAATGTAAAATATGTTAAAAAGAAGTAAAGTAGTAGGTACAGAACAGCATACATAAATTAGTTTTAGAAGAATGATTTAACTTTATTATTTGTTCATTGGAAGTCCCTATTATTTTCGTTAAACATACCTATCTAGTTTTTAGGTGATTTTATTTTTTTCTGAAGTTCCTACCTTTATTTTGTTAAGTAAGTAGTAGATTATAATATTCATACCATTGTTTAATAAAGACTTTCTCAAAGTTACCATAGTCTTGGCGACCACAATTTTATGACTGCATTATATTTTGTTACTAATTTAGTTGGTTTATGTGACGTAGATTAATAAATAAAAACTATTAGTATAAAAAACCCGTATTTTTTGCGAGCTAGCTTACACATATTTTATATTGTGTGATCTAATTAATTAGAGTTTCGAGTTCGCTTACATTATTATTAAGTTATTACTTTTAAAAAGTTCTGTACTGTTTATATTAAGCCTTAAAGAGAGAACAGTTTTTCCATACTTTTTTTTTTATTTGGATCGGCAGACAGGCTGACGGTTCACTTGATGGTGGCTACCGTCGCCTACAACACAAGCAACTTCAAAGCTGCTGAAAGTGCGCTGTCGCTGACGACTAGGCTGACAGTCAGCCTCTTTGCCGAGCTTTACTTCGAGAAAACCCTACTAAACATATATATATATATATATATATATATATATATATATTATGTTAAGGTCGGCAGACAGGCTGACGGTCCACTTGATGGTAGGTGGCTACCGTCGCCTATAACACAAGCAACGGCTAAACTGCTGCGCTGCCGACTGCAGTAGGATTAAGGATAAGGGATTAGAAAGGGGATAGGGAAATGGACTCTGGCATCCCTTACTCACTCACCGAAACACAACAGCACACGTGCTGTTATTTCACGGTGGTCTTCTGGGGGTGGTTACTGCCGCCAGACGGGCTGCCCAAATGACTGCGAAACGCAGTGTGCCCTGCCACTACTTAGCTATTACTTATGTTTATTACTCTTTTATTTATTCTGTTTTATTACTCTTTTTGTACTACTTGGCCGAACAGCAAGAGTTTGATTGAGCAACATTCTGGTCCTTCGCGCCGGATATGAACTGGCGACCAATAAATGTCAACAATCTGGTATTTATTAATTACTTACTTGTTTCTTAACGTTATATTTTATTACGATTATATTATATTAATTTTACATGATTGGAAGCATATCAATAAAAATACCAACTTAATGGCACACTTAGCTTACATTTCGAAAAAAAAATTTAATTTTAAAGTTTGCTGATTAAAATGACAAATCGTTTGCCTCTCTATGCTCACAGACGACCATAATAAAAAAGTGCTAAAAATTACTTAACAATTGCATTAACAGCAGCAGTTACGTTGTAAATAACACAATCATAGCGTGTCCTAGAGGTGAGTCACCTAATACTACAGTCACCATAATAGGGAGAATTTGAGGTATGGCCTTAAGGATTTTTGGTAGTAGCAGGGCATTGCGTTTCGTAATCATAAATTGGGCAGCCCGACTGGCGGCAGTAACCACCGCCTTACAGAATACCACCGTGAAATAAGAGCATACATGCTCTTGTGTTTCGGTGATTGAGTTTGAACCTATAACTAAATTTACAAGTGTAATCATAACCAAACTGTTCGAAAGGTTATTTATAAAATCGCTGATTAAGCGCTTGGATTAAGCGATAATAATTAAGCCTGGTTTTAAACGATTCTGATCGCATAAATTTTAACATTGTATAAATTGTGATTGTGTATAATAATTATAATTGTTAAATATATATTATTTTAAAGATTACAAAAAGAATTGTATCCTGAGTTTCTTCTTCTTTTCAGGATCCGAAACCCTGGTAATATATATAATCGACTTCAAAAAAGTGGATCTTGTTATCCTATTTTTGAGAAATATACGATTTTTTTTATTTGAATTCCAGAGCCCATTTAACTTAATGTTAAGTTCTATATGTTTAATGTTTCTTAAGTTCAGCACCTGTGCCGTTGCTTTTGTTTAACGGTCGGTTAATAGACAAGGACAGCTACTCACCACCACGAGAACTGTCAGCCTGACTACCGTTATTAATACATGTATGAATTATATTAAATCAATTTAATTTAACGCTCTATGTATTTCAAAATTCTGAAATACCTACACTACGATCATACTTTAATAAAATAACAAAATGTTTTCGAACATTTTGGATAATAATAAAAGAAGAACATTTCAGAATTCGAAAGGTTCCAAAAGCCAATAAATATAAATCTAAGACGGTCGTTGCAAAACTTAAACTTGTTGTTTGTAATTTAAACTGCAAAGTTTGCATAACTTCGAAATCAAAGTGATAAAGAAATTTTATTGTAATAATGTTTGTTGTAATTTGTAGTTACTCAAACCAAACACTAGACTTGCGTAATGCTAACTTAATCGCTGGGTATAGAAATAATACAGCTTTTTTGGCGTCTAGCTGAGTTAATAAAAAAGAGCAACCTTTTTTGCACGAGGATACGATTTTGTATCTTTTTTGATTAATTCAAACCTGTTCTCAACGCCACGGCAATATCAGGTATGGTTTTAATTATTTTTTGTTTAAATTCTTTTTTAATTTGTTGATAACTCTATTTTTAATAGTATCGAAATTTTTAGTTGGTACTAAGTAATTTGATAATTTACCCTCTCTAAGTAAATTAATAGATATTAAGTAACTAGTAAGACAGTGTTTTTACTGAGATGTTAACATAATATACTGCGACGTATCTTATAATATGTATTCATATTATTAAAAAAATTCGCTGTCCGCCTCTGTCTGTTTATCCGCTCCCTTCTTCAAAACCACCCGACAGATTTTTATACGGTTTTTACTAATGAAAATAGCGATAAATGAGAAAAAAAAATGCACTCGTGCGAAGCCGGAGGCGAGTCGCTAGTAGTATACTTATGTAACAAACGGTACGAAGTTGCGCATAAATTCTTTTTAAAATATTCTTTTTAAAAACTTATAATGATGCCTTTCTTATTAGATGAAAGGCAATTTAAAATTCCTTTAATATGTTTATAACTATGCCATAAAGTATAGTATTTGTAATTCTAATGGTAGGTAAGTAAAAAGTAAGTAAGTTTTAAAGAAAATAGTAAAACATAAAATTGTTTGATTTTTTTGTCTATATTCTGTTAGAATATAGACTTTCGTTTCTTTTTTGGAATTTTCTTTCAGTTTCTTCTCAAGCTTAGCGAAACATTTGCTACGCATTAATGGAGTGCCGTACGCCATGATATTCTACGCTTATTATATGAGAATTTTTTATGTATTGTAAAAAGCAGTTGTGTAACATTGTCTTGTAAATAAAAATACACGTTTTTTTATTAGCAGATTAGTCATGTTTCGACAATATGTACTCAGTAGCTATTAGTTTAAATTATTGTTATACAAAATTTAAAAAAAAATACAGCAACTACGCTGTAAGTAATTTCATTTCATAATTTCTACTAGTTTAAAAAAATTCTTCACATGAAGTGCCATCTTTTTTTTAGACCATTAAAATTTCCTTATTAGAATATAATATATAAATTTGTTATCTACTTATATTCTATATATTAAAATGAATCGCTAAATGTATTGCTAAGCGCAAAACTTGAGAACGGCTGGATCAATTCGGCAAATTTTTTTTTTTCAAATATTCATTGAAGTCCAACGAAGGTTTATTAAAAAATATTATCCGTGCAAAGTCGGGGACGGGTCGCTAGTGGGATTAATAAAATTGGTTTCAATAATGCTTCGTTTTTATTGTTCCCCAAAGTTAGAGCTTTCCTTATTTTTTTTAATTAAAACATAAATAAACGACAATATAATGGCTATTCATATTGACATTTGATTAATTAGAAAATTATTAAAAAAAATATGTAAAATGTTTTTGAAAAAAATTCCGAATAATTCTTTCAATAAAGAATTCAAAATCAGAAATATAAAATAGAAAAAATTACACATTTTTTTATAAAAAATATTATATACAAGCGGCCAGTCCCCGGCAAATTATATACACACACCTTTCTCTTTGATCGCTCTTTTCATTAGTGAAAACCGTATCAATATGCATTAGAAGGTTTAGAAGTAGTTAGCGGAGAAACAGACCTGCGCGGACAGCAACTTCAATTTATAATATGTAGAGATACCGTATGTATTATAATATTTTTATAAAAATATTAAAATACAAAATTAAACTTACCCTTTAAACAATAAAGAAGTCAACACTAATAAATAAAAATACGATTCCATTTTTTTTTAAATTACACTACCTAAATCTATTTAAAATATCACTGTATATCACTGCGAGGCAAAAAAAATAATTTACTTTAAAAAATCTAGAGTTCTTTACATGGCTACGAAGTTAAGGGTGGAAGGGAACGTGGTGATTGTGCTCAAGTATAGTTGAAGGCGATTCTTATTATTCGTACGTGCAGCACGAGCGGCCAACCACCGCTCACTGTCTGCAGACTGCGCTTGAGTTCGCAATAAACACTATTATATGTTGACACTCAATTGTCAACTAATATAATACAATGATAAGGGCCTGTACCTAAAACGTCATCACTTGCTAAACATAAAACCACTCCCGCTATCTGAACCGACGGTCTTGATTGATTTTAGCATCTTAAATAAATGGTGTTTCATCATCCTGTGGTTTCTCGCGAAATGTTGTATTTTATCCTGTAAATCTTTCCTTTAATGTAGTAATCCAAGTTAGGAATTGGGAGAGCATCTAATATCTTAAATAACGTAAACATAATTACAAATAACAGTAGGTATTACAAAAATATAAATATAATAATCTTCTATATCTATACATATAATAAAATCGTAAACGAGCCGTGTCTGTACATTAAATATTAAAAAAAAACATTTTATATAGGTACCTACATTGTATGTTACCGAGGTCAAAAAATAGTTTTTAGAATTTTATTTGTCTGTGCGTTTGTGCATACCTAATCTCAGAAACAGTTTAACCGATTTGTTTAACCGATTTTAGCAAGCTTCCCGTAACATTTAGTGTTTGTTTCATTCCAATCGGTTTACAAACAAAAAAGTTACGCGCTATAACGAATATCACACGTACAAAGTTGCGGGCTCAGCTAGTCTATGAAGTGACCGATAAATACAAATGCAGCCTGATAAAGACACATATCGCTGTAGTCTAAAAATAGATTCTGTCTCTGAAAAAATAAAAATGTCATAGTTTTTTTTTATATTACTTATTCTTTAACAGTATTTCGAAGGCCACGAAGGCATTCAAAACACAAGACATTCAAAAATGCAAAGATTACAATATTGTTATAATATATTTTATTAACTATTAACGAAATCTGAGATATGAAAACATTATTAACGTGGCTATTAGAAATTGGTACTTTGAAAGTACATTGAAAATTATAACTGGATTGTTTTTGTTTAATTCTAACATTCTTTAAATGACACAATAATATGATTAAGTAAGTTAATTTCATAATACATTTTACCAACATTTTCTCGATTTACGTATGCATAAATTGGTTTGGCGCTAACAGAAGTTCGCATGTGTATTCGCAACGAAGGTCATAGGAAACAAGTAATGAGTGTCGCATTCAAAGTATCACAAAAAGAAACAAGTTAATGACTGTGCACAATAGTGGCATCGTCTTGTCAGAACGAACAATACGAAAATAATCTCCATAATTGGCTATTCAAAGAAATACCAAAATGTTGCTAATGGTCGCTTTTTTTTTCTTCTTGAAGTCAATGAATTCTCACATCACACGGTTTAAGGATAACTCATATATTATTGTTTATTATTATGGAATAATATGTTTTAATCGCATTTTTGATCGACCGGTGACGGTTCCAAGACTAAAACCACACCCATCTCGAAGGGTTTTTAGTGGGTGGTGAATCAAGAAGAGTAGTTAAGACAGACTTACCGGTAAATTATATTGCTACTTCGCCTGCTCGACTCGCGCTGGTTCATTCTCCACCACAATACTCAGAGTTTTTTGTTGATTAAAGCGTTCTTTTATTCTTTGAAATTCAACGTTTATCCGGAAGGCCCGTTTATGTTACACAGCGTTTATCTGACTAAATTATCACACACTACACACACTAATAGCGGACAGGCATAAGACCGCGTGTTGCGAGCGTTGCGACGACTTGGAATGGTCTATCTTGAATTTAGAGGGTAGAAAAGCTAAGAAAAAATAGGTATAGGTAGTTAAGAGTGCAATGCGATCGTTTGAATGTGTGTGTAGAAACGGCGCCAACAATGGGTAAAAGTCCCACATAACGTCTATACGCATTTGCATTGCATGGGACATTTAAAGATTTCTTCTCTCGTAAAAAAAAGTAAAAAAAAGTATCTAAAACAGAAATTTTAATATTTTCAATCTATTGAAAAAATTTCTACTTTTTTAATAATGAAGATTTTTTTTCTATTTAACTTTTACAATATAGTAGGTTGAGGTGCTTTATATCAGTTAACCTTTAAGGTTAAGATATTGTTATAAAGCAAACTCAAAATCCTTGATTGTAGGTTTATATTGTTGCCTATATAAACACAAGTAAAGCTAGAAGAGTAGCAAATGCGCTGCCGTGTAGGTACTTGTGTTCATTCGCAATAATTTAAAAACTCTACTGTCTAGACAACATTCAAATTCTTCGCACTCACCCAACCGTTCGGTGTCAAGTTGTCAACCCAATCTGTCGCCGTTCAAAAATTCCAATGAAGATTAAAAATAAATCAAAGAAATAAAAAATCAACTCAAATAAAAATAAAATAACTTAAAAAAGATAAATTAAAAAAAAACAACATTACATAGCTGCAAGAACGCTTCCTTTTCCGTAAAAACTGACTAAAAACTGGCTGGCTGACGAAATAATCGTGTCATATAAACGCGCCTTTATGATAGAGGATATAGAGAAAAATATACTCGCTCACCGAAACACAGTCATTACATGACAAATAGGTGTTCTAATATTATGACATCGAATGCCTGGCGTGTCACTGTTAATTTTTTTTATTTTTTATTACCAAACTTTTTGAGGTGTGCTTAGCAACTGTATAAAATTTCAAATTAATCGCATGAAATACCTGCTGAGATTTATTTTAATTTCATTTTTAAGAAATCATTTGCTTAAGTAATTTTTTTAACAAATTTGATAATTTTCTTGGCGCTCATATAGCAACTACACTGTAAACATTGTTCAAACGCATATAACTCGAACATGTCGAAGGTTATTAAAAGAGCAAATAAGTTTTTGATATATTATTGAAAGGAAATATCACCCAAATTATTGAGACGAATTTGAAAACAGTAACGCGATGCGTCTAAGGATAAACCGCAGTGTTTCCCCTCCATTACCTCTAAATTATCTCCTCAATTACGACGTGCGTAGATGGAGACGGGATTTTCCTTGCGTGCACTCGCAGAGACAGTATTTTGCAATGGCAAAACCATAAGCGATCCACATTACATATGGACTGGGGCCTCACATTTTTCCTGTTAAACTTGAATGCTCATTAAGTTTCATAACCAATGAATTGATCATTAAACCTGAATGTTAGGTTTCCTGGATTGAACTAAAATTCCCCAGTGTTTGTAAACTCTGAATTACTAACAATGATTCAGAATTTAAGAGTACATTTATGTATTAATAACTTTTGCCCGCGACTTCGTCCGCGCTCCATTTGGTTAGGTATTAAAACATTTATTCAGTCTTTATTGCTCATATTGTATATTTTTGTCAGGCGCTGAATATTTTATTTTTATTTTTAAATAGAATAAATGTAATTTTGTATCAATTTTCAGGAAAAACATGACAAAAAATAAACAAAACTTTGTTTGGTTTAGGTTCCATTCGCCCGCAAAATTCGCCCGAATCGTTGCCACTTTCTCTCAAAGTTGACTAATTATCGGTAATTTCTTTTGAGCATAAACAATAAAACAATCTTTTGATTTTGATATTCTAATAAAAAAGAAATAATTAAAAACTTCTAAACTGGTTTACAATTAGTCAAGGTCCAACCAGTCACGATTCCTGCGTGCAATTTCTAGCCACGCGAATATAACACGGCCAAATGCAATCAGCGGTTACCGTGATTACCGTCGCCTCTATACACAAACATTAGAGGGGATGCAAGTTCCCTGCCTACTTTAAAATGGACTCGAGTAACCTCTCCATTTAACGGAAACACCAAAACACAACCTATTGAAGCTTCTCAGACTAATAATTGAGCTTTAACTACTGAAGGATAGTTCACACCGTTTCCTTCCCATATATCTTCAAGCGGCTATAATAATATTGAACTGTCAAACAGCTGATCCCTAAAATAAATCAATTGTTAATAGCAACCATGTAGACGGTCACCTTTATGCGAAGTATTATAAACCTGTTAGTTTTTTTTATTACTTAACATCGTGAGTCACGTTAGATACTAACAACGTCAATTATATTAATTACTATTGTAATTAATTGAGACAATTCAAAAATAATCCTACAAGGTGTAATCTATTAAGGAACATCAACAAATTTATTTATTTATTTATTTATTTATTTGAAAAGGCTTATCAACTAAGACATACTATAAAGAAACATTAGGTACAAGTATTAATTTAAATTAAAGGAAAGCACAGCATTATTACAAATTAATTGAATTAGTTAAATGAATAAATCAACAAATGTCAATGAGATCAAAAATATAAATACCCGGAAATATAAATATAGGTAATTACATTGTTTTGTCGAATAATTATTAAAATACATTATAATTTCCCTACGTATTTGTGTTTTAAATTTAAGAAAAGTATTGCGAGATTTAATCTAGAACATAGTCTTTCGGAAGAACATAAATATCCAACATTTAACTTTGACTATCATTTTAACTAACATTTAACTGTCCCATTAATTTACATTAATAGAGATTATTTTACGAACTGTACAAAGAATAATTTCCGTTAACTTGTTTATTTTGTTTTTCTGTTGTTTTATAATTACTCAATTTTGTTTGAATTCTACCTAAATAGATTTTAATTGATTCGATTTAAATCACGGATTTTTGATCAAAACATTATAGGAAGTGTGTACTTCCATAAATCTTAAGGTACTTTAACAATACCTATCTTATTTATATAAAAAAGTTCATAATATTTCATCTATTAAATAACAAGCTTTTCTCGGGTTTTTCCGTACTTCTTTTTCTAAGGTGTTAAAACATATTTTCAAACTTTTTTGCTCATATATAAGTATGTTTTTCTCAAGCGTTAATTTATTTTTTATTTTCAAAAACAATTTTTTTTCTGGATAAAAGGTACCCTATGTCGTTTTCTGTATCCCTGATGTGTATGCTAAATTTCATAATGATCGCTTGATCAGTCAAGGCGTGAAAGCCTAAAATACAAATAAATAAACTCAATTTCGCTTGTATAATGATTATACTATTAGTTAGGATAAAAACTCGATTCATTTTTGTACATATTTTCATTGGGTCAGATTAGGTTATTTTAATTAATTTTTTTTTATGTGACATTGAATTCGATCGATCAAATGTTAATTTATTGCATGTTTAATATTATATAAATTTATCATTTGTTTGCTACACTCATTACAGTTATTATATGACAAATTGCGACAAGGTATAATTGCGTATAACTTGTTAATTGAAAGATTTAAAATTCATACATGACTATTACATAACGAACATTACCGACCCTGAGGAAGAGGGTTGTCAAAAATTGCATTCTTTCAAAAATGGAACAGTATCTTCTGTATTATTGTATACTTTACCTACCTATTTCTAGATTCATAGAAAGATGCATTTACGGACAATGATAAATACATGAATAACTCCTACAATATAACACAATATAGTTATTGTTGCCTATAATAAATAAATAAATAAATAAGCCTTTATTGCTGTTAGGTTAACAATATATCTACAGTTATTATGCCTATATACTTATTACGACTATAATTTAAATTTAAATATATATTTAACACTTTACATATCGGCAATCGGTCCTTCAATTGTAACAGCTTGTCTTACGACAAAGGCCTCCTCTAAAGATTTCCATGTTGCTCGATCTTTGGCTAATCTGGTCCACAAAGGACCTGCTACTTGCCTTATTTCATCTTCCCAACGTTTAAACTGTCTCCCTTTACTTCTTTTTTCGCCCCTGGGGTACCACTCTGTTATTATTTTAGTCCATTTTTCTTTTGTTTCTCGCAAAATATGTCCTGTCCATTGCCATTTTAACTTTTTGTAGACACTGTGCGCGTTTCTAAAATTTGTTTTGCTTTTTATGTTTTCTAATTTTACTCTGTCACCTTTTCTCACACCCACTACGCTTCGTTCAATGCTGTTCTGGCATACCTTTATTTTGTTTGCCAATTGTTCTGTTAGGGCCCATGTTTGGCAACCATATGCTAGACAAGGAAGTATGCACATGTTATATACAGTTCTTTTAATGTTTGATGTTATTTCTTTGTTCTTCATTATTTCACTAAGGCTCCAAAATCTCTTCCATGTATTTGTATTTCTTCTATCTATTTCTTTAAGGATGGTATTTGTGGGAGATATTAACTGTCCTAAATATATATATTCATTTACATATTCTATCTCTTTAACGTTTACTCTTATAATAATATCTGAGCCCGAATCTTGAGTATTGGTCATTATTTTTGTTTTGTTTGTATTGTTATTGCCTATAATATAACCCAATTTATTATCTAAAAATCTATATCTATCTATACATATAAATATACATAGCTACATATTACATATAAAATAAAGTCGCTGTTCGCCTCTATTCCTTTCTCCGGTAACTTCTTCTAAACTTTGGAAAAGTTTTCACTAATGAAAAGAACCATAAACGAAGGAGGTTTTGTATATAATTTGCAGAAATAATAACATATAAAGTTTTGTATATAAAGTCGGCGGCGGGTCTATAATCCTTATAGCCCAGGCGGTATCTGTGTTGGGTTAAGTAAGTTGGGCAGTATGATAGTTTTTTGCTGAAATCACTCCCAAAAATCATAAGAAATTATAATTTCACTACACGCTCACATGAAAACAAGGGCTTAATTATTTATTAAACGAAATGTGGAAAATTTGAAAAATTACCACATTTCGTTTAATTGTATGTACATAAGATACAATCAATTGCAATATGGAAAAATCATTTTGAAAAAAAATGGTAAAATTCGTCAAAAATATGTATAAATTGAGCACTTTTTGTAGGACTTCCATACTTAGCATAAAAAACTTTTGGATATGGTAAATAGATACACCAAATTTAACCAACTGCTTTGGTGATTTTTGGTGTATTGAACACCAAAAATTAAGACAAGAAAAACAAATTTTGTGGTTATAACTGAAGTTCCGGTCATCAACGAATTCTTATGGTTGATTAATAATTCAATAGAACTAAATATCTGTACAGTTATGTAAATGAACGTTATGACAGTGAGCAGGGCAGGAGTTCAATACGCATTGAACTGGCCAAAGATGCCTTTGTAAAAATGGGAAATATTACAGAGGATTCAGTTTTAAACTCCGCATGCGATTGGTCCGCTGTTATGCAGTCATTTGTGCAGCTCGTCTAGCGGCAGTAACCACCCGCTTCATAGGCGACTCTAGCTCATGTAGAGCTCGTGTGCAATCAATACTCTGGTGCCCTCTCCATCAGTATGTTGAAACTCATTTAATATGTCTTATTTTTGGTTTTATAACATTTTAAATGCTTTAAACTGTTGGCCGCTTCTGGCGCGCCTTGCTATGCTGTCACGCCCGGCGTCGGTCATAACATGAGGACAGAGTCTTTCAGAGCGTCGTTATCGCCAGCGACACAAGCTCGCGCCCCCTAAGACCCTGCGCCCGTGTGCACGGCACACCCTGAACTATAGGTAAAGCCGGTCCTGACACCCTTACAGAAGACCACCGCGAAATAACAGCATGTGTGCTGTTGTGTTTCAGTGAGTGCGTAAGGGATGCCAAGGCCCATTTATCTATCCCTTCCCAATCCCTTATCTTTAATCTTACTGTAATCGGCAGCGCACTTGCAGCACTTGTAGCGTTGCTTGTGTTATAGGCGACGGTAGCCACCTACCATCAAGTGGACTGTCAGCCTGTCTGCCGATCTTAACATTTAAAATGTGGATTTACAGCTGCATGCTCGCCATAAAATGGATGCAGAGAGTAAAAAACGTTGAAGTTTTTCGTCGAATGAGAAAGGGAGTGGAAATGCAAAGAACCATAAAGAAGAATAAGCTGCAGTATTTCAGCCACGTGATGAGGGGCGAAAGATACCGTATTATTCAACTAGCATGCAGGGGAAAATACAGGGAAAGTGTAGCAGAGGCAGGGGAAAGAATTTAAGAGAGTAGTTTGGTTTAAGCACGAGTTCCCTCTTTCGCGCAGCAGCTTTGACAATCAAGAGAACTATGTTGTCGCTAACCTTCATAGAGAAGTGGCACGTTAAGAAGCAGAAAAAATAAGAAGGAGGAGCAGAAAAAATTCCACCCGTGCGAAGCGGGGAGCGGGTCGCTACTTAGAAATAATTATAAAAAGGCTGTACCTACAAATACAATTTACAAACGTTACAAATTATCGCCATTCTTGGTTGGTTGTTACCATAAATTGATGTGTCTGCAGCAGAGAAGGTTTAAAAATAATTAAATATTTTAATGAAATCACTTCTAAATATTGGTATCATTCTTGGAAATTTTTATATCTCAAGAGACCTCAGATCTGAATACATTTTGACATTAATTTAAACTTGATAGCTTTTTATATTGCTTCTACTCGTATGCTAATTAGACTGCTTGGTTTGTTTCGTATAATTCGTATTTGCGCTTTAACTTTTTGTTCGCTTCAGAACAAAAAATATCTAGATAAAATGGCAAGTTGAAAACTGCGGCCTTGACAAGATTATTACTTATCAACATTCTACAAGATTTCCTAAAGCATTTTTTTGCAATCTTCGGGTGTCGTCTAATCGAACCTACTGGCCCACTAACCTTGTCCGAATTACATTACATACATGAATCGGTTATGTCGCATATCATCTGTTTTTTATTGTCACGTACGCGAGTAGAGATTATTACGTTCAACGGTTCAAATAACATTAGGTATTGAGTTTACCACACAAAGTAATTAATGTTTATGTTGCTTACTAAGAACCATGACGTTCATGAAGGGAACTGATAATTTCTTAATGTTGCTTATGTTCATTGGCTGTAATAGCTACATATCATGGAATAGATATGTAGTCCAGAGAGGGTGTTGGCCTGATTATGGCCTGATTAGAAAGCTCAAGGTTATTCAGCGTGCTGTGTTTTCGATTTTATGGACAGTCGCTAACTTTTGGCCTGAAGGAAGGCTTCAGACCTATGATCGAGGTTTACTTATAAGAGAAAGTCTATCAGTAGGGAATCTAAGAGGACTAAAATCACCGACATGGCTCTCGTATAACATTGTTTATAGAATCGACAACCGTTGAGGAAGAAAGTTTAAACTAGGTAAGTTAGTGTTATAGTATTTTATTGTAAGATTTAAATAATGTAACTTTTTCACAAAAAAACCCAAACAAATTAAATAAGCAACATTTGTTTAGTGCTCATAATCACCAATGCTTGCTTCGATTTCAACAGACAAGTTGACCACATCGATACCTATGTTATCACCAATTCTGTTAAAACAGTAACCAAGTCTAGCCTAGATGGGTGTGTCACTAAAGAAATGTAATGGGTCTCAATTATTAATTTAAAAAAATATAAGTCACCTGATTATTGTTGTTAAAGCTATTAACCTTGACTCATATCATATTTCCGCCCTTCACTTAAGCCTACTCCACAAATAGGTTCTATAAATAGGCAAGTGCATACAACTTTAAATTAACTGAGTGACGTTATATTGCACTTTATACTGGCTGGCTGCTTCGAATAGAGTAGCAGAGTAGTTATTCCAAAATTTACCAGCTGCCTTAATGGACCTATGTAGTTTTTATTCTTTTTCCAGAGAACGGATTTGAATAGTCATCGCTGTTTAATTTATTGAGGATGTTTGCATTATATTTATGTACCTATTTTTTGTAGGTATATATAAGCCGCTAAAAACCTACGATCTTAAATCTAAAGAAACTTGTTTGTGTTATTTTTCTTTGTGAAAACGGCTGACATTCTTTTATCTACCAATAAGGGATTACTTATTAGTAAACTATAGGTATAGAATTTCATCCGAATGGCCACTACAATTTTATATCACCTAATTTTTTTCATCAAAATATCCGCCTTACTGTATTAAAAACTGATTTAAACCAAATATTAAATAAATTTTTATCATGAGACTTTTGCTTTTGCTGTTATTAATTATAACAAAATTTGGAAGTCTTTGACCTGTTTCAAGCAAAGGCGTTATGCTAGACGGCTTCCCATTTAAGTTGTTCGAAGACGTAACTAGAAATTTATTACAATAGTAGATTAAACAGCAAATCAAATAATCGTGCTTGATTGCTAAAAAGGCATTTTCTGTATTGTCATACTCGTAGATATAATATGGAATTCACACAGTGCAGAGAATACTTGAGAATGCCACACAGGCAACGCCAATAAACTTCAAAAATTATAGTATTTAGGGTAGTAATCTTATTTATTAATAAGTAGAAGTAAATTACACTCGCACATATTGTGAAAGTAAAGATATTGGATTTACCTAAGATACTCGTAGCAATCATTAACTGTCATAAATAGGTATATTGAGAACCCAATAGAATTTTCAAGAATTACAATTTTATTAGCTTTAGAAAATAATAAAGGGGATATATTGGGAATACGTGAGAAGGGGAACATTTTAAAAAGAATAGAATATATTATAAAGTATACATTACATTACATAGGGTTAACGCCTGGGCTATGTGAAGAACAATATAGAAGAAAAAAAGAGGAATAGAGAATAAGTAAAAAAAACATGGTACCCAGATTTCAATATCAAAGGAACCCTAGCCGGTAATAAGTATTTAAAAGTATGTATACCTAATCTAGGCATACTTTTAAATACAGTGCTAGATTGGTGCAAGGCAAAATGATTAAATATATAGAGAGGGCATTGGGAAAATTTTCCTACAAAAATATTGATCCTGATCGCCGTAATCAGGATGGCCATGGCGTATAGCTAAATAGCCTTGTAAAGTTGGTGATGGACTGAGCGATTTTGTACCACGTGGTTCTAAATGTCCCATTACGGATTCTTCTGTCTTACCTCATCTATACAGTTGAATATCTTTGGTGCAAAGTAATTGGCCGACCCGCGACGCCGCCATCTAGAGTTGATAATGCAAACTTAATAAAGGAACTTAAGATTTAATAGCTTTTATGCTTCAGACGTAATTGAACTGCGTGAACTTTATTTAGTGATTATTTTTAGAAAGTTTTGTAGAAATTTCTTGCAAGCTGTTAAATTTGACAATGACATTAATAACATTGGCAAATATGACTTTGCTGTATGTCAACCCGTCAACCGTCAATTTGTGTTATTCTTTCTTTTGTTGTCATCACTTTATTATTGGCTATTATTGTGGTTTCAATTAGTTTTACTGCTAATAAAAATAGTAAAATAAGCGTTTTTTGTCCAGTTAGTGGGATTAATTTTGTAAATCTAGTATTCTTATATCTCTACCGCATAAATGGTATCTCTAAGAAGTTAAACTATTACTGTCAGTAATTTTTAATTGTGTACTCGTAAGCTTTTATAAATCGATTTATGCGATGTGACAATTTCCTGACAATACGAATTAACAATGAATTCTGTCCGTGGCTCCTTGTATTTTCTACTTAGTATACTTACATTATGCAGAGGATCAGGCACAGATATTGCATTGGACGCAAAAGCGACGCTATTGCATCGTATAGACAGCTTGAATCTCCTCATATACACATGCCTTCTGACCCTAACGGTGCTTACAATTTGGGTCTTTAAACATCGACGTGTAAGCTGGCTCCATGAGACCGGATTAGCAGTTATATATGGTAAGATAAAAAGAAAATATTCAATAAAATTATGTGTATTGTATTGCGCAACATTTAGAGAGAAATCATGTGATTGAACAAGGAAAAACAATTTTTTTTATTATTGTTTTTGTACTATTTATATAATCGAAGCTGATTTAATATCTTTTAGGACTAATTGTTGGAGCTATAATTCGCTATGCAGGCACAACTAATCAGGTCACATATATTGATGCCCATCCAGCACCTGAAACCAAGTACAATTTATCTGTACCGCCTGACATTGTACGATTCCACTTTCCAGATAAAATACAAATCTCTTCTGCAGGTATGTCATAATTATCTTATTTGCATTATTAAAGTACCAGTTAATATGCAATGTTCTAAAAATATCTACTTAATCAAATATTATTAATCTAGTAAAATTATTTTGGATCTATCTGATATATGAGAAAAATATTTTTTAATATTTAATGTTATTCACACACAGGTTTGAGAAAAGACACTTTCTTAAAATCCACTCTCTCTTTATAATGTTTTTTACAACCATTACAGGTTGTAAGAGAGGCTGACAGTGCACTTGATGCCAAGCGGCTTCAGTCTCCTATTAACAAAAGCAATACAGCTGCCAACTGTAGTAAGATAAGGGATTAAGAAGGTATAGGGAAATGGTCTCTGGCTATTATGACAATATGACAGCACATGTGCTGTAAACGCAGTGTGCCCTGCTACTACAAATTATTAGTAAATAACACTTTTTTACTTTTAATTTGGATTGCCTATGATACCAACTCACCATGTGATAATTTGATGGCATGAAATGCCTGCTGTTTAAATATTAATAATCTCTCGGTACAGTAATTACGCCTTTTTTTCCAGATATTTAAATTTAGGACTGAGCCTATGTTACTAATGGAAAGTGTATCAGTGTATCTGTTCAGTTTAGAGATTTCCTAGATACAAACAAATGTTACTTTTTTGTAATATCTTCTGAAATAATATATATACTTATAAAACGTTTGTCCTGACTGACTATCAACACAGCCAAAACTACTAAGTTTAGAAAGTTGAAATTTGGAACACAGGTTTATTTTATCAAGTGAGCATCCCTAAGGATTTTTAAAATTTCAACTCCATGTGATGCTGGGGGAGGTTCACTAGCATTATATCCATGTCCAATTATAACATTTAATAATTATTGTTTTCTCTTTGACAGAGGTTCCAGTACCAAATAAAACCTATGCCTACACTTTTAGAGGTGAAATAGTAAATGTGGAACAAAATCAAATAGATCTGAAGGCTACATTTGACCCTGAAATATTTTTTAATATTATTTTACCACCTATTATATTTCATGCTGGATACTGCTTAAAACGGGTAAACAAATCCTAAAAATATTTTAATTGTGATAAGAGTTAAAAATATATTAACCATTAATGCATGACTGATTATTTGTTACAGAAATATTTCTTCCGTAATTTAGGCGCCATATTGACATTTGCTATGGTTGGTACGGCACTCTCTGCTCTAGTAATTGGTGCACTGATGTATGGCTGTGTGCAACTCATGCCGGCCTCTTTAGCTTCAAGTTTTACCTTCCTGGACACTTTGTACTTTGGAGCTTTAATTTCACCAACAGATCCTTTAACAGTTCTTGCAATATTCTCACAGTTGAAGGTAATTAATTTATTCTTTACTCTATATCTTTTATATATTATTAAACTATTGTTCAGAAGCTCAACAGTCAAGAATTACAAAATTAACAGTTCATGTAACTATAGTAAACCAAGTGTAGGTCTTCAATTATAGAAACAAATGTAAATTATCCACACCAATAGCACAGCAGCAATCCACTTCGTCCACGTAAATAAATGTATCCTATGTGTTATTTATATGTATGTCTAGTAAGTATAATCTAAATTACTTTAAAATATTATTAAAATACCTTTCGTACTTTTTGCTCAGGAGAATAAAAAATTTTCGCTTTTATAACATTGTAGTAATTCATTATTAATTATTATACTATTTACTTTTATGAGTAACATACGTGGGAGGGTCCAAATGTTTTTAGACCAGCATAGAAAAAAGGCACCACAGTACATAAAGTTTTTATTTTTCCTAAATGAAATCGCTTATATCAGTCTTTTACAGTGGAAAATTATGGAGACGAATCCCCATACACATTAACCAATCTTTGTTCAATATTGTAAAAATGTAAGACTTTCTTTGTAAAAATTTAATTACAGACCAATATTCGAATTTAAACGTGATAAAAATATAGCATTCTTCAAAAGATCGTAAAAGCTAAATTAATGACAGTTATATCTTGAAAATTATATTCGTTTAACTTTTTGACCACCCCAGTCACATTTATCTGACAAATATTTTCGTGTCGGTACCGCCTCTCATTTATCTGACAGAAAACCTGTGTTAATATATTCTGTTTTTTTTTTAACAATAAATAAAATAGAGACAGAATTTACAACAAATATTTACAATTTTTTAAAATGACTACTCATTTAATTCTCTCAAATCGAAAATAATGCAGACATGATGAAGACATTTCTGAAGTGAAATTAAAATGACAAGTAATATTATATTATATTTTTTTTAATATCTACATATACATATTTCTGGCAGGAAACTTTTGGACCCTCCTGGTACGTTAGTACATACTACATTACTTCAAGATTTAAACTTATATTCCATAATATCTTATCTCTATATATAAAAATGAATCCCTATTTCCCTTGGTCACGGCATCCCGCGTGAACGGGTAGACCGATTTTAATTCGGTTTTCACTAATGGAAAGAGGGATAAACGGGGAATGTTTATGTATAATAAAAATTGCACCCCGGGCGAAGCCAGGGGCGGGTCGCTAGTTAAATATATAATTGTAAATCATAATAAATACAAATAATTTTATAATAAACTTGCAAACCACCCCATTGTCCAATTTTTAAAATTTTTCTTTCACCAAAAAACCCTCCTGGAACTTTAACAAATTTAAAAATAATTGCCAAATTGGACCAGATTTTCTCGAGTTTTGTGTATAGTAACACATTTAGTGATTCATTTTTATTTATATACAGATGTATAGATTAGTAAGTAATTATAGTTACTTAAAGATTTTTAAATAGTACAAAATAAAGAATAAAATACAAGAAGAGGATGTTATTAATTCTTCTACTTTTGTGTTTTAAAGACATTTGTCTATAATATTTTATTTCAAACTTTGCAGGTTGATGTAAATTTGTATGCGATGATATTTGGTGAAAGTGTTCTCAATGACGCAGTGGCCTTAGTACTCAGCGGGTAAATTTTTTTTTTTTCTGTTATGAGAAAATTTCCTTCGATTGATTTGTTAAAACACATATGTATGTCTAAATAAATATATTTTGTCGTTACTGAATATTACAGAGCCATTCAAAACTATGAAAAGAGGTATTCAAATGATGGAGAATTTGAGATAACTGCGTTTCTGGCTGCCACTGGAGACTTCATCGGGATTTTTAGCCTTTCTCTTTTAGTTGGTGCTCTGATGGGATGTTTCACGGCATTGATATCCTTTTTAAGAAATCTTACATACAATACAGTAATACAACTCAACTGTCTAATTATATAGAGTTGTAATTATGGGTGTAAAAGTGGAAAAACAGTGATAGCCTATTGGCTCAAACAGTTGGCTGTCGAAAACATATTATGCAGATTCAATCCAAGCTGCTCCTCGGGAGTGTTTTTCGGTTTTATGTGAGATTATAAAATATCCCATCCTCCTGTTAGAGGAACATTGTTCAAGGGAAACATTGTGGGGGGATCCTACATACCTAGGAGCCCACATGTCCTACAATTCATGTAGGTATGAGACATGTATCTCCAATTTGCAGTAAGCTAGTAGTAGAATGTAACTCATTAGAGATTAAGTAAGGCCTGTGCCTGGCTATGGGACGTATTATAACAAGTTATCTATGTTATCTTGATTAAAATATCTTTGATAAGTTTTTGGTGCCTTATAAAATTAATTACACTTCATCATCATCAAAAGCCTATTATATGTCCCCACTGCAGGGGCACAGGCCTAACCTCTCAACAAGGGCGTATGGACTATAATATGGTCCACCATGCTGGCCTAGTGCAGGTTGATTGACTTCACATGCGCCATAGAATTTCTTCTTTGGCGTGTGCAGGTTTCCTCCCGATGTTTTCCTTCACCAGTCAGTAAATGCACTTAAGTTTTTAGAAAAAACCCATTGGTACACAGCGTGACCGGAGATCGAATTCAGACCTCTCTACATCATAGGCCGCATCTATCCTACTACGCCACCGACTGAATCATCATCTGGCGTAAATTGAACAATAGTCGGGATTACATCTATGATGTAATTAGCAATTATATACGGCATAACCATTATTTGGTTGTGGCTAAATTTTTTACTGTAATTTTCTTGTAATATAAATTTATAGTAGATTTTATTGTATTCTTAATATTGTCGAAGTAATAACGACATTATAAGATTGTTGAGTGTATCGCGGGTTACCTTATAAAATATGTTATTCCTTAAATGTAATGTACACATGACGAAGTTCACACACGTGCGCGAATGGCCCCTCCTCGAGTCTGCCTTGTTCGTGTTGATGTCGTACGCCGCTTTTCTTATTGCAGAAGTTTGTGAACTTACAGGTAAAGTTATTTACTTATGTTATGCCAAATATTGGATTGACAAAAAGTCTGTTCGGTATCAAAACACAAAGGACTAATACATATTTAATATCAAACTAATCATTTTAGCCACGTGATCTACCATCTGTGCCATTTTTCGAGTAATTTAGGGATTTTCTCTACATAAGACCCAGTCTCTACTTATAAAACTGAAGTGATATGTCCATTAGCAAGTTTTTGCTGCAATTTTTTTTGACAAGTACTTGTCGTTTTGTTTACACTGCATGCAATATTTATATATCACAAGTCGGGTTTCGCTAGTTATTAGCAATAACTTGCCTGCAAGTTCTTGCGAGACCGTTTAGAGCTGACTGTAGATTGATTTTGCTAGCGCAAGCTGTTCCTGTAGTGATATTATTTAGTAAAGTAAAGGAAAAACGAAAATTGTGGTTACGTGGATATTAACCTTGGTCTACATAACCGGTAACCATACTTTTTTCTCACTCATGTCGACAACTTGCATAAAAAACTTCAAACTTGCCAGTTTTGCCAGAATAAATAAGCAACCGCTTGCGGAAAGATCAAAAATGTATACACGTGAAACTTGCAGCAAGTTTCCAAGTCACCAAAACTTGCAGAAGTCGACTTGCGCAAACACACGTTGGAAGTGGCTTGCGAAAGATAATTTGTGCAAGATTTATTGCTAGTGGACACTTCGTTTAATGTCCTATTGTAGTATCTTTGTTACCAAAGTTGTATCCATTGAGATACACATTATCATACACGTTTTTAAAGCCATTTTCATAATATTAACCACTTATATATCGCAATACTTCTGCATGTATGTGCAGAATTTGTGCCTTAAAAATGCATTACGTGCATAATGTTTATAGATAAGTTCAGTCCATTCAAAACGCTCAATCAATTTATATTATATTAGTTACTAAGTACTACAAACAAAAAATTTTTAAACAAAATGTTAGAATAAGGAAAAAAATACAAAAATTTAATCAGCTGACGACTCCACAACTGTTTTGTACTTAGTTCCACGCTATTATTTTACTGAATAATTTCCAAAAAATCGCTTCTTTATTGAATAAATAGTTACTTATAAATGAAATGTAATTTCACTGTCTTTATGGTGTTTTTCCGAATTTTCACAAAACTGTCATGTCATGTCTAAAATAAATATTTAAACATTAGCCTATTTGTCTATTGGATCTAACGTGAAACAGAAACTTTTACAAGAAATACAATGATATTATCTCTGCGACCGCAGTACATGTTTGTATGTATATGGGGCAAGTGCTATGAAAGGGATAGGTCTAGAATGGGACATATTAAATTTAGCGTCTCAGAAACTACTTAGTAGTTTTTTGATTTTTAAATTATGACAACTCTGACCCATAGACAATGTTGACGTAAATGTCACTTGGTGTTCAAAACGAACAAAATGGTAGAACGCGGTTAAATTATTTCGTGCTTAAAAGTATTTTATTTGTTGTTTTAAAGTTAGTTATTTGAATTGATTTAATAATATTTGACAGTTATTGTACTGCAAACTGTACTGTGATTTAACTTCCTTAAAGGTGAGTATACGATTATAAAAAAGTCATTCGTTTTTTTTTGCTATAAAGTTATCTTTAAAAGAGCATGAAAGTCTTGTTTGGGACATTGAGATAGGTCTTGAAAGGGACGTCCCTTTCATGGCTATCCCATTCATGACTCTGATATTTATGTAACATATGGTGGTGGTATTTGTTTATTGTTGCATTCTATATAGATAATTTGTTCTAGGATTGGTTCCAGGTTAAATTATTAAGTGATTCATTTAAAATGCCTCCTAAGAAAGGGATCGAGTTCAACTTAAAATAATAGAAGTAGCCGTGAAGGAAGTTAGCTTCCTTCACGGTGTGCTACCACCGATTATCTCAAATAATAAATTTCCTGGCATGCTAACTACTGAAATGAATACAAATTTAGGGACGGATACAACATTATCAACATCAGTTATGGAACCGATGTATAAAAATCCTGTGCCATCAACGTCAGCTGCTTTGAATCCAGAAATAGTGCGCCCATTTCCTAAGGCACCGCCCCGCAAACAGAAACAGTTCAAGAGAAGAGTTACAACTAAAATCATTACTTCAACTCCAGAAAAAGACAAACTATTGGCACAATCCTTAACAAACTTGCTAAATAAAAAACAGAGCATCATAGAGGTGTCACGTGTAAAAGATATTTTTAAAAATTTATTATCTGACAAAGAGACGTCCAAGGAAAAACAAAATACCCAAAAAGAAAGCTGCAAAAGAATAAAAAAGAAAGTTAATAAAAAGGTGCAAAGCAAGGTACTATTGGAATCAGCCAGTGACACTGACCAAACTATTTGTGATTGAGATTCTAGTGATGAATTTTCTGATTCCAATTATGAACCCTTACAAAAACTGAGAAAATCTACAACTAATGATGAGGATGTATACTGTGTATGTAAACAAAAAATTTTTACTAGTAAGGAAGACAAACTTTGTCAAAAATGGGCAAATGAAAAATGCGGTGTCAAGGGTACTTTTAATTTTTATTGTAATCTGTGTCTTTTTTTTTTTATGTTAAGGTCGACAGACAGGCTGACGGTCATTAAACTTAAGTTAATAAGACTATTGTTGATCTCGCAAAACCTATAAGTATGTGATAAAAATATTCCAAAAAATGATTAGTATGTAGGTAACACAAGAATTTCTACAATAATTGTTAAAAATTCATTAAGTTAAGGTTTTATTTTAATATGTCCCTTTTATGACTATCAATTATCCCATTGAAGTCCCGCTTGTCATGAATCCGACATATCTTAAGGTTTTTAATTTGACTATAATGAACAAATGTTTAAAGAATATACTGTTTTTCATTTTTATTTTCAAAGATGATTAAATATAGTTACGATATAAATAAAAACTTTTTTTATTATGCCTCATTTATTGGTAAAAATCTTTCAGTTCAAAAAATTGTCCCGTTCATGGCACCTCTCCCCTACTAATATTACCTACAGTAATAAATGCAGGGTTTTCTTTTAGTAATAGAAACAGGATTCCTTCATTACAATATTTATTTCAGGTTTGATTAAAGAGTTACGGATTTTTTTTTAAATCTTTGAATGAAGTTTTTACATCTATAATTGACGACTTACATCCTTAGAACAAACTTCTCTAACTCTTATTGTTTGGTACTTTTAAATACTGACTCATCTGGTGTATACAGCTAAAACTTTTACCATTTCGATGAATTCTAATGAAACCTAGTTACCAAAACTTATATTGCATAAGCAAATATAAATATGGACTTCATTATAATGTTATGGACTAAATAAATTGCCCTTATAATTAAATAGACATTTGTTTAATGTTTTATTTTAGTAATACCTATGTTATATGTACTAATATTTTTTTGTGCTTCAGGAGTAGTAGCAGTTCTATTCTGTGGTATCTGTCAAGCCCACTACACGTACAACAATTTGTCGTCCGACTCGCGTAACCGCACTAAACAACTATTCGAACTTCTCAACTTTCTGGCGGAGAACTTTATCTTCACTTATATTGGAGTTTCCATGTTCACCTTTCCGAAGCACCACTTCGACCCTTGGTTTATCATCGCGGGATTTGTATCCTTTTTAATGAACTGAAATAATACATCACAACACTATCCGGCTTTAAGGATGGTTTGGTGAGGTGTTGCTATCGTTGCCGACCTTAGTAAGGTTAAGGATTAAGGATAAGGTATTTAGGAAGCGATAGGAAAATGGACTCTGATATCTCTTACTCACTCGCCGAAACATCACACATGCTGTTGTTTCACGGTGGTCTTCTGCAAGGTGGTGGTAACTTTGAAAACTTCAATTCCAAAGTTAACCCTGCCAGAAATCGAATCCGGGACACTCGAGACCTTAAAGCGCTGAGCCAAAGAACTTAACCTCTAGATCAATGGTTCAAATGAAATCAAAACAATCAACAGGAATATGTTTAACACATAAGGCCACCTCAACTTATATTGTTAATGTGCCCTAACTCCTATTTTTATTAAGCTTTTGATTAAAAGGGCAATAAATCTCCTAATAAATCCCTTGGTATTCTACAATTTCTTATCCACTTGATATTCCTAAGCCACAGATCAGATTACTTCAGCTCTCGGGCGTGCTATAAACATTTACCCGCTGTCGTTTCTTCTCAATTTGGGTCGAAAGCCTCCGATACCTATGAATTTCCAACATATGCTTTTCTTCTCTGGTATGTGTTTTGTGTTATTTAATTAAATTGAACAATAAGCTTACACCCTACACAATTTGATCAAAAACCTTACATCAATACAGAAAATAACAACATACAATTAAGACAGCATTACTAATCCCATTGCCGCTTACAGGATTTCATTGTGTAAAGAAATATTAAATTTAAAAATCAAATCATTATTATATATTTATATGTAAATGCACATGATGTAAAAGTAATGGGTACATATATAGTATCTGTTATAGTTTTTTTGTGTCTGTAGAAAGTAAACTTCAATACCTAATTGACTGTTTATGCAGATTACCATTGACGTCGTTACAGCGATATTGAAATCTGTTTGTTTTTTTCATTGTCCTTCAGAAGAATAAAATTGCTTCAAGCAAAGTTCTACCCACTTTTCTTTGTCATCATCTAATATAATAAAAATAAATTAAAATTATATGAATTGTCTGCCTGAGCCTAAAAATAAAGTTATTTTCTGCCTAAGCTTTGAAAAACGATAACACAAACATTTTGCCTTTTTTTTAATTTTTTTTGTTTTAAAATTTACATACTTTATACCTCCCATTATTAAAAATGAATATATCTTTAATAACGATTTTTATGAAAATTGTTTCCATTGTCTGGTACTTGCAAAAATAGTACCGGACAAGAAAAGTAATTCCTGTACGTTTATTGTTAAGATTGCAGTAGGTATTCCCTTCGATGCCTTCGATGATTTGGTTTGGTAATGATGATTTAAATTTACTTGGGACCGACAGTCCAATTAGGTCTTCGAGAAGGTCAATCGTCGAATCCAGCTCGGATAGACAGCGTTTTTGCTCAAAACAAAAGTTTGTATTGCCAGTGATGAAATAAGGTGCTGAAACATGGTCTCTAACTGTAGGCCTCGTAAGAAAACTCAATGCGCTATGAAGAGAGACAGCCGTGCTCGGAGTTACACTGCGAGATCGAATCGGTAATTAAGAGATTCGTAGACGAACGAAAGTTATCGACATAACCCGGCGGATCAGTAAGTTGAAGTGGCAGTGAGCAGGACACAATAGTACAGAGAGCCGACTGCCGCTGGGGCCGGAAGGTGGAGTAAAGGCCACGGACAAGGTGGACAGACGACCTGATAAGGCCGGCGGGTCGACGATGGATCCAGGCAACTTCTGACCGGTCCTATTAGAAAATTACGGAGGAGGCCTATGTCCATCAGTAAATGTCCTATGACCGAGATGATGAATGATGATTGGAAGGAAAGCAAACAACCAAATTTTGTTGATTCATTGTTGATGTTACCTACTTACGGTTGAATTTACATTTTTCCTTGAGGTATCGAGATGCGTGGTGCCATCAGGTGAACCGTGAGCCTTTCTTTAATATCATTTGGTCTTCGTTTTAGGTCTCCGTGGTGCAATGTCCTTCGCGTTGGCCATAAGGAACACGGTGTCTGAGGCGCGGCAAGCGATGCTCACCACCACCTCGCTCATCGTCATTGCCACCGTGGTGTTACAGGGCGGTGCCTCCACCCACGCGCTGCACTATCTGCGTATACCAACCGGGTAAACTCTACTTATGCCTTAACAACTTCATGAGTCAAATGTGTAAACTTTTCTTGTAAGTTCGGCGATGCTTAGGGAAGTTAATTTATCTACTAAACTCTTCCGATGCTCCTTTATAACCGGCTCGAAGGACCTAAACTTTAAACAATAGATATCTTTTATGTAGCACACCAGCACGAATTAAAGCATAAAAAAACCTAAGTTTATTATAATTAAAGTATTCATAGGGAAGAGATTGTGTTCTGTATATTTTTACCGTTCCATGTCGTCAGACCTATTTTATCGACATTACTAATTAAAATAAACATCGCTATTGCAGGGAAGGACAAAATGAAGAAAGTGACGCACTTCCGTATCGCGATGTCAGAAGTGTAAGTATTTTAAATTTGCTAATAGATTTTAGAATTAATAAAAACTTTGAAATAAAAACTTTAGACAAGATCCCCTTTGATATTAATATTTTTTAATTCATTTGTCAATAGTTAATTATTTTAGTACTGTTATCCATGATCTAAATTTCGCATCATGCAAATTCGGCTTATACTTATTTAATACGCACTAACTAAAATAACGTACATTTCCATTAACAATGCTAATTATTCCATTGAAATAATTAGCACATTTCTTTTCTCACCCTCAAAATAGTCGTAAGCCATTAAGTCATCATAATCGCATTTTGTGATATACTTGTGTTGTAAAATGCTTTGAATTGGTATTTAAAACGAACCGAACGTAGTGTTTTGGCAGCATTAAGTTACCTATATCGTTTTATACGCACATCTTTAATAAGTTGCATCTATTGCCAATGTAAAATGGGCTATAAGAACGACACCAAAGCACTAACGCCAAATTTCGAGGCACTAATGAAAGAGGTTTATGTGTAATGAATGAAATGTACCATTTTATTTTATTTCGTCGTTATTGGTGAACTTCCTATTTCTTACTTTAAATATACTCTTAAAACATAATCATAAATTTCATAAAACCTCAATTAATCAAAAACAGTAAGTCGTGAGGTAACTTAATCGTCCCTTATTGGCGTGTGTCATCAATATACTATAGAGGCAAACCCGATTATACATTGGCAACGGTTTCAATATATCTCAATAAAAGTGAAATCAAATGGAACACGAAATATCCGTTCATTCATCAAGCCATCATTTTCAACGGCACCAAAGAAAGCACATATGTGGCGTGTAGTGCCACTTCTTATAATTAACACGTCATTATTGTGACAGCTGTACCAGGCTACGGACACCGCTGGATCGGTACGTACTATATGTCAAGGACCCAGTGCACCTACGCCTTCCCGTGTTAGCTTTCATCCATTGCCTCCACCAAATCGGCCCCAATCGTACGCTTACTATCTTTACAAAATTATGGAGAATTCCGGTAGCAAACCGCTTCGCTTCGTTAGCAACTAGCTGGTGCCTAGGACTTCGTTCGCGTTGAAAACTGAAAAAGGAACACCTGAATATAATATGAGCCATAATTTATTAAACATTTTTGCTGTTATAGTTTTGCCAAGCGTTGGATTTCTTTTCCCTCGGGAACAGTACTTTTTTTATGAAAGATACCCTATGTTTTTTTCTGTATGTATGTAAAATTTCATGATTATTGGTTAAGTAATTAAGGCATGAAAAGGTAACAGCCAGACAGAGTTTACTTTCACATTTATAATAAGGATTTATAATTTTTATGGATTTTGTTTTCCGCGAACTCCTATAATTTAATATTTTAAAGTCTTGTATTTATATGGTCTTATCTTTGTTTAATATTTTATTGAAAGTAACAATAAATCACAGAAGTTTACAGTAGAAATAAAAACCAATGCTAATTTTTCATAAAAGAAAATATTGGGGCTGATTTGTGGGAGTATCATACCAGGATACTATGCGTCATCGTCATGCAGATGTTTGTACATCTAGAGCATTTTTTATATGTTGTGCTATTTCGTGTATACATTATGTACCCAAATAATTGACGTCGAACGCTCTAGAAAAATGTGCGAAAAGAAATGTTTATTTGCCTCTCGAGGTGAACGAACAAAAGCTTTATCGTGCTGGCACTCGAATGCTTATACAATGAAGTCTATTTATTTATTTAGCCTGGGGGTGTAGGTTTCGGCCTACGGAATTTGGAATCGACGCAAGCCAGTTGCGACAGAGCACCAGTAAGGAGAAAACAAAGTCTTGCACGCATACCTAATGTCATGCATATTTAGATCTCTTGCCTGTCACTTGTAGCACTATGGACCGTTTAGGTTCGAATATTATACAGAAAGCGAAGCGATTCTATGGTGCAATTGGCATGTTTATATGCATAACATATATCATTCGCAGAATAATTGGGATTTAAATCCATCATTATTACTTTTGAAGAGTAATTTTTATTGCATTTTGCATGGTATTGCGAAATTGGATTATAATAGTTATTTTAATCTACAGAAACGTCACAATGACGTTCGTCAATAGAATAATCAGCCATCAATCGCTTCACTGGCTGTAAGCAATGCCTTTTAAATAACTACACACATTTTAATGACTATTTGCATCAAAATGCATCTATGTGAATACATTTTTAAATAGTAATCCTTTAACAAATTCTGCTGTGTAATTATTTTATCCTACATAAGTACGTGGTTACAAACGTTGCATGTTCGTAATTATATTTTTACTTTGATCTCCTTTTAATATATAGAGCGGCCGCATGGTAGTTAAGTGGGACAGAGGCGATAAAGGAGTTGTATTGCCTTGGCAACTAAACTATCTGGAAGTATGTAAACACTTTTATTTTTACATTTTATCGATACGTTTTAAATATTCTTCTTTAAAGTATTGCATGTATAATGTAATTCTATTGCGTAGTTTGCGCATTCGGCTTGTATTGCATGAATTAACCATCTAATTTTAATAATACACACTTGTAAAAAGCTAAAAAATTTATATGTTTTGTAGGTAATTCCAACTCTAATTTAAATTTGATTAATATAAATGCAGACTTTTTTGCAAATCTTAGAGAGCTGCTATTAATAAAAATTGTCATTTTGGTTGGTTGAAATGGCGTGTTACATAACGCAATCCCATTTCTTTTGAATTTGAAATATATCTTTGTCACATTTGGAATACGAAATCTTTGGTACCGGAACGAGACACACACAGTGCTTTGTTTCAATGTACTTTTCGTAAAAGTTTTTGCAAAAGTATGGTTTTGCAAAAAAAAAATAAGCTTTGAATATCTTTTTAAAATTCATATATGTCAATCAATCATATATCTCAATATGTCAAATTTAAAATTCATATATCTCAATCATGTCTCAAACAATGCCAATCGCGCATTTAATAATTTTTTTCTAAACTTTTCCGTAACACTGACATCACAAGATATGTGCACAACACAATAGTGTTTTTCCTTTATTATTAAATGCGTTATTCGGTTTCTGTTATCAATTATTTTTAATAGGAAAATATTTTTAAATAGTACGCAGTCAAATGACTTATTACTACTATTATTTGTCGATAGTTCAAACCTTACAACGGGAGAAGCGTGCAATTTTTTTTATATATGAAAAAGGTCTAACGTGCCTATGGGTAACAACGTAACAAGAGTTAGGGTACTTTTTATATTAAAAAGTACCGTGAAATTTGGTTTATTGAGAATTCAGTTTTATTTTTAAAAGTACAAGTACCTACTGTATAGAGTGCTTTCAAAGTTTTTTTTAATATCTTTCTTTCACTGAGCCGCAAATTGAACCCGGTAAATGTGAAAAAAAATGGATTATTCACTCTTTGTGTTTTTAATAATATCCGCATAATATTTATCGTTGATGCTTATTTACTAATAAATACCATTGGTTTTAGTGAGATTTTTTCTCAAAGCTTCATGAAATTGTAATGTATAATAATAATTAAAAATAATGTCAAAAATTCTTTACCTCCTAAGACTGTCGGTTTAATATTCAAACGCTTCTAAAGCCGCGTTGACGCCACGCTTATAAGGTCGACTTACTCGTAAAAACTCGTATTAATTCTTATCATTTATTTCACGATTCAAAAACGTGTTTTCGTATATTCGAAAACATTAATTATTTATGTATAGGTACAGTATTTATGGTATATAAAAAAAGAACTAATAATTTAGCCTCAAAAAATATGCAGTAAAGTTGTTTTTTAATTAAAAAACTAACTAAAGAAATATATTAGAACAAAAAAATTAAACAAAAAAAATATAGAGAAATTTAACTTTAGCCATACTGTGGCTAAAGGTCTTGTGCAGAAGCTGTCGTACAGACAGCCTTAGCTTAAGATAGAATATTTACTTTTTAACTTCTTCAAAGTATTTTATAATTTAGCCTTAAGTTCGTTTTCGGGCTGTAAGATGAAAGCTTAAAAAATATCTATGATCTCGCTAGGAGAGCCCGCGCGGCAATGGGGGCGAAAAGGCACGACTGGCGAGGCTGTGGGGGGCGGTAGATTCGAAGCTTCTGAAGCCGCTGCTCACTCACGCGCGGCCTCCTCTTACGGAGACTCTGCCGAGCTTCCTCAACCCGCTTGCAAGGTTGCTCACCACCACCCACCAGTACACGCAGGCGGTGAGTTGGGTTTCTTTGTTCATTAGGGAGAATTAGACGAAAAGCAATGATGGCCCAGTGGAACACAACAATACAGAAGGAGGTTCGAATCCCAATCGTGGGATTGCAGATCCCGATCTGCACACCAGATTTTGTTAAGAATCTCAGATTCTGCAACATATCAAAAATTGCTGACTTATCTGTCTTCAATTCTTCCTAATTCAATATCTTCGCATTTTATTATTAAAAAAAAACTTACTGGTGAAATGAATTCAAATGGCAACCTAAGGTTCGAGAACAGTTTGTGTTATGTGGTCTGTAGAAATATCTTTTGTTCTCCCTAATTCAATGAAGCCTTTTCAAAACATTATAACTTGCTCTAACGATGAAGGAAAAAATCGTAATAGAACCTACGTGTCAAAGAAAACTAGCATTCGTAGACACGTGAAATCACGCTTTCCTTCAATAAAAGGAAGCTCTTAGGCACAAAGACTACAGACTAATTCTGAATACAAGACGACAAGCACATCCTCGTATATCAATAAGTACTATTTTAACGGTAATAATAAGTAAAGGGAATAGGGATATGGAAATGGATTCTGAAATCCCTTACGCACTCGCCGAAACATAACAGTGCACGCTTTTATTTAACGGTTGTCTCCTGTTAGGAAATAGTCAAACTGCCCAGTTTGGTCTGCGGTACCTAGTGTGCTAAGGGTCGTCAACAAAAAAAGGCCTATTATTTAATTTATACATTCACTGTTGCACGCGACTTCGTCCGCGTCTCTTTATAAAATATTCGTGGAAAAAGGCAATTTTGTATGGGGGGGGGAATAGAGGGGGAGGATGTGTAGCCTATGTTACTCGCTGATAATATAGCTTTCTATAGGTGAAAGAATTTTTAAAATCAGTCCAGTAGTCTTTGAGTTTATTCATTACAAACATACAAAAATACATACATACAAATCTTTACAATATTAGTATTGATAAGTAGCTTAATTTTGATTAAGCTACTTTAAAGAATAATAGCTCTATTGAGACCTCATTAATTTAAAATAATAAAGAATTATTAATTTACATTTTAGGACAACAGTTTGCGTAGAACAGATTCGGATTCAGATTTGTGCATTGACGAAAATCAACCAATTCCCACAAGCATTGATCCTCAGGTAATTATTTTTTAATCAACTTATAAATCGCTTTTTATTATATTAAGTTTATAATAATAAAAGTTTACTATTATCAGATAATTTTAAACTTTTATTTGAGCTCGCTTTCGATGAAGTGCAATCTACATATATTACACTTCAAAGCTAATAATAATAACAGTCATTTTACAGTGTCCACATGTGCATTATGACTAGGACACATAAATGAATTTCTATAATCCTGAATTATACTTCTTTATACCTACTTTATTATGTATTTATTTGTTTTTATACTATGACTATTTTATGGTTCGTTTCCTTTGGTTGCAGCTATCAGTTAATATTCGCAACGGATATGGGCATGTCTAAGCTTTTAAAACAGTGGCTACCACCGGCTGTGATATGAATCATCTAGGTATAAATAGTTTTTTTAATTAATAGTTTTTTTTTAATTTGATTGCACGCAGCAAATATGGCCTGGACTAGTCGACACGAGGATCTCGGTAGAAGGTATTACTGGCAGTAATATTTAAAAAAAGACAAAGAGGTATGAAGAAAGCCGTGTAAACTCCCGAGTGCCACAATTTGTAACGCGCGATATATGTATGTAGATCTCCCTTTTCTGAATGTAACGAAAACCAGTGTGTTAGGATAGTTATACTTATTCGGCTTTAAGTGTAGCATTTTCATATTTAGCCACACCGATTATTATAATTTTTTTGTAGCTATCTATATTAATTTCTTTGCTAACCCACACTACACATACCTGTACTAATTTTTAAAAATATGTATTTTTTAAAAGAAGATTAGTAAAAAACCGAAATGACTATATACATGTACATTGTATTACTTTCTAATAAAGAGACATTTCTGAATTTATTGTTGAAAACAATCTAGTCTCTTTTTATACATATAAAAATATATCTTAAATGAATATTTAGAATGAAATTTTCTTGTTCTGTGATTTGATGCAGCTGCTGAACAATTTTGATATATTTAATAGTAATGACACCATTTAATGGGATTTAATTTAATTTAAGGGTGACCGGAACGTTCGAATTCTTCTTAGGAGTAAATATTTTACAAATATATTAATGGACACTTAAAATTGCTTTTTGCTTTAAAAATATATTAATGGATTGACTTATGTAATTGTTTGTTTTCTTTATTTATTATAACAAAAACAAAAAAACAATTTTAAGCCTTCATGGTAACATATTTTTAAAGTTTCATGATGAGCTAAAATGCCGTTTGTATATTTCAAAAGTAACTCTTGTAAGGAAACCAGATCGCTTAGGGAACTCGTTAAGGGTCGACATCGACAGCTCATCATTTAGATTTTGATAATATCAGGTTGTGTCAAGGATAATATAGGAATAGGTACAATCACTTTATTTAAATTAGAAATAAAATGTTTCAAAACCATCTACTTGTACCTATAAAATTCCATAAAAATCGCTGCCATAGTTCATAAAATGAGTAATGATTGAAGTTACGAAATTTTGGATCATTACCTTTATTTCGTGGAGTCCAGTTTTATATATGTTTTTAATTTGTTTTTATATATGCTTTATCAATAGAGTCAATATTCACGCTAAAAGAACTAGTTTGCCTAGTGATTCCTTATCTATTCCTATTTATCCGTCTTTTTTCTTCGTAACCAGAGTTCATTGAGTCGTTAGTGACTAAGGTCATGGTAGTTGGCGACTAATCGACCCTTGAGTGATTTTAGCGTAGTTCATTTTAGTTATCGATGCGGTAAATGCATAGATACATAATTGGCTAAGAAGTCCGCGCAGTTTTTGTCATTGTCGCGGGTAAAAATATCTCAAAAAATAGAATTAACTTAAACTTTAAAAGAAAAAATAGCTTTTCTCTTGTATGAGGTCATATTGCCTATGGTAATTTAAAAAAAAATATTATAGCGGCACATTTTAGAAATGGAGAAAAAATTTGGACTTTGAACAAGCTAACATGAACAAATGTTTATTTTATTTTTTAAAGAAGAGTAAAAAGTAGTCGGGCTTTTTTGTTTTAAAAGAGATTTTGAACACCCAGGATATTCAAAATCAAAACCCAGGTATATATTTATGTTCTTCATTTGTGTTTTTGATACCGCATGGACTTATTGGCCAATCCAATGTTTTCTTATAACGATTTCTGTAAATAGTTCGTAGTTTTAGTACCGCCCAGCAATTTGAGGTTTGTAAAACCAAAATTTTTAATGTTTAATAAAGTAAATATGTTAAAATATTTACTAACACTTTGGCGCCAGTAACTTCTTGCCCAACGTGTATGTAAGTGTAATCGCTAAGATTATGTTTAGTTGCTCCTTTACTTATGCAGGATCGAGTAAATAGGTGATTTTTAAAAAAATATTGTTTTTTTATTTAGGTTCCTATTGAAATAAATTAACAATGAATTTAGCTTAATATAAGCGTGACAACTTGAACTGATTAAATTCAACTCACTTCAGCAATGATCTGCTTTACAAATGCAGTTTTAGTTTGAAATTGTTTAAAAAATATTTATGTAGGTATTTTATGTCTAATAAAAATTGTTTCAAAATTACTGTTTTATTGAATGAAGAACGGCAGATTTGTACGAGAATTTTGTACCGCGAAGATACAAAGTAGCCATCGCCAATTAAGGAAAGAAATTTCTTCGTTTAAGAAGTTTTATTGAAATCGACGATAGACCCGCCCCCGACTTTTTAAAGATGAACCTCACTCGAACTAGCTCTGACTTTGTGAATGGGACATTAATTTTTGACAAGCCCATTGGATGAGTGGTTAGGATGCTTGCCTTAACGCTCTGTGCTAGGGTTCCCGAGTTCGATTCCCGGCAGGGTCAACTTTGGGAATTAACTTTATGGTCTGCATCAGAAAGTAGTGGCAGGGCATACTGCGGTTCGTGTATTTGTGCAGCGGTTCTGGCGGCAGTAACCACCACTTACAGAAGACCACCGTAAAATAACAGCACGTGTGCTGTTGTGTTTCGGCGAGTGAGCGAGGGATGCCAGAGCCCATTTCCCTAACCCTTCCCAATTCCTTATCTTTAATCCTACTGATGTAGTCGGCAGCGCACTTGCAGCATCTGTGGCGTTGCTTGTGTACAGTAAAGCTTGGAGGTGGTGAGAGCCTCTTAGAACTAACGCTTGTCTATCGGCATGGTGAATTCAGGTTTAAACTGATCGGGCTCACAGGTAAGGACACACAATCTTATCTATTATATGTATAATAATGTGTATAGGCTATTATATGTATAATTAAAATGTTATTTTGTACTCACATTTTAACCAAATACATATTTCTTTCTATCGTGTATCTGTGTGAATTAGAAATAATTGTACTCGTTCAAACGGAAAAAATACCGAGGTCTGTATTTTGCACTGTTTATTACAAAAAAATCATTTACATCGTTTTAAGTACGTACAATGTAAAACACCGATCGATCAAAAAATTTAACAATTATTACGACATAAAAACTAAAATTATTTATACCTATGTATTTATAAAAAGAAACACGTCGTATGTGACCTAAAAATGTAGATATTTAGAATTTGCCATGGTATATGATTTTTTTTTAAAAATGCTTAGGTATATAAAATGAAATGCTGTTCGATGAGATTGCGGACGGCTGGACTGATTTGGCTAGTTTTTGTTTTAAAATTTTCGACAGTGGAGAGAAAAATTGGTAGTGTTTCCCGGAAAATTTAAAAAGCTAAAAGTGCTTTTTCTTTGGGATTTTCTTATGAACTCTGAAGACTATAATTTGACAGGACAACGTCTGTCGGGTCAGATAGTTTATGAATATTTACGTATCCCCAAAATTAAACTGATTGTGACAATTTTCTTTTCTAACATGACAAACACCGTCCATACATTTCTGCCCTTGCTCAACACCCATATCTTGCAGATCGACACGTTGTTTTACATTGGCACGTTATAAATTCCAGACCTTTTAAAGATATGGGTGATTTTAAGGTATGGATTGGCATGAGTTTCATGTCCTTTACTCTCCAGCCACACTCTTCTGGAGGAGACAATAAAGGCTTTGGGATATGTCCAGATTTCCATATTAAAGCTTGGTAATTTGCTCTATGAATATGATGCTTTAAAACTTCTTTTGTTGGGGGCATGTTTTTCAAACTTTTGATGTTATTGAAAACTGCAGCTCTAAAATCGTCTATGTCCTCTATAGTTTGCAGTGATTGATTTTTGTCACTGTACAGTAAAATGACAAACTTTTCAGCTTTTTTTAAGTTTTCAGGTGTTATTGTCACTGATCCGATACCCTCCAGACATTGATGAAATACAACAGGATAATTTGGCGTATCACACTCTGTAAGAGCGTGGAAAGCTATTAAATTTTCTTTTTTTGAAACAAATTTAGGTTTTGATGGTGTACCAAACTGGACCCAAACATTTTTGGTCGTTTTTCAAAAAAAATTATTATCAATAGCAGTAAAACATCATAAAACTTACAGGGTGTGATACATCAAGTTCTCCAGTTGGAAAGTGTTTCATCAATGTCACGTGCTTCTGGAGGGTATTGAATCCGTGACAATAACACCTGAAAACTTAAAAAAACTGGAAAGTTTACATTTTAGTGTACAGTGACAAAAATCAACTACTGCAAACTATAGAGAACATAGACAATTTGAGAGCTGCAGTTTTCAATAATATCAAAAGTTTGGAAAAAATGCCCCCAACAAAAGAAGCTTTAATGCATCATATTCATAGAGCAAATTACCAAGCTTTAATACGGTGTTTGTCATGTTGGAAAAGAAAATTGTCAGAATTAGTTTAATTTTGGGAACACGTAAATATTCATAAACTAGCTGACCCGACAGACGGTTGTCCAGTCATATTATAGTCTTCAGGTTCATAAGAAAATCCCAAAGAAAAAGCACTTTTAGCTATTTCAATTTTCCGGGAAACACTACCAATTTTCTCTCCATAAAAACCTTTTTATATACGTAAGCATTTTTAGAATTTTTACATATGCCATGGCAAATTATAAATATCTACATTTTTTAGGTCACATATAACGAGTTTCTTTTCATAAATACATATAATTTTAGTTTTTATATGTCGAATTAATTGTTAAAATTTTTGATCGATCGGTGTTTTATATTGTACGTACTTAAAACGATGTAAATGATTTTTTGTAATAAACAGTGCAAAACAAAGAATTCATATAAATCTGTATTTGTTTTATTTTAAATGAAAATATCATAAGCAGAAGCGCTTCACGGTAGCGGTATAACATGCGCGTAGAGCGATATCTGTTTTACGGAAATGATTATAACTTTTGTATTTATTACTTGATATATATGTTTTATATGTCATTGGATAGCTTTTAAAATGTTCTTAAAATCTTTATTGAGCAATAATAGCAAAAAAGTGAGTCTATTAAAAGTTATATTGAAAAATGGAGAGAGGCACTTGGAGAGAAAGTCATATTTTTGAGAATATTTATTAAACTATAGCTTTTATGGCCATTGTTTCTATGAAAAAGATAAAAAACATTAAACTATCTTTCAAACGACAACTTACATGTGTAAACTGGTTGCGTAGAACTGGAGAAATCTGCAAAAAACTAAGGTAGGCAGCCGCCATCTTTATGACGTCATAAATACCACTTGTTCCCGGCTTTCGAAACTAAAACAGGCAGATTCGTTATCTAGAGATCACGAGGAATCCAACGATACCTGTTTTAGGTATATAGCGCTCCGTGACCATGAAACTTAAGAAAGAAGACGACTTTTGGCCGATTTGCCGCCTGACTATAAATATCTGAAGTGGTTTTTTACAACAATGGTATTTTGCATTGTAGTTATTTACCCATCCTTTTTGTTCTTCTCCTTCCTCCTAGATTTCAATGGCTGACCAGAACTAAATAACGGCTTCTTCCCATCATCAATCTCCTCTTCAGAAAAAGCGTACGCACATGTTCTTACCAGACTTTCACTATCTATAACATCATGTTTATAATGAATAAACGCAAGAACTTCTGCGGTAACAACATCAATTTGCACACTCAATCGTATTATTACGGGGCTCGTCAAAATTTATTCATTTGTAGTATTTTCACAAACTAAGATTACAGAATAAAGATTTTTCTGTAATCTTAATTCACGAATATTTTTTTAAGTGTCACAAATTGTTATTGTGGGTAAATGAGGCATCTGCCTTGTTTTTAAACGCAGAGCAAGCCATGCAAGATATTCATTCTATAGTAATTTGGAGTTCAGCGTTTTGCAAATACCAAATATTTAATACCATTTTCAGACCATTAAAAATATTAAGTACATAACAATTTATGGAATAATATATAGTTTTAGGTTTGGATTAGTATTACATAGGTAAATAAAATAAATATATATTTTTTTAACAGGCATATATAATATGTCAAGATAAATCCTCTAACTGCTTTTTCAATGAATCCCGAACTTTATCTGTAACTTTAAACTTATTTCCATGACCTGGTATTATCCATTCAACTAGATTAGCAATTTTTGATCTGTTATTAATCTGTTTAACAGGATCTTCACTTCCGGCTTCTAACCATATCTTGGGATCATCTATGTCTTCAAATCTTTCAAACAGATCACCTGAAATTAAATTCATTTTTAGTCTTATTTAACAAATAAAACGACATCTGGAAAATGTTCTACATAGTAAATTAGGCAATGTAAATATACCAATTAAATTATACTTCTGTACCTCTACCATGAGTTATAATGAGCACACTCGCTAACGAGTGTGAAAAATTCATATGGAAAATTGTCAATTTGACATTGACAGTTTTTCATATAAATGTTTTACGCTCTCGCTTCGCTCTTGAGTGCTGTCATTGTAAATTGTAAACTCATGGTAAAGGTAGTGAACAAAAAAAAACATTTAAAGAATAACAAACACTTAAATATTTTTAAACATACCTGTGATAGCAATTGTTTCAAGTTCATTTGTTGTAACTAATACTGATACATCAGAAAGTGTATGCCCTGGAGTTGCAATCACTTTTACATTATTATTTATTACGAATTCTTCACCTTAAAAAGAACTTATTTTCATTAGTTAGATTCAAATGCAAAGTGTATGAAGCAGGCATGGACGTACAAAAAAAGTCGGACGGAACTCCCGCCAAGACAAAATTGAGTCAACGTAATGGCGACGGCTATTTATGTGTGCAACACTATTGGCTACACTGGACTTGTGATAAATTATTTTGTTCTAATGAATGAAAATTGGTTTTAATGTATAAAATTGGGAAATAAGTGATTGAATTAATAATTTATCTATGAAAAGTGATTCCTGGATTTTTTTCTTTCGGTCACTACAGTTTTTACACCATTTCGCCACAAAAGACATGCTGTGTGTATTTATATTTTTTGGCCGAGTAACGTGTCTGTTGTGTTTGACGTTTGCACGCGTAATGACCGACGAATGTGTATGTACAGGCGAGCTGGCCGTCTCTGGGTGACACAGCGTTTTGTTAGCGAGACTTTGTCCGACTTTTTTTGTACGTCCATGGAAGCAGGATACATAAATTTTAGTGTGATTATCTATGCATCAAGCACCCGTGAGAAGGATGTAACATAATGGCACAACAGTGAATAATGATAATCGAGTCCATAATCTGTTTTGTACAAACAGGTATAAAATTTTTACTGATTTAGTATCATTTGATACATATTAAATTTATTGAAAGTAATAACTATTTTTCACAGTATAAATAAACCATATAAATAAAATATCAACATTATAATTATTATTTACATTTGCAGAATGCAAAACTGAAAATTGTGGATTAAATTTTCAGGAAACACAAGAGAAAGCTGTTAATCCTAACAGGTCATTACTTCCAAAGTTAATTAGGCAAAGATGAGTGTTGAGCCACTTTATGTGAGGACTTCTATTCACCTCATCTCTGGTAAATTCTAATCATTGTTGGTTCAAGCTTTGCACCTGAGTCATAGGGATGAAGTGATGCACTTAAGGTTGCCAACGATACTAAGAGCGGTATTATACTTCATGTCACTCTGCAATACTGTTTACTGTTCAATAAAATAAAGTAACCAAAATACTGTTTCCATTGTCAGTTGTAAACAACAGTTTTAATTTTTTGAAATTTATAATACCTGTTTAAAAAAGAAAAACAATTTTAATGACTCCTCCTTATTTTAATTGTGAGTTTAAATGCGGCATTGTGAAAAATCAATATGTACTTACTGACAATATCCATACACTAGATAGTTGTCTAGAGAATAAATATAAATTCATGCTCATATAAAATACATGAGGGATGTGTTTTATATTTTTAAACTGAAAACAATTGGTACATACATATTATACTCCGGCCATTATAAGAGTGCTGTTCTGACTTTCTGACAGGTGTCAATTCCATATATTTTCTGTATCGTTTATTCGGAAATGAACTTTATGCAATGGACATAAAGAAATGTCAAAAACGCATTCATAGAATGACCGTAAGTTGCATCATTCTCCCCAGATGGTTAAAAATGATTAGTCATTTGATTGAAGTCCAAGTTTGAACAAACCTAACTGCTATACATTTTGCAATATTTATAGGATATAATTCAGATTTTCTTACCCTCTTCAAAACGGTGCATGAAATATTTGTCCTTAAATGATATACTAAATCCAACAATATGTTTAGCGTTTAAAAATAAATTATTATTTCCGATGTGATCAGAGTGGCCATGTGTAGACACTACGTAATTTATATCTTGTGGATTCAAGTCATAATTTTTTAATCCTGAAAAATTTAATCAATATTAGTTCGTTGGAAATTTGTATAGTTTCGCACTTCATATTCAGATTCAGATTATTAATTAGTTATTTAGAAAAAGGACCGCTTAAAACTTTATCGGCGTCCCAGGCAGTCATTGTATCAACAATGATATTATCAACGCCCTTTATTAGAGTACAACTGCAATTCGCAGTCATTTCATCGTTTGCAGACATGATAGAATATCCATCATACAACACGAATACTTCAGCCATTTCTCTTTAAATTCAATTTTACTAAAGGAATATAACAAACAAAACTCAAATCAAATCCCTGTAGAAGTAAAGTAAACAAAACAAATGAAATGAATGAATGATAATATTGATTGATCATTGATTGATTTGATACATAATTGACCACAGAATATAAAAATAGTGCTGGTCATGATGTGTCAGCTACGATTAAAGTACTGTAGCTCTAGTGTGAGTTTCGATAGTTGATTCAAGTGACACGACGAATGCAGTAAGCGAGCGAACGCCTTTTTTTTTTTTTTTTTTTTTCCCGAGGAGAGAAATCTTCAAAAGATACCTTATGCTCAAATGCCGCATGCAATGCAAATGCCCATAGAGGTTATGTGGGACTCTTACCGCACTAAAACTCACCTCGAAATGGGTGTGGTTCTAGTCCATAAGGGACTTTGGAACCGTCACCGGGCGTCGGGGGGGCGAGAAGCGCCCGGCCCTTACAAATAAAAACTTAACTAATGCTTAAGCTATGAGGGACCGGCTAGCCCTGGAGGGCCACTTGCGACGGCCACGGCGACAGCCACGACCGGTACAAGTGGTCCCCGGGCCGGGAGGTCCCTCGCAGGCGCTGCCAGGTCGCGCCTCGGAGGTGAGAAGGGGCGCGGCGGTCTTCCTCTTCTTTCACGATGTCGGGGTAGCTGCACGTCGTTGTCATCACCAGCAAACGCCGCGTTTGCTGCAGTGATGGGGTCATCCTGGTCCAACAGGATGTGTCGGGGTCTTCTTCTGAAACGAGAAAGAGTATTATTGGGATCGGGAGTATAGATGAGGGAACTGACCACTAGTGGGTTGGGGTGACGAGGAAGTTTGTCGTAGTACTTCAAGGCGAAGTCCTTGATGCACTTGACAATTGAGGGGAGGTTGAGGTCATGGTGCAGGTCGACGTTGCGGATGAACCATGGGGCGCCCACGGCTCTCCGCAGAAAACGGTTTTGAATGATTTGAAGGGATTCGATGTGGGTAGGAGCAGCGTGCGCAAAGACAACGCTAGCGTACGTCATGATCGGTCTGACGCAAACTTTGTACAATGTCACCTTATCTCTAAGGGCCATTGTACTCCGCCTGCCTATGAGGCACGTCAGGCGACCCAGGACAAACGCTGCCCTGTCCCTGACACGCTTGATGTGGGGACCGAAGGTAAGTCTCCGGTCGAGTGTAACACCGAGGTATTTGGTCTGATGGACCCAAGGGATGACGCGGCCCTGGAGTGAGATTTGACCGAGTGAAGCTCGGTCAATATGTAGGGCATTCTGAACGCGAGGAGTTTGAAGTAGATTCCCGCGTGAAAAGAACATTGCTGCGCTTTTCTCGGGATTCACCTCAATTCTCCATTTCTGAAACCAATCGCCGAGAGCGGTCACGGCGGTTTGAAGCATGCGAGTTAAGAAGCCTCGGTGTCGGGTGGAGAAGTAGAGGGCCGTGTCGTCTGCGAAGAGAGACAACTCGACCCCCTCCGTGCGTGGTATGTCGTTAGTGTATAAGGAGTAGAGGGTTGGTGAGAGAACTGAACCCTGAGGAACGCCTGCCCGTAGGGGGCGGGGAGAGGAGAGAGTGCCTTCAACTCTGTAACGAAAGCTTCGATCGGCTAGAAAGTCCCGTACTATGAGTACGAGGCCCTCCGGCAGCCCGAGTTGATATAGCTTGTATATCAACCCGGCGTGCCACACCTTATCGAAGGCCTTCGCCACATCGAAGAAGACGGCACCGGTGCCTGTCGGACGAGGGCTTGCGGTAAGCCCGGTAAGAATGTGCTCAGTTAGTCGATGCACTTGATGAACGCACGAGTGTCTGGCTCTGAAGCCAAACTGCTCGTCGATGAGAATGTTATTAGAATTGATATGACGAAGGAGACGCGTCAATAGGATTCTCTCGTAGAGTTTCCCAATTGAGCTGACTAGGCTAATTGGCCTATAACTGGCGGGGAGGGTTCTATCCTTGCCCGGCTTTGCAATACCGATAACGATCGCTTCCTTCCAGGCGGCTGGAAAGACGCGATCGCGCAAGGCTGCATTGCATTAGTAGGAGCGAGAATAACGTCGGCGGAAATCGCTTCAGTAGTTTGTTGGAGATTCGGTCTATACCCGGCGATTTCTTAGGGTTCAGTTGTCTGAATAGGATCTGCAGTTCAGCAGGGGAGACAGGTTCGATGGGGTCATCAGGAGGTTGTGATGCCCTTTGCTCCACCTCTTCCTCCACCCGGGCGACGTGGTTGGCGTCGACCGGTTGAAGGCTGGGCGAGCATTGGGCCTCGAGGGAGTCGGCAAGGTATTCGGCCTTCTCGTCGTCGTCAAACGCCGGAGGGCCGTTGGGTCGTGCTAACGGAGGAGTTTGGGATAGGTTAGATTCCGTCTTCATCGTCCTCGCCAGCCTCCAGTATGCTAGATGTGAAGGCGAGATATCGGATAGAAGACGGCTCCATTGGTCACTACGGAGTTCGGCTATGCGCGATTTGACACGACGTTGCAGTCGCCGTAAGCGAGAACGGTTCTCGGGAGAGGGAAACGAGTCGTATGCACGAGTAGCCGCATTCTTAGCCCTCAACAGCCTCCTCGCGTCCTCCGGGAGTTCCAGACGGCGATCGCTCGCCGCCGGGATCTCCTTAGAGGAGTCGCTGATGCGATCGTGGAGGTGGCTGTTGAGCGCTCTGATTGCTTCACTTATGTCGTCGGGTCTGTCGAGTGTCTCAGGGATCTGCTCTAGGTGTTGCGAGGGACGCGCGAGTGACTTCTGTAGTTTATTCCAATCGATAATCGTGGTGGTATCGCGAGAGCGGTCGGTTTGCCGTCCGAGCTTTAAAATAACGGGACGGTGATCTGAATTGAGCTCGTGAATGGGCTCGATTGAGAGAAAAGACAGCGATATGTTTTTAAGGAGAGCGATGTCGAGAACGTCTGGTCTGTGGTTCGGATTGCAAGGGAAGTGGGTGGGCGTTAATGGTGCAATAATGTCGAAGTCTAATTCGTCTGTTAGTAGGTCGAGTATTGTACCATTACGTGAAACTCTACTACAGTTCCAGCGGGTGTGTTTACAGTTAAAGCCCCCTGCCAGAATGACAGAGGGGCCGAGGTTGAAGAGAGATTCGAGGTCTCTTTTCAACAGGCGTTTATCAGGAGGGAGGTAGATAGATGCTAAAATTACTGGTGGATGACCGGACATTGCGAGACGGCAAACCGACGCTTCCATGTTGACGAGAGGAGGAGTGCTAATAGGGACGCAGTGAAGAGACCTTCTGTAGTAAATTAAAGTGCCTCCTGCCCGGCCGTCGAGGCGGTCATTTCTGACCAAAAGATATTGTGCGATTCGCGGATCGCGTATGCTAGGTTTTAAGAAAGTCTCTTGCACTAGCATCACGTCGACCTGATGGGATGTAAGGAAATGTTGGATTTCGGTTTTATGGGATCGGATGCCGCGAGCGTTATAGAACGCCAACGACAGGGAAGAAGGTCTAATTCTACTAGTGGTAGCCATTGGAATTAGTCAAAAGAGTCCCGCATCCGGCGGAGGGCGGCGAGTGTGTGTTCGTGGCGGACGAACACGCTAACGATACCTAACGAGCCCTTTTTACAAGTTTTGAAATCGCGGACGAGGGCTGAAATTTCGTCTAAGTCAATACTCTCCGAGAGTTTATCTACGAAGTCTAAGTTATCTGAGTTAACGCGGGCCGGTGCGGGGCGTACGCGATGAGGAGCCGGCACTGTCGGAGGAGGCGCGGGCCTCCCCCAGGCAGTGCTGGGTGTTGATACGGGCGCTGTTGGCTGAGGCACGGGCCTTTTCCAAGCGGCGCTGGGTGCAGGGACGGGCGCGGGCCTCGCCCATGCTGGCGTTAACGCGATCGCGGATGCCGCTTTCGGTAGCGGTGGAAAATTTGCGGCGGAATGAACGGGCGTGGCGCGAGGCAGCGGGCCTCGGTCGTGAGGGGACGCGGCGAGAGGAAGCCATACGGGGCTTCCTTTTGGGTGCCTTGGGGCATCCGCGGTAGTTCGCGGGATGGCCGTACTCCTTGCAGAGCACACACGCGGGAGGCTCACTGCAACCCGCTACGCGCGCGCAGTCGCGGGTGGCGTGGTCCCCTAGACATTTGACGCACCGGGGCGTCGCATAACAGTTACGGGCCGAGTGCCCATAGAGCTGGCAATTGTGGCATTGCCCTATGGTGTTGCGCTTGTGTGGCTTCTCGAAGCGAAGGCCCGAAAGGCCGCAGATCGTTGGAACGCCGAAAATGCGTTTTCCCTCGGGGGAGTTTTCTAGGACTAACAGGACCATGTCGTAGGGAGTCCGGTCCCTTGAGTGCATCCGATGTACTTCTAGGATTGGCAGGCCTTGGCCCATGAGGTCGCGTAGTATCGGCTGTTCGCCGAGTTCATGAGGGAGGCCCCTTGCGACGACGCGAAGGTTTTTCTCCTCGGGGAGAGCGTAAGTGTGGAAAGAGATGCGCTCCTTCCTAAGCAAAGCAGTTAGAACTCGGTAATCGGCTACTGAGTTAACCTTAACAGAAATACCGACTCCCGCGTTGGAGCCTCGGTATGACTTGATGCCCTTGGCGAGCATCATTTCGCGGACGGGATCCCAGTCCCTCTTGTCTCTGAGGAAGACAGGAGGTGGGGCCTTGACGGCGGGAGGCGCGGGCACGGTCGCGGTCGACGGCGGTGAAGCGGTACGCGATGATGGCGGGCGGCGGGTCGTGGAGTCTGACTCCAGTCTTATTTTATGGGTCGGCTGTTCCGATTTTAGCTCGACCTTCCTCTTGTATCTGACGACGGTGAAGCCGTCGTCAACCAGAGGATCCGAATCCTCGAGTGCCGTCGACCCTTCGTCGACATCCGGGGCATTCGTTGGAGAGGGTGTAGGCGAGGGGGAGCGAGAGTGAGCCGAAGTGGCGTCCATGGGCGACTCTGGAGAGTCAGCCGCTGGCTCGCGGGCCAGTTGAAATACCCTATCAAGGGCATCGGGCTGCTCCTTGAAGAGGAGCCTAAGCTGGTGAACCAGGATGGAGAGATCCATCCTGGCGGCGGAGGCGCGGGGAGCGGCCCCGAATCGGCGCGTGTAGACGCGCCGCTAGGTGAGGATGTGTACCTAACGTGTGGGTTATAGTGTACCTACGTGTGTCCCTGAGAAGGGGGAGTAACCCTGACGGCTTACCAACCGCAAGGGCAATGAGTCGAGTACAGAACAGCACAAAACACTAGTTGCGCGACGGCCTTATAGTAAGAACTACTGAGACCGACTTGACAACTAGCGCAATGTAAAAGGTTCGCAACAGCACTGCACAATACACAATCGCACTTCACTTGACAACTACACTACTGCACTACACAACTGCACTTCACAACTGCGCGGTGCGCGGCGAGCGACAAGCGACGAGTAACGCTTCGGAGCGTTCAGCGGGACGTGTGCACTGGGCGACGTCGAGCGGCGAACTGCGAGCGAACGCCATTCGTATAGTCGGATTTAATATACCTACCACGAGTCACCCTGTAGTTAACTACACTCACTACAGTCAACTCGATAGAGTATGGCATCCGTGCTCACTTCACACCCATTCATCGTCTCTTTCTAACGTTACACGAAAGACAAAGACGACCGCGGATTTACGAGCCGAGCCGACGAGACAAAGACGGAAATTAACGAGCGCGCAATACAATAAATAACTCATAGGAATTATAGAAGTTTTGAATTTGTTGGTTTAAACGTCTACAAGTACGTTTGTTTGAGGTTTGTTGAGTTAACATCTACAAGTACGTTTGTTTGTGATTGTGACTGCAAAATTATTAAAATTTTGGAATAAATTTTGGAAAAATATTTAATATGCTTAGAACTAGCGCCACACAGTTCAACTTAATGGTAGAATATATAGAGAGGTAAGTTTAAACTTAGTTTATGTTGAAAAGTTATTGCATTATTCGTATAATCACAAAGGCAAAAAAATAAAATGTTCACCATTGAAATGTGGACGCCTATTTCCTTAATTTCCAACGCTATTTAAAATAATTTCTAGCACTTCAATGATAATAAAAACAATATAGAGAATATTAAAAGTGAATATCGTCTATATTTGCAATAGATTTAGCTTTCTCACGTTGAAAACATAGGTGAGTGCCGCAACTACAGTGAGCGCCGTACTCTCGACAGCATCTGTCGAGTTTGTGACTCGTGGTACCGAATTTGTACAGCAAAAGTGCAACACGTTACTCGCTAGCGACTGCGGTTTCGATAGATTTTTTACTTGTGCAACTCATACTACCGATTTTAGTTCTTTGAGTGACCGCTAGAGGCGCTTTAAGATTTTCCATATAAATTTTTTACGCTCTCGCTAGCGAGTGCGGTCATCGTAAACTCATGCTAGAGCTACTGTTTATGGCAGCCGTTAAAGACTTTTTATAGTGTTTTTTCGTTTGTAAATTGATTAAAGTAACAATATGAATTTGGAATCACAGTAAAATACAATGACATTTAAATTTTTCAATAAATTGAAAATATATTACGAAAAACTAGTTTGATTTAAAATTTCTTTATGTTGTATAGAAAAATAAAATCTTCTGTATACAACTGTGGCTCTAGCATGAGTTTACGATACTACACTCGCTAGCGAGAGCGTAAAAAATTTATATGGAAAATTGACAATTTGACATTGACATTTCACGATTTTCCATACAAAAGTTTTACGTTCTCGCTAGCGAGTGTAGTATCGTAAACTCATACTAGAGGCTCTGTTTAATCAATCCAATCGTACTGTGTTTTTTTGTCTCCCTCGCTCGTCGTCAGCTGTCCTGTCTTCACCGGTTATTTTTAGGTTAAAATCTAAAATAAATTCGAGTCTCGGTGCTGCTGGTGATACTGGTGCTTTTACTTTGTGTTATATGTAGGTTATTTAACATTTTAACTTGTATAGTGATCTTTGAAAGGAAAATTGTACATTTATTTACTTTTTTTTGTAAATAATATATATATCTGCTGAATTCTAGAATTTTTATTTTGGTTATTCAGGGTTATGAAGCAATAAATAGTCCTCTGCCACCTGCAGAGCACTTATTATATAGAGAACAATGTCAGGCGACGTACAACCACGAAAACGTAAAGACAAAAAGAGGAAGAAAGGTAAAAACATAGCTTTTAATTTCTAAACTGAGTTTTCATTGTATAGATTAAAATTTGATGTTACATACAGATGAGTTGAGTGTCGAAGAACCTCGAGGAACTGCTGCAATTTTCGGTGAAGGCGATGTTTTTATGCATTCCCAGCATGAACACGGCACAGGAGGACATTGGTGTGCTAAGGTCATATTCTTCTCTCTTCTGGCTATTCTTGTTACACTAGTTGGATTAATTATCTTGGAGAACAGAGGACTTTCTGAATGTAAGTTCTCTTTACTTTCTTTTTAAAATACAGATTAAGGTCTATTTGTATTTCTCAGGTGATTTTATGGATGTTGTAAACTTATTTTCATTTATTTTTACATATTGATTAAGATTTATCATCTGATCTCTGTTGCAATCTGAGAGCATCAAAATAGTGTTGTACTAGCTTCATGTGACATTCCTCTTATCACAACCACGTGTATATATGGATACACAATATTTCGCCTTCTATATTTCTCAGCCAACTGATTTAAATAGCTGATAAATTACACTGCTAGCTCATTCATTGAAAAAGGGCACTCAGCCACACATTAGTCAAGTGGGTTGAGCACAATGTTTAACCTACCTAAAGCTACCTGGTTGAGTGATATTAATTGTCAATCTGCTATGCTAACTACTCTGTATGAAAAATTTGAATATCTATCTTATTGATGTATACTTGGGTCGATAAAATGGATAAAATCGATAAAATGGACTATAAAATTGATGAAATAAGTAATTTTAATACAAAATGAATGATGTAAGGGCAAACTCCCTATAGTGGTTTTTAAGACAGGCATGATGCTGAACGTGTACGCTCTGTGATCAGTTAGTGCCATTGGTCAATGAATGGGCTAGTTTTTTAATTAAACAGCTGTTGGCGAAAATATAATAATTACAACTTTAATAATTTTTAGTGGAAGCCAACTCTGTAGAATCTCGTTACTCTGGCGTTTTAGAAGGTTGGTTGGAAGATGTTCCTGATAATGATCACCATGATGAACACACACTTGAGTTAAAACATGTAAGTATGAAATTTGAAGACTTGTATGTTAATTTTTATATTAATAACAAATTTTAGAACTTGGTATGTCTTAGTGATTTCTAAAAATTATTTTCATTCTCTGAAGAAACTTGTTCTGGTAAAATATTATAGGTTCATGATATTGGTCACGAAAATGAATTTGATGATGACACTGACAATGGCCTTCATAACGATGGTGATCATGATGATGAACAAGATCATGATGAAGATAATGAAGACAACGAAGATGACCATGAAGATGAAAATGATGAAGACGATAATGACGATGAAGATGGCCGTGAAGATGAAGATGATGAAGACGACGATGACAACGAAGATGATCGTGATGAGGAAGATGATAATCAAGATATAGAAGACAGTCAAGAAGATTATTTAGAAGAAAATGATGAGGTGTGATAATTTTTGTCTCTTAAGCTCGTAAAATAAATCAAATTTGATTAATAATAACTTAAAACCAATACTTACTATATTATACAGGATGAAGATGCCAAATCACTGTTTAGTAAATATTTGAAAGGTGATAATGGTGATCAAGAGGATGATGATGATAATCAAGAATATGATGCATATGATAGTGGTGAAAATCAAGATCCGGAATATAACAATGATGATGATATAGAGGAAATACACGAAGAAAGAAGCTTTGAGGGAAATGAAGAAATTGATGAAGACAATAATGATTATCTTGAAAACAGAGAACCTAATCTTGATAGTCAACAAGTTGATAGGGATGATGAGGTGCTACTGATTTTCGTGTGACACGTAATAATTAAGAAACAAAATATGTTAATGATTGGCACTAACAACATCAAAAGCTTTTCTATAAAACGCGAGTGAGTGTGTGTGTTTGATATAATACACAAATTTTATGCCTGTCTATATTCTAATTTATGTATCTACATAAATATCTTGTGATACTTTTTTATTTTCTAATAATACTAGACACTAGATAATTATATTAATAATAACAAAAAATAAGTGTATTGTGACAATGAAATCAATCACAATTATAACCAAGAATTGCTATTATCATCTTCTTCAAACTAAACAAATCCCATAGGGCATAACCTGTAAAGTTTCAACTTCAAACGCAATTATTGTTTATACATAAACACATTATAATATTTCCTATGATTGTAACTATATTTTTTGTGTTTAATGTGCATATTGTTAATATGATGTGTATATTAGCAATTATTGCACTTATCAATATTAGCAATCATTGCATTAAGATGTAAAACTTAGAGGTGGATTCTCAATTTGCCTTTTAGATAACTACAGTAAATCTTAAAAGCATGGCCTCTATAGTTTTAAGTGTTTCAATTGTGGATAAGTCGAATAAATTTTGATTGGAGAAATTTTAACCTGTTTACTTAAGACTTAACCCATAGTAGTGGCTCATCGTAAATTCCTAAACCACGAAATGTTTCAGTAGTCTTGAATTTTCCAAAAAATTTATATTGAAAATATACATTAAGAGAAATGCCTCAATTTTTTTATGGTTTGGGCAGGATGAAGATCATGACGAAGAAAGCGAGGAAGAAGATGAATCGGAGCTAGAAATAGAAAGAATCGAACGTGAAGCATCAGAGGAAGAACCCATATCAACTGAGCTACCTCCTCTACCAGAAGCTGACGAGGATGATGATGATGACAATGAGGATATCGATGATGAAGGTAAAGTATAAGAAATTTGTTTTATTTTCAGGGAAAACTTAAAATTTAAAAAAAAACTGACTTATTGATTTGCACTAATCTAAATATTAATATTATACTTGCATGAACAATCGCTATATATATAGTATAATATAAAATACTGTTATAATATTTTTTTATATATGGTTTCTAATAATAAAAATACATAATAAGGTTACAGTGTTAGCAGAAATAATTGCATTTATCATTTAAAGGACTCCTTAGAAAAAAGGCGCAGTGCTTGATTCACATAAGTATTGAAAAATCCAGCTCGTTGTTTTTGATATAACATTAAAGCTGTGAGAGACTCACCATAGGTTACTATTTTGCTGTAATTACTAAATTCAGTAGGTAAAGATAGAAAAACCTGTATTTCTAACTGCCAAAAGTTCTTGACAACTGGATACATCCCAAAACAGTTTTTAACAAAAAGATAATACGGGCAAGATATCGAAGTTTTTTAGTCTTTAGTGATATATAATGTGATATTTTATTTTACTAAGTGATAGTTTTTTAGTTTACACTTAAATTTTACAATCTTTTTTTCAACACATTCAATTATATATAAACATAATAAATACATTATACATATTATAAAATAAAGTCGCTAACTTCTCATAATTTTGAAAATGTTTTCACTAATCGAAAGAGCGATAAACGAGGAAGTTCGTGTAAATAATTTGCAGAAAAAAATTGCATCTCTGCGAAGACAGGAGCAGGTCGCTAATAATTTATAAATAAAATATCTAGGGTTCCTTTGCCATATGTTCTTCATTCTTCAGACATGACGTGCTTTAGAGATTTTTTTGCAGCAAGCGCAATTACGCATTAATAGTTAATTAATTAATAATGAATAGGGAAGAATATCATTTGAATATCCCAATAAACTGACTTTGACGGATCTGGCTAAATCATAATAAATTAGGTTGTGCCTTGTTCATACAGAGATAAAGTTTACTAACGAAAAGGACATAAACTGTCCAAAAATAAATAAATATTGTTATTCATTTCATTTATTCCTGTCAATTCAGTAATTTAGCTGTGTCCGGATTACTGAATTGACCCTATCAGAAATTAAAAAAATGCTACCTATTGCAAAATACAAGTTTTTTTACAATATTAGTAAGTACTCTATACTTTATGCTTTAAAAATTATTAGTGCAAAATAAACTCTGTTCAAATATCGTTAATTAGAATTCCTTTTCTACATTTACAATTTAAACGGTCAGAGTACAGCAAAGGGGGGGCACTTTTTGGGACTTTTTTTTGTACAATTATTTCTTTTTACCAATGGAATATGTAGAACGCATCAAAATAAGCAAAAAACGTCAAATAAACTTTTCTCTAAAACCAATAATTGCAGAGATATTGTGGTCCAAACTTCAACTTTTTGAACGTAAATTTTGTATGGGGCAAATCTCGTAACACATTTTGTAATAAGTACACAGTCTTTTTGCCAACATCAGTATTCTGGCTCGCTCCGCTGCGCTCCGCTCGCACTTAATTTCATATACATTCCAGAACCTAACCTATTTGTTTATCACTTATCTTATCACAAATAAGTCTCGTAACACATTGTTGATTTTAGAGAAAAGTTTATTTGACATTTTATTCTTATTAATGCCTTCTGTATGATTGTTATGCTAAAATGAAGTAATATTAGGGAAAAAAAACTCATCGAATTTTTTCTAAGTCTCACTCCATACACACACAGTGCTTTAGAAAAAGTTGAAGTTTGAACCACAATATCTCTGCAATTATTGGTTTTAGAGAAAAGTTTATTTGACGTTTTTTGCTTATTTCGATGCGTTCTAGGAGATTCCATTACTAAAAAAAAATTCTTCACAAATTTTTTCTAAGTCCCAAAAAGAGCCCCCCTTTGCTATACCTCAACCATTTAAACTGCTTATTAATCGTCCATTTGTATATTTAAAAGAAATAAATTAAATTTTCCTTATACACTTCTTAAAACTATCTTAAAGACTCTATCTTAACATCTCCAGATGATAACAAAGACGATAACGATGAAGACAGCAACGAAGCTGACAATGTTCATGAAAACGATGAAGAGGAAGAATATCTGGAGCAAGATCTTGAGGAAGATGATGAACCACCAATTGAACGTATTACTGCTCCATCGGGGAAACCATTCGACGAGGTATTATATAATAACTTTGTCTTTCAACGAAACCTTAATTAGATTATCATTTTAATAGATCATAATAGATAGATTAATAGATTAGTGTCAAGAACTTATATTTTTAGGAAAAGCCTGAGGTATCAAATTAAAATTAATTACCAGTCTTTTTGAGCTACGGTACCGAGTGAAGGTGTGGGAAATAAATATATAGACAACCCATTAGCAGATCATTTGAAATAGCTCCGAAAAGAGCTGTTTATCGGCGTGGTTTTGTATAATTATCCACTATCGCTGGATTCACGACGGAGGATGAATAGGAGCCAGCAGCAGCCGTCACAGTCAACGCTTCGGACTAATTTCGACGATGTTGAATGGCTAATCGACGAGATGTTGTCTCGCCCGGCGTCGGCCATATTCATATTGTAACATCGCTGCGGAGTGTGCACGCGTTGAAACAAGCAAACATTATGCACACGCCGCGGTTTTGTTGTCTCAGGCATACGTCATCGCATACCTAATACCTATCGTTATCCCAATGTAAATGTAAAGACTGTATATAAATGGGGTAATTTTAGAATTAAAGTCATTCCTGTACATACTACCTACAGAGTATTACTCCACCCACATAATCGCTAAATATATAATCTACATATATAATTATTTTGTATCTTTATTACCCACACCTTCACTCGGTATGGTAGCTATAAGTTATAAAAATTCAAAGCTTTCTAATCTTGAATCATATATTCACCTAATTGATAAACAATAATATTAAATATCGTGTAAACAATTAATTAATTTAATTAAGAACATTACTGCTAAGACAGCAGCGCTACATTCACTGTAATTCTAAAATCTAATGTAATAAATTGAACTTATTATTACTAATTAGCTGTGCTCGCAACTTCGTATACGCGTGGCATTCGTTATAGCACGTAACTTTTTTGTTTGTAAACCGATTAGAATGAAACAAACACTAACAGCCTTACTTATAAACGGTACTTAAAATTTAACGAATACTTAGTAGCCATTTAGGAATATTTCTTACTTATAAACGTTATTTAGCCTTAATCAGTTGCTTAGTAACGTACTTAAATAGCTGTCAAATTAATGAACGGCGATTCCTTGTTTAAGACGCTAAGTAACAAAATGGCGGTTGTGTATCAGCTGACGACAATAGGATTCGGTCAATTTCAGTTAGCTCGAGTCTATTGTTTCAAATTTTGTAGTTGCGTTTGAGTTTATTTTGTGGATTGTGGATAGAGAAAGTTGTCGTTTTATTTAATAAAATGAATATTTTATTAAATAAACATCTTGCCAAGCAGATTTCTTCATAATGTTGGTATTGGTTGAAGTGTCTTTATTTTCTAAAATATGCAATCTCTCTGTGACTAGGTGTCAACAATCTCTGCAAAAAATATATAGTTAAGCAGGTTTTAAAAAGAGAACTATTCATGACCTACGTCCGTGGTATTTTTATTTGGCCAAATAAAATAACACGCTGCGCTGCAATAAAATAGTATAATAATTAAAAATACCTTTTCTTGTTCATCCTAGTGCGTATTCTTTTTTTTGTAGAAGTTTCCATTATAAATACAAACCCAAAACTTCCACAATCACAACGTTAAAAACTTTTTTTGAACAATTCAAACAAAACATTATACTTTAATAAACAACCTTTTTGACAATGACAGTTGTTTAAATTGAGTGACAGAATGTTGCTATTATAAGCGTTTTAGGTTGGACATTAGCAGCAAAAAAATTTTTATGCTATCAACATTTTGCAGTATTGACAGAGTAAAATATTTTTTTTGTGTAATTAACCGTTCATTAGCTAAGTTGTACTTAAGCAACGTTTTTGAGTAGAAAATATTTAATCATTGATTAGGGAGTTAAGTAGTAATTAGTTAAACAGTTGCTAAGAAGACGATTAGTCGATTTTTATAAGTAAGACTGTAAATGTTACGGGAAGCTTGCTAAAATACATCTGTAAAACCGCATTCAAATCAGTTAAGCCGTTTCTGAGATTAGCGTGCACCAATTCACAGACATACAGACTAACATTCTACAGACTTTTTTTAAGCTTGGGAACATAAGTACAACATCTACAATTTTTTTTATATATTTAATGTATAGACAGGGCTCGTTTATTAATAAGTTATAAACTTATTAATAGGGGGAGGCCTATGTCCGGCAGTGGACGTCCTACGGCTGAGATGATGGTTAACTCCTTGCATTAACAATTAAACACAAATATTTGCATGCCCTTGGCGGGTAGAACATACTTTGTACTGTATCTGCTGTATACAAATTAAAATCCTGTAAACATGTGTTCGCGCAAATAAAGATTTATTTTATTTTTTATTTTATTTATTTCCCAGTCCAGCGTCTTGAATACATCTTCCAATGTGTTGGTAAACACCTCCACATAGCGACTGTCTATTTGGCACCGTTGCAAGGATTCTATAACGGCACAGCTTTCGACTAATTCGAAGGCTTTGTCGTAGTCGAAAATCGAAGGCTACGCACAGAGGCTGATATGGTCTACTACGGTGCTGACCCCGAATGAAACCCGGCTGGCTCTGGGGACTGAAACTCATCGAATTTTCGGACGATACGATTTGTTATGAGTCTCGAGAACCTATAAAGATGACTGAAAAGTGAAATCGATCTTGTTTTTTTTTAAAGAACAGTACGATCATACTCCCTCTCCACGACTCCGGTGTGGTTCAAGTGGACCTTTAGCCTGTCCGCCTACCTTAACTTAAAAAACAAAAGTTAGGAAAAAGTAAATATTCTGGTTTTTCATAAACTTGTGTTTTCTAGGTTGAAGAGGAGACATCATCAGAGAAGCCCCCAGACACGTTAGAGGAAGAAGAGGAGTATGAGAAGCGGCAAGAGGAACTCCGCCGGGAGGAGGAACAAGCTTCACACAGTAAGTTGCTTTTAAGTTTATAGCAAATAAACACCGGTTATGTACTAAAATGTTTTATGAAATGAACTGCACGCGTTTAAAACATAAATTATCTATGTCCTATCGCTTTTAGTACTACCTGTATTGGCCATGTTTTTAGGTTGCCTCCCATGTGTGCTATAACTTGGTATAGATAAATTATTATTGTTTTTAAAAATGCTTGGTTACATTCATGCAGCTAAATTATAACCTGCTTTTTCTACTGACTAACCGTCTCATATTTTAACATAACGATAATACTACATTTATATACTTTTTAACTGTGCACAAATTTTGAACTGTAGTCTAGCTTGCAAATAAATATTTTTTCTTAGACAACACTTCTTTTATTTTTGGCCCTTTATTGCGCTTTGTCTGTAACTATTGTTGAAATATTATTGCAAAGAAAAGTTCTTGGTCCAGAGATTTTCTTTTTTATCAGCTGGACCTTATTATAATGTTGCATTTATATGTATTATGAAAGCGATTTTTGTCTAAATAGTACTTTTCAGGTTTAATAGTAATTTTCAATAACGTCATAATACGTTGTAATAAGCTATTAAACAAAAAGGCAACACATTTACATTGCATTTTTGTTTTTGATACGTATATCTAAGCTAATATAGCATGACCATGATGGAAATCTAAGATAATGAGTTTCGTTTTTAGTCTGATGAAGCTGATATGAATATAAGTAATATTTCAGCTTATAGTAAGTTGTCGTGAGCTCATGAATACATAATTAATTTTACAATACCTACTATTATCTTTAAATAGAATCATATCTGCTGGGAATTCCATTCCTTAATTTATCATTTACTAGCTGGTGCCCGCAATTTCGTTTGCGTTGAAAAATAAAATAACGCCTGACATCTTTATCGCTGTGACGACAATGGCGCCGCCACAGCGATAGTGGTACCCATTTTTTATATTTTTAGCCGATCCCTCGGAAACCTAACATTTTTCCAGGATAAAAGGTATCCTATAATAAACTATCTGTGTGTCAAATTTCATCAAAAAATACTTTCACGCGTCTTTACGTCTTTACGTACATCCTCCATTTAAATGAATCTCCATCTCCATCTCCATTTAAATCAGTCTCCATTTAAATGAACTTGATACATATTCACGATTTTATTTATGGCAGGCCACATTAAAGCGATTCTTATGCCTCGACCTCAAATACCCTTTCGTGAGTTGGATGTTAGTACAAATTCAAATCCTGTCGTGTTAATAGGTGTTCAGATTAAACAAAAATAGGCAAAAGATGCGATGAAATAATTTCGGATTGATTAGATATGAGCACACAAACTTATCTTTCAATAATTCGTCTTTGGTATACTTGTGGTTTAACGCTATTTCCTCAGTACAAGCCGTTTTTAAAACTTAAGTTGCTTCCGCATTGTATGAGAACTACGAAGAGCTCTATAAATAGTATTTGATGTCAATAGATGTACCGGGGAGTTAGAGAAATTTATTCTAGGTAACCACGGCAACTATATTAATAGTTGATTTATGTATCAAATTAATATTTTTTAAGAAGGATAGTTTTCATTATATACTACGTACATTTTGGAGACTCAAATGGAAAATGTTCATTATCGAACCTCATTTAAAATTACTTTTCGACCCCTATGGTATATGGTATTGAAAAATTTTGGTGGGTTTGGTAACTTGTCTGATGCGTGTGACGCGTGTGTTGCAGTGTGGCTGAAGCTGGGCGTTGGCGGCGCACTTCTGCTTGCAACCCACGCGATCATGCGCCGCGCGACCACCGCTCGCAGTGCGTACTTTGCAATTAATAATGTTTCTTTGTTAATGTGAAAGTGATGAAGAGTAAGTAGATTACAGTCTCATCGAAGGACAAATCCAAGAGCGAACGCGAAAATAAAAGATTACAAAACAATACCGCTTCATAAAATAACCATGTCTAATATAACAGATGATTCGCCAAGTGAAGAGAATGAAGGCAGAGAGGCAACGCCAGATCGACGCATGACTTTAATACCAGAAGAGTCGTCAGAGCCTTCCACACCAGGTAGTCTCATTAATAATAATTAACTAATCGTTTAATTAGGTGTGCAAAAATGAAGGATAAATACGAAAATGGTACATTTTATAGAAATTTCAAGAAGGGTCTCTGGTGGGAGCAGTTCTGAACCAATCTTCGAAGATGTTGCGAAAAAAATACCTTCCATTACGAAGTCTTCTCCGACTCCGAAGGAAATAAGCGAAGACGAGGAAGAACAGGAGGCTTCAGAAGAAGTAAGGGATAGAATAATATGGATTGCTGGAATACATTACGATTTGTATTTTCATTATTTTTGTCAATGATACTATTAATAAATTTAATGTATTATTTGTAATGTTGTAGGAAATTAAAATCGATAAGGAATTATACAGTGGCGATGAAAATGACGAAGAAGAATTGGAAGAAAAAGTTGAACCAAAGAAAGCTGCTACAACGACAGCTAAACCTTCAGATTTGAAAAATACTCCCGCACTCGAAGAAGAAGATGACGAAGATCCGGATGACGTTGAAATAATCGATGACGAAGCGATAGAGGAGGCGATAGAAGAAGAGATTGAAGAAGAAGACGAGGAAATATCGGATGTAGACGATGCGGAACTGCTAAATCGTCTGGAAGCGAAATACGGCCGTCTGCCTGAACCGGAGCGATACGGGAAACAGAGTAAAACACAAGCGTTCACGCTTCTGGCTCGACTCATTCTCTACCATAATAACACATTAACGTACCCCTTTTGGCATAACTAACACTGTGAGTTTGTTTATATTAACTGTAGGTATGCTTTCGTACACTCTTTGATATGTGTAATAGTATTTACGCTTAAATTAATAAATTTACATATTTTGTTTAATCATTTAGATGTTATAGTCCAAATACTTGACCTTTTAATAGACCCAAAATACAGTCACGCCCTTAGTAGTGCACTCATTATTGTTTTTTAAATGTATCATATATGTAAAATGATTGCAATATATTGAAATATGTATTAAAATACACACTAAGTGTAATAGTAGAATCGTCTCAGTTATTTACCCGCATAGAATGTTCGTTTGAGGCACCGTATTTAAAAGCAAATATTTATTTACAGAAGATGGCGGAAACAGTGTAGAAGATGAGTGGCCTGGCGAACCCTTAGACTCTTTCTGGCAGGAAGAGCTTACGATGGCCGAGCGAGAGCTTCGTCAGGTAATAAATTTATATTGATGTTTCTTTAATATTGAGAAAGTAACATTATTCCAAGAAATTAATTTAGAAAAATAAGCCTCCAAGAAAAACTTACGTTGAATTATTGATATTGCAAAAGAAAAAAGACCAATTTAATATAATAACTTGACAAATTCATACTTTCGAAAATGTAAATTGATCTTTTTTTAATTTTTTAATAGAATCTGAATAAACCATTAAGAGATTACTTGTTGGTGTATTATCAAAACGTGTGATACTTTTATTAACTATGCATGATTTTGTAAAAATCCCTTTCTAATGGCTTTGCATGGTCCTAACGAATACACCATCAAGCTCAAAAGAAATCGGACCTCTTTCGTTTATAGAATGCCCCTAAGGTAGTATTAATTTAGTCATTGATAAGTCACTGTGGTATATTTTCGACAATACAATGAGTAAATAAGAGTGCTTCGCAAGAACGCAAAGTTCATTCGATTTCATTCGTAAAGTTCGACGAATATATATTTTACATGTAAATAATTTAATACTTTCATTACCGTCCACAGGATTGGCTCGAATAGATTTTATTTGCTACTAATTTTCACTTCACTCCCTTTGCTCGTTGTGCCATTTCCATTAAAAATTATCAGCGGCTCCGGCGGGCAACGTTCCGCGCCCGCACCCCGCGCGTTACGCCCCCGCCGGGCTACTGACAATCGCAGTACCCATCTCTCATATTTATGTAGACTTTAAGACACGTGTGTTTCAGTTCGGATAAAGTTTTTGATACCTTTCTCCCGAAGTTGTGTGATTGTGTGTTTGTGGCTTTACCGAAAGGCTGATGGCACTTTGGGCGCATTTGCCTATAAACACTTACATAGTTATTATCATAGCTCGCTGTGCCATCCAGGCGTGTAGACATACTCAATCTTTACTTTATAAAATATGATCTTAAAAAACTTAGTTTCGAAGTCTTTTGATAAGGTTTTTTATAAGTGCCTTTTTCATGTGTTTCATGTAAATAATTATCGTGAAACAGGCCGAATTTGTCTATTCTTCACACACCCTTTCGTTTTCTTCTACGACGCTCCGCCGCTCTTTTCTAGTTTTAAAACTATAATGTAACCCGTGTTTATTGTTACGGCGATTGTTATATCTTTACGTACGGTACAAATTCGCATCAAAAGTGCATTCTGCCTAAGTGTTGTGTGTGTACTAACACGCGAGGGCGCTTGGGATGCTGCCGTGAGACGCACGGGGGTCGCGGGACTGCGAGGCAGTGCGCGCGCGCAGATGATACGCGCGCGAGCGCTGGACCGCTCGGCCGAACAGCGACGAGACAACGCGCTGCTCTCCGCCGCCATCACTGCTTACGTACAGCTCCTCAAGATGCACGAGAGGCTCAACGACAAGCAACTACTGCTGGTCGCCGAAAGGGCGCTTGATAGAATACGATTTAGAGGTTAATATATTTTTACTAGACATTAGCAGCTTATTCGCTTTCATGAACAGTTAAAAACAGGATTCGAGGATTCGAGTTATTTATTAAAATTTGAGAATTAACGGAAAGCAAGTTACCGTTTCATTCATGGTATCAGTAATCATAATGTAGTATGAGTTTGACGCTCATAGGGACAACACTGTAGCACGATACACCACTGAAACAAAACAGCAATACCATTAGTGATGTTATTTATCACTGCTGTCTTCTTTCTATGAGAGCATAGTTGATGTCACCAAAGATTGTGCGTTGCAAACATCTTCGTTTTCAGTTATATAATTGTGTGTTGCCAACATCTTCATGTGATATTTTACAAAACGACTCCACTCACATAATTTTATTTTTCGTCGCATATTAAGCCATTTAATCATAAGCCGTTACCAATTATAATTTCAATTATTATTATTTTTTTGTGATTTAATTATGATTTTTTTTTGTTTGGTTATATATCTAATATTATAAAGAGGTAAAGTTTGTATGTTAGGAGGTAATCTTCGAAACTAATCATCCGATTTAAAAATCTTTCACCAATAGTTAGAATAGAATTTTCGGATGGAAATAGGCCAAATATTCCACTTGGGCGAAGTCGCGGGCGGGAGCTATCTAAAAATAAAGATCGAACGCTTAGCAAAAGTACAGCTCTACATATTTTTAAAGCGATATATCTTTTATTTTTCAACGCGGACGAAATCGCGTGCGACAACTAGTTTTATATAATTATATACTAAGTAACTTAATTTCAATTTTCAGGTAACTACATGAGTGCAGAACCTGTATACCGGCTATTAATACGTAGATTCCCAGACGATGTGGCTTACCGAAACAATCTCACTATCACGTACCTTATGGTAAATAGGTATATGTGCTTTTTCTTATAGAAACTAATTATAATACTTTTATTAACATTTTTTTGTGTTCTCCAGAAATCATAATTTGAGTATCACAATGAATGACTGAAGTAATGAACTCAGAAAATTATAAATAGTCTCAACATTGTTATCGATCGTTTGCAGAGCGGACTTGGCGGCGGACGTATTGAGAGAGACTCTGAAGCGATGGCCCGAAGACCGCGTGGCGCTTGCTCATTATGGATTTGTTCTGAAGACGCACTACGGCAAGTTGGAAGAGGCCGTGGACGTACTTCGCAGGGCGCTGGCGGGAGACGCCGGAGCAGCGAATGAGCCCCGATTCCACTACCATCTCGGAGACGCACTGCTATTGCTAGGCCGCAGAGACGAGGCCGACGAGGTGCACCGAAGGGGCGCAGAGCTGGGCCACTTCCTGTCCCCGATGCAGAGGTCGCTGTACAACGTGCCCCGCCTCAAGAGTAAGCCGTGGTGGAACATAGAGGAGACGCCGTACAGAAGATTCGGCCGCGAATTGGAGCAATCGTGGCGGCAGATCTTCGAGGAAGCGAAGGCAGCGCAATCGCTGTACTCTCAGGTAAAAATCTGCTATAACTCTCAGGTAAAAAAATTCACAGGGCCGGGTCGTTAGTTATCGATATAAGTATAATGCTGACCATAATACATCTGTAATAGCTTGAAAAAGCAAACGCAATTTCGAATCACGGCGTGGTCTATGCCTCTGACAAGTCTATCTATACTTGTTCGATAGCTCACTTTCTATTGGTCTCGGTTGATCTCAAGACAAATGAATGGCTTTATAACTTATCCTGATCTATATATATTTTGATCTAATGTCTTGACGGAACAAGACCCGAATTAGACAATACACTTGACACGACAAAGACACCTCTTGTTCTCAACAAAGACAAAAATAAAATTGATCTTTAATATATTTCATTGCCGCCTATACAAAGAATCGCAGACCAGCTTTACTACCATGCACATTCCTTGTAATAGCGACATCTAGGCGTGGATATGACGCGAAAACTAATATTATAAAGAGGTAAAATTTGTATGTTTGTTTGTATGTAGGATTAAAAAAATTGTTTAAAAAATTGTTTCACCAATAGTTAGAATAAATTCCAGGTTAACAGAGGCTATATTATCTCGTAAAATGAAAAGGCGATACTATTATAAATTACATAATAGGGGATCGGACAAATTTTCAGAAAGTGTTTTAAATTAATCTTCATGGATATTTATTCCCATAAAAAATACCATTTTATTTATTTATAGCCTTTTAGGTACTCAAAATCATATTTTAATATTGTTTGTTTGAAAATGCCGCCAAAACGCCACGATAGTTCATCTGAGAGCGCGTATCATAACAAAACAGCTGCATTGGCATAAGACAATGATTGCCCACAAATGACGTCAAGCACTGTGATTGGTGTTTCAGTATAGATTGAAAATAATAAAATTTTATTTCTTCATTTAAAAATATTTAAAGGAATTATATTAAATTATTATTCGATAAATAATCGTAAAAAAATATATATTTTCTTTCTAAGTACATTTTAGATTTTAATCTGATTACTGTCCGATCCCCTATTGTTAAATTATACCAACTGATGATGCATTTAAGAAATAGATTCATGTTTATTTCATATAATATTTCAAGATTCATTTTAAGGTTTCTATTGCTCTTTGTCATTCATATTTTTTAAGAAACTCAAAACAGTAATAATCAAATCGACCACTGACCATCACTATTAGCTCGTATTCTAAGGTGAGTGTTAGAATAACCTAGTAGACCTTAGTAGGAATAAGGATAAGGAATTGGTACTTGGAACTGTCTAAAGAATTAAACGAAAATAATTGAGTACTAACACAAAAACTATGGACCAGACTGGACTGAATCGAATATTTGAAAAACCTCAATTGTATCTAATTAATTTGTAATTAGTAATATTGTCTCTGTTGAATGTTATTTTCTGTATTGCTGTAGGGGTTTTGATCAAAAATAAAATAAACGTAAATGTGACGGCTGTAGGAGAAGGAGGGGTTGAGAGAGCGAGGGGAGTGGTCGCAGATGGATCTGTGGGTACGCGGACGGGAGGTAGAGGGGAGGTGCGGGCAGGCGAAGGTGACTTGCGGCGTGGTGGCGCGGGAGGCGGGGGCGCGCTGCAGCCGCGGCCAAGTGAAGTTCAGCGCGATGAAGGCGGGTACTCACGTACGCGCCCACGTGGGGCCCACCAACTGCCGTCTGCGCGTGCACTTGGCGCTATCCAACACGCCCAACACCTACATCAGAGTCGGCAACGAGATCAGGTGACCGCATATGCTACTTAGATGGAACTGCTACTTGAACTTGAGTTTCGTAAAAGGCTTTCTGTAACGCTGAAGCCTTTGAGCCTATTTTTAGGCCACAGTTCATTAGTGGATCAGAAGATTTCTCGGCATATGTTTCAATACGTATTATAAAGTGCCCCCTTTTTCTCTGTCTGTCTGTATGTGTGCGCTAATCTCCTAAAGGTGTGAACGGATTTTGTTCCCGATTATATCGATGGAAAGAGGAATATCAGGGGATGGTTTATGTGTATAATTCATAAATACCTTATTCAGCCCATGTGTGGGCCGGGTTCAGCTAGTTTCGTAGCTGATAGATGACAAAAATGTGTCTACTAATTTACAAGGGAAAGAATTATTTTAAAAATGACTAAGAAAGTTATTTTAAAATATACTTACATATAAATGGTGTCATAAAAACATTTTAAAAAAATTGTACAAATTTTATGAAGATTTTTTGATGATTTAACTGCACTTTTTTTAATTCGTCTTTGTCATTTCTGCTGCTACTAGTATCACTTGTAACATAAAAGATTTAATCTAAATAAGTACATACATAATAACAAAAAAATAGTTTCACATTAATTTACAAATAGACGTAATTGACGTAATAAAAGCGTGATAAGAATATTTATGTTCGCCTGTTATATTAAACTATTAAAATAAATGTTTATATTTTTGTTTTTGTATAGATCGGTACGTTAATGAGTAAAAACATCACTATTTGGCACGTGCCAAATGTGATGTTTCTGTACATGAGTAGGGATGTCATGGTCCATTCCCCTATTCCAATCTCGTATACTTTTTTGACCTGTGCTGTTATCCTTCAAGTTTTTATGGTCTCCAAATGAAGCCAGCCGACAGGCGATGTGTCATTCCATATTATTATCCGTCATACATTGTTATAAAAAAACAAATGTACATATTAGCATCAAAGTTCAATGCAATGACTGGTTCTCTTCAATCCAAATGACTGAGATACCAGTTAGGTAGTCTTAATTTGATAAAGAATTGGCCAGCCAATTATGCCGCTATTAATATGTACATAATATAAATAATTTAATGGCAGGCAATGGCAGGAGGGCAAGGTACTGATGTTCGACGATAGCTTCGAGCACGAAGTGTGGCATAATGGCACCGGAGTCCGTCTTGTGCTCATTGCCGACGTGTGGCATCCTGACCTCACGGACCACGAGCGCCAAACGCTGCCCCCCATCTAGCCATCTGGCGCCACGTTACCATCCCAGTCAAATCGCTACTTTGTACCATCTCAGTCAAATTGCTACTTGGTGCCATCTCATTCAAAATGATATAGCTACTTGTCAGACATAACGAAATGTTTTGTTTAGCGCAATCTATTATCGATTTTCAATTAAACGGTTGAATAAGTCCAACGAAGTTAGTTTGAAGGTCGCTTCTAATAAAAAAAAATTGTCTTATCTTAGGGAACTTGTGTTGCTTTATATTGTTTTTATTTAAATACACTCACTTACTACAACCGGTTCCCTGTCGAACGAAAGATGGCGCTGAACGAAATTGGCGTACTTGTTTCTACGATTTAAAGAAAAAATAAATGTTTTGAAAGATTTTAACTGCGCTGTGGCACAGCCTTATGTGCATTTGTTTGTAATCTCTATAGTGTATTAAATTAGATCTATATGTACGTATTTATGTAGATAAGTATGTTTTAGGAGTAATTTTTGAATAAACATTACAATGCTCGATTATGACTTTTTTTCATTTCTCCTCAAATAGAATATTTTCGATTGACTTGTTACCATTTTTATAGTTGCTAAATTGAAATTCGTCGGGATCTGCGGTGAATATTTCTTTATGTAAAGTTCGTCAGACCATCACCTATAAGCACCGCCACAGATGTTGCTAATGCGCTACCGACCTTGGTAGGATAAGGGCAGGGAAATGGGCTCTGACTTCACTCACCGAAACACAACAGCACTCATGCTATTATTTCAAGATGGCGTTCTGTTAGGAGGTTTTTAATGCCACCAAATAGGCTGCCCAATTTATGATTACAAAATCCAGTGTGCCCTCCCACTATTAGTAGAAATGTATGTGCCATTAGTTTGCACTCGGGATGTTGGATAGCCTCAAAGTGGCCTCACGGCGCGAAGGACTTGGGATGAATTTAGACAAGACGAAAGTCATCTTGAGCATATTCTCCCAGCACTTGCACCGAGAGGGCGTGATTCTTGAAGTTGTGCAGGATTATATCTATTTGGGACAAAGGATCTATAATAGGCAGGAACAACTTTGACAAAGAGATTAATAGAAGAATCCGGCTGGGTTGGGCTGCATTCGGTAAGCTACGTCATCGCCACCACTGCCGCAATATCTGAAGACCAAGTTATATAATCAGTGCATCCTTCCAGTGATGACGTATTGTGTCGAAACGTGGCCTCTCACGGCAGGACTGATTTACAAATTTAAAGTCGCTATGCGGCCAGGTGGATAGTTTCGCGGGAAGAGGCTGGATGCGAAGGACAGAAGACCGTGCGTGGTGGTGAACCTTCGGAGTGGCCTACATGCTGCAGTTGAGACAGGCTGATAAAGCATTTCCTTAGCACGTAAATATATTATGTTTTCATATATAGAAATTTTTAGCATGATAGACGGTTTGTATAGGTTGTTTGGTGCATAATCATGTTACTGACAAACAGCGCTATCTAGTGATCGCCCAGGTTATCAACGAATCTCTGTAACTTCTTGGTTGAATTTAAATTAACTACTTTTGTAAGTAACTAAACTAAAATTCAAACAACTTTTTGCATTATATATATATATGGTAATTTAAATTTGTACATAATCCTAGGTAAACAGGTATAATATATTCGCAAATAATATGAATCATTCAACTGTGTACCTTTTGGTGTTTACGAAGTTCTATAATTTCGAATACGGTATTGTTAGTTTAGAAATTAGTTTACTTGCAATTTGACTTGATTCACTTAAATACCTATAACATTTTAATTTTGTTTTGGACATAAAACTAAAACAATTTTTTTTAATGTAAGTATATTTGGTATAAAAATAAAGTTTGGTTCAAATGTAACCTATAAATATAATTAAAACTAATAAAGCTTGATTTATAAGTAGGTACTTAAGAATATGATTCACAAAAATAAATGTGCAGTTTATGAGAGGTCACCCGACAATTCAGCATATTATCAGCAAATTTTAGTGCCCCGAAGTCTGTGGCTACACATACTATACTTACTTTGAAATTATTTGAGAATTATCATAGGTACTCAGAATAAATAGTCCAAGAGTTGATTGTCAATTTTGTGTACATTTACTGGTCTAAAAATACTTATAAATGTTTATCAGTTAAAGTCCAAAATCCCAAAACAAATCATACCGCGGTAGTCTTTATAAATAGCCAACCCTCGTGTAGCCATAGACTTATTTAAAAGTTCTGTCTGTAGAATCATTATGTGCTCGCATACATACACAATTATACACATATTGGTCACATACAAATAGGTATTGGACGGACAGTTTCACAAAAATAGAATCATAGTACAATTACAAAAAGGAATGCACAATAATAGATCGGCAAGTTTAGAGTATTTAAAGTCATTCTTAGCAACAATAATTGATGATTTACACATAAATAAAACTAGATACAAGTAAACTTACATTAATTAAAAAGGAATGTATTAAATACTTCAACAGTAACCGAGATTCACAATTGTCAAGAAACATAAAACTTCTCAGTGAGCATAGTACACAATAATGCGTCTCACAGACGCACCAAATACTACAAGAAAATACTGTCAGAACTTCTAAGAGATTTATCACTTGTTTATTTGCAAGAAAGTTGTGGTTTTCTTATTTTATTTAAAACCGGTTATTTTATAAACCGATAAGACAACTTTAAAATGCACTCAGTGTGGAGCGACTGCTGTAAATTCTATTATTTTTTTTGTATTTAAAAATATTACATGAGACATCTTAAATATTACTACAAAAGAAAATGATTTGATTTTTCCAAATTTTAATATCGCCTCATAATTTAAAATATTTTCCTATTTAATTGAGAAAAATGCTCAAAAAAGCTATTGGATTTATAAAATAAAATATTTTCCTAGCTGGAAACAGAAGTCATTGGTACGTATTTTTTTTTTTTTTCAAAAATGAGTTATGTGCGCAAATTACATTATTCACAAATGTAGTAAGCATCCCATGTACCAGTAAGGATTAATTAATACCTCAAGGGTGGTAACTTCACTAAATGGCTTAGTTAAACAATCCAAATTTAAAATCTCTGTACTGTAAAATTTACTTTTCTGCACATACCACATTTATATTCTATGCCATCAATATGTTAAACAGTCAGTGCCAGAAGTTCCGACAATAATGAAATAAGGCACAAAAGACGGCAATAAACAAACGTTCATAAATTTAAGGCACCATGTTGTAACCGTCGTAAGCAGGCGGACCGGGAGCCTGAGGCGTTGCGCGCGCGCTATAAGGAGGAGCCGGTGCGGGGGGTTCCCAATCCCCTCCGTACGCCCCCATTGCACAATATGGACTCGTCTCACTTCCCACATCACCCCTATTTTCATACGCCAAACCGGTCTCATAACTACGACTCACATTATCATAAGCCGCTTCGTAATTTCTTGAATCGTATCCCATTTTTGGTTCATTGTACGGTCCAACAACATCAAAACCTGGCCGTCTGACTGTGTCATATCTGTTTGTTATTATTGGCACAGATTCTATAGGAGGAGGTGGAGGGTCGTACGTTTCCTGCGGTGTCTCTTTTTCAGTGGGATGATATGAAGCAGGCCGAGCTGCGTGGAAATTAGAATACGATGAGTGAGCTGAAGTAGGCCTTGTAGGCCTGGACTCGCGTGGCAAGGAGGCTGTGGAAGCCAGGTATCCGGCATTTCTGTAGGAACGACGAGAACGTCTCACTGAAGAACCCGTTCCACGAGAGCCCGAGCGACGTTTCACTCTACGAGGTGTCATAGGTTTCAGTGAGCTCTCGCTAACATTTGTTTCCGCTTGACCCAATTCAATCGTGTATACAGGACGACGAGACAGGGTTCCTTTATCTGCAAAAACGTAATGTACTCTTATTAGACATTTCACAGCAGAAACCATTTGTAATAATGGTAAATGGGGTCTAAATGTTTAATATGTTTCAACCATTTTGTAAGAAGTTATTAAATGAAAACCAATTTTCTATATAAAATTTATGTTAAGTTCATTAATAAAATATACCTTAGTAAAATACATTAATTAAATATTGCTTATTATTTAATTCAATATTTCATATTTTAGTTGTAAATTAACAGTATAACTAAAGGGACATTTATTTAATCCTAATTCCTAATAATATTATAAATTCGAAAGTTTGGATGTTTGCACCTCAATAATGCACAGCTGAACGGATTTGGATGAAATATGGCACACAGATAGCTTATTACCTATATTAACTTATTACGATTTAGGAGAATTTTTATCCTGGCAAAAGTTTCGGAGGGATCGTCTAAAAAACTGCAAAACGCAGTGTGCTCTGCCATTGCTTGTCAGATTCTGATCAGAGCCAACCTTAAAAAGTTCATTTCCAAAAGTGGTCCTGCCAGAAATCAAACCCAGCACCCCTGGGACAAAACGCTAAGGCAAGTACCACAACCACTTGACCAATATTTTTGGTTTTTGGTTGACCAGAAAGACTTCTTACTACATATAGACTAAATGATGTTTTTATTTAATTACTATAAAATAAAAAATCAATAAATTAACTGAGCAGCAAGTCTTGGCAGGAACCAATTACATTTAATGGAAGTCAAAGCCATCAAAACTAACCGGATGCACACATTATTATTATTTCAATAAAAATAATTTAATACACATTTATCATGCAATATGCACTTCCTTACCTGTAGATATATCTTTCTTGTAGGATTGATATGCGACAACAATGGCCAGTGGAAGAGCTGTGGTTGTAAGTAGAGTTGCAACCACCGACTGCCCTAACTCAACGTGGTGCCACTGCATAAAGCATCCCTCAACCTTTGTGGGCCTCCAAGTGCCCGGACCATCCACCTCACCCCATACGGGCTGACATCCCCAACCATTTCCTTCCCACCAGCTAACGCTGCCAGTTCCCAATGACAGCAAACCACTTTCCTGTGGTAAAACACATTAATTTCATCTTAATAAATTCTAATTCACACTGCTTAATTTAAGTGAAGATGAATACAAATGTCAGATGGTCAAGAAGCTTTAACTTTGTTATGTGGAAGCACACAATCAAAACTTGATTCAAATCTTTGACCTGGCATCAAATCAACAAGTACAATACTAGAAATAGAAATAAGCTTGAATTTTGCCTACTGTTAGAACACTCTATGGAAAAAGAAATATATTATATGAGGGAGCACAGATATATAATGGACTGCCTGAGAGTATAAAAAACTGTGTACCATAAGTAGTTTTAAGCATAAATTGAAAGAATATATATCGAGTGATGTTAGCAATAAATGATCTCCGATGGATAGAATAAAATGTACATAATTAGTTATATAAAGTTCTCATAGTTTAAGCGAACAATGTGTTCTTTTATGAGAATAAATTCTTTAAACCGAATAGGAAAACTATATTTTTTAAACGTAGAAGAAGCCAAACCTACTCTACTTCAGGTGACTACTACATGTTACCCATGAAAACTACAAAAAATCTGCTAAATAGTAATTGTACTTACCCTATTTAAATTGCCCAAATTTAAATAGTAACATATTAGAAATATATTCCATGACAACCACATAAAGCTCCATATTGCATACTGTAATAAGAAAAAAAACACTGAATTAGGGGTTGGTAAGTATAATTCTCAGAAAACTTTAAAGGTTTCAATTTTCACCTATTCTTTTTTTTATGTTAAGGACCACAGACATGCTACCATCTCCTATAACACAAACGACGCCACAGATGCTTCAAGTGCGCTGCAGACCATAGGATTGAGGATAAGAGATTAGGAAGGACATTTCAATGGGCTCTGAAATCCTTCACTCACTCAACAAAACACAACAGCACAAATGCTCTAATTTCATGGTCACTTCTGTCGAAAAGTGCATTTCCAAAGTTGACCCTGCCTGGAATCGAATCAGTGACCCCTCAGTGAGAGCATTAAAGTAAGCACTTTAACCACTCATCCAATGGGCTCGTTAAACCAAATCAAATATTTTTAATATTATAACAATTTATACAAAAATATTTGATTACAAATTTTAAGTAATTTTTTTTTATGTTATGTCGACAGACAGGCTGACGGTCCACTTGATGGTAGGTGGCTACCGTCGCCTATAACACAAGCAACGCTACAGGTGCTGCAAGTGCGCTGCCGACTACAGTAGGATTAAGGATAAGGGATTAGGAGGGGATAAGGAAATGGGCTCTGGGATCCCTTACTCACTCACCGAAACACAACAGCACGTATATGCTGTTATTTCACGGTGGTCTTTAAAATTATAACAAACAAACATTAGATTCAATAAAAATAAGGACTTACAGCAAGAAGATATTTAGTAATGTATTGAACAGCTCCAAATGACCCAAATATTATGAGCAAAATGTTTACGAAGTTGGCAATTATAGGCAACCACATATAACCCAAGAAGTCAAATATTTGCCGTTGTATGGTGACGATCTACAAGAAAATGGTCATTAGTAATCTTTATTTTAAATATAAGTAATGCAAACTAGTAAATATACATACCAATTCCAGAACACAAATGATTAGAAGTAATGTTCTTAGTCCACAAATAGCCATTATTACAAAAACTCCTATTAGAAATTACAGTTATCATAGCTTATAACTATTTAAGTAAATGTAACAATTTAAATAAACTATAATCACTATAAAATAAATTCATTAGAAAATATCCATTTCTTTTTTGTACATAATATGAATGAAATGAAATAAATAACACATAAATAAAATGAACAGACTCAAGACACCAAAGAATATCAAGACCACAGACATTTACTCTCTAGCGAGATCAAGACAGTAGACTAGACACTGACTGACTGACTGACTGACTACGACTGAAGTCTGAACTGAACCTGACTGACTGCTATGACTTGACTGAACGAACAGTGATCGAACTGTGAACACTGCATGAACACTGAAATTGCAGATTGCACCCGTGGTTTTGAGCGTGGTTTACTTTCTTTTTTTCTAGGGATATTGAATTTTGAAGATTAATATTCTGTAAGCGTAGTCACAGAATAAATAGATGAAGAGTGAAGATTGTGCTAGGAATCTATGGTTTTTACAGCTTGACAAAATATTTATAAAATTAAAAAGTGGCATTACTGTAGTATCCACCCTTTCATATCCACGCAATAGTTAAAACGGAACAACACTACAGTATTGCCACTTTTTAATTTCTTAACTATTTTGCCAAGCTCAGCGAACTGAAATGCATGGAAACGTCCCTTCATACTATGTACTATTAAAGGTTTAAAGACCTTTAATTGTCGACGCCAAAATAACACAAATACAAAGTACACACATAGAAGGCAAGTAATAGTAGTTAATACCTTCAAAGTTTGAGCGCTGATAGTTTGAAGTTCAAACTATAAGCGCTTAAAAAGAAATTTTAATGCTAGTATATCTCGGTCGCTATTAGGATGCACCTTTTACTTACACCATTTTATAAATAAGTTTGTAAAAGTTCAGACATTGGTTAATGCGTGTTACGTTAGATGTAAAGAGTTTATAGCTGACAAAAGGTCACGCAACAGTTAGTAACAATCTTTTGTTGTGTAATATTTTTTTTTTTCAAGTAGAGTGCCAGACCGTCTTATTTTATGTGGAACCGTCCCATAATTATGACCGTTCTTTAAAAAAAACCAAATACCTACTTGTTAATTAAACTATAAATATATGTTTTTTGTGAAAGCACCCATTTCACACGACCATTATTTCGTGAATGCATTTGCGACTTGTCATGTCTAATTCAGATTTTGATACCATAAAATAGGTAGGATAGTATAGGTCTATAGTAGGCATATAACTCTAGGTGCAAGGACTAAATATAATACTTTATACTGTGGTTGAACAAGGATGGCAATATATTCCTCGATTGTCGCCCACAATTTCAAATTCAAACAAACGTGTAATAGTAACTACCTATGAAAAATGTAGTAAGTTTTTTAGAGAAAAAAACATTTAATTGAATGAACATCGACAATCTTATTGCATTTTAACTATTTAAACAAAAATATATACACCGTCCTCTCACTTTGAAAGGCGTCTTTTTTCAGATTTATTACCGTCCGAAATCTCAACTCAAGCTCAAGCTGGCAACTGGCAACACTGTAAGGAAAGGATGGATTCATTTTTTACTTGTCACGATCACTTCGTTTGCGAATTTTTGTTTCTTTCGAAAATTTATTTAAAAACTTAAGTACTCACAAATAAGACTATTTTGAAGCAACTGGTAAAAGAATCTTAAAGTTGTATATTACTTTAGTTTTACACATAGGTAATACTGTTTAAAACATAATTTACACCGGCAACCTTAAATTTCAGATCCTCCGCAATCCGCAATGGCAGCCGAAGCTCTTGTTCCTTTGGAATCAAATCCTGAAGTTATGAATAAATTTCTCCAGAAGTTGGGAGTGCCTGCCAAATGGAATATTGTTGACGTAATGGGACTAGATCCAGAGATGCTGAACTGGGTGCCTCGCCCGGTTCTCGCTGTAATGCTTCTCTTTCCCATATCTGATGTCTATAACGAACATAAGCAAAAAGAGGAAAGCGAAATACTTGCTAAAGGGCAGGAAGTATCAAATAATATTTTCTATATGAAGCAAAATATAAGTAATGCATGTGGTACTGTGGCGCTGGTTCATTGCATTGCAAATAATACGAATAAAATCGAACTCTCTGCAGATGGCCACCTTAAGAAGTTCCTTGATGAAGCTAAATCGCTCGATTCTGCTGCTCGTGGAGAATTATTTGTTAACTCCGAGGGTATTATAAAAGCTCACAAAGAGTTGGCTCAAGAAGGTCAAACTAACACGCCAGGAGCAGATGAGCCTGTTAACCATCATTTTATTGCTTTTGTAGATGTTGATGGTGTCTTGTATGAGTTAGATGGCCGTAAGGCATTTCCTGTAAATCATGGGCCAACAACTGAAGAAACTTTTCTGGAAGATGCTGCTCGTATCTGCAAGGAGTTTATGGCTCGTGATCCTTCTGAAGTTCGCTTCACTGTCGTAGCTTTAACAGCAGCTGATTAAATTTTCAGATTGAAATCTAATGGATGTCAAGCTATGCTTTTTATTCAGCCAGCATGAAGAAGTTAATGTGCTACTTGCATTTATTTATTGAATAATTAATTTTTGGAGTTGTTATTGTGTTATGACATACTATGTCAAAACTTGTCATAGATGCCAAAGAAAATTCCATGCTGTAGAGCTTTATAATGCAATATTGAATATAATTCAAGAGGATATTGCTGAGCAAGCTTTTTGTGATACTAATAAAAAAAATTTAAACAAATCGTTTTAATTCCATCACATAAAATATAAGAAATTCTCTTATAAAAGCATCAAATAAAAAAATACCTCTATTTCAAAAATCTTTATTACAATTTTATAACTCATCCAAATATATAAAAAAAGAAACAACTTTTTACTTTAGGCACCCCTTCCCTTGTGGGTTAATAAGTAGGTAAATCTGAGGTTAGCTATACTTGAACAAAACGTGTCCTATTAACATTTAAACAAGCAATTTATTGTCGAAATCTGGCCTCAACAATCATACTGGAGGTTAGCGAGAAAGATGAAGACTACCTCCCAACTACCCTCTTGCGTTTGAATAATAGGTCGAATTCCTAGTTTGCAGATTCCCTGCAAGCTCTATGCTCACACAGTTAACGCTAATCAAGTTGTCCAGATTTGGAGCTGCAATCACCCCTAATATCCCTCAACTCTAGATCCAGTATCCATATCTAAATTTGAAGAGAAAACTTAACCCTAAGAAACAGGAATAATCCATCCGTATCTCTAACAAGATACCAAAGTGCTTCCCGGTTATTATATTGTCCATCCTGGAAAGAATCTTCAATTTTGCCTTGAGTTATCGGCATACAAGGATTTTTTTGGGTCGAGAGTAGGAAAATCTTCAGACACTGGTTTTTTGAACCAGTGAATGATCGGTAGTGTCGGATTTTTACCCACTAAAAACCTGTCTTCTCTAGTACCAAATATCGCAAGACAGCGTTAGCATTACTTTACTAGGGTCTTGCCGCTGTCTGCAGCTACAACTCAGTGTCTTTTTCTTTCTTCTTCTTCACCAGCAGGACCTCTCTCACAAACACTATCATTGCTAACCAGTTGTCGGTCGTCGCCAACATCTAAGGACGATCTCATTTGGCCTTTGAGGCACTTCCTTGTCCTCCTGCCAACGCAGCCGTATTTCAGATCAACGTTGATTCTTAAAAAAGCTGTGCTCGGCGGAGTCAACAAACAGTACAGTCAGCGTCAGAAGTAGATGAGCATCTGAAGTAGGCAAATAATTGTTGGCATTTAATTTTTCAGTAACATCTACACAACAACAGTTTCAAATTGATATGAGCTTCTTTGAATTCAAATAGATCTAAACACTCATATGTCATATATTTCTTTACAAACCGAAAGTCTTTTTTATGTATACAATACGATTGCCAAAGGTATCTAAGCACGGAAATCTTCAATTAGATCTCAACAATTATTAGGAATAAACTTTCACCTCTTTGTATTAAGGTTCATATTTAACTGGTGGCAATAATCTCCTACTTACATTATCTTTCATATTACGCTTGAATGACATCAGTGAGGAATCATAATCCTACTAATATTATAAACGCGAAAGTTTGTAAGTATGGATGGATGGATGGATGTTTGTTACTCTTTCACGTAAAAACTACTGAATGGATTTTAATGAAACCTTACAATAATATAGCTTATACATCAGAATAACACATAGGCTACAATTTATAAAGAAATGCGGACGAAGTCGTGGGCAAAAGCTTGTAATAAATAATAATAAATCATTTTTTCAGGTTTCAGTTTTAGAATCTTTATTTATTCGATATTCGATATAAGTTTTTTACAAAACATTTATCTTCCTCGAATTTTATTTTTTATATTTTTTATTTTATCTTTCACATTTTATATAGGTAATTATAAACTTCCACAAATGCTGCTTCTAGGGGGAAGACTTTTAAGTATATAGCTATAAATGTATGTACTGGAAATAGAGAATGCAACGGTAGTTTGAAACAAATTTATCTAAATCATATACAACATTTAAATCTTACTGAGGCGACAGATAAGTATTATTAGTATAATGTTGAGGTCAGAGTTTGATCCCGGGCTCTGGTATTCATATGCATATTATTATTAAAATATTCAATCCTATCCTGTAAAATTATGTTTCAAGTAATATCATGTTAAATCGTGAGAATAATAAGTAGACAGAGTTTCGTATGTCTAAGTCACAAAGACATTGTCCGGCACAAAATGAAAACTCTTGAAAAGAGATAAGTTTAGTATACGTCTATGTGCCTGTTGTCCTATGTATGTATTTTAATTGAAATATGCAAAAAGAGTATTTAATCCACCTATTATGATGCATTTATACAACCTCCTTAGTATAACAGTAATTTGCTTTTAATTTTGAAATCTGTCAATAAGCAATGTGAAACTTGAAGAATATTTTATTTTTTGAATTGCCTTTTTAATTGAAGCAATATATTCGATTGCAAAAATTAACTAATTACATTATTCAATAACGTCGCGCAAATATGTATCGAATTGACAACCGTACCAAAGAGAAAATTATAGAAATGAGAAATATCTACAGGTTTATCAGTGACTGATATTTCTGATGAACTAGGAATAACTGTAAGTAGTCATAACGGCGCCGTCACTGTTCAAGTTCCATTATTTACTTAGTACCCTGCGGCTAATATTGTTAAAATTTTCCAGAGGAATACAGTCTATCTTTGGCTGGATAGGTGGCGACACGCTGGCAATTTAAATTGCCATGTTACATCTGGCCGACCTCGAAGCACAAGTCACAATCAAGACAACAGAATTGTTCAAAGGGCACTAGATGAAAGATTCATCAATACGACTCAAGTGGCTACCGAGTTTCAAATATCTTCCAGCACTGTAAGAAGGCGTCTCAAAAAACGTGGCATTAATTTCAGAGTTCCGGCTAGGAAACCAGTTTTAAATGATAGGCACAAAATGCTCCGTTTGCAATTTGCAGCCAGATACCTGAACTTTGATTTTAGCAACGTCATTTTTATGGACGAAAAAGTTTTTTGTTCTTCTGACAACGGCCGGGTCAGTTTATGGAGAATTAATAACACAAGATATGACGAAAGGAATATTGTTCCCGATCGTCGTAGTGGCCGAATAAGCAATGCATATTGGGGTTGGATGTCAAAGAACGGTCCAGGAGAATTAGTACCCATTTCAGGACGAATGAATGCAACTGATTATAGAGAAATTCTTGAACATTCTTTTTTGCCAACCGCTCAAATTGTATATCCAAACCAAAACATTCAGTTTATTCAAGATGGCAGTTCTATACATAATTCCCGAATAGTACAAAACTGGATCGTTGAGAATAACCGCGAAATAACTTTAATAAAACTACCTCCAAAAAGCCCGGATCTCAAACCAATTGAAAATTTGTGGGGGAAAATGGTTCAAGAATGGGACAACACCCAACCAAGAACGCGACAAAACTTGGACAGACAAGTTAATGATGTATGGGAATCTTTTAGAGGTCGACAAATTTGCGAGAATTTAGTGACCTCTATGCGGAAGCGTCTACAGGACGTGCTCAATGCTGCAGGAGGGTATACGCAATACTGAGTTACTTTTTACTTGTTTCTTTTCTCAGGTTTTAATAGCTACATTTATAGTCACCTGATTAATTATTGTTAAAATGCGATAGATTGGAATAATAATCTATTTCTGGGGGATTTTCAGGTCTATTCCACATAGTTTAACTAATTTTGTTTTGCCGTAGAACTAAGTGGAATTTTTTTCAACATAATAATAATAATATTTATTTTCGATCATGGGTATTGTACCTGAGATAATATTTTTATTATTCCGCTCCTACATGAACTAACCGACAATCATTCGGTGTAAAAATTACCAATAACTTAAAACTATTCAAACCCACTATTAGCTATCTACACACAAATAATAATATCTAAAAATTAAACTTTGCAAATGTATTATATTATTTTATTTTCGAGGGAAATAGCTACTTTCTTTTATCTATGTATGAACACTTTTATTTTATTCATTTATAAGTTATTTATTTATATTAGCAATCTACCCTCGTGGAAATTTTATAGTAATATTTGTCTAGTAGAATTTTTTTAAGTTTAGTTCTGAATAAATGTATAGGTAGAAAATAGTTTTTGTTTTGGAAGGGTGTAAACAAAGTCTATCCCCGTTTCGCCGATTTCGAGACACTTTTTGGTTTAAGGTCGAAAATAAATGCATATTATTTTTAACAAATAAAGCTATTTTCAATATGTAAAGAAAAGGGAGAGTCAAATTTTTTTGTTTGATAAATAGTGGCTTACAGCTATCCATAGTACTTAATTTAAACATAGCATGTATACACCGCTTTTGAATCTTAAATATTATATAATTATCTGTAGAATTACCCCAAAATATAACACCAAACCTAAGAACAGATTCTATTCTACCATACCATAATAAGCAGTTATTATAGCATCTGCATTTACTATTGGAGCCAGTTTATAAAGAGCATAGGAGGAACTGCTGATCTTTTTACTAAGTTCATTTATGTGGCATTTCCAGTTTAATTTTTTGTCTATTGATAAGCCAAGAAATCTGACAGTATCAACATCATTAATAATGCTGTCATGATTTCGAGATCTTTGACAAAAATGCATAACATAAGTTTTATTTAGATTAATTTTTAAATTATTATTTTCAAGCCAATTGATTATTAATGATAATGTATTATTTATGTCGGACTGATAAGAATTTTTATCATCACAAGTCAAAGTTACTGTACAGTCATCAGCAAACAGTGTCATAGGATGATTAATGGCATTTGGCAAATCATTTATGTAAATAATAAAAAGAATAGGACCGAGGACACTGCCTTGCGGGACACCATAAATATTATTACGTTCCTCTGATATGTATGTATTTTCACTTTTAGTTTTGTAATTTATTGTTTTAATTTCTGTGATTTGACGGCGGTCTGTTAAATATGACTGTATCAAATTCAATACATAGCCTATTATACAGTAGGCTTCTAACTTTTTTATTAAGATATCGTGACTTACATAATCAAACGCTTGTGACATATTACAATAAATAGCACAAACGAGTGATGATTTATCAAATTGATATTATCAACATTTACTAAAAAATCACGCACAGCCATATAATTATTGTTTTCTTCTGACGGAATCCTTTTTGCTCACAACAAAATATTTCGTTTTTCTCTAAATAAGCATTAATTTCATTATAAAAGTAGTCTTCAAAAATTTTGAGAATATTGATATCAATGCAATAGGTCTGTAGCACTCCATTAGTTCTCTATTATCTTTTTTGAATAAAGGTTTAACAATAGTTTTCTTAAGATCTTTAGGAAAGACACCCGCCTGTATGCAAAGATTGATAATATGACCTAGGTGATGTGATGACATATATCTCTATTAACAGTTTTAATAATTTTAGTAGAAAAACCGTCAAATCCAACACTGTTAGTATTTTTCAGATTTTTTATTATGTTGGGGAAGGCTTGGTGCCATGAACATAGATTGAGTTTATGATCAAGGCACACTTTAGCTTTTTCACCCACACCTTTGATTGGTTCGATTTTATCAATAAAATAATTATTGAATGAATTAGTTATGTCTGTAGGATTATATATATAAACATTATCCCTTTTAATTAATGATATAGGTTCTCTTCGAACATTCAGTCTAGACTTGTTAATGATGTGTCATGTAATTTTAGATTTATTACTTGATGTTTTAAATATTGAAATTATTTTGTGCATATTTTGTCAAATGTATTATTTTTTATAATCGCTTTGAATAATTAAGAAATTTTAGTTTGCTGATTTTCGTTGATTTTAATATAGATTATAATAATTATTCCACAATAATTTTCGTTTTTTTTGCTACATATTTGAATACGTTTACTGTTGAACACTACGAATAAATAATAGAGTATTATTTATTCGTAGGTTGAACAGCATAGAATGAAAATATGTGGTTGGTGTGAGAAGAATAGACAGGGTAAAATTGCTATCTAACGCTTACAATGTTTGCAAAAAGATAAAATGGCGATGGACGGGACATATGTTGCGGGAAACAAAAGAAAAGTGGACCAGAATAATAACAGAATGGTACCCTAGGGGTGAAAAGAGAAGTAAAGGGAGACAATTTAAACGTTGGGAAGATGAAATAAGGCAAGTAGCAGGTCCTGCATGGACCCGATTGGCCAAAGATCGAGCAACGTGGAAATCTTTAGAGAAGGCCTTTGTCGTAGGACAAGCTGTTACAGTTAACAGACAGATTGCCGATTTGTAAACAAATACAAATGTTATTTGTATGTACTCACATACAATAAAACATGTAATGATTGGTAGGAACTATGAGTGTATATGTAATGAAACACTAACAGTAATAAAGGCTTATTTTATTTATTTTATTACTGTTGACCCATAAACATATTTTTCCAAGGGAAACATAAGTAGGTAGTAGAAAACACTGGAATTTTCATTAAAAATACCGTATGCAACATTTGGATCATCGGTTTCATATATTTCATAGAAAGATAAGCTTTTTATACAGGTTTTAAATTTTATTAAATTAATTAAGTTTTGAAAAAAAAAATAACGAAATTAGTTTTCTACTTATAGATTATAGGAAAACCTATAAGAAGTCCATGATATTAAAATAACATGGTAAATCACTCAATATTGTGCATACCAACTTACATTTGCAGGTGGAATGTGTGGGAGAACATATTTTTCAACTCCATGTGATAGGTAAAATCGTACGGAACCCTCTCCACGCGAGTTCAACTCGCACTTGTCTCTTTTTTTTTTTTTTGTTTAACGTCTTTGTTTCTAACTTTTACAAATTCTTCTTAAAGGGTAAAAACATACCTGATAAAACACGATATCTAAATAAATTTAATTTTAATTTGAAACATTAATATTCGGTAAACGATACCTTATAATATCAACAATCAACTGGCATTTTTTTGTTTAATGTAATAAAATGCATAAAACTCATACAAAAATAAACTTCAGAGGTGTTTCGATTTTATTTTTGATGTGAATAAAAAATGTGTATAAAAAACTACCCAATATTGCGAGTGCACAAACATAGTCTATATAATTTTTATTTCAATTTTTACGTGAGCTCATACCGTTCACGTGACGATGGTTAAATACACGACATTTTGATACATTACAATGAATAAAACCATTAGAAGAACAACTATATGGAATATAGTTAAAGCGTTAGTTCAATCAATAAAACTATGTGCCCTACAGTTGACAAAATTAGTAGAACCGATTATCAGAGTACCGATTGTAGATAGATAATATAATAAAGTACATCTAAAAACAGACGAGGCATATACCCAGCAATAATGAAAAATATATAGCTGCTGTTATCGGCGCGACGACTACGCTTGGTTCAAACTATCACCTACAAGTATATTGAACAACGTAAAGGGCCAAATCTCAATGCATATTATTTTTTTACTCCTTAGAGGTTTTGTATCGGGGCTTTTTTTAAATTTCTAATTTAAGTTTTATTAATAGGTCATTGACACCTTTAATATACATTAGGTATTCGTCCTTCTATTTGTTGCATATTGTAGTCTATGGTCAATCTGTGTAGTGTCTATGGTATTGTAAAATAATAAAATATGTCTTCCGAAGTCGTTAGTACTTTTTCATTTATAAAAATATAATAAAGTAACCCACGCATTGAAATATGGTGTCAGAATTGTGAAGTCAAAAATATATTCAGATAAGTAAAAGAAGAATAATGTCGGAACAAAACATATTCGTGAGTAATATAAAACCATTATCTGTCGATGGGGGTAATGCAGCGGAGATATGGCGTCAATGGAGACAAAGGTTTGAAATATTTTGTGACGCAAACGATATAAAGAAACAAGAACCGATAAAACAAGTGGCGATATTTCTGAACATAATTGGTAATTACGGATTGGAAATATATAACTCATTTGGAATTGATAGAAAATCAACTACCCTTGAAGAATTAATTAAGTTATACGACGAAAAATTTAATCCACAAAGCAATGTAACAGTGGAAAGGTATAAATTCTTTAAAAGGATACAACAGACAGGTGAAACACTAGATAATTACGTGACAATTCTGAACAATTTGGCGATGTCTTGCGAATTTGAAAGTTTAAAGGAATCATTGGTAAGGGACATGTTCGTAATAGGTACCCTCAATCCAAAAATTCGAGAAAGATTGTTACAACAAGAAAAATTAACCTTAGAGGAAGCAATAAAAATGGCTAAAAGCATAGAATTATTACAAGAGCGTTCTTCGAGAATAAATCAAACTAAAAATAGCAGTATGTCGAACGAAACAACAGCTATCCAGTCAATCAAATGTAATGATCGTGGAGGTAGATCGATGTCTGGGAATGGAAGGAAGAACAAGAGAAGTCTGAGTCAAAATCAAGACTCAATAAAAAGAAATCAATATTCGAAGTTGTCAGGAACAAAGAACTGTACGAGATGTGGACAAGTGCACAAATTCAGATGTCCAGCAGATGGAAAGACTTGCAATATATGTAAAAAGCGAAATCATTTTGCCAACTATTGTTTTTTCAACAAAAATAACAAACAGAACAAAAGACATGTTAGTGGTATTGACTCCAGTAAAGATAACTATTTTGTAATTAATAAATTAATTAATGATAATTATAATAGTAAGGACGAATGGAAAATAAATGTAGAGTGTAATGGTTATTCAGTAAAAATGCTAATTGACACAGGAGCAGATACAAACATTATATCTAAGGATACACTTAATAAAATTATGAAAAATAAGAAAATACCGATCCAAAAAACAAGTAATAAAATTTTCTCATTTTCAGGACAAATAGTACCCAATTTAGGCAGCTGTTTTCTGAAATGTAAATTTGAAAATGGACTGACCACTAATGTTTATTTTATTGTTGTTGATTGTAAATGTCAGACTATCCTAGGATGTAATACATGTGAAAAAATAGGAATAGTAAAAAGGATTTTCAAAATTCAAAAGGATCTTCAACAAGATTCTGTAAGGTCAGTACAAAAAATTGTAAATAACTACTCGCACACATTTGAAGGTATAGGATGTCTTCCAAACGAAGTACACTTAGATATTGATGAGAGTGTAAAACCAAAGATTTGCCCGGTGCGCAGAATACCATTTACTTTACAAAATCGTTTAAAGTCTGAATTAGAAAATATGGTAAAAATGAATATTATTGCCAAAGTCATAAAACCAACAAAATGGGTTAATTCCATAGTTCTCGTTGAAAAACCTAATGGATTATTGCGTATTTGTCTTGATCCAAGAAATTTAAATGTAGCAATTAAAAGACCTCATTTCCCGTATCCTACTTTTAATGATCTTCGATCACAAATAACAGGTAGCACTATGTTCTCTAAACTTGATGCTAATTCAGGATATTGGTCCTTAAAATTAGATGAGGAGAGTAGTGATTTATGTACATTTAATACACCTTTTGGACGATATAAGTTTCTCAGACTTCCATATGGTATTAATTCCAGCGGAGAAATTTTTCACAGAACAATGAATGAATTGTTTAATGATATACCAGGAATTGTAATATTTGTCGATGATATATTAGTACATGGAAAAAATGAAAAAGAACACAATCAAAGACTTGAAGCTGTGTTCAAGCGTGCTTCTGAAATAAACTTAAAATTCAATAGAGAAAAATGTCAGTTTGGTCTCGCAGAAATTGGTTATGTAGGACATATTTTTAATAAGGATGGAGTGTCTCCTGATAGGTCTAAAATTGAGGCTATAATTAAAATGCTTAGTCCTAAAAATATTAAGGAATTACAAAGATTCCTTGGGATGGTTAATTATTTGGGTTCATTTATTCCTAATTTGTCAGAGGAAATTAGTATATTTCGTGACTTATTGAAAAAACAAAATACTTGGAATTGGACTGAAAATCATGAAAGACAATTTAGTAAATTAAAATCTATTATTTGCAAATCTCCAGTATTAATTCATTATGATGTTAATAAACCTGTGAGAATGTCTGTCGATGCTTCTCAAAATGCTGTCGGTGCAGTGATATTTCATGGCAATAACCCAATAGCATATGCATCTAAATCTCTTACTAAATGCCAGGAACATTATGCTCAAATAGAAAAAGAACTTTTTGCAATAGTTTTCGGTTGTAAAAAATTCCATCAATATATATATGGAAAACCAATTCAGGTAGAAACAGACCATCAACCTTTAGTAACACTTTTCAAAAAACCATTGTCCGAAGTACCTACAAGACTTCAGAGAATGATGATAACTTTACAAGCATATCATTTAAATGTCTCATATACGAAAGGCTCAGAAATGTATATATCTGATACTCTTTCTAGAGCACCAATTGATGATACGATAAATGAATCATCATATTCATTAGATAGTTTGTCAGACTTTGAACAAAATTTAAATATACATGTTAATTTATTGAAATCAAATTTAGCAATTTCTCAAGAAAAATTAGAAAAAATTTTAAATCATTCAAAGAAAGATTTAACATTACAAAAACTTAAAGATTATTTTATGAATGGATGGCCTAAATGTAAAAAACATTGTGATAATTTAGTACTACCATATTGGAACATAAAAGAGGAAATTCACGTAATACATAATTTACTTTTCAAAAATAATTCTGTCATAATTCCTAAATCAATGAGATTTGAAATCTTAAACATATTACATGGAGGACACTTAGGTATAGAAAAGACTAAAAATTTGGCTCGTGGTATTGTTTATTGGCCCGGTATGAACCATGACATAGAAAATAAAATAAAGCAATGTGAAACATGTGCTATGTATAGTTCAAATAAGTCAAAGGAAAGTCTTTTATCTCATGAAGAATCATTATTTCCTTGGCAGAGATTAGCTACTGATTTATTTGAATATAAAAATCAGAAATATTTACTAGTTGTCGATTATTATTCTAATTATATTGAGATAGCAAATTTAAAAAATGACAGTAGAAGTTCAACAATAGTTAATAGTCTAAAGTCAATTATGGCAAGGCATGGAATCCCATTGCAATTAGTCAGCGATGGTGGACCTCCATATAATTCAAAAGAATTCAAACAATTTCTATATGAATGGGACGTTGAACACATTGTTACAAGCCCATATATGTCTAGATCAAATGGATTAGCCGAAGTCTCAGTCAAAACAGTTAAAAATATTTTCAGAAAATGCGAAGAGTCTGGAACAGACCCGCATATAGGACTATTACAACATAGAACAACTCAGAGAGGAAATATGTATTCTCCTTCTCAGTTACTTATGTCAAGACAATTAAGAACTAAGTTACCTACTAAAGTCAGTCAACTAAGACCTAAAATTGTAAAATTTTCAGAATATTCTACAGTAAAAGAGAAAAATTTACAAAAAACTAAATCATATAATAAAAATTGTAAAAAATATCAAGAATTTAAAGTTAATGACAAAGTCTATTTTAAAAAAACCCTAAAGATATAATATGGACAAAAGGTACAATCATATCTAAAACTAAATTTCCTAGATCATTTATAATAAAAGATAATTTAAGTGCAACATACAGACGAAGTTCTCAGCACATAAAACCTGATTATAGTCAAAATAAGTCTTACAATAATAACAATTTAAAAAATAATGCTGACTATGCAGCAAAATGGTCATTTCAATCAAAGAGTATGTCTCAAAAAACCTTTCAAGAAAGGAAGAATGATGATTGTACATTCATAATAACTCAAAAGAAAATAAATACTTCTCAAAGTCCCGGTCTTTATTCAAGCCCTGTAAATATAGGAGAAACAAGTAAATGCAATGTTGACAGTAATTGTAGCGATTCAGAAACATATCAGTCAATAGATTCTGAACAAAGTGAAACAAATCAGTCGATAAAATCTCCTGAATTTGTTAATGTAGACAATGATGTGTCTGATCAAAGTATGTGTGATTATAGTGAATATCAAGAACAACTTACTTTCTCTACTCCTCCTGAATTGTGTTTACAGGATAATCAGAAAATTGTCATATCACCTAAAGATGACAATAATACACAAGAAAATGTAAATAAATTTAGTTCTAGAGGTAGATTATTAAAAAAGACACAGAAATTAAATTTGTAGTAATAAGTTTATTGATAAAAAGAATGACGTATAATTTTATAACATAGATTTATGACATGGATGTATATATTGTATAATTAATTGTTTTCAAAGAATCACGGATATTTGACATAGTTGCAATATTGTTATGTAGTCATATGCATTGAATTATATGTTTGTATTCAAAATAATGTAAATTTAAAAATTAATTAATGTAAACAAACAGTGTTTGACAGCAAGTCCAATTGTCAATTTCAAAAAGTGATTTGTCTTTGTCAGTGTCATATGTCAAAATTATTTAAAAAAAAAAGGGGGCATGTTGCATATTGTAGTCTATGGTCAATCTGTGTAGTGTCTATGGTATTGTAAAATAATAAAATATGTCTTCCGAAGTCGTTAGTACTTTTTCATTTATAAAAATATAATAAAGTAACCCACGCATTGAAATACTATTCTTTTGTTATTGTAGATGCATACCTAATTTAAAAAAAATACATATAAACATTTCGTATCGAATGGTCTATAATGGACTTTTCTATGGACGTATTTTTCTATTAAGTGAAGAAATGACAATTTTAGTTAGGTTTAAAATAATAAACCAGTTTTCATTAACCTAGTTTCTTAATTTATTATATAGCAAGTACCTTTCACCTATATAAAGACGTATATAAAACCTATACACGTCCTAATATAAAGACGAGGGTCATTCGAATAGCGAAATAATCTTTCGCTTAAAATATAATATAATATCTATATACATATAATATTGTCAATTATATTTAAATGCTTAGATACATTTGGTAACTTAGTTGTACAATTAATTATGAAAATATGCTTGTACAGAAAATAATGACATTTGACTGTTTAGATATTTTTGACGCGTTGAATGTTCACATTAATTGGATTACTTTGCAGTGCACATATATTTGATTTTCGAAGTGTGTACTATTATTTGAGTACCTGGACAGATCCGATATATCTGATGCTGACTGTACACGCAACAAGGAACGTTTCGAATCCCCATACGATGTAGTCCTATCAAATCAAATATAATTATGTAGTACTAGCTGTGCCCGCGGTTTCGTACGCGTGGTATTTGGAACGCGTAGCTTTCTTGTTTGTAAACCGATTGGAATAAAACAAAAATGTTACCAGAAGCTTGCTATAATACATCAGTGAAAACCGCATTCAAATCGGTTAAGATGTTTCCGAGATTAGCGCGAACAAAGGCACAGACAGACAATAATTCTAACAACTATTTTTTAGACCTCGGTAAAATAAAGTACCTACAATGTATATATTATATATCAATTGTTTTTTGAAAATTTAAAGTACAGACGACTCGTTTACGATTTTTTTTATATGTATAGAATAGATAATATACTTAACTCATTCTCAAGCAGAGCCACAGCCAAATAACTCATGCGTCCACCAGATGATTATAAGGTTTCATCGGACAATTTTGGTAATTTTGGCAGTCATCTTGGTTTGTGAAAATAAATCGTTCCTTTTGCCCTTGCACGGCATTTTAACTCACCCCGCACGTAACAATATTTTAAAAACTTTGAGCGATCGAAGACTGTATAATGTTGGTGCCAAAATTCCTAAACTGTAGTGTAAAACGTTTTCTATATACCTACTGACAGAAATACAAAAGCTGCTGTCAATAAAATGCAATATATGATAAAACTATCTGAAATTAAGATACCAAGTCTTAGAAAGTTCGGCGAATAGAGATAGGTAGGTAAGTAGGTACCGTAAAAGAATACTTCGACGATGCAACTTTTCAGAGTTGTCCCAAATCTTTTTCTCACTTATACATCTTACACGGAGATGATCTGGGTGGTACTGTTACAGAAACACGTGTAAAACCTTAATGTATATTATATACCTATGTATTATGTGTGTGTATAGTTGCCGTCGTTGTGAAAAGCTGTAAATTATGTAAACAAACGTTTACGGGTTCATAACAACTATTCATTTCATAATTAACTAAAATTACACTGATTTCTAACTAATAAAAAAAAATGAAATATAAAACCAAAATCCCCAAAAACAAGCATCCCTATGCGCATTTTAAACTCGAATGACGTATGATTCCAAAAAATGAAAATAGACCAAAATTGCGACCAAATGTTTACGTTCGTTTCTGTAAAACCCAAATTAAATTGCTTGGGAACGTCGAAGTACGCGCTATACAGATACGTTCCTTGATAATTGCCCGTGTAGCAAGTTTGTTTGTTTACATAATTTACAGCTTCTCGTGACGGCGACTATAGGTTGATGTTAAGCAAATATATATTTGCTTCAATGCCGAATAAAAAAAGAGTATACCTACACACTACGTTATGTTCGAAATGATCAATCACAACTGGTACCATCAAAAATACATTGTGATTTTGAATTAGGTGTAATTAATGCAATTCTGAAATTGTTTCTTACCATTGCTGCTATAGCTTATTATCAATAGGAAAATGAACTCATGGGACTGCCTTTGCAGCACTACTATTTTTACCTAAAGAAATTATTATGAATGGATGGGAGTATATTAATTGTGAATAGGCCCTCGAGATTTTCCAGATGCACAAATTTATGAATTACGTTAAAAAAATAGAATGAAAGCTTAGATTGTGTGCTGTTATGCAAACCGAATAAGACATAATGACGCTGAAGGGTTGCACTCAAAAATATATAAACCAATCCACAAAATATGTCACAAGGCATCAAAATCACAACAATCTCAAAAAAGAAAACAATCTTCAAACATTATTCTGGCTGATGACGATATGTGTCATATTAATACATGAGGAAATAACAATTGGTGACGCGCTTTAGTAGTTTGTAAATTAAAAATAAATTAAACACTTGCTTTTTATTATTGTTTCTTTTACCAGATCTTTCTTAATTTTGTATCGTGATATTTGACAAAGGGGACCACGGAGAACAAGCCAAAACAATTACAATATTAATTAGTAAATAAAATAAATTAGCTAAAACAAAGCCATACTGATACATTAGAACTAATTAATAGATATCACATGGGGATTGATCCTATTAAAAATATTGTATCTAAGTACGTAATGAGCCTTTTATTAACATTGTTAAAAATTAAAGAAAAATAGATTATATTTTAATAAAATATTGTTACATGTAGCTACGACCAAACTACGAAACGATTGAAACAACACAATCTGCACAAAACATATTAGTAACTGTGTTTAAACGATTTCAGTCTAAAATCTAATCTATACTTATTTATAAGCCATAGGTACTCATAGTAAAAGGTAAATTCGTTAACGGATCGTATGTTGGTTCCTCTAAGTTCCTAAACTTTACATACTAAGTTTAAGCACACATATTATGTGTATAAATTATATAATATACTTTCGCTATCACATTATTTTTTCTAGAGATCGTTTTACATGTTTCCCGAAAAAATGTAAGATTACTTACTGGAGTTAATAACGCATGCAGAGTGGTTGAGGTTATTTTAAATTCTTTGTATTTCATGAAAATAAAATTAATTATATGGCATGCGACATTAAAATTAATGCGAATTTCTTTTAAAAGGATTTTTCACACTTTCAAAGTGTAAATAATAGGCCACAATATTATCGTTAATACACACATTTGCAAGAAAAGCTTTTTTTCTGCTTGAAAAAAAAAATACAACACAAAAAACGTTTTAACCATATTTTTATGAACATTACTGGCCGGTTGTAAGCGTCGTGGTATTTAAAAAAGTCGTTTTTAACTGATTCCCGAAACTTAATATCAACTTTAAATAACTTTTACACAACTTTTATGGAATTGTCTCATTTATTTAACATTTTAAAGTATTGTCATTGCTATTTGGAATATAGTGATAAAAGCCAGTAAAATTATTACGTTAATTGAGGAGGGTTGCAGACCCTCCTCAATATATATAACTATGTTATATAATATATATAATGTTTCAGAGACCACCAGAGTGCTAAAGAATGTGATTACCGCTGAGTAGGAATATATTCCCCATGAAAACATAAGGAATATACTCGCTAGCACGCCCAGACGAATGCAAGCTGTTATTTCATTAGGAGGGGGTCACACTCCAAACTAAACTTTTATCTGCTTTACTTTATTACAGAGAAAAAAAACATACAACAAAGTTTCATTTTTACTAGCGCTTTGAAAGATAACATTATTTCTATTATACTATGACGAAAACTATTCCTTGCTTGTTAGATTACAAAATTCTGAGGATAAAGCTATCCTAAAATTATAAAACAAACTAATAGTAAATAGATTCTTTGTTTAGGTGACCGTTTTTTTAACGTTAGAGAAATTTAGATATCATATAAGTATTTAAAAAATTAACTAATATTGCAGCGCCACTGCAGAATTCACGTTAAATTAAAGTACACTCGACACAAATAAAATAATTGACATTAATGAGTATGAAATTAAATTGAGTGTGAATTTAGCTAAAGAAATATTAATGAATTTCAATAGTACAAACTGAAGTCGCTGCCCTCGTCTGTCTGTCTGTATATCCGCAACTTCTCCTAAACCACGCAATGGATTTTAATGCGGTCTCCACTAATGGAAAGAGCGTTTAACGAGGAAGGTTTTTATATATAATTTGCAGAAAAAAAATACACCCGTGCGACGCCAGGAGCGGGTCGCTAATGTAATACATAAAAATTTGTATACAAATTTCGATTGTGAATTGTTTGTAAATAAATCTAGGAGATTCGACTGTTCATCCACATGAATGAATATGTATACCTACATGAAATATATACCTACACGAAAAAACATAACATTTTGACAAATATTCTCATTGTTTACAATATCTGCCCTAAATTAAACATGTTTTAAAATACAAAAAGAAAAATAAACATTTTTGTGCAAACACATGCATAAATTTAGATACTTGTACCTACACATAACAATATAGATTCATCTATTATACTACATAAAAGTGCATATAAAATTTATATTGGAATGTAATTAACGTAATAAAATTAATATCACATTCAAAATAATACGACAAGTAAACAACTGCTGCTGTCCAGCAATCATGAAACACGTTGATTTGTCTAACAATAAAAGGTAACATTTCTTGCAGATCAAGCTAGGGGTTCCATAGTTTCTTCTGTCACGTTCACTGATGGATTTTCTGTAAAGTTAAAATTCCATATTCATTGTTTCATACATCCCATACTAGCGAACGTTGTATGAATATAACTAACGAATGTTTAATTACAATAAACAATTAAGACTGTGAACAAATTAAAACTTAGAATATCTGGTTACTATTAGTCCATAAAGGTAACTTTTTAGACTCCTATGTTTCGCCTTATTAGTTGGGCAAAATCAGGTTATAATATATATTTAAATATTTACTAGTCAAAATGTCGAATTGTGTAGCGAAAGGGTGTAAAAACCAGTCTTAAAAAATAAATAGCAGGATGGAATCACATTTAAGTTCACACAAGTAAACTTGGAAACCTATATTTTCAATAAAAAAATGAGGTTATATCTTGGAAAACAAAACTAAACATAGTGTTGCCATTATTAAGCGTTATAATTGCCCTATTTTTTTACTTATATGACCATGATAATTTATTTTTTATTCATTTATTTGTTCGTTAGGTAAAAGTAAAAGTGAAAGGCAATCTTCCAAAAAATTGATTCAACAAAAAGGTTATTAAATAAATACACAAAAAAATATTACCCAGCAATTTTATTTGATCGATGAATATTGGGGTACTAAGAATTATTATGCCAACACCGGTTTACACAGACATGTTTATAAAATCGGCTTCATTACATTGTCTGCAAAATTCTATCAAGATCTTTTTTGTTCTGAGACCGCTTGAGATAAAGCCTGATTTTGATGGATAAGTTTTAAAAACAAATTATTTCAAAAGAATGAGATACACCTCATCTTTTGAATTTTGAAATGAAACACAAAATACGTGAATAAACTTCCTTAGACTTGTGTAAAAATAAACCCAATCTATTACGGAACAAAACAAACCGAAATAAGCAATTAAAAAAATAAGCTCCTAGATATCGTCCTAACCTAATAACTGAATTAGGATATGGAAAGGACGAAACATTGCAGATTAGCCCAAAAAAATTACTATATTTCCGAGTTGAATTACATACCTTGCGATAGCCGCACGTGAGGATTATCACGCAGCACGGGCAGAAGCAGCGTGAGCAAGACTCCCACAGAAGCGGCGCTAGCACACACCCACGACACTGCATCCCGGTAGTATGATGCGCCCGCGTCGTCCGCACTATTCAAATTGAAACCAGTGTATTTACTGCGATGTAACGTGATTATTTAAAAAATTACACACTCAAGAGCTGACTGTGAAGGCCATATAAAAGCCAATATTGTAAAAATATAGTCATACAATTGGAAAAAATGTTCCGATAGTAGCAAAATTTCTTCTAGCACACGTGTTTCTTCGCTGATATATGTATCTATACACATAAATAAAATTGAAGTGTCTGTTTGTAATGTTAATTTTTTACTAAATGTATGCATATATTATATCAAAGTATATACGGAACTTATAAAAAAAAAAATTTTTTTTTTTTAATTTTTGTCTGTGTTTGTTCCGGCTAATTCCGGCTGGACCGATTTTGCCGGAACTTTCACTGGCAGATAGTTCATGTTATAAGGAGTAACTTCCTCGTCATCATCTCAGCTGTGGACATACGTTGCTGGGCAAAGGCCTCCTTCCCAATCTTCCAAAAGGACCAGTCAGAAGCAGCCTGGTTCCACCGTCGACCCACAGCCCTTATCAAATCGTCTGTCCGCCTTAGCGGTGGACGTCCTATGCTACGCTTGCTGGTCCGCGGCCTCCACTCGAGAACCTTCCGGTTCCAGCTGTCAGCTCTTCGTACTATGTGTCCTACCTACTGCCACTTCAACTTACTAATCCACTGGGTTATGTCGGTAATATTCGATCTCGCAGTGTAACCCCGAGAATAGCCCTCTCCATAGTTCGTTGAGCGACGTTGAGCATTCTCACAAGGTCCATAGTTAGAGACCACGTTTCTCACTTCCGTAGTTAAAGAACACGTATATATAAACAGTGTCGAGTACCGCGCGCACCCCAAGCGCACGCCACAGCAAAGCGTGGCCGGGTTCAGCTAGTTTGTCAATAATTCAGGACAGGTACTCGGGATTCACGTTTATTTGAACGAGGAGCGAACGCAGACTTGTGAAGCAAATAAAATAAAATTACTTACTACAATTGTATGAGAGCTATAGCCACGCCGCAAGCCAGTTTATCCGTGAAACTCATGAGACCGTACACAAACGCAGATGACTCGGTCTGGTCACCAACGAGGTCTGCGGTTAAGGCCAAACCAGTCACCAGCACCACAGCGCCCCCAAAGCCTGAAACGCCATAACCATTTACCAAATAAATACATATTAATAATAATAATAATAATTTCTTTATTGTCCAATTCATCTTGCTTACACTCGATTATCCCTAACCCCTACACTAGGATACCCTGTGTTGCAGGGGTCAGTAATGCAATGGAAGTCTTTAGTAATCAATGAAGAAATCAATATTTGTCTTTAAAATAATAAATCTGTCACCAGAATCGAATCAACAAACAACGGTATTTGACGATTTGTCTAGTAAATAAGGTGCTTGCTTTAACGCTTTGTCTTAGGGGTCCTGAGTACGATTCCCAGCAAGGCCAACTTTGGAAATTAACTTTTCAAACTTGGCTCTTGTCTGGATGTGGTAAGTAGTGGCAGGCTCACTGCTATTCGCAGTCATTTGGGCAGCCCGTTTGGCGGCAGTGACCACTCCCTTACAGAAGACCATGTTGAAATAACAGCATGTGTGCTGTTGCATTTCAGTGAGTGAGTAAGGTGCTAGAGCCCATTTCCCAATCCCTTATCTATAATCTCACTTTGGTCGGCAGTGCACTTGCAGCACCTGTGACTGTGACATTGCTTGTGTTAATAGCGACTATAGTCACCTATCACCAATTAAAAAATTAGCCTGTATAACATTAAAAAAAACAATTATATTTCTACATATTCCGTATATCTACATATTCCGAAATAATCCTACTATAGTAAACGCATTATCAACTGAGTCGTCGAGCAATAAACGTCAATGGCGATAGGAATGTGCGAATACAGATTCGATATTTTGAACTAGTAAATTTTTGAAAACTAATGATGTACTCGTACTTTACTGTTGCAATAAAGTTCGAGTACATCATTAGTTTAGTGCTATCCTTTTTTGTTATGCACATTTTTTTTTTTCATTAAAGCCAGTTTTTACAAAGTTGTGGCCTTTTCAATAATTTTTTGTATGAGAAAAATAATATGTTTTTAATGTATCAAAAAACTCGAGATATTTCAAAATATGTATAGCTGATGGACATGGCTACCTTGTGTACTAAAGCTCAACCGTCGACTTGCCTCGATTTCTCAACAATTTACGTTTTCATTTAATTCTGAAAACAAACAATGTGTACCTCTGTGATGATCTTATTTGTTTTAACAAAATGCACAAAAAACAGGTGACATCATGCAGAACGATGTGATCGGTAATTAGGCGCCATTTTGTCATTGAACCAATCACAGTGCAGAAAACTATGATGTGTCGCATCTTGATTGGTTTTCTAACGTAGACTTGAAGATTTTTTTTTTCATTTTAAGATCGGCAGATAGGCTGACGATGACGGTCCACTTGATGGTAGGTGGCTACCGTCACCTATAACACAAGCAACGCTACAGGTGCTGCAAGTGCGCTAACGATAAGGGATTAGAAAGGAATAGGGAAATGGGCTCTGGCATCCCTTATTTACTCACTGAAACACAACATTTAAAATTGCAGATGTTAATAATGTTAAAAATCAAGCACCACCTCTCATAATAAACCTACAGGAAGATGACACAGATAAGGAAGAATCAGATGAGGAAGATTTTTGAATATATAAGAAATAACCCCTAAAGATAAAAACGGCCCTTTTCAGGGTACAATACGATCTACACTGTTTGTTTTACATCTAAACAAACATTTGTTTATGTACTTAATTATAAAAAACAAATTAATCTAACATGTTACAATTTTTTATTTTCACATAGCGAAAAATTACATCATGTCGTATTAGGTTTTCGACATGCGACTCCGCAGTCTCCGCACATCACTATACCACTCCATAAGACCTGTAAGTGCGAGCGAGATATAGACTGATAAAAATGATTTATTACCTGACGATTCAGTTGAGGTACAATAGGGGATCGGACAGTAATCAGATTAAAATCTAAAATGTACTTAGAAAGAAAATATATAATTTTTTACGGTTATTTATCGAATAATAATTTAATATTCATTAAAATATTTTTAAATGAAGAAATATTTTTTTATTATTTACAATATTTTTAATCTATACTGAAACACCAATCACAGTGCGTGACGTCATTTGTGGGCAATCATTGTCTTATGCCAATGCAGCTGTTTTGTTATATGACCACAAATGACGTTACGCGCTCTCAGATGAACTATCGTGGCGTTTTGGCTGCATTTTCAAACAAACAATATTAAAACATGATTTTGAGTAGGTACCTAAAAGGCTATAAATAAATAAAATAGTATTTTTTATGGGAATAAATATCCATGAAGATTAATTTAAAACACTTTCTGAAAATTTGTCCGATCCTCTATTGTTTAGAAGGATTACTTTCTCGGAAGTTGCACTGTCTCAAAAAGTGCACTTCCCAATTGGAACACTTTCTCAGATAGAGCACATTTTCAGATAGTATATTATCTCAGAAGGTGCACTTTCTCAAATTGGAAAACGAGGTAGCCATCTAGATTTTTGTACTCCATACATATGACAACTGAGGAATATTTTGTTTGATTGCACATAGTAGTGTGGAGTCTTATCTAGGGATAGGTCTTCAAAAAAAAATTTTTTAATCATAATAATACCCACGCCCTTGATTGATCACGAATAAACCTGTTTTTTGTTTTTTTTTTTCAAGATGTTACTTTTGTGACGTTGAATGTACGTTTTTGAACTTCAATTAATTATCGAACATATTTTACGATTTCAAATAGGTCTGTAGTTATGCCCATGACTAAGAGCTTATTTAGTCTTTAATCTACTTGTTAGTTTATAATATACTAATACATTTTTTGAATACTCAAAAAATTTGTTGCTTGTTATGTTGTTCTTGTTGTTGAAAGTTTAAATTGTCATTTACACTTTGTTGTTGACATTGAAAAAGGAAATCTTAATTTTTTGTGTTACATCATAACAAACGTGTGTTGTATTAATAGATATATCAATATGTGTTTAAAAAAATAAAAGTTTTATACACACCTATTAACACGGCGACGAGATAAATGTAATAAGTTTTATAATTATAATCAGATCCCACGTAAATCCACGTGAATCCGGCGAGCAGACATATAGTCCCGAGGGAGTAGTTGAGCTTTCTAGTGCAAGAGCGGGGCGCGAGTCTTAGCACGCCTGCGGCTGCTAAACTCCCCAGATACATCGCGAGCGGCACCACGGCCAGGGAGCGAGCGGCGAGGCCCAACGTCCGATGGAGATACAGAGGGATCAACACCTGCGACACGTTTACTACCAGGCGCGTGCACATATAGACACCAGCCACCTGTGGGAAATATTTTTTCATTGTTAACAAAAACAAATTTTACAATTACAGTTTTTGACCACAAAATTCTTATTTCGATAATAATAATAATAATAATAATAATAATAACTTTATTTGCATGAGAATGTGAGTACAATGATATTAAATTAAGTATAATACAGTCCTATGCACACTCTGTCGTAATTACGACGTACAAATTTTTTTTTATTATTAGTATCTATATAGATGTCAATTATACCATTTAATTATACAATAATAAAAGGCAAATAAAGGGCAAAGCTCTTAATTGCAAATAATGTATTACAAAAAGCGACTTCCAAGTAATGTTTGTCAACAAAAAAACAATCAGTTTTAAATATGATTGATTTAATATTACATTGTTAGGTAAAATAAAATTAAAAAAAAAATTTTTTTTGTTCTAATAAACAATATGGGGATATCAAAGATAGTCTTAATATGAGCTTAGTATTTTTTGTGAAAGAGTTTGCTTCACGTAACAGACCTCAAAGGTGAAGATTCGCTATGTATTGTAACAAGTCGTTTGAAAAGGCTAAGGATACAGTCATAATATTATATTACTTTCAAATTTTTATTGCATTTAGGAGAAAATCGAATGGAAAATAATGCGTAATTTGAGAACGCTATTTGGACAAAAAGAGAAAATAATAAAACAACAGCATACCATGGGAGTTTAAAACATGTTATTTACAAATACATGTAATTTTCCACTTTTTTTAATAAAAACAAAATATTACAATTAAGTGTAGGTATTCATAAATGAAGTTGTTATAGATTTCTTCCGTTTTTATTTAGCTATGACTTAAATGACACAACAGGGATACAAAATATTACAGTTCTATACATAGATTTGTAATAGTCTACATTACAAATCTATAGCAATAAAATAATTAAATGAGCGGCAAGATTAACGAAAATTATTTTCGGTCAATGTTTTTACGAGCAGCTTTAAAATTTAAAAACATATTATAAATTAAAAATAATATAGTATACTGCTAAATAATTAGGTATATAATTGTTAGATGTCTGCATTTCATCATAACTTGTGAAGCTTAGATATTATAAAACGTAAACTATTAAAAATTACAAAGATAAGTAAATTACTATATTATCATAAGTTCTAAAGTGTGCTTTTATATTTTTAGGATGGAAGCCCTCAAAATGAGTAAATAAAAAATTTATAAAAGAAAACTGAAACAAAGCAACAATCGAGTCGTAGTAGACAAAGCTAGATAGACAGAGTGAATTCTTTTATTGACCATATGCAATAAAAACAATTATTATTATTATTTTATTATTATTATTATTATTTTGTTGATAAAGTTATTTATTTGCCTATTGTGAAAAAGCTTTTGTGAATTTGCAGCTTATTTAATTTGATAACTACAGCAACGAGGAGTGCCGTAATCAACAGTGCGGGGGCGATGGACGGATGTCCATGACCGACCCGTAACGACGGTACGTCGCGAAGAAGATGCTTAAACTATGACTTGGGCTAAGTACTTACGCTCCGCTGACCTGGGGGATGTCTAAGGCGATAGGGAGATATATATATATATATATATACGGGGTGAGGCGGGAAAAGGGTTAGGAAGTATCACCAAAGTACTGGCACCGTTGATCTTCACACCTTCCGCTTCGCAACTCACACCACAACCGACAATGTCCACTTAATTTGGTCCTCTCAGAGACTGGTGCACCCAAAGACCGCTAGGAAACCACTAGCCACAATCGGTCGCGTACCAATATGCACCGGCAAACTTCTCAACACTAGTTCAAACCTTTATCAATAATGTTCTTGGAACAACCGTGTTAACATTTACAATCTCAGTTTATCGATTTTCAATTCACAATGCCTTTTCCAATTTTTATCCGTATATTCAGTTACCCCTTTCCGTTTAAAAGTTTTTGATACAAAGACAAAACGCCACTCGCTGTCACAGCCACAGCCCAATAATGTCACTGTGATAGGAGCATATATTTAATACTCCTATATTGCTAATAGGGTGCACCGAACTGATGCCGACCGAACGGTGCAAACATATATATGTCTGTTCCCTCATGAAGACTTCGAACGTTGTGCGCATATCCGAGAACTACATTATAAGCATCTTATTGGCTGGGCTTCTCCCACTACTCCCACTACTGTCGCAACGCATGCGCATAACTCGTCAAGTATGAACGAGTGAGAGAAAATATGTAGTTCCCTCTCGGCAACGCTCCCACTTACGGGGACTAGCAATATAGGAGTATTAAATAATAGGAGTACTGATGCGACTCAGATTGACGCCCGCCACAGGACAAAACATAATTATTTAGCAGACAATTAATAACAATTGCCATACATACATGAAAATATTTTAGACTATGTTGCGAGAAATTTATATTCAGCTTTAGAAAAAACATATTTATTTGGTCTATGATAATTTGCTATTAGTGTTTTAATAAAGCTAACGAGACCATAATATAATATAAATATGACTGCCTATAGAAATTTTAAAAAGCATGCCATTTAACTAATTTCTTATTAAATTACTCAACATCAGAACACAAGAGAGTGGTGATGTCAACTTTCTGTTAGTTCCTGCAGCATGACTGTTTTATCATTATTAAGTATTTATTGTTTTTTAAGTATCTATATTATTGGAAACTTCATTGAGTATTTGTGTATAAATGCAATAAAAAAGCTCTCTGTTGGTTTTTCTATTAAACATTAAAAAATGTCTAGGTTAATTTAGAACAATCCAATTCTTATAATTTAGAAGTTTTAAATCGAAGGTTTCCCTTTCTATCCCTTAACACTGGAAAATCAAAGAATCTATTTTCATTGCTATTTTGCAAGTGACATTTGAAATAACCTACTACTTTACTTTTAGAAAAAGATTAATCTATCCTCACCTGATACATCCTTGGCATGTACAGCAAATTAAGATGTGTTCTCGCAGTGGTCTCATAATTAACAATTTGTTCTTGGTGCCTGTAATTCTGTTTTTCACGAACACTTGTATGAAATATTATTGAAGCTACAGTACCAACGCTTAAGACTATATATACTATATGTCTAAATTTCCATGTGTCAGATGGTCCCACTTGCTGAAAACAAAAAAAAATATTCCCAGATGCAGGTTTAGAATTATAAATACGAATGTTTATATGGATGCTTGTTACTCATTCACAAAATAATTACTGAATGGATTTTTATGAAACTTTAGAGAAATATGTGGGTTGGGGATAAGGTTCCTTCACATTTTATATGAAGACTTTTTTTTTTCAAAGTTTATTTACATTTAAAAACTGTATATATATGTGCCATTTTGTTCAATGACTGTGTCATCTTGTAGGTATTGACATGATCCTGTTGCTGTAGAAATTTTGGGAACTCTGATCAAAAAACGCGACAAGTAGTTTTGGCAGTCCTCTCTTCATGTTAACCTGACACTGCCTAAAGAATTCTGAAGAGACCGAAACAGGTGGAAATCTGAAGGTGTAGGTCAGGGCTATGTGGCGGATGCATTAATACTTCCTAGACAAACTCTCTTAATTTATGCTGAGTGGCTAAAAATGTGTGTGATTGTCGTGATGAAAGACCACTTTCTATTTCTCAATTCCAGCCGCATTCTCTCAACTTTTTGCTTTAATCTCATCAGTTGATGGCAATAGCAACAATGCCCTTCCAATCCCACCATACACACAGCATCACCTTATTGCGAATTAACCCGGGTTTTGGCACAGTCTGACCGACTTTTGACCATGACCTTTTTCGCTCGTTCTTGTTATATGTGAGCCACTTTTCATCACCAGTTATCAATAACTTCAAAAACGGCTCGGTTTCTCAATAAATAAAAACAAATGAGTACACAATCCATAAGGTTTCTCTCAGTGAGCTCCTGTGATACCCAAATATTAAGCTTTTTTGTGTACCCAGCTTTTTTCAAATGGGTCAAAACGTTTTGTGGTCAATTCTCAGTTCTTCTGCTATGTCGTAACTACTGATATGCCGATCTTACTCCACTTTATCCGTAACAGGGCGACCAGAGCAAGGTGCATCTTTAACATCAAAATTCCTTGATTGAAAATGATTCAACCACAATGATTCAATGGTCACAATTTTTTTTGCAGCTTGCATTTTTTCCTTTTTTGTAATAAAATTTTAAAATGTATCGAATTTCTTCATTAGTTTCACTCATTTTGACAGCACGAAAAACAAAAGAAAAATAGCTGGAAACAACATTTTACAATTTGTTTGTGTTTTTGAAATGTAACTTTTTAATGTCATCAAAACCAGCCAGATACAAATAGTACAGCCAAAGAGATTTTATTACAAGTTTTATACATACTATATGCAAAAAGACTTTTTCCCCAACCTAATATGTAGTGTATTTATCAAAGTAACACAAAGATATATTATATTTATAAAGATACGCAGACAAGGTCACGAGGAAAAGCTAGTATCTAATATTTTAAATGTCTTGATCCACTTACTGAGATTTAAAAAAAAACTACAAAATAAAATAAATTTTTGGACCTATATTAAAACATATGGACTGCTTAATAAAGCAGTATTCGTTATTAGTATTTTTTAATAATAAAAAAATACAAATAACAATTGTTCCCAAACATTCATGGTATTTAATTTATGTATTTACATAAAAACATATGAACAAACACTTACATGTTTGTCACACTCTCCTGTGACATGTAATACAACCCATGTTATAATGTACACAAAGAGATTGGAAAACACTGTAAATCCATATCTGAAAATAAATTAATTTTTTTTATTACCCTGTTCAAAAGGAAATAATTATATGAGCAATTGTTGTGCAAAAGTTTGTACAAATTTCATTACTGTTTATCCTTTTAATCATTTTTTTATAGAGATGATTATGCATTAAGCATTTGTAACAAAAAGGATAATAGAGCATAATACATGAAAACTTGCCTATCCTCATTAGCGTCAAATTAAATAATATCATTGAAAGTCCTCAAATATTAAGTGCTTGCATATTTTATATACCATTTTAATTTTCTATTTCCATATAAATTTGACTTTAGCCAGTAATTTATATTTAAACTGATTCATATATATACTTTAGTCCATAGTACTTTCATCTTTTTAGATTTTTAAAACATTTTATTTATGTGAAGATCAACAAACAGGCTGGTCCACTTAATGGAATGTGGCTACCTATGGCACAAGTAACACCACAGATGCTATGTGATCTCAAGTGGGTGGTTACTGTCGCCAGATGGGCTGCCCAAATGATTGCAAAATGCAGTGTGCCCTGCCACTACTGTGGGAAGTATACTGGAATGGCTTCCAGTTTATGTTTCTGCTGCCAGTCAACAATTAACAAATAGCACTTAATACTATACCTTACTGCTGTAAGATGTGTTCTTGTATGATCATCTTCTGATAATTCAGGTATAAGACTCAAATGTGATATTTGAACTGCAGCCCATCCAATTTGAAATATAGCTATAAAGGCCGCGAAATAGAACATCTGAGCCCATTTGTGGGCTAATGAACATCCTATACATTGTGAGAAAATAAATGGAAATGATCCCAATACACATAATGTACCTGAAACATAAATTCATTTTTAATATGAACTATGGACTTTCATTACCTACTCTTTTATTAAAAAAATTAATTACTTAACAGATTTTTATTTTACTTTATAGATCAGAATAATATATATGCTATAATTTATAGATACGCGGACGCAACATATTTAATTGAAAACAAAAATCTATAAAATGGTGAGTCATCTCAGTCTGACCACAAAAGAAATAATATGTTACTAACAAAATTAAATTGTAGGCAACTATGTGTCATGGTTGATACAGATATTACAACAAAAACTGACACATTTAGTAAAATAAAATAGAAAAACTCACCAAATAAGTGCCACAATTTTCTTCTACCATATCTTGCACTAAAGGAATTATTGGTATGGTCCGAGTAATAACCAACGAAAGGTGTTGACAGAGCATCTACGACTTGACCTATTAACATTAAATTACCTGCTTGTGAAGCACTAAATTCTAAAACTAAATGAAAAAAAACTAAAAAATAAGTAAACCACAAGCTGGCACAAACATCGTTTAAAATATGACCTATTCCATAACCCAATTGAAGGCGTAAACTTGTTGATATGTCAATAAATTCATTATCCATTTTTATTTTGTATGCTGTTACAAAATAAATTGGCGTTGATTTGATATTGACACTGATTGATTATAATATAAGAATAGAAGAAAGAAAGGTTATAGTGCTTCCGTCCGAATCTTTCATTTCAAATATTCAATTCCATTCCATGATTCCATGTTTATTTTGTTTATACTTTGGTTGTACAATATGTAACCATGGAAGTAATAAGTACTATATAATATATAATACTTCCATGTATGTAACACATTATATGACAATGACATTGACATTACACAAATTCACTCTGACCACAGTAGATGCACTGTACTATAACCCACAGAACAAGCAAAAATTGCTTAGCCCAACCAAATACAGACTAATTACAATATTAATACGAGTGCCAGTGACAATATTAAGATCAAAGACCTTATACCTAAACTAAGATTCGTCTTTAGTTATTGTTCTGAGAAGATTCCATTCCACTGCTGCTTAGTTTGTTCCAAACTAGTTATGCCACATAGTTATGTGGCGATGGCCACTAATTATCTATGGTATTGTTGTGTAAAAACCATGGAAGAAATAAGTACTATCGTACACCAGGAATGAGAACATGCCAAAGAAAGTGTGCCGACAAGGAGATACACCAGTGGCCATTACATCCCTTTCTAACAAAGGTGACAATAAAATGCAATGGGAGTTACTTACTGACGTGTTTGTTTGCAACAAAATTGTTGTAGTCTGTGATTTGTCTATGTCAGTATTGTCTTTGGTCTAGCAATGTCTGCCCGTGTGATTGAAATAATAAAAGAAGTTAAAAGACGAATAAGACTTTAATTCAAGAAACTCGAACCCCAACACGCCAACAGAAGATGGTGTCAGAAGTTGGTGTTGGAAGCTGTGATTCAAAAGAAGAATAATCAAAAACTGTTGTCTGGATCTGAAAAATAAAACAATGTCTGAAAAAATATTCATTGTTCAAATGAAGCCGCTGCTTGTCCAAAATGGCGACAATGCCGCTGAAAAATGGAAAAATTGGAAGTTAAGATTTGAGATCTTCAGTGACGCTAACGAACTTACCAAATTTCCACAGTCAAAACAAACAGCAATTCTTTTAAATGCAATTGGGGACGATGGAATTGAAATTTTTAACAGTTTCAACATTGACAGAAATAAAACCACGGTAGAAGAAATTTTAAAAAAATTTGATGAAAAATTTAGTCCACACACAAATATCACAGTCGAAAGATACAATTTCTTTACAAGAATACAGAAAAAGGACGAATCATTGGACGAATACTTGACAATACTAAATAATTTAGCCACGACATGTGAATTCAAAGATCTTAAAGAATCACTAATTAAAGACATGCTTGTCATTGGAATGACAAATACCCACATTAAGGAAAGACTATTACAAGAGGAAAATTTGACAACGGAAAATGCCATGAAAATAGCTAGAAGCCTGGAATTGTCTCAGGAAAGGTCAAACAAATTAGTTCAGCATGACTCAAGGAATAATACTGTACAAGCTATTACAGAGAGCAAACCGAAGTATCGAAACGGGGCACAAACAAGAAGCAGACCTATTGGAAGAAAAAATTACAGGGAAGAGGTAGACTCTCGTCGATCAAAAAGCAAGTCACCAGTAAAAAGAAAATGCACCAGATGTGGCCAAATCCACATATTCAAATGTCCAGCTGAAGGAAAAACCTGCAACAACTGTAAAGGGAAAAACCACTTTGCACAATATTGCTTCTTCAAAAATAAAGAAAAAACTCATCGGGTAAGCAACATACAACAAACATTGAAAGATTGTAGAAATAATTTTGTAATAAATTCTATTAACAATTGTAAAAATTTAAATTGGCAAATTGATATATATATTCAAAATTATAAATTAAAATGTCAGATCGACACAGGTGCTGAAATAAATGTAATTAGTAAACAAACACTAGATAAAATAATTAGAAATACAGGTTCTAATGTCAATATTATAAGAACAAATAATAAAATCTTTTCATTTTCAGGAGAACTAGTGCCAAATATAGGTAGTTGTATATTGAACTGTAAATTTGAAAATGGCCTGTCTACAAAATTGTATTTTACTGTTGTTAAATGTGATTGTATAACAATAATTGGTCATGTGTCATGTGAAAAATTGGGTATAGTCAAAAGAGTGTTCGGAATGCAAGACAAGTGGAATGAAAGGTCAGTACAAAACATTGTTTCGAAATATTCTAATACATTTGAAGGTTTAGGATGTTTACCATATAAAGCTCATCTAGACATTGACAATAATGTGCCACCAAAAGTATGTCCAGTCCGTAGAATACCCTATTCATTACAAGACCGTCTTAAAGCAGAATTAAAAAATATGGAACAACTTAAAGTCATTGAAAAGGTAGAAAAGCCGACAAAATGGGTCAATTCTATTGTATTGGTTGAAAAACCCAATGGAAGTTTAAGGATTTGTCTAGATCCTAGAAATTTAAACAAGGCTATAAAAAGACCTCATTATCCATTTCCTACATTTGATTTAAGATCGAAAGTGACAGGAGCTTCTATATTCTCTAAATTGGACGCCAGTTCTGGTTATTGGACCATTTGCTTAGACTCAGAAAGCAGTGACCTATGTACGTTCAATACACCTTATGGTAGGTACAAATTTCTAAGATTACCCTACGGAATTAATTCTAGTGGTGAAATTTTTCACAGAGCTATGAACGAATTGTTTGGTGATCTACCAGGTATAGTAAGTTTTGTCGACGATATACTTGTCTATGGGTCCACAGTCGCGGAACACAATGAAAGATTAGAAAATCTTTTCAAACGTGCTGTTGAAGTTAATTTAAAATTTAATAAGTCTAAATGCCAATTTGGTATGTCTGAAATATGTTATGTCGGTCATATTTTCAATAAAAGAGGTGTCTCACCTGACCAGTCTAAAATTGAAGCAATTTCAAAAATGTCTAGTCCTACTAATGTTAGGGAATTGCAAAGATTTCTTGGCATGATTAACTATTTAGGCTCTTACATAAAAAATCTGGCAGAAGAAACTGCTATTTTAAGGGAATTATTAAAAAAGAGAAATTCTTGGCAATGGTTGGATCAACATGAGCAACAATTTAATAAATTAAAATCATTATTGTGTCAGTCTCCAGTCCTTGTTCATTATGACAGGAAAAAGCCTATAAGATTGTCAGTGGATGCATCACAGAATGCTGTAGGCGCTGTGATATTACATGAAAAGCATCCAATAGCCTATGCTTCGAAGTCATTGAGTAAAAGTCAAACAAATTATGCTCAAATTGAAAAAGAACTTTATGCCATAGTATTTGGATGTAAGAAATTTCATCAATACATATATGGTACACCTATTTATGTCGAAACTGATCATCAGCCATTAGTAACACTATTTAAAAAACCTTTGTCAGAAGTCCCTACACGACTGCAACGTATGATGATAATGTTGCAAGCGTACCAATTAATTGTCTCTTATACAAAAGGCTCAGAAATGTATATTTCAGATGCTTTGTCACGTGCTCCCATCAAGGACACTAATTTAAATCAGGAATTAGTTAGTTTAGAAGAACTAGATTCTGACATAGAAATTCATATTAACTTATTGACATCTAACTTAGCCATATCACCAGAAAAACTAGAAAAAATTTTGAGTCACACTGCACAAGACTTAACTTTGCAAAAATTAAAAGAATATTTTAAGAAAGGATGGCCAAATTGTAAAGAAAAATGTGATAAAATAGTATTACCTTATTGGAATGTCAAAGAGGAAGTTCATGTTATAAATGACATAATTTTCAAAAATAACGCTGTCATTATACCTAAGTCATTGAGAGCTGAAATTTTAAATATTTTACATGAGGGTCACCAGGGTATAGAGAAAACAAAGAGTTTAGCGAGAGGAGTAGTTTATTGGCCTAATATTAAACATGACATAGAAAATAAAATAAGACAATGTGAATCATGTGCCATTTACTCTTCCAACAAAAGTAAACAACCAATGTTATCACATGAGCAACCTTTATTTCCTTGGCAAAAGCTGGCAACAGATTTATTTGATTACAAAGGAAAAAAATACTTATTGGTCGTCGATTTTTATTCTAATTATATAGAAATTGCAAATCTCAACAATGATAGTAGAACTTCTAATGTTATATCACACTTAAAGTCTATTTTTGCTCGTCACGGAATTCCTTTACAACTAGTCAGTGATGGAGGTCCTCCGTACAATTCTTCAGAATTCAAAAGTTTTTTACGTGAATGGGATATTGAACATATTGTTTCAAGTCCACACTATCCACAGTCCAACGGGTTAGCCGAAGTCTCTGTAAGAATAATAAAAAACATATTTAGGAAATGTGATCAATCAGGATCAGATCCTTGCATCGGATTATTGCAATATAGAAATACCCCTAGAGGAAATTTAAATTCACCTGCACAACTGCTAATGTCTAGAAATTTACGTACAAAATTACCTAATAAGATAAGTAACTTGAGACCTAAAATTGTCAAGCATTCAGAGCATTATCAAAAGAAACAAAGTAAAAATGAAAAAACTAGATTATATTACAATAAAAATTCTAAAAATTACCCTGATTTTTACATAAATGACCATGTATATTTTAAGAAAAATCCAAAAGATATTATATGGACTAAAGGCACTATCGTAGGAAAAGCAAACTATCCTAGATCATTTATTGTCAAAGACTGTAATAACAACACATATAGGAGAAATAGTCGACATATTCGTCATGATTACAAGTTTAATACCAAAAGTCAAAGTCACAGTCATAAGTCGAAAGATAAAAAAGTAAAATTCAATGAACCATGTCCTGGTCAACAAACTTATAGTAGTTTTGTAAATACCAGTCAAAAAACACTTAAATTCAGGTCAAATTTGAAAAAGTCAAAAAGGGTCAATGAGGAGGATGATAGTTGTATATTCGTTTTCACTCAAGATTCAAGTCCAAAACAAAAAAGTCAGGAAAGTAATGAAAGTTCTAATTCATTCTTTGAAATCGAGTCAGAGTCGAATAGTTCAAGCGAGTCACGAGATATAACTAAGTCTCCAATATTTGTCGATATAGAGGATGTAACGTCACCTGAAAGTATTCATGACTATAATGAATACATGGAACAAAATCCTATGTCTCAAATTAATAAGTCTTTAGATAACATTGAAGGTAATGTAAACTTACCTAATACAGACCAAGGTAGTAATAAAGAAAATTCAAGTGAAAGGTATAGTTCACGAGGTAGATTATTAAAGAAAACGCATAAACTAGACTTGTAAATATTTATTTGAAATAAAATGTAACAATTGACATAAATAAGTAAATAATTAACAAATTGTAATTTAACCTTGACAAAATAAATTGACATACTTAAAATAGGAATGATTATAATAAGTATTGTATTGCATTTTGACTGAATTTGAATTAATTATGTGTGTGTATTTGTAATCATTATTGTTCATAATTATATGTAACACGTTAAAATAATAAATTTGTAATGTTTGTTTATATTTTAAATGTCTATTGTGTCAGATAGAAAGTAAACATTGTGCATTGTCAAATGTCATGTCAGTCTAATAAAAAAGGGGCATGTTGTAGTCTGTGATTTGTCTATGTCAGTATTGTCTTTGGTCTAGCAATGTCTGCCCGTGTGATTGAAATAATAAAAGAAGTTAAAAGACGAATAAGACTTTAATTCAAGAAACTCGAACCCCAACACGCCAACAGAAGAAAAATGACAGGTGCATAAAGTTGCAACATTTGCGTTTTTTTTCTACCATTGCTACTAATCCTTCCACACAGAAACGCGCTTAACAATTAATAAAACTAAATTTTATAAGATATGATTATTGCCAATATTTAATTGTTATTTATATTGTAAAGGGATTTCATTATTTTATTTATATATAAGACAATTTAATATTTTATTTTCTTATGAGAAATTCCTACTATACAGAAAATAATTAGAAAGAATATAAATGGCAACACAGAGAACAATGTCAGAAAGGGACACCGTGGGCACTAGTTACCATCTCGCTCGGATCGCTTATTATAATGCGTGCGGAATAAGATGTAAGTCAATGACATAAGGTTTACTTTTAATTGATTTGATTGAAAGAAAAGTTGGTACAGCTCAGTCCTTCTGTATAAGGTCCTTGGTAAAAACCGTAGAGGGAGAATAGACTAGAGAAGCGGTGAGCGTACACTCGAAAAGGATGGAGACATAATACATACCGAACTCTAGGTTGCCACATCATACACTTTTTACCCTGTTTACAAAACATCACACAGCTTACTCTTATTGGGAAATCTTCATCAATAAAAACTTTTGGTTTTATATGTGCACATTTATTTCATGTTTAAATATTTATATATATATTATAAACTAGTTCATATAACATAACAATACAATTAAACCTAAACGAAAACCATTTTTATGTACCTATTCAACTTCTCAAAATACACTTCTGTCAATACATTTCGTTTTTATTCTTTATTCTTTTTAAACTATGAACTATATGAAGTTTTATATGCCAGTATAAATTCTCATCTCTAACACTTACATCATTGATCATCATCACATTGCTATTAAAAACTGGCTGTTGCCCGAGGCTTCGCTCGCGTAGAATAAGTTTCCCCCAGGAACACATTTTCTCGTGGTAAAAAGTATCCTGTCTTTCTCCAACCTTTCAAGTATCCCTATTTAAAAAATCAAGTCATTCTGACACCGATACGACCTAAGGAAGGGCAAACTCACTTTTGCAATATTAAATATGGATTATGATGAGTCATCATTGATGACAATCATAAATAGTATCATAAATAGCTATGTGCGACTTGGCTCACGCGTAATAAGTTTCCCATGGAAAATATTTTTTTGCGGTTAATATTATATAGCCGTATTAAAGTTAAACCTTGTTCTTTGAAACTTAAAACGGCATCAAAATCGGTTCAGTAGTAATTATTTCATTTAATATGGATAATAAAACAATGTTACATAACAACTGTTATTAATTTATTTTTATTAACTTTTATTAAGTAACTATACGGAAAAAATTAATATATTAACAAGTGAACAACATGGATACCCACAGGAAAAATAAAACAATAAATGAGGAACTTTTTAAATTCTTAGACTTGTCGTAGTTTCGGTAAATCCATTTTTCTTTTTTAGGTTTTGTCTTTTTTTTACTGGCTCTATAGCATATCTGCACCTTCTTGATTTATTAGAAATCTTGACTGTAGTTGCGCTATAACATCAGAAAGCTTCGCATTTTTTTTGTTAGAGGCCAATTTTTAGCTCTTAAAACGGATTTTTTTCCTTTTATCAGCCAGCAATGTCTTACTGTGTAATTCTATATACAGTCTTTTTTTTCTATGTGTGTATTCCATCGGTATTTGATCACTTTCCAGACTCTGTAAAAATGTGGGATAAATATTATAATTTAGCAATGTTCTTAATAATACGCGTGCACATTGCAGGGCAAATTAAATGTAGTACCCAACAGAAAAAACTGAAACATATTTATTTACTGTAGGGGATTCTGATTGCGGCAAATTACATGTGGATAGAATAGCCTGATCCAAGACAGGTATTAAAAAAGCATCATTAAGAAATATTAATTGATAACTATTGTCTTCAGTCTTCTAGGGGTATTCCGTGAAAAAAAAAGATATGTATTTGTGTAATAAGTAATATAATAACTGATAATGATATTTAGTTCGCTTGGCACTCCGTTCTCTGGCTATCTCGTAAGGGACATAGCGTCAAACTATATGTTTGTAGAACCGATAATTTAATTCACATTAACTTACATGCACGAATAGTTTTGGAACAGAACCATGTCGAAGTATTGTTAACTTTTTTGTCTTCCGGAAACACTGTGCGTCAAAATGTTTCGAACATACACTTAGAAGGATTCCAATTTTGAGGACCAGTTGCAGCAACCCATTCCTTCAATAAGCCAAAATCCTTCGGAAAACTGTAACCAAACGCAATTGCTATTTATTTACAGAAACAAAAACGCATAGTGCATAGGGAAAAAAAATATTCATGCGCTGGTATCCCTAAAATGTGTATAATCCTACTATATTAGATATTAGGTTACATGTAATTGCTAAATGAGCCTAAATGTCACCAATAATTTAAGATGGCTACGTGACTTGTACGGTTTATAGTCTCAAAACAATATCTTTTGTGATCGAAAAATCATAAAAATGTCATCTAAAACAGTTGTTAAATGTATAACAAGACATAAATTAAATATTTACTGAACATGCATGCAAAAATTATTGCATTTAACTAAAAAATAAAGCACTTACATATGAAAGGTTATGTTTTCAACATTTCGCTCTGATCGGTTTCTAAGGCCTAAAATACAACAGTTCACCATTTTCACCACGTTCACCAACACGTACCACACCTAACACAATACCTAGGAACTTTGAAAACAACTTGAAATATGAAAAATCAGCACAATACAAAGTGCTCCTATATCCACCATGAGATTTGTGTGCCTCACTTTCAACAAGTGTGACAAACAATAAAAACGTATACGCAAAGAGAGACAAAAAATATAATAATGTGTCTCACTCCCTCTAAGGTAATAAAGAATAAATGCGTCTTATTTTAACGACCACTCTAGTCTATTCTCCCTCTACGGTAAAAACCAAGTAAAAACGAGGACTTTTCATTGTACTGTAGAGACTGTAGAGTACCTATTTTAGTGTTCTGTTAAGATATGTTGAGCATATGTTGAGAGATCGTTAATTTACGAAGTTTTAATTGTTGTTATTTCTAAGTGTGGATTTATTTTGTAACCCTGTGTATGCGGTTAAGCCCGAAGTGTATAATAAACAGTCTTAGTGATACATGATACACATTTTTATTTTAAGTATCTGTCCGTGAGGAATTCGACAAATCCTCCATAGTTTATTACTATACTCTACGTCATAGTACTCTCTGTGGTTCTGAGCTGCTTGACTGCTTCTTTTTTCTATGTTTGAAAAAATTGAAAATAATAGTATCATGAGCATTGAGCTATAGCTGCTGTCTCTCTGTGTACACTCTGTACATAAATTTGGAAAATAGGTACCTTTTCGTGAAAACTAAAACTATTTTACAATAAATGGCGAAATTGTTTTTTCTGTCTATTATTTTAATAAGTTTTAATAATGTAATCTGCGATGATTTCAAAGAGGAAATTTTTATTAAACCCTTACCACCGAATAATCTTTATTCATATTTTCAATTCATAACTTTAGTTGGTAGTGAAAGGTCTTGTAAGTTTTCTATGCTTTTTGCAACTATACGTCTTTCTGTTATTGGCACTATTCATAGTAACCAATTTTCACTTTCAGTTGATCATTCCAATTTGTCACCAAGATCATTAGGAGAAGTAATATCCCGATTTCAAGTAGATGAATTGCATTTAACTTTAACTGAAGGGCAATGGAGGCACAATCAATGGGGATACCCAATACTGGACGCTGCCCCTGGTGCAGAGTTGTACGCCTGGTTTTCGAAAGATGTTGAGGATTTGGACACACAATGGAGGAAGTTAAGTGCAGCACTTTCAGGTCTCTTCTGCGCGTCACTAAACTTCATCGACAGTTTTAACACAGTTACACCACGAATGGCATTGTGGCCTATGGGAGTGCATAAATCACATGAAAACATCACTTCAAGACTTAGATATGCATCGTTACCAAGGGAGATTGTTTGCACAGAAAATTTAACTCCTTGGAAGAAGCTCCTTCCCTGTGAATCAAGTCGAGGTTTCTCTTCATTACTTAATTCAAGAATGATTCATAATACCAATTACCATTCAATAGGAGTACATTTTAGAACTGTGTGCTCTTCAAAAGATTGTTTAAACACACAATTGGAAATTAAACAAACAATTGCACTTGTTTATGATTATAAAATATTGAATAGTATGGATTGGTCTTTTAGAAAACTATTTGGACAAGGCCTGCCCGGCGCGTGTCCACTCTCATCCAGGAGCAAAATATATGTTGATATAACTACAAATAAAACTCAACCCTTCAAACTGACTTCTCAACCCGATGAAATAGTTTTTTCAGAGAGGGGTGGTTCTGAAACAACGTTGGCTGTATACAATATCAAACCTGATGGTCAAATGGTCAACATTGGAGTGAAATATGACAATAATGATAAACTAGTTGTAACATTTCCTCCGCCCTTATCCTTCAATCGATACATTCTGGGCTATGGTAAAGAATTTGGTGGAATTGTCACAGAAATAACTAATAGTTATTATACTCCTATAAACATTGTTTTATTGGAAAATGCACCATGGTGGTTGCCAATACAACTGAGTTCATTAAGAGTAAACGCAGAAGCAGAAAGCAAATTAGTACTTAACCAATTTTTCTCTCCTGGCCGTAGTAGACAGAAACCGTATCACTTGGAGCTTTTGATAAAGTTACCACCTAAATCAACTACTACCATCACTATTGATTTTGAATTTGTTTTCTTAAAATGGCAAGAGTATCCACCAGATGCTAACCATGGATTCTATATTGGATCTGCACTTATTGCAGCCAATCTACCTACAGCTAGAAATTATACGAGTCTCCCTATTACCGGTAGCACTTTTGACTCCGTTATAAATGGTTCTCTCTCATGTAAGTACAAGATCTTTAGGATTTAAGCATTTATTTTTTTTCATAATTACCACTCACTTTTTTTAGACTCACCTTGTTAATATTCCTTAATTTAGTCATAATATTGTCAAGTCAGATTGATAAGTCATGATTGGAATCAATGTATTATTTGCATACAGATCATTAGTGTGTCAGCCTAATAGAATAATATTGATTAGCGGAATACGTGTTTCATTGATAATTAGAGTAATATGTGTAATTGATAATTTGTGTTAAATTTTTTTGGTATTTAAAAAAATGTTTTTGAAATTATTCCACGAGTACATTTGTCCTTTTGATTGGCATTATATAATGGAAACTTATATTTTATTATTTTGCTATATTCTTTCACATTTTGTCAATTTTATTTACAGATTTAAGTATTTCTTAAGTTAATTAGTACTGTATCTCTGTGACTTGTATGTTTTTACAGACATTAAGTAGGTACCATACTTCATCAATACATATTTTATAATGAAATAAATTGCACACTAGCTTACTGAGGTCAAAAAAATACTTTTTAAAATTTTTGTCTCTTTGACTGTGCATCAACCTCAGAAACGGCTTTACCGATTTTAATGCGGTTTTCATTGATGTATTTATTGTTAAATACATTTGCAATATACCTGTATTTAACAATAAGAAAACAAGTAGATTTCTTTCTTACACACCTGTACCAAACCAACAATGGTACTTTCTACTAATTTGAAAAGGTTAACACACATACGTCATTTTTTTTTATATCAGATGGTTTGGTAAACAATTTTAAAATGTTCATATCATGCTCTAAAATTGTACACAAAATTGTAAAATTGGAACACTTAGGGAGTAACTACATTTTTTCAGCTCAGTTTATCTTTTGGCCGTAAAAATCAACCATTTTTATATGGAAATGCATACACATCATTTCAGCTTTCTGAAGGTTTTTTCTATAGATGAAAGGTAAATTGAGATGTATAAATGTCACTTCCTTATTCCCAAATAAAACTTTATACCGTTGTGCTGACACACACAACCATTATGCGCCATTGTCTTAGATTGTAAAGGCAGCAGTAATTGGCTTAATTAGACAACAAAATAATATCTTTACTTTCTTTTCAGGGTATCCAGCAGTATTCAGGACAAATGGAGCAATGGTGTCACTACCCACCCCTGACTTCAGTATGCCTTATAATGTAATATGTCTTGCATGTACGGTTGTGGCCTTGGCCTTTGGCCCGCTTAATAATATTTGTACCAAAGAATTAGTGTTAAGGCCTCTAGGCGCTCCTTTATCATTAAAACAAAAAATTATGAATTTATTTAAGAAGAAGAAAGATTAATATGTTTCTTCAATTACATGTTTTTTTTTTTAAACATTTTATCAGTCTTTGTTTTATTACTATTTTCTAATGAAATATCTTGATATAGGTGTGTCCAATAAATACAGGAACTAGAGTCATAAAAAAATATTTTACAGAATTTCATCTACATTAATTTTGTCTCCTTAAAAATTACTCTCCATTCGTCTCTAGGCACTTGTCCCTACTTCTTTTCCACTGTCCAAAGCACCCCTGAAAGTCCTCGGCAGTTACGCTTTTTAATTTCCTCGTCCTTTCTTGTTTTATTGTTTCCACGTCCTCCCAGGCCCAGTGGTGTCCTCACATCACCATTTTGCATTTTGGAAAGAGGAAAAAGTCAGGGGGCAAGATCTGGCGAATAAGGAAGGTGTTCAAGGATAGTGATTGAATTTTTCGTCTTAAATTCACGGACAACAAACGCTGAATAAGCAGGTGCGTTGTCATGGTAGCAAATGCAAGAGTCGGCGGCACGAGTCCACCCCCAGAAGAGGTAGCACGATGGAGAAGGGAGGCTCAAGAGGAGGCACTCGACAGATGGCGCGATGAGGCAATGCAGGCGGGGCGGGGTTACCGCACCACGTCTGCGATCGCACCGCTGCTGAAGGAGTGGGTAAGCAGGCGGGCCGGCTCGCTCTCCTTCCGGCTTGTGCAGGTGCTTGCGGGGCATGAATGCTTCGGAAAGTATCTGTGCGACATCCCTAGAAGAGAGCGATGTGGGGCGTCAATTGATACCAGGGCCGTCTTTAGCCGGGCGTGCAAGGGGTGCGGTGCACCCGGGCGCGGAGCGCCCAGGGGCGCCTGCCGAGCGCTGAATATTTAGATATTTCATTGAACTTAACGTCATTGCACTTGTTACGACAAATACGTATGCGCAAAATTAAATATAAAAAAAAATAGTCATCAGAAATAATCATTGTTTTACTTTTATTACGCTTTCGGCGTTTGTCATACCACTTATGATGTGCAAGCTAAAATGAAGCTAAAAAGCTAAATTTTATTTAATACAACGCGCGCGCGGCAAAATCTCTGATCCAAAGAGAGTGTATAACCTTTGACAAATTGCCGCCCGGTCGCCCGCATTTGAAGCAAAATGATCTCTAAGTCAATAAAGTGTAAGTTCATTTGAAATGGGCGCGCGGCGGCGGCGGCGCAGCACCTGTGCGTCTATCATAGGCGAGTAATTGCGCCCTTTGACATAGCCGTTCGGGCGCTCCCACTTAAAGAGAAATGATCTCTAAATCACTACAATTAGGTGTAAGTTCATTTGAATTTACAGCGCGGCGCGCGGCGGCTATGTAGTGTCGCTCAGTGATTGATCTGATTTCTTCTTTTTAGGTAATTTTCCCTATCCCCCCTCCTAATCCCTTATCCTTAATCTTACTGCAGTTGGCGGCGCACTTGCAGCAGTTTAGGCGTTGCTTGTGTTATAGGCGACGGTAGCCACCTACCATCAAGTGGACCGTCAGCCTGTCTGCCGACCTTAACATAAAAAAAAAAAAAAAAAAAAAAAAAAAAAAACCGCCGAATTAGCACGGAAGATCTAGTGGAGAAATTCATTAATTTATTGAGATTTTGTGCAATGTGTAGTGTAACCATTAAGTGCATGGAATAAATGAAATTTCTTCGTCCTACATAAGAGAAAAAATATCAAGGCAAGTCAATTTTATTTTTTAAGTGTTAGGTAGATTACAATCAATATCATCGTCAGCCACCAATCACCCACTCCGGACATAGGTTTGCCAACTCAAAAGCAAGAAAAATTGAGTTTGTTTGATGTATGTACATAAAATATATATATATATTTAGCAATTAAATAATAATATAAACGAGAGTTGGAACTTGGATTGCTGGTGTTTTTCGCCATTACAATCACTGTTAATGGTAATTAACTCATAATTCTATTATTTCTCAACTAATAGGTTCCTTCTTTTCTTTGTTTTTGCATCAAGTTCTTTTTCATGTTAAAATAAAAGTAAGTATAATTTTTAGAAGGTTCATCAAAAGTAGGTAGGTAACTTTTGTCGTCGGTCGCGTGCCACGCTGCAGTGTAAAAGAAAACGAGGGCGCAGGCTGAGCCCCGCACCCCGGCCGGCGCTGAATAGACTTAAGACAGCACTGATTGATACGGCCGACCACACGCTGGCGGAGTGCCCAGGTTGGGTCAATGAGAGGGCGGCTCTGACGGCAGTCGTGGGACAGGACTTGTCCTTACCCGCTGTCGTCAGAGCAATGATTGAAAGTCTTGACGGCTGGAATGCCGTCAAGACATTTTGTAAAGCGGCCCTGAGTGGAAAAGAGGCCAATGAGCGGGCCCGCCAGGTTGACCCACTCAGGCGTCGAAGGGCCGGCGGACGTACCCGGGCGTATGCCGCGGCGCACGTCGCGTGACAACCTCATAGCGTCAGAAGGGGACGTGTCTGACGCCCTAAAACACCCAATAAGGAGAGTGGCGGCTCACGGCATACCATTGGCACGGCATCCCATTACATTTAAAGTAAGGCGAAGTCGTCCTAAGCTGGGTTCGAAGAGAATATAGCGGTGCGTGGGGATCCGAGGATAAGTGGAATCCGGGGGGGTTTTAGTGGGTATTCCCGGTGATAAGTCACTTCACCGGGCGAGTCTCACACCCCCTCGTCGACTGTCCCCGTGTCGGCGAGGAATAGTGCGTAAACGTCATTTCCCCTCCTAAAAGGTGCGTTGTCATGGTGGAGAATCGATCCGTCGTCTTGAGCTAAATTTGGTCGCACACGAGGCACGCGATTTCTCAAGCTCTTGAGAACCATGATGTAAAAGGCAGCATTTACTGTTTGTCCTTAAGGAACGATGGTAAACAAAACCTTGCACATAAAAAAACCAACAGTGTGACCTTGAGTTATTTAAACTAATGTTCAATTAGAATTATGAGCACTGTTGATTTGCCTAATCCGCACAGATTTTCGACGATCAGTGACAAAGGGCCTCACACGATATTTTCATCAACACAAGAAGTTGAAGGTCGTCCAGATCTTGCATTATCCTTGGCGTCTTCTCCATTTCGATGGACACCTAAAACACGCACAACAGAAACAAATTGGTCTAGCGCACTTGGCAACTTTCGTCAAGAACCAGAAATGTCGGTTTTTCATGCATAAGTACATCAAAGGGAATTGTGTCGCAATCCAACATCCAAAAAAGTTAGTTTCATTCAACGTCATAATATACCTACATAGACAGTTTTGGCCACTTGCCAAGTATGCAAACTTGGGGAATCCAAGGTGTGAATGGGATAACCCGCGGGCTGAATAAGTTGTGGGCTGACTTGCCTATGCAGGTTTCGCGCTGTTTGTGATGAAGGTGCAGGAATCTTACAGGAAAGTCTCATGATGTGGCTACATCTTGAATTTGTTTTGCCGGAATTCGCATTGCCAGCGAAATTTCCGACAAATATTTCTCGTAGATTCCGTTCATAGTTGAGCAGAAATTCCTCTTCGGTTTTGTCAGTCTGGTCACCACATTGGCGTTTGGTAGCTTCTTTCTTCTGTCTGTCGGGCAGAGATTTCTGATTCGGCGGTTCCTTCTGTCGGGTCACCACTTTCTCACTTTCGCACTGTTTGTGATGAAGGTGCAGGAATCTTACAGGAAAGTCTCATGTTTTTTTTTTTTTTTTTTTTTTACGAGGAGAGAAATCTTCAAAAGATACCTTATGCTCAAATGCCGCATGCAATGCAAATGCCCATAGAGGTTATGTGGGACTCTTACCGCACTAAAACTCACCTCGAAATGGGTGTGGTTCTAGTCCGTAGGGGACTTTGGAACCGTCACCGGGCGTCGGGGGGGCGAGAAGCGCCCGGCCCTTACAAATAAAAACTTAACTAAAGCTTAAGCTATGAGGGACCGGCTAGCCCTGTAGGGCCACTTGCGACGACCACGGCGTTGGCCGTGGCCGGTACAAGTGGTCCCCGGGCCGGGAGGTCCCTCGCAGGCGCCGTATCCTGGTCGCGCCTCGGAGGTGAGAAGCGGCGCGGCGGTCTTCCTCTTCTTTCACGATGTCGGGGCAGCTGCACGTCGTTGTCATCACCAGCAAACGCCGCATTTGCTGCTGTGATGGGGTCATCCTGGTCCAGTAGGATGTGTCGAGGTCGTCTTCTGAAACGAGAAAGAGTATCGCTAGTGTCAGGAGTGTAAATGAGAGAACTGACCACTAGCGGATTAGGATGGCGAGGGAGTTTGTCGTAGTACTTCAAGGCGAAGTCCTTGATGCACTTGACAATGGAGGGAAGGTTGAGGTCGTGGTGGAGGTCGACGTTGCGGATGTACCATGGGGCGCCCACAGCTCTCCGCAGGAATCGGTTCTGAATGACTTGGAGGGATTGGATATGGGTGGGAGCAGCGTGCGCAAAGACAACGCTAGCGTACGTCATGATCGGTCTGACGCAGACTTTGTACAATGTCACCTTATCTCTAAGGGCCATTGTACTCCGCCTGCCTATGAGGCACGTCAGGCGACCCAGGACGAACGCTGCCCTGTCCCTGACACGCTTGATGTGCGGACCGAACGTAAGTCTCCGGTCGAGTGTAACACCGAGGTATTTGGTCTGATGGACCCAAGGGATAACGCGGCCCTGGAGTGAGATTTGACCGAGTGAAGCTCGGTCAATATGTAGGGCATTCTGAGCGCGAGGAGTTTGAAGTAGATTCCCGCGTGAAAAGAACATTGCTGCGCTTTTCTCGGGATTCACCTCAATTCTCCATTTCTGAAACCAATCGCCGAGAGCGGTCACGGCGGTTTGAAGCATACGAGTTAAGAAGCCTCGGTGTCGGGTGGAGAAGTAGAGGGCCGTGTCGTCTGTGAAGAGAGACAACTCGACCCCCTCCGTGCGTGGTATGTCATTGGTGTATAAGGAGTAGAGGGTTGGTGAGAGAACTGAACCCTGAGGGACGCCTGCCCGTAGGGGGCGGGGGGAGGAGAGAGTACCTTCAACTCTGTAGCGAAAGCTTCGATCGGCTAGAAAGTCGCGTACTATAAGTACGAGGCCCTCCGGCAGACCGAGTTGATATAGCTTGTATATCAACCCGGCATGCCACACCTTATCGAAGGCCTTCGCCACATCGAAGAAGACGGCACCGGTGCCTGTCGGACGAGGGCTTGCGGTAAGCCCGGTGAGAATGTGCTCAGTTAGTCGATGCACTTGATGAACGCACGAGTGTCTGGCTCTGAAGCCAAACTGCTCGTCGATGAGAAGATTGTTGGAGTTAACATGACGAAGGATACGCGTCAACAGGATTCTCTCGTAGAGTTTCCCGATGGAGCTGAGGAGGCTAATTGGCCTATAGCTGGCGGGGAGGGTTCTATCCTTGCCCGGCTTTGCAATACCGATAACTATCGCTTCCTTCCAGGCGGCTGGAAAGACGCGATCGCGCAAGGCTGCATTGAAGATGCTTAATAGGAGTGAGAATAACGTCGGCGGAAATCGCTTCAGTAGTTTGTTGGGAATTCTGTCTATGCCGGGCGATTTCTTAGGGTTCAGTTGTCTGATGAGGATATGTAGTTCAGCAGGAGAAATCGGTTCAGTAGTGTCTTCCGGAGGTTGTGATGTCCTCTGCTCCACCTCTTCTTCCACCCGAGCGACGTGGTTGGCGTCGACCGGTTGAAGGCTGGGCGAGCATTGGGCCTCGAGGGAGTCGGCAAGGTATTCGGCCTTCTCGTCGTCGTCAAACGCTGGAGGACCGTTGGGTCGTGCTAGAACAGGTAATTGGGATAGGTTAGTTTCCGTCTTCATCGTCCTCGCCAGCCTCCAGTATGCTAGGTGTGAAGGCGAGATATCGGATAGAAGACGGCTCCATTGGTCACTACGAAGTTCGGCTATGCGCGATTTGACACGGCGTTGCAGTCGCCGTAAGCGAGAACGGTTCTCGGGAGAGGGAAACGAGTCGTAAGCACGAGTAGCCGCATTCTTAGCTCTCAACAGCCTCCTCGCGTCCTCCGGGAGTTCCAGACGGCGATCGTTCGCCGCCGGGATCTCCTTGGAGGAGTCGCTGATGCGATCGTGAAGATGGTTGTTGAGCGCTCTGATTGCTTCACTTATGTCGTCAGGTCTGTCTAGTGTCTCGGGGATCTGCTCTAGGTGTTGCGAGGGACGCGTGAGTGACTTCTGTAGTTTATTCCAATCTATAATCGTGGTGGTATCGCGAGAGCGGTCGGTTTGCCGTCCGAGCTTTAAAATAACGGGTCGGTGATCTGAATTGAGCTCGTGGATGGGCTCGATTGAGAGAAAGGACAGCGATATGTTTTTAAGGAGAGCGATGTCAAGAACGTCTGGTCTGTGGTTCGGGTTGCAAGGGAAGTGGGTTGGCGTTAATGGTGCAATAATGTCGAAGTCTAATTCGTCTGTTAGTAGGTCGAGTATTGTACCGTCGCTTCAAGTTCGCCGCTCGACGTCGCCCAGTGCACACGTCTCGCTGAACGCTCCGTAGCGTTACTCGTCGCTTGCCGCTCGCCGCGCACCGCGCAGTTGTGAAGTGCAGTTGTGTAGTGCAGCAGTGTGTGAACAAGTGAAGTGCGATTGTGTATTGTGCAGTGCTGTTGCGGACTTTTTACATTGCGCTAGTTGTCAAGTCGGTCTCAGTAGTTCTTACTATAAGGCCGTCGCGCAACTAGTGTTTTGTACTGTTCTGTACTCGACTCATTGCCCTTGCGGTTGGTAAGCCGTCAGGGTTACTCCCCCTTCTCAGGGACACACGTAGGTACACTATAACCCACACGTTAGGTACACATCCTCACCTAGCGGCGCGTCTACACGCGCTGATTCGGGGCCGTTCCTCGCGCCTCCGCCGCCAGGATGGATCTCTCCATCCTGGTTCACCAGCTTAGGCTCCTCTTCAAGGAGCAGCCCGATGCCCTTGATAGGATATTTCAACTGGCCCGCGAGCCAGCGGCTGACTCTCCTGAGTCGCCCATGGACGCCACTTCGGCGCACTCTCGTTCCCCCTCGCCCGCCCCGCGTGCTCCGACCCCTTCTGGGTCACAGTTAGACGACGGCTTCACCGTCGTCAACTATAGGAAAAATAAGAGGAGTAATTCAAACTCCTCTAACAACTCGATTTCGTCAAATCCGTCGCGTAGACAAAAAATCGAGTCGGACTCCGCGTTCCGCCGCCCTCCATCGCCGCGCACCGCTACCACGCCCGCGCCCGCGCCTCCCGCCGTCAAGGCCCCACCTCCTGTCTTCCTCAGAGACAAGAGGGATTGGGACTCCGTCCGCGAAATGATGCTCGCCAAGGGCATCAAGTCATACCGAGGCTCCAACGCGGGAGTCGGTATCTCTGTTAAGGTTAACTCAGTAGCCGACTACCGAGTTCTGACTGCTTTGCTCAGGAAGGAGCGCATCTCCTTCCACACGTACTCTCTCCCCGAGGAGAGAAACCTACGCGTCGTCGCGAGGGGCCTTCCCCACGAACTCGGCGAACAACCGATCTTACGTGACCTCATGTCCCAAGGACTGCCAGTCTTAGAAGTGCATCGGATGCACGCTAGGGATCGTACTCCCTACGACATGGTTCTCGTCGTTCTCGAGAACTCCCCTGAGGGGAAACGCATTTTCGGCGTCCCCACCATTTGCGGCCTATCGGGCCTACGTTTCGAGGCGCCACACAAGCGCAACACCATTGGGCAATGTCATAATTGCCAGCTCTACGGGCACTCGGCCCGCAACTGTTACGCGACGCCCCGGTGCGTCAAATGTCTAGGGGACCACGCCACCCGCGACTGCGCGCGCGTAGCGGGTTGCAGTGAGCCTCCCGCGTGTGTACTCTGCAAGGAGTACGGCCATCCCGCGAATTACCGCGGATGCCCCAAGGCGCCTAAAAGGAAGCCCCGTATGGCCTCCTCTCGCCGCGTCCCCTCACAACCGAGGCCCGCTGCCTCTCGCGCCGCGCCCGTTCATTCCGCCGCAAATTTTCCACCGCTACCGAAAGCGGCATCCGCGATCGCGTTAACGCCAGCATGGGCGAGGCCCGCGCCTGTCCCTGCACCCAGCGCCGCTTGGAGAAGGCCCGTGCCTCAGCCAACAGCGCCCGTTTCAACACCCAGCACTGCCTGGGGGAGGCCCGCGCCTCCTCCGACAGTGCCGGCTCCTCACCGCGTACGCCCCGCACCGGCCCGCGATAATAACAACATAGACTTCATAGATAAGCTCTCGGAGAGCATAGATCTAGACGAAATTTCGGCCCTCGTCCGCGACTTCAAAACGTGTAAAAAGGGCTTGCTAGGTATAGTTAGCGTGTTCGTCCGTCACGAACACACACTCGCCGCCCTCCGCCGGATGCGGGACTCTTTTGACTAATTCCAATGGCTACCACTAGTAGAATTAGACCATCTTCCCTGTCGTTGGCGTTCTATAACGCCCGCGGCATCCGATCCCATAAAACCGAAATCCAACATTTCCTTACATCCCATCAGGTCGACGTGATGCTAGTGCAAGAGACCTTCTTAAAACCTAGCATACGCGATCCGCGAATCGCACAATATCTTTTGGTCAGAAATGACCGCCTCAACGGCCGGGCAGGAGGCACTTTAATTTATTACAAAAGGTCTCTTCACTGCGTCCCAATTAACACTCCTCCTCTCGTCAATATGGAAGCGTCGGTTTCCCGTCTCGCAATGTCCGGCCATCCTCCAGTAATTATAGCATCGATTTACCTTCCCCCCGATAAGCGCCTGTTGAAAAGAGATCTCGAATCTCTCTTCAACCTCGGCCCCTCTGTCATTTTGGCAGGGGACTTTAACTGTAAACACACCCGCTGGAACTGTAGTAGAGTTTCACGTAAAGTCTCATGATCTTTATTTACATTGCTTATATACTATATTTACAGTGGCGTACCGATAGAATATTATTATTCCGACGGAATAATAATAATTAGCGAAGTCAATTCTGATTGGCGCGTGCCAATGCATATTGCGTTCGCGCGCACATATTTTGAAACAGCGCGATGATATAAATACGGGCCGCGTAGGCTGGTGTCCCCCAGGGCTCAGTCCTCTCCCCTACCCTATACTCCCTCTACACAAACGACATCCCTCGCACCGAAAAGGCCGAACTGTCCCTTTTCGCTGACGACACATGTCTCTACTACTCCGCCCGACATCGAGGGCTACTAACGCGTACCCTCCAATCCGCCGTCACCTCCCTGGGTGACTGGTTCGTCAAGTGGAGGATCGAGGTTAATCCCGAGAAAAGCGCAGCAGTGTTCTTTTCTTGGGAGCCGACTCGTCCCCTCCCTGACGTCCCTCGTCACCCAAAAGCCACTGATCGACTCACTCTCGGTCAGATCTCTCTCCACGGTCAAGTCATCCCATGGGTGAACGAGACCAAATACCTCGGCGTCACTCTCGACTCGAGGCTCACCTTCCAACCCCACATCAAGCGCGTCCGCGATCGGGCAGCGTTTATCCTCAGTCGCCTATCTTGTCTCCTAGGTAGGCGCAGTAGAATGTCCCTTCTTAATAAGGTGACATTATACAAGGTCTGCGTGAGACCTATTATGACTTACGCCAGCACTGTGTTCGCACATGCTGCCCGCACCCACATTAATACTCTCCAACGGATCCAAAACCGTTTCATGCGAAATGCCGTGGCTTGTCCATGGTATGTCCGCAACGTAGATCTTCACTACGACCTGGATCTCCCGTCTATAGTCGAGTGCATTAAGGATTTCGCCCTTAAGTACTACGATAAAGTCCCTCATCACCCCAATCCACTAATCGTGGATTCGTTATCTTACACCCCCGATCCCGATGTTAAACACATCCAGTCCTGTAGGAGGCCCAGGCACGCCCTCCTCGACCCCGACGACCACATCACGGCTGCAAATGCCGTCCTTTATGCTCTAGATGATGCCGTACAACCGGCACCTAGACGCCCACACGGAGGCAGAAGGAGAGGTAGACCTCCCAGACGTCTCCGTGGCCCCATGCGTTAGCGCTTCTCAACGCTAATAGCCCCCGTCCTCATACAATGAGGCGGGGATACCGATGTCCCCATTCACGGCCATTAAGCCGCTCCCCACCGCCTAGTTAATGTCGTTCAACCGACAACTAGGCCTATACGGAGTGCCAGAAAGAGGTTAACCTCCGTGACCCTCCCGGGTCTCCATATAGCAACAGTTAAGCTTCCTTTAACTGTCAGCTTCCCCCTTCCTATTTCGCGATTTTCCCGATCGCTGTGTTTGCAGGGCTGAGTGTTTTTAAACGCTCGCGGCAAGGTCCGTTTACGCTTTAAAAGTCCTAGGACTAAAAGCTAAGCAAACCGGGAGAGGTTTTAGTGTGTAAAAATCTCACATAACCATGAGAATATAAGCAGTCCACAGTGCTGTCTTATCCCTTCGCAGGTACCTTTTGAAGGTTTCCTCTCTCGAAAACAAAAAAAAAAAAAAAAAAAATGCAACCCTTTTGCCCGTCGACGCCGTGGAGGCAACATCTCCTCTTTGAAAACAACAGCGCCGGACCTCGGTCGGAAACGCTGGCCCTGACACGGTAGCCACACAGGCAATAGCTTAACTTAAAATATTTTAACCCATGTATTTTTTAAGAAAAAGGACAGTTTGAGAAGTGGGTTAATTTCTGGGTGACACAAGTTATCGACATTAGTTTTCTCATTTGTTTAGATTTTTCCATTATATGTGCCTTAAACGCGAGTTTCTCATTCAATATTATGCTTAGGTATTTCAGAAAAAGTTCGTTAAATTCCTGAAAAAGGATTACCACTTGGATGTTTAGAAAGGGCAGAAGCTTAATGGTAGGTTATACCGTCTACTATTTACGCAAGCAACACCATAGGGGCTGTAAGTGCACTATGCACCCTGACAGAATAAAATTTAATAGAAAAAGAGGAAATAAGCCCGACCCTGGCATTTCTTAGTCACTCATCAAGATCAAGAGCTTTCATGTTAGCTTTTTGTCTCGTGAACAATAAATCTATCCTGTCAGCCTTGTACTCTTCTTTTTCTACAACGAGTTTACTCCTCCCATTAAATTGAAAAGGAATAATTAAAAATCGTAGGTATTATAATAGGCAAAGATATCGCGAACTTACTTGTTTTTTTTTTTTTAGTTTTAAAAAGAACTAAGTAATTATATAAATTTACCTTCCTATTCTTCGAGCTTATAACCTTTGCCTACAATTGAAAAAGTTATTTGTGTTACAAGAGGACAAAGTTTTGAATCCTGAGCGTAGCGAGGAATAGATAATGCCCTCGAGGAACAAAATATTACTTTGTCCCTGAATGACGCACACTATTTTTCATCACTAACTATGATAAAAGAAAGTCTTGAAGTCGTAAAAATAAAAACAAATGAAAAGTAAGAATAATGCACATGACTTTTTTTCAGCGCATATTACCGTCCAAATCTAATCGGCTAGCAAAGATTTTCAACTGTATAGATCGGGCAAGACGAAAGAATCCGTAATGTGACATTTAGAACCTGAAAAAATTAATATACTGGCCACGTGGTACAAAATCGCCAACTTTACAAGGCTATTTAGCTACGCCTTTGTAGGAAAAAATTTCCAATGCCCTCTCTATATATTCTATATATTTAATTTTTCTGTCGGCCAGTAACTTCTTCTTCTTACATTATGCGTTCGACCTCTTTGGTGAAATTCTATAATACAAACTCCTTGCCAACCAATCACAAAGTTTATCACCATAGAGAATTGAATGTCAGTTTAGTGTTATTTATATTTTATCATCCTTCACGCGAGCGGCTCCAACAGTCCTTGTTCCTAGGCTCCAACCTAAATACGCTAATCCAGGGTCCAAGGGTCGCCAAATGACGGACCGCGGTCCGCATCCGGACCGCCGCCGACCCATTTTGTGCAGACCGCACAAAATGGGGTACAGAGTACGTAATTTAATAAAAATGTACCCCCCGCATTATCTTTGTTGACATCAATTCGAAAATGGCCGGACGAAGTAACGAACTAGCGAGAAAGAGTTCGCGGATTGCGAAAGCGTAGATCGTCGCGGTGGGGAAATGTCATTTTTCTCATTGATATGCAAAAAAATACCTATTTCCGTTATTACATTTGTTTAATTTTTCTTTTCTATAAAATGTGCGGACCGCGAATGGTCATTTCATTTCTTAAAACGGACCCCAAGTGAAACTAATTGGTGATCCCTGCGCTAATGCATCAGAAGCACAACTGGGACCAATCAGAAGAGAGAAAACTCAAACTCCTATGGGGACAAAATCGAATTTGGTTTCCGCTATCCTCTAAAGTCAATTGTCGTTTTTGGAATAGGTGTGATGAAATAGACATTTATTGTCAGTTTTGGCGGATGTATTTCATATTTACGATTTTATCAGTTTTATGTTTTATAAATACATATAATTTTTAGCAATTTTCTTTTGACTTGTAAGGAATTTACTGAATCTCTTTTATATGTTATTGTTATTATAAATATTACTTACTGACAAATATGAGTTTAGGAAGTGGGTAAGCTTACTTATGTACTAGGTTTCTTACTTATATCTCAATATCTTCTATGAATATACTCTTTCTATATTCCGTTTTAGAGGGCGAAAATGCGATAAAAAGTGTAAGGGTTGTGAACAATACAAAAAAATAGTTAACATTGAGAAGGCTGATCTCTTTATTCGCCGACTTACAAGAAAGACAAATGTTAGTACAAGTAAACTTATTTATATACCTACTTACCTACACATTTCGGCTTGGTATGCTAATACCCTGAATTAATGGTACTACCTACTTTACTAAAAAAAGAATTCCTAGCTACATCATATATTTTTATAGATTTATTTGTTTTAATTTTTAGGATTTTTTATAGCAACTAATAAATTTAGTAAGTTGAATTATGTTAAAAATAATATGCACCTGCTTAAAATAATTAATATTATTATAATCGCAAACAAACATTGTACCTATGTCCCGTGAATAATGATTACCTATGACCTGTCGTCCATGGCACTCGGCGTTTCTGCTCAAAAAAAAAAAATTCGCACTCTAAATCCACATTGGTTATTCGCCTACATTAGTTACTTGCAGTAAGTATCTATGATTTTTGATATACCTAAATAATATTTTACAGGTCACAAGTAATAATAATACTACTTTTGACATTTACAAAGTTGATGATATAAATAATTTAATTACACAAAATAGTGAAAATGTAAAAATTTCCTCACGGGAATTGTTTACATCCATTGGTAAGTTATTTCAAACTTTTATTAATTATTTGTTTCTTTTAACAATACAACTTTAAGACCTTATAACTATTATTTTAGAACATTTTGAAATAAAGTGCTTGAGATGTAGGAAATTGTTACAATCACAAACGTCCCGTGATAAGAACCGTGCAATTGCAATATGCGATCATTGTCGGATGAGTAGGTCACAAAAACTTTATGCGAAATGTAAAAAAACTGTCAAAGAATTATTTACTAATATCAGCGAAGAAACAAAAACCAATATAATTTTTACACAGAAGTTTCACGAAGTGCCTAACGCGGTCGCTAACGCTACCAAAAAGAAAGAATTACATGAAGAATTAAAATACACATTCCGTTCTAATTTATATAATTACATTACACCTGATGAAAATTATGAACCAAGGATACAACGAATTGATCATAACAGAAAGCACAATAGTCTCCCTTCACTACTTTTTGAAAAAGATCCAGCTTTAATACAAAACTTATCTAACTTCAAACTAGCACATTCTGTTAAAAAAAATGTCGAAATAGATGTTGCAAAACCGAAGTATCAACTAGAAACAGATATCGAATTGAAAAATGAAGAAAGTTTACAAGATTTACAAGGCACATCTTGTTATCGTAATATACAATCTAAATCGGAGAAGTATTTAGATGATAAATATAAAAATCGAAATTCAATTTTGATTCCATCTCGTAATCTGGATGACATAGCATTGACATCCAAAAATAATTTTCAAGATATTGACATTAATATTAAAAGGTACCATTCAGAAGAGATATTGCCCCAATCATTCATGAGTACAGTAGTAGACGGTTTTATTGGGGAAGATTTTAGTTATTGGTTTCCTCGTGAAAGAGATGTAGCGAAAACCACCATGCCAGTTAAAAGTTCTTCGGAGCTTATAAAAGACACCATAGATAGATTTCGTAAAGAAAAGGACGAAGAACAAAGAAAAAAAGCGGAAGAGCAACACAAAAAAGAACAGGAAAGAATAATTGAAGAAACCAAGAAGAAAGAAGCAAAATCGAAGGCAGAGAAAGAAAGAAAAGGAGAAGAATTGATTAAAAAGAAAGACGTTCTTTTAAAGAAAAATCTAGAAGATAAAGAGTCTGCAACAAGATATAACACTGAGATGGAGGGTATAAATGATGAGAAGGAGGGAGAAATTACGTTTGATGATAATAAAAAAATAGAACCTAGAGAAAAAATGGACAAAATGAAAAAGAAAAAAGAGAGCTTCAAGAAAGAGGATGAGGAGTCTGAAGGTAAAATCGTTGAAAAAGGAGCATCACAAGAAGAAAGAGAGCATTTAAAGAGTAAGTTGAAATCTGAACATAAAGAACATGTAAAAGAAAAAGATCACTTGACGAAAGCGGAGAAAATATTAGACAAAAGAGGGGATCCCAAAGAGAACACAACCAATATGAAAGCTGAGCTTAAAGAATTAAATACAGTAAAAGAGAAATTAATCGATAAAACATCAACTGTTTTATTTGGCGGAAAAAATGATAAGAAGGTAGAAAGAGAAATAAAGACTGAGCCTATAACAGGTCAACTTGGAAAAAAGCAAAACAAGCTATCTCAAGAAAAGAAGCAGAAAACTGAATTGATCGAAAGTCAAATAAAAGAAATAGTAACAGAAACAAATAAGGTTAAAAATGATAAAAAGGTGGAAACTAAAAGAGAAAAAAATGCGGAATTGAAATCAAAAGATAAAGAAGAACCCAAAATGAAAAATAATTTAGAAACCTTAACAGAAAAAGAGGAAACCACGAACGGTAAAGAGGGGTCAAAAAAAGAAAAGGATACAGCTGATGAAGCTGGTAAAAAGTTTAAAGAACTTTTGGCGTTACGTGCAAAGGAGAAAGAAGAAATTTCAAAAATGAATAAAAAACAGCTAGACGATGAGAAAAAAGCAAAAGAGTTACTTGAGAAAAAAATAAAAGAGGTGCCTATTGAAAAAACGTGGCACAAAAGTAACGTAGCTCATGGACTGAAGCCATCTACGGGTGAGCTTAAAAAACGATCTAGTGACTTTAAACCTTTGGTAAATAAATTAGAACAAACAGAGAAACCGGTAAATGAAGTAAAATTGACAGATATAAAACTCAAACGATCGTCTTCTGACGACTTAATATTGAGGTTGGTTAAAGTACAACAAATGACAAAAAGGTCCCGAGGTGATACGGAACATAAAAAAAAATCACATCTTGATTTATCTACTTATCTTATCCGGTCACGACAACACCAATTAGATTTAAATTATGATCCGCAACGGTCGTCTGATTTGGAACTTGACATTGAAAGTTTATTAAACGCAAATAAATCTAAAATTGTACTTGATATGATAGTTGGGCAAAAAATATTAAAGCGTAAACTTTCTACTTTTGACAAAAGCAAAATGGAAGAACATGATAAAGTCAAAAATACACAATTCGAAGAAGAGCCTGTATTTGTGGAAAGTTGTAAAATTAAAGAGGAAGTTCACATTAATTTAAAACAGGAATCAGTCGGAAAACCCGGAAAGTTGTTGGTCAGTATTACTCAGGTGTTATTATTTTTACCTAATCTAATACGAATTCTTTGTATTAGATTGACATTGACCCTTATTGACACTGCATTAGGTCACAAATGTTTTTCGCGGTTTGCGTTGCATTTTTTCCTTTTTGTAATGAAATTTTAAAATGTATTGAATTTCTTCATTAGATTTACTCATTTTGACAGAAAGAAAAACAAATGAAAAAATGTGACCTTTTTAATGTCAAAACCAGCCAGATTCAAATAGTACAGCTAAAGAGATTTTATTACAAGTTTATACATACTATATATACCTATATATGCGAAAAGACTTTCCCCGTCCCAATATTATTATTTTCTTATTACACAAATGCTTGCTTGGAGTAAATTTTCAAAAGGTATGTTTACTAAATCATCCTTTTTTAAATTCTATTGCGGTTTACATATCAAGAATGACACGACGAAATTGACGTATTTTTGATATATTATGTTTCATATTGTATACTTAATATTATTTTAAAAATTTGCTAGACTTTATTATTTTTGTAACATTTTTTTTAATGTGAGCTTTGCAAACTATTTTACTGATGTTGAAGACTAAAATAAATAAAATAATTGAACCAGTAAGTGGCCACCTATAACTTTTTGCATGTTCTGTTTAAAAGATTGGGTAAAGAGCGCATTCCAGATGATTTCATCGGAATCTAAAAATACATTAATTTTTTTAAATTATAAAGTTTTCTTTAAAAAAAGTGTCAAAAATGCTACGTACTGCTACTTGATTGTCGAAGAGACATACACTTTCTTTATAAAGTTTAAAGTAAATTCTATGAACATTGTGACGTTTCCAATGAATTTCAACTTGACGAACGAGAAGACGGAAAAAAATTTGAAAATCTAAATATTACAAACATTTGTAGTTTGAAAATCGGCCCTGCTGTTGGTAAAGTTAGACCCACGTATTGTGGTAAAAATGGTAAAAATGGTAAAAATAGGAAAGCTGAACTCTATTTATCCCCATGTGCATAATTAAACTTATTCAGAACCATCAAGGCGCAAGGTCCATATTGCGTAAAGTTATTCGCACAACTAATATTACGACATGTCATCAATATGAGCGTTTTGTTTGGTTATATCTTACAAGACCTTTTAAATTATGTGTAACGAATTTACTCATACCGCTATATTAGGCTTCGCATGAATTAATTTTTTTTTCTGAAAATTATATAAACAAACCATTACTTCCATTAGGTAAAACCGTATCTAATCTATGGTTTTTAAAAGATGTTAGTGAAACAGACAGGCGGATGGGGACTTTATTTTATTATATGTTATAGATATAGATAATATGCCAGTAATATACTTGAATTTAATGGTACATTACGTATTAAGATAATCATTTTCGGTCAAATAAGGCCGGAAATATATGGTTCTTATTTTGTGGACATTAAATGAGCAACACGATCATATTAGATATAAGTGCGGTTATCTGTTTCCCTGAATGTTACTTTCAGCGAGACATATACATCTTCCTATCAGTTGTTAGTAACAGTCATTGATTAGCTTAATAACGTTTTAGATGGAACAAGAAATCCCGAAGGGTATAACGAGGTACGCGTTATCAGACCGTTCTTTTATTGAAAAAGGATGGACAATGCTGCCTACTGAGAAGGTCGTACGTAAGGTAGGTAAAATCAGCATTTTTATTCTTACATGATATATGCATATTTTATTGATTTTGCGCACTTTAAATAAATAAATTGATTAAGGTTGTTAACATATGGAGATTATGGAGAATATACCTAGGGGTTTGAACTTCAAAGCCGCTATAAGCTTATTTTACGATTATTACATTATTATAAAATCTAGACAAATTAACGGCAAGCGTATCTTGTGACGTCCACCCACACGATGTACTGATAAATATTAGGGCCGCGGATCGATGTTGCATCCAGGAAAATTGTGAAGACGGCCTATGCCCAGCAGTGGACTTCCTACAGCTTTAACTCTTTGATCACAACTGTTTAGGTAGTGTGCCTATGGGCAACACGTCAGCGTTATCCAGAAAATAGTCATAGTGGTCACGGGGGCGTACTTAAACGGACTCTTACTTTACCTCACAACCATTTTCGGTTACTAGGGGGTTCCGAGTATTATTTCAGTCAGTAGGTACATAATTATAGTTGGCAATACGTGTGGTACCTCTCCGCAGTAGATTCCCATTGGAGATTTCATAAATATATTTTTGACCCAATACATTTATTGAACTGCTTCGCCCTCTGTTAAACGTCTACAAATTATTTTTTTCTTATTGTAGTGCAGTCCTACAATAATACTTTTTGTGTCTCCAAGACAGACAACTTATAGGACTATAGTAGACACAAAGTAAAAACTATATAGAAAATTCGGATGATCAAATACAGGTACATTTATATGATTGCAAGGTTTTCCTACGGTTTGAACGAGTGAGTGCGGGTTTTGAATTGTACCTATTATGTTACCTCTTCCAACAACAATACCTACCCACTTACTTAGGCAGAAGTGAGAGTTTCTCATTTAGAGACTTTCTTTAGATGAATGTGTACCGCATGCGTCCTACACATCCTGAATTCGACTGGTTCGCTCGAAACAAAAATAGACGTCACATGGAATATGATTCGGGTGAACGATTAGCAGAATTTGACGACAACGGTTGTGGGCGTTGGTACTATAAGAACGGGCGGCTGGCGCTAGACTATTACGATGCTGAAGGTTACTAAACTTCATCTTTTGTCTATCATTAGCCGGACAGAACCCCCCAAAGAAATCAGCATTCCATTTTCGGGCGCTTGTCCTAACGTCAGATTAAATCCTTATGGTGGTAGCATTACGATCCTTATGATTGAAGCTTCATTATTGCCGATGATTCCTACTTTTTGGAGACTTGCGCAAATAAACTTTAAAATTTTATACTATGACAACGATCTGGCGGTCACGGGCTTTACATAGTTTGCGGCTACCCGCACGTCCTTAAAGACGAGCGGTTTGAATATATAGATCAATTTCTTCTCAAGAGATTCATTCGCCAGATCCATGATCTAGTGAGTTTTTTCTCATTAGATCGAGCTTTGAAAAACATTTAAATCTTTTTATTAAAATTATCCAGTTTTAATAAAAAGAAAAAAAAATTAAAAACAGTTATCCAGTTATCTATAGACACGAGGAAAATTTTATACATTTAATTTTATACGTTTAAAGGAGTAAACTCCAGTCGTGCGTCGGAGCTGACACACACACTTTTTTTTCTATCCCACAGTGCTAACAAAAAACTATTCAAATATATTTTTTTTATTTTTGACTTATAAACTACTTTTTAGCACTAAACATTGATATAAAACTTATTCAGTTAGCAATGGATAAACAAAATAATTGTCGATTAGTATACAGTTGGTTTAATTGATATCATGGTTTGTTTTTAGTATATCTCCTCGTAAATTCAAAGTACCTACCTACTTAGGAGTGTATAATTGAACTTGAAACTTGTATAAAAATTTCCTTCTGAAAAAATATTCTGAGATATTTTAGAGGTCACATCAATGGCGTAAATTCTACTGTGGTGAAGCCCAAATGGAGATTTTTTACAAAAGAAACAAGAGCTCGCATGTTTGCATTTTTAGACTCTAAAAACTGTTAGGGTAGGTACAGCCGGCCTAAAAATTTAAGTGATATTTGTGGATAACATTTTACGAAGTTTTGCTTACCAAAAATACCCTGTAGCCCGGTGGTCCCATATAATTGATACGGGTGGTAGCTACGCTCCTAGGTCACATCCTATGTCTGGTCTTATTAACTTACCTATTTGCCATTTTTCTTTCATATTGTATCCAAATAATCACATTTTGATTAACATGTACTTTCAATGATTTTTTGCACTTTTTGCGATAAAAACTTTACTAAAATGTAGATATTTTCGGTGAAATGGTTATGTTTCAGAAATAAATGCACAACAACGAATTGTGATATATAGTAATGGAGAACCGGATGAACGCGGAAAAACACGCCCCGTAACTGTGTTAGCAACATTCGATTATCTCGGAAATGGTATTGTGTTTGACCATAGTGGTAAAATAAGGTGGGTTGTTTATCGAGAGATTGCGATGGAATAAAATTTAGTTATATTTGAGAATAATATTTGTTGTAATGTTTTAAGATTAAAATATAATCAAACCGAAGGTATTGTTCTCGATCGAAACATTGGTCCCGTATCACATTGGAAGTGGCACACTTTAAATGATCCTCCCATACTACAACAAGTATTGATAGACACGCAAATGCCACATAAAGATATGGAAATATTAAAAATGGGGGACCCGAAAGACACTAAAGTCGTGGTGGAGAATGAAGAAATGCTAGCTATTGAATTCCACAACTTTGTGAAAGAAAAGAGTAAAAAGCTAACTCAAAAATTTAAGCCATTTCAAATTAAAATGAAAGCTTTAAAGATAAATGAAAACTTTTCCTTGAGAGTTTTGGATCAAGCGACAATTTATCTTATTTTTAGAGACGGTTCAACAAACTTAAAACTTAACGTTGGAATGGTTTTAAATCATAAAGAAATCGTAGATACAGAAAGTGCCGAAGTGGGAGAAGTGGCAAGCAGTCTAGAGCATTTGCCTGCTCGAACCGACAGTCTAGCAGGCCTTCAACATTGCATAGCAAATGCACAACATTTCGCAAAACAACGAACAGAACGCGAGCGACGTATTAGACCTACAAAACCTGTACCCAGCGCAGATAAATTGATTGCAGCCGCATCAAAACCTTTGCGATCACCTTTTCAGGTTATGCCTTCTAATTCTTCATTTCCAGCGGGAGAATGTCAATGCTTTCGTAAGAGACCCGCTTGTAACTTACATTATAACAACCATTTTTTATAATATACTTATTTCTTTTGTATGAATAATTTCAAATATATTTTTCTTTATATATATTGTTTTTCCACTTTTCTACCTTTTGTAAGAATAAAGTTTGCAAACATTACGGTTTTGAATAAGTTTTGATTTAAGCATCTTTTACAATTGTATTCCGAAAATTGAAAAAAAAAAAAAAATTACCTACTTATTACAATACTATTCTTTTAATTATTGAGAAATTTTGTGATTTTTATTTTTTTTAATATAACTAAGTACAGCTAAAGTTTAAAACTCAAGATAAGGTGAACGTGCTTAGTGTTTTGAAACTTGTTTCGGCCTTGTAAATACCTATTATTAACTTATTAGCCCAGGCGGTATCTGTTTTGAGCTGGGTAAGTATGAGCTTTTGCTGATATCACTCCCAAGGGTCATAAGAAATGATAATTTCACTATGTGCTCACTTGGAACCTTCAGCTGAATTAAACAAAATTTGAAGAAAATACCACGTTCTTCTTTCTATTTTCTCGTGTATCTCAATAGATATACGGATTGTAGAGGGTCACATAGAATTTTTATATAGGTACTTATTACATTTTTACTAAATTATATAAGTGAACAATACGAGTGCCAAAATTTTCATATTCACTTTAAAAAATCAGAATCCGTTTATTGGAGAAGCCGTTAATTATAACTTCGAAAATACACATTTTTTATTTAAGAACTCTGTAGGCTTTAATTTGATGGTAAAACTATCTCGATTGGTTTATTAGAATCGAAGCTACAATAGTTTAAAACTAAATTCAATAACTATAGGATTAGGGTATGACCGCTGCTTTTTCGCCAGTAGCTTTTTAATCCAAGTACTCCTGTTATGAACTTGCAATACTTGCACTCACGGGCAACCTTGAAATTGTTAATGTTCAAACATTTCATGAAGAATAAATCTCTTAAGAAACAAAAGAACAAAACAAAAATTAAGTACCTACAAGATAAAGTTTTGTTGGATGTCAGTACAAGATAAAATATGTCAAGAAAATAGAAAGAAAAAATAATATAATTATTTATAAAAAAATAAGCCCATGATTTCAAATGAGCGCATAGTGAAATTATCATTTCTTTTGACCTTTGGGAGTGATATCCACCAAAAAATTATTAAACTCCCAACTTAATCAAACATAAGTGATTTTTTGCAGATACCGCCTGGACTTTAAATCCAGACTTCTAACTCATAAAAGTATCTGCAATTTTCGTCGTTATTCCGTGAAAAAAAAAAAAAATTTTTTTTTTTTCAGTGATTACAAGTGATACTTATTACTTATGTTTTTACTTACTCTTTGTAGAATAAACGTTCCTCAGAATTCCTTATTAACTAACTGAAACATGGAACAATAACTAAAGACTTCAAGGACCTGTATATATGACATCAAGTTTAAATGCAAACTTAAAATTCTGTTTTCGTTTTTATTTTTTTGTTTGGTCGGTAATTTCTTGAAGCAATAAAGTTTGTCAAAATATAATTTGTCGTTAAACTTCTCTTATTACGCTAGTACTCTTTATTATACTGTGCTTATGTATTGCCATTTTGGTTTGTGTCGAGAGCAATATATTACAATACTCTTTGGTCGAGAGCACAAAGAAAGGTCCTTGCGAGTATATTATAGTTCTCTCTAGAGAGTATATATGTTCTGTGGTATACATGTAGTATTCACAGAGAGACGTCAAAATTTATTTGTCACTCCTTTTATTATTGCCCTACGTAGTAATTAAGTATATACTCTTTGGCCCTACCTAAGTACCTATTTACATAGTCTACTGTTCGTACGTAATTGTGTTTTTTCATTTTCTGTTTTCTATTCAAATCAGAAATGAACATAATAAATGCTCTCTTGCTTTGCTAATTCTATAGTTTTCTAGTTGGTTGATGATTTATGATTTTCCTCTTTTATTGTTAATATTATATTTTGTGCCGAAGTGCTGTTCTTTGTGCTTGTTGCGTAGTGTGTGGAACTGAGCTGAGGGACACCGTAATCACGATTTTATTATTTGCATTGTTTATTGATGTGTACTAATTGATGTAATTAATGTGGTCACCGAACGATAAAATCATTCCCCTGTTTAGTACGTCACTGTAACATTTTAACTGTAACATAGTGTGTTTTACAATGATTTCGATCTAACAGGAAGGTTTTATACTGAATAGAATAGTAAATAAATCTTGTTTGTATTCAGTATAAACAATATAAAATGGTAAGTGTTACACAAATGATTTGTTCAAAGTTTGTGTTCTCATTTGATAATAATTATATACTTGGTTGACCTGCCTTTACAGAGTTATCAGGATGAGCCTAGTGGTTATGATGTGGGGTCATTTCCCAAGGACTTCAGTTATGGTCCATTTGAACAAAATGGGGAGGGGGACAATTTATCACTGCATGAAGATCATAAACCAAGAATTCTTTTAATGGGCCTCAGAAGGTGAAACAGCTCTAAGCAATCCAAAATCTATCTGTGGGTCAAATTTTCATGTTTTATATGTGGATGTTTTGTTTTTAGATCAGGAAAATCTTCAATTCAAAAGGTTGTATTTCATAAAATGTCCCCAAATGAGACATTGTTTTTAGAGTCAACAAATAAAATAGTAAAAGACGATATAAACAATAGTAGCTTTGTGCAATTTCAAATCTGGGACTTTCCGGGACAAATTGATTTCTTCGATCCCACATTTGACTCTGATACCATTTTTGGGGGATGTGGCGCTCTGGTCTTTGTTATTGATGCACAGGTATTTTCTTTTTGCATTATACTAGCCATATGTCATATCAACTGACACCCATACACAGTCCAATTGCCTTGAAGAACCTAATCATATTATGCCTATTGGATAATAGGCTTGATAGTGTATGGCTAGCATTCATTACACATAGTTTTGATTCATTTGCAATCAATTGACGTTTTCAGAAACACAATGATTTTATTGCAGGATGATTACATGGATGCCCTTAATAAACTACAGTTGACAGTGACCAAAGCATATCGGGTCAACAGCAACATTAAGTTTGAAGTTTTTATCCATAAAGTAAGTTACTATCAAATTTTATATTTTTATATGAATGGCCTGTTTGCATTAATTTCCAGGTACTAAAATTACACTTAATTAATAGTACCAGAGAGCTGTGCTTGGTTTTTTTTGTGCCGACATGGACTTAAGGTCATTACAATATTTGTATTGCAACTGATTAGACAATAATTGCATTGCTACTATTAGACATAAGCCGAACATATAGCGCCATTTTAAAGTTACAGTTGATTATCATCCATCGGTAATTACAAAAATTTACATGATAGCTCTTTATTAAATGGTTATGAAATTTTTTTTGGTCTTGAAACATACCTGGCTTCAAAAATTCTAGTACTATAGAAAAAGCCTATAACTACAAGCCTAAACGCTGTCCATCATATAAATTAGACTATTAATGTTAGAATAATTAATATGCAAGCATGAATTAATTGAATTGATTGTGTTAAAATGGAAAACAGTCTAGATCTAGAGACTTAAAATTATACATGAAAAATTTATAATATGTATATTTTAAAATGAAAAATAAAAGGCGAGTGATAAAACGAATGTAAGAATGACAAGAATTTAAAAATAGAAGAAGCAAAAAGGCTATGTATGTACCAAAACTATACTACAATGAAATGGTTAGGTACATTAGCTGTTATTGGATTGATTTTGATTTGAATACGTACAGCTATGATCGCACCTAAAATTATATTTATATTTTTGTTTGTCTGTATGTAGGTAGATGGACTCAATGATGATTACAAAATGGAGTCACAAAGGGATATTCATCAACGTGCAACGGATGATTTGGCAGATGCTGGTTTGGAACATGTTCATCTCTCTTTTCATCTCACTTCTATTTATGACCACTCCATATTTGAAGCTTTCAGTAAAGTTGTACAAAAATTAATACCACAGCTTCCAACACTTGAGAATCTGTTGAACATACTTATATCTGTAAGTAAATAATTCAATTTTATTATTATTAATATGTTGTATTTTTTCATGGATAATTAATAAATTCTCTTGAAACATATAAAAAAATTAAATATAAAAGATTTTACTAGAAAAACATTTATAAAATCATTGTATATTATCGAGGACAAAAATATATTGAATGACTGATGTATTGTAGCAAAGGCAGCCCTTAACATTTAGTGTTTATTTCATTCCAATCTGTTTAGAAACAAAAAAGTTACTCGCTATACCGCATACGAAGTTGCGGGCTCAGCTAGTATTAAAATAAGTCCTATAAACACTATTACATACACATATACTCATATATGTATTATTATTTTCGTGCATAAATTAGAAAATATCTCCTATGTGATTTCAGAATTCTGGCATAGAAAAGGCATTTCTGTTTGATGTGGTCTCTAAAATTTATATAGCAACAGACAGCTCACCTGTAGACATGCAAAGTTATGAGTTGTGCTGTGACATGATTGATGTTGTTCTCGACATATCGAGTATTTACGGGTATGTAATAGATAGGCTCTTCGGCTATTTTATGTCCTTTTTTGCCTAAATAGTCTGATCACTTTACTTTATTTTATATATTATGCTAAAGTCACTGTTTGTCTTCATAATTAACCAGTTTCTATGAAATGTTATACATATAGTTTCAACTCTGGAGGAGAATGTAGTCTTTCTTTAAAACTTTTTGCAACCTATTTCTTTTATTAAGTTACAATATCGACTTTACTACCTTTTTACATCGTAATCTAAAGACTAATTTGGAATATTTTTGTTCCTTTAAAAACCTAAAAAATTCTCAACGGTAATGTTTTATATGGTGGATATTGTTATTACATCACTAAAAAACCACTGAATACATTCGAATGCAATTAGGCTCACAAACAGATACAAATCAATACTGACAGACCATATACATTATGACAATAGTATATATTAATAGTTGCAGCAAGCAGAGCTATGAGTAAAAACTAGGTTTCAATATGTTTTGCAAACAAATCTTCAATGCCTCTCATAAATGCAGTCGACCTCTCATATGAAACCTATTTCGATTTGATTGATTTTCTGTGTGATAATAAAGTCGTGTATTACAGGATGGTGGACGAAAGTGTAGTGAATACATTCAACAACGAAAGTTCGAGCTTGATCAAGTTGAACAACGGCACTGTCCTCTATTTACGCGAAGTCAATAAATTTTTGGCCCTAGTGTGTATCTTACGTGAAGAAAATTTCCAAAAACAAGGTAATTTGATATAATCACAATCATCATTTTATCGCTGGTGCCTGTAAAAACTGAAAGTGGTGGAAAAGGGAAAAAGACTATTTAATGATACATTTTACAACAAACAAAACTGAATCAATTAATTGACAAGGAATCTTTTTATAAAATGAAGACAACCAATTTAAAATAAAAAGAAATAGCAAAAAGGCTATGTATCAGAAAACTGTACCGCATAAAAAAGATAGATAACCTAGCTGTTATTTTTAGAACAAGAGCAAAAGAAACATAAGTTTCTCTCCCTTATTTTTGTCTAGTCAAATCGCAATAGTTATTATTTTAAACAAATACAGAAATATTTTAAAAATTTAAATAGAACCTTTTAATGTCAGGGAAGTGGAAAGTATTATGACATTCGTGATTATGTTTCAAGAACAATAAAGATTTCATTGGTAAAGAAATTGGGTAATGTTTTTCCTATGCCTGGCAATGGATCTGGAATTATTTTTAAATATTAATCTGTTGGACTTTATATTCACCAAAAGATTTATAAAAAATAGCTGTTTTTTAATATTTAATCCCTTCCAAAGTCTTGTCACAAAGTTTCCCAAGGCGTGCGGTTACTTTGTGACTCCAAAAATGCTCTGCAGTTCTGTAAAAAAGAATGCATTCCTAAAATAACCCCAAAAGTCGTTAATATACATGTTTAATGATAGTATAAAATTAAAAAATTGCCAGTTTTACATTTAAACAATCTACTAAATACGGATGCAAAAAATATCTTCATTTTTTCATGATATTTTAAATTATTGTATAATTATTTTAATTATCGCTACTTCCTTCGGAAGTCTGTTTTTGCGGTTCTTCGCTAATTTTAATCCTCGGATTTATCTGGCAACACTACCGGTAAATGTCCCACTGTCACAAAGTTACCTCGCAAATGTTCTAATTTTTTATATAGATGTAAATAACGATGGCTAATGCGTCCTTATCTACAACGCAATAGTTTAGCGTGAAATTTACCATAATAAACACATGCCTGCAACTTCGAATAAATGTTCGTTTTGTGTAACTGAAAAATCTAGCTTCATCGTCTATAATTGCCGCAGCCACAGACTAAAAATTTCCATAGATAAAACATGCAAATTACAAAAATTTTCGATGACATTTGGTTTTTCTTTTTAAGTATGATTCAAAACATTAAAATATGTCAATTTGAATGTAAAAACTGGGCTTGTCACAAAATTTGACCGCAGTCATAAAGTAACCCCAGTTTACTACTATCTTTTTGTTTCAGGTGTTATAGATTACAACTTTTTATGTTTCCGTGATGCTATAACTCAGGTATTTGAGTTGCGTAACAAGTGTCAAAACGAATTGTCGAGAGCACATTCCGGAACTCCTGAACAAGTTGCAAATGGTGCAGTTGATTCTACTGAGAGTACTTCAGACCGTTCGAAACCACAGATACCCTAGCACACGAGACATTATAGTCTTGAAAATGTTGCGAATATCTGAAAAGTAATTTTTAATTAACATAGACAAAACAAACTGAATTGTTCTTAATCGTATCAAAATTGTGTACTTATTTTATGAATAAATGATAACACGGAATAGAAATTAAAAAACAATACCGTGAACTGCTAAAACATTGCCTATATTTTGACGTTTTTGTTTTATATTTTTCCAAGTATGTATCATAACACAGTAGTGGAACTTTTGTACGCTAAAATGACATTTTTGCTTTCCGCTTTTAAGTATTATTTCCAATAGATGTGCCTTGGATCTTTACAATTTTAGGCAAATTTGTGTCCAGGCAAAGTTAGAAATATTTATGCCTACACTATTTCTTCTTTTGCCTCTAAGTTAGATAGTATTTAAAGCAAATTTAAAAAATAATACAATAGGCAAAGATGTGTTAATACATATTATCATTTCCATACAAATATTAATTTGAGTTAGGGTTGGCACCACACACTTTCAAATAAAACCATGTCCAATATCATACAAAATTTTATTTATAATTAAAATGCTTAATTTTTAGGTCATCTTCACCTAGATTTAGATGTCAAGAAAAAAAAATTTCCATCACAACAAACTTTAAAGCACAAACTAAGTATCTAAACTGAGTTTTATTAAATGTATGTTAAAATACAAAACAAACAAAAAAAAATTAGATACAAAGTACATTATGCTTAATTACTGTGTAACTAACTGTAGAATTTTCATTTGGCTCTACACAATGAGTAGATCTAGAGTAATACAAACTAGATCAGACTTCAAATACAGAAGTGAGGTGAATTAAACTGTTAATTCACCTGTTAATAATTTTTTTAAACTTATTTACAAATTTTAGTCAAATTAAAAACACTGGTACATCTGGTTTAAAAAATATTAAAATATAAAATTAAAAAACTACCTACACACATTAATTTAAGAACTGGACACATATTAAATAATATTAAATTGAGATATATCTTCCTTAAAGATTAGTCCCCCTTCGGCCTTCAGGTTTTGTTAGAACCATTGTTATATGTTCTTTAAAAACAACACTGATGTCATCTATATTTGACCAGACATATACACACTGATTTTTTTTTAGATATTTTACTATAACATCCTTTCCAGACAGCAATTACTTCTCCAATAATTTCTCTAATAATTTCAATAATTCTCCAATAATTAATTTTAAATTTTTCTTACCCTTAAATTCAAGAACGTAGGAATTTCATTGAATATCTATGTCTGCTTGTTTACAATTTAGAGGTATTGGAGAAGACGGCAGGTTGGAAGGTTTTTCATTTTCTTCATTCTCATCAATATCCATATTATGAAATCAAGACTGTTTTCAAACGATGAATCTATAAATGGAATGTCATCAATATCGTCACATTCTGTGGACTTGTCTTTTAAAACTTAAGTTTTTTATTTTTTCTGTTTCTCTGATCTTGATTTAAAACAATTAAATTTTCTATATCAGGCTCTATGTTAACAGCTGACCTACATACAATGTCAGCTTTTTAATAGATTACATCAGATAAAATGATAATTTTATTATTCGTTTGCTTCGAATGGTCAGGAATTTTTAAACTGTCTTGATTTATTTTTCATTTTTTGTTGTTTTTATTGGAATTTAATTTTTATTGGAAAATTTAGCTATTTCTTCTGAAGAAGTAGATCTGTGATACTTTTTATTTCTTTGTGTTTTAATATTTCATTGAATCTGCCCATGGAATGACAATTTTATCAAACCAATCTGCGAAACACTCGTGGTCAAACCATCCTGATTTTGTTCTGTTATAACAAGAATGTGGCGGTTCGTCTTTACACCATTGTTTTCGCAGTTTTATATACACTGCGAATGCGAACATGATAGACCCAGAACTCTTCCTGAAGTTAACTACCCTTTCGGGCCGTTTAGTTCCTTTTGGAGATATCGCCTTAGTGCGTCACTTAAGTTTGTTTCATCAAAGTTTAAATATGTGTTAGGGGCACAAGTTTAATATGACAGCTGTAGATTTTCAAAGTATGTCTTGATTTCATCTATTGTTTTGCATGCGCGGCTTTTTTTAATATTTTGAGAATATCGTTGTGTCAGATTATGTCGCATTAAAAACCATTTTGCCCACCATTCCCCAGGCATTTTTCCATTAACTGGCTCAGGGTACTCTCCTGAAAGATTTACCTGACCGAGTACTCTCTCGGAAAGTGTCACCGAGTTAGAGCGTAGTAGTTCCCATTACCACGTGGAATGCATCTTCTATAATAAAATCAACAAGCGGCTCATCGACAAGCCTATCTTCAGCACGCAAGTTTTCCATCTGGTTGCTGATAAGTAGGGAAGGGCTGCCGATTGACTTAAAGTCTAACGTTTTGGTACGTGTTTCTGCAAAACTGCCATATATGGGCCTATGATAAGGGAGTCGCGCCTAAGGTCATCTAACAAATTATAATCTGCTGGAATGATTTCATCAGCATTTAACAATAAATTTTCTCTCCAGATTTCTCCTGAAATAGCTTTATTGTTGTGAAAACGTTCTGAGTGCGTAAAGGGGTTTGTGGATTGGCTAATGCAACCACAGTCGCACGCAAATTGCTCAAAACGACGAGCTGTGGTCTACAGATTGGAACTCCAGACGATCCAGTGGAAGAGCGGGGATAACGGGTACATACACCTTTTCCTCCATCTTGACGTATCCTAGAACATTAATGATTCGTCGGATTGGGTCAGGAACGATGGTGACAGCACGTAAAACGCGCACGATGTCACTTGAGACTCCGAGCTGCATTGATTGTTCAGTATTCGCTGGGATAACAGGGAGATCCTTCTTTATCGTCTCCATCTTTACTACAAGCATGTCTAGAAAAACACGATACATACTGTAAATGTTAGGGATGTGCATGGCACCTTGAAACGCTATTGATATGTGTGCTAAGTGGCACACTCTCAGGCCAATTCCCCTAGTTGTTATAGATAGGGTGATGGCTTTCAAAGCTTGCTGCTCGGACAAGCGTGCAATCGCGTCTTCTTCAGACGAGCCAACAAATAAGGCTTTCTTAATTTCTTTTTGCAACACTTGCATTGTAACCGCTCCCTTGGTCCGCCGCATCTGATCGACGCGACCTCGTTGGAAGTTAGTTCTACCTCTACTCTGGCGGCCTCGGCCACCTCCTCGGGCGATGATAGTTTTGTTAGATTCATCTTGAGAGGCACGACGCACCTTGGCAGTTCAGGTGCGCCGTCCAATTTAGCAGTGTCCAGTTGCGGACCGCCGCGCCGCGGTCGGTGGAGCTGCGCCCGACCTCGCAACTTCACCAATAGCGGACGAGGAGGACGCCGCCAAGAGGTTATATATTTTCCATTAAAAATATATATTTCTTCATTTTTTTTTTTTCAAATAAAAGCTAATATGAATGGGGAACCATATTCGGCGGCAAGAACGACAATCCGTGCTATTTGACTTTCTTCTTCAGATACATTTAACATATCTGGAGAATAATTTGCGTGCTCCTAATTTTCTTCTATTCGATTTTGAAATTATGTATTTTTTTGGATAACCTAAATATACCTACTTAAAAATATACAATAGTGACAACTAACCAACTTTATTGGATTAGGTACTCAATGTGACAACCCATGCCTAGGCAAAGTTATGCGAAGCCAAGTTACAATGCCCGTCACAGGATTGCCGTAGTCTTTTTGTCGCTTAAATAATCAGTGACCTTATAATAGCCTTTCGAGAGGAGTTTGGTTTTAATGTCACCTTTAAATTTATTTATAGATAAAGCTCTGATCATCTCAGGCAGTTTATTAAAAAACCATATACACTGACCCATAAAAGAATTACTTATCTTGTGGAGTCGCGTCTTATGTAAATCTAAATCATTTTTAAACCTAGTACCTATGTTGTGTACATCACATTTTTTATTAAATTGTCTAATATTTTAACGCGCGTAAATTAAATTTTCATAAATATACTGACATGTAACAGTTAAAATCTTAATTTCTTTGAACTTTTCTCTGAGGGAATACTGCGGATCTAGTTGATAGATGGCTCCAATTATGTATCGTCCAAAGTGACAGCATTGTAGTAAATTTAGAATTCCATAGATTATTCTATTTTTTAAATTTTAGACGAAGTTGCAGGTAGGGGGTAATGTAGCAGTTTACGGTATTTTAATATTTGGTTTGAAGTGTAAATATGAATATAATTAGGTATAATCGATAGATTTTGCAGAATTAATTTACATTTTAGATATTCACAATGCTATATTCAAAATGCTATTTAGTTAATGTTAAAATATTTTTATAACATTTAATATTTTAAATAAAACTGTTAATATAATGTTGATTTTATTTAATGCAATAACTTGACGATTTTACCTACTTTCTGTTCTGTACTTGAATAAAAATCGAGACAATCAAAGTATATGATAATCTTTTAAGGATTATCATATACTTTGATTGTCTCGATTTTTATTCAAGATACCTTTATGATATCTAAAAAAATTATGGTTCCAAAAACTGCCGATTGTGCAATTCAATTACAAAAATATTTACCTAAATTAAATACAGTCATGACCATTTAGTTACAATAATAGTGATTAAACGTGAAGTTATATATTCCTAAACATTTAAGGTTTCCAACTGATTCTTCATGGAATCAAAAATTGACTAAATGGGAGAGATGACGAAAATTGGCTGCCTTCAAAATTTAGTGTTATTTGAAAATTGAAAACGTGACATGTACTACATCAAATGTGGCAATTGAATGAAAAAAGAATGAAAACGCGTCTCTAAATTTTCCTTCAATTTGTTGAGCATGGCATTGGAAATTTGACCACCTATTTAGATGTACCTACCAGAAAGCAACGATTCTAGGAAATATGTAGTAGGTTATATAGCTGGTGGTGTAGCTTATTATTTATTTTAAAATAAATTTTCACAAACTTATTACATGACGAAACAAAGCTGGTGTAAGTTTTCCTTCTTATTGATAGGTACCTACAATATATGCTATACATGTGAACCGTGTATAATAAAAATTGTTAAGGAAGTAATAATCATTTCTTCAAAAACCCAACATAATTACATATTGTCACAAATTCTGAATGAGCACCTAATAAATTTAATTAAATCTGTCATGGAAAAATATATTGTCAAAAATTTTACATAGAAGTTGTGTTACGAAACGACAGTTTTTAAAAATACGAAATAAAGGCATTTGATCAAAAACTTTGTTTTACTAATTAAAATATTTTTTATACTATTCAAAAATTCAAAATAATAAGTTTCTATGCCATCAATGCAGACCCTACACAGTGCCAATAAAATTTAAATTTCGTCAAATGCAATTACCCGTGGTCACAAAATAAATAAGTTATTATTATTATTAAATTACATATTCACAAGTTTCACAACTAATAATAAAAGTAGGGTTACGCACACATTTTCAGCGACCGGCTTCATTTTCTAAAACGTTTTTGTATAAGGGCTCCGTCTATAGTTTTTGTCGGTCTGAGTGAGTAGTGATTATATACTCTTTGGTAGATACTAGATACTAACGTATGTATACACTATACACATTGGGGAAGTGACCTCTGTAGTTGAGTAGCTCAAGTGAACGAGAGCCAATGCGTAGATTATTCTAAAATGTTCGAGATAGGATTGTAAGTCAGAGAGAGGTGAATTCAACTAAATTAGGAAGCCAGACAGTGACTCGAGGCTTTTTGTTCGTGAGACGGAGTAGCAAGAGTAATGGAGAAGTAACAGTCTTCACGAAAATTCTAAGTGTCAGTTTGCAAACGGCGCAAGCCGAACCCTCTGAACTTAAATGCCTACGTAAAGATAGTTATTATTATCAAAAGGCATATCGTCGTGTATATATATTAAAACCGTGTAAGGAAGAGATCACCTATATTTTTTTTACGATATCTCGCCATGCTCCGTTGAGCCACGTCGAGCCTACTTAGTTGCAAAGATACCGATACGCCGCGAGCCTACTTCACGTATGACAAGTAGGTACATGCATCTATTCGATTCCCCCGCGCCTGCTCCACCAGATGCTTTTACCAGATGTCACTGTCTTATCATGTTTTGGTTGCTTACGCGTATTAGTAAGGCCTGCGTCCTAATAGATGGCATAGTTCGTCTCCTAAAATTCTATTCAGTTGATTATTCTCAATAGTTGCGTCTATCGTACAAGAGTGCGTCACCTAATTATCATTTCATTCATTTTACTTGTGTTAATTTTCACACATTACGACGGATCCCAACATTTTTATAATAGCTTATGATGAATCTGTGGATTAAATAGGTACCTATGTTATGTAGTAATTTGTAATAATATATGCACCTACATCGAAGTACCTACATAATTATTAATCGGCGCAAATCTTATTGGGCTCTGGCGATATCATGTGTCAAATATGCACATAACCGATTTTGGGACTGTTTGTGAGGTATTGCGATGCAAGGAGCCACGGAATAAGCGAGACGTATTCTTCAGATATGTTAGGTAACAGACATGATATCAACATAAAATAGGGCTGTGTGGTGATCGTGATCACACGATTCACGATAGAAATGAAAATTTCTTGTGCGTCACCAATCAGAGTGCGTAGTGCGAGTTTGCCTCGATCAAACGCATCGAACGCGTAAACGTGACTTTGTATAGGAATGAAGCAGTGCCATCTAGTTAGCCACTAGATGGCACTGCTTCATTCCATACAAATTCACGTTTACGCGTTCGATGCGTTTGATCGAGCGTGATCGAGGCAAACTCGCACTACGCACTCTGAACGCGCTTGGTGTCGAGTGGAGCCGAGTAAACATGATTCAACGTCACCGATCCCAGCGTGATGGTCCACTTACGTTCTATCCTCACATGAAGACATCATGAAGAGTATACATAATATACTCTTACGTCGCTGCTGTGGTAATATTTAATGGTCTGTGGGATTATACCTCGACATATATTGCTAGTCCCCGTAAGTGGGAGCGTTGCCGAGAGGGAACTACATATTTTCTCTCACTCGTTCATACTTGACGAGTTATGCGCATGCGTTGCGACAGTAGTGGGATAAGCCCAGCCTCAGATGCTTATAATGTAGTTCTCGGACATGCGCACAACGTTCGAAGTCTTCATGAGGGAGACAGACATATATCATAGAGTAACTTATTATATACTGAGAATATATGTCTACATCGGTTCGGTGCATACCTTTTTCTATGCCTCGATAATACCTGTGTTACGATATCGGAGATGCCATTCTGCCCACTGTCTGTGCCACTGTCCATCATCCTAATTAATTAATCTGTGGCGTAACCACAGAACATATATACTCTTTAGCGAAGCGAGAGCGTAACATAATTTTATCGGAAAAGGGTAGAAAAGTGTAAAACAGAAGCGATTTTAAATAAATTATTCTATACAATTTTGTTTGTGATTTTTGTGTATTTTCATTATTAATTGTTTGCGAAGAAAAATATGAACCAGCGAAGCTGTACACATGTAAGTATAAATAAAAATACATTCTGTTTAATGTGAATTGCATTGTTTTCTGAAAGTTCACAATTCTAATATTTTCCGTTTATTTGTACCTATGTCCCCTATCTATTTTATTATAGTGTCACGTTATTTGGAATATTTTAAGTTATTGATATGTAAGTAAATATTTATTTAAACATTTATAAACCTAACCATAACATAGGTTTAATTTGGTTGTGTATTATTGCACATAGATTGTTTTAATGCCAATGTTGTTAGGAAAATAGACATACGTACCTCCAACTTCCTAGTACATAGGTATATATATATTTAGTATTTTTGGGTCATAAAATGTATGGTATACATATCTTTTTATGAATTTAATTAGAACAATTAAAGGTTTTCAAAAGCGCAATGATTCTCCTAAATGACAGTTTATGTGTCTACACTGTACCGAAACAATTTATTCTGTATGGACTGTTAATCTAAAAATATAGTAGGTATAGTTACAAGTTTTTTATTTACCTTTTTTTATTAGAAGAGTGGTAGGCAGGCCAGCAGTCCACTTGATGGTAGATGGCTACTATTGCCTAAGGGAACAAGTGATAAATGAATTACAGAATTACACTTGAAGAAGCTAATATTGTAATTAGGCTGAAACCCCTCATAACGGAGTTTGTTCTGCTATCAAGGAATAAAGTTTCTACCCACACAGATCATCCGGAGTGGCACCTTATTTAAATAATCTAGATGAATTTTTTAGTGTGCAGTATGGTAAAACTCAGAGTAGGCATTAATTGGAATAATTCATCAGAGAAAGTACCATTGTACAATTTTTAGGACACACAAGGAGAAGCTACATCTCTTCTTACACTAAAAGGTTTCTAACTGCCATTATTATTATTATTCACTTATTTATTTATTTTCTTAATTTAAAATTTTTTACAATATAAAAAAAAACAATATAATATCACAAAAAACTTAAAACTCGGATTCCACAGATAGGGCGGCAAGGCCCAAACTACCAGTGGTTAGGGCTGCAGAGTGAGGAACCTTTTGATAATAGCCATGTCAAGAAGTACAGTCTTCTGTATTTGTCCCTTGATCTGGTCATCTAGTGAGAGCCTCTGGAAGAATTGGTCGAGGCTCTACTCTATAAGACCATTCGCAGAAATGAATTATTATTATTATTATATTATTATTATTATTATTATTGTAAGCTTTAATTTCCACACTTTAAAAAAAATAATTTATTTATAAATATTTGGCGACGCTGTGTGGTCCCCTGGGTAAAAGCCTCCTCCATCTCTTTCCATTTTCTATATTTAATGCAAGATTCATCCAGTTTTTTCCAACCATGTTCTTGATGTCATAAGCCCATCTTTTCTTTTGTCTTCCCACATGCCTTTTGCTCGTTGGTCCTAACCATTTAGTTGTCTTTAGTAGTCCATCTTTAGTCTTTGAACTTTGCTACATGTCCTGCTCATTTCCATTTTTGTCGCTAGCATCTGTATCTGTAACCTTTATTTTCTTGCTAATTTCAATATTTCTTGTTTTTTATATTCTTATTAGGTTCAAGATACTTCTCTCCATTGCATGTTGGCAGGACACGATTTTGTTCCTTATTTTTTCAGTGTACACCCATGTTTGGCTTGTGTAAGTTAAAGTTGGGAGGATACAGGAATCCATTATTATTATCCATTACTATCTATTATTATTTAAACAAAGTTTAAACTGCTATTATGTGAGCTTAATTTCATTATCTCAGAGACAAAACATCTTATGATTCATTCATTATTAAAATTATTATTAAAAAAAAAAATCATTCATATCCATCCAACAAAATTATTCTTTTCTATTATATTTATATACAATGTGTCCCAAAATTCAACCTTAAGTGGACACCGAGGAATGACTAGTTAGGGAAAAATAATATCCAAATATATTTAGTTTTTTTTGTAAAACTTTTTTGAAAGGACTTTTTTTTAACTTGCACTTTGGAGAATTTGATAATAGAAGTCTTTCTTAATTTCAATAATTTCCTGTGAATATTTCAGATTTTTCAAATGGGGATAACATTCGAAAATTAACACATTGAGTGCATAGCACGTACTCAATATGTTATTTGGGAACACCTCCATTTAAATATACAAGCCACGACGCTTTAAACTGCACGACTATCTGTCGTCACGACATAGTGGGAACGCGCCCTAAGAGACGTGGCACTAGTTTCAATATTATTATAACGTCCCATAAAAAGACTAATAACCACTTTCAATCCAACAATCGATGGGGTTCTTAAAAAAATACAAAAAAAAACTATTTACTAAATGCCGTTTATTTAATTTTTTGAATAAAAAACCGTTTATTCAAAATAAAAATAACTATAAATATATAAAATGTAGCGAGGACGTCTCTGAAACTTTTATTCTCTTACAATAGTTTTTTTTTAGTTGGATAGTGTTCCTGTATGTCCTTTTTACAATTAACTGTATGAAAAAAAAACACTGAAAATACAATCATATAAAAAACAAAAATTCAAAAATTCACGGCAGCGGATGTCGTTATAGTAAAAAAATCATCAGGCTACCATAATCTATTAACTGAGATTCATTGGTAGATGGGGACGATTTTTTTAAGTGGTTCTTTGCCAATACTCCTGTTATTTTTTCTTATTAGCAATCTAAATAGCATTGCTGTTAATCGCAAATCCAAATAAATCCATTTCTGTAGTTTTAATTTTAAAAAATACAGTTTAGTTCATTTGTTTCTCACAATTTTACAAAATTTTCACTATGAACAACTTTGACATGTAACGGAATAGAAAAAATTATCAACGCTACTATAGCAAGTTACCATAAAATTTAGTAGGTAACATATAAAACTTTTATAATAACTTGCCATAGTAGTGTTGATACATTTTTTATACCGTGAAAGTTGTGTAAAAATGAAAATTTAAAAAAAAAAGAAAACTTTTGATGAATAATAATACAGTTTCCTATAATTCATAATAACACACTTATTCATAAACGGATTTGGATTTGTTAACATCAGCTTTACTGAATTAGACCCGGCATATCTTAGTATATAATCCGCGCGCAATGAGAATGGGATAGAACCTTGTCAAAGTAAATCGAAAATGACAGTTCGCAAGTAGCGTTAGCAAAAAAGTTCTGAATATTAATTATAAATTAGTTATTTCTACGATCTATCATAGGTTCATGAAAATACACAAAAATGTTTCATGGTTGAAATCCTTTTAATAATAATGTTTAGGTATATTATTTTACAGTTATTCCAAGTTTTACCTCTTTTTCCACTCATTATTAATTATCACTAAAATAATTACACAATAATATAAAACAAAACTCAATAATAACAACTACACAACGAAAACACAACTAGCAACTTTGCGAGCTTCGACGCGACTTTGCCGACGCTACGGCTGGCCGGCGCGGCGGATCGCGCGCGCCTCAGTTCCAAAAGGTCGCATCCCATTCTCATCGCGCGCGGATTATACCTGACTACATTTTGTATGAGGTCGAACTAGCAGTAGGTCGAGTTGGCGATCAGCGATACTGCAGCGGCGACTTGTTTACCGATCAATAATATCGAGTAGTAAATCGCGGCTGTTTGCAGTCCAACTTTTAGGAAGAGAATAAGGAAACGTTCAAACGTTCGGAGGCGGAAAACAGTAGTCAGACGCGTTGTCGCTCAAAGGTCAGCATATTGGACGAATCAAGTGGATCGTCGGCTTACCAGCCTTATAATTACACTTGACTGACGCACTTTGGTTTCGCACGGGAGCAGTTGAGGGGATTAGCATACATAATAGATACCCTATGTCCGTCTGGAAAAATGTTCCTTTCAAATAGTGAAAGAATTTTCAAATAGGTGCAGTGGTTCTACATATAAACAACTACCAAAATTATATTAGTTATAGATATAAAACAAGTGCAAGTTGAACTCGCTTGAAGAGGGTTCCGTACGATGTTTACCTATCCGCACAATATTGAGTGATTTACCATGTTATTTTAATATCATGGACTTCTTATAGGTTTTCCTATAATATATAAGTAGAAAACTAATTTCTGTATTTTTTCAAAATTTTAGGTTCAGTAGTTTCGGACATGGGGGGGGGGGGGGCGAATGGTCAGACAGACGTACACACGAGTTTTATTCGGACGTACGGAACCCTAAAAATAAAGTATTCTTCTGTAATTAAATAAATTATTGAAAAAAAACCTAGGATTTCGTTTTCAGTATAATATTTTCTAGTGGGCAGATTAAATACATTTTGTCTCTGAAATGTTTAGGTTTTCTTCGTAAAAATTGAAACGCTGAGGAAATTAGAGGCAAATGTCTGTAACTTTGTGGCTGTACCTTTTCTGGTTTCATAAAACTTCAAACTGTTACGGTAATGCGAATTTTTATTCATATAACAACCTGAGTAGGTATATAAAAGCTCATTGACTGGGGAGCTGGAGTGAACTGAAACGGTGCATTCAACTTATTGAATGTCTAGTGTCTCAGCAAGCTCCTATTGTAATTCCCTTTAGAGGAATTGCGATTATAAATTACTAGCGACCCGCTCCCGGCTTCGCACGGATGCAATTTTTTTCTGCAAATTGTATACAAAAAACTTCCTCATTTAGCGATCTTTCCATTGCAGAAAACCGCTTCAAAATCAAAATGGTTTAGGAGGAGTTAGCGAATATACAGACAGACAGAAGCGGGCAGCGACTTCAATTTATACTATCTAAGGATTGCCACCATTACAGGAGACACAGATACCTAGCTATCATATCAGTATGCTGAGGGAAAACTCGCAGCTTATAATAGGCGATAGATACACACCCGTCTGGCTCCTGCGTTACACCCTTTAGCATATCAGCTGACAACGTTTCTACCGCTATACAGCCTGACATTTTTATTTTTTCATAATAGCATATAATCTGTCATCTGATAAAATTTCAATTAAGAGGTGAAGACTAAGGTTGAAATCACTGAATTTTTTTTTAAGTTCAGATTATCAACTGACGTAGATCCACCACTTTATAGTCAGCTGACTTTGTTTTCCTTCAAGGTATTAGGTTAATTATAATTTACAAAATTTTCAATCTGGGGAGAAAATGACTAAAAAAATTGTTTTTTCTACGTGTATGGGAGGGTACCACTGCTCAATCCACCCACGGAGCCGCAGCTAACATTCACAAGACTTCATGATACCTACAACCTTTGAAGTATTTTACGAGTTATCGTTCAAGGCGAACTCGGTCATGAAAATCTGTTGCTGGCTTGCGGTCCATACATCAAATGTTCTCTAAGAAGCACGCAGGATGTTTTGAGTAAGCTACATAGCATTGGAATGGGAACACTGCGTTCTACAGTTAAAATCATAACTCTACTGCGTCGCCATTTACATTCTCTTTAAAATGAAAAGTATTACTGAGTGCACGTTTGTGTTATGAAGCGCTGATATGGCTGAGAATGGTTGAAATCAAATGAGACCTGGAAGAATAAACAGAAAAATAAAAAAATAAAAAGAATACAAGAAATCTGGAGAAATAGTCACTCCACTGAGGATGATGAAGGGCAGACCAACAACTTCGTACTTTTATCTCATACCTGTGCATATGCTCTGAGTATGTAGGTACATGGGCTGATTTTAAACTAATCGTGCGAATAAAAGCTAACTTAAAAAAATACAATTTAGCTACAACAACGTTGTAGTATGCTGTGATAGTTATAGGTATTATTAAAAGATATGTTAGTCCGGTCGTGGGACAATAAAAAATAGTCATAAGTTTGGAAGTGTCGGATGTTGTTGATTTTTGGTAAGTAGATAGATAATGAATATTTATGCTTAAAACAAAAAGATAAGAAATTTTGAACTGTTGCGTTCAGAATAATATATGATTTTCAGTTTTTTTGAAAAATAACCGTGACTATTGAATAGTAGTGTAAAATTCTTTCAGTATACTATTACGTAATATGCTGTTTTGTAATTTTTGCCTTTTTGGACAGATCGCGAGTATGGGTTATGTCCAGGGGTGCTTTGTGGCTATCGCGACATATATACGGAAGTTTAGAAATAAATACAACAGGCTTAGCGTTTCATTTTATTTTTCTTCTCATATCAATTGATATGCAAAGGATGTTCATAAAGTAAACACATTTTCAATCAAAATAATATTTCTAATAGTTTTCACAAAATGTTAGAAATAAATAACATGTGCACAAAAACATTTATATAATATGTTCCTAATTAGGTACAATACCAATTTTTGAAGTTCAGTTTTGAAATAACCCGTACTCGCGATCTGTCCAAAAAGGCAAAAACTACAAAACAGCATATTACGTAATAGTATACTGAAAGAATTTTACACTACTATTCAATAGTCACGATTTCATTTAAAAAAAAACTGAAAATCATATATTATTCTGAACGCAACGGTTCAAAATTTCTAATCTTTTTGTTTTAAGCATAAATATTCATTATCTATCCACTTACTAAAAATCAACAACATCCGACACTTCCAAACTAATTATCCTTCAACCACTGGACTATGTTACCTAACAGCTCTGTTTGTTTGTTGTTGTTTTTGTGCAATAACTGATCCTATATATTCATTGTTTTCTCAGATAAATATGAAAAACATGTTTGTCGTCATTTTGCGCTACGACACGAGTAATTCAAAATTGCGCGCGTTTGTAGAAGGCTATCTAGGCGATAACATGTTGTTTATATTATTGCTTACCGTTAGTATTTTGAGTTTTGTAGTGATAGTTTTTACGGTTGATTGTGTGTCGCATTTAGCTAGTTGTTTTGCACTGAACAAATAATACCCACTGACCTTGTTTTTAAAATAATACGCGTACGCGCTACGCACCAAACACATGCGAATTCGTAATTCACCCGCTACGTCATGACACACCCATTCACACATCGCATACGTAATACGTAGGCCTCCTAGCCCTTGCTTAACAATATTAAAATAATGTTAATTTTAAAAATATACTAGTTGTAAATATCACACTTTGCCAATCACAGTGTGTCCAAATCATGGCTTGCAATAAAATGCCTTCAAGGTGGATTTAGTAACATATCGAATTAAACGTCCTTTGAGATAACTCGTTTTTACTTCTGAATACCTTATCCTATCTATCATCAGACCAAGAACAGGTTCAACTGTTCAGGTGAACAATGCAGTGAATGTGTCTTCGAATGGACGTAAAAGTGAAAAAGTTGCGAGTGCCGGAAATTTAAACAATATTTTTGCTCGCGATTTATTGGTATAAAACAGGAAATAATGCTCTGTGCCCTTAGATTAACTAAGAACAATTAATGTTGATTATAAACAACTATTTGTCTGTCAAGCGTTCACGTAAAAAAATCGCGAAAGGCGACCGAAAAGACATTCTCTTTTGCTGAAAATTATGATGAAGATAAAAGCATATTTTATGTTCATAAAAAAGCTATCAATCTTACAGCTGAGCCATGCCCATTACCTTGATTTCTTTTTTAATTTAATTTTTTAAGCCATGCCCATCCCGAAAACCAAGGATTTGATGAGAGCTTTAATTACATTTACAGATGTTGATAAGTATAGGTATTTTCACGAGTTGGACTTTTGGCAAGTGATGTCCAAAGTTAGCGGATTTAATATAGATTCCAAAATGGTATAACACTTGTTAATTTATTTCTTAACATAAAGATCAAAAATAATTTACTCCAACAGGGGACAATTTTTAAATAGTTTTATAATTAAAAAAACATCGGTTTTATTGCATAAGTGCACTTATTCTTTGACTTAATATATATCTAAGTTTTGTCTTGGTTAAGTGTAAACTTTTCATTAATTGCTCCCCAGTAAAAAATCGGGTGAACGGGTTGGCCACAAGATTGGACCATCCCACCCTATCCACCTGCCCGGATATTCTTTATTTAGAAAATTTCGAACTGCACGATCCACCTGTGGATTTAAGAGGAGATAAAGGTATCCGCGGATCTATATGTGGAGTCGAGCTGTGGATCGAAGTGAACGGAGGGTATAATTGATTGTAAAACTAAATACAATTTCTAATTCATTCAGTTAGACACAATTGTCGATCGAGAAATCGTAAAACTATCTAAGTGACCTATAAATCAATTAATTAATTATGAATGTCTTTATTTTAATAGTTCGTTCAAGATAACGAATGAGAAAATGAGCTTGTCTGTGATTGTATGAAATTTGGTACAGATATAGTTATTAATAACTATCTGTGTGCCAAAAATCATCCAAATCTGTTCAGTCGTTTTTGCGTTATTGGAGGAACAATCATAAAATTTTCGTATTTATGATATTAAGATACTATATGTAACCGCGTCTTCGCCCGCGTGGAATTCAGATTGTTTCAGTTAACTACCTCGCAGTAGTAACGTAAGCTAATTGACTTTGCATTGCCTCTGTGGTTTCACGGCACGGTAGCGCTTTACATAAGAATATAGCGTATTATTTCTTTAATCATACGTTAAAGAGTATATAACCATTAAACCATTAAAACTTGCTGATTTTGATAAGGATTCATAATGTTCTTGATAATTATGACCAATAAACACACGTAACGATTTTAATTATTTTTTTTAATACACAAAGTTATTTTTGAGTTAGATGTTATACTTTAAGCTGACTTTTTTGTAGGCATTATCAATCTCTACAATTTTTCTATAGAAGTCAATCATCATATATCTCTCATTTTTAAGGGCTTCACTTAGGCAAATGACAATTTTTTAAACTGATATTAACTTATTAATAGGTACAGAATTCATATGCGCGCAATAAGCCGTTTTCGAGAGATTTTTTAATAAAAGTCAAATTTTTCTTGTGTTCTAACTTTTTTTGTGGAGTTTCTATTACTTTAACGAAAATTCTAATTAATACAATTGGTTCTTCACATGTTTAAGTATAATATATATTTTTTTCAAAGCAATTGTATTGTCTATTTCTTGTAACATTTTCATTAAACAATGGATATTTTTAGTATTTAGCGTTTGTCTTCACCTTAAAGCAGCACTCGAAAGAAACATTTTCGTTCGACCGTTTTTTCGTCGACTTACTTTGCAAATTCAATTACCACAATAAAGTTTTTTTCATTTTACGGGATAATATATAGCCTATGTCTATCCAGAAATTCTGTTCTAACTATTGGTGAAAGAATTTATTAAATCGGATTAGAAGTTTCAATAATTATTTTCTACATACTAACATATTTTATATAAACTTTACCTCTTTATAATATTTGTATAGATTAGGATCGATAAAATATTACTGAACCATTTATTGATAAATTTTGATTGTAGAGTTAACACGTAGTTAACATTATTATTATTAAAACTCTTTATTTGTACTATAAGCATAAAAAAGAATAAAAAAGAAAGAAAGAAACAACAAGTACTTAATAGTACAAAAGGCGGCCTTATCGCTTTCATAGAGCATAATAAATTGTCAATTTATTACGCTCTATAATCGCTTTATAGCGATTTCTTCCAGGCAACTTTAGGGTAAGGAAAATTAAATATAAAAAATAAAACAACGTGGGTGGTAAAAATCATAGTAAGGTCATGATAAACTTACACTCATCATGAACTCTTAAAAATGTTGCCAACTTCCGTTCTATTTTACCCTTAGATATAGGTGAAATAAGTGTTAAAATCGGTCCAGCGGTTTTGAGTTTATTCGTGGAATACGGCAATTATGTATGGAGGGGGGGTAAAGGGCGGAGATGGGGGGAGGGTGAAGTAGCCTATGTTACTGGCTGATAATGTAACTTTCTATAGGTGTAAGAATTTTTAAAATTGGTCCAGTAGTCTTTGAGTTTATTCATTACAAACATACAAAAATACATACAAATCTTATCTCTTTATATAATATTATTTGTATAGATTTATGTTCTAACTTTCATTTACGTGGTCGACTTAATTAATAGTTTTTCATTGAGTAAAGTGTACATAACATACGGATTTTTTATACGTGGGGGAAAATCTTCAAAAAGTAACATAAATTGTATACAATACATGACGAATATGACGAAGTCTGTGCCCCATCGTCCACATAGCATGCATATATGTATACGAGTATACATGAGGTTGTGTGTTTTTTACCCATTAAGAATACCCCCGTAAAGGGATTGATCCTAGTCTCGCACCTAGGCCTAGTCTAGTCCTTTAGAACTGACACCGGTCATTAATGGGTGTATTATATGAGAAAAAGAATCCTCTTAATTTTTAGGGTAGATTATTCTATAGCGCCTCAAAAGCTGGAATTGAATCTATAATAATTAATTGTTTATACAAAGAAGAGCGCATTTTCGATATATCATTCGCAACACTATTGTACAAATTATTTGAAATATTGCCGATTGTGGGTCATCACTTGACGTAATAAAACTTAATAATGAACTCGGAGAAACAGATACTTTCGCAACTTGGTGGTACGATATCACGCCATACCGCGCGATCGAACGACCAGTCTTGCGATATGGAGGTGGTTTCGGACACGTAGTGTGCTCTGTATGTGTGAGCGAAAATTGTACTGTCTGTGGTATTTACATCCGCAGCACTTTTTACGTCACCGCACTTTGTTACTGGCTGAGTCGAATCAGCAGGCAGCCAATACAACTCGACTCGACTCAACACTACTCGACAGTGTATCGGTAGAGTTGATGCGAATAACGCGCGTCGAAGTCGTACCATCAATTTACGATAATTTATTGTACGCGTTATCAACAGCTGACAGGAAAGACAAAGACTTTTATAAAATTGGTGTGAATTGTTTGTGTTCGCCGAATTAAAAACCTAACACAAGGAAGATTTTTGATGAAAAGTAAGAGAGATAAGTAAATAAACTTTTGTTAGTGACAATCACCAATTAAATTAAGAAGTGTTTACCACTCATGTAATATAAAACTTGCTTACTTAAATGTAGGAAAACATAACTTGCAAGGAATAAAGTGTTACATTTGCAAGTAGGTATTTCTTTTGTATGAATAAAATTTTGAAACTTAACAATCTTACCGCAGAATAAAAATGAAGTATAATTGAAAATAAAACTATACATATACATAAATCTTATGAAATCATAAAAATCATTTTGTCTTTTTTTTTATTTCTAAAAAAAATAGTGGTCACCATATCAAAATTTTGATAATTTATTAAAATCCTTTGTGTAAAGGCAAGGTATTTCATAGTCATGAGGTCTATAGTTATCTACAAGATAATGGACTATATCGACTTTTACTTACAACTAACTAATAAGAACATAACATAAAATTGTCCATTTCACGATCTATGTCAAGGTATTCAACTTCATTTTAAAAGATTCGATTGATTTTAGCGTAATTTATTTCTGTGCATCTTTACTTTACTCTTTTTTTTCTAAACTTTTGCTGAAATGTGTTATTTTTTATACCTGTAAAATTTTCATTATCTGGTGTTATTTAAATTCTTGAATAAAAATTAAAAACAAAAACATTAGAACCTTGTTTTTTGTTAGGTTGTTTTCTTTATGGCTTTTGATAACCACTTTTATAGTGAACGATAATAATATTGATGATAGCGATGGGCTAAATTCCAACAAACATGGGGCGATGTTTATATCTCAATAAAAAATGAATACCTACGTGATAATATCTTTTGGATTCTGTAATAACGTTTGACAGATTGTACAAATCGTTCTTTTTTGAGCCATTGAGCCAATTTATACAAAAATGTATTTTATTATACCATTTAATTTTATAATATTTTTAATATAATTATGTCACTAGCGACACGCCCTAGGCTTCGCACGGATGCATTTTTTTTTCTGCAAATTATGCAAGTATACAACCTTACTCGTTTATCACTCTCTCCGTTAGTGAAAACGGTATTCAAAATCCGTTGGATGGTTTAGGAGAAGTTAGCGGAGAAATGGACAGACGCGGAAAGCGACTTAAATTTATAATATGTATGGTATAGATAGATATACATACAGATATAAATGAAATATCTGTTTGTTCCAACTCAAGCAAATGTTATTTTACTTACTTATTCATAGAATTACTCATTTGTATTTGAATTAGTAAAGCCTGGCTACATATTTATGGAACCTTTTCTACGTTTAAGCCATGTTTAGTTCATGCGACTATTACCTACCAAACCAACTTTACTAAATACAAATTCAACTGTCGTTCGAGGTCAAGGAGACAGAGGCACGTTTACGAGTGTTTTCGTAGCATACTGTTAAAAGGAATTTACCCATATTAATTACGTTTAAGTCATATTTTAAAGATTTTTTTTATAGATTTCAAAAATTATTTAAGTATTACTAAAATATGTACTTACTTACTTATGTAAAATTATATATAGATACTGTCCTTTGTATCTATTTAAGTTGACGCACATAATGGCTTGAAAACACCTGCCACCGTCTATAACTTTTTTACTTGCCCACGATACGTGTGAGACAATACCTTATATAATATGTGTATGAGATTATCATTTCTATACACATTATCATAATTATCATATTATACGTTATTATTATTATGATAAACAGAATAGGGGCAACTGTTGTACCTATTGTTCTTATTGAAATACGGTGGATTCGATTTCTAAAAATATGCATTAGTTTATACTTTTCGTTAATTAAAAATGCAACTTTAAATACTTGAAATTATGACCATTCTACTTATTAAAAATACGCAAAATATGGCGCTAAAAATAATTTCAATGTTTTTACGGATTTTTAACCCGAGACGAGCACGTTGCTCGAGCTTGCCTTGGCGATCTAACGCAGGGGTTCCGGGTTCGATTCGATGCAGAGCACACCTTTGAAGTGATCTTTACAAAGCAGGCTTTGATCTGGGTTTAGCAAGAAGTGGCAGAGCCCACTGCGTTTCTCATTCATAAATTGATCAACCCGTCTGGAGGCAGTAACCGATCCCTCACAGAATACCACCTTATAATAACAGCTCGCGTGTTGTCTTCCGAATAAGGGAAACCGGAGCCCATTTCCCTATCCCTTCCTAATTCGTTAAGGTGTTGCTTGTACAAGTACCAACAGCCTATCTGACGACCTTTACTTTAAAAAATATCTCCAGTAATATGAGCATATTGCCAAGATACCTTTTTGCTACATTCCATTCTTGTAAAAAGGTTACACTATTTATCATAAAGGTTATCAAATATAAGTAGGTACATAGATCGTAATACAAGCATATTTTACATCAGTCCTGTTATCTCTGGTCAGTGAAAACTTTTTGTACACTTCTATTCTATTTAATACGGATTAGTCATCGTAACGACCGGTAAAGCCGGGGGCAGAGTCCTCAACTCGGAGACGTCACGCACGCAGTACTCGCGTGCCACAATATAGCGAACCTGCAATGTCACGGCCCGCGGATGCTAACTGAAAGTATCATTTATTTTGGTGCCAAATGTTTTTTGTACACACGAAATTCACACATGTTTCACTCGTTTCTTAGCATTTTATACATGTTTGGTGTGTAAATTAGACGTTGAGCGTTTATAAGTGGTATTGAGCGTGTGCGAGATTGTGCACGCATACATAAATGCGGATTAAATTGAAATATTTAGGTTAATAATTTTGTTTTTCGGTACTCGTGATCGTATTATACTGGTTTCTCAATTTTCCTTGCATTCATTGGTAATTGAATGTACGTGGCCAAAGCGTAATTTATATCTATAACCGTACGATGTTGAGTAACGTCCTGTACTCGGTGCCTGGTAGTGCAACGACCTATAATTTTGTTTAACTACTGATACTGCTGACACTGTGCCGTCTTGGCTGACACACGTCTGCGCGAATCTTGCCTACGTTAATTAGCTCTCTTATAAAAAGTTGAAATGAAATACATTTAAAACTACACTAGAAAAGAGATTTGATATCTCGTGAAGTTTTGTGACTATTACGGCCTTTGACTATGAACTGTATTTGGTTTATTTTACACGCGCTTTACCACACCTGACCAAACAAATAAGACAGATCAGATAACCACCCAATTTCTAAAATCGAGGTCAAAGAATTGAATAGACAATGAGAATATAGGATATGACGAATACTTAGGTGTTTCTGCCACTTAATAATTTATCAAAATATTCAATCCATGTTTAGTTAATATTAAAATAACAATTGTTTATTTATCTATCTATCTATCTATCTATAACTACATATTAGAAAATAAAGCCGCTGTCCGCCTGTGTATATTTCTCCGCTAACTTAATCTAAACCATCCGACAGATTTTAGATACGGTTTTTACTAAAGGAAAGAGTGATAAACGAGGAAGGTTTTTGTATATATTTTGCAAAAGAAAAAATGAATCCGTTCGAAGCTCGACGCGAGTCGCTAGTTTTTTTTATAATGTAGATGATTTACTACCATACAAATACATGTAATATCTAGGTAATATTATGGCAGAGTATATTCACATCTACCTACTGGAGAAACGCGCTGTTACCTATATCTATTATTTATTATATTCAAATAATAATAATCAAGTCTATACATATAATAAAATCGTAAACCAGCCATGTCTGTACATTAAAGATTTAAAAAAAAATACGTTGTACTTATACAGAGGTCAAAAAAAATAGTTTTTAGATTTTTTGTCTGTGCGTTTGTGCACGCTAAACTCTGAAACGGCTTAACCGATTTGAATGCGGTTTTCACTTATGTATGGTAGCAAGCTTCCCGTAACGTTTAATGTTTGTTTCACTCCAATCGGTTTACAAACAAAATAATTACGCGCTATACCGTTACCGAATACCACGCGTACGAAGTTGCGGGCTCAGCTAGTTATAAATATGTATAAGTAAACACAAGACAATCATACAGTTTATCCAGCTTGACTTGTTAAAAAAACAACGAATAGGTGGTGAAGCCCACTAAACTGAAAATGTTCATTCTCAAAGTCGCCTTTGCCAGAATTCAAATAACTCCAGGTGTCTTAAGCAAAGAGCGGTTTTAATAAGCACTATTTAAAATTAACAATCACATTATTTTTTAGGATATAACACTCTAACAATGAATAAACACAATAAAAATCCGGTATTTTTAACCAATATCGTTGTGTAATTTAAACTTTTTTTTTTTTCAGGAGAATACGTATTCTGCCCGAGTCTTCAAAATGGGGTAGTCCATAGTGAGGTGTAGGAAAATTAGTCACAAGTGGTGTTTTATTTAATCTGTGATTATTGTTGTGAACGAGTGATAAGTAAATAGGACGTTCGTCATGTATTCTATGAACTATATCGGTAAGTTCATTGCGAACTTCCGCGACTTTTACAATGAGATAAACAGTGCTACGTTGACCGGGGCCATTGATGTCGTGGTGGTCGAACAGCCGGATGGTAGTTTTACATGTTCGCCATTTCACGTGCGATTCGGCAAGTTGGGCGTTCTTCGTTCAAGGTTCAAAGTGGTACGTATATACACCTACCTACTATTTTCTATAGACTCAAAGTTTATTGCAGTTTTAGCGAAGAGAGCTTTTTATTTATGGCGTCCATGCGTGTCTCATTTTAGACATCACACTGGTCGATCGACATTCGTTTGCTGATAAAAATTGATGACTTTTCAGGATATTCGTACAAATAATAAAATGAATCCCGTGTAGTTTTTATCGCAATTATTAAGCTAATCTAATCTTAAACAGACACATTATTAATGTCTTTTAAATAATTTGTGATTATGTAAAATGATGACGCATTCTTTAAAGAAAATTTCGTGACGTTGAGGAAGTTAATGCTAGAATTAGTGAGAAACAAATTTTATTGCTTCGAATAGGTACACAATGCCAAAATGAGATAAGAAGCTGCGCCTGATTCACTGTGAAATTTGGCCAAAAGCCAATCGAGGAATATCTACTGTACCCTCCAAGAATATGTAAAAAAAAATTGGCACAAACATTTTCGTTCGTTTGGCCACCTGCTTGTACAGAAGCTGTGTAATAATTTCTTTTTAATTGTTTTAATAATTTAGTAAAAGAGTTTTTACGTCGTAGGTGGACTTGGAGTTGAATGGAGAGCCAATTAATATTCATATGAAGTTGGGGGAGTCAGGCGAGGCGTTTTTTGTCGAAGAGGTTGGCGAGCACGAAGCCGAATGTTCGGCGCATCTCGCAACATCACCGATTCCAGCTGGACGCTTCGATGAATTGTATGAACCTAGGCGACGCAATTCGCTCTCTGTCGTCGAGCCGGATCACGGACAAGCCTCCGACTACACCAAGCGGAGGTAATTAAATAAAACGTTCATGTTAGCATTACGCCAGAATACATTAAACTGAAAAAAAAACGTGTAGAAAGTGCATCGTATCATTATAATTATTTCATTTACATTTACGTGATTAGAAAGCTTTAAACAGCGTTAGATGTGTACAATACAAAGCATTATTAAATAAAATATTTGTGAACATTGAATTGTAGCCACTGCGTGCATTGATTTTTTTTATCATAACTTCAACATTAAGTAGTAATTAGCTGTTTCAAGAAGAAGGCTTAAGTGAAATCTGCTCGTTACAGAGCCGATTGGATTCTCGTGTAATAAGCCTCGTATGTCTCGCGGATTCTTTTTGTTCCATCTTCCTTCACTAGCTCCACAATAACATTGAAGTTCATGTATACATAGTTCACCAAATATGGACATAAAATATCATGATTTACTTCCTAAAGTATAATTAGTAATGTAAATATTTAACTTTTTAGGTATACAGCAGATGGTCAGACAATGCAGAAACCAGACTTCAGAAATCTGACAAAGCAAAACGATGCCAAAGATGAGACTAAAACAAAAACTGACAATGACGAGGCTCTATTTGAGATGGAAGGCATAGACGAGGCGCCCACGAATTGGAGTGATACAAGAACTCCCAAAACGTTCTCGGCTACGCAACTCGGCGAGGCACAGAGCGAAGCCAATCAGACCGTACAGAAAATTAGTGCAAACAACGACTTCCGTCCTATAGAAGTTGCTTCGACCAACCAAGATGAAGCTAAACAAAACGGCAACGGCAAAAAGAAGAAGAAAACGAGAAAAGTGAGTTCAAAGAAGAAGCATCAGAGGAAGTCTTCGACGAGTTCCATATCTAGTCAATCTGACCGCGCAGAGTCCTCTCAGCCGCCCTCAATTCACAACGCTAGTGATTTTTTTAATGACAACGACACCAAAGCCGCGAATATTAGGTAAGGTAATACATTAGGTATTTTGAACGCATAAGTTTAATTGCCGGTCCTGTCTCTTTATTATAGTTTCGGAAAAATACAATTTTAATCAATTTTTATTGTCAAAGCTCATTCATTATTACTAATTATAATCCTACAGAAGTAAGCGGGTACAAATAGTTCTTTTGATGAGCTTTTTAAAAAAAATCTAAACTAAAATCACTATCGAAAAATTTCTATTATAATCTGTGATGGTACCTACTTAAAAAAAAATTTTTTTCTTGTGATACACTCAATACTAAAATTGAAGTTATTATAAGACAAAATAGTCTTAAAAATATCGATTTTCATGTTTAACACGCACTACAGGCGAAAACACGCGATCCTGCAGTGACACTTTTTTGGGTTGTTTAGTCTGAAAAAATTGCATAGTGAATTTATATTCATATGTCATACGGATAGCGATAATTATGTCTAAATCAGTCTAAGCGGATAAGAAGATGGACTCGGGAAAAGATGATTTAAAAAATGGTAGTGAGATTGTGAGAGGGTCTGTCTGTAAGTATTTACATGACCGTCATTGTATTAAGCAGATAGAGATAACAGCATTAATCACAATTTTCCTTCTCTCTTTAACGCGGAGTGTTGAGCATTATGATGGCGTTATTTCAGCGAGGAAATGTCGAATCTGAATCTGAATGGCGACAATCGTATCCCACTGGCGCTGTCCGACACTGCGTTCGAGGTGCACGCTGCCTCCAAACATGCGTAAACAATATTACTATTACTGTAGCAAAGTGCACACCGCTTGCCACCCACTTGCAGAGTATTTACTATTAGTTGTGACGTCACCATTACTAGCTTGGTTCAGATAACACTGACAAAGATTCCGAATTTTCGAAGCAATGTTCTTATGTTGAATCAGATTGGTCACTGTGATGTATATTGTATATTCAATATTACAAATAATTAAATATATTTTACAAAAAAATAAAAATAATTCCATTTTTTCCTGTTTCTGAAAAAGGCTATGATTCCATTTAGAAAAAAATTGTAGGTACATTATATTGAGTAGTTATTTGTTGCCAATTTACATTACTTTTGTATAAAAATGCAATTTAATGGAAATGCTGTTCGATATATCTATAATTTATGTATAGGTTAGTTATTTCGCCTTATTGAATAGATGTTTACGCTTGTCAATAGTTGAATAACGATGTTGGTCACGCTTTAAAATTTAATAACATTAGCATATATTCATAAAACACGTTTCGTCTAGTTAGACTGTACAATATTTTATATTTCACGATTCTGTTGTTAACACTGGATCTGAAATGAGGTTTCTAAAACGTGACAATTTACGATTATTGATTAACTTTTTGAGGAAAATATTATTGAGTCTATTAAAATAATATTCTCCATTTTTATGAATGAATTACTAGACGAAGTACCTGCCCACGCGAATTGTCTAATTTCAGTACCTATTTTAGTTAATGGCTCTGTTCCAAAAGTGTTCTCATTAGTACTTTAAGGAATTCGTTTTCATAAAATTTGTTCTTTAAATAAACGCTTGTAAACCTCACTTTAAAAGTTGCTGTTCTTGTCTTAAGAAAGCTATTTTATTACCATAATCTTCAGTACTTTCGTTTTCATCTACTTCTACATATTATACTACACTAGCGACCCGCCCCCGGCTTCCCACATCGTTGAAATTTTCTTAGTTGATGCTTACGTTATAAAATAAAGCTATGTTCCAAATTTAAGCTTTCTAGACTTTGTAGTTTTGGCTGTGTATTGATAGTCGACAGGACAAACGATTATTTATTTGTTAAATAGATTATTTGTTAACATTTTAAATGTAGTGCGTCCGCTTTTATTAGTAATTTAATTTATTTACATTTGAATACTCAAACGCTTCTCTAAAAATTAGCAACTTGAGATAAACTGAGTTTTTCGCTTTAATGTTTGAGTAGCTCCTTCTTTTAGAAACGCATAGGTATTCGACACTTAGTGGCTTTTCAAGGTGGTTTTCATTCAAATAGTATTTCGTCGTTAGCAGGGAGTCACGCGGCACCACCCCTGTACAATCCGACACTGAGGTGGAGTTGTCGCGGACGACGACCGGGGACAAGTCGTCAAGATCGTGGCGTTGGGGGGAATTACCGGAGCCGCCCGGAGCCGAGTCACCGGATTCCCCCTCGTCCCCCGCCGAGCCGGTCTCACCCCCAGAGCCCGCGTCCCCGATAGAGCCGCTGAGTTCCGACGAGGAACGCCCCGGCCGCCGAGGAGTCCTCAGTGGAATGTTCCGGTTCATGTCGACCAGAGAGGAAACCTCCGAGGGTGTCTACCTGGACGACCTCGATCGCGGCCAGGTCGATCCTGATCTTTACTTCCCCAAACATCACGCTGAGCGATATCGTACAGGTGAGCGCAGTTTTCGTACGATCTTTTTGAAGGTCAAACTGAACTGCCTTTTTAAAAGATTTGCTCGTTTCAATCTTTAGTCTAATCAATTATTTTCGAAGCGAATAAGTAATAATACTAGTAAAGAAATACGTGCGAAGTATCAATCTGTTAATTTAATGTAGGAGTGAATTGTGAATTTAACAACATTTCGTCTGTTTTATTAAACATGTATCAAATAATGTTTACGTGTTGTATTCGTGACTGAACGCTTACATATTTGTCATCGAAAAATATATTTCTCTTCTCGATTCTCGAAAAATATATTTACGCCGGAATTAATTACAAAAGACCACCACGGAATAACAGCATGTGCGTTTATGTTTCGGTAAGTGAGTAAGGGATTCCATAGCCTATTTCCCTATCCCCTCAAAATCTATTTCACTATTCCCTTTACCGCAATAAGGTCGGCAGATCACTTGTAGCACCTATGGTATCGCTTGTGTTAGTAGGCGATGGTGTGGACCGTCGGCTTGATTGCCGATCATTAAAAAAATTATTCTAGTAAAATTGTAGTTTATAGAACTTTAACAGTTATATCGAGACGATTCCGAGAATTTTCATGAGGGCAGAATAAGCCAGGAATAATGAAAGGCAGATACAAAACCGTAGCAACGAATTGTCTTCGTATAATGAGCATAAAATACGAATTGTACGAAAACCAAAATTATGTGATTCGGCAAACAAATTGCCTGTGAAAAAGCCTTTGTCTTAGGTTTAAATTCAATATATTTAAAAAGTTCACGTCTTAATCTCCGCGACGCTGCGCTGCCACGACTTAAGCAGTGAATGTATTCCTTTATTGTCTGCGGACGTTTACGGATTTAGATGCGTCGAAAGCTAAAGTTATCCCCACTTACAGACATATTTAAAATGTGATCAGGGGCCGGTGTCGCGGGCGAAGCGACCACCGCCGGCGGTCCCACCGAGGAGGAGTACGAGTCGGGCAACGGCCCGTCGCTGCCGCAGTCGCCGGCGTCCCTCGCCCCGGCGCTGGACTCGGACGACGACGAAAAGCTGCTGGGCCGAGGCCAGGTGGGCGTGTACGTGCGCGAGCAGCAGGTGACGCGCGCGCTGCCCTTCGAGGAATTCTGCTCGCGCGGCGATGCCCTGGCCGCCGAGGGCCTGCTAGTCGTGCGCCTAGGAGACCGTTGGCTGTCATGGCGCAGTGCCGGACCGCTTCTGCTCTCTCTGCTTGCCTATCGCCGCCCGCTGCCCGCAGTGAGTCCATTCGCCATTTATTTCATCTAGCTGGTGCCTAGTCTTCTTCGTCCGCGTTGAAAATTAAAAATATAACTCCTGACAAAATATATAAGCTACTAGCGTATTATGTGTAACCCTAAACATTAATAATGGAAATACTCTTGAAGAATTTATATCTCTATCTATCTATCTGTCTGTCTGTTTTTCTCGCAGTGTTGTTTCTGGCAAAATCCGCATGTTCTCTTTGTTTTTTAGTCAAAAGTAATTTCATTGTAGTTATTAGTATTTATTCGAAACTGGAACCTGGCTTTCGTTTTTATTCAAACGTTAATTAGTCTTCCGTACTTGATTCATATATGTACAGTTGTTTGGAATATTCAATTTGAAAAGTGTATAAAAAAATTATATCAAATTTTATTGATAATGGCAAATAATTTTTTAAATTTCATTTTATTATCTAGTCGCGTTTGTGGTTTAAAAACTTTAATTCCCAAATGATACTGCACTCAAAAATGGCATTTTTTTTTATGTCAGGTCGGCAGACAGGCTGACGGTCCACTTGATGGTAGGTGGCTACCGTCGCCTATAACACAAGCAACGCCAATGCATTGTGAAAAATGTAAAAATTACTTCATATGCCACATGACCTTGTCAGTATTTTTGAAACAATGGTTTCCTCACAAATATTTTCCTTCACTGTTGCAACAAGTGACCAATATTTCCACCCACACATGAAATAGAAAAAAAAGGTTCTATCAGGATTCAAATCTGCGCTACCTTGTGCCAGTATGGTCTACAATGCTCTCTTAGAATTGTCATTTTGAACTCTGATGATAGTAATAGCATGTCCCAATTACAATTTTGATGTTATGGTCCCATTGGATTCTCCGATGATTCTGCCAGTAATAGCATGTTAAATAAAGACGATTATAATAAATAACTTTGCAAAGTTCTCAGACAAAGAAACACTCGATTACCGATAATATCGAGTTTAAATTGCGGATAAATGTTGCACTTGCATTTTTATTTACTGTCGTCAAATTCATTGTTCAAAGTTCAGCTGATAAAAACATTTTTATGATAATCGTTATTAAATACCGCGAATCTTTTAATACTTGCATTGTTATTTATTTTAATAAAAACAAGGTTAATTAAAGTCGACATTAACAAAGTAAGAAAACATGTAGGTACATATTTTATCTAATTTGGAAGTTATAATTTATTTACTCATTTTGTTTCATGATTGATTTTATTTGATTATGTAACGCACTATAAAAAAGGTACCTAAGTACTATCTATTCAAACAAAGCTTCATCTTTTTTTTCGTCTGTACTGGACGACGTTTTATCGGGATACAGTATTTCTGAATACTTCCCAAACAGGAGTCCCTCCACGACTTTTATTACTTAATATCAATAGACTATAATTAAAATAATGTTACCAAAATGATCACTTAACTTGTCAAAGAGGAAATTACCTACTGATGCAGACATCAGATAATTGTGTGTTAAACTTCCACACAAGACACAGTGCAAGAAATCGCCGCACCGCCGCCGATACTAGAGACTACAGTCATAATAATATTCGTGCTGTGCAATTGCGCTGAGCGCATCTCAGTGCACATTTAGCCGCTTCTATCAGCCCTGTGCAGGAGGAGTTGCGAAAGGTCGACAAGGAGTCGCGTACAGCCTTAGAGTATATATAGTTTGCTTATGTATACTCTAAGCGTACAGCGCTGAACGCGGCTGAACAGCCTTTAACGCGGCGGTTAGCATGCGATTAAACCTCATTTTCACCAGTTTGGCGCGAAAGCTGCATAGATTCGGAAAGCTGAATATATGTAGTTACTCCCTTAGTTCCATATCCGTACATTATGTTGTTGACAGTGCGTTCTGGAGCAGCTAGAAAAGGGAGGGCCTGAGAAGGAGAGTACTGATGCAACCACCGCTAACGCTGCTAAGCCACGAGGCTATTCATGGTGGAGTTGGAGACGCTCCAACGCTGAGGTTAAACGGTAAGAACAAGACCATATTATACCACATAAGCAGACCTCGAAAGCTAAAACTAAATTTTATAGCTTCAATATTGTGAATTATATTGTAATCTTGATTTCTTTGTCTATATTTTGAATTTATACAATTCTGTATCTGAGTGAGAGGTAAAGAACAGCAAGACCATAGGTCCTCCAAGTTTCGTTTTGAGTTAATGTGTCTTAAGTACTTAAGTAACATATTTGTAAGTTTTATTATGTATCCTAAGTACATATAAAACTTAATTATAGATTAGGTACACTTAATGCATTTATACATTTTTTTATTACACTCAAAATTGTATTTATGGTATTTTACCTTTCAGCTTCAGTCATGAAATTTGATCTAAGTTTCAAAAGAAATATGTAACAATAATACAGTGTTACGAGTGTGTCTCTTTCAGATGGATCCTAGACAGTCAGTATATCGAAAAATTGAACTGTCTGGAATATTAATATTTACCTACTTCACAGAATCCACTTTGTATTACTACTTGTTCCATTTGTGACGTCATTATACATTCAGCAAGTCCTGACCATATTTCTTTTTCGAAAAACAAGTTTTATTTTTGAATCCATTATTATTTAGCCGGTTTTTTCTTTTTCTGTTAATAAAAAGAAAAAAATCATAGTAGATTTAAGGATAAGGGATCTCTCCTTATCTGGCATCCCTCGTTCACTCACCGAAACACATAATATGCGCTGCCACTACTTTCCAAATACAGACCAGAGCCAACTTTAGAAAGTTTATTTCCATAGTTGACTCAAATCTGGGACCCCTGAGACAGAGCCTTAAGGCAAGCCCTATATGACATTTTTCGCACTGTCAATTGTAAATTAATTAAAGCTTGACATTATAATATAATTTTATAATGTAAAATAACTGACTTGTATTAAAATACACTACAAACATGCTTTACAGAGTTTCCTAATAATTGTTGTTTTAGTGCTGATATATCGCCTAACAAGGGAGAGGCTCAACAGGAAGCCACCACTATAGAGAATGTAAGAATGGATGTCACTGAACCAAACCAGATGACCGAAGAGGAAACAATCGTGGAGACCAACGTCGAAGAGGTAGTGGAGACGCAGGCGGTGCTGGAAGTAGATCCCACTGGCAATGAAGTGCGATTGATAGAAGAAAGTATGTCTTATTTTAATTCCTAACATCATAAACCTTGCCTGTACAGGAATTTATTGTGTAACATTGAAAAAAATATTTAATTTTTAACATTGAAAAAATTTTGATTACTTTTTTTTTTCACCCTACTAAAAATAATCTTCTACCTTTTTAAATGTTAATTATTCTTTTATTAAGGACTATAAGTATATATAAACGTTAATGTTACATTATTGTGCTAAGAGACATAAATAGGTATATATTTTTACATAGTCTTTTATAAAAGAACTGACTAGATAAGCTTATTTTGTAAAACAATATCGTTGTAATCGTAACCAAATAGCCGTCAATTGTTCAACACCATTACAATAATTATAATTCTTCGTGGCATAGGATCAAATTTAAGTCACTTCCAAAACTTGTTATTTCTTTCAATTACCACTATTTCTATGAGGATTTCAAAAAAGCAACAGGTAGGAAACACAGATTTCTTTGTTCGCTATGTAGCTGTTTCATTGTTATTTCTTGTATAAAATACAAATCAATGCTCTGTTTTATCAATGAAACCATTTTTTTAAAGAAAAATAATTTTTCATAGTCATAGTCGAGTATGCACTCATCGATCGCACACTATTATTTTGATAGGTGTACCCAGTACTTAACATTTTGATGGGTGTTATCTCAATCTCAATCGACAAAATGGTAGCATGTTTAATTTTGGTCCATAGTTTGTCATATGATATCATGTCAAAGGCTTTTGACAAATCTAGGTAACATGCATAGGCAGGCGTATTTCTAGTTGTATAATATTGAACAGACTGCTTAAAGGACATAATATCAGTCTCTGCCGAAAGTCCAGGAACAAATGTAACAATAACGTAAATTCAGGAACAAATATTGTAAAGCGCTCTCTAATAGCGCTCTCCAAAGTAGCAATTTGTGAAACCAATGTTCAGTGTTTGAGTGCATAGGTTATCTAGACTGGTTTGTGTTTGGCAGGGGAGAGTGGAGAGGTGCGCACTGCGCGCGAACGTAGCTCGTCAGAGTCGGAGACGGAAGGCGGCGAACGTCCTGACCGTCGACACTCTACCTTCCGCAAGACACTGAGGCTCTCTTCCGATCAAATTGTAAGTATCTTTTTATGTTAAGCTCGACAGACAGGCTGACGGTTCAATTAATGGTAAGTGGCTACCGCCGCCTAAAACATGTGTTGCGTGTGTGCTGCCGACCATAGTAGGATTAAGGAAGGGATAGGTCATAGGCTCTGTCACCCCTTACTCACTCACCTAAGCACAACAGCATAAATGCTGTTATTTCACGGCCAATGACTACGAAACGCACATAAATCAACAATCATTGATCACTAATTTATTCTTTTTAACTTGGCGCATATTTCTGATTATTTTCTTAGTAGATTTGCATAATTATACATATTCTTCTTTTTTATCGACACACTGCACATTATCAGGACTTCACATTTTTATTTCGAGATCATTGAGACATTATATGATTGAATATAAAAACCTGCGAAGATATGAAGTTTTATGCACATTTATTTGACCATAGATAAAATAATACTTTTGTAGAACTGCTATCTACTCCATTTATATATATATATATATATATATATATATATATATATAGATGGTGCTATATGATTTGTTCACGTTGCTTTTATAATTAAAAATGGTTAGAAAAAATAAAAATTGTGTATCTTCTTTTATAGAGATAAAACGATAACTATTTATAGCATATAACTCCAGGAGGCCGTGTATATGTTGTTAACCTTGATAGGATAAGGGAGTAACTAAGTTTATTGAGCTCAATTCAGCTTTTGACCATAGAAAACACCAGTTTTGTGTGGAGATGCGTGCGCGTTCTTTCAGCTTTTCGAGTTTATTTAGTTTTCGCTCTTAACAGGCAAAACTGAGGATAAGTATGTTTTATCATTTGCATACTAACTCCTCGTTGACGAGTTGAGACTTCCAGATTCTCAGCTATTCAGCCATGTACGCGGCCAATAGAAGCGGAATTGTATAAGCGTAACCAAAACCGTCCAGCAAAACACGAATGGAGAGGGAATAAGCGTAGTCACTCTCTAAGGATAGAAAATTCAGAAGCACTATTAGAGATAGCAGTTCTCAGAGACTATTTTGGCTGTGTATTTGTAGAAAAAGCTGAATCTGCGTCCCGGTATGAACGAGATGGTGTTCAGCGTGACGACGGCCTACCAAGGCACCACTCGTTGCAAGTGCAATGTCTTCCGCTGGAGGCACGACGACAAGGTCGTCATTTCCGATATAGACGGCACAATTACCAAGTCAGTATCACTCTCAAAATGTTATATAATGTCAACAGTATCCATAATATGTTTAGAAACAATGGGTAATTTATCCTGAAGAACTTAAAAATCATTCCCAAAAAGCAGTAAAAATCAGATCTTTGATGTTCCAGTAACAGAAAGATTTCTATGAAACATAAACTAAGTAGTGAATTACACTCATGTAGAAAAATTTTAGCCAATTTTGGAAAGTTTCACGTTAGCCTTTTAAATTAATCTCACTGTGGCAATAGTGGCCCTATTATTAAATTACTTGTCATTTGACACAGAATTTTGACAAATTTCTTCCAGGTCTGATGTATTGGGACACATTTTCCCACTTGTTGGTAAGGACTGGGCTCAGTCTGGTGTAGCACAGCTGTTCACGAAAATCAAGAACAACGGGTACCAGCTGTTGTATCTTTCTGCGCGCGCAATCGGACAAGCTAGGGTAAGATAAAGGATACATTAAAACTCTTGCTTAGTTAAATACTATTCCATTATAGAAAATATTGACACTGATATTCAAATTGGTAGTAAATTGCATATCCTTCCTAATTATGGAATATTAATAATAGGATTAATATTAATAAATAAAGCATAAATAGATAAATAATAATAACCTAAATAATGTAATGTTGCATTACAAGAAATTGTGTCTTTAATTAATAAGATAATAATCAAAGATTGGCTGAACTGTGTTCTATCCGTGACAGTCCTAATTATCGCTTAAACAACATTTTTTACAGTAGACTATAAAGAAGTATATTCTTTTTATACTAGTAAAATAAGTTCTTGTGAACAGGATATATGGGAAGCATACTGATTGGAATGTCCTTATGTAAATGAGTGTGCATTGACAGGTAACTCGCGAGTATCTGCGCTCGATCCGGCAAGGGGAGACGTGCCTGCCGGACGGACCACTTCTGTTGAATCCCACGTCGCTACTGCGCGCCTTTCACAGGGAGGTTATCGAGAAGAAGCCCGAGGAGTTCAAGATACAATGCTTGGCCGACATCAAGGCGCTGTTTCCGCCCTCCTCCAGCCCTTTCTACGCGGGCTACGGCAACAGAGTTAATGTAACCACTTTTCAAATCTCCCGCAATATTATAAATTAATTTTGTTTGCAGCTTCGTACACGTTATAAGCATATTTCATTTTATCGTTCAAAATCCAACACATTTTTTTTTACATTTTATTAAATAGTGTATATATAGTCGAAGAAAAAAAAATACATTTTACACAATACTATTAATAGTTTATATCTACGGCGTCGTTCGCAAGTAAATGAAAAAAAGTGTGTGTGTCAACTCCGACGCACGACTGGAGTTTACTCCTTTTTTTAAAGGTATAAAATTAAATGTGTAAAATTTTCCTCATGTCAATAGATAATTGGATGGCTAATTAATGCAGAATGTAACAGTTTAGTTACATTCTGCATACTCAGATGTCACGTGTTCCAATAAAAGTTATGTTAGTTACGTTAGGTATACACAGATGTCACAACATTTTACAAGTTCAAATAGTTCATTTTTTCAATAAAGCCCTATCGTTTCGATCCTCAACGCGAACTACACTTTTCATACAAGTGTAAAGTGTACGGAATGTAAAGATAAATAACTTTAGAATCAAGTTATTTCATTTGAGATAAAAAATTAGTACGAGTAAGGTGTTTGTTAATATGAAATTGTAAGTAATAAAAATACTATAGTTGATTCAATATAAGGATAAACTAAATGTAAACAAACCGAACGCAGGTCACGCAGTTCATTCAGTGTTACTAAACATTTTTGAAAGTCGTATGTTTATTAAAATTGTGCCGATCGTTAGCATATGTTTTATAGATATTAATTTATGAAAACTATATTTAATGTAACAACGTATTACATTGTATACGTGGCATATCCAATGTTATGGACGAAAATCAATCATCAGACTCATCATTTTCTGAACAGCCTTCATCAAATGACGAGTCTGATGATTGATCTGTCACATTTATGATGAAGCTGTCTGTGAGGTCGTCGACAATGTGGTCAAACTTAAAAAATTTCGCCTCTTCTTTCTTAATATGCTCGATACAGTTTTTCCATCGGTCAGGTGTCACTCTTGCGAGTCCCTCTTTTAATAATTCTTTGACATTTTCAAATTTAAAAGAAGTATTATTACGCGCGATGTAACCTTTTACATCAGCCCATACCAATTCAATTGGATTTAATTCGCAGTGGTAAGGGGGGAGTCTTAAAATTTCATTTTAAAATGAAAAAATGTTAGATAGATATAAAGTTGCACGTTCTACCGGTTTAAACGGTTTTTGTTTACTAAAAGTTCACGCATATGTTGAACGGAGTTTAGCTAACAGTATGTTGAGGGAAACACCTAGCTCGTGCATTAATAGGCGATAGATGCTCCCGTCTGGCTCTTGCATTACACCCTACAGGACATCAGCTGACAATGTTTCCACCGCGATACAGCCAGCTGACATTTTTATTTTTTCGCTAGCTGAGCCCACAACTTCGTGCGCATGGTATTTGTTATAGCGCGTAGCTATTTTGTTTGTAAACCGATTCGAATGAAACGAACACTAAATGTTATACGAAGCTTGCTACAATACATCAGTGATAAGCCTGTTCAAATCGGTTAAGCTGTGCAGATTATCGTGCACAAATGCACAGACAAAAATTTTAAAAACTATTTTTACACAATTGTACTTATATATAGTCCATCAGGTTAAACTTCACTTGAATATAAGTACAATTGTGTAAAAATTGTGTAAAAACAATTTGAAGTTTAACCTGATAGACTATTCTACATATTGGTTAAATAATTCTAAATAGTTTACATCCGGAGATTATACCCTATATTCAAAATAAGAAACTATAAATTTTTGTAGTGTTAGTATGAATGGATGTGAAAGTTTTGTGAATGTTTTTTATTCAAACACGTGTGAACTGTTGAATGTAATAAAACTTATCAAGTAGATAATGCATTTTTCGATTATAATAAAAAATAACATGAAAATATCACATACATTTTATCCACGGACAAGAGCCGATGGATGATTTATAGTCTTATCATCACGATAAATTGGGACTTAAGTATAAGGTCACTGCTAGATTGTGTCTTTATAATCGGGCATCACATAATTTATTGTGAAACACCACTTAAACGGACTTTAACAACTATTTCTCTAATTGTTAAATTTTAACATTTGCAAGTTTTCTGATTGCTTTTGAATTCTTACAGGATGTCTGTGCCTACCAAGCAGTCGGGATTCCTATAGTGAGAATATTTACAATCAACTATAAGGGCGAGCTGAAACACGAGTTGACGCAAACATTCCAATCGACGTAAGTATCGAGTGTCACTTGACACGCATCACTGTAACGTGTGTAATCTGTCACTGATTAATCTATGGTCATTTTCGGGTAACGCTGAATTTTCATCGGCATAATTCTTATTTCAGCTACAACGTGCAAAGTGACATGGTCGATGATTTCTTCCCGCCACTGAAACGTGATAGAATTCAAAGCTATCTTAAAGTTTAAATTCGAATATTAGATAATTTTTATTGCCGCACTAAACGGGAGTCTGTATGCCGGTAAGCCGTGTGGCATGACTTTTGAGGGGTTTTCACGAATGATATTGTCATTAGCGAAACGATAACTTACCATTGTCAACTTCATGGCTGAAATAATACCGATACTTCTTGTGCAATCATCGCTCATGTCATCAGTCTGTTCTGTTTCTTGTCTTGGTCTTTGCTTTCGTACATTCGCCTAAATACTAATGTAACGTGCTCTACCATTTTCACAATATCGTGAACATTATCATCGGTGATGGATCTATTCTATGAATGTTCTCTGGTTTTACTTCCCATTCTTACTAAATAGTTTTCTATGAAACGAGTGAGAGAGTTGAATGAAAGATGACACGAAGACATAGTTCTTCAGCTATGTCGTAACTACTAATAACTTTTTCAAAAATAGCGTCCATTTTATCCGTACCAGGGCGACCAGAGCGAGGTGCATCTTTGACATCAAAATTCCCGGATTGAAAACGCTTAAACCAACTTTGTGCTACTCTTACTGACACTGCATTAGGTTCATAAACGTCAATTTTTTTGCGGCTTGCGTTGCATTTGTTCCTTTTTTGTAACAAAATTTTAAAATGTATTGAATTTCTTCATTAGATTCACTCATTTTGACAGAGAGAAAACAAATGAAAAATAGCTGGAAACAACATTTTGTTCTTTCTTTTTTAACTAATTTGTTTCTTTCTTTGAACCAGTCAAAACTAGTCAAATACAAATAGTACAGGCAAAGAGATTATATTACAAGTTTATACATATAAATAAAACCGCTTCCTTGTGTTTCGGTACATGATGAGACGTCTTAGGCCGGCCACATACATACGTTTTCCGAATTCGATTTCCGAATTCGTTTTCCGTGTGCCTCAGACGTTCGGAATTTGCATTCGGAATATTATACTGCCAGTACGTTCAGTGGTGGCTTTGAGAACGCACGACCATGGAGAACAACGATTTAATTGCGATTGAATTATCTAAAGAGAGCTTTATCTATGTTGTCGTGTATATTCCATAAGCAGGGATGTTTTTCAACAGCTAAACTTAAGCTTCTGCTTCACACATTGTATTGATGCACTCGTGATGAGACGTGAAAAACACACAACACAAAAACTCGCGGTTCCGAACGGAAATTTCCGAACAAACAAAATGTATGCAGGCGCTGCGTTCCGCATGACGTTATTAGGTTTTTTCCGTAAGGGGTTTCCGAACGCACGGACCCACATTCGAAACGTACGTACGGAATGTATTCCGTACGGCAAAAAACGAATGTGTGCGGCAGTCAATGTATTTTCTATCGATGCATCAAATTCGGGTCTCCGAACGCGGAAAACGAATTCGGAAAACGTATGTATGCGGCCGGCCTAAGATATTCTAATAGTATGACATAAGACACACTGCGTTACGCAGTCATTTCGGCAGCAGTCTGGCGGCAGTAACCACCCCCTTACAGAAGACCGCCGTGAAATAACAGCATATGTACCGTTTGTGTCTTGGTGAGTGAGTAAGGAATTCCAAAGCTTTATCCTTTCCTAATCCCAAATCCTTAATTCTACTATGATCGGCGGCGCACTAGCAGAACCTGTGGCGTTGTTTGTGTTATAGGCGACGGTAGTCACCTACCATCAAGTGGACCGTCAGTTTGTCTGATGATCTTAACATAAGGAAAACATTCCCGTAATGTAGAATTAACAAGTTTTATTTGTTTGGACAGGTACTCGCATATGTCGGTGCTGGTGGACCAGGTTTTCCCGCCGACGATGTGCGAACCGTGCGGTGAGTTCTCGCACACAGTCTACTGGCGCGACCCTCTGCCCCCGCTCGACCTCCCACTCTCTGCACCGACCATCACGCACTGATGCGTCGCTTTGCACTACTGACTCATGTGAACACGCCAGCCACACATTTTAGCCAGCTCTAATCGTAACTTACGAAGATACAAGGATATGCTTGTATCTTCGTAAGTTTTGTACAAAAGTTTAACTAAAGAATAGATGGCGCTTAATAAATTATAGCGTTATTTTTAAGTTTATAAAGACAAGTAGAAATTGGCCGAAGATAGATTTTGTTTTTGAGGTGTTCCCTCTTCTTCAGCTATGCAACTACGTTTTGCAAGTCCAATTAAGTCGTCACTCAAACTTCCGCTGAGTTGATTCACAGTACGTTGACTTAATTTCATTTAACTAAAGGTGACCTTTTATGCACTTCTATTTGGCACAGATTAAATATACAACGAGAATTGTAATACAAGTACAGCTATTGACGATGCTATGTTAAAGGGCTTGTACTGGGAAAATTGCTTTAAAGTGGTTCTATAATAGATCTGCGTTTAAACAATATTCGTTTCAGTATGCAAAACTATCATTGTTTTGATATGTTTTGTGTTTATTGTTTAAGAAGTCTGTGGCCCATGTTTACTGTAAGCACCTGAAACTAATTTGAAATCTGAAAACGGTATTCAAAACAGGGTTACCAATTTATTAAATTAGCCAAAAAGAGGTGAGAGTTCAATGTAGGTAGTAATGTAGTTCCTAATATTTTACTGTGTGTAAAGAATTGTTTCTGGTAGAAAAAATTATCTAAATTCATCAATAAAAAATGCTTTAACTTGAAGCATTTTATGTTCTTTTTTTTTTGCACATAAAAGAAATCACTATTAAAGATTCGGTCATGAAGTAGTCTGTACAATTATTTGCTTTTAATATATTTGAACACTCCCAGTTGGTCTTTTTAGAGCTTAAGAATTTAATGTGCCACAGAAATACTGAAACGAAATGTATGTATCCTATGTGTGTGAAAGGTTTAATCTGCTTGCAAGTTTCATTTCAAATTCACTCAAGTTTTTGCTAGAAACTATATATAAAACATCTTCACAGACTTTCATAATATTGTGTAAAATAGTAGATTTACAAAATATAGAATAATTTGAATTGAAAAAAAAAAAAAAAGAAAAAAAAAATTAAATCAACTTTAAAGTGAAGCTTGAAGAGTACCTAGTTTAAAGGACAGAGTTCTCAAAAGAGTAGTTGGTAACTCAAGTCTAAAAATTGAGAGATGATGTTATTGACCATATGTATGTATATCAATCAAATTAAAAAGTTTAATCATTGGAAAAACCAACCAAAAGTTTTTTCCAGATTGTTCACAGAAAAGTAAAATAAAGTGCAAAACAAATTGTTAACAAGGATATTTGTGAAAGGATATTGTCTTTGAAAATATTGCAGTGAGTTTTATTTCAAATTATTTCTAACAATATATCAATTATTGTATTTCTTTTATTATCTACTTTAAAAACCACTTCAAAGACGATATATGTTAGTCTTAAATTTAATATTATCTTTTTTAATAATGTCCAAATTATAAGTTTCTCGCTTATTATGTTCTAGTATATATGATAAGTTTTCGACCATAGCGATGATAAGTTTTCGACCATAGCGATGATAATGTTTTTAAAGTAATTTAGTTCGATTTATTTATTAACTTGTTTATACGGAATTTTGAAAGAAAAAAATGCAACAAATAAATATAACTAGTTTAAATTCGTAATTTTAAAATAAATGTCCCTAATTTTTAAGTACATCAGACGTAATAGACCAAAAAGACAAGCTAACATAATTAAGTAAATATGAATGTGTGATATTAAAGCCGAATGCTTAAACATGTTTGAAGTTATCATTGCTTACATAAGAAAATAGTTATAAAATGATTGTTTAAATAACAGTCGCACCCTAATGGCTTAAGGAAAAAAATCCCTGTTTAACTATCGGCCAGAGAAAACATATTTGGTGTAGATTGCCGTATGATGCGTGAATCCTTACTTGTTGAGATCTTAACTCGTGTAGTGTAGGTTAGAGCTCCCAGAGTACGTAGCTCGCAATACCTAATGTGCGCTTGCAAATAAAATTAGTTACAAATATCTTACTTTTACTTATTGTGTCGGTAACTGAAACCAAACTTGGTCGAAAGCGATTTCGCACACGATAGACAATCGGTGGACGATTTTGTGATGATTATAGAAAAAATGCGTAAATATACTCATACCTGTCCTACATAGAATCCGACTTCCAACTGAAACGACAAACTCGGTGATAAAATAATAAAAAAATAAAAATTTCAAATAGGAAATAACAATCACGTGTTATTAATTTTCTCTTAGTCTCACATTTCGGCAAACATGTTTTCTTTGATCGGTATTAAATTATTGCTATATATTGTTATTACTTATGTGTAGTTGGCCTACTTAAAACTTCAATACCTAATGTAAGAACAGCACAACCTTGATGTAATAAATAAATGAATGTTTCAAATGTATCTGTATGTTGTCTGTGTATTAGCTTAAGAGCAATAAAATGTAACAAATGAAACTGGACTTATGTGCCGGAAGATGGGAATTTTATAAAAAAAAATCGTTTTGGCATTAAAATGGTAATCAAATCTTACCATTTCACTTGTTAATTTTGTAATCATGCCTAACTAAATGTTTTTATCTGTCACAATTGGTGTGATTTTGTTTATTAGAGATATTTTTAATTTTAAATAAGGAAGAACCCTATTCACCGCATTACCTAGACAGAAACGGCTTTTGTTGGATAAACATTACTTATCTTCGTAAACTAACTCGTAAAACCACAGTAATAAGAGACATTTTTCATTACCGCAGATTGGAGATAGTATATAAATACATGTCACATGACGTGACCTCTTATTTAATACATTTTGCAATCCTTTTCACTATTTTGGAAGCAATTTACATGAAGCGATTTTATCTCCATTGAACAAATAGGTTATGAAAATAGCCACTGTAGTTTACGTGTTCGACCCAAACTGTTTCTGGCTTGTTAATAAATGTGAAGATTCTTATTGACTTAGTTTTATATTTCATTAATTTTAATTAACAAAGACTGCTTTATGTTCCATTTGCAGTGATGTTGATTTACAAACCTGAGACTTCTGGATGCGTAAATAAATCCGCACGCTAAAATTTGTGCAATGGGATGAAACATAAAGACTTGAATTACCTTCAGTGATAACAAAAATATATAGTCCAGGAAAATTCACTAAAAAATCAAAATTTGAGTAACTCGGGGGTATTTTTGATAAAAGTTTCTATAGATATTAAATATAGATAACTATGAAAAAATGTTTCAGAAAAATATTGTGAAGAATTTTGTTTTACATAAAAATGTTAATATAACTTTTTTTGCTAAAATTGAAATTATCAGAGTTAGAGAAGTTAAGGGTTTATTTATTTATTTGATAGGTACATTTTAAAAATCAGTATTTTTGTATAATTTAGAAAAAAACTTTTTTTTTTGTTTTTTCTACCCTACAGAGTGGAATCAAAAAAGCTTTTCTAAAAGCTGTATTAAAAATACCCCTGAGGGACTCGAATTCTGATTTGTTATTAAATTTCTTTGACTATATAGTGTGGGCTAGTTCTGCAAATTTTAACTCACTTATAGTGCTAATATCATTGTCATTCACACTTTTTGCTTTAAAAGTTTGCAAATAAGAGTTAATATGCGGCGTCCAGGAGACGGTTAAGTTAGGTAACATACCACCATACCGTTGTGTCGAAATAGTTAATTTGGTTCGTATGATGCAAGCTGTGATGTTTGTCGACTGATGAAGCAATTGCTTTATTTTTGTACTGTGATTATCTACTTTTACGTACACTTAAACTGTCGCTATGTTTATTTGTATAGTTTGGTTCAACGCCACCACTGAATACATTCACAAGAGGCTTAGCCTTTTATAGATTATTATTTTCGCATCTATATAGAGTGGCGAGTAGAAAAATAATTATTTTTGTGGCAATATTAATGTAAGTTTTTTCAGTTTTTATTGGATTGGTGGCTTTTCATTCAATATTAGTTTTAATATTTTTTATACTACAATAATTTATTGTTTCTGTGATTGTCGTAATAGATTTTAGTTGCATTACTGTAATTTCTTCTTTGTTATTAAGAAGTCTGACCACAACCATGTTTCGATAATAAAGTTTGCGAAATTATCTACGCGTATTTTTATTTGTTTAAATTACTATAGACAAAATAAGTACCTTATACATTATACTATGCATAGTTCACTACATTGTCATTGATTTCAGCTGTTCAACACCTACTAACTTTTACTGGTTAACTTAACAATCTTTTTTAAAGTTATTAAAATAGGTTATTTATTACTAATTAAGGACTGAAAACAAAGAGTTGTTTTTAACTAATTCTTATCTTTAGTTTGCTACAAGTATTTGGTGGCTAAGTCTTTGCTGGAGTTTACCACATTTGTTGGAGGTTTCCTTTCCTATGACCTCATATCTTTCCTTGAAATTGAAAAGATATGAGGTCCAACTTAAATCTACCTCAACCATGCTGCTAGTCTATGGTTTGATATGAATTTAGTACGACAGTAATAAAAGAAAGCAAAATTGAGTATAAGTTTTATTGCTCTTAATTAATCACTCGTCTTGTTCCATTCCCTCATCATTGCCTTCATCTTTATCTTCCACTTCGTCTTCACTCTCCACTTCAACAACTTTGTGAAAACCTTTTCCTTTTGTCCAATGGCATTTAATTATTATTTTGAAATCTGCCATTTGAATTCCCAGCAGCTTCAGTATACTTGCTTGTTCTGGTGTCAAGGGAGTGCCTTTTTTGCAAACCTAATAAGTAAGAGATAATATTTAGTATAATTTCAGTTTACTATACAAAGGATTTTAAATAATTAAAAATGCTTGAACAATCTGCTGTTTTAAATTAACAGACATTAAACATTTTTGTGTTTTGACTATTTTTCATTACATTTTTTAATGTAACCATTTTTGACGGAAATATGCCTGTTGATTTAAAATAGATAAAATATAAGGATATAAGGGATTCTGCGTACTCTGCCACGGAAACCGTAAGGGAGTGATTACTGTTACTAGATGTAGACGGGCTGCCCAGTTTTTGACAGCAAAAAGCACTGTACCCTGCCATTATGGAACTTTATAATATTTAGGGAATATGAATATTTAGTCTCAAAAATGCACCAAACTGACCAAAGTCCACATATGAATACCTCATGTGTGAACTTTCTTTAAATCTAAATAAATTGTTACCCACACAGCAGAGTTTTCACAATTTACCACTATTAAATTATTACAAATTTAAATTTTGTTCATCTGTATAGTCTTGTAGGTTAATAAGGTAATTATAACTTCTGAAATAATTTGCATTGTAACTATGGTTCTAAATTCATTAAAATGTTATTGCTTTGATTTCAAGAAGATTATCCATTGTTTATGACCTTGATTCTAATTTTATTAATAAAAAAGGTGCAACAATCCAGTATGTCCTGCCACTACTTTACAAACCCTAACCAGAGCCAACTTTGATAAGTTCATTTCCATAGTTGACCCCACCCAGAATCGAAGTTTAAGACAATCATCCTAACCATTCGTCCAACGGGCTTGTCTTGAGATATGTATCTGAATATGGATCCACATTGGATCAATTCATGTAATTCCTTTGACCAAGTGTTGAAATACATTTTAATACAGGAAATCTGGATACAATTTTAGGTGATCGAGTTTTTTTTCTTTTTTTTAATGTTAAGATATGCAGACAGGCAGACGGTCCACTTGATGGTAGGTGGCTAACGTCGCCTATAACACAAGCAACGCCACAGCTGCTGCAAGTGCGCTGCCGACGATAGTAGGATTAAGGATAAGGGATTGGATAGGAAAATGGGCTCTGGCATCCCTTACTCACTCACTGAAACACAACAGCACACATGCTGTTATTTTACGGTGGTCTTCTGTAAGGAGGTGGTTATTGCCGCCAGACGGGCTGCCCAAATGACTGCGAAATTTCCAGATCCAGACCAGAGCCATATTTGAAAAGTTTACCCCGGAACCCTAGAAAGAGGCGTTAAGGCAGGCAAATAACCACTCATCCAATGGCTCCAACGGGTGAGGAATAGGTTTTAGCCACTAGCTGCTTATTGCCCACATCAGTAACTACTAACAGGAATGCAAGTGATATTTACCTGATACTCTTTTATAATATGGATAACACCTCTCTCAAGAGATGTGGGAAGGCCTAACCTCCTAAGATGAGGTTCTATTGTATGTGAAAAATCATTTAAAGGCCCTTCTGGCAACACTACATCACGAGTAGCGACAAAACCGGATCGTGCATATTCCGTATCATGGAATCCTTTGAACCATTCTAGCACTTCTGGTACATCTCTGTTGGTCATCAGTAAACCGCACTGCCCTTTCAATCTTTTAGATATCTGTAACAAATTAAAGTACAGTTTTGCTTATAATACAAGGTTATGATTTAAAAGTTACCAAAATAATTATAGACCCAACCCTACAGCGCCAAATAAATTAAATTGATCTTAGATGAATGATTATACTATATTTTGGGTACCATACTCACAGCCTTGGGTAATATTTCAAATTAGTTCCACAAAGTTGTCCTTAATAACAACACATGTTGTGATACTGAAGTGAGCATTTAAAAGTTGTATGAATAGTGACCGTAACAGCCATGTAGTGGATATCATTATTTCGGTAAGTTGTATCTATAACTTGATAAATTATAACTTTTCCTTATAAAATGGTATATCAACTCCAAAATTATCAAATTGTATTTAAAAACAAAAATTATGGCGGCATTTGTGATACCCTGGTTAAAATAGTATAAGTAAGAACAATGGATGTATGGAGTAATTGTATGTAGATAAAATTTTCATTTCTTAATGAACAAGTAAATGTTACCTAGGTATATTCTTTACATAAGATTTATATCTTTATGCAATTTTTTTTTTCAGTTTTCCTATTAATATAACTAAAAACACAAAACTGTGTTGTTTATTTAAAACAGCTATAAGTACCTAAATTACAGGTAATCATAATTATTACAGTAGGGTCATTCCATGACAAAGGATACTGAGGGTGAAAAAATAAATATTTTCTTTTGGCATTATATCTCAGAAATTTTGAAAGAAAACATTCCAAATTATAATGTGCGACAAAAAAAAAACACGTAATTTTTAAGTTAATTAATTAGTCTTCAAAATCTGTACTCGGTGAACTGGCTGAATGATCATTATGCCTCTATTGGAAATACGAAGAAAAAAGTCAATCTGTCGACTGTTTTGCCACATTGCGATTTGATATTATTTATAGTAGTATTGGTGTATTGCGTCACAGTCACGAAAAAAATTATAATTATCACGTTATAAGTGTGTTTCCTTGTTACTTTGGCACAGATTGATTAGTGTAATAATATTCAGTAAACGTAACACCATAAGGTGACAATTATTTAAAATACTAACTAATATTTGAGCATGTGACTAATTTGATATGTTTTTATCTTGATTAAAAACTGTAACACGCAAAAAGTTTCAGGTGTTACAACTTTTACCCTACAGATTGATTAGTGTAACAATATTCAGTAAACGTAACACCATAAGGTGACAATTATTTAAAATATTAACTAATATTTGAGCATGAGACTAATTTGGTATGTTTTTTTCTTGATTAAAAACTGTAACACCCAAAAAGTTTCAGGTGTTACATCTTTTATCATATATCGATGTATGTGTATGTAGTGCTTGAAGAATGCAAGTATTATTTTTAAAGCTCTTTCGACGGTCCACTAGCGCCGCCATCGGAAAAGCACTCACACCTCTTCACTAGGGCGGAGTGATAAGTCTGGTAAAAATCTATTTTGGATTAAAATTATCGCAAATTGCATGGAACCTCCTTGTTCACAACTCTTTTGAAGGACTAAATTAAAAATTTCAGCCAGTACCGCCAGTTAGTTTTTTTGCAACAGCCATTAAAGAAAAATAATTGAACAAATTTTTGCAAAGATTTTCGATTTTTTGATGGAGAAAAGTGAATTTCGTGTCTTGATTAAACATTATTTATTGCGCAAAAAAACTATTACGGAAACGAAAAAAAAAAACTTGATAAATATTATGGGGATTCTGTTCCGTCGATGGTTTACTGATTTTCGCTGTGGTCGTACAACCACAAGTGATGCTGTGCGTCCGGGGCCTTAGTCAAAGTAACATAACGATAACGATAACGAAGTTCGAAAACAATAAAATGTATGGGATTGACATATGCCGTCGCTAAATCACGTGAGATATCCCATACATTTTATTCTTGCGAACTTCGTTATCGTTATGTTACTTTGACTAAGGCCCCAGGACGCCCAGTTGAGGTCACTACTCCAGAGATGATCGCTAAAATTCACGACATAGTGTTGAACGACCGAAGAGTAAAAGTGAGGGAGATAGTCGAGATAGTAGGCATCTCAGACGAATGTGTGCACAATATCTTACACCATATGAAGAAGCTCTCCGCTCGATGGGTGCCGCGTTTACTGACTGTTTATCAAAAACGTATGCATGTGACCACTTCGAAGGCGGGTTTGGCGTTAAAACAGCAGATTGTTCAAGATAAAACTGAATTTTTGCGGCGTTTTATAACAGTAGTCGAAACATGGATCCGCCACCATACCCCAGAAACCAAACAACAATCGAAACAGTGGATTACTACCGTGAACCAGTTCCGAAGAAGACCAAAGCTGTATTATCGGCCAAAAAGGTGATGGCTACAGTTTTTTGGGATGCACGTGGAGTAATCCATATTGACTACCATAGAGAAGGGTAAAACTATTAATGGTGAACACAATTTTACGTGAAAAATGACCACATTTTGCTAAGAAGTAAATTCTCTTCCACCAAGACAATGTACGAGTGCACACCTGCGTGATTGCCATGGCAAAACTTCATGAGTTGCACTATGAGATGCTTTCTCACCCACCATATTCGCCAGATTTAGCCCCTTGTGACTATTTTCTGTTTCCGAATTTAAAAAAATGGCTTGGTGGGAATAGATTTGGCTCCAATGAAGAGGTCATGCACGAAACCAACGCCTATTCTGAAGGGTTGCCTAAGTCGTATTTTATGGAAGGGATCGAAAAGCTAGAGAAACGCTGGATGAAGTGCATTGAGCTACACGGAGACTACGTTGAAAAATAAATAATAATAACTTAATTAATTTTACCTACTTCTTGTTTAACTCTCGTATTAAGGACATTTACTGAAATTACTATGCTATGTTCGCTGTGTGGTATGTTAAATGACAACAGACTCTGAGGAAAAACTCCCTCCAAAATTGAGCAGGGGAAAATTCATCCAACCTGGAAATTTTATATTAACAAAATTTTATTCCGAAGGTCGGAAAAATGATTATTGATATGCAGCAATATGTGAAAAAGCTGATGAAGATGGCGAAGTTCAAATAATGTGCCTGAAAAAATTTGTGGAGACAAAGATAAAACCAAATTCCAGATTATTCCAGATGAACAAGATGTGTCCAATGTTCCATTAGAAAATATTTTAGGTATGCTGCCAAATTCTAGCCTAAAAATTAAAGGGGTCCGTAAATATTACGAGTTTCCAAGTGAGGTCGATATTTATGAAAAATAAGTTCAAAAAAGGTTTTAAATTTATTTAAAAGAAACAGTATCACGTTAAAGAAAATTTTATTTAATTTATGAATGGTTATTACTTAGTTTTATTTTTTTGAAAGAAGCTAATAATTTAGCTGTAACGTAATGAATTCATTGTAGTTATATTTGTTTGTCACTTGTTTTTTTGTTATTTTTTTAGTACCTAGAGACTAATAAAACACTGATCTTATCCATATAAAGTGTTTAATTTTTGTACTTGTAACACCCGAAACAAAGAAATTTTTATAAAAAAAAATAGTAAAACGTTATTTGTGACAGTGATTATGTTGTAGATGATTAGTAAATGTAATACTTTTGGAGGTCTGTAATTTTTAGGAATGTTTCCCTAAGAAAATTTGCTGAATTTCAAATAAGGTCATAAAGGCAGAATCATGAAACACCCAAAACGCACACTTTTCGACTTATAAAATCTTTATCCTATATGTAAAACTGTACTAATTTTACAATTTAAATAAAACAACTAAAAACGTAGTGAATAAGGCACTTAAACTGATAAAATATTATTTCAAAATACATAAAAACTTAGATTTTGGTTGAGCAAATGTAACACCCGAAACAATGGAATGACCCAGTACGAGAAACTAATCTATTTCTTCACAATTTGTTATTGAGTATCTTTTTGTTTATTATTTATATTATTATATTATTGTTATAATGTACATCATTCATCTAAAAAATGGATGCAAGCACATTGCATTTAGCATGTCATATTATGTGCCAAAACAATTCTGTTGTATTAAAACTGTTGTATTTTATGTGATTCTCAAAACCAATAATGGTAAACAAGTTGCATGGATGTCCTGCAATTTATAATTTAGTAATTTGGGATAATTTAGTATAATTTATAGAATGCAAAATCTCTGTCTTGATTCTTCTAATAGGTGTCAATGGGTGTTTACTTTTACTGCATTGTTTGAATATTTTAAAAGCCAAATATTATGTTCAGTCAGAAGTCATGATAGTTTCTATGAATTTGGTTATGAGTTAAATGCTACGAGTTGATTTTTTTAAATTTTACTAAAAGGAAATTGTATACTTACCAAATTTAAATCATCTTCCACTTCATCGCTTTTTGACCTTCCTAATGCCACTGCCATAATTTTATTTTTACCAAAAAAGAATCTAGAATCTTTCCAATCACTACGAAGATCTTTTAACTTTGTATTCCTCATATTATCAATGGTAAATAAGAAAACGTGCTCATATTTGGATAAGGAGTTCCGGATTTCTTCTATGGTTTTCTGTTTTAGGAGTAATCCTTTTTTGTTAGTTTTAGTGAGCGAAACTGAAATAATAAATGTAAAATGAATGTAATATAAAACCTGATAAATTCATAAATAAATTGGTAGTACTTACTTTTTTTATCCCTTTTCGATTTCGGCATATTGCTTTATTTTTAATTTTTATATATTACAAGATAGGAAAACCTATAAACTTATATGTCGTAAAGGATAGCTTATAATTACCTTATAAGCTTATAATTAGTTTCTTGATTGTACTTTTTCACTTTCAAGATTCACATAAATGTTCATTCGAACAAAATTACAAACCACGTTTTCATTTACTCTGAGCGTTTTCATCTGTTGGTTTGACAGTATGTGTTTGTCAAATGTCAATTGTCACTTTGGGCATGCTTTTATGATGCTTGGCTTGAGTACATAGAAAACTTGAGTATTAAATATATGGCTTGATCACAGTTTTACAATACAGTTTAGTATTGCAAAACTGTGGCTTGATGCTTTTGACCACAGAACATATATTCTCTCTTGCGAGTATATACTCTATTGCTTTTGATCATGGAAGCAGAGTGTGAAGTGCGAGTTTGCCTCGATCAAACGCAAGAACGTGTAAACGTGGATTTGTATGGAATTGGAATGAAGCAGCGCTATCTAGCGGCTAACTAGATGGTATAATCCGCGCCAAACTTCTAGTCCGCTCTGAACACAGCGCGAACCGCGTCGCAGTAGCAAAAAATAGGTATCAGCGGGGAGCGGCAGGAGGCGGCTGCGGCAGGACCCACTCCACTTCCCCGCCCCCACACCCATCTCACCTGTGCGTGCGTGTTTGTGTGCGTTCAGAATTCTTCCGAATAGCACACACGCTTGTTTTTCGTAGCGAAGTACAGTCACTCACAATTCTGCTTTTTTTTTGTTAAGTTTTCGTTGTCTATTGTTTTCGTTATTCCTGTTGTATGTTGCTTACCCGATGAGTCTTTTCTTTATTTTTGAAGAAGCAATATTGTGCAAAGTGGTTTTTCCCTTTACAGTTGTTGCAGATTTTTCCTTCAGCTGGACATTTGAATATGTGGATTTGGCCACATCTGGTGCATTTTCTTTTTACTGGTGACTTGCTTTTTGATCGACGAGAGTCTACCTCTTCCCTGTAATTTTTTCTTCCAATAGGTCTGCTTCTTGATTGTGTTCTGTTTTGATACTTCGGTTTGCTCTCCGTAATAGCTTGTACAGTATTATTCCTTGAGTCATGCTGAACTAATTTGTTTGACCTTTCCTGAGACAATTCCAGGCTTCTAGCTATTTTCATGGCATTTTCCGTTGTCAAATTTTCCTCTTGTAATAGTCTTTCCTTAATGTGGGTATTTGTTATTCCAATGACTAGCATGTCTTTAATTAGTGATTCTTTAAGATCTTTGAATTCACATGTCGTGGCTAAATTATTTAGAATTGTCAAGTATTCGTCCAATGATTCGTCCTTTTTCTGTATTCTTGTAAAGAAATTGTATCTTTCGACTGTGATATTTGTGTGTGGACTAAATTTTTCATCAAATTTTTTTTAAAATTTCTTCTACCGTGGTTTTATTTCTGTCAATGTTGAAACTGTTAAAAATTTCAATTCCATCGTCCCCAATTGCATTTAAAAGAATTGCTGTTTGTTTTGACTGTGGAAATTTGGTAAGTTCGTTAGCGTCACTGAAGATCTCAAATCTTAACTTCCAATTTTTCCATTTTTCAGCGGCATTGTCGCCATTTTGGACAAGCAGCGGCTTCATTTGAACAATGAATATTTTTTCAGACATTGTTTTATTTTTCAGATCCAGACAACAGTTTTTGATTATTCTTCTTTTGAATCACAGCTTCCAACACCAACTTCTGACACCATCTTCTGTTGGCGTGTTGGGGTTCGAGTTCTTGAATTAAAGTCTTATTCGTCTTTTAACTTCGTTTATTATTTCAATTACACAGGCAGACATTGCTAGACCAAAGACAATACTGACATAGACAAATCACAGACTACAACAATTCCGTTATTTGTTTAGTTTTTTTATTGTTCTTTTAATAACATAAGTTTAAACATGCCTAACCGGAATACGGTTTTACGTCGTCAAGCAAGAAAAATTGTGTACAATGTTTTGAAATTTATGCAAAAAGAAGCGGACGAAGGCATAAAAATAAACATTAAGCACGTGCAGAAAAGAGTGTTTGTTTGTGTTTCGTGTTTCAAAGAGACACGAAGAGTTTTGTGTTCAGAAGAGTTTTGTGTTCCAAAACAATATAATTTATTTGTGGGTGACTGTACCTCTGCGCGAAGCAACTTCAAAGGGGACTAGAAGTTTGGCGCGGATTATACTGCTTCAATTCCATACAAAGTCACATTTACGCGTTCGATGCGTTTGATCGAGGCAAACTCGCACTTTGCACACAGGACTTGAATGCTTTGGACTTGATGGATCTGTTTTGGAAAATTTAATGAAAAAATTGTACTTGACTTGACTGACTAGTTTCGGAAACTGCTACTTTAAATTTTAACTTTAATTTTGAGTTTTTATATTGCTATTTTTAGATCTGACACTGGCAAAATCATTGGAGAAGATCTGATGGATCCATTATCAAAAGAAGAAGAAGAAGAAGACCATGGAAGTAATATTTAACTACAAAAGTCGTGACAAGCAAAAATCAACTCAATGTCAATTGACATCTTACGCAATCTTATGCAATGGGGTTAAAAACTGAAAGCTAATTGTAGGTGGCGCCACTGTTGAGTGATCCTAATTTGCCCCCATATTGCGTTTTTGGTTCCCTGTATTTACCAGCAAATTTGCCTTTATTTCTACAAAAATGTATTTTAGATAGAGTGTTAAGCAGTTAAAAGAACAGTTGAGGAAAAGAAAAGTATCTACTGCACATAACTTCGAATATTTAGTCTTCTCCCAATTTTTTCTTCGTAAAGCTTTTATCTATTGTTTTCTTCTTTTGAAATCTTTAGGGAATATATGGATTCCCGTCTTTTTGCAATCCAAAGCTGAACATAAGCGTCATGTTAATTAAATAAATTCAGTTATTTTTGTTTGTTTACAAAATTACTATGGAAAATGACAGTTACTTGTCAAATTTAGGGAACACACAACAGTGCTGCCATCTGAAGTGAGCAAAAGTCAGTTTTTTACCCCCTTGCGTAAGATTACTTTAATACTAATCAAAACTATAAAAAAAACGCGCCGAGAGAAATAAAACCTTCGTGTGTCCTTTTCACACAATTTCCACATTTAATAAATGTTTCACTTTTAATTTAATAATAGCAATTGATAATAGCAAATTTAAATATTCAATCAATTTTTTAAATATTCAATCGGAAAGCATTCACAAGGTATGTTGGATAATGTAATTTGTTCAATATTTTTCAAAATCTCATTGCCCACATGAAAATATTCGTTTAATATTTGAATATTTTACGTGGCCTCCGCTCTACGCACCGCGTCGTCGCATCCTTGCCAGCCGGTAACTGTGAGGTAACTGAGCGCGCGGTGGGGGCACTTTCAACGGGAGGCAAGGAGTGGCCATACTGTACGCTTTAAAAAAAAACCATTATATTTTCAGATTACCTGCGAATGAAGAGACAAGAAATAAAGGAAAAGAGGTGATTGATGGAAAATTGATCAAAAACCTCTGTGTTATTTAGCTTACATATCAAATCTGAAGATTACTTGAGAGTAGCTCCGAAAAAATTAAAATCTGTTGCTATTCCATCAATTCTGGCAATATTAAATATTCATGCAACCAATTGTAAAACTATACATGAAATTGAGCTTTTAAAATGTATTGTGCATAAATATTTAACAATAAAACCCTTCTTAGAAAGGGACGCGCGAAGATTTCGAATGTCTCTTTCGGCACGCGTTATTGGTAATATAATAGTGTATAAATAATACTTCCATGCTTTCGCGCCTACGTGCGTAATTACCACAGAATAAAACAATAGGAGAAATCGACGTCTCTGTGGTTTCAAATCCACGTTGGGAAACCATGAGAAGCACAGAAAACAAAAATAATGTAATTATAACTTGAGTGGTTGACTTTATTGACCTTTTAGTTATATCACCTCTCATAGAAAATGTACAAGGTGTACGTACGTCATTGCATACTTTTTGATTTTTGCAACATAAAGAATAAAAATTTTGAAATGTAAAGAATATTTTTTATATCTCATAAATCAATAATGAGTTGTGAGATGCTTCTAAAAGTACATAAACAAAAAAAGTGTTGCATGCTACAAGGACCTTCTAAATACATTCAAAGTGGAATCATAATAAGTACAAATAGTTTCCTTCATTTTTAATAATTGCTTATCAGCATTTGTAATTTTTTTAATTTTTACTAATTACCGTCTATGAATTTCAGCCATGATTCAAAGCATCTCTCATAACTATGAAGATTTTCATAACTATACTTCCCTTTGAAGCTACAATTGATGGAAACAGCCATAGTCATAGAATCTAAATCTCTAAAAAATGCAAGATGCTTCCAGGCCATCACACATTGATAAACCTGAAACTAGCGACAAGTTTGAATCTTATCCCTTGACACTTATCCTTATTCGTGTGTTGACACTTATCCCATTACTCCAGTGAGATTTTAAACAATGGCAAATAATTACACATATTTTTTTTAATATTTGTAATATATTTTTTGTAAATTTCACGAAACTTCTTGCAACTGAGTACTGAGAAACATTCGTTAGCATCTCATGATAAGTTTCTTACTAGTTTTCTAACGCAGACGCATGTTAAGTTTCTAATTTAGAAACTATAATATTATGAACTCGCATTTTACAATTTACTACCAATGGATTTAGTTCAATAGATTTTCATAGATTAAAAACATAGCACCATAGATTAGGCATCTACTGTTTAACAGTAAAGTTCTCAAAAATGTGTCATTAATTAAAAGAAAGTATGTACTTAAGATAATTATTTAAGTATTTATTTCAAATTATAATGCAATAGTTACTCATTTTTAAATACCTTGTTTAATTAAAAAGAAATTCGATAAAAGTAAATTATTGCTTATTAACTAACTTATACTATATCATGTAATTCGTACCTACTATAATTTCATAACAACCACAAACTAAATAGTAGATACTAATAACAACTTTAAATGAAACCGGTACAGTACTTACGGAAATGATTGACTTAAATTTATTCTCACGGCGCGGCGACGAAATTAGTTACCACACAAGTTAATTTATTAATATTATTGAGTCAATAAAAACACAGAACCAATTGATTAGTTCTATGTAACTGGTTTTTATAAACGTTGATAACCTTATTTAATGAGACTGTTTATTTTTATCCGCTGAGGTTTTCTTAGCGATTCAAGCATTTGCAATATATTTAAAAAGCCCGCGTAAAATGTCGACTTCCTTTGTGAGTGATTCAAGATGGCTTACGTGCTTGAGAACCCCGTTCCGTTTTTTGTTTCCCCTCTGGCCCCGCCGCCGCCGTCAATGTCTAGTGTATCGTTCGACGCAAGAGAAAAATTGAAATTGTGTAGCAATTTGCTGTTTTAATAACTTTTTCCCCTTCTAACAAGTAAGTGATTTTAAATTTTATAAAGTGCATTTGTTTTATTGTGTTTTTAAATCGGTAAAAGTGTTAACGCCCAGAAATTTTATTCTTGCATAAATTTTGTGACTGACGCATAGGAGTGCCCGTTGCAGCCATTTTGCTTGAGCCGGCGACACGATTTCGCGGCGCGGTTAGCCTATAATAATTTTCATTCCAATTTTATTGATCTATATTAATGTGATTAGTACTAGATTGTTCTTTAACTTATTGGAATTATTTATCGCTGTTACTGGTGGAATATATTGTAAGTTGGTTTTTTTGGCTCTTATTACATTACGACTACGTGACTATAGTTATATTTTTGGAATATTGGCATTTCTCGCATTTCGAACTTATTACTAATTATTTCCTTCAAGTTTATGCAATGAATACCGCCCTATTAGGGTCATAAGAAGTTGCGTGGGCTTAACGGATATTTAACTTATTCGTAGGTAGACGTAACCAGTGATACACTAGTGCGTCGTAATTTCGCTCGCCGTGCATAGTCACGCCGTTATCGACGATAAGGAACTAATGGCTCTGGTTGCTATGTGTAGAGAAACGAATCACCGAATAAAATTTCTCATGTGGTATAAAAGCATTATAATTCACAGATTTTGAGTTGACAATGTAGGTAATTTACGTCGATGGTGTGCCTCTTTGTGGCATGGCCTTTCTATGCGGCTTGACAATGGTCTCTTCTCTGAACTGAAGTTAGTAGTTGTACCTACCTATGTGATTAGGGTCTGGGATGTACTTGATACCTACTTATGTTGGAAAATTTCACTTATATTTTAAGGATTTCGGATTGAAAGCTATTTCAACAAACTCGTCTACATAGTATGCTACCTACAAACGCGCATACAAGATACGAAAGAAATGTATGCAGTCAGTTAACACGTGATTTTGCTGCATGCATAGTTTTTCAGGATTTTCTATTCGATTTTGTCGTGTATTTGCATTTTAATGAAACCACATGTGTACCCTATGTGATCCAATTAATCCTTTGTCAGGGTTTTCTAGAATAAAAAAAAAACAATTATGGCGATCGGTTGAAACCCTGGTTAAAATAAAGTTTCATGAGGCTTAATTTTGAAATAAATAAAGCTGGCACCTATTTATTTCCCTAGGTATTGTTGTGAACCCTATAAATTTAATAATTTTATGTAAACTTACGTACCTACCTACTATGTAGTAAGGACGCCACTGAAATATTATAATTAATGAAATACCTATATAATTAATTGAAATTTAGGTTTTTGGGATAAACCTGAGGCCATGAAATATTTTTTATATTTTAAATCTTCCTGCAGTCATGCTCTTGACACACTTGATATGAATAAATGTGATTCATCAATCTAAGCATGTGTTGTCACACCTAACTCCCATTAACAACTTAATCATTGTTTATTTACTGTAATTTATGTTTCAATCCATGCCTATTACATTTGGTTTTATAAAGCTATTTTTCAGCAAGCTATAGATGATAAATTATATGTAAAAAAGACATTATTATTGTAATACTAGCCCTGCCCCCGATTTCGTACGCGTTGTAGTTTTATTTAAAATCCCACAGGAATCAACATTTTTCCAGGATAAAAAGTATCTTATTTGTTAATCCAGGTAATAAACTATCTGTGTGTGACCAATCATACCTTTCAGTTGTTATTGAGAAACAAACAAGCCATACACCCTAAAAAACTAGCATTTAAAATATTAGTAGGACTACCTGTGCCCGCCACTTCGTACACGCTGTAGTTCGTTTTTTGAAAATCCCACAGGAACCTAACATTTTTTCAGGATAAAAAGTAGGTATCATATGTTAATCCAGGTAATAACCTATCTGTATGCTAACCGTTTTTGCGTGATTGAATAACATACAAACTCTCGCATTTATAATATAATTATGTATTATAGTAGCACTAGGATGAAGCTAATGCATCAAATTAATTTAAACTTTTTTTTTCTTTCCTAATAATGTTAATATCTAATTGATAATCAAAAGTGGCAGTGAATGCATAGAGTGGACAAAAATGTCCAAAAAATGAGTTAAATAAATAAATATAAACAAATTACTTTATATATATACTCCTTGTCTGGTAAGAGACGATCAATCTGGCGTCAACCAACCGATTTGGGGCATGTTATGCGCCTTTGCTTCTTAAAAGTAGATGTATTTTATTTAACTGATGAATATACAAATAGGGTATTTAAAATGCGTTTGTATGTTTATCTAACAGGATATTGACTATTGTTTGGTTTCTTCTAATAATGTAAAGTTAGGGTTTATATGAGCTGTGCATTGTCGTTAAAAAGATAGAAGTTGGATAATTAATTTAGAATGAGTTGGTGCATGGACGAAGCCTAGCAACAGGATCGAATGGTAGGCGCCGGGACGACGGGCGCGGTGCAGGCGGGCGGCGAGGGTGAGGGGCGTGTGCAAGCGTCGCGCTAGCCGTATTTCGTCTGGAGTGTTTATCCCGCGTCGGCGGATCAATACCGTTGGCGCAGTGGCGGTGGCCGACTGCACGGCGCGTGCCTACCGCCTAGTACTAGGTGCCTCGATCGAGTGTGTGAGATGCTGTCAAACCGTACGGACGCCGCGTCGATGTCGCGATTGGTGTGAAGGGGTGTCGCTCTTTGAGCTTCGTTCACTTTTCACGTTGCACTCGTGCACTGCCGAGCCTCTTTCAAGGTGTGCTGATATGATGAGACCAACCCTAATTGAGATTCACCTGGTGAAAGTGACTTCATGATTAGTCTTTCTGATTGCTCTTTTACGTTTGCCATTAGGTATGTTTCCGCGAGGATTTTATTAGTCATGTGTGATTCATCCTTGGTTGCAGGGGCATCTGTGAAATACATAACTTCCATCGTCCACGATGTCCGTCGATAAGGAGGAACTGGTGCAGCGCGCCAAGCTTGCGGAGCAGGCCGAGCGATACGACGACATGGCGACCGCGATGAAAGAAGTCACGGAAACCGGAGTCGAGCTAAGCAATGAAGAGAGGAACCTGCTTTCCGTCGCCTACAAGAATGTCGTCGGCGCTCGACGGTCATCGTGGCGAGTAATCTCTTCCATTGAACAAAAAACCGAAGGATCCGAAAGAAAACAACAGATGGCTAAAGAATATAGGGTTAAAGTAGAAAAGGAGCTCAGAGAAATCTGCTACGATGTTTTGGTAAGATTTTACAGCCTTAATTGGTTTTACTTTTAAATAATAATTAACGTAACTTCATGGCTATGTAGTATGGAATAATTTAAAAGTAGCGGCCCTCCTACATGAATGACGTCATGTTTGCGCGTCGCCAATTTGAAAGGGTGATGCAAGCGTGTGGCGAGTTATGTGGTCATTTCCTTGAAATGAGTATATTTTTGATAATCACGTAAGAAACACGCAGGGGCGCGGTGCGGCCTTCGGCAGAGGGTGGGGGGTGACGTACTGCGCCGCGTCATTGCGCGCGCTGCCGCCTCTTCGTTCGTTGCCCTTTCAATTTTGCTTCATTTTTAAATTATACTTTAACATGTATTTAATAAGCCTCCAGTCAACTTTTTTGGAGATTGTAATGTACAAATAATTTTGTAATAAAAAACTTGTTAATTATTTCAGGGTTTACTCGACAAGCACCTTATTCCTAAAGCTAGTAATCCAGAAAGTAAAGTATTTTACCTTAAAATGAAGGGAGATTACTACAGGTACCTCGCAGAAGTGGCCACAGGGGAAACCAGAAATTGTAAGTTATTTAAAAAAAAATTATTTTTGACAACTTCAATTTTTGAATGAAATCATGAGGAGCACTTTTAATAACGTTTTATTTGATTATCTGTATTTTGTACACATAGACAGTTATGATACATTTGTATTGCAGCTGTCGTAGAGGACTCACAGAAAGCATACCAGGATGCTTTCGAGATCAGCAAGGCGAAAATGCAGCCCACACACCCTATCAGGCTGGGCCTCGCGTTAAATTTCTCCGTGTTCTATTATGAGATATTAAATTCACCAGACAAGGCGTGTCAACTCGCCAAACAGGTCATTATGTTGTGTCAGTTGGGCTGAGTGCTGGCTGGCACGAGATGTGTGTAGGCACTAACCGGCTCGCTTGTCCCCAGCCGTCGTGGAGGACTCGCAGAAGGCCTACCAGGAGGCGTTCGACATTGCTAAGGCTAAAATGCAACCAACTCACCCCATCCGGCTCGGTCTCGCGCTCAACTTTTCAGTCTTTTATTACGAGATTATCAACTCCCCGGCGCGAGCGTGCCACTTAGCTAAACAGGTTTCTTCCATTCACCGATTGGTCATGTGTGGAAATGCCATTTACAAAATATAACTTACTAACTACTAAAGATATCTTATGCATGGACAAATAGAAACAATGTTTAGTTAACGGTTGCAATTCACTAATGAAATTATTAGCATGGCCATGTTTTTTATATACTGCATAATTAACCTTTTAATCCTCGATCCAGCCAGCATCAGTGTTTTTTAGTATTATTTTTTTAATGACAATGCACATGGGTAACTTAGTGACTTAACTAGCTCTGTGGATGTGTATGGAGATCTTTGAACTATGCATTTCCATACTAATACTGGGCAGAATATAAAAAAAAAAATACAGTGAGTGAAGCAAGAGAACTATTTATCCTCCACTTGGACTTGTATTTTTATTCCTGAGGGTTGACAAGGAAATTGTATCCTCATGATGTTGCTTGTGTACTTGGTGACAATAAAGGAAAGTAACTAGATTTATTCAACTAATTCAGCTTTTGTTCAAAGAAAATATCTGTTTTGTATGGAGATGCATATGGGTCCATTCAGCCCTCATGGTGTTACTTGTGTTCTTAGGTGATAGTAAGGGAGTAACTAAATTAATTCAGCATTTGTCCATAGAAAATACTGCATATGCGTCTATTCAGCCCTCATGGTGTTACTTGTGTTCTTAGGTGATAGTTAAGAGAGTAACTACATTTATTTAACTTATAATTCAGCTTTTGTCCAAGAAAACACCATTTTTGTATGGATAAAAGCTGAAGTGAGCTGAATAAATGAAAATTATTCCCTAACTGCTTGTTATCAAGTAGACTGTTTTTAAAGTTATGACACAAATTATGTGTTTGATCAATATCAATTGTGTCGATTCGAATATGGGTGCTAACAAGTTTCTTCATACATTTCAACAGAGTAATGACTCCATAGTTGTTAAGAGGAGAGTTTAGAGCTATGTTTATGTGCAGGCGTTCGACGACGCGATCGCGGAGCTTGACACTCTGAACGAGGACTCGTACAAGGACTCTACGCTGATAATGCAGCTGCTGCGCGACAACCTGACGCTGTGGACGTCGGACACGCAGGGCGACGGCGACGAGCCGGCCGAGGGAGGGGACAACTAGGCGCCCGGCCCTGCGCCCCGCGCCCCGCTCCCCGCCACGAGCCGCCGCCGCTTGTAAAACAATATGTTCAATGTCGTTCGCAGCGGACCTTCACGTTCCGTCTAAATGTTATGTGTCATCTTTGACGGTTTTGTATCTCTGTATTTACACTGGATTACAGATATCGAGCTGACCTGATGAATATATAAATATTTATGACTTAAGTTATTAAAATTACGGTTTCTTAAGTTAAAAGTGTTTTCCTTTCGTATGATGATAAGTTAGCGTCAACTGTTCTTGCAGCCCGGTCGGCCCCCTGACGTAATATTCCTTTTCGCGCATCTCCGTGGTGAATTTTCTTTTTTTTTCCATATTTATCTATTAGGTTCAAAGGTTGTTACTGCGCTCCATATTTTTACCAAATGAGATTACACTTTCATAAGAATTTCCAAAACCGTAACGGCTGTATGGAATTGGGGCACAAAAAACTCGTTAGTGTCGTATGTTTTCTTGTATTCACTTTAACTTTCTCAATGTTTGACCGAAAGGGATATGTATTTTTTGACATTAACTAATTTGTTGTGCCCATTGGAGAAAATAATATTAGCATTCTGAATTTTTCAGGCATTTATTAGCAAAATAGTCTTTGTGATGAAAAATATTGTAACATTTCTGCTGCATTTTATCAGCCATTAATCTATTATATTTTTCATGTTTTCACCAATAAACTTTTGTATTAAATACAATTTTTAGTTTTTAGAACCAATATATAAATAAACCGCCACCTTATTAACCCCCAAAAAGATGTTTTACGACAACCTCTGGTGTCTCTGTAGGGATACTCCACGTTACCACCCCTCCCACTACAATCTGAAACCAGCCCCTTTCACTATCGGCTATAATATGAACAAATCTAATTTGTACAATTAAAACTAAACATTTTTTATTTGCAATTTTTGTTGCGGTTAACAATTTAAAGTTTATAAAGTATATTTATTTTATCTAATTTAATTGTAAGAAATAATATGGTGCCTACCTCGTCAATCACTAAAATGAGAGTTAAGTAGCAATTAGTTTCAAACGTGATTAAATGTGAGTACATAAATGTTTTGCTTATAATAAACTCTGAACTTTTCTGATAATAAATTTGAATAAGAGAGTTGCAGAGTAATTCCTAATGTTTTTTAAAGTACCCTAAACTAAACGTTCACAATTCTTTTTCTTGACGTGAGCGCGTATCTTATGCTCGGTAGCAGTAAAATGCACAATATAGGCCTAATCAATGTTGACAGAATGTAAGCACAAGTTGATACTAATGTTACCAGTAGGAAGACATTAAATTCATCCGTTGCAAACGGATCATTTCTCTTATAAATATGATAAAATTTTAAAAGTGAACGTGGAAAGCATAGTAAAGCGTAAGTTGTTATCAAGCCTAGAGATAATTTTAACGCTGCACTTGTTTCTCCGTTTTCTGATCTTCGAGGTTTCTTCAGTTTTAACGCGACAAGAACGAATGCTATAATTAAGATAATACTGGGGAAGATAAAATTAAATGCCGCAAGCATATTGTGCATATTGTAACGATGAGTTTCATCTGATAGAGTACATAATATAGTTTTATTTTCTAGTGGAATAGTAGTCGATAAAGTGAACGCTGGTACACTTAACGAAGCAGCCAGCACCCAAACAAATGTGGTCGGTGGTGTTACTGGTACTCTAGTGTCGGGGAAACTATAGTCTACGTTCATTGTTCTCGGTGGCGTAGACGAGTCGCTGTTGACTAGGCTGTGGCGTGACGATCGTAGTTCCTCATCGTCACTCTGTTTTCTCTTTTGCCTGGTAGCTTCTTTTTCTTCAAGGTTGACAGTTGCCAGTGTATGTAGAGTCACAGTGACCACTAAATATAAAGACGCCGTCGAGGCAAACACGTTGAGACCTCTATATGATATGCAAGCGCTATTACCGAATTGCCATGTCCTTGAATTAAGTAACCACAGTTCGGGTCCAATCGTCGTCATCAGAAGGAAATCCGCTGCCGCTAACTGTATTATTATGGAGTACAAACCTGTAACAAAACAGTGGGAATAAACCATCTATAATGGGTAGTATAATATCAATACTGGGCATGTCACGTGTATCGACCTGGTCAGTGGCCATGCTAAATTGGGTTTCTAGGTGTGTTCAATCGAATCTACCTCGCTTCCTGAAGTACATACCAATATATTTTATATTTACCACTTGGTGCCTACTAAAGAAATATGATTGAATTCATATGATTGAAGCTGCGGTCGAAATTTAACTCAATATGCGTTTTTTACCGATTCTTAGATTAAAATTTCAATTGGCCAATTATAAATATGCATGTTACTTAGAAACAGAATTCCTAACCACACACTACAAATGAAAGTATAGATAAGCGAGAAGCAAAATCAAAATAATAATGTAAATTCGACATGTCAATAAAGGAAAATGGTATAAGAAAACTAATCAGTCAAAAATTTAATATTCGAGATTTCAAGTATATGTATCAAGATTTGCACACCGAATGCCGGTTGGTCATGTGAAGGAACAAGAAAACTAAACGTCATCTCAGGATTCTCTGGAATCAGTACCCATGCTCATCGCAAATAAGTTATTAACGATTTGTGAAAGAAATTTTGGATTCACCTTGTAGAAGAGGTACAAAAAATAAATAAAAATAAGTGTTATTTCTAAATTATACAAAAACAGCGAACTGCTAGAACGTTATACTTCGATGTACAAAAATGGTAAGAGTTAGAAATTTTTTTTCAGAAAATATAGATTATTTAATTTTACATTAAAAATGTTCATATAACCGTTTTGCTAAAATAAAAATTAACAGAGAGGGCCAGGTTAGAAGATAAGGGTTGATTAAAACCCTTATCTTCTAACATGTAAAACAAAATTTTCTACAATATGTGTCTGAAACTTTATTTCTAACTCTTACAATTTTTTCATAATTTGAAAAAACCACCATACTTACTTCTACAGGGTGGAATCGAACATTCTTTCACCTATCGATATTTCATATCTTCTAGAAACTTATTAAAAATGCTCCTAAGGGACTCAAATTTTGATTTGTTAATACGTAATATTTCCTTGACTATAAGCACTAAGGGTGGCTTACCTGCTAAGCCGCCTTTAGTAAAATAGTAGTGGCAGGGCACACTGCGTTTCGCAGTCATTTGGGCAGGCCGTCTAACGGCAGTAACCACCCCCCTTACAGAAGACCGCCATGAAATAACAGCCCATTTTACTATCCAATCATTTATCTTTAATACTACATTAGTCGGTAGCGCACTTGCAGCAGCTGTGGCGTTGCTTGTGTTATAGGCGACGGCAGCCACTTACCATCACATGGACCGATCTTAACATAAAAAAAGTTAGCTAACCCATTGAGTAGAATGCTCAGCTATCACCATGGACGATGCCGATTCTAATCTCGGTCGGGACTTAACCACTAAATATTTTGAATTAAGAAATCATCATTCCCTCCAAGCTCCACCATGTCATGGTGCAAATTCGAGAACATCAGCAAAATATAAAATCCGTATCATGTCAAATGTAGCAGTTAGGAGAGCCTAGGTTTCCAGCAGTGAACATAATTGTGTTACCTGGTCAGATAACTCGCTATCACAGCTGTATCATGGGGGCCTTCAGTACAACGAACCCTCTTGCTTGTGACTTGTGGCCCTTATAACTACCTGACTAAAATTTGTCACTACGCAAGCGTTGTTTTAAAAAAAGTAAATATTACGTTTGCTTTAGGAGGGCTAGATTAGTGGATTTTGTACGTTTGTAAATTTATATATAAACAATTTTTATTGAAACTTCATAGGGCAGGTCAATTGTAAAACGATTAAAATATTCAAGAGGAAGGATAAAAATTTAAATGAGGAAAAGGGAACCCGACCCAAACACGAAATTAACGAAACGTTTTTTTACATTCAAATATTTAGGATGTTTTTTTAATATTATAATTTTGTAAGCACTTGCTTTTTGGACGTGTATCTATAGCTATAGTTTATCTATAGAAGGCACTGATACTCCTCAATATACTTATATAGTCTTAGATATCTATTCTAAACTAATTATAAAATCGTTTGTCCTGTCGACTATCAACGCACAACCAAAACTACTAAGTTTAGAAAGCTTAAATTTGGAACATAAGTTTATTTTATAGCGTAATTTTAAGTATCAGCTAAGAAAGGATTTTTGAAAATTTTAACTCCGTGCGAAGCCAATGGGGTAGCTAGTATGATATAATGTAAAGCTCACGACAGATTGAACCTGTATACCTAATTTAAATGTAGTTGAGAAATTTACCATATTTGGCTTGCTTGAGCAGTGAGGCCAAAACTGCACAATTGGCAAGGCAGCCAACGCCGGCGACACACGTGATGTACACAATCAGGATAAGCGGCGGGAATAGCGGTTCGAGCGCAGACGCGACTTCGGACATGGCGTCGGCCGTCCGGGAACGTATAGGGATCAATGACTTCAGACGCTTCGTCACCCGCCGCCCGCCGCGCGCCTTTCCACGGTCCAAACTTTTTTTTCTTCACTTGTGAATCACTACATTCTGAACATGTGTATGTAACCAAGTCTCCAACTCGACGGGTATCTTCGGTAAATTAATTTTTCATAAATATTATAGGAATATAATGAGTACGCCTCGACACCGTGCTCTGCGCCATAATACTGGAGAAATTATATGACGATCGTGAACGCACATGGTCGTGCGAATATTTTATTAACTAGCCAAGTTTATTTTTGTGTGAGGGCTCTGTTGTTCCTTTTCCTTCCCATTCTCATCATTATTCGAACTGCGACTCGAAAACCTCTGTTGGCACGTTAAGGCAATGCGCTTCGAATGTGTTTTATAAGATATATCTATGGTATACCATAGACATAGCTACTATAATAATCTTCAAATATAAGTAAGGCACTATAATAATAATAATATTTTGGTTATAATAATAATATAATAACGGTTACTGTAGTCATATGGGCATATGACTACAGTAACCGCTCCGCTCCTTACAGAAGACACATAACAGAATAACGGCATAAGTGCTCTGTGCTGTTGTGTATCGATGAAATAGTAAGGAATACCCAAGCACCTTGTTCTTTGCTTATAGGCGACGGGAGCCACATACCATCATGTGTACGATCAGTCTGTCTGCTGTGCTTTACATTAAAAAAAACTAAAAGCATTACAAGTTACAAACGAAACCGTTTCATATTAGTTTTGCTATGGGTGGTAGCTAATTAAAAGTATACAACTCGCAATTGTACGTTATAACTAAATAACAAACATTCAATTTTTAAATTTTTTAACTGGAGTCTGGATAGACAGTATTTGGACTAATTACCGAAAAGGCTGAACCGATATTGGCGGAACTTTCGCTGTTAGGAAGGACTGTTCGGATATACTTAAGTTAAAAATTTAAAAACAGTTAAATTATTTATTTTTAATTTTTTGTAATGACAGGACACATTCCGCACTAAAAAACTGGGCAACCTGTCTGACAACAGTATAATCCTTTACGGAAGTCTACCCTAAAATAAACGCACAAGTTTGCTATTGTAAAACGGCGTATTTCTATTACGAAACGGTAGTAGTATTTTGACTTCAAAAAAGTGATCTTGTTATCCTATTTTTGAGAAATGAACGATATCATTGATAACGTAAAATCCGAATCGCCGGATTCGGTTTTGGTGAGATTCTATAAACAAAAATCTATATGTATTTACTCGTATAAGTATAACAATTTTACGTTAGTTTGTTCAAAACCTCAAATCTGAGAAAGTACATTATCGATCACCATTAAATTTTGCATACATGGTACCTTCCATCCAGAAAAAAGTATTGTTCGCGAGGAATCGTCTTAAATAAAAAATCAACGCCTGACAAGAATATATGAGCAATAAAGATCGAATAAATGTTTCAAAATCCAAAAAAGAGGCGCGGAATTATTTAATAAAAATTAATATATTACATCAAATTAGGTTTACAAGAAGTTACTGCACTATCATTCGTGCAAGAATAAAACTGTTAGCTTGAGGCTCGATCTCCACGACGCTGTAGATATTTTTATTGACTGCGGATCAGCATGAATATTTTTGGATAACTTCTCTGAACGCAAAATAATAACTGAATATTTCTAACACAAAAAATAATTGAATTGATACATAATTGTTCCATTATTATAAATTTGTATCAAAAATTAAATTTAAAAAAGATAATCAGTAAGGTTTGTGATAAAATGCCGAACTGCATATTAGATAGGACGTCGCCTACAGATCCTCAGTGTAATGCCTAGATCATGCCTAGATTCTCGAACACTGGGTCGAAATCTTTTCTACAAATTATCTAAGCTTTGCAGTTTTACGACGCCAGCCCCTAATGATAAAAAAATCCACTTATTTGTAACCGTTTTCCCTTTAAATTATCATAATACGTAATTATAATTTTAAAAAAAATACTCAAATCATCTGCAGGATATATGAAAGGGGATCAACATAATTATTTTTTAAATTATATTTATTTATATATATAAAAAAATTACTAATTTGCTGTTTAATATCGATGTTGTAACCGTGCGATTTGCTTAATAATCAATATTTTAAATAGCTAATTCTTAAGATAAATTTTAAGATCCACTATCTGAAGGCTCATCAAAAGAAAAATTTGAATTATACTTTATTTAATTTTTAAATATATATTTTCGAGATTTTCAAGTAGCGATAGCGACTCACCCTCAGCAGTCCCGTCAATTCAGTACAGAACAGTACAAAAATTCTAAAAACTATTTTTTTGACCTCGGTAACAACGTTACAAATTATAAGTACGACGTGTACAAATTGTTTTTTTGAAAAAATCTTTAATGTACAGTCATGGTTCGTTTACGATTTTATTATATGTATAGATTGTTAATGATTCTGCGCATACCTATAGGCTAAAATAAATTTTAGAAAGGCTTTTCGCATCATGTAGGTATACGCCGCTGCACGGTATTTGATGAACTTGGTACCTATACCGAATGGTGGAATAATAGAATATACTTGTATTATTCCATCCCAATAAAGTGTTGTTATACAATTGAAAATTTAATTGTGAGAGAATTTTATGCGAGCGAATTCTGTAGCTACTACCAGTAAAAATAAAGAAAAAAATATGGTACTTCATAATCCAAGGATCTATAATTTTCCAAAGTAGGACCTCAAGTATGTTTCAAAGCAGGGAACATTGCATTTCACAGTCATGAATTGGGGAGTCCAACCGCGGCACTGCCTCTCGTGTATGCCGAGGTTCCGAAAGGAAAGTCCTCCCTGCGCTGGACAGCCGTGACAGGTTGCGGATGTCATGTCACAACGTTCCCGCCACCCCGCCTATCTACCGCCGCGCTAGAAAGTCGTCGGGTTTTAAACCTATGTGAACTTGGCACCCGACCTGTTCGGATCCTGAATTTTGTTTTTCTATTCTATAGTATTTAGAATGTAGTTGATTGTAGTTCAAGTAATTTCGTTTGTAGTTGCGCTAAAATTTTTTTTAAAAGGACTTGAAAAAATGTCGGCGCCCGACTTTTGAAAAATATAAATTAAACGGTTGATTCTCGTTCAAAATCGTTTGTAGTTGATTGTAGTAAAAGAAATTTCGTTTGTAGTTGCTCCAAAAAAAAGTTAAGGGGACTTGAAAAAAATGTCGAAATTTTTTGTACAAAAATAGAAATTAAACAGTCGATTCAGGTTCAAAATCGTTTGTAGTTGATTGTAGTACAAGAAATTTCGTTTGTAGTTGCTCCAAAAAAAAGTTAAGGGGAATTGAAAAAAAATGTCGACATTTTTTGTACAAAAATAGAAATTAAACAGTCGATTCAGGTTCAAAATCGTTTGTAGTTGATTGTAGTAAAAGAAATTTCGTTTGTAGTTGCTCCAAGAAAAAGTTAAGGGGAATTGAAAAAATGTCGACATTTTTTGTAAAAAATAGAAATTAAACAGTCGATTCAGGTTCAAAATCGTTTGTAGTTGATTGTAGTAAAAGAAATTTCGTTTGTAGTTGCTCCAAAAAAAAGTTAAGGGGAATTGAAAAAATGTCGACATTTTTTGTACAAAAATAGAAATTAAACAGTCGATTCAGGTTCAAAATCGTTTGTAGTTGATTGTAGTAAAAGAAATTTCGTTTGTAGTTGCTCCAAAAAAAAGTTAAGAAGACTTGAAAAAAATGTCAACATTTTTTGTACAAAAATAGAAATTAAACAGTCGAATCGGGTTCAAAATCGTTTGTAGTTGATTGTAGTACAAGAAATTTCGTTTGTAGTTGCTCCAAAAAAAAGTTAAGGGGAATTGAAAAAAAATGTCGACATTTTTTGTACAAAAATAGAAATTAAACAGTCGATTCAGGTTCAAAATCGTTTGTAGTTGATTGTAGTAAAAGAAATTTCGTTTGTAGTTGCTCCAAAAAAAGTTAAGGGGACTTGAAAAATTTTGAACCTGAATCGACTGTTTAATTTATATTTTTGTACAAAAAATGTCCCCTTTTTTCAATTCCCCTTAACTTTTTTTTGGAGCAACTACAAACGAAATTTCTTGTACTACAATCAACTACAAACGATTTTGAACCTGAATCGACTGTTTAATTTCTATTTTTGTACAAAAAATGTCGACATTTTTTCAATTCCCCTTAACTTTTTTTTGGAGCAACTACAAACGAAATTTCTTTTACTACAATCAACTACAAACGATTTTGAACCTGAATCGACTGTTTAATTTCTATTTTTATACAAAAAATGTCCCCTTTTTTCAATTCCCCTTAACTTTTTTTTGGAGCAACTACAAACGAAATTTCTTTTACTACAATCAACTACAAACGATTTTGAACCTGAATCGACTGTTTAACTTCTATTTTTGTACAAAAAATGTTGACATTTTTTTCAAGTCCTCTTAACTTATTTTTGGAGCAACTACAAACGAAATTTCTTTTACTACAATCAACTACAAACGATTTTGAACCTGAATCGACTGTTTAATTTCTATTTTTGTACAAAAAATGTTGACATTTTTTTCAAGTCCTCTTAACTTTTTTTTGGAGCAACTACAAACAAAATTTCTTGTACTACAATCAACTACAAACGATTTTGAACCTGAATCGACTGTTTAATTTCTATTTTTGTACAAAAAATGTTGACATTTTTTTCAAGTCCTCTTAACTTTTTTTTGGAGCAACTACAAACGAAATTTCTTGTACTACAATCAACTACAAACGATTTTGAACCTGAATCGACTGTTTAATTTCTATTTTTGTACAAAAAATGTCCCCTTTTTTCAATTCCCCTTAACTTTTTTTTGGAGCAACTACAAACGAAATTTCTTGTACTACAATCAACTACAAACGATTTTGAACCTGAATCGACTGTTTAATTTCTATTTTTGTACAAAAAATGTTGACATTTTTTTCAAGTCCTCTTAACTTTTTTTTGGAGCAACTACAAACGAAATTTCTTGTACTACAATCAACTACAAACGATTTTGAACCTGAATCGACTGTTTAATTTCTATTTTTGTACAAAAAATTTCAACATTTTTTTTCAATTCCCCTTAACTTTTTTTTGGAGCAACTACAAACGAAATTTCTTGTACTACAATCAACTACAAACAATTTTGAACCTGAATCGACTGTTTAATTTCTATTTTTGTACAAAAAATGTTGACATTTTTTTCAAGTCCTCTTAACTTTTTTTTGGAGCAACTACAAACGAAATTTCTTGTACTACAATCAACTACAAACGATTTTGAACCTGAATCGACTGTTTAATTTCTATTTTTGTACAAAAAATTTCGACATTTTTTTTCAATTCCCCTTAACTTTTTTTTGGAGCAACTACAAACGAAATTTCTTGTACTACAATCAACTACAAACGATTTTGAACCTGAATCGACTGTTTAATTTCTATTTTTGTACAAAAAATGTCCCCTTTTTTCAATTCCCCTTAATTTTTTTTTGGAGCAACTACAAACGAAATTTCTTTTACTACAATCAACTACAAACAATTTTGAACCTGAATCGACTGTTTAATTTCTATTTTTGTACAAAAAATGTTGACATTTTTTTCAAGTCCTCTTAACTTTTTTTTGGAGCAACTACAAACGAAATTTCTTGTACTACAATAAACTACAAACGATTTTGAACCTGAATCGACTGTTTAATTTCTATTTTTGTACAAAAAATTTCGACATTTTTTTTCAATTCCCCTTAACTTTTTTTTGGAGCAACTACAAACGAAATTTCTTTTACTACAATCAACTACAAACGATTTTGAACCTGAATCGACTGTTTAACTTCTATTTTTGTACAAAAAATGTTGACATTTTTTTCAAGTCCTCTTAACTTTTTTTTGGAGCAACTACAAACGAAATTTCTTGTACTACATTCAACTACAAACGATTTTGAACCTGAATCGACTGTTTAACTTCTATTTTTGTACAAAAAATGTTGACATTTTTTTCAAGTCTTCTTAACTTTTTTTTGGAGCAACTACAAACGAAATTTCTTTTACTACAATCAACTACAAACGATTTTGAACCTGAATCGACTGTTTAATTTCTATTTTTGTACAAAAAATTTCGACATTTTTTTCAAGTCCCCTTAACTTTTTTTTGGAGCAACTACAAACGAAACTTCTTTTACTACAATCAACTACAAACGATTTTGAACGAGAATCAACCGTTTAATTTATATTTTTCAAAAGTCGGGCGCCGACATTTTTTCAAGTCCTTTTAAAAAAAAATTGGCGCAACTACAAACGAAATTTCTTGAACTACAATCAACTACATTCTAAATACTATAGAATAGAAAAACAAAATCAGGTTCCGAACAGGTTGGGTGCCAAGTTCACATAGGTGGGTTTTAACCGGTATGAATTAGGCATAAACACTCAGTGTCCCCTACCTTGCCTGATGTAAGGATTTCTCAACGTTAAAAAAAGGCTTATCCCTATCCCTATCCTTATCCTTATCCCTTCCTATTTCATTATCCTTAATCCTACTAAGGTCAGCAGTGCACTTGCAGCACCTGTGGCGTTGCTTGTGTTAATAAGTGACGATAGTCACCTACCATCAGATTGATCGTCAAATGAAATGTGTTGCGTCGCGTTGACCGTCAACCTGTCTGAAGACATTTACAAAGAAAAGTGGATATTGGCAGTGTGGTCAATTAATTAGTCATTTGAGAAGTATACGTTCTTAACTGGTTATGTAAAAATTTCAACAAAAATCTTTGTATTCTATTAAAGTATCCACAACTGTCGTAGACAATTAAAGAAATTTATTCGAGTGACTGCGCAAAGAGAAAAATTATTAATCGGTTGAGACCTCGTTCGCATGTCTGCTCAAAGTTCACGTCGTTGTTATTATTATAAAACTTTTTATTTTATTGTTGTTATAAAAAAAAACAAAGAAACAAAATGAATAAGCAAGACTTTCTGTTCTATTCATTAATTTAATTTATATATTTTCTAAAAACCATGAAATAAATTATTTTATTAATTATAACTAGCTGATCCCGGCCATATGCTTCGTTGCGGGGTATTGGATATTGCATATATTTTTTTTCTAAAATAAAATTAGTCTAAGATATTATAACATCAGGTATAATATCTGTCAGTAAAAGTGCCGCCAAAATCGGTCCACCAATTTCGGAACCGGAAAATACTAACAGTTTTTTTTTTAAAATTGTACAATTTTATATAGGTATATATTTAGTAACAGTATTTTGACATTATAAACAGACACTTTTATCACTATAGATTTACATGATTAATTTTGTTGAAATTAGCATATAATTAATAAGCAAATAATCCTACTATTTTTTTAATACGCCTCCAAATTGGCGCGGTTGCAATGTTTTTCTGCAAATTTTATACAAAAATTGGCTCTTTCCATTAGTGAAAATCGTTTTCACTAAAGAATCCGTTGGGTGGTTTAGATGAAGTTAGAAGTTACTGAACGAACTGAAGCGGTTAACGAATTTATTTTATAATATGCATATATACATAGAAGCTGTATATATAATTATAAATATAATATATTTAGTTATAGGTAATTATAAATACTGCTTTGCTGAGATTTTATAGATAGGCACACGCGATGTCTGATAAGTTCGGTCGTAACGGAAGACGCCAGTGGCCACTTGAATAACGGTGTGACTAAGTAATCTTAGTCATCACTCCACCAAACCGCAACCTGAAAATACTTACACATAAATACGTACTACCTAATGAGTAATGACAGGCGTTATGCCGTTACGTTGCATGCTATCGTTATTGCATGTGCACCTTTATTAACGTAAGAAAAGAAAACGAGTGAAACCAAGTAGGTTTGTAGGCTTCGATGAATGAGATGAAACATCTGTGGCCCGTGTATATATTATATACCTAAGTACATATTTAAATGAAGGCGAAGTAGTGTTATAAAAACTTAAACAAATGTCCACTTTATGAAGGTATAACCATCTGTATTAATTTTATAAAAGTATTTTAATAGTAAGTGTCTTTGCTAGTTATTACATATAGCAAGCAAGAGATTCTTGAGAGATAAAAGTATGATAAATCGTACGTTAAAAGCATTTAATTTGAAAATACAAAATACGGCATATTTTAAAAATAGCTAAAAATAGCGAACTCGGTAAGCAAGTATTAGGTATATTGAAGGAGTAATTTGAACTTAAGAATTAAAAATATTAAATATTTTTAAGGGCGAAGCCGGGGGCTAGGCCCGCCCCCGGCTTCGCCCGGTGTGCAATTTTTATATACCCTAAAACATTCCCCGTTCATCCCTCTTTCCATTAGCGAAAACCGAATTAAAATCGGTCTACCCGTTCACGCGTGATGCAGTGACCAGGAGAAATAGGGATTCATTTTTATATATAAGATGAATTAAAAAAACAAATATTTGCCTTTTACAATTATAAAATACAAAGTATTTCAAATAAAATAGAAAAAAGGTTTTTGAAAAAAGTATTTCAAATGCAAAATAAAAATAGGTATCTATATCTATACTAATACTAGCTGACCCAGCAGACGTTGTCCTGTCAGCACCCGAAAATAATTTCGTAACCCGATTTTGGCGCCACCTATCGGGTCCAATTTTATTTTCAAACCATATGTTAACTTCACGTCAATGAATGACGGTTAAATTATTTGAATATTCTTCAAACAAAAATACTAAAATCGCGACTAATAAATGGAGGTGAAAAACACTTTACGACCTATTCTCATACCTACCAAATGAACAAAAAAAAAATCATAAAAATCGGTCCAGCCCTTTCGGAGGAGTATTGTTACAAACACTATGACACGAGAATTTTATATATTAGATTATAAAGAGATAAAGTTTGTATGTAGGAGGTAATCTTAGAAACTATTCATCCGATTAAAAAAATCTTTCACCGATAGAATAGAATTTCAGAATGGACGTAGACAAAATATGCCACTCGGTGACGAGCTATCTAAAAATAAAGATCCAACACTGGACAAAATTATAATGTCAGCCGTCAATGTGTCAGGCGTTAACTCATTGCTAAAGCCCCGTAAGAGCTTTAGCAATGGTTACATCATCTCGGAGTCTGCCCTAGTAGCAGATATGCTAACCCTAAGTATACCGACCGCCTGTTTTCTTCGAAGAAACTTTTTTATAAGGAAGGACAATTTTATTCTTTAGATAGTTTCGCTTTCTGCTACCGGCAGTTTTAAACTCTGCACATTTTTATACATCTTTTTATAAGTGTTCCAAAGATAAAAGAGCGGTATTATGCGGGTGTTGAGTTGTGTCTTCTACTTAAGTGTTTAAGTTACTGATAAGTCGTTGTCAAATGATGTTACCGGAAATGCACAAGTTTAAGTAGGTGCATACTTAAATGAATGCATTAGAATTGTTTTTTTTTTTTCTAAAATATAATCTATTGAAAAAATTTAGTTTTGTAAAATTAAGTTCAATTGAGTATCGGTGAAAGCAAAAGGGTTGATTTGTTAATACAGCTACAATATTCAATCAAATTGTAAATTCAATTTTTTTAGCGGTATTCTATATACCTACTTATGTATGTATGCTGTTATGTTGATGAGTTTTAATGTGTGATTAAGGGATACGAGATAGAGTCCGTAATTCCTTTCCACACCTTGGTCCTTATTGCATCTTCCTTCCGGCTATAAGTTTATAAGCTCGCTTAAAGGAGATGAGGCGCATTTTTTTTAGTAATAATAAGAAGAAGATACAAGTAGAGTGAAAATAAAGGCCATGAATAAAGAAGATTATTAATTCTAAATCTAATGCAACATTATCAATACATATTAAATATATTTTGTCGTAGCATAATCGCTTGGTAACTTATACTTATTAACTACTATTTTTTTATAAACTTATACATAGTTTGAAGGCACTCAAGCGATTCTGGTAGGTTTTGATACCAGTGCGTGGATTTTTAAATGAACGACGACCCCTTGGTCTTAAGGTACTTTCTTTAACGTTTTGTCTCAGAGGTCCCGGGATCGATTCCCCGCGTCGCGTTAAGCCTTTTCATAAAGGTAGCTGACGCAATTGAATCCCAATAGTCATTAGTCATCTATCAACAAGTGCATCTAAAAAATTACTAATAAATAAATTTTTGAAACCAATTTTTCATTACTACTTAAGAATTATCATATACCTATCACGTACAAGGATCTCACTGCGTTCGGCTTAATATGCTTTTCCGTAACACCATGAATATATTTTTATGAAGCATTTCTGTACTTAAAAAGTGATTTTCATATTATTCGGAAGCGATGTCGGTTGCGTGTTAGCGCCTGGTTAGCGAGTTGAGGTCACGGGTCGACAATGTTCGTTTGTTTTGTTTTGCGGAAGCCGATGGACGTTGGGTTGCTGGTTCGAATGATGGATGACTCGCGACAATGCTCCTCCGGGGACGAGTGTAGGCGGTGTCTTGACAGCCTAAAATCTGCACTTTCCTTCGACTTTCTCTCGGAGGTGCGCTCGGGGACTCGCAATGGTTATTCGGTAGCTGACGCCGCATAAGTGTACGCGTTCTAATCGCGGCACAAAAAAATTGGTACCGCGACTTACGCGTCGACGCAGTGGATCGTGCCTTTTACATATTATTCAAATCACCTGCATCTTCCTTCCGGCTATAAGTTTATAAGCTGGCGTAAAGGAGGTGACGCGCATTTTTTTTCAATAAGTGACTGCAATGCGAGTGTAAAGCATGACGCTGAGAACTGAAATAGTGACATTGACAATTCTGTTCGCGCTACGAACCGGTGCGCCTGCACATTTTCCCGTAAGTAAAGCTTTTTTGGGCGGGCGGAATTAGTTGAATTTGCACTACACAGTTATTAATATTTATCTGACTTGGTAGGTGCTTAACATTGAATTAAAATAATAATACTCTCTCGCTCTGTGTAATGATAACCTTGATGATTTAAAAGTCGTAAATTGGAGATGTGAGAAGTGAAGATGTTTTCATTTTATTGTAAACAAATCAATGTTTTTAAGTTAATCGCATAGCATAGAAACATTTTAGATAATTAAGAACACGACAAAATACATTAAAATGTAATTAAAATATACTTAAATTTTTAGTTATTTCAATGTGTATTTGTAAATTTACTGTAAATTTTGATGGATATGATATTTGCAATAAATTATTATTTAATTCATAAATTATTATTGACGCTCAAGATCAAATAGGAAAACATTTTTAAGAAAAAGGTCTATTATTACAATACAAATTATATACATAGTTTAAACTTATTATAGAAGAAAAAGTTAAAGGGTTTATTTTATTAGTTGGTTACTTATGGACAAAAAGCTATATATTTTTATACAATATATTTTCGTTACGCTTATATTAAAGAACCAATGTTACATTCCTCGCTCCCTGTCTGTTAAGTCTCTGTTTATATTTCAATTCTTCTTTATAAAATAACCGATAGATTGAATGGTGTTTATAAATATAATTTAATAAATTCTTCCGAAAGGCTTATAAATAAGCCTTTTCAGTTACTACTCGCGTGCGAAGCCGGTGCAGTCAGCCAGTGTTAGTATAATTAAATTTACATCTTTTCTACTTACTTTTATGGCCTAGTACATATTGAAACGTATATAATATGACAATGGTTTATAAGTCCGCTTGTAGTTGGACATCGATATCCTGTCGATTATTTGTTTGTCTTGTTTACAAAATATATTTTGTCAATAAAATATACATTTATCGTATTCTTTTGCTTTCGTTCATTTGCCAGGTTTTATTCGTGTTATCATGCGCGTAGCTTTATAAAAATATAGCCTATACTATCATTATATATAAACTATAAGGCCTATTGTATATTATTTCATCAATATCCATATTTACAAATTTTATTATATTAGTAGGATTGCAATGACAATAAAAAAAATTATCAAGCGCTTGGATATGTCTTTAATATTTTCGGATAATTTACAATCCATATACAAAAAAGAGAACTTAATTTAGCATTATTAACAACAAAAAAAATACGAAAATAAAAATAAATTTAAAATTAAAATGAAATCTTAATATCTCTGGACATCCCGACCCCAGGGCATCCATCTAGCAGCATGCAGCCGAATCCAACGCCCCAGTATCGGAGAGTCCCACCCATCAATGATGAGGTGTTATTCTTTATTGAGGTGAATGAAGCGCGTTGGGACCTTACGGGCCCAGTGTCTCAAAGCTTAAAAAATTAAACTTGTAGTTGACAAGATGGATTGGAAACCCAAACACTTTCGCTTAAAGCCAAAATAACTCGATCGATTCTGTGTTCAAACCTATCATTTCATTTTAACAATTACATTACATAACAAAGTTGAGGTAACGCGAAAATTAGATGGTGCTCGATTCGTTGTTGTACTGGATCACGTATTGACGAATTGTTACACAACCGCGAACGCACCGTATACCTACATTTTTTCCCCAACGGTTCTGGCGAATGATTCATGACGATCGCATAATGGTTCCCGCGCCGGGGGACTCGCTCATTGAATTGCGTGTAATTGAGATCGATCAGACCACTTTCAAACGAATAACAATCGAATTGGAAAATTAAAGTAATAATTTCTATGATACAATCCCGATTCACTTTCCGGCGACAAATATTTACACAACAGTCGTCTGTTAAAGAAGAGAATGAAAAATAAACAGTTTTACTTTCCCCTTTCGTTGCATTCGATAATGTAAGACATGGGTGTTTAGCTGACTCACACGTGCGTTGGTTTCGGTTTCACTCGCTTCCATCACTATGTCAGACTTGTCGAAATACTATTAGTACCTCTAACATGAAAAGAAATATCAACCTACCTATTAGTACGAGTAAAGAAGTTACATACATGTTATTAAAGCTCAGGCCACACTGGGAGCGATGCGATTTGCTGAGCTCATATGAGCTAATAGTCCAGGAAAATTTAATAACAAATCAAAATTTAAGTCCCTCAGGAGCATTTTTGGTATAAGCTTCTAGAAGATATGTAATATCGACGACTGAAAGAACACAAAAAAATTAAAATAGGCGTTTTTTTCCAAATTATACAAATATTAACATTATTTACAAACTACTCTATATTATTTACTAACCTTTTGTATAATTTTAAAATAACATCTTTTATTTTTATTATTTTATATTATTTATAATATTTTTTACCTCTTCTACAGATGAAATGAAAAAATTCTTTCACCCCATCGATATTTCATATCTTCTAGAAAATTATGTTTATCAAAAATGGCTTTAAGCTGGATTTTAAGCTAGGTGGGTTCTCACCGGACACGAACGCTGCAGCAGGTATGTGCGTGGCCCTTTCTTCACCCCCCGCTTCACTTTATTTCGCTTCATTGGGATCATAGTTTTCGCCAACTTGCAAGTTTGGATAGCAAGTTCAGTTCAGAGTAGTAGTTCGCTGTATTATGGACCTATTTGAAAAGATGCGGCAGCGATATGAAAGATACGAAACGGACTTAGTTTCGCTTCGCTTCGCTGCCAGTGTGGCCTGCGCTTATACTTACGACGATCATTAATCAAGAGTTGAAGTGAAAAGCTTGTGAAGAAAATATGTTTATGCAGTCTTGTTTATGTTTATGCAATCAAAATATTTATCATTAACAAAAATTATAACAAATATTATATGTTATTATTATAACATATTATAATAAATAATAATATGTTATGATAATGTTTTTCATTTCTGTAGAGCCCATTTACCTATCCCCTCCCAATACCTTATCCTTAATCCTATTGTAATCGGCAGCGCACTTGCAGCAGCTTTGGCGTTGCTTGTTTTATAGGCGACGGTAGCCCCTACCATTAAATGGACCGTCAGCCTGTCTGCTGATCTTAACATAAAAAACACTGAATTTAATGAATTTCCGTGGTTTTTTTGTTATCTATTTTTAATAAGTTAAATTCTAATAAATATTTTTAATACTTATTTATTAAAAAAAGGTTAAAAAAACTACTGTTTTATTATTTACTAGTGACCCGCCCCCGGCATCGCTCGGGATGCAATTTTTGTATATAGGAACATTCCCCATTTATCCCTCTTTCCATTAGTCAAAATCGAATTAAAATCGGTCTACCCGTTCAGGCGTGATGCCGTGACCAAGGGAAATGGGGATTCATTTTTATATATAGAGATTATTATAGGTTAAAACATAAGGTATCTATAAATCGATAGGTACCTTTATGTATATGTATATAGATCGATTAAAGATATATTATTATTGAATTTTATTCACAATTACTAATTTTTTTATTACCGCAAGGCAACAGTCCGGCTGTGATGACGCGGTCTTGCACGCGAATCGCCCACAAAAACGGCTTTGCTATATCTACTTCTCAGGCCTTGTCACTCGTCCCCAACTTGACCCCGTTCATTATAATATTTATCACTAAGTGTCACTGGCTCGTTGAGTCAAGATCATTTCGGCCTGTTCCTGATACCCACATTGATTGTATTGTCAAATAAACACACCTAATTGTCGTGGGTGAGTAATCTTCGCGTGAGTTATTTCTAACTTCAATTTAATGGATTAGCTTCTGTGTAGGTATTAAAAAACGAATTTAGAAATCGAATTTGCCGTCGCTTTTTTAGGTTAATGCCAAATAAATTAATTTCTTCCGGCTGTGAATTTTTTAACGTAGATACTACACCTTACTATGTTATTAAAAATAATGAGGGACGCTTAATTTAAAATGGGTTTCAATACCTTTAGAAGTAAAGTAGCGCCTTCTATTTTTCTCTGATCTACACGATTGATCACATTTTTATGAACCATAAATTACATTATTTCCACAATTTCACTTAAAAATAACTTGAGAAAAGATCAAATATGTACTCGTAGGTATTTTATCTGCATTAATATTAGGGGAAAGATTTTTTTGCATGTTTGTTTGTACCTAACGTATAAACATAACAACTACAAGCTTAACTGATTTTAAAAATTCTGTCACCTATACAAAGTTGTAGGGTAACACGGGTCTGTATTTTATTAAAAAAATATATATAATAATCTAACCTAAGGTATCAAAAATTTGATGCGAAAACCATTGCTGATAGATGAAATAATGTAATATATATTTTATAATACTCATCATAATCCATAAAAAAGTTTGGGAGGTTAATATTTATAGTTAATAATCGTTTTTTTTGTTCTAATTAGTCAATGAAAAGGCGATTATAAATGACATTCGTATAATGATATTAATCCTTATCCTACATGTAAATTCATCTTTAAATTATACGAATCGGAGCTTTCGTTTAGTTAGAAGTTACGAAGGATTTAAATTTTAAGAGTAAAAAAAATGCTGCAGTGTGAGCATTTTTTTACTCTTACATTTAGTCTATTAATTACTTACACATTAAATTTTTTGTTTAGTTAATAATATTCATTTTGTTAAATATAAAAAAAATGTCCACCCTTGTGAAGCCGGGAGCGGATCGGTAGTGTAGATGTTATTTACTTTTCGGAAACTAAGTACTAAAAACTAAATACTTTTTTAAAATGTTATTGTAATAATTATGACAGTTGTAATGTCAGGGCACAATGCATTTTGCAATCATAAACAGGAGGCAGTAATCATAACACGACAATAATCAATTCCTTCGTAAATGCTGTATTTAGACTCATGAGTAAAGGATGCCAGAGCCCATTTCCCTATCCTAAACTTTTCCCTTGCCCCTTAAACTGACAGGATCAAGAGTGTACTTACATTCCACGGACAGTGTCCACTAGGGACAGACTAGCAACAGTTTGTACCGTTTCTAATGAAATACAACCTTGAAAGGAAATATAAAATTTGTTGGATCTCAAATATATGAAAGATATTATTATTATGTATGTGTGTCAGCTCCGACGCACGACTGGAATTTATACTTCTTAAGTATGATTGTCTTTGACTAATGCACTTGACTTGTCTTGCAATAGGAAAAGAGGGTAAAATAGAATTAGATGAAGCGGCGACATCTATTGGATTTGGGTAGAACTGGTTAGAAGAACATAACGTTTGTATTAATTTTACTCTTCACAAAATTTCCACAGCGGGGGCCTTATATGAAAATCGTATATTAAAGATTTTTTTATGTTAAGTATGGTAGACAGGTTGACGGTCCACTTGTTGGTAGGTGGCTACCGTCGCCTATAACACAAGCAACGCCAAAGCTGCCGCAAGTGCGCTGCCGACTACAGTAGGATTAAGAATAAGGGACTAGGAGATAGGGAAATGGGCTCTGGCATCCTTTACTCACTCACCGAAACACACCTCTTCTGTAAGGGGGTGGTTACTGCCGCCAGACGGGCTGCCCAAATGATTGCAAAAACGCAGTGTGCCACTACTTTCCAAATCCAGACCAGAGTCTTTGAAAAGTTCATTTTTCAAAGTTGACCTTGCAGGGAATCGAACTCGGGAACCCTAGAACAGAGCGTTAAGGCAAGCATACTAAGCACTCATCCAAAAGGCTCGTCAAAAAATTAATTCTAAAAAAACATGAATAGGTTTACTTAATGACAATTAATATCTACTTAATTGTCATGGCATAATATACTTTAATGTCGAAGAATTTTTAAAGTTGTAAAGAGACGTCGAGGGAATAAAACCTCCGTCAGCCTTTCGTCGTCGGCGCCGTCGTGAAGAAATTAGAATGGCGATAGAGTAGAGATGAATCACTGCCCATATGATTTTAATTAAATTTAATTAAATTTAATATAATTATAGCAATAACCTGCAACATTTTAGCACATTATACACCTTTTTATCATTAAAAATATCACTAATATGTCGACGTATATTTTTTCCATTATTATTTACGTTTTCTTTAAACTAGATTTTAAATTATAACTACGCCTCTATTTTAAAACTAATTAAGACAATTTTATTTACCTCCTCGTGTAGTAACTGTGACTAGAAAATTGGTCATTTTGAAAAAATGAGAATTAATCTCGCCTTAATAAGTAAGTTATTTCAGGAAGTGCTGTCATTGCACGGATGGTGGAGTGAAAACGCGGATGGCTCGGATACCTCCTCGGACAAAGTTAGCGACACGGAGAGCGCAGATGTGCAAGTCGTCTATCTGCCCGCCTTATTGCCGCGCGAGGCGCAGTTAGCGTCCGACAGGCAATACGATGACATACCTTTACCGTACAGTTTCGATGCTTTCGGAAGGTAAGATTCGATTCAATCTTCATGTACAGTCGACGGCAAAACTGATTAACGGTCAAACAAATGACAATATTCGTAGACAGTATTGTAATATAAAATTGTATTATTATTTTTTTTAGAAATTTTGAGCTCCAACTGGTGCCAAATCGTCGTCTCGTGTCGCCCAGTTTCAGTGTTTGGTCTGATCAGGGTCAGGATACACCACTATCTACGGTCGATGCGACTTGTCACTTTTTGCATTCTGGCCCAGGCACAGTCGCTGCATTTTCATCGTGCAAAGATCGAGCTCTGGTAAGTAATCCATCGACTAAATGGACCTGGAACTGTTTAGTCTACGTACACAATATCCTAACTTATGTTAATTAATAAATTATAGTAAAGGTATAGCTGTAAAGGTACTTAACCCCTATTTTTTATTTTTTATAAATATTTACTGTATTTTGTAGATAGACTGACCGTCTAATTGGTGGCTACCGTAACCAATAACAAAAGGAACACCTTAGGAATTGAGCTGCCGAGTCTAATACGACTAAGGATCAGGGATTAGCAAGGTATAGATACGGAATTAGGCTCTGGCATACCTTACTTACTCACCGAAATTTCCGGGGAATTTCCTAGTCAGTTAGGACTTTAATTTATTTATTAAAAACTTTATGTACAGAAGACTAGGCTGCCTGCCTACTCTATGCATAGGTAAATAAGGTACAAGTGAATTTGTAACCAATATCATTTTTTACATTAAGTATGTGTCATCTAAAAAGCTCCTAGAAATAAATGTGGGCCAAATATTCGCTATCAAAAAAATCCGTTAGAATTATTAGTAATGTGAGGGACACTCACCAACAAACCGTTGGTTCTGGCGAACCTTAACACGAGTCCGTTGTAAAGCATGAAAGTCATTATTTAAAAAAAAATTGTTAGTTATCGTAGATATCGTTAATCGTTATGTCTTAGAAACTACTTATAATACATATGGAGTTTTATTTGTTGCTGTTCACTTTTGTACAAAAAAATTAAGACTTTTATTTTGCAATATTTTATGAGTATAAAGTTTTTTTTTTAATCATAAAAGATTGTAATATAAAACTTTGATTGTGTAAGCACAAAAGTTGAGAGAGCGACAAAGAAATCTCCATTATTCTAAGTACTTTACCATACAATATAACTTCTAAGATATTCCGATCGGTAATTTAATAAGTAAAACACTCTGAAAGGTTTGAGACATTACATTATGTCTCAAACCTTTCAACTTACTTATTGTGTGAAATTTGTAAAAATGTAGAATTTGTAAGGATTAATCAATCGCCCATAAACATTTCAGCATGGGCTTATAGTGGCTGACAACTCAACGTACGAAGTGCGACCTTTGCCTCTCGGGGGTGGTCGTGCAGAGAGTGGAGGTGACCGCACCCCTCACGTTATTCGCAGGGCTACGTCACCTCCGATACCATTGGACGATGCGCGACCATTACACCTGTTGCGGCAGCAGCTGCGTACGCGCAGGCCACGATACAAGCTGCAAGTGAAGCCTGGACCGCCCAACTACACCATAGAGATCGCTCTATTCTTGGATGAAGCTGCCTATAAAATATTCCATCCTCATTTCAATTACAATGAAGCAGATTTGCGTGATATGTTACTTGCATATATAAACGGGGTGAGTTTTTAACCATCTTTTAACTAATTAACTTTGTGTGGTATGGCGTTTGCTTTCTGCAGACTATATATATTTTCTTTTCGCTACAACTAACTACTCATACAACATATTTAATTTATCCTTCCTTCACTTGCACCAAACTCGTAAACACCGATGCTGTATTATTTTGTTCGCTATACGTTTCTCTGCCTGACTCTGCCTAAAGAATTCTGAGGAGACCGAAACAGGTGGAAATATGAAGGGTGCATTAACATCTCCCAACCAAACTCTCTTGATTTTTTCTGAGTAGCTAAATATGTGTGTGGTCTAGCGTTGTGTGATGAATGATCCCTTTCTATGGATCAATTTCGGCCGCTCTCGCTCAACTTCTTGCTTTAATCTCATCAGTTGTTCGCAGTAGAGATCCTAATCGATGGTTCTGCCCGGTGGTAAAAGTTCACAATGAACAATGCCTTCCCAATCCCACCATACACACAGCATCACCCGGGGTTTGGCACAGTCTGTGAAGCCTGACCGACCTCTGACCACGACCTTCTTCGCACGTTCTTGTCGTACGTGATCCACTTTCATCACCAGTTATCAATCTATTCAAAAACGGTTCGGTTTCATTACGTCTCAATAAAGAATCGAAAATGAGTACACGATTCATAAGGTTTCTTTCAGTGAACTCGTGTGGCACCCAAATATCGAGCTAATTTGTGTACTCAGCTTTTTTCAAATGGGTGAAAACTGTTTTGTGGTCAATTCCCAGTTCTTCAGCTATATCGTAACTACTGATATGCTGATCTTGCTCCTCTTTTTCAAAAATGGCGTCCATTTTATCAGTAACAGGGCGACCAGAGCGAGGTGCATCTTTGACATCAATGCTTAAACCAACTTTGTGCTATTTTTGTTGACACTTCATTAGGTCCATAAACGTCACAAAAAAATTTCGCGATTTGCGTTGCATTTTTCCTTTTTTTGTAATAAAATTTTAAAATGTATGGAATTTCTTCATTAGATTCACTCATTTTGTCAAAAAGAAAAAGAAATAAAAAATAGCTGGAAACAACATTGTACTAATTTATTTCTTTTTTGAAATGTAACCTTTTTAATGTTGTCAAAACCAGCCAGATACAAATAGAATAGCCAAAGAGATTTTATTACAAGTTTATACATACTATATATACGCGAAAAACTTTTTCTTCGACCTAATATTAATTTTCCATAAAAAATATTGTATAAACATTTGAGAAAACAAAACTACCTACAAAAACAGGAGACACCAACATAATTAGGAGCTAAACTAAAACAAAATAATTGTTAAACTAAACTGTCATGGGTTACCGACATAAGCCAGAGGATCAGTAATTTGAAGTGGTAGTGGGCAGGACACATAGTACAGAGAATTGACTGCGGCCGGGGCTGGAAGGTTCTCGAGTTGAGGCCACGGACCGGCAAGAGCAGCGTAGGTGAGAGCACAAGGTGGACAGATGTGATAAGAACCGTGTGTCGACGCTGGATTGAGGTTGCTTCTGACCGGTCCTATTGGAAAATTGTCGGGGAAGTCTATGTCTAGCAGTGGACGTCTTGCGGCTGAGATGATGATGTTGAAACTGTCATTGGAGTGAACGTCATCAACGTCAAAATATTATAGGCGTGAGTTAGGCTTCATATAGCAGTGTTATTAATATTTTTGCTTTTTAATGCACAACATAATGTGCAAACGGACTGTCACACTCCGCATAGAATCACTTAAACACTCTGAAGCAAGCGATCATGACCCTCTTGCGTTGTATGGAGACCACCGAACGGTATACGTTTTTACTAATTTGTTGGGGATGATCAATGTTTTATACCCGCCATGCAGACTTTATAGTTGTGGACAAATTAAAATACATATTTATTATTAAATACTATAATAAAAGCTGATGCTACCTTCTCTTGGGAAAAACATATTGAATGCGTAGGTAATAAAGTGAGAATTGTATTGGGTAAATTCTACCACTTAAGACACCAAAACGCTCTGGTTGAGTTAAAATTGAGTTACGTCCTTGACTTTTATTCAAAAATTTGTTTCTAGAAATCTTTGTCAAAAATTTCAGGTACAAGCTCTTTATCAGCACTCTTCATTGGGAACTCACATCCAGTTGTCCTTGGTGCGGCTTACACTTTTGCGTCAACAACCGTCATCCTTGTCGTCTCACGCCGAACGTGGTCGTCTTCTGGACTCGTTTTGTGCTTATCAACGGACTCTCAACATCGAAGATGATGACGACCCACAACATTGGGATATGGCTTTACTACTATCTGGGTAAAGTATGATTATTATACGTTACTTACGTGAGGTATTTACAGGTGTATCTTAGAGAAAATAATTAATCCAGAATTGTTGTCTAATAAAAGTATTACAGTGGTAGTCCATCTAGTCGCAATAACTCAAAGCAGGACAACATAACTGAGCCAAGGCCCTATCCGTAGCCTTGTTCACTTCTCTTGTAAAATTTAGTCCTATTTTTTTCCAACAATTTTAGATAGAACGAAGGTTACCAATAGTAGTATTACCAACACTGATCCACAATACAATACATACAAATCCACAATCCATACAACAATGCACATACAACGAGCCCGCTGGATGAGTGGTTAGGGTGCTTGCCTTAACGCTCTGTTCTAGGGTTCCCGGGTTCGATTCCCGGCAGGGTCAACTTTGAAAAATCAACTTTTCAAATTTGGCTCTGGTCTGGATTTGGAAAGTAGTGGCAGGGTACACTGCGTTTCGCAGTCATTTGGGCAGCCCGTCTGGCGGCAGTAACCATCACGCCCTTACAGAAGACCACCGTGAAATAACAGCACGTGTGCTGTTGTGTTTCGGTGAGTGAGTAAAGGATGCCAGAGCCAATTTCCCTATCCACTCCTAATCCCTTATCCTTAATCCTACTGCAGTCGGTAGCGTACTTGTAGCAGTTTAGGCGTTGCTTGTGTTATAGGCGACGGTAGCCACCTACCATCAAGTGGACCGTCAGCGTCAGCTTGCCTGCCGACCTTAACATAAAAAAAAATTGATGCAACATGTTCTTTGACTTCATCATCATCACAAGCCAAAGCGTCAGGGCCACCACACTCAATCCTTTCGCCGTCTGCATTCATCCATTCATCAACTCATTATCTTGAGATCATCGATTCAGCGAGCAGGCGGTCGGTTCACGGGGTGAATTTACTGTGGTCTCCTTTCCAAGAATCATCTTCGCCAACGCCAATCTGCTGCACGACAGATTTATCCCACTCATTCCCACTTCAGATTACTGATTCATTGGGCTTTGTCGATCCGATCACCTTGGTTCTCTGAAGAATGTTCAATTTTGGGATCAAATTTCTCAGAGAAATTCCAAGAATTTCTCTCTCCGTAGCTCGCTGAGCGACTTGCAACGATACATTGCGCCAGTGTCCACGTTGTAGCACCACATGTCAAAACTAACAATACGTACCTATTAGTTATAGACTGAAGGTCTTAACTTAACTTTTTAACTCTTTTTGCACATTTTCATTTAATAATTTTAAGTCTACACAAAATAAAAAAGGGGAATTAGTCGTCAAAAATAAAGTGCACATAAAATAACTGGATATAAGGTTCACAATCGTTACGTTTATTTCATTTTTCATAAAATCCTGACAGGTTTTGGAAAGAAAATTAGCAATTTGGAAAGACCCGTGAAGTTCTGTCAATCCGCAGTTCTAAGCCATTTTATATTTACTTTTATATATTATAGTATGTATATATAGTATATAGTATGTATATATGTATATATAGTATATAGTATATTTATATATAGTATGGATATAAAAAATTATGTATATATAATATAATTTTTCAGATTAGACTTCTACTCGGATGACGGCGGTCGTCGGAGCGGAGTGACGATGGGTCTGGCTCCGGTCGGAGGCGTCTGCTTGCCGGCGCACGCGTGCGTCGTCGCCGAGTTTGGAACTAACGATGTCTTGGGGCGCCCCTATCCCTCAGCCGGGTTCACCTCCGTATACATACTTGCTCACGAGATCGGACACAAGTTAGTTAATAAATTTACAGGTTTCACCTAACGTTCATATTATTTTCTTTAATAATAGTTGCTTGTCTTAATAGGCGGTACTGGCCACCTGCCATTAAGTGAACCGTCGACCAGCCTGCCGATCTTTTCATTGAAAAAAATTCCAAAAATAACTTGTTTTAAAATTGCCTTCTAAGTGTAAAAGAAAGAGGTTGGCAAATTGCTAGGCCAAGCCTCTGAAGCAATACACCCGATGAGTGACGTATAAATTCGTATTGCATGCAATGGCATTTTGTCCAAATACTGCGCTAGATACACTTAATTTTTATTAAAAATCTTCCCGAAAACTATTTTTTTCAAAATACGTAAAATTTGTTGTCTTTAAGTACCTACATATTGTAGTAATAAAATAGTAGAACCATGGTGTTAACTGAAATTGAGAGGGAGCGATAAAAAAAATATGAAAAATTTTATAACATTTTCTCTATCTGTTTGTCCGAAGTCACTGAACGGATTTACATATCGTTTTCATAAGAAGATTAAGTTTAGCCTGTAGCAACATTTAAGCTCGTACAGGGCACCCTGTACTAACGAGTAATAATGAAACACGTAGTATGGAATTGGTAAGCGGCTCCCGTTGTTTGTTTCATCGAAATCTGATATCGTAAACCAAAATTATCGCCATTTTAACTATAATATAATGTAATACCTAAGTACTAATATCATAAAGACGTAAACTAATTAAAATATTTTTAATAAAACATAAATTATAACATAAATTATATCAAAATTAATTATATCAAAATATCAAAATTATCAAAATTAAATTGAAAATTTATGGTTATTACTTAGGTACGTCAAGATAGATCTGTCACATTTTAAAATTTAATTAAACTAATATTTATACTATAATTTCAAATTCACTCGATTACTATATACATATAAATTGTACAGCAAACTGTTAGGCGTCGGATTTTTCTTGCAAGTCTTAAGATTGAACAAATATTAACTCCAAACATAAATCAACATACAAAATCATCTGTTTCTCTTTATAATATTACTAGAGCTACATGCCCTAGCTTCGCCCGGGGTGCAACTAGGGAGTTAGCATACTTGATCAGTTTGCCTAAATTATACCAGATAGACAAATAATGTATTTTTCATATAGTGAAAGAATTTTTCAAATAGGTTTGGAGTGGTTCCGGAGATTATACCCTGACTTATAAATCTACTCTCTCTCTATACTGTAGATATAGATTACTCTCAATTACCCACTAATGATAATTTCTTTCAGTTTGGGAATGCACCACGATGGCACCGGTAACTCCTGCGCACGTGACGGCTACATTATGTCACCATCTCGAGGCACCAACGGCGAAGCTGCTTGGTCTCCGTGCAGCGCCCGAGTGGTCGCTGATTTGAAGTAATAAACATGCATTTTTAATCTTAACGATCCGATGGACTTTTACATACCTGTAGACCTGTACAACACCAGAAGTGTCACAGTGATGCTGTCGAGTATGCATAAAAGGTGTGGGGGAGGAAATTTGGGATAACAATAAGGAATACGATGAGAAAGGAGTGACTGTTACTCTGGCATGAGTTTAGCGTCGCATATAGTTAATCTATTCTGTCTATTCCCAACTTCAAAGCCTGTAGCATCGCCGAAAAGTAGCTTGCCTATCGATTTTCTATCGTAGAATGTAGGTTTTCTCGGCCGTTATCCATATGAGTTGTGGGTTTCCGGGATGATGGCCCAGGTCTGTTGGAAATTCTTCCAAACGTTTCGTCAACAACTGCGGTTGACATCCTCAGTGGTGTAGTCCGTGTTAGAAGAAAAAGTACATCACATCACTGCACTTCACTTCTGCACTTTTCGACTTCTCGAGCGAGACTGATTTGTCGACTGGAATGTGTCTGTATTTAAATTTTTATTTATATCCCCACCCCGTGGTTGAATTGGTGGGGTGTGGTCACTAGGAGAGGGGTTATAATGCCCTCTCTTTCTTTCATTATTATTATTCTTGCGTAGTGCCGGATACCAAATGTTGTGTAGCCTTAGATTTTCCTCCTTCCTGTTGAAATTATTTGGATGCTTGAAAATTTCAATGGCTTCCCGATTAAGGCGTGAGTGATAGTGTACCTCGGATGACAGAACTAATGTGTTTTTGAAAAGGATTTTATGATTGCCTTCAGAAAAGGCTTGTTCAGCTACTGCCGATTTTTCGGTCTCTCCTCTGCGACAGTTACCCTTGTGTTTTTTAATTCGGGTGTTAATGCTGCGTTTTGTGGTGCCGATATATATACTGCGCCACATTCACAAGGTATTTTATATACCCCTGTCGAGGATAATGGATCCCTTGGGTCTTTAACTGAACCGAGCAGGTTTCTGATTTGGCTCGTGGGCTTATATATGGCCTTGATGTTTCTGCTCTGTAACATTTTTCCTATGCGATTTTCTATCGTCTTCACTATGGAGAGTGTGCATCTATATATTCTGTACGAATTAATCCAACCGGAACCGTTCCACTTGCGGAACACTAGGCGTGGGCGGGGGTTTCGTCCCTTCGTGTTCGATGTACCTCGATCACGCACGAAGCGTTTCAGTTCCACCTTCCTTATTCGGATTGCTAAGGAGTGGAACTCATTGCCTGCGTCTGTGTTCCCACAGAACTACAACCTCGGGGTCTTCAAAACCAGGGTAAATGGGCATTTACTGGGTAAGCGTGGTCCACCTTCGGCCACATCTACACCTCACATCAGGTGAGATAGTGGTCAAGCGCTACCCTGATCTAATAAAAAAAATAAAATAGGTATGGTCATTTTATGAATGTGTTTTTGACATTTCTTTATGTCCATTGCATAAAATTCATTTTCGATTAAACGATATAGAAAATGTATGGAGATTGACACCTGTCAAAACAGCAATCATATGATGGCCGGAATATAGCCATTATTATTTGTATGGGAAACGGTGCAGCGCCTCTAGCGTATAGATGAGGAACTAAATTCTACACCGTGAATTTTGTAGTGTATCTACTATAGTCGCAGAAACCAAATATAAAACGAAATCTAAACACGGGCTACTATATAACTGATGGTTTCATAAGAGAGTGGTTACTGCGTCCAACAAAGAGTTTAAAGTAAGAAATCTCTTTTTCAGATGGGCTACATGTTTACTGGATGGCGGAGACGATTTAGATGCTCCGAATGAACTTCGCCATGAAAGATTTAATGGAGCACCCGGTACTATTTGGAGTGCCAAGAAACAGTGTGAGGTTAGTTTAACATTTGGTTACCAGTGCTTTTTTTTTCTCATATTTTAATATCTGTCTAACATTTGCTCTTTAACCAAATGATAACAACATTTTAAAGTATACAATATTGGTGTCTAATATCTCAAAAACGAATTCCATGTTAAGATAAGTAAGTAACTAAGTAGTGGACTACACTGCGTTTCGCGATCATTTGGGCAGCCCGCCTGGCGGCAGTAACCATCACCCCTTACAGAAGAACACCGTGAAATAACAGCATGTGTGCTGTTGTGTTTCGGTGAGTGAGTAAAGAATGCCAGAGCCTATTCCCTTAACCCTTCCCAATCCCCACTTGCAGCAGCTGTAGGGTTGCTTGTGTTATAGGCGACGGTAGCCACCTACCATCAAGGGGACCGTCAGCCTGTCTGCCTACCTTAACATAAAAAAGGATTGTATTTGTGTAGTAAATATATACATAACATATCTCTCTTTACAATATTTTATGATATAGTTAAAAATGTGTTACATTTATCTCTTATAATATGGAGCATTGTTGTTTAAAAGCATTGCTCTTTAAAAGCATTGTTGTTTTTAAGTTGTCTTAAAGAATCTATAAAATAAATACAACTGCAAATTTTAATTGCAAACATAAATTGATTTACTTACTGTTTTTTTAGTTGAATTTTTCTATTTCTCTTTTATTTACTTCAAGCATAAGGTACATTTTTTAAAATATGAACTATGTGTTTTCATAATATTGGAAAATTTCATAATATTAGAAAATCAGTGTTGAAACCCGAACTCGTTGGAAGCCCTTAATTTTAGTTCACCATTTCTAAAAAGTTATTACACTTTAAGCAAGGTACATCTTCATTTGAAATATACAAAAACAAAAGTTAACCATTTTTATTGAATTAATTTATCAGGCACTCCAGTAGGCACGGAGTGACGGGTCCTTTTCGTAATAGTTTGTCTTATTTGATATTTTATGAAATATTCTTAAATGATAGGTATGTCATCGTTTTACATGCGCAATTAATTATTTTGTTAATATTCTCATAAAATTAACAACAAGGCCGTCGCTTATAAAAGAAACAAGGCTAGAGCTGCTGCAAGTTAAAATAGAGAAATGGGTTCTGACATCTTTTACTCGCTCACCAAAACAGAACAGCACACTTGCTGTTATTTTACGGTGATCTTCTATAAGGGGGTGGTACTGCTGCCAGACGGGCTGCCCAAATCACTGCGAAACGCTATGGGCCCTGCCACTACTAATCAAATAGGTTTTAGGTAATATCAAAAGACCCTTACACGCTGCCTTTGAGCAATATCTACTATATCTAGATATCTAGCTTAAAAACAAAATACTTTAGTGATAATTTAGAGTATCGTCTAAATTATCACTAAAGTATAATTTTATTTGACTTTTATTTTATTTGACTCTTATTTTATGTTAATAAAATATGAAAAATTGTTTCCAGTTGCTGCTCCGAGACCGCGACGCGGCACCAAGCGGTGGTTCGGGAGCAGCACTGTGCGCTCAACTCTCTTGTCGATCTCCGCACAGAGCAGGCTTCTACTACGCGGGGCCTGCGCTACCCGGCACCATCTGCGGAGACCGCATGGTTCGTCAAATATTTTCCATTTCTTGCCAATCATAAATTGTAGTATAAAATGAGAAACATAGGGTTGAATTTAAGATTTTATTTTTAATAAATTGTTTTTAGTAAATTGTGGTACTACTTCATGAAAATTCAATGAGTTTAATCTATACGAGTAGGTATAGGGTTATTGTTAAATTTCGCTACTTATAAAATAGTGTAATATTCTGAATCGAGAAACATGAACCAAAAAAGTTCATTATAATGAAAAAAGAAAAAGAGGTTATAACAACTCAAACATCAACACTTTTTGATCATTATGTTGATTTTTAGAGAAATTATAATATAATTATTACTAATATCACCAAAGTTACTTTAACACTAAATATATGATGGGTACTCAGATAGACAGTAAATTAATTTTATGCTCTCTTACAAGTTACACACTATACTCAGCATTTTGCTAGCATAGGCCAGCATTGATTTTCCGTAGGAACTCTTAGTTGAACATACACTATGCATATTGTCATATTTGCACCAGTATTTCTTTAAAACGTGAGGAGTGATCAGTACAACAAATGGCAGTTCCCTGTAGCACATAAAAATTCATTTATATTTATATAAAAAGTTCGTTGTTCAATATCAAAATAGTATTTATATTTAATCGTTGTATTGAACAGTGGTGCCAAGGCGGCGAGTGCGTGCCGGCACTAGGGGCTGAGGCCGAGGGTGCTAGCACTCCTGCAGGTACACCTGCAGGTGGCTGGGGCGCGTGGGGGAATGGCCAATGCCGCTCTGGGTGCACCATGCGGGCTCGAGGATTTCGCGAACGCAGGCGAAACTGTGCTGCTAACTCTGCTTGCGAAGGAGCTGCATACGATGTCGTACTTTGCAACGATTCTAAGGTTTGTTTGATGATGCAATCATTTTTTTAACTGCAGATTTCTAAGCAATATCATACGCAACATGGTAAAATATCTAAGACCCCATCTTTGGAATACACCTATCTATCTCGCTTTCTATTGGTATATAATATCTTGTATATGTAGTCACTTTTTGCATCTGGCAAGAGTTTTTGTGTTAGTTTTTATAAAAAAAAAATATATCACAAAATATAATACAAACACATAAAAAATCAATATCATTATTAACCTGGTGCTTATACACATTTAAATGTAGTTCTTTAAATTGTGATCACTTCACGAAGTGAATACATTCCCTTACAACACCTTTAACAATCGAGTGATTAAATTCTTCAACTTTCGTCATGGAAAAGAGTTTTAGGAGTATTTTAAGCGTTTTTCTAAACATTCTGTTTCAGGTTTGTGGCAAAAAGACTCGTATAACTGCCAATGAACTGGCGTCGAGGAAATGTGCGGAATACGCGTCGTTATTGCCGGTTCTTGACTCGCGTGGAGGCGGACTACAAGCACCACACGACCCAAGTAAGTAATTGCAACAAAAGCACTCACATTCTATAGCATAAACAAGCCACTGACGAACCCATTGGTCGAGTGGTTAAGGTGATTGCCTTAGCGCCCTCTCACGGGAGTCCCGGGTTTGATTTCCGGCAGAGCCAACGTTGACTATAGTCTGGTTTGGTTGGTTGATCTGGTCTACTAGCCAGATGGCAAGTATAGTAGCAGGGCACACTGCGTCATATATTAGGCTGCCCTTCTGACGGCAGTAACCACCCCCTTACAGAAGACCACCGTGAAATAACAGTATGTGTGCTTTTGTGTTTCGGTGAGTGAGTAAGGAATGTCAAAGCCCACTTTCCTATCTCTTCACAGACCCTTATCTTTAATCCTAATCCTATTAAAGTCAGCAGTGCACTTGCAGTAGTAGGCGTTGCTTGTGTTGCCACTTGCTATCAAGTGGATCGTCAACCTGTCTGTCTAGACACACTCTGAATACTGTCATTATCATTGTCAACAGACATTGCTAGACATAGTTCTGAACAAGTAATGGAAAGTGGATGTGCATTAAGTATTGCTATCACTGGAATGATATTTATACAACATGCAGAGTGTTTTGCCATCGCCCACAAAAAATAGGAAGTAGCATCATCATCATCATAGACCATGATATCTAGCATAATATCTATGAAAGAAAGAAGAAAGAAAGAAAGACTTTTATTCACTGCACGAAAGACACTGACATTATACACAAAACAGGACAGAAATTAATAAAAAACGTATGTGTGTCCTCGTGGCAGCGAATCGGATACTGGCTCAGCTATGCTAGATTCTGATTTTCTAGTTTTGTATGTTGTAAATTTTACAATATATATTTTCTTCCCAATGAAACGTATACAAACATAGGTATTGAAGTAACTACCATCCTACTATGAATACCATCTTGAAGTAATAGCATGTGAAGTGTTGTGTTTGGATGCTAGACCCTATTTATCCCAACCTCTCACCTTGTCTCTTAGCTGACTGGCAGCGCAGTTGCATCCACCTGGTGTTTCTTTTAGGCGATGGTAATCACCTACCATCAAATGAAATCTCAGCCTATGTTCTCATAAAGTATTTTTTTTATGTTAAGAATGGATGAATGGTTTAATAGAATGGCCCATAGAAATGGGATCTGGCATCCCTTATTCACTCACCGAAACACAACAGCGTACGTGCTGTTATTTCACGGTGGTCTTCTGTAAGAGGGTGGTTACAGCCGCCAGACAGGCTGCCCAAATGACTGCGAAACGCAGTGTGCCCTGCCACTACTTTTGTTACGCAGCATGCTTACATTTGCAGCCCGTATGTGGATGGGATGCGCAATATTCTGTCGGCGCTCATCCGGCGGAGGCTTCTACGCACCGCGTGTGGAGCTGAACGACGCTGGACTCGATCCGTACTTCCCGGATGGCACTTGGTGCCACCACGACGGCTCCCAGAACTATTATTGTCTACAACATCATTGCCTACCTGAGGCGAGTTTTCTCGTTTTTTAACTAATTTTAACAGGAGCAACAAGGTCTTATTAAGCAATCAGATCAATTTTGTCAACTGATATAAGGGATTTTATAAGGGAGTATGGGATGCCAAAGTCTATTTCCCTATACCTTCCTAATCCGTTATTCTTAATCCTACTATGATCGAAAGTGTACTCATAGCACCTGTTGCGTTGCTTGTGTTATAGGGGATGGTAGCCACCTACCATCAAGTGGACCGCCAGCCCGTCTGGCGACGTTGACATAGACACCTCATTGTTTATCTTAACATAGTACTTTCTCCCTTGAGGGGTTAGATTCTTAAAGTAACAAAGAAACGAAGAATTCCACGGGAAAAGCAGAAAGAGTATTTAGAAACTAATGAATCGCCCTGGAAGAGCAAGAAACCATTATCAAATATATGATTCAATCGTTAAATCGTTGCATAACTAATATTACTAAAAAATATCTAATTGACTGTTTACTGAATAGTCCAATTTGTGGTTATAAAACGTCACTAACTTTTCTCATCACGTGCAGATAAAAGTACCGGCGATATCTTTATTTTTATACAAATTTACGTTACATATTTATCATGTGTGTTTAGGATTGCTATTCTTAAGAAGGGAAACATAATGACTTAGGTACAATAAAGTTAAAGATGAACTTTGTCCGGATAATAAAATAACTAAGTAGTTGCGATTTAGTACTTGAGTGTAAATAACAAATAACTGTACATACCCAGTGCCAGTTTCTGCTCCCTGTGCGGGCTTCTATAACTGCGCCCTTGTTTTTTTAGATACTATAGGTACCCTAGAGCAATGCTATGTATGTATAGGCCTACTTTATTTCATTCAGGATGATTAAAAAAGCACAAGGAACTGGAATCTGGAAATGGAACAAGGTGTTGGAATCGAGCACTATAGGGGCGCAGCGGGAACTTATCAGGAGCAAACCGAAAAAATAATAGCCCTGCCTGGTCTGGCCGTTCTTGCGCCCCCCAGAGTCTACGCCCTGTCTCACCTGGGCACGCACCGGTGGGTGGCACCGCCCTATTTACGGCACTGTACATACCCACTTAGGTACTTAGTTCCTTACGCAAAAAATAATGGCAAGTTTAAAAAAAAATTGTCTGCATTTGCGTTTTTTTACTTTACGTATATATATTTTTAGGTATAGAGTCAAAATAAACAGCATCAAATTCCTACTAAAGACGGATTATCTGGAATTATAGTTTGTAAGTACTCTGTCTTAACTAACAACAATTAACTTAATGATTATTATAATAGCTATTTTATTGGAAAGTAAATAATAATCGAATAAGCTAGAGGTACATACTATTAAGATACGTTATTACCTATATAAGTAACATTATTACATCAAGTAACATTGGTTTCCTTTCTCTTTCATAGGTATACTCCATAGGAATTATAAATATTTTTCATAGAATTTTTAATATATCTTCTTCATAAGTACTAAATAATAATTTGACTGGTAGACCTTTAATATCATTATAAAAGTCTTAAGAGGTTATCTTAAGAGTTCTTAAGAGGTCTTAAGAGGTTGCTCAGGTACTCAGGAATTGTTCAGTTTTTAGATCCCTATAATTGTAAACTGGGGTCCCTATAGTTTGTAACGAAATTCAATTTTTACACATTATTTTAACATATTTATGGACTTTGTTATGATATTAAATTAAATTTAGATCATTCTATTCTATGCAATCTACTTATGCATGTATAGGTATTTTAAGCATGTTTTTAGGGTTCTGTACGTCCGAATAAAAAAACGAAACCCTTATAGGATCACTCGTGTGTCCGCTGTCCGATCATTCCCCCCCCCCCCCCCCCCCCCCTTATCTCCGAAACTACTGAACCTAAAATTTTGAAAAAATACAGAAATTAGTTTTCTACTTATAGATTATAGGAAAACCTATAAGAAGTCCATGATATTAAAATAACATCGTAAATCACTTAATATTGTGCGGATAGATAACATCGTACGGAACCCTCTTCATGCGAGTTCAACTCGCACTTGTCCCGTTTTTTAGAACCTAAATGTTGTGCAAGCCGACACACACTTTAAGGATTGGATATTATACATTAAACATTTTATTCTGTGGCAAATTTTAGTCCACTCCGCTCTGTGTGTCCAAAGCCTAAGATGTCTAAACCGCAATATGCTCTAATGTTTAAAAAGCAAATAACTACGAGATGTCTAATCCCATTGTTTGTCAATATTGATGCGTCACTGTCACGTGCATTGTTCTTGAGTGTTCATTAAACATTTTATATACATTGCGTATTCACATTTTATTTACAAAGGTTTATAATTTTTTTTAATGATATTAAGAAATTTAAATATACTTACACCGAATTAATGAAATCATCCTTTACTTATTTGATAAAGATTCATAAATATTATCTGTCATGCGTTAGGATCGAATTAAGTTCTTTTTTAGCTATATTTTTTTTATATATAAAAACTTAAGACGTAGGTAAGGCATACATTGAAGGCCCATTTGATGGTAGGTGACCTATTAACACAAGTACCGAACGCCATAGATGCTCCAAGTACGTAAGTAAGAGAAAGTTAAGGGACTAGGAGGAGCCAGGAAAATGGGCTCTGATATCCATATTAGTGAGTAATTACTCACTTACCGAAAAATAACATTGTAGGCTTCTGTTAAGGCGGTGGTGGTTACAGCCGCTGAACGGACTGATTAATTTATAATGAGATAGAAAAAAGAATACGTGAAATGAAATGCGAAATGAAAAATGACAGTATTGACAGACTGAAAAGAAAAATCAAAAGATCCGTGTAGCGTAATCTATATTGTCGTAAGAGCATACTTTTAAAGGTGCCGCCATACCTACCTAACGCATTGATCTACCTAAACTAGCTAAACTTGAGAAACGTTTTGAAATAATTAATGGGCTTTATTTTATGTTTTAATAGATATAATTAATTTAAAAACATGTGACTGCTCACTGTACAATTAGATAATATTATAAAATAGACGTACAAACTTGATAACTTTAAAAAAAATCCTGTGAGATATCTAATAATGAATCAGTTATAAATGAAATAATCTATACTTACTAATACTAATATATCTATTTAAAGTAAGTATAAACTATACTTATTTCAAATGACTTTTTTCATGAGAACCGTGTCTGTTATGAAATTGTATACGTAGATTATGTATATTTCCATTATCAATATAATCAAAGCACTCATTAATTACAAATCACTCAGTCCAATTAAATTCGGTATACAGCTTAATATCGGGAGGCCATTAGGTAAGGGTAGGGGCTGAAATATGAGTCACGAAAAACCAAAATGAGTCATCAACAGTATATTTGCAAACGTAAACTAGACGTATCTATAAGACTACCTACAGGTTGATTCATAAGGTGAATCCGATGGAGACTTTTAAAATTGAAAGAAATATATATTTTTTTTCATACCTATTAGAAACGAGTTTACCTTAATGTCTGTTATCGTCGTCACAGTTTCTTCAAACAAATTTGTAAATTTTGTAATTTTTGTCACTTTAAATTTTATTCACAGTGAAACTTATATAATATTTTTTTAAGTGTTAGCATAAGTATTTAATTTGAACAGATAATTGCGGCGTTTAAATTTTTATATTAAATAAAAAAGTTACCCGTCCTGGACCGGCGGCGGCGGGTGTATTATGATTTTCAGCTTGATTCCGACCAGTAAAAGAGTTAAAATTTTTACACCTACTTTATTTACTCAGCACCGGCACTAAGCCCTTGACCAGGATAGAGTGAGGTTGTCTTTCAGCGTCCTTTGGTCGATGCTTCAAGTCACGAAAATTGCACTTTTTATTTTATATTAAACTAGCTGTTGTACGCGACTTCGTCTATATCTTTTTATAAAATATTATTCGCGGAAAACGGCAATTTTGTATGGAGAGGGGGGGGGGGGGGGGGGGGAGGTAAAGGGGGGAGATGGGAAGGATGGGTATCCTATGTTATTCGCTCTTTTCTCTTTATAATATTAGTATGCACTAGCTGGGTCCCACGACTTCGTCCGCGTTGAAAAATAAAACATGTTAATAACGCCTGAAAAAATATGTAATGCAATAAAACGCTTGACATAATTGTCGGTAACATTATACTTTTGCCAAGCGTTGAATTTTTATTTTTAGATAGCTGTTGCCCGCGGCTTAGCCCGCGTAAATTTAGCCTATGTCCATCCTGAAATTCTACAATAACTATTAGTAAAAGAATTTTTCAAATCGGATGAGTAGTTTCGAAAATTACCTCCTACATACATACAAACAAACATACAAACTTTCCCTCATTATAAGTATAGATAACGACCCGTCACCGGCTTCCCAATCCTTCCTCGTTTATAGCTCTTTCCATTAGTGAAAACCGTATCAAAATCCGTTGAGTGGTTTAGAAGAAGTTAGCGGAGAAACCTACGAATAATTATTTATTCGTAGGGAGAAACAGACACAGGTGGACAGCGACTTAATTTTATAATATTATATAGAATATATTTATTTATAGACTTGCTGAGCCGGCAACTTCGTACGCATAGTATTACGGTATAGCGCGTAACTTTTTTGTTTGTAAACCGATTGGAATGAAATAAACACTAAATGTTACGGGAAGCTTGCTACAATACACCAATGAAAACCGTATTCAAATCGGTTAAGCGGTTTGCGAGATTAGCATGCACAAACGCACAAACAAACAGACAAAAATTCTAAAAACTCTTTTTTTGTCCTCAGTAACATTAGTACAATGTGTACAAATTGTGTTTTTTTTTAAATATTTAATTTTTTACGGCTCACGGCTCGTTTACCATTATTATATGTAAATAATGTAAAATAATATGTAATAATAATTATTATATGTAATGTAATAATGTTTATGAAAAAAAAAATAGTGTGGTATTGTTGTAAACTGACTGACCGGGAAATTTAGGGCTCATAATTCACCCTAACTGAATTAATTAGCGCTAAATTCAGCATATATACGTGTACAGGTGGTATCTGTAAAAATATGTATATTTTGAGGCATACGTCAAAGGAGGGTTGTTGTCAAAGGAGCATCAAGGCGTCTTGACGAACTGTTATTGTTTGTCTGTCAAACATGCGGCCGCGTCGCGTGCGTCACCACGCGTCTTTTATGATATTTTTCGTTAATTTACCATAAATCGTTAAGTAATTTGTCATAATTTATCTAGAGAGGATGAAAATAGGCCATAATAAATCTTGGACAGCTTGAAGTGACGTGACGTATGTCTTTGTTTACATTGCATTATCAATATGCTAATCTTTTCTATATATAAAAATGAATCCCCATTTCCCTTGGTCACGGCATCACGCATGAACGGGTAGACCGATTTTAATTCGGTTTTCACTAATGGAAAGAGGGATAAACGAGGTATGTATATATATATATATATATATATATATATATATATATATATATATATATATATATAAGAATTGCACGCCGGGCGAAGCAGGGGGCGGATCGCTAGTTAAGAATAAGTTAGGTATCTACCTACTTTATCTATAATAAGTTAATCGGCGTAAATTGTGGACATTTTGCGCTTTCACAATAATAAGATATTGATGAAAATAGTCGGTCCAGAAAATAATATCAACTTTATGTAATAAGCTTTTACTATGTGAATCACAGAGCGTAGAGGCGAAACTTAATATACACGGACCACAGCTAACTTTGATAAATAGGTTAGCAGAGTTTAATTTTCGTACCCTCAGCACTCTTGACACCTGGCTAGCTCGTCAATTGCGATATAAATTGAACTTAAACATCTGTAACATTAGGTTACTTTTCGACGCCCCGATGTCACTTTAAAGCCTTTACACTAAAAGCATTAGGTCAACCAAAAATCTGCTGAGTATAGAAGATAGTCTTTCAACGCCTTTCGACATCGTTATCAACATTATTACCTTAATTTTTATTTCAAATTTTGATAATTTTAAAAATCATTACAATTAAAATTAAAGCAAATTAAATCTTTGGAGCCTAGAATCTACACTAGACTCTAGATTGACTGCTTATACTTGTTTGTGCTCCTACTACCTTAGGCTATTCACTGAACGCGGGTTAGACCCATATCATAAAATTATATTTTTAAAGTATTTGCAAGTTTTATTTGCAAAGTAAAATTATACGGAAAGTGTACATCACCGCGGCGCCGCGGGTCCACCCCCTCCTATAAGGGTGAAAGATCGCTTTTGAAGTGTAATTATTAATAGGGCGCGGAGGAGTATGTAGGGAGTATTTTTTGTGATAGTTATTACCTAAGTTAGTTAAAGATAATAAACTTGTTGGTGTTCAGGTCTTCGTTTTGCGAAGATGAAGCTTTGATTACAGTCACTTATATTTAACACTTATTGTTTGGGGGTTTTAAATTATACAGAAGTAGAAGTAGGTAAACGTTACCGAGATTAAATTTGCTTTGATTTGCATTACAAATAAATTATTTCATTAATTTATTTTCCAAAGTAATGAATTTCGGTTAATATTTCAAATTCAGATTTAAAGTTATAAAATCGAATAAAAATAAATAAAATAATAAATAATAAACAATAAATAATCTAATAATAATAAATCAAAGTACAAATAACAAATGAAAATAAAGTTATAAATGTTTAAGTCATAATTATCAATTTATCAGTCATAATTTCAACCTATGTGGCGGCAAAATAGGTTTACAGAGAACTGCAAATAAGATTATTGTAATGTTGTTTTTCAAAAATAGATAAGTGGATGCCAGAGTATATTTATTTTCACTTCTTGTCCATTCTTTATCTCATGTGGACCAGGATCGCATTTGCATCTTCGTGATAATGCTGGTCTTCCTGGACGAAAAAAAACAAGTACTTGAAATAATTTACTTTTTTAATTGTTTAAAATTTTCTCATAGAAACGCTGGCGTACTTTCGGAATTTTTGCTTTTGAAGTACTTTCGTATTCTAGCTGCCTCGCCTATGCTGTAAAAAAAAATTAAATTTGAAGATATGGCGTGAAAGAGAGATTTGAACGTCTCGTTTATAAATGTTCAAATAAAGAACCGAAAATCTATTTATTTTATTATAAAATCGCCCACGTGATGCTCACTGTATAGAAGTAAACGGTAGGTAAGTACTTACCTACACCCAATTTCTATCAATGTTAACCGGAAGTTGACAAGGGCGAGATTATATTTATTATGATGTAGATATTATGCATCAAGGTCTTTGTCAACGCAACGTCTAGCAACGAGATACACATTTAGCTCTGACAATTAACTTAATTATCAAGTGTCATAAGTAAAATACTAGGTATAGCTGTAAAAATCGTAGACATAGCATATGTAAGGTCATATAAGTATATACTTATTTGTTCAATTCTGAATGCCATATAATAATGATGATACATAATGTAAGTCAAAACAACATACCTTACCCCCATTATGTCGAGTTTTCTGTGGCAATTTTAAGCGCAAGTGATCTACATATAATATAACCTACATATAAACACAGTCGTTATATTAATAACGTGTTATTCAGTTCCTATTATTTTAATTTTTTTTACACCATTAGGAGCGTACTAGCAGTAGTTAGGTATGTTAATTGTCGCTCTGCTTAATGTTTTATCATCATCATTAATACCCTATTATGTGTCCCCACTGCAAAGGCGCAGGCCTCCCCTCTAATCAGATACTCACCGGGCACGGCTGCTTCGGTGAGTATCTGAATCGTATCGGAAGGGAGGAGACGGCTCAATGCCAACATTGTACGTCCGACCGGGACTCCGCACAGCACACACTGGAGGACTGCCCTGCATGGGCGTCCGAGCGCCGAGTCCTGGTCGACAAAATCGGAAGAAATCTGTCCCCGCCAGCATTAGTAGCGGCAATGTTGGCGAGTGAGGAACACTGGAAGGCTGTGGTCTCCTTCTGTGAGGAAGTAATGCTCCAGAAGGAGGCCGCAGAGCGGGTTCGAGAGAGGGCCGATCCCGCTCGGAGGAGGCGACGTCGGGGTGCCAACAACCAAAGTAGGTAACTCAGACGCCGCCTACGGGCTACTGGCGGCACATCACGGGGAAGATGTGCCGTCAAAATATGTGGTCCGGGATCGGACAACACGCCACGCGGTCGGGAGCTCGGGAGTGTTGCCGAGAGTTGGGGGAGCCGCTGGTGACAGCGTCTTTCCCCTCCCCGAGGGGAAGCAAACAACGCATCCCCGGGAGGCGCCCCACCGTAACTAACGGGGGGCACAGCGGAGGGGGGCCCTGGCTAATGCGATCCCAGGACCCTCCCTCGACCGCTGAGGAAGACCGCCGCGGGGTTTTAGTGGGTATACCTCTCTCATCAAGAGGGAAGGGAGTCCCACATAACCGCACCGTCTCCCCGGACGGTGTGTGTATGCGTATCGCATTTTTGCCCGCGTCAAAAAAAAAAAAAGGCCTCCCCTCTAAACAAGAGCATATGGGCTATATGGTCCACCACGCTGGCCCAGTGCGAGTTGGTGTACTTCACATGCGCCTTAGAATTTCTTTTTCGGCGTATGCAGGTTTCCTTGAGATGTTTTCCTTGGCGGTTTGAGAGCAGTCAGTAAATTCACTTAAGATTTTTTAGAAAAAACCCATTGGTACAGGGCATTACCGGGGATCGAAACCTTTCGATATGATAGGCCGCGTCATTTCCACTGCGCCACCGACACTCTTAATGTTTGCTTAATGTTTGCTGGCTTGATAAAATTCCACATACCGTCAGTGTTGTTCACGCAGATAGATGCACAAATAGCCTTAGATAGGGCAACGTATCTCTTATAATGTTTTGTTTGTTTTTTATTACTCTGTAAAGCAGGGCCGATTTATCCCTTAGGCAGTATAGAGCCTAGGAGCCCCTCATTCGGGGGTAAAAAATAATAAAAAATACGCATATTTTCTTTCATTTCTTGCAACTTTTTATTGAACGGGATGATGGCATATGAACGGGATGATGTTATAAAATTATTAAATCTACATAAATACACTTGCCTTCAAAACCATGTATCACACTTTTAAAATTGCAATATTTAGAGTTTTGAAATAAAAATGATTCGAAAAAGAATTTAGTTTATTATGTAAAAACTTCATAGTCGATTCCCGACAGGGTCAACTTTAGAAATGAACTTTTCAAAGTCTGGATCTGGAAAATAGTGGCAGGACACATTGCGTTTCTCAGTCATTTGGGCAGCCCGTCTGGCGGCAGTAACCGCCCCCTTACAGAAGACCATCGTGAAATAACAGCACGTGTGCTGTTGTGTTGGTTGTGTTTCGGTGAGTGAGTAAGAGGTGTCGGAGCCCATTCTTTTATCTCTTCCTAATCTTAATCCTAGATTAATCTTTAATCCTACTTTAGTCGGCAGCGCACTTGCAGCACATGTGGTGTTGCTTGTGTTATAGGCGACGGTAGCCAACTACCATAAAGTGGACCGTCAGCCTGTCTGCCGACCTTAACATAAAAGGCTGACGATTTACTTGATGGTAAGTGGCCTATGGTCGCCTATTAACACAAGTCATATGAGTTGCAAGTGTGCTGCCGAATTATCAGGATGCATACTCTCGTTACCAAATCTAACCGTAGGAATCTGTATGATTTTTTACACATAACTCGCTATGATTTAGACCACATGTGTACAAAGGTTTAACTTCTTAAAATTATTAAAGTTAAGGTATTTTGTTAAGTGTAAAGGAATTGTCGCCATAGAATAAATCTAAGTCATCTTGTTCTATTAGAATATTCTCATCTTTAGGAGTATGGATCATTCTTTACTTTTTGTAGTGTAACAAATATTTATATTACTTACTTATGAAATCATTTGAATTCTAGAATTTCAAGATGACTCCGCAGTTTCACATTTGGGAATTGCCCAGTAATGACATCGGTGGTCCGTTCAACGCGCGGGCCCGTTCATCAGCAGGCAACGCCGAAGCCGAGGCAGCCATACGAGCGTATTTAACCCTCGATGACACCGGGATACCACTTTTGCGTTCCGCACTTCCACCTCAACTTCTGGAAGAGCCGGAACAAAATTGGGAAGTTGTTGACTATGTCGAAATCACTCCGAAGAATGATACAACAGAACCACGATCTTGAAAAATTGTACAACCGCTTTGAAATAATGACTGCCATCATTACAATAATTTTCCGAAACCTTGTAGAGTATAAGGTATAACTATTAGTCTACAAGTTATACTCTGCAATTTATAGTATCTTGTACTCTAAAAGCCCTAGATATACTACAACTTGTAGAGTAAGATTACATTGAATGTGCGTATCCTAGTTCAGGGACTCCGGTCCTGAAATAAGTATAGGTCTTATATACCTACCTACTAATATTTAAGCATGAGTAAGTCATAAATATATTTAAATATACCTACTTAAATATGGTACTAATATACCTACTTGACCGAAAGTTTGATTTTCGTTGAACTTCTTTCACTGAGCTATGCCTAGAGGTTAAAGTTTAAAATTGCATTTATTAGGCTTAAAATTTTTTCCATTGAATTATGGCGAAATTCTAACAATAGATTCAGTATTATTATAAACCTCGTAATTCTATTATCATTTGTATTATATTTTATATGTTTATTTTTAACATATGACATCACTAAATAAATAATATTAATATTAATAACAATGCAAAGTGTTCCCTGGAATGGTCCTTATTTTATGATTAATTTAAACTGTCCGTACGAGTAGACCTTACAAGTTTGAGTGTCTTCTCAGTATTTTCATATAGATCAGGTGTTTCGATTTGTAAGTACTTACCTATAATCTAGCATACCTAATATAAGTAATAAAATATGCTTGTTCTTAGGTATTTATTTTGTAAAAAATACCTTCGGATAATTTTGGCAAAGTGTATTTTATTTATCTATTACATATACAGACGAAAGCTACGTTAACATGACAGTATTATGCTAAATGCAATTTAGATATAATTACCACTATACCAAGTGCTAGTCTCGATTTGTCTATTAGGATTTAGTTCATAAGAGATTTCATAAACATAATCGCTAAGTTATGATCTAGCTAGTACATGAATAATATAGTAAATTATAAGTTACATAAATTCTGTGAGAATGATTTTATTAATTTTAGTTTTTTCTGTTTAAAAATAAATGAATTGTCATTTTTTTATGTTTCTTTTTTATTTCAGGGTTATATCTGATTAATACATCAATCAAGTGCCTACTATAAAATCGTAACACCATACGATACAACATTTTTATGCTTGTTTGAAAAATTATTAGGGTCGGTTGAAATTTTTTTAAATAGAACCAAAGGCCAAAGTTTTACGAAGGTTCACAAATAAAAAAACAATTCTAAAATTTAATCCCAAGTATCAATGATATCCTAAACTATTTTATAAAATTTAATTTTTATAATATGACGAACAATACATAAGTGAATTAACTACAGGTTTCACGTTAACATAGTCTGCATCACGTATTATACCTATATTATTACGCTATATTATTACACCATTACGCTAATTCAATGTATATTCAGTGTAACATCGCTATACTATAAACCAGTTTGCGTGAGACGTTACTCTTTCGTTAAAGTTATATAATTCGTTACTTACAAATTTACATGTAAGATCTAATGATTTATGATAGCTAGATATCGAAAAGATCCATTAATTTTAAAATAATTTCTAAACATACAATTTTTATGTGAATTCGTGACAGACAAGAGATGTTCATCGACTACACTGTGACGCAGTGGTGTCATCAATCAGATAAATATGAGAGAGAATTGTTTCAGTTATATGTTTACGATGCTTACATCAATCTTCCCAAGCTGTGTTGGGCGGCTTACACTTGTGATTATTTCGTTATCATTTAATGGTTATTAAAAAAAATATCCCCAGAGAATTTTAGGCAATTTAAAGGCATTATTTAAATATAAAACCATTTTTTGTAATAATAACATTATAACAGTGTAATTTTTAGTTATTAAGTAAATTAAATTAAAACGACATATCTTCACATTTCCAATTATCATCAGTTATTGTAGATTATTATCTGTTTTCTTTAATTCGATGTAAATAACGGCGTTAAGAGCCATGATTTATTCAGCTTCTCTATTTACACGTATTAGAACCTGCCGTGAGAGTGAGTGAGATGGAAAACGCTCATCTTATTGACACATTATTACCTACGCTGAAATTCCTGCAAAGCATGCATGATTTACATGCTTCGTCAAAATTTACAGTCGTCAAAATTTTACCAGAACATTATGGCGTGAAGTTCTTTTTAATAATTGACATGCACTAATTTTGAGCTCCAAATCAACGTTTGATTAACTTCCAACCGGGACCGAAACCCCCAAGCTGCATGTCTAATGTATTTTTTATATAACTAAAGTTAAAACGTTCACTTAGGTACACTTAATTACTTAATTTACAAAGATTTTTATATTACTACCGAACCCTTCCGGCTTCGCACGGATGTCCAATTTTTCTGTTCATAAGAAAATTAGTCGAATTGATTATTTTTATTTATATAGATTTATTTATTATAGAACAAAATTTTGCATCATAATATTATGATCTGAAATTGAAGCCAAAAATATTAAAAAGCATTTCGATTTTTATCTCAAAAGAAAGATCTGGTGATATAATATGCAGCAATAAATTAATAATGTGAATAAACCAAGAGTGCTGTAATGACTTAAGTACTGTGCTATCACTGAACTGTTGCTATTATTTCTTCTGACCGTTTTTTAATGAAGTTACTAATAAATTACTTACGTTTTTAGAATCACTAATGGATCTGACAAGCTAACTAATAATTATTTCTTTTTATTTTAAACAATCATTTATTAATTCCACACACGCGGAACTATTGTGTGCTAATTCACATAGGTTAACTAACATAAGTGTGTTATCTTTTTTTAAATATTATGTACTTACCTCTATCTAATTGAGCACTTACTTACATTCCTTAAAGAAATTCCAGACAATAGGGAATATGCGTCTAATTCAAAAAAGGCTTAAATATAGTTTTTTATCAACATTTTTGCTTTAGAATTATGTCCATGTAAATATTTTTTAATATTATTTCTTTTTCGTTAAGAAAATAATTATTAAAAAGTGCATAAAAATGTGGGAAATTCAAAATACTTGAAACGGTCAGATCGAATGTGACGTCAAAGTCTATGGAATGTGACGTCAACGTCTATGAAATGTCAACAAGCGTGTAGATGTTTGTGATTTTTAACATTTGATTGTATTGTAGACTTTGACGTCACGACAAGCGCACCAAAAGGGCGGGTGTTTAAAGTGCCCGTAGCTGTTAGTTAATTTTAACTTTTTTTTTGTTACCAAATTTCTGTTTTTTGGCGCTGAATATTTTTACGGTTATATAACGATATAACCTATCGTATGAAAGTATAAAAAAAATGTGCATATTCCCTATTCACATATAATCATCTCAGTCGTAGAACGCCCACTACTGGAAAAAGGCCTAATCTCAAAAAGGACCAATCAGAAGCGGCTTGGATTCATCGTCGACCCGCGGCCCATATCTGGTAGTCTGTCCACCCATCTTGTGGGTGGACGCCCTACGCTGCGTTTGCCGGTCCAAGTCCTCCACTCCGAGAACCTTCCGGCGTCAGCGGCAGTCGGATCTCCGTACTATGTGTCCTGCCCACTGCCACTTCAACTTTTAATCTGCTTTCTATTGTCTTCAAAAATTTCAATCTACTGTGCAATTTGTAGTTTTGATTGTACGTGGAGTTTTGTTAAGGCGCTTTAAATACATTTCTATAATTGTTATTTCTGCTCTCATTTCAATCTTTATTAGATTGGGTAATTATGCATATATCAGCGCTGTAGGTGTTTGTCTAGCACCTCAGCACAATGCTGAGCCAGTATCCGATTCGCTGCGAGGACACACACACGTTTTTTATTAATTTCTATCCCATTCTTATATATAATGTGTCTTTCGTGCAGTGAAGCCTTTCTTTCTTTCTTTCTTTCTTTAAACAATTTTTACCAAAATGAGTGCAACCTAATAACTATGAATTAAGGTGCAATATTGCACAACAAATATTTGTAGCTTCTCGGAGATAGCCGAACAGAATTAAAATTGCAAGGTTTTTCTTAAATATTGAGTAAAATATGAAAAAAGAAATAAAGGTCGCCGATTAAAACTTTAGTACTGACACAGTATAATAAAGAGTTAATTAATTAATTAATTAGTTAATAATTAGCTTAAAAAACCATATCTGAAAATTTTTATTACTGTGACTGTAAGCTTTTTTTGGGACTGTCATTTACAATTTTTTTTTTACTTTTTTTACTTTTACTTTTTATCTGCCCGATTCAAACTTTTTTACATATAGTCTATTGCGCTATATATTTTTTATCTAAGTTTTTATTTTATTCTAACAAGTCAAATTAGGCTACTAAAATAACGCTATTCCGCCAAAATGACCATACTTAGGTATACCATTCTGTGTAATTAGTTTTGTCTGTAAAACCTGATTTATACGCTCCGGCTAGATACTTATATCTTACAATGGATTTGTTACATAACCACGTCACGAATGGAATTAGCATGAATCAACTAAATCACACTCATCATGTATTCTCATGTGGAACCGTCGTCAATCACAAGGAAGTACCATTTAATTTATTGCAAGTCGTTCCGTTCGGAATAACGAGAATATAGAGTGAATATCAAAGATTATTTTGCAAAGCTTGTAATATTATAAGAAAATACAATTCTAAGGTTTACAGTTTACTTTTTTACACTAGCTTTTGTCCATGAATTCATCTTAGATTAAAATATAAGATCTATTCTAAAAATTCCTAAGAAGATTTTTTAAACAGAATTATTAGTATCTGAGATTAGCTCCTATATCCTATCCCGACCTGAAATTTTATCTTTTTATAATATTAATGTAGAATGATACAACATACGTACCTACCCTTACTCTAATCAGGCCAGAAAATGTTCTGTGGTCGTTTGCATTGGGCAGAATATGTATTGAGAAATCTCACAAATTTGTAACTATAGACAGATTACTCCTATAAAGATTGTTATATAACTAATTGTAAGTATATTAGTATATGAGTAAATTAGAGATAAGTTTTTTTCTCAGGGTTAGGGATCCTAATTCTCCTTACCCTAAGGTTGCCTGGAAGAAATCGCTATAAAGCGATAAGGCCGCTTTATATAGTATTGCTTGTTTGTTAGTTTTTAAAAAACTTATAAAAAACTTATAAGAATCTGCAATAAATAAAATTGCAGATTCTTAAAAACTAAGAATCTGCAATTTTATCTTTCAAAGTTACAGAAATCACTATCCTCGAATTGAGTACACAACCCTGGACCGCATCCAAATTATACTCACTTTTGTGATGTAGTATAATCATATTCTTGTCACATTTCTACTAAAACTTATGTGAATTTACATAAATACAAGACTTACATAATAGGTTTCTAATTTATAGCCTCCTTTTGTAATGCTCGTCATTGAAATGACAAAAAAAAACATAAGCTTTGTTGATTTCTTGAAATACTAATTAAAATATTTGCTATTCTTCACTCGTTACATAAATGTAATAGACAAGTAGATGCCCGCGTTTATTAAATTATTAATGTAGTACTAAATTCGAGGAGGATAAAAATTTTCAAGTGTTACAATTTTTTTACGTTTTTAAGGGTGGGTAAACATTCGCGCTTATAACGGATTTCAAAACCCTATTAAATATGTGAATCTTCAGATTTGGTTAATCAATTAAAGATATCCTTTTTTTTTTTTTTTTTTTTATTGCGTGGGAAAATCTGCGAGCCAGATCCCCACCGACCATGGGGACATCGGTGGGGTATGTGGGACTTCTACCCACTAAAAACCCACGGTGCTTCCTCGCGCCGTCTATGGGCGGGGGGGTAAGGGATCGTGGAAAACATGCATCTGCCTCCCCCGCCAGACGAGGCCCGCGCACTTGCGGGCTCCATCTCGATTAGGCGCGGAGTTTGATCTCCGCGCCGTGGAGAGACGTGCCGGAAACACACAGCACGTCTTCCCTCATTGCCCGGTGTTGTGATGACGGCGGACAACCCCATGTCCACCGCCCCCGGGCGAAGGGGCACGAGCCGCCCATTCTCACCTCTCGCAGCGGGCAGTCAGCGAGGGGCTTCACCTCTGAAGCACCCCATTACCTCTTCTCTGCGGCACAACCTACCACAGAGTCGGAGGCCGCTTCCACCTGAAACTCTCGGATAACCCCTGCTCATGTGGCCGCTCATCTCTACGGCATTAAGGGTGGGCGGCCCAAAGGTGGTTTCCATCTGACATTTCCACAGCAATCGCGGCAGCCCGAGAGACGGACTCCACCTCATGTTGTCGTCGCGGAAGAGTTACTAAGCCGGGTGACGAGGCCGGGTGTTCACTCTTCCGGACGACTGCGAAGGGCGGTTACTAGGCCGGTGGCCCTAACCGGGTCTTCACCACCCCCCACAAGGCCACGATTGCGGTACTCTGCCAGACGGTCCTTCCCTGCCGTAAAGCTCCGTCTTCGCGTGCGTTGCCCGACTACCACTGAGCGACAGAGCCATCCGAGAGAATCCGCCCGCTGCGACCCGCGCCGGTCCTCATGCGCAAAACCGAGACCCATACCTCGGTCCGACGAACAAGGACCGGGGGTGCCGTCTCTCACCGGCCCACACCCGCATGAGCCGAGTACGGATCCTCGGCCCAGCGAGCGGTGACCGGCGAAGCTCCAACTGACCGTTGGAGCCTCCCAGCAAACGCTCCGCCACGAGCTCCGATGTTCGGAGTTCGCTCGGAGCCCTCACGGGTGTGCTTTCTTAGTTCCCCAGCGACAATCCGGTCAGCCAAGCGAAGGCCGGTGACCCCACCGACCCCTGCAACCGTCCGGATTGGCGAGGGTTAAGCCCCCCCACCGCGACAAGGTCCCAGCACACCTAGGGGGGGAATTAAAGATATCCTAGAAGATTATTGTATTAGTCACCGGCGACCCGACGACGCCGGCTTCGCACGGATGCAATTTTATTCTGCAAATTATATACATAGATATTTCTTGGGACATAAATTGTTAATCTACTTAAAAATATACTTACTGAATTGAAGATTATCCAATTTCTGTTTTTATGAAGCAAATAATTTATTACAATATTACAGTAACGTAGATATCAAAGTCCCTTTTAAATATATTAATTACTATTATTTATAATCTATTATTATTTACTATTATTTTTATTTATTTCTTTTAGTAAAAGTCTCTTTAAGTAGGCAATGCTTCACTATGATCTGCTATGAAAACAAACTAAAATTGCTAAATTTGGCCTTTGTGTCTGTGTGTTTGTCTGTGCCATCATAGCTCCTAAACGGATGGACCGATTTTGACCTGTTTTTTTCGTTTGAAAGCTGACATTGTCGAGATAGTTCTTTGCTATAATTTATAAAGGTCTGTTCAGGCGTTTGAAGATCATCGTGATTTCCTCTTAATTTTAAATCTTTACCTTTGGTACAGTTCAAGAAAAAGTTATACACGTGGCTAACGGTTCATAACTTCTCTGCAAATTTTGAAATTTCAATTGCAATGTAATAGCAATGATCAATGGCAAGTGTTTTTATTTTATTTTATTTACGTATTAGTTAGTATGCCCGAAATATTTGCACACCCTTACAGGGTAGAACATAGCGACCATAATTGTTATTGTAAAACCACTGTAACCCATGTTCGGCAAATAAATAAATAATTTATGCATTTTCAGCTCGTTTTTTAAATGACAAAGAGATCTCACTAAATTCCACACGTTCGATTGATTTGCAATTCGATGTACCTACTATTACTCGGTGGTATTTCCATGACATGGTAACCTTGATCTGATGCTGCAGCATCAAGTAGTCTGCCAGATACCCAACTCCTCACCAACTTACAGCAGATATAGCGTGTTTGGGCTCATTAAAATGGGTTTAATAGAACGTCGGTGGTTAGTTTAGAATTTTTAATTACTTTACGGCTTGTACTTTAGTAAATCTATCTTAAATTGCCTAAAAAAGATAAATAAGAGTATAGTGAGAAAATATGTCAAATTGAAGATGATTTAAAATTTTGGTTTCTTCCTACCATTACTCTTAAATTTTAATAATTTATTAATTAACACAATTAAGAGCTTGTCTTGTTCTTGAATGTTTTCATCACTAACCAGTATTATTTAAAAATCTCCACTTTAACAATGAAATGCCATAGAATAGGGTATAATTTATAAATACATATAAGATACCACTTTTGTATTTATGTAATATGCTTGCTGAAGTTCTCTTTATTTCTGTGCATATAATATTTTTATGACCTTCTCCGTGACCGACTAATGTCATTTTTTGTACATAACTCATGTTTTTTTTTTTCAACTTAAAATATAAAACTAATCTAACAAAATAAATAACCGTTTAGTTTATAAATCTATCTATAGATATATAGTTTATAAATCTATAAATAATGATATGATACATTAGCGCCACGTGTATTCGTGAACTGGAGGATACCTCGTCTGTCGGCAGTCCCAACTCCCAGATTGAGTGAAGTTGCAGAACGTGTGTTGTTATGAAATTATTTGCGAGTAATGAAAGACAAAGCTCGTTGCTCTATCCTAACCTGCCCCTTATATCTTTCTATCAGGGTCGACATTATACATGCATGTACCTAGGAACACCTAGGTCGACGGTTTGTCTAGGTGTCTAGGTGGATACCTATTTCATTTTTGTCTACAGTTCGATGGTTCTGTGACATTGAAATGTCAGATCTTTATAGAAACGACAGTTACAAAAACAATCGGGATGATTTCGTAACGTTTTTTCATTAAACGCCACCATAATGAATAATCTTTTCCGTAATGAATAATATTCAATTTTAATTTTTTTTTAAAGACAAAAGATTTTCACTTGTTTTGAGCTGAACGACATTGCACAGTAGAATATACAGCAGACTATGTATGAGTATAATTGGAGTTCCCGCTTTCGTGTAAGATGCCTTGGCATAAATTTTGAAGGTGATTCACTTTCAACAAAGTACTTGACAGAGCCGGCCTGGCCTATCTTGTTATTTAGAAGTCTTTTTTTAATTTCAATTGTTCAAGAAGATACCCATGGCTTACAAATATAAGCAATATGACGTCGGTCTACTCTACTAATGTACTCATATATGTATAACGAATTTCTAAATCTAAGGCTGTATCAAAATTCTAATAAAATATATGCCTACGTGATGCGCAGTTCGTACAATCTTATCTACGACAGTTAACAAGATTATCAAAAGAATTAATTTATTATATGGCAAAATGACGTCGTAGTGTGCAGCTTTCTTTTTAATTAATTAATTTTTAATACTGAATATTCAGAACTGAATATCCGTATGCAAAATCCAAGACAATAGGTCCTAAGAATTCCATGTTTGAAATAGTATATCTAATATCTCCTATTTACTTATAATAAAAAAAATCTGAGATTTAAGTGATAACAAGAATAATAAAAGTAACTATTTTTTTAATAATAAAAGTAACTTATTGAAATAAACCTATTTGTAGTCTTCATTTGTCAAGTATAATTAAAATATATATATTATATAATATTTTCAATCTTTTACGATTAAAATCATTGCAATATCAATAACTCTCAGTGTTCATGCTTTACGTTCATCCTTACGCACCTAATACATTTACTCAAGGACTTCCCGTTTAAGCAACTCAAAACAATTTCGTAATGAAATAAGATTATTTCTATAATAGATAGTGATTTAGCAGTAAGTTGGGTCTAAAGTAGTTACAAGGAAAGCGTCTCTTAAACTAAACACGTTCGTGCAACTATAGTATAGGTTATTAATACTTATACTCAAGGATTTCCCCGTTTTAAACAACTCAAAACAACTTCGCAATGAAATGGGGAAAATATGAAAAAATAAATAAGTCTACGGAAAAGGTAAGTGAACTGGGTTTTTTTTATTAATTATTAATTCATGAATAAATGATTGTAAATGTTCTAATTGTTGAAGAGGTGAATTTTATTTTCTTAGTGTCATTGGAAAGACATTAAGAACATTGTCTTTGGAAATGACATTAGTTTATTACACAAGAAATTGAGATAAGAAGAAAAAGTGAAATATAATGTTGGATAGTTTGTTTTTTTTTTGTATTTTTCATGTTGTGAATGTTTTTTACATATAATTTTTATATGTGCACATAAATATACGAAGAAAGAAATTTTATAAAGTTTTATTTAGTAAAATTATATTTAGTTAGTTATTTAGTTTTATTTAGAGCTCATAATTTTTTTTTCCTAGCTCATGTAGATCTACAAAATTTTCTTATAATACTTATTAATATAAATGCTTTGCATTGAATAACGGATGAAGTTATATATTTTACTAATTATTGTTTGTATTATATTTTTATTAACTTCGCATTTTTAGTAAAGCGTCAATATCTAATCTAATAATAATCACAATGTGAAAAAGTTGCGATTGATTTTCAATGTTTTTCAGACGTTTTAGTCAGTTCTGCAATTAGAAGTATTAAGTTATAAACTTAAGACATTGTGGTTAAGTATAACTTTACGAATTTCGCCATCTCCCTCGTCTTTTAAATTCTATTTTCATTGTTAGATAGGTATTATAAAAATAAGTGGTCAAAAAAAACGTGAACCTACCTGCTACTCCTACTAATAAAATTTTAAATTCTAATCTTACTACGATCCTTATTTAAGTAACTTTTATATATTATATGCTTTATCAAAATAAACCATCCACTTAGTTCTGGTTCTGCTTTACATCAGAATCTAATCTACTATATCTTTATTTTATTATAGGTACACATAATAAAATAAAGCCTATCCGCTTCTCTTTAGCAATAATCGAGGAAGTGTCTGTAATTAATTTGCAGAAAAAAATTGCATACATCCGATGCCGGGAGCGGGTCGCTAGTGCTTTCTAAAGTCAAAACAAACGTTAAAAAATAACCGTCTATTCTCATAACTAAAAACCTTGAGAGTTTATTTGAAAACTCAAAGAAGTCGCAAAAAAACGTAATAAATTCAACAGTTTTGTAGGTGTTTTCATTATGTTTTAGTTACGCATTCTGCTAATTCAAATCTCGACGAGGGATATCACACATACAACAGCCGGTCTCGCCCACTCACGGTTTTCGTTTGAGGTCTATACAACAAAACGCAAAAAGTAAAACGCATCAAGAAGGACGTTGCCCTTTTGACACTAAAACGCATTTCACTAAAACGTTTCGGTAAAACGCCTCTTACTCCTTGATCCTTGCATGCACGCAAAGTTGTGGGCATGGAGTAATCGATGTTTCAAATATGCCCACTACTGGACCTACCTCTATAAATATTCCATAATTATTCAAATTATAATTGTGCAACATAATCCAGTTATTGTCCATCGAACATTTGTAAAGAACACATATAGGCTATCTATGCCAGCCCTAAGTAACGGTAGCACCTATCACTTTCACTCCACTTACATTTCGGTCTATCTATCTATAGCATGAATTGTCCAAGTATTCTTTCTGATTCGAGAGATTCGAATCACCGTCAAAATATCAAAAATTCCAGCTTCAGTTTAAAGAAGTGAGGGGTACAAAACAGAACACTACTTCAATATTTCTGTGACTTTTTAAATTCAACAAACTGAAATTACAATTTAAAAAAAATATAAAATTATAAAAGATACGATACGCTGGATTTTTGACGAGCCCGTTGGATGAGTGGTTAGGGTGCTTGCCTTAATGCTCTGTTCTAGGGTTCCCGGGATCGTTTCCCGACAGGGTCTACTTTGAAAATGAACTTTTCCAAGTTGGCTCTGTACAGGATCTGGAAAGTAGTGGCAGGGCACACTGCGTTTCGCAGTCATTTGGGCCGCCCGTCTGGCGCTAGTAATCATCCAGTTACAGAAGACCACGGACAAGTAACAGCACTTGTGCTGTTGTGTTCCCTAGTGAGTGAGTAAGGGTTGCCAAAGCCCATTTTCCTATCCCATCCCAAACCCTTATCCTTAATCTTACTGTAGTGGCAGCGCATTTGCAGCACTTGTGGCGTTGCTTGTATTATAGGCGATGTTATCAAGTGAACAGTCAACCTGTCTGCCGATCTAAACATTAAAAAATATATAATGTTTTTTCCTAATAATCAATACAATACTTTTAAGAACATTAGTTCAATCAGGGTACAAAAAATTTTGACTTATTCAAAGTTTTTGCTTTGTTTTTTTTTTATTCCGCTAATTTTTTTGCAACGTCAAATTAATTTTATAATAATTTTACTTCTCTCATAACTGAATTCTTAAAGAGAAAATTTTATTTTAGATTTTTGATGACCCATAAAAATGTACACACATAAATGAAAATGAGATTAAACGGTATTTGTATTTGGGCCAATGTGCTTTTTATTAGCCACTGAACATAAACATATTTCTTGTTATTCGATGCACATTTTAATCTCTCTTTATACCCATTATATTATATGCAGAGATCATCACTTTGATATATTCATAGATGTAGGTAATGTATGTGTGTTTCTTATCGCATTGATAGCTGAAACTCTTGATTTCGTTGAAATGACGCCAGCAGACGTCGCAGTACCGGTTCCGTCTACCTATACTATACTAGTGGCTCTAGCATGAGTTTACGATACTACACTCGCTAGCGAGAGCGTAAAACATTTATATGGAAAATTGATAATTTGACATTGACAGTTCACGATCTCCCATACAAAAGTTTTACGTTCTCGCTAGCGAATGTAGTATTGGTGTAGTATCGTAAACTCATACTAGAGCCTTAGTTGTTCGTTAACTCAACCGAAGGGATCTCGTCAGCAAGGCCGAGTTGCTATATTTTTTATCCCCCTTTTCCTTAATACTACTGTAATCGGCAGCGCACTCGCAGCACCTGTGGCGTTGTTTATATTATAGGCGACGATAGCCACCTACCATCAAGCCGAAGTCAACTGTCGGCAGTAAGTTTTGTACAAAATAAAAAGTATTATACCCTGCCTGTAAGTAAATGTCACTTATTACATATCCCATTGTTAACCACAGACCTCTTCATCTGTTTAAGCAGAGCAGTTAGAGCAACTTAAGAGCATTTCACACATTAAAACGAAAAGTCTCAGCAAGTCCGTTCGAAATCGAACTTGTGTATCAAGCCGACCTTTAATGGTCCACTAGGCTGTAACTGCTTCTTAAGGCGACGCCAGCCCCTAATGATAAAAAAAACCACTTATTTGTAACCGTTTTCCTTTTAAATTATCATAATAATTATAATTTAAAAAATACTAAAATCATCTGCAGGATATATGAAAGGGGATCATCATAATTATTTTTTAAATTATATTTAATTATATATATAAAAAAAATTACTAATTTGCGGTCTAATATCGATGTTGTAACCGTGCGATTTGCTTAATAATCAATATTTTAAATAGCTAATTCTTAAGATAAATATTAAGATCCATTTTCTGAAGGGTCATCAAAAGAAAATTTTGAATTATATTTTATTTCATTTTTAAATAGATATTTCCGAGATTTGCAAAGTAGCGACTCCCCCTCAGCAATCCCGTCAATTCAGTACAGGACGAGTTTTGCGGCTGAAGTCGCCTTAAGACTAACAGCCCTGCAAATTTTATTTTATTTCAAGTCCATAAATTCTTATTAAATAAACAATAATAACAATGATATCTTAAGTATAAGAATTAAGAACATATTATATTGTTATTATCTTATAAGCAATATCGAATATTTATTGTTAAGCAATTATTGTAAAAATGAACAATTAAATACTTACTTTTACAATATTTTTATTTTTCATTTATTAAAAATTTTACAAAACGTTTCAGGTCATTTTGCATTTACACAAAAAATAGTTCCTTCAGAATTTAAATGGCAGTATCAACTTTTATAACAACGTTAGTCGTAAAATAAGTATTTTACCATCGTTATTTAATGGAAATGTTTTTAGAGCGCTGGTGAGTACTCTGAATACTTAGTTTTCATGTAATAAAACTTCAAAGTTGGATAATAATAGAATTGTCGCTACGATAAATTACAGTTTTATCTTTTTTATTTGTCGAATATCAAAGAAACGCTGATTTTAGCCAGAAAAAGTAGATACTGTTCCCGAGGGATCGTCTAAAAAAAATTCAACGCCTCACAAAAATAAGTATAGTATATTATGAGCAATATAGATAGAAAAAAATGTTTCAACGCCTAAAAAGGGGGACGCAAACGAAGTCGCGACATTAGCTAGTACTAATATAAAAACTTAACTTAAAACTATCTTCTAAAATATTGGAATTGCTGGCGTATGTTTTATTATTTTCGCCAGTACGATAAGCGTTGCGAATGTCTTGCTTCGCATTCTGTTTCGCGGTCATTGAAGTTAAGTAAGTTGAGACAACAAATATCTTTCAAATACCTATTACTGACTTCACTAACTCGTACAGGGTGCTCTAAATCGCTAAGAAACTTAGCTAAGCTAAGTTTTATCAATCTAATGAAATTATTTTTGATCATCAAATTAATGATTAATGATTAGGTATTTCATTTGCAAAAAAATAGTGCGTGTGACTTGAATTTGGTAAATATTAATGAATGATTACAATTATTACGAAGTAAACTGATATAAATACACACCTACATGTAAATATAAAAACATGTGTGGGGGGCAAAGAGAAAAGCGAATATTGAAACGCGAACGCAGCCGTCCGCAGTGACGCGGCTTCGCTAGAGCGCAGTGCGCGCTTGCTTGGGTTACGATACCCGCTTGCGCCTCGGTTTCCGCTAACGCGTCCTCTTCCGCGCCTCGTAAGCGGACCGCGACTATACATCTCCCTTCATGATAATATAAAGCGGAGGCACTGCTCGCGCTCGCAAACAGTCACGACTCAGCCACGCTCTCTCGTGCACTCCGACCTAACTAGCACGCGTCTCGCAACTCTACAACCGTTCATTCACACACAGACTTTCAAGTGATAATATTTAAAAGTAGAAATTTAGTGAAAATGTCTGACAACGACTGGGGATATAGCTGTGATAACGGTAAGTTTTCACTATGAATAATTATATCGTTACATTGAAAGCGGTTTGTGGCACGACCGGTTTGTTTACAGCGAGGCACGTGACTGACCCCATGTAAATAAAGCCTTTCAGAGAATTAAAAGTGCCGATAAGGATAATATTATAAATATTGAGATATCTTCACGCGCTTCCATCTTTTTAATTGTACATTTAATACGCGAACAATTAAAAAAAAGCCCATCGTTGTTAAAATATTGAATGTTCAAATGATTTATTAAGATATGGTGATTTATTTTCATTATTAAAAATTAATATTAATTCCAAACCTATATACACGATAAAACTTAAATACCTAATGTAAAAATTACAAATTACATAATTATCTAAGTGCACATTTATATACTTTACAAGTGCTTTTTTACTATAAGTTATAATTTTTTCCCCAAATTATATATACCTTCCTCTTTTATCGCTCTATTCATAGTGAAAACCGTATCAAAATCCGTTGGGTGTTTTAGAAGAAGTTATATACAATTTAATGCAATTTATTTATACCTACTCCAAGATGAAAGACTTTACTTGATTCAAATTTGTTGTTATTGCACGTGATGAAAATGTTTCTAACTACCTATAGTTCATCATATTTTAATTAACCATGTCATTAAGAGCAATTACCACCGGTTCGGAATGCTGATTCTGATTCTTTGAAATGTACCTTAACAAGAATCTCATACTAATATTACAGTACAATCAGTGCTAAGCAGTTTATCAATTCTTTAAAACAGTAATAAGAAGTCTTAAAAATATGTTTTACACAACTTGAATTAAATTTGTTTAGTTAGGTAGGGATTGAATATCACTTGGGATTATATTATGTTGCACAAACGCAAAAGCGTATGCCTTGAAATTTCAACGAATCTGCAATCTGCATTCGATGTCAAAATACCTATATTTTTATAAACTTTATAAATTATAAATTTTATATTTTTATAATTTTTTTATAAACTTTCAATAAGATTTAGATTTATATTTCAATATTCTCATTAAAGGTTACAGATATTTACATGAGAACTTATATGAAACAATAAAAACTATATGAAATTATATTAAAAAAAATTATTGTTCAGGATCATGCCATAAAATATACTATTCATGAATTTCAAAAGACATACCTCGACAACTTGGATTTGAACTCTCCTAACGATTTAGCATTTCTTACAAATATCTAAGAGTAATTTATTATTACCCTTTAATGTAACAAATGATTATAGTTAACAAGTAAAAAAATAAAAAATTCATCGTGAATTTTGTATGTCAATCTAGAAGGACAAGAACCGTGAAATAAAGAGGTCTGCATCTTTGTTTAAAATAAGCCATATTTGCCGTCATTTACAACGACGGCAACTGTTTAAGGAAGATTTAACCAAGATTTAACCAGTTTATCTAGAGACCCGGTTGCAAAAGTATCTATAATCTAAATTATAAATACATTATATAATTTAGATTATATTAGTAACAATTTAAGAAAATAAGGTATTAAATTGCAACATTGCTATATTGTATATAAGAAGACAACTAATTTGACACCTATAAACTTAAATAAGGAAGCAATATTTTTCTACAAATTACTTGTATACACAAACTTTCCTCGTTTATTGTGAAAACCGTATCAAAATTCGTAGGGTTTGAAAGAGGTAAGCGGAAAACCAGACTAGACCGACAGCGACTTTATTAAACTTGCTAGTGCCCGTGGCTTTGTCCGCGTGGCACCCAGTTTTTTTATATTTTTAAACGGTCCCTCGGGAATCTATAATTTTTCCAGGATAAAAAGTATCCTTTATGTTAATCCAGGTAATAAACTATCTGTGTGCCAAATTCCAAGCAATGCAAATAAATCCGTTCAGTAATTTTTACGTAAAAGAGTAATACATACTTAGTAGGATATGTAGAGAAGAGCTGATAATACTCGTAGGTAGAACATAGAATTTAATTCATCTATACAACTTGTCATTACTTATACATTAAACCATTAACTACATACTTATTACTTATAAGTAATTCTACAAAGAGTCAAGTTAGAAAATACATTGAATTTTTAAGTAATGTAAATTTTTTTACCTCAATCAGGTTTGAAAAACTGCAATTAAACGTTACCAGTGCATTATTGCGTGCGAACGTTGGCCTAGATCTGTCCCCGTTGAGCCGATACAGCCAATTGAAACTTCTTTAATTGAGCACCTTCTTTAAAAAAAAAACTACACTAAAAGATTATTAAGTATACCGGTAAGTTACTTGCAGAAACGCGCCTTGTAATATAAATAATGGAGTGTATCCTTTTAGCCGATTGCTTAATCAAATCCAAAATCTCTTACTTCGCGCGTGACTTCATACTTGACAAAAAACTTCATACTTGTGTCTATTTACTTTATGGATTAACAACAAGCGTAACTAAACTTAACCGACTTAATGACTTAATAAAAAGACTCATTTGAGTTTATTTAAAATTTTAAAGACTAACTTTTAAATTATTGTTTGTTACAGTCTGCGGTTATTAGTGACGTTCGTCACAGTTGTAGGTAATTAAAACAGACAATAGCCCTCCACTTACACAGTACTAGGTACATATACCTAAATGAGCATTGGGACAATGTAAATAATTTATTTTCATAATTTGTTATTCTAGAATTTTTAACAGAATCCATTGCCTAAAATAATGATGTTCCTTTTTCAGATTCCTTTTTTTTTGTTATTATCAAGTTGTCATCTTTTTTGTTAGATTTTAAAGTTTACTCACTTCAATTACCTTGGGGACCGAGTGGTAACTTAAGATCGTCACAAAAATTTCTTTGCAACCGACGCCGATTAATACATTAATTGCATTGTTACTATAGGATTTAAGTCAAAAATATTCGTTATCATATAGCGCCAACTCACTAAATTTTGAGGTAATAGTCGATTATCATCCATCCGCAACAATACCTACAAGCACCTACCACTAAAATTTACCAGATAGCGCTTTATTAAATAGTTATAATTTTTTTATGTATAATCACAAGAAATACGACTATTAGGTAGACTTAATAAGCAAAACCGTATCTAAATACAAAATTTCACACAAATCGTTACGGCTGTTTCCGAGATACGCAAATTAATTTATAAATAATAAAAATCAAACCAAATCGTTTATTCTCAAAAATGCGATAACAAGATCACTTTTTTGAAGTCGATTAATTATTTTACTAGGGTTTCGAAAAAAAAGCCAAGATGATGACGATCCTGAGAAGAAACCCCGAAAGAAACTCTGGATACCATTCTTTTTGTCATCTTTAAAATAATATATGTAACAATTACAATTATTATACACAAATTACAGTATATACAATACTAAACATAGTATGAGCTCAGAAGCGTTTAAATGCAGGCTTCATTATCACTTAAATAATCAGCGATTTTATAATAACCTTTTGAACGGAGTTTGGTTTTAATTACGCTTTTAAATATGTTTATAGGTAAGGCTTTTATTATCACAGAAACTTTATTACAAAATACACTGACGCATAAAAGAATTACTTATCTTGTGGAATCGCGTTTTATGTTTATCAATATCATTTTTAAAACTAGTATTGATATTGTGAATATTACATTTTTTATTAAATTGGTTAATATTTTTATGCGTATAAATTAAATTATAACACTGACAAATAACAGTTAAATTGCTCAAGTATAAAAATTGCTCATTTAATGTTGTTAGATTGGCCTCACAAAAAAAGTGTTCCTTAATTTCCAAAGCTGTTTAATGTCTAGCATGAACTTGCGTGATCATACATTCTCATGCTAATTAGTGAGCTTCAATAAAAGCGTCTTCTCTTATTTCTGGTTTATTTACTTTAATTGTATGAATTTAATCCATTCGCCTGATCATCTCGAGTTCTCGTATGAAATAAGTAAGAGACTCAGTGTGCGGTTAAAAGTACTAGTATAAAAAATATATAATTTTATTAGATAAATATAGATATTTATAGATATTTTTGTTATTCGGATTTTTTGGATTTGGATCATGTGAAGTTTGCAGCAAGTGCGATCCTATTCTTATTTGACACTCATAGTATTTATGGATCGGGTCGAGAAGGACCCATGACTATAAAACATGGACATAAAATTAGTTTAGAATTTACTTAATTTAAAAAAAAATTATGAACGACGCCAACAAAGAAAAAGTCGTAAAGTTGAAGAAAATCTCAAATGAGTGTATGAGTGCTGGCGGGTCATTCGTTCGGCGAAACGGGATCATCCTCTTTTAATGAAAGAAACTCCACCAGGAACAATTCATGCTTGTCATCTATCAAGCTGGATTCAGACTGAACTTTTTACGAGATTATTTAAGCACTCTATACAGTACATGAAGCCATCTGAGACTTCTCCTGTACTAGTATAGTAAACAGTAATACTTTGAAATTACCTATAAGGCTGATTAAAATTTCTTTATTAATCATTAGATTAATAAGAAAAATTTGCTATTTATCATTCCTCAATTACCTACTAGGGTCCACGATACGCACCCCTAGTCCGTATCAATTACCTAGGGGTCCATATTATGTTACCTTTTTTGTAAGGCTTAAGTTTGACATATTTTAGAAATACGAAAATTTCGTTAAGACATTTGTTCAATTATGACATTTTTATTATAATTAGACACAATCAGATAGTTTCTGGACTGATTGTTGTTAATTACATTCCTTTTACTTTAATAATAATCTGTGTTTCATTTAGTTAAATCTATATGGTAGTCCCATGGTAGTCCATATTTAGAGAACTTCCTCTACTGAATTATGACGAAGTACTAAAAAAAAACTGTGCAATAATATTATTATTGAGAACATAAATATTCAAAATGTTTATGTTATATTTTTTTATCTTTACTGAGCTCGGGGCCCCCCTTGCCGATGCGGACACACCCACACCGCCTAATGGATAATCCGGCCCTGCTACTATGTGTTTCATATTAGAAATAGACGTAAAAATATATTGTTTATAATACATGTAAAAACAACAAACTTTTTCTAAAAAAATTTTTAAGACAGACGTAACACGTACGTGTTAAATTGTAAAAAAACTTGAAAACGGGCCAACGCCGACCTAAAAGTGCGCGCTTATTAGGTGAAATACAATCGAATAATCCATACAAGCGGAACGGTCTAACCCTGTTTTATACAAGCTAGGAGACTATTACTCAAACAGTTAACTCCTGAGATGTAGCTAGATTCCTGACAAGTTCGACAATTAGTAATACATATTAGTGTAATATTATTTATGTATTTATTAGTGCAATGTTACCATCCTCATCTTATCAAAATCCCTTTTTTGAGACCAAACGCTTTAAAAATTCTTTTATAATAATATTCCGGCGTCTGTGTTTCTAAGCTCATATAATTCAAATCTTTAAAGTTTGAGTGAATAGGAATCTTCCGAGTAAGCTTGTTCTTTGTTGCTTGATGCTGGCCAAAAGCAAACACATTATTAGTAAAAAATAATAATAAATAGATGAAAAATATTGTAAAACACACAACACAGCTGTCTGGTTTGTTTGTTTGTTTGTTTCTTTGAACGCGGTAATTTCTGGAACTAAAGCCGGCCTTAATAGCCTAAGTCTTAAAAAAGATTATAGCAAAAAATGTGAGAACAACACTAAGCGAAAACGAAGTGGGTCGGTAACCTAACGAGAACCATGCATTACCGAGAAGAAACAAAATTTGCATGCCTTTGGCAATTTAAATTAAACCGTGGATGAAACCATGGGGCATAGCTATTTCAGTAATATGTGTCACTAAGTTAGTACTCTAGCAGGTAAATGAAAAAAATAAATCTTGCCCATCTGTCATTTATTGTCAGCTATAAACCGTTTCACTGTATTGTGAAATTTTTCATGTGTTGTTGCGATCTTCACACGTGAGGACATTTAAAGTATCCATAAAGTACTTAGATACAAATAGTTGTACTTTTTGAGTTCACTAAGTATCTTAGCATACCTAAGATCTTAGAATAGTTATCTTTAGAATAGAAAGGTTTCCGAAAAGTCAATCGATTGGAAATGTTTCATTTATTTTTATTAGTTTTTTTTTAGTTACATGTTAGCATCGAGATATAATATAACGTTCTCATGTTAGTAGGTACCTAAAGTATTCCTTACACTGCCTAAATATTTAAAAAGTCTAACACGCTATGTATGCAGAATCGCCATAACATTAGGCTTAAATTATAATGGGGCTTTATTGATGTTTGGGGGGGATCTAATCTCAGTAAACAGGCATTTTTTTATTGTTTGTTACGTCAACCACTCAATTCAACAATTGCCAAAATAACAATTAAATGAAATATCAATCCTTTCAGGTGACTCTTCACAAATTATGGCGATAATTTTATGTTAATAAAGAAATTAATATTTTAGCAAACTAAAACAAAATATTTCATTATTTACTAAAACGACGCACCACAGCTTTGCTCGGGTGCAATTAATATTGCATTATTTATGCAGCCTATGTCTAGAATAATGTATCTTATAAACAGAGAAAAAAATATGTAGTTATCTTTCAAATAGGTAGTCCCGGAGATTTTCCTCTACAAATAAATGAATTTACAAAATCCTCTTCTCTATTTGTAATACTAGCTGTGTCTGCGACTTCGCCCGCGTGGAATTCAGATTATTTCTCGATATCGGGTCCTCGCACCTCGCAGTCGTAGCATACTCGCTACTTCCACTGCTCGTTTTTTTAATCAGAAGTCCCAAAATTTCTACAGCAATGGGATCATGTGACTACCTACAAAACGGCAAAAAATCATCGAAAAAAATTTCACATAAATACTGTAATTAAATATAAATGAACTTTGAAAAAAAAAATGTCTTGAGTTTTCATATAAAATGCCAAGAAAAAAAAACAATTTGTACACGTTGTATTTATATTACCCAGGTCAAAAATATATTTTTTGAAATTTTTGTCTGTTTGTCTGTGCACGCTTATCTCTGATACGCCTTAACCGATTTGAATGCGGTTTTCACTGATGTATTGTAGCAAGGTTTCCGTAACATTTAGTGATTGTTTCATTTCAATCGGTTTACAATATGTACGAAGTTGCGGGCTCAGCTATGTAGTTATAAAATTCTAAACCACCCAACGGATTTTGATAGTATATTCACTAATGGAAAGAGAGATAAACAAGGAATGTTTGTGTATAAAGTTTGCAAAAAAAAAAAGTGAGAGTGAGCATCTCTTGCTCACTCTCTCTAACGTTTTCGTTAGAGTCGAATCGCAACCATCAGCAGCTAATTTGATAAAGAGATTCCAGCTGAATACATGAGGTAATTGATCAAATGATCAATAGCATGCAATCCAGGCTTCGGGAGTGCAGAGCTAAAGAGGAGTGCATACCCATTACTAAAAGTTATGATAAGTGAAGATTTTTTTAATTTTTCAGTCACTTTCTATAGTTTGTTTTTCATAGAAAATTACATTTTTTGCCTTAATATCTTTTTAATAAGCATCATTTTAAATAATCAGCCAAATTCGGGTGGCTAGTATATATGTGTATATACAAAATGTAGGCAATGATTTAGTAAACTGATTTGTAACACTGTTTCATTAGAAAGATAAAAATAATTTTAATCGTCATACGTGGAGCGGAGTGTTTGATTTTATATAATTCCAATAATAGGTTTGCGTGTTGATAATAATAACCTATTAGTTGGTAGTAAAGACATCGGGTCATTTAATGAGACATCAGTCACTGATGCGTGTCAGTCTCCGCCCACAACACTTGAAGCTAGGGTTGCCATTCTGTTTATCATAGTCATCGTACAAGTAGTATAGTTTAATTCACCTTATCGATACTGTTACAAACTTATATTTATGTTCCACAATGTTATTATCGAAAAACTCAACTGATTTATCTACTTTTTTTTGCGAATCCCTCCAGCATCATCTATTTTTATACCTTCCATAAAATTGTTGCCTAATTCAAAATTAGTAAACTATGGTTTTTATTTTCTAAATATTGTTTATATTTTAGGGATAGCAAAATGTCGAAATTCAGGTTCAGTAAACTATAGTACGGCACCAACGGTAATAGATTAAACAATTGTAAACAACTATACTCGTGCATTGACATAAATTTTATTTTTAGTATAACAAAAAAAAAAAACTATAAAAATAAACGGGATAAATTCAAAGTTTTTAAAAACCTTATTAAGAAAATAATGTGAAATATATTTTTGGTAACATATAATGCTTTCAAAAAAATATACCTATAATTTGAACGGCTACAACCCGACACAACAGATTTGAAACCTCACAATAAGATGGAAACCATATCGTTATTGCAAAAACGAGTTTCTTTTTTAAATTGTTTATTACAGTTTATTTTACTATTCCCAAAAAGGGTGTACTAAATTTTTATAGACAGATTAATGCGCTGCTTTTATCTATTGCACTTAACAATTCAAAATTTACTGTTAGTCTTAAGATATAACCAAATGGTGGATGTGACGTTTCGATCCCAAAGAGTGCGATAATTTTATTATACTTACAAGGTCCCATTAAAATAAAATACCGGAAATGAGAAAATTTATTCTTTGATGCAGACAAAAAGTTTATTAGGCAAAAAATTATCAAGTATTCGCAAATTTACCTGTAAAAGAACCAAATTAAACATACTGCAACAAGACATTAAGACTAAATTTATATAAATAAAAATGAATCGCTAAATGCGTTGCTAAGGTAAAACTCGAAAACGAAAGACCAATAATTCAACTTCTTTTTTATTCTTTGAAACCCCGGGAATTTCTAAGGAAGACAAAAATTGGAAGAATTATCCGAAAAAGTGTAAAAATCGCATTTTTTCTTTTTCCCACCCAAAGTTCCTAGCTCACACAATTCAAATATTTCAATCAAATACTTTATTGACGTGAAACGCATAGATTTAGATCTATGGCCAAAAGCATCAATCAAAAACGACAGAACTACGTCTGTCGGGTCATAAAATATAATATACATAAACTAGTATATACATAAAACTACGACCGCGTGGGCCCACCACGGGCTCGCTGGACCAAAGATTTCAAAAGAGCGGCTAGTATGGGATTGTTGCGGAGGGCGGAAGACTGACTGTGATGCCTTTCAATTAAAAAGACCTACGTCCAGGTCTGATTACGATGTTATACATAAAACCTAAAACTCTTCACTATATCATGAGGACAATCCCAAATTAAGATATTGTAGCGATAGTAACATTTTATTTGTACATTAAATAAAACCTTAGATATTTAATTTACCTTAGGTAATTAAAATTTTAATTCATAATTCAGTTATGAATTAAGTGATACATTGAATATAACTAGAATAAAACTCATTTAGAAAACAGTATCGCAAAATTTATGATTACTAAATAAAACAATTGAAGTTTGGGGAATCTAGAAAAATATAAGGACAAGTTTGAAAATTCAGACAACCATGCAATGCGCGCGCGCACCTAGTCGAACGGAATAGTTGGTGGTCAGGTGCAGTTCGCGACCTCGTCCGTGTCGGTCTACTCCACTGAGGAAATGAAGGTTAAACGGTAATCAATCGGACATTTTTTCTTAATAGCTTCTAAAAGAACCGAACGAGGAAATTAAAACTGCGTAAAACAACGTTCACAAAAAGTATAACAACAACAAATTAATTTTTTATCGTTCTGGAACATTATTGAAAAAAATTAAGGAAGAGATCAACTTTGTGTCAGCATCGATAGTTAAGTGGGATGGCTATGTAAAATTGACAGAATAAATCTTGCACGAGATTAGCAAGGCCGAGGTCGTGCGGTGCATCGCACGCCGCTATGATGACGTTCCCTCCCTAGTCGGCTAAAATGCGGAAAGCGACGCGGCTTATTGGTCGCCACCGCCGGATAAATGGCAATTATTATAGACGTACAATTTGTTGCTTATCTTTTCTATGACAAAACTCAATTATCAATGTCCTAGTATGGATTTAAAATTATTATTCAAGCAGTATTGACTGATAGAGCTTGCATATCTGAAATTTTTCGATTTCAATGGGAGTTAAAAATAATGACACATTGTGAAGAACCTGGATGAAGATGAGCTATCGTTGAAGCAATATGAAATCCTAACAATTTTCAGTGGACTACCGTCCTCTCGGGTATTCCCCACAATTAGTCTTGACACTTTTATGCGTGCATGTTTTCTTTCGCAGATCGAATGAGTGATTATTTTCACACATGAAATCGAAAAAAAAAAACGAGATGCAGGCCCATCGGGATACGAACCTCGCTTGCCATGTCAGCAGGTCCACTAGACCAGCACTGCATATAATATAAACCGATATTTCTTCACATAAATTATTTTTACTTCATACACATGCCTCATAGTATGAAGATAGAAATAGTTCGAATATCAGAGAGGTCGCAGTGGCAACCATTACGCAAAAATCAAAAAACGTAGCAGATAAGAGGAATAAAGAATAAGAGACACATAAGGATAGGGGAATTTACTCCAATGTCCCTCACTTCCGCAGCGGAACTCGGAACTCAACACACGTCTTCAATGACGGGTATACCTAACTGTAGCTAAGACCTAAGACAGGCTAATAGGCTGCTAAGTAACTGCGGAACGCAACTTACTTACAACTTACCTATTAAAACAATAATGTGTCTATAATGTTACTAATACAATAATGACATCCGACAAAAATAGATCGTTTAGAAGCTATTGAAAACAATTTAAGTCAATTGATATGCAATGCAAAGTGACAGTATGTACAATTGTACAACTGTATTGGTATTGATAGATGTACAAAGAATAAGAGAAAAGACATTATACATTATACATATAGATATAGATATACATTATAGATATTTAATTCAAATGTGTAATGTTAAATGACAAAAGATGGATCTTGCTAAAATAGTAAATGACAAAAGAGAAATTCCAACATTAAAAATTTTAGGAATATAAAAATGAAAACCAATTTGTGATTGGGTAAATTCGTAAATTAATAACAATGAAAAACGTAGAAGTACAATGAATGTAGTAGAACAATGAAAATGCTGAGATGGAATGAATTCCTTGTGAAGCGTTGGACTTCTTCAAGCGATGTAAAGAGTTGTCAGCGCAGCTTGAAGCCATTTTCATGTAACTTCTGTCTAAGCTCTCTATTAATAAAAAAAACCACTATTTAACTTTAAGACTAAAAAAGTTTTAGGTAATGACAGAATTTTTTTTTTTAAATTTAAGTGAGTCAATTAATATATTGACTTATTTATTGTCTTAGTTCAAATTTTTTCACAAAATAAATATATAAAAATCAATATGTATAATAATGAAAAGTATTATTATTTACTAGCTGAGCCCACAACTTCGTACGCGTGGTATTCGGTATAGCGCATAACTTTTTTATTTGTAATCCGATTGTAATGAAACAAACTAAATGCTACGGGAAGCTTGCTCAATACATCAGTGAAAACCGCATTCAAATCGGTTAAGCCGTTTCTGAGATTAGCGTACACAAACGCACAAACAGACAAAAATTCTAAAAGCTATTTTTTTGACTTCGATAACATAAGTACAACGTGTACAAATTGTTTTATTTGAAAAAATATTTAATGTACAGACACGGCTCGCTTACGATTTTATTATATGTCTAGATTTGCTTTTATTTATGATGTATGTATGTCTTATATGAGTACAGCATTAATCAGTAGGTAGTATCATAATGATTGACATCATGATTCTACCTAAAAAAATTATCTACTTACCTGAAAATTTTATTTATTTTATTTTAATATTAATAAGACAAGTAGTTGAGCAGCGAAACAATACGATAGGGGTTGAATCTTCAACAGGTCGTTGTCTTTATAATGGAAATATATCAATATTCATTACATCACATTATTTGTGTCTCCAAGACGGACGTCTAATGGACCCTCAATTGACGAAATGATAATAAATATAATAACGTCCATTTATTCAATGACGATCTCCTTTATATTGAACCAATATTGTTTTTGGCTGGTTATTGATATTGCTCATATCCGTCGTTCGCACGCAACACAGTGTTGCCAATTGATAAATTGATGCCGTCTCTGAAATTACTTCCATAAACTAAATAGGTTCATACAAAAGTACCTACATATGATGTTTCAATTTAACTGTATATGTGTCGTATTACATTCCATTATGCAAAACGCACAAAGGTATGGTTTAATTCCATCACCCTTGCCAACTGTAAATTAGCAATTAAATTTAAAGTTTTCAAAATGCACATATTTTCAGGAATCTTGTTTAACGACATTGAACATGCTCTGTCTCTCAATTTTTGCAATAGTATTTCTTCTGGAATTTAAATATCTATTTGATTGATGATTGATACATTTAGCACCTAAAATGAACAGGTTTCGCTAGATGTTTATTATTTTTAATCCACAAATCATGCACTCAAAAATCTTTTTTTTTGTGCAGGTCTGCCCGCTATTCGAATCTGGGTCTATAATTTCGTCGGCCATAACTTCTATACATATAATAAAATACTAAACGAGCCGTGTCTGTACATTAAATATTTTTTCAAAAAACAATTTCTAGACATTGTACTTATGTTACCCACAACAAAAAAAATGTTTGTGCCCACTAATATCAGAAGCAGCTTAACCGATTTGAATGTGATTTTCACTGTTGTATTGTAGAAAGTTTCCCGTAATATTTAGTGTTTGTTACATTTCAATCGGTTTACAAACAAAAAAGTTACGTGCTGTATCGAATACCACGCGTACGAAGTTGCGGGCTCAGCTGGTTTATAAATAATAAATAAAAATTAATACGCGACCTTAAATTTATTGGTTGTCTAGTGTTGATGTGTGTTAGGAAATAAAAATAAACTTACAATATATTTCATATATATATATCCATTTTTTACGTCATCAATATCACCATCGTCAGAACCTCAGTTGTCATCGAGCTTGTCACTATTGTAAGCATTTTTTAGGGTGGGCCATCATATCGTACTCGGTCATCCGCCCTACGTATCCTCCACTAGCTGAACTCGGCCACGCTTCACTGCGGCCCATACGACGGCAGCAGCGCGGCGTGCGCATGGGGCGCGCGGTACTGGCACTGCTTATACATATATAATACTATTTATCGTAGCGTGATGTTATATAGCCTATAGCCTTCCTCGATAAATGGACTATTCAAAACAAAAAGAATTTTTCAATTCAAACCAGTAGTTCCTGAGATTAGCGCGTTCAAACAAACAAACAAACTTTTCAGCTTTATAATATTAAGTATAGATTGCGAGCCGCTCTCATGAAGTCATAAATGTGTCATGTGGTGCGTTTGACTCCACTCCAAGACTCATCCACCTAAACGCTCATCCGCTGCTCGATAGATAATGGTCCGCCCAATTCTACTTCATTTAACCAATTCTTTGGACTATATCGACCACTTGATCTCCGACAGATATGGATCAATATCGCTCACAGACTTTCTACGAACTCTTCCGTACTTTTTATATTAAACCTAGGAACATAGTAGAATACTAAGTAGATTATTCAATTTGTGGATGATAAGAAAAAACTACAATTAAAATTAAAATTTAAAAGGAAATTTTTTTTCTGTTCATAATTGCTTCTACGATCGATTTTACATCAAAAATGCAATTTAATGACTTTAAATGGATTGTTTGTTCACTTTAATTCGTCACAATCAGCGTTTGAGTTCAAATAATTTAGTGACGACGACAATTCAAAGATTTACACACTGTTTCCGCTTATACGAAATTAGTAAGAAATGTGGTTTTTTGTTTTAAAAATAAGTTACCACATTGAAGGAACGTAGTTTTAAATGCTCTAGAATAACTAAAACACATAATACTAATAATTCTTAGTCTCAACTTGATTGCATGTTTGTTCAGCGAATATTATCTATTTGAGAGTAGGAAAAATCTTAAGAATAATTAAAAAACTTTTTCAAAACCACTACTAATCCAATTTTCTGACTGATGAATATTCATCGCGACTATTTTCGGAATAAACAAGGAGTGGTTTTCATTTGTATCTATATATATAATAAAATCGAAAAAAAAAAACAAATTGTACACGTTGAACTTACGTTCCTTACGTCGAAAAAAAAAATAGTTTTTTAGCTGACAGCTAACTTCGTACCGTCTCAGACCCGTTCCATACAAAATGTATGAGAAAATTTCTTTTTCGTGAATATTTCACATGTTCGGGGCTTTCGGGGTGGAGACAAATTCAACAAATCAAACATCATAAAACCGGTCCAGCTGTTCTTGAGTTATAAATGGTGTAACTAACACGACTTTCTTTTATATACATACATACTAGGATTTAAAAAAATCGAATATAACTTAACTTTTTCAACTGAAATCTACGATTTATGATTGAATTTAATAACATTCAAATATATGTTTTTTTTTAAATAATGGAATTATTAAATTTGAGCGGCATTGTCATTTTTATTTTATTTAATGCCTAGTCTTTTGTAACAGTGTAAAAGTTAAATTTTCTTACTACACCTTATCAATAATAACTACTTATATACATCGCAAAATCTTGTAGAAAAACAGATTAATTATTATAAAAATGTTATTCTTAATAAAATGTCAAAGTGTTTGCAGTGTATCATGCAGATAAGATATCAGTGTAAAAAGATGGGTCGACACTACTTGTCTCGTGTTTATATTCATTATTCACCATTTTGATACGTCTACAAATATTGGACATAGCAATTTTTCATTTGTACTTCCTACTTGTTATCGAATTTACCTACTCGTAACTCACATACACAATTAGGATATAAAATAATGACTGTTCCTCGCAAAAAAATTCTGTCTGTCTTATCTTTTACTTTTATTTAAACTTTCTAGTAGTTTGGAATCAATACATACATATTAAAATAAAGTCGCAGATATTTTCTGTCTCTTCTAAATCGCCAACGTACATTGAAGCTAAAGAATCGTTAAGCGATAAACGGGGAAGGTTTGGGTATCAGTGTTAAATAAAATAAAGACATTATGCGTAAAAATACTAGCAATTATATTATTTAATGACGAGCCCGTTGGATTAGTGGTTAGGGTGCTTCCCATAACGCTCTGTTCTAGGGTTCCCGGATTCGATTCCCGGCAGGGTCAACTTTAAAAATGAACTTTCAAATTTGGGCTGCTTAAATGACGTTTCGCAGTCATTTAAGCAGCCCGTCTGGCGGCAGTAACCACTCGCTTACAGAATACCACCGTGAAGTAACAGCACGTGTGCTGTTGTGTTTCGGTGAGTGAGGGATCCCTTTTTTGTTTTTTTTTTTTTTTTTTTTTTGACGCGGGGAAATGTCGTTACGCATACACACACCGTCTGGGGAGACGGTGCGGTTATGTGGGACTCCCCTTCCTCATAGTGAGGTAGGTATACCCACTAAAACCCCGCGGCGGTCTTCCTCGGCGGTCAGGGTGGGTCCTGGGATCGCATTAGCGCACCAAGTCCCGCCCCCGCTTAAGCGAGTGAGGGATCCCTATCCTCTCCTAATCCTTAATCCACTAGGTAGACAGCGCACTTGAGTACCTACCTGTGGCGTTGTTGCTTGTGTTTATATGGCCACCTACCATCAAATAGGCCGTCAATCTGCCCGCTGTGATCTTTCCATAAAAAAGTGTACTTGGGTATTTTGTATTCGAACGATTGGTGTGATTTTATCATTATACTATTATCAAAAACTAAATAAAGATAGCAAAAATCCTTTTTCAGGTCCTGCAACGTGGATAGAGAAGTTTCCAGAAGCTCGTGGCGCGCGACAGAGTCCCGTTGACATCGACACTTCTCGCGCTAGAACAGGAGGTTCTGCACCTCCGCTTGTGTGGAAATATTCAGTCAACCACCCAAGGTCTATCGTTAACCCTGGGTATTGCTGGAGAGTTGATGAAAACGGATTTCATTCAGGTAAAAAATGGTTCGAAAAGATGGTTTCGAAAAATGATATCCCTTGTTAATATGACGTATTCTTATTGTAATTCTCCTATAATGTTATTTTTTGTTTCATTTCTAAATAATTAGAAATAAAATAAAATAAATATTAATAATGCAATAAACTGTCATCATGAATTATTTGCATATTCGTTGCATCCGTACGCGTCAACTTCCCTCGAGTTGAATAAGTGATTCACGCATGCAATTCTAAGTAAACTAAAAGTTAAATAATCTGAATAAATTATTTGTTTTCATTTTAAAAAATATATAAGAGAAATATCTCACTTTCTATGGCTAATTTTAATCCTACTAATATTATAAATGCGAAAGTTTGTATATTTGTTACTCAATCGCGCCAAAACGGCTGAACGGATTTGAATAAAATTTGGCACACCGATAGTTTATTACCAGTATTAACATACAGGATACTTTTTATCCTGGAAAAATGTTAGGTTCCCGAGGAATCGTCTAAAAACATAAAAAAATCGGCGCCATCGTCGTCACAGCGATAAAGATGTCGGCCATTATATTAAGTACTCAGAGTTGTATTTTTTATTTATCAACGTGGAAGAAGTCGCGGGCAACAGGCTGACAATTAACTTATCTGCCGTTGTCGTCGCCTAGGGATGCAAGTAACACCAGAATGCAGACATTTGCGCTGGTAATCCGGAAAGAACATATTTATGACTCTCTTATAAAGTCCCAAGCTTTTTGTCATAGATAATGTGTAAATCATAAAGACTAAAGATCAGTAAAAGCCAATTTAACATGAGCAGACACGACACTATGGAAACGGGATAGTCGTCAAGGAGTACCATTTACGATCCCTTCATAAATACGAAATCCTTAGCAAAAACCTTGAATTCATTTTTTTTGGTCCAGGCAGTATGTGAAAAACAATCAAAAAACTGGTTAAAACTGGTTCACTAAATGTCTTAGTATTAGTGACAACAAATAATATTTCTTAGAAATTAGTTCACGAGTTCAAAGTCGCTCAGCGAGCTATGGAGGGTGCTATTCTCGGAGTTTCTTTGGTGGAGGATCAGAAATTCTGAAATTCGGCGAAGAATCAAAGTTTCGCATAGCCGAATAGTCGCAGAGCCGATAAACGATATGGTAGACCAGTTTTCGAAGGGAGGCAACGATTGGAGCAGCAGCGGAGAGACAGGCGGATGATGATAAAGAAATGATACATTTTTACAAAAGAATAATTTAACAAAATTATAATATAAAGAATGTTGGTATTATATATTATATGAAATCGCTAAGATTTTACCGGTTACTATGGAAGTTATCAAGTTTATGGTAACGTAATTCAAGGCAGGAGAAGCCTTACTTTATGCCAGATGGACATAGACTATGTATTATGTGTACATACTATTAAATCCCCCAATTTCACATGGGCAAAGCCGGGGCACGAGGTTTAGTTATTTATAAAATACGGTTACCTACTTCATTTTGGAGGTTAAGTAGCGGTTTCAACAACGACCGGACGTTTATTAATTTGTTAAATAACGTGAGAATATAATTTTTCAGAATTGCGTGGTGGCCCGCTAGGCTCCGATGTATACAAACTCGAACAGTTCCATTGCCATTGGGGCGCACTGAACGGTGAAGGGTCAGAGCACACAGTCGATGGCCGCTCGTTCTCTGGCGAATTGCATCTGGTACACTGGAACACCTCCAAGTACAGCAGCTTCGTCGAAGCTGCGGGGCAGACCGACGGTCTCGCTGTTCTTGGTGTTTTGTTGATGGTTAGTACAGTTAACATTTGTATCAACCAAACAATTACGTTTCTCTTTATTATTAGAGATATTTATTTTATACTTATGTCAATATTTAAAAGATATGTCAAACTCGGGAGAAAAGGTTTTCATAGCAATTTTTCATAGCTTTGAAAAACCGATAGAAATATACATAGGCATTTAAAACTAAAACGTAAACTACTTCCTACTACATATCATGCGAACACAGGCTGTCATAAATAGGCAATCTACCGGCTATGGTGCTATAAAAAATTATAATAAAAATATGATTAATACATTAATACGTCGTATTATTCTGCTTTCTGTAATAAATTTGAAAAATTAGTCTTGTCTGTCCGAAAACTAGTCTTGTAATGGAAACCGCATAAGCGGATGCAAGCCAATTTCTGGTTTCTTTCCAGACAAAACTTATACTTAACTCGATTGTTAACAGACTCTACTTCTATATCAAGATAATATTCTTTTCTTAAGTCCTTAGAAGCTATTGTAAAATGTTACAGTTAATGTCTCACCTTTATAATTACACAGTGCCTAATTTTTTTGCATATTTTAGGACATTTTTGCAAGTTCATTTTCCGTTTTTTCAGTGAAGAATAATTAAACTTAACATTACTAAATTTACACATGCAAAAATATCCATTGACACTATCTCAAAACAGAAATAACAGGGCGTCAGTTACTCAATAATTGAGTTGATCAGTTAAAAAAGAGCCCACAACTTCCGAGTAAAACTTTCACCGGCAATTACGTGGCCACAGCACATCAATGTCACAGTCGCACAGATTTGATTATAATACAGGCACGGTCATTCGTTTCGCTTCCTTATTGTTTTGTCAAGCTGCTAATAGTTAATGTCTTTTTTTTTGAGTTCATATTTTAAAAACATTTTTTGTTGAGATCAATGTAATTTTTTATTTTGCACACGTAAGCCATGACTCATCGGTGTATGTCCAAAAATAGATTTTACGCAACGTGTCGAACACCGTTACGGTTTAAGTTTTTAGAGTAAAAGTTTTAATCCAAAAAAGTAGGGAGTAGTTATATAAGTATGCACAATACGTCATAGGTAGTTAATCGTATAAGTGATACCGAGAAACCTTTCAGGTTCAATCCTTTTAAAAATTACTTTTTATGTCATTGTCAATATTCTGCGAGCTAATGTTGAACCATTTCCTTTATTTTTATTATACAACGGTTCGTCGATGTAGATATAAGCGAATGTTAACTACTCAATCTAACGGTTTAAATTATTGAGTTCATTTCCATATCTATGTTTAAAAAAATACATACATTGTCATACTGCGTTTCGCAGTTTTTTGGGCAGCACATCTGGCGTCAGTAATCACCCCCTTTCAGAAGACCTCCGTGAAATAACACAATGTGTGCTGTATTGTGTTTCAGTAAGTGAGTAAAGAATGCCAGAGCCCATTCCTAAACCCTTATCCTAATATGGTTTTTAGCGCACTTGCAGCACCGGTGGCGTTGCGTGTGTTATAGTCGATGGTAGCCACCTATCATCAAGTGGACCGTCAGCCTGTCTGACGACTTTAATATAATAAAAAAACCTGTTTAATAGATCTCATATCTACCTTAATAAAGCTACGAGTATTTAATTTCGTTTATTGTCTTAACACATCAAACACATGATTTATTTATCGCCAGAATTTTTATTTTTTAACTTTATTAGACCAGCTTAAGTAGCTTAACTTTTTATTGCAACCTGGCACTAAATTATAACGGAAATTGGCTGTTGTTAAGTTTTTACTATCCAACGTTCACTGATCGGTTTACTGAGATATCTATAGATTAATTGTTGGTTCATTAATTCCGTTCCTTATAACAAAAAGATACATTTATATTTATATGTAAAACGAAACAGAGATTGGTAACGGCATACTCAAGTGGCCATGTAATTAGATATTTGCGTATATTCGTTTACATTGTCTGTTCGGAACGTGAATACAATGGGTAGAATAAATTAGATTTACATAAAACCTACTTGGTTATCATTCCGGGGCCCTTTTCACTCAATAAAACTCTTACATACATATTTCATAAACACAAATAAAACATTCCATAATGTCTTATATCTCAGAAAATTGCTCGTAATATTTTGTCATTAAAATTAGCACAAGTTTTTTTATAATTTTCCAAATTTAATGTGAGCATGGACATATACGGACAGCCGCCCACCAAATAATCTGTGGGCGCGATGATGCATTATTGTGTTGCGAAATGACTAAATGTTTTGACCGTACAGTACAGTGGACAGGTAAACGCAATAATATTCTGATAATTAGCATTACAATAACAATATCAAAACTAAGAAATGGTTAGATACATTCTCGTCTTAATATTCTTAAATCGTAATCGACAGATAGGGTTTGCGATCAAATCTATTATGTAAAAATTTAATGTTCTTATATATTCAATACCGAAAATTTCGAAAGTACTTTATCGATCACATAGGACATAATTTGCCTAGAAAAAAGTACATATACTTATTTTTTCCGCGGATTTTCTACAGATAAAAATATTAATTGTTATTACCTACCTAATATTTCAACCCCTAAGAAAAAGGGACGCGGACGAAGTCGCGGACTAAAGCTACTTAGTAATAGTTCAGAGTACTACAGGATGAGATAGTAGTTTTTTTGCGAGACGAATAATTAAAAACAAATTGGCTGATTTAAAACTGCTGAACGAAATGCAAACAAAATTACTGTACCAAAACAAATAATTTTTGCGTTTATCGAAATAAAAGGGATGCTATCTCACTACGGTGGAACTAATTACAGGTTGGAGAGAAACATGAAGAATTAGATAAAGTGGTGCAGCTGCTGTCGTTCATTCAACATAAAGGCGACAAGGTGACGATGTCGGAACCACTTGATCCTGCCAAACTGTTGCCTCCGCGAGCAGCTTACTGGACCTACCCTGGCTCACTCACCACACCGCCCTGCACAGAATCAGTCACTTGGATTCTGTTCAAGGATCCCATACAAGTTTCTGCAGAACAGGTACATAAACTTGTATTTTAATTTTTTGTAAAACCTATCGTGATTTAGTCCAAACTTTTAATGATAAAATCAATCATTTCGTGCTTACTCCCATTTCCTGCCCCAAAATGGAACCCCATTTTATAACCATCCTCAGGGGAGGGAGGGTTTGTTACATGTGCGCTGTCAACCCTGCATCTAATTCGGACCAAGCGAATTAAAACATCTTTTATAATGTATATTCCTAAGGACTGAAACTAGCTGCCGACGGCATCTTTATTTCCGAGCTCATACAACCCAAATCTTTTCAAGGTTCGAGTGAATAGGCATCTTGCTCAATCGTTGGCCTCATGTTCCCTACACGGCTAGATGCTGGTCAAGAGCAAACCCATCTTTAATAATAATAAAAAAAACTCTATATAACTTCATTGTTTTATAAAGAGCATAATTTTATATATGAAAAATTTGACTATTTCTTGTTATTACTCAAATCCTCTACCAATTTTTATTTTATTTTCATAACACTATAAAATTTTAAACAATAAATGTTTTAAGTGTAGTCGTGGCAGGGCACAGTGCGTGATCCGCAGTCAAGCTGGGCAACCCGTTTGGCGGCAGTAACCGTCCTCTTCTATCATCAACAGTCCCCATTGCAGGGACACAGGCCTACCCTCTCAACAAGGGCGTATGGGTTATATAGTCATATAGTCCGCATGCCGGCCCAGTGCGGGTTGGTGGACTTCACATGCGCCTTAGAATTTCTTCTTTGGCGTATGCAGGTTCCCTCACGATGTTTACCATCATCGTTTGAGAGCAGTGAGAGCAGTTTTTAGAAAAAAACCCATTTGTACATGATAGGCCGAGTCTTTCCCACTGTGTCACCGACGCTCTTTGCTAGGACTATTTTATATGAAAACAGTTTTGCCGTTATGTTGCTTGTAAGAGTTTTCAGAAACAATTTCCCTATATATATTTGATACCTTATCCTTGACGCTATAAGAGTCCCTTGGTGATGTTTGTTTATAAACGGTGGTTGCCACCTCCCATCATGTGTGTTGAAGAATGTTCATTATGATATGCTATATGCTAAACTAGCTGAACCCGGCCACACTTCGCTGCGGCGCGGCGTGGTACTGGACGCTGCTTCATATAACACAATTTTATTTTTCTAAAATAAAAGTAGCCTAAGTTACTCCTTATAATATCAGTTATCTGCCAGTAAAAGTCTCAAAATTGATCAAGCCCTTTCGGAGATTAGCCAGAACAGACAAAAAAAATTAAAATTGGTTTTTTGTTACCTACCGTATATACTTTGATATACATTAGTCAATACTTCAATTTTATTTATATGAATATATGGATGTACCAAATTGTCTAAACCGCGTCTCCTTATAATGAATAGAGGCTATTCAAGCGACAAGCGACTAAAACAGGATGTAAATTGGGTTGGTTTTAGTTGGCGTTGATGCGGAAACTGAGGTGTGGTGAAGCGTCATGCGAAGTGGAGGCCATGGAAGTGCTGCACAACTACCGGCCGACCCTGCCGCTTGGCAACCGTGAACTACGCGACTATGGGGGCAACTAACAGCCGTGAACACCTGTGACCATACTTTTGTACGGCATTCACTCACGCTCAGCACTGACACCGATTAGTGTGTTGTATTCAGCGGCATCCAGCACCTTAGACTTTACGAGATGTGTTGAACACGCGCGATTTCATTAGCCTTTAAGGAAGACTGGAACAGTTGGAATCTATTTAATCAATGGGCAACTAATTGTAACTAATTTATAGTTACTATTAATGATAAGTGTATTTTCTTGTTTACTAAAGATCTAATAACTGAACTGCGTTTCGCAGTCATTTGGGCAGCCCGACTGGCGGCAGTATTACCACCCCCTTACAGAAGACCACCGTGAAATAACAGCATGTGTACTGTTGTGTTTCGGTGAGTGAGTAAGGTATGCCAGAGCCCATTTCCCTTTCCCCTCCTAATCCCTTATCGTTAATCCTATTGTAGTCGGCAGCGCACTTGCAGAAGCTTTGGCGTTGTTTGTGTTATAGGCGACGGTAGCCACCTACCATCAATTGGACCGTCAGCCCGTCTGCCGATCATAACATAAAAAAAATTATATCGACATTCGCTGCGAGGCCTAACTCGGTAAAATATGCTCCTTTGCTTCGCCACAGCGCCCAATGCTAATGAACTCGCGTGTGTATTATTTTTTCAAATTGTTAATCATTATTTCTGTGGCATTTCTCGAAAGATTAAACCAAACGCAGCAGTATAACGTCATAATAAAAGTTAATAAATGACAAAAAAATGAATAACTCCCATGTATTTATTGCAAAGCCCAGAAACACAAAGAAAAGGGTTGTTATTATAGTTACTTCGCCGTAACAGGAATCACTTGGGAGGTACCTAAGTATTACCCTAATATATTCATATTTTAAATTTTACAACAGCGCTGTTCTGAAACTTGCAGTGTTTCAGTATCTACAGCACGAAAAAGAAGATATTTATCTTAGTTTATAGGTTTCCTCAAAAGTGTAATTATTGGAACGTTCTTCTATAAGGAAAAACAAACAAGAAAATTGCTGAACAAAAAAACCAAAGTAAAATTGAGGCCTTCATATGCTCATACATAAAGATATTAAAGTGACTGTATGAATTCAATTTAAAGTATTTTCTTATAATTGATATTCTATTGAATTGGTAAAAATAACATTGTAAGTACGAAATATTGTACTTAATTAAATTTTCTATAAATATACAAGTGTTAACAATTATACACTCGTGAATATACAAATATCTACGATTTAAATGTGTATAATACTCGAAGTGCCTGAAAATTTTAGAATTATATTTTAAATAAGTAATCGGACATTATAAAAATTATTGTCGGATGTCTATACTATATATTATATAATATCTGGATATCGAGTTACAAAGCGGATAATTAAACTTTGAAGGAAAGCAAATAAATAAATTTTACTCAACTCAAGAAGTTTATTAAATTTCTGCACCTCGCCTCTTTTTAACTCGACGTTCAGTCATGTTTCAGCCCTTTAAAAGGACAGAGACATATTAGATCGTATTAGCTACAATAACAAGCAAACGACTGAGAAAGTAACAATGAATTCAATTGTTCCACTATTGGTACAATCAGAAAACTGAATAAATATTTATTACTCTGCATTGTTAATACAATACAGGCTAATTTATAACAAACATCCATACCTGAAAAGAACAACATTGTATCTCAATTTGGCTAAATTTACTGGAGAGGGTTTTAACTCTTAAGTTAAAATAACGATATTTTCGGAAAAGTAAAGGAAACCTGTTTTTGGTTCAAATTACAATATGGAAATAATGGGACATTTCATAAGTAAGAATATAGTTATGGCTATATGACCATATTGTGCTATTTAAAAATGTATAGTATCATGATTGTTGTATGTTAAATCTTAAGTCAGTAAAATGGCATTTTTTTTTACAATGTCACTAAAACGGATCAGGGTGAATCGTAACTCAAACTCAAATTACTATGTTTTTACGTCATAAAACTGAGTTCTTTCAAGTTTCCATGCATTTGCCATTCAAAAGGTTTATTTGCCACATAAAGATCGTAGAAATACCATTCCAAAACAGAAATATAGCATTTAAAAAATTAGTAATTTGGTGGTGTATTTAGAAAACATTGTAAAATGAGATACAATGTTGTACATTTTTAGGTGTTGACATAATGTTATTAGCTAAAAGCTGATTAATCATCTGCTTGCTGGAATAATTCCTTCAAGTCTTCACAGAATGTTTCACGTTTTATCTGTCTGTTTATAAGGGGATTTAATATGATATATTTCACAAAGTAAATTATTAGATTATTAGTAAAATCTATTGATGTATATCTATTTTCTACTCAAGATACCAACCCCTTTATTTATGTAATATTTAAAAAAAATGTGTAACATTCAATTAAATTGTTTATATCGCGATATCATCGCCATAAAAAAGGGATAGGTATAATTATTTCATTAGAGTATCAATATTAATAAATATCTGATATGTCTGATCAATTTATTACTAAATATCTGACTTGAGTTAAATCTCTAGTCATTCTTTTATCACCCAGTGCAGCTGCAGTCCGATTGTAAAACGCTACGGCGAACCACTGTGTAACTGAAAATATATATAATAAATCCCCTCAGCTTTTATTCTGATTGAATCGACTGCGCACTTGTGACGACGTTAGAGACCTATAACCAAGTACATTGTCAGCCTGTCTATAACCTTATCGCAAAAAAAAACACATCACATTTCTTGAAGACTTGAAGCCTTACGATTCAAACACATCAAGTCGGAGTTTAATACGTATAATAAATTTATATAAAGCTTTTAGTATTATTTAATGACTAAAGTACCTACTTATACCTATTTTAAGTGAAATGTGTGCCTCGAATAAACTTCACAGTTATGTTAACCGTGTCGTTGTAGATAACTATATTAGTGTAGTCATTAACTTTGTAAGAATTCATTTATTTTTAGAAAATGTAGGTATGTATTAATTACTCTCGAAATGCCCTAGACTCCCGTCAAAATTCGGATAGACGCGCTTTATGGACGGGCGAGCTTAAATAAAAGTTTTGCGACAATATTAGTTAGTGTTTTATTTTCATACAAATTTTCCATTATATTTTGGATAACCTACAAAAATTAGTGAATTATTTACTACATTGAGAATAAAATAAATAAACTTTCATTTTATAAAGCATTTATTTAAAAATTTATAAAGTACAAAACATATACGTACAAATTTTTGTACAAAATTTTTATGTTACAAAGATTATTCAGTTGTTTTAAGGGAGTACATAATATAATAATTAATACACAGGAAACAATTGGAACTGTTAGTGTACAATGACAAGACAATACAATGACAATACTATTAGTGTACAATTTACAAGACCAACGTAGGTAGTTGGTACAAAAAGGTAGGGTTATCTAGTGCTCTTTTTTATTTTGTTGAGTTCAATAATTCAATTAATTTGAAAAAAAAAAGTGTCGTTTGATTATGTTCTAATAAGTTAAAATAAGTCTTTTGATAACATTTTTCAAAATTATTTACAACCCTGATATTGTGTAGTGGTTCCTTTTCGCCTTTATATCGTTCAAATTTAAGTCTCGTTACAGAATTCCAAAATTATATACAATACATAATTTCATTCATTTGCACTCATTTATACTCAAGGCTAAAATTATTGAAATTATAACTGCGAGTTCAATAAAGGGCTAGTAGTCACCCTGTGCCAAATACATTTTCAATTTTAATTTTGTCATAAAGACCTAGTGAAATTTAAGATAAAAATACAATTCAAACAATTTTCCAATTTCATTGCTTAGATTTTTTTAACATTTTTATTAAAATACTAGCGCCCCGCCCCCAGCTCCTCTTCACAAGAATCTTCCTGGGACTTCAACGAGCATTTTGAAAATTAAAAAATAAAAAAGTTTTTCACTTAGCAACATATTATGCGATTAATTTTATTTATATTATATAGACAAACAAGGTTATTCAGAATTTCATAGGAAAGAAATTTAATAACTAAATTAATTTGCCACATTTGTGCGTAAAATGTAATTTTCGCATTAATGTAGAAAGGTAACTTAGTTTTTGACTAAATTATACCACAGTCTAACCATACTTATACCTATAAAATCGTTTGCCCTGACTGGCGAACGCACAGCCAAAGCTACTAGGTCTAGAAAACTGAAATTTGGAACACAGGTTTATTTTATAACGTAAGCATCTGCCAAGAAAAACCTGGGAGCGGGTCGCTAGTGTGCTATACACAACATTCAATACCTGTTATTTGCCTTTGAAATTGACATTTTTCAAGTGCCTGAGTGAATTGAATAAAATTACAGTTCACAAGATACATACGTATAGAAAGTCTTTAGATGTGACATGTAGAAATACTCTCTCTATAGATAGACCGTTTAAATGAGTCCTCGCCCGCGCGGTACAGGGGCGCGGGGGTATGACGACAAAGGGGACCGAGAGAGGTGCGGGTGGCGGACCTCGACAAAGGGAGCCAGTTCACATTTCTTTCTCAAAAAGGAAATACGATAATGCTAATTTGAACTCTCACAAAATAATAATAATATAATTAATAGTTATATTTAGTTTTTGTTATACTGACGAAAAACTACATGTTCGTTATTATTCCTAACATTTGTTGCGCCCTTATTATACACTCATTTTGGATAAAAAAAAACCATAAAACAAACTAATATTTCCTTCAAAATCAGTAACATGCTGAAATATTTATAAGTATTGTAAAACAAGTAACATTTTTTCGGGGTATTAAGCGGTTATTTTGGGAATGGGCATGATGACGGTATTAAAGAATTATAATAGAGAAATATATATGTTGGAAATTTTCTAAAAAATAACCCACTTTTAATATAAACATTAAGATTAGTAAGATTTTCAATAAAATTATAAAATACTGCAATCCGCCATGTTAACTGAAACACCGATCAGAGCGAATGAGGTCTCGCTTTCGTAAATATCACCTGTTGCTTTTCCTGAGTTAAGAAAGCGCGACGTCACAACAGACGCCATTGCTATTCTAGCGTTTTGGCGGAACGTTTAAATTGTATTATTTAAAATATCAATTTTTCCTTTAAAACCGCTATTATTTTTAGAAATAAAATTTATTTTGTGTAAAGAAAATGCGTAGAAACACCGTGGAGTAGTTTTTCAAATTCAGTCATCATGCATAGTGGCTCTAAAACGTATTGCCTATAACATCCTTTTTTTTTATATCTCTCTTATTGTGTTGTACACGATTATTATACATGTCATGTATTGCACAAATAAACATAGAAATATTTTTTACATGTTTGTAATGTGAAAATACAGAAAAAAATATCACGCTTTGCTTTGTCTTTTTATTTAAAACACTATACGAGTACACACAATGAAATAATATTAGTATGAATGTTATTCTGACTAGAACTATTGTCATCGAAACTGCTTAATTCATAAAGAAACAATCTCAAGGTAATGACTCCGTGAACTTATTAAGTAAATTATTAGCAAAATATATAAGTATGAGATTAAAGTTCCTTATAGATAACAACATTCCTACTATCATGTATGAGGCATGCTGTTCAACAAATAAAAAACTGTTATTGTCAAATGAATATGAATAAATCTTATCTATATATATATATATATATATATATATATATATATATATATATATATATATATATATATATAAATGAATCCCTATTTCCCTTGGTCACGGCATCACGAACGAGTAGACCGATTTTAATTCGGTTTTTACTAATGCAAAGAGGGATAAATGGGGAATGTTTTTATATATAAAAATTGCATGCCTGTCGAAGCCGGGGGCGGGTCGCTAGTATGAAATAAATATATTACAGAATAAAAATTAAAACTTTCTCTTAGGGCGTAACTTCATTTATTCAACTCAATTCAGCTTTCCGGGTCTATTCAGGCACTCCTTCGGCTAAGGCTAATTTTGTTCTAACCGCGGATACAAGCCGTTCCAGCATTAATTCGATCTGAACAAGATTTGAGCTTACCCGTACCCTTTCCGGACGACCTATTATGCTCCGCCTGCCGGAACGGGTTGATCAAATGACAGTAGAGCCAAATTAGCCTTGGCCGAAGGAGTGCTGGAATACAGCCCTGGTTTCGCGATAAACAGGCGAAACTGAGAACAAGTGTTTTTTTATCATTCGCATGCTAACGACAGTGAACGAGTAATGCCGTTCCGCCGCGTCATCATTCAGCGCTGTACGCGGCCGATAAACGCGGTTCAGCGGAGATAAAACGCTATGACGGCCGTACGTCGCCAAATTACTCCCTAAATGCGATTTATGTTTCTACCTAGTATTTGGAAAATTAAAAGTGGCAAGCGTTCATATGCTTTAGCGGTTAAACTTTCTTAGTTTAACTATAAGTATTTTAAAATATAAAACTCTCTCCATTATAACTAAAATTACGAAATTGAAAATAGGTTTTTAATATAATACATTTTATGTCGTAGGTGTATGACAAAATGACGTTTTTAATGAAAACCTAGGTTATTCATTGAAGGACCGGAAGATGACAATATCGTTAATTGATTTGATCACAAACCTAAGAAATGAGCAAGGTTTATGATATAATAAATATCAAGTATTTAAGTGTAAAAAATAAGGAAATAAAGTACATTTTAATTATAATTTTATGTACCTACTTATTTCAATCGCCTTATTACAAAATAATAGTACAGTCAAGGGCAAAAATATCTGTACGTTTCCAAAGCGCCAAAATTATCTGTACAGTTGAGAGGCCAGAAATATCTGTTCGATAATTCGGTTAGAAAAATGTGAACATTTAAAGGGTCAAAAAGATCTAGACGTTCACGTGGCCATAAATAAATGTACAATGTCAGTCAAATATATGCAGACAAATAGGAGGGCATAAATATCTATACATGAAACTATCATATTATAAACGATTAGTTGCATAAATTTGTATCTAAATATTTGGCACGCGTTTTGTTTTCATGTATGTGATAGTTTCATGTATAGATATTTAGGCCCTCCTATTTGTCTGCATATATTTGACTGACATTGTACATTTATTTATGGCCACGTGAACGTCTAGATCTTTTTGACCCTTTAAATGTTCACATTTTTCTAACCGAATTATCAAACAGATATTTCTGGCCTCTCAACTGTACAGATAATTTTGGCGCTTTGGAAGCGTACAGATACTTTTGCCCTTGACTGTACATTACTGCCCAGCCTAAAAATAAAGCAATAATTGTCAGAGTTAAACCGAAGCTCATTTAAAACAGACGTGGCCATCCATTGCTATTTCGGCCGACACGTTCTAATAAACAACAGTCGGTTAGAATCCCAGTCTCCTAAGGGTCCCCATCCCATACCATTGTAGTCATCACCCTTCACGAGCTACCAGAGCCCCTATCATTCACAGTAATCACCAAATACTCACTCACAACCATCAAGTACACCAACCCTTCCTAATAAACGACAGTCGGTTAGAATCCAGTATCCACAGGGTGCCCAACCCAACCATTGTATTCATCACACTCGCTGGGCTATCAGAGCCTCTACCATTCACAGTCATCACTAAATACTCGCTCACAACAGCCAAGTACACAAACCTTTCTTAATAAATAACAGTCAGTTAGAACCCAGTCTCCACAGGGTGCATATCCTCACCTCAACCATTGTATTGTTCGCACTCGCTGGAATATCAGAGCTCATATAAATCACAGTTATCATCACATTCTCTCACAAAACCACTAACATTCGCTATAGAGCTTGTAAATGTATTCACCCTTTGTCCATTCCCAGGTTCCTTTCCGCTTTCTTCAGGGGCTGTTTTCGTTACCGTGCCTCGAAATGTTGGAATAATCTTCCGCCCCCGCTACGCGATCTTACATCTCTCGGATGTTTTAAGAAACGACTTCGCTAATCAGTAATGGATCTGCAGAGAAACGCTTAGGTCTTTGATTTACGTGGACGGGTGGAACAGTTTGTGGGGGCGGCCGGTCCATTTCTTGTACATTCTCGTGTGCTATTGCATATTAACGATGAATTTGCCATATAGATAACTAGATGGTGAAATCCTGCAGTAGTTTTTAAGAAAATTGCGATAATTGATTGTAGCCATTGATTATAATCGCGTTCTGAATTGTCCCGCGAAAATGTTTTTTTTTTTTTTTTCTTTAAATATCTGGTCCCTGGCAGAATATCAGTGTTGTGGTCTGCACCCCACAACTGTATATTGAGCCAGGGTTCCTTTTCCTCTTTTTACTTGTTTGTATATTTGTTTGTTTTGTTTGTAATTATTATTATTTGTTCATATATTGTTTGCATTAGAGGAATAAAAGTTGCTTTCTTTCTTTCTTTCTTTCACTAAGTAGGTACTCAAATAATTCCTAATACACAACAATCGCCAAATATATCAATCATACTCCAGATACATTTATAACATTCAAGGATTTTATGAGTCTCAAAATGAAGACTTTTCTTGACCTTTTCTTACTTTTACTTCTTTAATTCTTACATTATAGCTTGGTATATAATTATACATTTTCTACACATCCCGAGACTGTTTGTTTGAGACTATCAATGTTTGGGAAGTTCCTTCTCCCTTCCTGCTTTTGAATATCCCTTCTCCCCTCTTTTTTTAACTATCGAATCTCTGGTATGTAATATATGTAAGTCATATAATAATATTAATTAAATCATCTTCCTCCTCTTCAAGTATTATTTGAATATTTATAGGCATTGATCCACCCATTGAGCACACACGACTGATCAAATCAAACCAATTATCGTATATGATGCGTAACTACAAACATATGGCTTCAAAGTCACCGATGCGTTAAAAATAAACTGAATTTATCACAACTCTACGACATATATATATGATTAACCAAATATTACTAAGTAATTCAAGGGGATACACTAGAATCATTCTCAAATAAAATTCGTTGGGCTAATTCTTGAGAGATGGCGTTTATTTTAATAGTTTAATTTAAAATGTCAACCACTTAAAACCAGCCATCAGTTATTACAACTGAAACGAAGGTCGAAGTCTTGATGCTAGAACTGTAAATCGCGAAATATATTGACATTTCGTTACTTTGATTTCATAAAGTAATTTATATATAAATCTTTGGACATGTAGCAATACTCTGAAAAAAATAATAATATGAAAAATGTAAAACTACAATCATTGTTAGGAATAACTTGTGTGATTATTCCCAACAAAGCTTGTAATGGAAATATCATGTTAGAGTATCTGTTTATATCAAATATAAAAATTTATAATTTATATATAAAATCCTTTATTTTAGATAAATAAAAATAAATGATTTCCTATTAGTATTTATATTAAATTGGTTCTTCATGCTTTCATTTATTTATTGTTTATAGTAACATATATTTTTTTCCAATATAAATTATTAGTCTTATGAGTTGCATTCATAGTTGATTTGAAATTAATTAAATTTTAAAAAATATTCCAAGTTGAATTGCACTTGTACAATTCAATTTACTACCTATTTGTTACAATTGGCAAGGTTACCTATATTTAATGAAACAGGTGGGACGAAACCTTAAAAAAGAAAACATTAAAACTTAATTAGATCTTCACTAGAGTCATGACCTTGTGTACTACAGGTTGAACTGTCAACATTGTTTACAGTGGGCGTTTTGGGCGATATTTTCCTTTTGGGAGGAACGGGTGTCTCATCTAATATACCAGTTGAACCTAACATTTTACCTCTCTCGGAAAGCAATTGCACATCACTACTCATTTCAACACGTTTAGCGTACGGAGACAATTTACTCCTTAGAGGAGGACTCGGTGCAACCCGAGAGTAAACTGGTCGATTATCAAAAATCGACGAATCAACAAACAGAGAGGAGGTCTGACTTCTCTCCAACGGCCGAATCGAACCTTCCTTTTCTCCTTTACTGGTGTGCGTTTCTGTGTAAAAAGTCGTTTTGTTGCTGTGCAAGTGTTTGTGCGCGTGCACATCGGACTTACTGCGCTCGAGTGTGAAAGCGCCAGTGTGAAGGTGGCAGCTGAACGAGCCAGCGTTCACAGTGCAAGCCGGCGCTGTGGAGTAAGGTTCCGCTGGTGCCCAAAGACACGCTCCTTCGTTTCTCGGCACGAGCAGGAGCGGATCCTAAAATTATTTATATAGCTTTATATGCAACAATAAATGTAAAAATAAGTAAGGAATGTTGATGCAAAAAGTTATTTATTTTATTTTTCAACATGATCATTTAAGTCTATAAGTCGGATAAGCCATAAGTTATGAGTTAGTAGTCATACAATTTGGCGTATTCTACTTTCAACACAGATACTTATATGTATCTAATATTTATCCATTATTACATCAAACGAAACAATTAAGATAGGTGCATTTTGCAATCTTAAACTGGGCAACAAGTCCAGTGGGAGTAAAGTGGTGGACCTTATAGAAGGCACAATGTTGTGCCTTCTATAAGGTCCACCACTTTACACGCGCATGTGTTTTGTAGCGTGAATATAAACAATCGATAGTTTATCCTACATATGGGCAACATCAAGCCCACCACGTGTTTTAATCGACTATGAGACAATTATTATTATCCAATTCGGATGTGCAGCGTTGGAGAAGCTCTGAGACATCTTCTCATCCAAAATTCCTCAGTCTTAAAACAAAAATTTTCGACCAATGTGTGTTGCCAGTGATGACATATGGCGCTGAAACGTGGTCTCTATGGGCCTCATAGGAAAGCTCAACGTCGCTCAACGAGCTATGGAGAGGGCTATGCTCGGGGTTACACTGCAAGATCAAATCAGGAATGACCAGATTCGTAGACGAACGAAAGTTACCGACATAACCTAGCTAGAAGATTAGTGAGTTGAAATGGCAGTAGGCAGGACACATAGTACGGAGAGCCAACAGCCGTCGCAGGTGGAAGGTTTTCGAGTGAAGGCTACAGACCGGCAAGCGCAGCGTAGAACATCCACCCGTAAGGTGTCTACGACTGCTTCTGATTTTGTCAGTAATGGATGTCCTTTGACTGAGATGATGATGATGATGATAATGTTGAAACAGTTAATCAACAATTTAACTAGTAATCAACATTTAAGTAGTAAACCCTTTTTATTTACTACTTATTATTTATCTGTGGCAATGCAACTTGATTAATTTTTTGAAGTCATGCCCATGCAAAGGCTATCCTATAAAAAGGATAAGTAGGTGTATCCTTTTAGTTTATGCACTAAGAAAAAAAAGCCTAGCCCAAATATAAGCATTTACACATTTGAAAAAGTTGAATAAATACTGCAAATTGAGGAAAACTTCATTATATATGCAGCAGATCTGGCATATTTCAGTTTATTACTTTGACATAAAATACATCATACTTTTTTTTCTTTTTGAGCTTTTGCGGTACTTATTAAAGTAATATTAAGTATGGGAGATGTTATTTTGTAATAGCCACAATCAGTTTACCTTTCCAGTTATAGAGAATATCTTTGACTGTAGTGTGTGTAATTGATTGCGAAGATATTCATATGAACACTCTCGTAGCTTTATCACCCACTGCACTACATTGTCCTCGGCACGGGCGGCAAATATGTGACGCTTTTCCGGTTCATCACTGAAATATTTCAAATTTAAATAAGACCACTGCTTGGTGAATCATCCAAGCAACAATGAAAATTTGTGTTAATGTTCAAAGTGAGTTCTAACTTTAAGTTCTAACTTTAAACTTTAAAACTCAAGATAATGACAATAGCCATGATGACGGTATCAAAGAATTAAAGAATAAATGGTTTTAAAGGAAAATATATGTTGAAAGGATTCTAAAAAAATACCCAGTTTTAATAAAAGACTTTCAATAAGATAAAAGTATAAAATACTATAATCCGTAACTAAAACACCAATCAGAGCAAATGAAGTCACGCTTTCATAAATATCACCATGTGTCACTTGAATTTTTGTTGTGATTATTCGTGATTTTGTGATAAAAATAAAAATCCAATAGAACATGGGTTTATTAAGACAAATCTCTCTTATTTGCCCAGAGAATACACTTGCTAATATAAGTAATATTAAAAAAAAAATGCTTGCATAAGTATCTCTTTGATTGTTTACTGAATAATCATAGTCAGTAAATAATCAAAAAAGTATCCATGGCAGTCATCAGCAAGTTCTATTGAATTATTTAATCTATTTTTATTTAGACACAGTATAATACGGGATATTTGTCAGTTCTTGGAACAATAGTAGATTTTACAACAAGTGCACTTTTTATCCAAGACTTTTAGCAGCCCAAGCCGAAGGCGAGGGCTGATAGTAATGTCGAGGATAAAAATGGTTTTGTGGACGAGTTATAAACTCTGCTTTTCACTTCGATTGCGAGGAAATAACACAGTTAAGTACATACATAACATTTCTTTAAACGCACGAAAAACAAGAGCTGTTTCCCGCCGCTTTATATTTTTAAATCTTACGACATTGACATCTTATGACATTGGCTTGGGCTGCAGACCTATACAGCCTACTATTAAATTAATTTTGTAATAATAATTTTCTTAAATTAATGAAATAACCTACCGTACTTGAATTTAAATTTTAATATCTTTTATGTCTTAAAAAACACATAAGGCAAATAAATTTAAGTAAATATTATAAAATAACAAATTCTATCTATGAACTTCTTATTGTGTTTGGCTGTATGGCTCATTTTCTTTGCCTTAATATAGATACATTTATGAGTAGATACGTTAATGCACTTGTGCACAAAATTCGATTTTGTGCAGCCTATACCCTGCATAAATAAGCACTTTCAGGGCATGAGAAGTGAAAATTAATTAAATAGGAACTCCGATGTCAGAATGTGGAGTCTTTGTAATTTTCTATATTCTTATTATTTTTTTAAATTGTCTAGGATTCTATTATCTTGCTGCAGTCAGAAGCAGATTCTGTTTGAAGATATTTTGTTGAAGGTGATGATTCTATGTAAGTTACATAAGGAGTATAAGAAGAATCACTATCCAATTCTTCTTTATTTAACTATTCTTCTCAATTCCCTTACACTGAGTCTCGGCGGGTTGCTATTGATATAATGACTGATTTTAAATGGAGACATAGAGACAGAATAGAATTGCAGCTTAAATGATGATGTCATCTGATTTACCAATCTGACTTGGTTAAGCCTTTTGTTTTTGTCAATGTACTTGAATTAATTTATCTATCATTTTTATGTTACTAGTTGAGCTTATTTAAGATTGTGTAGAATTGGGAAAAAAATCCATAATCCATATAAATCGATAACAAGAATGATAACTGAGACCTTAAGTACTTATTTCATTTCAAACAAAGATTTTGAGTTATACCCCTATCAATCTATCATAAATAATTAAGTACATCAAAGTGGTCTTCATAAAAATTAATTAACTAATTGATAAGTACATCTGATAGGCTATCTTTCGCTATTTTCGCGTTTGGAACATAAACAAACAATTTAACAAATGAAATACTCAATATTTTGTTGATTTTCTTCATCGAGCATACTACATACTCATTAAAAACAATGAAATACTTACTGAGACATGACATCATAAGCGGGCGCCATGACACCTATGAAAGTTTTCGCGAGTAATTCAAAGTAGATAAAAATAAATGCCATAGTTTGCATTAAAATTTAGTTCATTGCTGAAATAATACTTTTTTTCGGAAGTAGTAGATATATTCAAACATTCAAAATCTGTCATCATGCCGATTCATGTGTTTTGAAACCTAGTAATAATAATAATTAAATAGATATCATTTTCTACCTACAAATAAGATTAGGGGCCATTCATTAAATACGTAAGGGCGATTTTGGCCATTTTTGACGCCCACGAGATGATAGATTTCTCGAACTCCCCCTTTGCCTTCTTACGTAAGAATTTATCTGGTTCTAGAAAATAACCAATTTCACTAAAACTCGTTTGACGTAAATCAAAGATTTTACTGTTAAAATTATAATTTAGTTAATTCCATCATATTATTGATAGATTTAGATTAAGATTTTCAATATATAAATATGTATAAATAAAATTGTACATATAAAAAAAGAAAAAATATGTCTCATTGTTTTTTCCCCCAATGCTTACCTATCTCTCAAGTGCACATTTCTACTTATAAAATATTACGTAATGGCTTTTACCCCCTCCCCTTGGGAATAGGGCATGTAGAGATTTTGATAAACCCTTTGGGACCATTTTATTGTATTCATTAATTTATTATTATTAAATATACCATCATAAATACTTATTTCTCATGTTAAGTAATTAAAAATAAAAACTAAATAGGTACCAATTCAAAAGGACTTAGGAAATTTCCTAAATAAAATCTTAATTTGATCAATTGATAAAACATATTAACTACTGCCAAAATAAGTCTATAATCAATCATAATGAATAGGTAATTAAACTTTAAGTTATTTATTTACTATGTCGTAAGAATAAAACTCACAGAAATGATATTGAGAAAGAAAAGGGTATACTCTGTCCATGTTCCATTTGAATTGAGGAGTTTTCCATTATAAACATACCAGCTGGGCTTTTAGTGTCAAATTTACCCATTTCACTGAGTTTGAAATAAAATAAATAATTGTTGATGAGTCGGAACCACCTTTCCTTGAATACTGAAAATTAAAAAAAAAAATATTATACAAATTGTACAATTATTTAAAAAACCTATTTAAATATTTTAAAAAAAATTACTTAAATGTCTCTGTACGGTTGTTTAGTTTATTTATAGAAATAAAAAAAAACAACAGAACAGCTGTTACAGGATTGAAAAATTTTAAAAAATATTTATCATATTATCAGTCAGTTGCAAGAATTTTAATTTTAATGCCGACATTAAATTTATAATGCTCCATTAACCTATGTTTTCTATTGCAGCAAATCTGATTTGATGCTAACTTTTAATGTTCATTAAAGTTAATTTTTTGACTGTCAAAAGTCGTCATTATGCGCTATATTTGTTGCAAGAAACAATTTTCATGGCTAATGGAGGATTTATTTTGACATTTCATTAGTTATTTTTAATGGACCGTATACGTGCCATTATCGGCCCATTAATATTTTATTTAAGTAAATACAATCACCTCACCAATGTAAGTTCAGTTTTTCTTGAGATATACATGTGGAATATTTTTACAATTTCCTATTTTAAATAAAGAAGAATCAATTTGGTTTATATTAATTAATAAAATATAATTACTTCTCCAATATAAGTTCAGTTTTTCCATATAGGTAATTGACATATTGAATTATTGATATAATTTCCTGTTTTATAAATAACTAGCTAGTGCCCGCGGCTTCGCGCGCCTAAATATATGAACAATGTAACGCCTAACATCTTTATTGCTGTTATAGCTTTGCCAGGGCGTTAAGTGATCCCTGGGAACAGAACTTTTTCTGGATGAAAGGTATTCTATATCCTTTCCTGCATCCCTGACAACGTGTATGCAAAATTTCATGATGATCGGTTTAACGGTTTAGGCATGAAAAGGTAACAGACAGACTGACAGAGTAACTTTCACATTTATAAGATTATATTAGTATTAATAAAGAAACAATTTAAATAAGTTTTTTAATTAAATTTTAATTATTTATTTTTTAATTTTTATTATTTAAAAAAAATACCCTAAAACACAATATTTTACATAAGCTGCTCTACTGAACGCACACCACTCTGTTGCCACAGCATTGTATGCTATACAATACATACTTTCTCTCACGCTTCCTTTTTACGGGCCAAATATATGCCACTACTTCTTTTGTCTTATATGAATAGGGTATCTGTAAAAGTATCAGGTACTTTTCCAATACATTTTTTTGAGTTGTAGGTAAGTATTTATTGACCGTAAGCAGTATAGGTACTCAATATGGCACCAATTCCATTTTTTTTTCCGATTCTTGAGGAGTATAATTAGCACCACATTTCTTTTTCGAAGACATTTTCATTTATTGAAAACAATTCACGAAAAACGAAATAGCATTAAATTAACAAATAAAATAATAGTAGGTCCTGTTCTATTTATAAGAAATATCAAATAGCGTTTCGTTTGTCTTGCAGCACTTATTTTTATTGATAACCAAACACAACCATTCATTCATTTTTGAGATCATTCACTCTTTTTTCCTAATGCTTTCATTACGAGTACATTAGTAAATGAAAACCTACCGTTGATCTAATGAACGTTCCTGCAATGCCTATTAATTTAATGGTGACATTATATTTAATCAGGCATTAGTAAATGTCGCATTAATGATTTCTTTCTTGCAACTGACTGTATGTGTAGAATCACAGTTCAATTTTGTGTAATAGATAGCTATTCGGATTTCCCCAAATATTCTAGATTGGAATGTCTGGGCACCTTCTTTTTGTTTTATTTACATTTAACTTTTAGAAAATATTTGTTTGTTAGAAAAGTATATTTTTTGTGCAATTAGAAAAAAATATATATCTAACGATATAGAAATAAATTAGCTAAATTTATGAAAAAAGCTGATACGTCCCCGGATTTTAATCGCCAAAATCTGTGGTTTTCAGATGATAACCCTAGGAAGCATAAAGTATAAATAAAACAAGAATTGGAAAAATAAGTAGGTATTTGATATTACCTGACTGATTACGATACCCGCCATTGGAAACTTTTTTATAGTTTAATCGTCCTTCAATTACACAAGGTTGATCGCTCAATTGAGCAAGCTCACGAGTGTTGCATTTCATTAGTAATGAATTGTGATAACCTTCCAGACGAAAAATTTAAGGAAACGAAACCATTTTGAAACAAGCACAAGTGCAATGTGAAAGTGTTCACTTAACTTCACACAATAAATAAGTTAAATTGTTGTTTCTGAGAAAAACAACAAAAACAAAAATAAATAGGTGAAGATTTACCTAATTATAAATAAATCAAACAAACCAAAAACAAACCTAAGAACAAAAAAAATAAGAAAATGTCATTGTCATTTACACAGAGTTCCACCACAGAACATAATACATGCACTATGGCCTATGGTTCCTACCACAGATTATAAAGACTACGCTGTTGTTCCCAAAGATGTTGTATTAGTCTGTACCTATAGATGGATCACAAAATGCAGCAATATTTTATTCTTTCTAACACCTTCAAATTGTCATAAGATTGAAAGAGACATACATATATAATCTGTCGGGTCGAAGTTGAGTGAATGTCTCCATTTTGACTATAGAATGCAAGCTAAAGTTATAGCGTATAATAGTGCTGTGCATTTTTATTGATAACTAGATATCGTTGATATAGATTTTAAATATATGACGGATAAAAAGTATGGCTAAATGCGTTTCAGTGTACTGTTTGGTTATTCAATATAAATAAAATGTGGGTGCGTACTGGTACTCGCCGCATTGCTAATCGGTTGTATGAGATTGTATGCAACCTCTCGCATTTATTTCACCAAAATATTTCAAAAGAATAGTTATTTTTTGAGTAGAAATATTTAGAATCCATCCTTAAGGGGTAGAACGGGAGTAGGTTTTTATTACGAGAGAAAAAAAACTCGATAATCTTAAAGTTTTATTTTTAGAAACGATATCACAGATTGGATAATCTGTGATATCGTTTCATTTTAATCTGTGATATCGTTCATCTGTGATTCGTCAACATTTTAATTTAAAGACTTGCAGTTAATGTTGACGCTTGGGTATCCACGTATTTATTAGTAAGTTTTCTTTTTCTGGGTAATTTCTGAAAAGAAATAGTTTTTGGTTATTAATGATTCAAAAGATTTTCATAATTTTCATAGATTGAAGCATAACTTCTTTATAACTTATAGATATTACTTACTGGTTTACACGATGGTGGTAATTTTGGGAATATTGTCGGCACTGCATACGAGTGTAGAATTTTACGCTGAAATCCTTGGCGAAAGCAAGAATCTAGTGTGCATCGAGCATATTCTTGTATATTGCGAAGCTCTCCAATCGTCGCCTTTTCTTACATTTTTTGTCCATGTTTTGTTTAAATCGATGTCGGTGGGAAATCTGTTATAAATTGATAAAAATTACTTTCAACCTGCAGTGAATGCTAGAAATTGTCAACACTCTACTAAAAATAAATTATCGATAAACTTATCAAGATCAGACTACAGCACTATAAAGCAAGACAAATGTCAAAAATTCCGATTAACTTTGGTTTTTGTAAATTTTAGTTATAAACACCAGCTTTTCTTTACATAAATCAACCTTAGAGCTGTGTATGCATGTACAATGATTCATTTTTAGTAAATAATTATAAAAATTTGTTTACAAAACACCAAAATTAATGAGTGCGAGCTGTGCGACTTACCGGTGAAATGATATGTTTCCATTATTCTCCTTCAAAACACCCACTCTACTTGGACAAACGGGAACAGTACAAGCCATTCTTGGCAAGCAACAGATTTATGAAATCACACTTTCACATTTTTAAGTATTTTAAATCACATAAAGCTAAACGCGCTTGTTAACCAGCATGATATAAACAAATATGACGTTGCCCCTTTTATGGCGCGCAGCGTTTTAAGACGTCATATTCGGCTATTGTTATCTCTTTTTAACATACGACATGCAGCCATTAGAAAGACGGGTATCGAGTATCGAAGGAATCTTCAATTTTTATTGTTCCATCTATACACTAATACAATTATCTTTGGTTGTTCCTATGGATTTACTGTGTAATATCACAGAATTAATTTATTGATTGATATTTTGTCTTTTCTTCGTAATTTTGACGTGGCAGTATATTCTTGACAGTATAAATTTGGTAATATTTTTATTTAATGTTATTTCTGACATACCACATAAATACATAGCGTCTTTATATAGGTACCTAACCGTACCCACCCAGTGACGTATCAAATAAAGACACGTTATACACAAACATTACTGTATTTTAAAGTGGCGCAAGTAGCACTATATCTACGTATGGTTATTTTATTATGATATTTTGCTCTAACAAATAGACAAATGATACGGCATACCTGTCGTTAGAAAGAGATAAATGTACATAATTAGTTACGTATGGATTCCTGTAGAGCGCTCATTGGCGCGAGCATGTGACTTACAGAGGAGAATGACAAAGATGAACTCAGAATTTTACTAGTGTTTAAAATAATAAAATCAATTATTAACAAACATCTACACACACCTGAGGCTGAGTATAAAATAATAAACATTTAATGAAAAAATAATAATCAGATATATATTATATTCCCTCAAATAAACTTAACTTATACATTTTTTGTCTTTTGTAGTCAGTTTGTAGCAATGTGTAACCGCGGCGCGAGACTGTGCCCAACTGAATGCGAGTCGGGCAGTTACCTGAGTTTCTTATTGCCATTCTAGAGCGTGGACCACGTATCTATAACTTTATAAACATCTTAGACCGTACCTATATATTTTAAGAGGACTCATTGACGTCTGTATTACTAGCGTAAGGACCGTGCCAACGCTAACGGCGCCGCGACGCGGCGAAATGGCACCAGCGCATTGGCCCTAAAATCGCAGTTTAGGACCAGCCAACGGCAGTCGTCGTCCCTCGTCTGCGCAAGATTGTATTTGAGAGAAGCTTTGTACTAAATTGTTGTAAAAATGCCTAATACATAGTAAAAGGCTGCAAAAACTATGATACGAAGGTTAAAAAGGAATAGGGAATATTGTATCATCGGCAAGTAATCTTGTTACATGTTATATAATTAATTTAAACACATAAAGTCACTGTTCATAATGGCGGTGATGTGCTGCACGCGAATTAAAATAAACGTAACCTTGCATTGACGTCATGCTTTTTTTTTGTTTTTTTCTTTCTTAGAAATTTGGTGTAGATTTTAATACCTATATACATATTTTAAAATTTTGGATAAAATGTTTTATTGTTAATGTAACAGTGACGAAAATATGAAAAATAAGAATTTATTGAGAAACAATGTTTATATGTATATAAATATCTGAATAGAAAGTAAGTTCGTGTATAAGAAGTTGTTTATTATTATTATTTTATTTAAATCTCCCCGTAGTGAGGGGGAATGATCCGTACCCCTTATGTAATCAGGGATCTTTTTTATTTGAGTTTAATTAATTTATCAATTAACATTTATGTTGATCGTTTTTTTTTTCTGCAATGTTTGTGCAGTATTCCAAGAATTTATTACGACAATCTTTTTTCTGTATAATTTTGCTAATGCTCTCTCTATCTAATTTTTCGTCGATCTCCATTTCCAAATCGAGTCGCGACCCTGCGAACCTGGGACACCGGAGCAGTAGATTCTCAACCGTTTCCTGCACCCCATGCTCGCATAAGAATTCCTGCACCCCATTCTATCCTTTTTTTATGTTTGTACAGGTACTCAGAAAAGCCTCCATGTCCTGTGAGCACCTGTACTAAGGTGGGTGTCATTTTTATTTTGTGAATCACACTGTATGCCGCCTCAGTATCCGGTAGGAACAAAATGCTTTCACAAGCATTTTATGAGTTATCGATGGTCATGGAAATCTGTTGCTGGCTTGCGGTCCTTCAACGCGGACTACACTTTTCATACAAGATTTCGACGTTTGCTTTTATAATATACTAGCGATCCGCCCCCGGCTTCGCCCGAGTTCAAATTTTTACATATATGAACATTCCCCGTTTATCCCTTTTTCCATTAGTGAAAACCGAATTAAAATCGGTCTACCCGTTCACACGCGATGGCAAGGGGCCAAGGGAAATGGGGATTCATTTTTATATATAGAGATTTGCTTTTATAAGCCAAAGAATAGAATTATGGAACATAAATACATACGTCAGCTGTCGCACAAATATCAAAGTGACAGATAATGTAACGCTTTTTAGTTGATGCTTGTATTTATTCCTCATAAAATTTCCATACCGGGGTCCTTATAAAGGGTGTCCCAAGAAGAACGCAATTTTTAAATCTGGCAACATTCGAAGTGTCATTGTTTGACATTTGAACAATTGTTATTGTTTGCTAGTAGAAGGTACGAGGTTAGTAAAAATGGAGCGCTACACGAATGAACAACGCATTCTCATTGTGAAATTGTTTTACCAAAATGATGAAAGTTTTGCGGCTACAGTTCGCAAATTGCGATCAATATGGGGTCACAATAATGCTCCAAAAGAGTCAACTGTAAAGAGATTAATGGATAAATTTGCCGAAACTGGGTCTGTTAGTGATGTAAAGACAACAACGCGCCATCGACCAGGTCGATCGACCGAAAATGTCGCAGCTGTACGTGATGATGTTGCTCAAACTCCATCCACCTCAATTCGACACCGGGCTCAGCAAATTGGTGTCTCCAAATCCACTTTGCAGCGAATTTTGACGAAAGATTTGCATCTTCATGCATACAAAGTTCAATTGACTCAGGAACTGAAGCCAGCTGACCATGGACAGCGAAGGGAGTTCGTTAATTGGGTATTGGAGAGACAACATGAAAATGCTGATTTTGCCGATAAAATCATCTTCAGTGACGAGGCCCATTTTCATCTTGATGGCTTCGTCAATAGGCAGAATTGTCGCATTTGGGGTGAGGAAAATCCTCGAGTGATTCACGAGAAGCAAATTCATCCTCAACGTGTCACTGTGTGGTGTGGTTTTTGGGCTGGAGGAATCATTGGACCATTTTTTTATGAAAATGAGGCAGGTCAAGCGCAAACAGTCAATGGTGTTCGGTATCGTGAAATGATAACCAGTTTTTTCTTGCCTAGAATTGAAGAAATGAATGTGGAGGGCATGTGGTTCCAACAAGACGGCGCCACATGTCATACAGCCAGAGAAAAAATTCAATTGCTGCATCAGTCATTTCCCGGTCGTGTTATTTCGCGTTTTGGAGATCAGAATTGGCCGCCTAGATCGTGCGATTTAACACCATTAGATTTTTTTCTTTGGGGTTTTTTGAAGTCGATGGTTTACGCGAATAAGCCGACGACGACTCAAGCCTTAAAAGAGGAAATTGGACGCTGCATTAATGAAATACCGCAGCATTCATGCAAAACGGTCATTGAAAATTTCATTAAAAGATCGCGTGCATGCCAGCAAAGCCGCGGCGGCCATCTGCACGATATATTGTTCCATACATAACCTCATTCTGTCTACTTTACGATATAATAAAGTTTCACGTTTTTTTTTAAATATCTGTGTTTTATTTAAAATTTAAAAATTGCGCTCTTCTTGGGACACCCTTTATGAGAATCCATTCTTAAGGAGTAAACTCCAACAATTTATTAATAACTTATAACTAAAATAACACAAAAATATATAGACTTCAATGCACCGTAATCTGTGTATATAAATTTTTATAAAATTTTACAGTTTTTCTGTAAAAACATTTTTCTGTTGTTTTTGAAAAACTTTTTCTTGTCTCAATTTTGGTGTTCAACACCTTTATACATAAAAAATACTAGGATGGCTTCAATGGCTTGGTTAGGAAGTCCGTTAGTAAAATTGAAACATATATGTTATATAATTACTTTTATTTTTAACTTTTAGTACAAAATAAAACTAGTACACAGGGATACATCTCAAACCTAGCATTTTGCAATGTGAATAGTCCGAGGCTTATGACAATAAGTCTTCTCATTTGTACTATTTTAGACACTATAACGTCACACATATTAACTGTTTTTTTTTATCTCGCCAAAAATAAACCCTAGTCAACTCTGAATAATGCAATCACTTCCTACAATTTCCTGAAAGTATGAAGTCATTATACTGCCGTAATAGAACTACCCTAGCTACTGGTACTTCAGAATAAATTTTAGCTTATTTAGTTATACGTATTTACATAATTTTGAGGTTTGGAGCGGCATTGAAGAGTTTTCAGGCACATTCAAACCAGTGCACTCCAATGTTCAAAATACATAAAACGACATACATACAACGACATTTCACCATTCCAACTTTTGCTTGTTAATAAAATCAATTTACGAAGCAATCCAGCAAGTCGTTTATGTATGGCGAACATTTTAAACCTTGTAATAACATTCAAGAGTCCAATTTGTTGTGTGTTTCTTTCGCCAAAGCGATCGTTTCTCAACTGTTAAAACGTTTCAATTTCAATTCCCTTAATTAGTTAACAAATACTCACCTCTAAAATATTCTTGTTAATACTTCTTAAAAAAATTGTTAATAAAAAAAAAACATTATTTTTCTTACATAATGTGTACCTACACTTTTTTGCAAACCGAATGTGATCTCACAATTCATCCTCAACTCTAAGTTGAGAAACGATGCACTATAATATCCAATATTTTGTGTCATTCTTAAAGTTACAATAACAGTGCTCAAATATAAAATTAAAGATCAACATTTACGATTCTCACAAAATTTTGACAATTTTAAAAATTGTCTCACATGACGAACACGAATAAAAGCAGTTTATGCAATAGTAGTAAAACGTTTATTCACTTATATCTGTCTTACTTCTAAAAGGCGGATAACGATCTCTACACGAGCGAAATTTTTCTCCGCACGCGTAGCATTTGGTACAGCTTAGGATAATACAAAGTCACGTCGCACATTTCCAAAACACGACTTCTTAAGAAAAATAAAGAGGAAACAATTGTCATTATATTAAGAAAAATAATGAGGAATTCATTGCGTTCAATTACAAAAATAGTCTCTTAAAAACCTTTACAAGCTTACAATTATATTCTTTTTTCAGCTTCATTATTCTATTTTTATGTGTCAATAACAGGATTTCATTAAAGTTATCAATTGTGATCGAGCACATTCTCCCAAAATAAAAAAATTAATAAAAGCTACGACAGCTGAGTGGAATAATATACCATTTACTTTTTGTTAAATTACAAAACGAAAACTTTATTGAGATTTTATAAAAACATGGAAATTATAATGTCAAAAAAACGCTTATAGTATAAAACGCAAAAAAAAAGACCAATCCAGTAAAAAAAGACAATGAAATTTCTTGACATTACTGAACTAAATCAATAATCAGTATAATACAATATTTTAATATAACATAATTATACTAATATTATAAAGAAATAAAAATTGTATGTTCATTTGTTTGTTTGTTTGTATGTATGTAGGAGGTAGGTAATCTTCGAAACTACTCATTAAAAAAATCTTTCCCAATAATTAGAATAGAATTTCAGGATGGACATAGACAATTAGACATACCACACGAATGGAGTTTCGGGCACCAGCTATCTAAGATAAAGATCCAACGCTTGGCAAAAGTATAATGTCAGGTGTCAATAATATCAAGTGTTATGTTGTTTTAAATGTTTTATCAGGCGTTTTATCTTTTATTTTTCAATGCGGATGAAGTCGCAGCCACCAGCTACAATAACATAAAATCATAGAAAAACAAAGAGTATATTGCTCAAACTACATGATTGTGAATTTAAATGTAAGTACTTTCGCCACTTCTTTCCATTCATACATTTCTTTAAATAAATATGTAGTAATATTTAAATAAATAAATAATAAGTCTCAAATTCACAAAAAAGGCATTTCGATTAATAGCTATTTTCAGAAACAGCTAAAATTTTGAGAAATTCATAAGTCTAGTCTACTGCAGAAAATAGTGTTTATTTATTATATTAGATCGGGGAAAAAGTCTTTTCGCATATAGTATGTATAAACTCGTAATAAAAAATATCTTTGGCTGTACTATTTGTATCTAGCTGGTTTTGATGACATTAAAAAAGGCTATTCCAGCTATTTTTCATTTGTTTTTCTTTCTGTCAAAATGAGTGAATATTATGAAGAAATTCGATACATTTTAAAATTTTATTACAAAAAAGGAAAAAATGCAACGCAAGCGGCAAGAAAAATTTGTGACGTTTACGCACCTAATGCAGTGTCAGTAAGAGCAGCACAAAGTTGATTTAAGCGTTTTCAATCCGGGAATTTTGATGTCAAAGATGCACCTCGCTCCGGTCGCCCGGTTACGGATAAAATGGACACCATTTTTAAAAAAATGTGGCCTAAAATGTGACACAATATTGGTAAATCACTCAATATTGTGCGTACGATGTTGCCTATCCGCACAATATTGAGTGATTTACCATGTTATTTTAATATCATGGACTTCTTATAGGTTTTCCTATAATCTATAAGTAGAAAACTAATTTCTCTATTATTATTATTTTTTTTAAATATAAGGGGTGGGGGGGTCGGACAGACGGACACACGAGTGATCCTATAAGGATTCCGTTTTTTTATTCGGACGTACGGAACCCTAAAAAGTGGAGCAAGATCGGCATATCAGTTGTTACGGCATAGCTGAAGAATTGAGAATTGACCACAAAACAGTTTTGACCCATTTGAAAAAAGCTGGGTGCACAAAAAAAGCTTGAAATTTTGGTGCCACACGAGCTCACTGAAAGAAACCTTATGAATCGTGTTCTCATCTGCGATTCTTTATTGAAACGTAATGAAAATGAACCGTTTTTGAAGATTGATAACTGGTGATGAAAAGTTGATCACGTACGACAAAAGTCACGCTCAAAGGTCGGTCAGGCTTCACAGACTGTGCTAAAACCTGGGTTAATTCGGAATAAGGTGATACTGTGTGTATGGTGGGATTGAACTTTTACCGCCGGGCAGAACCATCGATTCGGATCTCTACTGTCAACAACTGATGAGATTAAAGCAAGAAGTTGAGAGAAAGCGGCCGGAATTGATCAATAGAGAGGTTGCGGTTTTCACGCTAGACCACACATTTATTTAACCACTCAGCAAAAATTAAGAGCTTGGCTGGGAGGTGTTAATGCATCTGCCATATAGCCCTTACCTTAAACCTTGAAATTTCCCTCCTGTTTAGGCAGTATCAGGTCAACATAAAGAGAAGAATGCCAAAACTACTTGTGTTTTTTTGATCAGAAGTCCCAAAATTTCTATAACACTACCTACAAGATGGCAAGAAGTCATCGAACATAATGACACATATATACTGCAATTAAATGTAAATAAACTTTGATATAAAGTCTTGAATTTTCGTATAAAATGCGAAGAAACCAATCCCCCAACCTATTATATAAATTTAGTCCAGTAAACGCCCACACCGTGGGTTTAAAATTAATATGATAAACGTCATTGGTAAAGTGAAACACTGTACCAAACATATTTTTGAACAAAATTGATTTATATACTTAAGTAACTTTATGTTAATAATATAGCTCTCTAGCATTTCGACTTTTTAGTGAAATCTACGTTTACGAATTGTCATTTAATCCTATTAGGTATATTAAAGTATACAACAATGATCCACTCTGACAATTACTTTGTATAGTGTAACACAAATTCACTAGCGATTTACTAACTGAAACTATTCATGTATGTGTGCGCTTCTTGTGAATTTACCGCAAAATTGTCGAACACTCAAGTAAAATTTACATTTTGGCACTATTACACACTCAATAAGACTTCTTATAAAATATAGAAAATAATAATAAAAAGCTCTTAAGATAGAAGTTGCCGAAGGGAAAGTAAGCTGTGATGGATTCGTAACTTTTAAAATTGTACCAGACATCCACTCAATACAACAGTTATGTTCAAATAAATTAATTACACCAATTACAAAAGTGAGATCGAGTCGAAGATTTCAGTTTGAAAGTACCATAAATTAGAAAAAGAACTCTTTGTAATAAACCCGTAATGTTATTGTAAGAAGTGATTAACCAGATCAAAACATAATCTAAACTATTATACAACAAACAAGTTCATTCGACACATTGCCCTGAACAATTTCCGACAGTGGCTGACGAAAACATATGTAAAAATGTATATTTAACTCTACGTAAGCGAAATCAGAGAAATATCGCTCAGTACGACGAATTTAACGAATTTATTTAGCACGGTGGTTTTGTGATGTTTCGTTTGGCTAATTGAAAACATAAATTAGTATTAAAAAATAAAGGGTGGCAATAAATATGTGATGCGACACAGTGGCCCCAGTTGCGCGGCGCGGTGTTGTTGTGCCACACGTCACTATATACAAGATAAGACACGCGAGCCGCTCACATTTAGGCAGTGTTGAGACCTTACGTAATGACTTATACTATAATATAAATTACCGAATTAACTAACCGTGACCGTTCCGTATGCATATTTACAGTCTTTACATAAGACATTACACTAGTTAAAGATTACAATATTATTATAGACTTATAAAGAAATGATTAACATTATTCAGATTGAGCTTTTAGTAACATCGAAAAACAAAATCATAAAGTAACAAACATTCATCGCACGACCGGCGCTTAGGCACGCCGCAGTCCGCGTTATCAAATTATCTATTCCAGACTCTAATACCTAAATGAACACATGAAATAGAATCTGTCGCAACGCGGAACGTCCTCCGACGCGGCCGAGAAGCAGTGGCGCAGCCAAGGCGCGGGCGGTGTGAGCCTATCTATGCCCGTAGCCACAAGCAGGGCACTATATACAATGAAATACCCCGGATATTATTAAAATATACCCCGATATTAATAACATGATAAATTATTAAAAGTTTTGGAAAGTATCCGACGATATGTAGATTCAAGGATAACACGTAACATTTTTAATTGAATCCATTATGATCTCGTATTTTGACCCCCTTTAATCTCTACTGTTTTTCTTCCTTCGTACAATGAATTTAATATTATAATTATTAAATTCATTATAATATCAAAGTCAACTGATGAAGCTCAGAACCAGCAGCAATAGAATTGTTTCCTCTAAGCCAGAAATTTTCGTTGAGATGGACAATTTCTATGGACCATATATCTACATACCGAGCATAGCGCCGGCACTATACCGATGACATTCCCGATGTCAGTCTAGGCGAGATCGAAATAGTACTTAGCTTAGCTACTTAGAATAGACACCGGTGCTGAGCTTCTGAAGGCAGCTGGAATTGTGCTTCAGAAGCTCTTCAACTCGTTATACATAGCAGAGTCTCACCAGAGTCATGGAGTGATAGTATGGTCGTTCTGTTCTTCAAAAAGGAGACAAAACACTCCTCAAGAATTACAGACCGATCTCACTCCTCAGCCATGTTTATAAGTTGTTCTCAACACTCGATGAAATTCAACGCCCGGAGCAGGTCGTGTTTCGTTCGGGCTTCAGCACTATGGACCACATACACACGCCGAGACAGATTATACAGAAAAATCACGAGTATAATTAGCTCTAAGTCGAAATCTGGGTCGGTCTGGAATCTTGCAACGTGCCAAATAGACATTCGCTATATGGAGGTGTTGAAGCATTTGTGCAAAGCCGCGACGATGACCGTACAAGTACAGAGCCAGCAGACGAAACCTATCCAACTGCGAAGATGAGTTCAACAGGGGGATAGATATCCCCGTAACTACAACAGGTTGGAAGATGTATTCAAGGTGCAGGACTGGGAAATGCAAGGAGTTAATGTCAACGGTGAATATCTCTCTCACCTCCGTTTTGTTGACGATTTTGGCATAGTCACTGGAAGAACTAAGAAGGATGTTGGTGGATAGCCTCAATATCGCCTCTCAGCGCGTAAGTCTTGGAATGAATTAGGAGAAGATAAAGTCATGTTCAGTGAGCATATTCTCCCAGAATCACCTTTGAGGATGTGACTATAAGTTGTGCAGGATTATGCATATTTGGGACAAACGATCCAATTAGGCAGAAACAATTTTAATAAAGAGGCTGACAGAAGAATGCAGTTGGATTGGGCTGTTTTCGGGAAGCTACGTCATTTCTTCTTGTCACTACTGCCGCAATTTCTCAAGACTCAGTGTGTCCTGGCAGTAATGAGGTATGGTGCCGAAACGTGGTCTCTTACCGCAGCACTGGTCCACAAGTTTAGAGTCGCTCAGTGAGCTATGGAGTAGGCTATGCTCGGGGTTTTATTAATGGATAGGGTCAGAAATTCTGAAATAAGCCGAAGAACCAAAGTTTTTGCAGAGCCGAAAGAAACAGCAAGTTGAAGTGATAATGGCCCGGTTACATCTGTCGCAGAGGAGATAACTGATGGGGTATACGTGTTCTGGAATGAAGGCCACGAATTGGAAAGCGCAGCTTGGAACGCCCTGCGGCTAAGAGGACAGATTAACTGAAAGGCATCGCAGGAAGCCGCTAGATGTGAAGAGCGTTGGAGATCGTGCGTGATGGCGAGCCTTGGGAGAAGTCTACATCCAGCAGAGGAGAAACACTGGCTGATAATAATTATTGTAGTAGGATAAAATACTGCAAAGTAACAAAATAAATTCCATTGTATTTTGGATTTCATTGTTTCCTCTGTTCTGGTAATTTTCTTCACATTTCTGTTATGGTAATCTTCTTCGGATCAATATCTTTATATTGCGACATTTGACAGTAGTTTCTTTAAAAGTAATTTTTGTCTTTTCATAAGCACCACCTAAACATAAATGTATGTGTGATTTTCTTTTTCGACTATTTAATCTAATTTTATTAAGCAATCTAAAACGCAGCTAGCGTTTTAAAGAACCGTCGGATATATCCCGAAATTTAAATGCAACTATAATAATGTACTTAAACTACTAACATTTGTTCGCTTCGTATGTAGCGTTTCGTTCTTACAAATTTGCCTAACCAGTGATTCTGTATGGATATGGATCTTTGGGTTAGAATTGAAAAAAGGCCTAGCAAAAGCGACTCCGCCCACGCCTGAATTAGACTCGCCACGCCACTGCCGATAAGAATGGCGTCGCAAACCTAACGTTAAATAATTTTACAAGTCCTTAACGTAAATAAACTCAATAATATACATAATTACAATATATTCGAAAAAGAAAAAATAACAAAAGAATTTCAGGAGTGGGTCGCGGCGTTGCGGTGCGCGAAGCGGCACACGCGGCAGCGCTAGAGCCGCGGGCGTCACATCGGCGCGCGCTCCCACTCGACGGCGGCCGGCGGAGGCGCGCCGCTCCACGCGTCCCACCTCTCGCGTCGGAAGAAGCGCTTCTTGAAGTGATGTGCGGGCAACGGCGACGGCGAGCGCGTCTCCGCGCCGCTGCCCGCCACCGTCTCCGCCCGCACCGCGCCCGTCCCGTGGATGCCGCCGGCACTCACCGTCGACCCCGACCCGCTGTTCGCCGATGCGCGCGCGCTGCCCGCCTCACTGTGCCCGATGCCCGAGTCGGGCGACGTGTTGCACGCCTCGTCCGACCGCCGTCGCTTGTCATCCATCGCCGTCGACGCGAACGATATTATCTGATCGAAGCGAAACGCGATCCGATCCTGCCACTTGCTCTCTTCCACCTCCTCACCGCCCTCACCTTCTGAAACAACTCGAGCGGTGTCATTCACTAGTCGCTTTGTTATATGTAGTTTATTCGATGCGTGTGCGGCGCGTACCCGTCGGTCGGTGTCCGTCGGGCAACTCGTCGACGAGTGGCGTCGACGTGTTGGAATGAGGATCGGGCTCCGCCTCACCGCTGGCAACGCTCCCGCCTCCGCCCCCACCACCACCGCTCCTTCCGCGCCAGTAATCGGACGCGAGCACGCGCGCTTGCAGACACGCTGCCAAACCTATTAAAAAAAAGGACATTAGCCATCACCATAGATAGTTAAAATCAAATTTGATATAAACCCTGGGGGGTCGACGACCCGCAAGTGTTGAGGAAAAAGAAAAAGGGGGCCTAATGAGATATTTAAATATTATATTTAAAATTTATTTTCGAGGAGGTGGTGACTTGGCTTCAAAGAGCGTGACCATGATTATAGATATTCTACAACCACATATTTCCTAATACTATCTTATTATAAATATACACATAAATATCTTTCTACATAAGTAAATAAATTATAAAACTGCACAAAAAGTAAAAAAAAAAACATTTTGTTCATGTAATTCAATGAAAAATTATTATATTTGCACATAAATAAATGTGTCAATTTTTAGCCAGTGCAACTTTTTCTGTACAAAAGTGCAAGAACTTTTGTTTATTAGTTCTAGTGAGAAAACGTAAGGGACGGACAGTAACTTTCTTAGAAATTTATTTCCGCAATTATAATTTGAGCAAGGAAAGAGAGATTTTATATTGCACTTCTTTATTCCATTTACTAAATTCAATTACAAACTTTATAAATAATTACATTTAATTTAATTAGTACATTTTATAAAATCGTTTGTTCACAGCACGACCTGCGTTTGGGCGGCGCCGGTCGTGAGGTCACATAATAACTTCACATTGTCACATACCATCATGTTAAGCGAGTTTCCGGGGTTTTGGAAAGGAAATTATTAAGAAAATATATTTTACAATATAAAATGTTACAAGTATTCAAATAAGAACGCAAAGAAGTTCACTGGATAGTCGGCGTTTTGTTAAATATTGTCGGGGGAAAAGTATACTTTTTTTTATAATAAGATATTAGTTTTGTAGTCGTTATTAACAAAGGCAGATAAATAATGTTAATCATGGCTTGAATTTATTATTCAAATGAACCGAATATAATTACTTTTTCAATAGTTTCCCTTTTCAAAGTTTCAGAAATTGATACTACTTTACATATTTAATTTATCTTAAACATATAATGGTACCCACATGATTCCTCTCTTTACCTACGTGGTGACGAGTCCGGCTTCTAGAGCAGGAATCCCTTCACACTAAAGAAAGATGTTCATCTTTTGTTTTGTTCTAAAACTCTCAAAACACAGGTTTAAACACAATAACGGTTTTATATATACGAAATATATTTTATTATTGCCATATTCTATTTAAATAGCTTAATTTTGCACACTTACACTGAGAAATATGTACAGTGCTTGTTATTACAAAATCAACTTCCGTTCGACATTTTAGGACAAACAATGCCTGTGTCGTTATTAAATTATTTTAGCTGAAACATATCATCTAAGAAGAGTCCACCCAGTAAAACACCCAAATATCTAAAATACCCAAATAAAAGTGACCGATGAGTGGATTGTGTTTGTTGGCATCAAAATATCATTAAAAGAACTCCTTAAACACAATTAAAAACGTACGAGAGAATGAGTCTTGATATTCAAAGATTCTTTGAAATCATTTGAAAACTACAATTTTTATACATACATATAACTTAGAAGTCAATTGTAGCTAATAATGATAAAATACATGAAGCCCTTCATGAGAACTTTCATAACTGATACAAAATTCAAATCAATATTTAATGCATTAAAAGATTGCTTTGTCCTTTATCAAATACTAATAACTTTTGCCGGCGACTTCTTCCGCGTCCCTTGTTTTTCTAAGGCTTTGAAACATTGATTCTATCTTTATTAGTCAGTTATTTTTGTGAGACGAAAAATGTAAATATTTTTTATTTCTAGATGATTCCTTGGGAACAATATTTTTTTAAATGAAAAATATGTTCTTTTCTGTGCCCCCGACGTGTATGCAAATTTAAAGGTGTAACAAACTCACTTTCGCATCTATGTATAATATTAGTAAGGATAATATCAATAGCAACAGAAATGATCATCTGCCTGCCCGCTAAGGCCATAGATAAAATATTATGTCCAGATTATAGTAACTGGGCCATTCATTGACAACATTTAGAGGATCATCAATCAATAATTATTAATAAAGTGAAATCCAGACATTGCATATTGCCGACAACAGATTTAACTGTAAAGTGACGAAAATTAAACAACTTCTGAGTTAGTGGAAAGGTGAAGAAATCTATTCACTAAGCAATTTAGTTACAAACATTAATTATTGTTAATTGGAAAATGGAACCTTTTATTGAATAAAAGACTCCTCGGTCGAGTGACTAAAGTGCTCGCTTTAACTGCGTCTCAGGGGTCCGATTCTTGACAGGGCCAACTTTGGAAATGAACTTTTCATAGTTGGCTTTGGTCTGGATCTGGCAAGTAGTGGTAGGGGTGTGCGTTTTGCAATCATTTCGGCAGCCCGTCTGTCGGCAGTAACCACCCCCTTACAAGAAGACCACCGTGAAATAACATCATGTGTTGTGTTTTGGTAAGTGAGTTAGACATACTAGAGCCCATTTCCCTAACCTTTCTTAATTCCTTATTACTATTATAGTCAGCAGCGCACTTGTAGCACCTGTGACATAACTCGTGCCATAGGCGATGGTATTGCCAAGTGGACCCGTCAGCCCTATATATCACTTACACTTTTGGGAAAGAATGTAATTTCGGAGTAGCAGCTGTGCTGAAAGTTGTGAAACTCGTTCGAAAATACCTTCGAGCGGCGGTTGATGAGGTTGGTGTGGATGCGGCTGGTGCGGGTGCGGCGCGGCGAGCGGTGGTGCGGAGTCGTGGTAGCGCGCACTCATGTTGACGGCAGCGTTGATTATGCTTTGGTTGGAGATCTCGAGGGTGCGCTCGATCTCACCGTTGACGAGGTCCCCGATGGTACGCGCTCCGCCCGGCGCCGCCAGCCGCTCCTGAGACAAGTGTCGTCTCAGCGCCAGCTTCGCCGGCGACACCTTTTGTCACAATGTTAGTAAATCGCGTGTTGAGTAAGCTTAAAATATTACATCGTGTATAGATAATAACATATTATTGTGCTAACCAAAATAATTCCAACCGAGTAATAAATTTGTATCGTGATTTTGAATTTATAAATACTTATAAACTAGCTGCAGCTAGTTGTGCATTTTGTTGTCCGCCAGTGGGCGAATGTAGGCTATTAATAATAAACGATAAAACATTACGATGAAAACGCTGGTGTAGAAAATTATAGCCTAAATTTAATATTGTGATAGAAAAGACAATATTTGCGTTTGAGAATAACTTAGGAGAAAATTATAACCAACTCCTGTCGGAGTAAACTCTGTTTCCATGAAATATGATCAAATTCGATCGTATGAGCAGTTTTAATGCGTAGATGTCTATTTACCTGTGTGTAGTCAGGCTGCGCGAGGTGATGGTGTCGCCGGTCATAGGGATGCCGCTCGCGGCGATAGTCGCGCGCGCGGTATACCGAGGGCTGGGTGGCAGACTGCGGGGCGGCGGTGGGCGCAGGACCGCGTGCCGCGAACGGGGCGCTCTGCTGTCGCACGTAGCCGTTGCTGTACCCGTGGCTGGGCGTCGTCGGCTGCCGCGACGCCTTCCGCTGCTCCTGGTCCTCATTGAGCACCGAAGTTATTATGCTCTTCAGCCTGTCCTCGAAGTTTATCACCTTCGGCGACTCTTGCACCTTGGCGACCACGTTCAGAGGCTTCTGCGGTTTGACGGGCGAGTGGCGATGCGATAGCGGCGACGGCGGCGGCTGCCCCGGCCTCTGAGGCTGAGGCTGCGTACGGTGCACCGGCGTCACTTTCGGCTGTCTATGCTGATCTAAGTGCCTGTCCGACTCCCTCGCGTACCCGTTTACGATCACGTTGGGCTTGGCTATCTTCCCGGCCTCGATCTGCCGGCCCGTCTCCAGTATCTTCTGCGCCAATATCTCCGGGTTCTGCTCCTCTATCTTACCGACGTCGGGCACGTCCGGCCACTCCTGCGATCGCGAACGGTGTTCTCTCGACTTGCGTGGTTTGCAGTTCACTGTATGCGGCTTCACCGTCGCCACGGGGACCGTGGACGCGGTCACCTTGTGCTCGCTCGCTCTTTCCATCTGCAATATTTCACTCTGCAAATGGCTCACTTGCGCTTGCAGCCGCTTGCGATGTGCCAATGTGGCGGATATTTCCTTTAGTATACAATCGTGAGCTATGCTCTGTGTGATCTCTGCGTCCGGGGGTATGTGACCCAGTTGGCGATATTTTTCAGTTATCTCATAGGTCCGCTGTTTAACGAGAATGGCTTGATCTGCTTCGATACTGTTAACCTAAAAAAGCAGTTGGTCTCAATTGCATGTATAATAATTAATATCATTTACTTATGTAAAGAATGCCAAAACCCATGCCTCTATCCCTATCTTGTCTCCAATCCTTTATCGGATTAAGGTGGACAGCGCACTTTCGGGATGTAGTGCTGCTTGTTTTTAAGCAACTGTGACCTAATAAAAATATTATATGTAACAAAGAAATGTACCTGGGCTTGCAGCTTGCTGGCCTTGCTTTGCAACTCCTTGTGGCGACCGACGATCTCCTTGGCCCGCGCCAGTAGATCGACAGTGTTGCTGGCGTGAATGCCGAGCTCGCTCATTCGTGCCTTTAGCAATGCGACGCTGTCGCTTATCAGTACGCTTATCTGTTTGTCTAGCTGAGATGCACGAGACTTTAATTTTTGGTTTCTTTCCTGTGTGCAAATAAACACATGTCAAATTTAGAGCTTAGAAGGAAACATTTACCCTGTACGAATTATTTTACTGTCATAAGTATTAAGAATTGTTATTCTTAATACTTATGTCTGCAACATGATTCGCCTCATCAGTAATATATTTCGTCTTTGTCTTTATTAATTAGAATTAAAGAGGATTTCTTTATAAATAACAATAAATAATATGAGCCAATGTCTTGTCCTTCTCCTGACTACTTATCCTTAGTATAATACATAGTATAAATTGAAGTCATTGCCTGCATCTGTCTGTTTGTCTGTATGTTCTCTAACTCCCCCTAAACCACGCAACGGATTTTAATGCAGTTTTCAATAATGGAAAGAGCATTAAACAAAGGTTTTTATATATAATTTGCAGAAAAAATTGCATCCATGGGAATCCGGGAGCGGATTGCTAGTAATATATGCCAGTTTATAATAAAAATAATATTAAAAAAATCAAGTCTCTTAGTTTTTTTAAATCGTGAAAATCGACACCTTGGTGTACATTTTTAGGTGTTATTTTCAAATTTTTCGGTTTTAATTCTGGTTACGTAAGAGTGAATAACCGTGCTATTAATCACAGGTGCAATCCGTGCAATACAAACCACACATGACTAGAATTTAGAGATAAAAAATGTTTTTGTTTGAGTATAGCGCCAAAGAAAATTCATGACCTAATTTTGACACTTGTAAAAAAAGTATACCACATACTAACATAGCAAGTGTTATTATAATTTTGTTAAGATTTTAAAATGGTATAACACTTTTTTTTAATATATTTTTTTCTCAAAATGAGCCAAATAAGTTCCTTGTAAACTTTATTCAGTAAAAATGGCAGATTAATAATTATTATTATGGAATAATTTTCAACTGCTTATAACCTGGCACTGGGCGACAGTCGACTCTAATAGGAGAAGGGGAGAACGATTACCTTCTCCTTCTCGATGCTTTGTGCAACTTCTTGCGCATACTCGGGGGTATTCATGCGGTTGATAAAGGCGAGGTACTGATCGCGGAACATGTCGAGCAGGAGCTGCAGACTGTAGGGTGTGTGCGGAGAGCGCGGGATGTCGAGCTCGGAGTGGAGGCGGTCGGCGGGTTGCAGCTGCACGCCGAGCGCCGACAGCCGCTGCTCGACGCATCCGGGCGGCGGAGCCGTCACCGCACCGTTGTGTATGGTCGAAGCGAGAGTGGTCGAGTGCAGCAGGTCGAGGCCGGCAATGGAGGCGGGCGCGGCGCGGCGTCTCTTCGCGCGGGCCGCCCGCCGCCGTGCGCCTCCGGCGCTTGCGCTCCGCTTGTTCGTCGAGCGCCGATTGCGATCTGTCGAATGACATAAAGCCTATGATGACAAAATACACCTATGACGTATGAAAACTAATAGCCATACGGAAATACGTAAAAAGTTTAAAATGTAGAGTAAGAGTTATGTCTAATAAATTTATTTATTTATTATCTAACACGTATTTAAACACAAGATGATAAAATGTCTGTAAACCATTAATGGTTTGTCTAGACATTTTATTTCACACCAATAACACATTACACTATATATGTAGAAGAAATAAATAAATATATGTAGAAGAATATCTCTTTTGTAATGGGCGCACCCACTACAAAAGGATTTCTTGCGCCAAGTAAGAAATTCTGTCGCTTAAGTACAGCATTTCCTTTTCTTTCTTTTGAATATATGTCACCTGGTTGTAAATAGGTTAGCGCAACGCGGCTTCAAGTCTAAGAAGATTGCGAGTACTCTTGCTTTATTTCACAATTAAAACAAGCCATCATACATACACTTAAGCGAAAAAAGACTGAGATGTGCAGGACCGTGCTTTGCTTTGCACCACAAAGTGTACTACTGAGTGAAATTCGACTGAGTGATATAAAGTTAAGGTGAAAAGTTACTCGAGTCTGACGAGGAAGCCCATGGCGCACCCCACTCGCGCGGCGCCGGCTCGGGTCCGGGCGGCGCGTCGTCGGTGCCACTCGACTCTTCGTCGCTCTCGTCGCTGGACCGCTGCCGCCTTCGCTTCGCCGCCGCCGCCGCCGCACGACTCTTGCCGTTCTCGCCACTTAAATCAAATCAATCACTCATTGCACCGCATTCAAGTATCACAAGAACGATTCCCTACATGGTCTCCACACTTCCACAGTAACCTATACTCCAATTTTCTATACTTGTCTTATTTTGTAAACAACCTTGACATGCTTGTTTATTAAACAGAATGATTATTAGTTTGTTTATTTTTACTTAACTGAATTTTAAAAAACTCGACCAGATTATTAAAAAAATAAGGCAAGAACCTAAACCACTCGACCTATGGGCTCATCAAATCCTAAGGATACAAACCCTATAAAATGGTTGCAAACTGAATTGACTGTTTGAGCCAAATTCAAAAGTGTACATGAATAATAAAGGCAACCTTCGATCGTGCAAGCAAAGAGTACAGTAAAACTCTTAAATAAGGTGCTTCACAGAAATTTTGTTGTGTATCTATATGTATTGTGGAGACGTTTCATCCATTAGTACATTACATAGGTCTGCGTTGTCTTTGTATAAAATATTAATTTTGTTGTGTCATTTTATATAAAATAGTTTACACAAGTGTTAGTAAAAACTGTGTAAAGTTTCATAGTTGTTTTCGAAATTAGTCCATGTTGTGTGTCTGTTACATGGGCATTCACAACATAATTTATAGAATGTCACATAATACAAAATTTATTTATGTACAACATAACAGAGTTACACCCAGGTACAAGAGTGTTATTGTTGTCTATTAAGTATAATTAATATGTGAGACGAAAACTTTGGATCCCTTTCTAAGAAAATTACGCAGACAGAGGAGTATGAAATTTGGTACACACAGTTTATATGGAGGACTGGAGGAAGCAAATATTTTTATATGCATCCGTAATACATTCAATTAAAATAAACATTACACAGAACAGCACACACATTTGACATTACATTGCAATATGTGTATTACTCTTTTGTTTATGGTCAGTCAGTGATTAAACTGTGGAGAGATTAATATAGTACATAAAAATTAAATGAATTACGGTCGAATTTCGACAGATAACATGGTATCAATAAATATACATTTTCTACTAAATGTTTGGCGAGAAGTCATTGTCTAGAGATCTGCTGTTGTATGCAATAAAACTCACCGGGCGGCCCGCGGTCGCGCCACCTTACGCCTGCGTTCCGGCAACGAGCCCGTACTGTGGTTGCTGTTCCCGTTGAGAAGATCTGGCGTAGGCTGACGCGTTGGCGGGGCGCTCAAGTGCCGTTTGCTACTGCACTCGCCCTCCTCCTGAGACTATATACGAACCCAAACAAATAAATTATATTAAATCATTTTTCAATATCTCATCTGTACGTTTGTTAGTACTAATCTCAGAAACAATTCCTTATAGCATGCATCACACCATGAATTTTGTAGGTAAATTTGAACTACAGACTAAAAAACTTGAGTTGAATTTACAGGAACAAGTAGCGTTTAGTAAACATTTCTTTAGCGCTTTCTCTTTCTAAGACTACGAATGGTAATTCGCAAACAGAAAGAGATGGGAATAGAAAAAAAAATTCAAGCACAATGTTATTTGTTTCAACGCATATTACAAAGTCAGCCATCCAGTCTTACCTACAAAATTCTTGAAATGAAAATTCATAAATTTTATAACCAATCCTAACCTGTGACGAAGGCCACTTTGCACAGGTTTACGTCATCGCATTGTATAAGTACGTGCTATCGCGTTTGCGACACACGTGTGAATTATTTCAGCTGATTTATAAAATTCGAGCCATAGGTACTCTATAATGCAATGTCAACACAAGTTAAAGTGCGACCTCTAAAGGTTTATAATTTATAATGAAGGATTTGTTTGTACGTGTCAGTTTGGCTTACTTTGAAAATAAAATAACATTATTCACATATTGTATTTTAAAGAACAATGGTGAACTCGTACACAAATTTTTATTGTTTTTATTTAGGATGTTAAGTATAGTTCGTATTCTCGAGTAAATTCGTCCTGGGTATATATTATTCAATATAAGTCTTCAAATAAATATACTCTAGTCTGAAGTTTTAGTGGTTATGTGTTATCAAACAACAATTCGTTTAAAGAAAAATAATTATATATTTACCATTTGTAGTGAAACCATGTTAATTTAATAGAATTGTGGTAGATTAGAAGTTAATTTATTTGGTCAGAGGATAAGTAGACATCACTACAACAATAAATTCATTACTATTAAATTATTTAGTACTATGAAAGTTGGATCTGATTTCTCTTTGCTACACATCAGGAACTAATACCGAATAGATATTAGATATGTATATTAAAAATAATTTCATATTCAGTCTTAGATAAAATTAATTTCTAATTTAATAAATTACATTTGACTTCACTACAGAGTAATTCAAGTGTTTGGCCATTGTTCTTTATCCACAATTTCCTTAAATATTTATTGTATGGGTAACATTTAATTAAATTTAGATATGTTTAAAAAATATTTAAAAAAGAAAAAAATAATAAGAAAACAAAAGTTAATTTGCTATTTAGTAAAATTTATCAAAGCTTCTTGCATCTTTTTTGAAGCTGTTTGTATTAACAGTTTAAATATTATGTGCTATTTTAAAATAGGAGATTATTTTTAAGGTTCAAAGTTAAAATAAGTATAACACTGCAGAATTTTTAGTGCTGAGCCTCCATTGAAAGTTTAAAAACTTAATTTAATTTTTTATACTTTGCATTTTTGCCTTAAAATGTAGGCAACAAATTTAAAATTATTTAAAAATATGTAACTGGTAATATGATTATTTGCCATCGCCATGTGGTTCCAAGCAGGAATTATTATTAAAAGAAATAGAAAACAATATTTTGTCAACGCGTGAATCAATTAATTTTTTAAATTTTTTAAAAACTAATTTTTTAAAAGGGAATGATGGAAATAAATTGGTGGACAGTTTTTTAAAATTTTATTGTTCTTGAATGTTAGGATTTTTAAGTAAGACACAACACAAATTAGATAATAAGTAATTTATTATTTTTAGTTAAAGAGTGAATTGCGCTTTATTTTCAAATTAAATTTTCAAAAAAAAAAATACAAAGACAATTTGGAGGAATTGGGGTGAATTAAAAAAAAACAAGGAACCACCCAATTAAAATAATATTAAAAAAACCACCGTTAGCGAATAACCGAAAATGAGGTAAATGAATATTTCAATCCAATTTTAAATTGTTTAACAAATATTAGTATGGGTTCATCTGAGGATGAACTAAATTTCATGCTGGAAAAATTTGTGAAAATTTTACTAGATCTAGAAAACTTATTTTTCTTCTCAAATTCGAGAAGTGTTCTCAAGAATCAATCAAAGTGGCTATTAAATACTTGCTTTAATTTTGAAAATCACTCTAAAAGAACTCGGCTTTGTGTCGTCCTACCAATCCTGAGTAATAAGACGTCAATTGCTTTATGTTGGGCCCCGTTAAGGCTTGTCCATACAGGTCCATAATGTACTATTACTAAAACTACTAGATTGCTGAGGTAAAAATGGTAAATAAAAACTATTATATACGTTGGTAATTGCAACAAACCCTTTTGCTGACCTTGAGTTTCGGATTTTTCAGTCTTTGAAAGTATCTCTCCAATTTGGTCCTATCTATAATATGTAAGTAGTAAGAGACCGGCTTCCCCGTCCACGAGACGGAACCCTTCAGCGGTGACATCTCACTCACGTGCATGATGGTCCCAATATCACTCAAGTTTCTATCTGTTATTCTAAAGTTCAACGGGCAGAAGCTCTTCGAAGACACGATTTTCGCGCCATCCTTCAAATCGGCAAATCTCTCCTTCAGCTGATGATCCACGTGCGGCCCAAACGCAAAGTTATTTACGAACACAATGGTCGCCGCGTTAATTTTCTCCCGATGTTCATCCATTAAAAAGTCCCCCTTTATTAATTTATACTCTCCATATTTTTTGCCGTACCATTTCATCCACGTTCTAAAATAATTATCCATACTCTGAAAAGCAAAACGATTCGAAACATTAGAATCATAGCGAACACCGAATTCAGTGATGCGTTACAAAAAGGTACATACCTCAGCATATTTACTAGGTACTTCGGCCTTTTCGACACCGAGACAAACACGACACGGTGACGCGGCCGCCATTTGTAGAACAACCTGCCCCACACCAGAACCCAAGTCCACGAACACATCTTCGGATGTTATATCTATTTGATCTATCATTTGACACACCAGCTCGTAAGACGTCTCTCCATACACCTACAAGGATTAGAATATAACAAATGAGTCCGACGTTAGCGATTGCGTGATTTAAAAAAAAATCTGTAAACTGACCTCAGGTGAGAAGGGTTCATATTGATTAAGCTTATCCGGATCCGACACCGCCTGATTGTATGTCTGTTGTAGAATATGCTTCAATAAACCCCTGGAAGGGTATTTGTTTAAACGTTGAGCCGGTAGAGAAGTCCCTTTTTCCTAGAAATAAATGAAAAAAAAAATTAATATAAAAAACCTGCATACTAACAGCAAAAACCTTGACATTGCCATTTAATACGAAAAGAATTGTAATAAATTATGTCGACTGCCTTGAATTCGAACACGGTAAGCAAGAAATTTACTATGTAACTACTTATAAATAAATATTGCAATAACACCAAGACGGGCGGTCATTAGCTTCGCTATACATAGACAATCAAGGAAGACTGGGAGGACACGTGATTTGCATTCGTCACAAACTTTACATGGCAATCGATTGAACATTCAATAAATAATTACAATAAATTAATTAATCATTATTGTATTAGGCATTTCAATGCCAACAAATTGGTTGGTATAATGCGTCATTTAAGCGATTACCTATATGGCGTTGGGAGATCAAAAACCATTCGTTTCATTGACTAAGATTGTCCGTTGCGTAATAATTGTCGATGTACAGATATGGTGGTGGATGCTATATTAAGCTGGAATTGGAAAATCAATAATCTCCCTTATAAAGTGTCGGGCGCGGCTGGCTGGCGTGGCGATGGCGATGGCGGGATTCGTTGCGGACTCGGTACTATCGCTGTCGGTGGCGGGGCGCGTGGCCTCGTGTTTTATTCACTTGTTTGTTTACATTCCGTACGCATTTCATTCACTATATTTACACTGCATTAATAAGTAAAGGCCGGATATTCAAAACTGTAATACAATTTAAATTCTGTAATTTTGCACTTCTACAGCTTCACTGTATAATTGGGCCAGCATGGTTTTAAAGAAGACTTTTATTTTTGTCTTTTATTTCATATTGAAAAATCTAAAATAATTTAAAAATAAAATACGTGTATAATTGAATAAGCGGAGCTCGGTCAATGTGTCTAAAACATATGTTTAAAACAAAAGAAAAAAAAATCATTATTTGATTAGTTTGTAATATGTCTGCTACGTATTATCAATTGCTCACTTTTATCTTAGTATTTTTTAAATACACGTTAATTTTCAAAAATGCTAATTACGTCACGGATCAAGACACAGTTCCGCATTTTAATAAAATAAAAATTGTTGACATAAAGGTCATGATGCGCGGCATAAGAACGCCACCGCTTGTTGGATTCGTACCCTACATTCATCCCTCACTTTATTCATGTAACTAGGTTAGGGGAAGCTGTGTCACGAATCAATAACAAACAACTTTCGCAGTGACGAGGAACCTTTTCTACCCTTAATAAGTATCATAAGAAAGGAATAAAGATCGATATGTTTCATTCTAAATGTTGTTATATTTGTTAAATTTTATACAAACTTTATTAAAACGCTAAGTAATATTGGAAAATTCCTATAAAATTAACAGGGTTATAAACTCGCTACGTATATAAGCTTCTAAACACCATTGCTACGTCCGTGATGATGATGCAATTGGGTCTCGTAAGTCGCGATTGCCCAAATAGTCCATAATGATGTTAAGCGTTGCGTCACAGCATGCCTACTCGATGAAAATTAGAAAGCGGCCCTTCAAATTTATCCTACTGCATGCAACAATACTGATTCAGATGTAATAAACTTCGTATAGAAATATATCAAGTTACGTTTGCAGTTAGGCTACAGTATACATTATTTTATAAATTTTTAGAACTGAGCAGAGCTTAAATGAACTTCACTGAGTGTATGTTTTGTTTCTTAAATCCTAATAGCGAATTATGTGATCGATCGATTTATCGATAAGAAAAAAGGAAAACGTAAAGCGTTTATCGGAAAATACGTAGTCTGATCCCTTTGTCCTTTAATAAGTTTAAAACGCAGTATGCTTAAAGTCTAATACGAATAAGATCTATATCTTATCTCATCTATATCTATACGCATAAGATCTAGATAGCAAAATAGATAATTTTTATTATACCTATTTCGCTATTCGACTACTACCTGTCCTAAAATGTTTCACTGCGTTTCGCAGTCATTTGGGCAGCCCGACTGGCGGCAGTAACCACCCCCTTAAAGAAGACCACCGTGAAATAACAGCACGTGTGCTCTTGTGTTTCGGTGAGTGAGTAAGGGATGCCAGCGCCCATTTTCCCTATCCCCTTCTAATCCCTTTTCCTTAATCCTATTGTAGTCGGCAGCGCACTTGCAGCAGCTTTGGCGTTGTTTGTGTTATAGGCGACGATTGCCACCTATCATCAAGTTGACCGTCAGCCTGTCTGCCGATCTTAATATTAAAAAAAAATTAAAAAAATATCCTTAAGTCATGTTTGGAAGAGAATGTTTTTTGTTTTCGCTATTTCTTAATTGCGTAGCTCGCCTATTTTATATTCATAAAGGTAATATAAAATGTTGTATTTAATATTTAGCCTCTAGAGTAAAAAAAAAACAACTTTATGTTTGCAGATCCACTACTGCACTGTTCTTAGGTAGCATATTAAACAATAATTTATGTAACCGTTAACCATCGACACGAACGGCGGATCTCTTTCCGAACAGCCTTTTGATGGATGCGGGACGAGACTAAATCATTTGTAAATTACTTCAACGAACCAAATGAACTACTGCTGACCTTTAACTGACCTCAAATATTCTCGGCGTTTATACCAAAACATATAGACCAATGACTAAAACAAAACAATATAATTTCTTCCCAATTTAAATAAACCAAGATTACAAAACTGCTATTAGTAAGAACAGACACCACGTCTGTCAACGATTGGGTTTATAAAGCGATAGCCGCAAAAATAATATTAAAAATCTATGTTTGAGAGAAAATATATAATGAATGTGATTAAAAAAATTAACCGAAATAAATTTCTTTCTGTCTATTTGATAAACATATTTACTTTATTTCATTTTTAGTAATTTCTTTTCATTTAGGACCCTGATGTTATGCTATCCGATTGGAAAATCCCCTAAGTGCATTTGAAGATTACCCCATCCTACTCGACAGAGTTTGTTAAAAATCAAAATATTTCAACGTAATATAAAGACCGTATTTTTAATTAAATTCTGTTATGTCCGATAAAATTTCTGCTATGTGTAAAAAGTGTACTTTCGATATGGTCATAAAAAGTTTCTAATAAATTTTAATAATTTTATCATCGAGATTGTTTAGAGAAATAGTACAAAAATGTTGTTTAGTTTTTCGTTTCACTTGCCTTTATTTCGTATGAAATGTGCTAAATGCCAACTTTAAATATAAATACATTTTTAGTACCTAGTCGTTTCCAAGGAAATCTGTGTGCGGAACGACTACAAAAATATATTTATATTTAAAATTTGCGTTTCGCACATTACGTGCCAAATAAAATTGTGCGAAACGATAACTAAACCAAAAATGGCAAAACCTTAAAATTGGAACAGGCATGAATACCGTGTAACCCAGTCAATTAAAGATAGGGATTGAAACAAAACATTGATCTACATTCGTATAATTACAGTTAGTAAACAACATTAATTATTTTGACTTGCAAGTAAGTCGTACAAAACTAATACCTCACTACTATCAAAAAAATCATTTCATTTCCAATATTTAATAATTCATTCTGTTCCTAAACTTAGCAATTTCGGCTGTGCGTTGATAGATCTCACTCAGTCACGTTGATAGAAAACGTTTTTCTAAGAATAGATAAAATAGTTTATATTTGTGAAGCGACGATCTCTCTGATGTTTCAGTTATAATAGGATATTTCGATTAACGCTCTGTTCTAGGGTTCCCGAATTCGATTCTCGGCAGGGTCAATTTTGGAAAATTAACGTTTAAAATTTGGCACTGGTCTGGATCTGGAAAATAGTGGCAGGGCACACTGCGTTTCGCAGTCATTTGGGCAGCCCGTCTGGCGGCAGTAACCAACTCCTTACAAAAGACCACCAAGAAATAACAGCACGTGTTCTGATGTGTTTCTGTGAATGAGTAAGGGATGCCAGAGCCCATTTCCCTATCGAGGGGAGAGACAATAACAATAATTTTTGGTGGCGCTCAATTTGCTTGTTATATTAATTTAAATGCGTTATAGGGATGGAAAATGCAATAAACTTATGTACTTGTTGGACAGAATCGACTACACTATAGGTATGGATCTGATTTAGATGGTAAATAAATGTACATTACAATTTAAAAGAATTTCTTGTGCCAATAATACATAATAGTGAAAAAAAAAAGTTACTTAAAATGTCATTGCGAAGCAACTCTGGCGCAGCCAAAAAAAAAGGTCATTAACACTACGTGAGATATTCGCGTTCGCTCAATATTGCGGTCATCGCCCCCACATGCGGCCGTCACAAAGCTATAGAACAGCCCAAACACTCTTCAAACGGCAACTTTTAAGGTTGACATAAAGCGTGCAAAAAGCCCACGTTTCACGATCATTTTATCTTCCAGTAAGTGCCAACGCCGATTGACTCAATTTTAATTTTCGTACTTCATTGTATTTCAACATAATCCAATCTACACGACGGACGATACATACCTATTATTATAAAAAAGGGCTACATACACAACGGGTGGGAAGTCTAAAGGATTGCCACAAAAAGGTGATCCGATATAGACATATACGTGAGAAAAAACCGCCATATGTGTCTTTTAAAACAGATGCATCTCCTTTGTTTTTTCACTATTTATGCATTAACAATTCGAAACGTGTTTATTTGTACGTTCAACTATTCAAAAAACAAAAACAACAAGTATCAATATATTATTCGACATGCGAGAGAACGGTTCGGGAGAACTTTGAACCGTTCAAAGTCTTATGCAATAATGAAATATATATAATATAATCTCAGATCGACAAAAATATATAATCAATTCACTCATGCTCAAAATATTTTTCCTCATTAAAAACTAGCGAATACTTTTTGTTTGCACGGTCACTGAACTTTAGTGATGAATTGATGACTTATCGGCGGTGTGACCTTCAACCTTGTGAAGTTCAGATTGGATTTAAAATAATCGATTAATATCTGAACCTTTTTTTATTGCAAACACACATTTTAACATGACACATCGTTGTAATTCTGGAAAATAAAATATTGTTTTGAAACAATATTTCACCAAACACCTCCATAAATGTAGATAGATGTAACTAACCTAACTACAAAATACCTACCTACTTTGATTTAATACCCAAGTAAAGTAGTTTTATTTATACTTAACTAATTCAATTTAAGTAGGTAATCCAAATTCTAAAAGCTTACAATTAATTGTAAACTAAATGATCATAGGTACGTTGGTATATATATCAAGGTCATTGAAGGAGCGGGAAACGCTACGCTTCATCAGCAGGAATGTACAAAGTAATCGGAAATGCGAACCGAAGTCGCGGGGAGGACAATTCGGTGTTACTGTGACTGATTATTCGAAGTATTTGAAAATTTATGTTACATAATAACATCCGATCTCAAGCTACCGAAGACATGTTAGAAAACGACGTGTTTTATGTTTAGAAATAGTAATGTTTGCACGTCACACTTCACAGAGACAAATGGTATTCAACATGTATAAATAGATGGAGTTCGCTTGCGTTCGGCTCGCGCGGCGTCTGCGGACATCGATCGCTGTGTCGTCGCCGCCATCTTGGCCCTCCTGTCTCCCTCCTGCGACCCACGCCGCTCCCCCCGCTATTGCCCCTCGCTGCCACTGCCCCACATTCACCGCATCATTTTGCACATGCTTGCTTTGCTTTGCTTTACATTACATTACACTCGGTTGTTGTTAGTTGCTAGTCGGCTAAGTAGCTGAGGTGACAGTGACACCACCATTTTACACTTATTAACCGTAATTATTCAGATTTCAGAAATACACGTGTATCTATAAAATCAATTCTTCCTCCTCACCTTAAATTACATATAATCGTTCCCAATCTTTCAGTCTTAATATGGTTTATTCATCGATGTATTTATTCTTCTCTTAGGTGTTGCATTATAAAAAAATATATTTATTAAATAGGTACGATTTTCATTAACTGTTTTAAAGATTTAACCAAGCCTTTGAGGAAATTGGATAACAAAAGTTGAGTATGTAATTATTGTATCAACCCCATTCTCTGTTAGAATTAATTAAATTACTGAAATTGTTAGAATAAGTGGAATTTTGATTAATAACAATTGAGCATTTAAACTTTACTAATTAGAAAAAATAAAAAAGCAATTATGTCCTAAAATTAAAATCTAAGTCTTGGTGAACTTTTTTAAATCTACTAAAGTCTAACCCAATGTTTTAGAAGTCGCCATATTTTTGAAGTGTACATATTTTTTTGCGTGTATCAATATTCAATTGGCATGAGCTGACCGTGATTTGGTCAGCTCATGCCAATGATGTAACTAAATATCTTAATTTTTCGAATGTAATTACATTACAAACTAGCTAAACCCAGCCATGCTTCGCTGCGACTGGACACCGCGCGGTACTATATAATTTGATAATTATATATTATTTTTTATTTTTCTAAAATAAAAGTACCCTAAATTACTCCTCATAACATCACCTATCTTCCAGTGAAAGTCCCGTCAAAATCGGTTCAGCCATTTCGGAGACTAGCCGGAATAAACAGACGAACAATGGTATTTAAGACAAGCGAATTCGCGACACATGTGTAGTATATTCTCCTGTAACTTAAACGGTCAAAGTTTCGACCAGTCGTGATGACCACTGGCGTTTCAAATGATCCGATGATTTTTAATTTGAGGATTGGTTGTGGGTGACCTTTTTTGCCCGTTTCAGCTTTAAGGCTTTAGCTGTTTTTTAATGGTGAATTTGCAATAAGCCAAACAAAGTAATTATCACTCTTTCGATTCAAATACAATTTGGAGTTTTTTCACTAATGGAGATAAAACAATGGCCCTCTGTTGTAAATGCGGGCAAGTCAAGGTTCTGTTGCAAAGATATTGAACGCCGCTTTCGCGTGAAGACATGTTTACGAAGAAAATAAATGAAGTTCTACCACAGCTACTATTCTCTCAAAAATCAGGCTTAATCTCATTATTAAGTGCTACTTTCGAGTCGACCGCCTTTAAAAAAAAGCCTCCGATTGACGTCTAGCAAACATTAGTAGCAAAAAAGTTACAATTTAAACGTAGTTATTTTGTAAATAACCAAGGAGCATAAATGTTTAAAATTAGAAAAATTCAGGTATTTAATGTGTGCAAAAAGTATTATGTGGAGTTTTCCGTCCCACTCCAATATTTTTACATGCATGCTCTCTTCTACGATAATAGTTGAACATTCATCCCCAATTATTCGTATAATTCGTACTTTTAACAGTCTCGTATTCTCACTTCATTACTTCTATAACGTTACATTTTTCGTCCTAATATATTTGGCTTATGCTCCATTGCTCATTATTTTTTCAAAAAAAATTCGTTCGTTTCGTACTTAAAATACTAAATCGGTCCAGGGACGCGGGGTCGGCCCACGGATCCCTTGCTTGCTGGACCGATGACCTCAATAAAACGGTCGCCGGAAGACCTACTGTAATGGCGCTCAATTTAGAAGGCTTATGTCCAATAGTGGACTCTTGTGGGCTGGTAACGACATGAAGTGAATGTTCAAATTAATCTATTGATTCATTAGATTTTTATATTTTAGTGGAAATTCCGGGAAAAAACTTATGGAAAAATTAGTGTCAAAGAACAGTCAGTACATTTGGAGCGCGACGGAATAAGCCATTGTCTTTTGACAGGCAAAATGCAAAGGTTTGAACACGCGCTAGGAACAGGTGTATGCACAGCAGGTTTATGTGGGAATGTTTCTAAACAGACACCTTTTCCGTAAGTAATACTTCATTCCTTCGTTTACTAAAATGTTTAAATGAAATTATATTATTCACAGATTCTTGATATTTATGAACCTTTTAATCTCTGTTATTTATTTATTGTAATGTATTTTAATAAATTTCAGATAATCCAGCTTTAATGTTTACAGAGGCAGAGAGAAACGCATAAATATACGTTGTGTATTGAAGAAGGAAATTATTCAAGTCAATGATAACTAGAATAAATAAGAAATATAATGAAAGCGGTGGCTTTCTTTTCCTAATTTAAAAATTGAACAATTTAATTGACTCACTGGAGTAACCATCAAGCAATTTAATCAAACAAGCATTTAATCATGCTTATATATGAAGTATATATCAATAAATAGATTAGTGAAGAAAAGATAAAGGCAAAAATAAACAGTTATTGTCAAAATAAAGGGGACGCTAAAACTATTCTCAGAGTTGTGCGTAGGTATTGTATATTCTCAGAAACGTGTATGTATGTAGTCATACATAAATTATCACGCGTTACTAGTTGAACATAGTACTGTAAATAGTTGAAGGTGACATTGACGACATTTCCGCAATTCATGAACTGCCTATCGATGCCAAGTAGTTTATCCAATGACGTCGCGTTAGTTATCTTCCCATTTTTCTTTTTTAAGCTTTGCAAGAAAAATACATCTTTAAATCTTAATAACTCCCTTTTAAATATATTTTCAGGCCTTGCAACTAAATATTTAAATACAATGATGCAAATAAATTACGAAAATGCACTTCATTCATCTTCTAACATATAATAAAATCGTAAACGAGCTGTGTCTGTACATTCAATATAAAAAAAAAACAATTTGTACATGTTGTATTTATGTTACGGAGGTCAAAAAATAGTTCTTAGAATTTTGTCTACTTGTCTGTGCGTTTGTGCACGCTCTAAGAAACGGTTAACCGATTTGAATGGGGTTTTCACTGATGTTTTTCTGCAAGCTTCCCGTAACATTTAGTTTTGATTTCATTCCAATCAGTTTTCAAACAAAACCGTAAGCGGTTTAAAGCGTCCGTAGCTGTAAGTTAATTTTAACATTTTTTTTTAATACTAAATTTTAGTTTTTCGGCGCTGAATATTTTTATGGTTAGATAATGATAGCGATATAACCTATAGTATAAAAATTATTATACATTAACAACAGTGCGTATGTTGTCTACTCCTACCAATAAGAAAACAACAATTTCAAATCTCTAACAATGTCTTATACGTATTTACTTATATTTGGTACAAGACAAAAACATAGTTATGTAAAATATGATGATCTGCTACAATGTTAGAATCGGTGCCAACAACGTAAATGTTGCGAAGGTGAACCTACAGCCGGAGTGACCTTCCGAGATAACGCCGAGTTAACTCGATAACAAATCCTGAACAGTAGCTATGTACTCAACGGCTCATATTATATTGCATTAACAATAACAAACGCGCAACGTATTAACCAGTCAATACATCTCGATTAAAAATAGGTGCCCACTCAGAATCATGTAGGTATTTGTTTAGACTATAAATTACCAAGACTGTTAGAATTTCACAGAGAACTTGATTTATTTTATTCGCGAGACCAACCGAAACCTGTTTAATGTAATAAAATGGTCCATTCATACTTTATCAATTTATCAAAATTGTGAATAATATTAAGTAGGTAGTTTTTATTCTGACAATTACAGAAATAAAGACTTTATTATAATTTACAAAATCGGCTGCAAAATTACATTAACATTTTATATGTTTATTATTATGAGACCATCCAGGTGTCCCGGATCAAAATTGACTCTAGTCCGAGTGTGTAGTTGGTTTTACGTTACGCCCTCTGTCAGTTGTATGTCCGAACCATATAAATTGTGCGTTTGATCTTGACGATTTTTTTTATATATATAGCACCTGGTGTCCGCGACTTCGTCTGCGATGAATAATAAAATACTAACGACTGACAAAATATATGAGCAATAATTTATTCTTTATTACTGTTATAGTTTTGCCAGGCGTTGGACTTTTATTTTTAGATGAACCCTCGGGAACAGCACCTATTTTTTTTAAATGAAATGTACCTTAGTCTTTCTGTATTCCTGATTATATTATGCAAATATTTATGATGATCGGTTGAGTAGTTAAAGCGTGAACAGGCAAACAGTTACTTTCACATTTATAAATTATCATGAAAGTATGGATGTGGGTTGGTAGAAATTCATTAAATCTTCTAATTCAATATTGAACAAAAGTGGTCAATATAGCAGAAAATATAAATATTTGTCTAAAATTATTATTTGAAATGAAATTGCAAACTAGTGTAGATGTGTTTATAAATTCAAGCACGTGGCCTGGGTCAGTTGGTGCCGCGAGGATGATCGCGGACGGGCGACAGCCTATTCTCAATGCACGGTGCACCGACCACCTCCCGCCCGGTTAATCGACCTGCCCACCCGTTTACTTATAAATAATGGTAGCTACACAACTATATCGATCGCACCATGATGGCGTAGCCGATCATCGCCTCTTTTAGCGAGTCTTTCTTTGCACAATAAAAAACAAACCTTACTCCTTATCGAGGTAATGAATTGGTTTTTTTATTCGTTTTATTGTTTGACAGGTAACAAACACAACGTTACAAACTCATTCAATATTAAATACACGCACGACTTATATAGGCAATCCTTAACGGAATACTGAGCAAAATGATCACAAAAAGAGAGAGTACATATTTTAAAATAATCATTTATGAAATATTACACGGATCGTAAATTTATTATATTAAGTCGGGGAAAAAGTCTTTTCGCATATAGTATGTATAAACTCGTAATAAAATCTCTTTGGCTGTACTATTTGTATCTGGCTGGTTTTGATGACATTAAAAAGGTTACATTTAAAAAAAAAAGAAACAAATTAGTAAAATGTTGTTTCCAGTTATTTTTTATTTGTTTTTCTTTCTGTCAAAATGAGTGAATCTAATGAAGAAATTCGATACATATTAAAATTTTATTACAAAAAAGGAAAAAATGCAACGCAAACCGAAAAAAATGCAACGAAAAAATTTGAGACGTTTATGGACCTAATGCAGTGTCAGTAAGGGTAGCACAAAGTTGGTTTACGAAGACTTAGCAGAAAAGTGGTATTTTCGTCTTCTAATTTGACTTTTTAGAGTAAAATTAAAATTTAGATAAAAAAACACAGTGACTATATTTAATATTAAAAATATAGTCATATAATACACTATATTTAAAATAATTTGAATCTGGCAGATTTATACAAACAAAAAAATCTGAGAAAAAATAGTAAATTACTGCCAAAAAAAGCTTTCATGTCAAGTAATAAAAAATTTTAAGCTTATTAATTATCTTAAGTTCTGTACTAAAGTTTTAATCGGCTACTTTTATTTCATTTTTCCTATTTTACACAATATTTAAGAAAAACCTTCCAATTTTAAATCTGTTCGGTTATTTCCGAGAAGTTACAAAAATTCGTTGTGCAATATTGCACCTTAATTCGTAGGTTATTAGGTTGCGCTCATTTTGGTAAAATTGTGTTCGGTCTGATGTTAGTCCTCTTCTTAAGCGTTTTCAATCCGGGAATTTTGATGTAGATGCATCTCGCTCTGGTTGCCCTGTTAAGGATAAAATGGACGCTATTTTTGAAAAAGTGGAGCAATATCGGCATATCAGTAGTTACGACATAGCTGAACAACAGAGAATTGACCACAAAACAGTTTTGACCCATTTGAAAAAAGCTGGGTGCACAAAAAAGCTCGAAATTTTGGTGCCACACGAGCTCACTGAAAGAAACCTTATGAATCGTGTTCTCGTTTACGATTCTTTATTGAAATGTAATGAAACCGAACCGTTTTTGAAGAGATTGATAACTGGTGATGAAAAGTGGATCACGACAAAAGTCACGGTCAAAGGTCGGTCAGGCTTCACAGACTGTGCTAAAACCTGGGTTAATTCGCAATAAGGTGTATGGTGGGATTGAGCTTTTACCGCCGGACAGAACCATAGATTCGGATCTCTATACTGCCAACAACTGATGAGATTAAAGCAAGAAGTTGAGAGAAAGTGGCCGGAATTTATCAATAGCCACTCAGCAAAAAGAGATGTTAATGCATCCGCCATATAGCCCTGACTTTGCACCTTCAGATTTCCACCTGTTTCGGTCTCTTCAGAATTCTTTAGGCAGTGTCAGGTTAACATCAAGAGAGGACTGCCAAAAGTACTTACTCGCGTTTTTTTGATCAGAAGTCCTAAAATTTCTATAGCAACGGCATCATGTCACTACCTACAAGATGGCAAAATGTCATCGAACATTTTGGCACACATATACTGTAATTAAATGTAAACCCGTCATTCCGGGGAGTGACTGTTCCAATCTCGGATCATCTCCAACTCCTTGGTGTGGACCTTACAGCCGATCTGAACTTCGGTAGGCACATCGAGTCCATTGCCAAAACAGCTGCCAAAAAGCTGGGCATCCTTTCCAAGGTTAAACGGTATTTCACTGCGAGGCAGCTCCTGGACTTATACAAAGCACAGGTCCGGTCTTGCATGGAGTACTGCTGTCACCTCTGGGATGGGTCTGCCCGTTACCAACTGGCCGCACTGGACTCGATTGAAAGGCGAGCAAAGAAGCTTATTGGCAACGACACCCCTGTGGATTCCCAACTTCAAAGCCTGCAGCATCGCCGAAAAGTAGCGTGCCTATCGATTTTCTATCGTCTACACTATGGAGAGTGTGCATCTATACTGTACGATTTAATCCAACCGGAACCCTTCCACTTGCGGACCACTAGACGTGGGCAGGGGTTTCATCCCTTCGTGGTCGATGTACCTCGATCACGAACAAAGCGTTTCAGTTCCACCTTCCTTGTTCGAACTGCTAAGGAGTGGAACATTGCCTGCGTCTGTGTTCCCACAGAACTACAACCTCGGGGTCTTCAAAACTAGGGTAAATGGGCATTTACTAGGTAAGTGTGGTCCACCTTCGGCCACATCTGCACCTCACATCAGGTGAGATAGTGGTCAAGCGCTACCTCGATTTCATAAAAAAAAAAAAAAAAAAAAAAAAAAACTTTGAAAAAAAAAAGTCTAGAGTTTCATATGCGAAGAAACTTTTTCCCCAACCTATTATTATGCTACAATAGGACAATTTGTCATGTTTCAATTGTAGAAATAAAAAATTAAAAAACTTTGTATATATTTTTTAAATTACTGTATTTACCCTAAAATCAGATTTCTAAATGCGCAATAAACAAATTAATGTGCACGTTAAATCAATTGAATGGATATGCGCATGAATAAGTTGAATGTTGTAAAAGTGGGCGATAGCGATAGACATAAAAGCCAGTCGAATTTAGGTCAAGTGAGCCCGCGCGCGTTTAGTTCCGAGTGTGAGTCGCGTCCTATTTTGAAGCTTTTCACTTTCAGTCGCTGCCACGGTTGCACTTTGAGAGTGGCTCCACGGCGGCTGAAATATGAATTAAGTGGAATGCGGAGATGAGGGAGGGAGGGCGCCATCGACACTCGGGCCGCGTTGCCGCTCGCGCTCGTATAAACAACGCTATGGAGTGGAGGTCAACCTTTACTGATGCGCTATTTACTGATTCACGGCCATCTACATACCTAATTATGTCACATTCAGTTAAATCGATTATTCCTATTTTACTGTCGTATTTAAACAAAAGCTCTCTAACAAATCATTAACTGCTTTAACTGATCCACAAGATTAAAGTCGCTCAGCGAGCTATGGAGCGGCTATCCTTCTCGATGGATAGGATCAGAAATTCTGAAATTTGCGAAGAACCAAAGTTGTCGATATAGCCAAGAGAATTGGCAATGGGCCGGTCACATATATACATATGTCGCGGAGCAGATAACCGTTGGGGTAGAAGAGTTCTAGAACAGAGGCCAGGAATTGAAAGTGAAGCGTGGGACCAGGTGGACAGACAACCTGAAAGGCTTCGTGGGAAGCGGCTGGATGCGAAGAACAGAAGACCGTGCGTGGTGGTGAGCCTTGGGAGATTCCTACATGCAAAACAAGCTTTGGGGGAGACACAGGCTGTGATGATGATGATGTTGACTTTAACAAATGAATTTTAAATATTATAATATACCGAAACCATCACAAGGTCTAGGTCTAGTATAGATTAGTATATACAAGGTATATAAGGATTATAAACAAAACTTACAATGGACAACTACCATAAGAACAACTACTTACATTCTGATTATGTAAACTTGAATATATAGATAATTATATACGTGTACAATATCGATTTTAGTCTCAAATAGATATAAAATTATATATATAGATTGGAACTAGAAATCGCAAATACAAATAGTACATAGCAGCATGCTTGACTGCTATCATGCTAATTATAGTAATTATGTAAACATCTATTCACATATATAGAAACAGGTTTATGTTGTAACTTTTTACGCAATTTACTTAAAAATTTGTTACATCTTTCAAATAAAATAGGCACACAATGAATATTTTTCTAAATAGTAAAATTTTGATTTATATATGCATAATGGGAGTTGAAATTAATTTGTAAAGTGCTGAACATGCAAAATAGTTATTTATAAATTTAATTGAGAAACAAAAAGTTTTCTAAAATACATGTTCTCCATCACTATGGGTTTTATTTTTAGCCACTAATCTCCCACGTATCTTTTGCAACTTTTAAAGGATATCAGCTTTGTTCCATACAGGCGGTTATCAAAATGAGCAATATCTGAGAAATGAGCGTTTGCAAATATGTTTTGACGGGTTTTGCGATTGTGAGTACGACAATAACAAATGTCGTGCTGCAGTCATACCACAGAATAAATTACAGTACTAACGTACAGAAGTCGCACTTCTTTGATCTCGAAGAAAGCCACCGTTTTAATAGCCTACAGAATTAAGTAGGTGCCGTGTTCAATCTAAATCGCACCTTAACGCCACGCGTGCGAGAGTAGTTTTATTTTGTGTAGCCATTTGTTCCGAACATACCTACGCCCGTCTGTTCGAGTTAAGGGTTATAATATCACTTTGTCATAAAACTAAAACAAATCACAGCAACTAAACTTTTAGAAAAAATATTCTTTTTACAATATATGTTTACAGTTGTGTAACTTTAATGTTTTTCTGATGAATTTTTTACCTTCTCTAAAGTACCATCTCTAAAATACCTATTAAATTTTAGTGTTGCAAAAATCGTAAATCGTACAAATAATTATAATTTGTACCCAATGGCTTCGTTGCTAATTAATAAAAAAATAAACAGTGTATAAAAATAAGTAAAATCTTACTTTTCACAACGGTAACGTAAATAAAGATAAATTAGAGTTACTTTGTTTATTACGACATCCTTCCACACAACAGTTATTACGAATCGCCATAATTATGAACGGTGCATTGCAGTGTACCTACTGATCTCGGAGCAATAGCAACAGCGAACTGAAATGCACGTTATATTATATTTCGATGAATAGCAAAGATTAGATTAATAGTAAGTACTAAAGGAATAGTTATGTACTGATCGACAATTAAAACATTCAAAGCAAAGTCTATGGCAAAGTGCGGACAAGACCGAGACGATCGACCGACCACGCGTCCGTACATGCATCACAGGCGCGCGGCAGCCCCGACTAATTTGTAACCTCGAGTTGCAACGCGCTGTAGGTAATTAACGCTGTATGTATGGACGAGTGACTTGTTCTTTTTAAAACTTTTTCGACCTTTCAGTTCGTATTCATCTTTCAAGTCTAAACAAGCTATTTTAAAAGATGCAAACCATTTCCAATAGTTCCATTTCCAATGCAATGGGACCGTAATAAATATAAATTTCTACTGAAATATGACGACTTATGTCAAAACTTTATACATGTTAATATAATGCAGTATTTGGCACATAAATCGATATGTATATGATGAAACAAATACTCTTATTAAACTAAATGACTGGGAACTTCTAGGAATAATTAGCTAAAAGAAACAATATAGAATATCCTACAAATTTGAGTCAACTCGATCAAAATAGCAATCAGGGAACTGCAACTCCTAACATTTAAAATGTTTAAAAAAACAATTTAAAAAAAAAGTATGTATTCAACACTTACTAAAGCGACGACGGAGTCGATAGCCCTGTTGAAACGATCGCAAAGAGATCGCATGCTATCGTAGGAGTGGGTGTCGTAGTCGGACAAGATGTTGTTCTCCAAGGCAGCCTTCATCTCCGGCAAGTCGTCGCACACCCACCTGGACAACATATCGAGATGGACATAACTGCAACATAAATAACGCTACCTAGTCATAATTAAAACGAGGTAATATTACGTGTTTATTATCAGTTCTAATGCGTCACACTATTTATCTAGTAGACCTGTTTCATTGTAATTTCCGTTTATTTGACGACCTTGAAACTAATTGTACAGGTTGTTTCCTTCCGAATTAAATACGTACAAAAGATTACAGGCACAACTTCATAGTAAACTATGAAGTTGTTATGTCGCTAATTCTTAATGCAATAAAATCACTAAATGTTGCTACAAACTGTGATTTATTTAAATATGCTAACTACGATTCGAGCCTATTTACAATAGATGGTGCTGAACAAAAAAATAAAATTTCAGGTGATAAAATAATAAACAGATCAAAATAATGCATAAACAATCATAAAAAAATTAAAAAAAATTATGATTGTTTATGCAATTAACATACATGATGTTAAGTTTAAACATTCACTTATGGATAGTGCTGCTAAAGGGAACTAGCTATAACCATCTATAACTGAATATTTAATTTTATTTGTGCAAGCGCACGAGTGTGAAACCCTCAATTAAGCAACGCTGAACAAAAATACCAGTACACTAGGTACTTATTTATTGAGACAGGTTTGCATCAAAATAAAAATAAAAATTAGAAATTGGCACATTGGATTCAAGTCCGCATGATGTATGTGTACAAGGTTAGTTTTATTAGTTGACAACATTGTCATTGCTCTGATCAAGGACAGATCCAAGGTTACAAAGGGTGAGCGAGCACGTCCGGTCGATAAGAGGTCGCGCCAGCAGATCTCACTTCTCAGGGCGGAACAGACGACCTGTCAAACTGGTTCCCGATTTATATCCATAGTGGAAGCAGTTAAAAACAGGTGGGCAAATACAATGGTCTCCTAACAAAAACCTTGTAAAATTACATTTTGCACTAAATCTAGCGATTTCTTTTATTAGTGCAAAATTAAAAAGGATGTGATTTATTTTATACATTCCTTTGATGTTTTACAAACTTAGATGCTTTCGCAACTCCTACATATCTATGAGTTTTATGTAAAGTTGATGGTTACTACAAATGTTTAAGATGTGCAAGGATTTTATATTATTAAAAAAAATTATCAGAAATATTTTAATAGTAAAAAAGCATAAGGAAGGTCTTCTAAAAATGAAATTGGTGTTTTTTATTATAAATCCAAGATTACAAACAAAATCTAAGAGATCAAAGCTTTAAATTAGACTTCCTATGAAATAAGTTCATTTTCATTTATTTTAATTATAACAATTAAAATAAATTTAACGAGAACAAAATTAAATTTAAAATTATTTGTTATTAATTACTATTTTAACAAATAAACAGTATAAAATAAAAGAAAAATCAAGAAATTAATTACAACTTTTTGAAATACCACTAACCTTATTGTCTCTACAATTTCCAGAGCCCCATCGTGTTTGTCCTGTAAAAAAAATCTTATTAGACTCATTCTAATACACAACATACAGTTTCTCATAGGGTGTGGTGATGTTCAGAGCTATGTACGAAGGGTGCATCAATTAAAACTCAAGTTGTTGGTTTGACTTCTCACTATCATCAACTGGAATTTTCCTTTCTAGTCATAAACTTCCCCAAATTGAGGTTGATTTCTTCTTTTAATAAATACTTTAAGTAAAAAAAAGTATATTGCGTGGGACAAAAATTCAGTCACAATTGTTAAATTTTCGACAATTACCACATGTTTGAAATCCAAATCATGAGTAAAAATTTGGTAACAAATCTCATAGGTGCTCTTTTCGACTATTGATTTGAGAACTAGCACTAATTATAGTGAATTGAATATGTAAAGTGAACTTGTTAAAAAAGCATATATATGTATTATAATAGTTACATTTCAGAAATATATTTGCTGTATACCAGCACATGTAATTTAAGCCTGTCAATTAGAGGAAAATATTATTGATAGTGAACATAATAATAATATGTTGATATCTGCATAGTGAGAATTATTTCAATTATGGAGTCAAGATTTATAATGCATTGTTGACACTAATTGACATGTCATTTACCTTTTTTTTTATTGGGTAATCTTTTATAATCAAAAATGCAAATTGAAATCAAGCCCTCAGAGTCCATACTATAGAGAAGTTTGGGAACTAATAAACAATAGCAATTTCACCCGATTGTTGATTGATACACCTGACTACTTAATAATTAGTATTAAATAATAATAAAAATAATTTGTACAATAAAATGCGAATCCATTGTATTGAGTCGAATGAATAAGGTGAGATACATACAGTCCACACCAAACATCTATTACCCTCTGAAGTCATGCGGACGTTTGTGCAAGTAAAGTCAAAAGAATTTTTATTCACATATTGTTTGCCTTGTAATATTATAGCTAGTACTATTAATGGTTTATTCTATAATATAGTGTGAAAGTTTAAATTGTTATTACTAAATAAACATAATTTAATAAGTTGTTTTACTGTAGAAAATCTTTTTTCCGTTATGAAAATTGTGAATCCATATTTTATCAAAGTTATCTATCCTGGTCCCCTTTTCTTTTGCCTGACCTTTTTCCTGGGGGTACAGAACACTGCAACAAAATCCGTTTTCAATGCTTGCTCATAGTTTTTGCATACAGCTGCATGACACTCTAGAAGTGGTCGCAATCATTTTCTGAGCTGCCTTAGTATAAATGTGTGCTTCAGTTTCTTTTCTCATAAATTTATACACGTTACATACTTATATTTTTCTGGTCTGTTTATCTAAGACTTTATTTCGTCTAGGCCTATCATTCATTATTAGAAACATCAGTACTAATAAAAATAACACACAATACATAGTAATTGTGTCTATAACTAATAACGACAAATTAACAATGAAAGTATCGAATAAAAAACGACATCATAACAAACAGAATTAATAAGGCATAAATGACTATACTTCGTAAGCAAATCGCTAATGTGCGGTAAATGCACACTAATGCATACAAGCTTTGGAGAGCTCGGGTAGCGTTATAACTATTGAGATGCAACTTACAACTTCAGAGGTTAATAGAAAATTGATGGGGAGTCTACCCAGTTAATAAACACAGGGGGCTGGCACTTATACTATGAACTATATCCCTAAACAAGAATGATGTCAACAATGTCAATTACAAAGTAGACTTTCAAGAGTATAAATAATGAAATATTATTTTATTTCTGTGTAGTCTAAATAAAAAATACTTGTGTATTATTTATTAAATGAACTCAAATGAAAACTATAACTTTTTACATTATGTTTTACTAAGTTAAAATCTATTGGCTTAGAAACATTTTTTAAATATAGACAAATAAAAGCCATTCATGTCATTATATATGAGGCCACAATTTAAAATTTCAGTTGCATGAAGACACTGTTTATTTATGTGGAAATTGACCCTGATTATGATAATTGCTTTAAATATATATATATTTTTTTGCAAAATAATACTTTTAATAAGTCAAATCTAGTAAATACAATGAGTTATTGCTAAAGAATATAAATATGTGAGTTAGTAAATAAAAACAATTAATATATAATTAAAATAATAAATAGAATTTCAATACAAGAAAAAGTAAAAAAAAAAAATGACTTAAAATAGTATTGTTAAAATATGTAATACTATTTTTCAAATTTGCAAATTTTTTTAAAAAAAATCTCGTTCGAGATTTTGTCGTTAATTGACCGGGATAAGAATCAGTGTGCTAAATGATTTTATATTTGAAGACACTGTTTTCAATTTGTGTCTGATCCTTACTAACATTAATATGTTTATTGATAAAAACAAAACAGAGTTGTTGTGTATTGTAAACATTGCTACAACCTTTGATAAACTTCACACAGCAACTATAAATTCATGTATCTATATGTAATTATCGAGTGAAAACTACACAACAGTGTGTACCTATCTAAAAAAGCCGACACCTTGACAAAACACGAGGTCAATACACTCAACTGCACATCCATGTGACTGAAATAGACGATTTAGGAATATCTCTTCATAAAAGTTTATATTTAACTGATTTTTTAACTATAGGCAGTCTATAATTTAACAATGTGTGGGGTTTCAGATGTTACTTTAAAAACAAACGTTTTCTCCTTGTTTTCAGACAGTATATGAATGAAATCCTAGTAGGTCTTATGGGATATATGCCAATACTTTAGCTTGTTCAAAAGACTTGTATAACGTTTGCGTTTTCAAATATACTAAGGTTGTATTATCTAATAGGTAAGCAATTAGAACTAAACAGATTTCCTTACCGAGCCATGACCTGAAGTGAGGGGCCATGTATAAACAACAGGTTCCGCGCCTGCAGGGGAATGCAGGCGTAAATCCAAAGCCATGATAGTAAAACCGCTGCATTAATGCACACACTTTTCACTTAAACACTAAAAAATATCACTAAAAACATTAAATATTAACTTATTTTCACTGCACTTTCACACACACACACTCCGCACAACCGGGCGCCATGTTGAAATTATTTTCAACATGGCTGACAATTTCAGGGTTGTAACATCCAAAAAAATGCAGGGTATGATCTTCATATTATTATTATTTTATTCGCTCTAAGTTTCCATTACTTTCGAAAAATTTTAAACAGAAATGGAGTTACTAATTCAGATTTATCTTTGACAATAAAAGTATCTACAAAATTTTGTAACCAAGCTTACAGCTTCAAATAAAATTAAAACTGTCGCTGTCACTATGACAACTTCGTCGTAAGCATAAAGCCGGTCTTACACAATACAATGGAATGGCTAAAAAAATAAGTGGCAAATGCGATTATAATTTATAATGCGATCAAAATGAGAAACTAAATTTAGTTTAGTTTTATTTCGTATGGTGTGCAAGAAGCCCCCATTTTAATTGAAATATTTAATTTAATATTAAAAATTTCAGAATAACCGTTCGCTAGTTTTTGCGGTATATTACATAAAATAACGCCAGGGATTTGGAAAATCCATTAGTTGTTAGAACTTTATATGACTCGTTAGTTAGAAGCAAACTAGAATCTAGTGCGTGTGTGTGGAATCCGCATCACGTTACGTACACGCGGATGCTGGAAAAGGTTCAAAAAGTGTTCCTTAGGTCGCTGTACAAGAAACTCTACGGCTATTACCCGTGCATGTATCCGACCAAATTTTTGCTCGGACAGCTCGGCTATAACTCGCTGGAAGTGAGAAGATTGATGGATCAGCTCACTACTTGCTACAAGGTGCTCAGAGGATCGGTCGACTCCTTGCACCTGCATGATTTATTGTGCACCTTGTTCGTGCCAGACGGACCCGGAGTTTTGGGCAATAGGCGCGGGGAATTGCCCAAATTGTTTAACGTGGCTGTCAGCTGCACCGTGGCGCGCTCCATGTCTCCACTGATCCGTACCCGCCGCCATTTCAATGCACTCCTTACCACCAACCCTGACATTGATATTTTTTGTGACAATTGGTCTACTGTAATTAAAACTTTTCGGACATATTGTGAAAATTTAATAGACCAATGGGACAAAGGCATGTAAGCCGATAGTTTAATTGACTAATATTGTAATGTAGGATATATTTTTCTTATTATTGATTATTATTATTATTCACATATTTATTTATTTTCTTAATTTTAAATTTTTTACAATATAAATATTAAAAAACAAACAATATATACCATAAAAAACTTAAAACTAGGATTCCGCAGATAGCGGGGCAGGGCCCAAGCTACCGGTGGTTAGGGCTGCAGAGTGAGGAACCTCCTGACTATTCGTGCCGTGTCAAGAAGTACCGCCTTCTGTATTTGTCCCTTGATCCAGCCATCTAGTGAGAGCCTCTTGAGATGTTGGTCGAGGCTCTTCGCTATAAGACCGTTCGCCGAGACGACTATCGGGACGATAATTGTTGAATCGACGTCCCACATGGCGGTCACCTCGTGAGCAAAGTCAATGTATTTGGTAAGCTTTTCTTTTTCGGCTTTCACGAGGTTTTCGTCATGAGGGACAGCGATGTCAACAAGTATCGCCCGGCGTTGGGATCGGTCAATAATCACGATGTCAGGCTTATTGGCGACAATAGTCCTGTCCGTGATTATTGATCGATCCCAGTAGAGCGTGGCATGACCATTTGCGAGAACTGGCGCAGGTACATATTGATAATATGGTACCACAGACTCAAAAAGGTGGTATCGAAGAGCAAGTTGTTGGTGAATAATCCTGGCTACTTGATTATGTCTGTGCAAATACTCGCCGTTAGCAAGATGAGAACAACCGGAAATAATATGTCTCAATGATTCTCCGGGACGGTTGCATGCTCGACAAATGTCGGCCGTGCCGTCCTTGAGAATATATCTCCGATAGTTTCTCGTCTTGATAACTTCGTCAGCTATTGCACAGACAAAACCTTCGGTTTCCCCAAAGAGGTCACCGAAACGTAGCCAGTTTATAGAGGCGAGCGGGTCTACATCGGGTCCCGTGAGGGCTCGATAGAACCGCCCGTGAAATTCCTTGCTCTTCCATACCTCCCTGCGGTCCTCGGTACTCAATATTATTGGTTTGCGCCAATTCTCCTTAGATAAGCAAAGCGGAGTAAGGTTTTTGTCAACTGTCACGACATCGTGATATATCCCACACTCGGTGTTAAGGAAATATTCCCTAAGGCTGCATATTTCTCGGTTATGGAGGTTCTTGGCATTCAAGAAGCCGCGGCCCCCCAATTTCCGAGGGATATACAGCCTCATAACAGACGAGCGCGGGTGTAACATCCGATGTGTGGTGAGTAGTTGACGAACTCTTCTATCCAAGGCATCTAATTCAGTTTGCGTCCATCTTAGTATGCCAAAGGAGTAGGTTAGCAAGGGCATAACCCAGCTGTTGAAGGCGCGCACCTTATTACCACCCGACAAAAGACTCTTAAGTACTTTTGTCAGACGGGAACAGAAACGCTCCTTCACCATCTGTTTTATGTCCCTATCAACGATACCCAATGACTGTGACATACCAAGATACTTGTAGGTTTCGGTTTCAGATAGAGATTTAAACGTCACTTCAGTGAGTTGTAAATTAGAAGAATTTACAACCTTGCCCCGCTGTACATGCATAACCGCACACTTATCTACACCAAACTCCATCTTTATAGAGTTGCTAAAAATTTCAGTTATTTTTAGCAACTCCACCAGATCCTGGCGTTTGGGTGCGAACCTCTCCCTCTCTCCGCAACCGATAGCCTAGTGTTGAATCCCTCAGCAATGTGCTGAGGGGATTCAAAGCTAGGCAAAACCACAGTGGACTCAGACTGTCGCCTTGGAAGATACCCCGCTTGATGCTTATCATGTCTTGCGGACCAGAGACGCTCTGTAGACTGCCTGGTTGATGAAGAACTGTGGTCCACTGCCACATGCAAGTACTTAAGAAAGATCTCAGAGTTGGATTAATTTTATACAACTCCAAAATCCTTCTCAGCCATGAGTGGGGCACTGAGTCATAGGCCTTCTTATAATCAATCCAAGCTGTCGACAGAGCCCCTCTGTTCCGCCTGACATTTTGACAAATGGTCATGTCGATGAGGAGGAGCTCCTTAGTACCGTGGGACCCAACTCTACATCCATTCTGAGCTGGGGCCAAAACGTTGTTAACAACAATATGAGAGTTAATTTTTGACCTCAGAATGGATGTGAGTAGCTTGTATAGGGTGGGTAAACATGTTATGGGTCTATAGTTCTTAGTTTCCGTGGTACTACCGGATTTGTGGAGCAGGAAGGTGATGCCGTCCTAGTTTGTTCGAGGGCTCTTTGAAATTGCATTGCCAAACATTCGTGTGAGCATCGAAACCATTTAATCCAGAAGTTGTGCAATCCGTCCGGTCCAGGGCTTTTCCAATTCTGGGCCGTACGAATTGCACAACTAACATCATCGGGACTGATGGTAATAGCCCCCATGGGTTCGATGGATTCACACGTTTGCTTGACAATGTTTATCCAATCGCCCTCCGTGTGCTCGTCGGAGACCGACCAGATGCCACGCCAAAAATTTGTCATAGCGTCTGCATCTGGAAGCTGCCCGGCGCCCACACGATTATCGGTTCCCTCCCATTGTCTGTATACCTTCCTTTGATCACTTTGGAAGAGGCGATTCTGACGAAATCTGTCCACACGTTCCTTATAGCGGCGTATTCTGTTTGCCCACGCATAGATTTTTTGCTTCAAGAAATCAACACGTTCCGTGACACAGGCCATGTAGTCTTTAGGTCTTATATTAGTTCCTACAAAAGCCTGAGCCACGAAACGCATGACTCGAGGTCGTTTATTACCGTTCTTGAAGCAGAGCAGCTTTGCAATGAGAGTCCTAAACGTACCTATACGCTTCTCGATACGAAACTGCCATGTTGGGGTGCGCGCGTTGTCCTTTGGTATTTCTGTGGTATTTAAAAATCTGATATGGGCAACGCGACACACCGCAATGGCCCCACAGTACAGTATCGAGTGCGTATCGGTTAAGTCTTTGCTGTCCTGTATGTATGGCGACAGCAAAGCGTTCACGGCTCCCATTAAAGCAAAGCCACGTCTATTCGCGGGCAAACGTGGTAAACGCCGTTTTAGTTCGCTTGTGAAACGATATCTCAAAATCGTCTCCTCCAAAGTGCTCCTCAATTGCTCATTAACCTCTGTACTTACTAACTCGTTCGCACAATCTTCCTCCCCGTCGGCAGGGTTTATTAGCGGCGGATGAGCGGTCGGTTCCGCAGTCGACGCCGCAGTGGGTAGGACCTGTGACGGTGCGGTAGTCGTGCGAACAGGCAGTGAGTCCAGGCGCAGCCTATCAAGTGCAGATTGGTCCAACAGTTGGCACCGTTGGATAGCCCGCACCTGATCCGAAAGTCGTTATTTTATTATATATTTTTTTATCATATTAACTACTAAGATATGTGTTGTGAGATAAATGTTAGTGGACCTCTCCGTTTTTATCTCAATAAAGAATTTGAATTTAGCTGAAACTTAATTATATGTTTTCACAAATATAAGAGAAGAAGAATAACATAAGAGAATTACTGTTAAAAATGTATAAAACTAGTGACATTAAAAAAAAACATAAAAAGTTCCTGGATGAAGTTTATATACAAGGACGGTTTAAGGCAGGCGCTATAATAAAATAAAATAAAAAACACCGTTTATCTAGATATAATATTACAACAAAAATGACTTATAAATTAATTCACAAATAAACCTAATAAAAGCATGATAAGAATATACGAACGGACACCATGAAAGAGTGATAATAGCCATTGTCGGCTGATTTTCTTAACAAAATTAGAAATATCCAATTAATTGAGAATAAATTTGATTTTTCTCGTATGAACTCTTAAAATTTCATTTATTTTATTAGCAACGAAAGAAATAACTCTATTTTCTTTAATTGAAGAATCGTGAAATTTCCAGATTGTGAAAGTGTTAATAATAATACCTCCCTTTTAGAAATAAAAAACCTTATTCGCTCTTATTTTTTTTAAACGGCACAAGAATTTTACAAATACGTATATTTTTTGTTGAAGAATTTTATCTTTGGTATGGTTTATGGAAAAATATCGAATCTACATACAATGTTTTTAAAAATGAAATAACTTTTTTTTAAAAGAAATTTGAATGTGAATGCCCTCTCTATACATGCTATATATTTAATCTTTTTGGTTGTGATATAAAGGTATAACAAATTCTTGAATTACAATGAGACAATGGAGTATAACAAAAATGAATTTATTCTACTTTTAATTAAAATATGTTACATGTTGAATTTACAAAATATATATTTATATATTGACTTATCAATGACACATTTCTTTTTTTTTAAACAAAAACACAACCAATTCCTTTAAAAAATATAAATTTAAAAATATAAAGGAGTTCGCAACAATCCACTCGTTTGTGGACGAAAGTACACAAATTTTATATTAATTTAAGGAGTGTTCAGTCTTACAAGTTTTTTGGATGGCCTACGAAGAAGACCTCGGACATACAATACAATTAGGTAGGTCCAATTTCGAGAAAGAGGTGAACCGCCGAATCCAACTCGGTTGGGCAGCGTTCGGGAAACTACGCGATGTCTTCTCGTCCAATATCCCTCAGTGCCTGAAGACTAAAGTCTTCGAACAGTGCGTGTTGCCAGTGACGACATACGGTTCTGAAACATGGTCGCTTACTATGGGCCTCATAAGAAGGCTCAGTCACTCAGCGGGCGATGGAGAGAGCTATGCTCGGAGTATCTTTGCGCGATCGAATCAGAAATGAGGAGATCCGCAAAAGAACCAAAGTGACCGACATAGCTCAACGTATCGCAAAACTGAAGTGGCAATGGGCGGGGCACATAGCTCGTAGGACCGATGGACGTTGGGGACTTAAGGTGCTGGAATGGCGGCCACGCACCGGGAAACGCAGTGTCGGCAGACCCCCCCCCTAGATAGATAGACGATATTAAAAGAGTCGCGGGGAGTCGCTGGCTTCAGGCGGCACAAAATCGTGGTGTTTGGCGGTCATTGCAGGAGGCCTATGTCCAGCAGTGGACGTCCATCGGCTGAAACGAACGAACGAAGAAGACCACCTGCAGTTGCTACATCCACCACTCTGACCACACCATCCCTGCCAAGGAAAGTCGCAGTAATACGGCCACGTGGCCAAGTTCCTCTTGGTAAATTTTCATCGACGATGATCACTAGGTCATCGACTTTCAGGTCAACCTCTCCCTTTTCGCCGGTCTGTCGCGTTTGCATGGTAGGCAAAACCTCCAACGATTCCAAAAGTGGTCAGCTAACCTCAGAGCTTTTCTCCAGTCTGCCCTTCGAAGTAAGTCTCGGTCATCTAAACTTGCTGGGAGCACCTGGTTCGATGAGCATCCAATTAAGAAATGGAATGGAGTGAGGGCCTCCTCATCTTCGTGGTCAACGACGAAGATGACGAAGATGTCATACAGGTGTATAAGGCCACATAACGTTTCTCTTTTTTTCGACCAATAGTTGTGTAAACTGGTCCAAAGTAATCTAAGCCAGTAAAGGTAAACGGACGGTGTTGATGTGCAAGCCGCTGTTGAGGTAGATTACCCGTCTGTGGATCCATTGGATTCGCTTTTTTAATTCTGCAAATCAAGCATTTACTGGCAACGCTTCTCACAGTGCTGCGTAAGGAAAGGAGCCAATACTTTTGTCTCAACTCGTTGACGACCATCTCGTTGTGTGCATGACCTGCTTTTCGATGGTAAAAATGGACCATCAGGCGAACAACTGGGTGACGACCATCTAAAAGTATGGAAGACTTGACTTCGGCTCTAACATATTCTACAGTTGCGATCCTGCCAACCATATGCAGTAAATAGTCGGATCCCATTTTAGGTGAGAGCTTAAACAATCGGCTGCTTTTAGTCAGTATTTCTCCACGTTTGATGCGCTGAATTTCTTCTCCAAATGTTTCCGACTGTACCCGTTGTAAGACGTGCCTTTCTGCAGCTTCAATCAGTTCCGCTGACAAGAGCGATAGAGTGGTGGATGCAGGCGCAGTTAACCGGCGAATACCCCTGAAATCAGGTGAGGCGGTGAACGGATCGCGGTTCAATACCGAGCGGAATTTAGCTACAGCCTGCAACAAACGGGCAGTGGCGCGAAGTAGGCGAAGCCAGTCGCTAAAATTACCAAAATCTGATGTGACCACCAGATGACAAACCACAAGCTCTGGAGTTTGCTTACGTTCCTCCTGGGTTATGGGCTGGCCAGCTGGTTCAACAGACCAAAATTCTGGAGCACTAAGAAGAAATGAAGGCCCCGTGAACCATCGATGAGTATGATCGAGATGAAGTGGTTTGATTCGAGTGGCATCATCCGCAACGATTAAGTCCGTTGGGACCCATTTCCAATCTTTTACACACGAATTTTCTATTATTTCTCCGATTCGATGGGCCACAAAGGGCTTAAACGTCCGCGCATCGCTTCTAAGCCAACCTAGGACAGTTTTTGAATCGATTCAAAGAACTGTTCGGATTGGTTTTTTCTCATGAGATCTCTAATTGTGACAGCAAGACGAGAGGCAATCAAGGCACCCTGTAACTCTAAGCGCGGAATTGAAATCGGTTTTAATGGTGACACTCTCGCTTTGCTAGTTATGAGAACGAGGTTAACAGTACCGTCAGCCTGTAAGAAGCGCCAATAAGCAACAGCCGCCTATGCAAGCTCGCTTGCATCCGCGAAAATATGCAGCTCTCTTTACAGAGGCTTACCATTTAATTTAGCATACCACCGTGGTATTTTAACGGTCGAGACGTCACTGAGTTCTTTAAACCATTCATTCCACCTCGAAATCAGTGAAGCGGGAAATGGTGAGGCCCAGTCAAGATTGGATCGCCATTGGATCGCCTTGGAGAAGTATACGGCTTTTACTACTACAGGACCTAGCAAACCTAACGGGTCATATAATCTCATAAGGTGCGATAATACTTTTCGCTTATTCAAAATGCCTTTCAATTTGAATTCTTCTAAACCAGTCCTAAAACCTAATGTATCTGATACGGGATCCCACGAAACACCTAAGACTCTGACAGTATTCGAATCACTACCAAATGTTACTTCCGAGTTCTGTGCAGCGCGTAATTCGTTCGGTATAAGACGCAACGCTTCTTGATAGTTAGAAATCCAACCACGTATATCGAAGCAGGCGTTACGATGGAGGGTCACTACATCAGATGCAAGTTGTGAACCTTCGTTCAAATCATCCACAGTGTGTATGAAATCATCCATATATGAGCTGTGGATACTCGCGTTAGCCGCTTTTGGATACAAGTGATGATGTGCCCTTTTTTTTTTTTTTTTTTTTTTAGGAGGGGAAATGCATTTACGCACTATCCCTCGTCGACGGGGACGGTCGACGAGGGGGTGTGTGGGACTCACCCGACGGAACGTATCGCCCCGCCGGTCCTACTCCACTAAAACCGCCTCCATGTTCCACCATCGGCAGTGATCGTGAGACCCGGAGTCACAGCGAGGCCTTATCCCCGGGCCCCACGCACCGCCATGTCCTTGCGGACCCGCATCCATCACGGCATGCCGTGTAACTCCTCCTGTGGTGACCCGCTGGAACATCTGCAGGCCACCACACCTCACTGCCCGGTGTTGTGCGGGCGGCGCACCTCCCCACGTCCACCGCCCCCGAGCGAAGCGGCACCAGCCGCCCGTGATCATCTTATCCGTCGCAGCGAGCAGTCAGCGAGGGGATTCGTAATTGAATCAACCCTTTACCTCTTCTCCGCGGCACAACCATCCGCGGAGTCGGAGGCCGCTTCCACCTTCATCCCCCGAACGACCCCCGCTCGTGTGGCCGCTCATCTCATACGAAATTATGGGTGGGCGGCCCATAGGGGTGTCCCCCTGACATTTCCTCAACAATCGCGGCAGCCCGAGACGGGCTCCACCTCATGTTGTCGTCGCGGAAGAGCTACTAAGCCGGGTGGCGAGGCCGGGTCTTCACTCTTCCGGACGACTGCGGGGGGTAGTACTAAGCCGGTGCCCACCCACCGGGTGTTCCCCACCCCCCACATGCCACGATTGCAGGTACTATGCCAGTTGGTCCTTCCCAGTCGCATGAGCTCCGTCTTCGCGTAAGTTGCCCGACTACCACTGAGCGTCGGAGCCGTCCGAGAGAATCCACCCGCTGCGACTCACCTGCCGATCCTCATCCGCAGTACCGAGTCCCATACCTCAGTCTGACGAACAAGGACCGGGGTGACCTCTCTCTCACCGGCCACCAATCGCGCGGGCCGAGTACGGATTCTCGGCCCGCGCGAGCGATGACCGGTGAAGCTCCAACAGAAGGTTGGAGCCTCCAAATAACAGCTCCGCCACGAGCTCCGTTGGGCGGAGCTCGCTCGGAGCCCACCTCGGTGTGGGCCTTCTTAGTCCCCAAAACCAATCCGATCGATCGAGCAAAGGCCGGTGACCCCACCGACCCCTGCAACCGCCCGGATTGCCAAGGGTAAGCCCCCCCCACCACGACAAGGTCATGGCCCACCTAGGGGGGGGGGTGATGATGTGCCCTAGCATTTTTATTTTTGATATATAAGGCAGTAAAAGGACTTGACGATGCTCCGAATATGACGGAAGTCATTCGATATTCTTTCAGTGAAGATGTGTCGTTTGATTGAACATCACGCCATAAAAAACGTAACGCGTCCTTATCTTGCTCTCGAATTCGTATTTGAGGAAACATCTCTCTAATATCAGCTGTTATTGCGACAGCGCCCTCTCTAAACCGAAAAAGAATACCCAATAAATTTTTTAAAAGATCTGGTCCTTGTAGAAGCAACGAATTTAATGAGACTTCCTGATTCGTTGCAGCAGCGTCGTGAACGACTCGGAGCTTACGCTTTTGAGGGTGGTAAAATGAGGCAAGTACCATCTTATCTTTAAATAAAAGTCAGTTTGAGAATCGTAAATAGTTGATTGTAAACCTATTTCATTGGACAACTGACAAATAGGGCTTTGTAACATTTTATTTGAACCAACTGAACTTTTCGGTTTAAAATTATCATGATCTGAAATTTTTAGCATATCATGAGAATTATTGCCAATTTTATTAAAATAATCTAAATTTGTTTTACTTAGACTAGCACTAGTATCGGTAATGGCGCTCTTGGAACGACCGTAATAAGTAGCAGGAGAGCATTCTTCTGCGTATCCTTTACTGACCATATTGTTGATGAAACTTTTATACGCTCCCGCAACATTTTTTTCTCTAAACTTAGAAAACGCGACAGAGCTTGCGGATAGCTGCCAGGAATACATTGAATGCTGTCACGCCACGGAAGACCTATCTCATACCTACCAGTCGGCAAACGTCTAGTAGTAGACTCTAAAATCTCAATAGCTCGAGAATCTAACTTACTATGTATTGTATCACGCTTACAAATACCTAGCGAGTCGAGTTTGTATTGTTCCTTGATTAGTTATTCCAGGAGGTCATGGTCTGTCAATTCAGTGCTGTTTGAGAACTCACAATGATTGACAAACTCGACTGGCTTCTTTATCTTTATCTTATCTTAGTGGCTATTTCTGTCTGCTAGAGTACCAGTATCACTTCGTCCATTGCTGAAATATTGTGATCGCCACGTGAACTAAAGCTCTCTACCTATACCTACCACGTTAAGGAACTGTAGTACTTTTTTGATAGAGGCATTCTTCACATCTTCACAAGCCATTGTGTGACTTCCTAGGATGTGACTGCGCTTGTGCATCAGGGGGCCACATTCGCACAGGATATGCATTGGTGTTTCTTCTGCCTCATGGCAGAAGCGACACTCTCCCGTACTGGTGAGCCCCATTACTTTTAGGTGCCTATTGAGGCGGCAGTGCCCCGTTAGTGCCCTAGATAGCATACACAAATTGCTCCTACTAAGCGACATAGCCTGATTTGTCACGTTTCGACTATAGGCTTTAATAAGCGCTTTGGAATGGTTCAACCCTGGCAAGTTAATCCAGCGTTGGTAAGATTTAATAAAGCACTGGTTCCATATGGTCCAGCGAGCTAGGCTATTTGGTAGTCCGCACATAGGTTCAGGACCTATTAGCGATCACAACATTTCAGCAATGGACGACGTGATACTGGTACTCTAGCAGACAGAAATAGCCACTAAGACAAGATAAAGATAAAGATATTAGCCTACCTTTTGCGCCTACACGAGCCAATTCGTCGGCAATTTCATTGCCTTCGATCCCCATATGGCCAGGTACCCATCTTAGGACCACTTTGTTCTTGCGCCCTAAGGTATTTAAGTAGTCTACACAGTTTCGCACAAGCTTTGAGACTGTAGAGTCTGAGTCTAGTGCTTGAAGTGCAGCCTGACTATCTGAATGAATGTAAATTACACGTTTGACGTAGTTTCTTTGCAGGTTGATTTCCGCGCATTCTAGGATGGCGAAGACCTCTGCTTGGAAGATGCTGGCGTACTGTCCCAAGTTTACACTGGTCCTGTATTCCTGGTCACCGCCATACACTCCACAGCCTAGGTCCTGATTTGGACCCATCAGTATACCAGGAAAGGCTACCTTCCTCCCAAGAGATCTTGTTATTTGACCAGTTTTCTCTTGAGAGTAGCTCCACAGTATAATACTTTGCTTCTATGTACTGTGGTACCATTGTATCAGTAGGCATGCCTAGGATGGGATCCCTTAGTACTGAGTCTTCTAGAGCTCTGAGTACCTTGGACAGCCAATTGTGTTTACCCCGATTCATCATTCTGTGCATACTGGTTCTCGCCTCCTTCTCTAAAAATAGATTTAGAGGCAGTAAGCCCAAAATAGCCTCCAGAGATGCTCCGGGGGAACTCGACATGGCTCCTGTTATCATCAGACATGCCAAACGCTGTACGCCATTAAGCTTGTCGATGGTCGTTTTCTGGTTGGCTTTTCTATACCATACTATAGAGGCGTAGGCGATCATCGGCCTCACAATAGCAGTGTACAGCCAGAGGGTGAGCTTTGGACACGGGCCCCAACTCTTCCCTACCATTCGACGACTGGTAAATAGGGCCGCCTTAGCCTTATTTATCACATTTCCAATGTGTGCATTCCACGTTAGTCTCTGGTCGAAAGTAACTCCCAGATATTTGACCTCTGTGGAAAATTCAACTCGTTTACCATTTACTAGAGGTGGCTTTAATTTGTCCAGTAGCCTCTTTTTGGTAAACGGTACTATAGCGGTTTTATCACCGTTAACTAACAGTTCATTTGCTGTGCACCATTCGCAAATGATGTTTAAAGCTTTCTGTAACAGGGCCGAAATTGTGCTTTGGCAGAAACCTCTTATGATCACCACTAGGTCATCAGCATAACCTAGGGCATCGATCTTGTGTTCTGCCAGCCTGTACAGAAGCTGATCAACTGCAAGAGTCCAAAGCAGTGGTGATAGAACACCGCCCTGCGGGCATCCTCTTGTAGTTGCTACAGTGAGCGAGGTATCGTGTAGTTCGACCTTCGCTTTACGTTTGGATAGCATGGCCTTTACCCACCTAACTGTAGTCAGGTCCACATTTTTATTTTGTAGTCCCCTCACTAACGTGTTGGTGGGAGTATTATCAAATGCGCCTTCTATGTCCAAAAATGCGCACAGAGCTATCTGTTTATCATCCAAAGCCCTTTCCGCCCTGTCAGCTGGTTGGATAAGGGCCGTCTCTGTGGACCTTCCCTTCTGATAGGCGTGCTGGGTGGAATGAATGGGTTTCAAGGCCAGGGCTTTGTCCCTTATGTACTTATCTATAATGGCTTAGTTTTACTAGAAGCTATTCCGTACAATGTCCAACCTAACCAAATGTAACAAGCTACAGGCTCGTTTCGGCCACCAGCGCGGACAGCACGCGTTATTGAAAGATGCCAGTGCTCGGCGCCGATGAGCACGGTCGGCACAGCGTCACTATATGTCAAAAAATCAGATAAATTACTTAAATACTTATAAGACTCCAGAGTTTGCTTAGACAGTGTTTGAGCACTCAGGTTAAGTGATGCATAGCCCTAGCTCGACTAACTAAATACCAGTCAGATTCATATTTTCCTTTAATGTAAAAATCTACGTAAGAAATTTTAGTGGTCTTATGTAAACCTCCTACACCGTTGATAGTAATAACTTCTTCAGGCCTCAAGAGCCCAATGCGCGCGGCTACGTTGGAATCTATCAGCGTCGCCGTGCTGCCATCATCGAGGAGCGCAAAGGTATCGTAAGCACCAGCCGGGCCGGAGACAGTAACTGGCACTACTTTTAAAAAGGTTCTAGTCTAAAGTTTTTAAAAATAGTCTTATTAAACCGTAACCTTTTCCTCTGATGACACATCGGGGCCAGGCGAAGAGAAGGACGTTTGTAGGGCATCATTAACGGTCGCAGCTGCACACACAGTGTTGTCATACGACTGTGTATCGGGTACCTGCGATGATGCTAACGTGTCTTGCCTGCCGTGTAAAAGAGGATGGTGTCGAATGGTGCAACCGTCGACACCATGACTTCCATTGGTGTGGATTACCTTTAAAACATCTGTAGCACACCTTGTTATTACGCAACCAATGCCACCTATCTTCGACTGATAATATTTTAAATTCATTACAAAGTTTTATATTGTGTGATTTTTTACAGTAACCACATTCGGTACTCTTGGTAATTTTATTTTTATTATGCGTTACAGAGTGAACATTTTCACGTTTAAATGATTTATTTACAGATGAGCTCGCATAGGACTGTGGAGCAATAGAAAAATGACCTATTTCGGGGGATAAAGCAAACTTAATATATCGCTCGTGTTCACGTGTTAAAAATTGTGATAAAAGCTCTAATTTTGATAAGAAGGAGTTTGACATTTCTGACGCATATTCCGCCCATCGCATTTTTAAAATAGGGTTAAGTTTGCCTAAAATGCTATGAAAGACCGAGCAACTTAATGACAGACAGGCTATTACGTACTTTATTTGCGAACGTACTTAGCTCTTTAAGATCTGCACTAAGTCGAGGCAGTGCCTTAAGTACCTGCACCTCGCCGAAGACAACTACTTCAGGGCACGCGAACGTGCGCTCGAGCGCGTGCATGATCTCTTCGGGTTCGGCCGCGGTGTACAGCAAGGCGGCGACGGCCTCGCGCGCGGGCCCGCGAAGCGCGTTCTGTAAACGCGCAACGTTCTCTGTGGAAGAATAAAGTGCTTTAGTTGTGTCAAACACTTTCTTAAATAGCAGCCACTGCCATCAAAAAATGCCAAGCTCAATGCTCGCCTTTCCCTGTTTATTTGGAGCAGAGGCAAGGGCTTTAGCTGCGGCAGCAGTATCAGCGATTATTTTTAGCATTACAGACGCATTGTCACTAGTTATAGGCACTCGGTTGTCACGTTCCTCAGGGTCAGGGCCCATAAACGAGGGCGGCGGCCTACCTGGGCGACTGGGGAACGGCATTAGAAGTATGCGCACAGTTGAAGTTTGCTGCTAAAAATGGAGCAGCAGCCTTAGGGGCTGTCGGCTCTGTCGGGAGCATCGAACAGCCAGGCTTCAAGACTTCTGTTGTGTTAAGATTCTTAGACATATTTTGTACCCACCTTTGTGTCCTCTTTTTACTCGAGAAACTTAACTGACTCCGCACATCATCCTCTGCATCCGCTTCGATTTGTTCAATCTCAGCACGGAATTCAGCCTCTTCAACCTCCTCAAGTTTTTGAGAAAGCGCTTTCATGTTCTCGTATTGCTTGCGTTTGTGAACGGCTTCTGCGGCAGCCTTACGCGCCCGCAAGGTCCTCGACGAGTGCGACGAATTGGTGCGCGCTGAACGCATACTGCTCGCCACGTAATGTTCACGTTCACACACTTGAGACTCGGCTGTAGGAGAGGTGCTATGCGATCCTGGCGCGGGTGACGGCACTACGTGAGCCGTTTCTTGAGTTGTTTGGTGCGGCACGGGTTCAGAGATTTTTGATTTGCTACGGGTGTGCATAGTAGTGACCAATAAAATGCGTTCGACTATAATGATAGGCTTGACTATCATTATAGTCATTTTTTTTTAAACAAAAACACAACCAATTCCTTTAAAAAACATAAATTAAAAAATATAAAGGAGTTCGCAGCAATAATGGGTCAAGATAGGTAAATAATAATTGAAGATTCACTTCAAATTCCAAGACTTTTGACACTAAAGTTGCTTAATTTTTTTCACATATTGCTCGTGAACTACCCTAAATTAGAAAAGCACGTATTGTCAGTTTTATGTATTTTTTTGAAAGTTTAATACAAAATTGAAAATGGAAACCAGGTTTTATAGTTATTTATATTCTCTGTTAACTGTCACTCTCGTCGTTATTTATTTTATGTCAATGTCAAAAACATTCAATAAATAATTTAATAAATGCGGGTTTCATGAGTTTAATTTTATTGTATATTTCTTTTAAATAGTAATAATGTCTGATTCTGATGAAGATATCAATCCTATGGATTTTAAAGAAGTACATGATCAAATAAAAAAATTCAAATCAAATCCAGAAACACGTGGAATGTTTGTATCTGGCTGGGATGATGCTGATCAGGATATAGATATTGTAAGCAACCCGGAAGGTCAATTTTCCTACTTTATTTTCAATCTCATATATTTTTTTATTATCACTCAATTTCTATGAGAACAAATTTGTTCTTACAGAGAATCCAGTCCACCATGTACTATCAGCTGCTGAAAATGGAGATGTAAAACTCCTTAAAACATTATTGTCTTCAGAACCAAACCTGGTACATGCCCAAGATGACGATGGTTACACACCGCTTCACAGAGCTGCGTATGGTAATCATGTAAAGGCATTGTCTTATTTAATTAGTGTTGGTGCAGAAGTAACTAAAAAAACTGAACTTGGCTGGACTCCATTACACTCTGCTTGTAATTGGAATAATTATCATGCTGCTGCTAGACTGCTTGCTGCTGGTGCGGACCCTGCAGCTTTGTCTGATGGAGGTAAGCAATGTCTAAAAATTAAATTGTATGTGAAATATGAATAATTTTTGTTTTTTTTTTTTGTTATAGAGCAAACACCATTGCATTTAGCAGCAGCCGTAAGTCACAGTAAATCTACTTTATTAATTTTAATGTTCCAAGAAGATGCTGTGGAAATAAGTGAAAAAAGAAACAAATCAGCAGAAACTGCAGAACAGTTAGCAATGCGTCATGGAATATATGCACCCTTATTTGAAATGGTCTCACCTGCAGTTTCCTATATTAAATCTCTATCTTTTACTTGTAACCCATATGTAAGATGAACTTAACAATGATTAATAAATAATAATATATTGTTTAATATTCACAGTATGAAATTTATTGTTTTTAAACTTAAGCCTACTTACTTTATTTTTCATACATTTTTTATTAAAATAATGGTTTATAAAATATACAAATTGTTCGAATTTTTCGAAAGAAGATATTTCAATTAAGACAAGGACTAAAGACAGACCAAACACAATTTTTATCTAATAACCTATGAATTAAGGTGCAATATTGCACAACAAATCATTGTAAATTATCAAACAGATTTTAAATTGGAAGGGTTTTTTTTTTAATATTGAAAAATATGAAAAATTAGCAGTTAAAAACTTATGCAAAGTTTTAAAACCATTTGGATATACATCAACCTCTATTGAGTCATTATGATTATTATATGTAAACTTGATCTAAGCTTTTTCATAGCTCTTGAGATTGCTTAGAATAAGTTTAGATAGTTTAACTGGATTCTCTATAATTCAGTATCTGGTATCTTTGTGAATACATGGACTGGACAGGGAATGCGTTAATATGAGATCATGTTTAAAATTAAAATACTTTTTCAAAGATAATTGATAGAATTTATTAATATATATTGTTACTTTTATTTTACATAATAATAATCATTAACTTAAAGAACTAACTTACAATTACAAACTTAAACATAGTATCATATAAAAAAAAAAAACAATTTGAGATAATAAAATTATGCCATTACGAAACTGATCAGCATAAAAAGATAATTGTAAAAATAGGAAATTTTAATAATTTTTATGGGCAACTCAGACTACTAAAAATTAACTGGTTTCACAAGAGAGCCCTATTGTCTCCTACAGTTTCCTGTATTCTACAATTTCGGGTTTCTAAATTCTAGGCACTAAGATAGTTTAAAAAAACACCTGTATAAGTAACTTTTTATTCAAATCTAAATAATTGTTGCAACGTTTTCACAATTACAATACATAATTTTTATTAGTTACAAAACTTATCATTAACGATATGGTTTTGAAATTAAATTATCAATAACATGCATGGCACTAGACACAAGATAAGTTTCTGAATGCAAATTTTTTAAATTTGCTATCAAGTTTCGTTTATCAATAACTTTAAGTTCTTTTAATGTTTGTCGTGTCTGCGTGGTCATATAAGGTAAAACCAGACAACCTATTCCGAAACATTTACATCTTACACAGTTACGCCATATTTCAATTAAATATTCATCTTTAATTATTGGACAAACAGGTAATAAATTAATGACTTTGAGACATCTTGCTTTTTGACGGTCCGTTATAGGGTAATCTGCTCTTTGAAATGGGCTTAAGATGACTGCGCGCCACCCGGCATAGACAGTATTGTCTGGTGCCGTTGAAGCGGAAAGCAGCAAAGGTATAACATCTTCAAGTAAGTCAGCTTTTAACAATAGAGGTATGAGGTTGTGAATAATTTGTAAATCACCATATCTATACGCAAGACTAGCTGCTATCTTTAATCCCTTAACATTACTGTCAACAGATTGCATAAGTTGTTCAAGTGCATTATATTTGTCTTGAATTAGAGTTGAAATTAACCAAGGCATATCTATGTTCTCTAAACCAACGATATCCAATAATTCTAGAAGGATCACCCAAAGATGATTACGATCGTGATTTGTCACTTTCTTTGCGGAATCTGTATCGACCACACTCATTAAACACTGAAGAGCTCTTAATTTTTTGAGATTATTAAAATCACTTTCATCATCAAAAGCAATTCGCGACAAATATATGGCTCCCATTTTTGGGCATGTTGCCTTTAATATATATTTAGCCGTGATCAATTCTTTTGTTTCTAGACCAAATACATTTTGATTTTTTGGGTCCTCGTTGGCTTTTTGTAGGAGATCTTCAAGAATTTGAATTCTAATTAAACTTATGTTTATGCCATTCTTATCGGCAATTTCATCAGCAACTTGATTTACATCATAGCGGTTGATCTTTTCGACAAAATTAGGGTGAAAGTATAAAGCTCTTATGAGTTGAACGGGCTCTGTGGAAAGACGAACGAGTTCTTCGCGAGCCCATTCTATTTTATATAATGCATGTCGCGTCGAAAGTGTAGAGTGCAATCGCTCCATTTGCCTAACAGCTCGGTTGTCTGGTTGATAAGCAGCCCAGCGTTGGGAAAATTGGTAGCACAATTGCGCTGCCGCTACTTGATCAGCTCCGCGAGCACAACCTTGTAACACGTAAAAGAGACACGCTCCGGCCCATTCCATATTTGAAATATTTTTTACACATTTGTGTGCAGCACGCAGTAATGATTCTTCTCGAGATGTTAAATTCCAAGTTTCTGCCTCTTTTGCTTCTACATCATCTTTTCGTTTACGCGTCGTCATAGTTTGTTTTAATGCATTACTACAAATCATGTCTCTAGCTACTTGTGTGACCGCGTCTAGTGATAGTAAAGTTACAGCAGGCAACCAGCGCTCATACGTATAAAGTGTAATTTCAGATTTTAAAGTAGACCACATATCTTCCCGCATAAATAAGTGAAATGGTAAACGATAATGTCCAATTTCCGGGAACAATCCTTTTACAGAGAAGAGCTCAACCTCGTACTGTTTCGGAGGGCTTTTCCTAATGTAATCTTTTAAGAAATGTAACAAAAAATATTCTTTAGTGAATTTTAACTCTTCACTTGAAGAAAAAATTAGTCTATATATACATAAATATGCTTCAAAAAAGTATGGATTTATAGTAACCAGTCGATCGTGAATTGTCACTTCGCCGCGTTTCCAAAAATCATTTAGTATATCTAGAAGAAATTTTTTGTCGCTTATGCTGTCCCAGATCATCAAACATTTCGATATTAATTCTTTTTCATCGTTTTCATAGTGAATTTGTCGACAGCCTAAATTATCATTAAATACGTTATAATTTAATTCCCAAGTTGATATTAATGATATAAGTTGTAATGACAACCCATCATTTACAGAAACTCCTAATATTCGACAAATATCCCATAATCTGTCAAAGGTTGTATTGGGGTACTGTTTCAAGACATAAAAAAGAACAACTTTGGCGTCCAACATTTCTTCTGTTAAATCGGTTTCTGCCAAATTCAAGTTGAATTTAGATTTAATAATGTACTGTGGAGTATACATATTTGGTGATCCGAACATAACATTGTCAAAAGCAAATATTTGATGTATTAATGGGTTAGAAACATAACATGAAATTGAAGGAGATTCATTGTGACTCTGTAATAATTCCAAGAGCCACATTTTATTATCTACCTCTTTATTGGAATTTAAAATTAATAACAAACTTGTTAATAAAACCTCATCAAGATCTTGAGATGTTGCAACTTTAGTTAAGAATCTAGTGACCACCTTTTCCCTTGTGTCATATATATTATTCTTAACTTCGTTTGCGGTAAGCATATTAGATTCAAAAACATTGGCTATCAATCTTAATGGCACGAAATCGTTATTATTATAAATATTTCCATATAAACTCTCAAAATTAGCAATAGATGGTTTTTTAACATAAAAAGTGATAAGTGCATTCATAGCAAAATTAGAAGACATGGGCAAATATATATAACGAAACTTCCAAGCAATAGTCAAGTTTTTCACTACTATGTTATTATTTTTCAAAACATTTAATATTGATAAACTTTTTAATAAATAATGTATATGATTTTCATTACAATTTGTTACAAGTTCTACCATAACATTGAAAGTGTTTATAAGTAGTGACGAGTTGTGTCCGTCTTTAAAAACGGATAAAGCTGATGCTATAGTTTCTTGGGATGATGGGTCTTCACTTTGATTCATCAAAAGAGTTTCCACTAACTGGCGTTCTTTATGACTTGTAGAAGTGCGTTTTAATAAATCGACCATAGTAGACTCTTGCGATTGGTATGTATGTATAAGGCGAGTAACAATTCCACATTTGCCAGAACTAGCACCACAGGTTTTAGTTTCGTTAACACATTTTCTTTCACTGTACAAAATGTTGGTATTCATTCTGATATTATAGGAATTCTTAAGGTGATATAAGCTCTCCAAATTTTCAGTGTGCACTGAATTGAGTAAATGAGTTCCTTTTAAAAAGTCTAAATAATTTTTTTCAATGTTGGCGTTTTCAACATTGTCACTTATCTTTTGTTCATATTTGTTAATTAAAGTTTTAAGTAGAATTACCTGATTCTTCTTGGGCAAATCTTTAAAATAATCCAATGCTAATTTCGTTTCACAATTCTTTAGACATTTGACGATGTACAAAACACTACCATAATTTTCGTAACCTGTCATTACACTGGTCACTAATTCTAGATCACTTAAACTCATAATTGGTGCGTTTATTATTTTGTGAATAACTAATATGTAATCAGTGCATGTCAAAGGAAAATTGTATTTTTTTAGTATTACTTTAACTTTTGAAAAATTTAACTCTCTCAGAATATCTTCGCTAAGCATTTGTTCTGCATCAGTGACTGTAAAGTCTTTAGAAGCAGAAGCTGCTGCTGTCACTGCTAAGTCAACAATAGATTTATTCCAAGGAACATCCAGAAGTTTTAAAACTTGTAACAAACACTCAAGCTTACAAGTTTGCGAATTAAAACCGTTAAGAATTATTTGCAAACGTGAATCGTCCACATCGCCACCACTACTTGCTGCGTCACTCTCTACATACAAGCGCAAAGTATCATCTAAATTTAAAGAATGCCGAGCTGCATAAGACGGCAAATAATCATGGAGAAATGCTTCTAAATCTTCAGTGTAGCAACGTCTCAACATTATTTGTGCTGTTTCATTTGCATTCTGTGAACCAAGCTCAGTAAGCAACATATTTATTTTGTATTTTTCTTTCAATTCTAATATGTAACATAAGCGATCTTTCAATAAATCTAAATCATTCATTGAAATTGGCCTAATAACAATTGCTTCCATTGAAGTCTCTAAAACAGTTGTTATTTCTTCAACAAATTTAAGACCTATTTTTGGCCAGTAATTTGAACGTTCTAAGTTAAATATCCTGTCTGTAGTCCATCTTACGAACAAATCAATGTAATAAGGATTTTTGTTTAATAATGGTGGAACAAAATTCCTCAACCAAACAACAAGTATGCCCATTTTCACATTATGAGGTATAGCATGCATAATAGCTACTATGTCTTCATAATTGACTGTATCTTCTGAGCCAGAAAATTTTAACCAACAAATACAAGCTATGTCCAAATCAGAGTTGCTTAAAAATATAGTACAAAGTTCTTTCAGGTTTTTTTCAAAGAAGTTGATATTATCATAATTATTATTTCTCCTAAATTTGATGTATTCAATCAAATCTACTTTTATAATAATATCATTGACAATATTATTAAAGGTTTTGTTTTTGTAAGTAAATACCTTCTTTTGAAAGTAATACGCAACCGATTTATAATGAGTATTATGTAGACACAACTTAACACAAATATTGACTAAATAGTCAAAATCATCTATTTTGTCAAATAGTGGTTGCATGTCAGGCAATACCTGAACTGGTTCAGCAGTGGACAAAACAGTCTCCATCAGTTCATTAAGTTGATTCTTGAGGATATCTTGGCATACAGGATGCTGTTGAGTTTCCAAAAGACCAAAACTGTCAAGATCAGTATGTAAATTAGTCGTGTTGGAAGCATAGCAGATGCAAACCTGTAACATGTTATAAAATAAATAATTTTTTTAAATTGCAAATATAGTACTTTAAAAATAAATATCACAAATATCTAACACTAGCTACCCCCTCAGGGCTTCTCACAGGTGCAATTTGTTCCTGCAAATTATATATAAAAATGTCTGCTGTTTAATTTATCAGCAAAAAAAAAACTAACCTAACCAATAAATGATTGATCAGCCAAGAAACTTATTTGCTCGGCAAGAACTTTAGGTTAGCCAAAAAAAGTTGCTGACCAAATAAATATTTTACTGATCAAAATATTTATTCCTTTTAAAACCTTCCTTGTTTAACACTCTTTCCATTAGTGAAAACTGCATTAAATCCATTGCATGGTTTGGGATGAGTTAGAGAACACACAAACAGACAGACAGATGTGGGCAGGGTTTCAATTTATACTATGTATGTTAAAGATATATTACATACATAATTATTAAAGTTATTTTGGATTAGGTGAATATACATGGTTGTGAAGTATTCAACATAAAAAAAATATAAATCAACTTCTCATAAATCTTGTAACAGAACTTTTGGCATGCAAACATGTTTGCCATTTTGATGGTATTATACACTGATGCCTTTTTGTAGAATTCTAAATTGCAAGTGTAGATAAAAACATGGAAGGTGCTTTCGACTGTTTTCTGAGTATTGGAATAGTTTTCCTATAAAAAAGTTCTCAAGATCCAACAAAATTCTTTTCTGTCGGAATTAAAAAATATTTTTGCATTTGATGGTCCACTTTTTGAGGAAGGTTTTAGGCTATTTACCATTAGAGTATGATCTTTAGAAGCTGTGCAAAAAGAAAAAATAAGACGAAGGCTAAGCGAAAACAAAGTAATAGGGCACTCTAATGAGATGCGACACTTTAGATCTGAAACTAAGAGCAGCCGTCTGAGGAGAAATAAGCATTACTGAGAACCGAATGTGCATGCCCTTGGACACAGTTAGTATGGTAATATAAATTTAGAAACATTTTTTTCTATCCTGACCCGTTTTAATCCTTTTGTTTATTTTGCTCTACTCAACACCACTTTAACAGAGGATGATTGTGATAGAGCTACTCTGATCCCTCAATGAAATGTCACTCTAATGTGCTCTGACTCACAATGTCCTTTACTGCATCAAAGGAAAAACAGAGCACTCAATAAAGTGTGAGAATCAATTTATTTTATTTTAATAGTTTGTAAAAGAAACAGAGTTAATTCCATTGATTAATACTTGAAAATGGCAAACAAGTTTAAATGAAAATGAAGAGTAAGAGGCTATAATATCTCTACTGGAGAGGATACAGCCTCCTGATCTCCATTTGGAGAAACTTGTTACTGCTATTAATATCAAAACATAAAATACAATTTATCTATAACCCAATTCAAATTGAAAATATATATGTACATGCATATATTTCACTATCGACTAGTAGGATTAGGAAGGGATAGGGAAATGGGATCTGGCATCTCACACAGTACCCTAACCACTTATCGAATGCACTCCAAATCCAATCCAATCTTTAAAAATTCTTACCTCCACAGAATTCCACAAAAGGTAGAAAAAGCAGTCATTTTGTACCCCAAGTGGATAATAATTAGATCCAACATCTTTGAAATCGTGTATGATTTGAGATTCCTTTACATCAATAATCCACATATTTTGTATTGAAACTTTTGTTAGAATCACAAAATCATTCCAACAAACAAAATGACCAACATTTAAAGATAAAATTTCATATAAATCAGTGATGGGACATCTCACATACAAAGTATTGTTATCTATGTTTGCCTCAAGACCATTAATAAAATTCTTTATATTTAATTTATTATTCAATTTGGGTATTTTTTCATAACAAACTGCAACTTCCTTTATTCCTTCTTCAAGTTTTATAATTAACTCTTTGCTTGTATAAGGGGCTGCAAAATATTCTTGACTTTCACTCATCAGTACTAGATTAGAACCTTGGCATTTTATTTGATGAATGTTGTACAAAGCACTTTTGCTGTTCACAATATTAATTCGAGAACCATCAAGCACATTGACCACTACAACGACACCGGATTTAAGAACAAGCCAGAGAAAATTATCTTGTAAGGCGTTATCCACAATTTCACTATTTAATAAATCATCCTTGGTTAACCCTTTTTCAAAGTTTTCCCGGAAATCTATTATACGAAAACTTTGTGGGTTCTCTAAAAGAATTAACTTTGGATAAAAAAAATGAATTTTTAAAACATCACCGGAAAAATCAAACTTCTTTAATTGTGTGCAAATTATTGAAGACATATTGACCCTCGTGCTTGTTTAGAAGCTTACAATTGTAAGTTATTAGTCCATTTGCTATCCGTACCGTAATTAATTAGGTAAATTAAGGTCCACAAGTCCAAAAATGATTCGTTGTAGGTGTAAAACTGTAAAACAAATCGTAAATAAAAGTAAATAAAACCGCTAATTCGAAATCGTTTTTCTGTCAAGTTATAACGTATTTTGTTCACAGAACACTTAATACAACAGAGGCTCTATTACAGTACGAGTTTACGATACTCAGTCTACACCAATCTACCTACACTCGCTAAGTGTTGCCAACAACTCTAGGCCTGATGTCGCCGTTTTTCATAGCTTTAAGTAGCCTAATGTAGCCGAAATTCTACTGAGGTAGCTTAAAATAGCCCTAACGCAAAAAAATAGCAGCAAATAAAATAAAAAGTATACCAAACTCTATTTAGTTGATCGGGAAGAGCCTTCTTATTTCTAAAAAAATATTATTTTTACATACTTTTGAATACTGGTATTTTCTGCCATTCTTCACAATAGTGCTTTACATACTTTCCGTGTTTTCCCACGTTTGTCACGCTAACAATATCTAATATTTCTATCAAATTTACTCTAGAACTACTGCAAAGGGAAAGTGACAAAATTAACTGAAATTACACACACGTACACACGCTCTGAATTACCTATGCCTGTGCCGTATAACTCGTAAAGTAAGTGGAAGTGGCATCCTATGAGATTTAGTCCCTCAATATAATATACACGATTTTAATTGTTACATAATACCTAAGACAATTTCAGGGTATTCTCCAAAGATGTTGTATTAGTCTGTACCTATAGATGGATCACAAAATGCAGCAATATTTTATTCTTTCTAACACCTTCAAATTGCCATAAGATTGAAAGAGACATACATATATATTCTGTCGGGTCGAAGTTGAGTGAATGTCTCCATTTTGACTATACAATGCAAGCTAAAGTTATAGCGTATAATAGTGCTGTGCATTTTTATTGATAACTAGATATCGTTGATATAGATTTTAAATATATGACGGATAAAAAGTATGGCTAAATGCGTTTCGGTGTACTGTTTGGTTATTCAATATAAATAAAATGTGGGTGCGTACTGGTACTCGCCGCATTGCTAATCGGTTGTATGAGATTGTATGCAACCTCTCGCATTTATATAGTTATTTTTTGAGTAGAAATATTTAGAATCCATCCTTAAGGGGTAGAACGGGAGTAGGATTTTATTACGAGAGAAAAAAAACTCGATAATCTTAAAGTTTTATTTTTAGAAACGATATCACAGATTGGATAATCTGTGATATCGTTTCATTTTAATCTGTGATATCGTTCATCTGTGATTCGTCAACATTTTAATTTAAAGACTTGCAGTTAATGTCGACGCTTGGGTATCCACGTATTTATTAGTAAGTTTTCTTTTTCTGGGTAATTTCTGAAAAGAAATAGTTTTTGGTTATTAATGATTCAAAAGATTTTCATAATTTTCATAGATTGAAGCATAACTTCTTTATAACTTATAGATATTACTTACTGGTTTACACGATGGTGGTAATTTTGGGAATATTGTCGGCACTGCATACGAGTGTAGAATTTTACGCTGATATCCTTGGCGAAAGCAAGAATCTTCAAAGTTGATCGAGCATATTCTTGTATATTGCGAAGCTCTCCAATCGTCGGCTTTTCTTGCATTTTTTGTCCACGTTTTTTTTTAAATCGATGTCGGTGGGAAATCTGTTATAAATTGATAAAAATTACTTTCAACCTGCAGTGAATGCTAGAAATTGTCAACACTACTAAAAATAAATTAGTTATCGATATCGATAAACTTATCAAGATCAGACCACAGCACTATAAAGCAAGACAAATGTCAAAAATTCCGATTAACTTTGGTTTTTGTAAATTTTAGTTATAAACACCAGCTTTTCTTTAAATAAATCAACCTTAGAGCTGTGTATGCATGTACAATGATTCATTTTTAGTAAATAATTATAAAAATTTGTTTACAAAACACCAAAATTAATGCGTGCGAGCTGTGCGACTTACCGGTGAAATGATATGTTTCCATTATTCTCCTTCAAAACACCCACTCTACTTGGACAAACGGGAACAGTACAAGCCATTCTTGGTAAGCAACAGATTTATGAAATCACACTTTCAGGTTTTTAAGTATTTTAAATCACATAAAGCTAAACGCGCTTGTTAACCAGCATGATATAAACAAACATGACGTTGCCTCTTTTATGGCGCGCAGCGTTTTAAGACGTCATATTCGGCTATTGTTATCTCTTTTTAACATACGACATGCAGCCATTAGAAAGACGGGTATCGAGTATCGAAGGAATCTTCAATTTTTATTGTTCCATCTATACACTAATACAATTATCTTTGGTATTCTCCGCCTAACCAACCATTGACAAATAGGGTGGCCAGCTTTTCTTTTTACCACAGAATTTATATATTTGTACAGAGGTTGATTTTTCGTAGACGTTCTTTTCATAAACTTGTACTAATTTGACTACTTACTAATTAACTGAAGTAGCCTAAAAGGCGACCAGTCGCCTTTAAGTTTTATTCGTCGCCGATTCTCTTCCTGTGTAGCCTAAATGGCGAAAAATCGCCTACGTTGGCAAAGTAGCGAGAACGTAAAACTTTTGTATGGAAAATCGTGAACTGTCAATTTTCAATATAAATGTTTTACGCTTTAGCTTGCGAGTGTAGTATCGCAAACTCATGCTAGAGCCACAGATTATGTTTAATTCATCTCGATTCTCGATCACTTCACTTATGTCAACGTACAAGAGCGAATATTATGCGTCTGTGAAATATTATGACTTTAGTTCTCTATAGTCTGTGCAGACAACATAGGCCACTTCATCTCATTCTCTCTTGTAAAAGAGCGCCTTCTCACGATGCAATTTCATATTCATATCCAATCTGTGGATTCAATTTGTTGGAGTCGAAATTAACCGTATTTCAATCCTGCTCACAATTTTACAACAGTGCAAGCACGCGTTGGGACAGTGTTAAGTATTATTACTACTATAATAAGAAGGCCTAACAACTGCCACCTACAAAAGCCGTGATGTCATCACTGGTAGGCCAACCAACTCTTACCCGCACTCGCTCTGACAGTAAGTGTTGGTTGAGAGCACTATGGTTCTTTTAAATTATCAAAAAGCAGGAATTGCTTTAAATTAAGTAGGCCACTCACGATACATATCCAATCTGTCGATTCAATTTATTGAGTCTAAATTGACCGTACTCTACTCACGTATCAAATCTGCTCATAGAACAATAACTAAAGATAGAGTTAAGTATTTGTGCTTTATTTATTTATTAATGCTTATTAATATTTTTGTTTAATGCTTTAGTTATTGTTTTAAGAACCTGCTCACAATTTAATTTTGACAGCAGTGCAAGCACGCGTTGAGAGCTCTATGGTTCATTCAAAATATAAAAAAAAGCGGGAAGTGCTTTAGTACTGCATCAATAATAAAAAAAAGATAGATAGATGAAAAAATGGCTGTTATTACGGAAAAAAATCCAATACTTCGGCAATTTTTTAAGAATGGATTTAGAGTGCATGCAATACAAGAATTACTGCCATTAACTCTCTTTATAAACAATGAAGACACTTTTGAAAGAATAACTTCAAAGAACGTTTGGTTGCTGCCTTGAGATTTTTTAGTTACCGGCCAAAGCTATATAAGGACTTGAAATTTACTTCAATATTATCGATATATTTACTACTTATCAAAAACTATGATAAGTGTTGGACGAATTTTAAAGGCCTTCATGTCGCATATTTTTGTTTAAATAATTGTTTCTTTTATCTCATAAATGTGGTAATTCTTTATATATATTTATAAGTCCAACAATTTAATCCAAACTTTTTTCATTATTGTTCCTTTTAAAATATGTTTAAGAACGATATATTATGTCGTTGGTTGCGAACTGACGTGCGACAAGGAACGCTAAATTAAATCATCGGCTCTTATTCACTATTCAACGCGCATTTAATCTGCTGATTGGACTTGTCGATCGCTGTGCTAATACGCACAACTCGACGACATTCAACATGTTGAAAGTAGGCCCCATTTGCCTACTCATCTCAAATTAAATCGCCATATTGGATATGAAATGTGATTATATACTCTTTGATGAAATTGATCGTGAGTAGGCCCTTTAACCTTTTGTAGCAAATCCATAATATCAGTGTCTCACGACTCCTACCATTGGAAAAAATCTAACAGAAGGTATTACTTACTTACTACAAAGAGATTACAGCTATTGGGAAAATATTCTTATAAGAAAAATTATCTTCCGTCACCGTGACGCCACCCTAAAGGCTGATTTTCATTGATCCAGTAGCTGGATCGGAAGACCACATTCCTATTTTTCAATCCTGTGTCCGCCCCCCGCACGCCGCGCACCCCGTGCCAGCGGCCCTGGATCCGTGTAAACCCGCTGGCACCAGTCGCCGCCGTGTAATCGTATAGTGACCACTCGTGTTTGGTAATGTCTACTGGATTAAATGTAAACGGCACGATACAGTGCCAGTGGCAATCCAACGCTGGATCCAGCTACAGGATCAATGAAAATCAGCCTTAAGGGGTAGTTAAATCACGTAAGATATTAATTATAAGATATTTGAGCTAATGCACAATAGAATGCACCATTGATGATGTATTTACGACCATTAAATTTATAGATAAAAGATTATTGAAAGATCTAAAATTTTTTTAAATTAAAGTTTAAATCAGTATACCTAGTAATGAAATTATCCAGGGAATAATTCACTTAATAATTTATTTTTAAAATTATTTTTACATCAGACTTTAAATAATATACAATATGACCTAAATTAAACATTTGTTACAGATAAAATTTTATTTCCAATATTGTTATATACCTACTACATTAACGGATTTAGGTAAATTTCAATGTAAATGACTTCAGTTTGACATAGGTAGGTACATACTCATATCAACTTTTTTTTTTTAAATTTAAAGATTAAAATTATAAATCATGATCAAATATAATAATATTCTTCAGTTTAATGAAAACACAAAGACTAGCTTGAAAATATCAACTAACATTTTAAACAAACAAGTAAATTTTTAATAACTTTTTATTTCATACATACATACAGCAACCGGTATGAATGAACCATGAGCAAGTGAAGACAGTGATACATTTTCGCACCTCCGCGACCAGCGATCGCTCAAGCTAGAGCCCTGAAAAATGAGCATTTTTCACATCGGAGAGGAAATAAAAAGATTTGTAGCATCAGTAGATGGAGACTTTCATGAAGTAAAACGCCATGTGGGAACAAGATGGCTCTCTTTTGGTATGCATTGATACGTTATTATTAAATTGGTAACCCATTAGAAGTTATTTTGTTAGTTTAGACTACTAACCAAAGGTTTTAACAAAATTTTTGATACTCAGCAACACATGTTAAATTTATTTAACAAAGCTGTAAAATGCCTAGAAGGCAATTGCAACATTTATGGGATTATGGTTGAATTGGTTGATCTTAATCTTGGATTAACACAAAGGAAACAAGATCTCTTCTTTGGCTATGAAACAATCAAAAAATTATTGTCTTCACAACTGACTAGGAAAATTCACAGGAATTTTGTATTATTTATTGACAAAATCTAAAAGTATCTAAATAAATGGTTCGATTTTAATAACACAAACTGGTTATTGAAACTAGATAATATTTTAAAGAGCCATGTTGAATTTGATATTATTAATATAATCGAAAATTTAAATCTGATACAAATATGGATGATATTTATAGAGAAATTGCTTCATTGAACAAACTTTATGATCATAATATATAATTCTAAGGGTTTTTCGGAATTATCTACTGCACAAATATGGCAGCAAGTAAGACTGATAATAATTTTTCAAACTTGTATAAAGTAATTTCATTTTTAATGTCTATTCCTGCGACATCTGCATTCACAGAGAGTTTTTTCTGTGATGAATAGCAAATGGCGAGACAAAAGAAACAAGACGTCTCTGAACTTTATAAAAAATGAATTACTTATTTACTCCTAACTTAAATATAGACTGTAAACATGCTGTGCATTAGATTAGCAATAAAAAAATATTTTTAAAGATAACGCTAAAGAAAAATAAATGATACTTTATTTTGACACTATGTACCTACTTTTTTTCTTACCTTTTTTCTGTAATGTACTTTAATTACAGAAAAAAGGTGGCAACCCTAATCACAATCCTCAAATCATGAGATTCGCATCGTCAGCAACAGCATCCGAGGAATTGGATACAAATGCGACCATCACAGTACCACATGGGTCCGAGTGGAAGTAGGGAAGAAGAGAATGTCAGTACTAAATCAAAACGGCAGAAAGTCTATGTAATTAAAAAAATTACACTAATAAATTCTGATTGTGGAAGAGAGCATTTAAAAAATTTTGCCGGTGGATACCCGGCTATCAATTATCGACAAGAAAAATAATGCAGGAGGCATATACGAAGTCGTATGACCATGTAAAAGAACTTCTTTCGAAAGTAAGCTCTACTGTTTGACTCTTATCTGTTTTCTCACACAGATAAACTTAAAGAAGGTGTTACTTTTGAACACATCCTGGATTCAGTTCGTGACTTCCATTTAAATAATGACACCATGGATCGCATCAGTTTACTGATGCGCAAAGGCTTGCACAATATAGTCCGAGATTTCTGGATCAATTACACAACAAAACGTCATAAGAAGATGCGGAAGATCAGGGCTGTGTGGCTTGTAGCACACACAGCACATCCTGAGTTGGGTGCCCATTTGAGACGAGGCACTACTGCATGCACTGGCAACTATGATAGTCTTGTAAAATTTGTTAAGTAACTTGTATTGTGTCATTGTGTGTGTTGTGTCCGTCTTAAATAAAATCTTTTTCTTTCTTTCTTTCTTTCTTTCAATAAGCACAAATATATGGCGAGGGAAACGGAAGATCTGGGAGATGAGTGCCCTGTTTTATTTTATAAAGGGCAAAATGAGGAGGACCTCATTTTGGAAAAAGAAGATTTTGCCTTAATTTTAATGACAAAGTTCCAGGCATAACAAATACTTAAATTTGGTCCTGACAAAATTTGTATTGACGGTACTCATGGTACAAATGCGTACGATATTCAACTGTATACTTTAATGATTGTTGATGAGTTCCAATCAGGATGTCCAGTGGCATTTTGCTTCTCAAACCGTGCAGATGAAAAAAATTTACAACTTTTTTTGAAAAAATTAAGTCTAAAGTTGGATAAATTATTGCTACAGTCTTTATGACAGATGATTACCCTGCTTTTTATAATGCTTGGCATTCCGTTATGACACGAGGTACCAAACAGACTTTTATGTACCTGGCATGTGGATAAAAACTGGAGGAATAATTTAAACAAAGTTAAAGGAGGACCTGAAAAGCAAGGGTTAGTGTACAGGACACTAAGGTTGTTACTTGAATTAAGAGATATAAACGAATTTAAAACTTGCTTAAAACAAGTCTTAGATAATCTTTTAACAGATAAAGACACATAAGTGTTTAGAAAGTATTTACAAAAACATTAATTCAATCGCCCCATATCTGGAATCATTTCATAAATTATTAAAACATGTATATTTACAAAGTAAGCAAAGTAAGCAAGCGTCATGACAAAAGTATTAATGCAGTGATGAAATTGGCTCGAGATAGTTATTTTAACAGATTGATCAAATTTTCCAAGAATCATTCTGGTAACAAAGTTCAAGGTGTTCACAAAAGCCACAGAGAGAGTCAAAATATTAAATCAGAATATGAAGCGGCCGTCGAAGAACAACAAAGCTGGAAGGTACCATCCACTAAAAACTGTATGCAAAAGTACTATGTAATACAAGTTCAACAATCCTGTCTTAATCCTTGCCTCAAATTTACTTATACTGTAACATTTGCATACAAATATTTAAATGTTCTTGCACCGATAATGTTATAAAAATGAATATTTTTAAACAAATTTCCGTGCAGAGAAGTTCTTTACTGGTACTGAAAGCCAAAAAGTAAAGACAAACTATGAAAATGAAATATCAGAACTTTCAATTGTAAAACAAACACCAAGTTGCAGTAAAAAGAATAGCAACAAAGAATGTATCAATAAGAAAATAGAGTGCTTGGTGGAGTTTTTCAAGACTGTTACGTTAGATGATGAAGATACAAAATTGATAGAAATTGTACCAAGTCATTGACATATTATGTATATAAAAAGACATTGATATAATATATCAATGTAGTAGATGTAGTAGATATTATAGTAGATATCAATTTAAAAAAAAAAGTCGCTACACAGGCTCGTTTATTAGCAACTAACAAAAATATAAAAAGAGCTCCCAAAAATATAGTTCACCAAATACATCAAATAATTATTGCCTATATTCAACGAGAACAAAAAAAAAACTAAAGAGGAACAACTTCAAAAAACCATCGAACTTTGAGCCCCTTGGCTGTAAAGACTGGATATTGTCCAATTTCATCAAATTAAATGAGTATTTTCAAGGATTGGATTCTTGAAAATACTCTTGACTTGACGACTTTTATATAAAGAAATATTGCAATGTTACAAGTCCAGATTATAGAATGAAATAAGTGCTATTAACCCTGAAAACTCCCAATATTTCCTTCCCCAAATGTATATAAGTAGATGTTAAAATCCTTACGGAAAGCCAGAAACCAAATATTTCAAATCAAAAATATCATTTAAAAGAATTTTATAAACGTTGCCGAAATTTCCTGGTAACTAGCTGCAAAGAAATCCGAATCAGAAATATCAGAAATATGATTTTTCTGATAAAATTCCTCTACACATCAAATATTTGTCACCGGAAGAAGCAGTATCTCAGAGTGCTAGAGAAAACTTTTCATCAATGTTGCCGCTAACTCAGCAATTGCCACGAATTGAGAAATAAATCTATCATCTACAGTAAATGGGGCTCTTTTAGCTAAGCAAGCTATAAGAAATCAAGGAGGTTGCATGAAATTTCAGGTGTGACACGATATGTGTGTCAAAATGAAAAATTAAGATAAATATGAATATTATTACTTTACAATGGACTGTAAACTGATTTTGCTTTCTTTGATTTATATAACAATGGCAGATATATAAATAAATCATGGTGTATTAATGATTAAAGAGTTTATTTAAGGCCAAACTAAAAAGTTGACTAAAACAGTTTTTACTCTGTCGGAGAGTATTTGAGTACCGGAGAGTCGATTGAGTGTTGTAGCCCCCATATACAATATATATTATTATTAATTTTTGTATCTTTTGTATTCTACATGGAATATTTTTTTCTTAATTGTTTTGACATGTATAGTTATTATTGTATTAATTGAATTAAAATCGCATTTGACGATGCTATTGTATAGCTGCTTTTGCATGCCAGATTCTTGCGAAAAACTTTATCATTTAATTAAACCATCGATTTGTACCGCTTTTTTAACAAAATAAATGAGTTTGAGTTTGAATATTCATTAAACAATCAATAACGTCGTCGAGAGTATTCGAAACCTTTATGGTGAAGAAGAGTAAAAGATACTATTATTTTATTTTCAAAGTTAGAAGTACTACGGTAACTATGTGTTTTTATTCATAAATACGGCAAACAAAATGTTTAGATACAACTCTGATTTATACGGTAGTCTAGTTTGTCGTGAGAGTGTGTTGTTTGGTGTAGGGCATAAAAGGTGATTGAAAATCTAATTGCCGTTTAAAATGAGATATTTATCTATGTACTCCTCGAGAAAACCGAAGATTATTAATATGCAGCCAACTTATACGTGTTCACTAATTGGTATGTAGGTATGTAAATAAATTCAAGTAATTATTAAGTATTCTATTTCAATAATATAATCATGATTTATGATTTTAAATAGTATTACATAAACAAAAAGTTGCTATGAGTTGCCTGTATCAAACTGAAGTAATTTATTTAAATTGAAGTGTATATTAATTAAATATATTAATTAACAAGTGATATTTTAAACACATTTTAGTTAAGTTTATGTGGTGTTTTAGTTTAGATTTAAGTTTATTCCTTTTGGTAAATAAAATTGTTTGTTAAAACATAAGAATAAATAATAGTAATAAAAACTTACATACGTGTTTGGCCAAAGTGGCCAACACTGGCAGAACTCATAGCAATAAAAACTAAAAAATAAATAAAAATACTCTAGCGGAGAGTGTCCACACGGACTGGTTATAGTCGCCAGACAGTCAAGTTACTATCTCCAAATGGGGGTGCTTATCTACCCCAATGGGCTCTGGCGTCCCCACTGTCTGGTTTAGAGATGTTTTCTTGACCGTTTTCTCCATAATAGTTTTAGTTTTCTCCACGATATAAAACATATACTCATTTTTTTTTATCACAAGAGGTTCAAATTACTCATGGAATGCAATGTTTAATAAAGTTTTTAACAGACATAATCTTAAAAACAATGTTTTTGACTAAACTACAAATACAATTTAATATTAATAATATACTATAGATAAAATGCAACTTATTATGCTAAAACGTTCAAAATAATATGTGATTTGTTCTACCTACAGCTATTGATGATAAGCTATAGAGCGCAACTCTATAAAATAAATAATCGTAATGAAAATTACATTACTTATCATACTTATTGAAGATGATTGTATTTGAGCTAATTACTTGCTTCCCAAAATAAAAACTTAAAAAACTCCTTTTCTCTATATCTTAAAAATACCTATTTTCAACAAATTGATGTCCCTCTCTTGAATTTAATTAGCGAATATGACTGGAGTTTCATAACCAATTACGAAATGACACACTTCATTATTTGGCAAGTACTATCCAATATTTTTATTCAATTTCTGTAATTTCTCATAACTAGTTAGATGTTTTTCCAATTTGGTTTTAAATTTATCAATATTTGTCGTAGAGAAAACATTAAAAATATAAGTCGGACGACAATAGTGGTAGGGCCATATTGTATTTCACAGTTACAAACTGGACACAGTCCGTTTGGCAGCTGTAACCATTAAAGAAGACCACCATGGAATAACAACATATGCGTTGTGTTGTGTGAGTAGGGAATGCCGGAGCGCATTTCTTTATTAACTCCTTATTTTTTATCCTTTTACCATCAAGCCATAAAATCAAACTTGTTGTTTCCACAATGCAGCTCGGTGTTTATTAAAAAAAAAAATCTATCATTTTCATGTATTTTAGCTTCACGGATAAGTAAAGAAAATGTGTCTTTCCATAGTTGGTTACGAATTTCTACATCCCTGTAGTTAGTGTCCCATGTGAAGGTCGTTAAGGGCAGATGGTGTAGGTGGTGCGGTGGCGGGAAGTGGCGGAGGCGGCGCATCGGCGAGCGGAAGCGGCTTGGCGACACCAATGCGCACAACGCCTCGTGGAGCCCCCTTTAGAGCGGCCACGGCTTGCTCTAAACTTGCGTTTTCGAGATTCTGCAAAAAGAATAAAAGCGTTCTAACTTGCTAAATACAACCAAATAAGTACTTTTCTTTTCTAAAGCAATGAAATATAATTGACTATCCATAAAAGGTGATGGCACTAAAATTGTTATCAAAAAAGCGATATTTCTAATATAACATCATTTAAAACTCATTAGTAAATAACAAAATCGAGATTAGTAATATCAAATTATAAATTAGCCAAATAGTAACAAATATGATTACTATTAAAATTAAATGAACAATAAAACAAGACAAATTAAATGAAATCACGGTTGTTTGAATGTAGCGTATTCTTAAAGTTTGAGTTTTAAAAAAAGGCTCACAAGATGGTGTCTTTTTAACCTCGAGATAAAAGTTACCTGATCGTTGACGAAGAGCAGCCGGTCACCAGGTATGAGGCGTCCGTCCTGCTGCGCCACACCTCCCGGCACCAACGAGCGGATTACCACTAGGGTGTGTGCCGGCCGCACCGGATCCTGGTAATCCAGTATCGAGAACCCCAGGCCGCGTTCACCTTTCACCAGCTCTGCAATCGTATCTTTCATTCAAGAGCTCCTCTACGACAATAAGATCAGCTTAACTCACCATGAAGGTACCTAATGAGGCGACATATTTATAAAATATAAAATATGAGTTATAACGCCTGACATATTTATCGCGGTGACGATGGTGGCGGCGGATTTTTATATTTTTAGACGATCCATAACAAGTATGATATCTTATATTTTTTTAATCCAGGTAATAAACTTGAATTAACGGTAGGTCAAATTAGTACGTTTGAAGAAGCCCATTTTATAGCAAAATGGATCACACCAGAAGGAAGATCTGCGGGATATAAAGTTTCTACACATCTGACTGTGTGCAGCGGGACCTTATCCAATACCGTAAGTATGAACACCGCATCTATGGCACGTAGAACGCTGATAAAATTTGGGGTAGGCATTAATTAGAACAACTCATCGGAGCACTCACCATTGTACAGTTAGCAAAACACACAAAGGCGGCCTACATCACTTTTTAAACTAAGGGATTCTAACCATTGTTGTGGGAGCATTGGATCATTAACATTTCGAATAATTCGATGCTGCAAATGGACCTAGTTGGCGCGCCCGTCTGAGCCTTACTAGAGAGCAAGGCACTGCTTCGGTGTGAAATACCCATTTTCCCTATTCAAGGGTAGGTTACCAATGCTCTTTGATATTTCGAAGGGAATATCAAAGAAGCACAGACTTATTTCAAATTTTGATTTGCCTTGAACATCTGAGTCTAGATTTGTGCGTGAATAGAATAAAAAAATAATTGTGAAACTCAACAACTACACAGGCAAAAGAGTAAATACAATCTGGAAATAGTTGTACATATACCGATGATCTGTGGTTCAGAGGACCACATGGCAAGTCCGGTGAGCGGTTCCAGGCTGCGCGAGCGTACCTTTCCGCCAGCACTAAGCGCGCTGCCATCCTCTGCGCCCGCGCCCGCCAAGCTGCCGTCCGATTTTGCCTGCAAACAAAACAATGGGTCCAGTCAGCGATGCTAGTGTTACAATTTTTGTTGTATTGATTATCTATACTAAAGTGAGGACTTAGATAAGGACCTTGACGAGTGTAGCGGCAGGCGGCGCTAGATCAAGATGTGGCGTGAGTGCAGGCGGAGAAGGACGAGGTCGTGCGCACACCATGCACACCTCGCTCGACAGCTCCTTAAGAATCGACACCACCTCCAGGTGGTTCATGCCGAGCAGCCGATGTCCGTTCACCTCTTTGAAACGTACAAATAAACACTGCATTACTCTTTTAAATCATATAGATGATCAGACATATTGTCGTATTTGATTCGTTACGATACTCTAACTGGAATAAAATATAAATTAGATAAATATTAAAATTTGTGTCGAGTTACGAATAGACTGTATTTTATTAAAATTTGTGCCATTTTAATAAATTTCTTTTTAAATAATGTGTAAATAGAGAAAATATAAATGATAAAAGCATTTATCAGGTTTGCTATAAAAGAGGCGCAATTGGGAACATGCACATTTTTTTTAATATTTTCATACGATAGGTTATATCGTTATATAACCGTAAAAAATATTCAGCGCCAAAAACAGAAATTTAGTAAAAAAAAAAAAAATTTAAATTAATTAATTTAAACACCCGCCGTTTTGGTGAGCTTGTCGTGACGTCACAGTTTACAATAACAATCAAATGTTAAAAATCACAAACATCTACACGTTTATTGACATTTCATATTCTTTTACGTCACATTCGAACTGACCGTTTCAAGTATTTTGAATTTATCACAATTTTTTTTGAACTTTTTCATAATTATTTTTTTAACGAAAAAGAAATAATCTTAAAAAATATTTACATTGACATAATTCTAAAGCAATATTATTGATAAAAAAAAATTTAAGCCTTTTTTATTAGATTTTTGATAGATTATATTATATCGTCAAAATCTTGACACAAATAAAATTAGCAGCTTAGGATAATGTGATAAAGTTAGACAGATAAAAAAAGTTGTTGACAAATGCAATAGCCTAGTTTTCGTCCTTGCGTCACAATTTTTAAAATGACTCATAAATGGCAATTTGATATTTAGCGGGAGATATGTTATGCACAAAAATATTTTTTAGAAGAAACATTAATTTGTACGGCGCTAACAATTTATTTATGTAATTATTTAAAAAAAAAAATTGCGGATGTGATATATGAGCCAACAGTTATAGGGCATAACTAGTGATTAGCAATGATCTCTGTAAGTGATTATATCTTTGACGTGTGTAATAACCAAACACTATAAGTAAAACAACGCATGTGCTTTTGGAAGAGTTTCTGTAAATTTTTTGAGCTCCAGTCATGAAAAATTACACTGCCTATTCAACAATCACTTGTGACGCTGATGTATTTTATTCGTAGTCGGTATTACGACATTCTCAAAAAAAGAAAGAGAACGCATTTAAAACAATAAAAAAAAGAGAAGAACGATTTGGAGTTTGGTAAAGGATATTTTTACCTAGTAAGATATATTATTTTTATTTATAAATTTAAAAATGTAGAAATTGTTAATAAGGAAAGAAAAGAATTCATTTTATTTTACTATTTTATTGTGAGATTTTCCTTTTACTTTATTGTGAGACGATTCTGGTACATTCCAGGAGATTGGAAATGACCCTTGGTGCCGTAAGGGCAGCGTACTATCCAGTAAGATATAAATTATGCATTCAATAATTATAATTATGCAACTTTCAATGCACTCCGTATCAAAATTTTATCTTCATCCACCCTCCATCTAATTTTATCTAAATTGCGTGATACAATATTGATGAAGCATTGTATAAAATAATAGTAGAAATTACCTAGCAGCTCGTCGCCGGGGCGGTGCACGGCTGCTCGGCCCACTGGCCCCTCGGGCAGCACGGAGCGCACGTAGTGGTGAGGCCGTACCTCCCGACCACCCTCCACGTCCACCGTGCCCTCTAGCGAGATGCCCAGGCCCCCGCTACCCCGCACCACCACTCCCACCACTATCTCCACCTCCTCACCTACGCAAATAAGTTTCATACACTTTCTTAAGCGGATATTTCGTCGCCTAAGCCTGTGGTTTCCAATAAACGCCATCGGTTGCTCACGGCGTCACGTCACAATGCTTACTTTAGAAATGTACTATTGCAGTCTCTTTAACAATCTGATGTGGGCGTTTGGCCGTCGTAGGCGGCGTTCAAACGCTTTATGATGCGTCTCTAGTTATTTCGAACCATTGTGCGTTGCAGCGTGAACGTCGTGTCTAATGTTAGCACATGTTAGCATATTGGAGCTATTATAATATTAGGGTATAAATAAATCAAGATTATTATTACTATTATTATAGACTAGCTGAGCCTGCAACTTCGTATGCGTGGTATTCGGTAAAGGGTGTAACTATTTTGTTTGTAAACTGATTGGAATGAAACACTAAATTTTACGAAAAGATTGCTACAATACGTCAGTGAAAACCGCATTCAAATCGGTTAAGCCGTTTCTGAGACTAGCATGCACAAACGCACAGATAAACAGATAAAAATAAAATTAAAAACTATTTTTTTCATCTCAGTAACTACAACGTGTAGAATTGTTTTTGAGAAAATATTTAATGTACAGACACGGGTCGTTTACGATTTTATATTGCTATTATTACAGATTTTATTATCAATTGGGTACATAAAAATTTGAGAAACTTTAATCACAGGCTCGCCGCTTAGGAACCGCCTTAAGGTGCCCAAAATTTCATTCAAATGGTAGAAATAAATAAAAGGTTTACAATAATTCAGTATGTTAAGCATTTCTCTAATAAGTATAATAAAGAGACGTACCAAGTATGGCTTGCCACTTTCGACGAATAGCTTCCTTTTGTTCTTGTGTGCGCGGCATTTCGAAAGCGGGATTAGTGCAGACCACGCGTTCAGTCTCAACGCCGCTCTCCGCACTTGTTTAACCAAAGAGAACTTGTATTCAGTAATTGTCACAACCACGAGAAAACAACATAATAAATATAATTAAAAATAGCAGTGTTCCGCTAACAAAACGCTAAGAGCGCTTATGTTTTACATATTTAATATATATGCAACAATGAAGCTCTCGTAACTGGCACAGGAGGGCCTTTGTAATTTGTGTTTGGGACTAGAAAGACTGTTTGGGTGAAGAGTCAAAGACAAAATTGATTGTAGAAGTAATGGTTACTTGGGTTGCGGCGGCGGAGTGACGGAGTGCAGCGTGGTCATGACGATGTCGCGTTCGGAGGAGGTGGCGTCGGGTCGGTGCATGTGTAGGAAGGGGTTGTGGGCGGTGGCCGAAGCAGCCGCCAAAGTCTCGCCCGCCGCGATCGCCTGCTGCAGCTGTTCGAACTTCGGCCCGCGCAGGTATCTTCATTAAGTTTATCAAGAAAACTTATCAACATATCTTCGGCACTTAAAATTTACAGACGGCGCACCATCTTTTCAAAACTATATGTAATTTTTTAAACTGTTGTGATTTTATTAAATAAAGTTAGAACTAAATATTAAACTTTCTACTTAAAATATACCTAAAAAATTTAATCTACAATTAGTTTTAAATATGTAATGATGATATGAAAAGTAGTTTTTTTAAATTATGTAAGTCCTGTTAAATATTATGAGTAACTTAGTCAATAAAAGTAAATACAGAACTAAATAAATGTACAATAAATAAATAATAATAATAAAAAATAATTGGCAACACCACGTTTATCAAGTTAGAATGTGGACAGTTTATTTTAAATGATCTTCAATAAAATCGGTATCAGTCTAAATGTCGGAAATTAGTGCAGGGTTTCACCCATAAAATAGGATCATTTTACGAAAAAGTTTTAGAGATATTCCTTATATAATTATACAAGTGCTCGTAAAATGCTTGATGTGGAAGATAAACAGATTTTCTAATGACGCAGAACAATTCGAAGGCGATGATGAAAATTACCAGCTCTAGTAAATCTTCTATATCTATATAATATTGAAAAGAAAGTCGTGTTGGTTATAGTAGCCGGCAAATTCTTGGACAAACGACCTTGAATGCGCAAAAACGAAAAATAGGTCTCTTTGTCTCTCGTGATCTCTTTTCTCTCTATACCACCAACTAAAACGTCATTAGCTAAATCAATAAAAACCCAGTAATAAAAAAATGGCGTTTTTCAATGAAACAACTTCAGTGTACCATGCGCAAACTTTCCCCCACCACCTCACGCGATGGCCAAGAAGTTTGCCGGGTACTATACACATTTATAAATCGAGAGCCACTAGACCGATTTTTACGATGTTTAATTTGTGAATTTGTTTCGGCCCCGAATAGCAGAATAATTATAAAAACATCTAAAATACGTATTCACGAAAAAAAAAAATCGAATGAAATTCATTTTCTAACATTTTGTATGGAACGGTTTTTTATTAATGAAAGTTCACAGGGTCAACCAGTATGTATATAAAAAGCGAGTTAAACTTAATGTCCACTGATTGTATATTAATAACTACTGTCTTGTAACTTGACAGACAGTTGTCGGGCAGGAGATACTGAGTCCTGCTGTCCTCACAAAAAAAAAAAACTAGATGGTAGAAGGCTACCAATACAATACAAGCATTGCCATGGAGGTTGCAAATGTCCTGCAGACTTTAATAGGATTAAGGATATAGAGGGAATAAAGAATGGACACTAGCATCACTTATTCACTGACTGAAACACTTACAGCATATACGTCGTTATTTCGCAGTACCCCTGAAAGGGTGCAGTCACTGCATGCCTGTACTAATTAGTGTCCTGCCTTAATAGTCCTGAACTTAATACATTGTAATAGTCTTATTTATTGAACGACATAGAATGAAAATAGGCTAACATTGGAAATGAACTTGTTATAATAGATTCTGGTTTAGATCTGTCAAGTAGTGGGTGGCGTTTGTAGTCACTTGAGCAGCCTGTCTGGTGGCCCAACCCCTTGCAGAAAAAACACTTAGATTGGGCAACGACTAATTCTAGACGGAAATGGAAGAAGCAGGAATTTTGACTTCGGAACCTTGTTTGGACTAGTTAGGAGGTATACACACTAAAAGTCCTTACCCCTCCGAGGTCCGAGCGAGAGGGGGGGGGGGGGGGGAAGAAGGACCCGTTTTTTGGTTATTTGCCTATATCTCGAAAACGGTGCGTCGTATGAACTTTTATTGTACTACAGATTGAAGCCTGATAAAATTATCTACAACTTTGCCTTGTACACTTTTAGTCTATCTCGAATCGTTGTCTAGATATGAGCTAAAAAAAAGGTGGATTTCGAAAAATGTGTTAAATTCTGTGTAGCACATTATAACAATTTAAGGTGGTATGGAGCAAAGCAGAAGGAGAAATCTCTGAATAACTATCGGTATCAACGTTTTCTCCAGTCAGTATCAAATGTCAAAACAGACATCTCCTCCCTTCCGTCAACGGAGGAAGCAGCAATGGAGAACCCGCTGCACCGGAAGAAATACTGAAGCTGATATTTTGCCGATGCACTACTGATTGTAGTAGCGCTAGATGTGGATGTAGAAAAGCCTCCATGCTATGCTCTTCCATTTGCTACAATTGTAACGGAAGTTGTAAAATAGCATGCTGATTTTAGAAGACAACGACGATGACGACGACGGTGAAAATGATGTAGCAGATGTAGTGGCCTGCGATCCAACTGATAACTATTCGACAGATGAGGAGAAAGAAGAAGAGGCAAACGCTGAGGAACCACAATCAGGCCCGTCACACGCAAAAAGGCGACGAGTTATTAAATAATTCCTTTTAAATATTAATTGTTAGATATAAATTAATGTAAATAAGTACATAAATATATAATGGACAGGAAGAACGTTTTTTAATAATAATTAGATATGAAGTAAACTGAAATCTACGAACGCAGCTGAAAAAAGAAACAATGTATGACGGAAGACGTAAGGGTGTAGATTTCGAAGCTCATAGCTAGGTAAATATTGGAGATAGATAAAAAGTGTGAAAGCCAAAGTTGTAGGTAAGTTTATCAGGTTTCATTATGTAGTACAACAAAACTTCGCACGACACACTGTTTTCGAGATGTAAGCAAATAACCAAAAAACGGGACCTTCTTTGCCCCCCCCCCCCCCCCCGCTCGGACCTCGAAGGGGTAAGGACTTTTAGTGTGTATACCTCCTAACTAGTCCAAACAAGGTTCCGAAGTCAAAATTCCTGCGTCTTCCATTTCCGTCTAGATTTCCATATGAGCATTCATTTACCAAATTAACTGTGGAATAACAGGATGTGTGCTGTTTTTTTGGTGAGTGGCAGAGCCTATTTCTCTATTGATTCTTAATCCTTCATCCTCTGTGTTGCTTTGGTTATAGCCGCACCCAGCACCTAATCGGCGCCATATAATCAAATAGCTCGAGTAATATTCGTGATTTAAGTCGAGATTCTTTAGGAACTCCTTAGGTGCATGGATCCTTTTCACTCATCCTCAGAACACTTACCTTTCGAGTTCGAGCGTAACGAGATTACCACTCTGTTTGAGGGCGTCGACGGCTCGCTGGTTAGACTTGCCGGCCAGCGAGGCGCCGTCGACAGCCACGATACGGTCGTTGACGCGTACGCGACCACTGGCTGCAGCCGCGCTGCCCGCCGTCACCGACTTCACGAATATGCCTGACAGCTCCTCCTTCTCGCACACATATCCTGCAACAGGTACTCTCTTAGCGTCGGTCCACACCGAAACGCGACGCGACGCGCTCCTTTTAACTCAGCAACTTAACAATATAGAACTTTTTTACTACACAAAAAGGTGCGTAGTTCAGTGAGTACGCGAAAGTGGTGTCGGCGGCTGCATGCTGCGCCATTATGCATGCCGATACGTCGTAGCGTGCCGTGACAGCGCGCATGCTACTTTACGTAGCTTCACGATGCACCTCGCGGTGTCGCGATACTTATCATCAAGCATCTTATCTCTTCAAACGCTTCGCGTCGCGTTTCGGTCTACACTGACCTTTCTGAAAATTCTCTGTCTATTTTTCATCCAACCAAAACACACCACGCAATATGTATTAAGAAAACAAATAAAAATTCTATTTTCAGTTAATTAATATTGGTTAATTTTAAAATTAAATATACCTGTAGTGATGTAAATCATGCCTCCTTTAATCATATTTCATTATTATATTGTATATACTCTTATTAAATAAAAACAAGTGAAAAAAGCTATCACCAGTAGAAGGAAGGTTCGTCTGCCATATAGGCAGATGGTCCGAATTCTGTTGGAATGTGATGTTATGTGAGGACAGTTTATGTAATTTACATATATTATTACACATTTAGTTATGTTGTCATAACGCTACATGATTATTAAATATTTGGACTTACCGGCAATAGTAATACCCAAACCGTTCTCATCTTTCTTCAACTGCACAGTAAATCTATCCACCTCGGGGGAATCGGCATCTGAAAAATATATAAATTAACCTCTATTATTATATTTTTCATGACAAATATGACAAGAGCGAAATAACTAAGGAGACTAACTTAAAAACGCTGCCTGCGGGACAATAATAGTGGCAGGGCACATTAGAGTTTTGCAAGTCATATAAATTGGGCAGCTCGTCTAGCAGTCGTTCCGATCTTGACAGTCGTGACCCTACAGATGCATCTCGGGAGCGGGTGCCTGGTCGCGTGGCATCGATCCCTATGGATTTGTATGCACATAGCCCAGGAAAATTTCCTAACAAATCAAAATCTGAGTCCCTCCGGGGCATTTTTGTTATAAGTTTCTAAAAAATCTGGAATATCGATTGGGTGAAAGAAATTTTCGATTCCACTCTGTAGAAGTAGGAAAAAATTAAAAATTACATAAAAATGGTAAGAGTTAGAAAAAAAGTTTCAGACGTACATTGCAGACAATTTTGTTTTATATAAAAAGGTTCACATTATTTTTTTGCTAAAATTAAAATTTACAGAGTTGGGGAGATTAGGGTTGATAGGTACATTTTAAAAAACCTATTTTTATTTTTTTACCCCTTCTACAGGGTGAAATCAAAAATTAAAAAAGTCAAGACATTTTGCTACCTAGTCGTTTTAAAATCTAGTCTATTAACGATGTGATAACTGTGTTAACTAGTCCTTTTGCTACTAACTCATTGTAAGATAGAGGCTTTCCGCAAAGCTGGTCATATTGAGATTTAGTCTTTATATTAGGACATTTTGTAGATCTAGTCATTATACTAGTTGCAAATTAAATTTTTAAATTAGTGCTTTTGTGTGTGTGTGTGAGAAAGAGAGAGAGAGGGGGGGGGATTACCTGCGTCAGGGGGAGGAGTGATCGTTCGATCGAAAACGAACCGAGATGGCGCCGCAGGTGCGGTTGGATGCGTGTGGAACACCTGCTCGAAGCCAGCATCTAGCAGGTACTGATCCAAGGCTTCAGGGTCTGACAGAAGTCTGCAAATATATTATATTGTAACAGTAACGGCAATCGTTCGATGCTTGACTTTTTTCAAGCAAAAAGTGGCGTATTGCAGGGACGTATAGCGTTCGGGATGTGGGCTATTACATACTCGTGCTTTTTTTTTTACCTTTCCCAAACGCGTGCGTTCTCTTTCCCAACTGTCAAAATAATGTCTATTAAAAAGAAAAACCAACCATGAAGTTCATGCAAATACGTATATTTCTAAAAAGAAGCTACTAATTTGTTTCAATATCAGATTTAATGATTTGATTGAATGAGTTAGGTTAGGTTTCATTTCATATCATCTCATTAAATTTCATTTTCATTTCATATCAATAAAAAAATTCTACTGAAGACTTGGCTGTATGGGCATGGTTTCCTTTGTCTACCAGAATGGGTGAAGAAAAAAAAAATCTCTGCTTATATTCTACGGTTGGCGCCATTTTCCAGAAATTTTCTTTGCGAGTTTAGTTGTTTGTTGCACAAAATGAGTAATTTCGACCCTAGTTTTTTTGAATTAACACCACCGGAACTATTATATATTTATAATAATAGTTCCGGTATAATTGCACAAAATGCTTCGGAGAACTTTTTACCGGAAAAGTCAAAAAGTCGCTACAAATCTACTTACGACGAATTTATTGCGTGGAGAGAAAAGAAAAAAGCAAATAGTTTTTCAAAAAATGTTATGATGGCATACTTCTCCGAACTCTCAGCAAAATTAACCCCTTCTACGTTATGGTCGAGGTTTTCGATGATAAAAAGTATGCTGAAAATAAGGAACAATGTGGATATAAGTGAATACCCAAAATTAAATGCTTTCTTAAAACGACAATCAGACGGTTTTACAAGTAAAAAGTCGAAAATATTAACATCGAATGAAGTGGAAAGGTTTTTGAACGAAGCTCCCGATGATCGTTATTTAGCCACAAAGGTAATTTATTAATAAGTACTTATATTTTTCTTTAGTATTCAGTTTAGGAAATCGCAAAATACAGTCAATACATTATTTAAAATATTAATCAAATCCATTTTTTTGTAGGTTGCTCTGATTTTTGGCGTTGTTGGAGCTTGCCGCAGAGAGGAGTTAGCCAATATTAGTTTAAAAGATATTGAAGCCCATGGAAAAATGCTACTAATCAAGATTCCGAACACAAAAAGTAAGATACCGAGAAGCTTTGTTGTTGAAGGAGAATTTCTTAGTATATGAATCAGCGGTCCCAAAAGGGAAAAACCGACCGTTTTTTTTTCAAAATTACCAAAAAGGGAAGTGTACAGCTCAAGCAATCGGGATAAACAAATTTGGTAATATGCCAAAAGAAATAGCTACGTTTCTTGGTCTGCACGCTGAGTATTATACTGGGCACAGCTTCAGGAGGACCTCTGCTACATTATTGGCAGATTCAGGAGCCAATTTGACGTCCTTAAAGCGACTAGGAGGTTGGAAATCAGACAAAGTTGCAGAAATCTATATTGGTGATTCATTAAACAACAAACTAGAAACTGAGAAAAAAAATCACACAATCCATTAATTTAAGGTCCAGTACGTCTCCTTCACACGTTGAAGAGAACGTTAGTCCTTCTACCTTCGTTGATAATGATAATTCATCAGATCCAATTCCATCAACTAGCAAACGCCTTTGTGATAAATATACATGAACAATCATACGAAATTAACAATAGTTTGTCTCAAACAGTAAATATGCAACCTAAAACTTCCCCAGTTAGTATAAAAAACTGTACCAATTTCAATGTATATGTGAATTATAACTTTTATAAGAAATAAATGATTAGTTGAGTTTATTGTGTTTTTATTATTTTATTAAATTGCTTCATTTTTTCGCAACTGTATTAAAAATAGTCGTTCAGTACACGTGCGGAACCGTCATTGCAACTTGTTCCGACTGTCAACCCTCGCCTTCGGCTGCGCCTCGGCTCGGGTAGACATTTGTCGGAACTCTTTGCAATGACAGCCTTTCCGCATTTGTAATGAAATATACTATTCTGGATGTAAGGTACCCTATATACAAAATTTCACGATGATTGGTTGAGTAGTTAAGGCGTGCAAAGGTAAGAGTTACATTTATAGTTTCAGTATGAAATCTTAAAATTCTTTCGATATTTCTTGCTATAGGGTTTTAAGTTTTTGTCATGCAGTCCGGATGGCTTGTATTACATAATAATGGCAGTTCTTGTATTTGTTTCAATTAGTTTCTCCATCGCTATATATTAGAAAAAAAAAGTTATAGACAAGTGCACGTATTGATTGCGCACAGAAAACTGCGCAAGAAAACGCACAGGAGCGTACCTGCGTCGCTCTGGACTGCGTTGTTGTATACGTCCTAAATTGTTGGGTTGATCATTAAAAACTGTGCTGTGCCGACCTGTGTTGTCTGTGCCTCCGTATATGATTAGAGAGGGTACACATCATAAGGCGTTTTGAAGCGCACGCTTTGTTAACGCGCGTTTTAAGAACTATGAAATTGAAGTTCGATGTACACGTTCAAATGCGTACTTGTAGCGAAACGCGCGATACATGTGCGTTGTCAGTTTTTAGGGTTCCATACGTCCGAATAAAAAAACGGAACCCTTATAGGATCACTCGTGTGTCCGTTTGTCCGACCATACCCCCCCTTATCTCCGAAACTACTGAACCTAAAATTTTGAAAAAAATTACAGAAATTAGTTTTCTACTTATAGATTAAGGAAAACCTATAAGAAGTCCATCATATTAAAATAACATGGTAAATCATTCAATATTGTGCGGATAGGTAACATCGTACCCTGTTCACGCGAGTTCAACTCGCACTTGTCCCGTTTTTTGTACAAAGCGCGTTGCGCGGGCGATAGTCGCGCGCTTGTAGAGATGCATGGGTCGCCATTGTGTTGTTGTTGTTGTATGTATATTTGGTCACGTGGTTTCGTGGAGAGTGGACACATACGTACAAAAATTGAGTTTGACAATTTGGATACCGATTTCTTTGATGACGAAATGTTTGTCGATGTCGATGTTTCGATAAATAGAATTTTAATAGATTTGGTACCTGGCTGGCACAATAGGTGCGGGAGAAGCGAGGCCGGGGTTGGCGGGGTGTGCGGGGTCGGCGGCACGTGCCACCACAAGCCGCACGCGAGAGCCCGACGCTCGCAACACGCCCGCTACCTGCTCCGAGCCCATCTCCATCAGGCTCACCTGACGCAACTTGTATGTCAACCCCTCACCGCCCCTCACCATTATTCTACTTCGCGACACCCTATGCTAAAGCTGCACGCCCCCCTAATGTGTTTTTACGTTCGCATGCAAGTGATGCGTAAAAACACACAAAATTAGAAACCAACAAGTCTCTTGATATTTGGATTGTACATGTCTTACACGTTGAACACAATGGAGGGGGGCTAGCAGTTTTAACCAATACTATATCTACCACATTTTAATTCAGTGTTATTTACACACTTGTAACTCCAATTGCCCAACTTGTACATTTTTACTTTAGACATTTAATTTTCATTGTTATATGAAATAAATGTGCACATTTTTTTCACATAGCAATGTAGCTATTAAGGGATTTAATGTTTTAGCTCAAATTTTTACCTCAAATGTTTAATGTTAAACTTACGTTACTGATAGATCAGTTGTCTATTATATTGTAGATTTAGGAAAATTTGGGCATCAAAACTTCTACAACTACATGATTATTAAATATTAGTTTTTGCTTGCGACTTCGTCTGCCCCCCTTTTTCTTAGATGTCAATAAAAAAATTCAGTCTTTATTTCTTGAAATTGGATTGAATATTTCATTATTATTTTTAACTAGAAAAAAAATCTAATTTTGTATCAATTTGTAGGGAAAACATGACACACAATTACGATTTTCGATTTCATATGTGGATTAGAAATTAGAAATTATTTTATAAGGATGAGTATACAATCTAATGGTTGTCCTCAGTAAATCTGGACGTTTGAAAGTGATACAAATCTTAGAAGGATGCAAGATTAGTTGCGGAATTACTTGACTTATTTGCTGCTTTTTAAGCCTCACATTTCAGATAAAGGTTTTAGAATCTAACTAAATTACAATTTGATTTGAATGAAAAGTAACTTACGTCTCCTATTTGCAAGATATGGTCCCCAGATTTGAGGCGTCCATCGCGATCAGCAACGCCGCCTGCTAAAATAGTCTTAACGATTACTCCACTCGTTCTAGCACCAATAATTCCTGAAACACATTTCGTTTTCTACTAGAATATATGTCAAAATTCAACGACAGGTCTCTTGAGAACTTGGTATATACTAATTTCAATTGCTATATGCACAATATACGTACTATACTATAGTATCCAAGTATAAGGGGAAACAATCTAAATACATCTATTAAGTACCTCACGGGGTATAATGTGTTACAATTCTAAGTAATTACTTAGCTGATGACGTTGGATTAATTGTCGACGACCTCAAAGTGTATAATTTGTAACATTCTAAGAGTAAGGAAAGTAGCAACAACAAGTGCTAAATGGGTGTTTTCCTGCTTGAATGCCATTGTATTGTTGAACACCATAGTTATCATAAAGTTTGTGTAGATTCTATAGGAATCTTTGATAGATCCTATGACTTAATTGCAAGATATTGATATGACCAATAAGGTATAGACTATAGATGTTTTTTTTATTGTTATCCAAGCAAGTTATATATATATATATATATATATATATATATATATATATATATATATATATATATATACATTTCGACATAAAAAGTCATCTTATTTTTATATGAATAATTGTGTATTACCAAAACCAAGTCCGGTGCCATCATTGACCAGATTGATAACCTCAACCTGTGCCCAGTCACCGACCACTATGTTGTGTGAACCTGAAGCTAAGGAGTCATCATTTCGTGACAGTTCCAATAATCCACGACCCTAGAAGACATAAAAGAATTAAAGCAAAAATAAGTATTAACAGACCAAATGATACGATGTTGGTGTTAGCAAACATTATAAGCTAGTCAAAACAAACTACTAACAAAATACAAAAGGACATCGTTCAAAACCAGGCTATTTTTTTATTTTAACTTACACTTTTGGAGATTTTGGTAACAAAATTCTTTCTTAATTTTAGTAATTTTCTGTGAATATTTCAGATTTTGTAAGTGGGATAACATTTAAAAATTAAAATTAGGACAATTGGATTTTTTAATATTTTCAAACTTAAAAATCTATGAAACCCCATTACCAAATTAAAAGATATTTTCTCAGTAATAATTTTTTCTTACCTAATGGTACAAGTTTCAAACTTTAAAACGAAATGATTGATTGATGGCCCGATCTCCATACAAAACTGATTAATCTTCTTTAAAGTTTACTGAAGATGTTGGCCAGTATTTGGTCTCAAACTCCACAAGCAAAGAGTTCAGATACTAAAGAGTTCGTAAAATGAATATTTTGCTACTTATCAATTAATTTTGTTAAATAAAATACCTATAAGTTGTAATTTAACTAGTAACTATTTTGTTTTGACTGGTATAATCGCAAATCTTCATGGGCTCTGGCGATATCACGTGACAACGGATTTTGGGACTGTTTGTGAGGTATTGCGACGCAGGGGGGCGCCACGGAATGAACGAGACGCAACTGATAACATTTGTACAAGAGAGAAAGCAGTTGTGCCATATTGCTTATTCGGACTAGCAATTGTACATGCGCAAACGAAAGACACCTGCTCAAGGTCAGAGCCCAAGAAGATTTGCAAGTATTTTATATATATAAATAATTGGAAACAATTAAGTTGCAAACTACCACAATTATAGTACATTGTGATCTTAAGAAATCTTAGTATCATATTAAAGACTAGCTGAGACCTGCAGTTTCACCCGCCGTTTAATTTGAATTGACAAGGACATGCAAATTTTGGTTCTTCTTGGTAATGCTCGTTTCGGGTCAGGAGGCCGCCCTCTGCCCCATTAAAAGGATGCAAAATCTCACAAACAATGAAGTTATAAACTTTTGTATTTCAGGTGATTTTAAGTTTGTGACATTTTTACACATATGACTATGATTTTCCAGGTTCATTTTGCTTATTTATTTATCTACCTGCTTGGGTGACATATTTGAGTCAACTGATCCATTATCAAGACCTAGAATGCGTTCATTATCAGAGCCAGAGCCAAATTCAAGGCTATGAGGAGGTGACACTTGTGGCACTCTTTGTTCTTCTTCTCCTTCATGACCACCATACAAACTTCGTGACTGGAGGGCCAATTCACCTGTAATACATATGACATAACGTAAAAATACTGTTCTATAAATACTGGTGAATTATTTCTTTGAGATTTCATAAAGACAAAAGAATTTTATTTTATTTTATATGTATTTAAAAAAATGTAGGTGTAAATGTAAGTAAAAAAGCCATTACAGTTTGCCCAACAATTGAAATGAGGTTTCATAGGCCTAATTTTCACAAGGGGCAGTAAAATTGTGCGTTGTACACATGGCATGTTTTTACATACCTGCTGGTGTAATGTCAAAATCTCCAGGCAGTATAGAAGGGTGATGCGCCACTTGAGTTGCCAACATGCTTACAGAATCATGCAATGTGGCAATGCTTCTCAAAATTGGACTATCTAACAGGCTAAGAAGCATATTCAAGTCTTCATTTGTTGCAGCCTAAAAATAAAAGTTTTTCCCAATATTTTGTCACTTGAAAAAACCATGTAACACTTGTAACATAAGTTGACTGTCGTAGACTACTTCTACTGTTGCCTAGTCAAAATATTACTTAAGAGGTGACTGAAACTACTGAAGTAAAGAGTGTTGCTGGCTTCAGACTCCATTGTGGGCATTAGGTACTGGCGACAGGTTACATCTTCAGATACACTTTTTTCCAATCTCCCTTAGGGAAGCCTTGTTCCCCGTTCTTTTCTTTTAAAAATTATTTTCTAATTTTAAAGCAATCACATGTTTAGTGTTCCTAACTCCAGAACTAATCACACTCAGACCTATTTTTTTTTAAATTTTAACTTAAGTCTACATTTCTGCAAGCTTAAAGGTCAACTTTCAAGTCAATTAATTTATTTGAACTATTCAGTTTTTTTTTTGGTCTTGATCCTACTTTTAATTCCAATTTTTCTTATAAACCGATAACTAGCAACTGAAATCCATGAATAATATTCTTAATAAGCAGTGTTTAGTGTGATCCAGCAAAAGCATATACTTCTACTTTCAAGTAAATGTTAATATATTTTCACATTCAACTAAATATTAATGAAATTGTGTGAATATTTCAAGATGTTACTTAAAATAACTCACTGCAGATTAGAAAAGATACTTTGAAGCAATAAGTAGGTACCGAGAGCTGCTCAAAATTTTGATTTTTTGCAATGAAGAAAGAACTTATACCTTTAGTTTCGGGTCATCGCTTTGATCTACAACAGCCTTTACACTTTCCAATTGCTGTAACGCATTTGAAATATTTACTCCCAAATGCATGCTAAAAAAAATATAAGTTTATATTTTTTGTAATCTTGTGAACAAATTGCGCAAAAATGCTTGTAAAACTGTTTTACTAAAACACTAACATTTATATTATATAGTTGATCGATTGATGTATTTGAATTGAAATGTATGAAGAATCTATTTTCCGTTTCCACTTTGAATTCTGAAAACTAGTTTTTAATATGTAATTTTAAATTCTATTTAGTTCTATTCTTTATCAAATATGTAAATTATTTTAGTTTGATTGATTATTATTTGTTATTCTTATTATTGATCACAGATGAGAAAAGAAGACCATTTTCATTTTTCAGCCATTTTGATTTTGATAGACCAAAAACGTAGTGATTACATTCTCTTTGGTTCAAAGATGTTGTATTAGTCTGTACCTATAGATGGATCACAAAATGCAGCAATATTTTATTCTTTCTAACACCTTCAAATTGCCATAAGATTGAAAGAGACATACATATATAATCTGTCGGGTCGAAGTTGAGTGAATGTCTCCATTTTGACTATACAATGCAAGCTAAAGTTATAGCGTATAATAGTGCTGTGCATTTTTATTGATAACTAGATATCGTTGATATAGATTTTAAATATATGACGGATAAAAAGCATGGCTAAATGCGTTTCGGTGTACTGTTTGGTTATTCAATATAAATAAAATGTGGGTGCGTACTGGTACTCGCCGCATTGCTAATCGGTTGTATGCAACCTCTCGCATTTATTTCACCAAAATATTTCAAAAGAATAGTTATTTTTTGAGTAGAAATATTTAGAATCCATCCTTAAGGGGTAGAACGGGGGTAGGATTTTATTACGAGAGAAAAAAAACTCGATAATCTTAAAGTTTTATTTTTAGAAACGATATCACAGATTGGATAATCTGTGATATCGTTCATCTGTGATTCGTCAACATTTTAATTTAAAGACTTGCAGTTAATGTTGACGTATTTATTAGTAAGTTTTCTTTTTCTGGGTAATTTCTGAAAAGAAATAGTTTTTGGTTATTAATGATTCAAAAGATTTTTATAATTTTCATAGATTGAAGCATAACTTCTTTATAACTTATAGATATTACTTACTGGTTTACACGATGGTGGTAATTTTGGGAATATTGTCGGCACTGCATACGAGTGTAGAATTTTACGCTGATATCCTTGGCGAAAGCAAGAATCTTCAAAGTTCATCGAGCATATTCTTGTATATTGCGAAGCTCTCCAATCGTCGGCTTTTCTTACATTTTTTGTCCACGTTTTTTTTAAATCGAAATTGATAAAAATTACTTTCAACCTGCAGTGAATGCTAGAAATTGTCAACACTCTAGTAAAAATAAATTAGTTATCGACATCGATAAACTTATCAAGATCAGACTTCAGCACTATAAAGCAATACAAATGTCAAATATTCCGATTAACTTTGGTTTTTGTAAATTTTAGTTATAAACACCAGCTTTTCTTTGAATAAATCAACCTTAGAGCTGTGTATGCATGTACAATGATTCATTTTTAGTAAACAATTATAAAAATTTGTTTACAAAACACCAAAATTAATGAGTGCGAGCTGTGCGACTTACCGGTGAAATGATATGTTTCCATTATTCTCCTTCAAAACACCCACTCTACTTGGACAAACGGGAACAGTACAAGCCATTCTTGGCAAGCAACAGATTTATGAAATCACACTTTAAGATTTTTAAATATTTTAAATCACATAAAGCTAAACGCGCTTGTTAACCAGCAATAAACAAATATGACGTTGCCTCTTTTATGGCGCGCAGCGTTTTAAGATGTCATATTCGGCTATTGTTATCTCTTTTTAACATACGAGATGCAGCCATTAAAAAGACGGGTATCGAGTATCGAAGGAATCTTCAATTTTTATTGTTCCATCTATACACTAATACAATTATCTTTGCTTTGGTTGGATAGACCTCTCTCTCTTGCCTTGCACCATAGAGTAACAACAGAATGAAGTTTAGATTTATTTTCTGTGGATCAAGATTACAGACCACAGAACATATTTACAGACACTCGCCCACTAGAGAGAGAGTATATTATATATGTTTTTATTGCATTGCATTGCAAATGAGCAAACGAGTAGGTACCTACCCATTAAAAGTTGATCCTCGGTCCTCGCACTATTTTAGGACACTTGTTTCATATCGTTATTCAACTGTATCAATTTCATAATCTTTTGTTATAAGTACCTACACAATAATAACACATATCTATATATTTTTCATGTAAGTAAATCAAACGAAAGTAGGTATATAGTGATGCATCACGTACCCATGGTACATGAACGAACGGATGCATAACTGCTGACTCGTAGTTATAGGAACAAGCCACCTGCGTGTGGGCGAGCTAAGTATAAGTTCTTTCTTCATTGCAAAAAATCAAAATTTTGAGCAGCTCTCGGTACCTACTTACTGCTTCAAAGTATCTTTTCTAATCTGCAGTGAGTTATTTACTGCTTACAGCTGGACACTTTTGCAACTGTTCCCCCATATAAGAGTTACCTTACCCTCGATATTGCCAGTTTAGTATAAGGCTTGGTATCTCACATCTACTAATAGGAATTACTAAAATAAGTAAATATGTATATCAATCAAGTCGATCAAAGTTAAACAGTCGATGGACTGCATCACGTATCAAAATCCAGAACAGGCGAAATAAAGAAAACTTTAAAAGAACTGCATGATTCCAAGACATGGATACCTACCAAATATTGGGGGAGAAGACAAAATCCAAGTGTCGATAGATCATCGTCCTGAAATCTGCAACCAAATTTTATAGGAATCTCTATTCGAATAACATTACCAACGAATTAAATAATAGTTCCGCTAATGAACACGACGAGGAGATACCTCCTATTCTGATGAGTGAAGTTTAATATGCATAAGAACACTGAAAAACGAAAGAGCATGGGGACCCCACAAGATTACCAACGAAATTATGAAAATAACGCAACCTGATCACTAACAAAGTTATTTAACCACATATTAGATACATCCCACACAGGAGATAAGAACGTTACAAATAATTATCGACCTATTAGCCTAATGTCTATTATATATAAGATCTTTGAATCGATGGTTCTGCCCGGCAGTAAAAGCTCATAATGAACAATGCCCTTCCAATCCCACCATACACACAGTATCACCTTATTGCGAGTTAACCCGGGTTTTGGCAGTCTGTGAAGCCTGACCTTTCTCGCACGTGATCTACTTTTCATCACCAGTTATCAATGTTTTCTAAAACGGCTCGGTTTCATTACGTCTCAATAAAGAATCGAAAATGAGACGATTCATAAGGTTTCTTTCAACGAGCTCGTGTGGCACCCAAATATCGAGCTTTTTTCAAATGGGTCAAATTTTTTTTCTAATAAAATTTTAAAATATATCGAATTTCTTCGTTAGATTCAGTCATTTTGACAGAAAGAAAAACAAATGAAAAATAGCTGGAAACAACATTTTACTTAATTTATTTCTTTTTTGAAATGTCATCAAAACAAAAACCTTTTTAATGTTAAAAATCTTTTTAATGTCATCAAAACCAGCCAGATACAAATAGTACAGCCACAGAGATTTTATTACAAGTTTATACATACTATATGAGAAAAGACTTTTTGAACAATATAGAAAATACCATAATTATATTAAATTAAATTACTCAATTGAAAATTTATGGTCATTACATCAATATAAACCTGTTACCTTTTAAAACATAATGAATTAGTAGATACATGGCGTTATGTTTTATCATCAAAATTCAATAAAATTCATCAATATTACTACTCTTAACATAAAATTTTAAAATATTCCTTTGAACCGTACAAAAATAATTTTAGGTACCTACCTACTTAAACTAAATAAAAGTTATTTACAATGGCCCATAGTTTACAAGGGTTACGTCGTCTCTTACCGCCTACTACCTGTATAAGGTAAACATTTATCTACAATCAATACACAACACACTTTTAATAATATATTCACAAACAAGTCTTCTCAAATATTCCTGGTTAGGTGCAAGCGCACAGAAACATAGTCTTCCCGTCTCAGTGGAGCGATTGGGACTGATTTGGTGAAACATCACACATTGAAGTACGCATGACATGAGAAGATAGCGCATTTCGCGGAATAAAATGTTATAAGTGCCAAAAATATTAAATTCTTAACGATAATGTCTATTAAAAATTCATCAATGTCAGCCCTAGATAATGTATGGAGTGACATTATTGATATAATTTAAGCTCTATAACATGTGCCATTTTGAAAGTAAATTTGGACTTTCAAATCAATAAAATTCAAATCTAGGAATGGCCATAAGAATAAGTACAAACCAAGTAGAACTGAATCTTTATCCGAGTCCCAAACGCCGCCATTTATATAACTACTTCCCCCTTCACGTCGTTACGCCCCTCTGTCGCCCAGGCTTGTCGCTAGGGTTGCTTACTGTTAAATATTGCGTACGAATAAAGATAATATCGCTAAAATATAAGTATTTCTTTACTTTGAATATTCTAGTTTTATAAAATATGAGATGAGATTTATAAATACATTATTATGTTACGTACGTACATTAAATATACTTATAAATAATAAGTTATTATAAGACAGTACCATACCAATTAAATAAGTATTACTTACCTACAAATATCAAATAAAAACACACAGGCTCACGTAAAACTATTAAGTTAGAATTTTTTTTAAAAGTAAAAAAAATTCTGTAGGTACTTACTTTAACTAAATTTTACCTTTGGGTGAAATAATTGTCTACACAAAAAGAACTGTTCATGTCCTTTTGATTAAGTAGGTACGAAAACAAAATAATATTTAGAAAATATTACTTACCTCTCATCATCTTTGGGCAAACTAAAAAAAACTTAAGTGTGGCATCGTTTTTGATTTGTTTTTACAACCAAACACACCACAATAACTTGATGCCATTGCAATTTGTTTCCAAGATCCTACATTACGCACAAACAAACAAACGCGCGTGCGAAGACGCCGGCCGTGACAGCCCAACTGAATATTTCGTTTAAGATGTAGGCTAAAATCGTGACCTTGAGCGCGTCCGGAGCGGGAGTTTCCCTTCTACTTGGTTTGTACTTATTCTTACGGAATGGCTATTGCGCTTTATGCACTCTCTTAACGGCCAATGAACATAAAACAAAAAAACGCCAAAAAAATTCGAGTCAGCATGTCATGGCAGTATAGCGATACTTAAAATTGAGACCGGTAGGTACAGCACACGGAGTAGCTAACCTATAGAGACGAAATGTCCTTAATGTCAAATGTCCAATATTAATTTTATTAATATTGTATAATTGTCATCTATACAATATTAATTGTATGAATACAAATTAATAATTAAAAATTGCTAATTTGTACAACGAATATTATAGGTACTAAGTACGCCAAAACAAAATCAAATATCCAAAGACAACAATAAAAATTAATTGCAGTAATTAAAATGATTAATTGCACTGCTTTTTAACAAGATTTACATTTTTACTACTTACTTACTAGCATATCTTATAAAGAAAATGATTGAATTATCGTAGATCAAATTCCGATCACTATCTAAAATACTTAATATAATCGATAAATTATATGAACTATTTAACAGTAAAACGTTATACAAATAAGATAAAGTAATTTTTACGTTATAAACAGTTCGTGTAAAATATACAAGTATTATAATTTTATTGGTAAATATCGACACATAATTTGATTACTGGAGTGCAACACTAAAAAGATTAGAATGAGATGACTTAATAGAGCTTTTACTTAAGTGAAAGCAAGCCAAAAAGATAAGCGACACTCCTTATGCCATTTTATCTTGAGCCGTGTTAATATGAATATAAATTGAAAACTTAATATTTATAGTTACTCACAGATGAAATGTGATTCCGTCCGTTTTAAAATTTTACTGTTTTTTCCACACCGAATAGAACAAGCCATTGTGAAAGTATTATTGTTTAATTTCGAAATAAACAGACACGTACGAACAGATCTGTTACTAGCGTCGTACTGTTTCATAGCGAGCGAGAGTTGATGTTTGTAAGTGACAAATCACTGACATGTTTTGGAATTGGATGGGTCATATTAGTACTTTATAGGTTAGGTACTCCGTGGTACAGCGTGAGCACACCTTTTACCTTTTAGAGTTACCATGCCAACACTGCCATTATGGCTTGGGCATGATTATTATTTTGTGTTTTTGCCACAAGGTACTTTTAATTTTACTTGAATATAGGTATGTTCATTTAACTTGATATGTTTATTTAAAAAATGTCATGCCGTAAATTCTGCAGGTTTTACTAGGTCCTGCAATACGCGATATTGATTTCTAAATATTGAACATTAACAACATGAGTTCCTGCTGTCCAATAGATTGTAATATTTTTCTTCTTCTTCTTAAAATGCCTTCCCATTGCTGGAGATTGGTAGAGCTCTGAAAACTTGTGCCTTCAGAGGGAACAGATTTCATGCACTGGAGATGCCCGTCAATTTTTTGATGTTACGTAGCTAGGATTTCTACCGCCTTCCAGGACGCCATCTCCCTTTTAATTTGCTTATTATTATCAAACGAAGCAGTTCATATAAATTCAATTCAAATTTGCACTTTTTCACTATCTTTAACAATTGCAGAGTCATATCGATACACTGGAGCACGTTTTCATTACTGGCTTTGTGGATCTAGCTTTGTGGATCTTGCGGATCTCATGTCTTTTGTGATTCCACAGGTGAGTGCATAATGAAGATTTCAGAACAAAACATTCTACACAATTCATGCATTGGTTTTCAATCCCTGTGAATAATCATATGAGCCTCTAATTCTTCTTTATTTTTACAATGTAGATCACATTGATTACAAACAAGTGAATCATTCTTTGACTTTTGGTTTTCCATGAGCAATTCTTTTTCACCATTATGTGGTATATGAGTTTTCTTTTTCTTGGAAAGATTTTTTCTTTTCCTTATTTTTTTTGGAATATCTTTTAGTCTGGTGAGTGAAATCTGGACATCTCCACATTTGTAATTTGGATGGTGACTGGCATAGTGTTTCTTAATTTCATTCCAATCCAGAGGTATTCTATCTTTGCACATATGGCATATTATTGTTTGTAAATTATTGTTTGCAGGTTGTTTGTCTGGTACACATGTGTAAGGACAGTTGGTTGGTAATTGTTTGATATCATCGTATTTGCATTTGTATGCAAAACTTCTTCCACATTTACAACATCTTTTCACCACTCGGTATATTTTTGCTTTTGGACCTTGACTTTGATTGCTTGGGTGTGAGGTAGTTGACGATGGTATGAACAGTTTCAATGTTTTCTTTGTGTCATGTTTTTTTTCATGGTGTGTAAGTAATAAATTAACACTTTTAAAATATATGCCACACATCCAACATGGATATACACATTTAGCAATATTATGGGTTTTAAAGTGATGATGTATTTTATAACTTTCAATCAAATTGCTCTGGCAAACTTCGCATCTATACATAATAAAAGGTTTAGATTTTGTATTGTGACCATTTATATGAGTCACGATATCATCTTCCTTAAAACAGGCTACAAAACAAACTGGACACTTGAACACCTTTTTAAAGTGTTTTTCTTTAAAATGTTGTTCAAAGTAAGTTGGGTGGAAAAGTTCACAACTAACCACAGGACATTGTAGTCTTGCAGTAGCCCTCATCATTCGAAAACCTTCGCAGTCATGATTGTATGGATAATCTACATTTTTACATGTTAAAAGCTTACCACATTCTGGGCAAACATATGGAGGTTCTTTTAAATGTAATCGCATGTGTGCTTTCATACCACATAATGTTGGCAATGTAAACAAGCATATAGGACATGTATGCACATCACCTGTCAATTGCATATAATGTGCAGCTCTATCTTGGTACATGATTCCACATTTTTGTTGAATATTGTTTTTACATTCCAAACATATGCTATTACTATGCTTACTTTTCTGAACTGTAGTAGAACTATTTAGTGTGCTTTTGTATGGCAAAGGTTCTACAGACAAGTCAGCTACATTGATTGTGGCTGTTTTAACAGTATGTGACCTGATATGGGAGAGTAAGTTGCACCTGTTATAGTATATATTTGTTTGCCCACAGGGTTGACATGTAAATGTTATGACCATTGATTTTCGACAGATATGGTAGTTGTAACTGGATTCAAAAATAAATCTGGAAGAAAATTTATAAACAATAATTTATTTGGTATAGAAATAATTTATAGTCAAAATTGTGTGCACTATAAATCTTAATTTAATTGCCTATCTAATTAGAGTAATAAGAATACAGTTTTATTACTCTAATTAAATTTTCTTTCAAATTTTGATGAGTGAGCGGTTAGGGTGCTGTTCCAGGTCCCAGGTTCGATCCCGGCAGGGTCAATTTGAAATGAACTTTTCAAATTTGGTTCTGGTCTGGATTTGGAAAGTAGTGGCAGGGCACCCTGCGTTTCGCAGTCATTTGGGCAGCACGTCAGGCAGCAGTAACCACCCTCTTACAGATGACCACATTGAAATACACATGTGCTGTGGTGAGTGAGTAAGGGATGCCAGAGCCCATTTCCTTAATCCTTCTCAAACCCTCATCCTTAATCCTATTGATGTAGTTGGCAGCGCACTTGCAGCACCTGTGGCATTGCTTGTGTTATAGGCGACGGTAGTCACCTACCATCAAGTGGACCGTCAGTTTGTCTGCCAACCTTAACGTTAAGAAAATAAAAATATTAATTCTCATTTGATCTGTAAGGATTTCTGACAGAAACTTAATTCTTCCATTAAGCAGATAAAATAAATAAAAAATCATAACAGGTAATTACAATGATTTTACAATAAATAAAGCTCGCTACATTCTACTCTTCGGGGTGTGCAAATATTTTGTTTAATTTATTGTCAATTTCTAAGCCTAAGAATATTGTTATGTAAATTTTTATATAGTTTGATTTTGATAATATATGTCCAGATATGGTTTAGCACATACACTTTGGCTAAAATGCATGACATTTGTTTTAAGCAAATTAATTTAGAAATTGTTTTTATTTAACCAATATATAACTTTTCTCAAAGCAATGTTAATGTCATCATTATAGGTATCATTGTCATTGCACGTTATTGTCAGTGTTCATTGCAAAGACACATGATGATCAACAGTTCTTGATAGCATCAATTTACACTATAAATAATAATGGTACCAAAAAACTACCCTGTGGGATGCCATATTAATATGTTCCTTAGATATAAATATTTCTTGTGTTTTAATTAACAGCCTATAGCTGTATATAGTTACACACAAGCAATGTTGTTATTATAAATATGTAGGTACTTAATGCAACAGAAATAACTTAGAACCTATATAAGTGTAGGTAACTAAATAGGGTTTTGTTCAAAAGGAAGTGATGCATTTTGTGATCACACTTGTTTCAAATAAATTGAACGTGGATTCTTCATGAGAATTTTCTGCATTCAATTTTATAGATTTTAAGGAAAATAAAAGCAATAAGTATGAATTACTTACTCGTCACTACATTCTTTACATTTGTATATTTTATGGCCATTTGTTGGTATTGGTATAACATAGTTTGGCATGATCCTAGAAAATATAATATTCAGGAGGTCTCGTTTTGCAGTTCCGTTATCCATTTCTTAATACATGAGCGTGTAAATGTAAAAGTTTTTATTCATGAAGCTGCTGGAAAAAAACAAATAAAAATACTTTTACTTAAAAGAAATTTTGTATATGGCAATACCAAAACTAGTTGTCATTGTATCGAAATCAATGTCCGTGAGGAAAATTTTACTTGTGAAACTAAAGGTTATGTTACTAAAGGAATATTTTTTGATAAATATTTAACTAATTAGCTTTACCTTTGAATAGCCAACTGGTTGTAGTGTGTTTACTTTTAAAAAAATAGTTACATTATCTTCTATCTCACACGACACTTGCTTCGCCCACAATCAGATTATATAGTGTCGTAGCTATAGCTTGTAGTTTAGTACTGACATAGATTAGATAGAATTGAAGTACTTGATTGAATTGAATGATGAATCAGTGACTATTAATGTCTATGGTGCCTTTATATTTGTATTACCATTTAAAAAAAGATTGAAATGTTGTTATAGCACAAAAATTAAAAAAGCAAATTTAAGTACTATAAATGTATTTTTTATATTTTTTCTGTGTCTAAATATAAAGAGTGTGTTTAAAAATTGCAATTATTACTTTTAATATTAAATATTCTATTTTGCAAATTGATCAGGAATTTGCAAAATAGAAGCTTTTTTCAACGAATAAAACAGGGAATAATTCAGTTAAAAACAGTTCAAAGCATACTATATTTAACTTTAATTATTTCATTTGAGCATGAGTTTTATATTGTCTACTAGTGAAACTAGTTTGTTTATTTTTTTTAGTATTTCTTATCACATTTTGGTAAATTTTCTTGTTTAACAAAGAAATTTGCATCTCTTTTCTCTTTTTTATAAGTTTGACACAATTGTACATACCTTTGTATTCTTTGCACGTTATTGCAGACAGACATTCTACATTCGGCGGCAGCGAATGTAGAATGTAAAACACTCGGCGGTAATATATTAATATAAATCGATGAAATCGAAAAGTGGAGTGTGACGCAAATATTTTTATTTTGGTAGTATAATAATCAATGAAATTCCACATACTACCTAAATGCTATAGATATTAACGGTGTAGGATTAATGGGATAGATATTAACAGGAAAAATTAAAAAGCATATTTAATTTTATTGTAAGCATTCTTACGGTTATGTTATCATATAAAGAGTTTTCTTATACTTTACAAAGTAATTCTAAATACATAAAAGTTAATATAATTTGACACCCCCCCATACATTTATGGTGATTTTTATAGAATCGTATAAATTTTATTTGCAACAAAGTAGGTATGTAAAATTTATTCTATGCAAAAAAAAAATGGTGTTTTATCAGAACCTATTGCATTTTATCACAAAAGCAAATAGGTATAAAACTTTATAATACGAGTATACTTAAAGATTTTAAAATAGGTAGGTTATTAAATTATAGTTATTATGTTGATACTTGAGAGGGATGAATAGAGTCTATAGCTGTTGTACCCAATTTGTACAGACTATACTGTACAAATCGGGTAACCGACACTTTTTTATAATTGTGAAAACTTTACAAATAAACAGTTATAGTACGGTCATTCTATGAATGCGTTTTTGAAATTTCTTTATGTCCATTGCATAAAGTTCATTTCCGATTAAAAGATACAAAAAATGTATGGAATTGACACCTGTCAGAACAGCACTCTTATAATGGCCGGAGTATAGTATTTGTTACCTACAAAATATAAAAAAAAATCTATGTTATATTTTCTTTCGTTCGAATTAAGTCGTTATTTATAAATTAACAGATGTTAAACGCCTGTAATTTTTTTTTAATAGTAGGTAAGTACTGTTACCTATTTTCCCCCACTGATTGTGGAGGAATTAAAAACAATTAAAAAAATATAACTAAGATAAAATAAAAAGAAAGGCTGAAGGGTTATACGACTTAATGAATTTAAATAAAACAAAATAAAATACAAATTATTAAAAAATTGCAATTAAAATAAAAAAAATAAAAATACAATTTAGGGTAAAAAATATAAAATAATACAAAATAAAACAGGGTCTTCGTCTCCAGACCAGTTGAGTCCTACCGCCGTCGAAAATCTCAATTTAAAAATAAAAGAAATCTATTGGAGTAATGAAAACTAAGGTTAAACGACCTATCCGTGAGTGGTAAGTTATCGAGTCCGGTCTATAGGAAAAAATAGGGAAGGAACAGCACGTATCTGATGGTGGAGCTGGATGCACGTAGGGAGCGAGGTCTTCACCCGACGACCTCGGAGACGCTCGACCTGCAGGCGGCAAAGCAGGCCTCGACTGGACGCGGAGACACGGGGAGTCGACTCCACCAACCCCGAACTGACTGATGGACAACCGATCAGGAGACCTCGGACACCCGAACCGAATATCCCTACAGGACTGCCATTCATTAAACCCTTTTCTGTACATCGCTTCAGGACACCCCGATTTAATTCGGGGCGACGACGATCAAATGATTAATTAGATTTATCGGCCTAAATAAAACTTTGGACAACAACACACGAAAAAATTGAAATTAAATTTATTTGAACTAATTTAAAACGTGCTTCTTTGACGACCCTCTCTTGGTGAAAAAAAAAAAAACCCTCTGTTCTGACCCTTTGGTTAGCCGGGCTCGACATTACGTCCCCGCCACAGACCTACAGTTCGTGAGACGCAGCTCGTTGGGCATTTAAACCTTCTGTTAGCTGATTGGATATTGAAATTTATTAAATATAAATTGGCCCCTACGATTGGCGTGTAGAAAAACATTGCAGAAAAATCAACATAGTAGCTATAAGAAATGTTTAATGTAACAGTATGTACTTAAGACTGTAAATATTTTTTCAAAAAACAATTTGTATACGTTGTACCTACTTATGTTATCGAGATAAAAAAAAACCGTTTTTAGAATATTTGTCTGTACGTTTGTGCCCGCTAACCTCAGAAACGGCTTAACCGATTTGAATGCGGTTTTCACTGGTTGATGTATTGTAGTTTCTCGTAACATTTAAGTGTTTGTTTCATTCCAATCAGTTTACAAACAAAAAAGTTACGCCCTATACCGAATATCACGCGTGCGAATTTGCAGGCTCAGCTAGTATCTTATTAGTATATTATTATTCACATCTTAAAAGAACCTTATTTTTATACCAAATAAAAAGAACCATAAAATTTTTCTCTTTATATTTATGTTAATATGCACATATTACTTTCTTTAACAAAACAAACACATTTTCTACACCATTATTATAATGGTGTAGAAAATGTGTTTGTAAATGTGTTTGTAAAAATGTGTTGTTTTAATACATATAAGTGGAACATAAAAAATTTTTTATCTTCCCTACACATAACTTCCATCACCAAATCTTTTTTTACAATTTTAAATCGATATATTTATGTCAACCAAAGACGGCAACGGCAACATTAGTATATTGGTACTATACTAATGTTATAGTACTATTGGTACTATAATCGTAGCACACACTGCGTTTCGCAGTCATACAAATAAAGGCAGCCCGTCTGGCAGTAGTAAAGGCTGATTTTCATTGATCCAGTAGCTGGATCCAGCATCACTGCACTGGCACTGGATCGCGCCGTTTACATTTAATCCAGTAGACATTCTTATTTTGTTGAGGTGACAACAAGTTTGTAGCAAAAATGAGTGGTTCGCGACAGATGGCGACTGGTGCCAGCGGGTTTACACGAATCCAGTGCCGCTGGCACGGGGTGCGCGGCGTGCGGGGGGTGCACACTGGATTGAAAAATAGGTTTATTATGATCATTCTGATCCAGTGCTGGATACTGGACGCTGTATTGGATTGAAATATGTTTACACTAATCCAGTGGCAATCCAGCGCTGGAATCCAGTGACGCTGGATCCAACTACTGAATCAATGAAAATCAGCCTTAGATAATTCCTAATCGACAGCGCACTTGCAGCAGCTGTGGCCATGCTGTGGCGTTGCTTGTGTCAATAGGCAACGGTAGTCATCTATCATCAAATGGACCGTCAGCTGTTCTGATGACCTTTACTAACTAAATGTTATAATAGTAAAATAAGAAAGTTATTGAGTCCTAGAAAATTTCTGTGAATTGTATACAAGCTGTCCCAAAATTCAACCGTAAGCGGACACCAGGCAGTGGGACAAGTTAATGACTAACTAGGGAAAAAAGGATTCTTTTTTTGTAGTTATAATACCTATAAAAAAAAACTTTGAAATTTGACACTCTACGATATTTTAAGGTACCATGACTTAAAATTTGCAAATATCACATTTATTTCTTTGTATTAGCAATCTAGGTAGCATTGCTGTTCATAACAGTCCCAAATAAAACAAGAATACATGTAGTTTTAATACTACAAGTATTCTCGTTGTATAATCTACAGGTAATGGTGTAATCTATCTCACTCGACATCGAAAATCCACTGAGGACGTTTGTCTTCCTGAATCAACCTGTTTTTGGGCACACAATAACGTGGCTAAATAATTATGTTGAGAAATAAATATTCACATTATTATTTTTGCTTAATGTCACTAGAGGATTATTTTAGTTTTAAAATCTTGAATAGTTAGTTGTGCTAACTTCTATAATAACTTCCCACAGCAGTGTTGATACATTTTTTTACACCGTGACGTGAAAGTTGAATAAAAGTTAAAACGTTCTAAAATTGCAAGAAAAAAAAATAATTTAATTTTTGTATTAAAACTACACAGGTATTCTCTTTTTATTTGGAACTGTTATAAACAGCTCATACAAAAAAAACTACAGTGATATTGGCAAATCTGTATTCATAGTACCGAAAAATATTGTAAAAAGTGTCAAATATCAATTTTTTTAAAATATTATAACTAAGAAAAATAGTCCGATTTTTTAAAATAATTTTGCCCTGGGTAGTCATTAACTTGTCCACTCCCTGTTGCCCGCTTACGGTTGAATTTTATACAGCTTGTAGTTATAAGAAAAAAGTCTCAGATACTTATATAAGTTACTCTATGGAGGTTAGTATATTAGTTCTAAAACTTATTATCTTTATATTATTATCTGTTACTTGTCATATATATTTTTTTACTTTACAAGATAGTATGTCAAAAACGGTATATTGTTTTAAATATATTTAGCCGATTTAAATCCAGAAAAAATACCCAGATGACTTATAATAATTCTGTTCTTATTGGTAATTGGAGCGAAGAGAGACTTAAAAACGACGTAAGTTATTTGCTCGTATTTGAATCTAGTTATACGGTTAATTTGATGAAGAATGTATAATTAAATGTAAATTCAAATGTAAATGTAATTCCAAGAATGTATTGAATTTGAAGTTGTTACTGCGTTTTCACAATGGTGTCGGAAATAAGAAATTTACACGATGAAATTAGGTTTTGATGATTGTTGCAGCGTGTCTGTCAGTTACAGTTGGTGAGGCTGTACACTATTAATATATACACTATTTACTATATTATCTCATCGACTGAAACACATGGCTTTTACTATGGCTTTACTATGGCTTTTTCGCGTGCCTTTATAAGTTTGTGAACGCACTGCATTGCGAAATGCTACGCTATAAGGCCACAGGTAACAAAATGAAAATCGACAGTAACAAGCATGCGTGTCCACGCATATACTGATGTTTAGTACTGATTTTATTACTAAATATTTCTTTGATATCATGAAACTGCTCGTAAATATTGCGCAGAAAGAGATTTACTCGTATTGACTAGAAGCCAGTTACAGTTTTGTAGATTTATTTCTATTAGGTATACTGTCCGGTTAGAGTAAATAAAAGAGTGCCCATATCTTTGTTAATTTAAAAGTTAATTTTAATTGAAAAATATATTTACGAAGCAAATACAGGTGGAATTTTTTCAACAACACCTGTTGGGAAAGTACTCTAAATACTGGTAAATTAAATGAAAGGAAAACCATGAAATCTATACACTTATAAATTCAATGGTCTTTGACAAATTAACAATTATCCTTTACATATATAATTTATTAATTAAAATTATTGGATGGTTTTCCTTTCATTTGTTATAGAAGTATAGAGAACAGAGATTTGATTTTAACCAGTGTGGCCAGAGTATTTACAAAAAATCGTTGAATGCAGTTTTTCTTATTTTTTTTTTAAATATCGGAACGTTTCCTTTGAGTAAAATTTAAACCTGAATATCTTCAGTAGATATTCAGGTACTTTATTCTATTAACTTCGATATGTAAATAATATCGAAGTTAATATCTATTAGCATTTATTCTTTAAAATCACAATTAAATTTACAAAATTAAAATTTACTGCGTTGGTTTTTGTCATTTACGCTTTTATTTTATTGTACCTAAATAAAAGCGTTAATGTAACTTATAAAATAATAAGTTTTAAATTTCTTTTATTCACTCATAGTTCGACCGATTCTCGAAGTTCAAAATTAAGTTTTATACGTATGCTAAAAGCTACTTAAGAGCGTGCAGCGCGATCGAAAATCTTCGAGTTGGAGTAGCGGTGACGGAACGCACACAAAAATAACTTTACAGATTAGGCTCAACACAGAGTAAAACATATTTTTACTAATTTTTCTTTAGGAAAAATTAATGTAATAAATGATAATAGAATGTAATATATGTAAATAATAATTAGTTATTATTATAATATAACGTAATATTCAGCTGATCACTGTTTTGTTTTGTTCATTTCTTATAAATAATTTTACCTATGTATACTTACCTGCATATCTGGAAAAGAATAAATAAAGTATGAAAGAAGAAATGAAAAACTGCAAAAAATAATAAAAAGTTTTTATTATTAAATTTGTGATGTTTGGTTGTCGTGGCATTATCGTTATTTGTTAATTGTCGTTTATTTTTGACCTTATCTTTCGAGTGCTTTCAATATATAATCAGGCTCCATAATTGCCATTTTTCTATCCAGTCTTTTTTCGTATGAAATATTTACGTATTGAATTTTTCCACTGTCTTGATTATCCGAGGATGTTTGAATTTCTGCTATTGGTAGCCTGAAATAAAATTAAACACTAAAAACGACAGAGAGCAAATTGTAAACACCGTTAGTTTATAATAAACATAACTGACGAATATTATGAAAGGAACATTGAATTTAAAATAAAACGCTTAAAAGTTGATAGTTTATAACCTCTCCGTTCCGATATTGTCTACGAACATGCACTGTTCAGTACTTGGGCCTATCAATGAACAGTTTTACAAATTTACTGCGCGGTTTCAGTTTACAGTTTCGTTATAAACGGCTGTTATCAAAAGCAAAAAACCTAATCTAACCTAACCAATAAATGTTTGATTAGCTAAGAAACCTATTTGGTGACCAAGCACTAGACTAGGTCAACCAAAAAAAGTTGCTGACCAAATAAATATTTTGCTGAAAAAATATATATTCCTATTACAAACTAACATATGCAATGTTACCGGATAATAGCCTAATTGACAAAATTTGGAAATTAGTTTAAAACTATGGCTTAGCATCTATTTCACCCCAAAAAAATATTATTTTAAGAAAAATAGGTATTTTGAGTTTTTAGAAATGAACTTGAAATTGACCGCGAAAAAGGCCAAGACTGTCATGGCGTCTTGAATGACGTCACACCTCGCGAAACAGCCGTGTTTGTTTATGACAGTCAATTGTGTTTTTTAATAAATAATGAATTCCTCGTATTATAAATACTGTATAGTGCCCCAATATAAAAGTTCAACGATAAAAACGCCAAACAAATTATTCATATACGTTCCAAACAATAAACAATAAACAATAACAAATTGATGAAGTTAAGGTTATTACAGCTCTCAACAGCCACTATCAATACCTCGTTGTGAATCTTCAATGCCAGAGATCTAGATTCACAACAAAGAGATTCGAAGAGCACTACGGAGTCTTGACGTGAACAAAGCTAGTGGACCTGATGGCATACCTGCAAGGGTCCTGAAGGAATGTGGTCCTGAATTGTCTCCTCTACTTACACACTTGTACCATCTCTCTCTCAGGACGAATACCGTGCCGGCATTTTGGAAGCTTGCCAATGTTCAACCAGTGCCTAAAAAGGGTAACCGTGCCAACCCCTGTAATTATCGACCAATCGCCATCACTTCTGTACTCTGTAAGGTTATGGAGAGAGTACTGAATAGTAAGCTGCTGACATATCTTGAAGTTAAAGACCTGCTCAGTGATCGCCAATATGGATTTCGCCAGGGACGTTCAACCGGAGGTCTTCTTGTATATGTCACGCAATACTGGAGTGAAGCCATCGAGAAACATGGCGAGGCTCTCGCTGTGTCACTCGACATATCGAAGGTCTTTGAGAGGGTTTGGCATGCACGTTTACTTGGCAAGCTTCCTACATACGGCATCCCCTCCGGTCTCTTTGTAGCTGGATTTCTGATTTCCTGAATGAACGGTCAATTCGAGTAGTCATTGATGGCTGCTCCTAGGACCTCATGGCAATTGATGCCGGTATTCCTCAGGGATCTGTTCTCTCTGCAACTCTTTTCCTGCTTCATATTAATGACTTACTTCTTCCAGGAGTAGTTGTATATGCAGATGACAATACGGTCATAGAGAGATATTTGTCCAGGATTCGTTGGGGGGCAATGGTTGAGCGAATTAACTGAACCTTAAATCTTGTATGCCAATGGGGTGACAAGAATCTGGCTGATTTTAACGCCACCAAAACGCAAGCGTATTTGGTCTCTGCAAAAAGGAGCCCTTTCGACTTGGCTCCAACTTTCCGATGTGCATCCGTACCTGTGGCCAATGATCTTGAGCTTCTTGGTATGAAGTTGTGCTCAAATCTCAACTTCGGTAATTCTATCGAGTCCAAAGCCCAAACAGCGGCCAAAAAGTTGGGCATCCCAAATAGAGTGAAGCGATGCTTCACACTTGGACAGCTCCTCTCTTTATACAAGGCACAAGCCCGATCTTGCATGGAGTATTGCTGTCACCTTTGGGATGGCCCATCAAAATACCAACTTGCCGCACTCGACTCGGTGGATCGCAGAGCTAGGAGGCCCATTGGCGATGATACACTAATAAGAACTAAGCTGCAGAGCCTAGCACATAGACGCAAAGTTGCCTGTGTATTCTATAAGATGTACTTCGAAGAGTGTGCTCGAGAGCTGCATGAGATCATACTGCCTTCCCCTTTCTTCTATCGGACATACAGACGTACGGCTGGTTACCATCCTCACCTTGTCGAAATCCCTCTAATTCGGACCAAGCGCTTTAAAACATCTTTTGTGATGCGCACTGCTAAGGATTGGAACTCCCTGCCGGCGTCTGTATTTCCGAGCTCATATAATCCAAATCTTTTCAAGGTTCGAGTGAATGGGCATCTTCTGGGTGAGCTCGCTCCATCGTCGGCCTCATCCTTCCTACATGGATAGATGCTGGTCAAGAGCAAACTCATCTTTAATAAAAAAATAAAAATAAATAAAACTTTGTATTCGCTTACCTCAAAGTCAGCGGTTTTGAGTCAATGTCAAATTAGAAAATAAACGTAATCACCATTTATTAATATTGTCAAGTTAAGTTTTTACTATTGTATTAAAGAAATTCATCGTGTGATTTGGTAAAATAGCTTGAAATTTACCAACGCGCCACCATTTATTTGTAATTTAACAGGTGAAGTTGAATAAATACAGATATAAACAAACAATTTTTTTACATTTTCTTGGCTTCTCAGCTCAATATTACAACATATTTTATATTGATAATACTTTTTTTTTATTTAGAACAAACTTTAAAGTAAGAATACTTTCAAAAAGTAAATCTTTAAATGTTTTAAAAAATTTAAGTTGTAAAAGCATTCTAGTCACAAAAGTTATAAGATTGTGTCGACAAGTGTCGACGTGTATTTAACAACATGGTGGAACACATTTTTTGTTTCCACCGGTTCTCAAATTTTTATATAAAATACCATTTTCCATGGCGCTCATCAATGAGGGTTTGGCTCAGTTCATATCAGTTGTACCTAGCATATGGTTAAATGAAAATTCTGTCCAGTTTTGGTCAAGGGCAAGAAAAACCGGCGATCTTGAGACGGCTGATTCCACAGTAGGTAAATGCCACTCTCTGACTGGTAACTGCTAATTAAGTAAGACTTTCTTTGTTCTTCACATAATACTTAGATAGAAGTTTTACCATTGCGGAATTCCGATGAACAATAGTCGGTGTTCACTGCAAAAAATTGTCCAAGCATAACGGCGTCAATTTTGGGCAATATACTGCTGTTTGTTTTGTTAAATCCTGATTCCATAGCGAATTATACCTGTCTTTCAAGATTAAACTAAAAACGAACTGTATTAATTTAACAATAATTGCTGAAAACTCGAAATAACCTGTTCACTTTATACGAAAATGACAGCCACAACGTGGTATTTCGCGAGGTGTGACGTCACGCTTCCATGCGCTTCTCTGATTGGTGTTTAATGTCACATAATTAAACGCCTCATTTTGTCGATTTTATTTTCCAAAAATATTATTAATCTTTTATTATTTTAATAGAAAAGTTGTTTTTTGTTTACTAATTATCATGGTTAATCATTAGAAACTCTAAGCTATCCGATTTATTCTCAGTGGAAACAAGCCTGTTGTATACACCTCTGTTTGAGACATTAAATAGATAGGTAGGTATTTACCTGTATGCATTTGCATGTTCTGCGTTCGCACTACTCTGTACGGAATTCGACTCAACTGCAATATTTTATTTTGCATGTCCAGATTTTCTTATTTGCCTGAAAGTGAAACCAATGACATGATTAATTTAGCCATATTTAAGTATGCAAATTAGAAAAAAAAAAAACAGACAATTGCGTTCTCCGATAAAAATACTTCCAAATAGAAGTCTACTTACCACATTATAGCAGCATTCTTAGGATAATTTTTTTATTTAGTCACTTAGATAATGATTCTTTTTCTGGTTACCCATCCTTCACTTCCAAAAAACACTTAAACATGTGTAAAATGTAAATACAAAATTTATAACACAGCTGACTTGACATTGACCTCATGACGTCATGTCATACGACAAATAAGTGCGCCTAGTGATTTTATTAGAGCAATTTTTTTTGTTTGGAAAACCATCAGGCGTTTGGGTTAAATATTGAAAAGTCTTAATATTTTCATATTTATAATTTTATAATGAATATTAAGAAGGGGGGGATCTGCGGAATATCAATACAAACATTTTCATGTGAGAATTAGTGCTTCATGCGTAAAATTTAAGAAGTATTCGTAGAAATAAATTTTTAGAAGTCGTTCTGTTTATGTATTTTTTATTAATTTTAAATGTATTTGTTTCAAATTTCAACAAGGCGGTGACCTTGTGCAAGGATCAGACTAACCTACAATAGTTACTTTAATGTATTTAACTAATTCAGCGCATAGTACTAGTCACTTAAAAATGAGTAAATTTCCAGAATTTTGTGCAGTATCCTCTTAAGTGTGAAGCCATTTTATATAATAATACTAACATATTTTAAAACTTCTAGTATGAATTTAAAATCTTTCTTCGCAAACGTGATCGGCGCGAGTTGTTGTTGCAAAGGTCTAGGACTTTGTTCAGCAATTTATTAATGGAGGTACGCAATTGTTTTAAACTTTTCACCTTCAAACTTTGTTCGGGCAAACCCCAACTCGACCTACCTCGCTAGCTCTGACCCTTTTGCTTTTATTTTAATACTTTAGGCTATTGGTCGAGAGTAGTAAGCTTTTTGACTCAAACCTCTCGGGTATGATTCCTGATATGAAATTACGAAAATGAACGTTTTAAAGACTGCCTAGGTTCGAGAACTGGAAACTTAAGGTCGTTTATTGTGGTTTCGATTTTAGAAACTAGGGGAACTCAATGAAGTCATGGTTCACGCTAAAATTGACGGTCCACTTGTTCGTGGTTGGCCACGGTCTTCTATAAACACAGGCAACGTCAGGAGGAAGCAAGTGATAGAATAAAGGAACAGAAACATGAAGGAAATAAATAGGATTGTGAGTCCTGTAACTTCTTACTCATAAAATAAAACATAAATAGCCCACGTGCCATTATTCAACTATGGTCCGTAATGGGCTCGCGAGACAGGTTACACAATTGACTGCTGAATACAGTGTATACCTACCTTAAGAAGTTTATGTTTTCTTAGTGACGGTTTTATTCATCATCTTACGATTTTCGTTGCATGATAGTCGATTCTATCATTAAATTTTTACTTAACTTATTTCTTATTTGTTAGCTTATTTATATGTGGCCATAAAAATATCATAAATATATATTATTTTTTGCATAGAGACCTCTGGCTATTAGCGGCACTTTTGTGCTATTTGGTTACAACGTCCAGGTCGTCGCCTCCGATATGCCAGGTTCGTAGTAATAAGAATCTAGTAAGTTAATAAACGTAGAATCTAATGCGTTGTTTTAAATTATCATGTCATGTAGGTAATTAACTAATATTAGTATTATACCATTACCTAAACCGTGCGGTCGCGGTTCTGCTTGATAGGAATTTATTTTTGGCGGATTGTTTCATCTATGCGTACAACTCCATATGGGTACCTACTAGTATTTACCCATAAGATATGTGTAACAAAAAAAAATTCCTTTGTCCAGACTGAAGTGCTGTAAGGGTTTTTTGTTTTTCTTGTTTCATAACACTAATCTCTTTATAGTTGGCATAATCTCTTAATAGTCCAATTCTCGAGGAAGGTTACAGGCTAAGGCTACGCGCTACGACTTTTAAGAAAATATATTAAAAAGAACGCTAAGCGATGACAAGTGCGAGGTATAGCGCGAGCGAGTTCCCGACGAAAGCCATGCGTTACCGTGAGAGAGATGACATAGAGAATCAGTTAATTCTAAATTACCTATTGCTATTTTAAGCGTCGGTGGTGCAGTGGGAAAGACTCGGCCTATCAGTCCGTGTTCGATCCCTTTTTCTAACAACTTAAGTGCATTTACTGACTGCTCTCAAACGGCGAAGGAAAAAATCTCGAGGAAACCTGTATACGTCAAAGAAGAAATTCTAAGGCGCATGTGAAGTCCACGAACCCGCACTGGGCCAGCTTGACGGACCATATAGCCCATACGTCCTTGTTGAGAGGGTAGGCCTGTGCCTCTGCAGTGGGGACACATAATAGGGTGTTGTTGATGATGATGATTGTTATTTTATCAAGAGAAAGGGCACTTTATGTTAGGTAGCTGTACTTTCGTCAATAAACACAAATAAGAAAAGGAGTATGGAACAAAATCAGTGGATATTAGGGGGAATAGGCTCCGGAATTTTATATACTCTCGCATCGGAACACGAGAGCACACGGGCTGTTATTTCACAGTGGATTTTCTCTAAGGGGTGATTACTGTCGCAAGAATGTATAGCAAGGCAGTATGCCATGCCACCAATCTATTTACTATTATACTACTCTTACTGTTTACTATGTCTGGGAAAATAACGTTTTTTTGGAGGTGGTGAATTAATCTCCATGTTCAGAATATTGTCAACTAAATAATGGAATAGTTACACATTTTGGTGTACATATACGTACCGTGTAAGTATGTTAAAATGTAACTCGACTTTACTTTTAATATAAAACAAGACAGAGCTTGGTAGAAGTCTGTCTTTGATTTTCAACATTGGCCCTTTTTCGCGGGAGTGCGACATCCTACACTCCTTAAAATTAATTAAGTTATATTTAAACCTACACCTAACGCCATCTATCGGTTTCTGCTATCAATTTATTTTATATTTAACAGTATAATGGTTACAAACATATTATGTAACTATATATATTTATTTATATAATTATATGGTACATATTTGGTAATATTTACATAATTATATATTAATTTAAAATGTATTATTAATATTTACAATATATATTTTTTAAATATTTCTTCATTATTATTTTATTTTATTATTAAAGTTCCTATGAATTTGTTAGTTCAGAACAAAAGCGCCGATAAGAAACACGGTCTCGCATTATCAAGTCTGGTAAGTGATCGTCAAGTGGACTACATACAGAACATTAGCGATGGATGTCAAATGACTTTGTCACCAATTACGACGCCATGTTGCCGGAACACATTTGTCATACTCAGGTTTCGTATTTTTAATTTAAATTTAACAAGTTATATATTCTACTGTCGCGTCCTGTTCACTCAAGGAAACATAAAGGCAGCAACATACTGGTGAACTACAGAAATGAATTTTTACATTTTAATATCACTCATTTATACTTGTTATTACTACGACATTATTTAAAGGCATTTTTTTAACATAAGGGCAGCAACATACTAGTAAAATCTAATGAAGACAAAAATGAACTTTTTAATTATAACATAATTCAAATTCAAACGATTTATTTGCCTGTACATGTATAACCAGATCTTACAATAGTAATACTAAGAAGAATAAAAAATTAAGAAAATAATAAAAAATTAAGAAAAAAGGAAAGTAAGAATCATATTTAAAATAATCTTCAATCAATTAATTAATAGTTACAAACAAAAAAATAAATAAATCTAAAATATAAAATGTAAAAGTCAGTAAAAATAAAATTTATTTTAAATTGAGGTAATCATTCACATTATAAAAACATTTATCAATTTTATTTATACTTTTTATTACTTCGACATTATTTAAAGGTATTTTTAAAACATAAGAGCAACAACATGCTATTGAAATCTAATCAGGACAGAAATGAACAATTAAATTTTTTATCACTTATTTATGCTCGTTAAATTATTACAGACATTATTTAAAAGTATTTTTTTAAACATAAAGGCAGCAACATACTAGTGAAATCCAATCAAGGCAGAAGTGAATATTAAACTTTTTTTTATCACTCATTTATATTCCATAAATTATTACTTCACCATCATGCTGGTGAAATCTAATCAAGCCAGAAATGAACTTTTAAATTTTAATTTCACTTATTATTTACTTTGATCTTACTTAAAGGTATTTTATTTACCAATTAATTTATGATATTTCTAAATTAATGACATCAGGATTATAGGGATACACTTCATACATTAATAAAAGTAATGATTAATTTATGAGATTAGTTCCAACAAAGTTTGTTATAGCGATTAGTAATAAAAATAAATAAATAATAAAATAAAATAAATCTTTATTTGCGCGAACACATGATTACAGGATTTTAATTTGTATACAGCAGTTACAGTACAAAGTATGTTCTACCCGCTAAGGGCATGCAAATATTTGTGTTTAATTTTTTGTAAACTATATTAATATTAATAAAGGAATTAATGTTTCTTATTATAAAATTCTTTAACATCATAATAACAACAATCTAATAACCATTTTGTTAATGTTCTTTTAAATTTAGGATCCGGCAATTCTTTTATATTATTAGGTAGTTTATTGTATGTTTTAATTGCCATAACATAAACATTTCTATTAAATAGTTCTAATCTACATTTTGGTCTTTGCAATAAATTACCTTGCCTAGTTATTTCGGTTCCTATTTCGTTATTTTCGACAAAACAGTTCGGATATTTTCTAACAAATATACACAACGTCTTTATATACAAGCAAGGCAAGGGAACTATATGTAACTTTTTAAATAGTGGCACACAACTCTCCATAAAGCCCACGCGACATATTGCTCTGATGCATTTTTTTTGGGCCCTAAAAGCTCTTATTATTTCGACAGAGTTACCCCACACTAATAAACCGTATGTCAAAATCGAAGAAACGTAGCCATGATAAGCAGTGATTGCTGCTTCAATAGACACAGTCAATCTTAACCGACGCGACGTAGTGCATAAACAAATCTGTCTACTTTATCACAGACCAGACCGACATCAGATTTCCAATTACAATGTTTATCTAGCATTACGCCTAAATATTTTATACTTTCTACTTCTTCAATAATTTTACCTTTGTCTATAACTTGAAGAGGTGTAGTAAATAAATGCTGTAGACTTTTGACCGTCACAAAATTGCTGATCTCTAATTGAAAGCCGTTCAAATTCTCCGATGAATTGCATGTTACTACAGTAAAATACTCACTGTGTTCCAATAGCTTGTTTACTGCCTAATGTGTATTAAGATGTTAATTATAATAATACCCAATCAACCTAAATAAATATTTTGGGATACGGAAATCATTTAAAATTAATTTTCATATTTCATATGAAATGTGATCGTAATATTTACAGTGCTGAAGATGAAAGTGTGCATGGGGAGAAAGTGAATTATGGCGATGAGTTTCTATTGAGAAGTGAAAATTATGGTGATCCAAAGGTCAGTGACTTTCTTGTGTACTTGTAAATAAATTATGCCGATCAACCTGATGGGCGATATTTGTAAATAATGAATAATTGTGTACACGAAATATTCCAATAAATTCGTAGTTGGGAATAACATTTAAGTTATCCATAGTCTCTTGAGAAAGTTTCTAAAATGGTTTAAGTAGATGGCTAAACCATTTTAGACACATCTAAAGATACCACCATGTGTACTTAACAGTTATTAATTTATTGAGCTACTAAGTCTGTTCAGCTAATTTTACTCAGTATAGAAATTTTACTCACTAATTTTACTCACTAACCACTTAGTATAGAAAGAAAGTATCCCTGCTACGCTCGTTACAAGGCTCCAATTTCTTCGTTTGCAGATTTAGAGCAGTACTAATAATATATGTATATGGATGTATATCTAGTCAGGTACAGTCGATTCCTCGAGTAAGTAAGAACATCAAAATACTAGGTGGAACAATTTGATTAAATTGAAGAGTGTTTCGAAGAAATTGCCTACGACCTCATTTTAGTTAGCGGTTAAGATCTGACTCCGAGATATCTTCTCGTCCAAAACAAAAGTCTTCGACCAATGTGTGTTGCCAGTGATGACATATGACGCTGAAACGTGGTCAGTAACTATGGCCTTCATAAGAAAGTTCAACGTTGCTCAACGAGCTATGGAGTGAGCTATACTCGGGGTTACACTGCGAGATCGAATCAGGAATGAGGAGATCACTAAAGGCCAAGGACCGGCAAGCGCAGCGTAGGCCGTTCACCGGCAAGGTGGACAGACGACCTAATAGGGGCATTGGGCCGACGCGGTGGATCCAGGCTGCTTCTGACCGGTCCTTTTGGAAAATTAGGGGTAGGCCTTTGTTCAGCAGTGGACGTTCTACGGCCGGTATGATGATGATAAGATCTAGACTACCTAGAGAGTATAAAGCAATACCTAGAGAGTATAAGCAGAATTATATCCGGTACTATTGGACTCCTATAGCTCTTAGCTCTATAGCTCTATGGACTAAATATGTCCACATTGTACAGAAAAAATATTTATTGACTAGGCTGATCCACTTTACGTGCGTTATATGGCCGACGCAATCCCGGGACCAGCAGATCGAATGCCTATACGGTTGAGTTCCACAAAAGATACCAATTGTCGTTGGTGTGTCATACCTCTCCTTCCGAGCGATCGCCTCGAGGGAATTGGAAGTCCCGTCAAGGTATATTGTGAAATATTATTAATGTACATATATCTTTATATTTAGTGTCAATACTAGGTAATGAAATAAAGAAAAACTTCTTCATTAACATTTGAATATTTTCTTATGAATATTATTATCATGTTTTTGAAATTTCGGAGTATAAAATTTTTGTATCATCCGCGCTATCGGAATGGCGGTTTTAAAACAGTTTGTGTTAGCATTAGTTATTCTATAAAGATGTGACGAATTCTCTTAATTTGTCTATATTATTTAAGATATGTACATTTGTACAATTTATAATATTTTGTCACGTTACGTATCGTGTTTGATATGATTGTAGCCAATAAGACTCAACATAAACTTGATAACATCATTGAGTTGATATGTTTCAAATTAAGTAATTTATATTTGTGTATTAAGTCATCTGTACACATTAAGTCATCTGTACACATCATAACACATTGCATTGTGTTATCAGTTGTGTTGAATTTATGTGTAATCTATGTTTTCAGACTGGTGCCAAACTTTTGGTAAAAAATTTAGTAGCTGATAAAAATTTGTGTGTTATGAACCAAAATTGGATGATGACATTTTTCGGACCGGTAAGTATGTAGGTACAGCCATGGCAATTGCAATTATATTAAACTGTCTTTATTGAGCATTTAATATTGCCATTAAAATAATACGGAATAGCACATTATTTAATAAAGGTTTGTAATTTACAGGAATGTGGAGTGACATGCCGCAACTACTTTGACATCCACAAGAGGTTTACCGCTGAAAATATTTTCACTCTAGTCAGTGATGTGGAAACTAAGAAAAGAGAATAAATTAATAATTATACAACATAATTTTACATTTCCTTTAAACTTTCGTTTTCCTAGCAACTTTAAATTCTTGTTTATGTACAAAGATTTTATGTATTTCGTTCTTTATTTAACGAAATTATATGAACAAATTTTTTAGAAAGTTTTCTTGCTTAAGCACTCACAAAAGATTGAATAAAAAGTTTACCCTGTGTAAAAATATTAAGTCGACAACTTTTCTCCTCGTATTCTAAGAGTGGGAAGTAAAACAACCCGTAAATTCATATTTATTGTATATCATGCTCAAATATAACAAGTTTTTTCTGCGATTATCTTTTTATAAGTTGTACAATAAAACAACGATCAACGCATTATTTACAATTTAGCAGGAGAACTTCAGTAGTGCTGGGCCACCGTGAGCTATTGTTTTGAGTGAGTATGGGTTACCCAATCCTTTTCTTCCTTTTTTTAAATTTATGTTAAGGTCTACAGACAGGCTGACGATCCACTTGTTAGTAGGTGGCTACCGTGGCCTATAATACAAGCAACATCTCTTGCTCACTCACCGAAACACAACAGCACACATGCTGTTATTTCACGGTGGTCTTCTTTAAGGGGGTGGTTACTGACGTCAGACGGGCTGCCCAACTGCGAAACGCAGTAGCCCTGCCATTACATCTATTTATTTATTTATTTATAATTTTAACAATTTAAAAAGAAAACTAAATATACATTAATATAATCTATAGCTAGCGGCCTGCAGTTTCGCACGAATACAATTTCTGCAAATTGTATGCATCACTCTTCAATAGTGAAAACCATATCAAATTCGTTGGGCGATTTACAAGAGATTAGCGGTAAAACAGACAGAAGCGGGCAGTAACTTTATGTTAAAATATGTAAGTATGTAAATATGGTGTCGACTGTCGGTATCTATACCATCAAGTGGACATTCGGCCTGCTTGCTCGCTAATTTCTGCCGTTCAGTATCCGCGGTCAGATCGGTTTGTTCTACATATAAAAAAAACCTTGTCAATGCAACTGTACTGTATACATATATTTTAGAGTTATTAAACAGTAGGGTTACGTGGAAATGGAACTATACAATTAGGAAAAAGTGGAATAAAATTTGTCTATTCCTACTAGTGGAAACACCTAATAGTAATAAGCGCTCAAGCTCCCTTGGACAGATTCTCAAGTGGACGGAATCTCAAGTGGACGGAAATAGTACCTGTATGAATATGTTTGCATGGTACTGCTTCATCAACAGCCTATTATATGTCCCCACTGAAGGGGCACAGATCTACCCTCTCAACAAGGGCTATATGGTCCACCTTATGCTATTGGTTATATGGGCTATAATGTGCAGGTTGGTGGACTTCATATGCGCCTTAGAATTTCATTTTTGGCGTATGCAGGTTTCCTCACTATATTTCACGGTTTGAAAGTATCAATGGGTTTTTTCTGAAAAGCACTTAAGTTTTAAAAAAAAAACCATTGGTACATGGCATGACCGAGGAACGAATTCGGACCTCTTGACATGATAGGCCATGTCTTTCCCACTGCGCCACTGCGTCTCAAAAAGCTTTATTCAAATTTAAAATAATATCATGTATTGTATATGTAAAGAGAGTAAAAATTTTCATTTAAATAAATACATTGAGAGTTTAATTTGAAAGCCGCATCGTTTGAAGAGATAAAAGGAACGGAGGAAATGTAAGATTGGATCTCCTTTCTGAACCTTTGACATATGGATAAAATATTGATTATTTTTTCTCCTGTCAACTTCAGAATTATTTGGAGTTAAAGTGTTTTTCTAACTGAATATTTTATTGTTACTTTTCTGCTGATTTTAGAGTAGGTAAATTAAAGTATATAAATATAAATTCATAAAGCAATACAATGTCGAAATTGGACGAAGATAAGGGTATCGTTTATAGCAATCGGGTTCGTTTGGGCAATTGGTATGAGGCTTCTCAATTGGAGGAGGTAGGCGTATTGCGGGCGTTGAACAAATGCGAACAATGTCGGCTAATGTTACTTTTATTGTATTCATAACTTTTCAGTACAAGCTAATGAAATTCCTTGAACAGATGAAGAAAGGGGATTTAATGTTAGCCAGATACCGTAAAATGACGGAAAATCTCGATGCACCCACGGTTTTAACTCAATCTTCAGGGAGTATTGGCTTCGGAGCCAAGATCTCTTTGTTTGCTCCTCACGTGCCAGGTAACCAGTAACTACACCATCAACAGTAACTCTTTCTTTTACAATCACAGTTCTGAAAATGTTTACGAGCCAGAATTTAAAGAAGCGCACTGCGGTAAACTTCTTTGCAGGTCTACAATACACCAGGTTGGTAATACCTATGTATGTATTTAAATCTATTTTGGGAAAATTTGACAAACAATTTAAAGAATACTATTATTTAAAGAATACAATTTAAGAGAAGTATAATGTATATACTTCTCTTATTATCCTCGAACAACGAAGAAATGGAACGGAGATGCTAGGCCCATGAATCTATTCTCACAGTAAAACCATAAAACCTCTTAAATGATATAACATACCTACTATATTTACTCGATGATGGGTGGCTACCGACAAGCAACACTGTGAAGGATGCAAGACAGGGATAGAGGAACAGACCCTGCCATACATTACTCATTCACCGAAACACAACAAAAGAAAAATGCTTCACGGCGGATTCGGTGGACAACTTTGAATGCATTGATGTGAACGAATTATATAGCAATTCGGAATATCTGTGTGGCGGAAAGCTATTTTTACGAGAAAAATACTTCAAGTAATATTGAGAATTACCCCTTTTTTATTTACCAAATGAAAGATAAACCCAGGGAATGTATTTTCTGTTGCACTGTAATCTGTAGGTAAAAACGAGGAATTATAATAAAAAATAAATTCCATTCATCCATCCAGACTAAGCTGAATTATCGGATATGCATTTCCGAGTATCCTCCTTAGCTGGATTTTTTGGATAAACGGAATAACCGGTATTCTGTAAGGGAAAGGTTTGGTCCCCTACTGCCGCCAGATAGAGCCTAGTCAATGTGTGACTGCTACTACATATTTCAGAATAAACACTCAAAGAGCATTTCTATTTTGAGAACGGAATGTAGTAAACGAAAATCACGGTTATTTGTCTATGTGTTTGTTTAGTGGTTATTTCAAATGTCAATACAACACTCTTTCGATTTTTTTAACTTTATAGTTTATATTGTAAGCAATCTTTAATTTGTCATATATGTACTATCATATATATTTATTATATATAATATACACTAGCGATCCGCCCCCGGCTACGCAAAAAAAAACAATTCTATAAGAATAGAAGATTATACGTGTATAACATATAACATATACGTGGGAGGGTCCAAAAGTTTTCGGCCCGGTAAAGTAAAAAGGCATAAAGTTATATTTACTTTTCAACATACACTGCGTCGACCTCTATACACTTTTCGGTTCGTTTAATTAACATTTCTATCCCTTTATAAAAATACTCAGAAGTTGTGCCTTCAAAATGAGCAAAAACTACAGCGGTCACTTCACCCGTCACTAGAAATTATTATACCCCTTAAATCAGACTTCAGCTTTGAAAATAAATAACAGTCACTGGGGTCTAGATCGGGACTATAAGGTGGGTGACGAATTTCTATGAAGCCACATCTTAAAACAACAACCTTCGCTACTGCGGCGGTATCGACAGGCCATGAAGAAGCCGCACGCCTTTGCTTAGTTTCGCTCTACGTTTTGCTTGATTGCTTCACGCAATTGCTCGATGAGGTTAGCATAATAGCTTCCTGTCATCTTAGTATTACGTTCTTTTATGTCTTTTAGGAGCGATATTCCTTGACAATCTCAGAATATCGTAGACATTATCTTTTTAGTGGATTGAGTCACCTTTGCTTTTCTAGGCGATTTTTTACCAGAGCGAAGCCACGCCATTGACTCTCTTTTTGAAAGGGGATCAAAGTACTGTGAAGTGAATCGTTCCTGTTTGTGCGAAATGCCAAAAGTTCTCAAGTTTCCCAAGTTCTCAGTCCTCAAGACTGCAGTTTTTAAAATAACTGTCCTTGCCGCTATTTCTTTCGTCTTTAGACGTCGATCCTCCAGTACTTCTTCTTTCACTAACTTGATGTTGTTTGGTGTGAGTGCCTCGATGGGCCGATCGGAGTCACGGTTATCGTCAATAGTCTCTCTTCCTACACGAAATTGCTTACTCAAATCTTTCACGGTAAAAATGATGGAGATGAATCCCCGTATACTTTATTCAATCGTTGTAAAATATTGGTTGGGCCTTCCTTTGTTAGGATTTTTTAATTAAATTTTAATTTTAATAATTTTATTCACAGATCGATATTCGAATTTAAACCTGATAAAAAGCTGAATTAATGATAATTATATTTTGAAAATTACCTATATTCGTCTGAGCAAAAAATTATGATAATTAAAATGACATGTACCGTATATAATAAATTGTTTTTTAACATTGTAGATGTTAAAACATTAACATCTAGTACTACATATACTAAAAACCACAAAAGTCAGAAAAATTGAATACTTTGGTTATATCAAGCGCGGCGAGAAGTATGATCTGCTGCAACTGATCATGAGGGGAAAATACAGGGTAGACACAAGTCGGGCAGACGACGTACATCCTGGAATTTCGCTGTTTCAAGCCGCCGCCTCCAGGGTAGGATAGCCATGATGATAGCTGACCTCCGATAGAAGATGGCACTGAGAGAAGAAGAAGTACATATAACAATTTGTTGTAAATTTATTGCTTAGAATTCTAAGCAATCATGTCCTTTTGGAGATGAGAAAGCATGTTTTTGTTTGATACATTTCATTAAATGTTGTACTGTTCTAATCAGCATTGTTGGCAGGAATCCTTACTAAAATAGAAGTCAGGATTCAGGTTGAATTTAAATCCAATTTCGCATGGAAATGACAGCTCATTCAACTCCTAACAGTCGAAATGAGAATTGCATGAGAATTCGAGAAATTATACCGGTTCGCTAGGATGATCGATTTATTCACTATAGCATAATTACCACGACCATATCAATATAGGCGTTCATTGTATATTTCAAAATGTATTTATTAAACTTTATGACGTGATGTGTAAAATTATTAGATATTCATATTATTGTTCATATTTACAGGTTGTGTCAATCCTCTAAATTTATCTTTAACTTTTCTGAAAAATTGTCTTTTAGCTTCTGATCCACCGGTGGAGGGCAGAAATGGACTTCTTTTAGGCGGCAGGATTTCTTCTAATGACATAAATTATTCACAAGAATTAGTGGATGGATGTTCTGTAGTCGGTCTCTCTAGCACTAAGCCGACCGAACGTAGCACTTTCGTGATTACAAGTGCGGATTATTGTAACCGCGAAGGTGAAACTCTGAAATATAATCAAGAATTTCTGCTTACATTGTCGTCATCTTTTAATAAAAAGGTATGGAGATATATGTGAATATATTATAGGTTGGGGAAAAGTCTTTTCGCATACAGTATGTATAAACTTGTAATAAAATCTCTTCGGCTGTACTATTTGTATCTGGCTGGTTATGATGACATTAAAAAGGTTTTATTTCAAAAAAAGAAACAAATTAGTAAAATGTTGTTTCCAGCAATTTTTCGTTTATTTTTCTTTGAATTCGTTTATTATTCAGATTTCGACCTATTTCGGTCTCTTCAGAATTCTTGTCAGTGTCAGATTAACATCAAAAGAGGACTGCCAAAACTACTTGTCGCTTTGTTTTTGATTAGAAGTCCCAAAATTTCTACAGCATCGGGATCATGTCACTACCTTGAAGATGGCAAAAAGTCACCGAACAAAATGACATAATACATACCTAGTTTAATTAAATGTAAATAAACTTTAAAAAATATCTTGAGTTTTCATATAAATTGCGAAGAAACATTTTCCCCAACCTATTAATATTTATTAAACACATTCCATATAATTGATCAGTTAGTTAATTGGTCCAGTGCAGATTTTTTATAAACCCATAAACAAATAAATATTCGTAGGTCTATTATAATTAGTTACTGATTGTTAGGAACTATCGGTACTGCTGTGCGGACACCAATTTAAATATAATGTAACCGTTCCGGTATTATTGATCCTTTTAGCGATAAGCATGAAAGTTGAAATTATTAGATAAAAAAAAATGCAAACAATTTTTTAATTAAAATATTGAGTGTAATTTATACCAAAAGAAAGAAATTCTGTTTTTTTTTTTGTGTTTATATATTTCAACATAATCTATTTAAATGCCATCAGAAAGTCACATAATCGTAAACCCTCAAACTCCAAGTGAAGTACTATGAAGCTGAACTTACAATATCGACCTTCTCAGAATCGAACCTGCCCCAAATTGAGTTGAAACAAAAGCTAGAACCTCAATCACTCACTATCAAACTCGTCATAAATTCAATATATCAAGTTAACGTCATTCTTTAAGCGACCTTTAAGCCAATAACTTACCTTAAGATATTTGGGAGTGTTGCTTTATGTTTCAGCCTTTATACATAAGGTACGACCCCAACCCGATCCCAGGCCTCTGCGGCATGTACCCACTGTATTTGAGCGAACATTTCGTCTCCAACACACGGTGGCGCATTCTTCCCGTTCGCACTCCTAATGTCACCAGATTTGAGCTTGAGGGGAAGCCTATTACTGTAAGAGCTTTTTTCTTCTTCAGTATTAAGGTAACATTGACGCATAAGATTTATGCTGGATTGTGGATCATTATGTAATTTCTTGTTTATATCGTGATCGACAATGCTACTACAGCCACCTTGATGTTGTAATAAATTATCAAAATGCTGTGCACAGTTTTTACACAAATATAATTAGGCAAAAGTGTAAAATAGTACATAGAAAATAATACTTTTCGAATTGTGTTTATAGGTTTGTTAGTAAATAAATATTATTAATTGTACTGTCTAGATATTTCGACAATTCATCAAACAATAAATCTGGATCAGAATATTCCGTTTTGCAACAATAATCTGAATTTAATTAAACCTCTAAGACTTAGATTTCTCGTTTAGATTCTATTCCGATTACATAATTGCTAATTTAATACAAAATTCGAGCCTCGATAGAATATCTCGTTATATTGTTATCATAAGCGAGTTAGGTAACTAAGTTTGCGAATTTAATGTGGTTTTCACTTTGACTATGTGTTAAGTTTACACCTCTCTAATATTATTCACATGAGGAAAGTATTACTAAAAGAAGTTGCCTGTGTTGGGAAAATTGGGTTGTACCTATGTTCATTTCTTTGTTCATTCTTCTTTTTTGTAGCGTAACTACTATAGTTACGTTTACACCTTCAAAGTATTTTTCGAGAAAAAAGGTTAAGATGTTTGTTAATCGATCAGGTCTACCTGAACTGCTAAATAAATTAGGATGAAACTTGAAATTCGTACTGATCGAGGGTAACATTGAAAGCTTAAAACTAAATAATGTAGGAATCTGTTTGTATTGTCATTGTTTTTTAAAGTAGTCTCCATTCCTTTGTAAGCACCGTCGCATGCGATGGATTAGAAACTCGAAAACTAAATAATGTAGGAATCTGTTTGTATTGTCATTGTTTTTTAAAGTAGTCTCCATTCCTTTGTAAGCACCGTCGCATGCGATGGAACCACTCACTGAAGCAGTGGGCCCACTCTTCTTTAGGCTTCTCTTTCACGGCGTTTTCGAAAGCTTTCACTGCATTTTCAGGGCTCATAAAGCGAATTCCTCTGAGGTCATATTTTATTTTTGGGAATAAATAGAAATCACATGGTGCTAAGTCGAGACTATAAGGAGGGTAACTCACTAATACCACACCTTCCATAGTCAAATTTTCGAATGTTCGTCTGGCTGAGTGGGCATCGTCGTGGTGAAGGAAGATCCTACTTCTTAGGCGCTTCTGTCGAACATTTTCCAAGACAACTGGCAAACAATTACTAATATACCAGTCTGCGTAACGGTCCTTTGATCTTCCAGTATGCGTAGTGGTTACAAAATGTCCCGTCCGTCCATAGAATATGGCAATCATCTTTTCCCATCACTTCATCACATTTGTTGGTAAATCTTCGAAAGGAAAGACGCATTGTGCAGATTGATTTTGGTTTCGGGTTCGAAACAATATATCCAGGTTTCATCTCCTGTGACGATGTCAAATACAGCATTTGACTATCACCTCCGTTATATTTTTCAAACATTTCGTATCACCAATCTAAGCGATGGCGTTTTTGATTTTCTGTCAAATTATAGGATATCCATTTAGCGCAAAGCTTCCTCACGCCTAGATGTTCGTGTAAGAGTTTATATACACTTGACTCATGGCCGAATCTCTTAGTATGTCACTCTTTTATCTGTTTCAATCATGAGCCGCACAGCATTCAAGTTATTTTCATTTGTCGCTGCAGATCTTCTACTACGAAGATCATCAGTGAGATTGCTACGACCACGTTTAAACTCACTGAACCAGTTATAAATGGTGGCAAGGGATGAGGCTTCGTCATCAAATTCCAATCGAAGTCTATCATAACTTTGTTGTTGATTATGACCGCAACGAAAGCCATAATAAATAATACTGTTATGACTCACCAGGGAAGGTTCTAGTTATGACTCACCATGGAATGTTCGAGAAAAACGTCTTTTCCTGTTAACATAACTGGAAAATTCCATAGTAGAAAAGAAGTCATGCCACTCCCCGGTTATTGTCAAGGGAAATTAGTCCTTATGCACACAACATAGAGTTCACATTCAACAGAAATAGTGTTCCCGAACCTTCAATGACCTTGTTTACAATACGTGTGACTTGTTTACTTACTTGTTTACCTACTCGTATTTGTTTGTTGTTTGTTTGTACTAAATTCGAGAAAGATATAGACGGTTGGCAGCGGGTATAAATAGGCGAAGTGGCGAGCTAGCGGGACAGTTCGATTCTGCGATTCGAAAGCGAAACCATAGCGAAACTTCGGAACAGTAAACCAGCGACTCATAAGAGAATCATTGACGACTCTTGGCAAGTTTAACGGTTGTATCGGACCTTTCGTTTAGCCCTATTGGAAGTCATCTTGGTTTGTGGCAATAAATAGTTGATTTTCGCCCTTACACGGCAGATTGACTCACCCCACACGTAACAATACTAAGAGCGACATATACTTTTTCTTCTTCTTCTTCTTCTTTTTACAAGTGGCGATTCGGCTCATTTTTAAAAATGGCCATTGTCCGCCAATGTCGAGTAATTTGATTTCACAAGCTCCGTTGAACTCCGCCACGAGCTCCGTTGAACGGAGCCCGCTCGGAGCCCACGTCGTGTGGGCCTTCTTTGTCCCCTAAACCAATCCGGCGGGACGAGCAAAGGCCGATGCGGGTAATAAGCACCGACCCCTGCGACCCGCTGGATTGCCAAGGGTAAGCCCCCCCACCACGACAAGGTCATGGCCCACCTAGGGGGGGACATATACTTTTTAAATGAAAACAAATTTGTAAAAACAAATTGTCAACTGAATGAAATTATATCGACAGCTTCCTAAAGAGTTCTTAATTTGAAATTTATATTTATTTTTCATTTATCTATACTTTTGGCCAGTTCTAAAAACTTTCAGTGCGGCCTATGTATGAATACGAATATGTTCGGCTTACATCTTATAGTAACAATGCAATTATTGTGCAATTATTAATCGACATCGGCGTCAACGCAGTGAACTCTAGAAATTATATTGCGATGGCGTCGAAAAAAATACCGAGCGCAGCTTGGTTGCCCAGGCACTAATAAGTTATTAGCTTAATAGCTTATAATTCAAAGTTATTAGCTATTTCAAATAGTTAAAATTTTGTCAGTGAAAGATAATATGTACCTAATTACTGAGTTAATTAATAATTATCTTTACCATTTAGATCACAATTCACAACATGACCACACAATTTTTTAAGAAGGTTAAGACTTTGTTTGTAATAATTAAGATCTTTTCATTTTGTTATAGTGCTCGTAATTGACACATTATGTATAGTAAATACATTAGTATTTTAGCTACAAAAGGTAATGTTTTCAGGTAAACACAGATATTGTAATAAATCACTGTGCGACTAACACTAATTTGGGGATAAATATTGGACGCTGGGCGCTTGGGTTCCATGGTAAAGTTAGTATCATTAATATTAAAGTTCTTTTCAAACAAAGCGATGCCGAAATAGTTTATACATCAACAAGGTTCAGATGACAACTTTTTCAAATTCAAATTTAACGTAGGTATTTTATTTACATCTGCTAAACCTTTTAATTATTCATTATGTACGTGCAGTATTGGATAACAACAAATTCAGCCGAACCTCTTGTCACGTGTATCATATATCCAATGTCATACAGTCACAGATAACATACAGTGCACATTTTTACACTGATCCCGTTTTGTAAACAAAGTGTCTTAAATTACTTATTTAAAAGTAAAACTATGACAAAGCATTTTAACACAAATATTTTAAACTTTAACAATTTCAAGAAAATTAAACCATATCAAGGCTTCAAAATAAAGGTAAGCTTCTACTAAAGACGGATCGAGTTGAAACGGGCTCGGCGGGTGGATCGGCTAGACCGCACATTTTGTTATCATTTGTACTTATTGAACGACTGTGGACACTTATCATTATTCAAATTCTTTTTGATGAAGAAAGCTAATCGAATAAAAAGCGATGGGGGTTTAAACCTGGATGCATAAAAAGCAATTTGTTCGGTGCATTCTCTGACATCGTACGAGTAATTTCTTGTTCATGGCACAGAATAATATTTTTTGCCTGCGTCGACTCAGCCGGGGAGGGTCGGTGAGCAGCGTACCGCCAACAAAAATACACCTGGAGGTCCGTAAACCTGCCGTGCTGCTTTCCGACCCGATGCGATCTAATGGACGCAGTTTTAATCTATATATCTATACATATTGTTACGACTAACTATGGAACGTTCTGGAAAAAGCGTTCGCGCTGGCCGAAAGTCTCGAACGTCCCACCCTATTGATGGTTAAATGCGGTTTTCGCTGATGTGCTGTAGCTCCCCGTGACAGTTAGTGTTTGTTTCATACCAATCGGTTTTCAAACAAAAAAGTTACGCGATGTACCGAATACCGCGCGTACGAAATTGCGGGCTCAGCTAGTACAAAATAAGGCAAGCGTATTTGCGATGCGATCCGCCTAGTCGACGCTTACCTTAAGGCGAGAATTAAAAAATATTATTAATATTTTTGCCTACTTTTTTATAAAAAGAAAAGTGTCCATATAAAAGAAGTCTATCTAATTTGTATAAAAGGAACAAAACAAGTTAATAGCGCTAAAAAAAGTATAAATACTTTTTAATAAAGTTATATTTTAGAAATATTTTTCCATTTTAATAATGCATAGATGTATGGACCCAATTCCCACAATACGTGTGTAATGTTGTTAGAAGGTTGACTCTGAAAGTTGAACATAACACATTTTGTGCATAAATTTTCGTTATTGTACATTGCAGTGATGATTATAATTCCAGATTTGTATTCCATTGATGAAGACCTGTTTGGATGTGTACGGGCGAGAAAAACCGAATAATATTTGGCAAATTTATATTCCTATACCAATTTAACTTTTATAAGTAAATTAAAAGTTGATGTATATATAATTCTCTTTTTATTTACGGAGTACGGAGGCTTTCCCATTATAGAACTTAAAACGATGTTATTTAATTGTTCAGTAAATTTGGATATCAATTTATAGAATCGAAAATTTATTATATCATGAACCACAAAAATGTTGCTATTATTTATCCATTTAAGCTACTTCCTTTTTCATTTAATTAGATTTTCGTTTCATTGGAATTATATTTGTTAGTGTAAAGGTCGACAAATAGGATGACTGTTCGTTTAATAGTACGGTTACTATCCTCGCCTATTATTACATGCAAGGCCAGTGCAAGGGTTGGTGAGCTGCCGACCTTGATAAAGGATAAAGAAATGGGTTCTTGTATCCTTTCTTACCGAAACATAACAGCGGATGTGCTGGAATATTTTACGGTGGATTTCTGTAAGAGGATGCCGTAATTAATGGGACGTCCAGTTTATGATCGTCTAGCTATCTACCACTAATAAAATGAAAAAAAAAAAAATGTCTTGACGCCATTAGGACGAATGTTTTTAACCACGTATATTTACATAATAATGTTGTTGAATACTTTACCAATCCATTCCACCTTCGTTATTGTCTCATTCATTATACGGAGCAATATCTGAAGAATCCCGACTTTTTATGTCTACCTTCGAGAACATGAATAAGTCATATGCTTCGTTATAAGACTCGCTATAAGTGTCATGATTTCATGAATATCGCCAGATCAAGGTTTGACGGTAATTTCTTGCTTTTTTTAATGCATTGAGTTATAGATTGAAGTTATTTCTTATTCCGATCAAGAAAATGAATGTTACCTGAACTTGATAAAATGATACTCATCTTGGCTCGTCATCTTGGCTTTTTTTTCCGAAACCCTGGTAAATTTAAATGACGATCATAAGAGTTTCTTGGAGAAACCTAACTGATAAATAAATATTTTGATTTGATTTGATAATATATACTTGAACTTAGGAGAATCACAATATTACTTATTTAATGGAAAGTGACATAATTGCAAAATGTATTAACTAATAATTATGTAATTAATTAACTTATACTGAAGCAGTACTGAAGCAAATTTCTTTATTGACATTAATTTCTTGGTAATTTGAAAAGTACTATTGTTTGATTTTTAATAAATACACTTTAGTAATCCTCGATCTGAAGGATATTTGGCTGGTGTCTCTTCCCATATAAAGAAAGATATGCCTAATACATACACGCCCTTTGATAATAATTAGAATCTGCAATCGCGTAAATGTAGCTTCCGGCTATATATAGCAATTTAACGGATAAATTATTATATCCTTCGAACTGTTTTACCGCCTAACCCAGTTAAACTAAAAAAAATCTAAAAACTGGCTAATCCGTTCCCACTTCGTTCACCATGAGAGCATAGCTTTACGAGTTTTGTCTCCACTGGAGGAGCGAAGAATACTGCTTATTCCATCATAATCCTAAAACACCCGGGAGGTGGGCACTAGAGAGCAGGTGAAATGCAGGGCGGTATATACAGGGCGCCCCACAACTTGGGCACATGGAGGGAAATAAATTAAATTGATTGTAAGATGCAGTTAAATGTACCTTATTATTTTAAATAAATGTTAAATTTCATGGTCTTCCTTTTATTTAAGATGCTATATTATTTAGAAGAAATAAATGCTTATTATTGAGCTCTTCGATCGGTACAGTAAAATTTCAAGTTTTTTTTTTCACATTTAGCGCGTTCGATTTCCGTTCAGACATGCGATTATTTAAAATTCTTTGAATTTTTTATTTTATTTTAAGGTCAGCAGACAGGCTGACGGTCCACTTGATGTAGTTCGTATGGTTTTTTTTTTTAAAAATGAAGTCTTTTTCAGTAAAATTTTCTTTCTTTCTTCCCTCCATGTGGCATATATACTTATGCAATATATACTTATTTAACAAAAATCAAACTATTTTGGTTACTTAAGTAGCAATAACCGAACTACTGAGAATAGCAAGCAGTTTCCTTTAAAAAGCTGGCTTTAATTAAAATATTTGATCTCTCATGTAGATGGAACGAAATAAACTCTAATCTTTTCAATTTTCTTACTAGAATCAAAGCAGTAGAATCTTAATGAAATACGCCCCAAAAATGTATCATTATTTTCGACATTATCTTAAAAATAACCAAAAATATCTTCATATTGATAACACATTTCAATAATAAACGTATCAATATATCTCTAGTTATATCCAATAAATAATATTCGATATTAGAAATTTAATCAACACCCGTCCAAACTTTACAGAGAAGTGGATAGTTGTTTTCGATCGATAGATACGCAACTACTTCATATTCTGCAGGACTCCATTCCAACTTGTTAATACAGATTACAAGATATAACGAGAGACCGAAGCTGTCGTTGTGTAATAGCTATTGTGAGTTACGCTTTGAATGAAACCTCTCACACAGTGAATTTATGATAGTTTCTAAAGTTTGGTAAAGGTTTCACACGAGAGACTTGAGGGAAACGAGGACGTGCTCTGTCCTATTGGAAAACATCCGCACTACGAATAACTTTCTAGCATGCATCCGTGCATTCATGTCTTACGTAGACGATCTAATAATGTATACTTCTATATACTTAATACGTGTTATAAGATCCGTATTATCTCATCTCTATATCAGTATTATAAATTTGAGTTAACACGAGTAATTTTAATAATAAATATTCATGAAGATTAATTTAAAACACTTTCTGAAAATTTGTCCGATCCCCTATTCTATACATCCATAAAATTAATAAAAAAAAAATAGTCGACACTTTTGTTCTACCCAGATAAAATTGTCGATTGGTTTAAAGTAATCAAATAGCCTATGCTCATATACTCAATGTCCCTAAATCTTTGATTATTTTTATATATTTATCCAATACATGGATAATTCTTTTTTAACTTAATTAATAAAAAAAAATAGTCGACACTTTTATTCTACCCAGATAAAATTGTCGACTGGTTTAAAGTAATCAATCAGATTCTTTTGGATAATTCTTTTGATTAGGCTATTTGATACCAGTCGACAATTTTATCTGGGTAGAATAAAAGTGTCGACTATTTTTTTTTATTAATTTTATAGATGTAGAATTAATTTAAAAAAGAATTATCCATGTATTGGATAAATATATAAAAATAATCAAAGATTCAGGGACATTGAATATTGAATATATAGGCTATATAACTACTAAAAACTGGTCGACAATATTATTTGGGTAAAATAAAAGTGTCGACCATTATTTTTTATTAATTGTATTGATGTAGGATTGATTTAAAAAAATAATTATTCATGCATTTAGAAATATATGTTAATATTGAAGAATATTGTACGTATCTGTACAGGCGCTCTGAATCTTCAAACTAGGTCGACAGTCGAATCCGGGTAAATGAAAGGTGTCGACCTTTGTTATCACGATTCTGATTATCAAAAACTTAATTTTTCCGTTAATTTTTTCCATGTATCTTATAAGTTATGATAATGTCTGAAATTACAACCGGAAGTGAGGTCATAATTTTGCATGCGGGCAAAATCAGACATTTTTAGGGGTGTCGACCTTTAGTCCTATGGTTTTTTGGTCTATCTTCAAAAAATTATCCATGTATCTGATCCATAGGACTTTTATACGGCCGGCTCTCCGACTATAAAATTGAACATGTTGCAGAATGATAAGGTCTGTTTTCTTTTGAAAGTACAAAGTGACAATTTGAATTGCTGTCTTTGCCATTTCGTGTATGACATTAATTATTTAAACTAGATAAACACATTTCAAAATTAAATGTCTCTTCGTCTATTAAGGGTGTGTGCACATCTAGTGTTTGAATCGAAGCAATAGAGCTTAGTGTTTTAATTAGATTTGACGAGCCCGTTGGATGAGTGGTTAGGGTGCTTGCTTTAACGATCTGTTCTAGGGTTCCCGGTTCGATTCCCGGTAGGGTCAACTTTGAAAAATGAACTTTTCAAATTTGGCTCTGATCTGGAAAGTACTGGACACTGCATTTCGCAGTCATTTGGGCAGCCCGTCTGACGGCACTAACCACCCCCTTACAGAAGACCACCGTGAAATATCAGCACGTGTGCTGTTATCTTTCGGTGAGTGAGTAAGAGATGCCAGAGCCCATTTCCATATCCCTTCCCTTCCCTTCCCTTCCCTTCCCTCATGTTTTTCTCACACACATGCTCATGCTTATTAAGGATACTCGAAACTCATGGTGAGTCACGTGTCTGTCTGCTTCGATCATACGGCGCACACCATCGATGTTTTTCTTGTTCACAGCGGTGCATGGGCGACCATCACGAAATTCGTCTTTGAGATTGACACAACCGTGTGTGAATTCTGCAAACCAGCTATAAATAGTCATCTTGCATGTGCTTTATCGCCAGAGGGCGCATCTGTATTCTACAGCGTATATAATTTCCTTGTCTACAGCATTTTCAAATGTTGTACTTTTTAATTTTTTTTATGTAAGTAGCCAGTTCCGGAAACATACAGTGTGCACTATGTATAAAACAGGTAGGTAGGTAGGTATGACTATGAACGAGTACCTATACAAAATTTAAATATTTTCAATATATTTATAGAATAACACTGGCCTGAAACAATGCAGTTGAAGCGAATATAAATTTTGTTCAAAGAGATCAATGGACTAAACGAGTTAATCAAATTTAAGCCGATGTCGGATAAAAAATCTTGGGGTTGGATTAAAAAGTCTGACGTTTTTTGAACTCAATTACAGTTTCAATAAAGTTTTTTGTCGTTATAATTATTGGATCTTCCGTCTTCACTCTTTTCTTAAAATTAAGTAAAATTAAAAAAAAAACTTATTTAAAATAGTAAATATATATTCCCAACCAAGACTAAGGCTAACTAAGAATTGTGATATTAACAATATTTTCTTTTCGGAGAGTAACACTATGCAATATTTACTGTTAAAGAATTTCTGCAGTTTATTTTCAGTTTAAAAATGTTTCTAAGACAAGTAGTAGAAGAAATCAGGAAGTTAAATTGATAAATAAGATCTCGAAAATTGCCTCACAAAAGGTAAGGCAGCTTAATTAGTTTTCGAGGTTAACTCGAATATGTGGAATGTGGATTTAAGTACAACCCCGCCCAATTACATTTGCTTATTTTAACGCGGAGGGTAGTGAACGAAAGCAATAGGGAAATATGCGTCTAATTAAAAAAAGGGTTAAATATTTTTTTATGAACATTATTGCTTTAGAATTATGTCAATGTAAATCTTTTTCAATATTATTTCTTTTTCGTTACGAAAATAATTTTTAAGAAGTGCATAAAAATGTGGGAAATTCAAAACGTATGAAACGGTTAGATAGAATGTGACGTCAAAGTCTATAATGACAGGTGTGACAGTGTCAACAAGCACGTAGATATAAGTCGGGCAGCTCATTTGTGACTTCTAAGGCGTTGGTTGCTCTTGACTAGGATTACAGATTCGGTAACCACCAACCATCAAGTGGACCCTCATTCTGCTTGACAAAATGAGAGATCGTCGGACTATAATAATAACAATAGACACGTTACTAACTTTGTAAACATCTTAGCACGTTACCATAAGAGCTATACGGGCAAATACTTCTAACTTGTTAACGCTTGTTCAGACGATTCAACGCATGCAAATAGGAGTTTTTTGCAATCGTTACTAGATGTCGCCGATGAGAACATTTTTACTCGGTATCTGTTTGTTGTTCAATATGTTTGTTTAAATTTTTTAATTGACAATTGTCAGGAGTATTGTTTTATTTGCATTTTCCTATATATTGCAAGAGAATATAACAGTGTTTATTTGTTTTATCTTATTTAGCGGTTTCTTACAAATTATTTTATCGAGATAAAAAACATGCCCCTTTCACTACAAGCACTGTGTAAGATACTTGGTGAGATCTTAATGCTATTTACCTTAATGCTTGAATTTGAGTATGTAAAGCTATCTTAAAAATAGTAGCAATTAGTGTACAGTACAGTGCAGTTAGCGCAGGAGAAAACGCCCCTTGTCAGGGCGGACAATCAGGGCGGTTGCAGGAGTCGCTGAGATCACCGGCTTTCGCTTATCTGATCAGATTATCGCTGGGGTACAAAGAACGCTGGGCTGAAGATCCGTACTCAGCCTACGCGGGCTTTGGCCAGTGAGAGAGGCACCCCGGTCCTTTTGTGCGTTGGATTGAGGTATGGGTCTCGTTTCTGCGTACGAAAACGGCGCGGGTTACAATGGGCGGATTTTCTCGGATGGCTCTGTCGCTCAATGGTAGTTGGTCAACGAACGCGAAGACGGAATTCCACGGCAGAGAAGGACCGCCTGGCAGATTGCCTCAGTCGTGGCTTCCATAAAGCCACGATTGAGTTTTGTGTTGAAATCCCGGTTGTAGGGGACCGGCCTAGTCTACCTGATTCGCTTCATTTGAGAATCCGTCCACTTGAACTACTGTTATGAACTAAGTCTATGTACTTACTAAGCCTGTCTTTTACAGCTTTCACGAGGTTTTCGTTATGCCGAACTGTGATGTCAATACGCAATATCCAGCGCTAAGATCGGTCGATAACCATTTATTGGCGACAATAGTCCCGTCCTTGATTATGGAGAGCTCACAGGCGTAGATAAATACTTGTTGTACGGGACCTAATAACATCAATAGAAAAAGGTAAGTTGCTGATGAGTGACCCTGACTGCTTGGTTATACCTGACTGCTGGTTAACATTTATATTAGATAAATGCATTTTCTTGAATATGAAAAAAAATATAGCTTTGTTACTTATCCATATAACAAAATATTTCTCTGTTCCCTCCTAACCTAATCCCTTATCCTTAATCTTACTGTAGTCGGCAGTGCACTTGCAGCAGCTTTGGCGTTGCTTGTGTTATAGGCGACGGCAGCCACTTACCATCAAGTGGATTTTGAAGAAAGCTTGCTGCACAAGGATAGGCTGGCAAAGCTACTAACAAATGGTAGTTTTAAACATAGTTAATGTTAATATTTAATAATATTAAACAAAACATAAAGCCTTTTTAATTTATGATTTATTAATTGATAAATAAAATAGTTTCATGGAATCTTTTATAATTAATTGTTATAAACTCGTCAATATTATTTTAAGTTCAGGCGATACGTTTTTTTTATTATCGTACCGTCGTCATACAAAAACTATAAAATTTTACAACATACTTGGGTTTTTAACAATAAGCCTATTTAAATAAGCAATAACTAGATTTAAGTTTTAATTTAAATTTAGATATTTTTTTAAATATATAATTAGTTATGTACATAACTACCATGTCAAATAAAATAAACTTACTTACCATTTTGTAATTCTCAAATAAAGAATTAAAAAGTGCAAAAAAATCCATCACTAGATCTTTTAAATGGATTAAAGTGGACATATGGTAATAAATAATATCTTAAAGTCCATATTATTTAACATATTATAATTTCGATTGTCGAACTAAAGAAACTTTTCAAATTTTGATAGTCCAATGAACTACTGAAACTGAAAAGTCCCAATAGTCAATAAATGGGAATAGACCAAAGAGAGTTACATAGAATGTTTTATAAGCGTTAAAACATCACAGGTTAAAATGCAAGTCACATCATAACCCTACATGCTGTGACATGTTATTAATGTCCGCATGCAATGCGTTGCCCTCAACGGTCGCTTGTCTATGTACAGCAAAATATAATTATCGTCAATTTTCACCCTCCACCCTCCATTTATCTCTGTTCAGGCAGCAATTTCCGTGAAACGTCTTTCATTAACGCCCACAATAGACTCGATAACAATTCTAAAAACTCGTCACAGTCAGAACAAAGGTTTATCATTGCGACAGAGTACCTACTCGATTCTCCGGTTCAGCGGGTTCTCAACAAATCACACAGATTTCGTTACATATTTCATTTAAATAAATATCTAACCATTTATATATTGAGCAGTGATAATCTGGTTGAAATGGTAGACAAAGATTTTAATCTCTTTCGGCACCTTTGATTCTAGTTTTTTTTAAAATGAATTTATGTAGTATTGTTGCTAAACGTTTAATTCGTTTTCTTAAAAAAGTCCTTGTTAAAAAAATCGATGTGTTTTTGTACCTCAGCTGTTCAAAATACTCCGAAATGCACTTTTTCAAAATACGTAATTATCAATCAATCAATTTATTTGTAACTTATAAAAACATACATTCCACAGACACAGAGAAAAAAAAAACAGTAACGGTAAGGAAGTTACAAAAAGGTCCCTACTGAGCATATTGCTGGCATAGGCCAGCACTGATCTTCCGTAGGAACCCTTAGTTTAATACCACACACACGGTCACACACCATGCATGTTGTACTCGCTAACGAAAAAATATATTGTTTTCAAAAAACACAACGGCTTGCACGAATATTAAAAACATTACTTTAAAACCAGTTGCCTGCCGCACATAAGTAATATATTCTTGTGGGTGTAATAATTGACGAAATAATAATATTAATACCAATGCCTACGAAAGTTGGCAAAGCAGAACAACATGTACCAGTTACAACTAAAGTACTCAAAACTAGAAAATTGGCGAGTACGTCAACGCTCGCTAACGTTTCAACGTTTATAAGAGACGTTTATAACGTTTATAGCTTTTGCTCATTATTCTTAGGTTATTAACCCTCTTAGGTTATGTATTATTCTGATGTACTAATTGTATTATGAATTTTCATATAAATCCGTTTAGAAGTTTTTTTCTGAAAGAGTAATTAACATCCATATATTTCGTAATTATAATATTACTGGGTTTATGGTCAATGGATCTAATTATGAAGCAAAACTTTGTAAAGAAACATGCATGCGCCTTTGAGAAGACCATAACAACGCTTGAAGACATGTGAAGTCATGCCAATTCGTAGTGGGCTTACTTGGTGGACACACATCGAAAACTTTGTAATGCTGAAGCCTTTCTCCAAAAGTGGAACGAAGCGAATTACATGCAGGTACCTAAATAGGTATAGGGCGACACAAATCTGTACAGGTATCAAAAACTTTGAGATTCTCACCCGCTTGGTTCTCATGGGATTCTAGAATTTTTTTCTCCATTGATTCTAGAGTATTTCTTTATCTCTCTTGGCTCCCAAAGGATCGCATGTTAATTATTTTCAGCCCCAATAATATTGAATATTTATTATCATTTTATGAAATAATTATTTATACTCTTTTTATGTGATTGTTTGGCCTGTTAAAATAATCAAATCTGAAGTAATTAATTTTTTTGTGTAATACTTAGCATTTTTTTAGTTTTATTAGAAACTCCTTTTCCTACTAAAACGAATTGAAACGTGTTAACCTTTAACTGGCCTATTATTATTATTATTCAACTTAACTGGTCTCGTCTCCCCTTATTATTATTATTATTCTTAGTCGTACAGTCCTGGCGAAGTGGTCGTGGTCATGGATCCTCATGATAGGTTGGTCGGTCGCGGCCTCTACGAGACTTCTACATTTCTCTATTCGTACCCTTACGCTCAGTAAGGGAAACTAGCCAATTAACTACTATTATCTATTATCTTATTCGAGGCTATTTCTGTCTACTAGAGTATCAGTATCACTTCGTCCATTGCTGAAATTTTGTGATATAGCTTGTGACTTTGGCAATTAACTTTTCAAAGTTGGCGATGGTCTGGATCTGGAAAGTAGTGGTAGGGTACACTGCGTTTCGCAGTTATTTAGGCAGCCCGTCTGGCGGCAGTAACCAACCATTGAGCTATTATGTATTAACGTATAACCAACCCCTAACAGAAGACCGAAATAACAGCACGTGTGGTTTTATGTTTCGATGAGTGAGTAAGGGATGCCAGAGCTCATATCCCTAATCCTTTCCAATCATTCATCCTTAATCCTACTGATGTAGTCGGTAGCGCACTTGCAGCACCTGTAGCGTTGCTTGTGTTATAGGCGACGGTAGCCACCTACCATCAAGTGGACCGTCAGCCAATCTGCTGACCATAACATTAAAAAAACCGTTATTAAATGGGTCACGTTACATCGAAGAGTGTCTGGAGTCTCATGAGGTAGAGTTCATTTTTATGCAGGATAATGCCAGGGCTCATACCGCAGGGTGCCACAGGCATTGTAAATGAATACCTGAGCGAAGTCGGTATTACGGCTATGGGATGGCAAGTTCACAAACTTCCAAAGGTTATGAAAAGTATCAAAAAATATATTGGAGCTCAATTTGAATCGAGTGCCAAATACAAGTGTAATATTTCCGCTTTGTTTTTAGTGTTATCGAATAATATAACAGTATAAAAGTTTTTGTTTCAAACTCATGATTGTTACAGTTGTTCGATGTCGGTAACCTTTCCCACGTGAATAATTCATTTTCGAGGCTTTACAATAACATTTGTTAGTACGCTGAAAATCATGAAAATAAATGGGGATTATGTCAATACACGAAAAGGCATAATTTCTATAGATAATATAAATAATAATAATATTTTATTAACGTCCTCTACTACGCGAATGACCTTGGACAACTGGGCTCTCTATAACCGGACCTCGCTAGGGACATCCGCTACTCAATAGGTTTATTTGAAACTATTGAATTAAATGAAAAACTGTACGTGTCATTTATAGTGTAAATGAAACTCTATTATTTGATTATATACACATTGCATTACTTCTTGAAACAACTAAGTTGAATCGATTTTTGTAACAAAGCAATATGTTAAAATTTTATTTAATTTCTGGTAAACCATAATACTTAAAACAAAAATGCCTCGTCAGAAATGTAGACCAAGAAGTTACATTGGCTTTATGTTTGAACGAGCTGAATCGGAGAACAAAGCAGTGATTTTTCCTTATTGATGGCGTAGAGCCTCTTAAACAGTTATCAATTTTAACGTGATTTAGTTGCAATTTTCTATAGGCTATGACTAGTTGTTAAATATTTTTATTAAAAAGATAGTTCTGAGACATCCTTTAAATACAAATTACAAATCAATGTCAAAGTATATCTATAAATATTATAAAATACTATAAATATTATAAAATAAAAGAAAGAGCGGTAAACGAGGAAGGTTAGTATATATTAATTCACAGAAAAAAATGCATCCCTGTAAAGCCCGGAGCGGTCGCTAGTTATAAAATAAAGTCGCCTTTGGCTTTCTCCGCTAAATTCTTCTAAACCACCCAACTTACTTTCATACGGTTTTCACTAATGGAAAGAGTGAAAGGTTTGTGAAAAAAGCAGAAACAATTGCATAAGTGCGAAGCCGGGGGCGGGTAGCTAGTTTAAAGGATGTTTGCTGTTTGTTAATTGTCACATAAGATATTTTATATACGCTTCGCTTTACCACGAGATGTTTATGCAAAATTAGAGCAACTTTACGCCTGACATTTACTATCCAAATTATTCGAGATGTGTTGGGCCATTCACAAAGGCCCGCATTTCGCATATTTATCTTTAATTAATTTTTGTTACTTTTATTTATTTATTTATTTATTATTACATGGCCTCCAACGAGGCAGGCATCAGATACAAATACACAGCAAGGGACAAAGAGACGCCACACATGGCAGATGCCGATGCCGCCGCAATTACAGGAGGCACGCACAGTTTGCACCAATAAAAAGCCCAGAGCAACATCCCAATAATAATAAAAAAATTGCATAAATGTGTCTTTATATGTATAAATGTAACAGTTTAATCTAAACTTTTTTCATTATCGTTCATTTTTGAAACATGTTTAGCAACGATATGACGTAGCGAACGCCAAAATGAATCAACTGCTATATTCACTATTCAACGCGCATTCAATCTTTTTATTCTACTTGCCGATTGCTAGGACGGACAACTCGTCATTCAACGTGTTGAAAGTAGGTGTCAATTTGCCTACTCACATCGCAATTTGTCAAATCAATTCAAATTGAATCGACAGATTGGATATGAAATTGCATCGTGAGTAGGCCATTATCGAATGATCTCGACGGCTGCGGCTGGGGTGTGTTCCACCCTACGGCCTCCTTCGGCCAATGCTAATTTTGCTCTAACCGCGGATATACGCCGTTCCAGCACTCCATTCGAGCATAATTTGATCTGAACCTTCCGTTCCTGGCAACCTGCAGAGCTAATTATGCTCGCCGGAACGGGTATGATCAAATGACAGTAGAGCAAAATTAGCATTGGCCGAAGGAGTGCTGAACATACCCCTGAGCATACCCAAAATTTACAGTTAAACACCTACGAAGTTTCCCGCCTTATCCTTCCTCCTAGAATCTACATTCCGAACATGCGGTAAAATATTAACGACTTTGTGAATGAATTTTGATTTTATACAATGAAGAATATTTTCATTTTATTTCTTTATTTAAAATTACTTTCAATCTGGTTTTTATCATAGTCAATTTTGAGTCCAACATTAAAAGAAAATGTAAAATATTTTATGAATTAATTTATACGAAAGTAAAGAAACATTTTTAAAGAAATTCTCTCCTCCCCGTTAGGAAAATTTGAGTGCTCCTTTTGAAAGGAGAGGAATATTTTAGGGAGAAATTCAGTTACAAGTAACGATGGGTGATAATTTGCATGCAGGCGATCATCCGTCCAGAAAACTTTATGACATCATTAAAACTTATTGCGTAGGTAGATCTCTTTTTATAGAGAAAGGCGGGCGAGGGGACGGCGCGAGTCGTTCTAAGAATTGGGTTATAATGAAGAACCAATGTTTTTTTTATTTGCGTGAATTACATCAATGAACAACTCTATTTCTATAATAAATGTAACAACATAACGGCATCTATATAGAAAATCTTAATATAGATAAAGAACGGCCTTTTGAGAATCCGTCCTCTTGCTCACAAACCGAAAATGAGATACATAACACAAACATCTTATTTAATTTATGGTTGTAGAAATAGAACCAAATTGCGTTGCTCTGAAAACATTTTTTTTAAACAAAAGTAATTTTATATTTTCTGTCAACTGTTATGGCGAGTTGACGGGAATTAAATTGAATATTTTAAAGAGTATACATATTTCATAAGAGTATACATAAAGAAATAAACAACAGAGTACAGCTAGCATGGAAAAGATATTTTGGTCTTTTAAAGAAATTGTTAAAAACCCTCAGATACCGCTCAAAGCTGAGAAAAAAATATTCGATTCATGAAATTAAACTAGAATCGTTCCGTATAGTCTGATGAAACTTAAGGATGTATCGTACTGAGTCAAAAATTAAAATAGAGGTGGGCAGGTCATATGGTGAGGAGTTAACACGAAAAATGGACCAGAAAGGTGACCGAATGGTATCCCAGACATGAAAAAAGAAAAGGGGGGTGAGCTCTAGGGGAGGCTTTTGCGTTAATAATTTCAAAGATATTAATAATTTCAAATAATAAATAATAATTAACTATAGATAAGTTAAAATTCCTATTTCAAATGTTTATTTTGTAATAAACTGGAAACATTTTAAAGTGTTTACTGGAAACAATATATTAGGTCCAGTCTAGTCGGTACTTTCATAGGTACTGGCTAGTGTAAATATTATCTTTCGTTCTACTTAGAATTCCAAATTCAAATTATATAACGTATAAATTAATTATATAACGTAGCTACGAGATTTCTTATAAAAAATCAGTTGTTTATTCGTTTTCCCGCCTTTCCATTTTTCTTTGATATCGCGTTTCTGTGACCGTGGAAAATCGAAATTGCTTGTTATTTTTGAGTACGAGTTCCGTCGTGGCACCAACGTAGCATTTAACCATGTTAAAGTATTGAACTTAAATACTGGCCGATTTAAAAAAGTATTGATAATTTAAAATATAGAAAAACAAGATGTGGTTTTGGACATAATATGTAAAAAGATTGGAAGAGAGTGTGCTTTAGCTTTTTGAGTTGAAAAAAAGATGAGTTGGTTTTTGTGATAAGTTATTTTAAATATGTTATGAAATTTTATTGGAATAAAAGATGTGTGCACCATCGAAAATGCGAAATTATTTAATTTAGATTACATCACGCAGTGGAGGCATTTTGAGAAATCCAATAAGAGATGGCACGCAATATCAACGACGTGTATGAATCAGGCCAGGTACCGCAAGTGAATACACGCTACGATTTTGGTTTGAACGCTTCCATTCTTTAACATTTTAATCTCAACAATGAGCCTCGTAGCCGACCGGAGACGAAAGTCGATAACGATGAATTGAAAGACACAGTGGAAGCAGATTCATCTCAAACCACGTCGAAATTAGCAGCAGTCTTCAACGTAAGTGATAAAATGATACTGATCCATTTACGTCTAATTGGAAATATGAAAAAGCTTGGAAAGTGGGTATCGTATGAACTCATTGAACAACAACAACAACAACAAAATCGCGTCGAAGCTTGCTTTAACTTGTTGAATAGGCACACAAATGACTGGATTCTGAATCGGATTGTCACTTGTGATGAAAAGTGGATTCTGTATGACAATGGAAAACGTCCGTCGTACTGATTAACACAGGAGAGGCAGTCAAACTATGTCCCAAACGCAAATCGTGTCAAAAAAGCTGCTTATGAGTGTATGGTGGACCTGTGCCGGCATTCATTAGCTTTAGTCTTCTCAATTTGTCAATTACTCTACCCCACTCCTTCTTTACGACTAGCTCGTCCATACATCGCACAACAGACCGTCTCAAAATTAAAGGAGGCACGGAGGCAAAGTCTCCGTAACCCGTCCCCATACTTACCAGACCTTGCACCAACTTTTTTCCATTTTTTCATTCCATTCCATTCGGACTATGGATAACTTTTTAAAGGCGAAAAAATTCAAATCCGACGAATGAGGCGGCGGAAAACGTCTTATTGAGTTCATAGATTACCGTCTCTAGGATTTCTATAACAGACGCATTAATGAAGTTCCATAAAAATGGCAAAAGTGCCTGGACAAGAATAGTCAATACTTCGATTATTTAAATATTTCATATTTCATAGGTTAAGGCCTAATACTATTTAGAATACTGGTTGAATTATCTTCACGACGCTATTTGAGATACCATTAACAATCACATCTGGTACATAATAAGAGAATCTAATATTCAAACATTTTCTTTAATATCAACCATTTAATATATGTATTTGTATGTATGTAATTTGCAATTGTCTTTAATTTAATCTTGAACTCATGAAAATTTAAACCTTTGAGTCATTATATTAAATAATATTAATCTTAAACGAGAGACAACAAAGGCACTTTGGTTTGTCAAAAGCCATCTCTGCTTTTACAATAAGATAAATGGTTTCTTATCTCTTTCCTGAAAAACATCTCAGGTAATCTCGTTGGTCTCGTCAGGGGCGGGTTCTTTTCGCCGACAATATTTTTACCTGTTAATAAAACGGGACATTATTCAGACAAGTACATTTGGTGCTTTGGCTAACGTCTTGGGGTGTTTAAGGTACAGTTAGCGTCATAGAGTAAGATATTGTAATTCTATGTTAAGATAAAAAAAAAAGATATTCTAATATTTGAAATATGGAAATTGATCAGTAACTTTCATTCAAATAAACTTGACTCATTTAAACTTTGCACATTGCTCATCATCAAATGAAAAAAAAAAAAACTTTAGTAAAAAGTAAAAAGTTATTATACAAAATTATCCCAAAAATATTGACAAACGCAATGCGACTCTTTCGAGACCAATAAATCATGAAATTATTTATTTAATATACTTATATGTGTAGTTTTGAATGTAAAGGCTATAAATGCCAGGAATGAATCTACGAACACAGGTAACGCTATAATACCGGCGCTGACTAACGGCATGGCACAGCACATCACAGCAAGCGATTTTTTTCTTGAAAAGTCTTTTCGCATATAGTATGAATAAACTTGTAATAAAATCTCTTTGGCTGTAATATTTGTATATGGCTGGTCTTGATGACATTAAAAGGTTACATTTCAAAAAAAGAAACAAATTAGTAAAATGTAGTTTCCAGCTATTTTTAATTTGTTTTTCTTTCTGTCAAAAATGACTGGAATCTAATGAAGAAATTCGATATATTTTGAAAATTTATTACAAAAAAAGGAAAAAATGCAAGCCTCGAAAATAATTTTTAAGTTATGGACCTAATGCACTGTCAGTAAGAGTAGTACAATGTTGGTTTAAGAGTTTTCAATCCGGGAATTTTGATGTCAAAGATGCACCTCGCTCTGGTCGCCCTGTTACGGATAAAATGGACGCCATTTTTGAAAAAAAGGAGCAAAATCAGCATACCAGTAGTTACGATATAGCTGAAGAACTGGGAATTGACCAAAAACAGTTTTCACCCATTTGAAAAAAGCTGGGTACACAAAAAAGTTCGATATTTGTGTGCCACATGAGCTCACAGAAAGAAACGTTATGAATCATGTACTCATTTGAGATTCTTTATTAAGTCGTAATTAAACCGAACCGTTTTTGAAGAGATTGATAACTGGTAATGAAAAGTGGATCACGTACCACAAGAATGTGCGAAAAAGGTCGTGATCAAAGGTCGGCCAGGCTTCACAGACTGTGCCAAAACCAGGGTTAACTCGCAATAAGGTGATGCTGTGTGTATGGTGGGATTGGACGGCTTTTACCGCCGGGCAGAATCATCGAACAACTGATAAGATTAAAGCAAGAATTTGAAAGAAAGCGGCTGGAATTGATCAATAGAAGGCCGGAATCTTTCATCACGACAACGCTAGACCACACACATCTTTAGCCACTCAGCAAACATTAAGAGAGTTTGGCTGGAAGGTGTAAATGCATCCGCCATATAGCCCTGACCTTGCAGATTTCAGATTCCACCTGTTTCGGTCTTTTCAGAATTCTTTAGGCAGTGTCAGGTTAACATCAAGTGATGACTGCCAAAACTACTTGTCGCGTTGTTTTGATCAGAAGTCCCAACATTTCTACTGCAACGGGATCATGTCACTACCTACAAGATTGCAAAAAGTCATCGAACAAAATGGCACATTATACTATAATTAAATGTTAATAAACTTAAAAAAAGTTGTTAAAAGTTAAAAAGTTTTAATTTTTCATATAAAATGCAAAGAAACTTTTTCAACCTATTATATTATTATCCTGATTACTGCAATGATTTTGTCACCACTCTTTTAGAGTAGCGTACCGTTTCGCGTCATGCCACGCGTTACTGTCGCATGCTTGGGCTAGTAATTTATTCTGTGGCTTGGGCACGTTTGCGGCAATAAAATGAGTGTGAGTGTTAAAATTATTTCAGTAAGGTTGAAAATAATAGGAAAAGGTCAGCGCTGGCCCACAGGGGCTTCAAGTGTTCTACTGACCAAGATAGTTTAAAATAAGGGATATATAAGTATTTTAAAATCTGCTGACTATGCGCTGCATTATTTATGTGTTCTGTAATTGGTTTCTCTGACTACTTACCTACCGAGTAACTTTGGTTGAACATACCAATATTTTAATACCTTGACCGCCAACTTATTACGTGTCGCTGACTGTATGTACAGTAATACATACGTGTAGGTAATATTTGTGTGACGAACGAAATGATAAACGTGTGTGATTACGGTACCATGAAGTCAAGTTCTGTAATAGCCAAAAGTAATAAGGTTTTTCTAATAAAAGATTACCAAGTAAATTGCTAATATGGCAAATGTAATTGAATTTTCTCTTGTTATAAATATTTATTTTTAATTTAAATGTGGATCCGCAGCGTCCCTTACGCTGTCGGGTATTCATCAGGATTTCCCAACGGTAATAAAAAGGCAGGCTGATAATCCACTTGATGGTAAGTGACCATAGTTACATATTAAAATAAGCAACGCCATACGCGTTGCAAGTGCTCTGCCGACCTTGATAGTACCAAGGATAAGTAGTTAGGAAGAGACAGGATTATGAACTCTGCCAACGCTTACCCGTTCAGCGTAACACAACAACAGAGGAATTGTTATTTCACGGTGATCTTACTGAAGGTGTAGTTTCTACTGCCAAACGGTCTAATAGACTAGTCCCCAAAAGACATAAACTTCATTTCCGTGGGACTCATCTCCGCCATACGGACTACTGGTATGTACTTGTTTGGTATGTTTTCCTGAATACAAAAAGTGCGGTAGTCACTTCCTAGGGGTATGGAGGGGGGAGCTGTGACGTAGCAAAGATGGCGGGCCGGCCCATTCTTTTAAGCGGTATTTCTATATAACTACTGCACCCATTTACTTAAGTAAGGTGTCAAATGAAAGACCATGAAATGCACTTTATTTGATTTCATATATGTGCTCGTGTAAAACTAATAGCGAATGAAATAATTAAAAAAAACACAATTTTGAAGAAAAAAAAATTGTTTATTTTGTAAATAGCTCGGTAACCGTTAGGATTATGGAAATTTTGTTTATTATAAAACGTGTTGCTACTTTTATCAGCTTTTTAATGAACCCTAAATCATTACAATCGAGTAATAAACAAGGCAGCTACAGTCGTTTTAGCGAGCGGAGTCCTAGTACGAAGAATCTCAAATTGATGTAACTGGACTGGTTTTTTATTAAATTGCTAGTAAAAAGTTTGATAGTTATAAGCATTTACACGTATATAAATAATGGTAAATAAATAATAATAAATTTATAAGAATACGCATAATATTCAAACATAATATAAATCATAATAATTAAAACTATAATTAAAAATATCTTATTTTTCTAATCGGCGTCATCATTTTGATCAACATCGTCTACATAATTAAACTGGTTAAAACATTTAAATCCTACATGTTATATCCCCTCTTTTTGTTTTTTGGCGCTACATCCTCAACGGGATGAACGATAACCAGCTTTGCATTGACATGATATCAGTTCAAGGTCTTTCAATGAGATCGAATTCACTGATAAAGTAACTGGCACTAGAACTGCATTGTCAGCGACCTTCCAGCCACGGTTTATAGGCTCAGGTAATGTAGGCTTCGCCACGTCGGCATTCTGCCAACAAAATGCCTGGTAGTTTGCTCTTAGCGCATGCTGTCGAAATGCTTGTCGTATCGACGATAGTCAGTCAAGTTCCTTAATGTTCTGGAACAATGCTGCTCTCAAATCGTCCAGGTTATCTATTCCTTGAAGCCCTGGTTTCTTGTTTGTATACATGATATATCCCATCTTACATCTTACTCTTTACTCGAGAGATAGCTTTTAATGAGATTGCGAACGATCTACTCTCAGCCTGATCTCGTGGACTTAAACTATATGAAGGTTTTTTGACTGATCGTGTAATCGATAAACAAATATACTTTTACAGCCCCCTTAAAAAAAGTGAATTCCAAAACATTCAAGCAATTACACGTTGCAAATGTAGCTGGAAAATCTGGAAAAAATGTTAATACGGTAGACACAAATATCTTAGTCCATCATATGTTTTCTGCAATAAAGGGCGGGCGGCAAATTGATTTTAAAAATATAATGAAAAATAAGTTACGTGTCCACCTCCATCGCTTTTCGACATCAATGGTCTCATTAGACACACACCAAAGGCAATCCTCCGTAATCTGATAGCAAATCAGTCCACATTTGAAATCATAACCAATGAAGCTAATATGAAGACAGCCACCCTGATTGATGGCCAAGTTCTGGTCCAAAGTATTAGAAAGCCAAAAGGTGCCAAAACATTCGGAGATTTAAGTTACGTTTTCGTGAAATATATTTATTCTAATTTTAAATCCAATGATTCTCAGAGCGTGCACGTTTTTTCGACCGATATAACAAGAATTGCACCAAGTCTGGAAGTCGTGAAAAACGACGACAGTCTCTCATTCCAATAGAGCACCAAATAGCAGGACGCGAAACGCTTCTGCCTTTCAAATGAAATAGATTCATACAGTCTACTGAAAACAAAGCCCGTCTCTCCGATTTTCTGTCAAAAGAAATTTCCATTAGAGAATCAGAACTTCGGATACAGAACAAGTCAGTACTAATCTATAGAAAAACGTGGATCATTTGAAAAGTAATCAAGAGGAAGTTGATACCAGGTTTATTCCACATGGGATTGACTGCAAGCAATCGGGTTTTGAGAGATTGGTAGTAAATTGTAACACTGATGTGCTATTGCTCAGTGCTCATTATACACTTTTATGAACAACTACCTAGTGTTGTGTGGATTAAATCAGGCACTACCAAAAAACCAAAATTATTTCTGTTAAAAATAATGAGAAAAGAAAATCGTTACTGGCTTATAACAGTCTAACTGGATGAGACACTACTAGCGCAATGTCAGGGCACACAAAAAATCAAGCTGGCTGATTATGAATTTATATCCAATTTTGGTATAAGCCCACAGATTACGGAAGAACAACTTTCACACACTGAAAAGATAACCTGAACGTTTGAGAGCAGCATTGTTCCAGAACATTAAGGAACTTGACAAACTACCGCCGACACGACAAGCATTTCGACAGCATACGCTAAGAGCAAACTACCAGGCATTTTGTTGGCAGAATGCCGACGTGGCGAAGCCTACATTACCTGAGCCTATAGACTGTGGCTGGAAGATCGCTGACAATGGAGTTCTAGTGCCAGTTACTTCATCAGTGAATTCTATCTCATTGAAAGACCCTGAACTGATATCATGTCAATGCAAAGCTATGTATGTATGGTATGTACTATGTATAGAGGGGATATATCATGTAGGATTTAAATGTTTTAACCAGTCTAATTTAGTTAATTAACCAGTTATTAACCAGTCCAGTTTAATTATTATGTTTATCAACATCGTGATCAAAATGATGACGCTGATTAGAAAAATAAGATATTTTTAACTATAGTTTATATATTTAATTTATTATAGTTTATATTATGTTATGATTAACTATAAATTTTTTTTGAATACTATGCATATTCTTACAAATTTATTACCAGTTTATATGCCTGTATATACTTATAAATAACTATAACCTTTTTACTAGCAACTTAATAGAAAACCAGTCCAGTTACATCAATTTGAGATTCTTCGTACTAGGACTCCGCTCGCTAAAACGACTGTAGCTGCCTTGTTTATTACTCGATTGTAATGATTTAGGGTTCATTAAAAATCTGATAACAGTAGCAATACGTTTTATAATAAATTAAATTTCCATAATCCTAACGGTTACCGAGCTATTTACACAATAAACAATTTTTTTTTCTTCAAAATTGTATTTTTTTAAATTATTTCATTCGCTATTAGTTTTACACGAAAACATATATGAAATCAAATAAATTGCATTTCATGGTCTTTCATTCGACACCTTACTTAAGTAAATCGGTTCAGTAGTTATGTAGAAATACCGCTTAATAGAATGGGCCGGCCCGCCATCTTTGATACGTCACAGCTCCCCCCTCCATACCCCTAGGAAGTGACTACCGCACTTTTTCTATTCAGAAAAACATACCAAATAAGTACATACCAGTAGTCCGTATGGCGGAGATGAGTCCCACGAAAATCGTTATTTGAAGACTTTTTTACAAATGGGGCTTGTACTATAACTAGTTCACGGATATAAAAAATGATATAGTCGCGTCAATGAAGCTTTTTCGTCGAAAGTCCTCAGAAACAGCTCCGATTTTGATCATTCTTTTTTTGTAATTTTTGTTTTTTTTTATATTAAGGCTCCTGTATATGCCAACAAGAGGTTTTCTCCGTGTAACTATACTTTACTGAGTGGATCTAAATGTACAAAAAAAATATATGTTATTTATTGGACATTAAATTTTAATTTGAACGTTGGAAATAATTCTTATAATATTATTAATAGTTGAAAAAAAATCCCGAAGTAAAGCCTTTTTTGTTTGAATTTTTGTAACTACTTCTAAACGGCATTGAATTTCAGCATTTTTCTTTCGCATAAATTTTTGACAAGATGTTTTTCACAAAGTGTACGATTGGCGAGTCAAAATAATGATTTATTAGGCTAAAAATAACTATTATTTGTTTTCTGTACAAATTAGCGCGGTTGGCGCGGGGAAACATCTCGCTTCTATCTATCTATCTTTATATCTATCTATCTCTGTCCAGAACCTCAAGGCCGTTGGCAGATACAGAAGCCTTCTAAAGGGGGGAATTAATCATTTATATTGTTTAAACAATATGTATGTTATTTATATAAAGAAATCAGTTTCTGCGTGGTTTTTTTTAAAACTATTCGCGTATCCATGATCATGGATTTTCAATCCGGGAATTTTGATGTCAAAGATGCACCTCGCTCTGGTCGCCCTGTTACGGATAAAATGGACGCCATTTTTGAAAAAAAGGAGCAAGATCAGCATACCAGTAGTTACGATATAGCTGAAGAACTGGGAATTGACCAAAAACAGTTTTGAGACTCATTTGAGATTATTTATTAAGTCGTAATGAAACCGAACCGTTTTTGAAGAGATTGATAACTGGTAATGAAAAGTGGATCACGTACCACAAGAATGTGCGAAAAAGGTCGTGATCAAAGGTCGGCCAGGCTTCACAGACTGTGCCAAAACCAGGGTTAACTCGCAATAAGGTGATGCTGTGTGTATGGTGGGATTGGACGGCTTGAAGTTAAGAAGATCTTCAGATTCCTCTTTTGATTGGGAACACAATTGTTTTATTTGCAATCAATTATTATTCAGACAAAAGAAAGTTAAACAGCATCAAAATATATCTGTTGTAACTTCTTATCACACAAAGCAGAAATTAATTGATATCATAATAAATACAAGAGATAAGTTTTTTCGATCTCTTCTTTTGAGGATAAATTCTGTAAATGATTTATGATCTGTAAGTGCAAGATACCATCGTTCTTGTTATGCAAATATTATGAAACAGGTAAATACACCAGAAAAAACAATTGATCCATGAATTATGAACACCAATCATGCCATGGATGAAATAATAAATTACATAAATAATCATCCCGATTGTCAGTTTTCTCTGAATGAGTTAATGAAGGTTGTGTCTGGTAATTCGCCTGCTCCTCAGACTGTTAAACATCGATTAGAGGAATATTATGAAGAAGATCTTGTTGTTTCAAATAATGAAGGTCAATCTGAAAATGACCTTTTGTGGATCTTTTGTGGAGTCTCATTTGGATGCTGAGAATGAATCTATCAAAAAAATTAAGGAGGTTGTAAATATAATATACAAGGACACTGAAGAAGATGAAGTTCCAAATACACAAAGTAATGTTGAAAATTAAATTTTCTTTTTAAAAAAAAAAAACAAAATTGAAAAAATTACTTGTTTTGTATTTTTTTTTTAGTATTACTAAAAAATAATAAAGGGAAAAAAAAATTGTTTAAACAATATAAATGATTATTTCCCCCCTTTGAATTGATTTGGTTCTGATCCTGTTTCTGAGGACTTTCGAAGATTGCCTGTTAATATGAAGCATTGACGCGATTAATAACAATAAAAAAATATATAAAATAATTATAAATTATTTTTATAATTATTTTCTTTATATTCCCGAAAATTAAATAGCATTTTTTTTTCTTGCCACAAAAAAACCATATCTAAGTACAATATTATGCTAGCTGCTGCCCGTGACTTCATCCGAGTTAAAAAATGAAAGATATAACGCCCGACCTGCCTGACCCATTATGCTTTTGCTAAACGCTGGAACTTTATTTTTAGACAGCTAATGCCCGCGGCTTCGCCCGCATGGAATATTTGAATGTCCATCCTTCTACCAATTCTATTCTAACCATTGGTGAAGGTTTTTTTAAATCGGATGAGTAGATCAGAAGATTACCTCCTACATACAAATAAACAAACTTACAAACTTTATCTCTCTATAATATTAACATAGATGAGAGACAACCCTAGGTGCTGTGTCCACTTTTCCCATTCCACAAAGATCAAAGCTTGGGGTGTAACGTTTCAGCTTTGTACGCGTATTAACGTATTAACGCTGTGGTGTTCATCAATAATTTAACGCAGGATATTAAACCATTGACGAACTATTTCGAACGAGCGATATATAATAGAATATAGAATGGAGATTCTCTAGAAAAACTTGTCATAAAGAGAGATGCAATGCTAAAAATTTGTTATCTCTTGCTTCCTTGGTGTTTTGAGTACCTATGATACTGGTGCAACAGCATACCAAGACTTTATTTCACACTTATGCATTTTCAGAACTTAATGCAACTTGAACTTTCTTAATAATAATTTTCTTAGAAAATAATAAAAACACAAAAGGACTTTTACTTAAATTATTCATTTTGCGTCGGGAGTTGGGAGTTAATAAATGATAGGGACAACCTTAACAATAAAAAAAAGAACTAAATTTTTGGGTAATTTACAAGCCGATTAATATTGTATGTAACGATTAACGATTATATGTATGTGTATGTAAGCATTAACGATCAAATTCGGCGCCTCAATAAAACTTCAGTAGGATTAAATGTAGCTATTAGAATGCAATACGTAACAATAGCATTTAATAAATTCAAATTGAGCTCCTAGTTAATGTTATTCATAGAACAAGGGAAACTTCATTTATATTCTGTACAATTACTTCAGATTTACACGAAATAAAACGAATAGAACAAAATTAGACAAGCATTATGTAGATATGTATTCAGCTATTATATTATTAGAGATTTGAAGAGAAGAAACACATTTTACCAAACTATTTTACCAACCAAATAATTGACGGCCCGTTGGATGAGTGGCAAGGGTGCTTGCCTAACGTCTCAGAGGCCTCGGGTTCTATTCCCGGCGGGGTCAAGTTTGGAAATTTTAATGTAATTTTCAAAATTGACTCTGGTCTGGATTTGAAAAGTAGTGGTAGGGCACACTGCGTTTCACAGTCATTTGGGCAGCCCGCCTGGCGGCAATAACCACCACGTTACAGAATACCTCCGTGAAATAACAGCATATACGTGCTGTTGTGTTTCGGTGAGTGAGTAAGGGATGCCAGAGCCCATTTCCTTATCCCCTCCTAATCGGTAGCCACCTATCATCAAGTGGACTATCAGCCTCTCTGTTCACCTTAATATACATTTATAAAAAAACTATTAATAGCTATCTCATGAAAACTGACTAAATTAATAAATAATTAAGTTGTGAATAGTTTTACTACTAATAGAACTACTAATATATGAAAAGTAATAGTGTTAATGGTAACGTGTACTCGCGGCAGTAATCAAGTCCTTACAGTAGACCACCATTAAAATATCAGATTATAGGCGACGTTAGTAACTATCATTAATCAATATATATGTATACCTTGCTTATTACCCTATTGCATGCTTATCTTACCAATCTCGTAGGATTTGGATGCAATCTATTATAATTATATTTGAGTTGATTAGGCATTCAATGTCTATTTAGGAAAACTTGAAACATTTTCAAAAATATATGTATATTCTCTCGTGTTTTTGCCATATAAGATATCAAAAAGGATTTTTTATTATTAATTGCTCTCGGTACGCGGTCGTGTTATTGCAATAAGAGTGCGGGTGGATCAGTGCTATCTTTGAATTCAAAATATTTGTATTACGCGGTTTGCGAATAGCAACCGCTCTACTCTCAGCAAACAGCACCAGACGTACTTCCTCCGTCAACGACGCATCTTTTAGCACAGGGTTGGCTCAAAATGTATTACACTTTAACATAGGCTCAATTGAAAACCGGCTGTGGTAATATCTTTTCTATATTCTTTGACGAAAAGCAAATTTTTTTGTTCTTATGATAATTGATACACCCCCATATTACCCATATTATCTTTATATTACGAGTATACATTATCCACAAAAAAGTACTGTCCGAGGGAATGTAGAAAAACCGGTTTTAATCGTATTAATTTATTTTAATAGTTATTTATGTAATTTATTGACGTGTATTATTTTAAATATGTAATTTTATCTCGAATAAATTGACCAGTTTCCTCTTAATCACATTTTTCAAAATTGATTTTATACATAATTTCTCAGCGAATTTACAAACTTAACGATATAGGTACATAATTCTTGATTATATGTATACAATTTTGTCAACGATAAAAATAATTTGGAATTTTGAAATGACTACAATAAATTGAATTTATGTGCAATCTATCTTCTCTATGGTGTAATTTTTAGTTAGTTTAAAATAAAATTATAATCTTAAACATCGAATGTGTGATAAGAGACACCCTAGTCCCTAGGTCTGTTATACAGTTTCGTTTGTACAGTAGCTTATTAAGCTGTATATATTAAATGCATCATACTACTAGCGACCCACCCCCGGCTTCGCTTGGATACTGCAAATTATAAATACACACATTTCTCGTTTACTGCTTTTTCTATTAGTGAAAACCGTATCAAAATCGGTTGGGTGGTTTAGGAGAAGTTAGCGGAAAAACAGATAGCGACTTTATTTTATAATATACTAGCGGCCCGCCTCCGGCTTCGCCCGGCGTGCAATTTTTATATATAAGAACATTCCTCGTTTATCCCTCTTTCCATTAGTGAAAACCGAATTAAAATCGGTCTACCCGTTCACGCGTGATGCCGTGACCAAGGGAAATAGGGATTCATTTTATATATAAGATATAATATTATAGAATATATAATAGCTATAATACGTTGAGATAAAATATTATTGTCAAAAATAAAATTGACAACCCTATCGAGATGGCAGCAAATATCGAACGTCTTTGCGTTGGCGGAGGTTATTAGCTATGTACCAAGACTCAAAACATTGTCTCAAAGTCTTCCAATATCAACGATATTATTTGTTTTCCCCGTACTTTATGCAAATTTGCCGAGTTCTTAACAAAGATAACTTTTTGTTATTAACGACCCAAGTTTGCATATTATTATCACTTGTGTGTTTTATAATTTTATTTTCAGAGTTCGTATTTCATTTTTTCCGTAATTGATATTTCTTTGAATTATATTAATGTACCTATTAATTATAATGTAACAATTTAAGCTTCGGCACACATAATCCGCACCGTCGGATATGTGCGGTCCGTTTTTGTTTATACATGTGAGGCGACATTTTATTTACCTAATTTAAACACATTTGCAATCGCTTACTCACTAACAAAATATTTTTGTTCCTAGAATAGGTAAACTGTAATAAATATTTTCCAGTCGACAAACAAGCCCGCGGGTTCGGTACATTAAATAATATCGACATATCCAAGCCAATTTCGTACTTTCCGCTAAGCTTATTTCAGACTTCCCGCACGTAAACATTCCCCATGCGAAAATAGATTCGATTTACATTTTACGGTTATAACACGAGCAATAACACATTTTCCATTTTCGCGTTATTTTCCTAATGGGCTTCGAGAATTACATTTTTGGACTAAATCTCCGTCGACTTCGTCCACGTCATCAGCATTGTCGAACACTGGCAATAAACACTGCAGTCGACTCTAAAAGCTAATTCCTAATCTAATCGACAGCCGGAGGTCCAAAATAAGAAACCAAAAGACTGGTAACTATTTATTAAAATTAAATTACAATAAAATAAAGTATTGGAATCTAAAACTAAGTAGTGCTACGACTCGCAATTGAATTCAATGTGAGCTCTGTCCAGTTTGTTGGGGAACTTCCACGACGGTGGCTGCGTTGCCTCGTTAACGAAATGTTGGCTCTTGCGCAGGGCACTGCGGTGATGGAATATGGGTTGCACGATTTGCACGTGTAAATGCAACGTGACTGTTGCACACGGCACTAATAATGCAAAATGCCTCTGAACGAATCGTGGGAAGCTATGGGGCGTAACAACCACCATTATTTTATTTTTGCCTTAACGCTCTGTTCTAGGATTTCCAGGTTCGATTCCCGGTAGGGTTAACTTTGAAAAATCAACTTTTCAAATTTGGTTTTGGTCTGGATTTGGAAAGTAGTGGCAGGGCACACTGCGTTTTCGCAGTCATTTGGGCAGCCCGTCTGGCGGCAGTAACCACGCCATTACAGAAGAACACCGTGAAATAACAGCACGTATGCCGTTGTGTTTCGGTGAGTGAGTAAGGGATGCCAGAGCCCATTTCCCTATCCACTTCTAATCCCTTATCCTTAATCCTACAGCAGTCGGCGGCGCACTTGCAGCAGCTTTGGCGTTGCTTGTGTTATAGACGACGGTAGCCACCTTAAAGAAAAAACTTACTAATAAAAATAATGTATTATAGTTTGAAGTACTAAAAATCTTAAGTTTAACTGATTACGTGAAATTAACTGAAAGTGTAGATTTTTTAAATATAAAAGTCGTCAGACATGTTGACGGTCCACTTGATAGTAGGTGGCTACCGTCGCCTATAACACAAGCAAGGCCACAGGTACTGCGACTTGTGAGTGCTCTGGGTCCTGCTCACACACCGTAACATAACAGCACATATTCTATTATTTCACGGTGGTCTTCTCTGAGCGGGTGATTACTGCCACCAGACGGGCTGTCCAAGCGACTGGCGAAAGTAGGTACTTGGCTACTTTTTGATTTATAATAAAAAAAGTGTGTGTGTCGGCTCCGACGTACGACTGTATTTTACTTCTTGAAACATTCTTTATACATTAAATGCAGAAAATTTTATATAATAAATGTAAAAAATTTTCTGCCTGTTATAAGTTTAAATAATTAATTTTTTAGACGACAGATGTCGCCAGCAGACTATAACGCGCTATCGTTTCGTTCCTCGACGCGGACTACATCTTTTCATATAAAATTTCGACGTTTGCTTTTATAAACCTAGAGAAAACAATTAGGGAACATAAATAAATGCGTCAGCTGCCGCACAAATGTCAAAGTGACAGATGTATTAATTTGTATTAATTTTACTATTCATAAAATTTCCAACGTTGTATTAATTTTAATTTTACGTAACGCTTGTATTAATTTTACTATTCATAAAATTTCCATACACGGCGCTTTATATGAAAATTGATTCTTAAGGGGAAACTCCAAAAAGGTACTTAAGCTAGCACGTAGTACAGCCCCATGGATATAATTTTTTTGCAAATTATATACACAAACCTTCCTCGTTTATCGCTCTTTCCATTAGTGAAAACCGTATCAAAATCCGTTAGTAGATTTGGAAGAAGTGAGGAAACAGATAGAAGCGGACAGCTACTTTATTTAATAATATGTATACAAATAGACATAGAAGACTTCGAATATTTATGAAACCATATAAGTAACTAGCTGAACTCAGCCACGCTTCGCGGCCCATACGGCGGCGGCCGGCGTGAGCATGGGGCGCGCGGTACTGGACACTGCTTATATATAATACTATTTATCGTGGCGTGATGTTATATAGCCTATAGCTTTCCTCGATAAATAGACTATTCAAAACAAAAATAATTTTTCAATTCGAACCTTAGTTCCTGAGATTAGTGCGTTCAAACAAACAAACGAACTCTTCAGCTTTATAATATTAGTATAGATTACAAACTAACTTATAACTTTATTTAACTTATAACTTTAAAACAGCGTTTAGCAGTCATGAGTCAGTCAGTGCAAACCTATCATCAGCATACATTCAGCTTGACTTTGGATAGAAAAACATATTTCATATTAGGCACAGCCACAGGAAGTCAATATGTTATGTTTATTTAAATGCAAGATTGTGACATATTTTTTTTAATATTCTGCGATTAAATTTTTTATCTATGTGACAATGTCTTCCAAGTGTCTATAGATTGTAACGAAAACGTTTTCAACAAACGTACAAACATTACGACAAACTTTCACCAACCTTTTCCATCAATTCTCAAGTCTCCGTTTCTATAATGCTTATTATACATACGTAACAGAAAGACGTGAGAAAGTATTTGAGTAAAAGCAAGGGTAAACACGTAGCTTGGTTATTTATCGTCTCGGGATTTATTGTCGCGCTTTGTCGCGCTTGAAGCTGAGACAAGGAGTGTAGCTTTAGATACATCGATCTCACATTGACGAGTACTATTTGAATATTGTTTTACTTATCCAAACTTTTGTAAAATATCTTCGACTTAACGTAGATAGATATATTAACAACCAGAAAGATAATGAAATAACGTTGTGTATAATTTTTATTTTGCTTTAGCTTTGTTTATTGTTACTGTTAAGTGATTACGGTGCTTGCTTTCGCTCTGTTTCAGTGGTTCCGAGTTCAATACCCGGCAGAAATAGCTTTGGAAATGAAGTTGGCTATGATTTGGATCTGACAAGTAGTGGCAGAGCACAAGTCATTTGGGCAGCCGGTCTAGCGGCAGTAACAACCCTTTTATATAAGACCACCGTGAAAAAACAGCACGTATGCTTCTATGCTCCTGTGAGCGAGTAAGGCAAGCCAGAGCCCATTCTGGCGTTATAGTGTGTATTTTTGAAATTTTAGATAATGAGTGGCAAGTAATCTGACGGTCCACTTGATCAACTATATAGGAGCAAATGCGTTTTAAAGGAAAAGGGACAAGATAAGGGACGAAGGATAAGCTCCCTTAAAAATAAGGTCTCCATTACTGAAACACAATGCACGAGTGATGTTGTGTTTCATTACGTTATTAAAGAATCCCCGAGACTCTTCCTCTCAATTACGCTTTATTTTTTATATACCTACTTTGGTTTGGTCTTTATGCGACCTAGACGACTGCGTGCAGATCCTCTAGGTTATTAATTATCTAATCTGGTCTGTATGTATGTCACCTATACTTCCAAAATAAAAAATAAGTTCAATTCGGCTTAATGATAACAGTGAATCTTTAGAGAAGTTTCTTCAAGGACTCATTAAAAGACACTTCAAGAGTCTTTAAAAGTAGATTTTTAATATATTACTTTGAAGTATATATATCACATTTAATTAAAATTATATTTTGGGTTCGACATAAAAGTTGGCAAATATATTTATATGAATAATTCTATAGGTACAAATTGCTTTTGCCGTGAAAATATGAAACAAAACATTTAGGAAAACGGTCATTGAATTGGAATTCACATTTTTATGAGAAACTAGCGGAACCCTCCGGCTTCGCCCGGGGTGCAATTTTTATATATAAGAACATTCCCCGTTTATCCCTCTTTCCATTCAAACTGAATTAAAATCGGTCTACCCGTTCATTTGTGATGCCGTGACCAAGGAAAATGGGGATTCATTTTTATATATAGAGGTAGATTTATCCATAAACTTTATCTCGTTTCTTTGTTTATACAACTGGGATTTAAGTTTTTATTATAATTCTGTGTTTGAAATTGTGAGTAGAATTATTGTTTACAGGGCAACGCAAAATGTTTTAATGTGTCAAACCGAATTGACATACTTATTATATCTTATATCTACGTATATTGCATTAATTACTCTATTTGCATTTCACAAAATAAAAATGAACTCTTCTAAATATTATGTTTGAAGAACGATATTGCACTGCGAATACAAACGTCAGTCGATTTGAATGGAAGTCTGCTTCTGTTACGTCTATGTCGTGTTACTGATAGTATAGATGCACTGGAAACAAAGATACACGGGTGACTGACTGTATTTTATATAGCGCTATTCAAACTGACGAACGAAACGTTATTTGGACAAGGCTACCGGTGCGTTTAGCTTGGCTTTATGCGATTTTTTTTTCTCGTCGTGTTTTCCAAATCAGCGATTTATCGAACAATGCATCTAAAGTGTTCACAATTGGGTACTCCACGAGATATTCCACCAACACTGACAATCCATGCGCAATCTCTGAGTTCACAATCATAAAGATTATAAAGAAATCAATACTGAGTTACAAATAAAGTTAAGTTAATTAACTGAGTTACAAATAAGTTACAATAAATAAGTTAATAAAGTTAAGTTATTCATGTTAAAATTCGTCCTCGCCACAAGTATGGAATGTTTTATGTGTAGTCATTATTATAATGTCGTTTGCAATACTCTTTATAAGAAACAATTAATCATAATTGAGTGTATTAAGATCGGGACTAGATGATGGTCTGATCAAGTCAGAAAAGTTCCTTTTAAGCCACGCTTGTGTGGATCAACCTTAATGATCCGGTACTAAGTCTTGATGAAATATTGTACAAAGTTCTGTTAAGATAGTAATTTTGATACCAAAGAAAAATTAGCTTATAAAAGTATGGTTCAATCACAACATCCCATCAATTCATCATTAATATCCATCCAGTAGGTATTCTTTTGACTAATTGTTTTTCTAGACCTTTGGGCTTGATTTTTTAATTGTTCCATTTATTAGTTTCACTTTATCCTATAAAGATCGGCAGCATTTTCGCAACCTTTATGGCATTGCTTGTCGATAGTCACCTACCAACAAGTTTCCAACTTTCAACTTGAGGTTAAGAAAATATTTGTGCCTAACGCTGCTGACATTAATATGATAAAGAATAAGGATAAGGAAGGGATAGGGAATTGGGCTCTGATATACTTTATTACTTTTTTGGGTATCGCCTAAAAAGTTATTTTGATTTTACCGTCCTATTCAAAATTAAATTTTAAGCTGCGTACAACTCCTAAGCAATCGTATAAAGTAGAGAATTAGTTCCTGGATGGTATATTAATTTTTCGAGATAAAACCGTAATTTTTTAATGAAAAGTGTTTATATAGCCTTTTTAGTGCGATTATTATATGAACTGCTTAATCTTTTTTTCGTAACAAATAGAGTGCATGGTACAATTTTCTGCATCCGATACACGGTCATTCTCTTGGTTAATTCGTTGGTTATATCAAGCGGACAGAGAATTTTTAACATTGGATTTGATTACATTTCTATTTTGTGTAATGCGATAACAGGAATTCAATTATTATCACTATCGCACCACTTAATTTTAATATCATAATATTTTTTACAATGATAGGCACAATAAAGTGAAAAGCAGTGAATGAACACTTATTTTTATATTTTTTTAGTGAATGAATCTTTTTTTACTGTAATGTTGTTTTTTTACAGTACTATATTGTATAGTATGGTCCGATATTTGCACACTTAATTTATACTTATAAGATGATTATAACTGTTCTGTTTATATATGTTTATATATGCTATTTATTGCATCATAATAAAATTAAGGCAATTTTATTGTTTTTAAAATCTAGTCAAATATATCTTCAAGGCCTATGTCAAGTTAGTTACTTATAAGATCTTATAAGTTATCTTGTGAGATTTACTTATTAAAAAAATATACACGCGTGAGTCGTGACACGAGTCGGGAGTAAACGAATTTATCGAACATTTGGAACCGATTTCCAAATGTAAGAATTCGTGTTGTCTGGTGATGGAGGCAATTTGACAAGGAAATTAAACGTGACTTACTACATGCCACAAAAGCTGTTATATGTACTCGAAGGCAGAAGTGTTTTATTGCACCCTCAGGATAAAGAAAAATACAGAAGGAGCTTTCAATCGAGCTTTTATGCCATTCACTATTTAAAATAAGATGTATGCTGAATTTATAATAAAAAAGAAACATAACATTTTGTAATGCGTAATTAAACGTGGAATTAGCAAATCAATAGACTAGTGAATGAATTCCATTCTACTATATCGTAAATTTACTTATTGTAAACGTTAGATCGATACAAGATAACATAATTTTAATAAAATATGTACTACCATCTAACGCGCGCTTTGTTGACAATTTGTAGCAAATAAAACGTTTTAAATAATTTTTTGTTGTCAAAGTTTTATAAGCGATGCAACTTCTGGTTTATTAAGTATTCTGAGGTTGCAGAATCTTATAATATTATAATTATGTTTTCTGAACTCCACAAACGCTATAATTAAGTTTATATTATTTGATTAGGCCGACAAAGGCATTTTATTTTATTGTATTTATTTATTAACGTACATCTGCAGATTACAAAAAAAAAACTAACTGAAGTTAAAATTAGATAATAACGAGAGATTTATTTACATTGTTCAGAGTGTACAAAGGGACTTTAACAAAGACGATTATTAATTTATTAAAGAATTAGGTGTATCATTTGTCTTTGAACTATTGATCTAGGTATAATAGATCACGCCATCTAACGTAAACCAATTATGTATATCGCACAGATTGTACGCATCGATACCGACGAAGAAAGAGATTACGCTATTACGTTTGTCGTGCAATTAATTCTACACTCACATCTCTAGCTATTACTTCAAGCTTATCTAGAGGAAATAGAAGAAATAAAAGTAATCACTTAAAAGGAGTTATTTAAGAAATACGTGCATTTGCATTCTCTTTCAAAAATGGACGATTTTAGATAGTATAAGTTTTTGTCAGATATCATTGAGGATTTTTCTTTAAAATGTCTTTAATAAATGGTATACCATAACGTTTGTTATATACATCATGAGTCCAATCCAACACCATAAAATATCGTTAATTCATCGATCGAACAAAAAACAAAGTTTCCATTTTAATTGTTCAGTGTCTATTATCACTCGACTTTGAACAAATACTTCTTTGTAAGAAGGTATTCAAGTTGAAGTAAATGTATCGTCGCCGCTAGATATAACACCACCTTCAATTTTAAACTCTTATAGCAGCTCCTCCCTTTGAGACTGTTTCACGCTTCGCTTGAATTATTCATATTGCTAGCAAATATCTATGATACAAAATATCATAGGTGAGAAGGACTTGACTAAAATTAAATTTGCCTGATATTGACACAGACACTAGACGTTAAACGTCTCGCAGTTCTTGAGAATTGAACATTATACGTTTCCAAGACAAAGGCGGAATAGCGTTTCGTTGTCGAATAAGGGGAATTGAGAGTAAAGTTTCATTCATGATTTACAAATAAAGAAAGACGAAGATTTTATTGTTGAAAAATTTTATCTTACGGTGACGTTTGTAGATCGATATGTATTAAGTTGGGTGCAGACTCACTGTTACACAAGTGTGGAACAGAATAATTTTATCCCTCCGTGTCACTATATCTGGTGTGATTGTTAAGAACTAAATTACATCGTCATGTGGGTAGAACTCACTATCACACGATTTTGTCACACCAGAGTGGAACAAAATAATTTTTACCTCATAAGTTGTATACAATCCGTCATTGTATACAATTCCTAGGAAATTTTTACAAATTCTAAAATGTATGATAATAAATTTTGCACTTTTTCTAGGAAATCTATACATTTCCTAAATAGCAATTGTACGTGTATTACATTTGGGATGCCTTCAGTGGGTAAAGCGGGGCAAGCTGAGACAATTTATCGCCATTTACAAAATGTGTCACAGACTTATTTGTACTAGAAACAAAGTTTGGTTAGGTTCTGGGATCTTTATGAAATTAAATGCGAACGGAGCGGGTACACCCGGAATACTGCTTTTAGCAAAATACTGTCTATTACAAAATGGGTTACAAGACTTGTTACAAAGTGGGTTATAAGATTTATTATACTTATTTTACTAACGTGGTTTATTCATTTTATTCACAGAAAACATTAGTTTATACATATTTCCTAAGATCATCTCGGAATTGTGTACCTACAGTTCCTAGGTTTCACACATTTCCGGTAACCGTTACACTAGTGTGTTACTCAAGAATTTAATTAATCACAGTCACATCACAGTCATTTCGATGCCGAAGACAAGGTTTCCCATACTTTTTTATGTAATTAAATTAACAATTGAAATGGAACCCAATTAAATTTCATACATTTTTTTCAAGTTAAGATCGGCGGCAGACAGGTTGACGGTCCATTTGATGGTAGGTGGTCTACCATCGCCTGTAAGTATAACACAAGCAACGCCACAGGTGCTGTAAGTGCGCTGCCGACTACAGCAGGATTAAGGATAAGCGATAGGGAAATGGGCTCTGGCATTTCCTTACTAACTCACCCACCGAAACACAACAGCACGCGTGCTGTTATTTCACGGTGGTCTTCTTTAAGGGTATATATTGTGCTATAACAAATACTATAATTCCATATGTAATTTTTTTTAAATGCTATGAATAGGTTAGATTAGGTTATACTCCACCGACCGATCTCCCCATGGTCGCTGGGGTTCTCGCTAGCAAATTTTCCCACGTAAAAAAAATACATTAGGTTAGTATAGTAGGTTTTCAAATGAATGAACTGCTTCGATGAAGAAGCGATACAAGTTGAAAAATGAAATAAAGCAGTTGTGTAGTGTACAACTAGTTTTATTTCAATTTCAATAGTACATTGGTTGTTAAAAAAAGTTTTTTTTAAAGGTTTATATGTTGTCCTCTTCAAAGTAATTACTGTCACATTCTTCGTCAACGTCATTTGCACTTCCAAAAAAAAATTTTTGAACCCCCCCCCTAGGTGGGCCATGACCTTGTCGTGGTGGGGGGGCTTACCCTTGGCAATCCAGGCGGTTGCAGGGGTCGGTGCTTTTTTCCTCACCGGCCTTTGCTCGACCGATCGGATTGGTTTTGGGGACAAAGAAGGCCCACACGACGTGGGGGCCTTCGTTTAACGGAGCCCGCTCGGGGGCTCGGGAGCTCGTGGCTGAGCCCAATAGAAGAGCCTTTTTTTTCACACATGACATTGGCAGATAATGGCCATCTTCAAGATGAGCCGAATTGCCATTTTTTTAAAGAGAAGAAGAAGAAGAAGAATTTTTTGAATTTTTTTTCATTTCGTTATAGTCGCGGAAAATCTTCCCTTTTTATCTTTTTCATCTTCTGTGTGAATTAGCCTTTTGTTCATTATGCGTTTTGTACATTTTGAGTGTGATGCTCATTTTGCTTTTTGTAAATTTTGCTCTGAGGGGAGAAAATTTGCACGAAGCCAAAATGACTCAAAATAATGACTGTAATTTTGGATACGACTATTAATCTTAGAAAAATTCCAAATTCCATTATTACCGGTATTTTTAATCAGTAAGTATTCATACAAAATCGTGATTCCTTTTTATATGAACTTATAAATTTAAAGGTTCTAAAGTTTTAACAATAAAATGGTTGTAATAATAAGATTTTTCGTCAGACGCAAATAGTGAGAATTATTCCCTCTAGTTTTTGAATAATCTACGCGGTTGTGAACATTTTTTTGTTAAGTTTGAAACAATTTTCAGTTTTAATCAACAGATTTAAATCATAGACATAAAATCCACAAAAAGGTATTCGCGTGAGATATGGGCTCTCGTAATGTAATGAGAACTGTGGGTTCACAGTTACTAATGAAAATGGGGTTAGGTGAACGCAAATGGGCAGCTACGAGCTAACAACGTGGAATCGGCTGACTGAAGCAAGCCATCAATCTTGAAGAGGGACGACACAGGGGTCCTTTTTCCAAAACTCTTTTCACTAAACTTTGTAGAAGCTTTGTGATAAATAATCTAAAGGGTTCAAGTTGGAAGTAAATAATGTCTTATTGTTAATAAAATGCAAATGTGTAATGCCTCTCTTCACTACCTTCTTTTTTAGTGCCAGTAACAGTGAATTTAAAGGACAAAATCGTTATTCTTAAAGTAAGGAAACTCGGCTGCTGTCACGACGGACGCATGTTCAAATCCTGGTCGGAGTTGCATATCTGAGTGATTATGGACGGTGAAAAAAAAAAACATCACCAAGAAATCTGCGCCTCGAAGAAGGTTATTCATTTTTAAATAAGTAGAAATAGTTGCAATCCGTGCAGTGAAGGAGCGTGGTAGATACCAAAGAGAGATCGTATTTACATCAATTTTCTTATTAATTTTTAACCGAAAAATATAGTAGATTACAAAAATATCTAAGTATGTAAAATTACAAGTTATTACACATTTCACATTTAATATTATTGCACAAGAGACAGGTCTATTGGGAAAAGTCAACTAACGAAGCTGAAAAGAGAAGACGACAGTGTAACGTCATCTAGAGCGGATGTGCTGAAGGAGGCCGAGAAGTTCTATGGACAGTTGTATACTTCAAAACACAAAAGCTGTTGAAAGTTCGGCCAAAGAACGACAACAGTTGGAGAACAACAAGGAGAATCCCGGTGAGGACGGAATCACACTGAAGCTTCTGAAATCGGGTGGAAAACTGATACTTAAAGTCCTTCAGCGGGTTTTTAATTCCGTTCTACTCGGCGGTATAACGCCAGAAGCATGGATCAGGGGCGCGTGGTGCTGTTCTTCAAAAAGGGTGATAAAATCCTATTGAAGAATAATAGACCCATCGCTCCTCTGAGCCATATTTACAAATTGTTTTCAAGTTGTTTCTTCTGGAGCGCAGATTTGAAGACTTCCAGCCTCCTGTACAAGTGGTTTCCGGAGAGGCTATAGGTAGTACCTTTTAAGAGTATTATGTCTGGCGTTTGTGGTCTATGAGAAGGGTTTCGGTTCGATCCAAACATAGGCAGTGCTCGAGGCTCTGCAGTGATATCGTATTAGCGAACCAAAGTTATCGACATAATATGGAGAGCTGACGGCTTCTGGGGCCGAAAGGTTCTAGAGTTGAGGCTACGGACCGGCAAACGCAAGCGTAGGACGTCCACCCACAAGGTTGACAGAAGACCTTATCGGTGGATCCAGGCTGCTTCTGATCGATCCTATTGGAAAATTATGGAAAATTATGCTTATGTCCAGCAGTCGAGGTTCCACGGCTGATATATCGCTCAGTGTTTAAGTATGTTTAAATATTTGTTCAAATTCTTATTTGTCAATAGGTATGCGTTTAGTTTTTACACAAAATTGTTAGTAATGTACCTATTATCTAATCATATACGTTTCGGAGGAAGACGATTATTAGAAAATACAAAAAATACGTTTTTATTGTAAATGCAAATTACAAGATAAATTGTTTTAAATTTAGATAAGAACTCTGTACACCTGATAAATGAATTTGAATTGAAATTTGTTCCTACTGTGCTCCCTCATTAGAGGTATTATGATCGTTTGAAATAAACTTCATAATAGACATAGAAGGGGATATTTCGTTTGGAGCCGTTAACAATTCAACAGTTTAATTTCCTTTGCGGTTGATTGAGTCGGTGGGCGCTGCGGCGCCGAGCGTGTGCCCGCCCAAATTTAATCTCAATGTTCAAAGTAGGTAACGCTTTGACAATGGCCCCCCAATTGTTCAACCAAATGCTTTCACCTTTCTAAATAGAGACAATGTAAATCGGTGCTTTTCTCGTATTCAGCTTTACTTCCGTCATCTTGGCTTTTTTTCCGAAATCCTGGTAAATTTAAAAGACGATTATAAGAGTTTCTTGGAGAAACCTAATTGATAAATAAATACTTTGATTTGATTTTGATTTGACTTATAAATGCACGAGTACCTATTTACATTTATTTAAAAAATATTGTAATTTAGGTAATTTGGTATTGACGTCAAATTAAACAGTAAGCAAATAGTAAGGTACGAACAGTCGTTGTGAATGCCTTGTACTGTAAAACCTCGTTACAAGAACTACCTATATTTTATTTAAATTATACCGTCTTGTGTCGTTCCTACGTGTAAAAGTCTATAGGATTGCGAAGAATTGGGATGGTATTACCCCCCCATTGGGGATGGGATGGTATTGGGATGGTATTATTATTATTATATATTGCGAACAAGAAGTTAATTCACACTTTTTATTTATGAATTGATTTTTTTTTACCTATCGCCAATCGCCAATTGGCTTATGCTCCGCTCGCACGATTGGTGCAGGGCATTCTATTTTGATTGATAGTTTTTTATTTGCATTACAATGTCCTCAGAATTGCAATAACAAAACATTACCTGCTTATCGTCATACAATTTGTTGAAGGACATTTCTTTATATAATATAATTATAAATTCTATAGATAGTGTAATTTGTTCAGCGCCATCCTATGACTAACTATGTATCATTGTCAAAATAGTGGTATCTATGAAGAAAGTTGAAAATACAATATTTACAACCTTGTCATAGAGGCCTCAATTTCAAAAGTAGTCATCTAAAAACACAAGCAACGGCATAGATGCTGCAAATGCGCTGTCGACCTTAGAAGGATAAAAGGCGAGGGATTAGGAGGAGAGATTCGCCGAAACATAACTGCAAACACGCTGTTACTTCACGGTAACGGCACAGTCTAACCATACTTACGCCATACAGTCAGGTAACAAATCGTGGTAACGGGGTGGTTACTGCCGCAAGACGGGCTGGCAACAGTGCAAAAGACTTATATAACGCGGCTTCGTCCACGTATCTTTAAAAATTATTACCTACTCGCTGATATGTAGCTTTCTATAGGTGAAAGAATTTTTAAAATTGATGCATTAGTTTTTGAGTTTATTCATTAAAAACATAGAAAAATACATACATACTTACAAATCTTTTCTCTTTTCATTATATTAGTATAGATGAGAAACGACGAATTCGTAAGAATATTTCGCGTAAAACAAGAAGATTTTGACCTAATGTAAAAAATGTGGAGCATACTTTGAATTGAATGAAAATATTTGGTAAGAATGAAAGAAAAAGGCAATAAGGTTTACTGTTATTACTCTTAAATTAATTAAGCTTTTCCTTGAATGTTCCCTATTTTCATTTAGTAGGATTCGTCTTGGTTTATTTTTCTTTGTATGATACTCGTATAGGTTTAGGACTAGAAAGATGCTTGAGTAATGATGTTATTGTATTACCTAACCATATTTTCTTTAAATAAAACTGTTTAATTATGTGCATATTAATTATGTAAATAACAAGGAATAGTGAGTATACAAGTTAATATAAGTTAATCGGGTGTCATATAGATAACTTATTAATTTTAGCAATTGAATAACATGTGTAACTAATTGTGTTGTATACAAGCTGGTGCTAGCTTGAAAAATGAAAAACACCTGAGAAAATATCTGACGTCTTTATAGCTGTGACGACAGTGACGCCGCTGTGGAAACAGTGGCGCCCAATTTTTTTATATTTTTATCCTATGCTAATCTAGGTAATAAACTAGCTATGTGCAAAATTTCATTCAAATAAGTTTAGCCGTTATTGTGTGAAAGAGTAACAAACATCCACACATATATCTATCAACACAAACTTTCACATTTTATATATATATATTATTACTTAATAAAATGATTTTCTTTGGCTTGGTAATAAGATATATGGAATTTTTGAATAGAGAGGTTCACAAATAGATCTGTTGTATCGTTAACAAAAGGAAGGAAGGTTTTTTGATCGTCGTCAATTTTCCTTATTGACATATTATATTTATAGAAATATCCAATTATCTATAGTATAATCAATATCAATTTTAGTTCTTATATTTATTTTAAACTAGGTGAACCGCTCGAGGATTCGCTCGGGATGCAATTTTTATATAGGCACATAAACCTTCCTCGTTTATCCTTATATAATAATGTGCGAATATAATATTATGCTCACAAAGGAAAAGATTGACTTACATATGTGTGACATAAGCGAAAACTGGATTAAAATCGGCTAAGCGGTTTTGGAGTCCATAGAGGACAAACATCCTTACATTGATTTTTACGGACCCACAGTTACCACTGGCCGTACGGTGATACTGAAACCGCTTAGAAAAATGTTTTAGATAAATATGTACATGATTACAGTGCTCGGCACATATCCGACGTTGCGACGTGGGCGGATTGTGCATATTTGTAGTTGTATAAGACCCGTTGGCGTTACGTAACCCTCCCGCCTCGTCGGATATGTGCCGAGCCTTAAGGGCCAAGCGGCTGTAAATAGAAGCCATCAGTCACGTGGAGCCGTTTCCAACACTCGGATGGTGTTTACAATAGAGGACTGACGGCCGAGTGGGGGACGTAAATCTCTTCAACTACATTGTTAAGTGGAAAATCAATGCCCGTCGGGTCACGCGCCCTATGAAACGATCAGCTAGTTTGGGAAACTTTGCTTGAACAGTTTGGTGTAAGTAGGTGAGCATAGATACCACTTGCCAACTCGCGTAATTTATGAAAGTAATCTGTGTTGCTAAAATCACTTTTGTTAAGATAGTGTAGTTAAAAAGACCATTGAGGTACTTATTGATTTTGAAATAATATACATATATCTTACGCAAATCTGATGAATTAGCCACGACCTTTTTTAAGTTTGTTACTATTTTAATCTCTAACCGGTACACTGTGTACGAATACGTGGAGAGACAATGGTAAAGACAACTGAATACACTGCAATTTTTTTATTTATATATATGTACATATGCTTTATTTTATTAATATTTGGGACATAAACAGAAATTAACATATATTCTAGATGCATGTACACAGACAGGTAATGCATACAGTTTGAGTAGAAACAAAACAAAAAAATTGACTGAATGTTAAAAATAAAATAAACAATCTAAACGAAAAAAATGAATGTATTAACTAAATAGATTAGTGCTGTTTCCTATAGGATAATTCAGATTTTTTAAATTTACTGTAAAATCACCTATATTAAGTAAGTCCTATAGGATTTAACAACATGAGTTAGTAAATGTAAGGATTTCTATAAAATGATATGATTTTTCGAGTTTTTACTATCAGAGTTTGGTAAATGCTAGAATTATTAAAACAGGGGAATAAAACAGGGAATACCTAATCATTTGTTATGAATTAATAATTGATCATTTATTACAATTATCACTCTAACACCCTATCTAACATTAATTATCATTTGATATTATTAATTTATCAATATAGAAATAAAGACACAATGTTAAAATATCTTATAAAGCTTTTTGAATAGTAAAAATAGACATATTTTCTCACAAATAAAAAAAGTAATAAAATAAGTAAGTAATAAATAAGTTAGTAAAGTAACAAGTAATGAAAGGAATTTACATGTTACAAGATGGAGAACTGTCGTGAAAATCACTGTATTTCTGTATTCGTAACAAATCGCTCACGTAAGTCAAGGCGTAGACTTGATTTCGAAGATTTCAAATAAATTTAAATCGTTTATTGCTCGAAAATGGCATAACAAGATCACTTCTTTGAAGTCGATTACATATTTTACCAAGGTTTCGAAAAAAATAATAGCCAAGATGATGACGAACCTGCTGAGAAGAAACCTTGAAAGAAACTTAGGATACCATTATTTTTGACATCTTTAATATGTATGTACATATGTAACAATTACAAATCATTACAATTTTTATACATAAATCATAGCAACATATAAGTATATTAGTAAATTTAAACATATAGGTATGAGCTCAGAATCGTTTAAATGCAGTCTTCATTATCATCGGCAAACGGTGATTATTTAAGCTTATGTTCATAATAACCTTTTGTTTTGATTACATTTTTTAATTTATTTATAGGTGAAAGTTTATTATAAAATCGTATACATTGACCCATAAAAGAATTACTTATCTCGTGAAGTCGCGTTTTATGTAAATCAATATCATTTTTAAACCTAGTCTTGATACTTAACATGGGTGTGGGGTAAAACCTAAGATTTACCGAGTGATTATTAATAAAAGTTTGAAATTAACGTAGAATACAGAATAGTTCGTACTTTTACCATAAAGACTTGGTAAATCCTAGGTTTTTACTATAATATCTTATGATTTATCAATATCACGTATGATTGTTGATTGATAGATAGTTTGAAGCATTTTAATGAAAGCATTGAGCTCCTAACAAATATTGTTCATGCCTCAATAATGAATGTATGCAAACATATTGATGTTCTGTCGCATATGTCGCATATGTCTGTAGTAATGCGCTAATCAGAGCAGTGCACCTCTCAAATTATGTGAGTTGGGACATCTATTCTATTCAAATACTTGTCTTAGCTTATATTACTCTATTCAAGAGAAGCTGTATGCGAATTCTCTTCGTTAAGGCTTCTAACTTGCCTTGATTTGATAATTTCAATTCATTAAACATTCATTGGTATACCGTCTAATTATTTTCTATTTACTAAACTTTAATTAATTTGCTTTATAAACGCTTCATAAATATGATGTGTTAGGAGAATCAATCTATACCTACTAATAGTATTTAGAAGCGCTAGAGCATTCTGTATCTCGCAGTCATAAATTGTGTAGCCTGTCTGGTGACAGTAACCATTCCTTTATAAAAGACTATCGAAAATAATAACTCTTAAGGTGGTTCTGTATTAGTGTATGAGTGAGAGATGATAAAAGCAATTTCTCCTTATCCTTTAATCAAAGTCAGAAGGGCTTCGCAACCTCAATGGCGTTGATGTTTTACAGTGCACTTGCAGAACCCACGACGATGCTTATGTTGATAGGTGACCATAGGTCATCTTTAAATGGACCGTCAATCTGCCATTAAAAAACATAAAAATAAAATTGATGTATGTGTCTATACTTCAAAATCAGGACTTTTTCTATTTAGATGGTCTCTGAAACGGTTAAACGAATGTTACAATATTTCTATTAACAGGTGGACGACTGTTCAGAGAGATATTATCGTTAGTTATATATATATATATATATATATATATATATATATGTGTGCATGTTTCAGATGATTTTTAGGCCGACAGACAGGCCGACGGACCACTTGATGGTAGGTGGCTATCGTCGTCTATAACACAAGCAACGACACGGGCTGCGAGTGAGCTGCAGACCATAGTAGGATTAAGCATAAGAAAGGGAGGGTAAAGGATGAAACATATTACACCGGGCCGGGTGCTCACCGGGTTTTTCTCAACGTGCCCCGGCCGGGTTTGCTATTTGTCACCGTGCCGCCACTGTGCCTTGTCGTTTCCAAATACTATTAAACTATTTTGTATTAATATTACTGTACTTGCTGTGCCCGCGACTTCGTATGCGTGGTATTCGGAATAACGCGTAACTTTTTTGTTTTTAAACAGATGTTTTTTGTTTTTTAACGAAAATGTGAATTTCGAAATTTCGTCGTGAACGAAAAATTCGTCTCCCCGAGACCTCTTAAATGAGTACCAACACGGGGGGTCTGCGACGAACCGCTCCCTAGATATTTTTGAAATTCTTTTTTTGAAAAAATATTTAAGCATAATTGTATTATACCTATCAGAAATATATTAATATATATTATTGAAAAAATATTATACCTCGAGGCAGTCAACCTCGGGTTAATTTATTTATTTATAATTTTAACAATTTAAAAAAGAAACTAAATAATACATTAAATGATACCACTAAAAAAACTAATACTATATTCCGAGCGGGCCTCGCGAAGCTGTCTCCGAGCGCACGGTGAAAACAAACATTTTATGAAATTTCGCGATTGGAGCGCTCCGGCCAATCGCGAAAATTGGGCACGGACACGGCCCGGTGTAATATGAATTGGTTCATACAAACGCATACTAACAATATCTTCACCGGGCCCCGGCCGGGGCACGGACGGGGCACGTCCCGGTGTAATATAAATCATCCTTAATGGTCTCAGGCATCTCTTACTCACTCATCGAAACACAAGAGCACATATTCTTTTATTTATTCTGTAAATTGGTATTCTATAAACGGGTGGTCACTGCGCAGCCCAAATGACTGCGAAACGCATTATGCCCAGCTACTACTTTCTAAATCTGGACCAGTGCTAACTTTGAAAAGTTCATTCCACAGTTCGAATCGAACTCCGGGAATCGAACTGGAGACAAAGCGGGGTCGACGTAGATAATAATAATGTAATGTGAAATATAACATAGTAGATTCGCATACAAAATGAAGCCAAAAAACACCGCGTCATAGCTTATCTACAGGAGATGTGTATGCCTTCTAAGTTTTTTTGAAATAACCTAGAGTATAAATTTTTTAAAATTTCTAAAATTAAATTTTTTGGCGTCTTAATATATATCTATAGAATTATGTGTGGTAATCAAGTAAATAAGAACAAAAAAATATTGTAGGGATATACAGTTAATACACATTATGCTTGGACAAGTCTCAATGTAGTTATATCGAAAATCAGTATTTTATCGATCAGCATACGAAATTTGCATATACGTTGTCCAGGGTATAGACTATAGAGTACCTTTCACCCAAAAAATACTGTTCCCGAGGGATCATTTTAAAATAAAAATATAAAAATCAACGCCTTAGAAAAATAATATGAAAGAAAAATAAAATAAATGTTTCAACGTCTAATGAAGTTGGTGACAAAAGTTAGTTTTTTTTTTTAAATATAAACAAGGATCACATTGCATTTGAATTAAACATAGAAAGCATTAAAATGTGTAATAAATACCTACATGAAAAATGTTAGAATATATTTATCTGTAGATGAATGGATCGCATAAATATAAAACAACAATTTCAGTTAATCGTTTACAGAATATCAATAAGCTTATGATTGCGAATTGCGATATTTCATTTATGGCTTCATTAAGGGGCGTTGTTATAATGCTTGTAGTTCTATATTGTAATAATAGTGAACGTATATCGGTTTATTTTATCTATTTGTAGGTATGTATTTCTATTTATAACTCTTCATTTCATTACAACAATATTCTGCAACAATATTTTTTCTGCAAGATATGGGCTTCTTTTATTACTTTAGAGGAAAAAATCAGATGCAATTATTTGTACGAGAAGATTAGAGTCACAATTTAGGGTTTACTAAGGTCAAAAGATATGAAAATGAATGGATTTAGTATATACTACCGTAGTATATACCTACTAAATCTATTTGAAAATGTTATCTCATAGTAATTTTTCGCGCGTTATAAATGTATGACTAAGGGGTGTTTTTAAATTGTTTTTTCTTCGACTTCGACGAACTTTGATTACAAAACTTTAAGAGGGGAATTTAGATTACGTTTTAATCTATATTAAGTATGTTAAATCATTGGCTGTTTATGTGTGTGCCAAAAGTGTTCAACGATGATCGATTATCAGAAAGTGGATGCGTTTTCTAGTAATATTATAAATCTAGTTTTTGTTTGTTTGTTACTATCATAACTAGTGATGTGCCGGATCGTTATAATTCTAAATACGCTGATACAGATCCGAATACGGATATTTGGTGTCAAGATCCGCGGATACGGATCTTAACTTTCCTATTTAATCAGTGTTAGTCCGCGTGACCTTGAAACGATAGTTGACGTCACTTGACGCTTTGTGTGACGGGCAGGACATGTTTCGATAAATCACTACGATAAATGTTTGCAATATAAAGGTGCCAAATATTTGATTTTAAAAAATAAAAAATAATCCGAATGGAATTTAATAGTTTCTCATTGCTATGATCCTATGATTTGAAAATTAATGATATAAAAGATCTGTAAAAAAATCTGCAGATACGGATCTTTTTTCTCCCTCGGATATCCGCCAATAGGGATACGGATATCCGGCACATCACTAATCATAACTACTTGACCGATCAACATAAAATTTCGTATACATGTTGTCAGGGGTACAAAAAAGGACATAGGGTACCTTTCATCCAGAAAAAAACCGATTCAACCCACAAAAAAAATTTATAACATTGAATAAAAAAGTGTTTATGCCAGCTCCGACGTATGACTAGAGGTTTATAAACTCCTTTAAACGTATAAAATTAAAAGGTTTTTTTTTATTGTCAAGATCGGCAGTGAGGCCAACGGTCTACTTGATAGTAAGTGGCTACCGCCGTCGCCTATAACACAAGTAACGTCAAAGCTGCTGCAAGTGCACTGCCGACTACAGTAGGATTAAGGATAAGGGATTGGATAGGAAAATGGGCGCTAGCATCCCTTACTCATTCACCGAAACACAACAGCATACGTGCTGTTACGTCAGCATATGCTAAACGGGCTGCCCAAATGACTGTGAAACGCAGTGTGTCCCTGCCACTACTAAATATACAAAATTTTTCTCGTGTCAATAGATAACTGGATACCTATACTCAGATGTCACGTGTTCCAATACAAGTTATGTTAGTTACGTTCGGTATACACAGATGTCACAGTTCAAATAGTTCATTATTTCGAAGACAGATGTCGCTGCGCCGTCTAATGTCAAAGTGAAAACGTAACGGTTTTAGTTAACGCTTGTATTAATTTTACCCTCACAGAATTTCCATACTGGGGGCCTTACATGAAAATCGATTCTTAAATTCGAAGAAAAAATATAAATACTTATTGCTGATCTATCTATTATATGACGCAGACTAAGCTGCGAGCAAAAAGTTAAAGGTGACATTTAACGTGGTAGTTAGTGAGGGTAACTTTTATCATTTTATAAATGAAAGGAGTCAGTGCTAACAACATTGTTACGAGAAGCTCAGTGCTCGGGCGGCGGCAAACGGCACAGGATTTTGCCGGTTGATCCGTAATTAGCGAGCGCACTAATGGCCGCCACCAGTCAGCCTTTACAACGCCACTACAACTGCTTTCCACTGTGATATCTCGAGCTTGAAATGCCTCTACATTTGTACTAAACGGTAAAACACAGACGAAATAGCCAGTAAGTCGGCATTTGCATCAAAAGTGCTCATAAATCATCAATTACTGACGATTATTGTTTCTTTTTTACTAGCTATACATACATATTTCTATATCTATTATTGTCTATATGTATATTCATATCTATACATATAATAAAATCTTAAACGAGCCGTGTCTGTATTTAAATTAAATATTATTTCAAAATAACATATTGTACATGTTGTACTTATGTTATTGAAGTCAAAAAAATAGTTTTTAGAATTTTTGCCTGTTTGTCTGTGCGTTTGTGCACGCTAATCTCTGAAACGGCTTAACCGATTTGAATGCAGTTTCCACTGATGTATTGTAGCAAGATTTTAGTTTTGTTTCTTTCCAATCGGTTTAAAAACAAAACAGTTACGCGCTATACCGAATACCACGCGTTATAGTTACAAAATAGATATTGATACATTTAATAAAAAGCAATAATATTTAATTGACACTTCAATTTCATTGTAAATTCGTTAAGTTGGTAAGTTGTTAAGGTTGTTTCAGTGTAGATTAAAAGGTCATACACATTCTGTGAATATTTCTACAAACTCAATGTTAAAAACTTTTGTCTTCCTAAAAATCGGTGTAATTTTCGTGTTATTTCTGAAACTTGTAATTCGCCATAAAATGACTGTACTCGTTCGTATTATCAACGTTATTTATTAGTTTTACTTACTTATAAGTTTTGTATACATAGATATAAAAAAATAAAAAATAGAATTAGTATTTATAAAGTAACCTTGAATATAAATTTTAACAAAAAAGAAAACTAAATAAATAAATAAATAAATCACACTTAGATTTAAATATCCTGAATATTATTCAAACACAGAAAAACGATTTTCCCTCACACATAAAAGTGCACACACATTATTATTATCTTTGCTGATGACTTACCAGTAGGTTTTGCATGGGTACCGTGTAAAGAAGGTCATAAGGAGTTTCTTTAAGTTACAGCTGAAGCTGTGTTTCTGCCAATAGCTGAAGTATACGATAAGTATAATATATGAAAGCATAGAGTATTTTCAATAAAAATGGCGGTGATGGTGAGCAGCTTGAAGTTTGAAGGTCCCTTATATCTCTTTGGAAAACCTATTTTTCATGCATAGGTTTATGCATGTCTAATTTAACCTTCAGTCTATAGTTCTAAGAAATAAATAATATAAATTCTATATACAATTAGTTAATTTAGTAACATTGGAAACATTACGTTTATGAGAATTACTTTCCATATTTCGATTAATTGCATGCAAGACATAACTTATTTTCTAAAGGTCAAAATGTGGGGTATCGAGGAGTGTTTCTATGTACTTCGAACGTATGAATACCTGATAGCTCTAAATTAATTAAGGCCCTCTACCCAACTTCGCAGATATGCATACGTTAAAAATACACAAGGAACACTACTTGATTCCCTACATTTTGTCCTCTTTAAAATAAGTTATGTTTGGCATGCCTGGGATCTTACTCTATAAAGAATCTACTCTGGCATAATAACTTTGGAAAACGTATAAAAATGTATCAAAGCATGACGAAACAGTCAAAATAGTAGAAGTTGCATAAACAAACGTTAAGACAAGGACTAATCTCAGACCGAACACAATTTTTACCAAAATGAGAGAACTTAATAACCTATGAATTAAGGTGGAATATTACAAAACAAATTTTTGTAACTTCTCAGAGATAATCGAAACATTTGAAGATTTTTCTTATTGTATAAAATATGAAGAAAGAAATAAAACTTGCCGATTAAAACTTTAGTACAGAACTTGAGTTAATTAAAAGCTTAAAAATAAAATGTAGTTACGGCTGAAAATTTTTATTACTGTAACGAGAAAGCTTTTTTTGGCAGTAATTTACTATTTTTTCACTCAGCTAGATTCAAAATTTTTTAAACATAGTTTTACTATCCATTATATTTTTATATAAGTTTTAATTTTACTTTAAGAAGTCAAATTGGGCCACGAAAATAGCGCTCGTCTAAGTCCTAATTTCTCATGTGAAACCCTTGATAATTGGAATTAAATAGAATCGTTAAAATATTCGATACAAGCAGAGCCGCTGTAAAAAGTCTTGTGAACCTTTAAAACCACTGAAACAATAAATTTACATTGTACACCATTAAATCATGGGGTCTCGCACTGTGCGTATTGTAATAATACCCCTCAACAAACGAATGCAAATGTAATCTATATACGTATGTGGATAAAATGAACGGGTATTGTAATGTTGTTGCGTATGTATGCAACAACATTACAATATGTATACGTCTGTATGTATGTATACGTCTGGGTGTGACATTGTCTATGCATGTCTAAAGGAATACAATTTACTTACAGAAATGCATCCAGACGCAGCTTTCTGCATACATTTTCAGATCTACAGCTCAATCTCGCTGCTTGCATCTAATCAAGCAACTATGTTATAACTGTGTTTATAAGTTACAATGTTGTTTTAAATAAAAATAATAATTATAGCTTGTAAATATAGAAGCAAATTATAGACTCCTAATCAGTGGGTTATTGTAAAACTTTGGCAAGACCTTTAATGGTAAAAGTGTGGCTTAGCGCTCTGACTCAGGTGTCCCGTGTTCGATTCTCGGAAGTTTCCAAGTTTCGGAACTTTTCAAAGTTGGCTCTCTAGTGCAGTATAATTTGGACAGCCCATCTGGCGGCAGCAACAACCTCTTTATAGAAGACCACCGTGCAATATTAGTATGTATGCTGTTATGTTTCGGTGAAGGAGTAAGAGGTGCTCTAGAGCCCATTTTCCCTATTCCTTAACCTTCCTTACTCCTACAAAGGTCGGAAGCGCAATTGCAGGACCTTTGGTGTTGTTTTTATTAATAGACGACGTTAACTATTTACCGTCAAGCGGACCATTACCCTGTGTAACGACTTTAGTAGTATAGACACAGTGAAAACTAAAACTGCCTGATGTAGAGGACAATAAAATTGAAGACTCCTCCCCTTATTGTTTGTTGGCTATGGGGTGAACCTATTGTACATATATGTTTCTTATTATACGTGTTTGAGTAACGTCTTCCATCTGTCAGGATCACAAAATTGTTTAAACGAATAGCATACGAACACTTTAACAGCATTCGTGTCTTTTGACTGTAGTTACAATAATACGAGTAAATATTTTTCTCCCCATCTGCAAGTCAGTACGTAATTCGTTCCAAAAATGAAAAAGTAAAGATAAAGCCATACCTTTGTTAAACCATGAAAATGCGATTCTGTTCGGCTGACACTCATGTATGAGATTTGAATTTGTCTGCACAACCAGTACTACCATATTATCAGCATACAGTTCCATTAAAGCTAAGGAAAACTTCGGCAGGCAGTTTGACTTTCCGCTTACTTAACAGTGAATTTAAATTCAAGAACCGTTTAAATTCGTAACATATTTTATTTGACTAAAATCTAAAAGTGTGTGGGCACGCAGTCACAAAATGGGCAAGCCTGTCTGGCGGCAATACCCTCTTTCAGAGGACCACCGTGGTATGTGAGGAAATGGCTCTCCTGTTCTATTCCCTAATCTAACTTGTTTTCTTTTACATTTCCCAGAAAAACTTTTGATTCTTGTGTGACGTTACTGTGAACATTTTTGTTGTTGTACAATCATTTTTGTTGTCTTTTATAATGCGCACTGCTAAGGATTGGAACTCCCTGCCGGCTTCTGTATTTCCGAGCTAATACAACCCAAATCTTTTCAAGGTTCGAGTGAATAGGCATCTTCTAGGTGAGCTCGCTCCAGCGTCGGCCTCATCCTTCCTACATGGATAAATGCTGGTCAAGAACAAACCCATCTTTTTTTAATTAAAGACATCCCTTGTATTGTATTTGTAGACGACATCCCTAGACATCTAAAGAGATATCTGTCGGTTCATCACATAAAATAAAATTTAACTCACGACCGATTCGTATTTATTTAGTTCAAGAATGTAAGATAACTATTCTCTGCTTTGTCAGACAGGAAATAAAAAAGCATGTACTGCTTTATTCTGTCTTGAAATTTTTGAGACCTATTTAAGAATGATATTACCAGACATAAATAATAAAATATATTTTTCGAAGGTTATTTTCAGAATATGTAGGTAGTTAATTTTATGAATGATAATATTATACGACTTTATATATTAGACTGCTCTATGTGCAAAGAACAGTGTATAATTTTTTGGACTTATGGTGTGATGAGAAAAGATGTACTATAGAATTTTTCCATTTCTATTAAAAACCAGCTGAGCCCGCAACTTCGTACGCATGGTATTAGGTATAGCGCGAAACTTTTTTTTATTTTTAAACCAATTGGAGTAGAACAAACACTAACTGTTATGGGAAGCTTGCTACAATACATCAGTGAAAACCGCATTCAAATTGGTTAAGTCATTTTTGAGATTAGCGTGCATAAATGCACAGACAAACAGACAAAAGATCTAATAACGATTTTTTGGCCTTGGTAATATAAGTAAAACGTGTAAAAATTGTTTTATTGAACAAATATATGTACAGGCACGGCACGTTTACGATTTTATTAAATGTATAGATTTTGACAACAACATCAGCTTATTACTAACAACAATCAAAGAAAAACTGCCAAAAATCCTATAACTTATTCACTTTGATCTCTAGAAGAATTCTTAATATACAGAGTTCTACAATTTCACTTAATTTATAACATAATTATATTATCCTTGTTAAGGAGGCTTAAGGCCTTAAAGTTCTAATGAAATGTATACCACGATTTATTATTGCTTAAGTTAATTAAAACATCTGACGGCTCTAGCTATAGAATGAAATTTGCAATGCTAATATGTAAGAGCAAATATTTCTTGCGAATACAATTAGTGCATGGAAAATATAAAGCTACTGTAATGGGCAAATATGAGATGTCGGTTTCCGGGATGATGGTCCAACTCATATGGATACCGGCCGTGAAAACCTGCATTCTACTATGTATGGGCAACTTATGGAGTTTTGGAATACCTGCACTTCTACACTAATATAATAAAGGTGAAAAGTTTGTTTGTTTGCTTATTTGTTTGTTTGGTTGAACGTGTTATACTTTGGAACTACTAGTCGGATTTAAAAAAAAATTGCATTTCATAGCCTATTTCTAGAGGAATATGTATTATCGCGCTAGGACTCTTAGAAGTCGAGGAAAAAGTCTCCACTTGATGGTAAATAAGTGTTGCTGTAGCCTAAAGACATAAGCAACAGGGAGGTGCAGGTGTGCTGCCGACCCTGCAGAAATTTGTTTACGACTCGCTTTTAAGAAGCCCATATAACAATTGTTTGGAGCTCTCACCATTGTACAGCTGGTAGAAAACACAAAGAGAAGCTAATCTCTTCTTAAACTTAAGAACTTAACTCTTCTTGTAACCATTGTTGTGTGAGTTAAGGATCGAAAATAATTCGAAAAATTCGAGTTTATAGTTATATAAAGAACTATGACCCACGTGAGCAATAAAATAAATTCAACCGCCATGCTTTCTTTCGAGTCAATTAGTATTTTTAATTACTTAAAATATAAGGTAATTTTTAATTAAATTAAACTACAATAAAAATTTTTATGAAAAATATAACTTGCAATATTCAATTTAATTAAAATAAAAAATCTGCCTTACATGAGGGGTATGAATGTTGAATCTCTCGACTATAGTTATATAAAGTGACATTTTTAAATTTCTTTTGTAAACTTAACAACTAGTTTTGTAAACTGGTTGTTAAACTGTACCGAATCAAATTAAAAGTCGGTCAGGCTTCTCTGATTATATTTATCATAGCTGAAGTTCCCTCAAATGTTTTCTTATATCTAAACATTATTATCCTGTCTGAAATAGAAGACAAAAAACTAACATCCTTAAATGTGCATCAAAAGGATGTAGTTAGCTATAGAATCCCGGGTTTCAAAACTATTAGACTGAGTTATAAGTAACATGAGTGCTTCAGAAACCCCTCGTGGCGGATGGTCGCAGACTGCTTTGATGTAACTTCTAATAAAGCGAACCTAGACGAATCCGACCTCTACCTGTTTCTGTTATTCAATACTATTGGCTTAACTTTCAATATTCAATACTTTCTGATCTTACCATTTTGAAGTTAAATTATTATTTGAGAAGTAAAAATTTTTATCCTCAATATATTATTTAATTTCCAAGATCAACCATTTTACATGAGAAAATAAAAATTAATCTATTTATTTACGCTTTAAAAATAAAATGAAACATAGCAACTTTTAATGAATTTTGATGCCATTTTCACTGACATTTACTATCCATCTGAATATAATTCAATATCTTCTGCGAGGTTTCCATTCCACCTGTTACAAGAAAGGACGTCAGACAGGCTGAAGTAGATGACCACAGGTGCTCCAAGAGCGCTGCTGACTTTAGTAGAATTAAGGATAAGGGATTAAGAAGGAATAGGGAAATAGGTTTCTGTTTTAAATAATGCTTGTTCTATTAAATATCTATACCTAGTTGTGTTCTATACCTATTAAATATCTATACCTGCGTTTGTGAACGCACTGCATTGCGAAATGCTACGCTATAAGGCCACAGGTAACAAAATGAAAATCGACAGTAACAAGCATGCGTGTCCACACATATACTGATGTTTAGTACTGATTTTATTACTAAATATTTCTTTGATATCATGAAACTGCTCGTAAATATTGCGCAGAAAGAGATTTACTCGTATTGACTAGAAGCCAGTTACAGTTTTGTAGATTTATTTCTATTAGGTATACTGTCCGGTTAGAGTAAATAAAAGAGTGCCCATATCTTTGTTAATTTAAAAGTTAATTTTAATTGAAAAATATATTTACGAAGCAAATACAGGTGGAATTTTTTCAACAACACCTGTTGGGAAAGTACTCTAAATACTGGTAAATTAAATGAAAGGAAAACCATGAAATCTATACACTTATAAATTCAATGGTCTTTGACAAATTAACAATTATCTTTGACATATATAATTTATTAATTAAAATTATTGGATGGTTTTCCTTTCATTTGTTATAGAAGTATAGAGAACAGAGATTTGATTTTAACCAGTGTGGCCAGAGTATTTACAAAAAATCGTTGAGTGCAGTTTTTCTTATTTTTTTTTTTTAATATCGGAACGTTTCCTTTGAGTAAAATTTAAACCTGAATATCTTCAGTAGATATTCAGGTACTTTATTCTATTAACTTCGATATGTAAATAATATCGAAGTTAATATCTATTAGCATTTATTCTTTAAAATCACAATTAAATTTACAAAATTAAAATTTACTGCGTTGGTTTTTGTCATTTACGCTTTTATTTTATTGTACCTACCTATATAATAAAATAATAAGTTTTAAATTTCTTTTATTCACTCATAGTTCGACTGATTCTCGAAGTTCAAAATAAGTTTTATACGTATGCTAAAAGCTACTTAAGTGTGAAGCCATTTTATATAATAATACTAACATATTTTAAAACTTCTAGTATGAATTTAAAATCTTTCTTCGCAAACGTGATCGGCGCGAGTTGTTGTTGCAAAGGTCTAGGACTTTGTTCAGCAATTTATTAATGGAGGTACGCAATTGTTTTAAACTTTTCACCTTCAAACTTTGTTCGGGCAAACCCCAACTCGACCTACCTCGCTAGCTCTGACCCTTTTGCTTTTATTTTAATACTTTAGGCTATTGGTCGAGAGTAGTAAGCTTTTTGACTCAAACCTCTCGGGTATGATTCCTGATATGAAATTACGAAAATGAACGTTTTAAAGACTGCCTAGGTTCGAGAACTGGAAACTTAAAGTCGTTTATTATGGTTTTAGAAACTAGGGGATCTCAGTGAAGTCATGGTTCACTCTAAAATTGACGGAAAAAAAAAAAAAAAAAAAAAACAATTTCTACACGTTATACCTATTTATGTTACAGAGGTAAAAAAATTAGGTTTTAGAATTTTTGTCCGTTTGTTTGTGCGTTTGTGCACGCTAATCTCAGAAACGGCTTAACCGATTAGAATGCGGTTTTCACTGATGTTTTTTAGCAAACTTCCCGTAACATTTAGTGTTTGTTTCATTTCAATTGGTTCACAAACAAAAAAGTTACGCGCTATACCGAATACCACGCGTACGAAATCGCGGGCTCAGCTAGTATTTTAATAAAATGTTGGCTCAGTACAGGAAAGTTGATGTTTTAAATAAGACTTACTTTTATGTAGCTTACGATGGATTAATTGATTTAGCTGCCTTTTTACAAGTGTTATTGACCTATCCATTTCTACGTTAATTTGAATTTCAATTAATAGTAAGTACGATCCTTTGATTTGTACGTATTTTATGATGTGAAACATCTTTTGCGGCGGGTGAGACCGCGTTTAGCCAAACTTTGGCCAACACTTTGGCGGTTGTATTCATAATTCCCCCTCAACCGCAGTGAGCTCGTATACCTATAGGGTATGTAATATGAGACTATACTGTGTATAGCCGTTGATTGTAGCTGAAAATTTCTATGCCAATTATGATTGTTATTAAATTAAATTTTCGTTAATAAACGAACTTTTCATGCATATTTTCTATAGAAAAGTTTCGATGTTTCACATTGGTCAGGCGTCCGTTTTTGTCGCATGTATTGTTAACGTTACCTACTTATATCAACATAGTAGTTTTTTGTTATATAGTTAGATATTAAAGATTTTAATATTTTAATAATAGTTTTAAAGCATAACATGATAGCACAGGGTTAAATCTAGGTGGTTTTTAGTGCTATCATTTAATGTAAATTTAGTTTCTTTTTTTAAATTGTTTAAATTATAAATAAATAAATAAACAAACTTATTTTCAGATTTTACCTACACTACAACTGTTGATTGACTTAACAATGTTTTTGAATTTAATAAGCCTGTTTCGATCATCCATTTTTGTAAAACATTAAAATCATAAACACAAGAAACTAGATGTTATACTTTAATAGATTAAAGTTATAAAGATTTTGATTGCGGATTTAATTCAATTTTCGCGTCGGTGTAAACATACGAACGCATTTTTTCTGAATGTAAAGTCAATAAAACTGTCTCTTATAACAATTTCAGAATAATTCATCATACCTACAGAATAATTCACTAAGCTCTCAAACATTGGGTTTGTTATCGAACTGTTAGCGCAGCACTACTCTTGTCCATTTTGTCACTATATAACGGATATACACGTCTGTACGTGTATTGGTCATAAGCTGTGCATTAAGGGCTGTGCATAATGCGCACTGCACAAATAAAACTGGGTATCCCTTCTGGCGATAGTGACCACACACCCTTTCATAAAAGACCACCTTACATTAAGGTCATGTGGATTTGTTTATGTTGACCCTGATGTGTTTCGACGTGTGGGTTAGACAGCTCAAAACCCGTTTCCCTTATCATCATCACCCTAGCCGTAGGACGTCCACTGCTGGTTTACCCTTTTCCCTATGAAAACCTTATATACTCTTATTCATTCACTGAGAAAATTTTACTTTAACAAAGTACCTTTTTGGCTCGGTTAAGGGCAGATTATTTAAAATTAACTAAAACTAGTTTAAAAATATATAAGCAACATTGGTTATAACCTAACACGTCAACATTGTTATGGATACTTGGTTATTTTTAACATTGCACTTAATAATTTTTAAACAAAATTGTTAGCATTCTGAACCAATTCAGATTTGTTTAAATTTTACTAACCAAGTTATGTATGTAATTTTAAATATGTTTAAAAAGGGTTAAAATTAACACTTTTTTTGGTTAAAATTAACCAATATATCTCTGTTACCGCCTACAACGTAATCGGTTACAAATAGCCATTGATATTTTGTTGTTATTAAATATGTTCAATTGTAAATTTTACCATTATAATTCAGTAAATTTGTACTGTGAAGTGACCCTAGTAGGAAAGTTTTGGGGTAGTTCTGATTTTTTCATTCCATATGTTTTTTGGGGTGCTAAATCTGAATCTGAGGTTTGCGGACAAAATTTCGTGACGCAACATTTAAAAAAAACAGAAAAAACCGATTTTTTTTTTTGCTTTTTTCCGGTTTTTTGCTTAAAACTCGAAAACTATTAACTTTTGGTAAATGGTCTGTTTACAGAAATTAAAGTACTTGAAATTCTCTACAAATGGCATTATTTAGTTTTTTTTTCAGACGAATCGTTCGGTTTCTAGTGCGAGTTGAAAACAAAATAACTCAGCTTGAAGCTTTCAAAGACCCTAATTCAAGTCAAGATGAGATTGCCACAGCAGGTAACATGTTTCTCACGGCTCTATATGGAAAAAAAGAGACAAAACTAAACGATTTAAGATACAAACAATACGTATCTTCATCATTCAAAAATAAGACCAACATTTCCTCATTGCCCCCAACTGAAGCTGCTGCACGAGAACATTCACTGAGAGTTTACTATCAGGTGCAGCAGTGGTTATCCGGTCAAGCCACACCTAACGTGCAACAAAAAGACCCAAGTGAGTGGGGATGGAAAAAAACTAGTAGTGGTCTCGTGCCAGTACCAACTACTTTAGACCCTGCACCAAACTCAATACTCCGGTACATTTCATGTAAATGTAAAAAGGGCTGTCAACGCAATTGTGGATGCAGGAAGGCGGGACTCCATTGTTCCCCAATATGCACATCATGCGAAGGACTGTGTAACAATGTTGAGCCACCAGAAGACAGCTCTGACATAGACGTAGAAGAAACTGAAGAAAGAGAGAGAGGTATGTTGGATCTCACAAGTTATTTTGTATTCATTCATCCCTCCTTGATATATGATATGTGTCTCACCTCTTTTTATTTTCCAGGAGAACAACTCCCGACCCTGACGATGGAGCAATCAGACCCTGAGCCAGGACCCGATGCCATCGAAGAACCTCAGTACGATGCGGAAGGTATGTTTAATCTCACAATCTATTTTGCAATCTTATCTCTTCTTGATAAATGACTTAACTTTAAACTTTTATTTTCAGAACAAGCAGAACCAGGACTCATCGTTATCGAAGAACCTCAGCCAGGGCCTTCCAAAAGACAACGGCTCATATAAATTTTGCATATTATAATTTATAATCATAATAATATATGATCATAAGTAACGAGATTTTAAGTTTTATTTTGCTACGAGTTCTACATTTTTTTGATACCTACTGAATTTGCATGATTTTTGCCTTTTTTCTTTTTATTTACTTGTGTGGAAAACCAGGTGACATTTATCAAATGACAGCATCCATAAAAATTAATATTGAAATGTAAAAAGTGGGTTTTGCATAAACTGCTAAAAATTTACAATTTTCAACTCGCACTAGAAACCGAACGATTCGTCTGAAAAAAAAAACTAAATACTGCTATTTGTAGAGAATTTCAAGTACTTTAATTTCTGTAAACAGACCATTTACCAAAAGTTAATAGTTATCGAGTTTTAAGCAAAAAACCGGAAAAAAGCAAAAAAAAAACGGTTTTTTCTGGTTTTTTTAATGTTGCGTCACGAAATTTTGTCCGCAAACCTCAGATTGGAATTTAGCACCCCAAAACACATATGGAATGAAAAAATCAGAACTACCCCAAAACTTTCCTAGCAAAAATACAATTTAACTGAATTATTATACATTTGCTAATCTTTACTAACAGCTTAGTATATATTAACCAAGTAAAATCATTTAGCAAAGCAAAATGGGTTACCATTAGACAAGTAAAAACAAGTTTAGACATGTCTGATCCTCTCGCCTTTCCTTGCACTCTTTTTTTCAGGCAGCGAATCATTTCGTCCAAATCTTTTTAACGTGGCAGTCATTTTTGCGTCACGTATTTTAATAAACTCGTATTTAAGTGTTTGTGAATTCAATTAGGTACCTATATAATTTATAATAACAATGGATGACGATGTCAGCAATCTTTTAGTGGCATGGAAATTGGACGAATATATAGAAGTATTTAAGGGTGAGTGAAAAACCTACATTTTATATTTATTCATAAACGCAATTTTATATTTTATTCATTTTATAAACAATTGTGATTTTATTGAAATATAAATTTATAAGAAATACTTATATAAAAGAGAATATTAAGAATATATAAAAAAACTATAGATACCTAGGGTATAACTAGGTATATTTTTTGCGTCATAGTGCCCCGAAGGCTACACTCCAACTCCACCAACCCGCCCCCAAAAGTACCCCATAACCTTTAAAATCTTGTTTATCGCCATAGCTTGGTAGAGTATCTTTTTAGTCTACAGATCTAAAACAACCGAATGGTATGTAGGTTTTTTGTAGACTTTGTTTTATAATATGTAGTAATATGTAATTCAACCGTAACCGGCAAATATATAGTGACAAGTTAATTGTCCTAACTTGTCTCCCTCTAGACCTCGACTAAAAATTTTTATAATTATGATCACCCCTTTATTTTTCAGGATTTAAAGCTGCTTTTAAATAGTAGCCTCGAAGGCAAAGGCCTTTTAAATTTAGATAAGACCAAGCCATTGGACAACAGGGCAAGACAACTGCTAGTGCAAATTATCGGTAAAAACATACTTAGAAAAAACCCCGATGATATAATTAGAACAACCACTTATGCAAATTGGGCACGTGAAATTTGTGAGGTGTTTCCCCAGGAAAAATCCACTATGTATACTTTTAATTGTTAAATTAAATTGCTTAAAATATATAAAGACTTCACTATTATTATTAATAATTCACAATAACTAAGAGAAAATATGTTTGCTTTATTTTATGTTCAATTTTAAAATTGTTAAATTAAGTTGCTTTAAAATATATAAAGATGTTTCACTCAATAATTAAGAGGTAATATTATGTTTGCTTTATTTTATGTTTTATTTTAAAATTGTTAAGTTAAGTACAAATAATTGGCATGTTGACCTATAATACCACAATAACATTTATACTTTAAATACAAATAAACGGTTTTTTTAATATATATTTTTTATTATTACCTAACCTTTACAACAACCAAACAAGTTCGCTCGGAATACCGAGTAGTTTAGCTAACATTAACCAAGTAAGGTTGCAAAGGTTACCGTCTAAATCGGTTAAAAATAAATATGACAACCAAATAAGTCTGTTCAGAATACCGAGTCGATTAGTTAACATTAACCAAGTAAGGTTGTAAAGGTTAGCGTCTAAATCGGTTAAAAATAAATATGACAACCAAATAAGTCTGTTCAGAATACCGATTCGATTAGTTAACATTAACCAAGTAAGGTTGTAAGGGTTACCGTCTAAGACGGTTAAAAGTAAATGTGTTGTTGCTGTGTGGCAACCAAACCACTTTGTTCAGAATACAGATTAATTTGCTATAATTTCAGAGTAACTAAGTTAACAACAACCAACTCAAATGTGTTATTTCGAAATAATCTACTAGGTAAATAATTTAACAGAGTAAATTGGCTGATATTAAATGAGTAATGTTTGCCAATCTGACTTATTTGTTTTTAGCAATACACATTTCAGGCTCCATATTAACAGTGTCGCTTAGTTATTTACAGCAATAACTTATTTATTTTTAACCTTCCCGTTTTCTCAGTGTTCCCATTTTCCTTTATACAGGTCGGCAGCGCTCTTGAAACCTCTGTAGTATTGCTTGTTTTTAATAGGCGACGGTATCCAACCACCAAGTGGACCGTCGTCAGCCTGATTGCCGATCATTCATAAAAAAATGGGATGTGCAGTGAATGTCCTCCTTGTTTGTATAAGAAATAAGCATTTTCATTCATTTGACGAGTCCATTGGTCGGGTTTTTAAGGTGCCTGCCTTAACACTCTGACTCAGGGGTTCAGACTTCGAATCCCGACAGGCCCAACTTTGGAAATGAACTTTTCGAAGTTGGCTTTGATCTGGGTGTTTTACTAGTGGTACACTGCGTTTCCTAGTCATAAATTAGGCAGGCCGTCTGGCCGCAGTAATCTCCCGTTCTGCCCCTTTTTTACCACAGTGAAAAAAACGGGACATGTGCTGTACTGTGTTTCGCTGAGTGAGTAAGCTGTACTGTGTTCCATCTCCTTAATCCTACTTAGGTGGACAGCTTATACGTACTTACAGCACCTGTGGCTTCTGTAATAATCAAGGACAGCCTTCTACATAATTGGACCGTCAGCCGTTTTGAAGACCTTTACAAAAAAAATCACTCATAAATGTATATGTTTTATGTACTATGATATATTATTTTATATAAATGTATATTGTTCATAAATATTTATGGTTTATGTTGACTCTTATATATATGTACATAATCTTTATATATAAAAACGGGACAAGTGCGAGCTGAACTCGCGTGAAGAGGGTTCCGTACGATGTTACTTATCCGCCACAATATTGAGTGATTTACCATGTAATTTTAATATCATGGACTTCTTATAGGTTTTCCTATAATCTATAAGTAGAAAACGAATTTCTGTATTATTTTTTTCAAAATTTTAGGTTCAGTAGTTTCGGAGATGGGTGGAATGGTCAATTTTCGTCTATTTTCTTGAATAACTTGGAAACTATTTATTTTAAAATTACAAAAAATATATAATATATTTAAGATCTTCACAACAAGACCTTCCGTTTGATATGTGACACGATGCAGTTTTCAAAAAAAAATTTTTTTTTTATTTTGCACCTTCCCCCAAAAATGACCTCCCATATACAGATTTCATCTATTCACGTCAAACCTCTGCGTTTGGGTCACAGAAATTGATATGTGTACCAAATTTCAATTTAATCGGTCTAGTAGATTTCGAGATAGTTGACTGTGGGCGACGGACAGACGGACACAAGTGATCCTATAAGGGTTCCGTTTTTTTATTCGGACGTACGGAACCCTAAAAAATCGATGTGTGTATATATTTTCCTTATGGGCTCCAAAACCGTTCAACCGATTTTAAGGAAATTTTCAGGCCTACCTTCAAGATTAGACCAGCGGGTGATCCTGTGAAGTCACCCTGTAACGATCGGATAAACAGAAATTTCCTTTTTTTTTTGTAATTTTGAGTCACGTTTTCGCTACAAATTAACACAAATTATTCTATTTAAAAATAAAAATGAATTATTCAATGCCTGACAAAAAAAAAACTAATGTTATAAATGTGAAAGTAACTCTGTCTGTTTGTTGCCTTTTCACGTCTAAACCGCTGAACCGATCATCATGAAATTTTGCATACACGTTTTGTGGTGACTGGGAAAAATAATCCCATTTGCCACCACTGGTGACGAACATGGTGGTGGCAAATGGGAATATACCCTGGCAAAGCTATAACTGCAATAAAGTTGTTAGATGTATAGGCGTTGCTCATATATATTTTTTATTTTTCAATAAAAGCCGAAGCCGCGGGTATCAGCTAGTATTATATAAGACAAAAAGTGAATAGTTGACTTTTAAGCAACGTAGGTACCGCAACAAATATATACTTGTAGGTCTGGAGAGTATTGCCGACAAAGGGGGTGTGCGTTTAAATGGTGAGTGGTGTGCCAACAAACCGTGGCTGTACGACGCGGTCGGGGTCGGTTAACAAATACACTGATCGTCACCTGATCCACACTGAACACACACACACACACACACACACAGAGAGAGAGAGAGAGAGAGAGAGAGAGAGAGAGGGAGAAACACACAGACCCTCTACCGATTGTGAAATTGAAAACGGAACTCGTGTCTCGCGCCGCACCTGTCGTTTCACAAACTTTATTGCGTGTTCTCCTCATTAACTCGAGTTCTTTGAAAACGTTAATCCCCTTCCTGTTTTCACTTACTTGGAAGTTAATATCTTACACGCGAGCATCAAACAAGTATCTTAATTAAGGCATCAATAATATACCCTTCCATATAATATAATAAAATATAAGGGACAGCAACAATAATTAATCTATACTTATAAAATTGTTAGTCCCGAATGATTGCTATCAACGCACAGCGCAAACTACAAAGTCTAGATTTCTAGAAAGCTCAAAGGAACATACATAGGTATATGTTTATTTTATAGCGTAAGGATCAGCTAAGACAAGATTTTTGAAAATTTCAACTCGCTTCGCTTTTAGTATTAAAATAAAAACTTAAAAGTACCTAATAAACAATATAAATGCAATTAAAAAAATATGTAATAAAAAGAAACTTACCACTTATAAATTATTAATGCAGTTATATTTTATTACTATTATATTATTTTAATTTCTACCACTCGAGGTCTGATAAAATTTTGTCTTTTTAAAAATAATAACAAAATAATTACTATAAATGGATTGCAAACTATTTTTTCAAATGTTTATTTTATTATGTATACATTTGTTTATTATATAATTGGTACCTACTTGTAGAACTTTTTTGTTACAAATGTGGGGGCTTGGGATCAGGGCCGTCTTTACCCGGGGCTGCAAGGGGTGCGGTGCACCCGGGCGCGGGGCGCCCGGGGGCGCCTGCCGAGCGCTGAATATTTAGATATTTCATTAAACTTAACGTCATTGCACAGTTTCATATACTTGTTACGACAAATACGTATGCCCAAAATTAAATATAAAAAAAAAATAGTCATCAAAAATAATCTTTGTTTTAGTTTTATTACGCTTTCGGCGCTTGTCATACCGCTCATGATGTGCAAGCTAAAATGACTCTTATTACTACACAAATGACAATTTTATTTAATACAACACGCGCGCGGCAAAATCTCTAATCCAAAGAGAGTGACACCTTTGACACATTGCCGCCCGGTCGCCCGGACTTGAAGCAAAATGATCTCTAAGTCAATAAAGTGTAAGTTCATTTGAAAAGGGCGCGCGGCGGCGCGGCACCTGTGCGTCTGTCATAGGCGAGTAATTGCGCACTTTGGCATAGCCGTCCGGGCGCTCGCACTTAAAGAGAAATGATCTCTAAATCATTACAATTAGGTGTAAGTTCGTTTGAATTTACAGCGCGGTGCGCGGCGCCTATGTAGTGTCAGTCAGTGATTGATCTGATTTCTTCTTTTTAAGTAATTAAATTCGTTAGCTCATTTCATTTGTGACAACCGCCGAATTAGCACGGAAAATCTAGTGGAGAAATTAATTAATTTATTGAGATTTTGTGCAATGTGTAGTGTAACCATAGTGCAAGTTGTAAGTGCATGGAATAAATGAAATTTCTTCGTCATAAAAAAGAGAAAAAATTCAAGGTTATTTATTTTTTAAGTGTTAGGTAGATTACAATCATTATCATCGTCAGCCACCAATCACTCCCGGACATAGGTTTCTCCAAACGACAGCACGCAGTTCTCGACCATCCTCATCCAACTAATACCTAGGCGCCTACCGACTACCTGTTCGTCGTGTATTGCGTTTTCTTGGTTGACTAGGACCCCTTTCATACTGCAGTGTGTCGTCGGTCGCGTGCCATGCTGCAGTGTAAAAGAAAACGAGGGCGCAGGCTGAGCCCCGCACCCCGGCGCCGAATAGACTTAAGAAGAAGGCACTGCTTGGGATCGAATCATTTAATCCATATAGTTATTTTTCGGAGACACAGAAGTGATCGCTGATTGCAACATAGTATGGTTGTCGTATTTAAATGACAGATGATATGATACTTGCCGAAGATTTGTGTATATAATCAGTAAATATTTGTTTTACGTACCTAAAGGTCGTTAGACAGGATGACGGTCCACTTGATGGTGGTAGACCACCGTCGCCTATTTACACAAGCAACGCCACAAGTGCTGCAAGTGCGCTGCCTACAATAGCAGGATTATAGATAAGGGATAAGATAAAAGATAAATTCAAGATAAGATATAGGAAGGGTTAGGGAAATTAAACTTTAAATCCAATCTATAAAAAACCCTATTATTTATTATACCAGAATAAATATATAATGTGCCGCAACTTCGTACTAATGGTATTCGGTAAAGCGCGTATTTTTTTTGTTTTTAAACCGATTGAAATAAAACAAACACTAAATGTTACGGAAAGCTTGCTACAATACATCAATGAAAACCGCATTAAAATCGGTTAAATAATTTTGAGATTAGCGTACACAAACCTACAAACGCACAGACAAACAGACAAAAATTCTAAAAACTAAGACAAAAAAAAAATTAATGTACAGACATGTTTCTAATAAATGGATATATTAATTTGTTACAATTTGCATAACCCGGCATCAATACATTATTCACATTTGTACAACGCTCCATTTTAATTAAGGTAAAATTTCAGTGTCTGCGGTATGTTGCCGTTGAACTTGTTGAAATATGCATCAAAGGAAGCGAACAAATTGAATGCATGACGAACACGCCCGATAGCTGATGGACCGTGAATTGGCAGCCAATTTCATGCCATTCATTCTGGTGAAAGCTTCAATAGCTTTTTTTGAAATAATGCCATTGTATTAACTAAATCTGGTCTAGACTGGGACAACGCTTTCAGTATTTTATTTCGTGACAAGCCAACGCTTGCGTAGGCGAACAAGCCGGTCCCCTTTAATTCTATTGGCATGTTTAAGAAAAAGGTCGGAATACATTATTATTTCTTTACGTGAAAGGTTTTATTAAATTCATTTACTTTGATACTCGAGATCCCATAGTGAAAGATAAATAGCGATGCAAATGTGTGATTCTGTTCGTAAATCATATCAAAGTTCACTTCGGACTTGATATTGCATTTTCTACGTCAAATTAGGTTATTAACTTTAATTAATGATATAATAATAATTATTAATAATCATAATCTATACATATAATAAAATCGTAAAGGGGCCGTGTCTGTATATTAAATATTTTTTTCATTAAAACAATTTGTACACGTTTTATTTGTATTACCGAGGTCAAAAAAATAGTTTTTAGAATTTTTGTCTATTTGTCTGTGCGTTTGTAGGTTTGTGCACGCTAATCTCAAAACTACTTAACTGATTTGATTGCGGTTTTCACTGATGTATTGTAGCAAGCTTTCCGTGACAGTTAGTGTTTTGTCCACTCCAATTGGTTCAAAAACAAAAAAGTTACGCGCTTTACCGAATACCACGCGTACGAAGTTGCGGGCTCAGCTAGTAAATAATAAAGACTTGATTAATACATAGCTTCTCAAAATAAATAACTTTATTTGAAATAGACAAATCTATTAGTATGGAATAACCTGTAAATAAAAACACACACACTTTACGGACAAATCTCACAATTCTAATTCTGTTAAACAGTAATTTAACAGTACCTATTGTTACCAGCTTAATAATGATCTGTGATCGGGAACTTTAATGAATAAATAAATAAAAAAGAAATATATATATAACCATTTCATTACATTCACAGGAGACCGAAAAGCTGGCAGCTTAGTCTAGCTATTCAAAGGGGGAACGCTTCCAGTATCTTCGGAACCTTGCCTAAAGGGACTCCTTTTAATGATATATTTTAGTTATTAAAGACATTAAATATATAATATTAAATTTTATAAAGAAAAAAAAAAGTAAAAAATTCTTCTTCCACTATTATTTATCAACATTACAACAATTGATTTCATATTCCCAGTGTGTATACATTGATAAGTTATGCATGCTCGACGACACAGGACAAGAGGGTTCCTCTCCGCCGGAGGGCTCGTTTGATGTCATAATAACAACGAAATTGAGTTCAATTATTATCAGATTAAGTAAGAAACGACAAAGGGCCTCGCAGACGTCGTATTGTAGTGCCGAGATATCCTTTATAACATGTTTTCGTATTTGAATAACGGGGGGATTTTATTGTCATGAGTTGGCGTAATTGGCGGTTGCTAGAGAACGTATGTTGTGTTAGTAACAATTTGTATTCGTTGTATTGCTAACAAACACCTAATGAAATGCGGGATCACGCTCGAATCGACAGTCCTCTATTCAGTGAAAGGATATCGGTGCTATTCTAGCAAATAGGCCGGAATGAAGTACGCGCGCTCGTTTCAAACGCGCCTGCCTGGCGGCGAAGTTCTTGTCTATTGCGTATTTCCCAAATGGGATCGCTTCGGTTATGATAGTGGCCGGATATAGCTGAGATTCTGTGGGAATATCCTACGTTGCTTTTTTATTCAATTTCGCCCAACCCGTTGTAAGTAAACGTCGTCGTCGTGCAAATGTGAATGTGAAATTATTTAGAACTGATAGTTTAGTTGCCTTTTTCGATATTCCAAGTTCGAAGTTCAGTATATTTGAGTCTTTGTTTTCTAATATGGAAGGAAAATGTAATAAAGAAACCTGCCTCTCCCTGAAAAATAGAAATTATGGAAAATATTGTTCTTAAATCAATTAGTTTCATGTAAAAGTTGGCTGGTTGGCTGACCGTCCACTCAATGGTAGATGGTTACCATCGTCTATTGACAGAAGCAACGTCATATGGACTACTAGTGCACTGACAATCTTTAAAGGACAGAGGAAAAGTAAGATGGGGATAGGTTTATTTTTAAATATGTGTCTGTCATAAAACGTTACCTACGTGTTTTTCTGATAAGCAGTGTTAATTTTTTTCTGCAGTTTTTATATTATGTAACTGTGCAAACACATCAGCGAAGTTCATTAACTTGTTCTATGTTTCTTTTTTATTTTATTTTTATACTCTTTAAGAATCGATTTTCATATAAGCTCCCTGGTATGAAAATTTTATGAGGAGCAAAATTAATTTTCATTTAACTAAAAAACGTTACGTTATCTGTTACTTTTAAATTTCATTTTGTGCGACAGCTGACGCATTCTCCCTAATTTTTTTCTCTGAGCTTGTAACAATGACCGTCGAAATCATGTATGAAATCAGCTGCCGTGCCGGCGCGGCGTAGCGTAGCGACATCTGTCGTCGAAAATGAATTATTTTAACTTATAAAACGTAGTGACATCTGTGTATACCGTACGTAACTAACATAACTTTTGTTGGAACACATGCATCTGAGTATGCAGAATGTAACTAAATCATATAAAGTAATTAGGTATACAGTTACCTATTGGCACGATGAAAATTTTAGACCTACATTTAATTTTATACGTTTAAAGAAGTAAACTTCTGTCGGTGCTTCGGAGCTGACACACACGCTTTTTTATTTACATGCCTTGTTAATATATATAAAAAGAGCCTCTGGCTTCGATAATTTCTGACAACACACGAAATGTTATTTCACGGTGATCTTTTGTAAGGTGATAGTTTCTGCCGCTGGATACTTAGTTTCAAACTGTGGAACGTAGAGTGCCCTGCCACAGCTGATAAGATCTCCCAGGGGGTTAGTGTGATGGTGTGATGGTGTGATGTATACAGTTCTCACACAATGAACAGGGTCTGGAATAAGATGTAGTATATTATGTAGTATTGTGACATAGGCTACATACGATATTTTATTCAACTTCTCGTAACGGATTGTGTATTAAACATCTTAGGGTAAAATGGCGAGAAATAAGAGCGCGCAAGCTGTGAGCTGTGAGGCAACAGGCGGCGCAAAGTTTACGGGCTCCCACGTACTCGTATCGTCTCGCTTGACTTTATGTCCAAATTTCAACTTCAGGTTCGCTACGCTGATAGAAATGTCACGTTCTCACTTTATAAACTTAGCATTTGGCAAGTCAAAGTAGTTTCATGTAGCAACACTCGGTTGACTATCTTCAACTTTATGCAGTTTTAATTAAAGTTCGTGTAGCTAATGCAAAATACGAAATGGTCATGGAGAGCTCGTGAACTAAGAACGTGAACTTGTTCACACCGCGTTCAGTGTTTACATAAATTTCAATACATTTAGTTAGCTGGTGGTACCTTACTTTAAAAGTACAATTATAGGAAATATTTTAATTTAATATTTTTGCATCCACATATAATATATATTTAGAAAACTTCTATTTTAATATAATTGAGTAGTGACAGGATGTGTTAATGAACTCAAACTGCTGGACCGATATTGATGATTTTTTTTTTGTGTTTGTTTGAGTTAGATTCACAATGGGGTAAAAACTAACTTTCGCCAGGCCTCTGTCACTCCGTGTGTGCCGTGATATAATTGCCTAAGGTGGCTCACATTGAATGTGCAAGGAGTGCAACTTCTGTACGTTAGTACTATTATTTATTCTGTGCTTTTGCTTACTTCAGATGGCAGCACTGTTGGGTGTTCCCTAAATCTGACAAGTAGTTGTTATTTTCCATAGTAATTTTTTGAACAGACAAAAAGAACTGAATTTATTTAATTAACATGACGCTTTGGATTGCAAAAAGATGGGAATCCATAATATATTCCCTAAAGATATCAAAAGAAGAAAACAATGGATAAAAGCTTTACGAAGAAAAAATTGGGAGCAGACTAAATGTTCGCTGGTGTTCGCAGTAAATTCGCTGGTGAATACAGGGAACCAAAAACACTATATGCGCCGACATTACAATCACTCAACAGTGGCGCCACTTACCTACGATTTCAGTTTTTAACCCCATTGGATCCGATAACTGACAACGCCTGTTGCGTTCGCTGTTTTTTAATGTGAAATTTCATACGTCGTCGTTAAGGTGGAGACGCTAAATACTAAAAATATCCATTGTATAATGAAGATGTTACAGACATTTTTTTTTACACAAGATGTTACGTTTGTCTTATTAAAATACTAATAAGACAAACGCTAAATACTAAAAATATCCATTGTTTAATGAAGATGTTACAAGAAATAGACAACACAATTGCTTTGAAAAAATATATATATTATACTTAAACATGTGAAGAACCAATTGTATAAATTAGAATTTTCGTTAAAGTAATAGAAATTCCACAAAAAAGTTAGAATACAAGAAGAATTTGACTTTTATTGAAAATTATCTCGAAAACGGCTTTTTGCGCGCATATGAATCTTGTACCGATTAAGGCGACGCAGGGATAAACAATTAATACGGCTCTGATTGCATACAAAAACGAGAGCGCGCTTGCTTATGTCGTAAGGTCGTATGCGAAAAAACTATTTTAATTAAAAAAACTATAATGTATTTTAAGAAATCCAACTGTAAAATTAAAGTGTATATTTATACTAATGTACATAGAAAATTTGGAGGTATAAATTGGTCCCGTTTGTCTGTAAAATGTAAATCTGTGTTTTAAAAGAGGTTTCTTTGAATTTTTTTTGTCTGTTATAAAAGTTTACCAATCGTGTAATCCGACTGACAAAATGAAGTCAGTAACATGAAGAAACAGTTTACCAAACACCACTTTCATATAATGTTTTGTCATTGCTGAGAAAAATCTCTGCCACCAAAATTTCCAATGCGTCGCCTTAATAAGTTAATGTTAGTTTAAAAAATTGTATTAATAATTTTTTTTTGCGTATTGTTCTAACGGTAAAAACAAAAAAACACCATTTCTAGGCCTGTTGAATTGTCTTCGCCGCCAGCGAGTTCTATTGTAAATGTCATTTGCCTAAGTGAAGCCCTTAAACACAGACTAATACAACATCTTTGCCTTAAACCAAAAAGCTGCTATGCACAAAAGTATACTTTTGAGATATTGACTAAAAAGTTTTCCTGAAAATTTTTACATGAAGGTTTATTAAAAAAAGTATTTTATTTGAAACTTACGGTTGTTATATGTAAACTTATTGATCTTTTATACACGAAACTTCAATAGTTTTTTTTTTGATAATGCAGTAAATTTGGCGCATAAGAGGTCGTAGTTCGAGAAATAGTGTTCATAAGAACTTAGCAATTTTTCTATACGATAGATAAGGAATTTCAAAAAAGTACACATAGCAGATTTTGGTTTGACAACGACGACTGTAGTTTTTGTTTCGATTTTCTTTTTTGGTAGTGAACCTTAAGCGTTCTGCTGTCGTAAATTAGGCAGTTTGACTGGTTGCAATAACGAATCCCTTACAAAAGTTCATCGTGAAATTTCAGCACGTGTACTGTTGACTTTCCATTCGTGAGAGAAGTAGGTATGTCAGAACCCGTTATTGTCACACTGTTATTTTTGTTATTATTATATCTTGTTGTAATTTAGTAGCACAATAACCAAGTACATAATATGCTCTTAAACCACTTTATTTCTAGTAGATTTACTCAAACTTTTTTGTCCGATTTGTTCTATCGTAGAACAAATAGTAGAACTATCAGGACTAACCCAACTTATACATTAAATAACAAATTTTAAGTAAAGTAAAGAAGACTTTGTTAGATTAATTTTCACGTCTTTTCCTTTTTTATGAAATTTATTATCTTTTCATAAAATGTTACTTACTTACCTATGTTTTTTTGGAATGATTAGTCTGCAAGATCTTTCTGAAAACCTAAAGAGTGCTTTTCTCCGTTCTGGCAACAGATAGAGCCACTTAATATAGCTTAATGTAGAGTGTAGGTACTACATATCTGAATAAATCACATTTGAAATAATAAGTGTATACAAGCGGTCACGCTTGTCTCCTGTAAAATGGACAGTGAATAAATAGATCCCATTAGTATATAAGAAGAAATTACCTAAAATAACATTCCCTTAAAGGCCAACAGAGAAATCTATTGATATCCCAATTCATTACATATGTTCGACAAAAAGTAATGCAAATATAGATCTAGTTACATTAAACAGGAAAATGTTACAAAAAAAAAAAATGTAACACAGGCTTCGGCACATATTCGACGGCCGAGCCATATACATCTTCATGTTCGAAATTCCTCAGTACTTTAAAACAAAGATTTTCGACCAATATGTTTTGCTAGTGAAGACACATGGCGTTGAAATATTGTCTCTAGTTACGAGCCTCGTAAGAAAGCTTAACGTCGCTCAACGAATTATGGCTCAGGGTTATTCTGCAAGGTCGAATCAGGAATGAAGTAATAGACGAAAGTTACCAATATAATTAACCCGGCGGATGTGTGGGTAAGTTATAGTCTAGGATAGATATAATACGGAGTTTTCGAGTGGAGACGACGGACGACTGCGTAGAATGCCGCAGGTCGTAGATGGACCCAGACTTACCTAACATAGGCTTAACATAGGCCTTAACATAAGCTTCCCCCATAATTAGAAAATTATGGGGGAAGCCTATGTTTAACAGTGGACCTACCTATGTCTAACAGAGATATATATACACTATCTACACAAGAGACGTCATACAGCGTCGCGTCTTCGTCGGATATATGTCCAACCCTTTAAATAAATGGGACGTCGATCTGGCGGCACTTCCACACTACACAAGAGCAGGGCTTAGAGCAGAGCGATCTTTGAGGCTCGTAGAGATAGTGAGGGCGAATTGAACGCTGTCCGTTTTCTGGCTTATCCCCGTGTAACAGATACTTTGTTATTTTTTATTTGCGTTTCCCGAGGCATTCGGCTGACGATAAGACTATTTTCCTTAATACAACCCTCTATGTGTTATTCCATAACCCGCCACTTTATAAATCACAATCGGATTTTGCGTAGTAAGCGTCTATTATTTTTGTCTATTATTTGAAGACAGTAAATGCAACATAAAAATTCATTCTTAGACGTCCTACGGCTAAGATTATGGTGATAATGCTGCCTCGCACTGGTGATTGTGGCTAATGGACAGGGATAACTTTTTCGAAAAGAATTTAAAAAAAAAATCCAGTTTCTACGTTTTTACATTACATACGATTTATTATAGGTCTTCTTTACAAAGCATAACGATACTGAATTGGAATGCATCAATATAATTCACTAAAAAAACAGTGTAGAAAAAAGCATTTAAAAAGTATTTTTTAGAATCAAGTTTTATATTTTTTCTGTGTTATTTTGTGCTGTGTGTAGGGAGAGTCTTTTGTAAATAAAGTAAACGATATATCCGTTATCGTACAACAGGCTTTATTCTGTTCTGTTTGCGCGCACACAACTAGAGAAAAACAAGAGAGGCATTCTGAAACGCGACATTGCAACGTGTATCAATATTCGTACATCCCCTGTGAGCTACGTTCTCTTTACTCGATGTCTAACGAACGCGACACTATTTGAAATCAGATCCCAAACGCCGGTCTTCACTTTCACATAAAGGATTTCAGACAAACACTCTATTGTTGTTATATTAGTTAAAACTAGTGTACGTTCGCCTGCTACTCGAAATTCAACTATAATCATATCAAAGGTGGGAAAAAAGACTCGACATCCAAAATTTTTTTCGTGATATAACTAAACTTCGTCAGTTTTTACTAAAAAAAAAACAGTTCACAAAAACTAAGTTGTATAAAATATTCTATTTACACTTGGATTAGATAATGATAAAATTTTCTTTTAATAGTCTCATTAAAAAGAAAATGCCTTTGAATTTTGTATCTGATAATTGACCCTTCACGCATCTGCAATCATTAAACTATTAAGATTTGTTCTAATTACTACTATGTTCCTCTATGAACTTTAATGAATGTGTATAAAATTCGAAAAATTTAACTCTTTTTCGAACAAAGCTATTTTTCAAAATAATCCCCCATAATTTATTTTAACTAATACGCATGCAGAGAAAAAAATCAAATGCACACCTGGAAAGGGGTGGTCATACAACCTTAAAGACATAAGGGTTCGAATCTTAAAGACATAAGGCAATAAATCACATAAACAAACAATTCGTCATTGTTTGACAAATAACAAATAAAGATGAGATTGAGTTATAGACGTTTTAACGTTAATTTATAAACGAATCAATTATTTATTTATGAGTGAAGCTATATTTTTCTTTCAATTTGGGTAGTGCTAATTAATATTATAAATATCCATACTAATATTTATATCCACAAATCCATACTAATATCCATAATCCATACTAATATTATAAATGTGAAAGTAACTCTGTCTGTCTGTCTGTTACCTTTTCACGCCTAAACTGCTGAACCGATCATCATGAAATTTTGTATGCACGTTGTTAGGGATGCAGGAAAGGACATAGAGGACCTTTCATCCAGGAAAAATGTACGGTTCCCGAGGGATCATCTAACGCCTGGCAATGCTATAACTGCAATAAAAATATTAGGCGTTACGTTACTCGAATATTTAGTCAGGAGCATTTTTCATTTTTCAGAGACCATTTCTTTAACACTTCCTAATCAACTTTGGTTGGCAGCGCACTTGCCGCACTTGGGCGTTGCGTTGCTTGTGTTATAAGCGACGGTAGCCACCGATTTCTCATTTGTGTAAATGTTATATTGTAAATTTAGGAATAGTTTAATACCTATATATATTTGTAATTTTGTACAAATATAAGCAAACTTTGTAAAATCCATACAATGAATGAATAATGAATAAAGTTCTGTTCTGTTCTGTTCTATCATGTACATACATACATATTAAGGTACATGTTCATACTTGCTTCTATAGTGCACTCCTCTGAAATAAAAATATAAGACAATAGGTATGGTAAACGAATTTTAACTTTGTAGAAACTTAATTACTCGCGTAGGTTTTTTCACGCCATTCTCATCTCAAATCGTCACTGATAACGAAGTCTTAGATGTCAGGAGTGTCTTAAACTAAAGGCAAAATATGCGTATTATAAAGACAGCAGAGGTGGCCGTCTACTTATTTGTTGTGGAAGGCAACAATGCGGAGAGATCAAAGACCGGCAGGAATTAATTTGCGAACGCTATCTCTCCCTCCGCCCTTCCGCGTCCTTCGCGAGCTCCTAGACCGTGACAAGCTCGGTGAAAACATTTTCCCTTTTTACACAAAGGTATTTTATATCTAGCATTTAATTTCTTTGATCCCAAACAACAAGGATTTTACGAGGACGCACAAACACGGTATCTTTTTTGCATTCTAAATACTTAATGGTTATTTAACGCAACATGATTGATGAAAAATAAATAAAACAGCGAGCAATATTTGCTTCAATTAGGCGGGTTAAACGCGAATAGGCTATGCCTTTTTGATCAGCTGTTTATTCAGCACGACGGTTGTGTCAATAGCTTGATAATTGCATTCTATGAAATGGTGTATATATTATCAACTGTTCTATGTTTTTATGAGGGTACGGTATAAGAAAGGTTGACAGTCAACCAAATTATAGAATAAAGTCTAAGTTACAAGGTGTAATAGAAGAATTGGGCTCTGGCTTAGTCACACATCAAATGACAAAAGCACACGCGCTGCATTAAGTTGGAAACCCGATTTATCACCATCATTGTCACCATCATCGGGTGGTGTCATTTTTAGGCTCATGATATTAAACAAAAACTCTCTCCTGCAACCCGAGCAATCATACTCGGTCCTCTGCTCTTCGCATCCACGTTATAATGTTATGTTGTTTTCCCGAGGGATCCTCTAAAAATATAAAATTTGGGCGTCATCACCGCCATAAAGATGTGGGGTGTTATAATTCTCATATACATTTACGGGTGTTATATTTTTAATTTTTCATCGCGGACGAAGTCGCTGGCACTTCGTAGTAGTGCTAGTATTAAATAAGTAGGGAAAATTTACCTACTTGCGTTCAGTTATTGCATATTTCTCTATTGTACGAAGCTTAAAACAATTTAGAACTTCATTTAGAATTTGGAACTTAAAACCCAGCCCTAGGACACCCACTGCTGGACATTCCCCATAATTTTCTAATAGGACCGGTCAGAAGCAGCCTGCATCCTACAACTAACTACCTTACTAACTAAATGTGTTACTAATTAATGTTGTTGTGAACTGATGTATGTTCAGATTTCCACCAGTTTCGGTCTCTTCAGAATTCTTTAGGCAGTGTCAGGTTAACATCAAGAGAGGACTGCCAAAACTACTTGTCGTGTTTTTTTGATCAGAAGTCCCAAAATTTCTACAGAAACGGGATCATGTCACTACCTACAAGACGGCAAATAGGTATGGAAACAAATTGCATATACATACTGTAATTAAATGTAAATAAACTTTAAAAAAAAGTCTTGAGTTTTCATATAAAATGCGAAGAAACTTTTTTCCCAACTTATTATTTATTATTTGTCTAAGTTATCTAAGCTTATAATAGGTATATGCCTATCAATATTACAATTTAAAATTATCAATTTTATTATTTATTTGTAAATTAATTTCAGAAACATCGTCGCGAATATTCCTAATCGAATTAAATTAATTTGTTAGAAACACTTTGATCCGAAAGACTCTTATTATGTTGTTAGTTAACTGAACCGTTTAAAATTAGCGTGAAATACGGTACACTGAATATTTACGCGAAAATATGCTTACGATAATTTAATTACGGCAAGAAAGGGATCCTTCAAAAATGTATACAGTTGCTATCGCTACTTGAGGAAACCATGTCATGTTATAATAATTGACTATGATTATATTTTGTAGGTACATAATTATTTCGATAGGTATATAAAGGAGAGATTCAAAAACTTTGTTGGTATAATAATGAAAAAGATAAAATTAGATAGATAATAATAAATGTTCGACAATGACGACTTTAGGTTTGTATTACAGAAATTACATGAAGTGGCAAGTCAAGTTAGTGGCAGGCCACACTGCGTTTTGCAGTCATTTGGGCAGCCCGTTTGGCGGCAGAGATCCGTAGACGAACGAAAGTTACCGACATAACCCGGAGGATTAGTAAGTTGAAGTGGCAGTGGAGAGGACACATAGTACGGAGAGCCGACGGACGCTGGGGCCTGAAGGTTCTCGCGAGTGAAGGCCACGGCAAGCGTAGCGTCGAACGTCCACCCACAAGGTGGATATACGACCTGATAAGGGCCTCGGATCGACGGTGGCGTCAGGCTCCTTGTGATCGGTCTTTTTTGGAAAATTAGGGCGACGCCTTTGTCTAGCAGTGGACGTCCTACGGCTGAGATGATGATGATATTTTATTTAGATTAAACTTAAATCAGAGTGTTTTGTTCTTTATTTACCTCATTTTTAGGGTTCCGTACGTCCGAATAAAAAAACGGAACCCTTATAGGATCACTTGTGTATCCCTCTGTTCGAATTATCTCCGAAACTACTGAACCTAAAATTTTGAAACAAAATAATGAAGAAATTAGTTTTCTACTTATAGATTATAGCAAAACCTATAAGAAGTCCATGATATTAAATAACATGGTAAATCACTCCATATTGTGCGGATAGGTAACATCGTACGGAACCCTCTACACGCGAGTTCAACTCGCACTTGTCCCGTTTTCTTATTATGTACAAATTCCAATTTTTCTTGTATTTTTTATTATTCCGATAAAACTCTGGATGTAATAAAAAATAAATAAATAGAGCCTTTGGACGGAACAGTAAAAAATTTCAAAAATTTTCGAAAACTTAGAAGACAAAATAACATTTTCTAAGTAAACTTGAAGTTTTTTTTATTTTGATTATGATGGAATTTTTATTATTGTGTGTGCATGCATATAAATTCTTATTAGATTCTATTAAATAACCATTACTTTTCACAATACGAAATCGCAAAAAGAACTGAATAATGTTTAAGTGTGAAACATAGAAGTTCTAGAAACAAAGATTGTTACTAAAGTTTTTTTTATTGGCTCTCTGTGTGCGTAACTGCTAGATTTCATTTGCAGTCATGTCTCGTCTGCTATTGTTTGCGAAGTCTGCGCTCAAACACACCATTCGGGGACGATCGTAGTTCTGACCATACAAAAAGCACTATTAGTACCTGATGTCTTTCGTATCCTTTTCCGAGCGTTTGTGGCGGTGATCGATGGCATAGCGGCTTCATACGAAGGGTTTGGAGGGTTCTGTGCCTACTGATGATTGATGAAACTCCTCACGCTAATTAACGAGGATTAATAGATTAGTCGCTAATTATTTAAGCGATAATGAAGCCAGGATTTAAAAGATTCTCAGCTCATACTATGCTTAGTATTGTATATACTGTGATTTGTGTATAATTATTATAATTGTTAAATATATTATTTTAAAGAATGGTATCCTGAGTTTCTTTCGAGGTTTCTCCTGAGGATCGTCATCGCCCTGAGCAATTTTTTTCCGAAACCCTGGTAAAATAACAAAAAAGGGATCTTTTTATCTTATTTTTGAGTAATAAATGTTTTCAATTGATTAATTACTGTACTAATTATGGTTAGGTTTAAAATATAAAAACGAAATCTATTGAAAAATGTTTGTACTTAATGAATATTCTTGTGATTGGTTCTGGACTAAGTTTGAAAGGGATATTAATATAAATAAAATGTCCGAAGCAATTAAAGTTTAGCTGTAGCGTCAGCCATGTTAACCTGAAAGTCGGATTTGTTTACAAAACATCTACTTTATTTTTCTATATTATTTAGAAATTTAAACACAATGTTTTTTTTTGGATTCATAAGTATAATAAAATAGTTTAGAAGAGAACTGAGCGGACACTGACACTAACAAGCAACGCCAAGGTACTGATAGTGTACTATCGACCTTGATAGGATATTGTATATTATGATATTCTATAATATAAGAGCACGGTTACCGCCAAATTTATTACTACGAAATGCAATGTGCAAGCCTTTTACATTGTCGTCGCTTTATCATATACAATATTTTATAGAGTAAGGTTTCAATATTCAAGATATATATTATGTTCTTATAAATTTCCTTTTTAATTTTAGATTTAATTACATTTCCAGCCAAAATCTGGGACAATCCAGCGGTAGATGAATGATTACATATTCAGGGACGTTTAAAAAGTTTATTATAATACTAGCTGAGCCCCTAACTTCGTACGCGTGGTATTCGGTATAGGGCGTAACTTTTTGGTTTGTAAAAAAGAAACAAACAATAAATGTTACAGGAATATTTCTACAAATACATCAGTGAAAACCGCATTCAAATCGGTTAAGTCGTTTCAGAGATTAGCGTGCACAAACGCACAGACAAAAATTCTAAAACCTATTTTTTGTACTGGGTACTTGTAACATAAGTATAACGTGTACAATTTTTTTTTTGAAAAATTTACAGACACGGCTCGTTTACGATTTCATTATATGTATATAGAGATAATAAATGCGAAAGTGAGTTTGTTTATTTGTTACATGTCTTAATTATGCAACTGTCCCTCGTTAAAAAGGTACAGACAAAGACATAGGGTACTTTATTCTTCCAGGAAAAAGGGATTATTTAAAGTTATAAAAAATGCAACGCTTAGTTCACGAGTCATATTATATTAGTATATAATATGATTGTGGGCTAATAAATTACGACAAGTGTTGTAATCTATAAGTGATGATTATTTAGAAAACTACTTGTTTTATAAAAATAAAAAAATTGAAATTGAAAACAGAATAATTTTGTAAACAACCCTTTGTGATATGCAGAAACAATAAAAGTTTTTTATTAATGACTGTTTCAGGGTGGAGTTCAGGGTTGGTTGAGTGGTAGTATAAAATGCAGAGATTAGCCGGGTCAGGTCACTAGCGTCGAGTGTGGGCGGAGGGTCGGAGGCAATATGTTAAGGTAATGGAGCCGTCCTCCTTCGAAGTGCACTTGATTAAGTCCAACTCTGATAGCTAAGCGGATACTACGTATTACCACATATATGGCTTTTTAATGGAACGGAAAAAATACGATCAATCTAACCTTACGAAATCTAGAGTAGCCCAAAGCCATTTCTTAGTTTTAATATTTAATCTAAACTTGGGGTTTATTTATTATGCATGTAAATATGCCTATTAGCCTTAGATATACAATTATTATTTTTAAATTAGTCTTATAGAATAAAATATTATTGAAAGATTTACATTGAATATGTTTGAACTTATTTATTTAAAACTAGCTGAGCCCGCAACTTCGTACTCGTGGTATTCGGTATAGCATGTAACTTTTTTGGTTTGTAAACCTATTGGAATGAAACAAATACAAAATGTTACGGAAAGCTTGCTACAATATATCAGTGAAAACCGCATTCAAATAGGTTAAGCCGTTTCTGAGACAAAAATTCTAAAAACTAATTGATCTCGGTAACATAAAAATTAATTTGAAAAAATTTGAAAATAATAATAATTAATGTACAGACACGGCTCGTTTACAGAAGAAGATAGATTATGTATAGATAGAAGATAGATTGAAGATGAAGAAGATAGAATAGAAGATGTAGTCCAGACGAAGTAATGATATTTGAAAGAAAATGAATAACTATTACCCAATTCCACGAATGATCAAAAATCAAAAAGTGGTTTGATTTTAATTAAGAGTTATTGCGATTCTTTTTATTTGCAAAAAAAATATGTTGTTGAATTATATAGAAAAATAAATAAATAAAATTAATATACTTAAAACAAAAAATTAACAAATGTTTAAAATTCTATATATCATTTGGACAAATGATACCTAACGCTTCCACCGAAACACAGAAACACACATTCTGATGTTAAACCACTAGATGTTAAAATCAAGTAATGAAATCTAATTTAAATGTAAATATAACTCAATTTAGGTATTCACATTATTTAATCGATTTATATTATCTGTTTCAATTTCAGTAAAGACGAAGTTTTATCAATTCAAAACGTGATATCGTAGTTGGTAAGTCTTCTAAGTGAATTTAAATTTGCAGTGATAGTTTAAATGAAAATATATGTTATTAAAGTAAATCGAACAGACGAGTTGCCTGGGGCAACTCGCGAAGATAGGCAATCCTCTTAAATAGTCGTGCCACATCGGCTGATGGCGCGGAGTGTTCTTCATTAAGTCGATATCCGGGACGCACTCACCCGCGAAATGTGCTCTTACAAAGATTTACTATTGCCAGATACTTTTGCCTCTTCGTCAGTTTGGTTGACGAAGAGTGAAATTGTTGTAAGGTTGTGAACTTGATTTGGCAAGCTTTAACATATTGAAACTGCAGTTTCATTTGTAGAGTTAGTACATGAATATGTATTCCAAGAATCGCTTCACAAATATTATTTTAAAGCCGTTTATTATACATGTATTACACATATAAACTGTCATTAATATGTCCCTGATTTTCTTTAATAGCATGCATTTATGTAAATAGGACTTTTTTATCTACGGAAAATTAATATATTGAAATTGTATATTTTGTACTAATCGATTAAAAAAAAAAACAATTTTACCAAAATTTTTTGGGATATATTATTGCTCTTGTGGAAATTAATAAAAAATATGAAACATTTCTGATGAAATATTAATGATAAGAATAATATTATAATATTTAATGATTCCTTTAAAACATACATGTAATTGTAATGGCTCAGTAGATACAAATTTCTACACTTGACTGTACTAAGGTCTACTATTAAGGTTTTACTACTAAGGTCTTACTATTAAGGTCTAATACTAAGGTGTCACTATTTATCTAATAATAATGGATATCTGTCGATTATGACTTTTATTTTTTTTTCTAGTCAATTTGTCTGTAAGCTTACTTGAATAGAGACTTCTATGGCATGGACGAGCCGACTTAGTTTTGCAGCGTTCGTTGTGAGAAAAGTACGACATCTCACAAATGGCTATTGATTTCTGCCGAATAGTCAATGCATCTTTAAAAACATTATTGCTCTGTAAAATAAAAAATAGATGCATTAGTTTTGGGTAAAATTTAACGAATTTAACATTAATAAGGTAAACAGTCAATACATACTCACGAAAACTTATATACAAAAAATATTGTACTGTGGAAGAAGTGATATGTAATATTTTCGAATCAGCTGCAAACACGTATTCTTCGAGGAATAAATTGAAACAATATTATTAAAAACTAGCGATCCGCCCCCGGCTTCGCCCGGCGTACAACTTTTATATATAAGAACATTCCCCGTTTATCCCTCTTTCCATTAGCGAAAACCGAATAAAAATCGGTCTACCCGTTCACGCGTGATGCCGTGACCAGGAGAAATAGGGATTCATTTTTATATATAAGACTAGCGACCCGCCCCCGGCTTCGCCCGGCGTGAAATTTTTATATACCCTTAAATATTCCCCGCTCATCCCTCTTTACATTAGCGAAAACCGAATTAAAATCGGTCTACCCGTTCACGCGTGATGCCGTGACCAGGAGAAATAGGGATTCATTTTTATATATAAGATATATAGATTAAGTAAAACTTTATGAGACTTCATATTGGAGAGTGTCATTTGGTTATAATAAAATTATATACCGAATATATGTATTTGTATATATACCATAAAATTATATACCACTCTCTTATAACAAAATCCCAGCCAACATTCAGGCATTTCGACATTAATTTAAATCTGTGGTAAAATAACAATTATATAGTAATGGCAGGGTTAAAACTTTGCAACCTATCTGGTGGCAATAACCACTCTCTTTCTAAAGACACCGTGCTAAACCGCTAAACCGTGCTAAAGTAAGATTTCCTTTGTCATGTCTTGTGTTTATACATGACAGCAGCATTACCATCAAGTGGACCGTCAGTCTGCCAATCGCCATTTACATAAAATAATATGTATAAGAAAGTGGGTTCTTTACAAATGGCCTTTTACTCAAGTACTTTTCGTTCGATGTTGCTACACATTATATTATAAGTGAATTAAACAAAATTAACAATATTTGGCTTCAATAAAAACTTCTGCATTAATCATTTAGATCTGTAAAGTTTCATTGCATTTGGTAAAATGGTTTGTATTTATTATTGTTGTTTATTTCAAGATTTCAATTTGAATTACCTTTACCAAGAGATATACAGTACCTACATACAGTCATTACTGTATATAACAAATATATAAAATTTTGCGCAAAAAGCTTTTAAAGATAGTAAACAAAACAATCGTATCTTTATTAGTGTACCTTTATAAAAAAGAACATAATAAGATTGCCAGATATGCTCAGTACAATAATAGGGAAGTCAAGTATAGGCTTGCGTAGCGGTGAGCTCCTGTAAACACGAATTAAGATGGAGAGGGCGAGTGGCGTGAGCCTCTGTAAAGAGATCTGACCGATAGGGGCCGATTGAGATCCCTCTTCCTCAATGCGATTGATTTAGCTTTATTGCTGGTAATAAATTTACCCCTCGCTTGCCAGCCGCTTTAGCATTTTCTTTATAACACAATAACGCTTAGAGGTTCTCGTTACTCTCATTAAATTTTACTGATTCTGCATGCTTCTTTCAATTGCGAGTAGTATATATTAGGACATGATTTCAAGCCAATATTACTTGATTCAAGAATTATCTATTGAATCGTAAATTTTTTCGTTTGCCAAATCCTATGATTACATCTCAATGCACATGTAAATAATATTTAAGTAAACAGGTAATGCATGCAGAAAGGGACAAAGTCTAACTAGACAAATTATAAAGTCTTTTCGCATATAGTATGTATAAACTTGTAATAAAAACTTTATGGCTGTACTATTTGTATCTGGCTGGTTTTACTAATTTGTTTTTGAAATAAATTAGTAAAATGTATTTTTTTTCAGCTATTTTTAATTCGTTTTTCTTTTTGTCAAAATGAATTGATCAATAGAAAGGGTGTGGTCTTTCATCACGACAATGGTAGACCACACACATCTTTAGCTACTCAGTAAAAATTAAGAGAGTTTGGCTGGGAGGTGTTAATGCATCCGTCATATAGCCCTGACCTTGCACCTTCAGATTTCCACCTGTTGCGTGGATTTAGGCAGTGTCAGGTTAACATCAAGAGATGAATGCCAAAACTACTTGTCGCCTTTTCTTTATCGGGAGTCGCAAAATTTCTACAGCAACGGGATCATGTACCTACAAGATGGCAAAAAGTCATTGAACAAAATGGCACATATTTACTGTAATTAAATGTAAATAAAATTAAGAAAAAAAATATATTTGAGTTTTCATATAAAATGCGAATAAACCTTTTCCCCAACCTATTAGATATATCCTTAACTAATTAAGTTGGTACGGCGAATTTCTTTGAAAACTTATAATATTGCAGCAATATTGCTTCTACAGTGACCGTCTCGTGACAACCACTCTTTTACAGAAGACCACATACTTTTTTAAGATTATCGACGCCATTTTTGTCAAGAGATTCTTTCAACACAACATCCTCTTTTTGGCACGGATGGAATATTGCTTGCTGTGACGACATTTATTGCTTGCTGTGACGACATTTCATCCAAAGGACTGTTAGTCTGTCCTTCATGAATAAAATATTATATTTAGATAAATATAATATTGTTAGTTGTTCAATGAATGTTGCACTCTAAGTTTTGCATAAGACTGTTTGAGCCATCTCTGCAATTCCGCACCGGTCGCGCTTCCCTCCAGAGCGACATTGTCGAATGCACTAACTTTTACGAGCACTGAGTCGCGCTAGTAAAACGCTCCCTTTATTGCCAAATGAAATTTGCACAAGAAAATAACATTTTAATGCATACAATTCGAAGTGGTAACAATTTGTAAAATGTATAACTTATTTTATTTCTCATTACGAGTTGATTGTTTTATTGCCTTTAAAATATTAACTTCCGTCAGACTGGAGCTGTTATTATAAGCATTTTGTTAGTGTTACTCGGAATAATTAATGTAAATTACATTTAAAGGGAGCAACTGTCCGCGGGCGTCTGCGAAGTTGATGCTGAACAAAGGGAGTTGAAGACAGCGAGTAAACAACTTGCCATAAGTTTTACGTCGCGCGCCTGTCCCGACGCCTGCTCGCACCTTACTCTCTAAATGCCATTATTACTGTCTGCCATGCTGCAGGGCGATGAGTTTTTTAACTTTTCAAGATTTTTTAGTCTACTATTTAAGCTAAGTACGGCTCAAGTCTATTCTATACATATAATAAAATCGTAAACGCCGTGTCTGGGCATTGAATATTTTTTCAAAAGAACAACTTGTACACGTTGTACTTATTATGTTAAGGAGGTTAAAAAAATAGTTTTTAGAATTCTTGTCTGTCTGATTGTCTGTGGCTTAACGAATTAAAATGCAGTTTTCACTGGTGTATTGTAGCAAGCTTCTCGTAACATGTAGTGTTTGTCTCATTCCAATCGGTTTACAAACAAAAAAGTTACGCGCTATACCGAATACCACGCGTACGAAGTTGCGGACTCAGCTAGTATACAATACATATGCATCGGGTCGCATAATATAGGACATACTTATTTTGTAATAACACAAGAATACACAGCTATTAGACAGCCACAGCAGCTACAAAGTCATTTGGGCAGCCCGTCTGGCGGCAGTAACCACCCCTTACAGAAGAAACAGTGAAATTGTGTTTCGGTGAGTGAGTAATATACCAGAGCCCATTACCCTATGCCTTCCTAATCCCTAATCCTTAATCCATCTATGATCAGTGGCGCACTAGCAGCATCTGTGCTCATGTTATAGGCCACGGTGGCCACCTACAATCAAGTGGTCCATCAGCCTGTCTGTCGACCTTAACTTTAAAAAAAAACTAAATATTAGTGCACTGTTGCATGTTTACAATATTTTACTGCTTTTAATATATTTTATTTAATTTAAAAAAGTGATTGCATAGTTTTTATTTACTCGGATTTTACCAGAAAACAAATCTTATGTGGTATGTATCTACGTTGTGACAAAAGCGAAGGGTGAGAAATCTTTCTCCATCCGTCACAAGCAGTGAACCGACTACTTCCGGTATGGTTTCACATGACACTATCTCTTAATGTTTCTTTCGTTTTTTTTTCATTTATTCGCTGTTTTTTTTTACTTAGACGCTATCGAGCTGGAGTTTATTTTTTGAATTATTTTAATACAACTGAAATCTTTTGAACGTTATAAATTCAAATCTAAATTTATTTTAGTAGGTACCTACGATAAAATAGGCTGTTATGTGAAATATAATTCCATCGATGTCTTACAATTAAAATTTACAACAGCTAATACAAACAGTAATTTTTTAAATACGCTTGTGAAGAATATATAAAAAACTATAATTATCTAAGTAAAATTAAAACTCGAAAAATAAGATAAATTCAAAGTTCATTTGTTAAATTTTTTATCGCGAGTTAAAAAGCTTGCGAAAGTGCGACATCTATCCAGACCGTAGCGAACTTCCATTAGGAATCGATCAACTTGTAGACTGAACAGAATAAATTGAAAAGGATTTTTAAATTATGACTATCATAAATATGTTTATAATAATAATAATAATTTTCTTTTAATTATGAAGTTGTGTTTTAGTGGCAAGGTACTTTAGCTTGCTACAAATCTCTCTTTGGATACATAATCGCTAAGTGATGTGGCGACAAGCCCTATAATCACCAGTTTGGTCGATCAAAAGCGGTTGGAAATGTTTTTTCATGAGGACAATAGCACAGGAAACCCACATGTCAAGAGCCCATAGGAATGAAAGGTTAATATTAATCTCAGTACTAGATATTATATTTCTAGAAATAGATGATATAGAGTGATAAACAGTTTTATTGATAAAGTAAAATTCTTCTTTTTTTTTTTCTTGATTTTTTTTTAAATATTATTGAAGTTAGATCAATCTCATATAGATTACTATTGGAAAATCTTATTAGAAAAGCGCAATAAAATACATCCCAAAAATCGGATCAGCAAGAGCAAGTTTCTTCAGGAAGTCCTCGGCGAAAAAACGTTGTTCACGAAGCAGTTTGGTATTAAGTATATTGAAATCTATTTGTTTCTGACAAAACTATTCAGAAAATCTAAAAGATTAACCTTTAATTTGTGAAGAGTGCCATAAAGGCATATATTTGGCATGTATATATTTGAAAAAATAATATTAATTTCAAAGTTATGGAGTGTGTGTGATGATATACACACAATTAAATAGAGTAATTTGAAAATATTTCAATATATATTTATATTACTATACATATATTACTATACTATATTACTATTTTAATACATATATAATATACACATATTACAAGTGTGAGAGGAAATCCTTGTAGGTACATAATGTATATTACATAGGTATTGAGTACATAGTTTAATAAGAACCTAGCTTAGTATTTTTATGTTAGAAATAATGTATCTGGAAGAAGAATCCGTTACAGTCGTAGCCAGGACGACATGTCAGTAGACCGAACAGTCTAGGTTACAATTCAATTTGTCTGCTGTAATCGATTGTCAAAAGATTAACCAGAACTTGTTCTGCAATAGTTCTTCTTGCAAACTGCACAAACATTTCCCGTCATTAGATTAAGATGTATTTAATACCACTGTATATTAAAACTTATTATACAGTTTTATAACAAAATAAATATCTATACAGAATATAAAATATGGTTTCTATCCTCTGTTTGTTTCGAAGGATTTTTATACGTTTTTCACTAATATAATGGAAACAGCGATGAAACATTTGTGTATATAATTTGTAGGAAAAATGCATACATACGATGCCGGGGCGGGTCGCTAGTATGACTTAAACATGACGTGTTATTAAATGGTAAGTATTCATATTTGCATTTATTTGTGAAAATTCCAAACTATACATTTATTTGTATTTGCATATATGGTTACATAGGTACCTACTATTCAGAATGAAAAGAATGTTTAATTTTAAATACGCAATACTTAAAATAAAATATTATAAGCAGGTGGTGAAGAAAAGTTTTCAAATAGATGACGTAGGCAAAAGAAGTATTAAATTCTTAGTGTCCCTACTTTCTGCCACTACTTTCTGAGCTTTATTTTCAATCGAGCTGCAGATATTTAAAAAAGTTTTTCAGCTAGAGCTAGCATTTAAAAGAGCAAAATAGTAAAAATGAAACGAAAGTTCATAAAAAAAAATTACCGCCCAACACATTCTTTTTTCAAATATTCATAGGCCATATTTATAAAGCTTTGTTCATATTTCTCCGCAAGTTTTAATAAGTCTGCTTTACAAACGTCCCTTTATCAGTTTTTGCTTTTATTGCACCATTTTTGCTTTCAACTTTTTACTAGTAGGTACAGGTCCAACTTTAATTACGTTGTTTTTATAAAATTGTGGTATATATTAACACGTTATTGTCGTCCATTTCGTAGGCTCCAAATACTTTTATCTCAGCGTAAATTACGGTTAACTGCCAAAGTTCACTGTGTAATGTTTCACTGCCTGTTATCTTTAGGGTGTAACAGCATTTTTTATCATCACTATTATTGGATAACTTTGTCATTGAAATGACATTGAGTGACTATTTATTTATTTATTTGTTTGTTTATTATTACATGGCCTCCAACGAGGCAGGCATCAAAAAGAAAAGCGACACATGGCAGATGCCCCCGCAATTATAATTATAGGAGGCACAGCTTTCACCGATAAAAAGTCTAGAGTAACATCTAAATACATAACAAAAAAAATACGAAAAAAGAATAAAAATAAAAATAATGAAAAAAGTTTCATATAAAAGTTGTAGAGAATACAATTATCTATAAAAATAGTTAGTATCAATTTTTGTGTATCGGGCACCGTTGGCTCGGAAATCGCGTCTAAATTGTGAAAAACAGAATTTTTAATTTTCCAAATAGGAGTGGTTTTCTTTACATCCCCCAACATTTCCTAAGAGATAACCCTCTCATTATTCTACATTTATATTGTTTATAAACAATTAAAGTAGGGCCAATTTAATCAAAGATAATTGTATGTGTAATTCAACATCTTTGAATTTAATAGATCACATTTGACATCTGTCAGCTTAGCTTCATAGTTAAAAATAGACGTTTATTGAAATAATGACAGCAGCTGTCAGTGAAGCTTCACTATGAAGCTAAGCTGACAGATGTCAAATGTGATTTATTAAATTGGCTTATTAAATTACTTTAAAAACTTTGAAATTCATTTTTTCCCACCAAAAAATTATTTTTTGGATTTCATTTTTACACCAATCGATTCAGAATAAAATTTACCATAAAAATGAGTTGTCACCATGCCATTAATCAATGTTGAACACCATGCCATTAATCCGACACCATCAGTTCACCAACCTATTAAGATCTTCTTGAAGTCTCACTATCATACGAAGATGTCACGCTTGCAAAAATCTTTAGGTCATCAGAGAAAGAGCAAAATAGTGCGAATTTTTGAAACAGGTTTCAATAATAAAAACATTGAATAAAAGAGGGCCAAATTCTCATTAAGAAGGGTATTTTAAAGGGGTTAACAAAATGAGTAAGTCTTTTACTATGTCAATACATACCATACGTCTCTATAACAATGTCCCAAGCCATATTCAGATTTTGCAATTAAGGTAAGATCGCAGTAGGCAGTGGGATGCATTTAGTTTACGGTATTAGAACTGCAGCGAGGGACTGTATTACATAGGGCACAATATATGTTTCCAGAATTGGTCACTTACATAAACAATATTTAAAAAGTATTTACAACATTGTGAACGTGAACGTTAAACTCTTTGGCTGTAAGATACAGTTTGTTTCACCTGGCTGTCATTTCTTTTTAAATTGTGGCATTATTTTAAAAATTGCAGGTGTTTACGTCACCATGGATTTAACTTGAGAAAATTTTCGTAGTATGATTTTCTACGATTGCAAGTGTAATTTGACAACTCAGCAGAGCTTTTCTCGGCTTCAAACTGATTTTGGTGATGAAGCACCATGCAAGACGATTATTTATAGCGGTTTGCAAAATTCAAACGCGGTCGTTTCAATCTCAATGACAAATTTCGTAATGGTCGCCCGTCCACCGTTTTGAATAACAAAAACATCTATGTGCGCCGTTTGATCGAAACAGACAGGCACGTGACCTACCATGAGATTCGGGCATCCTTAGGCGTAGGCATGAGTCAAATACAATCAATCCTGCACAAATATTTGGGTGTGAGAATGCTGTGCTCTCGGTGAATCCCATGTAATTTGACTGAGTCTCAAAAATGGACCACGTCACTTGGTGCAATGCCTTGTTTTCCAGATTAAACGAAGGGGCGTCAAATTTGGTATGGGATATAGTAACAGGGGACGAAATATGGATTTACAATCCCAAAACCAAGCAGTAATGGATATTTCAAAATGAGCAAATGTGTCAAGTGCCTCAAGTAGATGATTGCTTCTTTTTTTAATATTGTTATTTTGGAAAATCGTCGTACCGTGAATAGTGACTATTTGTTTGCCGGAAGTTATTGACGAACTCCGTACAAATAACCGTAAACCCAGTATTGCACCATGTTAATGCCAGTTCCCACATGGCCAGACAGATATACGAATTTTTGAAGGGGGAAAACGTATAACTTATGAGCCATCGTGCATACAATCCCGACCTAGCACGTTGCGACTTTTTGTTACAAAAATTTAGAATCAGTCAACGATTTTCGTCACAGGAAGAGGCTGTCGAAGAGTACGAAAAACATGTTTCCGAGGTCACCACGGAGGAGTGGCATAAATGTTTTCAAAATTGATTTATTCGTATGAAAAGTGCAGTTACTCTAACGAAGAATATTTTGAGAAACAATATATTTGACCATTTACTCGTACAGTAACTTTTTCTTATTAATTCCAGAAATTTTAGTGCGCCTCACGGACAAATTTCTTTAATCATTCGTTCGTGAAATTTTAAACATGATGCGAAAAACTGAAGAGATTGATAAAAAAATTGATGTTAAGTGGCTACAGGTGCTACAAGTGCGCTGCCGCCCATAGTAGGATTAACGATAAGGGATTGGGAAATGAGCTCTGACATCCGTTTCTCACTTACCGAAAGACAAAAGTACACAAATTCTATTATTTCACCGTGGTCTTCTGTAAGTAAGTGGTTACTGCTGCCAGACCGGCTGCCCAAATTACTGCAAAACGCATTATATTCTGCCTACAGACTACTAGCTGACAGATTTACTAGCTGACCCAACAGACGTCGTTCTATCAAATGTATGAAGTGTCAGTTAAAATTGAGTAGGAAAAAATGAGTTTTCTAGGTTTTCCGGGCAATTTTTCTAAGACTTCAATGAATATTAAAAAAATAAAAAAAAATAAAACGAATTTATCCGGCGGTTCTCGAACGTTGCGCTTAGCAAAACATTTAGCGATTAATTTTTATTTAAATAGATTACTTTTCAATATGAAATACGAGTATACTCGCATTTAATATACTTTGAACTGTAATCAAATTGAATTGTTTAGAAATTGCTCAAATTGTCAAAGTATAGATAATATTTACTCGTACGTATAAATCGTTTTATAGAAAAGTAGTGACGCGTACATACATGGACGACCACAATTTACAATTAATTACCCCAGGGCTGTAACCGCGGACGACCTCTGTTTAACCATATGCCTTGTTGGTTCCTCATTATAATAATGGCATGGATCAATTATTGCTAGAAATAATTCGCTAGAAATAATTTTATTTGTATTGGTCAAACATAACGAAGTTGATTTCAATAATTTCATTTGTTTTGTGGTTAAATCGGAAATTATTTTAATATGCGATATGCTTTAAATAATTATATGTGTAGGGATATTTATAAAATCTCTAAAATTCCTGAAGCAATTCCAAAAGCGTTATATTTTATTTTATTTGAGATAACAAATAAAATATAACAATAAAATAATTAAAAAATTACTATAATAATATGTAGTTAAATATACTATATTTACTACTATATAGTATGTTATACTTAATTGTATTAAATTTTTTTATTTATTTTTAAAATTTTAAATCATGCCTAAAGTAAGAAAGAAATCGCATTATTGGCGTGGGTTCATTAAATTTAAAAGATATAACACGTAGCCATAAGAATGATGTTAATAAGCGTTATCTTTCATATTTTTGTTACAATTAAATTTCAAATGGACATATTTAAGTGACTGGTGTAATATGTAATTTAAGTAGAGAGCTTTTTTTAAATATGAAATCTAAGGTCTAAGTAGGCAAAATCGCAGGTAGCAAAAGCTAATAGGACACAGAACTAGTATTCCTAGTACTTGGCGGAACAATAGCACAGCGGATGGTGATGTGTCTATTCAATGTCTCCAAAACCAGTTACCGTTAGTCACTAAGTTATTCGGTCGAGGAAGTCATTAGCAATTCAAATACTTCACCACCGCATGGTTACCCCCACTGAAGAGGGGATTCTCTTTCACATGACCGCTTTTGTAAATTATTTATTACTGTTTGGCCAGTTTCAGGGTACCCACTTCGAAATTCAAGAACGTAACTGCTGCTCGAAGAATCCACTTATTTTATAAATTATATTTTTTAACTCTCACTGCAAGAAGTAAATGTCTATGTTAAAATAAGTATTGCAAAAAAAGCTTACAAAGTCAATTTGAATCGTTACAAGGAAACTCAAGTGGACGTAATAGTTTCCTATCGTGAGTCGAAATTACGAACCGACGTTGCGGATGTCAATTTCAAAGTATGTCCGTTGAGCCTTGCTTTGTTTCCCAGGGAAATGCGAATGAAATGAAAATAACTCATAATATTTGGCGTTGGTTCACCTCAGTCCCATTTATGCGGACGTAATAAATGCGATATTCTCGGACCGCATTTTCTTTATGTGGGCATATCTACAATGTTGTTATAAAGTACCTGCGTAAGAACATTCCCTTGTTTTTCGCTAAACCTTTTTCCTTTTACAAAATATCAAAACAAGTTAATCAGATGCTTCATTAGTTGTAACATTTTTTATCAGAGTATAACCTTCTCGTAGGCAACGGTAACAAATCACTGTTAGAATTAGTTTTCTTCACATTTAGTGCCTTCTTTTTAATAGTGACAATAAGAATCGTATTAATGGACATGGACGTAGTAATGCAGGTTAAATTAAAATTACACATTAGTGTTACCAGTTGGCAGATAGGCTGATGATGACGGTCCACTTGATGGTAGGTGGCTACCGTCGCTTATAACACAAGCAACGCCATAGGTGCTGCAAGTGCGCTGCCGACTACAATAACATTAAGGATGGGGGAGGGTTAGGGAAATGGGCTCTGGCATCTCTTACTCACTCACCGAAACACAATAGCACATGTACTGTTATTTCACTGTAGTCTTCTGTAAGGAGATGATAAGGAGTTGTAAGGAGGTCATTTGGGCAGCCCGACTGCCGTCTGCTGTTGTCATTTGGGCCCGGCTACCCAAATGACTGCGAAATGCAGTGTGTCCTGCCATTTTCAGATCCAGACCAAAGCCAACTTTAAAAATTTCATTTAAAGAAGACCGTGCCAAGAATCGAACCCTGGAACTCTAGGAAAGAGCGTTAAGTCAAGCACCCTATCCTCTTATCCGACGAACTCGTCAAATACCAAAAAGATGTACTTTCCTAGGTTTTTAAGGTACCCTTAGTTTATATTTAAAAAAAGTATTCTACTAATATTATAAATGCGAAAGTTTGTCAGTGTATGTTTGCTGTTCTTTCACTTAAAAACTGCTGAATAGATTTGGATGAAATTTGACTCACAGATAGTTTATTACCTGCATTAACAATTATATCGTACTTTTTTATGGATGAATGTTAGGTTCCCGAGGGATCGTCTTAAAATATAAAAAATTCGGCGCCATCGTCACCACAGCGATAAAGACATCATATATTTTCATTTTTCAACGCAGAAAAAGTCACAGCCCTAAGCTAGTATATATTAAATATGAAATTTTTCGGCCATATTTGAATAGATACCACGGTTTCATGGATTATTGCAAGAGTCATTAACTCTAGCGATTGCACACATGCCAGACAGCGCAGTGCAGCGCGCAAAGCACTGTCTATGTAGTCCCACAAGCATCCTAAATATATTACTGTACATTAGTCTAAGAGACTTGATTGCTAGACCTTTAAGTTTAATTGACCGACAGGCTGCTCGTGTAGAAACATTTACAAAAATATATTAACAAAAAAATTTTCACTTCAATGCGTAAACCTACTAATAAACCTATTTTATATTTTATGTTGACATAAAATATATTTTACAATTTCATGTATAATGGCGGCAGTAACCACTCCCTTACAGAAAACCATAGCAAAATAAAAACACAAGTGCTGGGAGATGCTATGACTGTATGCTATGACGACTGACGGTGACACCATTTTTCATATTTTTAGTCGATCCCTCGGAACCCTAAATTTTTTTCCATAATAAAAAGTATCCTATAGTTAACCTAGGTGTGCCAAATTTGACCCAAATCCGTTCGGTAGTTTTTACGTGAAAAAGTAAGAAACATACATACTTCATCACAAACTTTCGCATTTATAATATTAGTTCCTACTAATCCTTACCTACTCCTACTTATCCTTACCTACTTAGGTACCTATTTCTTTTTATATAAACGAAGGGTACCTTAAAAAAATAGGAAAGTACCTACATCCTTTCAGGATTTGACGAGCCCGTTCGATGAGTGGGTACGATTCCCGGCAGAGTCAACTTTGGAAATGAAATTTTCAAAGTTGGTTTGGTATGGACCTGGAAAATAGTGACAGGTAACAATCATACTATCTGTCAAAATTTCGCATTTATAAATATTAGTAGGATTCTTCCATTTAGTTGATTTACGACTATGAAAGTACAATTGCGCTAGACTGAAATACATTAACAATGATTTAATCCCATGCATTTTTAACGGTCTTTAAATATTTTACTAGGGTTTCGGAAAAAAAGCCAATCTGATGACGATCCTGAGAAAAATCCCAAAAGAAACTCGGGATAAAAGAAGCCATGTAAAATGTAATGTTATAGTAAGTACAGAAAATAAAATTAATCTCCTTGAAAGCTTTTTATAAAGCCCGAAATTAATCGAGACATCCAATAAGTACATAAGATACTCTTCCCCAAATAGTAATTTTGTAATTGGATGAGTGGTTAGGGTGCTTGCCTTAACGCTCTGTTCTAGGGTACCCGGGTTCAATTCCCGGCAGGGTCAACTTTGAAAAATGAACTTTTCAAAGTCTCTGGTTTGGATCTGGAAAGTAGTGGCAGGGCACACTGCGTTTCGCAGTCATTTGGGCAGCCCGTCTGGCGGCAGTAACCACCCGCTTACAGAAGACCACCGTGAAATAACAGCATGTGTGCTGTTGTGTTGCAGCGCACTTGCAGCAGCTTTGGCGTTGCTTGTGTTATAGACGACGGTAGCCACCTACCATCAAGTGGACCGTCAGTCTGTCTGCCGGTCTTAGCATTAAAAAGAAATTGCAATATAGACTTATTGTAATTTCTCTTTAAGTACATTAAGTAAAATCGTAGGTTGATGGTGTGGTTCGTTTACAATTTGAGAAATGTTTTAAATTAAGAAATTACTTGAGAAATTTATTTACACAATATTGGAAATAATTAAGCTTTACATAATGATTCTACTTACCACTCGGTTGAAGTACAGTACTTAAAAATAATTGCTAGATTAATTCGACGTCAATAACTTGTCTAAAATTACAATAAGGACCAAAATATACTACAATATGAACTAAATTCAAAAAGTTAATTTCGTGCGTTGATATTGTCACGCCTTTACGAGGTTATCCCGATTTTCCCTAATGTTATTAACGGACAACAGGCGTATCCTGTAACTTTATTACAATTTCCTTGTTTCAGAAATAACAACCGGCAGGGGTCCGGATCCCCCGTGTCTAATATCTGTTTTGTTATTAATGTCCTTATCCGAATCTCGTATAATCGCTCAATAGCATACCTGGACCACTCCATTGTTCTTCTCGATAGAGAATATTAATTTCGTTATCCGGAAACATTTGTGTTATCTCGATATGATTACAATAAAGTTTGAGGATTGCCAATAATAGTAACATTTTAATTAGTTCCTTGTAAATGGGTTGGTTGCTCTAAAAAAACCTATGGCAATCATTGCAATCTTCTTTAATATATAAAAATGAATCCCCATTTCAATCTCATGAGTATTTATTTTAATATTAGTCTTCTTTAATATTATTTATGCAAAATACCTTATAGACTTCATGTAAAATATCTTATAGTACTAAATATACATAAGATATCACTGTATTTTCCTGTGGTAGACCGCGTATCCTAAAAATACTATAATTTTCAACCATTTTGTACTCCGTTTTTTTTAATAGAAAATTAATATTTTTAAAATTTGATTCAAAAATTAAATTGTGATGTGAATTCAAAATTTTTTTTAATTCAAACCTCAAGATATCCATGTCTTGAAGGGAAAAATCTTAAATGGAAGACATAAATAATTTTAGTGGACACTAATTCGGAATTTAATTTATTATAACTATATATTATTGTTATGAATTTGTATAGATTTGTTGATAGTGATTTCAATCCAGCTTTAGCATTTCTTGTCACACAAAGTTCATAATTTATGTTGCATATGGTAGGTTCTAGTTGAGGTATTGGAGAGATATAGGCGATTGTAAATTTTAATTAACGCACATGTCTTTGTACTTTTTAATTTTTAAAAGAAAAAAAAAAAGAGCTATTTGTTAAATTTCTTCAACTTTTCTTGATTATTTTAAAATTGTGCATGCAAAATGTACATTTACTTTTAAATAAAATTGCTTTTAAAATGTGTGATTTAAAATAAGAAAATAAGTATAGTTATCTAAACACCAGGTTTTTGAAATTAAAACTTTTTTATATTTAGGCCCCTTTTTATATAATTTAGAATTTTTATATATTAAAAAATTCTAAATTTATCGGTCTGTACAGTGTATTGAGAGTTAGCGAAATGTTGATTTCTGAATTTACTTATATCCAATAGACAATAATCTATTTAAGATACTACTAACGAAATCTTACTGTGTACTTTTCTTTTAGATAGTATCTTATAAGAAATTAATCTATCAAGAACATACATTATGTACTCGTAATCATGTGTCGCTAGTCTAAATCCAACGTAATTATCACTAATGACACGTAGCCTTTGATACATTGAGCTTGTTACTTAGGCTAGTGGATCCAATCCGTATTGGAGAGCCGTGTATGTTCTAACCCACATACATAGGTCACTTACGATTGGGTTATTAATCAAACTAATCTTGGCTTGATAATAATTGGAATACGTTAATCCTTCGTATTAATGTTGTAAGTAATGAAATAAATTTCGTCAAATCTATACGTACATATTACGAAATAAACTTCTTCTTTAACCATTGAAAGAGCGATAAACTAGAAAAGGTTTGTGTATATAATTTGCAGAAAAAAATAACGCATTCTTGATAAGACGGGGGTGGGTCGCTAGTTTTATGTAAAAAAATATATGTTCAAAGAATGTTTATTTGACTTATAAAACTTCTAGACGTTAATTAATGTAGTGTTTATATAATATCATAATATTGTTACGTGCGGGGTGAGTTAAAATGAGTAAGGGCAAAAGAACGATTTATTTTCACAAACCAAAATGACTTCCAAAATCACTAAACTTCTCCGATTAAACCGTTAAATTGCCAAAAGTCGTCAACGATTCTTTAACGTGTCGCCGGTTCACTGTCGCAGATAACTTCGCAAAAGCTCCGAAGAATCGCTTTCGTATCGTTGGTTGTCACACTACTGACTCATCTCGCTTGCCTGCTCTCTTATTTATATTCGGCGCCAAACGCCTCGATGTATTTCGAATTTACTAGAAATACAAACAAGAAAACTTGGGAATGCTACCTCTGTTGAAATGTAAACTTTATGTTGTAAACATAGGGACCAATTTACTCTGATACTAATTGGAAAGGCGCTTGGCTACCATCGATAGGGTGGGACGTTCGAGATTTTCGAACGCTTTTTCCAGAATGTTCCATAGTTAGTCGTAACAATATAAAATATAAGTAGCATATAATTCAAAGTTCCTTCAGGTTTATAAGAGTTATTCTTCAATTTAGATTTTTGGTTTTCTGGTCGATCTGATTCTCTAGTATGAGTTTACGATACTACACTCGCTAGCGAGAAAGTAAAACTTTTGTATGGAAAATCGTGAACTGTAAATGTCAAATTGTCAATACGCTCTCGCTAGCGAGTGTAGTATCGTAAACTCATGCTAGAGCCACTGGTCCTTTTCATGCCTATAGATAAAACCCTAAAGACTTTGTAATGGCCTTGTTCATCCTTGGTTTTTAAACCATAAAACTTAAGTGAAACATTATAAAAAAAGGAAAATTGTGGTAGATTAATTTTGTTTGTCAAAATTTCTTTTTGTAACTTTCTAATCTTTCTATTCTCTAATAAAGTAAAGATTACAAATAGTACAACATGCTAATATTGTCAATATGCTATTGGGAAAGATTAGCTATTAAAATGCTATTAGGTATATTAACCTGTATAAAATAACTCCCTGTTTAAATATCGGGATCATTTTTAGCGTGCACTCTCGGCCTTTACACATATATTTATTCCAGTCATTATATACATTATACATTTCAAAACGAAAAAAATTGCAGGGCGCTGATTTTTGGATATTGTGTGGGAGGGGCTTAGAAAAGTTTAACTTCAAACCAAGATTTCTTTCGCCGCTATCTTGAAAAAGGGGTAATTTTTATTGTTATAACTCGGTTCTCTGTCATGATATGAAAATTGTGGTTTTATACTTTTTTGTTCATTTTTTTGCTCTACAATTTAGGTCATATATTATGTATCAAATTAATTGATAGTAGTAGTACCATATACCTATCCATATATCTGTCACCACTGCAAGCTCCGCGAGATTTGAATTTATTTAATCCGCCCACATTATCAGGCAATGTGCTTGTAGTTTATCTATTTGGTCACGCTTTCCGCTCCACGAGTGTAATCATTGAAGTTTTGAAGTGCTTCTGGACTCTCTGTGTGACGGGCCTGTTGTAATCTTCCCCGCTGGAGGACCAAGGGCTTGGTGATTCACGAGGTAGGTGACAGATTTTCCTACATTTGCTCGTCTTACATGTATACAATTTTTACCTACGGTTACTTAATAAATTTAATATTACTCAATACTAGTTTCAATCTTTAAAATACGTTTGTTCGTCGAATATGCCGAACTGACATTTCTTGCGAAAAGGTATGGTGGCTATATGATTTCGTGCATTTTTGCGATGAACTCAGTAGATCGCGTTCATATAACTCGGAAACTATGAATACAGATGTGGCGATTTTTATGAAATGAAGTATGGAAAATGCCTTTTTTAGATAGTGACGTTTTTCATCGGTCCCTTCTTCTTATAGAATCAGAACGATTACTAATATATTTTCTTATTTTTTTCTATTGACACAAGCAATGCATATGGGTTGTAAGCGTCTCCCAACCTCGATAGAATAAGAGATAAAATATAATATAGTAGAATTGGACTCTGACAATCTCTTACTTAGTCACCGAAGTTGTTATTGAAGCCTGAAGGGATGCCAAGTGTAGCCACTACTCAGATTCAGAACACACAAAATTCATACTACACTACACAAATTCTGAACCACTGCTAAATGCTGAGTCTTATTCCGAACCGGTGGTGAATGCGCTTTTAGTTACCGCAAACATAGTAGGTTTTTAACTCTAAAATTCAGTGAGCTTTAATTTGATCACATTGAGATTATGCATTTTGCTTCCAGATTTGTGCCATATTTCAAATAATGTTAAGAGTAATATTTGCAGTGCTCCAAGTTTCAATTCCAAGGGATCTACATAGTTAGTTTTTATAGACACTAAAGAATATGAAACGCAATAAGGAAGTTCTAGAGTTTGAGCAGATTTTGCAGCCGAAAGTAAAGTGGGGTACGAGCCAACTAGAGTAATTTACTATTGGGGCTCTAGTGCACTTCCAACATTGAAGCGGCATGTGTCACGTGTTGAATTTACGGGCAATCGTAAAGAGTTGAGTAGGGAGACAAAGTAATGTGCCCATCTCGTTATTCCATGACGCGTCACGATCCGCAGGTGTGTTCTCAACTTTACTGGCGTCGATTCGTTTTACGTCATCATAAATAATTCGTTACGCTGATGTAAGGTTTTAACACATGGCAATGGATACATTCGTTATGGCAATAGGCATTGATTTATTCGTTTTTTCTCTTTTTTTACTAGGAATTTGACTAGTTGCTAATCAGTGCTAATACTTTATTTTTTTATGTTAAGGTCAGACAGGCTGATGGTCCACTTGATGGTCGGTGGCTACCGTCGCCTATAACACAAGAAACGCCACAGGTGCTGTAAATTCGCTGCCGACTAATAATTTAATAGTAGGTTTACTTTCATTTTTATGTCTTCCTCCTTTTAACGTAAATCTGGAACATCAAACGTGAAAATCTTAGGTATATTTCTTTAAACGTATTAACAATGTACTTACAGATGGAACTAATTTGTTATTATATTAATTTTGACAGTAAAATATAAGGAAGCAGGAGCTCGCGCTAATTGGATTAAAAATTTAACACTTTAGGCGGCCAAATTGATTTTTTATTTACTTCTTTGAAAGCATCTTTTATATTATTTTTGTAATAGGTTTATTAAATGAAACACCTCATATTAATAAGAAAATCAAACGAAAATTATTAAGAAAATCAAGTGTTTGTCGAGTAGGTAAGACTTGTCTGAATCTCAGGTTCGATTACAAAACAAGACATTTATTGTGTTTAGGGGTGGCAGGGAGGGTGACGGACCATTTGATTGCAGGTGGCTGCCGTCGCCAATAAAACAGACAATACCAAGGGCGGATGTAAATGCGTTGTCAACTCTAATAGCATAGAGAATAAGGAACAAAATGAAAACATGAATTTGGGCTATTATAATACTAAATTGTTTCTAGGTACATACAAAAGGACGAAATTCTATCTAACTCTCTATCATACGATAGTTATAAAAATAAAAGGTATCATACGATACCTTTTATAACTTTCTTTTGATTATATTGGTAGAAACTGATTTATATTAGACATACCATTAGAAAGAATTTATTGAGAAGTTATTTGTTTACTCAAAATTATTAGTTTATTTCAAGAGATTTAGTTTTGTTATAAATTTGTTTGTTTGTTTGTTTTAACTAATTTAAAATATTTGCCATCGAAATTTCTCTCCATATTGCATGTATCTTATTGGATTTTCTTCGTGATTTACTCCGTCTAAACTTTACTTCGATTTTTAATACTCTTGGGATCTATGTAAAATAACAGATCAACTTTGATGGTGCACCCATCTTGTTTATTTATTTTAAATATCTTAAAATATCCACAATAACTTATAACATTTCAATCTGATGTACAAAACACAACACAACTAAATTTTCACTTCAAATCATATTCTATATTTTCTTTTCTCTGTTTGAATATCAAACCTTTTTAAGTTAGCTAGTATTTAAGTTCAAATACATTAACAATGTAAAGTCTTATTTGGCTTATATGACACCATTTTTATGATGAATTTTTATTTTATCTATCCTGAGTAAGACACAAAACTGAATAGAAGAATTAATTCTAACACCTCCTGTGCTAAAAAGCAGTAAGTAAAAAAAAAAACTCGTGGCTAGGGACAAAAAAAAAGTGTCTTATCACTCAAATAGTATGTATAAAGATTATGACACACTTTTTTATATTGCCACATAAGAGAATTTAAAGGTTTTCATTATATTTAACTAGCGACCCGCGCCCGGCTTCGCCCGGGGTGCAATTTTTATATATAAGAACATTCCCCGTTTATCCCTCTTTCCGAGAACCGAATTGAAATCGGTCTACCCGTTCACGCGTGATGCCGTGACCAAGGGAAATGGGGATTCATTTTTATATATATAAGATAAATAAAACAAACAATAGCGGTAAAAGGATAATAATTATTACTTTTATTACAGAAGTTGTGAATGTGCTGTGCGACACACGTTGCAGGGCGGACGGGTCGTGTTGGGAGATGGGGAATATTTTCAAAGCTGCTCTATTTGCACACGTTTTGAATGTCATTGTCATGGTGCTAATTGCAGGCGACTGCACACTCGTGTCGCGACATTTACTCAATATATACACTCGTATGTAGTACTAATGATAGTTCCATTGCTCTGTACAAGGCAGCGTGCAATTTTAGTTTCAGATTTTCACACGGCACCCACTCATTAAAAGTTTAATGGGAAACACGACCGCATTTATATTCGAGAGAGTCCCTTCGAGATTATTATAAAATTTACTATAATAGCTGGATCCAGTTTAAAGGAATTAAGTGTTTATATAGTATGTATGAAGAGTGAAAACGATGGTGAAACTCTTAGAGAAGTGTGCGGAGCTTGGTGTGCTATGGAGAGGCCGCCCTCACTGCTACAGCTTCGAATTATTTTTTCCAGGCAGTTGAGTTCGAATGCGCTTCCGGCTTGAGTCACCTCAACTCGAAAGCAAACTTTTCGTGTTTACATTACTTTAAATTCTTATACCTCTTAGCTTTGCTTTGCGTAGTATCGTTCGCAGTGTATTTATTTTATGTTTTATGGGGAAACTTTACCTTTTCACTGCAGGAAAATCCACTTAAGACACTTGCAGAAAAATTATTCATAACAGCACTTAGTGCTTCTGTTAATAATGACATCGTTTTTTTATGGTACATTTTATTTACCATAAACAGAAAATAAATTTTATTTTAAAGACATTCTCTTTTACAAATTTTCTTTAGTTTAATCAGTAAAAATTTGTTTTGTCACTATTTATTACTACATTATATTGAGACAAAAATAATTTTACTTTGATTAATAGGAACTCTGTATAAGCTCAATGTGACTTCATTCTCAAACTTTTATTTATACTCTCAGCAATTTTTTTTTATGTTAAGATCGGTAGACAGGCTGACGGTCCACTTGATGGTCGGTGGCTACCGTCGCCTGTAACACAAGCAACGCCAAAGCTGCTGCAAGTGCGCTGCCGACTGCAATAGGATAAAGGATAAGGGTTTGTGAAGAGATAGGGAAATGGGCTCTGGCATCCCTTACTTCACTCAACGAAACACAACAGCACACGTGCTGTTATTTCACGGTGGTCTTCTGGGGGTGGTTACTGCCGCCAGACGGGCTGCCCAAATGACTGCGAAACGCAGTGTGCCCTGCCACTACTAAAACCACTACTAAATATAGAAACATGTGTCCTACTGACTAATGTCCTGTGTATGATCTATATCTGTGTATAATCTAATGTATCTATATCTACACTATATATATCTAGATATAAATAATATCTCTTATAATATAAAGCCTCTGTTTGTTTTTTCACTTTTTTTTCTAAATCATCTAACGGTTTATAATATGGTTTCTACTAATGGAAGAAACAGTACGAAGCTGGGTCCTTGATACATATTATACTCCTAAAACTAGCTGAGCCCGCAACTTCGTACGCGTGGTACCTATTCGGTATAGCGTGTAACTTTTTTGTTTGTAAATCGATTGGAATGAAACAAACACTAAATTTTAAGGGAAGCTTGCTAAAATACACCAGTGAAAACCGCATTCAAATGTGTTACCTATTCTAAAACCTAGACAAACAGAAAAAAATTCTAAAACCTATTTTTCGACCTCGGTAACATAAATACAACGTATACAAATTGTACAAATGTACAAATGTACAGACATGGCTCGTTTACGATTTTATTATATGTATAGATAAAGTTGCATTTGTGTGATGTTTAATTTATTTATTCTAAGCGCGAATATGTGCTTCTGCAAAATAATAAACAACATTTGGAAATTGTTTTAAATTATTGATAAGGCTCTTTAACTTTATTAGTTTACTCGGGAGTGGATTCAATTTGTGCTATAAATGTCTTGGTTCTGCGAAATTACTTGAGTGAACATTGTAGTCACGCCCACCTTATGAGGCTATCGACTTAGATTTAATCAAAGTAAGTGATGTTCGTGTTTTATGAAATGTCGAACTGTTTGATCTCAACATAAGTAGGTACACACTCTTATTATTTTCAATGTTTGAATCACTTTCATGTTCGGCGACTATATAAAAAAAAATCTAAAAAAAAACCCAATTTCCGATTCGATATTGCTTGACTTAAATTGCCTTTAAAAGAGGAAATGCTATGGCAAATATGATTTTGCGACGGGCTCTATCGAGAGCTAATTGCCTGATACCGCCATTTTATGTATCCTCTGCAAACATCGGTCTCGTATTTCAAATTTAAATAACTGTAGGTTCATATTTGAAACGATTCACAAGTGATTTTGTCATTGATTCTGTGCTGACTCTTATTCTTTACTAGCTGAGCCCGCAACTTCGTACGCGTGGTAGGTATTCGGTATAGCGTGTAACTTTTTTGTTTGCAAACAGATTGGAATGAAATAATATACACTAAATATTACCGGAAGCTTGCTAAAATACATCAGTGGAAATCACATGAAAATCGATTAAGCCGTTTCTGAGCGTAAACAAAGGCATAATAGGCAAATAACGATCTTATTATATATGAAATCACCAGCCTAAGCTGAACCCTACTTCAGTAATCTAATCAACCTAACTAAAATATTTTATGTTCATGTAAACTTTCAATCGACATCTTTTTACAGAAGATAATATATAGTTAACAAAAGTCTCAGCCAATTCAATCGAAGTTATTTTATTGCATTTTTATCGAAAAAATGTTGAACGTGATTTTTTATATAACTTTTTTGTTTATAAACCGATTGGAATGAAACGAACACTAAATGTTACGGGAAGCTTGCTACAATACATCAGTGAAAACTGAATTTAAATCGGTTAAGCCGTTTCTGAGATTACCGTGAACAAACGGACAGACAAATAGACAAAAATTCTAAAAACTATTTTTTTGACTTCGGTAACATAAGTACAACGTGTATAAACTGTTTTTTTTCCTCTTTTTTTTTTTTGAAAAAATATTTAATGTACAGACCCGGCTCGTTTACGATTTTATTATAGGTATAGATTACCCCATAATCTTAAAATATTTTCCTTTCTTTAGGGTTTAAGTTAAATGATGAAATAATGAGCACAAGAAATTAAAACCCTTCTTAAAAATTGTACCTACTCAAATCATTAAGAAGGAAATAATTAAAATTAAAATAAAAAAATTTGTGTTCCATTTTTAAGATTGAAATCTGAAATAGCAAATATCGGTTATTACGTTGTCATTAATTGTGCAACTTTTCTGTCTTCCAATTAATCTTAGTAAGTTTCATTGAACTAACAAACAATTTACTTAGTCCACTCACGAAATTGATTGCTCAAAAGTGCAGACCTCTTATGTTTTTTCTTATTTTCTAAAATGGGAAAACGAAAAACCATTATTTTTTGTTATCTAGCTGAGTAAAAAATGTAATTGAATTGAACACGAAAATAAGAAATTGTTTTTGGGACATTAATTAATTAATATTAAATTAAAAAATATATAATTAAAATAGTCGGCCTGTCTGACGTCTTTAATATAAAGAAAACTCTTATAAAAATTTATTAAATATTATCTATAGACATTTCTTATAATTAACAAAACATGAAGTTTTCTTAAGTTATACTTATAACTTATTATTTTGATAATCACATTTCTTATTAATCTAGAACCAACGAACTAATTTCCTTGTCAATCATGAACCTTTAGTGTTATTGACAAATTTATAATTGACAAATTTCATTATTTCTTTGAATAGAATAAGTTTTGAATATTGTAAAGTAAAACTGAAGTAATTTTCCCATAGAACAATATTTTCTTCTATTTAATCTGAAAAGCTCCGTTTCGTTATTCTAACTGTAATTCCGGGAGTACTCTAAATACGTCGGGTAAGCCCGCTTTAAACTTAATATATGGCGACAAGCACTCTGTGTGATTACTTAAAGATGAAGGCACAGTTGGTGTGTTCATTGTTGATAATATTTTATATATATATATAATTACAATTACAATTAATTACAGTATTTATGTGCCATTTTGTTCCATGACTTTTTGCCATCTTGTAGGTAGTGACATAATACCGTTGCTGTAGAAATTTTGGGACTTATGATAAAAAAAACGCGACATGTCGTTTTGGCAGTCCTCTCTTGATGTTAACCTGACACTGCCTAAAGAATTCTGAAGAAACCGAAACAGGTGGAAATCTGAAGGTGCAAGGTCAGGGCTATATGGCGGATGCATTAACACCGCGCAGCCAAACTCTCTTAATTTTTGCTGAGTGGCTAAAGATGGGTGTGGTCTAAAGTTGTCGTGATGAAAAACCACACCCTTTCTATTGATCCACTTTGGCCGCTTTCTCTCAACTTTTTGCTTTAATCTCATCAGTTGTTGGTATAGAGATCCGAATCGATGGTTCTGGCCGGCGGTAAAAGCTCATAATGAACATTCCCTTCCAATCCAACTATACACATAGCATCACCTTATTGCGAGTTAACCCATGTCTGTGAAGCCTGATTGACCTTTGACCATGACCTTTTTCGCACGTTCTTGTCGTACGTGATCCACTTTTCATCACCAGTTATCAATCTCTTCAAAAACGTTCGGTTTCCTTACGTGTCAATAAAGAATCGCAAATAAGTACACAATTCATAAGGTTTCTTTTAGTGAGCTCGTGGGGCACCCAAATATCGAGCTTTTTTGCGTACCCACTTTTTCAAGTGGGTCAAAACTGTTTTGTGGTCAATTCCCAGTTCTTCAGCTATGTCGTAACTACTGATATGTTGATCTTGCTCCACTTTTTTAAAAAATGGCGTCCATTTTATCGGTAACAGGGTGACCAGAGCGAGATGCTTCTTTGACATCATAATTCCCGGATTGAAAACGCTTAAACCAACTTTGTGCTACTCTTACTGACACTTCATTAGGTCCATGTACGACACAAATTTTTTTGGACCTTGCGTTGCATTTTTTCCTTTTTGGTAATAAAATGTTTCGAATTTTTTTCATTAGATCTCTTATTTTGACAGAAAGAAAAACAAATGCAAAATAACTGGAAACAACATTTTACTAGTTTGTTTCTTTCTTTGAAATGTAACCTTTTTAATGTCATCAAAACCAGCGAAGTACAAATAGTGCAGCCAAAGATATTTTATTACAAGTTTATACATAGTAAATGCGAAAAGACTTTTTCCCGACCTAATATTTATTGAGCCTTGGCAACACTAGGCACTTTAGGTACCATCTGGCTATTAAAAACTTTGACTTTTTTTAACATAACCTCAATCATAACATTTATTACTTGAACGCGCTTTGTGTTGCTTCCAGTGACTTGAAAGATAAATAAAAAAATCTCAGCGAGTAAATGAAATTATCTCGTGAAAATTTTCGTGCGATGATAAACTTACTTCGACTTTTGGCCATGAAGCTCCATCTTTAGCCACTGTGAAACGCTGGTATAATGAGTTTGTACGTGTTCGGCGTTCCCTCCAGGATGTGGCCAAAGAAGGTTGTCCAAAATCAGTTGGTGTGCCAAAAAACATTGATTATGCCCGTGAACCGATAATGCAACATACCGCGCGATAGAGGAAACTCTGGGCATTAGTATGACTAGCATCAATAAGATTTGCATGAACATTTGTACGTAAAAAGATTTGTTCTCGTTGGATCCCGCATAATTTGACAAATGGTGAAAAGTAAGCTTGCGTCGATTGGTGCAAAGAAACGTTAAAAAAATTCAATCGAGGTGCATCAAAAGCTGTACACAGGTGACGAATCATGGATCTATGCGCCTGAAACAAAAAAGCAATCGACGGTATGGGTCTTGTAAAACAAGCAAAAACTAACAAAGTTGTTTGCGATAAAAGCACATCGAAGCAAATGATTGCCTGTTTCTTCGGAGGTACCGGTCATGTTGCGACAGTGCATTGCAGAATCGTAGGACGATCAATTCTGAATGGTACACAATATTTTGTTTGCCAGAAGTCTTCGGAAAATTCGCAACGAAGGCGAATTATTCTTCATCGTGACATAGGATCAAACAAACGAATTTTTGTATGGCTAAAACATCGAATTGATGGGTCATCTTCCGTGCAGAGCTGAGTTGGCACCTAATGACTTCTTCTTGTTCCCAAGCATCAAGAATAAAATGCGTGGTTAACAATTTTCGTCAGCAGAAAAAGCTATTGAAACGTTCAAATTACGAAGTCTTACAGGTACCTCAATCGGAGTGGAAAAAGTGGTTCAAAAATGGGTTCCAACGTATGCAAAAGTGTATGGATTATCATTGAGAGTACTTTGAAAAACTATAAGACCAATTTCTTTCATCAATTATTGTTTTTTCAATAGTAGAGTCAATATAATATAAGTAGCAACCCTCATAAAGTGATACAAATGAATAGGTAGTTTTTTTATAATCAAGTAAAGTAACTGTTATAGCTTTCACTATATACGCATAGTGAAAGTTATGACAGCGTTTGTTTAATTTGAAAATATACAGGAAACAAGAGATATTATATATTATTACATATAATATTTAATACTATATTTATTACAATCATTATGCACTGCTGAACCAAGACCATCCTCATAATCTAACTCACCGAGCCATGACAGCACAGATGCTGTTATTTCATGGTGGTCGTCTGAAAGGGTGTGGTTACTGACGCCAGACTGCGAACCGCAGTGTGCTCTGCCACTACTTGCCAGATACAGACCAGAGCAAACTTTGAAAAATTCATTTCCAAAGTTGAACCCCTGGGACAGAGAATTAAGGCAAGCACCTTAACCACTCGACGAGTAGGCTCTACAATGGAGAATGTTAAAAGAAAACAGAATATCTTTAGATTACACTTGTTAAAAAAATATTATTTTTATATATATACTGCTATGAACAATTTCATCATGTAGTCATTGTACGCATTTCGATTTACAAAGAAGTTTAGTTACCTACGTAACGGGCGCCCTTAGGTTTTCTGCCTTTCAATTAACTAGTAGGCAGGTAATCATACACCCCTGCAAACCTTTCATTAAACACTGGTAATGAGTTTTCACCCTTCGTCGAATAGTGGACATCCGAGCTTTGATGGACTGGCTCACACCTTGTTTTGTCTTTTGCTTTCATGCAGACAAATTGGGCTCGAGCGAGGCGTTCAGTCAATTACGTAGATGAATTAGCCGTCCGGGCCGGTTGGCGTGGCGCGTTTTCGTCACTTAGCGCCTTTTTTAGATCAAAAGAGTAGACGAAGTTTATTATTTTAACGTTATATATATTGATCAAAGAACATTTTTTAATAAATGTATGACAGACAGCCCATAAGATGGGATATCACCTATGGACCAGGTGTCAAAGGGATCAAAGGGATAAACTTAGGTGTTATGTATTAAGGGATCGAAGGAAGGAGTTGATGAAAAGTTTGATATCCGATATTTTCCGTTATATCGAAATTTAGGCAGGTTCGTTCCGTAAAGATTCCGAGTCATCCTCATTAGTGTTAATGGAGGCCCGTCGAAGCTGATTTATCTGAGACAGAATAGCTTAATTAAACTGTGCCACAGAGCCTTTGTCAGATTATCGATAAATCACTTGCTCTTCCACTATATGATCTCTGTTAATAATCTTTATAATATTATTAAATTAATTAATTTACGAAACGTAATCAGCTGTTAGCGGTGAAATATTGTAATCGATTTGTATAATATTTTTATTTTTTATGTTAAGGTCGGCAGACAGGCTGACCGACTGTTCACTTGATGGTAGGTTGCTACCGCCAACTATAACACAAGCAACGCTATAGATGCTACAGCTGCCGACTACATCAGTAGGATTAAGGATGAGGGATTGGGAAGGGTTAGGAAAATGGGCTCTGGCATCCCTAACTCACTCACTGAAACACAACACCACACGTGCCGTTATTTCACGGTGGTCTTCTGTAAGGGGGTTGTTACCGGCGCCAGATGGGCTGCCCGAATGACTGCGAAACGTAGTATGCCCTGCCACTACTTTCCAGATCAAGACCAGGGCCAAAATTGAAAAGTTCATTTTTCAAAGTTGACCGAGACGGGAATTGAACCCGGGTACCCTAGAACTGAGCGTTAAGGCAAGCACCCTAACCACTCATCCAACGGGCTCGTCAAATTTTTAGTTATTAATGTCAATAGTTTCTACCTTGAAAATCTAATTCAAAGTAATTTATCAACTATTGGTTCTATAAAATATATACCTACACATCTACTGCAAGTATTACTAAAGTAATACATATTTCGTATAATAAGTGGCATATAATGTAATTATATGACATAAAATGTCACAATTTATAACATTATATCATTGCAATTATGATTCCCATCGTATCACAAAACGTAACATGCATCCACGACAAAACCTCAAATATGCATATTGTACGATTTATTTACAAACTTGGCCATTGCTGATAATTGTGAACATTTGGCTCATGGAATCGTTTTCAATGTTCTAGTTACACGCCAATTTCCAGACCTGTACCGTAATAGCCCTAAGCTTGTATGGGAAAAGGGGTTAGAACTTTAATATATTCCTTGTTCTCTACAAGACCCAGCTTAAGGCCCCTGGGAATACTGCTCTCACCTCTGAGCTGGCGCATCAGTACCAGTTAGATTCCATTGACACCTTGCAGCGTCGAATTGTTGACGACCCAGTGCTCTTACAACAACCGTTAAAACCTCTTAGTTTAGGAATTCTTAGTTATCCGAAACTTTTACTCCCGTACTATCACGCCATAGATGCAGAATTCATCCGCATTATTTCGGATTGTTGGGATGAGTAGAAACTTGATTCTCGGAGGTTCAAACTTTGGATCAATCTCCCTTCTGAGGTGTTTCCACCTAGCTACAATATGGGCTTTTTCAGCCTTAAACTAATTCCGGCAGGGTTTGCAGCGCACCTGCAATGATGTTACTTGTGACCTTAGACGACGATCACTACCTACCATTAAATGGACCGTCATGTCTGCCATCCTTTATAATATCAAATATATAAAATATATACAAGAACATTTCAATCAATAAAAGGCACAGTCCAAATAGAATCGTATAATGCAAACAATTGAAACAATTTTGAAAAATACATTATAAAAATTACGAACTACATCGAGGGTGTATGTAGAATTTGAGAACCTCAGTCTTACATATAACTTTAAAAATTGACAAATTAATCTGTTAATTTATTTTACTGTGGTAACTTAGATAACCAGGTTTGAAAGTACTTAGAATAAATATAAAAAAATATTGCCTACATGGTTGAGAGTACTTATTTCAAGAGGTTTCACATATTCGATGTTTGCGGAAGTCCATTAATACAATAACACCATTCGTTTTGAGTATCTATTTGAAATTTTATAAAAACTAAACTACATAACAACTGTACAAAACTTCCGAGTAAATTTACATTGTGTTACCAAATTTAAAAATAGTTTCGTTTATACCCGTTATTGATAATGGAATGAATATAAAAAACAAACAATGGATAACTCTCACACTTATCATTGCATATGTTTAAAAGAGATCTGTCCCTGCGGCTATCATTTTTAAGATACAATAATTGTAACGAATCTCGGATAAAAATGTCATTAAAGCAAGATTTTATAAGTATAATTCCACATTTGTGGCATAGAAATTAAATCCAAGAGAGTACTTATGAAAGATATAGTTTTGCTTACATTTGCCTTGATGTAAAGATAAAAACGACCAGATAATACTGAGTCTATCCGTCATAGATTTTCTACGAATTTGACTACGATTCGTATTTACGAGACACTGACAAGACCAAAAGGAATTTCTTTGTGTTGCCAATGTATCCACGAAAATGGGAATGGCCGAGTTATATGCTCATAGAAATAATAAGAAAATGGAAGTTATTTTAAAAGTCAATTGATATTTCTCACACAAGAAATAGGTCGAAAAAATTCTAACAAACCTTTTAATTGGAAATGCAAATTAATCGTAAACAAATTATAAATACAAAATGGATACTTCAAGTTCAGATATTATGAAGAAATTCTTTGGCACATTAGAGCATATTTATGTTTGTAATAGTTTCGGTTACGTTTAAAAATTGTAATTAAATATTATCGAATTTTAAATTAAAAAAAAAACTATATACATTATGAGTATTATAGCTTAACGATTCTGACGCAAATATGTACAAAAATATATACTGTGAATATTCTTAGGGATCATATTCTAAATAAATTATTGTAAAAAAAGTTTCACTTACAAAACAACAAACATAAAAAATTAACCATGCAACATTTTTTTTTTATATAATATTAACAAAATTAATAATCATGTGACTTTTGTCCAATCACAACTCTGTACTCATTTCAGAGGTTGCAGACGGAGGAGGTCTTTGAGATGAGCTGCTGTCCTCCACATTGCTTCCGATGACGCCGGCTTCAGCGCCGCCTCTGTCCTCATCGGATATTTCTACAGCTGGTTTCAATTGCTCTGCAGCCTGGATGTAACATTGCGACATATTTAAACCTCATATTTCTTTCGTACAACAAAACATTCATAGAATTTCTGTGAAATTACACACAAAATTAAAAATAACACAAACGCAAAACCAAAATGTTAGTCAAAATTTGTTAGTCTACTCAATTCAGGCAAACCTTAAACCTCCATGCAAAATAAGACACAAACTTAAAGTATGTACGTAAAGCTTAAGAACGCGTATATGCTGAGGTAGAGTAATTTTTTTAAAAACTAATATTAACTACAGTTAATTATAATTGGACGCATATGCGCGTTCTCTGTAGCTTTTGTATACTCTGAGGAGACAAACAATACAGTTACACACTCAAACAAGACAAACGTAACCGGGAGATGCTGAACAGAAAACAAACCAAGGATGCGTGCAGCTACAGTCATTCCGCTACATGTTGCGACACATATTGTAGAGAGGTCCCGTGTGGTAGGCCTTACTTACTGCGTGCTTTCTATGAGAGGTTTTAGTATAATGTCGAGGGTGTTCTCGTGGCGCAGATTGTGTGGACGACGCGCGTGGGTACGCGCCACGCTGTTTGCGTTGAAGTCGCGAGGATCACGCGCTGGACGCGTCCGCGCGTACTTGCGAGCCAGCGATCCGCTCTCGCCGACCAATATGTTGTTGTTGCTAGCATGTCTCTGTGTATCCCAATACAGACGTCAACTCAAGCTACCAGTGCACACCGCGATACAATAACCATTTACTTTACAATACCTAATGTTTATGCTACAAGTTTATGACCGGTCTTTTTATGAAATAGCCACTACTACAGTACGTGTGATCATCAATGACAAGGTACCATTTTTGTCACACATTTTCATTAAAGTGTAAACTTGTTTTTTATTGTATGTTGACAAACTTGTCGATGATGAATGTGTGAATCATTAGATTACAGTACTAATATAAAAAGTGAGTATAATATTAAATTCCAAAATAATCTGATCAAATATCATCCTCAGTTTTTGAGACATTTGTGAAGACATAATTTAGAAAAGAACGGTGCAGTACTTAATTTTGGATTTTCGCTTTTTTTTATTCGAAATGGAACCTTGTCAAGAAGCTCCCGAAGCGAAGAGAAGAATAGATGGTGAATAAATTTAAATGTTTATAATGTACTTGGAATAATAGATCCATAATAAGCTCATCAGTTTATTAGAATGGCTTCGATAATTGAAATTACTTAATAATAACATTCGTGTTCCCCAAGAGATTCCATTATAGTTTATGACAAATCTAGGCCTGCCACTTGCTACTGTCATAGGTAAAAAAATATATATTAAAAGTATCAATAATTTTAAATAGTTTTTATAGAAAATGAAATCTGTGACGCCTTATCCAGATAGGCGAATTTATGAAAATGGCAGCTCCAGATAAAATAAGTAAAGAAATCTTAGAATTGTATTTATTTTTTTACAGCAGCCTGTACACGGTTAGCTTTTCAGCAAGCCAGAAACAGGAGCTGCGGATTACACCGTCGACCCTCGTAAGCCTATTTAATTCTAAATGCATTTTTCACCTTTTTAACGAGGCCCATTTATGAATTGTACTGCTCCTTAAAATATAAACGTTGTAGTAAAAGTTCATTAATCCATAAACTTAGAGATTTAGACGAAATTTAAAAATTTTGTAGTCTTAATAGAGAATACATTACTAATTGGTACATTTATATGTGTCAAATTAAAATCTATCTAGGCTGCGGCGGTCGCCTCAGTCTTAACCTAGATCTCTTAGTGTAAGATCCCACCGTAAAATTCTAGCATCTATCTGTTATTTGATCGAAATGTGATTTAATTAAAATAGGTTATACATGGGGTCATACAACGCCACAGGGTTGTTGCCTAGCATAATCTTGCCGCAAGTACCTTTACGATAATTATTTTTAATACATTTTTTTAATACTGTAGATCGGTTTCTTGTTTATGGTCTTCTTTTATATGATAGGTCTCTTTTCTACTACCTGGCAACCCAAGAGTTGCGGCAGACTAAGAGGTGGCAACCTATTTTTTTTTTTTCGGTTATTTAGATTGGTCTCTTTTCTATGGCACTTTAATTCCAAACATATGAGTGCAATTGTTAAAAAAAGGTATCAAAAACAATTATGGTAAAGGTACTTGTGACAAAATTTTGCTACGCTACCCTGCGGCGCCGTATGAGCCCACGTGTAACCTTTAATTTAAATCACATTTCAATTAAACAACAGATAGATGCAGAATTTTATTATGGGATCTTAGACTATCTAGATAAAATGTGATTGGTTCAACCACAGACTTATAAATAATATCAGATAATCAGATTGTAGTTACGTGTTTAGGAAACCTTAACCCATATTTTTTTAAATGTAATACGCAAACATTATTAAAACTTCCATTTAAATTTGTATGTGTTCGTATACTGTGTGAAACAATGGCGATTATCAGGAAAAACTAAAACTCATTATACCTATTATATCATTCGGAAATAACGGGAGCAAGTAAGCAATGTCCATTTTAAAGGTCACTTTTTGTCACTCCTCTGCCATTGTACGCAATCTTTAGGTCTGACCGTAATTCGCTCCACTTACGAGGGCTGACAGTGGGCGGAAGTATGTTAGAAAGCGAAGCTCCCACTCACGAAAAGAGAAAAGCCAGCCTCCTGGGTGTGGATGTAGCCGCGAGGCGCGAGATCACGCGGGCGGCGCGCGGCAGCACTGTCGCTGGCGACTGAGAGCAGCGAACGCTGTGAGCCCGTGACAGAAGCGCGCGCGCGTCCCGGCACCGCGGGTGGTCGCCGCGCCACGCACGCACCATTATGCACCCCCGCGCCGCCCACGCGTCCTGCACCCCACGCGCCCCATGCACCCCCTGCACCCGTTGCGCCCCCTGTCCTACTCACTGGCACTGTCGACCCGCCTGTGCCGCACTTGGCGCTGTCACTCGACCTGCACACAATACATCGCGCTGAATGAAAAATTTCAACAAAACTATGTCACAATTTCATATTTAAGGTGTGTTTACACGAAACTACTAAGGTTTTCTCATTAATTTAGCCAGTTTTTGAATTATATGATCTACATTCAAGTTTTTATTAAATGTCCTATCAAATCAAAAATTTATATGACATCTCAATTGGTTTAACTTCAATTGATTCATCTCATTTCATCTTAACTTTGTATCTTAAAGTTGAGTTATAAGTTAGCTATTTTATTTTCTATGATAGGTGGAAGGAAAGAGAACCGCTGGGCGAAGGAGAAAGTTACGTTATGAAACATCCGGGAGTGGACTGGAATTGCCTAAGTCGAGCAATTTATTTTATTAAAGATGGGTTTGCTCTTAACCAGCATTTATCCATGTAGGAAGGATGAAGCCGAGTTGTAAGATGTTTTAAAGTGCTTGGTCCGAATTAGAGGGATTTCGACAAGGTGAGGATGGTAACCAGCCGTACGTCTGCATGTCCGATAGATGAAAGGGGAAGGCGGTATGATCCTATGCAGTTCTCGAGCACACTCTCCAAAGTACATCTTATAGAATGTACTTTGGAGAGACAGGCAACTTTGCGTCTATGTGCCAGGTTCTGCAGCTAAGTTCTTATTAGTGTATTATCGCCAATGAGCCTCCTAGCTCTGCGATCCACCGAGTCGAGTTGGCTCTTAACAGAGACAGTTCATGGAGTTGACGGCCAATTTTCAGGGCTGAAGAGGCACTGGGAAAGAGAGAGGTCAAGATTTGAAGGCAAGCTGATAAGAAACATACTGTCGATATTAATTAAATAAATTGATAATATAAACGCTAACAGCGGCAGTAAAATGTGACTTATTTTCTTTTCCGACAGCTATTGAATTATATATCATGAATAAACGTGACATCGTCCTGGAATGTGCATTTAAGTGGTCTCGTGTAAACCGAGCTTTGCAATTGTGACTCGGCAACGAAGTGTTTGCACTATTTAAACATTTGAGTGCTTGCTTCAGCGAGAGCTCGAGTATTTACGTGAACAAGTAAATTTTTAAACTCTTTTTATACTATCAGCTTGTTACCTCTCAGACGAATATGCGTAATCCTGATCAGCTCCGAGGCCTGAATCGGTGTGTTCGTGTGATACGCGAGCGCTGCCCGATATTAGTTCTCCGCTCGAGCTGTTGCTGTTGCTGTTTGTCACTGGACTGTATGGGTTGTTGTTGTTCGAGATAGGTGTAACGCTTCCTTTGTAACTATTATTCGTTAAGAAATCGTCACCGTTGCGTACTATTGTTTCGTCGTAACTTGGGTATACTCGCCTAAAAATAAAAAGTTATTAAAGTAAAAAATATTTTAGGGAAGGTGCTCGATTGCCCCAAAGCCATACTTGAATTTCAACTAGCCCCAAAAGATTATACATACGAAATCTATACTAATTATATCATAAAGCGAAAAGATTTGTATGTATCTATGTTTGTATGTTTGTAATGAATAAACTCAAAAACTACCGGACCGATTTTAAAAATTTTTCACCTATAAAAAGGCTAAATTATAAGCGATTAACATAGGCTACTCACCCTCTCCCATCTCCCCCTCCATACAAAATTACCGTTTTCAACGAATAATATTTTATAAAGAGACGCGGACGAAGTCGCGTGCAACAGCTAGTATTAAATAACTTAGTAAAAGTTTTAGCCAATTTTTATGTTACATTATATGATGGCTGATGGATAGGACACACATGAATCAGTTAAGGCAAAAGAAATTAACGCTTAGACATAAATATGTGTTGGTGAATTAAAAAAGAAATTAAATATAAAAGATAATTTTTGAAATTGTCATTGCACAACCAAATCAATTTAAAATAAAATTAAATGTTCTTAGAGTCTGATTTTAAAACATCATGAAATATAAAATCTACCATATTTTATATTTCATGATGTTATATTATAAAATATAATCTACCATATTTTATATTATAAGTTTCGATGTTTAAAAATATTACAATTAATCAATTAGGTAATTTAAACATTAGTTACAAAATATCTATTTGTTTGAAAATCTTTGAACATGTTTTTAAAAATTATTATTGCATAATTTTAAAGGGAGAATGGGCGATCCTAACAAAAACATTTCTTTTTCCTTTTATTTGAATACAAGATTTTTTCCAATATGCTGTTTTTGCTGCAAAACCAAATAAATTACCCGGACAATAGAAAATAATTTAAACGCGAACGATGTCGAGCGTAATAGATGATGTTTTATAAACTTTCAAATACAAATATTATACAATAAAAATGCCCCAACTATACCATTTCTTTATTCAGTCAAGACCGAGTCGAGCCATTAATAAAAAATATTGGAGCTGGCAGGATTTGGGGCAATCAGGCACCACTCTATTTTAAGCACTTTTTTTTCACACAAGTTTTAAGACTCGGCATTGGATATTATGTAGTGTGCAGAAAAATTAAAATTATAAGTTTTTAATGTCATTTAAGCATAATACACTCGCTTACATCAATCAATAATAGATCAATCCATTTATTGTTAATAAATTTATAATGACATCGCAGTCTTGCCTAGGCTGCTCGTCTGGTAGCAGTAACCACTCTCTTACAGAAGGCAGTCGCCAAATAACGAACACGTAGACTGCTGTGTTTGGAGGCGCAAGAAAGGGACGCAGCCAGGTTAAAGGAGCGGTATAGTCCCTCGTCATTTATCCTGTCACGGTCGGATGCGCATTCCTGGCATTGTATAAATCTGAATTTCTAAGTAAACAACACAAGTACAAACACAAGTGAAATTGTAATTACAAAGTAAAAAATTTAACGTTTCAATTAAAAGATACATTAAATTGAAATGACATCAACAAACATAAAAACAAAAAGACGGTAAGTACTGAAAACAGTTTTACTGTTTGCAGTACATCGTCGTATAATTTAAGTGCAGCGTTCAAAGTATAATACCCCTTTTTAGGGTTCAGTACGTCCGAATAAAAAAAACGGAACCCTTATAGGATGATTGTGTGTTCGTCTATCCGACCATACCCCCCCCCCCTTATCTCCGAAACTATTGAACCTAAAATTTTGAAAAAAAATGCAGAAATTAGTTTTCTACTTATAGGAGTCCATGATATTAAAATAACATCGTAAGGAACCCTCTTCACGCGAGTTCATCTCGCACTTGTCTTTATGCTAGAATCTGATGTACCCTTACTGTTGAAGATTCTTAAAATATAAATAAATTCTCCTAGATATTTGAAATATTCGACTGTATACGGCACATGTAAATAGATGACATACCTGCCATGCTTTTCATTATTGCTTCTGTGCGTACTGAGAGTACTTGAACTTGATCTAAGTGAACCGTCATAAGCGCTTTTGCCATGAGATGAGACACTCTTCTCCCGCCTCGCTAACGATCCATGTTCAGTTCTGTTTAAAGGGGAATACGGTTATGAAAAGAAAGATGAGGAGATAAATATAGGAATAATTAATGGGGATGTTCGCGTACTGTCTATGTTTTGAAGAGGTCCGAAGTTTTGTTTGTCTGGCGTGGTTAGTTTGAATGACGGTGTAGGGTATTTCCTTCAGCTGTTCTTCGGTCATTCCGGAGGTGTCGACTAAAGAAAACTCCAAGTGTTGTTTCAATTCACTCGGTAACCACTTTTTCTCGTTCGGCGAACCAGATCGGGACCTGTCAAAGCAAGTGCTAAATTTAAGGTCCCCGTTGGATTGAAGTTACGTATTTCCGACAAAACATGCACTCCTCTTGCGAAAGTAGATTTACTTACCTATGTTTCCTGTGTCTTCTGTGTCTATGCGAGGAACGATGAGTTCCAGTTTCTGGTTCAGTTTGCGATCGTCGAACATTCGCAACCTACAATAGACAAAGTTTTAATTTAGTTGCTTCTCCCGAGCTCACAAATTAAATTTTATGAATGAAAAACATTTACTTGCACTCCAGTGCCGGCGTTCGTCTGCCTTAAAACTTCCTTCCATTGTGACTCCGAGTCAACCAGCTCGTATTCTCTGCAATAAAATTTTTACAAAAGGCCTGTAAAAGGTAATTGAAAAGAGATATAAAAGTGGAATAAATTTAATGGCGAGTTTTTAAATTGAATCAGGGTTTTATTTATATATCAAAAGATCTGTACTTCCTATTTAAAGATGTAATAAAAAGTTAAAAGCATTTCTTTCATAGCTTACAGGTGAAGGCTTCATTTGCCCCTTTAAAACGTTGCGTTTATATTACTTAGTCTCCAGTAATAGTAATGAAACTTGTCATAGGGTTGGTGACACCATTAATGTTCAGTTAACTAGGATACTGACCGTCTTCTACTAGAAAATGTTATAAGAAAGGAAGCGAAGTTTCTTTGTAATACGATGTAATTTAAAAATATTGTAACGGTTGATCGTTTACTTGGCATTAAGATCGTCTCGCTCAGAACCGGAGTCATGCTTGTGTCGGGAACGATGTCTTTTGTGCCGACGCCCTGACCGACCCGACCCTCGGGACAATTCGCTTTCTGCATCAGACTGTTGTCTTCGTGACCGATGTTTGTGCCTGCGTATATAAAATCCCTTTAATTTTTAGTATAATGGGCTTGTATACATTATAATGTATACAAGCTTGTAGGCTTGTATATTAAGCCATGGAAGCTCAATCTGTTTCCAGACTCTTTTCTACAACGTTATCCTGTCCAGATAATCAGTCTTTGACAACGAAATCTTGCGCGAACACATTGCATTATAGCTACCAGTTTGGCGTAATTAACCGTTCTCTTAAGGAAGACAACAAAAAAATAGTAATGTTCTACTGTAAGTAATGCCAAAGAATATTTTATTAATATCATATTGTTTTCTAAACTTATCCCACGAAGGTAGGCAGCGCCTGACCCTCCTGATGTTGGTTCTGGGTGAAGCTACGGCAGCTAACTACGACCAAATGGGCAGTTAGCTTCAAAAAGGTGTAGAGAGAAAATTGAATCTATTTCAATATCTGCACTTTTGTTATTCCTGTGTGATTGGTGGTGCTTTTACCAAGGTAAAAAAGTGTAGCAATATGTAACTTTATGTCTGTCATCAATAAAATTAGAAAAAAAATGCATGTGGCAACTTCGTGGATTGTTACAACGTTGCAAAATTTTAACTTGCGACTTAATTCTTGTTTAAAGTGTGGATGGCTATAATCGAAAATTTAATTAAGGAACTAATTCCACTTACTTGCGGTTGGACCGCGAGTCGTTCGAGCTTTGTGAGTCAACGGAAGCAGAGCGATGTCTAGGAGCTGGCGGTGGTCTCGTAGCGGTTGGAGAGGCTGAGTATAGACCTCGTCGAGTGGGCGCTGAACGAGTTGAGCGCGGAGACCCGCCTGCACCGCCGCCCACACCCGCGCCGCCCATCGACATCGCCTCGCATCCGATCACTTCTCCACTAATTCTAAACATCAATTTTACCCGTGCAGTTAATATATACAAATAAATGAATTTAAACTGATTCTGAACATAAATTTTAGTTGTGCAATGAATAAAAAATAAATTTCAAACTAAAGTCTATTTCCGAATTTCAGTTTTGTGAATTCCATGTAATGAAAGTCAAATGAGTTTTTTTATCAATCTGTGTGTTTATCAGCCTAATGTAATAGTTCTAGGAATAAGAAAGTAATCCTAGATTATATTCAAATACTATTTTTAACTGGTATTTAAGGTTCCAAGGCAAAAAAAAAAAATTGTGCGCAAACGAATTCGCAGACGATCGTTAATACTCGTAATAAATCAATACCAATAGAAAACCAATTTCATTGTTATTGTTGAAAAACCTACGGAAATGTAATATTAATTTATCACATTACCAAAGAGTTATATTTGTTATTTTAAAATATCTATTTTATTTTTATTTTATTATTATATATGTACAGTAAAACATTAAATATTTTTTTTCAAAAAAAAAAAAAAAAAAACCAATTTGTACACGTTGTACTTATGTTACGGAGGTAAAAAAAATGTTTTTAGAATTTTTGTCTGTTTGTCTGTGCGTTTGTGGACGCTAATCTCTGAAACGGCTTAATTGATTTCAATGCGATTTTCACTGATGTATTGTGGCAAGCTTCTCGTAACATTTAGTGTTTATTGCATTTGAAATCCGTTTACAAACAAAGTCACGCGCTATACCGAATACCATGCGCGTACGCGTCGAAATTCAACGTGTACAAAGTCGCGGGCACAGTTAGTTATTTATATATTCTTAATAATATCACCTATATTATTAAGAATTAATCAAGATAATACATATTATGTTATATGCTAGTTAAGCATGTTTCCATTTATGAAAAATTATATTTAATGTAATTAAAATTAACGAGCTTCATACAACAAATATCAAAGACAAGAGTTTAGATGCTCATTTTAACTTTGGTATCATTTGTTGTTCGAACCTATAACAAATAATTTACCATTGTTCAAAAGCCGTCTAAAAACTGAAGTTTTCTACAGTAAAAGCGTTAGTAAAATACACAAAAAATACGTATATGTCCCCATAACTCAAAGCTCGCCGAATATTGGAAAATATGGACAAAATATATTACAAAACTCACTGGCGACGCACGAACAAAAAAAAAACATCAAAAATCTGGATGCGCGCGAAAACATGATGTACGTGGAGTATTGATCCATTTATTTGCCTTTGTCTCTTTAAAAACTGGTTGTAAATCTAAAAAATATTTACCTGCTTGGTGCCCGCATACCTACTTATAAAATAGTATGTCCTGACTAACTACAATACACAGCCTAAACTAAGTCTAGAAAGTTGAACTTTTAAACATAATTTTAAGGCTTTTAAAAATTTCAACTCCATGCGAAGTCGGGGGGAGTCGGGAACGAAAATGTACTTACGAGTTCGGTCTATGTACTGAGGTAGGTTGCTTGATTTCTGGAGGGCAGTCTTTTATTCTCAAATCTTCTAGCTTCGGTACTGAAAGAAAACGCATTATGAAACTCTCCACAACCTTAGATTACAGAACAGACCAGGGGCCTTAGACAAAGTAGCATTCGCTCCGTAGCGAAGCGATATCGAAGTTCGTTATCGTCTCAGAGACAAAGAAATCATGACAAGGTATCACGTGTTTATCACGTGTTACAGTGTCGATTCCTTTGTCTCTGAGACGATAACGAACTTCAATATCGCTCCGTAGCGAAGCGATATCGAAGTTCGTTATCGTCTCAGAAACAAAGAAATCATGACAAGGTATCACGTGTTTATCACGTGTTACAGTGTCGATTCCTTTGTCTCTGAGACGATAACGAACTTCGATATCGCTTCGCTACGGAGCGAATGCTACTTTGTCTAAGGCCCCAGAATAGAAACTACTCTTCTAGAGAAGTTTTCTTACTAGCTAGTATTCTCTTTGTGATAAGGTGTGCGTTATATAAAGGATATTTTATAATACATAAAATTAATTTGTGTCGTATCTTCGTGTATAAAGTAGACTTGAGAATCAATTAGGAGAAGAATTTATTTAATGTTATTCAAAACTTTATTAAAAGCCGAATTATTTTTCCCTGTCCACGAAATTCTTATCAAAAATTTGGCATTCTTCTGGTTTTGGACATAAAACAAGATTCAAAATGGGTCATACAGGCTGATGGTCCACTTGATACTGTCGCCTATAACACAAGCAAGGGCTGCAAATGCTCTACCGACCATAGTAAGAATAAGCTAAGGGATTAAGAAAGGATAGAATAATAAGCTCTGCCATCCCTTATTCACTAACCGAAACACAACAGCACTCATGTTGTTATTTCACGGTGGTCTTATGTAAAGGGGTGGTTACTGCCGCCAGACGGGCTGCCCAAATGACTGCGAAACGCAGTGTGCCCTGCCACTACTTTCCAGATCCAGGCTAGAGCCAAATTTGAAAAGTTCATTTTTCAAAGTTGACCCCGCCGGGAATCGAACCCGGGAACATTAGAACAGAGTGTTAAGGCAAGCACCCTAACCACTCCAATGGGCTCGTCAATTTTATGTTTGTATTGATTGCTAAAACATTGCGGTAAAAGGATGGAGTTATATAATATAGAAGCAAAGGCACCCTATTTCTTTAAGACATCTTTTAAATAGTCGTAATCAAATGGCACATTAGTTTTGATCCAATCTTATCCAAAAATCTTATCCAATCTTATCCATTGATCCAATCTTATCCAAAAATTAAAAATAAATATACGGTATGATGCGCAAAAAGATCTCTCCCTTGTTCTGCAGAGTGCGAGATCCAATTCCATCTTGAAAACCATAGCAGGCATTATAAGTGGTAGTCGGCAAGTGATAACATCTAAGCTATGGGCTGTTGTTAATAACTTATATCTTAATTGTTTAATTTAATTTAATTTAAATATGTACCTAAATTTATTTTTGTACAGCTCAGGAATATTTGAGAATTTTCAATTCAATAATTTATTTTAGCATAACATAAATTCACAATATAGTTTAACATTATATTATACATGCCCGAAATAAATGAAAATTATATTTATTTACTTTTAAAATATGCTCTTTAAAAATACGTTCAAAAGTACTGGATTATAAAATTAAATTCAGCTGAAAGGAGATCTCGTTCCCAATTATCATTGTATATAATTTTTCAGTGTAATATTGTAATTCGGCGATAATCTTATATATAAAAATGAATCCCCATTTCTCCTGGTCACGGCATCACGCGTGAACGGGTAGACCGATTTTAATTCGGTTTCCGCCAATGAAAAGAGGGATGAGCGGGGAATGTTTTAGGGTATATAAAAATTGCACGCCGGGCGAAGCCGGGGGCGGGTCGCTAGTATAAAATAATTCTTAATCTTAGTCACACTGTATTATCTGAATCTCAGAACTGAATCCGTTTTAAAGATAAACTCAGAAGAAAATTAAATAGAACTAGCGCTTATCTCTTTTATGTAACTTGACTGAAGTTTTGCAGTCGTTAAATAAATCGAGCGACTGAATCTAAGAGCTTCGCATACTAATTACCTGTGGGACGTTTGCAGTGAGCATTAAATGGACTCTATAAATATTATAGCAGATTTGTGATAATATCAGAGTGAACTCAATTTTTCCCATTCGTTCGGAAACGCAGACGGACTTCATCAGAATTATAATTAAACATTAAAGATAAACATGCAAAGACAGTTCCATCGGAAAAAAATCACACGGCGTGAATAGGCGCCAATTAGTTTTAGGATACACTCGATTTTAGAGAGTAACTACATTTATTCAATTCAATTCAGTTTGTGTCCATAAAAAACACCAGTTTTGTATGGAGATGCGCATGCGTCGGTTTAGTTTTCCGAGTCTATTCAGCTCTTGGGCCAAACAGGCGAAACTGAAAACAAGTGTGTTTTATCATTAGCATGCTAACGACGGTGAACAGCGTTGTTCTGTCGCGTTCAGGATTGTTCAGGCCTGTTCCGCCGTTTTCAGCTCTATGACGGCCTTACATTACACGGCTGATAAAACTTTGGTAAGTATAACCAAAATAAGTAGTGGTAGGGCACACTGCGTTTCGCAGTCATTTGGGCAGCCCGCCTGGCGGCAGTGACCACCCCCTTACAGAAGACCACCGTGAAATAACAGCATATACGTGCTGTTGTGTTTCGGTGAATGAGTAAGGGATGCCAGAGCCCATTTCCTTATCCCCTCCTAATCCCTTATCCTTAATCCTACTGTAGTCGGCAACGCACTTGCAGCACCTGTAGCGTTGCTTGTGTTATAGGCGACGGTAGCCACCTACCACCAAGTGGACCGTCAGCCTGTCTGCCGACATAACATAAAAAAAAAGAATAAAGAATATTTAAAGGCATACCATCATGTATCGAGGAATGTGAGGCGTGAGGTATCCGCGCAATACGACGTGACGGAGTGCGCGTGAATGCAGGTGGCGGACGAGGTCTACCACCACCACCGGCACGTCCGCTGTCAAAAAAAATTATTTCTTTAGGAAAGTTGCTTATGTGAATATTTATTAATTAAGACCAATGACCAATGACTATAATGACTATAACTTCGCATGAAAATCTTTGCAAGACATCCAGCGATGTCTCCCACTACCTTGATGTCGCCAATAAAGTTTTGGCAGAATTCTTTTCTTCATATCATGGACACACCTAAAGTGGCATCGGCACAGAAAATAATGATAATTCTTGGGCTAATGGACTCCTTCACGATCTCTTTATAAAAACACTTCTTAGATTAAATTTGTTGATCTGTTCTTACTTTCAGTTTTTATTAATTTTATATTTATTATTAATTCAATCATTGAAATTAAAAAATATATATATAAAATATATATATTAAAATAAATATATATATATACGGATGCTCCTGTTTCTTTTTGAATTCTTAGAAAAAAGCCATGTGTTAAAATTTTATTTGTAATCTCTTATAATACACATTTTTTTCGGACAAATGAATACGGAGATGTTTTCAAATTAAGATGTACTATGCAAAAGAAATTCAAATGGAGAGTGATTCAATAAGTTCATAAATTTTAAATACAATATCGACACAAGTCTAGTCATAGCTCTTATTAGGCAACGATAGCCTGTCAACTTTAGACTCGTCAAATGTCATTTTATAAATACCTATTTCTCAATCTGGTTCCCAATGCAAAAATATCAGCAGACGCCGGCGACGTCTGTTGTAGACGGAAGAACGCGTGGTGATCTGTACTACATCGCCAAAGGTGACGACAGGCAGCTCTTGTCGGCGACTCGAATCCATATGTTGAAGTCTCATTCTGAAAATGTTTAATATAGTTAACTCTTTGTTCAATCATTATCTATACTTAATATTATAAAGCTGAAGAGTTTGTTTGAACGCGCTAATCTCAGGAACTACTGGTTCGAATTGAAAAATTCTTTTTGTTTTGAATAGTCCACTTATCGAGAAAGGCTATATGCTATATAACATCACACTACGATAAATAGTATTATATATGTATAAGCAGTGTCCAGTACCGCGCGCCGCCCCGGCGCCGCCGTATGGGCCGCAGCGAAGCGTGGCCGAGTTCAGCTACTTATATGTATTATAATATCCTAACTATAATATAAATGGGAAAGTGAGTTTGTTTGTTTGTTCGTTACCCTTTCATGCCTTAATTACTGAACCGATTACCATGAAATTTTTGTATAAACTTTGTCAGGAATACAGAAAAGGACATAGGTTATATTTTATCCAAAAAAGGTGTTGTTGCCGAGGGATCATCTATATATATCTATATCTTCTATACATATAATAAAATCGTAAAAGAGCCGTGTCTACTGTACATTTAATTATTTTTTCAAAAAAAAAAAACAATTTGTACATAGTTTCTAATAGTTTTTAGAATTTTTGTCTGTTTGTCTGTGCGTTTGTGCACGCTAATCTCAGAAACGACTTAACGGATTTGAATGCAGTTTTCACTGGTGTATTGTAGCAAACTTCCCGTAACGTTTAGTGTTTGTTTCATTCCAATCGGATTACAAAGAAAATAGTTAGACGCTATATCGAATACCACGCATACTAAGTTGCGGGCTCAGCTAGTAAAAATAAAAATAAAAATTCAACACTTGATGAAATTATATGAGCAATAAATAATAAAATCATATGTTTCGTTTATGAGCAATGTTTTATAGTCGCAGAAAAAAGAAGTCGCGCGCAAAAGCGACAAAAGCAAAAGCATTTGATGAATTAAAACATCTATGTAGATAAATCACACAACTTCATCAACTATCATCAAATCGTAAAAATGTTATTCATGTATTTATTAAATTTATATAAATTTAACCTTTGTATTACCATAATACTAGGAAAAAGCATGACTTGATATTTGAAATTGATAAAAGAATTAATTTTCTCTATTTTATAGTAAACAGCTCCTGACAAAATCTAACTACCCAGAAATATTTTCCGACGTAAGAATATTATAACCCCGGGGTCCTTAATCGTTGTTATTCAAATGTGTCCGTAAAGTTTGTATCTCATAAATCCCTACCTAAAAGTTACATTTTATCATGAACATATAAGATATTATGTAACTAGGTATTTAAGTTTCATACTTTTATGTGTACCTAGAATAATAAGAATCCTTGGTTGTCGACATTCACATATTCCAAATCCAGCAATTCTATTTCAAAGAAGACGTGAAGAACAAACAGAGCTAAAAATATACCTACAGAGTAAAAAAATACTAGAATTTTCAAAGAATAAAATGTCTAATCCTTCCAGTGAACCGGAATATTCTATACCTATAATTTGATAAAAGTTGAATTTTTTCTAAAGATACTATTTACTCTAAAAAAAAAAAAACAATTTCTACACGTTGTACTTATGTTAGCGATGTTATAAAACACAGATATTGTGTTTTCTAAAATTTATAAGATTTTTGATATATGTAGTTGTTCAAAGTGAGATGTTCTTTGATGTATAGAAAATTACTAGTATTTTACTGGAGACGCCGTAGCTATTAAGGGCAGAATCTATTGATGTTATTCAGATGTCCAGGAAAATTTCATAATAAATCAAAATTTGAGTACCTCAGGGGCGTTTTTGATATAAGGTTATAGAAGAATATCGATGATTCCACTCTGTAGAAGTGGTGGAAAAAATAAACGTAGCTGTTTTTTCCAAATTGTACAAAAATGGTAAGAGTTAGAAAAATAGTACAGACAAATATTGTAGAGAATTAATTAATTTACTTGAAAATGTTCATATTAATTTTTTATGTAGGAAAAACAAAATCTTCTACAATATGTCTGAAACTATTTTTTCTAACTCTTACCATTTTTCTATCATTTGGAAAAAAATCTGTTTTTTTTTCATACTTCTACAGGGTGGAATCAAAAGTTTCTTTCACCCGTCGATATTACATATCTTCTAGAAACTTATATTAAAAATGACGCTGATAATTCAAATTTTGATATGTTATTAAATTTTTCTAGACTATAAGTTGTGAACTATTAATATAATGAAAATTTTACATAAGAGCAATAATCAAGAAACGGCGATAGAATCCGAATAAATCTTGTCCGGAAGTAAAACGTTTTACACGTATATGTTTCAGCGATGACTTATACTGAGTAGTTGACTTATATACAGGGAAAAACTAAAGCTTATTAATTATATTTGTAACAAAGTGTAACAACGGAATTCGTATGAGATGAGTACTAACGTTACTCTAAGAAGTTAAACATTCTCTTTTCGCTTTAGTGTTTATTTTATACTTTTTGAAATAAAAACGCGTGTGTGAATCCAGTTTCTTATTCGGCGACGTACGAGTTGGTGGATCGAGGTCAGGCGTTATCAGTGCCCGCCAACAGCGCTGTAAATACGACACTCAGTTCTACGCGACTTATCTGTAATTGCCTGCTTGCGAGTGTCTTTCAAGAAATCCTCACAAGGTGGACTCCATCTTCCGTCCTCTGTTTACTAAAATCCCGAGCGAAATTTCTAACAGGGAACGGGGTCAAGTGTTTTAAAGATTTGTTTGAATGCTATGAACAAAGAAATCGACCTAAAATCATTGTTCTAATTTGAGAGTTGTTTGATATTTTCAGAATATAAGATATTTATTACTTTAAACTTTGCCAGTAAAATAGCTTGTATCCCAAATAAACAAAAAATGCGGATAATAACGCCAGAGGAATAAATCAATACTTTTCGGTCTATTTGTAGCTTCATAACTTCAACAGGACTCATGCTTGTATGTCTTCCACAGTGTTCCACAATATCTTCCACAGTCACAAACTGGGAAGCCCCATTGGCGCACAAACTTATAGAAGACAATAATGAAATTGCACACCTAAGGTGCTGCACTTTCATGATTCATTATGTGTTTCTGTTCATGTGTGATTCCACGTCCCATTCCCCTATCCTTTACACCTTATTTATGTGGGTTGGCAGCATACTTGCGTTCTTCCTAGGATTAAGTGTATCGTTAGGTTAACTGAAGGGCTAAAAACTCATAGAGTTTATGAAAATTCTAAATCTTATCTTTATAAAGACTGGTAAGAAGTCAATATGCCCATACAATTTCATAACTGTTCGCCTACAATCCTCAAGTAAATGTTTTAGAAAGGATTTCATTGAATGAGTTTTTAATATTTATTCTCATTGACCTTGGCAGCTTTCATTTATTAAATTTAATGTTTTATACAATTGGATTGGATATGTTTTGTGCTCTGTAGAATCTCGGCTTGACACACTTGTCATTAAGGCACAATGAATTGAACGCCACCATACATGGTCTTCCGTCCTTCACATTCATCCACTGCTAGAGTTCTCTTGAGGTCGTCGGACCAGAGAGGAGCAGGTGGTAGACCTACGGAGCGTTTCCAAAATTTGTCTATCCCAATAATAAATTAATTGCTTCTATATAATAACAAAAATAAATAAATGTCAAAGGTACAGTCGAACACAAAATGGTCTGAATATTTACAAGCCGTCATATCGCTAATAAATCCTTCTAGCATCAAATTTGTCTAACTATTACATTGGAGTGTGTACAGAATAAATATATGTACTCACAGTTTCGTCACAGATTAATAAGTAGTTACTACCGTAAGTTTCGTGGACGACAGATAATAGAAAAAATATTTAGTAAACTTGAATTGGATATAACCAGCCAATGATGTACCCGACATTAGACAGTTTCACAATGTTATTAAAAAGTAGTGTGTAGAACAAATTTTCTTCATATAAATTAGTTGTACGAGTATAAAGAGTAAAATTTCACAAATTTGCAAAGTTTACAAATTTGAAAATTTTCAACTATCTAAGCTCAAAGTATTTTTTAACATAAATATTTTAACCCAAATAATTTTCATAATTATTTTGAAATTGTTATTCAAAAAGATTATGAATATAAACCTAAACGTTGTTCACGAAGAAACGTGAAGAAGAACTATAATCGTTGCTCATTCAAACACAAAGAAAAGTTTATATTGGTACAAGTATAAGAAGGAACGAGATGGGAGTTTCTCTTACGTTTTTGTCAGCAACACGAAGCATGAAGTAACGCCCCTTGTAGTACAATTTGGAAACACGAGGCCAATAATAGTTGGCAACTGTGTGTTTTCCGCGCAACAGTAGCAGACCGCTTGGCGCCAATCCCAAAAAGTATTCAACGCTATCTTCACCCTGTTGGATAACACAGCAATGTAAGTGTAGACATTTAAAAGAGTACTGAGAGATTATTAATAAAAATATAATTACCAAGACTGGATGCAGATCCACTCCGTACATGTCGAGCCACTTTACTTTGTCCAAGTAACTAAGCTCGGCTTGAGCCGGAGAAATGCCCCTGCGGAAAAGCAAAAAGGATAAACTACAATCGCTGCGGTGTTTATCAATTACGTTAAAGAAAGAAAGAAAAGAAAGAAAGCAACTTTTATTCCTCCAATATAAACAATATATGAACAAATAATAATTACAAACAAAACAAACAAATATATATACGAGTAACAAGAGGAAAAGGAACCCTGGCTCAGTATACAGTTGTGGGGTGCAGACCACAACACTGATATTCTGCCAGGGACCAGATATTTAAAAAAAAGAAAAAAAAACATTTACGCGGGACAATTCAGAACACGATTATACAATCAATGGCTGAAATTATAGCAATTTTCTTAAAAACGATTGAAGGTTTTCACTAGCCTAGTTATCTATATGACAACTTCACAGTAAATATGCAATAGTACACGAGAATGTACAACAAATGGACCGGCCGCCCCCATAAACTGTCACCACCCGTCTCCGTGAATCAAAGACCTAAGCGTTACTTATTAACTAATGAAGTTGTATTCTCGAGCGGCTAACAATGAATAATAACGCGGCTCGGAGTCCGGCAGTCATCGTTGCCACCCTAAGTCACGGCTCACTTGTTGTTAAGTACACATAATTTGCATGTAATTGAGGCTTTGTGGGCGCCGCGGACTGCATCTTTGCGCAATTAAAAATTCATTCAATTAAGCGAGAAACGCGACGAAGTTTAATTTCCGGAGCGAGCGGCGATGTTTCCGGCGCGAAACTGCTCCTTCAAGTCTTTAATATACAGAAACTTCATTTTGCATAACAGGGTATCGTGTCAATACATAATGATCCACGCAACTACGTAATTTTAGTGGTGGCAAGGCACACTGCGTTCTCAAAATGCTAACTGGTCAGCCCGATTGGCGACAGTAACCAACTTGGTGGATGTACAATTTACATTCTCACCGAGACACCGCGAAACAATCCGAAAGCAAGAATGGATGAGTGGTTAGGGTGCTTGCCTTAACGCTCTGTTCTAGGGTTCCCGGGTTCGATTTCCGGCAGTGTCAACTTTGAAAAATCAACTTTTCAAATTTGGCTCTGGTCTGGATTTGGAAAGTAGTGGCAGGGCACACTGCGTTTTCGCAGTCATTTGGGCAGCCCGTCTGGCGGCAGTAACCACCCCCTTACAGAAGACCACCGTGAAATAACAGCACGTGTGCTGTTGTGTTTCGGTGAGTGAGTAAGGGATGCCAGAGCCCATTTCCCTATCCACTCCTAATCCCTTATCCTTAATCCTACTGCAGTCGGCAGCGCACTTGCTGCAGCTTTAGCGTTGCTTGTGTTATACGGCGACGGTAGCCACCTACCATCAAGTGGACCGTCTGCCTGTCTGCCGACCTTAACATTAAAAAAAATGTATAGCTCTAGGTAGCTCTAGATATGTCTCGGTCCTGTGTCGGTTTTTGCGCCCGAGTCAAAGGGTCTCGCGCGAACTGCGAGTGCGCCGATGTGTCTAGCGAGAGTGTACAATACTTAATCTTAAATTTAACATTGCATAGTAGAAGAGGGACTTAATATAGTTATTATTCCGAAGTTCTCAAGGAAAAGCAAAATTTCAAGTATTCTCTCCCATATTTAAAAAATATTTGAAGGATTAAAAGGAAATTTCACAATAATAATTCGGCAGACATATTATTAGCAATGAAGCTGTCTGGAGTATTTCAGAATTTCAAATACACGAGAGGGATCTAACCGTCATCTTGAAAACAAAATTGAAACATGAAAATATTTATTTACTTCTCTAACGATTAATATCAGACTGAGCCACTGCGAGTTTATAATTTTAACTTATAATAGAGATAATAAGATGATTATATTAAATCACGAGATATGAAGACAAAGACTTACGTCAGCGTCCGATGAATTTCAGCAGCACGCCTCTCCAGGTCTGGAGTTTGGTGTGCCAGTAGTCGGAACTCAGACACGTAGCCTGATGTATGCCTGCGTGGATCATAGTCTCCCAATTCCGCTGCATTATAAAACATTTTTGGTTTAGTTTCTCTATAGTTAAATACTTGTTTTTTAAAATACCTGTCTAAGTATTACGAGTAATAATAGTAATAATGTGGCGGGGCTTGTGTTAATAGGCTACGATAGTCACCTACAATCAAGTGGACCGTCAGCCTGTCTGATGACCTTTACATAAAAAAGATGCTCTAATTAAAATAATAATAATAACAGTATGTATGTATGTATCAATACGTAAAAATATGAATTTTTGTTTAAGAAAATTAGAAACTCAGGATGTAAAAAACAGACCAATTATTCATTGGCAAGAGGTCCTTGCATTTGTACAAACATTTAAAATTGATACTAAAAATATTACAGAAGACCACCGTGAAATAACAGCATGTGTGCTATTGTGTTTCGGTGAGTGGTAAAGGATACCAATCCTACCAAGGTCGGCAGGGCACTTGCAGCACCTGCGTTTCGAAGTAATAAATTTGACAGCACGTCTGGCGGCAATAACCACCACCTAACAAAAGGCCACCGTGAAATAAGACGTGTGCTGTTGTGGGTAGGTAACCGTGAAATAACAACATGCTGTAAGGGATACCAGAGCCCGTTTCTTTATTGATCACTCTGATTAGTTCCATTCACCAGTTCCATAAAGGATTTACTGAGAAAAAAACCCCTCTTAATATTTTATTCTACTACCGTGGACATCGCACTTGTAGCACCTATGTTGTTGCTGTTTTAATAGGCGACTGTAGCTATGAACCATCAAGTGTACCGTCAGCCTGTCAGACAATCCTTCCATTAAAAAAAAACCATCAAGCCCGAGTTGAACTCGCGTGAAGAGGGTTCCGTACGATGTTACCTATCCGCACAATATTGAGTGATTTACCATGTTATTTTAATATCATGGACTTCTTATAGGTTTTCCTGTAATCTATAAGTAGAAAACTAATTTGTGTACTTTTTTCAAAATTTTAGGTTCAGTAGTTTCGGAGATAAAGGGGGGGGGGGGGGAATAATTGTAAATTTTCATCTATTTTCTTGAATAACTTGGAAAATACTTATTTTAAAATTACAAAAAAATACAATTAAGATCTTCACAACAAGACCTTCCATTTGATATGTCACACGATACATTTACAGATTTCATCACTTGACTTCATACCTCTGCGTTTGGGTCACAGAAATTGATATGTGTACCAAATTTCAACTTAATCGGTCTAGTAGATTCCGAGATAATTGACTGTGAGCGACGGACAGACGGACACACGAGTGATCCTATAAGGGTTCCGTTTTTTTATTCGGACGTACGGAACTCTAATAACTAAAAATTTATGACATAGCCGTGGTAAAGGATGTAAAAAAAGAAATAAAAGGACAAAATACAACATCCAACTGAGACACTTCAAACGTAGATCGAAATAAACTGAAGTGAGGGCACAACTGTGAGATTGCTTCCATTTTGGAGCAAGCACTTTGATTAGCCACGCATTTAGAGCAACACAAATATCTCTAACATACACCCGGTGTGTCTGCCGGTGTGTTGTTGTAATGACAGCTACCACGGCCCTTAACAATAGCAATTAATTCCGTAAAGGGTGACGGCTTCTGTCCTAACCAAACAAGCGTACCTACAATGTAAATAAATATATTATGTAACTCGTTTGTTGATTACAAAATTGGAGCTGTTTTGTTGTTTCACATCTGTTACTCATATCTGCGCTGGCAGTATAAATTCCTATTTTCAGCAAATAACAAAATAAATAGTCAGTGATTATATAAAAGACATAATTTTATTTATAAACCATTTTTTATTTGCGTAGACACGTGTCCATTGGATCTTAATCTATGTATATCTGTATATATAATAATATCGTAAACAAGTCGTGTTGCACATTAAATATTTACCAAAACAAACATACTTATGTTACCGAGGTCTAAAAAATTGTTGTTTTGTCTGTTTGTCCGTGCGTTAGTGCACAATAATCTCAGAAACGGCTTAACCGATTTGAATGCGGTTTTTACTGATGTATTTTAGCATGCTTTCCGTAACATTTTGTTTTTGTTTTGTTCCAATCGGTTTACAAACAAAAAAAGTTAGGCGCTGTACCGAATAACTCGCATACGAAGTTGCGGGCGAAAGCTAGTTCATAATACATAAATAAATGTGCAAAGTATAATACCCAGGGAATGCAGATAGAAGAATGTAGGTTTTCTCGGCCGGTATCCATATGAGTTGTGGGTTTCCGGGATGATGGCCCAGGTCTGTTGGAAATTCTTCCAAACGTTTCGTCAACAACTGCGGTTGACATCCTCAGTGGTGTAGTCCGAGTTAAAATACCTTGTGAATGTGGCGCAGTATACATCGGCACCACAAAACGCAGCATTAACACCCGAATTAAAGAACACAAGGGCAACTGTCGCAGAGGAGAGACCGAAAAATCGGCAGTAGCTGAACACGCCTTTTCTGAAGGCAATCATAAAATCCTTTTCAAAAACACATTAGTTCTGTCATCCGAGGTACACTATCACTCACGCCTTAATCGGGAAGCCATTGAAATTTTCAAGCATCCAAATAATTTCAACAGGAAGGAGGAAAATCTAAGGCTACACAACATTTGGTATCCGGCACTACGCAGGAATAATAATAATAATGAAAGAAAGAGAGGGCATTATAACCCCTCTCCTAGTGACCACACCCCACCAATTCAACCACGGGGTGGGGATATAAATTTAAGTTTAAATATAGACACATTCCAGTCGACAAATCAGTCAAAAAAAAAAAAAAAAAAATGGTCAGAGTCAGGGGGTTCGCCGCTCGACGTCGCCCAGTGCACACGTCTCGCTGAACGCTCCGTAGCGTTACTCGTCGCTTGCCGCTCGCCGCGCACCGCGCAGTTGTGTAGTGCAGCAGTGTGTGAACAAGTGAAGTGCGATTGTGTATTGTGCAGTGCTGTTGCGGACTTTTTACATTGCGCTAGTTGTCAAGTCGGTCTCAGTAGTTTTTACTATAAGGCCGTCGCGCAACTAGTGTTCTGTACCCATCCCATTGCCCTTGCGGTTGGTAAGCCGCCAGGGTCACTCCCCCTTCTCAGGGACACACGTTAGGTACACTATAACCCACGCGTTAGGTACACACTCACACCTAGCGGCGCGTCTACACGTGCCGTTTCGGGGCCGCTCCCCGCGCTCCCGCCGCCAGGATGGATCTCTCCATCCTGGTTCACCATCTCCGGCTCCTCTTCCAGGAGCAGCCCGATGCCCTAGATAGGGTAATTCAACTGGCCCGCGAGCCAGCGGCCGACTCTCCTGAGTCGCCCATGGACGCCACTTCAGCGCACTCTCGCTCCCCCTCGCCCGCCCCGCGTGCTCCGACCCCTTCTGGGTCACAGTTAGACGATGGCTTCACTGTCGTCAACTATAGGAAAAATAAGAGGAGTAATTCAAACTCCTCCAACAACTCGATCTCATCAAATCCGTCGCGTAGACAGAAAATCGAGTCGGACTCCGCGTTCCGCCGCCCGTCATCGCCGCGCACCGCTACCGCGACCGCGCCCATACCTCCCGCCGTCAAGGCCCCACCTCCTGTCTTCCTCAGAGACAAGAGGGATTGGGACTCCGTCCGCGAAATGATGCTCGCCAAGGGCATCAAGTCATACCGAGGCTCCAACGCGGGAGTCGGTATCTCTGTTAAGGTTAACTCAGAAGCCGACTACCGAGTTCTGACTGCTTTGCTCAGGAAGGAGCGCATCTCCTTCCACACGTACTCTCTCCCCGAGGAGAAAAACCTACGCGTCGTCGCGAGGGGCCTTCCCCACGAACTCGGCGAACAACCGATCTTACGTGACCTCATGTCCCAAGGACTGCCAGTCTTAGAAGTGCATCGGATGCACGCTAGGGATCGTACTCCCTACGACATGGTTCTCGTCGTTCTCGAGAACTCCCCTGAGGGGAAACGCATTTTCGGCGTCCCCACCATTTGCGGCCTATCGGGCCTACGTTTCGAGGCGCCACACAAGCGCAACACCATTGGGCAATGTCATAATTGCCAGCTCTACGGGCACTCGGCCCGCAACTGTTACGCGACGCCCCGGTGCGTCAAATGTCTAGGGGACCACGCCACCCGCGACTGCGCGCGCGTAGCGGGTTGCAGTGAGCCTCCCGCGTGTGTACTCTGCAAGGAGTACGGCCATCCCGCGAATTACCGCGGATGCCCCAAGGCGCCTAAAAGGAAGCCCCGTATGGCTTCCTCTCGCCGCGTCCCCTCACAACCGAGGCCCGCTGCCTCTCGCGCCGCGCCCGTTAATTCCGCCGCAAACTTTCCACCGCTACCGAAAGCGGCATCCGCGATCGCGTTAACGCCAGCATGGGCGAGGCCCGCGCCTGTCCCTGCACCCAGCGCCGCTTGGAGAAGGCCCGTGCCTCAGCCAACAGCGCCCGTTTCAACACCCAGCACTGCCTGGGGGAGGCCCGCGCCTCCTCCGACAGTGCCGGCTCCTCACCGCGTACGCCCCGCACCGGCCCGCGATAATAACAACATAGACTTCATAGATAAGCTCTCGGAGAGCATAGATCTAGATGAAATTTCGGCCCTCGTCCGCGACTTCAAAACGTGCAAAAAGGGCTCGCTAGGTATAGTTAGCGTGTTCGTCCGTCACGAACACACACTCGCCGCCCTCCGCCGGATGCGGGACTCTTTTGACTAATTCCAATGGCTACCACTAGTAGAATTAGACCATCTTCCCTGTCGTTGGCGTTCTATAACGCCCGCGGCATCCGATCCCATAAAACCGAAATCCAACATTTCCTTACATCCCATCAGGTCGACGTGATGCTAGTGCAAGAGACCTTCTTAAAACCTAGCATACGCGATCCGCGAATCGCACAATATCTTTTGGTCAGAAATGACCGCCTCGACGGCCGGGCAGCAGGCACTTAAATTTATTACAAAAGGTCTCTTCACTGCGTCCCAATTAACACTCCTCCTCTCGTCAATATGGAAGCGTCGGTTTGCCGTCTCGCAATGTCCGGCCATCCTCCAGTTATTATAGCATCGATTTACCTTCCCCCCGATAAGCGCCTGTTGAAAAGAGATCTCGAATCTCTCTTCAACCTCGGCCCCTCTGTCATTTTGGCAGGGGACTTTAACTGTAAACACACCCGCTGGAACTGTAATAGAGTTTCACGTAACGGTACAATACTCGACCTACTAACAGACGAATTAGACTTCGACATTATTGCACCGTTAACGCCAACCCACTTCCCTTGCAACCCGAACCACAGACCAGACGTTCTTGACATCGCTCTCCTTAAAAACATATCGCTGTCCTTTCTCTCAATCGAGCCCATCCACGAGCTCAATTCAGATCACCGACCCGTTATTTTAAAGCTCGGACGGCAAACCGACCGCTCACGCGTTACCACCACGATTATCGATTGGAATAAACTACAGAAGTCACTCGCGCGTCCCTCGCAACACCTAGAGCAGATCCCCGAGACACTAGACAGACCTGACGACATAAGTGAAGCAATCAGAGCGCTCAACAACCATCTTCACGATCGCATCAGCGACTCCTCCAAGGAGATCCCGGCGGCGAACGATCGCCGTCTGGAACTCCCGGAGGACGCGAGGAGGCTGTTGAGAGCTAAGAATGCGGCTACTCGTGCTTACGACTCGTTTCCCTCTCCCGAGAACCGTTCTCGCTTACGGCGACTGCAACGCCGTGTCAAATCGCGCATAGCCGAACTTCGTAGTGACCAATGGAGCCGTCTTCTATCCGATATCTCGCCTTCACATCTAGCATACTGGAGGCTGGCGAGGACGATGAAGACGGAAACTAACCTATCCCAATTACCTGTTCTAGCACGACCCAACGGCCCTCCAGCGTTCGACGACGACGAGAAGGCCGAATACCTTGCCGACTCCCTCGAGGCCCAATGCTCGCCCAGCCTTCAACCGGTCGACGCCAACCACGTCGCTCGGGTGGAAGAAGAGGTGGAGCAGAGGACATCACAACCTCCTGAAGACACTATTGAACCGATTTCTCCTGCTGAACTACATATCCTCATCAGACAACTGAACCCTAAGAAATCGCCCGGTATAGACAGAATTCCCAACAAACTACTGAAGCGATTTCCGCCGACGTTGTTCTCGCTCCTATTAAGCATCTTCAATGCAGCCTTGCGCGATCGCGTCTTTCCAGATGCCTGGAAGGAAGCGATAGTTATCGGTATTGCAAAGCCGGGCAAGGATAGAACCCTCCCCTTCAGCTATAGGCCAATTAGCCTCCTCAGCTCCATCGGGAAACTCTACGAGAGAATCCTGTTGACGCGTATCCTTCGTCATGTTAACTCCAACAATCTCCTCATCGACGAGCAGTTTGGCTTCAGAGCCAGACACTCGTGCGTTCATCAAGTGCATCGACTAACTGAGCACATTCTCACCGGGCTTACAGCAAGCCCTCGTCCGACAGGCACCGGTGCCGTCTTCTTCGATGTGGCGAAGGCCTTCGATAAGGTGTGGCATGCCGGGTTGATATACAAGCTATATCAACTCGGTCTGCCGGAGGGCCTCGTACTTATAGTACGGGACTTTCTAGCCGATCGAAGCTTTCGCTACAGAGTTGAAGGCACTCTCTCCTCCCCCCGCCCCCTACGGGCAGGCGTTCCTCAGGGTTCAGTTCTCTCACCAACCCTCTACTCCTTATACACCAACGACATACCACGCACGGAGGGGGTCGAGCTGTCTCTCTTCGCAGACGACACGGCCCTCTACTTCTCCACCCGACACCGAGGCTTCTTAACTCGAATGCTTCAAACCGCCGTGACCGCTCTCGGCGATTGGTTTCAGAAATGGAGAATTGAGGTGAATCCCGAGAAAAGCGCAGCAATGTTCTTTTCGCGCGGGAATCTACTTCAAACTTCTCGCGCTCAGAATGCCCTACAAATTGATCGAGCTTCACTCGGTCAAATCTCACTCCAGGGCCGCGTTATCCCTTGGGTCCATCAGACCAAATACCTCGGTGTTACCCTCGACCGAAGACTTACCTTCGGTCCTCACATAAAGCGTGTCAGGGACAGGGCAGCGTTCGTCCTGGGTCGCCTGACGTGCCTCATAGGCAGGCGGAGTACAATGGCCCTTAGAGATAAGGTGACATTGTACAAAGTCTGCGTCAGACCGATCATGACGTACGCTAGCGTTGTCTTTGCGCACGCTGCTCCCACCCATATCCAATCCCTTCAAGTCATTCAGAACCGATTCCTGCGGAGAGCTGTGGGCGCCCCATGGTACATCCGCAACGTCGACCTCCACCACGACCTCAACCTTCCCTCCATTGTCAAGTGCATCAAGGACTTCGCCTTGAAGTACTACGACAAACTCCCTCGCCATCCTAATCCGCTAGTGGTCAGTTCTCTCATTTACACTCCTGACACTAGCGATACTCTTTCTCGTTTCAGAAGACGACCTCGACACATCCTACTGGACCAGGATGACCCCATCACAGCAGCAAACGCGGCGTTTGCTGGTGATGACAACGACGTGCAGCTGCCCCGACATCGTGAAAGAAGAGGAAGACCGCCGCGCCCCTTCTCACCTCCGAGGCGCGACCTGGCAGCGCCTGCGAGGGACCTCCCGGCCCGGGGACCACTTGTACCGGTCGTGGCTGTCGCCGTGGCCGTCGCAAGTGGCCCTCCAGGGCTAGCCGGTCCCTCATAGCTTAAGCATTAGTTAAGTTTTTATTTGTAAGGGCCGGGCGCTTCTCGCCCCCCCGACGCCCGGTGACGGTTCCAAAGTCCCTTATGGCCTAGAACCACACCCATTTCGAGGTGAGTTTTAGTGCGGTAAGAGTCCCACATAACCTCTATGGGCATTTGCATTGCATGCGGCATTTGAGCATAAGGTATCTTTTGAAGATTTCTCTCCTCGGAAAAAAAAAAAAAAAAAAAAAAAAGACAAATCAGTCTCGCTCGAGAAGTCGAAAAGTGCAGAAGTGAAGTGCAGTGATGTGATGTACTTTTTCTTCTAACTCGGACTACACCACTGAGGATGTCAACCGCAGTTGTTGACGAAACGTTTGGAAGAATTTCCAACAGACCTGGGCCATCATCCCGGAAACCCACAACTCAAATGCAGATAGAGTTTGTTATTTTGTAAATATCCTACAAATATTATAAATGCGAAAGATTGTGATGGTGGATGGATGGTATGTTTGTTACTCTTGCACATAAAAACTACTGAACGGATTTCATTGAAATTTGGCAAACAGAAAAACGTTTGGTTCTCGAGGGATCGTCCAAAAATATAAAAAAACCGGCACCACCGTCTTCAGGGTGAGAAAGATGTCATATGTATTTTCACTTTTCAACACAGACAAAGTCGCGGGCGTGGACAGCAGCTAGTAATAAATAAATCTTACTGTACATTTTCTAATGTCCTACTAGCTTAATGCTCTATATTTACAGTCATTAAATTATATATGTCATCAATATATGAATTCTTCTTTAACAGCAACAACATATAGTCAAATTATAGTTCTACAAAATGTGGTCTTTCCCAATTAAAAAATGTAAAAAGACCCATGTATCAAAAATGTATGTATCAAAATAGGAGATTATTTCAGACACCAACATACATAAAAATGTTATAAAGAAGAGTATAATAATTATGTGCTTTGGTTGCTAATGTTGCTTTAGCAACGAGCAATTTTTTCGAAATTATCAGCATCATCGATTCGAATTATCGATAAATTCGAAATCACAGACCGAGTAATCAGCTACACAGAAAGAGAAGATTTGTGTAGAATTAAATAACGAAAAAAAAAAATTTGTGAAATAAAAGCGTGTTATGTTTGAGAGGGATAACAGAACCTGTTCCATCCTTTACCCTGTCTACGCAGCGACAAAGAAAAAGAAATCAATCAAACAACTAATATTTAGTTGATTCCATTGCGTGTGTTATTAAAAGAAAATTAGCGTTATTATTTTTAGTTGAGGTATTTGGTTCGGTTACGGCCGGTTGGATCATTCGTCTAACAGCCGCAAAGGATGGGCGGTTTGCCTCATGATCGATGTGCTTTTCACACATCATTCACATCCCGTACACTCGAAGCACATTCCAAACCACTCAACTCGTTAAATCCGATACGAGCCATACACCGATGAAACGCTTTGATGTCTCTAATAATATTGGCTTCGGTTAGTTTAAACTTATTTTCATCTATCCTAATAACACTGGTATTGATGTTTGAAACGAAACATTATTTGAAGTAACATTGTTAAATGAAAATATAAAAAACCCACGTTCTCTTTTCCAAATATTAGCTGGTCTAATGTTGATTTGATATTAACAAATTTAGGAAAATACCTATTTAAAATCAGATAAAATTTTATACTTAAGTACTGTACTTAAACAACTCTCACTCTAATATTAGCTACAAGGCGAATCTGTACAAGGGAAGGCACCGGTTTTACGAGCTGGGTGAAAATAGAACTCTCAACTTATCTAGTTCACGTTACTTTTTCTGCTTCTTGAGATAATTTCTCTATAGAAAATTTAATGAAACCAAGTGTATACATATATAATTTAGATCGGCAGGCAGGCTGACGGTCCACTTGATGGTAGGTGGCTACCCTCGCCTATAACACAAACAATGCCACAGCTACTGCAAGTGCGCTGCCGACTACAGTAGGATTAAGGATAAGGGATTTGGAGTGGATAGGGAATTTATTTTTGACGAGCCCATTGGATCAGTGTCCCAGCTTCGTTTTTTCGCTCTTTTGATTAGTGAAAATCGTATCAAAATCCATTGAACTTGTTTAGAAGTAATTGGAGAAACGCACAGAGGCAGACAAAACAAAATCGCTCTGTCTAATATAATATACCCTGTGTAATTAACCTATGATATAATGAGGTTCAGTATACTAAGAACATAAATAAAAAATATTATACTTTATATTGATAGCCTCCGTAATGGCCCCTTAGAGGATGATGGCTATTTAGAAAGTGCTCGTAAACAGTCACGAGGGAGTCTAAAAATATATCGTATCTGACTTTGTCCAACACACTACTTTCAATACGACGATAAAACGTAACAAGATAATATTAAATTAAATTAGAACTTCTGTTCGTACGTTTTCAAATTTTAATTATAACTGGAGTTCTATTGAATTTTTATTAATAGTCCAGGAAAATTTACTAACAAATCAAAATTTGAGTCCCTCAGGGGCATTTTTGATATAAATTCCTAGAAGATATGAAAAATCGATGGGTGAAAGGAATTTTCAATTCCATACTGCAGAAGTAGAAAAAAAGAAACCTGAATTAAGAAGGTTAGAAGGTATAACGATTGACAGGTACATTTAAAAAAAAAACAGTATCAATCTTTATATTCTACTGTTAATTTAAATTTTAGCAAAAATAGTAATATGATCATTTTTATGTAAAATTCTCTACAATATTTGTCTGAAACTTTTTTCTAATTCCTACAATTTTTGTTAAATTTGGAAAATGCGAAACTGGGTGATGCGCCCCAGGCATCGTACAGATGCAATCCTTCTGCACACTCACTTCATTATCATTCACTTCAAAATCGTATCAAAATCCGTTGAGCGAAGAAAGTGACAGAAATAGACAACAACTTTATTTTATAATATGTATGGAAACCAATTTGTACACGTTACCGAGGTCAAAAAAATAGTTTTTAGAATTATTATCTGTTTATCTATATGTCTGTTTGTCTGTGCGTTTGTGCACACTAACTCAGAAACGGCTTAACCGATTGGAATGCGGTTTTCACTGGTGTATTGTAACAAGCTCCCCGTAACATTTAGTGTTTGTTTCATTCCAATTGGTTTACAAACAAAAAAGTTACGCCCTATACCGACTACCACTCGTACGAAGTTGCGGGCGTTAGTAGAATATAAATTTACTGTCAACTTGTTTCTAAATTTGCTTTTTTTCTTATGATTGCTTAAAATTATCCCAGATTTTATAACCGTACACAAATAAGTATGTGTACGATTATAAAATACACTTTCTACGTCAAGTTTTCCACAGATATTCAAGTTTAATTTACTCGATTCCCGGTAATTGTAAATCTTTGTTTACAAATCACCTTAATAAGCCTTTCATTATTTTGTCTGGTAACGTCACTTGAGCCTAGTCAATTATATTTTAAGTAAAGGCGGCAGGTAGGTCGAGCGTCCACTTGATGGTATGTGGCTACCATCGCCTATTAACGCAAGCATTATCATAGATGCTTAGTAGGATAAAGAATAAGGGGTTAAGATTGGACAGAGAAGGAGATGGGCTCTAGCATCCCTTACACACCGCAATAGCATGTAATATTATTTTACGGTGGTGTTTAATATGGGGTGGTTACTGCCGCCAGACGGGCTGCTCAATTTATGACTTTCTAGCTTTTTTTATGTTAAGGTCGACAGACAGGCTGATGGTCCACTTGATGGTAGGTGGCTACCGTCGCCTATAACACAAGCAACGTCACAGCTTCTGCAAGTGCGACTACAATAGGATTGGATAAGGAAATGGGCTCTGGCGTCCCTTACTCACTCACCGAAACACGACAGCACGTATATCATGTTATTTCACGGTGGTATTCTGTAAGGTGGTAGTTACTGCCGCCAGGCGGGCTGCCCAAATGACTGCGAAACGCAGTGTGCCCTACCACTACTTTTCAAATCCAGACCAGAGTCAATTTTGAAAATTACATTAAAATTTCCAAACTTGACTCCGCCTGGAATCGAACCCGGGGCCCCTGAAACGTTAGGCAAGCACCCTTGCCACTCATCCAACGGGCCGTCTAAAACTGCTTGCAACTACTAAATAAAAAGCATAAAATAATACAAATTAACATTTAAAAGAAAAGAAATACATTAAAACAGTTTACAGTTTTTTTTTCAACTATTTTTAGAATAGTTGTCGTTGGCCCATATAAATAGCCATAGAATCATCTGATGTCCCCCATGATGACGTTTCCCCTTTAACACGCATGAATGTAATGTTTGCAAGGTTCGGCTTCATGTATCTTCGCGCTAAGACGCACCAGATGTTGCGATTTCCGAGGACAAAAAAAAAAGATATACGACGGGAAATGAGTGTCAGCACTGCTCACTACCACTTTTTCTAAGCTTACTTTCGTTGGGATATTTTCTCGCTTTTTCATTCTCGTTAAACATTTGCAGCAGTTATTTCATTTTTACGCCCTGTTGAATAAGACGTCTTAAGGTTTAATAAGGTTTAATGTGAATTTAGAAATTAGACATCTTTATCAATGCAATCTATAGCAAACAATTATAAGTTGTGATTAAACTATTATTAAGCTGTATTGTTATTTAAGTTAACAAGATACACAGGTATTATTACTTGTACTATTTTGTATTCTGTGGTATTATAAAAAAAAGAAATTATAAGGCATGATAACATGTGATACATTATTCTTAATCTAAGCGTTGACCCATTATTAAGAAAGATAATAACAAAATTAATAAAATAAACACATTTATTTTTGTGTTTTGGTGATGAAGGATGCCATAACCCTTCATTATCGTGTTACGATAAAAATTTGTAACTTGAATTTTGATTTATACAGTATCTTTTATACATTGTGTTTTTCTGTGTAAAAATTTTCTCTTCATTGAGAGGAGGTATGGGCTAATGTCTAAATAATTATAATTCATAACCCTAGCCTACTGTGGATTGATAGAACTCACTATATTCGAAGTTTGCAAGTCCTCTTAAAACCGCTGATTCAACACGATGTTTTCGTCAGAGCAAGTTATCATCATTTCTAATCTCCACATCAAATCTAGACACACTCAATAGGCCCAGAATAAACCGGCATTCGATTCTTCTATCATTGTTTTTTAACCTACCTTAAAAAGTATACTGTGACTAATTTTAATTTTTTTTAAATGTAAAGGTCGTCCGACAGGCTAACGGTACACTTGATGGTAAGAAGCTACTGTCGCTTATTAACACAAGCAACGCTACAGGTGCTGCAAGTGCCCTGCTGACCTTAGTAGGATTAAGAATAATGGATTAGAAAGCGATAGGAAAATGGGCTTTGCCATTCCTTACTTAGGTACTCACTGAAACCAAAACACATTATGTTGTTTTGAGATGGTCTTCTGCCACCCCCTTACCGAAACTCAACACACATCATACCGCAAGAGGGTTATATATGCCCTGCCACTACTATTAAGATCCAGATCAGAGCTAACTTTGAAGAGTTCATTTCCAAAGTGGGCCCTGCCATGACTCGTGTCCGGACCCCTGAGTCAGAGCGTCTAAGACTCGATCTCGTAATCTCGTCATAACTTTAATATGTGATTTGTGGCTTCACTAAGATGAGTGAAATCACATATCAAAAAGCACATTCTTAATCATAAATAAAAAGAGGAACTTTATAATATTCTCACTCTTTCCCCCACTCATATAATCATCTAGGTATAAATTTTGCCTATAAACATACTTGGTGGAAGGAGTATAAATAGAACATCCATTCATTATAATTAGAAATATCTGATGTCCAAGAGTGTCTACTTTGTAGTCGAGTTATCGGTTGATTAATGGTGCCTTGTATCGCCTCGAATTAGACACTCCGGTTTGAAACGATGAACAGACTGTTCAAGCCGCGACTACTTCTAAACTAGGACGAGAAGATTCTACATGAGTGTATTCACAATTATTTTTATTAGATTTAAAACAATACACGCAATGACTCGTATCGTTTTGCACAAAATTTGACAGTATTAAAATCTTCTCCATGAAAAAACATATCGGTCCCATACGGTACCGAGTTCATCTACATATAAATAAGAGTTAGTTTAGTACAGTATAGTTAGTTCAAATAGGCAAAATGCAGCAGCTTTGGCGTTGCTTGTGTTATAGGCGACGGTAGCCACCTACCATCAAGTGGACCGTCAGCCTGTCTGCCGACCTTAACATAAAAAAATAATAATAATTCAGTATAATTTTTCTCATTTGTTTTCGAATTTCGACCAGTGGGCGACATTGGTCTAAGAATATAATTTTATATATTCCAATTTTGTGTATCAATTTCATAGTTTAGGGGGCGTATAAAGCGGAATAGCCAACCATAGATTTGAATTTTTCTATGGGTAATGCCACAGAATACAATAATAGTGTAATGCTCAGAAAAAGAAAAAAAAAACATATAGAAGAAGTCGTGTTCAGTCGAATTGTATAAAATCTAGATATCATTCGTACAATTCGAACGTAAATTGAAATGTAAAAGAATAGTACTTTGTGCATTAATTTTTTCTTACTTTCTACATGACTTAATACGAAAAATAGGGCATAATACGTCACGACGCGTGCGCCTGTTCCCCATATTGACAGGTATTCGTTAGTAAGAAAATTACTCCAAATCAGAGTGTTCTATAACTTCAGTTTAACGCGCGATCGGTTTATTTAATTTGGCCGTAGTGTCAATTTCGAGTTGTATGGAATTGTATATTGCTTTGAACATTGAGCACCTAACAGGACAACGGAATTTTGAGATCTTGTATACTTTGATGATGGAGTAATCAGTTAAATATCAGTCAAATGTATTAAATAGAGAACAGATTCTAATTTTTTCATCCAAAATAAATAATTTGACTATCAGTCGGTAAAAAATGGTCAGTGCTGTCTACATATTATACAATGATAATAAATATATAGGGCCTAGCCCATATATTATACAAATTTCCCGTTTGTACGCCCGCCGCCGGGGAAATCAGTTCAGTGTAGTCTATATTATTATCTATTAATAAAATCGTAAACGAGCCGTGTCTGAAAAAAATAATAATTTGTATACGTCATACTTAGATATGTTACTGAGGTCAAAAAATTGTTTTAAGAATTTCTGCCTGTTTGTCTGTGCGTTTGTGCACGCTAAACTCAGAAACGGCTTAACCGATTCGAATGCGACTTTCACTGATTCAGCATACTTCCTGTAACATTTAGTTTTTGTTTTGTTCCAGTCGGTTTACAAACAAAAAAGCTATACTGAATACCACGCGTACGAAGTTGAAGGCTCAGGTAGTTCATAATACATAAGTTACAAGTTTCCCGTAACATTTAGTGGTTGTTTCATTCCAATCGTTTCACAAACAAAAAAGTTACGCTCTATACCGACTACCACGCGTAGGAAGTTGCGGGCTTAGCTAGTAAACAAGACTGAAACATGGGATTCAATAGAATTTTAACTTCAAAGCGTACTCAAACCTATATTAGTAAGCACAGTGAACTTAAATTTGACAATGATGAAAGATTCGTAAAAAAAACTTTAAAATCTTACAAAGAAATCATTTTTTAGAACTAATATTCCTCTAAAAAAATTCGCGTCTTTAACAATAAACAAAATATCTTTAAAAGAGGAAGTAGCAGAAGATAACAATAAGTTATTAGATTTTTTTTATTTAATGTAAAAATCTTTAATTGAATTAAAGAAATTAATCTTCAGTGAATTCATGAAGAATTACAATTCGTTCATTGTAATAATTGTTTAATCCATTGTAATGCCCAAAATTTTCCGTTATGATACACATTTCTGCTCAAATAAATAAATAAAACACCGTAAAAAGGTCTACCTAAATAAAATAAAGGTATAAAATGAGGATGGAATGTGATGGTAAAATTCGTAAATATAAAATGTTGATATTATGCATGATATCCACTGTTTCCATCCATCCTTATTACAATAAGAATACCTCGCATAAAGAAAGGTAATGGGAGTGGATCATTTCGGGTGCAAAAGAGCAGAAAAAGCGAATATTTTATTTTACTTGTGTCGTGAAATATGTATGGCATTTGACTTCCCATCACTTTCAACATTATTTATCCAACAACTTGGGTACGATTTTTTTTTAATAAATGCTATAATTATATGTATATAACAACATTAATTATGGTATGTAATTCGACGTAATTCTTCAAATAGATGAGTTGTTTTAAACTCTTCAAATGGGTAAGTAATGTATATTAACATCTTCAGATGTGATCTTTGTCTGTCGTCAGTGAAGAAAAAAAAAACATTTGTATAAACTTACAATCTTTACAACTACTCATTCGATTTTAAAAAATCTTTTACCAATAGAATACAATTTCAGGATGCGACGCTTTACAAAAATATAATGTCATGTGTTATATTGATTCACATAATACATAATTATTTTATCATGCGTTATATCTTTTATTTTTCAACGTGGATGAAGTTGCGGGCACCAACTAGCAAAAAAATAATTGTGGAACTACTCAAATATTAATTGTACGATTTCAATATTATTTCATTGGGTCTAATGTCTTCAATTTTTTTATTTTATTTTAAGATCGAGTGATTTAGATGCTTGTCTTAGCGCTTTGTCACAAGGGTCCCGGGTTCGATTCCCGGCAGGGTCAACTTTGGAAACGAACTTTTCAAAGTTTGCTCTGGACGGGGTCTAGCAAATAGTGGCAGGGCATATTGCATTTCACAGTCATTTGGGAAGCCCGACTAGCGGCAGTAAATTCCCCTTAGAGAAGGCTATGGTGAAATAATAGCAAGTGTGCTATTATGTCAGAGCTCATATCCTCCTATTCTCTCATCAATTCCACTAAGGTCGGCAGTGCACTTGCAGCACTTGTGGCGTTGCTTGGGTTAATAGGCCTTTGCAGCCACCTACCTACCACCAAGTTAGCCTTTCTGACGAACTTTACATTGGTGAACATTTCACTTTAAAAAAATATATTAGTCTTTCAGAAAAAAAAAACAAAAAAAAAAAACAAAACAATACAAAAGTGACATCAAAAAGGTTGTTCACAAAGTGCACATTAAGCATCTTAAATGCTGAAAATAAGGAAAGTTAGGTAGTAAACGCTAGCGTATGTCCCCGAGGCCCTACACAAGGGTTTGTGATGCGGGCGAGATTAGATGCAAACGACGCTTCGCCGCTGATGGCTCATTTACCCCTTGAATACCGCATCAATATATTACCTACAGTAGCGCTCCTCGCTCATTACGTTGATGTTAAATATTTAAAAAAAGAACAAAATATCCATAAAAAACAGCTGTGTCCGACTAGATTTTGGGACAGAAAATTTTGTACAAAAATGTCCCTTTCTCATTAATGTATATTAATTAATTTCTCATTAAAACGTATAGTTTTCTTATGTAAAAAATAAATAAAACAATAAATAACAACAACTAATTTTTTTTTAATTTTTAATATTTTTTTTAAATAATATTAAAAAAAATTGATTTTAAAAATAGTCAGACTTTGAGTCTTGTCAAACAATTCTTTAAATATGCATTTTAAAATTTTACATTTAAGCTTAAGTAATCTTGATGTGGGATAACTTCTTATATCAATAGAAAAAATATAAAATATAATTGTGTTGATTGATACGAGAAATCGATACGATGAAAAATTTAATCTAAAAAGATGTAAAATTGGATTTTCAATATATTTTCTCTTGTCAATTATTCTCTCAGGTTTTTTAATTTGAGGATTCGTCATTTTTAAAAATTACAAACGGCAGTTTTTGATAAATAGAATTTTTGCGATAACAATTTGCAATTATTCTAGTGAATAAATGAAATATGTTTTTTAAAGGTAAAATGGAAATAACAGGTACGTGGTTTTTGCATAATGAGGTCACTTGTTTTCAATGCACTGCAACGAAATAATAACGTTTTAGCAGAATTCGTTGTAACAATCCTAGTTTTGGAACCGCCAAATCGAAGACTGTCGTTAATTAACAGTTTTTTTATTTTTTCTTCTTTTCGAGCATTTTGAAGTTTACTGACAATTGCATTAAAATGTTACCCACTGAAAGCCATTTTTTTTTCTTAATTCAACTTATTATATTTATTGTGCATTAATTTGCAGGTTGTAAATTTAAATAATGCAATATACAAAGTTATGTTTTTAATAACATAACTAGCCCCTTATTAGTGAAGCTGTTAGTAAATAAATATTAAATACTCATATAAGAAATATAACTTCACATTGAAGCAATTTTTTTCTGCAAATTACATACCTTCCCAGTTAATCGGTTGAACGGTTTTGGAATCCCTAGAGGACACACATACCTACATTGATTTTTATTTACACAGATAGAAGATAATAGGTAACCGTCGTTATATAAAACGTAAGTACACCAATTCAGTTTCTTCTACAATCAAATAACAATTTGAGGATTACACTACTCGAAACCTTTCAGACACTTTCGTAACCATTTTGTATAATCAGATACGAAGAAGGAAATTATACTCCTAATTCATAACTAGTCATTAATCAAGAACTATTTTTACGTTTTTGTGATTTTTCATAACCATTTTCTATTTTAGTAAAGTACCTACCTACTGGTGTGTTTTATAAATTGTGTTGCATAATTTAAGGTTTTATTTTAAAATATAACATAGTTTGTACATATGAAGGTTATAATTAACAAGTGGTTATTAAACTGTGACGAAAATATATGTATTAGCCAGTTATAAAAGATAGTTACGAAGGTGGCTGCGGGGAGCCTGGTAATTTTTAATTCTATAAAAAAATTCTACAATAAAAATATCGACGAAAAACATATTTTAGAAAGTAATTAATTAAGTACTTGCAGACGCCAAAGAAATACAATAATACCTAAGATTTAAATATAAATGTACCATCATTTGTTCGTACTAATTGTGGTTTTTTGTTCAAATTTAACGTGAAAAAATTATCTACTTATTTTTACACAAATTACCGCTGTAAAATTGAAGTTAGTGTTGTGTGAGTTGGGGATGTCAGACCCTATTCCTCCTATCCCTACCCTTATTCTTAGTCTTACCAGGGCCAGGATACGAGTATTCGCCTGTGCGTTGCTTGCATTCATAGGCAATTAAGGCCTTAGCAACTGTGAAACAATGTTCTCTATAATTTGGTTTATTTATAGGTTATAAAATAATATCAGCCCACAATCCACAATTGGACATAGAGGCGTATTAATTACGTGTACCACGCTTAATCCTCCGCCTTCCCCATCTATCCACTGCTATCGCCATAGCTTAGATTGGTGTTTCCTTTCGATGATAACAAAACCAACAAAAGTGAAGAAGGGAAGAAGTGAAGGGGAAAAGATGATTGCCTCATTCTTTGGACGGACGGGACATCATTACGTTAGAGATGGCTTACAACACTACTAGGTTACTATGTTACAAAACTTTAACGTATTCACGGTGAAAAATTAACCTTCCAAACAACGAGGGAAAGTCGAATTTGACAGTCCCGGAAATATTAGTAACGTGACATCGCTCCAGCTCGAGTAGCGAGGGCTGTTTATTTGACGACGTCTTTTCAATTGATAGTCTTAAAACAGTAAATTAATAAGTTGCAAATTAAATGAATTCCTACCAATTGTTCCAAATGATTCATTCATCTATTTTAAATTACCATCGTGATTTTGTACAATAAGCCAGTCATTGTTATATACATCAAACCCTTGACTAATATTAATAAATAATATTGCTGGAATTGTTGTAAAATTGTAATTTTGAAACTTCAAATATTTTTTCGTATATGTGTAGTTTTACGTGTTTAGTTGTTATGTTAATTAAAATTAAATAAACTTATATATAGGAACTTTTTGTTCTGCGACTTTAGGTATACAGCCTATACACGTTATACTGAATTCATCAAAATCAATTCAGTAGTTTTGAATAAAAATTATTCGTATTAATAATATTTAGTAGGATATGATTTATTCGTTCAAAAGAAATAATGTTTTCATATATGTATTTACAGTTTTACGAGTTTTAGTAAGTAAGGTACGCAGTACATAATTGCCTGGATACGGCTTTGTTTACCGGATTGTAGATGGGAGAGAAGTAATAAAATTATTAGACGAATGAGAGTGTGCTAGCCGTTGTAGGGGAAGGGGAGACGGCAATGTAATTTGATACATCACTGGCTCTGATGAGTCAACGCATTCACATTTCACACGAAGGACAGCTTTGCTTTGATTTATTTTTTTCTTTTACTTACACTACCGCTCCTTTTTAATTTAAGAGGATTTATTGCCCTTAAATTTACTACGGAATTAATTATATGTTTAGCACATGGATGTAATATCCTTTAGAATACCTACTGTACCAGTAAAATGAAAGATAACCAATTGAGAGTTTAAAATAGAATTAATTAAATGTAAGCAATATTAAATAAGTCATAAACTGTTTTATCTATCTATATATATAAAAATGAATCCCCATTTCCCTTGGTCACGGCATCACGCGTGAACGGGTAGACCGATTTTAATTCGGTTTTTGCTAATGGAAAGAGGGATAAACGGGGAATGTTCTTATATATATAAAAATTGCACCCCGGGCGAAGCCGGGAGCGGGTCGCTAGTATATTATATTATAAACAGTTTCATATATTTCAAAGCAAGGTTCTTGGAACAGAAGAACATTATTAAGTCTGCGTCATCATCATCATCATCATCATCATGTAAGCTGTAGGACGTCCACTGCTGGACAAAGGCCTCCCCCCTAAGAACCGCGACCCTTATCAGGTCCTCTGTCCACCTTCTGGATGGACGTCCTACGCTGCGCTGCCGGTCTGTGGCCTCCACTCGAAAACCTTCCGGCCCCAACGGCCGTTGACTCTCTAGTATGTGTCCTGGCCACTGCCACTTTAACTTATTAATCCGCCGGCTTACGAGTATATCGGTAACTTTCATTGTCTATGGATCTCCTCATTCCTGGTTCCATCTCGCAGTGTAACCCCATAAGCATAGCCATAGTTCGTTGAGCGACGTTGAGCTTTCTTACGCGGCCCACAGTTGAGTCTTGCGCATTGAGTTCAAATCTTTTAGTTACCAACTTACAAGCAATATGAAAATAAAATAAAAATAAGAATCTTCGACTACTTACCAAATGTTATCTTTTTTAGAAAGCGAAATGATTACCAAATTATAAGAAAGAAAAAAATTATGCGAAATGAACGGTCATTCCCTACGTTGACCGAAAACTAATCTACTTCAAGTATCTTATATTATCAGTCCAGTAGCCCTAAACAGGTACATTAAATCAATTTCTAACGTAGATAACATTAGAGATTGATACTCTTCGAGAACTTACAGAACTTTGTTAGAATATTACGATAAATCTTATAATTTATAAACCGAATGAATTCTAAGATGTATGTTATATATGTACATTGGTGCGTCTATTTCTCAAAGCAACAAATGAACTAATAAAACATTTAACAATTTAATTTAACATCACAAATAATGCGGAATTCATAAATGAATGATGACCATATTTCCAAGTCCAAGGGTTAGAAGATATTTTTTGTTGATACTAGAAAAATAAAACGATTTCTTAAATACCTAAGACTATATAAAAATATTGAGAGTATCAGTGCTAAATACAATTAAATAAAACTATTAGATAAATAGCTGAATCGCTGGCTAGCTTGGCGTTTAGCGAGCTGCAAGTTGCTAAAGAGTCGCAAAGGTTTAGTGATCGCATACTACGAATAGCCACTTTGTAACTCGAGCACGGTCTTCGTTGGCGGATTTTACTGCCTCTATTGCATTGCCACACGGACACTCTAATGTCTCCGACATTTACAACAGAAATATACCCAGATAGCCATTCTTGTTACGTCCGTCCCATTTCATAATTGAAGCAATTTGTAAAATGGTGCCCTTGCGTGAAACACGTAATACTCTGGTGTAATTTTAATGCGTCTTTGTAGTTATTCTTTTTTTTTTATTTTTTATTAAATTGGGTATTTTGTCATATCATACTGGGTTATGACGTACTATTTTCGCTATTTAAACATCTCTAGCTAGAATCGAATTGAAAGAATTTAAGTTCTCGGAAAAGTCTCGAAATTTTACTCGTTTAAAAGCAATAAATGAAGTTTAGGTGTTTAGGAATCCAGTAGACATGTAGAAAGAATTCTATTAATTTAAAATATTGAATTACATGAACTGATTCTTTATTAATGTTAAGGGCTTCAAAATCTTGCTAGTATAGATTTAAATAATTAATTAATTTATTCCCAAAGAATATTAATAGAAAAACAAGCATAAATGAGATTAAATCAGAGATTTAGCTGTCACTGCTAGCGTGTGGAACCAACTTCCAGCACCCTTGTTTCCACAACACTACAACCCTGGACTCTTCAAATCGCGAGTGAATCGGTTCTTAATAGACAAGCATGCTCCATCTTAGATCGCGTCATCACTTACCATCAGGTGAGACTGCGGTCAAATGCTTGATCTATCATTATAAAAAAAAAAAAAAAAAAAAAACTCACTGAATTAATGTACACATAATCACTAAACATAATTATGTATATAAAAGGTTTTTACTTTTTCTACAAATACCTCTGTTAATTTTAATTTCAGCATAAAAATTAATATGAAAATTTTAATGTAAAAAAAGTTATCTACAATTGTATAATTTGGGAAAAATATTTTTTCAGCCTTTATTTTCATACTTCTACAGAGTTACTTAAATCGAAAATTTATTTCACTCATCGATATTTCATAATCTTCTAGAAACTTATACTAACTTTCATAACAACACTTATTGATAATATTGGTTATCGAATCATGATTCGATAGGAACTAGGGAGCCACATAGATGGCGGGGCCCTGGCCCAGAATGGAAAAGAGGGGCCTGGGCCCACTGCATCTGTGTCCTACCAGTGCTAAACATCAAATATCCAATGGGTTCTGTATAACGATTCCTATCCAAATAATGTGATACGACAGCAAATAACTGTAAAGATGAGATCATAATAAAGTCGTATGAGAATCGATGGCCGTGTATTTAAATCTATTTACTTACATTGTAACACGTATGCGGCTAGTTCTGCAGCTAGGTCGAAATTAACAGGCAGGCGGCCACGCAGTACGTCTTGCTTTATTTGCAGAAATAGCTGGTACCTAAAGTAGAACAAAAATATAATTTAATTTTAAAATTGTAGCACAGGGTTTTAAGTGTAATATGACATTCATAGTTGTGATATTTATCTTATTTTACATAAATGTATTTTTGATGAAAAATTTTTGCGTTAACCTTATATGGAATAAAAAATAGGACGAATAAAAAAAATATAAATTGAGCATAAAAAAATGATATAATCATTGAAATAAAATTAAGTATAAAGTTAAGATTAAGTTAACAGATGTTTAAAATCTAATACAAGTTTTCAATAATTAATATATAAACATTAAATTTGGTAAAACAATTAACTGTACTTCACTTTTATTTCATTAAACAAATTGTTCTAATTTTGTAAAAGAGGAGCGTCAAAGCGATTAGTCGCAAAATGCTAAATTGGAAAGCTTATTTTTAGTTTAGCAATTAAATCATAAAAATATATGAAATAACATAAGCAATAAAAATATTAACGATTGTGTATTTACGAATCTTTTATAAATATAATCTATACCTACATATTACAAAATAAATTACCACTTCTGTCTGTTTTTCAGCTAATTTCTTTTAAATAGAATATTTCTTTTAAATATATAATTTACAGAAAAAAATCTGCATCCGTGCAAAGCCGGGGGCGGTTCGCTAGTTTAATATAAAAAGTAAATGATTCCTGCAAATCCTTTTTATGCGACAAACGCCCATTGTTCATTAATTATAAAGTAGCTTATTATCCTCTCTAAAAAGACATCCCACTATTCTTTGTGCCTCCATGATGACGGCGACGTAAAAAATTGTTAGGAAAAATGTTGAAAACCCATTCCATTATAGAAGTTAACGTAACGTTTGAAGAATAGAGTTCATTTATTTAACTCATTTTTATCCGACCGGCAAAGTGAGCTTACTAAAAGCGCTCTAAGAAACATGGCCCTTAAAAGGAAATTAAATATTAAAAGACCATCACAGCAAAGGTTTTCAAAGATTTTACGAGTATTAAACTGCGGCTCTTATCTAAAGGAAGACGTTTTGGCCGTGTTGTACTGACATGAGAGAGAGCGCCCGCGAATGGAAGGGGGAATCCCCCTCGGCCCGCGTCAACACTGTTATAACGTAATTTTAATAAAGCATTCAAGTATTTCTTTCGCCTTGTTTTTAAACACGTAGAATTGAAAAGGAAAGTTGAGAAAAAATTACTCATCTAACTTTGATTGTATTCATTGTCGAGAGCGGACTCTAGGCGAAATTATGGTGCCTACGAATTGCTTCAGTTACGGTATAAAAAGAAAAAAATTACAGAGCCTCGGTCTCCGAGAATAGCGCTGAATTATGGGGATAAGTTCTAAAGAGGATTTAATTTGAATTGTTTACGAAATGAACGTTTCAATCTCTGGTTGGTTGAATCGTGGCTCTGTGTTTGTTGTTATATAAGTGGGAGAGGCATTACTGTACTTCATTCATTCATTTTATCAAAACCACGCCGTTTATGAACTCACCGGTTTTGCTGCGAGAGCACTACATCGTCTTTGTTCCACTATTCAGGGTTCACTTCACTTCGTTTTGTGGTTAGAAATTTAAAAAAAGAATTACAAACAATTTGCACAAAAAGTTTTCATTCTTATTTATGTATAGGTAATCAATTGTGCCAGTATAAATAGTATATTTTTAAATTCATTACCCAATTTACTTTATTGGGTCAAACATTTAATGTGAGCAAATATTTTGTCCAACCGATTTTTAAACTAAACAGCTCTTCTGGCAGCAGAATCCCGTCACAGAAAATCAAAAAACAGTTAAAAAACAGCATTTTTGTTTATTCGTTATGATGCGGTTGTTATGAAGTTAACGATGCTGAAACACACGTTTATCTTCATCTCATCCCTGAAAGATTGAATACAACTGAATCTGTCCACAAAACGGCGACGTCGAGCGTCTAGTTAGTTAGTTTAGTTCTAGTATAGTTTAGTCTATACAGAACTGGGGCAATATGGAGTAAGGCAATACTGCCAGCCTACTATTGCCCATTTGCCACTTGGACCCAAATTTTTTAGGACCGAAGTTCTAAATAGAAGATTTATAAATTAATTTTAATAAATGAGAATGCAGACCAAATTTATTTTTATTGTTATTTAATTAAAATATGTATAGAGTTTATATGCATATTTATATTGATTTATGTTTATTTGCATGCATATAAAGCGACTTCATATGACGACGCTGGAACCAGAGTGATCTAGGGCACAAAAGTTTGTTCTCATGTTCTCATTACTTAGATCAGTCTGGCATGCCTCCACTTTAAAAACCGCACCAATTCTAAAGTGAGATATTCTGATCCCTAAAGAAAAAAAGTACTGGGAAGCATTTAGATCAGTGTGGCCTGAAAGAATTATGATTTTTCTATGCCACTGTGTAACAAACTCATTATTGGTAAAAAATGTCACTTAGATCACTCTGGTTCCAGTGTCCTCATATGTGTATTATTTGGAATAGCGCGTAACCATTTTGTTTGTAAACCGATTGGAATGAAACAAATATTAAACACTAAAATAAGCTAGCTACAATACCTAAGTGAAAACCGCATTTAAATCGGTTAAGCTGTTTCTGAGGTTAGCGTGCGCAAATGCACAGAAAGATAACTATTTTATTAGGGGCCGTCCATTAATCACGTGATCTTTTTTTAGCATTTTTTAACTCCACCTCCCCCTTGGTGATACGTAGTGAGGTTTAAGACTCACCCCCCCTCCCCCAACATCACGTGTATTTTTAGTACCTACAAAGAATCTTAAAATCTTAAAATCTTAAGAATCTTTAAATACAGGTATAAACTATAATCTTATTTTATTCTGAAATTAAGGACCATGACAAAAATGTCTAGACTAGGTTGCAAGTTGTTTTTGATTGCCATAAAAATAATGATAAACGAAGGGTGTAATCATGCGAAAAACATGTATTGTACTAGTACATGAACATATTCAATATATATTGTTCTCGGACCACGGATTAGCAGACCAGGATAGTTCGCCCACTTGATAAATTCTTCTTTTGTAGTATATTTTTGTTTCGCATTAGCCCACAACTCATTAAATTCTTTCTGAGCAATACTAGGTTTTTTCCTTTCTTATACTCCGCAATAAGGTCTTTATACAGATCACCTACTTTAGACATTGTTTTAATCCAAAACAACAGAATAACTGGCGACTGCATGCCGAGCCGGGCAGTGGTTGGCGGCGCGTGAGGCCTTCGTTCGTTGTCAGGCAACGGCAAGTCAAAGTCACACTACACGCTGCTTTGCTGTTTAAAAATCGCGCGTTTGGACGAAAAAATAAATACACGTGACATCTTCCTATACCCCCCCTCCCCGTTTTTGCTATTTTCGTGATTTTTGTCAAACCCCCCCCCCCCCCTTCAAGCCTCACGTGATTAATGGACAATCCCTTATAGACTAGCTGAGTCCGCAACTTCGTACGCGTGGTATTCGGTATAGCGCGTAACTTTTTTGTTTGTAAACCGATTAGAATTAAACAAGCACTAAATGTTACGGGAAGCTTACTACAATACATCAGTGAAGACCGCATTCAAATCGATTAAGCCGTTCCTGAGACCAACGTGCACAAATGCACAAACAGACAAAAATTCTAAAACCTATTTTTTTGACTTCAGTAACATAAGTACAACGTGTACAAATTGTTCTTTTTTTGAGTGAATATTTAATGTACAGACAGACACGACTCGTTTACGATTTTATTATGTGTATATATATAGAGTAGAATAGATATAGATAATTTAATAAAACTCTATTAAAATACGAAATGGAATCGCACGAAGATGAAAAAGTTCAAATGAAATGACTGAATTTATTTTTTATTAAATTAGAATTAACTACCTTTTATTACTTTTCTTTATATTAGAAAATTTTGTTTTTATTGAGCAGGCTAAAGGCAGATTTTTGTTAAATAATAAGGAATCGACAGGTACCTACTGTAAAGATTTAGCCATAAATTCATTTTGTTCAGAGTTTAAAACAGGTAGAATGATGCTGAAAAGAATATCAAGATTTGTATTTTTTTTAACGCGTGCTTGACTTTGATCTTCTCTTGGAAAATAATAAGTTGAAGCTTATTCCATGTTCTATGTACGGGTTACATAAGCGGAACGAATGTAATGAGCCCACTCTTTATTATTGTTACTCAGTTGTTATCCAGGATAATTGCCTACGAAGCGTCGCGACGATTGCCGCCGCCTCTCTGGTTCCCATGACGTAACATAAAATACGTGGGAGTGTGCGATTCTATACCAACAGATGTCTTTGTGTATCTATCTGACTCTAAGTCGCCTTATGTAAGAGGTTACTGAACTTAACTGCTAGTGCCGAATTGCCCTCACAAATCATGTTTTACATCGTTAAAAACACAATTAATTGTAACTCCTTCTGAAGGTAAAAGTCGCCAGATAGGCTGACGGTCCACTTGCTGGTAGGTGGCTAACTTCGCCTATCAACTAAGCAATGCCACAGGCGCTGCAAGTGCGTTTTCAATCTTAGTAAGATTAAAAGGAATTAAGAAGGTGGAAAATGGACTCGTGCATCTCTTACCCACTTATACTTAGTCGAAGACAAATACATTATTTTTAATATAAATATAGTGATTGGCGTCACAAGTTTTGTTTAAACGGGGAAAGGTATAAACGTCTATTTCTCAAATATTGAGAAATGGGACGAAAAACGTAACAACTCATTTTTTTTATGTTAAGTTCGGCAGACAGGCTGACGGTCCACTTAATGGTAGATGGCTACCGTCGCCTATAACACAAGCAACGCCAAAGCTGCTGCCAGTGCGCTGACGACTGCAGTAGGATTAGGAATAAAGGATTTGGAGTGAATAGGAAAATGGCTCTGGCATCCCTTACTTACTCACTGAAACACAACAGCACACGTGCTGTTATTTCACGGTGGTCTCCGTAAGGGAGAGGTTGCTGCCGCCAGACGGGCTGCCTAAATGACTGCAAAAACGCAATGCGCCCTGCCACTACTTTCCAAATCCAGACCAGAGCCAAATTTGAAAAGTTCATTTTCAAAGTTGACCCTGCCGGGAATCGAACCCGGGTAGAACAGAGCGTTAAGGCAAGCACCCTAACCACTCATCCAATTACTAAATTACTATTTGGGAAGAGTATCTTATGTACTTATTGGATGTCTCGATAAGTACATAAGATAGGTTGTCTAGGGTTCCCAGAACATGACTCTAAAGTTATTTTTCTCATGTTATAAATTCTGAATGAAATCTAATAGCACTGCAATTAGATTGGATCAATTAGATTTATACAGTACGCGACTTTTTCTGTTCTGATGGTAGAGCGACCACATTAATTTATACGCAAAATTGATCAATATAACATGGATTTAATTTACACAATCTCAGTACTAGAAATGAAAATAAAATTGTTGTATATAAAGGGTTAAAACGGTTCAAAGCTCAAACTATGTTTAGTACTATGTATATTATAAATTGTGTATACTAGTGGTAAGTAATTCTATAATTGCTTTTTTTTTAAATTATTTTACTAGAGAGATGACAAAAAAGACGATACAGTTTCTTTCGGGGTTTTCTCTCAGGATCGTCATCAACTTCTATTTATTTTCCAAAACGTTGGTAAAAATATTGATAGTGATTGAAACTGTTTAAAGAATAAAATATACTGCTTCACATGCGAACATTACAAACCATCTCAGTAATGGAACAACTTTGTCTAAACTCCCCAATTTGATTATTGAATTCTGAGTAGGTATCTGGAATTTATAAATATTTCCGAAATTTTTTTCAATCGCTTACCGCAAGCACCTTGACTGCTCTGCTATCGTTCTCTTTAATTCGCCCTACTTTTTTATTGCCGCAGCTCCATGGCCTAATTTCATTCAATATAAAATTCATTTGACTCCTTCTCTGCTAGCGGATGAATGATGTTTTGAAAAGGCCTTATTAAATTTAAAAGTTCGTTAAATTATTTGATAGTCACCTCGTGGCATTTGGTAAGAAGTAAAAGCTTCATATTAAACACTTTTATCTGAAAGAGTTTTAAGAAAATTTAACGGTTTCCTTTAAACTCTTTGATATAAAAGTTAGCCCATTTCTTCATCCTATTCCTTCTCTACTTCTTTTCTCAAGATCTGCATTGATTTGACCAATAGATACTAATGATGCAGTGGTTTATAAGTATTATTTTGAAGTGACCGTTGGATGAGTGGTTAGAGTGCTTGCCTTAACGCTCTGTTCTATGGTTCCCGGGTTCGATTCCCAGCAAGGTCTTTGAAAATGAACTTTTCAAATTTGGTTTTCCTCTGGATCTGAAAAGAGGGCACACTGCGTTTCGCAGCCATTTGGGCAGTCCGTCTGGCGTCAGTAACCACCTCCTTGTAGAATACCAGCGTGAAATAAACAGCACGTGTGCTGTTGTATTTCGGTGAGTGAGTAAGGGATGCCAGAGCCCATTTTCCTACCCAATCCCTTATCCTTAATCCTACTGTAGTCGGCAGCGCACTTTGCAGTAGCTGTGGCATTGTTTGTGTTATAGGCGACGATAACCGCCTACCATCAAGTGGACCGTTAGCCTGTCTGCCGATCTTAACATACAAAAATAAAAAAAATTATAACTGGGCTAGTCATCCAGCCTTTGCTTAAGTCACTCATTAAAAGAAAATATTCACCAATATGACGCAAAGTTTTGAGATATGAAAATACAAACGCGTTCAATCATTTTGTCTTATAAAGCTTTGTTAAAGTTTGATATGTATTGCTTATCATAGTTGCTCTTATGGTGTTGGCGGATATCCAGTTGATGGTATTCAACAGTTGAATCGCTTTAAATAAAATCCAAAACCAAGGCAATAGGTGTACAAGGCAATAAAGACTTTTAGACAGTGGGTAATAATGACTATGCTGTGCTAAGGTCACTTGCGTATAATATACACTCGTATTTCAGACGTAATATACGAATAATAAATTTTCACAATCCCCAACGGGGGTGAGTCGTAAAAGGCGGTTAATCTCGTCGCCTTTTGTTAAGGCAATATAAAGTGGACAATGTGGAGACAGTTTTATAAAAGGTGTAATATACCTTCATGTATTAATGTTTTCACAGAGATGAACATGTAAAAATCATTTTTACGAGTACAATTTCAACACGCATCACTGAAAATAAATATAACAAACAAAATCCGAGCCCGTTCGTCATGAAAAAAATATTAACAACCGCATATTTTCCATTAAAAGAGGACGAGTTAATGGAAATAATGTCGATATTTCGAAATAAAATTATCAGAACTCTGTTGCACTGCAATATTTTATATAATGGTGACACTATACACGGTTTTTTAGGGTTCCGTACGTCCGAATAAAAAAAAGGACCCCTTATAGGATCACTCGTGTGTCCGTCTGTCCGACCATTCCCCCCCCCCCATCTCCGAACTTACTGAACCTAAAATTTTGAAAAAAATACAGAAATTAGTTTTCTACTTATAGATTATAGGAAAACCTATAAGAAGTCCATGATATTAAAATAACATGGTAAATCACTCAATATTGTGCAGATAGGTAACATCGTACGGAACCCTCTTCACGCGAGTTCTACTCGCACTTGTCCCGTTTTTATCTTTATATTTTGTTTTAATTTATTATTTTTTATGATTAAGGCAAGCGGACAGGCTAATAAAATTATTTGATAATAGAAGAGTACCAACCCCTCACTTTTATAAATAAGTAATCACCTCTATAACCAAACCAAAACGAGAGTAAAGAGTCCTACCATCTTGATCGATAATCCATACTACTAAATATTACATGTATAAATGTGAAAGTAACTGTATCTGTATTTTACCTGTTCACGCCTTAACTACTTCAACCGATCACATGTAATTTGGATACACATTATCAGGGATACAGAAAAGGACATAGGAACTTTTATCCAGAAAAAAGTACTGTTGGCGAGGCATCATATAAAATAAAAAATCCAACGCCTGGCATAACTGTAACAGCAATGAAATATTGAATAAATTAATTATTGATCATATATTTTTAGGCGTTATATTATTATTATTTTTCATTAATTTCCGTAATTCGGTAACTTATGTAACTAAATCATAAGTTACCGAATTTGTGACCGCGGAAAGAAATGAGCCCGGCAACAAAAGTAAATAATTCGGGATAAATAATTAATCATTTAATTTTTAATAAAGAGATACTAACAAATTTATTATTCATGGCAGTAATAGGACTACCCTTTTTTTATTATTATTTACAAAATAGGACAACACATACACCTATTTTAATTAATATTTAATATAGATTTTTTTTTGCTTTGCAAAGAATTGGCTAACACAGAGGCACATAATATTTGAATAACACTATGTTGGTCTCCAGCCAAACTATTTGATTCTAGATAAGATAAAAGCATTATTTAGATGGACGCACTTTTGTTTAAATGAAATCTGGAATAAGACCCTCTTTATTTTTCTTTATACGTGCTTCGTTACCAAAATACATTTTTAGTATGTTTAATTTTTTGGTTCGATGCCCTCTGGCGACTTTAGCTACCTATATCTTCGGATCTTCTCGTGCAGAATAGACAGACCTCTTTAGCCATATTCATAACTAGGTATAAAAAATCGAGTTATTCTGTATTATTTTTTAACAACACTTTCATATTTTTGGAGAAATTATGTATTCAGTTTTTCTAAAAAAACTTCAGAGATCGAACGAGAAATATCTACCCCGTGATCTCAAAGTAAGTAAAGAATTTTTGGAAATTATTTTATTTTTTGTTTTAATAAATACAAACTACTTTTTTTTAATTTATTAAAAAACAGTAGGCAGATAAGTTAAAGGTAGCAATGAACGTTTTTGGACGGGGTTGCACGTTTATTGGGTTTGACCTATCATTTCACGAATACTTACGGAAAGCTGAGTCAAATAGTCAAAAGTATCTGCGGCACAGATGTCTTTTATCTCTTTTATCACAGTTCTGGTTGAACATGTGATTTATATTGACACTATTAGAGGTAGAAATAAAATTACAAGAATTTCTCTTGATTATTGCTTTAGATAAATAAAATCGGCAGTTACATGAAATGAAAGTGGGTGAATCATTAGTTTCATTTGAATATTTTAATAGTTTTTAGAATTTTTGTCTGTTTCTCTGTGCGTTTGTGCTAATCTCAGAAATCTCAGAAACGGCTCAACCGATTTAAATTCCGTTTTCGTTGATGTATTATAGCAAGCTTCCGTAACATTAGTGTTTGTGTCGTTCCAAACGGTTCACAAAAAAAAGTTATGTACATTTAAAGAATCATGTGCAACATTTTTTCGATAAAAATGCAATAAAATAACTGTTTGGTTGAATTAGCTGAAGACTTTAGTTAACTATATATTATCAGGTGTAAAATTATTATGAGTTTGGTATTGTTTAATTTATAATGAAATCGTTTGGGTGTAATGCCTTTGTGCACGCTAATCTCAAAAACGGCTTAATCAATTTTCATGTGATTTCCACTGATGTATTGTAGCAAGCTTCCGGTAATATTTAGTGTATATTTAATTCCAATCTGTTTACAAACGAAAAATTTACGCCTTATTCCGAATAAGGCGTACGAAGTCGCGGGCAGAGTTAGTAATAAATATATTTGCTGATTAACATAAAAGTAGCACCCATAAGTAATGATAATCTGAACCTTATTATTGTACTTTCTTTACGGGTAATTTTTTTGAATAATGGAAATAAATGAAAATATCTACAGGCTTTGTTCCCAGAGGAACAAAGCCCGCCTACGTAAGATACCCAGAATTCTCTCTAGTTGTGTGTAATACATAAAATTTATATTAAGTTATAAACTTTGAGTCTGTAATGTTTTAAGAATCAGAAAACATTTTTTTTTGTGTTCACAGTTAATAGTTTTTCCATAAAACAAATTTAAATTACAAATTATAAACGGAAACGGACGGAATACTGTTGTTTGGCAAAAAGACTGTCTATTACAAAATGTGTTTCATGACTTATTGTACTGGAAACCTGTGTGACATTATTTTTTTAAGTGATGCTGATATTTTAACTAAACGGCGATGAAATGGCCGGCGTCGAATCGGCCGGTGATGAAACATATTATAAAATACATATTATCTATAAACACAATTGAAAAAATAAACTCTTTTATATATTGTAACAAGTTCATAGCTTCTTAATTTTGTGATGACTATGACTTCTGTAAATCATAGTATTAAGTATTTTAGATCAGATCATTAGGCGATCCGTACATACGTAGAAAATTGAGACATGTACAATAAAATTGTACTTATAATACTATTTGTAACAGCTTTTTCTATCTAATGCAGTGGAACTAATAATTCGGTCAGCCATAGTATGTATATACAGGCAGTTTAGTACTCACCGTGTGATTTCTTCCAGCAACTTGCAAGGATCAGCTGCGTAGAATTTTACGCCAAAGTAAAACGTATGAGGATCAGACCCTCTGAGCTGTCGACGAAGACGTTTCCCTGCGTCCAGCCAATGCTACCAAAACAAAATACATTAATGATTTATTTAAAATAACATTTTTTAAACAGCATAAAGTATCGACTTATCCACATTGTGGGATTTTTAATATAATATAATTTAACTTAAACTGTAACATAAATTCGAGTTAGCCTTAGAGATATAACTCAATTTAAAAATTGAAGGAAACTTTTTTACATACTTTGGCATATAATTAGCTAGTAAAATCACTCGTTCAGCTAAATAGCAAATGAACATTTTTATCTTGCATAAAAGAATATAAATTTTATAATATGGTATTCTATAATAATCGAATATAAATGTAAATAATATAAGTATAAATAATATAATGTAATAATATAAGTTAATACCACTTACGGTTTGATTATCTTGATCTATGTACCGGAGACCGAAATATGCAGTCTCTAGAAGATCGAGATGTCTGTATACCACGTCCAGAAGAGCTTGGCCATTGCTGTTATCCTGTAAACAAAATTGTATTTTAAAACTTAATATATTTAGGTCAAATTTTTAACATACTCTAAATGACTAATAAAAGTGTAGTAGTAAAAAATATACCAATTCTGAAACTATGTCTGTTTGTATTGAATTGCCTTTTTTTTAGGAGGGGAATTGACGTTTACGCACTATCCCTCGCCGACGGGGACAGTCGACGAGGGGGAGTGTGGGACTCGCCGGGTGAAGTGACTTATCACCGGGAATATCCACTAACCCCTCCCCCCCCCCTGGGTTCCACGATCAGCGGTGATGTGCGGGTCCGAATTCACAGCGAGGCCTTATGCTCGGATCCCCACGCACCGCTATGTTAGGGCTCACTAACCCAGCTTAGGACGATGGCTTCGTCTCACTTTATATGTGGCGGCCCACTGGAGTGCCGTGAGCCGCCACTCATCCTTATTGGGTGTTTCAGGGCGTCAGACACGTGCCCTCCTGACGCCCTGAGGTTGTCACGCGACGTGCGCCGCGGCATACGCCCAGGCACGTCGGCCGGCCCTTCGATGCTTGAGTGGATCAGCCTGGGGGTCTGCCTCGCGGGCCCGCTCATTGGCCTCTTTTCCACTCAGGGCCGCTTCACAAAACGTCTTGACGGCATTCCAGTCGTCAAGACTTTCAATCATTGCTCTGACGATAGCGGGTAAGGACAAGTCCTGTCCCACGACTGCCGTCAGAGCCGCCCTCTCATTGACCCAACCTTTTTTTTTTTTTTAAGGAGGGGAAATGCATTTACGCACTATCCCTCGTCGACGGGGACGATCGACGAGGGGGTGTGTGGGACTCACCCGACGGAACGAATCGCCCCGCCGGTCCTACTCCACTAAAACCGCCTCCATGTTCCACCATCGGCAGCGATAATGGGACCCGGAGTCACAGCCAGGCCCTATCCCCGGGCCCCATCATTGACCCAACCTGGGCACTCCGCCAGTTGTATTAAATTGCCTGCGATTCTTTCAACGACTTATGGCGGAATTTTTTCTCTTTTATAGGCCTACAAAAAGTTTGCGTTGACATATGTCAATCTTTTGAGGATAGAGGAGGATAGCTTACTATACCTATTCTAACTTCTAAAAAAATGATCACATTTATGTAAATGTGCTATTTGGAAAAGCTATTTAGACGGATACAATGTTAATCATTATCAAATTAAATACGTCATTTACCTAAAATCTACAGAACGATTTTGATGCGGTTTTCACTAAGGGAAAGAGCGTTAAACGAGGAAGGTTTTTTAATTTGATCCGTGCCGGGAGCGGGTCATTAGTTACTCATATATTTTTCATTTTACAACGCGGGCACCAGCTTTTATCTGTATATTTCTGTATATTTGAGGAATAAGCCTTTCTTTCTTTCAATAAGATAAAAACACATTTGAACAATTAATAGGCACGAGGGGAGACGAAGGCCGTGTTTTTTAACGGAACAGTTGTTAACGAAGACTTTGTTAACACAGTCCAATAATTAACAACCTAAAAAATTAGATTTCTTTCCAATTTTGTTTTTCGTAAAGATTGGCACGCAGGCTCATGGTCTACTTGAAGTCGTACATATAGGCAAATGATAAAAGATAAGAAGTAACCAGGGGATCGAAGAGTGGATTTTGACATTCTTAACTCAGCGAGATACAAGCCAACATGCTGTTATAACAAGATGATCTTTTGTAAGGGGTGACAAAAGAATTTCCCAGTTTATTTTACGGAAAGCAGTGTTGCCCTGTATGTAATTATGTGAGAATTTTTAAAAAGAAACAATAATAATAAACCACAAAACACGCAAATTTAATTGCTGCAAAGAAATACTGGTGTTGTTGGTTGTTTTCTTTCCGTATATCTCTTGAGTATCCGGAGACAAAAACCAGTTGAGTACCAAGTACAATTTTAACATTTCTTTTATTCCACACTAGCTTTTGCACCCGAGTTCGTCTGCGTTCCTTTTTGTAAAGCGTTGAAACATTTACGTATTGCTGATTTTATAAAGATTTAAATTGTTGAATAGTAGAATGTAGGTTTTCTCGGCCGGTATCCATATGAGTTGTGATGAGCCACAACTCATATTTAAATTGTTTTTTATTAAATAATCCAGTGGGAACAGTAATTTTCTTCTGAATGGAAGGTACATTATGTCCCTTTCTTTACAACATATATGCAAAATTTAAAAGCGTACGGCATAAAAGCGTAACACACAAACAAACTCACTTTCGTATTTATAATACATATATTAGTAAAGATAGTTGTTGACCTTGTGAGATTTGCATCCGAGATCCTCAACAGAGGCTTGTCATAAAAATTAATTTGTAAATTATTTTAATTTCCATAATTCTTACTTATGTACGCTGTTTCTAAAAATATCAAGAGATTTAGAAAGCATAAATTAATTTTCTCACGATATCGGCCAATCTCGGCTAAACTATCTCCAATTTACATATCTCGGCTGGCTTTCTTTCCACAATTAGGCTAATTCGCACGCGATGGGTGAACCAGTAAGACCAGTAGTCGGACTGTGATATCTTATTGGCAGAATAATGACCGGGTTCGCTTGGAAGCAGCGAGCTCTCACACGCGCACTTTGAACATCGCGTGCATCGACGCCTCTACATCTCCCCCCTCGTCACTTCGTAATAAGAAAACAATCCTTGAGGCTAAAATATTTTATTCGACTACAATAATAAAGGATAAACCTAACTAGTCAATTTGATAGGCCTTGCTAAAATGTATTTATTACCAGCTGGTGCCCGCGGCTTCGTCCGCGTGGAATATTTAGCCCACGTCCATCCTGAAATTCTATTCTAACTATTGGTGAAAGACTTTTTTTAAATCGGATGAGTAGTTTCGAAGTTTAGCTCCTACATACAAACATACAATCTTTACCTCGTTATACCTAATATTAGTGTAGATTTGATGTTATCTGTTATAATAATATTATAATAACCTGCACCTGGGAGTTACAGAAACATCGTCTCAAAATCTTCGAAAAAAACGCAAAGGTGACGTAGTGAATTACTCCATGCTTCTTCCCTGGAGAAACGAACCCAGTACTAGGATATGATTACACAACGCGTTACGAAAGGCTGAATAGAGCCGAAGGTATGATGTATGTGTCTTCAAGACAAAAACAATTACTCATCCTAGCACCGAAATAGATGATATTTGTAACCGAATGACACAGTGTTCTCAATATGTTTTGAAGTACTTAAGATTCACATTAAATAGGAATTCATGTTTTCAACCTTATTATCAATATAAATATGTCGGCACAAATTTTTTTTAAAACGCGATAAAAAGAGCTGGATATAATAAGTGAAATAAAGAGAATAGTACATAGTACATAGTACGCCTTACTGCTGGGCATAGGCATTTTTTCATTGTAAGTCTCATTGTCTATAGTTTGGCACAGTTGTCTATTTCGGACAGTCTTAAAATTTCACTACTCTTCTAAGATATACAGATCTCGCCACGTAATTTTCTTACTGATCATTCATCATTACTGTAAATAAATGAATAATATTTAATTGGTTCGAAGTTACGATGAGCACGTATTCCCACATGATTAAAGAGTTACGTGCGCTCAGAGCAGTATCATTGTAAATTTCGCTCGTGGATGCTTCTCACCGAGTCTCTCAAGCTTGTGGGAAAATTGCGAAACAATTCGTTGGGCTGAATAATAAATGATTTAATAACAGTGCTGCGTTTGCTCCCAGCAGAGTGCGTTCGGCTCAAAAAATAACAAATGATTTGAAACACAGGCAGCACTCGCTGTGTAGGGAGGTAGGATGACGTGCACGCGATCCCAGCCGCGGGCTATTGGAGCCTATACGACTCGACTGTCTCACTGCGCCGATAGTTATGTTCACCCTTTCATTTTTTATGATTGCCTACACAACAAAACTTAAGCTTCATTCTTTTTATTTCACTTATTATGTTCAGCTCTTTTCATCGCGTTTTAAAAAAAAACGCTGCCGATATGTAATGGACGCAGAGCTATGTAGATTGTTTGAAACTATTTCTTAATTTAATTTTTTTTTTTTATGTTAAGATCGGCACACGGTCCACTTGATGGTAGGTGGCTACCGGCGCCTATAACACAAGCAACGCCAAAGCTGCTGCAAGTGCGCTGCCGACTACAATAGGATTAAGGATAAGGGATTGGGAAGGGATAGGGAAATGAGCTTTGGCATCCCTTACTTCACTCACCGAAACACAACAGCACACGTGCTGTTATTTCACCGTGGTCTTCTGTAAGGGGTGGTTACTGCCGCCAGACGGGCTGCCCAAATGACTGCGAAACGCAGTGTGCCCTGCCACTACTTTCCAGATCCATACCAGAGACAAATTTGGAAAGTTCATTTTTGCCAAAGTTGACCCTGCGGGGAATCAAACCCGGTAACCCTAGAACAGAGCGTTAAAAGGCAAGCACCCTAACCACTCATCCAATGATGTCGTCATTGGATTTGATTTCTTGTTGGATTCTATTTCTTAATTTAAAATTTTATTAAAAAATTACACAGTCGATGACATCATAAATAAATACATGATGAATGCAACATAATTCCTAAAAATCCAATTTCCTAGCAGTAAATTGATGATTTAACAGTTAAAATTTTTAATCGGACAAATTTTTATTTTTTATTTTAAAGCCCACAAACAGGCTGATAGTCCACTTGATGATAGGTGGCTACTGTCGTGTCACCTATAAGACATGCAGCGCCATAAGTAGGATTAGGATAAGGCATTAGGAAGGAATAGGCAAATGGGCTCTGGTATCCCTTACTCTCTCAACATAACACAGTACCACACATACTCTTATTTCACGGTGGTATTCTGTAAGGGAGTTGTTAAATATCACGAAAAAACCACATCCGAAGATTGACTAAAATAGCTAAGTATAAAAAGTGTGAAGGCATAATATCAACAAAAAGAATCGATCTTTTTCTTTCCGTTTATCTGTTCAAATAAATTTAAAAAAAAATTATTCAGATACACAAGCGTAAAAAACACAAAAAAAATTAATTTCATTAAAATAACATTTTATAGATCCATATAGAGTTTGATAATAAATACACATTTAGCAATATCATGTCAAATAAATACTAAAATATACTTAACAAAAAAAAAATCAAACAAAAATTTTAAAAAGTAAAAATCAAAATCTTTCCTTTTTTGTGAAATTTTCAATTATTATTTTTGTTCCAGCTTAGGATTTTTTTTAACTTTTTTAAAGCTCAATTATGTTCAAAATTATATTATATAATACAACTATATTGTCTCTGAGTGTAACAATCAGAAACAGAAGGGTGCTAGATAATGTAAAATAACTAATTATTTTACAAGAGCAAATAATAAGGAACAAGAGATCTTCATTGGAGTATTGTCAGCTGAACAAAGAAGTGCATCTATGCAGCAGAGCGTAAACGTTGTCTAGTCAATTTGCTGTCGCAACAATACCCCTCTGCACAATGACCTCCTACTACTGCGTCAGGGCTCCTCTAAACTTGTGCGCTTCGCAAATTGCTCTGCTCTTTCCGATTATTATTAACTTGATTTTCTTGTAAGTACGAATGGGAAACTTATTTGAAACTTTTTAAAAATATGTCTTTGATTTAGATACAAGCTACTTTCCATTAGAGACAAATCCGTTGGGCGGTTTAGAGGAAGTTAACGGAGAAACAGACAGACAGCAACTTCAATTTATAATTGTAGAGTAATTCAATTTATAATTTATAATAACAAAAATTAAATTTTGTGTAATTTCAAAGAGAAATGAAAATGAGATAAAAAGGCCACATAATTATTTGCAATTTTAAACCTTTCGAAAGATATTCTCCGAATGAGAGTGGAAATTTTATCTTGAATATATTTTTTATGCCGATAGCGATTTAAACAAAAAAAAAAGTTTCAAAATATTTGAGTTAGTTAACGGTAAAATCGTTTATAGCCGCATCAACTGTAATCTTTTGCTATAAAACACAAGCGCAGCCAATTACTGTTTCCGTTGTTTATGAAAATCGGACACCTTATAACACGTAGTTATCTAATAGGTATTGTAAAACTACTAATATGCTATTTCATCAAAGTGAATGAAATCATATTATATGTCACGTGGTTTTCAATTTTAACGCCATAATTATATAATTTTAAAAATTAAAATAAAAAATTATAGATATTCTATAATTTATAATATAAAAATAATAGGCATAATCTCGTCCAAAATTCCTCAGGGTCTTAAAACAAAAGTGAACGTGGTCTCTAACTATGGGCCTCGTAAGAAAGCTCAACGTCGCTCAATGAGCTATAGAGAGGGCTTCCACTACGAGATTAGAAATGAGGTGATTTGTAGACGAATGAAAGTTATATACCTCGGCGGATTAGTAAGTTGAAGTGACAGTGGGCAGGATACATAGTACTTACGGAGAGCCGACGGAAGCTGGGGCCGAAAGGTTCTCGTGTTGGAGGTCACGGACCGGTAAGCATAGCGTAGTACGTCGACCCACAAGGTGGAGAGACGACCTGATAAGGGCCGCAGGTCGAAGTTGGATCCAGGCTACTCTGATCGGTCAATTTGGAAAATTAGGGGGAGACCTTTGTCCAGCAGTGGATGCCCTTTTTTTTTCGAGGAGAAAATGGGGGATGGCCCGGAGATACCGGAGCAATCCCCAGAACCTTGTGCAGGCACACACAGCTAGCCAGCCATGTGCGCAGTTCCCCTAGAACATTTGAAAACGGGCTTGATATACCCGCCTTCTCCTGCCCAACCGCCTGCGTCTGAGGGAAGCGAGACCGGCCTCTACCTCACGCTCCCTCTCAGCTGTCTCCTTAAGTCACATGACATCTCCGCAGAAGGAGGCAACCGCTTTCCAGGTGGTCACACTCTCAGTCATGGCTCTTACCATGATTTGACCTCCCGGGAGTTGAGGGCGGCACTGGGAACTACAGGCCGAGCATGCTCGGAGTGTGTGCTCGGCCGTGTCGTCAAGGACACTCTACGGCTGAGATGATGATGATCTGTCCTTTAACTCGCAGCCCGTCTATTTGTTAACCGCACGTTTGTTGTTAATCTTGGTTCGTAAGGGATGTCAGAGACCATTTTTTTATCTATTATTCTTATAAATAGATTAAAGAAACGGTCTTATAGTCTCCTATAAAAACATTTCTTTATTTAAGGTACACTTCTTATTATTTATTAGTTTGATGATGAGCAACTATATAAGGTCAATGACAACAGATCTATGCTATGCACAGTTACTTCAAATGAACTACACTGTGACACAATAAAAACAAAACCATTAATTCTAATAGCATAATATGTTAATTTTCTTTCAATAGTGTTTTTCGCTTTTAATATTTTCTCTTTTTCATATTGAATAATAAATCGTGATGATTCAGCAGTGCGAAGGAAAAAGTTTCCTCTAGCCGGATCCGTTTAAGACAAATGTCCCTTTGTAGATAGGGAAATTGTGAGAAGGATGGCGATTTATCTACAAAAATATCCATACAATTTAGCGAGATATGTCGAACTCTCGTCCGTTACTCTTTATACAAATTGAATGAGTCTACCTAAATATATCTATGGAATTTGTTTGACGAACAACTTACGGTTACTTGTGAAGGCCAAACAAAGGCATTTGTGGGACAAAATTGGCCGTTGTTTACGGTTATGACAGAGACTTATATCCGAATAACTACGGAGTTTGTTCGAAGGCAACGGTCTTATGTGTTTTCAAGTTTGCGGGAGTTTTCGAGATAATAGAGATTGTGTGTTAGGTCGATGGGGACATCCATTATTCTTGGGCGGGTGGCGAGGGTGTTACCGCGGCTATTACTTTCAACAAGAATGCTTTCAGTGAAACTTTAATAATATTCTTCTTTTGATTAATGCGGTGGAGGTATGAAGCAGTCGGTGGACTTTTTAATGCTAATTATCGTTGACTGAACACTGATAGCGTTACTAGTGAAGCAGTCTAGAGTCTAAAGAATACCGTTTTATTATAATTTATTTCTAGCAGATATATAACAACAACGATGTCAAGCGTTATATTGCCTTATATATTTCGTAAGGCGTTATATCTTTTATTTTTCAACGCAGATGAAGTCGCGGGCAGTGGCTAGTACGAAATATTTTAGCTTCAAAATTGTATATCAGCAAGATATCTTAATCTTAACTAATATTATAAATGCATAAGTGAGTTCATTTTCTTGTTTTTTTGTTACTCTTTTACGGCTTAACTATTCAACCTATCATTTTACCCAGAAAGACAGTATCGTTGCCGAAGTAGGTATAATTCAGAAATAAAAATAAAAATTTCAACGCCTGACAGAAATATATAAGCAATAGAGATTGAACAAATGTTAATATTTAATGCCTATGCTTAATGCAACTAGTTTTCTAGTTATTATTGGAGGTACCGCCTTAATTTTTCTTAAATTTCAATTTTTCAACCCAAAAAAAATTGAAATTATTGCTAATAAAAATAATATTAGGTATATCATCGTTGTCAAACCAAAATCTACTATGTGCACTTTTTTGTGATTCCAACATTTTGACCTTAGTGAAAGTTCACTGCCTTATCTATTATATAAAAATGAATCCCCATTTCCCTTGGCCACGGCATCACGCGTGAACGGGTTGACCGATTTTAATTCGGTTTTCGCTAATGGAAAGAGATATAAACGGGGAATGTTTTAGGGTATATAAAAATTGCACGCCGGGCGAAGCCGGGGGCGGGTCGCTAATCTATCATATAAAAATACTGCTAAGTGCTTATGAGTTCTATTTGTCAAACTCTAAATATGATATGTGCAGTAGCTATAGAATCTTTTATGTGCAAAATTTACTCCATTATCAAAATAATGAATAAACTATTAAATTTTCACGTTTAAAAGACAAATAATTTACATATTACAACCCTTTTTTTTTTACGAGGAGAAATCCGTTTACGGATACCCTACCGCTTGGCAGGCGATAGGGGTATGTGGGGGTCGCCCAGCACCTGATAATAGCGATACTGGGAATACCCACTAAAACTCCTCGGTGTCCCCTTGCCCTTGAGCGAAGTGGACCGGGTTCTGCCGTGGCAACAGCTCCGATCCAACTTACAACCCTAAGTTTCAAGTAAAATATTTTTTTTTTTCTAAATTTTTTTCTTAATTTTCAAGTAAAATATTTTCATGCAATTTCTTCTGGAAATCTTATTTTGTCATATTTCAAAAAAAAAAAAAATAAATAAAAAAAAAATATGCCTTTGCACATAACAGTTTTTGGTTTGACAACGACGATATGTATAGTATTTTTTATTTATTTTTTTTAAATTTGCAAATTATGACTTCATAATTATTAATTTAGAATTTAAAAAAAACATGTAAGTAGGTATACAGTATGATACAGTATTTTCGTAATACTGTATTAATTTAAAATATTGCATTAATAAAACGATTAAAGTTTATTAAAGAAAATTGTCTCTCGTTCAGAGACTTAAAAAGTATGCGATAGAACGTAGGTAGCGTCGACAACACGTGCAGATTGAAGACACGAGACATGCGAGGACTACTCGGAACTCGCGATCCACTCTCACATTCACCGTGCGGCGACAATGCCCGCCAAATAGAATTTAATATTCATAGAGCCGGCGTACGATTCAGTGAATTCATCGTCCGCACCTTGGACCCGAGTCTCGCATATAAAAGACCTTCCTTGAGCCCCTGGGTGTACTTCAAATAATTCGTCTCGGAAAAGCTGTCGTTCAAATGTAAGGGTTTAGAGAAACGGAGAAAAAAACCCAAGCGTTGTTTCATGCGGGGAAATTGAAAAATGCCATCACTCCGACGGGACCGGCAAAGGTCGACCGTCGAAATAATCCCTTGGCAATTTCGTCTACGCAACAAATGTGTTTGAAGTTTTATTAAAACTAAAATCTGCAAGACGAAAAAGGTAATGTGAAAAGTTTGCGTCGAGTTTCACTTACTTGTATTTCGTGTAGAAATTCTCGCTCATCCAGAAGGACGACGCGACACGCCAACATGCGCGACGAGGGGCACAGACACTCCAACATGGTACCTGTTGAATTATTTTAACAGTTTATAATTTCAAATTATATCGTATTTATGTCAGTTCAAAGTTAATCTTGTTCTATTGTAGCCTTGAACCAAAATATAACATCGACAAAATTTATTTTAAATATCAATTTTAAGCATATAATAAGCTTTACACGAGTATTTACATGCAGATTCTCAAATAATTACTTAATATATAGGTCAAATAATTACAAAAAGTAAAGTAAGCAAGCAAATTCCATTAATTTTAAGTGGTGATTATATCACAAATCCTCAATATACAGAACAATCTATATTTACAACTATATAGAGATACTTTGTAATATTTTTAAAAAGGTAAATTAAAAAATATATAAATTACAAGACATGGTTCCTTCGTAGGGTAGCCAGCACCATAGTAGCGTTACTTCATTGTTTTATTAATTAAATCGAAATTCATGGAGTTATTAATTAAGAAGAGCATCTATGAGGTTTCTTAGCTTATTGTTCCTCATGCTTTAATTAAAATATTATGTTATATTTTAATTATGATGTATAATTCATAAATAATTCATTAATTCAATAAAAATGTCAACAGTTATATCATTTATGTATCGTATAAAATAATATTGTTGCTATTTTTGTTTTATTGTATTATTCATTATTCATTGTACGAGAAGGTTTTTACGTTTTATAAATAATAACACTTCTATTTATAAATCACTTTATTAATCGGTTTATTTTACAGTCAGTAATTTTTTATATTCTTGTCCAAAAAAAGACTGGTCGCATCTGCATCAGTTCCCCAGATACCTTCTATGAGCTCAACGGATCATTCGAAAGACGTACACATATACTCTTCATCACTTTATCTTCCTGTCCGACATCATCACTTTCCTGCCTTTTACATCACCAGATAAGACTACAATCCTACCACCATCCTCACCATCCGAAAGTTTCTTTTTTACTAAATTCTAAACCCTACACTCCATCCAAGTTTAATAAATCATTAATTTTATTGACAACAGTCTTTACAGTAAGTTACAATATTTAAACAATGTTATTGCAGTGATTAAAATTTGTTCCCAAACAAAACGGAGAATAAAATTTGGAAATAAAACATACGTTTATAGTTTTAAATCGACCACAGGTGTTCTAAACAGAAAGATAAACCTGGTGCTATTTACACAAAGCCAAAGGTTGTTTGAAGTCAATTACAGAGTTATTTGCAGTTAGACTCAATACCTAGCAAAATCACCAAAGGGTTCGTCGAAACCAAATATATCCTCGTTAAAAGTTACGCCGAGGGAGAGCGAGCACGGGGCCACGGACCGACAGTCGGTTTTAACAATTTTGTTTTAATTAGTAACAGCGCTCTCTTTAATAGGCGAATTCGATTCTGACGGACTTTTTGCGTTCGCAAACACAATTTTAGTTTTGCATTGTATTAATGAGTAAACAATATTAATTTTAAAGTTATATATTTCATCATCGTCAGCTAACAAACGTCTAGCCAAAAGTAATCCATTGGCAGTCTCTCGAAGTCATCGGTCCAACGAGCAGATGAACGGCTAATGGGGCGTTTCGACATTTCGGTTTTAATGTGGTGTAAAATTTCCTTTTAGCCAATTGCACCCATGCAAAGCCAAGGCAAATCACTAGTTTTCCTAGAGAGTAAGGTAAAAATGCGATGCGTCACGAAACTGCTAACAACTAAACAAATTTGGAACTCAAAGGAACAAACAAAGACGGCAATACGAGCCATTAATCCGAACGATACCGAGAGAGATTAGTGCCCCCGACGATGACCCCACACCCCGCGCTCGCCCTCTCCACACGTGGAAAACATTTTCCCGCCATTGTCTGAGCAGGAAGAAAAAGGAAGAGTCGCGATTGACATGGTGGCTGTGCAACGCTAGCGAAGCACTTAACTGCTCGACACTAAAATGCTTAACGGACCATTTATACACTTTTCTGTAATATGTACTTTTATAATAAAAGACAAGACGATGGGGTAAAGGTCTTGTGATTTAAATTTTTTATTATGCGTCTTAATAAATGCATTAATTTATTTCTTACTTTATTTATTTAAAACTATTAATTAAAAAAAAAACATAATAATTGAAAATAATTTTAAGTAAATAAAATATCAAGTCAATTTGACTTAAGATTTAATTAAAAGTCAAATATAATAAAATATGACATAATAGTGGAAATTTGATATGTCAATAAAAAATATAATATAAGCAATAAGTTAATCAGTCAGTAATTCAAGATTTCTCAATTCAAGATATCAAGATTTGCACAGTGCACATCGAAATTATCTGTTGGTCATGAAGGAACAAGAAAACTAAACGTCATCTCTGGTAAACAGTTACCCATGGTAATTTTGTATAAAATTTTTCACTAAAAAAGACATCACGGTCCCGTTATAGACATTCATGGACTATATCTCTAGAAAAAAATTTGCTTGGTTCTTACAAAATTTAATAGCACAAGCTAAAAATTTATAATTTTTCCATAGACAAGTGCGATGACGGTCCACTTGATGGCAAGTGGCAAACTATTAACACAAGCAATGTGACATGGATAAATAGATAAAAGATAAAGTATAAGGAATAGCACAGACATCCCTTATTCACTCACCAAAACACAATAGGGCAGACATTCCTCTTTCACCATGTCTTCTGTAATAGAGTGGTTACTATCACCAGTCAGTTTACAGTTTATGTCGCAGTGTACCCCACCCTGCCACTACCTACTTAAATGTGACAGAGATAACTACATACTGCAATTCTAAATCTGGCAAGTGGCAACCCATCTAGAGGTGAAAAAGACAAAGAAAATATAATACAACCGCTTTTCTTGTCTTGCCTCTTAATTAAATTTCTTATTTAGCAGAATAAGCCGAAGACTAGATTTTCCGTACTATTTAATTGCATACTAAGTATCTGTCTCTTTCATTTCCCTAATAAATCGCACAGGTTTTGTTACAGTAAAGTGAAAGAGAGTGAGATAGTTACATTTGCCGAGTTACAATTTAGTTTTCAAACAAAAATACTCGGGATTTTCGGAACTCATAAAAAATACGTAAGTATATTAAGTAGGAATTATTGATTGATTTTGTAATAATTATTTATTTGGCGAATAGTTAATTCAGGACTCGTTCATAGTTGCTTGCATTTCTTCATAAATACAAAGAAAAATATTGGATTTTTTATGCAAATAACAAAAATAATGGTTTTAATTTCGATTTTTCTAGTTTGTGGGATTTTTTGTAACATTATCATTGTTAGCTATCAATAATAGGTAAGTTTCTTTATAGTATTAGCTAAACTTTTCGCTACTGTTACATATTTATAATAATATATCCATTAGTGTATTTAATTTTTGAATTTTTAACTTTTCAAAAGGAATAATTATTTCGTTACTTCATTATTAACTTATTTATAAATTTTCTCCTTATCCAAAACACATAAGTTGCTTAACAACTAGTAGTTTGGTTAACAATGTTAATAATCTCATTTTTAATTTCATAATTTTATAACAAATAACAAAGTTGTTCCTAATTAACTGTGTCGTGTTTATTTAATAATCTTAACGGTTTATTTTGTTTTAGAAAGTTGTCGGCAGCGATTTATCGATACGAGCGCAACTAAGAATTTCCCAACACTTCGCTAAAACGCAACCGCGCAATCTTCGCCTTGTGATTTTTCCTCTTTTCCTTTTGTTAAAAATTATGCACATAACGCACCAACTTGTGTAGCTTATTCCTTCTGCGTAGCAACCATGAAAAGTACCCAATAATATCGTATTGCTACAATAATACACTTCTCATGCATACCTTTTCTATCGCCTAATCGTTCGACTACATGTGACAGTACATAATTATCTTTAAATACTTTTAACGTTAGATATTTTTATGATAATTTCTTATACAGATTTTTTCAGAAGACTTTTTATAGAGAAATCTGCAGAATGGTTTAGAATGGTCCGTTTATAATGTTATTATAGGTAAATCGATCTATATGTTATGTAGTAAATTTATAGTTAATACGATAACGGATAGGGACTCTGGCATCACAGAAGACCGTGTGCTACTGAAAGACCGGTCTTCTGTATGGGACAGCGTATGACAGCGAAGTGCATTGTGCCTTGTCACTGCTCCATACTATAAAGGAACATGCCAGGGATACTGAAAAGACATCATTTAAATATAAAAATTCAACGACATCATTTAAATATAAAGAGCAATACATATTGAATAAATATTTTAACACATAAGAAAAAGGGCGCAGACGTAAGTCGTGGGCAAAAGCTAGTTTTGTGCATAATATCTTTAAGCTTAATTTAAGTCATTTGGTGTTAAGTGTGTAAAAATCTATTCTATAATTTTGAAATTTTCGATTTTGTTTATGAATTGTTATTAGCTAGTTTTTCTTGTAATTGGTGGTTGGGGTGGCTTACAGGAACGCTGTAGTTAAAGTTGAAATTCTTCCATCATACCTCTGGGATTCAATTATCTAAATCAATAAAACACTATGTCGTTTTCATAATGTATGTGCACATATATTCTCTTCAATCCTAATCCTTTACAACATTATCTATAAATAAATTAAAAACTATTGAACATTATTTCTATTTTTTGGTCTCAATCCCTCAACTCATTTTTTTCTACTCTGACATATTCTATATTTTTGAAAACATTCTACTTTCGATATATTTTTTTTTCAATGTTAGAAAATCAAACCTATTTAAATACAGCCAGTATTTAAGTTCAAATTCATCAACAGTTTTTGCCTGTAACTTCATCCGCGGACTTTTAAGTATATATTTAAAAAAAACTATGTGTTATAGTAACAATTTCCGTTACAAACTTTTGTAATATAAGTGTGAAACTCTTTTACGAATTTTATTATATTTATAGCATTTAACCTACAGTAAACTATACCTACATCATTAATACAATACGACGAACTGGGTTCGTCTCTTTAATCATTCCCATACCCGATTATTGTCATGCGACGGCCCATTTTGTGTCATTACGAAAATAAAAAAGAACATACCGGGTTATATTCTAGGAAGCGTACTTTTATTCAGTCGTTTGGTGTTCGTAGAAACGCTTTCTGATGACAATTAACATGTTGTTAGCGGTTGCACTACCGGTTAAATTTTACGCGGTTTGCGGTCTAAACCTGTCTCGGGAACCTCAAATTGGTTTAATATTATTATTATTATAGTTGTGGCATATTTTCAATCTAAAACTTAAGTGGCAGGACGAAGCCTAAAATGTTCCATGTGCTTTTATTACTATTGGTAATGTTGAAACTTTTCCCACAATAGAAGATTTGAGTTCCAACCTCTTGAGAGTTTATTTCAAATATAACAATACAAGTCAACGAAGATTATAAATAACAATGTCTATGTTAGGCACTACAAGTGATCTTGATACTTTTTAATATTCTCCTAGGTCTTTCTAGAGAACTGGGTTTGGAAGAGTATTGCCACTGACGCACTGTGCAAAACGGGCGCCACTGAGACGTCAAATGCGGAGACAACCCGCTCTAAACTATAAATAACTAATGTAATAAAATAAGTCTCTTACGTCGAAAAGCTGAAATTCACGCCATTCTCTTTAAAAAAAAAAACATTAAAGTCTTTTGTTTCAGAAACCTAAGTTAGCCTCGAAATGTAATTATATGTTACTAGTGACTAACACACAGATGCCATTTTTTACACAAACCTTTCTCGTTTATCTCTCTTTCTATTAGTGAAAACCGTATCAAAATCTGTTAGAAGGTTAAGAAGAAGTTAGCAAAGAAATAGAATAGAAATAGATTTAAAAAGAAACTTTAAAAAAAGTCCAAATGCCCTAAATATTAAAGTGAATTTCCATTAAGCTTTCACGCCTTAACCACCCAATCGATCATCAGGAAATTTTACATATATACACCTTGTAAGTGTATATATGTAAAATTTTACATATATATGTACACTTACGACATATATCCAGAAAAGGACATCGGATATCTTTAATCCAGAAAAAGTAACTACTGTTACCGAGGCATCTAAAAATTAAAATAAAAAAAATCAACACCTGACAAAAACGTATGAGCAATAAAGATTTAATAAATATTTTAACACCTAAGAAAAAAGGGTGCGAACGGGAGAAGTTAAGTAAAATATACTTCAATTATTACTCGCTAGTAAGAAATATCTCACTAGTTCCATAGCCTCTATTGAACGATATCCATTCTGGTTTCTTCATTGTACAACATAATAAATTTATTATTAAATAGTTATAATAAACGAAACGTGCACAGAGTGATATAATAATAATATGGCATTAAAAAAAGAATGTGACGTGTTATGTTTACAATTAGATAGACGAAGTGTAGGTGCGAGCGGACGCCACTGCATGCCGACACGCGACCGTCTCCCGCATACTGATGGGGTGCCGAGTCCCCTATTCATACGAACTCCTCGATTTAATGCCTTTTCTAAACATATTTCACTTGGCATTGGCTGTATTTGTTATAACATTTAGAATTATAATGTTTGTGTGTCAGGCTTGCAAAGCGGTAATAGTATAGTGGGGGCAAAAGCTCGACTGAAGACGTGGCGGTCATAAATTCGTATCCTGTTCGGTCTTGCACCTAATGAGTCTTTTGCATGTCATGTGTTTCTACCTACACACTTTTTGGTCTTTTTGGTCTACTATTGTTGGAAGCCACAAATGAAGACAGGATTTGGAAGAAAATACCAAGAAAAATAGGGAAACTATATTATAATGATTACAATATTCAAAAACTCACATTTTTATATTCTGCGTGTGTTTTTTGATTTTTAATACCTTGGGTTACATTGTTATAAATTTGGTAGGGATCTAATATAATATATGATTATGGGATATAGAGTGTACCTACATAAAAGCTGATACATAAGCTCTAAAGAAATGTGTTAAGAACTGAAGAAGTTTGTTGTATGACGTCATAAGTAATCAATGTTAGTTTTATATTAATTTTTAATTTTTGCTATTTATTTATATTTATCATTTATTTTTATTTAAGTATTTAATATTTATTTCGTTATCGCTCCGAAAATAAGAAAATTTAATTTATAATACTGTACATTAAATATTTTTTCAAAAAAATAATTTGTACAACAAAAAAATAGTTTTGGAATTATTATTTGTTTGTCTGTTTGTGTGTGCGTTTGTGCACGCTAATCTCAGAAACGGCTTAACCGATTTGAATGTGGTTTTTAACTGATGTATTGTAGCAAGGTTCCCGTTGTTTCATTCGAATCGGTTTACAAACAAAAAAGTTACGCGCCATACCGCATACGAAGTTGCGGGCTCAGCTAGTTATAAAATAACTTGACAGTAAATTGTTAAATTAGAATTAAGATTATTTGTAAAGGTTTTGTATGCCAGTAATGGCAGGTCATATAGATCTAATACTATCTAGATCAAATAGAAATACTATCTATCACCTATTATATATACATATGTGATCAACAAATAAAAATTATTATTATTTTTATTAGGTACTTAAATGGCTATAAATACGACAGAACTCTTTTTATTTTTACGTCAAATAACTTGCAAAATTACTTTCAGAGCATGTTGCGAGAATGTAGGTGGCACTTTAATTATAAATAACTAATTAGTTTTATGACGTAGGACTCTACTAAACATTAATTTATAAATTTGTTGTAGGTACAGCTTGTTCGTTTGACCAACGAGACGTGAATATATCGTCGAATTCACAGCACGCATGAATTACGCTTTATGGAGCTCCTGCTAAATGATGTCCAACCATACTGCGATTTCCAAATTTCAACTAGCTAACATCAATCATTATTTTAATTACTACCGCCTGTAGTACATGTATTAATCGGTAAATACTGAAATTTGTATGTAAAAAAGTTTAAATTTTTTATCATATTATCTTATCTTATCTTATCTTAGTGGCTATTTCTGTCTGCTAGAGTACCAGTATTACTTCGTCCATTGCTGAAATATTGTGATCGCCACGTGAACTAAAGCTCTCTACCTATACCTACCACGTTAAGGAACTGTAGTACTTTTTTGATAGAGGCATTCTTCACATCTTCACAAGCCATTGTGTGACTTCCTAGGATGTGACTGCGCTTGTGCATCAGGGGGCCACATTCGCACAGGATATGCATTGGTGTTTCTTCTGCCTCATGGCAGAAGCGACACTCTCCCGTACTAGTGAGCCCCATTACTTTTAGGTGCCTATTGAGGCGGCAGTGCCCCGTTAGTGCCCTAGATAGCATACACAAATTGCTCCTACTAAGCGACATAGCCTGATTTGTCACGTTTCGACTATAGGCTTTAATAAGCGCTTTGGAATGGTTCAACCCTGGCAAGTTAATCCAGCGTTGGTAAGATTTAATAAAGCACTGGTTCCATATGGTCCAGCGAGCTAGGCTATTTGGTAGTCCGCACATAGGTTCAGGACCTATTAGCCTACCTTTTGCGCCTACACGAGCCAATTCGTCGGCAATTTCATTGCCTTCGATCCCCATATGGCCGGGTACCCATCTTAGGACCACTTTGTTCTTGCGCCCTAAGGTATTTAAGTAGTCTACACAGTTTCGCACAAGCTTTGAGACTGTAGAGTCTGAGTCTAGTGTTTGAAGTGCAGCCTGACTATCTGAATGAATGTAAATTACACGTTTGACGTAGTTTCTTTGCAGGTTGATTTCCGCGCATTCTAGGATGGCGAAGACCTCTGCTTGGAAGATGCTGGCGTACTGTCCCAAGTTTACACTGGTCCTGTATTCCTGGTCACCGCCATACACTCCACAGCCTACGTCAGGTCCTGATTTGGACCTGATTTTTTGTCATATTACAATTTTAATGTAAAACTAACAAGTTCAGTTTACACTAATGACTCGTCTCGGCACTTTAATTCTTAATAATGTCGCGTGAGCTCTCGAAAATAGGTGTTCACAAAATATTTTATCATTTTTTCACTAAAATTTGTATATTTTCTATGCAATCTAGAATGTTTAGCAGTTTACAGCAGTTCAATATACATTGGACGTTAAACAAAATTTCCTTCGACAACAACGAGGACATTATTTAAGGCAAATTAAAGATGACCTCTAAGTATCCCTTTCTCCGATTATACTTATATAATTTGTAATTAAATTACATTAAATGTCGTTTCTTTCCCTTGCAGGTAATTTTTTGTTAGTTTTGTTACTGGATATTTTATTATTTATGTAAATATATAATTCAGATGTATTAAAATAATAGAAATTAACAAAATAAAATCTTTCCTTGCAGAGAAACTCAATTGTGTTTAATTAATTGCGTCGTTGTCCATATCACAATAAAAATATTATTATATGTATAGAAATAGAGAAGTAATAGATGTGCCCAAGAAGCTGTACTAATTGAAGTTTAGTATTATACAAAATTTATTCATATATAAATCGCAGCTTTGCAGCGAGCTGTCTACTGCGGTTTCCGCATATCCCAATGGGAACGCGTTAAATGAAATTAAATAAAAGTTTTCCATATTGCGGAGTCTCAACTTTAGAGATGGGTTGATGCAATTTATTTGATAAACTGTTTTTTTTTTTAAATGGAATTATATATCTTTGAAAGTAAACTTCTATTCATTGCATATCTATTTAAATCTTTATGAATATTCTCATTTCACGACCACAATAAAGAAATGGCTTCATCATATCACTTGCGTTTGGTCCACTGACCGGTAAGGGTCCACTGACCCCTGGACAGTGGACCCTTACCGGTCAAGGGGTCGTAAATGCTTTCTATTACACTAATATTATAAAAGCAAAAGTTTGTGAGGATAGTTGGATTTTTTTATGTTAAGTTATCGGCATACAGACTGATGGTTCATTTGGTGGTAGGTGGCTACCGTTGCCAAGAAACTCCATAGGTGCTGCAAGTGCGCTGCCAACTAAAGTAGGATTAACATAATGGATTGAGAAGGGTTAGAAAAATTGTCTCCCTAACCCTTCCCATGTATGTTTGTTATTCTTTTACGTATAAACTACTGAACGAATATGGATGAAATTTGGCACACAGATAGTTTATTATTTGGATAACATAATCTTGATTTCTCGGGGATCGTTTAAAAATCTGCGCCACCATCGTCACAGCGATAAAGATGTCAAGAGTTATTTAGGTATTATATTTTTCATTTCAATTCGCAGGTACCAGCACCGTTGATAAATTCGCAGGCTTTGAATTTATCATCGGTGATAGCCCAGAGTGGTTTGTAGTGTCGGCTGCCAAAGCAGCAGACTCAGGTTTGTATCACAATAGTGGTGTCGCAGTCATGTCTACACTTCTGAGTGCTTGGTGTACTAAGAGTAGGTACTGCCAATCCCCAGCGGGTTTATAGTCTGCTATAGACCATTCCATCAACATATACTTTGCAATAAGCATTGCAATAAGCACTAAGTCTGTAAAATTTCTAGATTAATTAGATATCTGATTATATCTTGTGAGTGCAAAAATAAAAATAACTACTGGATAATTCTAGAACTATATCATTTTATATTTTATAAATTATTATTTATTAATTAAACTATAAATTTTATTATTATTGATCAGCTTTACTCGACTTCCCCTCCAAAAGCCAAATGAGGGGAGACGGTGTTACCCCCGACAGAAGCATATTCAGTCGGGGTTCAAGACAGAAACCGACCGTATCGAGCAGCACCGCCTTCTGCATCTGGGCCGAGAGAGAACCGCCACGGAACCCCAACCCCAACCCAGGTCGCTATTAGATCAACTCATCATTATTGTTATTATTATTTTAATAATTTCACATATTTATAACGGCTTTGATTTTGAAGTGTTTGTAATATATAAAATGTCCATTAATTCAGATATTTTATTTACTTACAAGAAACGATATCGTGTAATAAAAATATCTACTAATAGAGTATTATTGCAACACGCTAAAAAAATAAGTAAATAAAAAATAAATAGGTACTCATGTAATTATGTAATTTGGCAAGCGTATAAGATCAACTTCCGCTTCCAAGAAAATACGTAAGTAATGTCTAATGAAATCATATAAGATATTATTTACAAATGACATATCAAATATGTACCTACAGGTAAAATTTGATATTTAGGTCAGCTATATGTCTACTATTGAAATGCGAGGCGACGACGCAATAACTAATGAGCGCGTTTGTTCGTGTGGAATGTGTCAAACGACAGAAGGTACTTAGGGGGCTTTAAAATAAATTCCTGGGTACGCAACGGCTTCAAACATTTCACTGGCTGTGACGCTTTATATTTGCGACAGTGTTTTATTTTCATTTTATTGAACTGTCTGTCTGCTTGTTCCACGCGTTCTATTTTTAGTCTTACCCGAAAAAAGTACTGTTCCCGAGGGATCATCTAACGCTTGGCAAAGATATAATTGCAATATGTTAGCCGTTACATTGTTCATATATTTATTTTCAGGCGTTATTTTTTTATTTTTCAACGCGGGCGAAGCCGCGGGCACCAGCTAGTATTACATAACTACAAAAATTGAATGCACTTGTTGTAAATCTTTTATTAATATCGGGTTGGTACTTATTCTGTTATTGTTTATAAATCATATTATTTTTAGAATTTCCCGTAACATTTTCTGATTGGAAAAGAAAGGCGCGAACAAGCTTGCTCACTTTATGTTAATTGGCTATCGTCGCCTAGAAACACAAGAAACGCCACCAGGATGGATACAAGTGCGCTCGCTACCAACACTCATAGGATAACAGTAAGTTGGGCGGCCCTTCTGGCGGCAGTAACCACCCTTTTACAGAAGACCACCGTGTAATAATTGCACGTGTGCTGTTGTGTTTCGGTGAGTGAGTAAGGGATGCCAGACCCATTTCCCTATCCCCTCTTAACCCCTTATCCTTAATCCTACTGTAGTCGGTAACGCACTTGCAGCACTTGTGGCGTTGCTTGTGTTATAGACGACGGTAGCCACCTACCATCAAGTGGGTTGCCGATCTTAACATAAAAAATAATAATAAGGAAACATGAAATCAAAACAGAACTAACTTCACCTAGCGTCACCTTATTTTGAAATATCTTGAGTTGGTCTTCAGTAAAAATGTGGTTACTGTCGTCAGATTTTTTTATGATAAGGTCGGTAGACAAGCCGACAGTCCAGTTGATGATAGGTGATTAAGGATAAGAGATTGCGAAGGGTTAAGAAAATGGGCTTTGGCATCTCTTACTCACTCATCGAAACAGCGCCAAACTAAGAAAGAAATGAACTCCTGGAAAAACGTATTTCAATTCGAAATTCCTTCTATTCTGGGATCCGTTCTCGTATAAATAATATAATGCTACAAAGATACTATGGAGAATATATACAAAATGACTATTACAGTTTTATGGGGCTATAATTCGCACACCATGGTTTAAGTGTCGTACACACGCACACACGCAAAATAAAGGTGTAGCGCAGAATTGATCATGGAGGCTATATCTCGACCGGGCGGATGTCGTAAAATTTACGCAATATAGGCCACGTTAAGTAGTTTTTCTCACTTAAGTACTTTAGGTTCTCACTTTTACAGAATCGATATGAAATCAGAAAGCTGTCGCGTAAAGTAATAACGAAATTACTACTTACTAAGTGACGCGCGAAAGTTTAATACTTCCTTTGAAATCTTAACTTCCACATTGACACATTTTACATTTATTCACAGGAAAAAATTATTTGGAATTAAAAACAACCATTTTATTCACTCTTCGTGAATAGTTTTTTAAGATAGAAGTTATATTTAATGTGTAACGTAAAATTTTTAAATATCTACTATTCTACTGGTGGAGAATGTTTGTTAAGATGTTTATATCTTAATCACGTTCAAACTATTGAACGGATTTAGGTAAAACTTGGGAGAAAGATAGATCTCATTTAGGATTACTTACACAAATATTACGTTAATATTCCATTTTAAGGAATGCTACGTGTCAATCTCGTATAAGATTATATTTTGAATCTAAATGTCATTCTTATATCTATCTAGGTATTTTCTATATACAAAAGAAAGTCGTGTTAGTTTCACCATTTATAGCTCGAGAACGCCTGGACCGATTTTTATGATCTTCGATTTGTTGAATTTGTCTCCGCCCCGAATAGCAGAATAACTATTAAAACATCTGAAATATTGAGACAATACGAAGTTCGCCGGGTCAGCTAGTATATCATAAATTGTATTGTAAATTAACGAGTTGATCTTTTAAGAAAATATATAAAGAAAATATAGAAAACTAGCATACCGCCCCCAGAGCTTCACGCTGTATCCAATTTTTCCATTATTCTCTTCATGAGAACTTTCTTCATACTTCAAGGAATATTTAAAAAATAATAAAAAATATAAATAAAGACGAATCAATTGTCGACTTTTGCACTTAGCAACACATTTAGCGATTCGTTTTTATTTATATGTATAGATCAATTCCTTAATCATTGTGCTATAATTTTTAGAATATGGTGCACTTTGTGTCTATTTAGGGTTTTTTTTTATCTTATTTAATAATCAAAAGATAAAAAACCACTAATTATTATTACTTATTCATATCCAATAAAAAAACCATTTGTGGTCTCTAAACACATACACTAGTCACTTACGTCGTATTCTCAAAAACAAATAATGATTACCAGAAAACAAAGCAAATATAATTTGTAATTGAGCCTTCAATTATCGCCAAACGTTGACGATAATTGACTGTCATCAATATCACGACTAAAATTTTTACATTTATATTGGACTAGCGACTTGGGCCCGGCTTCGGACGGTTACAATTTTTTTTGACGAGCCCGTTGGATGAGTGGTTAGGGTGCTTGCCTTAACATTCTGTTCTAGGATTCCCGGGTTCGATTCCCGGCAGGGTCAACTTTGAAAAATCAACTTTTCAAATTTGGCTCTGGTCTGGATTTGGAAAGTAGTGGCAGGGCACACTGTGTTTCGCAGTCATTTGGACAGCCCGTCTGGCGGCAGTAACCACCCCCTTACAGAAGACCACCGTGAAATAACAGTACGTGTGCTGTTGTGTTTCGGTGAGTGAGTAAGGGATGCCAGAGCCCATTTCCCTATCCACTCCTAATCCCTTATCCTTAATCCTACTGCAGTCGGCAGCGCACTTGCAGCAGCTTAGGCGTTGCTTGTGTTATAGGCGACGGTAGCCACCTACCATCAAGTGGACCGTCAGCCTGTTTGCCGACCTTAACATTAAAAAAAAATGCACAAACCTTCCTCATTAATCGCTATTTCTATTAATGAAAACCGTATCAAAAAACCGTTGGATGGTTTAGTAAAAGTTAGCGGAGAAATAGACAGAAGCCGACAGCGAATTTATTTTATAACTAGCTGATGCCCGCGACTTCATACGTGTTGAAAACTGTATAATACAGTAATATAACTCCTAAAACCTTTATCGCTGAGACGACAGTGGCGCTGCCACTGTGGCGCCGAATTTTTAAAATTTTTAGACGATCCATCGGGAACCTAACATTTTTCCGGGATAATAATTATCTTATAAGTTAATCCAGGTAATAAACTATCTGTATGCCTTTCATCTAAATTTTATTCAAATACATTCAGTAGTGTTATGCGATTTTTTTTACGTGTCAGAGTAACAAACATACATACATACAACCAGACATCCATCCATCCTCATCTCTTAACTTTCCAGAATCTAAAAAATTCAAAATTGTTTTTCGAAAGCCAAGCCATTGATAAATTTTAATAAATACTTAATGTTATAATTTATTTAGTAATCTTTTACACGTGTCTGTGGCCTAGGTCTTGGTGTGAAGCGGTTAAACTTTAGTGCTTCAATTTCTCCATCAACAATGCTATTAATTAGTCTTCAAAATATTATCATATTCTAATCACTTTGTTGAATAATAATAATTTATTTTAGCCACAATAACAATTATACAAACAGTGAAAATAAAATTAAAATAAAAACTAAAATTACCTAATCTAAAAAGTGTTTGTTGAATTACGTCAAGAACATAAAAGTGTTTGTAAAAAATCTTGGTTTAATATTGCATTTTTGAAATGAAACACATAAAAAAATGACATACATTTCCGGGTATCCACAATATTTAAATCTTATTGAATAAAACTTGTAAAATTCTTACAGCTTAGAAAAAAGCATACTTATCCAAATTGAATCATCAATAGAACGGGATCGATTGCATTTGTGAATGTATAGGAATAATTTTCACTTGTTTTAACAGAAGCTATATTTTTGAAACATTAGAAGTCCTACAAACTAGGTGACATAAAAAACTAAAAAATAAGAAAGGAAACTATTTGTACTCTGAACATGAGAAAAATGTGACCCTAATAACAGACACTAGATTTTTCCATGCTACAATCAGATAATCACTCTTGTCTGTTCATAGGATACAACGTTGATAATAACGTTGTCAGTTCTAGAACAAGTGACTTGAGAAAAGTAGGGCCTATTAATAAGTCGTGTACCATCATGAAAAGAATAGCATAGGAAAAATGATTCGATTGTTCAGAGTGGGAACAGAAATTTTTCTTGATCGGTTCTTAGCGTCGTGTCAGTAGGTTTATTATGCACTCTTAATAACGTTAAAAACGGGAAGAGGGTTCCGTACGATGTTACCTATCATGTTTTTTTAAGTCTATGCACAATATTGAGTGATTTACCACGTTATTTTAATATCATGGACTTCTTATAGGTTTTCCTATAATCTATAAGTAGAAAACTAATTTTTGTATTTATTTTTTTAAATTTTAGGTGTAGTAGTTTCGGAGATAAGGGGGAGTGGTCAATTTTCGTCTATTTTCTTGAATAACTTTGAAACTATTTATTTTAAAATTACAAAAAAAATCATTTAAGATCTTCACAACAAGACCTACCATTTGATATGTCACACGATGCAGTTTTCAAATTATTTTTTTTAATTTTCCACCTTCCCCCCAAAAATGACCTTCCATATATACAGATTTCATCTATTTACGTCACACCGTTTGGGTCACAAAAATTGATATGTGTACCAAATTTCAACTTAATCGGTCTAGTAGATTCGGAGATAATTGACTGTTACGGACGGACAGACGGACACACGAGTGATCCTATAAGGGTTCCGTTTTTTATTCGCACGTACGGAACCCTAAAAAGGCATATATTTTTGTCAATTCGTTTAGAAATTAGAGTGGACACTTTTATTTAGATATTCTAACTTGCTAACAAATATTATAAATGTTGAAGTGCGTTTGTTTGTTTATTACGCTTTCGTGCTTAAAAACAACTCAATCAATCATCATGAAATTTTGTATACACGTTATCAGGGATACAGAAAATAACATTCAACCAGAAAAAAAGTACTGTTCCCTAGGGATCAGTTAAAATTTAACTCTTAACAAAAATACGAGTATATGACCAATAAAGATTAAATAAATATTTTGACACGTAAGAACAAGGGTCGCGGACGAAGTCGCAAACAAAAGCTAGTAGATGTATACATACTACATATTTATATGAGGTAGTCTTTTAATGTAATTCTTTATATATTTTTATCATTTTATGTAGGTACTAAACACGGACACATAATTTTCTTTACAAAAGTAATTTTACAACCAGATAATATAAGAAAACATATTTTATAAACTACCTGAGCAAGCAATTTCGTACGCGTGGTAATCGATATAGAGCGTAACTTTTTTGTTTGTAAACCGATTGGAATGAAACAAACACTAAATGTTACGGGAAGCTTGCTACAATACATCAGTGAAAACCTCATTCAAAGATTAGCGTGCACAAACGCACAGACAAACAGACAAAAATTTTACAAAAAAAAAAAACTATTTCATTGACCTCGGTAACATACTCGTAAGTACAACGTGTACAAATTGTTTTTTGAATTAATATTTAATGTACAGACACGACTCGTTTATGATTTTATTATATGTATAGAATAGATATGATTTTCAATTGAACTTACACGTTAATTTTACACTGAAATTAAGATATAATCATGACATAATACTCGAAGGACATCGAATGCAGTTGATACGTTATTTCATAGATTACAGTTCGATTATTACTTTGTGAATAACTGATGAAATAATAATATGTACTTTAATTATATTTGGCAACAATTGTAAGTATGCATTATTACATGTATACAATATTGAATGTCTTGTTGTATGTTTTACATCTTTGAAACAAAGTTAACATACGACTTGGATACTAGAGACTGGTTGGAATCCAGCCAAAAGTGGAGTTGCGTATTGCTTGCGAATGACATATCGTCGACATACTTGCTACTTCGAGAAAAACGAAGTGTTTTTGTTATGTTAACATGAAATACCTTTTAGGAATTTGTCAAGTGGAAAGTTTATTTGCAAAGACGTAGTAAGTAAAAATCTGTGTCTGAATGGAAAATAAGATATCTATAAAATCATTGAAATCTGATATTCGTGATGTTTCAAGATTCATTGATGATTCAAAGATATTTTTTTTTTATGTTAAAATCGGCAGATAGGCTGACGGTCCACTTGACGGTGGGTGACTACCGTCGCCTAAAAGACAAACAAAGCCAAAGCTACTGCAAGTGCGCTACCGACTACAGTAGGATTAATGATAAAGGATTAGGAGGGGATAGGGAATAAGGGGGTGGTTACTGCCGCCAGATGGGCTGCCCAAATGACAGCGAAACGCACTATGCTCTGCCACTACTGCCAATGCCATTGCATCGATTGTATTTCAATATCGTTGTTTATTTGCAATTTCACAGATCGAAAGGTAAGTTTCCAATTTGAATAAATCGCATTCCGACAAGGTGCTTTCTACAGCCAAATAAGTTTTATCGTCACCCATTACACTCTACAAATGAGACTTTAAAACGTTAAATTAACTAACGTTAATCAGCTTATAACATTGTTAAAATGACAAAAAATGCTTTGTATATTTGTCGTTTTCCTTGTAAATTATTTTCTTGTTTGCTTCATATTTTAAAACGACAATTCAGATAATCTGATAGTTTAAAATCTGAACTAGGAACAAGGAAATAATAGGCATACCTAATTATTTTATTAAAAAATATATAAGTAATCTAAAAGTATTAAAAACGGACTTTATTTTACCAGCCTCATCGAATTACTTTAAATCGAAATTTGAGTCATCGGGTAAAAATGCGGGAGGCTTGAAACAACTTTAATCAGTTCCTGCAGATTATCCTCTACGGTGTTTTCAACCGCTTCAAAGAAGTTAAAGGTTGCTATTCAAAAATTAGTAGGTAGGTACGTTTATTATCGTGTGTAATTTGTTGCCTCTCAAATTATGGCAGGTAGCCCGCGGCAGACTCGCTCTCCGCTGCCACACTCGGAGGATGTGAGACAACGCAGCCAAGATTGTTTTATAAACTACAATACAAAGATGAAACAGTAGAATAACTATTTCGCTCTACTGTGTCCAATACTAAAATAAACGACTTCAATATTATAAAGAGGAGATATTCATAGAGTAATGTAAATCATATATTATGAAGACGCTTTTTTATATTAAACGGTCAAATAAGAAACAAAACATTTATACCAACAAATGTAGGTATATCCCGGACAACTACTTAGGTTCTAATTCTATAATTTTCTCAATGCTATTAGTGCGTCAGGAACAATAACACATTTAAGGCGACGCAGCGATAAACAATTAATACGGCTCTGATTGCATACGAAAACGAGAGCGCGCTTGCTTACTTATGTCGTATGCCACAAAAAAATTTTTATAAAAAAAAACTATAGTGTATTTTAAGAAATCCAACTGTAAAATGAAAGTGTATGTTTATACTAATGTACATAGAAAATTTAGAGGTGTAAATTGGTCCATTTGCCTTGCAATATGTAAATCTATGTTTTAAAAGAGGTTTCTTTGAAATTTTTTTCTCTGTTATAAAATTTTATCAATCGTGTAATCGAACTGACAAAATGAAGTCAGTAACAGAACATGAAGAAACAGATTACCAAACATCACTTTCATATGTTTTGTCATTACTGAGAAATATATAACCCCCTGCCACCAAAATTTCCAATGCTCGCCTTAAGGCTCCTCAAAATCTCTTTTAAAACACAGATTTACATTTTAAAGGCAAACAGGACGAATTTATACCTCCAAATTTTCTGTGTACATTAGTATAAACATACACTTTAATTTTACAGTTGTATTTCTTAAAATACATTATAGTTTTTTTAATAAAAATCGTTTTGTCGCATACGACCTTAAGGCATAAGCAAGCGCGCTCTCATTTTCAATGCAATCAATGCCGTATTGTTTTGTTTATCGTTGCGTCACCTTAAAACTGGGATATTGATTGATTCTGGTGGTATCAAACTCTACAGATGGGTGCTCGTGTTTAAATATGTAAATAATTGGTTAAATATTGCTTAGCTAGACGTGTAGTTCTCTTTCTATATATTATTTATCTTGTGACGAACGGAGCGGCGGTCTCGAAGTCTTAGCTCTGTGCACCTCCGGCCACGCCCATAACTTAACATTTTTCAACAGCCTGGGAATTAATACTAGTTCGTTATTATGGGGTACGATAATTACAATGTCATTATCTCTGTCATTATTTTCAAACTGTGAGCTAAACCAATTCTATTGTTCATTATTTGTAAGGTCGATGACATGAGATACACGGCAAATACATTCCTACATATAATTCCGAGACCTTTTATAGATAGAAAATGTTAACAATTTTAGTATTTTTTTTTAGTATTCCGACTTCACTGTCAAGTTCTATCTAAGAATAAGTTTTAAAAACTTTATTGAATATTAATAATTATTTTTATTATTATATACCGTCTAGTTATCTTTATATAGTAATGTATGAAATGGGCCTATTATATATTTGTTTTACAGAAGTATCCCCCAATCGAATAAGTACAACATACAAGGTAGTTTGTTTTTTTTTAGTTTTTTTTGAACTCGGCCACGTTTCGCTGCGGCCCATAAGGCGATGGAGTGCGTGTGGGGCGCGCGGTACTGGACTCTGCATATATATAATACTATTGATCGTAGCGTAATGTTATATAGCCTATAGCCTTCCTCGATAAATGGACTATTCAAAACAAAAAGAATTTTTCAATTCGTACCAGTAGTTCCTGAGATTAGCGCGTTCAAACAAACAAATTCTTCAGCTTTATACAATTAGTAAGTATAAATTAGCAAAGAGATTGCTTAAGAAAAAGCAGATTTGTGAATATTGGTATAGAAGCTACTTAAACTGATTTAATTAGTATCTTAACCAATCTTATAAAATAGCATTTTATCTTAGACCAATTGTTGCACCCGACTTCGTTCGTGTCTCTTTATAAAATATTATTCGTGGAAAACGGCAATTTTGTATGGAGGGGAGGTAAAGGGCGGAGATGGGGGGAGAGTGAGTAGCCTATGTTACACGTAATGTAGCTTTCTATAGGTGAAAGTATTTTCAAAGTCGGTCTAGTAGTCTTTGAGTTTATTTATACAAACATACAAAAATACATACATACACAAATCTTTTCTCCTTATAATATTAATATCTTACATAGGTACATACATTTCTAATATACATGAAACGAAACGACACAAAATGAGACATTCTTACAGGATTATATACCTACAATGCTCGAAGTACAGAAAGGAAACGCGATCGTTCAAGAGTGCTTCCTTTGCAAGCTTGGAAGCCATATAAGGGAAAACGGAAACTTTGAGCTCGAGAGTTTTTGTTTTCGTTAGTTTTAGGTTTAATTAAAAAAAACCTTAATTAAAAAGTTGCATTACTCCCCGCTAACTTGAGATCATTCAATCTGTTTCTTCAACTGTAAGGCTTAATTTTCTGGTGAAGTGATCCTGTTTTTTCGACACGCAACTTTGCCTTGACTGAACACATCCTAAGCAAAAAAAGTAAATCAAAGGAAAACTTTATCAAAGTAAAAGAAAATAGAAGTAATTGGTAATGAGTATATCGATTTTTGGTGGCAAATAAGTACATAATTTTTATGATTAGAGGACAGACAGGCTAACCGTTGGCTTGATCAGTGTTCGCCTAGAACACTAGCATGATTTTAACATCGTAAGTGAGGAAAAAGTAGATGTTCGAAGAATTGACTGTATCCCTTATTGCATACTTAAGTATATGAGTTAAAAGTACTAAATTAAATTAAAAGGATAAAGATAAAATATAACGATAGAGCAATGGGCTCTGGCCTCTTTTTACTCCCGCACCGAAACACATTAGCGCAAGCGTTGTTTTATCATAATGATGTTCTATAAGTGTATCCTGCTACTAGATACAGACTTCATGTATCTAAATATATGAAAATACTATCAGAACAATTAAGCATAATACAAACGTAAATGTTAAGGGAAGAATGAAACGCTGCTCCAATACTAACCAATTCACATAAACCTATTTTATAGGATTTTTACATTAGTGAAAACCGCATCAAAATCCGTTGTGTGATTTAGGAGGAGTTAGTGGACATTCAGAGGATAATAAAATTATTATAATCTATTATCGTAATAAGTATTTCTAAAACCAACAATACCTACATTCGAACAATGCTTTTATGTGGAGCTTCACTTCAAGATTTCTGATTTAAATGTCTACAATAGTGATATTTGAAAACGAATGGCTTTCAAGCCCGCTTGGGTGGTACTAGATGGAATTTTAATAACACTTTCTGCCCCCAAGCCGAGGGCAATATTAAGATGTGAGACGCATTAAAAAGTGGAGCGCATACCTCTCTGGAGAGGTTCACAAAAAAATTATTTTATTTTATGTAGAGTGGTTTAAATAAAGTGTATTGGTTCATTTTTTTAAATATTAACCCATATAATATATATTTCGTTTACATTAATGTAGTAGTTGTAGGTAAAATGTAATGCCTTATTAATTAAATAATTAACTATATTTATGTGTTTGATTTACAAAATGTCACTGTGGTTTTTCATTAATGAAGCTTTATTCATAGCAAATGTAATTTTTAGTTTCATTTTAAAATAAATCAATTTCGTAATTAAGTGCGGCGAACTACATTTCTTTGTTCGTAACGCAAACACAGCATGATTGGTGTTATCTTTTTTTTTAATAATAAACCGTCAATTTAGCTAAGGGTAAAAAAACGCCGTCACCTGGAAATACAAGTGCAGAGGGATGCAAGAGTGCTGATAAATGAAACATTTAAAAAATCGTAGCTATTAAATTAAAAATTAAGGAACGGGACAATCAAATTAAAGCTTTATTTTTTTCTTTTACAGATATGTGCAAACACAAATAAAGGTAACTTAAAATAAACGAAGGATCTTCTCATAATTTTATGTATATCCACGCAACGAATTTTTATGCGGTTTTAACTAATTGAAAGTGCGTTTAACGCACTTTTTTATATATAGTTTAACACCAGGTTTTTATATATAACTAGCTGAGCCCGCAACTTCGTATGCGTGGTATTCGGTATAACGGGTAACTTTTTTGTTTGTTTACCGATTGGAAGGAAACAAATACTGAATGTTACGGGAAGCTTGGTAAAATACGTTAGTGAAAACCGCATTCAAAACGGTTAAGCCGTTTCTGAGATTAGCGTGCACAAACGCACAGACAAACAGAAAATTAGGCAAAAATTCTCAAAACTATAAAACGTGTATAACTAAATAATTTTTTGAAAAAATATGTACAGACAGGACTCATTTACAATTTTATTATAATATGTATAGATAAATCCATATACTTAAACCATAGAAAAAATTCAATAATACTTTTAAAAAAATATAATTTTATTACTATAAAAACAATTTAAAGTAAATTTGGTAAATTAATTAACGCTTTCTATGAAAAAAAAATCAAAAATAGGGAGTTTACTCCAAAAACTCAATCTATTATTGATTATCCTATTATTAGGTATACAGGTACCTATAGGACATTGAAGTTCTATTATTGAAATGCCTGTTGCTGTTAAAAGCAATTTTATGAGGTGTAGAAATATGTTTATTTTCAAAATCTTCCTCTTGAACGATATCACTATAAATGTAAGGTATGTATTGGTTGGTATTTGTATTATGTTGTACAAAACATTGGAATTGTGTATTGATTTTTAGCCTTATTTAGTGTATAACTAAGAAATAAAAATGACGACGATGAAATTACACAATGGTATAGGTACTGTGACACGTGCACCTACGTATATTCAGGGAAGTTGTAACATGTTCCCGATTTCCATATTCCACCACGGGCTCATCCCTCCAATGCTCCACCTGCGAGTGAGCAACTAACGAAGAACTCGGGCGAAACTTTGTTTTCGATTCGCGCCCCACTCGCGTACCTACTTTATTCACAAAGCTTGCGCTCCTTTCGCACTAAAACGCCTCTTAATGAAACGCGATCGTCGCAAATTCGCCTAAATTTCCGCAACAATGAACAGAGCGCCCGCGCCCGACGTTCGTTCCTCGAGCGGCGTTACTCAGCCGCCCGCATAACGAGAGGTTAAATTAAATAACAACCAAACTTTGAGAATTCTGGAGCGTGGAGTGCTGTACCGTGAACGGAATGGGGCTATATTACTTCGATTCCTATTGGGGAGTTTCTGACCGCAAACTGTTCGTCGCGAGCTCTCGACTCTCACACTGTTGAATGCGCTTCGAAAACGTAGACGGGATTCAATTCTATTTAATCTCACTTCAGATATTAAAGTGGAAGAACATGACGGTATTATGTCTATTTTTTATGTGAAAGAATGCACGCATATTATGTGAAAACGATGGGATCAACAGTGCTGATGATAATATAACGTCTATAACTGAGAACTATAATCTTCTTCTTCTTATATATAAAAATGAATCCCCATTTCTCCTGGTCACGGCATCACGCGTGAACGGGTAGACCGATTTTAATTCGGTTTTCGCTAATGGAAAGAGGTATAAACGGGGAATGTTTTAGGGTATATAAAAATTGCACGCCGGGCGAAGCCGGGGGCGGGCCGCTGGTGATATATATCTTTCATTCGCGAATTTATCCGCGCCCAGTTTTCTTAGGACATTTATTCTCTTTATTTCTCATATATTTTTGACAGGCGTTTTGAGCAACCCGTTTGACGGCAGTTTGACCTCACTCTTGGAAACTACCGTGAAATAACAGAACGTGTGCTGTTGTGTTTCTGTAAGAGAGTAAGGGAGTTAGCTTATTTTCCTATCCTACAATAACCTGCACTTGCGACACCTGTGGGATTGCTTGTGTTATAGGCAACGGCAGCCCGCCGTAAGCCTGTCTGATGAATTTTAATTAAAAAATATTATCAAATTAAAGAAAAGAAAGAAAGCAACTTTTATTCCTCTACAGATATCAGTCAAATACAAACACTATATGAACAAATAATAATTAAAAACAAAAGAAACAAACAAATATATAAATAAATAAGAAGAGGAAAGGAACCCTGGCTCAGTATACAGTTGCAATTATCGCAATTATCTTACTACTGAAGGATTTCATTCAGTTTATAAGATGTAAAGAGAAAAATACAAAATTGGAATTAGAAAGCAGCACATGTTGGAAATGGATCATACAGACTGAATACAATTTATGAAATAATAGGTAAGATACTTTCTTAAAACATCCGCAACTCAATAGGCACACAATGATTTCACTCTGTTCTTCTTTAGTTGTCAAAGAAGTAGTATGTACAGAGTGAATTCTTCGCACAAATAAAGATGTTCACGTAACAACGACAATGTACAATTGACTTATGTAGGTATTTGTCTTGTATTATTTGAACAATATTAATACATGTTGCATATATGTGATTAACAATGGGGTTCGAGTAAATGATACATACATATGTGATACGAGCGATTATTGGAAGTAGAGCGCCGTGACGTGACGGACGGACGATTCAATCTGGTAATCGGAAATGGACATTGTGCAACAAAGGCTCCATTGTGCCGTGCTCGCGTCCCGGCAGTTGTCCGCGGATACTACAACGCCCGCACTTACCAATTTTTGTTCATGCTATTGAGCTTTAGACTTAGAAACTTATTTATTTTACGACTTTCTTGGACAATTATTTGTCGAGCAAAATATTTAAGGATACCTACTTAAAACATAAGCAATGTTTTAAATAAGTTTAAATTAGTCAGTAGAATTTGTTATGAACGTATTATGAAAAATCGATCGTGAATTTGTTGTCTCCATCTACATTTTCAAAAGTTACAATATTGTTTTAAGTAACAATTTTTGTCCAATAGGTATTTAAATAAATTTATTATGAAAAAATATCTAGAAAATATTTAAAAAAATTACTAGCGACCCGCTTGGGCTTCTCACGGGTGCAATTTTCGATTTTCAGGGCATTTTTTTGCATTTTTCTTTTTATAAGATTGTAATAAATATTTGAAAACAAAAATTAGTGGAATTGATCCAGCCTTTTTCGAGTTTCGCGCTTAGCAATACCATGCAATACGTTGAGCGATTCATTTTTATTTAATAATTACATATAGATTCTGCATGAGGATTGAAAACTACGAAAACCTTTTGCAGTATTATTAAACTTAATAATTCAAGCAAGTCGTTGATTATGAGCGGTCTATGGTATACCATGGGAGAGTGGGCCAAGATTTACAAATTTCAATGGAGGACAAGAGGGGTACTTGACCCTCCCGTCAAGACCCAAAGCTTCTATCGTCGGTTACCCAAAGGGGACTTAATACCGATATACCTACTTGTTACAAACTATGACTCACGACTCTTCGTCTAATTATGTAAAACTATTTATAAACCTTTCATAAAATTTGCTTTAACTATGCCAATATAATACAAATTTCAACTTGTATTAAGGATTTTTAATAACTCCAATTGACATTCTATTAAAATATATGTAAATTTCGAAAGAAAAAGGAACTGTTTCGAAGGTTTTTTTATAAGTGAAGGCAGACAGGCTGACGGTCTACTAGATGGTGGGTGATTACCGTCGCCTATAACACAAGCAACGCCAAAGCTGCTGCAAGTGCGCTGCCGACTATAGTAGGATTAAGGATAAGGGATTAGGAGGTGATAGAGAAATGGGCTCTGGCATCCCTTACTCACTTACCGGAACTCACAGCACACGTGCTGTTATTTCACGGTGGTCTTCTGTAAGGGGGTGGTTACTGCCGCCAGACGGACTGCCCAAATGACTGCGAAACGCAGTGTGCCCTGCTGCCACTACTTTCCAGATCAACTTTGAAAAGTTCATTTCCAAAGTTTACCTTGCAGGAAATCGAACCCGGGAAGCCTAGAACAGAGCGTCAAGGCAAGCACTCTAACCACTCATCCAACGGGCTCGTTGAAAATAACACATAATTTATTTACCAATTTTTATACTTACTTTATGGTATATAGCAAAAAGACATACAATTATTTTATTGAAAACAATCCAAATTGGTCAATAAGTAGAAATCTAAAACTATGAGATAAAGATCTATAACATTAAACATAAGGTGCTCATCCGAGACTTGACCCCGGCCGCATTCTCAAAGCCTTGGATGCGAGATTAGATGGGCAGTACTTGAACGATTGCTGCATAGTTCATGTTAGTTAGTTAGTTCAAACCCAAACCATTCGGAGTCGAGACATTCGGTCCGTGGGGGCCTGCAGCAATGAGCCTCTGCAAAGACATCTCGAAGAGGCTTATTGATGCGACGGGAGACCGAAGAGCTGGCACTTTCCTCGGCCAACGTATTAGTTTGGCCATTCAACGAGGAAATGCTGCCAGCGTACTTGGTACAATGCCGCAGGGTCCATTTTTATATTATTAGTTTTAATCATTTTAGTATTAATTTTTTTTTAAGATTAGGTAATTTTAGTTTTTATTTTAATGTAATTTAAGTCTTAATATTAAATTTATAATCTCCTGTATAATGAGTAAAGAATATGGCTATTTAAAAAAAAAACCATGATATGATTTGTTTGAACGCGCTAATCTCAGGAATTACTAATTCGAATTGAAAAATTCTTTTTGTTTTGAATAGTCCATTTATCGAGGAAGGCTATAGGCTATATAACATCACGCTACGATAAATAGTATTAAATATTAGCAGTGTCCAGTACCGCGCGCCCCATGCGCACGCCGCCGCCGCGTTGTATGGGCCGCAGCTAAGCGTAGCCGAGTTCAACTAGTAATGAGATATAAGCTAACACTAATAAACATAATTGATACAATGTATTATACACGTATTTATTTTCAACCTTAATTTTATAAATATATGTTTATATATAAACAATTAATATAAAAAACTTGAAATTAGTTATGCGTTGGTAGTGGGGCAAGGCCCAGGATACCGGTGGTTAGGGCTGCAGAGTGAGCAACCTCCTGACAATTCGTGCCGTGTCAAGGAGTATACCACCCTCTGTATATGTCCCTTGATCCAGTCATCTGGTATTAGCCTTTTATAATACTATCATTATTAGTACCCCATGGTGTGATAACTAAAAATTAAATTGCATTAATTATTTTTAGGAACAATGGACTCTCTTAGTTATTTGAATTAAGTTAAACGGCGTTAACTTTTAAAAGTACTTTTCACACATAACGAGCCATCGAATGCGGTCAATTCTCTGTAAATATACCTACCTAGTTGATGGCATGGGACGTAAATAACATAATAAATATTTGTCCCGTGGAGCCTTATGTATGCCATGCAAAGAAAAATCAAAATAATAGTAATTATTTTCATTACATTAGTCGTTCAATAATCGATATGTGCACATAAGTAACTTTTCAAGTTATTCGTTCATAATTTGAAATAATTATAGATTAAATCAAATCCGATTATAAAGAAAGATTTTGTTCTAGATCTAGAAACAGATGATTTCTATATGCAAAATTTCTTGATAATCGGTTTCGTATTTATAATATTAGTTAGGATTAGTCTATTTGTCCATAGAAATTGAGTTACAGATTCTCCTTCACAACCCCATTTGGAATGATCTCCCGGTATAATATGTATTGTAAGATTGGAGCCAGACGAAAGTTAATAAATGAGATCTAGCTCGTTATCACTGACAGCGCCAGATCGACGGCGGGAAGAAAGATGGCAGTCTCTCCAGGGGCCGACGCAGATGAAAAGAAACCGACTTTGTTATTTTGCGAAAATTGTAAACAAAACTATCCATTTTTCTGAAAAGAATTCTTCTCTTACGGATAGTATCTGTTTAAAAAATGTTAGTTTTATTGTGTAAATCTTCGAAATAAAATTAATTATTAATTTAAAATAAGCGTATTAATATTATTGTTAGTTCATTAAAACACAATACCTATGAGCAAAGACACTCTACAAAGGAAAAAGGCTGTAGTACATATAAGTTACATTTATTTTTTAATGTAGTCTCTGTCGACCTCCATTACTATTAGAATCGTTTAATTAACATGTCGGTCCCTTCATAAAAATATTCATAAATTGTGATTTCAAAATGAGCAAAAACTGCAGCGGCCACTTCATCATTCACTAGAAAATCTTCTACCCCTTAAATAAGACTTCATCTTTGAAAATAAATAATAGTCCCTGGGGGCTAAATCAGGAAGGTGGGTGACGAATTTTTATGAAGCCACATCTTAAACAGCAGCTTTCGCTATTGCGGCGGTATGGACAGGCGCATTGTCATGAAGAAGCCGCACAAATTTGCTTAGTTTTACTCTTTTTGTTTGATTGCTTCACGCAATTGTCCGATAAGGTTAGCATAATAGCTTTCTGTCATCGTAGTATTGCGTTCTTTAATGTCTATGAGCAATATTGTTTAACAATCGCAGAATATCGTAGCCATTATCTTTTGAGAGAATTGAGTCACCTTTGCCTTTCTAAGCGGCTTTTAATCAGAACAACGCCACTCCATCGACTCTCTTTTTGAAAGGGAATCATAGTATAGTACATAGTTTCATCCGCAATGACAACTGACTCCAAGAAGTCGTTCTCGTTTGTGCAAAATGCCTCCAAAGGTTCTTTAGAGCACGATACTCGCTCAAGTCGCTGCACAAGAAGTTTTAGCACCCGCCTTGCGCAGACCTAATTCATATGAAGATGTTCATTAAGAATCCTCAAGACTGTAGTTTTTGAAATACCTGTCCTTGAAGCAATTTCTTTCGTCTTTAGACGTTCTTCCACAAAATTGATGTTGTTTGGTATGTGTGCCTATGAGTCATCGTAAATAGACTCTGTTCCGAAACGAAATTGCTTACGCTAATTTTTCACAGTGGAAAACGATGTGGAGATGAATCCCCTTACACGTTATCCAATCGTTGATTAAATTGGTTGGGCTTGCTTTGTAACATGCTTTGTAAGGACCGACATTTGAATTTAAACATGATAAGTCTAAGTCGCAATATGACAAAGGCAGTATAAGCTAAAATAATGACAATTATACATCGATGTATTTATATCTTGAAAATCATATTCGCTTAAGCAAAAAATATGACAATTAAACGACATGTGTACTTATATTGTTTTTTTTTAACATCTACATATTATTATATTTCTGTCCGGAAACTTTTGGACCCTTCTATACCACATTATATTATAATCTATATCTATTCTATACATATAATCATATAATAACATCGTAAAAGAGCCGTGTCTGTGCGTTTGTGCATGCTAATCTCAGAAACGGCTTAACCGATTTGAATAAAGTTCAGTTATAAAATAAAGTCGTTGTTGGCCTCTGTTTTTTTCTCCGCTAGCTTCTTTTAAACCACTCAACGGATTTTGATACGGTTTTTAACAATAGAAAGACCAATAAACGAGGAAGGTTTGTGTTTATTTATAAAAAATTTGCAAAAGAAATTTAATACATGCGAAACCGAGGGCCGCTAGTGTAAAATAAAATAAAAATTCGGCCTAAAAATTAAACTATTTTTTTTTTATGTTAAGGTCGGCAGACAGGCTGAAGGTCCACTTGATGGTAGGTGGCTACCGTCGCCTATAACACAAGCGATGTTGCAGGCGCTGCAAGTGCGGTGCCGACTATAGTAGGATTAAGGATAAGGGATTAGGAGGTGATAGAGAAATGGGCTCTGGCATCCCTTACTCACTTACCGGAACTCACTAGCACACGTGCTGTTATTTCACGGTGATCTTCTGTAAGGGGGTGGTTACTGCCGCCAGACGGGCTGCCCAAATGATTGTGAAAACGCAGTGTGCCCTGCCACTACTTTCCAAATCCAGATCAATTGATTTTTCAACCCTGCCGGGAATCGAACCCGGGAACCCTAGAACAGAACGTTAAGGCAAGCACCCTATCCACTCATTAAAACTATTAAAACTAAAATAGTTAAAAACTAAAAAATTTAACTAAAAATAGATATTTTAATACAACACTTGATGATAGGTGGCAAATTTCGTCTAAAAAGAGCAAACTCAGCGCAATAATGCAAATCTGATGCAACTTTAGTAGCCTAATATTCCCAACGGAGGCTTCTTTAAAATACTTGTTGAACGAATTTGTTTTCTTATGTCGACACATGCTTGTACGTATTTTATACGAGTGCGTCTGTTGAATAACAAACAGTTCCGCAAACAATACAGATTTAGATTATTGCCAAGGTGAGGTAACTATATTGGCGATTGAGTGTACTGACTGTACACCGACGGTGTGTGACGGCGGGCATTCAACTCGGCCGTGGCCTCGGAACCTACGGAACCGCTGTCTTTGCACGGTGTACCCAGATCACCAATTATACGATAAAGTAAATCGAGACTCACCAAAAATCAGATCCACCGGAGAAATCAGCAAGCAATCATACCGCTCTCCAAGCGAAAACACTTATCGAACATCGTCAATGTTAATTAAAATACTAAACGCACTCTAATAATTGTTGTTCTTAAACTCATAGTAGAAATCAGTTGAGACACTCCACGCAACTAATATTGGGTTCACATTTTAAATTGTCACGAACTTAATACAAGTTTTTGAATTTGGTAAACTTTACAGGCCACAAGTGGCTATAAACAAGAGTAGGGTTCGCGAGCGCGAGTGACTTGTGCAAGGAGGGCCGCGTGGCACCTGTCACAGCAGCGAACTAGTCTCTACTGCCGGGTCTGCCGGCGACGGACGGACGACGCGATGCTTATCCCGCGCTAAACAACTCAGCTTTCACATCACACAAAAAACGGCTAAAACACTCACTCAACCTCCATTGGATATCTAAACCTAAAAAGCGTTGGAGCCTCAGGCCAAAATAAGCAATGTAAACCGAACAAATATTTTGAAACGTAACGAAAGCTTCAATCGACAAAAGTTAAATAAAGCTCGTGGTGACCTCTGTCGCTGTCGAGACGAAGCAAACAGCGCCATCTGTAGTTTTTAAACACAATTAGAATCGAAGTTACTCTTTAATAATTTCGTATTGAGTTACAAGCATTTTTGGACAGATGGAAACACTCAATAAAAAATACTGTATTAATGTTTTTTTAATGGCCTGTTATACATATTGTGACTAAATATAAACATCGTAACTTTAAGTCGATTTAGGTAATAGAACATCTATGTATTTGACGTGAAACAATTCTTTCACATATAGAAAGCTACATTATCAGCGAGTAACATAGGCTACTTACTCTTCCCCCATCTCCGCTCTTTACCTCCCCTGCATACAAAATTGCCGTTTTCCACGAATAAACTCAATAACGAATAATTCACACGAATAAACACCCGTGTGAAGCCGGGCCGGGCCGCTAGTCATATATAAAAACCTTCCTCGTTTAACGTCCTTTCCATTAGTGAAAACCGCATAAAAATCTGTTGCGTGACTTGGGAGGAGTTGGAGAATATACAGACAGAGGATAAAAGTAAAGGTTATAAAGTGAAGCAAGGTTGAACTTTCAGCAAAACTGGTTAACCTGAAAAAGGTGTCGCTTACAATACAAATAAATATCTAAAAGGTACTATTAGTCATGTCACTCGTAATAATTTTATTATTTATATTCCTTTGGCACTCTTCAAATCGATGCGGTTCCCATGACTCAATGACGCACGTGATAGTATTTTACTTACACTAACTTATGAGTCATTTCTGTTCTTATTATCATTCAAACGCTTATGTGGTTTTGATAGAACGTAGGTATAAAGGGCTAACGGAGTGCACTGGTTTATAACGTTTGCAATTGACAACTACTTAAATCACCAGTTATTATTTTGGTAAAATGTCTATTTTCAAACAATCACTAGTAGCTTAGGTTGAAATTTCAATAAGCTAGCATAAAGAGCAGAAAATTTCATATTATTTTCCGACAAGTCCGTTAAAATCTATTCATCCATTCAAGATGTAGGTATAGCATAAGATATATACAAATAACCATAAGATAGGAGCTAAATATTTATTTATGTATATTTCAACATATACATACACATACAATATAAAATCAGTAATAGATATCTTCAGCCTAAAGATTTACTAAGATTTGTTTCATTTTTACTTAATTATAATAATTACACATCTACAAATAATTTTTCTTTCGACAGAGACCGACTTTCGTGTTAGCTTCGTAAAAAAAAATATTGAATAAAATTTCTTTTAACGCTTACTTGCTCAGTTTCATGTACGCATAATTTAATTGTATCGAAAGTAAATATCTAATGATATCTGATACTTACCGTGTGTACCTGTAATCAGCAAGATTGAGTTCATATTAAACATTTATAGAAGCACTTGTTTTGAATTTGAAAAAAAATAGCGCAATTTTTCCATAATATAAATCTGGATTTTTCCTATAATATCGATCTGAAATACCACTGACACATCATTGACACGATATTTTCCCCGGAAGGAGTGCCGGGGGGTTCCCCTTTATAGCCGGTCGTGGAGGTAGTACCCCAATGAGCACCAGAATCCCGAATCCTCGGTATAGCGACCTGGTCGGCGTCGGGATCTCGGAAACCGTGAGGGCCAGGACGGAGGGGATGCGGACGAAGTCGCCTACGAAAAATAGTTTATTTATATATATAGTTTAATATAGACAATTTAGTAATTGTATAAAGAAATACATAATAATATCTTATTTAAATTGAAGAAGTTCTGCTGCTGTTCTCATTTTTTCTGATACAATGAAATGACGATGACGTTTAAATTGAGCTGTTTCCATCAGAATAGCCATAGATAAAATACTACTTAACCAGTATAGATGGTCAACCTCCATATAACGATCTGAAGCCAATTTCATATTGGGATTTCCACTCCCTAGATGTCACTAATAGTCTCGAATTAACATTAATGTGTATTTTGTTAAAAATTATAACCAACAAATTCAATCACGCAGTTATAGTTCCTTATTATCGTGGTAATAACTAGAGGGCGACGTTGCTGGGAGTACTTTTATGTATGATATTGTTCCATTTCATGCATATTTTAATGAAAATGGTAGAAAAATTTTATTTAGATATTATTTTAATAATTTGTTTTACAATTATAATGCATAATGACCATAGTACAAAAATAACAAATTAAAATGTGTGAGTTATCATTTTTTTCTTCGTAACACAATCGACAAAAACTGGTTAGTTTTTATCTATGTTATAACTAACTGAATCTGGCCACGCTTTGCTGTAAGCTCATTTTTATTTTCGTTTCCGCTGAATCTTCGGAATAGAAAGTATATATAAACACTCTTGTGATAAAATGCATCGTATTGCAAAAAAATTAAGTTAATCCATCACCCAGTTTTTCAGCTTTCTGAACACAAACATACGTACCTAAGCAAAATTATATCGAAGTATGTAAAGATTATGAATACAAATAACAAAAAACAGAATTAATAATATTTTATCGACTGACAAGACGTTTTTTTATTATAGGATATAATCGGTCAGTAATTAACGTTTTAGTTCCTTATTGCCCTATTTTTTAGAACAGAACCTATACCGTTCATACGGCCCTTTTATCGTTGTTTGTGCCCACTTCTTTTATATTTTAAATAAATTTTAGTAGTGCCATCTCTTATACATGAGAATTGACTGAATGGTCGACTGCAGCGACTCTAGCGGATTTTTAATGACAACAAATAAGCGACAAACTCCACAGGCGGCATCTAGATATAAGCGAAATTGGATAGGGTACGGATTCAATGTACGTGAGTGACCATCTATACTGGTTAAGTAGTATTTTAAGTAGTATTTTATCTATGGAATAGCGAAAAAATTGTAAAATTTACTTACTTTTATGAGCTTAACTTTTGATTAAAAAAATAACTTTACCATAATTTGTTTCACAAGAAAAGACTAATTATATATTTTTCCGATATTTCCACTATGTTTCAGATTTTTTTGTAATGACCCGGTTAAATACACGGTCCGTGGTTTCAAATGAACATCTGGAAACTGACGAACAATAAGTCCGTCCTTAACTTGCATAGGCTTATCTATTACAATATTTCTATGACATAATTACCATAAGAGGCTCTTTACGTAAGTTTCACTAGTGGTGAAAGTGTAACAAAGCGTAGAGACAATGGGTCTCCTATATGGTCCAGAAAATACGTCCGGCCCAGTTGTTCGTTGTTTACCAAATCATTGTTGTCACGAAGTACTTACTAATAATCGCATAAGGCGCATAATGCTAGTTAAAGAGACTGTTATATGACAATATTTCGAAAATAAATTGTATGAAACAATGCTTTATGTTGCAATTTTCACAAGGAAAACATTACCATGTAACAAGCATCGTCATAATGTAATAAAAAGTTGCATCAATAGTCACAGTCTCGCATCAAGCCTAATCTTGCCAAGTTAATATGGAATATGTATTATTTTTTGTGCCTAAAATAAAATAAAAAATTTAGGTAGATAATAGTGTATCTGAATGGATGTCGTGTAATTTATTGTTTTAAATAATTAAATGAAATTATGTCGACAATAGTCTCGACATATTTTCCATTCAATGACAGTAACGGTGGTAAAATATATACTGTATTGAATATTCTCGTGAAACCGTCGTGTGATAAGTTGTGTTTATTTCCCATGGCGTAACTGTAAACCGTTCTTCTGAGACAGTGTTGATGAAAGCAATCTCTCGAATGAATTCTCTGACGCGCTGAAAGGCTTTGAATGCCATCTGTCTGTGAAATTAAATTCATAATGTAAATTTTATTCAATGACAAACAAAATATGTACATAAACGTTATTTTGCTGACAATTCTACCGTTCGTGGAACATTCAATACATACCGAAGGTGCATTCTATCTGTTGCTAGATCTATTTCGCTAACACATGACAGTATATGGCACTTAACAAAATATAGCCAAAGATTTTTAAAGACTATCATCGATACCGACATTACTGCCAACAATTTACAATAAATTGGCATCAAAGAAATTGTCAGAACCCTTTTCAGAAGACCACTATCTAATAAAATCACTAGTTAATCAAAAACTAAGAATATCCAGTTCTGGATTTAAAAAAATCATTTATTAATTCCAAAATAGTAGTTAGACATAAAATTAAAATATAATATGTTATGCACCAGGTATATTTTCTTAAGTAAAATGTAAAAAAAATCTTGTATGTGTTGAAACGCTGACCAGCGTTGTATCAAACCCCTTTAAAATAACAAGCCATCTACACTTATATTGCTCTAAAGACAAAGATCAACAAACATAAATAATTACCTAAAATAAATTTTAAAAAAATTTCAAACTCAATTATTTTGAAAAACAAAGAAAAAGTGCAATTTCCAAAGCAAAGTGGAAATGTAATCGTATCGCAGTAGCGTACTAAGCGACGACTAGTATTCAAACAAGTCATTTAAATAATTTATTGTTCCATTTCACACAGAACTGTTCAGCGTGACCTGTTGTGCCACCGGTAATGGAAAACTCTTGTCCTGACTCGCATTAGGATATGACAAGTCTTCTGTACTTACTCATTTAAAAACCACAGTCGCTAACTTTACAAGAACGCATCTATAAGTTTACGATGGTAGACGGAATTTACCAATTTTACCTTTTATTTTCGTTATAATAATTTTAAAAATTATAAGGGATTGGAAAGGACTAGGGAAATGGACTCTGGCATCCCTTACTCACTCACCTAAACACAACAGCACACGTGTTGTTATTTCACGGTGGTCTTCTGTAAGAGGGTGGTTACTGTCCCCAGACGGACTGCCCAAATGACTGTGAAACGCGGATTTCCCCGCCACTACTTTCCAGATCCAAATCCAGACTATCCGTGGTTCAGCTAAGGACATCCATAAGATACCTTTAATATCAGTAATATATTTATAGTAGTAAAATAGTTTTTTTTTTTAAATTAAAGGTGGGTTTGCTCTTGACCAGCATCTATCCATGTAGGAAGGATGAGGCCAACGATGGAGCGAGTTCACCCAGAAGATGCCTATTCACTCGAACCTTGAAAAGATTTGGGTTAGGTATATGAGCTCGGAAATACAGACGCCGGCTGGGAGTTCCAATCCTTAGCAGCGCGCATCATAAAAGCGCTAGGTCCGAATTAGAGGGATTTCAACAATGTGAGGATGGTAACCAGCCGTACGTTATATTAACTTACGGGCCAAACAAATTTATCTATACTAATATTTTAAAGAGGTAAAGTTTGTATGTTTGTTTGTTTATAGGAGGTAATGGTTAGAATAGAATATCAGGATGGATATAGGTCATATACATACATTTTTTTAGATTGCCGGGATCACCAGTTATCTAAAAAATAAATATTTAACGCCTGGCAAATGTATAACAGCAATAAAGATATCAAGAGCTATAATATTGCTTTACACATTTCATCAAGCGCTATATCTCTTACTTTTATCAACGCGGAGGAAGTCGCGGGCACCAGCTACCAACATCATCATCATCAAAGCCGTAATACATCCACCGCTAGACTTCCCCTTAAGGCCTCTCCCTTAATTCTCCTAAAGGACCGATCAGTAGCAGCCTAGATCCACCATCGACCCGCGGCCCTTATCGTGTCGTCTGTTCATTTAAATTACACAAGATAATAATATCTATATACAAAAAAAAAAAAAACAATTTGAACACGTTGTTACCGAGATCAAAAAAACTGTTTTTAGAATTTTTGTCTGTTTGTATGTGCGTTTGTTCGCGCATTAGATTACTCAGAAACGGCTTAACCGATTTGAATACTGTTTTCACTGATGTATTGTAGCAAGCTTCCCATAATATTTATTGTTTGTTTCATTCCAATCGGTTTACAAACAAAAAAGTTACGCGCTATATCACTTACGCTTACGAAGTTGCGGGCTCAGCTAGTTCCGAATATAAACCTAATAGATAGTTTAAAAAATATTGTTAAGTGTAAGAAAAACCGAATGCAATCAACTTAAATATGTAAATAACATATTTATTATATAAATAAATTTTAATGTACAGACAGTCATTGATACTATTATAAGGTCTATAGAAACACAAATTAATCTCAAAGTGACAAGCAAACTGAATGGAGTTTAACAAAAACATCAACGGGCATTAAACTATTTAGCCGTTGGCTTAATTTATAATATAGATATATGTTTGTAGCTAAGTAATAGTTGACTATCAGTCAAGGCGACCCGGATCGAGAGCAATGATATCATCATGTCTGATCCACTATTGTATGTTTCTGCGACAGCGTGAGACTTCAGAAATTAATTTTATGCAAAAGTAGTTCTTAATTATCTTTGCAATTAAAATGAAATATCAGAATTTTGATCCGTTATTTTTCTTGAATTAGAACTATTCTAGTGTTGCTCAAACATTGAAGAGATGTTTATAAGAATTGTAGATAATGTAATTGTAAGCCGTAACAGAGAAGAAATAAAGCCTCTTAATCCTGGCAGTATTCAGCAAACTTTAAAACGACTGGCATATTTATAAAACTATAATTAATTGAGGATTAGCCGTTGGAATTAATCATAATATACCCCATGTACCATAGAATCTAAGCTATTTGAGTTTTTATAAAAATTTCGCAACCTTTAAAATAAATTGTTAAAATTTATTAAGTTTTTTAACCTGTGATATTAATCAGAAGTATATTTATAACGTTCACTTCACTTTTAGTTACAACAAAATATACACACAAAAACTTTTTATTTTATATGGACTTAGTTATTTTCCGAACATTTCCTTGGCAATGACGTCACGGGCTTTATGGAAGTCACGAATTTTGATAACAAGTGGTCTTATTATTATGAAATGTGAAAATTGATTCTCCCCGAATTAATAGGAGTTTAGAGCTTCAAAAAATTACACGATTAATTATATTATATAAAATAATTTGTAATTTCTTAAAGAATCTCTAACAATACTAAAATATAGAAAAAGGATTACGTCAATTCAGTATTAACAAAACAAAATTTTTACAGCTATTGTCAAGTTTTGTATATTATAAACCTTATAAACAAATTGCTCTTCGTCAAATAGAAGTTTTTTGACGCTCGGCGCAACCAATGTAAGGTCATGGAACAATGTGTCTGTGACCTTGAATTAGAGGCACACCTTTTCTATTACGTTCCCGATCCCCGAGTGTAGGTACAACACTGAAAATTGTATACAAATCGCATACATATTCGTTATGAGCGTCGTGACTATTTGTGAATAGCTTTATTTGCGCCACAATACCACATGAAAATTACAGTTTTAAGATCTAATCTTGCTTCGCACGAGTGGGCTGAATTAATTTAAAATTCAAACAGTTAAGGCAAGGAAGGGTTTTGGTATTTTAGATTATGTATTTTGAAGTTTATTCCGATAAATTTTTCCTAGTTAAATATTGACCTGTTGCTATTTTCCTCAGTATTTCTCAGGCTTGTAATGTTACTCAGAATTTGACTCTTCGATTCAACCATTTGACGCATTTTTATGTAAAGGCCATAGAGCTCAATAGGTAAAACTCTATAGAGCTACTCTAATTAGAAAAATTTACACATACAAACCCGGTTTTATGGAAAATTTGTAGATATACCACAATTACCTATTGGCTAAAAATAGATTATATTTTTGATACGAGTATGTTGTAAAATCTTGATGTGAACAGGTATTTCAATATTTTCAATACAGGAATTTTGATGTCAAATATGCACCTCGAAAATAATTTTTAAGTTATGGACCTAATGCACTGTCAGTAAGAGTAGTACAATGTTGGTTTAAGAGTTTTCAATCCGGGAATTTTGATGTCAAAGATGCACCTCGCTCTGGTCGCCCTGTTACGGATAAAATGGACGCCATTTTTGAAAAAGTGGAGCAAGATCGGCATATCAGTAGTTACGACATAGCTGAAAAACTGGGAATTGACCACAAAACTGTTTTGACCCATTTGTAAAAAGCTAGGTACACAAGAAAGCTCGATATTTGGGTGCCACACGAGCTCACTGAAAGAAACCTTATGAATCGTGTACTTATTTGCGATTTCCAGGTTTCCAGGTGTAGGTGTATAAAAAAAAATTAAAAACGCACACACACACACGCACACGCACACACACACACACATCACACAAACAAATAACATTTTATTCTTTTGTTTTCATTTTATTTTATTTTCTTTCTACCCTTTTTTTTCTGTGTATGTTTATGGTTACCTGCAGATATTGATCAAGTGTTGCACGAACAATAAAATATAAATATAGACGCGGTCATCGAAGGTGGAGCCCTGGTGTCCTGAGATACAGGTATTACCTAGTTCAGGCGCCAGTCTCCCACATACAATGTAGCACTGAATACTATATGTACCTACCTAAACTTTATAAATTGTGGAGAAAATAAATAAATATTATTATTATTATTCTTTATTGAGTTGCGACGTAAGCGACCGGGAATTGATCAATAGAAAGGGTGTGATCTTTCATCACGACAACGCTAAACCACACACATCTTTAGCCATTCAGCAAAGATTAAGAGAATTTAGCTGGGAGGTGTTAATGCATCCTCTATATAGCCCTGACCTTGCTATATGGAGGTCAGATCAGATGTCCACATGTTTCGGTCTCTTCAGAATTCTTTAGGCAGTGTCGAGTTAACATCAAGAGAGGACTGCCAAATTTACTTGTCGCTTTTTTTTAATCAGAAGTCCCAAAATTTCTACACCAACGAACGAGATCATGTCACTATCACTACCTACAAGTGGCAAAAAGTCATCGAACAAAATACTGTAACAAAAACAAACATGCTGTAATTAAAAATAAACAAACTTTAAAAAAAAATCTTGAATTTTATTCCAAAATGTGAAGAAATTTTTAGCACATATAACAAAAATACAAAATCGTTTGAACAAAACAACCCTCTATGTCACTGTAGATTTTAGTGTGAAACTTTTTGATGGCAGTTATAGTCCTGAGCCAGACATCAATAATGACTTAAAATGTAGTTTTTATTTTAAAATCTCATGTACAAGTAAGTAGCTATAACCTTTAATTAGAATAAATAAATTTAAAACTATGTAGAAAGAAACTTGGAACTTTGGAAACAAACGCTACGATTTCCATAATAATTGGTTAATGTTAAATAAGAGCCGATTAAGTATTTATGACGATAAACAATGAACGCATTCCTCGGGTGTGGTGAAGGGCACGGACGATGTGTCTCTTCTGAGAACAGCTTGATGTGAGATGTGAGAGATGTAATGTTTGACATATCTTTTGTTCGAGTACACGCCAGTCGGAGTCGGTAATAACGAGCCGTGGGCGTGAAGTTTGTATGTGGAGGGCTTCATAGAAGTACACAGCAAAATTCTTGATACTTTTTTTAAGGAGCGTCGAAGATTTTCAAATATTGCACAAGATGCATCGTGTGTTAGTTTTGTTAAATGTAAATTAATTGTAATTATTTAATTATCCATAGATTGTTGGCATTTTAATGTTGTTAAACAAATAATTTAATCTAAATATACATATGTATTATGTACTAGCTGAGCCCTCAACTTAGTACGCGTGGTATTCGGTATGGCGCGTAATTTTTTTATTTATAAACAGATTGGAATTAAACAAAGACTAAATGCTACGGGAAGCTTGCTACAATACTTCAGGGAAAACCATATTCAAATCGGTTTAGCCGTTTTTGAGATTAGCGTGCACAAACCTACAGATAAACTGACAAAAATTCTAAAAACAATTTTTTTGATCTCGGTAAAATAAGTATAACGTGTACAAATTGTTACCAATGTTTTTTTGAAAAAAAAAAAAACTTAATGTACAGACACGGCTCGTTTACGATTTTATTATAAATATGTATAGATTATTGGTATTAAGAGAAAAATTCCATTACCAAACCTGGGTAATTTTCTCGACTACAAATTTACATTGTCCTGTGCCAGAGATCTCGACACCACGAACTTCAAGGCACACCAGCTTTAATAACATCATTTGTCGGTCTATTGCCCCGTGAATGTACCTTCGGTACTTAAATCAAAAGTTGTCGCACTTGATTATGCCAAGAGACCAGATGGGATGTCTCTTGTGCCGTGGAAAATGGGTCATTCCTTAATGCGAGATGCAACCTGCGTCGAGACATCAATACTGCCCCATCTTCATGTTTTTTTAGCTGGTGCTGCTGCAGACGCAGTAGAAAAGCGCAAATTATACTAACACAGAAATATCGGTCAGAGACGAATGAGGTTTATTCTCATTCGTTGTTGAATGTGCCTGGTTCCGTGGGGTCACAACGCGCTTTGTTTCAAGTTTTGTCAAAACGCTTGGTTGAAAGCCAGAGCTGACTATTGCTTCGGTCCGCAAATCAGCCATAATATACAACAAGTTTTAAAGATTATGGTGTAGTTTAAATGAATGAATATAGTATGAATAATGAATATGATGTCACTATACAAACTTCAGACTTTCTATAATTTTGATGATTATTTCTTGAGTAAGAATTTAGTATTAAAGAAAATGTATTATGTACACTTCAAAATTGTTCTAAAAATAATGAAATGATATTAGAGAGGCTCTACAGCGTTTTTATAATAATAAAAGTCATTTGTTTTATAATTTAGACTAGGTATTTTAAACAAAACTTGATGCCTCAAAATATGATATAGTGACTACAATATATTTTTTTGTCGATAAAGTGTTAAGAGATAACCTTTACCGAGTTGACTGTTGTTTTTTTTAGTTTGCAACAAATATCTAACCAAGGCCAGAGGAAATCTAAGCCATACTTTTATATTCTCGCATAAAAAAATAATGCACGGTAAGTGAACATGTGTGTACTTGGTGTATTTGAACTCGACTAACAACGGTTTCCGTACAGCGCACTCGGCCGCCCGGAACAATAACATAAACTTGCACGGTTAAGTAAAGAAACAAAAGCATTGATTACTTCAAAACAACATTTATATTACTAGAGTTTATATGGGCTGTATTTTCACATGGGATTTTATGGCTAATCAAAAACAAAGTACCTATCTAGAAATATCTAAAAGCTATTGGGTAATGGGCATCAAATGAAAGATTTAATTAGTAGTAAATGATATTATTTAATTAGTCACGATTTAGTTTAACAGAAAGGTGTGTTCGTATTTACTACTAAGGGGCGCAGTTAGAACAGAACTGACGCTAAAGCATAAAGTCAAATATTAAGACTCTTGTATAAAACAAAGAGCTATTGTAATAAACTTAATGTTTATATGTGTGAAGGAGAAAGACTCTCAATCTGTTTGTTAAAATGAGACAGATTTATTTTGATATATTCCAACAAAAGCAATGTTTATCCTGGTAAGTTTGTAACTTACAATATAGGCTATTTAGGTTGAACTTAATTTTCGAGAAAACTAATACACTGTTTACTTATTTATATAATGGAATTTATTCCTTAAGAATCGATTTTCATATAAGGTATGGAAATTTTATGAGGAGTAAAATTAATACAAGCGTCCATAATATCCAGATTTTGAGAAAAAAAAGTAATTTTTGGCTTCTGAACCCAAAAACTAAAATAAATAACAATTGATTTATATTTAGGTATAGTAGTGGCTGGGCACACTGCGTTTCGCAGTCATTTGGTCAGCCCGTCTGGCGGCAGTAACCAACCCCTTGCAGAAGACCACCGTGAAATAACAGCACGGGTGCTGTTGTGTTTCGGTGAGTCAGTAAGCGATGCCAGAGCCCATTTCCCGATCCCCTCCTAATCCCTTATCCTTAATCCTACTGTAGTCGGCAGCGCACTTGCAGCAGCTTTGGCGTTGTTTGTGTTATAGGCGACGGTAACCACCTACCATCAAGTGGACCGTCAGCCTGTCTGCCGAACCTTAACATTAAAAAAATAATAATTTTAATGCTGAAATATAAATCTTAATATAAAAATGAAAATGCCTATTTATAAATTTTTGTGGTATACTGGTTTAACATATTTTTTAAATATTTTAGTAGTTCTACTATATTAGTAGTAGCAGAACTATACTAGTACTAGCCATAAAATTAGTATTAATCTGTAAATTAGACATCCAAAATCAGGTCTCCATGAATTTTTAGCTAAATAGCTTTTAGCTGCGGCAGATCCATTATTACTAAATTAATAAAAAAGTTTTACAAAGATCATATAACTATAATTATTAGAAGAGAAATATTGGTATTCTTTTTATAGATTATAATTCAAATCTCAAACCGATTTTTTTTGTCAGTCTGAGATTCAAATGATATTTTAAAACTTTTTGTTTCAATAAATATCGAGGCAGTAAAATTTACTTGTAAATTTATTATTGCTTAAAATGTTATCCAAATATGACCTTAGAATGTATTACCTTAGATTCCAAAACTCGACCAAGACACGTGCAAAGTCGTGCTTTCGGTATTAATTTAGTAACATATGCACACAAGCATACGAGTAATCTATAATTATAAGTAAATGTTTGAATGTTTATATGTATATTGTGTTTAAAAATAGAGCGGCAAAACCGTAAATTTATTACGAACAATATTTTGTTCTCTAGTATAACCCAAGTTATACTAGAGAACAAAATACTAGAATAACTATAATATATGTACTAGGATAATTACATAGAAACCAATATAGTACATTATATTGGCTTAGGGTGTTGTGTTGCGTTAGGGTGTTGTGAGCTAGTAATTGCAAATTCGTAATTAAGTTATTAGATTTAGACTTATTTAGAAAATCTAATATGTTATTATAATTTATGTGAACAGCTTTTCTAAAACTGTCACATTTTCAGCCGTTGACCTCTCCGGCTATTAGAATGTAAATCACTAGACGTATCAGCCCTGCAATCCGTACTGACACCGCATCCAAGGAACCGACTAATATTTTTTGAGGAGTCCGTTGGATGAATGGTTAGGGTGCTTGCCTTAACGCTGTGTTCTAGGGCTCCCGTGTTCGATTCCCGGCAGGGTCAACTTTGAAAAATTAACTTTTCAAATTTGGCTCTGGTCTGGATGTGGAAAGTAGTGGCAGGCACACTACGTTTCGCAGTCATTTGGGCAACCCGTCTGGCGGCAGTAACCACCACCTTACAGAAGACCATCGTGAAATAACAGCACGTATGCTGTTGTGTTTCGGTGAGTGAGTAAGGGATGCCAGAGCCCATTTCCCTATCCCCCTCTTAATCCCTTATCCTTAATCCTACTGTAGTCGGCAGCGCTTGAAGCAGCTTTGGCGTTGCTTGTGTTATAGGCGACGGTAGCTACCTACCATCAAGTGGACTGTCAGTCTGTCTGACATTAAAAAAAACATTAAAAAAACCGCGCACCACCGCTGCATTTGTGTACTTCATCATAAGTTAAGTTAAAATTGTTTTAGGTCTTACGTGTTATGACGCACAGACGCCCGATTGAAGTGATACCAACATTTAGAAATTATAATGCTGTGAAGCCGTCAACCAAGCAGGTGTAACCAGCTCATCGAAACACAACATAACCTAATCTTTAGCAATTATATACATAATTGTTATATGTATATACATAAATATTTATGTGTAAGTAGTGTAAATAAAAGTAAAAATGGAATTTAGACATTTCTAAATAAACACATTAGAATACATCTCTAAGTAACAGAAAAAAAAATCACAATGAAATCCTCACGCGTCTAATGCAGGGTTTACGAAATTTTGCTTTTGCTTAAAAATGTATTATAGGAGCCAAATCACTATTCTACATTCTATGTCACCTAATAACATAGTCAATATCATGACTCAACGCATTGCCATGACAATATATCCTTATCCTTAAAATAAATATATTTCAAAATAATCGTAACCTATTTTAAAATTGTAACGTTATGGAGCGTCTGCATGTCCGTCATACATGGAATAAAAAATTTGAATATTTATCTGGTTATATATACTTTTTGCTTGCTATTGACGTTTTGCTTATTGACGAATATCCATATCTTTAAAATGCCTTGGAAATTTGAATTGTAAGTGGAAATGGACCTATGAAATGCCATCGTAAAAACTTCTTTGAGCTTATAAACCCAAGCTTTTAACGTTAGGTGACTTTAATGTTGGACACGAAATGCACGACACGCAGTTTAGGAGTCGTGCGCGTGCGCCACCAGACGAACCGCTCACGCAGGAAGCACGCGCCGCTAGTCCGTCGGCCTACGTACTCGTCATGCAATAGTAGCTAAAGTATAAGCCCTTCCTTTGTTCATGACAAATGCCTTTATAAACAAGTTCACCCAGGTCAAGGAGCGGTGAACGTATGGGCAATCAAACTTATCTAAATAGATGTAGGACTGGACGTGGGTAGCTTAATTATTATTTTCTTGCCGCATGCGCAAAAGATTTTTTAGAAATGCTGATAATATCCGTTTTCTGATATAATAAATCGTATGTAAGAAATTATACAGTCCATATTGAGTTCGAAAAAGTGCGAAATAATTATACAAATAAATAAAATTATAATGTCTGTCTGTAAATAGAATAATATCAAGCGGGAAAACATGAGAGAAAATAGTTTTCTAAAACTTCCGGGTTAGCAATATGATGTACCTACATTCGCGAAGAGTCAGCAAAAAAAAAATTTCACGAAATAAAGGTGAACCACGTTTCGATAACCGAATATTCGGTTAGGTACAACTTTCAATAATTATTATACATCAATTATTATAGGTAGATGTTTGGTATTCGGTTAATAGCTACAGAACCTGCGAGTCAACATTTAGTATTAAATTAATGATTTTAACACAAATAGAGAGGCAATGTTACTCCAGGTTTCTTGCAGAGTTATTTATCTCAATAATTATTTTTAATAATTTTTATATACTACGATAATTAAATATTTTTATCCTTCCCAACTAGCCAAGATTTTGTTAATAGATTTAACAAAATCCCAAGATTTTGTTACTCACTCGAAAGCCTTTAATTAGGATTGGATGAAATTTAACAACAGATGGTCTTGATTAAATGGAATCCCATTTATCTTAGTAGTGTTTAAAATTCCTTGGTTAGTACTTCAAAGTTTATAAATGAAAGTAATTTACAGATTCTGATGGCGCCAGTGGATGACGCGAGCGCAGCGTCGGGTAAATACCGTCATAACTGATTGTTATTTAAATATGCTTTCATATTTCTTGGCTATTTTTTTCCGAAACCCTGATAAAATATATATATAATCATCTTCAAAAAAGTAATCTTGTTATCCTATTTTTAAGAAATAAACGATTTGATTTCATTGTAGATTTTCAAGACTTAAAGCATAACATTTTTGTAGTCTAAAAATATAAAAATAAGCTAATAATAAGCTAAAAATATAAAAAAAAAACAAAGAATTTTCGTATTCGAGAAGACTAAGTAAGTCAGCTGGCAAGTGGTAAACCTTACTAAAATAAATATACCTAGAAGATAAACAGTAAATATAGTGTTAATCGAAGCTTCTCTACAAATATTATACTTTTAAATTACATATTCCCTAAAAAATTTATTTATTTATTTATTTATTTATTTATTTATTTATTTATTTATTTATTATAGATGAAATAATTAGAAAAATATTTACAATGTCCCATAAAACTGGAAAGCAGTTTGTCTATGGGATCAAACTAATGTTATCAAAAATAAAACTGAATTTAAAATAAATGTAACCTAAATTAAAAACCTAAACCTAAATCTAAATTTCATTAATTAACTTAAAGAAAACAGATAATATTTCGTTAATTTATTTTTAAAAACAGTTTTATTTTTCTCGTGGACAATGTCTTCAGGCAAACTATTTAGAATGTAGGGCAATCGCTTCTTTATAGTTCTGTCACCATAGTAATTATTAACCCTAGGAACTACAAATTTTCCCAAAGACATTGCCCTCGTATTGTGCGTATTTTTCACTTTATCCAATACTGAGTAACGATCTCGATTGCCATGACTATTAACTAAAAATAAATATTTATGTTTTATACTAATAGGTAATATTTTACAAATTTTAAATAATTTTGTGTAGTCATTGTTTAATTTATTTTTTACTTTTTTGTTAACTAATAATTTCAAAAATCTAATTTTGATATTTTCTAATTTTGCAATATGGGATTTAAAAGTTAGTCCATAGCAATCGAGCGCGTAGCCCAGTATAGAATCAACTAAAGCATTATACAATAATCTTAATATAGAAATTGGGACTTTATAGCTAAGGTGACAAAATTTTCCTAATATTATTCTAAGTTTATTAGTAATAAAGTCTATATGATTAGTCCATGAGAAATGTTCATCAATTTTCACTCCAAGATAAGTTATACAGTTTACTCTCTCTATTTTGTTACATTTACAATTAATAAAATTCTTATGGAAACAGTCATAGGAATGAGCATATATTGAACAAGGCAAATCCTTTAAAGGTAAGTAGGGAGAGTGTATAATAAGTAATTTGTGGATACCTTGGATAGGAATTGACAGTGTAATTGATTTATTTCACGAAAGGTAATATTAGTCATTGATCATATAGACGGCTACCGCACACCTATTGAAAGCTCACGAGATTGTAGGCTTACCTCCTACTCACCACCTTGAAACACTAATATCAAAAGCAACATTACATGTTATATTTTTTGTATAAATAGATGTCGTTAAAAGATATTTTTTCCTTTTTTACTTAATTATTATTTTTAAATACTTTTTGCAGGCTCCTATAAATATAATATCCTGGGAAAACTATCCAAATGGGATAGCGAGACTATATAATATTAATGTTATGAAAATACAAGAACAAAAGCTTCGATTTTTCAATTTAAAAATATAGTATTAATATTTTTAAATATACAACCAGATATTAAATCCCTTCCATTATCTGTAAATATTCTTAATTAGTTTTAATACATTAGTTGATAGTGTGCATCATCGCATCATATTTTCCTTGGCATCTTGTGCATACATAGGTAAGTTATGCAAAGACAATCAAAAAATTAATAGAATTGTTTTTGTTATATATAGATAAATTCCATATACATAAATATGCAAACATGTAAGGGCCTTTATACATATACAGAAACTTGTTCTGGTTGTATATTGATTCAATGATTGTATATTTAAGTAGATACTTTTAAAAAAAGTTTTTTAACGAGCCCGTTGGATGAGTGGTTAGGATGCTTGCTTTAACGCACTTTTGTTGGGTTCCCGGGTTCAATTCTCTGCAGGGCCAACTTTAAAAATGAACTTTTCAAATTTGGCTCTGGTCTGGATCTGGAAAGTAGTGGCAAGGCACATTGCGTTTTGCAGTCATTTGGGCAGCCCGTGTGGCGGCAGTAACCACCCCCTTACAAAAGACCATCGTGAAATAACAGTACGGATGCTGTTGTGTTTCGGTGAGTGAGTAAGGGATGCCAGAGCCCATTTCCCTATCCCTTATCCATAATCCTACTGAAGTCGGCAGCGCACTAGCAACAGCTTTGGCGTTGCTTGTGTTATAGGCGACGATAGCCACCTACCATCAAGTGGATTGTCGGCCTGTCTGCCGATCTTAACATAAAAAAAGTTTGAATACATGTTAAATAAAAAATCGAAATCATGATTCTAAGAAAAGATTTTCTTATATGTTATAGCTTTAGATTTCCTTTCATTATACTATTTGGTTTGGTCAGTCTGTATAGCTCATCTTTTCTTTGAACACCTCATTCCAATAAAGGAGATCAATCAGTTTTGTATGGAGATCAGGCCATCAATTTATTTTTATAAATTTTTTTAGTTTTCACGGTTGATACTTGTACCATTAGATAAGAAGAAATTATATACATGTATTTTACTGGGAAAATATCGTGTAATTTTGTAATGTGGTTTTATAGTTATTAAATTATTAAAAAATCTGTTTGATTGAACTGCGCACTGATTCGAACAACGTATCGTGTAGGTACGTGCTTCGCGCTCAGTGTGTTAATTTTCGAATGTTAACTCCTTTACGAAATCTGAAATATCCACAGGAAATTACTGAAATCAAGAAAGACTTTTATACTCCAAAGTGTAACTTAAAAAAAAACATGGTTTGGTTTTGATTGATGTCCTTTACAATATCTTAATAATAGAAACAGGGCCCGATCCAGCTATTTAGCCTCTCCGGGCAAAAATAATATTCGCCGCCCTTTACACAACACCATATACTTAAGTCATGAGGTTGCTGTTCCAAAGATTCTTTCCGTATCTTTCAGGACCTATAAGAATTTACAGCTGCTAAAGTAACATTTTTTAGCGTCAGGCCTGTCAAGCAATAGTAATTTATTAATTTTTATAAGATTTTTTTCTGGAGAGAAAATTGAGGACTCCGTCTCTCAATTTTGCCGCCCTTCATTTTTGCCCCCCCTCCCGATCGGGCCCTGAATATAAATATAAACTAAAATTGCTGGTCGCGTCAGTGAGTAGAATTTTTAAAATTGATAGGATGCAATGCATTTCAATGCGATTTGGCAATCATTTAAGGAATTTCTTTCAAATCTTACATTTATGTATTTATTCATTCGTATAATATGTAATGATTAACCAAAAAACTTTTGCTTAATAAAATAAGTTTTCGTTATAAATACATACCTAATTTAATCACAATAATAATATATACAAATCTGTTTGTTAAATTATTATTATATAATTATATAACTACGTATAATATAAAATACGTATATATAAGTCGACAAACAGCGACTTACAGGCTACAAGGGAGTAACTACACACACTGTCTTATTCAGTCCAGACGATTTTGGTTACATTTACCTTAACAATTCTAAATTCTGAATGAAGCTGAATAAGTCCCTTAGTTAACATAATATAATAGCCCACTAACTTTTTCCCGCGACTTCGACCGTGCCCCTTTCTTTAAACGTTGAAAAATAATAAACTGCACGCCTGACAAAAATATATTAGCAAAAATTTATTCAACCTTGCTCATAAATTTCAGTCAAGCGTTGATTTTTTTTATATTTTTAGATGACATCTCGGGAACAATCTTTTTTCTGGATGAAAGTTACCTTAAAATGTGCCCTTTTCTCTATATGCAAAATTTAATGAATATCTATCGGTTATCACCTATCTATCTATCACAATATTACTTAGTTAGGATGTCTAATTGTCTATCTGCAATAAGGTAAGTTTCAAAAGTAGAGATTTTATTAAACAGGTGCTCTGGATCCAGAGATGAGATACACTACACAAAAACATACACGAAAATATTAATGTACATAAAATATATAGGTGATAGAAAATAACTACAAATTTAAAATTCTTAAAAAAAATAGTAAAAAAAATAAATGTATAGGATACAAGTGTCAAGAATTTAAATCAGGTTTTTAATGTCGTACACGTACATTCGGAATCATTCATTGGACACACTTGACTTTTTTTTTGGGATAGCATTTGAAAAATAAATCCCCGGGGTTTCGAATGCAGGTACCCGTTTGTAAATATAAGACTTTTGGATGGTTTACATGACTATCTTTATATTATTTTGATGATATTATCTAGTTTAAAACTATTTATCTATGAGAATATAATCTATATTAAATGAATAAGATATAAATTAAGAAAACAAGCTTATATTACATTTAACTTCACTTTAAAAATTTACAATTTAATTGAGTTTTATCAAGAAGTCAATACCTTTATTTACTTCTTATCAAAGTAGATAATTTATTCGCTAGTTAACTCTGCTTATTATGATAAATTTTTTAACCGTTGAAGTTTGGTTTCCACCACTATACCACATCTGATTGTTGTAGTATATTTGCTTCCCTCCTTCACAACTCCCTATGCGTGCTTAGCTTACCTTTAACTGTATATCTGACTTTGTCTTTCATTGGAGCTTCATATGTTTCTGTCCTCTTCTCCAGTGAACCCCATTTACAGGCGTACGTGCGGACAGCATAAACAATTTCTCGACATAGCGCGCGTAATTTTGAGGTTATGTTAGTATTAATTCGACATTCGCTTAAGGCGTACGCGTTGTGTGTTGTGTTTATGCATACAAGTGTTGTGAGCGTCGTAACTTCTACGATCGATCACCGAGTGCAGTGCCGTGTTCAAATTGAATGAATGAATTCCAAATTTAAAATTGAATGAACAGTCAACGTGACAGATTTCAATCAATGAACAATGTGAATTGGATAAATTGTTAATTTATCCATATTTGCAATAAGGTAAGTAATTAACATAGATAAGCTAGTGAAGTAAGTTTGATATTTTTATCATAAAAATCTTAATATGTATCTAGTAAACATATAATATAGTAGGCATATATGAAACCAAACATAAAATTGTGTAGCGTAACGTCTTTTGCATTTAAAATTTTAAATTTAACGGTTATTTTCCTGTAGCGTTAAATTAAGATTTTAATTTATTATAGGAACAGATAGCTTAAATAACTAAACTAATTCTTTGTTCACTGCACTATGAAGAAGTTATTTGGAATGAATTTAACAATAATGCACTCTTTTATTACATACCTAATTTATTAGACAGTATTCACAATAAATAAAAAAATAATAGACAAATACAGACACTGCCATACAAAGAGGAATGTAAAAAATCTAGAATTGTTACGCTTAAGGGTTTCTACGTCCCCTCGCATTAACTCTCCCTATTTCCTAGTAAATACACTAGCGCCTTCTATGTGTCTTATAGTGAAGGCGATAGAGACCATTTTCATTGAAGGAAGTGTGTGTTTGGTAGCAGACGCGAGCCCCGACGTCGTGCATTCAGCCGGCTCGGTCCGCACTCCGCACCCCTCCTTATTACCTATAGCGTATGCATATTGCGGTATTATGACTTGCATCAATCCATTAGATGATTAATCCATTGCATTGTTACAATTGTTATTGTAAAGCAGAAGGGGATTATCTGTATATTCTGAACAGCGTAAACATCATTTGCAATTCAATAACGGTGACCGTAACTTAAGTGATGAATTTAATGAGAGAAAACATATTTCAGCAAATCGTTTTATTTATAAGCCATAAACTGGATTAAGTTTATAATATAATTTATAATAATAATAATAATATTTGGATGTTTCTAATTTGTATTTTAAATATATTTAAGTAGCTTACAGACTTTGTTAACAATTTTATCTAATGAAAATAATATTATATCTATAAGATTGTGGAATAAGATCCTTTATACCTGGAAAATGTTAGGTTAACGAGGGATCGTCTAGAAAAAAATTTGGCGAATAGAACGAGAGATGAAGTCATGGAAATGGTTTTTCGAATTTTGAAAAATTACATGTTTGGAGGGGTATGGCGGGTATTTCGGACCGTCGGAATGGTATGGTGTAGTAACTTTCGTAGAATATCAATCAAAAACAATTGTTTAAAAAGATCAGCCTGTAAGAAATTTTAAAAAAAAATTTCAAAGAAGTATGGCGGCTTAAATACTTACCGGAAAATTATTGTGTATAGCGAGCGCCGGATTCTTTTTTGTTGAAATGCCGAAAAATTAAAGTAATTTTGTGAAACAAATTGTCTGACACCCCCAAATTCTCGAGCAATTTCAATGAATTTTATCTGCAATTGCGTCCCGCGCACCACCGGTGGGAGCATCGCTTTCCTTTCACTTATTACGTATACTTATGAACCCCATACTGTCAGGCGTTATTTTTCAACGCAGACGAAATCGCGGGCACCAGCTAGTAGGAAATAAACGAAAACACAGGAAGAATAGAATACTTAACTGCATTCGACGAGCCTGTTGGATGAGTGGTTAGGGTGAAAGAAAGAAAGAAAGAAAGAAAGACTTTTAATCACTGCACGAAAGACACATTATGTATAAGAACAGGGAAGAAATTAATAATAAAAAAAAACGTGTGTGTGTCCTCGCGGCAGCGAATCGGATACTGGCTCAGCATTGTGCTGAGGTGCTGACAAACACCTACAGCGCTGATTTTCAGCCAGCACACTTGCCTTAACGCTCTGTTCTAGGGTTCCCGGGTTCGATTCCCGGCAGGGTCAACTTTGAAAAATTAACTTTTCAAATTTGGCTCTGGTCTGGATCTGGAAAGTAGTGGCAGGGCACACTGCGTTTCGCAGTGATTTGGGCAGCCCGTCTGGCGGCAGTAACCACTACCACCTTACAGAAGACTACCGTGAAATAACAGCAAGTGTGCTGTTCGGTGAATGAGTGAGGGATGCTAGAGCCCATTTCCCTATCCCTTATCCTTAATCCTACTGTAGTCGGCAGCGCACTGCAGCAGCTTTGGCGTTGCCTGTGTTATAGGCGACGGTAGCCACCTACCACCAAGTGGACCGTCAGCCTGTCTGCCGATCTTAATAGTAAAAAAAAAAAAAAAAAAAAAAAAAAAAAAGTTCCCAGATTGCAGATATGCCAATTTTACCAAATTTAAATTCTGTCTTATAACTATTTCTTTTTTATAGAATGGAGGACATCATTTCATAAAAGTTCTCTGAAGCTCTTTTCTCCAATCAAACACTAATTTGCAGGTGAACTACGTACTTCACAATGAGTAAACGTACAAATATGTAGCGATATAAAAATATAATGCCTACATATTTATTTAAATTTGTAAAACTTTAAACCTTTTTTAAGATGTAGGTAAGTCATATTTTCAAATATGACACCTTGCGTTACCTAAAAAGGAAGCTAGGGTCATTACCGCGTTTGCCATCGAGGTCTTTTCGGTTATGGGCAATGAGAGTGGGCAACATTTTAATATTTTTGTGTTTAGGTATTTCAGTGTAAACATGAATCGATTATAGCTGCGTGATGAAACAAGAATGTGTTTATTAAATTTAAACAAATACGGCGTCAAAAAAATCGCACCTCCTCGAAAACAACTTTCAGTGTTATCAACCCTTAATACACGCATTGACTGGGCACACTGTGTTTCGCAGTCATTTGGGCAGCCCGTCTGGCAGCAATAACCACTCTCTTACAGGAGACCACCGTGAAATAACAGCACGTGTGCTGTTGTGTAAGGGTTGCCAGAGCCCATTTCCCTAACACTTCCCAATATCTTATGCTTAATCCTACTGTAGTCGGCAGCGCACTTGCAGCACCAGCTGCGTCGTTGCTTGTGTTATAGGCGACGGTAGCCACCTAGCATCAAGTGGATCGTCAGCCTGTCTGTCGAACTTAATAATAAAAGTGTAATTTCAGAGCTCAATACTTACTAAAAAACACTTAAACTTTAAAACAACATTTTATTTCATTAAAAAATATCTTGAACAAACAAGACTTAAAAAAATGGCAATTTTGCTCCTCAAAAGGGCCGCTATAGGCGCTACCTTTTGTGGGTTAAATAAACATAGGTAAATTAATTAGGTGTACTTGCCTATATTGTTTGGATAACTTGTTAAACTCATCAATTTTATTATGGAAAGAGACGCTGATGTCCGATGGCAGCTGGCTATATATACAAGCAATCTGTGTCAGATCTTATGGAAAAGGGATAATGTGGAGTAGCATCTCACACTTGCTGAGTTATTCCATTGTTCCGATTCAGTCCCAGCAGTGCGACCTACCTCCACGTGTCTCTCTCTGGATACATGGACTGTCCATCATGTCAGCCCACTGCAGCGCAAACCTTTGGAGATAAGGCTTCTTAGGCATGCATCTTTCCTTACTTTTTCCTTCCTTTTTAGAACAAATCCTTTCAAATCCACATATATATTAGTTTGAAATAGAAAATAATGAGATATTTTTTCTATTTATACTTTCCATTATTTCAATATTACATTTTCAAACATTGCTCATTTGTTCCTACAATATTAACTAACATTTAAATGCGAAAATAAGTTTGTTTGTTACGGTTTAACTGATTAATTTGATAGACTTTAACTACTCAACCAAACATCCATTCATTTTGCATACAGCATCAGCAGCACACATCTTTTCATCCAGAAAAGGATGTTCCAGAGGAACGCAGACTAAGTTGCGGGCAAGAGCTAGTTTATTACAAAAGAAAATTCTTAAAATTCTTCTTCTCCTCTTCTTTAAATTATTGCAAATTAGTTCAATCTATAATGTCATGTCGTAAAGCCTCAACTACTACGCTCGGTAGGTGCGATACAGTGAACTCAAACGGTCCTTGATCTATACAACTTGTGAGAGTTTAACATTTGACGGGACTCAATAAAATTGTTATGACACAACTGGTAAGGAACCTTTCAAATTATCGTTGTGGTCACGAAAATGTTCCAACACTATATCTAAATCTAAAATTATTAGGTATAATATCTAAAGCGTGAATCTTTATCCATATCCTTACATAGTATAAATTGAAGTCGCCGCGCGTTTGTCTGTCTGTCTGTCTGTATGCTCTCTAACTACTACTAAAACACGTAACGGATTTTGATACGGTTTTCACTATTGGAAAGAGCGTTTAACGAGGAAGGTTTTTATATATAATTTGCAGAAAATTCACCCTTGCGAAGCCGCAAGCGGGTCGCTAGTAGTGAGTAAGGAATGCCAGAGTCAATTTTCCTATCCAATACCTTATCCTTAATCCTACTGTAGTCGGGAGCGCACTTGCAGCAGCTGTGGCGTTGCTGGTGTTATAGGCGACGGTAGCCACCTACCATCAAGTGAACTGTCTGCCGGTCTTAACAAAAAAAAAAACGGGTCAAGTGCGAGTTGAACTCGCGTGAAAGGGGTACGAACCTATCCGCACAATATTGAGTGATTTACCATGTTATTTTAATATCATGGACTTCTTATAGGTTTTCCTATAATCTATAAGTAGAAAACTAATTTCTGTATTTTTTCAAAATTTTAGGTTCAGTAGTTTCGGAGATAGGAGAGGGGGGGGGGGATGGTCGGACAGACGGACACACGAGTGCTTAGATCAGGAATGCACGAGTGATCCTATAAGGGTTCCGTTTTTTTATTCGGAACCCTAAAAATGAAACAAAAACGAAACACCTTCAAACCAAAGATACTTATGCCTAATGCCATATATTTAAGAATACGTAATTATATGATTGTAGTATATATATCTATGAAGTAACTAGTGCAATACGTAAAATCAAGGCAATATGGGAGTTTTTTTGATCGTTTTGAGTATTTACAGATTATATAACAAATTGATAAAAAAGACAATAAAGATATGAAACGAATGTCATGCTCTAATAAATTGTTGTAAATAAAAACATATATGTAATATGACTATGAGAGACACAAGTCACATTACCGGGTCTCCCACGCGGGAGACAAGTTAACAAACGGTGCATTTGAATTATGTCGTGTTTGTGACTATTCGTCACAGAACAACTAAATAAGTCTAATAAAAAGAAAAGTGCTGAAAATCAACTTCAACAAATATTAACGTAGGGTGTGCAGATATTCTAATAATATTTATTTATTTAAGTAACTTTACACAAATATTTAAACAAGCAATAAAAACTACATTTAATAAAAACGTCATTCTAATTGAAAAACAATAAAAAGTAAAATACAATTGATAATGTAGGTTCTTGGATATTTCTCGCTCGACAGAAGATTATAATGTGTCGAACCGACCTAGTATATACTTTTACTCTTGTGAAACCTTGACTGTTGTCCCACATACAACGAACGCAGAACGCTCATCCATCAACAAACACCGTTTTTAAATCTAAATAATGACTTCATTTGTTGTGGGAGGTATCAATTGGAAATCTTTCTGTTGAGACCTTAGATATTTTAGATATACTCTTACTTGTTGTACATTACAACAATTTTTAGGAGTTCTTGAGAATTTATTGAAAAATAAAAAAAAATCATTGAACATATTCAAGAGTTCGATACTTTTGGAATAATAAAGGATTAATTTTTAGAAGAAGAAAGAAAGAATATCATTGATGAATACAGTAACCCTCGTTTATTAAACAATAAGCCACATTTAATAAAATGTTTCAAATTGTGCTTCTAGAGATTATCGTCTAAGTATATGTATAAACGACGAAGAGTCCGTTGGATGAGAAGTTAGGGTGCTTGCTTTAACGCTGTCTCAGAGGTCCCGTATTCGATTCTCGGCTGTGTCAAATTTTGAAATGAACTTTTCTAAGTTGACTCAGGTCTGGATTTGAACCCCCAAGGTGTGTAAGACCTTGTCGTGGTGGGGAGACTTGACCCTTGACAACCCGGGCGGTTGCAGGGGTCGTTAGGGTCACCGGCCTTCGCTTTGCTGATCGGATTGTCGCTGGGGAACGAAGAAAGCACACCCGTGACTGCTCCGAGCGGGCTCCGAACATCGGAGCTCGTGGCGGAGCAAACGTTTTGAGGCTCCAACTGCCAGTTGGAACTTCGCCGGTCACCGCTCGCTGGCCCGAGGATCCGTACTCGGCTCATGCGGGTGTTTGCCGGTGAGAGACGGCACCCCCGGTCCTTGTGCATCGGACCGAGGTATCGGTCTCGGTTTTGCGCATGAGGACCGGCGCGGGTCGCAGCGGGCGGATTCTCTAGGATGTCGCTCAGTGGTAGTTGGGCAACGCACGCGAAGACGGAGCTCTACGGCAGGGAAGAACCGTATGGCAGAGTACCGTAATCGTGGCTTGTGTGGGGTGGTGAAGACTCGGTTGCAGGGGATTGGCCCCGGATTCGCGACCCGGCCTAGTAACTCTTCCGCGACGACAACACGAGGTGGAGCCCGTCTCTCGAGCTGCCGCAATTGCTGTGGAAAAGTCAGGTGGAAACCATCTTTATCGTCGCCCACCCTTAATGCCGTAGAGATGAGCGGCCACATGAGCAAGGCTTATCCGAGAGTTTCAGGTGGAAGCGGCCTCCGACTCTGTGGTAGGTTGTGCCGCAGAGAAGAAGTTATGGGGGCTTCAGAGATGAAGCCCTTCGCTGACTGGGCGGCTCGTGTCGCTTCGCCCGGGGGCGGCGGACATGGGGTCATCCGCCGTCATCACAGCGGGCAACGAGGGGAGACGTACTGTGGTGTTTCCGGCACGTCTCTCCACGGCGCGGAGGTCATATTCCTCGCCTGATCGAAGTGGAGCCATTAAGTATGCGGGCCTCGTCTGGCAGAGGGAGGCAGATGCATTTTTCCACCATTCCTTACCCCCCGCCCATAGACGGCGTGAAGAAACACCGTGGGTTTTTAGTGGGTAGAAGTTCCACATATTCCAATGAACTCCCCATGGTCGGTGGGGATCGGGTTCGCAGATTTTCTCACACAAAAAAGTCTGGATTTGAAAAGTAGTAGCATGCTGCATTTCGCAGTTATTTGGGAAGCCCGTATGGCGGCAGTGACCACCCCTTTACAGAAGACCACCGTGAAATAATAATATGTGTGCTGTTGCTGTTGTGTTTCGGTGAGTGAGAAAAGGAAACCAGAGTCCATGTTCCTTATCCCTTCCTAATCTCTATCCTTAATCCTACTATTGTCGGCAGCGGACTTGCAGCATCTTTGGAGTTTCTTGTGTTATAGTCGACGTTAACCACCTACCATCAAGTGGACCGTCAGCCTGTCTGTCGAATTTAACATTGAAAAAAAAATACAATCTCACAAAATCTAAAGATGATAGGTACGTAATAACTAATAAAACCTCGAAAAAATATCACACATTTTTCGAATATAATATACCAGCAACCCATTTATCGCTCCTTCCATTCGGGAAAAAGATTAGTGGTTTAGAAGAAGTTAGCGGAGAAATAAACAGAGGCAATAAGTGACTTTATTTTATAACAGGTATGTATTTAAAATATATAGAATGTTGGTTTGGTTCTTTAAATAAATTTTTGCGCATGGTTGTCGTTGACGACCAGCGAAGCGTTAAACGACATCCGCTGCTGAAGTCATTTACATTTACACCAAAGTTCAACAATGTATGACTGTGGAAATTTTAATTTGAAATGTTATTTCATGCTTAAGGTTTTTGGCGATCACAAACATTCTGGAGAAACGGAGTCACAAAAATATGGGATTAAGAATCCGTACCCGTGCCAGATACTTAATTTATGACTGTCAGGAGATTCAGAAGTTAATAACCTCTCATTGTCCCATATCCTTTATTCTACTGAAGTCGGCAACGCACGTTCCCTTGTCCTTGTTTTTGTCGCATGACCCACTTGTCTCTGCCGTTATCTCCCCTGGTCCACTTTTTAGTAACACTTATCTCTACCGGTTGGTTGCGATAAGAAAACTTCAAGAAAATAAGAATAAGGGAAGACACTTTATTATTGTACTGTGTTCTTTACAAGTAGGACTAATATTACTAATTTGTCACCGCTTTAATTCAAAAGGTTTTGTCCTTTTCAAACGTCTAACTATATTTTTGATATCGTAAAACTGAATACACATATTTTTTTATGAGTCTCAGAGTCTACCTTGAGGTCCCTATGAATGTGGTCGTTGCGGATATACCGGCATGCTTTTACAATGTCTCTTATAATGTTTTATTCTGAAATCTTTGGATTATTAGAATGTTGCTATGTTTGGTATAGCCCCATAGCTGTTATCCCACTAGCTTGTGCCAGCCGCGGTCACCAGCTAGTACCTAAATAACGCCCGTCTTATCACTGTCGATGGTGGCGCCGCGGCGGCAGTGGCGCCCAATTTTTTATATTTTTAGATCCCTCGGGAACCTAAAATTTTTCCTGTATAAAAAGTATCCTATATGTTAATCCAGGTGATAAAATATCTGTGTGCCAAAAATTTCATTCAAATCCTTTCAGTAGTTTTTATGTGAAAGAGTACGTAACGAGCCCGTTGGATGAGTGGTTAGGGTGCTTGACTTAACGCTCTGTTCTAGGGTTTCTGGATTCGATTCCCGGCAGAGTCAACTTTGAAAAATGAACTTTTCAAATTTGTCTCTGGTCTGGAGCTGGAAATTAGTGGCAGACACTGCGTTTCGCATACTGTAGTCGGCACCGCACTTGCAGCAGCTTTGGCGTTGTTTGTGTTATAGTTAGGCGATGGTAGCCACCTATCAAGTGGACCTTCAGCCTGTCTGCCGATCTTAACATAAAAAAAGCATACATCTGTCCATCCTCACAAACTTTTGCATTTATAATATTAGTAGGATATGTCCATATTGACATGAAAACTAAGATTTTATCCATTCATTTTGAATATTCACATATTCACTCGTATACAGTTGATCAATAACGGCTTCATTATAATTTCTGAATGTATATAATTGACGAATATAATAAGAATTCAAAAGTACTTAGATACGTAACATATGTATATATATGCGGGGTAGAGTGATGGATGAGTGAAAGGATATGTCATTAACACCCAATTCACACCTTATAGATAGCAGCTTCACAAAAACATTCGTATTAATTAAGCACCGATAAAACCTGGCCTACATTACTTAAAAGTTGCTTCAGTAAGATGAAAGCAGAGCACCACGATTTCACCTGAGAAAAAATGCCATAAAGGAGGCCTAACACAATGGCAAGAGTGTGAAGCAATTTCCCAGGGATTCATCCGATCTGTGTCGATCTAAAATAGTGGTGGATATTTTTACCGCCATGAACAATACGATGAGTGACAGCTGAGATTCGCTGTGATTCGCCGTGACGGTACAATCACGGACAGGTGTTTTCCGCGAGCGAAAATAACATCTACACAAGAATTTCAATAGATACGTTCACTTATTTGATATTCAAACTAATTGGCAATTAGGAAACTTTGCAGTTTCTATACTGAATTTTTTTGAATAATAATAAGAATTTATTGTCTTTAAATAAAACCTAACTCGTAACACACTTGAAATTGGCAAAATGCTATAAAAAAATTAAACAAAAAAGAGAATGAGGTTTCCTGAAACAAAATCCATTAGTGTGGATTGTGATTATACAAATACATATATCTGTTGAAACTGTTGTGCTAGCATTGCAAATAAGAATTCTTTTTTATATGTAGTTACGAATATTTTTTTTTTCTAAAGTCTTCGTAATTAATAATCGTTAAATATTACCTTTATTGTTTTAAAGTCATAGTTTAGGAAGATTTTTATCCAAAATGAAATGTCTTTTTTAACAAAATTTTACCTCATATACAAATTTTCGGTTTCAAAATAGTAAAAACATGTCTACCTCGTATATACAATACTAACTGTTGCACGCGACTTTTTATAAAATACCTATTATTCATGGAAAACGGCAATTTTGTATGGAGAAGGGGGGGGGGTTAAAGTTAGGCCATATTTGGGGAGGGTGAGTAGCCTATGTTACTCGTTGATAATGTAGCTTTCTATGGGTGAAAGAATTTTTAAAATCGGTCCCGTAGTTTTTGAGTTTATTCATTACAAATATACATACAAACAAATCTTTACTCTTTATAATATTATATATATATATTAACAATAATATTTTATATTATATATTAAATTATACACCTTGCGTATATAAAAATTATGTGGATATATAGTAATCTTCCATTGCGTCCAACTTATTGCGTCAAGTACCTATATAGCTATTATAGTACAATTAGTACAGACATTTTTTTTATTTATTAATAGATTTTGCATTATTATATTGACGTATATTTTGTAAAAATAGTATCTACCAGTATGTTTTTCTAGCCAAAATAGACACTTTTAGGTTTTATTATCTTCTCCAATCGTAGTTTATATATTATCCCTACTTATTTAACCATTTGACGGTGATTGTACGATACTGTAACTCGGCCTACTTGCTTACAGAAATCAGAAATACCAACATAAACCATCCATGAAATGTGCCATCTCGACTGACCGTTTGATTATTAAGGCACTTAAATCATTAAAATCGCTTCACAGCGGTCGTTGACACTATTGTTGTAAAGCAAAGCTGTAAAGTGTTCTAAAGTTGATTCCTATCTCAAGCGACGATTGACTCGTTTATTTACCTGTTCTAGTAGATCTAAGACGTATTTGTTTGCACGGAATTGAATTTTTTCGTAACACAAATAAATCTTATTAAATTGAAACATGCCTTCTCTTTTTATATTATGAGGATGGCAGACAGACTGACGGTCCATTTGGTCGTAGATGGTTATCGTCGGCTCAGGGGGTTGCAGGTAAGCTGTTGACCCTGCAGGATTTTGTTAACGCTGTAGCCTAGGTAGAAACACCTCAAAAGGGAGATTGTTCCGAAGTTCGCGCGTCCGCGGTATAATGTTTCCACTCATCCAGACTGTGCTCTGCGGCACTTATCTAAGTAATTCGAATACTTGGGGGTTGAAACTTGGAGTAGGCATTAATTGGAGCTCCACACCATTGTTGTACAAACAGTAGAACACACAAAGAGCTAAGAGGTCTACATTTAGACATTTAAACAAGAATGGAATATAGATTGTAAACCGTTGTAGTTAGGATGGCTAATTACCACATATGTAACCCACAACAATTACAAATAAATATTATAAATAATTTTATAATATTTATTTGTATGAAAAAAAAACCATAGAATTTACAAATTTTAAAGAAATTAGTAAATTTAGTATCTGTAAATTACATATATCTAAAAATGGTATTTCCAAACATAGTAACAAAAAAATCTGAAAATTGGTATTAATGTACGTATTAATTTCCCTTAAAATAACTGAATACTTTGCTTTTTCAATTTAACAAATTCGAAACTATGATAAAGTCAAATATAGAGTTCCATTAAATGACATGTTTTAGTAGCAAATCAAGTATGGTTAACAAAAGCCGACGCGGGTCACATTCCATAGGGCCTTTTGTACCACTAACGTTTTCTACGCATAAATCTCAGTTTCGTTAAATAAGTGTGGGCGAGACATAGGCACGAACCCGTTACCCGCCTTGTAAATTCTTCTTGTTAGTCAGATTAACAAATTCTGTACGACCCTTAAATGGAAATCACAAATTATAATCTATTCTGTTTGTTTATTCATGTGGCCATTTTTTTTTCTTAATCAATTGAAACAATCGAACATATTGAGTCTCATACAATGTTATGATCACTCGAATTGCTACTTCTTGCCAGCATATTTCATTATTTAGTTTCCATCCCCACATTCAATCCTACTAGTTTCAGGTTGCTAGTTTTAGGTACCTATGTACCTAGACGTAGATATATATGTTGACTGTTACCGTTACTTTTCCACCTTATACTACCTAAACTCCTCCTGGAGGATTGATACAGGATTGGTCCTATGTTGTCATCGATTCTTGTAGCAGAATCACTGATCATTTATAGTAGGTAATTAGCATAAAAAATTTGAGGTTTTTTTTTATGCTCGATGAGAAAATTAATTCCATTCGTTTAAACAACATAAAAATTCGTTTCATTATTTTCATATTTTGGTAATTACAATAAATATTTATTTTTAATAATTATTTCCCTTCGTCATGTTTTAATAGTTATTGTAAAAAAGTAAGCATCTCTGCGTTTTGTTTAGAAAAAAAAGGTTTTTTTTTTTTTTCAAAAACTAATAAAAATAAAAATAATTTGTTACTTTGTTTGTTATGATAATGTTTACTTTGTTTATAACTACATAGTTTAGATTTCTCGTTTATTCGTATTTTTTATTATATTAGTGTTATTCTCGCAGAGCTGATGAAAAAAAAATTCCAAAATCATCATTACCGCTAATTAAAAATAAATTTGCACTGTATGTCTTTACACAATTTTGGGGATTGTATGCCCACCAATTGCGGGCAACTATTTACACAGAAAGAAAGTACTCGAAAGGTTTACGCCCTGCGCAGCATGCCGGCTCCCTTTGTACTCTTCAAAATCAAGTGGGTTTCCCATTAGACCGGAACCCAATTAGTTGTTCATACGATGGTCTCAAGTGCTTCGGTCGGCGCATTGAAAGAAGTGTGAGGGCAAAAACTGCAACCTGTATCCGTTACCGACCGATCAATAAGTGCGTCAAGTGAAGCGTTCCCAATTCTCTAGGGAATCATGCGAGAAAATGTTACATCGCAGCCATTGTGAAGTTGAGATATATTAACATAGACGCGATGAATATTTAACGAAAGTTATATATTAACAATACATCTATACATATAATAAAATCGTAAACGAGCCGTTACGATTTTAAAAAAAATATAAAAATACACTAAAATACAAAAATTATAAAAATTAAAAAATTAAAAAATATAAAATATAAAAATTATAAAACTTTTAAAAATATATAAAAATTATAAAAATACACTAAGAATATTTTTTCAAATCACGACTGCGATTTTTACGGGACTTTCACTGGCAGATAACTGGTGTTATAAGGAGTAACTTAGGATACTTTTCTTATAGAAAATATAATATACCTACATAAGTAGTGTCCAATACCGCGCGCGCGTCCTGGCGCTCGCCGCAGCAAAGCTTGGCTGAGTTCAGCTAGTACGTACCTGCAAAAAGAGTAGGTACAGTAAGTCTCCAAATTGTACTCAAGCCAAGCCGGAAATTAGATCTATTTACGTATAACATGAAAAGTGTAGTAACAGTCGATTGCTAAATAATCATTCTGTAATTATTTTTTGCACAAAAAAAATCTTATTTAATTATTCATACAATAAACATTCTTTACTTATTCGAACATTAACTACGTGTTTGCTTTTTAAAAATCTTCTTTATAACGATGGTATTTAATCCGAACAAATATTTTGATCCCTCGACACCTCTGTGTTGGCAGCTACATGACAATCCGTAAAAATGTAACTCAAGAAGATCGTGGGAAGAAATATCGTTACGCTCTCAAGGCAAACAGATATATTTACGTATACATTCATAGATATTTTGTTCTATTATGAAATAAAGGCTGTTTAAACAAATAATTTAGTTAACAAATTTACAATAATCAACATTTCAGTATTAATGATATTAACAAACATAAAACAATTAAAGAAATCGTACGTTATATAACTCTAGATTAATTAGGTGCGAGTGATTAGATCTGTGTTATGGGAAGGATATAATACACCCTAACAGTGTGTAAACCTAAAGGTTTAGCCCTCCATCTAAACCCATTACACTCAAGCACAGTTAAAAAATGATTGAATTGATACTCGTAGTTAAAAATTAACTCTTTACTAACTTTTGCCCGCGTCCGCACCTCTTTTTCGAAAGCCTTGAAAATAAAAAACGTGTCAGACATTTTGTAAACAATAATATAAATATAAGCAATAATTTATTCAATCTTTATAGCTAATTTTTTTAAATATTTTTAAATGATCCCTCGGGAACAAGACTTTTTTCTGAATGAAAGGGTATGTATGTAAAATTTCCTGACGATCGGTCGAGTAGTTAAGGCGTAAAAAACAACTTTTTCATTTACAATATTATACTATATGCAATTAAATAAAATAACAACAAAAAATATAGCTGTATAAAGTTAACAATAGTAGGTACGCTTAATATTGTCTAGTCAGACATAAGTATCAGTTGATGACACCGGAAGTGCAGTGACCAGCGCCGGCCAAATTCGTTTACAACGGGACTGTTGCTAATAAATGTAGTATGATAGGTATGGTTTTTTTTTGTTAATTACGAATAATTTATTTATTGAAACCTAAAAATCTGGACTTCTTAGTTCTCCATGCTTTTCACTGAATATTTAAATAGAAATATTCTATTTAAAGCGGAAAAATGGGCTACAGTTATCTAGTTCTACCACCATAGCGGTTATAATTTGCTAACACATTTAAAACTGGCAGGACTTCATAACATTCATTGTGGTTCTGTAGATTGCTAGTTTTCTCATTTGTAAAATTACTTAATTATTATTTATGTAAAATTGAAAATACTACAGGCCCAACATTGATTAGTGCTTCTATGTATTAGATATTAACCATTCCAATTTCCCGACTGGCATTTTCATCTGCCCGACTATTTGCTCGTTTTATAACCGAGCAATATCCGTAAAAGTGCAATATTCCCCTCTGTGTTTGTCTATCGGTCCCAATGCGAAGGGAAAACACACCAGAGCTCCTCGAGCTCAGAATTTAATTACTCAATGTTGTCCACAACGTTCGTCCCCAAATAGATTAATGTTCGTTCTGCGGTTGACATTAACACTACTCGTAAAATTACTCACATTTAATTTTATTGCCTTTTGTTGTTACCGAATTTACGATGCTGTGTTATATATCGTAACTTTAACATATTCCCTCCAATTAAAAGAATCTCTTCTTATCCAAATACTTTTCAGGTACATAGATAGTATTAAATTTGTAACACGGGGAACTTAAAAATGTTTAATGCTATAAACATAAATAAATTTTATATGGCTGTAATGATTTTTATTCTTTTAACTTTAATAATTAAGATTTAACTTTAATATTATTATGTAATACATTTTTATTGATAATAATAATTGTTTCTTTCAGATTGAGATATGCTATTAATGATCGATATGTCGGCGGCCGATCGTATAATCCGGCAATTCGTGATGTACCTAGGCAGATCGTTATAAATGGCGCCGTTTCATGAAGTTTCTGCTTAATATCAGTCAGATCGTTCGAAGTATATCTTTCGACTAAATCGTCAAACGTCATTCGTTGATCAATCTGCCTGAATTTTAATTAGCCATTTCATGAATTGGCTGGGTAAATAATGGTGACTATAATTAAATCATCATTATCCTAGTACATACTGCTTAAAAATACTTACCTAAACAGGTTTAACAAAACGATATCCTACTAGATATCCGCGCCTTCGTTTGCGTTGAAAAATGAAATAACGCCTAAAACATCTTTATCGCTATGACGATGGTGGCGCCCCGCCACGGAGACGGTGGCGCCCAATCCATACTTCCATAGGTACTTTATATTATTATCCATACTAATATTATAAATGTGAAAGTAACTCTGACTGTCTGTGTGTTACCTTTTCATGCCTAAACCGATGAACCGATTATCATGAAATTTTGCATACACGTTGTCAGGGATGCAAGAAAGGACATAGGGCACCTTTCACCCAGAAAAAAAAACTCTTCCCGAGAGATCATCTAACGCCTGGCAAAGCTATAACTGCAATAAAGATGTTAGGCGTTACATTTCCATATATTTAGTCAAGCCTTATTTTTTATTTTTCTACGCGGGCGAAGCTGTGGACATCAGCTAGTTTTTTTTATTTATTTTTAGGGGTTCCATCGGGAATTTAACATTTTTCCAGGATAAAAAGTATACTATGTTTTAATCCAAGTAATAAACTATCTCTGTTCTGTTAAAATTTATTTAAATCTGTTAAGCCGTTTTTGCGTGAAAGAGTAATAAACATCCATACATCTTCACAAACTTTCGCCTTTATAATATATAGTATATGTATGGGAACACTTATTATATTCCAATTTTTTTAATATTTGATATCAATACTCGACTTTCAATGCTTGATACATTTTATAATAACCTGGCCTAGCTTCGCTGCGCTACTGGACACTGCTTAAAATATTCTAAAATAAAAGTAGCTTAAGTTACCCTTTATAATATCAGCTATCTGTCAGTGAAAGTCCCGTTATAATTGGTATAGCCGTTTCGGAGATTAGCTGGAACAAACCGACAGACAGATGGACAGACAGACAAAAAATGGACAAAAATTCCCCATATACTTTTATAATAAGTTTAGTAAAAAGCAGTTATTTTGACATTACAGTCACTTCAATTTTATTTACCTATAGAATACCTAGTACCTATAGAATATAGATTACATTTGTCAACTTATTTCAAATGCAACAAAAAATTATCTTTGCACTTAACTAAATACGGAACTCATGCTCGTAATTCATGGCCATAGGAAAAGGATGGTACGTTTTGAATATCATTATAAGTTCATACTTAGTATGAGACGTAGGAGGCTACAGTAAAACGGATGTCCGCGACACAAACAAACCGTGCCAATGAAAATGTCAAGTGTGCTATAGACAGCAAAGAGAAGTACTGCCTGATTTTAAATCACCAACAATACTGTTCAATCGAAATTAGATATTGACTTTCTAAACATCGAGGCTTCATTTTAATCAATTAAATTATCTTTTGATTGAATTAAATCAAATTCAATTAAAAGAGAACTTAGTATTTTTTTTAATGTTAAGGTCGACAGACAGGCTGACCGTTCACTTGATGGTAGGTTGCTACTGTTACCTATAACACAAGCAACGTCACGGGTGCTACAAGTGCGCTGTCGACTACAGTAAGATTAAGGATAAGGGTTTGGGAAGGGATAGGGAAATGCTAGAGGCAATAATACCAATACTTTGGAAATACCAAAGTTAACACTGCCAGGAATCGAACCCGGGAACCCTAGAACAGAGCGTTAAGGCAAGCACCCTAACCACTCATCCAGCGAGCTCGTCAATGTCAGTAAGAAATAATATACCTACTCGTAATATTAGTTTCGTTGTATAACATTTAAAAATGTTTAGAATGTTTTGTTTTATAGTACATACTAAAAGTGTGTTCCGCAGTTATAAATAAAGTGGGCTTTATTTATAACAGCACACGTGCTGTTATGTTATTGTTATTTTATGTAAGGAGGTAGTTACTGCCGCCAGACGGGGTGCCCAAATGACTGCGAAACTTTGTGTGCCCTGCCACTACTTTCCAAATCCAGACCAGAGCCAAATTTGAAAAATTCATTTTTCAAAGTTGACCCTGCCGGGAATCGAACCGAGAACCCTAGAACAGAGCGTTAAGGCAAGCACCCACAGATAACCTCCTAGTGTTTTCAGGTAGTGGTTGGACTGAAATAAAATACGGTATACCTACTTTTGTTATCATTGACAAACACAAATACGTAATAAATAAATTTTGATAATAATCTAATAAATTAACATTAAATTTGCATAGTAATACAATATAATATCTTTACGGACAAATCTATACTATTTATCCCCAGACAGCTATTAAGATAAGCCAAGCAGAACACTATTAAGATTAAATTGAATAAGTATCGCCTTGAAGAGCCAAAATTATAATAGAGGAAACGCATAGTGAATTGGATGTAATGTTATTATGCTCAACTAAAAATAACTCGACGAATGTAGGTCTAACGTGGTGTATAAATTATGGTCATGGTGCTATATTATTACCGGACGTTGGCAGTTGTTTACCCAAAGTAAGCCAACACCAACACGTCAGCTTCTATGACATTCAAGATTATAAATGTTTATACAAAGGCAGTCTTTATAAAAGCAAAATACCGTTTAGGCGGTAGCCTCGTTTACTCGTTGAAACGTCAGTGGCTCAATAAAGAGGCGTTCAAAACTATAGGAACATAATTCATAAAGTCTTCGCCTTAAGAGGAAATTTTAATATCAAAAAGCGTTATATTATCGCCTAATTTGACTAATTTACTAAAACGAAACCACAAATTTTGATGCTGTTGTCTCTATCGAATTTAGATAACATTTTCAGAAAAAATATTATAGACAATAAAATTGAGAGATAGTGTTTTATAATTGGAGTTGCTGACAAATAATATTTTCGGCAAATACTCATATGGCTTTCCTAAATTCGTCTTTCAGTAAAGGCCGGGTCTTTCAGAACCCGGCTCAAGGTAATTTGTTAAGGCGAGGACTTAGCAGAAAATCTATATTTCCTCGCCTAATTTGACTTGTTAGAGTAAAATTAAAACTTAGAAAAAATACAGAGCATAATAAATTCAAAATAGTTTGAATTGGCTAGATTTCTACAAAAAAAAAATGTTTTATGAGAAAAAAAATAGTAAATTACTGTCCAGAAATAGTTTTCATGTCACAGTAATAAAAAAATTCAGCGACTACATTATTTTATAAACATATTAATGAACTTAGGTTCTATACTAAAGTTTTAATTGGCTATTTTTATTTATTTTTTATATTTTACATAATATTTAAGAAAAACCTTCCAATTTTAAATCTGTTCGATTATCTCCGAGAAGTTACAATTGTTGTGAATTTGTTGTGAATTGCACCTTTTCACAGCTTGCGCTCATTTTGGTAAAAATTTTGTTCCGTCTGAGGTTAATCCTTGTCTTGACATTGTGACGCTATAAGTTTTGAGCTGACATAATTTTATTTGTTTAATTTTTATTCAAATATGCTATTATATGTGTTATAATCCTTTCACTGAACAGGGATAAGTCCCTCTTTTTAATTTGTTTGTGGTATTACGAATAAAAGCTTGGAATTTGAGGTGCGGTGCGGTGACCCAAATAACTTACTATAGGAGAATTGTTAAGGCGATATCCCAAAACCACAATAGGTAAAATGAAAGGTTTTGTATGTTATGATCTTGAAACGATTTATAAAATATTGACGTCTTTGATTTTAACATTTTATTTTGAACGTAGTACTTAGTACTATAGTACATAGTTCTTTTACACAATTCGTAAAATACCTGTTAAATCCATAGTGTTCGTTGTTATTACTATATTACGGTCATTCTATGAATGCGTTTTTGACATTTCTTTATGTCCATTGCATAAAGTTCATTTCACCTGTCAGAATTGACACCTGTCAGAACAACACTTATAATGGCCGAAGTATACATGTATTCGCATTATAGGTAAGGTTACATATATTTATACCTATACTTAGTCTGAACTTTTGATTCTCTTAATTTATTATCGCCATTCTGGAGATAACTATTAAAGTATTGTAAATTGAAATATTATTATACACTCGTAGATTTTTCAAAATAAACACGGAGAAGCTTACCTTTTTACACATTTTAACAGATACGATATTGTGGGTAGAATATTTTGTAACACTGAGAATCTAATATTTAATTAGGTGAATTTTTTATTACATTTGCTAAGCGATTAATAATATCTACTCTAATCTCTTTTGATGAACTTAATAACCGGTTCAATTTTTAAAAATAGTTCTAGGGCGACCGAGGTACGACGCCAACGTTAACTTTGCATAGCGCCAATCTCACATTTTTTTTAGGTATGTGTGCTTACAGCAACAATACGTGTGCCACTAACGAGATAGCGCTTAAATAATTAGTCATAATTATAATTTTAAAAAAAACATAAACTTTATAAAAACATTTTCGTGTAAAACTGCATTCTAACCTGAAATAATGTAACATATTTAGATATTATTAAATTTATAGGTACAGTCGAGCCCATTATCATTAACTTTTTGAAGTTTTTCTTAACTTATGACCCACCCCGGCTTCGCACAGGGGCAATTTTTTTTGCAAATTATAAACCTACCTTTTCCTACTTTATCGCTCTTTCTATTGATGAAAGAAAAGGGTATCAAAATCCGTTAGGTTGTTTAGAAGAAGTAAACAGAAACTGATTGATAAATACTTCATAATTATGTCCTTTTTAATACATTCAGAGAAAAAATCTCTTTTTATTGTGTATGAATGAAGTTGTAATCAAATCTCATTGGTAGTAAGTAGGTACTGATTGTACTTACCTGGCTGGTTGATATATTTAATTGGGACACAGTACTACTTTATCTAGAGTCAGTTCTTAATCTGTATCTCAAACTATTCCAGGATAGCAAATGGGTGCCCCAGCATGGGGGTCTCGGGCAGGTGGAGACCGCCCCCGTCTGCTGCGTATGACACCTTTGCGTCATAGTTTCGCAGCGCCCGCCTCGCCGCCCGCACAGCAGCCCCCGCGCGGTCACGACTACGCCTCAGATGCTGACACTAACAAGAAAGGTAACCATTGTATCAACTTCCTGTTTGCATTTCATTTTGGATGAAGAACCTGACTATCCTAATAATTGAAACGGAAAACTACAAAAGTCGATTCTTCAAGTCTGTTGCATTGTTAATATTATTTACCAAAAAAAAACCATACCATACCAAACTCTACCAAAAATCTGTGTATACTTTTTATATATAAAACATTTTCAAATATAACTGTGAAACTCCAACTATATTCATTACGAAACTGATTGAGATTAATTTTTAAATACATTGTACCTCTTCTGTTGGCGTGTTGGGGTTCGAGTTTCTTGAATTAAAGTCTTATTCGTCTTTTAACTTCTTTTATTATTTCAATCACACGGGCAGACATTGCTAGACCAAAAGACAATACTGACATAGACAAATCACAGACTACAACATGCCCCTTTTTTATTAGACTGACATGATTGACATTTGACAGGGTACAATACAATGTTTGCGTGACACTGACAATAGACATTTTAAAATATAAACATTACAACTTTATTTACAGTACTACACATTATAATGAAGAATAATTATTTACAAATGTACACACAAAAATAATATAAATTCAGTCAAAATGCAATACAATATTTATTATAATCATTCCTATTTCAAGTATGTCAATTTATTTTGTCAAGGTTAAATTACAATTTGTTAATTATTTACTTATTTATGTCAATTGTTACATTTTATTTCAAATAAATATTTACAAGTCTAGTTTATGCGTTTTCTTTAATAATCTACCTCGTGAACTATACCTTTCACTTGAATTTTCATTATTACCTTGGTCTGTATTAGGTAAGTTTACATTACCTTCAATGTTATCTAAAGACTTATTAATTTGAGACATAGGATTTTGTTCCATGTATTCATTATAGTCATGAATACTTTCAGGTGACGTTACATCCTCTATATCGACAAATATTGGAGACTTAGTTATATTTTGTGACTCGCTTGAATTCGACTCTGACTCTATTTCAAAGAATGAATTAGAACTTTCATTACTTTCTTGACTTTTTTGCCTTGGACTAGAATCTTGAGTGAAAATGAATATACAACTATCATCCTCCTCATTGACCCTTTTTGACTTTTTCAAATTTGACCTGAATTTAAGGGTTTTTTGACTAGTATTTACAAAACTACTATAAGTTTGTTGACCAGGACATGGTTCATTGAATTTTACTTTTTTATCTTTAGACTTATGACTGTGACTTTGACTTTTGGTATTAAACTTGTAATCATGACGAATATGTCGACTATTTCTCCTATATGTGTTGTTATTACAGTCTTTGACAATAAATGATCTAGGATAATTTGCTTTTCCTATGATAGTGCCTTTAGTCCATATAATATCTTTTGGATTTTTCTTAAAATATACATGGTCATTTATGTAAAAATCAGGGTAATTTTTAGAATTTTTATTGTAATATAATCTAGTTTTTTCATTATTACTTTGTTTCTTTTGATAATGCTCTGAATGCTTGACAATTTTAGGTCTCAAGTTACTTATCTTATTAGGTAATTTTGTACGTAAATTTCTAGACATTAGTAGTTGTGCAGGTGAATTTAAATTTCCTCTAGGGGTATTTCTATATTGTAATAATCCGATGCAAGGATCTGATCCTGATTGATCACATTTCCTAAATATGTTTTTTATTATTCTTACAGAGACTTCGGCTAACCCGTTGGACTGTGGATAGTGTGGACTTGAAACAATATGATCAATATCCCATTCACGTAAAAAACTTTTGAATTCTGAAGAATTGTACGGAGGGCCTCCATCACTGACTAGTTGTAAAGGAATTCCGTGACGAGCAAAAATAGACTTTAAGTGTGATATAACATTAGAAGTTCTACTATCATTGCTGAGATTTGCAATTTCTATATAATTAGAATAAAAATCGACGACCAATAAGTATTTTTTTCCTTTGTAATCAAATAAATCTGTTGCCAGCTTTTGCCAAGGAAATAAAGGTTGCTCATGTGATAACATTGGTTGTTTACTTTTGTTGGAAGAGTAAATGGCACATGATTCACATTGTCTTATTTTATTTTCTATGTCATGTTTAATATTAGGCCAATAAACTACTCCTCTCGCTAAACTCTTTGTTTTCTCTATACCCTGGTGACCCTCATGTAAAATATTTAAAATTTCAGCTCTCAATGACTTAGGTATAATGACAGCGTTATTTTTGAAAATTATGTCATTTATAACATGAATTTCCTCTTTGACATTCCAATAAGGTAATACTATTTTATCACATTTTTCTTTACAATTTGGCCATCCTTTCTTAAAATATTCTTTTAATTTTTGTAAAGTTAAGTCTTGTGCAGTGTGACTCAAAATTTTTTCTAGTTTTTCTGGCGATATGGCTAAGTTAGATGTCAATAAGTTAATATGAATTTCTATGTCAGAATCTAGTTCTTCTAAACTAACTAATTCCTGATTTAAATTAGTGTCCTTGATGGGAGCACGTGACAAAGCATCTGAAATATACATTTCTGAGCCTTTTGTATAAGAGACAATTAATTGGTACGCTTGCAACATTATCATCATACGTTGCAGTCGTGTAGGGACTTCTGACAAAGGTTTTTTAAATAGTGTTACTAATGGCTGATGATCAGTTTCGACATAAATAGGTGTACCATATATGTATTGATGAAATTTCTTACATCCAAATACTATGGCATAAAGTTCTTTTTCAATTTGAGCATAATTTGTTTGACTTTTACTCAATGACTTCGAAGCATAGGCTATTGGATGCTTTTCATGTAATATCACAGCGCCTACAGCATTCTGTGATGCATCCACTGACAATCTTATAGGCTTTTTCCTGTCATAATGAACAAGGACTGGAGACTGACACAATAATGATTTTAATTTATTAAATTGTCGCTCATGTTGATCCAACCATTGCCAAGAATTTCTCTTTTTTAATAATTCCCTTAAAATAGCAGTTTCTTCTGCCAGATTTTTTATGTAAGAGCCTAAATAGTTAATCATGCCAAGAAATCTTTGCAATTCCTTAACATTTGTAGGACTAGACATTTTTGAAATTGCTTCAATTTTGGACTGGTCAGGTGAGACACCTCTTTTATTGAAAATATGACCGACATAACATATTTCAGACATACCAAATTGACATTTAGACTTATTAAATTTTAAATTAACTTCAACGGCACGTTTGAAAAGATTTTCTAATCTTTCATTGTGTTCCGCGACTGTGGACCCATAGACAAGTATATCGTCGACAAAACTTATTATACCTGGTAGATCACCAAACAATTCGTTCATAGCTCTGTGAAAAATTTCACCACTAGAATTAATTCCGTAGGGTAATCTTAGAAATTTGTACCTACCATAAGGTGTATTGAACGTACATAGGTCACTGCTTTCTGAGTCTAAGCAAATGGTCCAATAACCAGAACTGGCGTCCAATTTAGAGAATATAGAAGCTCCTGTCACTTTCGATCTTAAATCATCAAATGTAGGAAATGGATAATGAGGTCTTTTTATAGCCTTGTTTAAGTTTCTAGGATCTAGACAAATCCTTAAACTTCCATTGGGTTTTTCAACCAAGACAATAGAATTGACCCATTTTGTCGGCTTTTCTACCTTTTCAATGACTTTAAGTTGTTCCATATTTTTTAATTCTGCTTTAAGACGGTCTTGTAATGAATAAGGTATTCTACGGACTGGACATACTTTTGGTGGCACATTATTGTCAATGTCTAGATGAGCTTTATATGGTAAACATCCTAAACCTTCAAATGTATTAGAATATTTCGAAACAATGTTTTGTACTGACCTTTCATTCCACTTGTCTTGCATTCCGAACACTCTTTTGACTATACCCAATTTTTCACATGACACATGACCAATTATTGTTATACAATCACATTTAACAACAGTAAAATACAATTTTGTAGACAGGCCATTTTCAAATTTACAATTCAATATACAACTACCTATATTTGGCACTAGTTCTCCTGAAAATGAAAAGATTTTATTATTTGTTCTTATAATATTGACATTAGAACCTGTATTTCTAATTATTTTATCTAGTGTTTGTTTACTAATTACATTTATTTCAGCACCTGTGTCGATCTGACATTTTAATTTATAATTTTGAATATATATATCAATTTGCCAATTTAAATTTTTACAATTGTTAATAGAATTTATTACAAAATTATTTCTACAATTTTTCAATGCTTGTTGTATGTTGCTTACCCGATGAGTCTTTACTTTATTTTTGAAGAAGCAATATTGTGCAAAGTGGTTTTTCCCTTTACAGTTGTTGCAGGTTTTTCCTTCAGCTGGACATTTGAATATGTGGATTTGGCCACATCTGGTGCATTTTCTTCTTACTGGTGACTTGCTTTTTGATCGACGAGAGTCTACCTCTTCCCTGTAATTTTTTCTTCCAATAGGTCTGCTTCTTGATTGTGTTCTGTTTTGATACTTCGGTTTGCTTTCAGTAATAGCTTGTACAGTATTATTCCTTGAGTCATGCTGAACTAATTTGTTTGACCTTTCCTGAGACAATTCCAGGCTTCTAGCTATTTTCATGGCATTTTCCGTTGTCAAATTTTCCTCTTGTAATAGTCTTTCCTTAATGTGGGTATTTGTCATTCCAATGACTAGCATGTCTTTAATTAGTGATTCTTTAAGATCTTTGAATTCACATGTCGTGGCTAAATTATTTAGTATTGTCAAGTATTCGTCCAATGATTCGTCCTTTTTCTGTATTCTTGTAAAGAAATTGTATCTTTCGACTGTGATATTTGTGTGTGGACTAAATTTTTCATCAAATTTTTTTAAAATTTCTTCTACCGTGGTTTTATTTCTGTCAATGTTGAAACTATTAAAAATTTCAATTCCTTCGTCCCCAATTGCATTTAAAAGAATTGCTGTTTGTTTTGACTGTGGAAATTTGGTAAGTTCGTTAGCGTCACTGAAGATCTCAAATCTTAACTTCCAATTTTTCCATTTTTCAGCGGCATTGTCGCCATTTTGGACAAGCAGCGGCTTCATTTGAACAATGAATATTTTTTCAGACATTGTTTTATTTTTCAGATCCAGACAACAGTTTTATTTTTCAGACAGCTTCCAACACCAACTTCTGACACCATCTTCTGTTGGCGTGTTGGGGTTCGAGTTTCTTGAATTAAGGTCTTATTCGTCTTTTAACTTCTTTTATTATTTCAATCACACGGGCAGACATTGCTAGACCAAAAGACAATACTGACATAGACAAATCACAGACTACAACAGTACCTACATTTATTATATTTTTAAAATATAATGAAACGATAGCCCAAATAGATATTGTAGGTACAAGTAAAGGACCGACTACTTAAATAAATGATAAAGGGTCAAAAATTGTTGCTCATTCACTAGTAATAGTGTATCTTATTTTTTTAAGAAAGTATTAAGTACGTAAGAAAATTTTTGAAATCTGCTAAGTTCTAACTAAATCCGTTTTTTGATATGAACATCCTTTGGTTATACGAAATTCGACTGCACATAATAGTCAACCAACAAATTTATAAGTTTCTCTGTGTTTATGTCAATAATATTCAGTTTTAAAATAAACCTATTTAAAATAAACATTTAGCATTTTTTTCAGTTTTATTAAAATCAGTACTGAAGTAAAACAGTAAAATTAAATTGGAGTTCTTTGATTCTCCGCAGATTACATACAAAGATGCCTAATGTATAGTGAGTTTAAGGCTGAACCAGTTTTAAGGTGCATTAAGAGTCATTCTCCAAAAATAAACCCAATTAAAAACCCTTAAACTGCACAATAAAAGTGGAGACTTTTAATGCGTAATGAACGCATTAATAAAAGATAATTACATGCTCGTTTCAGAGGAAAGTTGGAACGCCAACTTGTCACAAAGATGGCGAAAGTTGCGCAGACGCTGCTCGCGGCTACGTCCCGGATCCGGGAACCGGGAACCGAGCCCGGTGCGATGTTCGCCTTCTCCGCCGCGGCCACCGCAACACTGCTCTCCGGCACCGCCCTCCAAGCTATCCTTTAGACATCGCGGAAAAGTTTACACTACAGCGTCTTTACGCGTCACCAGTGGTGCGCCTGACTTACTTAGGGCATTAGGGAAACTAGGCGGCGGACTTCGACGAAGGGCTCTATCAGCGCACGACGTCCTTACACCTCCGCAACAACAACCTGCCACCTTCTACGTCCCAAGCCCAACAACCACCCGCCCGCCTGCCTCTCCATCGCCGCCTAGACAATCGGCGACATTACGGAGACGTTGCAGTTCTCCAAACGTATATCGTGCGAAAACATCACCCGCCCCAAGAGATCGTACACCTCTAATAGCTCATGAAGACGAGGGGCAAGACGTAGTTGATTATTTCATACCGGAACGAAGAAAGAGTAATAACGAAGGTCGAAATCGGAGACCATACAGTGAAAACGTAGAGTTGGATGTGCCAGAATACAGAAATGGTTATAGCAGGCTACCGTGTGATACTCGAAATTTATGGGAGGAACCTTACAGACTGCCACGAGTTCAGGCCCGACAGGAACCCATGCAGCAGTTGAGAAAGGGTGTAGCGGAGCTGCGTGTTAGCGCTACGCCAAGGAGCGCACGTCCGCCCCCGGTGCCGTCTGCTGGACAGGCCAATAAACGACCTCCTGCTCCTGAACCACGAGATGGTGCACATACTTTCGAGGTATGTAAAGTTTCATTCGTTCAATACATAACTTTGTATATCGTTAAAGCATCAATTGACAAAATTCAACAAACAGTTAAATGGAAATTTCTACAAATATTCAGTTAAATTATTTGTAAATTATTGTAAACAGGGCACAGGCCCTCCCCTGTTAGAAGGTATGGACTATTGTAAATCAAGTTAGCCCTCTGCAATTTATAACTATGATATTCCTAGTCTTCTTACACAAGCAGTTTTCCTCGCTGTCAGAAAAAATAATCATTATTTGCAATCTACATGTTACATTAATAGGAAAAAACATTTTAAATTGTAGATCTCAAAATAATTAATCGAGACCGAACCTGCGTTTTCCATTTCAGCAGTCGAGCGTTCAAGCACAGGACTATAATTGCTTGAAAATTTAAAAAAATGCGTTTTACATTTTTATTACATTTTTGACGTTTAAATTAACATTTTCTGATTTCTCTTATGTGTTTGTTTATATAAATAGCACAATAATATTAGCCAATTATTCGCAATCGTTTCCAACCATACTGTGGTTTCCTAAAGGACTTAAAAAAGTCAAATATTTAATGTTTTAAATTACATTTGGCGTTTTAGTTTGAAATGTCACTGTGTATTTATTTTTATGTTAAATTTCTTGTTAAGTGGCTACCGTCGCATATAAACAAAACAACGCAGATGGGATACAAGCGCACTGCCAACCCTTAAATAACGGCCAAGTAGAATATAGGGCGAAAAGGCTCTGGCATTCCTCAGCCATAACAGCACAAAAGCTGTTATTTCACGATAGTCTTCTATAAGGAGGTGATTAAATCAAAATCAAATCAAATCGTTTATTTCTCAAAAATAGGATAACAGGATCACTTTTTTGAAGTCGATTATATATTTTACCAGGGTTTCGATGATGACGATCCTGAGAAGAAACCCCGAAAGAAACTCTGGCTGGATACCATTGTTTTTGTCATCTTTAAAATAATATATATAACAATACAATTACAATTATTATACACAAATTACAGTACCTATATAAACATAGTATGAGCTCATAAGCGTTTAAATCCAGGCTTCATTATCGCTTAAATATAATCAATGATTTTATAATAACCTTTTGTACAGAGTTTGGTTTTGATTACACCTTTTAAATTTATTTATAGACAAGGCCCTTATTATCTCAGGAAGTTTATTATAAAACCGCATACACTGACCCAGAAAAGAATCTTGTGGAGTTTTATGTTTATCAATATCATTTTTAAACCTAGTATTGATATTGTGAATATTAATTACATTTTTTATTAAATTGACTGATATTTTTATGCGTATAAATAGGGTTTTCATATGATCGGCCCAGTTAATGTTCCGCCCCTTACGTCTCGTGAAAGTGTAAAGTTATGTCTCGTTAAAAATTAAATTTGTGAATAATGTGTACCTAGTATCTAAATTTACAAATAAATATAATGTTTTATTTTGTAAAATCGTGCGTAACGACTTCAAATCTAACGGACTGTTAGTCCAAAATCGAAATTACTAAATGGGCTGATCAATTTATAATAATTCAAAACATTAGTCCAACCAAGGGGCGTTATTGTAATAGAACAAATGAACCATATTTTTCTATTAAATATTGATTTTGTTATCAATCAAATATATTGTGTTCAGCCTCATATTATAAATGATATCCTGGTTTACCTTGAACCACGGTACAACGCAATTACATTTAGAAAGACGCTTAGGTAATGCATATATACGTAGATTTGAAAAAACCTAATCGCCAGCCATACTAATTTTAAACGTCTGAAATATTAAATTTGTGGAAAAACCGTTTATTGTGATTTGGCTTAAATTTGATGTATAGGTGGGAATATCACACTGTGTACATTTTATTCCTGGATAAAGTTAGCAGGAGCTTCGGGGAACAATTTAGTGAATGAATAATTTATTATAAGTGAAATCGAATTTAAGCTGTGGCTTGTTGGATGTTACAGGTGCGATTTACGAAGTCTGCAGGAGGGAAAGGTCTCGGATTCAGCATCGTTGGTGGTCGAGACTCTCCGCGCGGCAATATGGGCATCTTCGTTAAAACAATTTTCAACAATGGACAAGCTGCTGAATCCGGTTTACTGCGAGAAGGTAATAAAATAAAGCTAATTTTATTATGAATTAGCTGATCCCGCAATTTCGTACGCGTGGTAATCGGTTTAGCCACGTAACTTTTTTGTTTGTAAACCGATTGGAATGAAACATACACTAAATATTACGGAAAGCTTTCTACAATACATCAGTAAAAACCATATTCAAATCGGTTAAGCCATAACACAGACAACAATTGTAAAAATAATTTTTCGACCTCGGTCGACAACATTTATAAATTGTTTCTTTCTTTTTTGAAAAATATTTAATGTACAAACACGGCTCGTTTACGAATTTATTATAATATATGTAAATAGACAAAATGATCAAATATGTAGGTAAATCATAGTGTATGAATAATACTTGATCATTACAATTTTAATCTGTAGGTATTGATTTAATTTACAAAAAGTGTAAAATACTGAAATATAAACATTTTTACACTAGAAAAACAAGGGAAGAGGTGAAAAAGACTTATTTTATTAACAATACATTTCCCACGAAAAAATTATAATATTTATTTTTTAAAATGAACAAAGGGCGAATGATAAACGAATGCAATTACAATTTAAAATTAAAAAAATAACATCAAAAAGGGCTATGTACCAAAACTACTCAACAAATAAAAAGATTAGGCACATTAACCGTTAATTATGCTTATTTGTGCAAAGTTAATTAGGTAGAACAAAACTAAATATAATTAATAAATAAAACCGCTTTTAGAAATAGCTCAGTGTCGGTTAGACGGCAGCTGCTTGTTATATCGCCTTTCAAGCCATTGCTAGTACATACACCTGCCTCTACAACCTATAAATTCCACAACAAAGGTTACATCAAACTTTTTTTTTAAAATAACCACGCGATGTAAGAATTTTTCATAACATCCACTAATATATTTATACTATGAATTTTTTGCAAGTTATATACACTTAGTTCATTCATCCGGACAACTTTTTAAGATAGTTGACCACTCCAGACTTAGTAAAAAAATTTATGATAATTTAAGGTCGAAGATACACAAGTAAACAAAGAAAGTGGTATTTTTATTTGAAAATAACCGTTATTTACATATACATAAGACCAAAAATGTAAATTCTAAATTTATGTTAGTAAAACAATTCATTGAGAATGTTGTACTAATATAAAGAGATGCGGCCTATCGTGTCGAGAGGTTCGAGTTCGATGCCCGGTCATTCCTTGTACCAATGGTTTTTATTTTCATCTAAAAAAAAGCATTTACTGGCTGCTCTCAAATGGTGGCGGAAAACATCGCGAGGAAACCTTCAAACGCTAAAGAAGAAAATGCCAGCATGGTGGACCATATAGCCAATACGTCTTTGCTAAGAAGTGTTGGGTTGGGTCCCTACAGTGAGGACATATAGTAGGCTGTTGGTGTTGATGAATAAACAATTATTAACAAGAATAATAAACACAAGGCTTTCTGGCGTGAATTAGTTATAAAATGTAGGAAATAAAAAAAAAATTAAAAGAGCCCAAAATTTCAAAAACGATGTTGACCTGTGATTGGTTCAAATAGTGTTTTCCTGACAGGCCATTATCTGCCCTATCGATAATTTCAATATAGATTAACGTAAAGGTAGATGGCTACCGTGCTTATACGCTAGAGCGATTTTGTCTGTCTGTTTGTTTCGGCTAATCTCCGAAACGGCTGGTCCGATTTTGACGGGACTTTGACTGGCAAAAAGCTGATGTTATAAGTAGTAACTTAGGCTGATTTTATTTATAACAAAAAATTTAAATAAAATATTTATATATATAAGCACTTTCCAGTACCCCGCGCGGCCTACGCGCACGCCGCAGCAAAGCGTGGACGGGTTCAGTTAAATGTACGAATACAATATGTTTTTACAGGTGACGAAATCATGTCCGTGAACGGGCGGGGAACTGCTGGATTAACACATGGAGAAGCCATTAGACTGTTCAAGGACGTTCGCGCGGGGCCTGTTCTTCTAAGGGTAGCTCGTAGGTTACCGGGACGCTGACTGCCGTGCGCCTGTTGCGGCTCTGAAAGCTCTCCGCATCAGGCGCATCCTTATTCCACTATGTAAAATAAAGATCGCCAGAAGAAAGCTTAAAACGAGTACATCTATAGGACTACTATATACGGTATACATATAAAATATAGGTTCTTTTATATATACTAACAAAGCTGAAAAGTTTGTTTGTTTGTTTGTTTGTTTGTTTGAACACGTTAAACTCTAGCACTGGCAGTCGAATTTAAATTTCGAATTTTACGTTTAATAGCCAATTCTTGAGAAAGGTTATCGACTATTTATCATCGCGTTATGATCCTTAGAAGCTGAGCAATAAGAAAAAAAGTCATAAGTAACGCTAAATAAAAGTAATAGCGGGCGATGAGATGCGACGCGTTGGTCAGGGCCCATACTTATAAACATCTATCTCTCTCAGATTACAACCCTACAACTATTCTATAAAAGTAATCACATCTCTATTTTATTTTATTTTCAATTTAAGAAAGTGGTCTCTACATATTTTTTTTGAATTGCAGCTTGCATTCTCCATTCTGAAGCAATCAAGAGATGCTAATTAAAATACGTTAGAGAAAATGTTGACAACCTGAACAATGTTTTGTCATTTTAAGGATGAATTGAAATTATGAAACAATGAATTATATCATTCAATAACTAGTATTGTATTGAAATTATTAGTCCAGGAAAATTTAATAACAAATCAAAGTTAGAGTCGCACGGGGGCATGTTTTCATTAAGCTAACAATTATTCATTAAGCTAACAACAGCTAACAAAGCTAACAACAGCTTATTCATTTGATGCAATGTATTTAACCAATGACAATGAAATTGGTACAATTATTAACGTAATATCTGTGATATTTTGTAACCTTAGTTGACATAAAGTCTAACTTTTAGTCAAAAATTGATCGAATCCGATAGGTATTTTTGATACTAAAATCCAAATTGGTTTGAGATAAATTTCATTAGAAAAAGAATTGATGAACGTTTTTAATATTATATTTTAAAAAAAAGTGGTATTTTTTGTACATATAAGATGCGTAGAAAACTGCAATAATGCATAAGGTATGTGCGACAGTAGGTAGGTATGGAGAAAATGTATAGTTTTATTAAAGAATAACGCTTTACTACATATCTACGAATAATCAATAAAACAAATAATGCCTTTTTAGATGTTAATTTTTAATTTGATATGAAAGATTACCCTGAGTTCCTTTTTACCCGCAGCAGGTTTAAAGGTCGTCAAGTGTTTCATGCCAAAAATCTCTTACATTTTGTAATATTTCAATTTTTTGGCATACTGTAGATACTCAAACTTAGCTAGTAAGTTATTTTATATCTACATAATATAATAAGTCAAGTTATTGTGGCTTTTATTGCCTTGCGCTATAATACGCATTTAATTCAATGTACGGCGTTTTTTTAATATAGAACGATGTCGGTAGAATAACTTTTTTACTGCTGTGTTATGTACATGTTCTTTATTTAAAAATAACAATTCGCTTCTTCACGATCCATAAATATTTGTACCTTAAATTTGTACATATCTACCGATCGTAAGAAAAACGATATCATTGAAATAGAACTGTAGTAAGTAAATGTACCAACATCAGTTAAAAAATTGAAAGATAATTATTTATTGAATGTATAAAAGTTGTATTATATATTTTCAATGAAATAACACTTCTCGTACAATGCATTTATAAATTGATATAAATAGTACAACATGGTATCCTAGATACGCCATTGAAATTGTAAAAAGCTAACTAAACTAATAAATGAACGAGTAATGAATTGTAAGCTTACGTGTATATTACTTTTTGTTTATATAAATTTAAACATATATTTTTTTAAATTTTGATCTAGTGTAAGATCCAATATAATATATTAAATGAAATTGCAAATTTTAGTTTAATTAAATGAAAACAATCTCCTTTAGGTTACTTATTACCTGTCATATTTGTTCATACGTCTGGCTCAGTAAATATGAATCTGCTGGTAAGGTATCAAACGAGAAACCCCGTTTCTAATACAAACCTGGGCTATGTCTGTACAGGTCTGGGAATTGGCCTCTAATTATAGGACATTGAATAAGATTGTATGAGCCCAATCTTCATAATTATCAGCAATTGCCAAGTTTGTAAATAAATCGTACAATACTCACATTTGAGGTTATGTTGTGGGTGCGTTTTACGTTTTCTGATAAGTTGGGAATTCATAATTGCAATGATTTAATGTCATAAATGTCATGTTGTGGCATTTTATGCCACTTATTATACAAAATATGTGTTACTTTATTAATACTTGCAGTAGGTATGTAGGTATATGTTTTATAGGACCAATAGTTGATAAATTGCTTCGAATTAGATGTTCTAAGCAGAAACTATTGACATTAAATATTATAACATAAAAATGTAAATGTTTTTATTTCGTCTTATACGCTTTACAGGGATTTTATGGTTTACCATAATACCTACGCAAAATTAACGCATAATATTTGAGATTATAACACCAAGACACAGAGTAGTAAGCAAGGCGTGTTTATGGAAAAAGAAAATTCACGTACTTTTTGCATTTGGCCATTGTTAATGACGCTAAGTTTTAGCTGAGCTAATCTAGAAAAAAAGGGAGTTTTTTGGTATAAATATATATTTGGCCTGTACATTCACAGTGAACAGGAGGTTCGGGTACGCATTGAAAAAGGGAATGGAGGTGTTGGGGACGATAAAGTAGAGGTAGCTGCAATATTTCGAGCACGTGATGAGGGGCGAAAGATATCGTATTCTTCAGCTAGTGATGCAGGGCATAATACAAGGAAAGCGTAGCAGAGACAAGAGAAATAAATTCTGGTTGAAGAATTTGAGAGAGTGGTTTGGTTTGAGTACTCGCTTCCTCTTTCGTGTAATAGCTTCCAAGGTAAAGAGAGCCATGATGGTCGCCAATCTTCCCAGAGAAGCGGCACGTTAAGAAGAATTCATCTTCTTAACGATTCGTCTCAGGTGACGGATCATGGATTTATTCATACGAACCTGAAAGAAAACATCAGTCAGCAGTTTGGGTCTTCGAAGACGAGGTCAAGCCAACGAAAGTGGTTCGCTCCCGCAGCGTGTCAAAGAAAATGGTCGCTACGTTTGTCTCGAAAAAGGGGCATGTTGCTACAATTCCTTTACAGGAACGCAGAACGGTTACCGCCGAGTGGTATATCACGGTTTGTTTGCCAGAAATGATAGCCGAACTCCGAAAAAATAACCCGAAACGTCGCATCATCTTACATCACGATAATGCGAGCTCCCATACGGCTCGGAAGACAAATTATTTTTTGAAGCAGGAAAACGTTGAGCTGATGAGACATCCTCCGTACAGTCCTGACCTGTGCCCAAACGGTTTCTTTACATTCCCTAGAATGAAAGATTTACTACGCGGTCAACGGTTTGAAGACCCCGAAGCAGCTGTGGAAACGTACAAATCAGCCATTTTGTCAACATCAACTTCAGACTTCAGACTGGATTGGTTTGCACGAATGGAAAAGTTGAACGGAGAATACTTCGAAAAACAATAAAATACAATTTAGCTATACCGTGCATGTGGTTTTTCTTATTGCCGATCATTTCAGTGTGCCCCTCGTATTTCGAATTTCCCACATTTTTTTTGCTATCATAACGAAAAAGAAATAACAATAAAAATATTTACATAGACACAATTCTAAAGCAGTGTTCATAAAAAAAATAAAACAGCATTACTACCTAGTTAGATTGTTACAGATTACAGGATTTCTGTATGTAAACAGATATTCAATTTAAAAAATAGAGGGAGAGGATTTATGTAAGGAGTTAAGGTGTTTTCTAAACTTACATTAGATATGTATGTACGAGAGCAAGCAGACTGTTTGACGCTAAGGCTAAGACTATATAAGTATATTGTTTGAAGTCAGTAATCACCGCTTACAGATTTCAGCGCTTGTGCTTTTATTTTAGATACGTGAGTATGGGATGCCGGAGTCCATTCTCCTGTCATCCTTTCCTCTTGTTCTATTTCATCACCATACCTCATGATTGTGCCCGTGAGTCACACATCTCATGCATAGACACTGCTCTCCGTTGAGTTTCAACAGGTGGCGCTTATTATGATTTTGTACAGACATTAATTAGAATAAAGTCTAATGAAGTATCTCATAGGAATTTAAATAAAACCATTAGTTAGTATATTGAAACAACTATAATTTCAGAAACATTGGCGATTAGGATTAAATAAAATACGCAACATTTTACAGCGAAACGTCGCCTACTGTTTGTAATAGCTGTTAATTCGCATAAAGTAAATATAATGCTAAATAGTTTATTAAATGACAAATAGTAAAAAAAGAATAATTCTACACAAACAATTAGTATTTACATTGGATAATATTACTTAATTAATATCGAATTATCGTGGGCATGAACCAAGTCCATGTCTTAATACTAAATATTGGTAAGATAAGGCTGTTAACCGACGACTTAGAATGGCAAGTTCATCTGGACTGTATTTGTTAAGGCATGTTATGTAATATAAGATTTTTATTCCAATTGAAAATTGTTGATTGCACATAATATTAGAGGGTGACAATATCATAAACATAGGTAAATAGCACTTTTATTATGTATGTTGAGGCATCTGTGCACGTAGTTGAATGTTCTATAATTTATTGAACGGTTTTTAGTCTCATTCTCATTGAACGCTTATTAGTCCTTACGAAATGTCTAATCGCACCATAATATCTAGTAGATATTATCTACTAACTAACTGTGTCAAATTAAGCTAAACGGATTAAGCTAGAATTTTAAAAAAGCTAAACGGTGCCTAACATTAAGGTTTGATTATATGAAATAGGTACGAGTAATTTTTTCGAAAATTTACAACTTTTACACTCTTCAAAGAGTATTCTAAAACCTATTTGTATGTTTTTCTTTTGAACCTCAATTTTCTCTAATGGCACATAATTTATTTAAGAAATCAAGTCAAATATAAACTTAAAATTTGATTAATTTTCTCCTAATTTAAGTACAGTGCCATAATTTCAATTTAAGCTTAAATAAAGTGAAATGTATACTTACTATTCTCTGTCACAGGACTGTCTGAGTCTAGACACAGGACTAGTTTAATAGCGTTGTCAATAATTTAAATACCAATAACGATGTAACAATTCATAAAACAGTCTTGACACTTAATATAATAAATTATAATATAAATGAAAGTTAATTAAGTACAGACTTATTGGCACAATGTTATATACAACTGGAGTCTACCGGCTTAATAAGAGCGCAGTTTTACGACGCATTTCATAAATTGAAGCCGGTTCACATACGTCACAAAATTGAAGAAATATTAAAATTTAACAAGAACAATAAACTTCCCATATTTTTAGTGAAGATTAATTCTAACACTGGTTCTACTTATTTTTAAGGACGAGTGTTACTGGGCCTGATGGTAACGCTTTTAACGCCGCCCAGGCTTGCGTGCGGGTGAAACCTTCCATAGACTGACCGCCAGCAGAAAGCAATTCAGCACCTACTAGGATAGAACCGCTTTGGGCCGCCGCACCACCTGAAATGTTTGAAAATAATCTTTTAGCGAGCCTAAATTTTATTTATAATTGCATGAAACATAGACAGTCCCTGACTTGACTGCCTTGAAGGCTAACTAAATGATAAGGGAGTTAACTACTAGTACACTTATTCAGATTCATTCGCGTTTCGCTGAGCGAGTGTCCGCTTCTATCAGCTGTGTATTTTTATTTTTTATTATAATATAAATGTAATAAGAGATGTATGGGAATAATGTAATAGGTATACCTACATTTATTCAACTCAATTTAGCTTTTGTCCATAGAAAACAACAGTTTTCTATAACAGTTTGATATGCGCACGCGTCTAGTTAAAATTTTAAAGTCAAAATCGTCCAGCGAAACGCGAATTGAGTTAATAAGTGTAGATACCTACGTCCCTACCCACCACTAATTGATTTATCACGTGCCTTAATAACCAACACATGGATCGTTGGCCACCACAAACGATAAAGCCAGAAAATCTTACGTTTTTCTACTATTAATACATAAATATTTACAAAATATGAAACAAAATACAAAACTTATGTGAAAATTTGAAGCAAAGCTCATACAAATAATGTAAAAGTTGTTTAGCAGCCATACACTTTCGCTTGCAACTCGTATTAAACACTAAAATCGATATTTTTAGCAAAACTTTTTCGTCTTACAGCTTTTTATTTTAGTAATGCTAATTACCAAAGAATATTTTTATATTAGTAAGTAGTGCTAGTAACAAGGCACACTGAGGTCCGAAAACACAAATCAGGCAACTCGTTTAGATCCACAAGTGCTTTCTTTGATTTCTTTACAGTTGTGAAATAACAGAAAGTGGCTTGTTGTGTTTCGGTCTGTGACGCCAACAATCCCTCAACTGCGAGATGCCCATCTTGTTCCTCTATTCTATCAGGCTCGGCAACGCAGTTACATTCCCCATGAAGTTCTTACATTTACAGACGCCGCCATAATAAAACAAATCATCTGCCTACCAACATTTATCATAAAAAAGATTAAATATAAAATTGATAACTGTAAATTCATTCTGTTTAAACTTTACAGAAGCAAATGATCGCGTTAAAGTGTTGCATATAATTCAAAAGAACTAATATGCGAGTAGGCACTGTTTTGTAATATTTAAGACTAATTAAATAGAACCGAGCAATCAGTAAATTTTAAATTATTAGTAGGTCAATTTTAAATTCTTATTTAAAGAGCCCGTTGGATTAGAGGTTAGGGTGCTTGCCTTAACGTTCTGTTCTAGGGTTTCCGGGTTCGATTCCCGGCAGGGTCAACTTTGAAAAATGAACTTTGCAAATTTGGCTCCGGTCTGGATCTGGAAAGTAGTGGTAGGGCACACTGTATTTCGCAGTCATTTGGGCAGCCCGTCTGGCGGCGTAACCACCCCCTTACAGAAGACCATCGTGAAATAACAGCACGTGTGCTGTTGTGTTTCGGTGAGTGAGTAAAGGATGCCAGAGCCCATTTCCCTATCCCCCCTCCTAATCCTTAATCCTACTGTAGTCGGCAGCGCACATGTAGCAGCTTTGGCGTTGCTTGTGTTATAGCCTGTCTGCCGATCTTAACATAAAAAAAATCAATGTAAGGGATAGATAAGGATCTAAATGTAAAGTCAGGTATTTGCGGCCTATAAAAAATAATGTTTAAATAATATGATATAATGTAGTGAAATTGATAAAAATCATTTACTAAATACTGCATCGAGATCTGCTGCGTAGTTTAGAAGTACTAAACCGCAACAATAAGGAGCAGAAAAGTACTAAGCAAGCAAACAGTCATGAATATGTCTTGTTCTTTAATAGCTTTAACCTGTATGAATAGCAAAAAAGTAACTAACGTTTTTCTCAAGATTCGAGCTATAGTGAAATCACCGAGAATAAAGTAGTAAATAAAAGCAAATATTGTCTAACTCTAAATCTGTATTTCTTTTGGGAAATTATCAACAGGATAAAAACTTTTTTTATTAAAAAGTATCCCATGTATAAATCCAATACATGTTATATCTGTGTGCCAAGTTTCAGCCATGTTCATAACTCCAAACATTATTACAACTTAGGCATTTTATGAAATTAATAAGATAGGGTAATAACTATTGAGATGGTACATACCTGCAAAAAGTTTTTTAATTGTCAATGGTCGATCGCCTTGCGGCGAATCTCGTCCTCCGTCAAGACCAAAACCAAGTCCAGCTCCGCCACCGGCTTTTTCTAGTAACACCGTTACCACGGAGCCCTTGTTCTCATTATTGGAACTTGCTTCAGTACTGTTGCCTCCTTTAGCCTTATTTCGGACCTTCGACTCCGCTGAAAAAGATTGTTTCTTTTTAGTGTTGGTAAGACATACTGCATTTGCATCCATAAATTGGACAACCCGTATGGCGACAGTAACCCCTTACATTTGTGAAGTAACGGTGTTCGCGGTGTTTACAAAACACTCTACTGAACTGAAACGTGATTTGAAACGTAATTTATAAGGAGTGAATGCCTTTTTAACGTAACAAGGTCTAAATAAAACACTTGCATAACCTCTGATATTTCTTGTGTTAATGAGCGAGATTAGTGACATCTGAGCGAGATTAGTGACACCCTATTTTAATATTAAAAGTGGACATTCAGCCTACCTGCTGCCGAGACCATAAAATTAGATTTTATGAATTTTACTATATTTTGACATAATAAAAAATAATATTACCATTTTCAGAGCCGCCTCCTTCAAGGTTAACATTTTTTTGGATCTCAATCTCTATTTCTATTATGACTTCAGTGCGCTGTTCCTGAAATTGAGTTATAAAATCACAATTAAATATGATGATTTTAATAGTTTTAAAGATTTAAATCTAAGTACATCGTTATAAACAGTTTTACCTTGAGTATGGCGACAGACTGTGCATGCGTTAATCCAGTTGTTATCTGGCCATTAATGCTTCTCACTTTAGCCCCGCGCTTCAAACCTGCCTTGGCTGCCACACTGTCTGCTAATACTCGGTGCACCTTCAATCAATATGAAAAAAATATCTGTAGAAAAACTTAATAATATTTTTATTTTTATGAAAATATCAACTTATCTATATCTTACCGTGACATCTTTAGCTTCGCAATCAACTCCTCCAGCCAATATGAGACCTACACCTGTACCGGCCCCACGCTTAAGTCGTATCGTTTTTGTGGTAATTTTAGGATCTACAATAATACATCTGTCTAATTTATTATTCTCTAAGTTCTTTTCGCTGTTTTCATCGGTTTGTGGCTTCTTAACAGGTACTGAAGAAACAGTAGTATTTAATGAACAGTTACTCTGTTCATTTGTCGCACAATTTACAGTAGGCTTTCGCTCTTCTTTCTTTACGATAGCAGATTCGATTTTATTAATATCTTTGCCCTTTTTATCTTGTAGAGGAGCGATCTTATTTGGAGTGAAGTTATCGAGACCGGCTTTTTTAATTTCTTTTATTATTCTCTCTGATATACATTTTGGTCCTTCGTCTATTTTAGGCGCATCTAAATTAGTTTCATTTTGTTTATTCTTTTGGGATGAATTTCTCTTTAATCGCGTATTTTTATAATCAGTTTTCCTTAAACGAACATTCATTTCACTGTCACTGTCAGAGTCAGTTTCAGCAATTATCTTATTTCGTCGTCTGTTTTCGCCTTTATTCGTTAAAGCACTCACAGAAGGCGTGAGTGTAGAAAGACGTTCAGACGATTTTGGTGTTGGGCTCGAAACTCTGTCGTACGGCTCGTGCGAGAATTTAGTTTCAATAACAGGTGAATTAAGCTTCGCGTCTCTTCCACTTCTACATTTAGCTGAAGCTAAAATGTTTCGTCTATTTATAGTATCTATGTTATATGCTTTCGAAACTTTTCTCTTATCTGAGTCAGCCACAGAGCTTTCCAGCGAGCTACAACTTGCTTGCGAACCAGATGTTGCTGCCGAACCTGCTGAAGAACTAAGCGACACGTTCGTATCGGACGACACTGATCGACATACATTACGCTTTGCATAATCATCTTTCTTATCTGTACCCAAAGATTTTTTAGGAATTTCTGTTTTATTTAGAGAATATGTGCTGTAGTTAGTTATTCTTGGTGATATTCGTGAGCCATCAGATTCAACACTATCCAAATTATGCAAAGGTGATGAAGCAGAAGAGCGATAACTGGATTGTGTTGAACTCATTGCAGAATCATTGTCACTGTCAATTACATCGACGGCAGTGCATAATTTAATTTCTACATTTTTGAAGTTTCTGTCTTCACATAATATGTCCTTGTAATTTTTGTTAACCAACTTATAATTTGTAACTTTGTTTAATGTCGAATTATTCGATTTTGGTTCTAAGTAGTTTATTAATAAATGTTTTGGTGTTGCTACATTGTAATTAATTTTGCTTAGCGTATCCATTTTCTCGTTGAATTTACGTTCAGGTGTAGTTTCCTTCGACAAAGAAGAAGGCGTATAAAGTTGTAGAGATTTTCGTTTGAAAGCTGGTGAGTATTTAGGTATGTCATTAGGTAAAAGATTAGCCTTCCATTTGTTTTCAATTAGATACGTTGGTTTTGTATTGATAGGTTTAACTTCTTTTGTGGTTGTGTTGTTTTGATTTGGTTTAGCGAAGAATGGTTTTGTTAGCGAATCTTGAACTTTAATTTCAGGTAAATCAACTATCGGCGCCTGCGCTTCTGGTATCACCAATCCTCTTAGTTTAGACATCGATTTCTTTCTTTGTTCTATCAAATATTCTAAATTTGATTTGTGTGTTTTCTTATCACCATTATCATCACTCACGCTTCGCGCATGATAAATTGGCTGCGCTAATGAAGCATCTCTACTTACAGGTAGTGTAGCTGTGCTCCCATAAAACATGGGTTTGCTTTCTGACAAATTACATCTATTATTTTTAATAGTTTCTACATTTTCTAAGGCGCCAAGCACAACAGGCCTGTCTAATTGTCTCCTATAAGATCGAGGAACATCGTCAAGGTTATCTTGAGATTTAGTCAAGCGCTTATCTAGCGAAGTCACTTCAGTGTAATTACTCATAAATGAATTGCCCGTTTTATTCGTCGTAGAAGTTCTACTTGGTAGCGTACCACATTTTTCAGCACAAATCACGTGGTCGTTCGAAAACATAGCAATTTTATCTTTAACACTAGCCTCACTTCTGGCATCTTGAGTACGGGAGGAATAAGAGTATCGGACTCGCCTGGTGGGCCAATCTTTGGACAGGCGAGTAGTAGTTTCCGGTACTTTTTCGATCACTTCGGAGGGCGTCTCTACGCCATCAGGGGGCTGGCGAGGACACGTAGGTAGAGGAGTTTCGTCGTTAGAGAGACTTTTATCTTCAGCATCACTTTTACTGACACGTTCTGAAATAATAAAAAAAAACACAAACATTAATAAAGTCGTTCACAAATGACATTATTTATGAATAGCGTGGCATGAATAATTTTACAAAAGACGTGTGTGTTACGGCATAGCTACTGAAACGTGGCCATTACCAGCACGCAAACTCGTCTGCGCCGTGTCTGGAGGATCAGCTGATTTTAATCTTTATACTGTTAGAGCAAAGATTTATTAACTATTAGGAATCACAGGAAATAAAACCAAAGGGCAAAAATTTAAAGCTTGAAGTTCATTTTTTCATTATTGGTCTTACAAATTTTGAATAAATGTCACGGAAACTATAAATAAATAATATTTAGCAGGCATATTATAAGTTATTATATTTTAATAAATACAATTTACAAATATTTACTATACACCTATGACATATAAAAAAATTAGTCACACTATCACATTAGGATAAACCTATAAAAATAGATAAATAAAAAAATATTTACAATTTTTCGTTTCTTTTTTAAATATGTTTGTTGTTTGTATTTTTTTTTTTTTTTCAATTTTTAAAGGCTTTCGGTTCATTCATTATTTATATTGCTGCCTAGCTTTGTAAAAAAAAATACACCAAAGAATAAATTTCATTCTTACGTAAGTTTAATCGGATGTTCATAACATAAATGCCAATTGTAAAAACTTGCACTGCTTATTAACGGATATAAAACACTTACACAAGAAACTTAACTAATAATAAACTTCATGATCTGACACCAAATGAATCATCAAGAGTCGTGGTCATAATGGGCACAGTTGAGAAAATCTATTAGCAAATGTTATGTGTCATCTATTTGCTCATAAAAGTACAAAGACGTGTCGTTACCCTGTATGCTTAAACAACGAAGAAAAAATAAAATATAAAAATTAATTTTAACACGCCACCTTCTTTTTCTTCTTCTATTGAATGCAGGAACCGCGAATGTCTAATTTGAACAACGCTATACGATTTAGTATCCAAGACTAAAACTCTCTGTGTATACATCGCGATTATTTTATTTCAAATTGCAAAATTATATTGTATAATGTGCTCACACAGAAATGTTCGCGATTAAACTGCTGCTTCCCTCAGAAAAACATTTTAAAATGTCTGCGTAAATGAATAATCAAATATTTGTATTGTGGCATGGCACGCTTTGTTCTGTTTGGACAGTTGTTACCTGAAAACCTTTGGTTAGCTCTTGGAAAACTTCAAAGGTCTTTTGCTACATAAAAAAGGAAAAACGACATTGAATTTATTTAATCAGATGGACTCGTGGATGGATGGATGGACAAACAGTTTCGATTTTAAATGTAGAGAGATGTACGTATTGTTTATATATTTGACCTATAGGCATTATGTAAAATGCGTTCAACTATGTTGCAACTATGTATAATGATTACACGACAATTCCAAATAATGCAAGAAGGTATAAATAAATATCGGAAATACGATTTGGCAATATCCGTAATTCGTTGTGGTAGACAAGTTACAAAACATCATTAGTGGGCATATATTTTAAACGCATTGTGAAATGAAATGATGATTAATTATAAAACTACTTTAAGCTTTAGGATTTTCGATATTAGAAAACTCAAAAAAAATTATTAGTCACATGGTCGTGAAAACCGGATATAGGTTTTTCTAAAAGACAATCATGCTCATACCGTAAAGTGACAGAGAACGTCTCGGCATCTTCCTCGTTTCAAACATTTTGATTTTTCCATAGGCATGTAACAATTAAGATTAAACCAAACTAATAAAACAAAGCAACTCTCTCGTGTCTAAGGAAACCTGTTTGTTATCAAACAATACACTGGTTATTTATATCCTCGCGAATACACTTTGAACGTATTTTTAATACTATGGAAATTATTAGCCACATTCACTTTGAGTTGAAGCAAAATTAAATGGCGAATTAAAGAAAGATAAGTAATGCGGAACGTTGTCCATTGAGAACCAAAATAACAGTTATTTAAGATAGGGCGGTGCGTGCGAGAACGGACGAGCATGCGCCTACGGCGGCATGTGATCAGCAAACGGCTAGCGCGATGCCGCCGCGGCGGGGCGCGATGCACTGAGTCTCTGTGGACTTGCACAAATTTGCAGCGTCGCCGCCCTTGACGGGGGCGTTGCTCCGAACCAGGGACGGACACAGAGCTGCGCACGCGACTCTTCCCCGCATCCCACTGCCCCACACCCGTTGCGAAGGTCTCGACGCCGGCGCAGACTGACCCTCCGAGCGCTCGGTTCTCCACATCACATCGAATGAATGAAAATCCAATGAGTCCCACACATTTATCCAAACGTCATACGATTTTTCATTGAATTGTTTATTTTGACGAGCCCATTGGTCGAATTGTTAAGCTGCTTGTTTCAGTGCTCGGACTCATGGGTCCCGGCTTTGATTCCCGAAAGAACCAACTTTGTAAATGAATTTTTCAAAATTGACTAGTCTGTGTGTGCAGGGTTTCGCCTCATGTCCGTTGGATATGAGGCGTATAACACTTTGCTCTACAACACAAGCCTTATAACCCATACAATCGGTGTGTTTAGTCTTGGCGACAATTGGCGATAATAAACCTCTCCAAAAATTTCTGGATTTCAACTGCTGGCAACATTTTCCGAGATCATTCAATATACTCGTAGGTATGTCAGTTTGAGATTGACCAATCAATTCCTGACCAAGTTTAAAAAATCAATCTAGATATTTGTGCGAAACCGCTCTTCGAGGACGGTGACCTTGACGATTGCGCTAGCGCAACCAATAGAAACGACACGGTTGATGTTCGCAATTATTCCGTTTCATCAAAGACAAGTTTGATATACAAGCAGAGGCGTCACAGACAGATTTCCTTCTAAGTAATAAGACGAGTTGCATTAAGGAATGCGTCGTCGTGTAGATACATAGAAGTGACGTCTCTGTGCAGCCGCGAGAGGCTGGAATGTCGCCTGTGCCCTCCGTCGCCGCCCCATGCAATCCGGACGCGGCCTTTAAACCGCTCCGACATGTTTGCGAAGTTGTTTGCACATTTTTTTACATTCTCAGCCTTTATTACTTTCAGCTAGTTTATAAACGAATAACCTTAAACGATCGCCTCAAATATATCATTTTCACTTGGTTACTTAGTAAAAAAAACAAGTACAAAAATAAAACCAGAAATACAAGACTAATTGTAAGAAAAGAAATACTACTTTTTAAGGAATTCCAAAATGCAAGCTCCCATTTGTTTGACTCTACTAAAAAGGTGTAAAGATATATAAAATAATCCAAGTGAAACTTATTACCTAGGTACATATCCACGCCCTTTAATAGATGACCGTGCCAGGACTTCAATCCAGGAACCTCGATTAAAGACATTTTATTTAGTAGATTAATGTTTATTAGAATAATCCCAGTAGAATTTCCATTTTGATTTTATTCTAATTGATAAGAATGAAGATTGCATTTTTAATAATTTGGTGTAAAAGATTTTTTAAAAGAATTAGACCAGAATTTTTGTGGAATTTCGGACACGAATACATAAATTTGGAATCGAAACTATGAAATGGATAAGTGGAAGAAAGTGCAATCGATTTCACTTTCAAAACTAAATTAACTTTCTCCAGTGACATGTCTTATGTAATCCGGACAAGAAAGACATAACCGCAGCATTTGTATCTGTTAAAGGTCGTCGAGCAGCTTTTATCAATTTAAAAGGTATCAAAGCCTTGTTTATTATGCGATCTAACAACGGATCAACAATCTCTTCACTCACTGCCTCTGCTTCTGGCATTTGATTTCGACCACACCAAATCTTTAAATTTCTAATGTGTTCTAAAAAAGCAAAGAGTACTTTGGGCTGAATTCATTTTGGTAACTTCAACTATTCTCTCTGGAGAGTCTTCCATAATTTTTGCTTAGCTCGCATTAAAAAGTGGACTGCAGCAACAAAAAAAAAATGACCAACGATAGAATGGGTAACGTCTGCCTTATGGTAAAACATAATATAAAGAAGTAGTTGAATGATTAATATCCCATAATTCATAAAATCATAAAATTAAGGCATATTCTATATACATATAGTAAGAGACCTGTCATGCCTAGTTTATACAGTGGGTATTACTGTAAAAATACAGTACAATAAGATTGAATTCAATAATGTTGGCAAATATTATAGCAGCAAAATGGAGTAGCTGCTATAAAAGCAATGTGCAGCAAACTGACCGTTGCGAATCAAACGTTGCCATGGAACGTAAGGAATTCGCCAAACACCACCTAATGACTGCATCCTATAGCAGATGTTACTGCAATTACGACTTTATCCCCTCAGCCTTTAGGCATTGCTCTCACTCGGCTATGTTTTTTGTGGCGACCTGCAAGGAAATTCCAAGGCTACCAACCTAATGGCGAGCGGCAGTTGAGCTTTTAAACCGTTACTGAAATACTATTAAATTAAAGTAAATTACTTCGTTAAAATTTATTTTGTGACAATATATCTAATTGTGTAATTCCAGTCCATCAGTTTCCGGTGACAATTGAAATGTTTTGCAAATTTACAAAAAAAGTTAATAATTTTATTAATTAGTATACCGATGCACGACTCGGGCCGTATCGAGCAGCACCGCCTTCTGCATCTGGGCCGGGAGGGGACTGCCACGGAAACAGTCTCAGGGTTACTACTGAGGCTGGTTGGGATTAACCGGTTGACGGATATAACGACTGGGATGATTTCAATGGACGCAACAGTCCACATGTCAACGATCTTATTATTATTATTATTATACTCGCATGTTTAGGTTACCTTAAATTTTTCAGATTTTAGGAAGTATTTGGGATTGAAATGTTTTTTTTTTTAATAAACTTTTATAATGACGCATAGGTATCGCCAGCATCATCTTTGGCTTTGAGTTTTCTAACGTTTGATATATAGAAAAGAAATTAATTAGATAAAATTAGAAAATTCGTTTTTTTTTTTTTAATTTATTAACAACCGGTGACTTTAGGTGAAATGGTGAGTAATGTCTTAAGCCCTTAATCCCCATTATCTAGACAATAAATTATCGTATACAAGTTCAGTTATATTAACTTTAATGTAATTTTATAAAATGTATAGTATATTCATCAAAGATTACAAAATTTATTTAATTTTATGTACGCTACAGATTCTAAAATACATATTTTTTTAAATATTCTTTTATTTAGATATCCACGGGGCGTATTACACCCGCAGGATTTATAGCAATGATTAGTTGATCAATATCCGACGATTACGAGAACTTTCAATTTATAATCAATGGCGCTTGAAATTGAAGCCGCGGCGTGGCGCAGTATGCAAAATGTTTGTGAACAATGAAAGCTGACGGGCAGGTCGTGGTCGTCAGTTTAATGATCGTGCTGCGGGATACCGGCCCACCTTACTTACTTTCCAAGTAGGAATTCATTTGAAAGTACTTCCCTTTAAGCGACGGACGCTTTTACGATTGTCTTTATTTCCGATATAAAATACAAACACCGATTACACTGCTCATCTGCTCCGTAACTACTTTGTGTAATCCGAAGCTTAAACGTTACGTCACATTTATAAATGGTAACTTTCATTTTATCAAGTACACCGAGCGCATCAAGTTTGGCTCTTTTTTCGTAGAAAATGTATAGACACTAACGATGTATTTGGAAGGTTTTGCCTACAACATTCCGCAATGCAGCCAAGCGTTGCACCAAAACTGCATTACGCCATGTGCAAAGCATGAGCAGGTGCGACAGAGCGAATGGCGCTCGCGCAAGGTGTACTTTCACGACTTAACTGGTTTCAGTCTTCTTATATTATTATATAGGAGTGATAATTCATTAGGCAGAGCGCTCGCCTGGGTTCGATTCCCGGTTGGGTGTTCATTTTTTTCGTTTCACGTGTAAAAACGAAATAACATTTGCTCCATGGAAAGTAGAGGTAAAGGAGGACGCTCTATTCCACTCTAATCCATTATTAAAATCCATTAATGGATTTGATTCCACCTTTTATTTCGTTTTAATCCATTGATGGATTAAATTCCGCTTTTTATTCAACTCTAATCCACTGACAATATTTTGAACTGAGATTCAAATTTTTTTTAATGTTAAATTCGACAGACAGGCTGACGGTCCACTTGATGGTAGGTGGCTACCGTCGCCTATAACACAAGCAATGCCAAAGCTGCTGCAAGTGCTCTGCCAACTACAGTAGGCTCTGGCATCCCTTATTCACTAACCGAAACACAATAGCACATGTGCTGTTATTTCACGGTGGTTTTCTGTAAGGGGGTGGTTACTGCCGCCAAAAGGGCTGCCCAAACGCAGTGTGCCCTGCCACTACTTTCCAGATCCGAGCTAAACCTGAAAAGTTCATTTTTCAAAGTTGACCCTGCCGGGAATCGAACCCGGGAACTCTAGAACAGAGCGTTAAAGTAAGCACCACTCATCCAAGTGTAAGTGTAAGTTCACGGTAGGATTAACTTATATGGATGTTAAACTGAAAATCACTCAAACTATAACCATTAAATTATAGCGGTCATAAATGGCGCTTGCGTAGCATTGATGTTTGATACGATTGGTTGGTTGTGTATCAAATCAAAACAAATAGTTTATTTCTTAAAAATAAGATAACTAGATCACTTTTTTGAAGTCAAAATACTACCTACCATCGTCTCTGAAACAAAATGGCGTCCTGGAAGAGAAGAAACGGCAAAAAAAACTCTCCAGGAATGTACCACCGTAAATTCAATACTACTACAGCGCTTCCTATTTATTAATGATAGCCAACCGATACTTTCTCGTGTATAGAGTTGGTCCTCCTTACCTTCATTCTCCAAGATTTATTCTAATGATTAACGATAAAGTTCCTCCATGATAAATTCCAGGAAACATGTGTCGCCCGTAAATCCGCACTGAGGTAGCGTGGTAGATTATAGCTCACATTTCTTATTATTAGGAAAGACGTGAGATCAAGAGTTACCTACTTATAATGTAATAAAAATGGCCACTAAAAGCTTATTATATTTATATATAAAAAAAAACCTTTTCCCCATTTAATTTAACAATAGTTAACCGTTTAATAATTTACATAAACATGATTTTGCAATTTCGTTTCTCTATTCAATGCGATAAACGAGTTTTGTATTAACCACCGAAGATTATGCTTCGCGAAATATTTTTACGGCACCTAAAGCTGTTATACAACCAGTAGCACTTTAATCGCATATTATTCAGTAGACTCTTCATTTGAATAAATAGAATTACTTTTTTTTTGTTTTCTTTATATAATAGATAACGGTAAAATAATCGTTAACGAATTTAAATTTTTAAGAATTAAATGACATTCTTACTGCAGTTGCCAGTTACCATTATAATATTTGTAGGAACTAGTATTTTGTTTTTAATTATACAATATTAGCGACCCGCTCAAGGCATCGCACAAATGCAATACTTTTCTGTAAATTATTTACACTAACCTTCCTCATTTCCTGGTGAAAACCGTATCAAAAGCGGTTGGGTGTTTAGAAGAAGTTAGCGCAGAAACAGACAGAAGCGGAGAGCGATTTATTTTATACAATAATATGTTTAGATAAAGAAGATATACATATAATAATAGATGTCTTAATATTTCATTAAATCAATCTATCATTGCCATAAGTAAAACTAAAAAACATGTATCTTACTAAAACAATTTCAAATGTAAACAAGTAGCAATATTTAAACATGTTTTTTAAAAGAATTGTAAAAGAATAGCTACTTCTTTAATCAGCAGAAGAAGCAGTTGGAGAAACTGAGAGAGAAACTGAAGAGTGAACCTCAAAGAGAGCCCGAAGTGACCCAAAAGGAGGATAAATAAAAAATACATATTTTTTAATTTTACCAGAAATATATTTTGTTTATTTCATGAAGTAACTAGTTAATTATGTTACAAAAAAAATGTCAAATACGTTTGGTACTGTTCTGAGATGTATTCATGAATTCTTTATGAATTATCAAGTGTACACTTGTAAGTTGTGAAATATTATATCTTTAACAATTTGTAATTACCGATTGCCAATTATGCTGTTGAAGTTTTTGATGTTTAATAACCAAATATTTTATGCACACGCCCCGGTGTCGCATTAATCTATACATAATATTTACCCAATTTCCATCTGATTGTTTAAATTATGATACTCATTCCCTTCGAACGAAAGTCTCATTTTTTTTTTTTTTTTTTTTGGAAAAATCTAATTATAAAACTCGCTATGAATACCTAAATAAGCGATTAACATGTCATAGCAAGAATAACTACAATAACACACTCCGATAATAGCTATTCTAAAAAAAAATATTTAAATTAATATTTTTATAAAAATAATTATAAAATAATATACTCTGTTATAGTCCTATTGGTCTCTGTACTAGGCCAGAACTCGATTAGTATTCACATGATTGGCAGGCCGCACGTGCTGTCTGTCTATTTGATTCTTACGCAACTTAACAATTCTTATCATACCTCTCGATCTGCATTACAATTATATTTATTAGATTAATTAAACTGCTAATTTGAATAAATTAAATTGGTTCAATTAAAACATTATATACCTAATTCATATAAGAAATATGATTTTTACAAAATGTTCTGAATTTATCTAATGGAAATCGATCTCCATTGAAATTAAATTTTTGTTTACGTCATTTTTTTGTCTAAATGTTTTAATGTAGTCGTTTTTAGGGTTCCGTACGTCCGAATAAAAAACGGAACCCATATAGGATCACTCGTGTGTCCGTCTGTCCGACCATTCCCCCGCCCCCTTATCTCCGAAACTACTGAACCTAAAATTTTGAAAAAAAAAAATACAGAAATTAGTTTTCTATAATTTTAAGATTCGAATTAAATATTATGTTTTTATTTATGTAAAGATTAGCCGGCATACAACGCCATAGGTGCTTGCAAATGCGCTGCCAATCCCAGTAGGATAAAGAATAAGGGATTGGGAGGGGATATGGCAATTGTATCAAGAAAAATAGAATTCTAGAACACACTTACCCTCCCAAAAGTTTCTCTCAAAAGGTTTTCTTTTATTTGTTTCGTGAAAATCGGTCAAGGGTTTCCTGAAACAAACAAAAAATACATTAATAAAAAAAATTGAAAACATTTCGTTTGCAATTCAATAGTTCGATATCGAATTGCAAACGATATTTCAGCAGCAACTTCTGCTAATTTAAATTCAATGTCTATCAAGTTAGGTAAAACAACATTTATAGGAGTCGTAATTCTAAAGCTACGGGCATCCATGAATAATTTTAAATGCTATTCAAATTTGAATACATAATATCCTGTATATTTCGATGTAAGTGAAATCTGATAAAGTTATTAAGTAATGTGTACATAGTTTAAGTTCTATGTAAACAAATGTCATAGTCAGGTTATACATATTTCCGTAATTGAAATTTTCTAGCTATCTGCCACGGTTTCGCACAGATATAATAACAAAATGGCTAACAATTTATCCAATTATATTTGAATATTCAATGTATTTATAAATCCCGGATTGATAGTAAAAATCACTTTAAATGTGATGTGTAGTTTGAGAAAATTAAAAACATAAATGACGCCTGCACCGATGGCGCTTTGGTGGTAATCTGACATTTATAACAGTCATTCTTTTAAAATAATATTTATGTCTATTAAAGCAAATAAGCATATTTTTTAAAGTAACATATTAATTATGCAATATGCAATATTAATCCACTTATAAAATGGACTGCCCTTTTGGAAGCAGTATATATAATTAATCACCCTTTTACTGTACACATTTTGTTGTGTTTATCTGAGTAAGTAATTAACTTATCCGATATTCTTCTCAAGTCCGGCGTTATGCTTCGTATCCTATGCAATAGGCGACAGTAGCCATCTACCATCAAGTGGACCGTCACCCTGCGTTCCGACGTTGACATAAAAGAAAATGTTCAAAATATTGTAAATATTTTTTAAAACAAAACGAAAATTCGCAGAAAATGTACATCTAATATATAAAATTCTCGTGTCACAGTTTTGTAACAAAACTCCTCCGAAACGGCTGTATATTTTTTTTTTTTGTATATTTCGTAGGTATGAGAATAGGTCGTAAAGCATTTTTCACCCTCCTACCCCCACTCCCCATTTTTCAATCGCAATTTTAGTATTTTTGTATGAACAATATCCAAATAATTTAACGTTATTTGTCGTTAATAACGTGAAGTGTCGCGTTACTTTGACATATGGTTGAAAATAAAATTGGACCAGATAGCCACAAAAGAGTTACAGAATTATTTTCAGGTTCGGTCAGGACAACGTCTGCTGGGTCAGCTAGTACGTATATACAATATAATAAAATTGAAGAATTGTACTTACATTTGGTATTATATCGTATACCTTAAACTCAAGGTATTACTCGTATACCTTTAAGGTATTACTCGTATACCTTAAAATGACCTGCAGATAAATTGTTAACCGTATGCGATAATAATTATTTGAACCTAACATGCTAACATGTTTTTGTTTTCTAAGGCGTCTTAGTTATTTAATAAATTAAGTGTGTTATATTCCATGTAAATAAAAGAGAATATCCATTTTATTTGCATTTATTGAATAAGTGCTTAACCGTGTAAACGTCAATGGAGCGAGCTTTTAAGCTCGCGCCACGAGTAGTGATTTATCGCAATTCCGTTTAAGTGACCAATTTCTGTAATGGCGACAATTAGTGTCGCGGCAGCCTCCTGCCGGTTGCCTGCGCCTCTACGAACCGCCCCCGCTATTACCGCGTCTCAACCACCACTCTTTACATTAAAACACACTTATTATTGCTTCATAGAATCCATATTTTACGCAGATTTACATTACATCAAAGTTTATAGCGTCATTATGTTCACTGGTAATTTTGTAGCGGCTCAAGTGCTGCTGTTATTGGGTTACAACCAACTGTGTATGCTTCACCGTTCCCACTGCGTCCCACTTATGGGCTGTGGTAATAAACAATTTATACTCGGGTCACACTATCTCTGCGCCACAAATTATCTGATTTGCAAAATATAAAAAAAAAATAGCAAAAAGGATCACAAATCTATAACAATAATGAGTTTGTTTGTTTGTTACTCTTTCTTAAGACAAGGACTAACATCAGACCGAACACAATTTCTACCAAAACCAAACCTAATAAACCTATGAATTAAGGTGCAATATTGTATAACAAATTTTTGTAGCTTCTCGGAGTTAACCGATCAGATTAAAAATTGTTTTTTTCTTAAATATTGTGTAAAATATGAAAAAACAAATAAAAGTAGCCGAATAAAACTTTAGTACAGAACTTAATTAATAAGTTTAAAAAATAATGTAGCTTTGTAGCTAAAAAAAACTTTTTTAAATATAGTCTATTATGCTCAGTATTTTATCTACGTTTAATTTTACTCTAGCAAGTCAAATCGACGAAAATAACGCTATTCTGCCAAGTCCTCACCTTAACTACTCAATCGATCTACATGAAATTTTGCATACACCTTGTCTGGCTTACAGGAAAAGATGCTCGTATAAGGCACTTTTTATCCAGAAAAGAGTACTGTTCCCGAGATATTATTTAAAAATAAAAAACGCCTAAGGGAAATAAATAAGCAATAAATATTGTATAAATATGTATTTCTACGCTTCAGAATAAGAAGCGCGGATGAAGTGACGGACAAAAGCTAGTATATGATAAAAAAATGGTTCAATTGACGTCCTAGTTATTTAAATTATTTTAACATTACGTAAGTAATGCTGCATGTTATGCAACTGCATCAATTAAAACTGCAAGCTGAACTCCATATAAGTCATGGATAGACATATAGATATTGTATAAAAGTGGAAATTTTAACTAGAGCTTAACAGCAATTTTTTTTTTGCAAAAGATCTAAAAAAACTTTTAAAGTACTCAAAAGTAATTTGAACTTTAACATTTTTGTAAAAGGATCATTGAGGGTCCAATGGAAGATCATTTAAAAAGCACTTTTAAATGTATTCATGTCTATTATCGGAAACCAACTAAATAGTTATGTAAATATGCGTTCAATGGAGCCTTTATCGAAATGTCAGGGTCTGTGAGAGGCTGTTACGCTTTGGATCCAGAATGTTGACAAGCTTCCACGAAGTTAGAACGTGAGCTGTTTCTCGGTTCGATCTCAATTCCTCACTATAAAATTTTATTGCTCGACAAAGTTCCATATAAATTGTTGCGAAATACGTTTCTCTAATATTCTCTATTAAAATATCGAAATTGGCCATTCCTATTTCTTCAATTTTCACGCTTCAAGGGAAACGATCGTAAAATCTTTCATCGTGCTTTAAATGCAATTTTTATTACCTACTTGAATTAAATTAAAAATGATGTTTGATATTTCTGCAATTGCCAAAGAAAACGAAATCGCCGTCGGCGTTTATCTGTTTGACCTGATCTGTATTTACACATAGGTATAAGATAAGGTCGCTGTCCGCCTCTGTTTGTTTCTCGGCTAAATTCGTCTAAACCACCTAATGGATTTTGATACAGCTTTCATTAATGACAAAAACGATAAACGAGGAACGTTTGCGTATAGTAATTTACAGAAAAAAATACCTCCGTGCGTAGCCGCGGGCGGAATTCTACTTTTTTATAAATGAAGCAATGATTTCTTTTACATTTTCACTACTATTTATATAATTTATAATAATAATAATAATTGGACTTTGTGACGAGATCACCGACATGTGGATTCGAAAATCATAGTCCCGATAGTCTTTTCCGTTCTCGCTAGATGGCTGTATAAAGCACGGAGCATTTACAAAGAGGAGATGGTCCTGACTAGGTCCTGACGTTATTTTTTGTGGGCATGGTGTTGGTCAGTCTGCTGTCGACACCGGCCACGGAGTGACGGCGTTCGTTTAATGTAGTGCAGACTACAGTCAAATTTCATTTGCAATTTAATTATAATTGGGCGGTGTCTAACTTCCTCCTTGCCCCGCGCGTAGTCACGCACCGCTCTATAGGAAAATCCAATAACAACATCTCCTCTTTGTATATGCTAAGTGGGATAAAGGGACAGATACAGAAGAAGGTACTTCTTGACACGGCACGTATCGTCAGGAGCTTGGGTCTTGCTCCGCTACTTGTGGCTTTCTAATTTTAAGTTTTTTATATCTAAGATAAAGATAAGATTATTTTATTGTTGTAGACAAAGGACCTACTAAAGCTCTAGTAGAATTATTACGCTTGTAGAGTTAGTATGTACCCGATATAACCGGAAAATAAAATTTAAAACAAAACCGTCCGCCTATCGTACATTTTTATATAATAAACGATAAAATTACACACTATACCCAATATAAGCAAGTTAGTATGGTGGGGGTCTAACCTAGGCTAACCGCGTCGTGACTCTGTCCCTCGCGCCCCGCACTCCTCGCCTCTAACATTCCTCACACCCACTAAACAAAACACATCCAGTAGACCATTCATTTTGTTCATTTAAAAATGTCAACATTCGAGTATGATTGCACTTTGACTGCTTGTAATAATAGTGTTGTGACACGTTTCAAATTGATATCGATAAAAACAGTCACAAAAAATATCATATACCTACATTTCCATTAATAATTTGTATTTGTTATACAACTTACATGGTATTTTTTTAATATTCACTACACATAATAGGGAATAATCCCAAAGCAGAGTCATAAAGAGCAGGGGTGAGCACGAGCAGGGGTCAAAAATTTACAGCAATTTCAGTGTCCGAAATATAAGTATATACGTAATATAAGTAATATTACCATTGATGTATCGTAGCAAGCTTTCCGTAACATTTAGTGTTTGTTTCATTCCAATCGGTTTACAAATAAAAAAAGTTATACCGGATACCGAAATACCAAAACCGAGCGTACGAAGTCGAGGACACATCTAGTATTTTTAAAAATTTTGATTCTAACACTGCAGATCTAACAATACATTAATTAATTATATTACTAAGTTTGCTCTCCACGCGTAACTTGATAGAAATGCGATGACTTAATAGAAAGGCTTTTCTATTAAGGCGATGACTTAATAGAAAAGCTTTATTTTCGTCGCCTAATTTGACTTGTCAGAATAAAATAAAAACTTCAATAAAAAATACAGAGCATAATAAATTCAAAAAATTTGAATTGGGCGGATTTCTACAAATATATATTTTCTGAGGGCTACTTTTATTTTTAATAGGCTACTTTTATTTCTTTCTTCATATTTTACACAATATTTAGGAAAAACCTTCCAATTTTAAATCTGTTCGGTTGTCTCCGAGAAGCTATAAAATTTTTTGTGCAATATTGCACCTTAATTCATAGGTTAAGATTGCATTCATTTTGGTAAAAATTGTGTTCGGTGTGATGCTAGTCAAATAAATGTATATGTATATAGAATTAAGTTTATATTCTAAATAGGGTTCGGTGAGAAATATTATTACTATTTTTCTTGCGAGCCGCCCCCGCTTTCACACGAATGTAATTTTTTCTGCAAATTATATACACAAACCTTACTCGTTTAATGCTCTTTTCAATAGTGAATACTGTATCAGTGTATCAAAATTGCTTAGTTTTGAAGAAGTTAGCGGAGAAACAGATAGAGGCGAACAGCGACTTTATTTTTTAATATGTTAGTATATGTAGCATAGGATTACTAGATTAGATTTACTAACTTAATAAGAACAATTCGTACTGATATAGGTCATGTAGTATAAGAAAAAGTATGCAGATTGGCGGTTACTTTTCTAATGACTCCAAGTTAATTAAAAATATGCCTAAGTAGATAACTTATAACAAAATGCGTTAAAAGTTTAAGGAATACGGATTTGTATTTTAAACTACGTCTGGCTGCTCTGTTTATATGTAGACATTAAAGGATTTTTAGGAATTATATCTAGAGACATAAATAAATGTATATAGAATTAAGTTTATATTTAAATAACGTTGTTAGAAAAATCATATTCGTGGATAGTTTATATTATACAATTACTAGCTGACATAGGAGACGTTGTCCTGCAAGAACCCGAAAATATTCCGAAACCCTATTGTGGCGCCACCTATCGGGTCAAATTTTATTTTCGGGTAGTTAAAGTGACGCGTCATTTTACGTTAATGAACGACCGACGGTTAAATTATTTAAATATTCTTCATACAAAAATCGCGATTTAAAAATGGGGGGGGGGGGTTAAGGAGGGTGAAAAATACTTTACGACCTATTCTCATACCTACCAAATAAACAAAAAAAAACATAAAAATCGGTCCAGACCTTTCGGAGGAATTTTGTTACAAACACTCTGTAACACGAAAATTTTATATATTAAGATTAGAAATGTTTTATTGCAATGAGTTTTGAGGTTATTATTCAAAGACTACTGACTTCCACTTCTCTGTTTCCACAGACAGCAACTTAGAAGTTTCTAATAAAATAAATATTGTAGATTTTCATATTGAAATAATTTACCACATAATTGTAAACTAATAAATAATTTTTGACTGTCCCAAATACGATACTGTTTACATATTGTAGTTGGTGCAGTGCCGCGCGAGGCAGCTTGTAGACCAAGTCGTTACTTGTAAAGAAAACCTTCAGCTCACTATTTAGTTACATCGAACAAACGCGTTCAACGCTCACCGACTACATCACATAAACGCTCTTCAGTCTAAACTGGTATCTGTTACAGCCTTTCCTTTTCGAATGCGAGCATCGGTAAGGTCATTACTAACCCAGATACAAGCATAATATTGCGGTTAAACGCGGCATTGGCGAATAAAACTACAAAGTACGCATGTTAATAAGTGTTAAAGGATTAATATTCTCAATAAGGGAAATCAGCAGTAAACCGAGCGGGCTAGACATCTTACCGTTACGCACAAAGGTGGCTAGCAAGTCTAGCAACTTCTCGGAATCGATTCGCATCAGTCTTTCAAGAAACATTACTTCCCAGGTCTTTATTTTATTGCTACATCGCGAGCAATTTTAAAGGAATTGCAATAATCAACGGTAACATAAATGTATTTATGTTACATATTAATGCTTAGGAAAGATGTCTTCATTTTAATGAATCAGCATACATAATAGTTTTCTAAGATATTTCTAAGTATCTTAGATTAGATCTTGTTGGTCGGTTTAGCCCTTCCAAAGCACCTACCATTCGGAATACGGAAAAATAAGTAACATTAAGTAACATTTATTATGCGATAATTGTTAATCTTCAATGTGTACTATGATATTATAAATTACTAGCTGACCCAGCAGACGCTGTCCTGCCAGAACCCGAAAATAATTCCATAACCCGATTCTGGCGCCACCTATCGGGTCAAATTTTATTTTCAAACCGTATGCTAAAGTGACGCGTCACTTTACATCAATGAACGATGACGGTTAAATTATTTGAATATTCTTCATACAAAAATACTAAAATCGCGATTAAAAATGGGGGGTGGGGGTAGGAGGGTGAAACTTACCTTACGACCTATTCTCATACCTACCAAATATAAAAAAAAATCATAAAAATCGGTCGAGCCTTTTGGAGGAGTTTTGTTACAAACACTGTGACACGAGAATTTTATATGTTAGGTTATGTATACCTACTAAAAATGTTTAATGTCTTTACAATAAACAGTAGTAAGTGCTCCAAATATGTTCTAAATTCATTAATTACATTAAATGCCGAAATCTATAATAATGAAATGTAATTTAATGATATTACACTAAGTCTCTAAACAAATAAACTAAAAAAAAAAGTAATAAAAATGGATAAAAAAATTAAAAGAATAAATGAAACCGCCTTCATACGAGATCTTTGTTATTTGCCACTCGACACACGAAGGGGCCGGTAACTACGCGTCTACAACCCGAGGACAATCTTGAGTAACCCCTCTGAAGGCTTAGTGCCACGTTTGTGTTTCCACCTGACTTATTTCACTTATGACTTGACTACACTCAAGTTATTCCATCAATAATTTATTAGGGGTTTAAGTATGAAATTGCCGTCGTACTGAAAAATTAAAACAGTTTTTCTGTAGTATAAAATATGTGCATTTATTTAATCAAGTATTTATCCTCGTTGCCTATATTGTGCCATCTAATCATAAGATCATCTAAATCTTTATGATAGGACTCTGGAGACCCTGACTTCACTAACTACGTGAAGGCATTTTGCTTTCTGGGAAGAAATTTTTTTTCGTGCAAAAAAAATTCTAAATCACGGAAAAAATGGTAGTCGGGGATTGTTTCCAACTGCAGGTCTTGTAGCAAAGATTGAAATCCTTGTCTTAAAACTGTTTATCGAGCAGTTTGGGGCTTGCGTTATCATGGAACAATAATGGTAAAGATCGATTGACCAGTCGGGGCTGTTTTGCTGCGAGTTTCGCCATCATTGTTCTGAGTTCTGTACAATATACATCTGCTGTTACTGTTTGACCGGATCTGAGAAAGCTATAGTGAATTATACCATGAAGTGACCACCTAAATGTTACCATCACCTTTCTATGGGTAAGCTTCGTTTTAGTTCATTGCAGTGTCGTTTGACCTGGGGTCAGCCATTGCGTTGTTCATTTGATATTATCGTAAAGAATTCATTTTATGTCACACTTCACACTTCAGTCCAAAATTCCTCCATTTCTGTATGCTTCAACGCACGTTGCTTTCTGCATCTGGCACCATGCAGGTTTAATTTTAATTCAAAGTGGCCAGTGCGATAAAATGGCCATTTCATATTTAAACCCCTATTTATTATTGAGTGATAGAACTTGAAAAAACATGAGGATTACGTGGCAATGCGATTCTCATGATTTCTATCTTGCATATATGTTTAGTTTTACCGCTGCTGAAGGAGTGGGTAAGCAGGCGGGCCGGCTGCTCTCCTTCAGTACGCATGTTAATAAGTGTTAAAGGATTAATATTCTCAATAAGGGAAATCAGCAGTAAACCGAGCGGGCTAGACATCTTACCGTTACGCACAAAGGTGGCTAGCAAGTCTAGCAACTTCTCGGAATCGATTCGCATCAGTCTTTCAAGAAACATTACTTCCCAGGTCTTTATTTTATTGCTACATCGCGAGCAATTTTAAAGGAATTGCAATAATCAACGGTAACATAAATGTATTTATGTTACATATTAATGCTTAGGAAAGATGTCTTCATTTTAATGAATCAGCATACATAATAGTTTTCTAAGATATTTCTAAGTATCTTAGATTAGATCTTGTTGGTCGGTTTAGCCCTTCCAAAGCACCTACCATTCGGAATACGGAAAAATAAGTAACATTAAGTAACATTTATTATGCGATAATTGTTAATCTTCAATGTGTACTATGATATTATAAATTACTAGCTGACCCAGCAGACGCTGTCCTGCCAGAACCCGAAAATAATTCCATAACCCGATTCTGGCGCCACCTATCGGGTCAAATTTTATTTTCAAACCGTATGCTAAAGTGACGCGTCACTTTACATCAATGAACGATGACGGTTAAATTATTTGAATATTCTTCATACAAAAATACTAAAATCGCGATAAAAAATGGGGGGTGGGGGTAGGAGGGTGAAACTTACCTTACGACCTATTCTCATACCTACCAAATATAAAAAAAAATCATAAAAATCGGTCGAGCCTTTTGGAGGAGTTTTGTTACAAACACTGTGACACGAGAATTTTATATGTTAGGTTATGTATACCTACTAAAAATGTTTAATGTCTTTACAATAAACAGTAGTAAGTGCTCCAAATATGTTCTAAATTCATTAATTACATTAAATGCCGAAATCTATAATAATGAAATGTAATTTAATGATATTACACTAAGTCTCTAAACAAATAAACTAAAAAAAAAGTAATAAAAATGGATAAAAAAATTAAAAGAATAAATGAAACCGCCTTCATACGAGATCTTTGTTATTTGCCACTCGAGAACACACGAAGGGGCCGGTAACTACGCGTCTACAACCCGAGGACAATCTTGAGTAACCCCTCTGAAGGCTTAGTGCCACGTTTGTGTTTCCACCTGACTTATTTCACTTATGACTTGACTACACTCAAGTTATTCCATCAATAATTTATTAGGGGTTTAAGTATGAAATTGCCGTCGTACTGAAAAATTAAAACAGTTTTTCTGTAGTATAAAATATCTGCATTTATTTAATCAAGTATTTATCCTCGTTGCCTATATTGTGCCATCTAATCATAAGATCATCTAAATCTTTATGATAGGACTCTGGAGACCCTGACTTCACTAACTACGTGAAGGCATTTTGCTTTCTGGGAAGAAATTTTTTTTCGTGCAAAAAAAATTCTAAATCACGGAAAAAATGGTAGTCGGGGATTGTTTCCAACTGCAGGTCTTGTAGCAAAGATTGAAATCCTTGTCTTAAAACTGTTTATCGAGCAGTTTGGGGCTTGCGTTATCATGGAACAATAATGGTAAAGATCGATTGACCAGTCGGGGCTGTTTTGCTGCGAGTTTCGCCATCATTGTTCTGAGTTCTGTACAATATACATCTGCTGTTACTGTTTGACCGGATCTGAGAAAGCTATAGTGAATTATACCATGAAGTGACCACCTAAATGTTACCATCACCTTTCTATGGGTAAGCTTCGTTTTAGTTCATTGCAGTGTCGTTTGACCTGGGGTCAGCCATTGCGTTGTTCATTTGATATTATCGTAAAGAATTCATTTTATGTCACACTTCACACTTCAGTCCAAAATTCCTCCATTTCTGTATGCTTCTACGCACGTTGCTTTCTGCATCTGGCACCATGCAGGTTTAATTTTAATTCAAAGTGGCCAGTGCGATAAAATGGCCATTTCATATTTAAACCCCTATTTATTATTGAGTGATAGAACTTGAAAAAACATGAGGATTACGTGGCAATGCGATTCTCATGATTTCTATCTTGCATATATGTTTAGTTTTAGGTAGAAATTGTGAATATTTACGACGCAAAAGTAAGCATATATGTAAAGAAAAAAATATTTATTGGCATTTAAAAAAGAGAAACATATATGAACAATATATATATATATAAATAAACACCAAAAGGACTTCACCAAAAACACCAAAAGGACACTCAGCTTAGGCTGCAACATTTACAGCGCTGATTTTCAGTTGTGCCCTTGCCGATGTCTCACGACGCGCACTAGGACCACAGTAGTGCGGTGCAAGTATATATTACAAATATAGCACTGTACGACAAACGCGATCACGTTCTACAATCATAACATAGGCATACGGAAGTACTCTTTTTAAAAAATAAGTAAAGTATTCCTGAGTGCAATCTATGCCGCCCTTAGTGTTCACAGTTGTTTTTGCTCCTTCAAAAAATTTGACTTAATTTTTTCACTAAAAACTTTCAGTGACACACTCTAAAGGCCCGTTAAAATGCAATTGGGGTAGATAGCATATTTAATATATGTATATGTTCATCTAGAATAATGTACTTTACTAATGTTGAAAGAATTTTTTTCAAAAAAGTACAGTGGTTTCGAAGAGACCCTCCACCTATAGACAAACCAGTGAGACACTTACAAAATTCGATCTTTATCTTTTATCCTGTCAAGGTCGCAGCACACTTGCCGCTTCCCTGACCTTGCTTGTATTTAAAGGCGACGGTAGCCACCCACGAGTGATCAATATGCAGGTTGACTTAAGATACCTAGCCATATTAAATTGGGTTAAGATAGCATCAGTGCAATTATACTTTTAAACGCTGCTCTCATTGGGAACCGTGTAAATAGCCCTCTTATAAAGAAAGCATCTGACAAGTTGCAAGCCGATAAGTGGAGAACACACAACCGTGCGAACAGGGTCGAACGTTCCATTGTCACCAGTCGCGTCGCGTCACCAATTTTCTACATATGAGTGCACATATAAATACTTACTTACACATGCCTATATGTATTATATGTATCTACAAGATCAAGGCGCTACGAGCCGCTTCCGCCTTTCAAGTGAGGAATTCCATACGCGCTTCGATAGTCGGTAATTTTGCAGTAAGGTAAATCATTACCGGTGTCGCTACAATTCAGTTCACGTCAGTTATGTAGGAAAAATTGTAGTCTTTAGCGCGTTTAAGAAAAAAACTTCAACTAAAGCGACATTTATAAAGGACGATTCGAAACTTCAATAATTTTATAGTTTATCGTTATTATATAGCTGAGATCACCAATCTGCGACCTGTGACATAAATCATTGATTAATATATGGAATGATTACTAGCCGGACGGAAAAGGGGTATTTACTTAAAGGCATTCAGTTGATCTTATTGTCTTCAATTAAATACTAGAACAACGGTTTTGTTAAAACAGTATAGAAGTGACCACTGGTGCCAGAAATCGAACTAAGAGCCTCCGAATAAGAGAGAAATTGAACTATTAGACCATCCCGCTTGTCGAAAGGTACCTACATGTTACGACTAAAACAAATTGTCAATGCGTAGAGCGCATAATTTAATAAATATATAGCGAGAAAGTGACTGTGGCCATTCATTTAATGACGATATTAGAGGCAAGCATTGATTTGTAGAGACAACATCTCATGAGAGCTTGCGGCCGCGCAACCGGCAGTTAGTACCGTTATGTTATCGTTGCGACCGCGTGCTACTTATATACAAGGCAATAGATACTTCTGTATTTATAAAAAGAAAATTAAAAAAGCTATAGCTTAAGAAAATTAAAAAAAAAACCATTTATGAGAAAGAGTAACAATTAGAATACGCACCATTTGAAGGCTACAGTCGCCTTTAAACACAAGTAACCCAAGTAGATGCAAGACAATGTAAGGATAAAAACTAAGTTCAAAACACAATTCTTAAGCCCAGGTAGATGTGTTGTTTCTGGGTGGGCCAAGTGGAGGGTGCCGTCGCCTTTTCGTGGGCATGGTGCGTTCGATGACGCTGTATGGAGCGCCCATATGGGTTGACTCCTTGTCCGCCTATAATTTGGCCCTGCTGCGAAGACCGCAGCGGGTTATAGCGACCAGGGTCATCAGAGCGTATCGCACCACCTCGTGGAGGGCGGCATGCGTAGTCGCAGGGACACTTCTCTGGGAGCTGGATGCCGAGGTCCTTGCGGCGGTATACCATCAGACAGCAAATGCAAGGGCCGGCGGCGCGAGTCTACCCCCAGAAGAGGTAGCACGATGGAGAAAGGAGGCTCAAGAGGAGGCACTCGAGAGATGGCGCGACGAGGGAATGCACCCGGGGTGGGATCGCACCGCTGCTAAAGGAGTGGGTAAGCAGGCGGGCCGGCTCGCTCTCCTTCCGGCTTGTACAGGTGCTTACGGGGCATGGATGCTTCGGAAAGAATCTGTGCGACATCGCTAGAAGAGAGCGAACCACCGCCTGCCACGAATGTGGGGCGCCTATTGACACGGCCGACCACACGCTGGCGGCAGTCGTGGGACAGGACTTGTCCTTACCCGCTGTCGTCAGGGCAATGATTGAAAGTCTTGACGGCTGAAATGCCGTCAAGAGGTTTTGTGAAGCGGCCCTAAGTGGAAAAGAGGCCAATGAGCGGGCCCGCGAGGCAGACCCCCAGGCTGATCCACTCAGGCGTCGAAAGGCCGGCCGACGTGCCCGGGCGTATGCCGCGGCGCACGTCGTGTAACAACCTCAGGACGTCAGAAGGGGACGTGTCTGACGCCCTGAAACACCCAATAAGGATGAGTGGCGGCTCATGGCACTCCAGTGGGCCGCCACTTTTAAAATGAAGTGAAGCCATCGCCCTAAATTGGGTTAGCGAGCCCTAACATAGCGGTGCGTGGGGATCCGAGGATAAGGCCTCGCTGTTAACTCGGACCCGCATATCACCGCTGATGGCGGAATCTGGGGGGGTTTTAGTGGGTATTCCCGGTGATAAGTCACTCCACCGGGCGAGTCCCACACTCCCCCTCATCAACTGTCCCCGTCGGCGAGGGAAGTGCGTAAACAACATCATTTCCCCTCCAAAAAAAAAGGTAAATGTGTTGTTTACTTGTGTTTTTTATTACTTCATTTCTTAACAACTATTGGTAACGTAACAGGTTGCTTAGTTCAAAACTAAAGTGATGATGAAATTACATTAAAGGTCCATCGTGCGAAAATTCAAGGTAATCGAATTCAAGGCAGAATGTTTCTGATTGTCAAATTTCATCCAAATCATGTGTTGATCAACATAGCACACTATGATGATTATAGACACATGATTTATTTTTTAAATTATATTTTAATAAAATCATGTATCCCGGATAAAAATAGCAATGACAAATAAATTTTATAATAAATGGTGTGTCTAAAAAGTCGCTCCTAATTCCCTGTTCTTGCAATCACAAGAATTGGAAAATAATATTTTCATAATTGGACGGCGCGGCGTGCACTCGAAGATGATATTAAAATCTTCGGTTCCATCTGCCAAACTGCTTTAATGCAAAGACTTTAGCCTACACAATTCAAAATATATGTTGCTAGATTTACTTCCATAAGTATTATTTTGAATATAAGCATTTAAACATCGACGTTTAGATAAACAACATACTTGTACATACTTTATTATATAATTTTATCTATCTAAATCCAACTCTATATATAACATAAAATAGTATGAAAAGTCGCTTAAAAGATGAAGTCCTAACGAAGCCAGGAGCGGTTCGCTAATATAAAATTTGCAACGCGTATTATGATTTATTACAAATGGAAGTGTTTTCTTCGCTAATAACTATTGAAGATTTATCTATTGATGAAATTAAATATAGAGAAAGCTTTTTGTCAGGTAACAACATAGGAAACTTTTTGAAACCTTAGGCAGTGGTAGGAAGTGGAAACGAGTGTGGGCCCATACATGTAGATGTAGATATTTAGGCCATGAAAAATTACTTTTGAAATGGTTTAAAATCAAGTTCAATATAAAATTAACTAGATATCTGCCTGTACCTGTATACATTTTTACTGCTAAACTTTTTTTTGTGTTGAGATCGGCAGACAGGCTGACGGTCCACTTGATGGTAGGTGGTTACCGTCGCCTATTGCCGCCTCTACACATAGGCCAACACATTCGCCAACGCGCTGGCGGTGCGCTTGCCAACGCGCTTGTGAGTAATCCACACATTGGAAGGTCGTTCAGTATGGTTTGGTTCGGGCCAATGTGCGGACGGATTCAAAATGGATGTTGAGACGCTAACAGCTGCAGCTGTATATTTATAATTACTTTGTAAATGTGTACAAGAAAAGGGCGATAAAAAAGAAATGGCAAAAGAGAAGGTGGTGGATGTTATCAATACATCGAAACAGAACAAGGTAAAATAATCTTAATTAATAATATGAAAAATAATTAATATAAAATAATATGAAATAGGTAAGTACTAATTTTGTTGACCATGTATGATGAATATAATACTACAAATAAACTTTCGATATGGGTCTCATACACAAAGTTGATTAGTAATAGCAGGCTGTCAGTGAATTAAAAATTACCCTATATAGGTATACAAATTAAACCTTTGTGGTTTACATCCGCGAATTTATTTTTATATTTGTTGCAGGAGTAGCATGGATAAACAACTAGCAGAACTGCTCGCAGAGCCATCAGGAGAGTTTGATAAATTTGTTCGGATGTCATTTAGCGATTTTGAATACCTGCTACAAAAAATATGTCCAATCGTTGCCAAACAAGATACAAATTGGAGGGATGCGATTCCTGTGAAAATACGACTGACTGACTCCGGGCAAACTGATCGCGCGACCAATGTGTGGATGGTGCGCCAAGCTTGCGACAAGTGTCCTTTGATGTTGCCGACACCGCGCGGCAAGCTCGCAAGCGCGCCAGCCAACGTTCAAATACCTACCGCCAATGCGCCAACGCCCGTACTACACATTGGGCCAGTGGTTCGGCCAGCGCGCTTGTCAACGCGTTGGCCTATGTGTAGAGGCGGCATATGACACAAGCAACGCCAAAGCTTCTGCAAGTGCGCTGCCGACTACGGTAGGATTAAGGATAAGGGATTAGGAGGTCATTAAATGCTTATATTATAATAAAATCATTGACAAATAATACACACATAACTCTCAAAAATGGTAATACATAGTATAAAAAAAAGTTTCACACAAATATTGTAGAGAATTTAATTTAGATAAAAATGTTCACATTACTTTTTTTATTAAAATTAAAATTAATAGAGTTGGGAAGGTTAGGTGATAAGGGTTGATACCGGGATTTTTAAAAATGTACCTATCAACCCTTATACAGGTTGATCTATCCAAATGAGTCAGTGAGGGAAGGGCAAATCTCATACCATAAGAGATACGAAAATTTATTCTTAAGAACTAAGGCTTCGATTTTTAAAAAAAGTAAAAACTGCATTCAAGCCTTTTCAAATTACGCTCGCATATGATCGAACCGGGTCAAATTTAAAAACAAAATCGTAATTATTTTTATTACTGTAGTTGATAGTGTGTTTCATAAGGAATAAGTTTTGCTATGGAACCTTGTGTAAGAAACAGAAATATATACAATTTTCAAAAATCAAAGCCTCAGTTCCTAAGAACACATTTTCGCATATTTTATGGTTTGAGATTTTCCCTCACTGGCCCATTTGAATTGATCACCTTGTATATACTTATGACAGCGCTGTCGACAGTACCTTTCCTCTTCAAAAGGACATTCAAATGCCTTATGTTTCTAGATTGCATAAAACCTAGTAATGGAACTCATAGAACTAAAATACGTGAACATGGCATGCAAAATTGATAACATTTGTAACTTTAATAAGATTCCAAGTAAATGTCCGTGCAACTATCTAATACAAGAGACCGTTAGAGATCATAAGTTTATTTGACCTCGTACATTAAGTCCGTGCTTTTGTCCGTATAAATGACTTTGCAGTTTGATATGAAACAAAACTATGCACCCAATATGTTACATGTGTCGGCCACTCCCAACCGCATTCTAGTGCATGAGGACAAGTCTACATTGTACCCGATCAATTACATTACAACCATTAATTATGAAGAGTTCAATCGAAATCGATCGAGTATCTTATTGACCCTCGTTTGTTATTAGTCACGTTTTCTCTAACAAATATTTGGGGCATAGTGAATGTTACATTTTGAGAATGATTTATAGAAATTACTAGACCATAATGTATGTTAGATATAGCAGCTGATTTCCTATGTGGATTAGAAACAATTATTAATTGCTCTTATGGTGAAGGAAAGCTAATCGTGAAGGAAAAAAAAGTACTGACAAAATTTGGAAAAAAATTAGCAAGGAAGAGTTGTTGGAATTAGCAGCAAATATAACTCTGTTACTTACGTTGTTGAAAGTCGAGACCCTAGGTGGTACCTAAGACCTTAGGATTATGCGCTTTTTTTAAATGAACCTATTCACAATCAAAGAGCTTAAAGCTTGCAGCTTGCAGTTGCCAGCATGGACAAACTTACATAACTAATGTAACTATAGGTACAGTGTTAATATTTTAATCTCTGAAACGGCTTAACCGATTTGAATGTGGTTTTCACTGATGTGTTGTAGCAAGCTTCCCGTAACATTTAGTGTTTGTTTCATTCCAATCGGTTTACAAACAAAAAAGTTACGCGCCATACCGAATACCACGCGTACGAAGGTGCGGGCTCAGCTAGTTTGAAATAAATTAAATACATAGGAGAGATCGTAATACAAAATAATTTTAATATAATCGTATTCGACGGAATGAAGGAAATATTGAAACAGTAAGTAAACACTTTCTGAATATTTATTGAATGCACAAGCAAAGTTTGGATCTGCAAACAATTTTGGCAGTGACCGTAGACATCTCTAGCTTCGAAGAATAGTTGGAAATTTCTTTTGAAGAATCTATCATGTCTACGTAATAGAAGATGATTCAAAAATCGGACATAAGAATAAATATAACAAGTATTTATAAAATAGACTTATATATTTTCACTAAAACTTAAAACAGGTTTGAAACGAAATATTTAATAAAGTCACAATTTTGCTGTGTTTTTATTAATTTAATAATTTTGTAAAAGCGTAAAGTATATATGATTTAGATATATTGCGTAAACAAACAAATACATTTATGTACATGACTCTGTAAAACGTATATATAATCGGGTAACTGTTAAAAGTTTTTGCTACTCAATGCGTTATGAAAAGAAAGGTTTCTAAGTTTCTCTACGCGACCGTAACGAGGAGTTTCCATAGTGAAATGAAAGTATGTACTGATTACAAACACGACGCTGAGGTGACGATGGGTAGGTTCATTGCTGCTCGAATGGTTTTTGCAACGTTACGGCAAGACGTTGGATTCCGATTTGGCTGCTAATCAAATCAGAGGGTAGGAACCTCTGCGTTCCCGAACTTGGTTAGCTTGCCTGGCAGTCTAACTATATATTTAGTCTAACCATATATATAGACGAGACAGTCTATGGGGGCGGCCGGTCCATTTTTTGTACATTCTCGTGTGCTATTGTATATTTACAGTGACGTTGCCATATAGATAACTAGCTAGTTAAAGCCTTCAATAGTTTTTAAGAAAATTTGCAATAATTTCAGCCATGGATTGTAATCGTGTTATAAATTGTCCCGCGTAAATGTTTTTTTGTTTTCTTTTTCTTTGAATTTCTGGTCCCTGGCAGAATATCAGTGTTGTGTTCCTCACCACAACTGTATACTGAGTCAGGGTTCCTTTTCCTCTTCTTACTTGTTTATATATTTGTTTGTTTGTAATTATTATTTGTTCACATATGTATATTGTGTTTATTAGAGGAATAAAAGATGCTTTCTTTCTTTCAGTATGAAATAAAGACCAGTATGAAATAAAGGAATGTGATGTGCTTTAATATGTAAGCAAGAGATGCCTGTTCCTCTGTCCTGTTTATACATTAGTGCATAAGTGACTGCAAAATTGTAAATTCTATTTCTAAGTTAAAAGGTGGTCCTTTTAAACAGTTTCGTTGTTAGATATCGAACAATTTACAAGTCGACCATACTGAATAATATATTGAATTATTGACACTATTTTACTAAGGACTAATAAGGACCAAACTATTCGGGAGTACAGACATATTTCACACAAAAGTGTAAAAATAAATAAGTCAACAAAAATTTGTACACGCCATCGTTGTTTAATTTGTTTCTTTTGGCGGAACTATATTTTTTCAATTAGGCTATTGAAGATAAAGGTACTCATAATTTTTTTCTCGTTATTATAAAGATCGTATTCATTCAGATTACTTTTTGTAATCTGAATTTTAAAATTTAATGGATAAGTTGGTCAATACTACCTTGAACTTCATTTTCTTAAGAAGATTTAAAATTGACTTAATTCATGTATTTGCTCAAGATAACTTGAATTTCCGCGAACATTATCGCTAGTCTTTCATTAGAGATAAGTAGGTATTAAAAATTTTTATGCACATTAATAATAATACTCACTATACGTAATATTAAGAGCATTGAATGTAATTATAGGAAGCTCCGGGTTTTGCATCGAGTACCGCAATGCGTCTGTATTAGCCGCTTACAGCTACACCCCTAGTACATCAAAAGCATTTCAAATTAAATATTACTAAGTGGTTTTATGAAACATTTCTTCTGCCATTACCTCTACCAAAACAAAACGAACAAATGTAAGAACAGTAGCGGGCTCTTAAACTAATTTTATTATTTAAAAATAGAGTCAGTTATTAAATATTCTCCAGTTTGATGTGTGGTATTCAAAATTCCATCAAATCATCATCAACAGCCTATTTTTATATCCCCACTGCAGGGGCCTCTCAACAAGGGCGTATCAGCTATATGGTCCACCACGCTGGCAAAGTGCGGGTTGGTGGACTTCACATGCGCTTTACAATTTCTTCTTCGGCGTATGCATGCAGGTTTCCTTGCGATGTTTTCTTTCACCGTTTGAGAGCAGTCAGTAAATTCACTTAAATTTTTAGAGAATTTAACATTGCATGACGGGGTATTACATCCACCGTTACATTGCATGACAGGGGATCGAACTCGGACCTCTCGACATGATTGGCCGCATCTTTCCCACTGCGCCGCCGAAGTTTTTTTTTAATAAAAAGTATATTTTCAACGAAAGACAAGTTTAAAGTATATTTTCATGATATCGTATTTTTTGTCCTTTTTTATGTGACGCTTATTAGTAATGTAAAGAAGTAAAGTAATCCAAGTAATGCCAAAGATCCTGCAGGAGCGCTGCCGAGTTTAGTAAGATAAAGGATTAGGAAAGGATAGGGGAATAGGACTCTGGCATTCTTGACCGACTCACCGAAACACAACAGCACACATGCTGTTATTTTACGGTGGTCTTCTGTAATGGATGGTGACTGCCCAATTTATGTCTGCGAACACCCAGAGCTAACTTTGAAAAGTTCGTTTGCAAAATGTACTCTGCCAGGAATTGAACCCGTGAAGCACGCTAAAGTCAGAGCGCTAAAGTTCGACAAATAGTATATTAGTTTTTCTGGAAAAACTAATATACTATTTAATTAAAAGTACCTACGTGTATATTTATTTAGTGAATAAAGGCGCGAAATGAAACCCCTATAAATCTAACTGTTGAATTGCCTATGTACCTATTGAAATCGTTATTAATCACGGATGTTAGTCATTAGAGAATTTTCATTTAAAAATATACTTTAGATATTTCTATGGTAGATCTTAAGTATAAATACAAAATTTTTAAGAAATGACCTTATTTCTACTTTAATTTATTTGACTTCTAAAGACATTACAGAATTTTTTCAACAATACTTGACTGCAAAGTTCTGTGAAAAAATTTAAAACACTGCTCAATAGACGACTCATAGAAAATGTTAAAAAAAGTTGAAACCAAAGTGATACAAATTTTATAACTCAATTTTTATGATAAATTATTTCTTAAATAATTAATTTATTATTATTATAGTCTGATTAATTATAAGTAAGTGCTGATTTTATTATAACTTTTTGGAACGTCATAACTCGATGTCAAACAAACTCTAGCATATAAAGTTTTTTTTTAAATATCTCAATTGATTTTCTAATTAACTAACGCACTGGACCTTTTAACTGTAAATTATATAATTTTAAATTAAAAGTTAACGTTAAAGTCTTTCGATTTTATAAAAAGTAATTTTGCAATAATAAATGAATTATATTAATAAATTATCTATTCGGCATAACGCAATGAAATAAACGTGTAAAGATAATGCTGACATGTATTGAGGTGACAATGGATTGCAAAATTTTCGTAATTCATTGATAAAATTAACCGTTTGGTAATTACTAAGAAAATTAAAGGCGGCTTACATTATCTTACTTCAATATTATCCTTAACTAGTGACCTGCTCCCAATTTTACGCGGATACAACTTTTTTCTGCAAATTATTCACTCAAACCTTCCACTGTATCAAATTTTTTTGGATGATTTAAAAGAAATTAGCGGACAAACAGACAGAGGCAGACAACGATTATTTTATAATATTGTACCCCTGTGTGTATGTTGAATTGGCAATGAAACCAAGCCCTAAATGTCTTAGCTAAGGTTTAGTGTGTGTGTGGGCAAGCCGTAGAGTTTAAGTGTATGTAGACACAGACGTTGTCATCACAGCTTTAACAGATGGAAATAATTTTTATAGGTGTTCAAAGTCAATAAAACTGTGAATTAAAACAATCAGGGCATACCTTTTTTAATGTTAAGATCGGCAGACAGGCTAACGGTCCACTTAATGGTAGGTGGCTACCGTCGCCTATAACACAAGCAACGCCAAAGCTGCTGCAAGTGCGCTGCCGACTAGAGTAGGATTAAGGATAAGGTATGAGGAGGAGATAGGGACATGGGCTCTGACATCCTTTACTCACTCACCGAAACACAACAGCAACAGCACATATATTATTATTTCACGGTGGTCTTCTGTAAAGGGGTGATCACTGCCGCCATACGGGCTTCCCAAATAACTGCGAAATGCAGCATGCTACTACTTTTCAAATCCAGACTTTTTTTGTGTGGGAAAATCTGCGAACCCGATCCCCACCGACCATGGGGAGTTCATTGGAATATGTGGAACTTCTACCCACCACACACGTGCTGTTATTTCAAGGTGGTCTTCTGTAAGGGGGTGTTTACTGCCGCCAGACGGGCTCCCCAAATAACTGCGAAACGCTGTGTGCCCTGCCACTACTAATAAAATAGATTTTAGGTAATATCGAAAGACTCTTGCCACATCCAGACCAGAGCCAAATATGAAAAGTTCATTTTTCAAAGTTGCCCGACCCTGTCGGGAATCGAACCCGGGAACCCTAGAACAGAGCGTTAAGGCAAGCACCCTAACCACTCATCCAACGGGCTCGTCAAAATCTCCTGCTCCCCAATAGTGTATATCTATAGAATAGATCTTTATTCATAAACATTTAGGATTGTGCCAGTAGGTAATTTACATTTATAATTTGTTTTCTAAATTAAAAATACTACAACGAAGATTTGTTCATAATTTTGAAGATGTTTGAATCTATGATTAATTCGTGTTTGAAATTCCATTTATTTACCTAAAATAAGTATAATGAATATTTCCTAAACAACTTATTTCATTTACTTGATTAGAAATTTGTTTGCAATATGAACGCATGAAATGGACAATAGTTTTTACTGCAATTATTTAAATGAAAGAAAAGTGAATTTGTGCTCAATATGAACATTTTTTCCAATCCATTCCTATATAGAAAAAAAAAATAATGTGTGGAATGTGTAGACACCACTACAAACATGGACGCGTAATTCAATGTTTTTAGGACGATTTTTAGTTAAACATCTTTTTATTTAAAAAATATATGTAAAAAACAATTATAAAAAAATGTGAGTAGTAAATTGACTGGTGTAAAAATTAACTATGTTTATTTAGAGTGGAAAAACGGATAGAGTTATTTATTTATTTTACTTACAAAGACTACTAATTGAAGATATTCCTCTAGTGTACTAGTTTCTCGTTATATTGCACGCACCAGACAATGGACGGCTGTTTTCAGAGAGTTCCTACGCCCAAGCTTTTCCCGCTCCAACGCCGCCCAGCTATTGTAGTTCACTAGTTTGAATGAAAATAGAGAAAAAAGCTTTTCATGTGTGACACTGTTGTAAATGAAATATTCATTTCTTTCTTTATATAACTCTTGTTTCTGGCCAATGAACAACTGGCAAAAGTTAGTGTGCCCAAAGGCAATGTGTATTTTAGATTATATTATGTAGGTATATCATCTATATAAATTTTATTTGCTAAGCAAAAAACTCGAGAACGGCTGGATCTATTATCAGGTAAATTTTTAGCCTAATAATAGGTCTATTAATTAATTTAGACTATTTTACTCAGGTTCGTATGAAGAAAAAACTGGAAATATTTGAAAAATTGGACATCCTAGTTTGGATTGGAGGCCTAGTTTTTCATAAAAGAAATTGTGGCAGGACAACCCGTCTGGCACCTGTGACTGTGACCACTATTTTACAGGTGATCCACTTATACCTACACATTGTGTGCTGCTCAGTTTCAGTGAGTCAATATCCTTATCCCCTTATTAATCAGGGACGGCAGGGTCTTCGTGTTGCTTTCACTGGTGGTGGTTGAACTTAGGAAGACGGCTGCCACCTACCATCAAGTGTACAGTCAGCATATCAGCCAACAAATATAATGAAAAATGATATTATCTACTTATATACTAACGGATTGAACGTCTCAATAAGTAAATATGCTTTCAAATGTCTTTTATAAACTAACGTTTTCCATTGCTGATAAATAAAATTGGTAAATTATAGTTTTAGTAATTCTTTTTAATGACTGTTACTGACAGTTAATAGAAATGATAAATCATTTTAAGCATTTATAATTAAATAAAATCACAATGAAATTAATTGATTAATTAATTTGCTAGTAAAGTGATAGCTTTTAATGAGTTAGTAGTAAATTTAATATGCTTTTATTTCAAACTGGCGGCCCGTCTCCGGCTTCACACGGATGCAATTAGGTTTTATTATAATATAACCTTCCGTGAAAAATCTAATTGATAGGGAGAAAACCACATCAAAGTCCGTTGCGTGGTTTACGAGGAGATAGCGGAGAAACAGACAGACAGACGCGGGTAGCGACTTCAATTGATGTAAGGAAGAAATAGAAGTCTCCAGGGTCAGTCATTTTTACATACTCGCAATTGTTGTTTCAAAATAAGAACTGAAGGAGTAATGTATGAAACAATGAACTTTTGTATGGGAAATGAGGACGAGGGAGTGTCAAATATTGAAAAATGAATGACAGGCTGCTTGGTTTCAGCAAAGATAATTATGACAGCTCTGTTCGCTTCTTGTAAGAGAGGAGTGTGTTATTTATATAGGAATTCAGGAACAAAATTGTGGAAGTAAGAATGAAAGATTCGGTCTTAAGAATTTAGAAATTCTGTGTAACTAAAATGTTACGCAAATAATATCTGTGTAACTTATACATTAATATAATATTTTATTTCGTTCCAATTGCTCTATTCGCTGTCTTCCTGAGCTTCTACACAGTAAGCAAGCAGTTTTAAGGACAAAATTAAGTCTAAAAACCGTAATTTTTATTAATTGGTTTTATTAATTAACCATTACTCAAGCAACGCACGGTAGGCCAGGGATTTCTTGTGAAACTGCTAATTAATTCCCCTTTTAGTAAAACTGACGTTTCTATACGTATTTTTTTACACACACATAGGTATTTGTTTTAAATAGATGGCATTAAAAGAAAGCATCTGTGAATCCCAATTACACAGAGCTCAAATGAATAAGCAGAGAAAGCGTTGCTATTCACAGTAAAAATTTAATTTAATAATCATCGATTGCACTGTGAGAGTAATGATAGATAGAAAATTAATAAATAGTATCTGAATCGAAATTGAGATTTTTTATACTATTATTGATGATATAATTATGTTTATAATTTGTCTGTTTCTTACGTATCTTAAATAATTTTCATTAGCAAATATTCGGAGTTACTGTCTAAAAATAATATTCCGAACGAACTAGCGAGTAGACATTAATTATAAAAAAAACACTTAGGTATTTTTGTATAGCGAAATTATAGATTCGAAGACAGAAATAAAAATCGACACACATCTCGGCAATTCAGAGAGGAAGGCAATTTAATACTAACATAACATTTAAAACCTGCTTTAAAGAAGACATTAAACAAAGGCTTTCTTTTAACGAGCGTAGCTTTTAGTTACCTAAAAACTCAAACATCGTTGCAAACTCCCTATATGAGAATCTATAACGATATTGTATTGAATAAATAAGCGTGAATAAATTTTATAGGCGTAGATAAATTTTACAGGCGTGTCGAAAAATGCTAAGGTCTTTAAATGGAACTTTTTATGAGGTTGATATACCTGATAATTATTCTCGCCAAGAGTCTAGTTATGAAGAGACTAGTTTTTGCACACGCGAAAATTTCAGAATATCGTTTCAACGCGATAAGAGCAATAAGTAACAGAAAAGATAAAAGCGATTATCTGATAGCAAAATTCGGAGTATCAAAAAAATACTTACACATTATCAGTGACGTCAGTAGATTCGTCCAATTCTCCGATAGTGTCAAGTGATGCACCGGAGCCGTCTTCTCGTGTTTCGACTGGTGGAGGAGGTGGTGGTCCTGTTGGTCTGGTCAATGTTGTCGTTTCGATTGTACAATCTTTGTAATGCGTTTTCGGAACGAAATCTATAAGCCTGGGTAAAATCTCTGGATGATTTCCCTCTTCTAATTTTTCAATATTTTTGTTACTCATCTCAGCTTCAGAATGTTGCAACCAGGTCTCAATGCAGTTCTTTTTAGTTGGAGTAAGAAGAGTTTCTGTCGTTGGTGTAGTATTATCGGGAACAACAATCGGTTTAGTTGTCTTTTCGCTGGCGGAACGCTCAACCTTTACATTTCTTGGCATAGGTTTAGGTTTTTCTAACAATAAATCTGGTTTACTCTCATTTTTGTTACAAGCCTGAAGTTTATCGTTTATATTATTATTTAAAGATGTTATGTCGCCATTAATAACAAAACTGTTATTGTTATTTTTGTCATTTTGGTGTCTTTTTGGTAATACTTTTTCATCTGTATTTTTTATTAGATTGTCGTGATTAGTAAAACCATTTAATGTTGATTTTTCTGTTAATTTTTCACTCTTAACCACCATTTGGTTTTCCAAAAACTCGTTTCTGTTAGTCATATCTTTCAGAATATTGGTATCAATGTTCTCTATGCAATTTAATACTTTTTGAATGTCAATTGTTTTTGGTTGCAAAACAGGCGTTGAAGGGATGCTATTTTCCACAGAACTAGTCATAGAACCCAATCTGTCTACAACAGTAGATATTGAACTGCCTGTGTCGTCAGACTCTGCGTCCCCAATGGCAAGACAACGTTCCCATTCTGTAGAAAGCAAGTCTATATAAACTTCAGCTTCAGGGGGTATAGCTTTACCATCTGACAAACGTCGTACTAAACGTCTAACTTCTTCCGGAGAACCTTTTTTCAAGCACGCAATACTTTCTTTATTTTGGCGGAGAATGTGACTATCGAAAGATGACTTACGAGACAGTTTTGTAAAATTAACCGTCTGTCCATTTAACAAGCTCTCCTTTTCGTTCAGTTTGTGTTTATGTCCATCTGTGTTCAATATTTTATTTTTTTCACCGACCGTCTGTAATGTCTGTTTATCTTTGAATGAATTTTTCTTACCAAGTTTTCTTGGCGGTACTGGTGGTGGTAAGGTTGTAGGTCTCTGAATTTCGGACGATTGTTTTGTAGCCACAACTAAATCAGTCCCGTCCATGTTTTTTTGGTCGGTGTCGCTTTCGTCTTCAAAATGTCTAACTAATAAAGTCAATGTTTCATCAGAGTCTTTCAGACGTCGGACACAATCTATTCTCGTTAATTCCGAAACTGACACACCGTCAATGGCCAATATTTCATCGCCCGGTATAAGCTTATCCCACGGTGTGCAAGCACTAGCCGCTGGACTATTCTCAGCGCATGATTGTACAAGTAACCTTCTCACTTTTTCAGACGCAGCTGATCCTCCTTCAAACTTAAGTCCCAATCCGAGTCGAGCACCTCTTGGTCTGCGGACTACGACTTCCGCCGCGCCAACGGCAGCACCAACAGTAAGAACCGTCACAAAAGCGGGATCATGAATTGGCAATCGGCTTTCACCCACCGGTACTATGGTGACGAATTCCTCACCGACCGTCTCTGTCGCCATACCGCATGCGAGGCGCACCCGCGCGGTAAATATCGTTGCCGTCGAGTTCGATTCTGTCAACAAAAAATATTCATAAGCTTGCGTAATAAAAATGCAATAAAGGTTTGAGTTGCGCGCGCGGCGGACGACACGCGATAACTGCGCGCAGCCTCTCTCTTTCACCGTTGCATTGCACTTGAATATTTCAAGATGTGCCAAGATTCGGTACGTTTCGATTTTGAAACGATACACGAATATTCACCTTAATGTTTCCCCGAACGTACAAGCTGCCATACACACGAATATTTAAGACCTAAATAAAATTTTAAAAATTTGTTCTTGCCATGATAATAAGCTAACTACGTTTTTAAAGTAAGATTGCTTCGAAGGACTTTTCAGAGACGGGACTTCATTTTGTTAGATTATATAAATATTTATAATAAAATTCATTAGTAAAATAAAAATGTAAAAATATGGTCATGACGTTTTGTGTTAACTGTTACGCAATCTACTTACTATAAAATATTCGACACACAACTATTTGCATAATAACGCATATATGTTTCAACTCGATTATTGGCAAGCATCGAGAACTTTCATTCAATAAGAAAGTTTAAAGTAAGCGTGTTTTGGAATGGTGATCACAAATAGTCAGTTCATGCGACGGGTGAGATGTGGGTTAGTGGCACCGGAGGCAACCGCGTCCGCCGCGCGCGCTCACCGCACCGACCATCGACAAGAGAGGTTTGTCGAGAATCGATGCATTAGCATATCGCCCGGGGCTGCGACCCGTTACTCCCGGGTCCCGTTCCATAGGGCTTCTCTTTCTCACGGCTCCACAATTTTCACGATAAATGTTGCGAAATACTTTACACGTTATTTCACAAAACTCGCAAACAGGTTGCATGCTTCGCTGCCGTTACCGTTATCTTTAATGATAAACAATGCTAATAATAAAATGTGGAACAATATACATTAAACTCACTTATCTAAGGTAGTTCAAGAAATGCTTCTTGCCGCCCTCCATACCACCCTATAGATTCAGATAGACTACCGGTGGGGCATGACCTATAGTGACATTTTTTAAAGTAAAGATCGACATGCAGACTTACAGTCCACAGTCAATAACACAAGCAACACCTTATGTTCCGCGAGTGTGCTGGCGATATTAATAGAATAAAGGATAAGGGATTAGGAAGGAATAAGGAAATGATGGCAAGGAAGGCAAAAGATCATTTGTGGTACCGAGCCTTGGAAAAGGCCTGTACCCAACTGTGAAGGACACAGGCCTATGAAGGAAATAAACTCTGACATACTTTATTCACTTTCCGAACCACAACACACTTTTATTGTGGTCTTTTGTAAGGAGGTAATTGCTGTCGCCAGACGGGTTGCCAGTTTAAAACTATAACTAGCTGAGCCCGCAATTTCGTACGCGTGGTATTCGGTATAGCGCGTAACTTTTTTGTTTTTAAACCGATTGGAATGAAACAAACACTAAATGTTATGAGAAGCTTGCTACAATACATCAGTGAAAACCGCATTGAAATCGGTTAAGCCATTTCAGAGATTAGCTTGAACAAATGCACAGACAAACCGACAAACAGATAAAAATTCTAAAAACTATTTTTTGACCTCCGTAACATAATAAATCGTGTAAAATTTGTTTTTTTGAAAAAATATTTAATGTACAGACGCAGCTCGTTTACGATTTTATTATATAACTAGCTGACACAGCAGACGTTGTCCTGCCCGAACCCGAAAATAATTTTTTAATCCGATTGTGGCGCCACCTATCTTGTTCAATTTTAATTTCAAACCATATGTCAAAGTGACGCGACACTTGACGTCAATCAATGACGGAATTATTTGAATATTCCTCATACGAAAATACTAAATTCCTGAATAAAAAATGGGGGGTGCGGGTAGGAGGATGAAAAATACTTTACGACCTATTCTCAGACCTACTGAATATACACACAAAATTTCATAAAAATCGGTCCAGCCATTTCGGAGGAGTTTTGTTACAAACACTGTGACACGAGAATTTTATATATTAGATATGTATAGACAAGCAGTATATCCTACAGTTAAAAATCCCTAACAGCTCCCTAAGTTTTTGCATATCCTAGATCTAAATTACTAGAATTGAATAATTTAAAGTTGTCTCTGGCATAAGTACTATAAAAGTGTAAACAGGTATAAATTTGAGATTGCCCAATACTTTTGTGTTTAAATTGAAAACAAATATATAAAAGCAAATGAATTGAAAGCAAACAATCATTATTTTGGTTAGATGTACTCGTACGTTGGATGCCTTATAAACAAAGAGAGGTTGCCGCATCATGTATGGTATTGTTCAGCGTATCACATAATTGAATCTCACACCGTAACCTACTGTGATGATCGTAGAGCACGTTCAGCGATATCTATACGTATACTTCTGTATTGTTTTATGTCGGAAAATGAACCCAAGTTGCGAGAAATTCATTTTCATCCGGGCGGCGCCCCTTCTTACCGTCAAGTAAAAGAAAAATTTCTTTAGCTAATGAAAGCAATTGCCCCGTCTTTGTGGGTTACATTATTTTTATTTTTATTCTAATACCAGTTCTTTCATGATTTTCTTTTTAGATAAAGTTCTGCAGAAACACAAACTACAGAACAGAAACAGAAACACTTGACAGTAGGTACCCACCCACCGTCTCATAACATAGGGTATTCAAGTCCGCTGCCGACTCAAATAAGATAAAGAGTAAAGGACAAGGTAAGGGATAGGAGAGAGGACAACAGCTCACTTGCTGTTATTTCCCGGTGATCTTTATAAGGAGGGTGGTTGCCAGATCTCATTCCCCTTTAACTTAGCTTGTTCCTTATAGGTAACTTTAGGGTCGCATGCAAATTTGCATTAATGGCTTTTCTTCCATTAATAAGTGACGGTAATTCACTTACCATCAATTGGACTGCCGGCCTGAATTTACATAAAACAAAAAAAACAGACACAGAAGTTCCTGTTACAGATTGGGATGATTGTTGACAATGCATTGTAATTTGGCCTGTGTCTAAAACAGTAAATAATGCTCGACTAATTAAATGCCCTGTCGGTCCTGCATTTGTGGGTGTTTTATAATAATAATAATCTTTATTTGCTTTGATCATGGGTATGGTATTTACCAGGTGACATTTATATATAATATTCCAAAATTATCAACCAAAAGTATTCCGCATGCCAAAATAAATTCAGCGCGCACTTAATACCTACTATATTCACATAATTATTATTTAATTAGGTTAACTAAAATTAATGTACTTTACATTGTGAATAATTAACAATATTTAACAATAATAAAAATAATATCAATTTACTGAAAAAATGTACACTTAAAAATATAATTCATCATTAGAACCATGTAACTGTAATACTATTAGTCGGGAAATATAAAAAATCGCTCTGAATTCATATATATAGACAAAAAAGGGTATTACAATTAAGTGAATTTCACCGCCCAAAATTCACCCATAGAATAAAAACAGAGCTTTTTAATTTTTCTGAGCTTTTTAAATTACTTTTAATATACTTTTCATTTCGTGTGTTTTTTTTTAGTAATAATGATCACTTACTTCGTTGCGAAGAAAAATATCCCGAGGGAAGCACTGCGTGTTCTAGAAGCACAACTTTTCACATTGCCAGCATACAATTCATTGCGCAGTCATTATGGATAGCCCGCCTGGCGACTGTAACCACCCCCTTACAAAAGACCACCGTGAAATAACAGTATTTGTGCTGATGTGTAAGGGATGCTATAGCTCATTTCCCTTCATAATCCTTTATCCTTAATCCTTAATCCTATTATGATCAGACACAAAAACACTTGGCGTTGTTTTTATGATAGGCGACGCTACCATCAAATGGAACGTTAGCCTATCTGACGACTAACATAATAAAATTGAGGAAATATGCCCGTGCAGCAGACGTTAGACCTAATATAATAATATTTGTTCAATTTATTAATTTATTCATTTTAATTAAGTTAATTACTTAACAACTCACTCTGTATTCAAATACACTATAATGTATTCAGTTGTAGTTTTTTGAGAGTATACCGATGTTCAAAGTGCTTCGTTTTAAACATAGCCAATTATACGGTTAACGATTATATGGGTGAAATGTAATGCAGACATTTATGACTTTTTAAATGTATTCAAAGAACAATGGCCTCTTGAAAAACGCTGCTTACTTAATAATGTACTCGTATAGCTTGTTTGAAATATTACAAACAGATAATCCAAATTGGAACACAAAACATAGTTTTCTGATAGTTCTGTAATTCATAGGAAGTTAGAAACAATAATTAGAAAATTATTTTTTTTTAAATCATTTTGCATAATTCACAAGGGCGAAATAACCCATTATTAAACCGCACTGAAAATTAGACGTTCTACTGATTATTTATTATATATGCTAATAAAAATAAAAATAAAACACAATGAATAACGCATCTATTGTTGTAGGAATGCCCGAATTTTATATATTTATATAGTTTAGCAAAAAATCAATGAACAACAATTCAAGTAGAGATATTTATGAAAATCTATTGACATACATAGCATGAAAAATTATTCAATATTAAAATGATATAATTTTTCTACTTTTCGACATTTCATAATTTTTAAATTTTTTTGTACAAAAACAATTACCTTCTGTTAGATAATTTAAATTATTCAATACCACCTGGTATTGAATAATTTCATCTGCACAGAATGCATAGTACTTCCAGTATCCTATTTTTCCGAGGTTTTATGCATTCAATCTTTCTTCCCTATTTCATCCCTATTTCTATCTTTTTTTCTATCTTTGTGCCAAAATTCATCTAAATTAGTTCAGCGTTACAAGCGTAAAACGTAACAAACAGTGTAATATTAGTTCGGATTAACAGTATTTTTGTTCGTCTCTAGAACTCGTTTTGACGATTGAAATAAAATTAAAATTTTAAATCACATTATTTATTGCGTAATCCACTTCTTACGTTTGCGTAAAATAATATTATCGAATCAAATTCTTAGGAAAAATGCATTTGGTGCGTGCCGATTAATGTCGACACTCGACCATGTCCTACCTACTCACCGTAATTCATGCGTGCAACTTAGAATGTTGTTTACAATTTATTAATTGCACTTGCTGCATTTGTAGGTACTGATACAATTTTTCCTTTATTTCTTCATACAAGAGGTTGCGATAGAATTTTTTAACTACACAATAAGTACTTAAAATTGCGACCTTGAAGCTAAGGAGTTACTACATTAAGTAAATTTTAAATTCAAAATCACTTTTTTGCATCGGCCTAAAGTGGACTTAAATGTCCCTGCGGCTTAAATGTCCTAGAATGTGACTAGAAACTTAAATGTCCCAGTGGCTTTAATGTCCTAGGCTGTCGCTAGGCACTTTAATGTCCCTGGGACTTAAATGTCCTAGAATGTGACTAGGAACCTAAATGTCCCTGTGGCTTATGTGGCTAGGCACTTAAATGTCCCTGTGGCATAAATGTCCTAGGCTGTGGCTATGCACTTAAATGTCCCTGTGACATAAATGTCCTGGGCTGTGGCTAGGCACTTAAATGTCCCTGTAGCTTAAATCTCCTAGGCACGCACAAAAGTCGCAAGGCTAGTTAGTAGTGGCAGGGCACACTGCACTCTGCAGTAAAAATCTAGTGCGTCTCTGCATCAAAAATCAAAATCCGACTTCTGCTGCGGCTTACGCATGGGGCGCTTATCTATATCACTGCTTATATTTAATTAATTTATTATTTATTGTAAAATAAAGTAGCCTAATATACTCCTTATAATATCAGCTATCTGCAAGTGAAAGTCCCGTCAAAGTCGGTCCAGCTGCTTCGGAGATTAACCGGAGATTACAATATATTAGTTATAATGAGTAAGGAATACCAGAACTTATTCATCTACTTTTCATCTTATCAAAGTCAGCAACGTACTTGCAAAGCTCTTAATGTTATTTGTGTTTATAGGCGACATACCTACCTTCAAGTGGACTGTTAACCTGTCTGCCTGGTCATGGCATACATAAAAAACAACGAGGAAATAGATAACACCCCCGTAAATAAAAAGAAGAAATTATCATTTTACATTTAAGTGTAGTTTATGAAACATAGAGACGGTGAAAAAAGAAAGTGTTGGCTAATCATGCAATTGGAAAGTTTGTAATGTGGTTGGTTATGGATTCTAAAAACAAAGTTAGTTTCTGTGCTCACCAATGTTCAACGTGTGTACTAGTCTTTAGGGCGTCAATAATATTGACAAAAAATGTATAATATTATGTGTAACATCGTGACATCTGAACGTTTTACCATTGAGCTTTATTTATGTTAAGGTCGACAGACAGGCTGACGGTCCACTTGATGGTAGATGACTACCGTCGCCTACAACACAAGCAACGAACTACCACAACTTGTGAAGTCTTATAACATACTAACCGAAGAACATGTAGGTATGCACGAATATTACATCTAGGTATACCTAATTGCGAAGATTGAAAGAAAGAATGAAGATAAATCCGTTAGATTTTTCATTATTTTTATATTATTATTTTTTTTTTATTAATTTTTAGATTAGACTCTACGGCTTCAAAAAGAGTAATGAGATAAATATTGCAGACACAAAAAATTACTTAGGTTTACTTAGAGAGATAAAAGTCATACTTAGGTAGACTATACTTATTTAAAAATCCGAACTATTTTAGCCACTAGAATTCTTTAAAATAAGAAAAAATTAATAAAAAAAAAATACTTTAAGAATAAAAATATTTAAAAAAAAAACAGACGTAGGTATTTTAACATTCAAACAATTATTGTACGTTTTTGAATATTGAAATAAATGGGGTTTATGAGAGTAAATTACGCTAAATATGGAGTTGATTGAAGTTTTAATTATTATTTTTTTCTTTTTGGTCAAACCAATACAATTATGTGTGCTTAAATTTATTATGAGTATAGTGGTTCTGTTTGCAATATGAAGTCAGTGACTAATTGCAGGCTACAATCTAATTAGGCGATCCTCAGCGCTCGAATGCTTGTGCAAACACACGATATGGTAGCAGGCTAGAACGTGGAACGCCGACTGATTGCTTTAGTCCGTGCTAAACCTACACAATCATTTACATCAGTGCATAACATATTGTGTTCGGAAAATGGTTCATTCTTCTTCAAACGGATTATTCGTAACATGTCGCTTTTAAATAGTATATTCTTTCAGACCAGTATTAACAATGCCGTCTTCAAAAAGTATGTTAATACCTAATTTTTCCACTTTTCTACTTTAATCAAACTTAACTTAGTTTTATAGTTATCTATTCAATTTATACCACTGATAAGTTATATTGATAAGTTAGTAAGTAAATGAGTACTGATAAGTAGTTACAGGTACATTTTAGGAATACTCATAATATAAGTTGTAGTCGCTGCCCACGTCTGTCTGTCTGTCTAATATATATATATATATATACATATATTCGCGTGAAGCCAGGGGAAAGCCGCTAATCTCTATATATATAAATGAATCCCTATTTCCCTTGGTCACGGCATCACGCGTGAACGGGTAGACCGATTTTAATTCGGTTTTCACTAATGGAAAGAGGGATAAACGGGGAATGTTCATATATATAAAAATTGCACCCCGGGCGAAGTCGGGGTCGGATCGCTAGTTAAGTATAACATGTTTCAGGCAGATGACAAATACGGAGAAGGGCTCTGATGTATTGGGGACTGTAGATAACTTTATCCGGCCTAGTAATACTTTTTCATTTATATTTTTTAAAAGTACAAAAAAAGTTTTCTAATCAAACTATCGAAACAGTTATCTTTTATTTTACTATAGTATTTTATAGTGTGAGTTTCACTTTGTAATGTGTCTGTATATATAATTCGTACCATCTTTATAAATATTTTATTACTTATTAAAAATCTTGTTTGTTTTATTATTATTGTCTGTTGACTTGGATTTGTTAAAATAAATAAAATAAGCATAAAGAATGACATGCCCGCACCTTGGTGCTGTGAATGAGAATATATAACCAAAACCGGTTAATACATTATAGAAAACAAATTATTTATGGAGATGATACGCAGACTCGGAGACCATCTTCTAATTTCCGTTATATAAGAATCATTATCTATAATTTTGGCATTTGTTCGTATTGGAGGGAGAACGAACCTCTGACTCCATCGGCACGCGACATTTACATAGTCGCTGGGCAAGTTAGTACGTCATTATATATACCTACTTACAATATATTATGTATTTTCAACATAATAACATTGCTTTGCAACTCTCTTTTGAACTTGGTGTCAAAACTACATATACGACTAATGTTTCACAAACAATAAATGGCCTCAGTTAGTTTAGCGTTAGCCAAGAAACGATTTTAGGTTTTACCGAAAAAAAATTTACCATGATATTACATAGAGTTATTATAATTAATATAAGACCTCCGGTATGGAACGTTAACTACAACTCCAGCCTCAGGTATGGAACGAAATACAAACGTTAACTAAAAATCGTAACATTATCTGTCATTTTGACATTTGTGCGACAGCTGAAGCATGTATTTATTATAAGCATATAAAAGCAAACGTCGAAATCTTGTATATATGAAAAGTGTAGTCCGCGTTGAGGAAATAAACGATATGTAGCGCATTATAAGCTGCCGACGACGCGGGCGGTGCAGTGACATTTGTCATCGAAAAATGAACTATTTGAACTGATTAAACGTAGCGACATCTGTGTGTACCGAACGTAACTAACATAACTTTTGTTAGAACACGTGACGTCTGAGTATGCAGAATGTAACTAAATAATATAAAGTAATTAGGTATCCAGTTATGTATGTACTGACACAAGAAAAATTTAAAGGTATGTAAACTCGACAGACGAAATCACGGGCACCGACTAGTACGGAATAAAATGGCGTTTCTTAAAGAAGAATGCCTTTATTTGAAGCGTTAAGAATTGCTGGAAAAACAACTTATATCTCACGAATGCTGTTTTCACAGTAAATGAAATCTAAACAAACCCAACGTTTAAATGTGCTCTGTCTCATTTAAATTTGTTCTAGAAAGGTGAACGATCCATTGAAGCCCACGTGACTGCAAATAGATTCAAGAGGACATTGTCTTTGCAATAACTTAGGTATTTAAAATGTTTTGCTTAAATCTATGTCCACACAAGGTATTTGGTTTAAGAGAATGTGTAGAGAATATCTCATTTTCAGGTAATAAAAGATGGGATTAGAGTTATTTAAACAAGACCAACAGATTCGTCATAGCATTACCTTACACATCTCTTTAACAAAGCGTAAATAGAATGTAAATTAAATGGTCAATTACTGTTAAAGGCAAATTTTGTATATCTACTTATATTTCTTCATATTTCTAGGATCCGTTTAACTATTTTTATTAAATAAAACTTTTCTCTCTTCATAATATTTATAATGTTCAAACACCTTATTTAAATTGGGATTTTAGAAATAAAAACAAAATTGCGTTGCTCTGAAAAGACACACGTTTCATTATTAAACTAAATTGATTTTACATTTTCTACTATACAAATCTTCATCTAAATTAAATATAAATCTTACCCGAAAAGAGAGACAACATTTAAGCTATTATTTATAAACATTACAAATACTTAACAATATACGTTAAAATTATTTATATTTGACTTTATATCAATGAATCGTATAACATTCGTTTATACTTTTTTATTCCCGTTGTAGGTAGCCCAGCGAGGTAGCCACTTTTAATGTTAAATGCAGGTTTTTACTGTTTAAAAGTAAAAATTAAATGTAGTATAGCAAATTAAATGAAGTATATCCAACTTCATTTACATATGTATTTATGTGCACATATAAAAATCTTATATATAAAAATGAATCCCCATTTCCCTTGGTCACGGCAACACGCGTGAACGGGCTGACCGATTTTAATTCGGTTTTCGCTAATGGAAAGAGGTATAAACGGGGAATGTTTTAGGGTATATAAAAATTGCACGCCGGGCGAAGCCGGGGGCGGGCCGCCAGTCTTCTATTATATAAAAATGAATCCCCATTTCCCTTGGTCACGGCATCACGCGTGAACGGGTTGACCGATTTTAATTCGGTTTTCGCTAATGGAAAGAGGTACAAACGGGGAATGTTTTAGGGTATATAAAAATTGCACGCCGGGCGAAGCCGGGGGCGGGCCGCTAGTCTTCTATTATATAAAAATGAATCCCCATTTCCCTTGGTCACGGCATCACGCGTGAACGGGTTGACCGATTTTAATTCGGTTTTCGCTAATGGAAAGAGGTATAAACGGGGAATGTTTTAGGGTATATAAAAATTGCACGCCGGGCGAAGCCGGGGGCGGGCCGCTAGTCTTCTATTATATAAAAATGAATCCCCATTTCCCTTGGTCACAGCATCACGCGTGAACGGGTTGACCGATTTTAATTCGGTTTTCGCTAATGGAAAGAGGTATAAACGGGGAATGTTTTAGGGTATATAAAAATTGCACGCCGGGCGAAGCCGGGGGCGGGCCGCTAGTCTTCTATTATATAAAAATGAAACCCCATTTCCCTTGGTCACGGCATCACGCGTAAACGGGTTGACCGATTTTAATTCGGTTTTCGCTAATGGAAAGAGGTATAAACGGGGAATGTTTTAGGGTATATAAAAATTGCACTCCGGGCGAAGCCGGGGGCGGGTCGCTAGTTATATATATAAAAAGATTAACAACATGAATTCACATTTTCTTCTCATCTCAAATTCTTGTCTAATAAATTTCTAATGTCAATACATTTTCAATTTTTAAATACATTCTACATTTAATTTATAAGAAATTTTACAACAATTACAACCAGTATTCAGTACGAGAAAATTAAGAATTTAGGTGTTGTTTGTGATTAGAAATCGCTATAAGCATTGATTTCGTATATTGTTTGTTGATTTTTTAAACACGATATATTATTTTTTAATTGAAACTATTATTTACTTCACTCACAGCTTGAATACGTGCAAGCAAAAATATTAACATTATCTTCATCAGGTAGAACTCCCGCGGAGAGCTAAGTACATATAAGCGAGCTGCCAAATTGCAAAATACGATCCAAGCTTACTTAAATAACGTTTTGTATCTTAAAATTTAATTTAAATTTTTAGTAATAAATTTTAGGTTAATATAAATGAATTCGTTATTTTAAATTCTTATTAAGTATGCGCTCTTTTTTGTTTTTATTTTTTAATGACGTACCAATAGGAAATTTTATGTAGGTAGATTGAGACAAAAAATTCAAGGTAATTTTCAAGGCTTTTATAATTCTATTAACCTTTACTAGAGGGTAATACTATTCCCATTAGATAATGTGATAGCAACATGAAAAATACACATCGTCGTTGTCAAATTAAAACCTGCCCTTTTTTGATATTTCAACAATTGCCTTATCTATCGTATTTAAGACAACTACTAAGTGCGTATGAGCACTATTTGTCGAATTACGACCTCTTAATAAAATTTGCTATGTGAAGCAGCTAGAACCTGATATGTTCAAAATTTACACTATTATCAAAATAATAAGTAAATTATAAAACTTTCATATTTGAAAGACCAATAAGTTTACGTATAAAAACCCTAAGTTTCTAATAAAATACTAATTTTTTTTTTAAATTAACTTTCATGTAACTTTTTTTCCGGGAAACTTCTTTTGTCAATATCTCAAAAGTAAGTATACTTTTAGCACATAGCAGATTTTGGTTTGAAAACGACCATGTCTTACATAAGTAATGATATATCCCATTTAAAATAAAATTTATTTTTATTCAATATTTAATTATTAAAGTTCATTCATTTATGTGCGTTTAATCATATTATTAAATTTTATTAAAATGATTAATTAAATTATTACTAAATATGTAATTATATTTTCAAATAATTAAATATTTCAATTAAGACTAAATATTAAACGCTGTCGTTTCCAGTATTTTGTTGAAACAGATTATACTCAGTCACGTAAATTTTTGTGGAGTAGGTTTTATAATAATTCTAATGGCTAACGACAAAGTGAAAGTCAAAAAAACATAAGTTACATCCGTCGTTGTCACTTGCGTTTATTATCTTATTACGATTCTTCTAACAATGTTTCTAAAATGGATTTAGATAAAATATTAGATAATTTACTTAATAAATTGGAGAATAGCTGGGAGTTTTGGTCGTTAAATTACGGAACGGTGCGCTGAGTGGGCGTCTTGTAGCATGACATCAGAAGTTCGCCGCGGCTATCGCGATCCTCGTCCGAAAGGTTAACATCCTACTGGGCATTCGTGCCTGACCAATCAGCCAATCATCTCAGTTGCAGCCCAAAACACCCAAGAGCCGAAATGGTCTGCAATTTTTTTTTCTTCGTAAAGGCGAGCGGTTTAATTAATGTAAGATGAGTATTAAAATTATATTCATACAATATTTCATTCAAAGTTTCCAGTCATTAATTCAATCTTCCGTTCAATACCAAAGATAAAAACGTACTGTAATTAGATATAGAAATTTTCTAAATTATAAATAAGTTCTAATTTAAGATATTTTATTGACCAAACACTAAAATGTATTTAAATAAGTAAGTGAAAACAATTGTGATCGAGTTATTTTTTCTTAACTTATCGTTTTCTTTTAAGTATCTAAGTACATGTACAAATAAATTTCAGGCCATGATTGGATATTAACAATTTTTAGGGTTCCGTACGTCCGAATAAAAAAACGGAACCCTTATACGATCCCTCGTGTGTCCGTCCCCCCCCCCCCCTTATCTCCGAAACTACTGAACCTAAAATTTTGAAAAAAAAAATACGGAAAATAGTTTTCTACTTATAGATTATAGGAAAACCTATAAGAAGTCCATGATATTAAAATAACATGGTAAATCAGTCAATATTGTGCGGATAGGTAACATCGTACGGAACCCTCTTCACGCGAGTTCAACTCGCAATTGTCCCGTTTTTTTTTTTCTCATTAAAACAGCTCAATAAAACAGATTCTAAAATATCGATTATCTCAGTGGTCTATAGTTAATTGTAATTTTTTAAACGGATAACACTGAGTAAGTAACTAATTTTCTAACACTTGACAAAACGCAAGAGTAGTTACAATCGGAATTTCGGTCAACAATTTCGAATTTGAACATCGTTCTAGATCCCGTTCAGTGTGCCGAAACTATCATGTTTTGCGCCATTGCTATCGACGCAGTCATACTCTCCGACAAGTGGTAAGAAACCGCAACATTGCATACTAACTGACTGTGTGCTGAATTCTAAAGTAAGACAATCATGAATGAGTGGCTTTTCTTGGGTCCGGATTTCGTTCCGACCCTTTGAGCACCTTATATATATTTACGTCAGAGTAACGAATGAACGGCTTTACTTAAAACACGCAATACACATTGCTAAAGTCGTTTTTCTATTTTTCATTTAAAAAAATATCAACAAAAAAAATTCACAAAACTCTATGAGATAGGGTAAAAATCGGATATTTGCCCCACTTTTTAAAAAGTTCTATTATTTAAAAATATGTACTTTGATTGATGTTTTTGATTTTCTACAGTAGCCTAGTTTTGTAAGCATAATTCATATTGGTGTTGAGTAAATCCTGTTTTATTTGACCTCTCAAAAAAGGGACAGTAGTCTAGTGTAGCGGATACTATCCTAACATTAAAAATGCTTCGAAGGATACTTGCCTCGTGCAATAAACGACTCACTATATTTTTATCTTTTATACTATCATTGATATCAATATTATACGTGTTTCATTTTTAATACCATATCTGTGTCTTTTATTAATTTTCGTCCTTTTTCTTTTTCATTGGTATTCCTTTGGTATTTCTTTTCTTTTAGAATTTTTGAAATTATAAAATTTTCTTCATTTTCCCCTACATTTGAATGCCCATTGGATGAGTGGTTAGGGTGCTTGCCTTAACCCTTTGTTCCCGGGTTCGATTCCCGGCAGGGTCTACTTTGAAAAATGAACTTTTCAAATCTGGCTCTGGTCTGGATCTGGATGCACTGGCAGGGTACACTGCGCTTCGCAGTCATTTTGGCAGCCCATCTGGCGGCAGTAACCACCCCCTTACAGAAGACCACCTTGAAATAACAGCACGTGTACTGTTGTGTTTCGGTGAGTGAGTAAGAGATGCCAGAGCCCATTTCCGTATCCCTTTCTAATCTCTTATCCTCAATTCTACTGTAGTCGGCAGCGCAATTGCAGCACACGGTAGCAACCACCTACCATCAAGTAGACCGTCAGCCTGTCTGCCGATCTTAGCATAAAAACAATATAATTATCAGAACTGTAAATTTTCATTCGTCTCTTCCTTTGTCCAGTTCAATAAAATCTTTATTATCGGATTTACTTTCAATGCTTGTAATATCGACACAAACTATCTGATTTTGCGTGGCAAAATTCCTGGTTTTCGCTTATATTTGCAAGTCATTTTACTCACCTAGAGCATGAAACAGTTAAGTATTTATTTCATTTAAAACAAGTCCCGGTCACAAAAAGTTGAAAAGAACAGCAAAAGAAAAAATCTGTCTTTGGTCATGAAAGAATTTATAGTTGCGGAAGCATTTGCAATATAAATAAAAACTATTTAACAATAAAAAGTAATAAACAGTGTAAACTAAACTCAAATGTATCCAAAGAAACACCAGTACTAAAAATATTCAATATAAATTGCTTACAAATACTATTTCAACGTCCGTCAAAGTGTCGCCGCTGAAGATTTTTACTCACAAGGGCGAAAAATAAGCCTCAATCCTATGTAAGCCTTATTTTAAGCCTAATTATAAAAAAGCACTAACACTACCAACATTGCTAACATAGAGTATTCAAGACCTGGGCACGTATCCCATTGAGGCAACTATTCGGCTTTTACCTACTACTAAATCCTTACATATTATAAAACAAAGTCCCTCGCCGCGTCTGTTTGTCTGTATGTATGTAAGTATATTTGCGATAATCTCAAAAACTACTGAACGGATTATCATGCGGTTTTCACTAATGGAAAGAGCGATCAACGAGGAAGGTTTTTGTATATAATTTGCAGAAAGAAAATCGTGCGAAATCGGCGGCGGGCGGGCCGCTAGTAACTTATAATTATAAATTTAAACAAGTTTAACTAACTTTAAAAGTGCTGCGTTTAGCAGTCATAAATTGCGCAGTCCGTCTGGCGCCAATAGTCACCGTGAAGTAACAGCATCTGTACTGTTGTAATTTGGTGATTGAGTAAGGGATAACAGAGCCAATTTCCCTATCTTCTCCTAATCGCATTATTATGTAGACCATCAGTCTACATAATAATAGCAGATAAGTTATTTCAAATCACTAAACCGAAATAGGAATTTCGTACACTTGTTACCACAAAAACTTGTTAAACTTGTTATATAAACATTATTAATTGATTTCACATGTTTTCTGTATTCCTTTTCTTAATTTGATAAGAACTAACTATATATTATATTTAATATACCGGAAGAATTTACCTAAATGATTCACAATTTAAGTGTTTGAAAAGTAAAAAAAGCTAAGCGGACGGACACACTTTTATGATCTCTATACTTACTAATAATATATTACAACTGATGGTATGATGGCATGATTCAAGATTGTGCCCAGTGTAGATTGTCAGGACTTTCCATGTCTTCCAACATTTGATAATCTTCTAGAAATAGGTTAATTCGCGATGTTTACCTTTAAACGATAATTGTTTATAATGCACACATGAAATCGAATAACGCAAATAATTATAAAGTGTAATCCCTACCGGGATTTGAACCTGCATTTGCCATTTCGGCAGCCGAGCTCTATCCACTGTGTTGTCACTGTTATTTATTTATTACAGGTATTTTCATTCATTAAAATTTTACGTTTTGTAATTACGAATTCCTCGGAGTGAAGTTTCCGAAAAGCTTTCTCACGTTTCTTAATGAATTATCTCGTGTAAACTGTCTAATTAAAGTAATGTAATGAATGCTAGGTCATGCTAATATCTGTCGCCTTAATGCTTCGTGCTTTCTCTTCGCTTGCAGAGACACGGACACGATCCGCCGCTCGATAATATTATATATTGTGTGAAAAATAGCACTGCAGCTTCGTTCTCGATGACTGATTAACCGATAAACAAGCGATGAGTAACAATAAGAAAAAAAATACATAGACAAACGACTGCGAATTACGTAAATGCATGAACGATGATTTCATTATTTAATAGACGATTGTTAATGCAACACAACCTGTTAGAAATATCAATGAGTGTTTGTGACAATTGAGAATTTGTCTAATTCAAATAACTAACATATAAACCCTTATTTATATCGGCGGTTGTTTATTAAAATTGCTGGGAATATCTTTGCGCAGCGGGCGGGCTACGTTCGCGTTTATCTTATAATAATACAGTTATATTTATTGTACCACAACAATACGGCATTATTATAACATGACTAAATCTACTCGTATTAAATTTAAAGTTTTACTAAATAATTAATGAAATGTTAAAAAAAGTTAATTCCATTCATAACGTCTAAAGGCGGGCGGGAAAACAGGAATTCCTACTGGGAAAGGCGACGCTGTGAGTGCGGTACACACTACCGCAAGGGACGCGCGGGAATACTCCCACCGGCCGCCCTAAATCTTATTAAGCTGCGCACTACACACGGCCACGTTGCTGACCTTAGCCTGCTTCCCGACGTGAGAACCCACATAATTGCTTTACGCACCTACCCATTGTTTATTTATTACAAGCTAAGTGTCAAGGAAGATGAAATGTTTTACTCACCGTTAAAGATGAAATTAATAGCCAAATTGCTTTCCAAAAATTGTCATACGAATGTAAAACAAAACACTATTGTTCAGTAGCACTAAAAAAAAATTTTTTTTTACATTTCGAATGTAAAAAATTCTTCGAGATTGAATCGAATCGAATTCACGTGAGGCGCGTAGTATATAGGTTCGTAGTTTATAGCACGCGGGTGCGCGCGTCGCGACGTCGACGTCTCAGAGCGGCGTGTGCACGAACGTTGGAAACCGCTTAGCGGTGGGGCCGACCGGTCGCAACCGGGCCGCGCTCTCACCACGGCCTGCCACAACATTCGCCACCATCACACTTGACACCATAACATGTGTTTTCACATTTCTACAATACAATTTAATTAATATTTATTAAAAAAAAAGACTTTATTATCAAGTTTTGATTGCAGAAACGACTAGACTCACTAGACGTCTATGCGAAGCCAGTTAAACAATTGTAATTCAATTAAACAGTTATCCATTATTACTTATCGTGTGGGCTTCACTACCTCGAGTAACGAGTGTGTGTTATATTCTCGCAAATTTAATCCAATTCATTAGAATATTTTTATGTTTATTTGTGAAGTTTAACGCAATGCTAGTAAATGTATTTTATCTTTGTTTAAATATTGTATAAGATGCATTAAATAAAATGGTAATTGAAATTATTATCAATCTAAGCTATATTAACACTCTTAAGCTCAAAGTGTTGACGGCCTGACAGTGAAAGTAAATATCAATTCTCTAAGCAGAGATAATTCCACTGATAAAGAATTACTTTCCTCTCTTGTCATGCAAACCAATCAACACCTAATTTAATTACTTATTAATAAAAATTTGAACGTTGTAATGTTAGTGTTGATTTCACAACGATAAAATCTTTAATCGTAATGAGCAACGAATAAAATATAATGTTGTCTGTAGGTTTGTTGCTTTTGGGCGTATGGATATTGAGATGAAATTTAGAAATTGAATTCGAACTGAAAATACTGAATATATTTAAACTTCTTCCATGACCCATTAAACTTTCAAACGTTATTTTGGTCTTACAAAAAAAAGTACCTAGGTTAAAAGCAAGCAAGCATTTCTTTCTGCTTAAGGCGACTCCAGCCGCAAAACTCGTTCCGCACTTAATTGACGGGACTGCTGAGGGGGAGTCGCTACCCGCCGTACTTGCAAATCTCGGAAATATCTATTTAAAAATTATATAAAGTATAATTCAAATTTTTATTTTGATGAGACTTCAGATAGCGAATCTTAAAATTTATCTTAAGAATTAGCTATTTAAAATATTGATTATTAAGCAAATCGCACGGTTACAACATCGATATCAGACCGCAAATTAGTATTTTTTTTATATATATAATTAAATATAATTTAAAAAATAATTATGATGATCCCCTTTCATATATCCTGCAGATGATTTGAGTATTTTTTAAATTATAATTATTATGATAATTTAAAAGGAAAACGGTTACAAATAAGTAGATTTTTTTATCATTAGGGGCTGGCGTCGCCTTAAGGATTAGCCCAATGCTATTATAATAAGAGCGAAAGTGAGTTTGTTTATTACATTTTCACGCCTTAACTACTAAACCTGGGAAACAAAAAATACATTGGGTACCTTTCATCCAGAAAAAAGTACTGTCCCCGCGGGATCATCTAAAAATAAAACAAAAATTCAAAGCCTCACATAAAGCAACAAAGATCGACTTAATGTTTTAACACCTAAAAAGAAGCGCAGACGACGTCACGTGTAAAAGCTAGTTATTTATAAAAGCACATACCATGCTGTGTGTTTTTTTCTTTTTTTGTGTTTTACAGTTGGAAGTGTTTCACATATTCTAAAATGCAACAATTAGACTTTCTCGTGTATGAAACAAACGCGTCAACATATTTCACATTTAGGTTAATGAAAATCTCCGCCTTACTCCATATGGGGAGAGCGAGAGGTTCACCCAATTAGCTTCAAAAGGCTTGAACAGGCTAGCATTCCTAACTAGTTTTAATTTATTTAAGAACTGACGCAAACATACGCTTTACAAATAGATTCTTTAAAATGATATTTTGCGTTTACCAACAAATAAATATAATTTAGTTACTAAAAAATTATAAATAACATCCAGGGTTTCTATTTGCAAAATGTATTAATATCACTTCCCATAATTTGTACCGAAGGTTTAAATAGCATTTTTTAAATCTCTATCTGCTAAAATTACACAAATTACCTTAATGCTAATTTTCTAATGAAAATAATACAATACATAATACTTCTGACAGAACACCTTTTATTTAAAAAAAATCATTTGAATTTTCATTAATTAATTAAAATAGTTTGAGTAATTTAAAATCGTAAAGTGGTAATAGAAAAACAGGACATAGAAATTTACTTTTTATAATAAAATTTAGTATATTAATTCATTATAAGTACATATGAATATGCATTATACATATACATATGAATGAACATTTATGAAATAAAATACTTTTTCTACTTCTTTTTCCTGCTTTTGATTTTAAGCACTCTCAATTTGGAGCCGTCATGACGTAAAATACAACTGAAAAATAAAAGCAAAATTAACTATCAAACAGGCTTTTGTTTGATGTTTGAAGTAAACAATTATAGACAGAGTGAAAGAATTAAAGGCATCAATCAATGAGTACAAGATCTAATAATATACGTGTGTGGACATCTCATATAAATTGTAAATGTGTAAACGAATTAAAATAATGAATGTATGGTGAGGTAAAGCATATGTAGTATGTTACAAATACGCTATTCGTTTTCGGTTAAAACTTTCTCAAAAAATAGTACCTGTATATAATAAAATAGGAAACCCAAGTTTATTCAACATGTAAAAATTGCTGAAATATAGACCGAGATAGTTGAAACAAAATGGCGTCTATCTATATCATTGCTATTTATAAACCAATAGATGATTAATATATGTTGTATAAAATAGCATGTTTCTATCTCTTAATAAGCAGGACTATTTCAATACCCGGTGTTTTTTAGTCTGAGATCAAACTTTAAAAAAAAAGTATATTTGTTTCAACCGTCCTGAGACCAGGGGCGATTGAAACAGTGACTGGAGTCAGTTCAAACACATGCAAATAATGTAAAATATAATATTATTATAACACATTTTATTTATTACTAGTGCCCCGCCCCCGGCTTCGCCCGGGGTGTAATTTTTATATATATAAAAAAACATTGCCCGTTTATCCCTCTTTCCATTAGTGAAAACCGAATTAAAATCGGTCTACCCGTTCACGCGTGATGCCGTGACCAAGGGAAATCGGTATTCATTTTTATATATAGAGATTTCTTTTATTTTAAGAATAGTGATAGCATCTTTTAATAATATAAATCAGTTATTAACTTTTAAATATATAGTAATGATTTTTTAGCAGTCCTAGATCCTAGATCCTAGCCCTGTTAGCGACGCAATTTCGAAAATTAATTCACGTTCAGAGCTTCGTTTGTTTCTTATACCCATCAACTTCAACTCACACGATCGCGAGATATTAGCACTGTTACAACCGTCTTTAGTTTCAACCGTACTCAGGTGAAACCGTAAATTTTTCCTGAGGATTGGTTCTCAACTCAACCGTTCCACCCTAATATCTATTAAGCATAACACCTAAATATTTAAAAAATATTATAACGCACATTAAATTACTTTCAATCCATTTAATAAATAGACATATCGTATCGTATCTAAGTGTTTTAATGTTATTTCAATACGGTTTTCACTCGGATATGAATCGCAGATGTGTAGTCGCCCTTAGGTCTCAATTAAACGTAAGAAACTCTTTACTGCAAGTTTGTTTGCTCAAACGACACGTAACATTCCAAGAAATAATAAACACCCACTTTTAGCTTACATTTTCTGTTAAATCTGCTGCATATGCTACAGGAAATAAAATAATTACTACTTATAATTTATTTTGTACTAGAGGTCTGTCTCCGGCTTCACACGGATCCAATTAGATTTTATTAAAAAAATCAAATCAAAACATTTATTTCTCAAAAATAAGATCGCTTTTTAAAGTCCAAAACCTACTATCGTTTCAGTAACAAAAAGGCATTCTGGAATAGAAGAAACGGCGAGAGAAACTTTTCAACACTCGCTCTTTTTAATCCCATGCATTTTTATCTGCTAAATAAGTTTTAGTTGTATAATAAGCTTTTTTAACAAGTTCCCGTAAAATGCACTTTTATATTTATTTTTTATGTTAAGACCGGCAGACAGACTGACAGTCCACTTGATGGTAGGTGGTTACCGTCGCCTATAACACAAGCAACGCCAAAGCTGCTGCAAGTGCGCTGTCGACTACAGTAGGATTAAGGATAAGGGATTAGGAGGGGATGAAGAAATGGGTTCTGGCATCCCTTACTCACTTACGAAACACCGCGAAATAACAGCACACGTGCTGTTATTTCGCGGTGGTCTTCTGTAAGGAGGTGGTTACTACCGCCAGACGGGCTGTCCAAATGACTACGAAACGCAGTGTGCCCTGCCACTACTTTCCAGCTTCAAACCTTCTGGTTGGTTCATTTTTCAAAGTTGACCCCACCGGGAATGGAACCCGGGGACCCAGTAACCAGAGCGTTAAGGTAAGCACTCTAACCACTCGTCCAACAGGCTCGTCAAAACTTATATAATCATTGCGTGGTTTAGGAGGAGTTACAGAACATACAAACAGACAGACAGAGACACGACCAGCGATTTTAATTTATACTATGTAAGGAGTAAGGATGAATTGTCATAGTTCCGCCTGCAGGTGATCTCGGAGCATAGTTGCTTTGAGCGTTACCTTCATCGGGTGACCGTGAGAGTGCCGATTGAGAAGAGTCACCATTGTGCTTACGCGGTTGACACTGCGCAACACACTCTGGCTGACTGCCCCGAATGGGCAGAGAACATCCTCTAGCTACTGAGGCTAGAGATAATATTAGGAAAGCTTTTATAAGGAACAAGGTTGTAAAATTATTCTGGATAAAAGCGCACGCGGGGCTAGAGGGCAACGAGCGAGCGGATCACCTGGCTAGGGAGGCAGCACTTAAATTAAAGACAAAACCGCATTATGACTTGTGCCTGGTCTCTTTCGTCAGGCGAATCATTCGTATGCGATCGCTTGAGGAATGGGATCGTAGGTACAGGACAAGCAGCACCGGAGAGGTTACAAGATTGTTCTTCCCCAATGCTATAGATTCATATAAAACCGTAAGGTCAATTGGACCCGATCGCTTTCTGACACAACTATTCACGGGGCACGGTGGGTTGAACAGATTCAAGTGCTTGAACAGATTCAAGTGCAAAGAGAGCCCATCGTGCATCTGTGACCCTTCAGAAAAAGAGACGGTCCCGCACCTTATACTAGACTGCCCTTCTTCGGAGGCGTGAGCCTCCGAAGAAGGGCCTCTCCACCTTCGTCATCTACCACGACTCTCGCCCTGAATTCCGTTGAAGAAAGTTGTGAGTCGATCTGTTTTACCAGCATGCGATTTAAATTTTACACGACATAAATTTATGTAAGATCAGTTCTGCAGGGTTTTATATTAGCTTTTTACCCCCAAATTCATCCGCGTCCCTTTTTCTAAGGCGTTGAAATCCTTTATTCTTACTATACCTGACAACGTTCATGGTGATCAAACTCTTCATAGTTTTCTTATATTATAAAACTTTGCACTAAAATATATTTTAATGAAATAGTAATGAGTTGCCTTTAATGGACAAATGTAAGACCGTATTGGACCCGTCCACTCACGGCCACTTCAAAAAATTTTTATTTTAGCATGGCAAACATTTCACTTGTATTTCTGGAATGGAGTTAATTAAATTGGTATAACAATCTCATAGAAAAAAATGCTGATCTTAATAACAGAAGCTGAATGTTTGGAGTGCCTAATGTTGAAATGAAGATTTGATGACAAAAATGCAAAAGCAAAGGGAATGTCACCGATTAGTCAGTATTACTTACAAAACTATTTGCACCGAGCACGACTATTTGTCACTACGAATTGTCACTATGGTGTCTCAATCTCAAATATCTTCATGCCACTTGACTTAGTAACAAAATATTGAGATGACAAAAAATCACGGTCAGCGGGGACCACTAATACTGTTTCTAAGTCCAAGAACTAGCCTCTTATGTAGGCTAGTTCGAAACATCACTTTTTCTAATGATTTTTCTAATGATATTGATCATATTGACAATATAGATCAATATCTATATTGTCAATATGGGTAAAGGTCAGCAAAAAGGTTGACAGTTTGTAATAAGTTCGATAAGATTGCCTAAAATGGGTAAGCAACAACCGGATGGACCGCACAAAAACAACACATAACAAGAGTGTATTAAGGTTAAAGAAATGGGCTCTTAGGTCCCTAAAAATAACAACCGCAACTGTGAAGATAATGTTAAGATTATTGACATATTATTCACAGCTACACTAACGCTAATATAATCATAACACCAATATGGTGTATTCGCTCGCCCACGCGTTGGACTGGTTTGTTTCGCTACAGTCTAGAGAGAATGCATGACTTGAAAATAACGAATTAACTGTTCTCTTTACAAAAAACATGATACCACATTTTGTTTAGAATAAAGAAAATTCTTTTTGAAATAAAATATACGCTGTAACCACTAGTGTCATTGAATAAAGGGCAATTTTATCATATTAAATGTACTTAAAGTTTAGTCAGCTTGAGCCGTTAATTTTTTTTATTATTTATTTAAGGATCGTCAGACTGGCTGACGGTCCACTTGATGGTAACATTTGAGCCACCATCACAAGCAACGCCACAGGTGCTGCAAGTGCGCTGCCGAAAGTAATAGGTAGGGGATCGGACAAATTTTCAGAAAATTAATCTTCATTGATATTTATTCCCATAAAAAATACTATTTTACTTATTTATAGCCTTTTAGGTACTCAAAATCATGTTTTAATATTGTTTGTTTGAAAATGCCGCCACGGTAGTTCATCTGAGAGCGCGTAACGTCATTTGTGGTCATATCATAACAAAACAGCTGCATTGGCATAAGACAATGATTGTCCACAAATGACGTCACGCACTGTGATTGGTGTTTCAGTATAGATTAAAAATATTGTAAATAATAAAATTTTATTTCTTCATTTAAAAATATTTAATTGAATTAAGTATATTAAATTATTATTCGATAAATAATCGTAAAAAATTATATATTTTCTTTCTAAGTACATTTTAGATTTTAATCTGATTAATGTCCAATCCCCTATTATATAAATTAGGAAGAAATAGCGAAATAGGCTCTGGCATCCCTTACTCACACCGAAACACAACAGCACATATGCTGTTTTTCAAGGTGGTCTTCAAAAAGGGGGTGGTTACTGCCGCCAGACGGGCTTGCCCAAATGACTGCGAAGCGCAGTGTACCCTGCCACTACTCTCCAAAACCAGACCAGAACCAGCTTTGAAAGTTCTTTTGCACAGCTCCAGCCGGGGATCGAATAGGGGACTCGTAAGAAAGAACGGTACTCTAACCAAATTCTGTTAGTGGCAGAAAAAAAACATCAGAATATAATTACCTAACTATAATTACCTTAGCTATTCAAAGGGGGAACGGTGCCAGTATCTTCGGAACCTTGCCTAAAGGGACTCCTTTTAATAATATATTTTACTTATTATATTAAAATTAGGAATTTCGATTATAGTTTATATTAGTTTATTATAATTATAGTTTTATACCAATTTCATTATACCTAACTAGTTCAGAAGAAATAAGTTGAAAAACATGATTTTAGATTTATTTAATTATTTTGCGTGGAAAAACGAATAGCAAGACAAACACTAAACATGTTATTTAAGCACAAAATTTATTTTAAGTAAATATACTTAAAAAAAACTATAATAAACAGAAAAATTTAAGATTTTAATAAACACAAGACTGCGCGGAATCTTTAAAGCTACAAAGGAAATGTCGCAGGAATGATACGACAGCTGTAGAATATGAAAGGAATTATGTCTGTAAATAGCTTTGACGTTGTGTGCCTGGATCCTATTAGGAGGACGAAAATGCCTGTTTTAAACTCCAGAGCTTAATGGTGTCCTTTATTATTATTATTTACTTTTTTATTTATAATACACCAACAGTTTAACAATACTGTAATTTAATAATTTGGGTACATTAAAATAATGTAAGTATATAATATGTAGGTTGATTATGGATCAACCAATGTGCAAAAAAAAAAAAAACAAAAAAAAAAGTGTGAGTTGAACTCGCGTGAAGAGGGTTCCGTACGATGTTACCTATCCGCACAATATAGAGTGATTTACCATGTTATTTTAATATCATGGACTTCTTATAGGTTTTCCTATAATCTATAAGTAGAAAACTAATTTCTGTATTTTTTTAAAAATTTTAGGTTCAGTAGTTTCGGAGTTAAGGGGGGGGGGGGGTTAATGTCGGACAGACGGACACACGAGTGATCCTATAAGGGTTCCGTTTTTTTATTCGGACGTACGGAACCCTAAAAACAAAATTAAAGATTTAGAATCGACAATTAAAGCAAACTGATGTCAATTTTCATGGTTAATACGTCATTAGAAATTAATATAAATAACATTATAATTATGATATACTAGCTGCGCTCGTGATTTCATCTGCGACTTCTAAATGAAAAAGACACATGAGAAAACATATCTATATCTTATACATAATAATGAAATCATAAACAAGCCGTGTCTGTATATTAAAGATTTTTTCAAAAAACAATTTGTACACGTTGAACTCAGGTTACTGAGGTCAATAAAATAGTTTTTAGAATTTTTGTCTGGTTGTCGGTTTGTGTACGCTAATCTCAGAGACGACTTAACCGATTTAAATGCGGTTTCCACGGATGTATTGTAGCAAGCGTCCCGTAACATTCAGCGTTCATTTCATTCTAATCGGTTTATAAACAAAAAAGTTACGCGCTATACCGGGTACTACGCTTACGAAGTTGCGGGCTTAGCTAGACCCGTATATAATGCCTGACATCTTTATCGCTGTGACGACGCGACGGTGGCGCCGATTATTTTATGTTTTTTTCAGGAACCTAAAATTTTTTCAAGCATAAAAAGTATCCAATATGTTAATCCTAGTAATAAACTATCTGTGTGCCAAATTTCATCCGAATCCGTTTAGCCATGTCGGCGCCAGCGTAATTTGCGCAGTAACGTAATGTAACGTATAATGTAAACGTCCGCTAAGATTTTTTTATTTTTTATTTAAACTTCATACGAATCCGAGAGCAGGTCGCTAGTTGTGTAAGCGTAGTAACAACATGAATAATCTACTGTGGTTTAACTATAGAGTGTAGGTTTATTCTGCAACATCTGTACATGGAGTGGTAAACCTATATGCATAGTGGTTTAATTGAACATTTTAATTAGGTCACCTTTTCATCGCTCTGCTGCCGTTGAAAGAAAAAACCTTATTTCTGTTTTTATAGCCATAATCCTAAATTATTTTGTTTAGCTCAGTTAATTATTATAATGTATTTTATTATGTTACTATAAGGTTATATTTTGTCACAAAATTAAATATAATTATGAATGGAATTATATTTAATTTTGTGTTGAATCCTGTTGTTGAAATCCTCCAGAGGTTCCAGTACATTACGTTATTTTGAAATCATTGTTATAAAAGAAAAAAAGACGAATAACTATTGTTCTAACAAGTGGACTAGTATTATTATGGACAACGATTTTTAAAATCAAACCTTCCATACTGTACATTACCATACCTACATATGTTATGTACATATACATATATGTTTGACAATCCTTATATTAATAAAAAATTTTGATTGTCAAACAACAATATATCCTTCTAATGTACTACACTAGCGAAACCCCCTCCGCTTCGCACGGTTGCAATATTTTTCTGCAAATTATATACACAAACCTTCCTCGTTTATCGCTCTTTCCACACTAGAAAACCGCATCAAATCCGTTGAGTGGCTTATAAGAAGTTAGCGGAGAAACCGATAGCCTCTATCGGTTTCTCGTTATCAGAGACGGCACACTGGAAGTCAGAAGAAATCCTGGCTATGTAATATCAGGGAACGAACCGGCATCTCCAAAGCAGAACCTCTGTTCCGTCTGTCTCAGAACAGGCACAAGATTTGGTTTAGGTCCCATTCGCCCGCAAGATTCACCCGAATTTTTAGAGTTGACGGTCTGGAGGTTGATAATGTAGAAGCACTTTAAGAAGAAAAAATACTATATATCTATGCATATAAATGCATAAAAACTCTTGCTGTATCTCTCATTTTCACTGTTAAGTTACTACTGAACCTTTTGATGCAATTTGTTATAGAGATTAAACAGTGAAATTAAACAGAGATTAAACAATGAATATGTTAAGATCATAGAAAGAAAGGATAATTTTTTAATTAATATGATTACTATTTAATTTTAATTTTTTGTTAATTAAAAAAAATGTTAGTAATATTAACTTATATAAAAATGCTAATTCACTGAATATGTTTTTTTTTTTCATGTATCTTATCTTATGTACACCTCGTAAGCAGTGGAAAGTTGCGGTGGTTGCCTTAGATAGACAGACCGTTATAACCGATAATATCGCACAGTCCGACATGATCACTGAATAACATCTATTGAATTTTAAGGTTATCATTTCAATGTCTAAGAAGCGCATGCCAACTTAAATATGTTTTGTGGCTTTCAATCAATACAATCGATGGACAATCGTTAGGAATGAAGAATCATTAATAAATATTAAGCTTTCTATATCCAATTACAATTCACAGGATGTTACGAAAAATAGTCCAATCTTATACTTCGTGTGTACTGTTATAATAAATAATAATTTGCACTTTTAATTGATTTAATGAACATTAAGTGTCTTTTGTCCCTATAGGTATTTTTTCTATTGTTTCTTTCAGTGAATTGGACCTATACAAAACAGGAGCGGGTCGCTGGTAAAAAGTAAAGAACACTTATTTAAAATCCGGCCTCATTTTTCAATTAAGGTCATTGCAATTAGTAAATTTTAAGTAAATTTTAAAGTTATATTTTATTAAAGCATTTGATTTCAGATCTATATTTACCCTCAAATCAGCGATATAATTTATCATCGATCGCTGGCGGACAGACGGCAGTCGGCAGTGAGCCCGGGAAACAGACATCAATAACTAATCAGGGACCGAACGAGCTCGCCCACCTCTTTTCTGCCCTGCATCACAGGGTAATACATTTTTCAATGAAAAGGTCCGCAGGCAATAGTCGGTCATTTGATTCAAAAACGTACTTAGTGACTACGGACATTTATAAGATACCACGTTTTTCTAACCTGAGTGTGATTGTGGACAATCATTCTACAGCAAAAATTAGTACACCTGGTATATTTATAAATGAATCGTTTACTTGTCTACGATTTAAAATCGAGACAAATTAAAGTGGAAGCCAACCTTTATTTTATGTTTCAAATTCTTTAATTATCCCTGACTTACCCAGCTTTATCTGTTATATTTATATCAGATATTCCAGATGGATCTAGTGAATCCATATATGGAGTTAAAAACAAGCCGCTTGCTCTTTTTCCCGCAGATCATCTGGTCTTTGGCATCATCACTTATGGTTTCGGCTCCAAGATAGCTGGACGATGAATGTTCGCAAAGTGACCTTTGGAGGAAATAAGGAGCTTACACGCTTTTCTTTTGTATTCCTCTAAGCATGTTGTGGATCGTCCATTAAGCGTGGAATGCAACGATTGGCGACTCCAGAGATGGCTATTAAATCGATCAACATTTTGGAATCTGCTTAAGGCGAAGACTTGGCAGAAAAGCGTTATTTTCATCACCTAATTTGACTTGTTAGAGTAAAATCAAAACTTAGACAAAAATACAGAATATAATAGACAATATTTAAAAAGTTTGAATCGGGCATATTTATACAAAAAATATATTCTGAAAAAAAAAATAGTTAATTATTGCCCAAAAAAGCTTTCTCGTAAAAGAATAAAAAATTTCAGTGACAACTACATTGTTATACGTATTTAAGCTATTAATTAATTAAGTTCCTAATCGGCTAATCGTTTTAATCGGCTACTTTTATTTCTTTTTTCATATTCTATACAATATTTAAGAAAAACCTTCTAATTTTAAATCTGTTCGGTTATCTCCGAAAGCTACAAAAATTTGTTGTCCAATATTGCACTTTAATTTGTAGATTATTAAGTTTCGCTCATTTTGGTAAAAATTGTGTTCGGTCTGATGTTAGCCTTGTCTTAAGGGACACCAGCTATAGATATCATATATTTTTAAATAATTTCTGTAAATTAACATTATATTAACATTATATTATATTTCTGTAAGGTCGATAACATTATATTATTTTGTGAAATTATTTCGTGTACCAAAATGTGAAACAATTTGGTCCGCCAATACCAATTTCATACTGAAGCATCGAGAGTTTAGTACGCGGCCTAAATATCGTTGTGGATTTTGCAAATAATATTCAAATCGAGCCGTACCTAATTGTTTTCATGAAAGTTCAAGTAGTTTTTGTGGGCTATAAAAAGTGTAACAGTTTGAGTGGTCGATTTCGCTATGAAGTAATCTGTGAGAATGCACTAATGGCCGGTTGCAGCCGAACGCGGCGTGTAATGTGCAATTTGTGGGCAGCCATCGGGCGGTCACGCGACGCGACTCGTGCCGAGGTCCGACTTCATCTCAACTCTCACCGACACCATCCTATTTCAACTATCCATTTACAACTCTTTTTAATTAATGATGTAAAAAACGCTTATTGCAATTTTTCGCGCCTGTCAATCTAATTTTTTTTTCTACAAATTCTGGGAAACCCCAAGACTATCATACCTTTTTGAATAGCTGAATAAACGTAGACATTTTTAAACACATATGCATTATTTTGTTGTCATTATTTTTATTATTTTTCAATATTCCTTAAAGAAGAAAGTACCTTGTTCAAATTTATTTCTTCATTCAACTATCAACCATCTATTGACCCATTTTTTTACAGTCACCTACAATTTTGGTAATGATTACTGTAAAGCAAGTTCTTATCTACACAAAAACCATTAAAAAATAAATTAGAGACATTATTTAAAGAAATAGAAAATAAAACAAGCTCATCCAAGCTCCAGTCAATCCAAGTTCTGGCGTCCCTTATTCATAAAAAAACGGGACAAGTGCGAGTTGAACTCGCGTGAAGAGGGTTCCGTACGATGTTGCCTATCCGCACAATATTGAGTGATTTACCATGTTATTTTAATATCATGGACTTCTTATAGGTTTTCCTATAATCTGTAAGTAGAAAACTAATTTCTTTATTATTATTATTTTTGAAAATTTTAGGTTCAGTAGTTTCTGAGATAGGGGTGGGGGGAATGGTCGGACAAACGGACACACGAGTGATCCTATAAGTCATACATTTCCCCGGGGTTTCGGCTCTCAGTGAGCCGCGTGCCGTATTGCCCTTGCACGTTAGCGTCTTCTATCAAAATGTGAGAGGCTTGAAGACGAAGTTGCCGACGTGGCGTACCAGTATGTTGACATCGGATCACGCTGTGGTCGCTGCGACCGAAACTTTCCTAGACTTTTCAGTTGAGGATGCTGAAGTGGCTCCGGATGGCTGGACTTTGCTGCGCCGCGATCGCGCGGCCCCCTGCGGCGGAGTATTACTCGCGGCGAGGCCGGGGGTCGCCGCGCGCCGCCGTCGTGACCTGGAATCGGAGCTCGCCGAAGACCTGTGGGCTTCGCTCTCCTACTGTGGTATCTCTCTTGTTGTATGTGTCGTTTATATTAAACCGAAAGCTACCGATGCGGTTTATATGAATTTATTTTGTAAAATAGAATCCTTTTTATCAGTGTCGAAGAGTAAATTTTACATTTTCGGGGATTTAAATATTAATAGTGCATCGAATAATATTAAAAATTATTATTGTTATTTTTTGACCTATTGTAGCTTAATTGACTATAATGATATAATTAATTATCATGGAGGCATTCTTGACGTAGTATTGGCGCGGGAGTCGCAGACGGTGTGCGTCCGCGAGGCAGCTGATGGGTTTGTGCCGCCCGACCGATTGTACCACCCCGCGCTCGAGGTGGCGCTCGCTTTCCGACCGCTAGATAACGATTACGCCCGACTGAGTCCGACTAACATTGACACGTCTCGTGATTGGAATTTCAAAAAGATGGATATTCCCCTTTTCCTCTCGCTACTTGAGAACACTTCTTGGACGTCTGTGCTGGAGTCCAAGGACGCGTCTGTTGCGACAGAAGCTTTCTATCACATTATCTATCGATTATTTGATTTGTCGGTCCCCAAAAAGAAAAGGCCAGTTGCGCAATGTAATAGGTATCCCGTATGGTTCGATGCAAACATTATAAAAGATATACGATGTAAATCTAGACTGCACAGAGCTTGGTTGACCTCAAAATGTATTAATACATATAATATGTTTTCGGAGTTACGTACGAATTTGAAGGTCCGTATCACGCAAGCTTATAAGTCTTATATCTCCAGTATTGAAGATAATTTATTACAGCGTCCACAGAATTTTTGGAATCATGTGCACAGCCTCAGATCTAAGGGCGGGTTCGAGCCTTGTGTTTCTTATAAAGGTAACCTATGTGCCGGTGTAGCGGCTTCCGAGGCTTTCGCGGAGTATTTCGCTAGTGTTTTTCTGGATAAATCACCGACACTCGATATCGACTCGTGTGTTGGTCTGGGCAGTGTCGGTGGTCACGTTACTATCCCCGCTATATTTCCAGAAGACATTGAACGTGGCCTAAACAAGTTAAAGATAGGTAGCTCACCTGGTCCCGATAATTTGCCTGGTTCTACTCTAAAGGCTGGTAGAAGGCACTTCATCCTCCCGCTTTACCATATATTCAATCTGTCGCTAAAAACTGGGAAGTATCCTGATTTGTGGAAATTGTCCAGAGTTACTCCGATCCCGAAGAGTAGCAAAAGATCTCTGGTAGAGGAATATCGCCCAATAGCGATCCTATGTGCGCCAGCTAAAGTTTTTGAGTACATCCTGCATAAAGAGATATATAGACAGGTGAAACAACAAATAGGCGAAGAGCAACATGGCTTTAGGCCTGGTCGCTCGGTAAATACGAACCTTTTAAGCTTGGTTGATTATATCTCGGATGCTATGGATCATGGCTCACAAGTAGACGTTATTTATTTCGACTTTCAAAAAGCTTTTGATAAAATTGATAACGACATATTGCTACAGAAGTTATGCGCTCTTGGCTTTTCCACTGGTCTCCTCAAATTTATGGCGGACTTTTTGAGGGGCCGACGGCAATATGTTAGGTATGGGATACATGTTTCGCAGCCCTATTACACCCAATCTGGTGTTAGCCAGGGCTCTATCACTGGCCCTTTATTATTTCTATTGATGGTCCATGATCTACCTAAAGTAATCAATACAGCCAAGTGTCTCTTATATGCTGACGATCTTAAGCTCTTTCTGGAAATAAAATCTCCCAGAGACTGCCTCAGCTTACAACAGGACATAAATCGTATTTGCCTATGGGCTGTGACGAATAAAATGACATTTAATGTAACTAAGTGTAATGTAATGACATTTGACCGTAAAAGAAATTCAATTGATTATAACTATTATCTTAACAATTTATGTATAAATCGAGTAAATTATATTAAGGACCTAGGTGTAAAATTCGACCGTACCCTGTCTTTTCACGATCATATATCGGATCTAGCCAAAGAGTCCTATCGTCGGCTGGGCTTCGTCTTGCGAAACGCCAGGGATTTTGAAAATCCGTTAGTTGTTAGAACTTTATATGACTCGTTAGTTAGAAGCAAACTAGAATCTAGTGCGTGTGTGTGGAATCCGCATCACTTTACCTACACGCGGATGCTGGAAAAGGTTCAAAAAGTGTTCCTTAGGTCGCTGTACAAGAAACTCTACGGCTATTACCCGTGCATGTATCCGACCAAATTCTTGCTTGGACAGCTCGGCTATAACTCGCTGGAAGTGAGAAGATTGATGGATCAGCTCACTACTTGCTACAAGGTGCTCAGAGGATCGGTCGATTCCTTGCACCTGCATGATTTATTGTGCACCTTGTTCGTGCCAGACGGACCCGGAGTTTTGGGCAATAGGCGCGGGGAATTGCCCAAATTGTTTAACGTGGCTGTCAGCTGCACCGTGGCGCGCTCCATGTCTCCACTGATCCGTACCCGCCGCCATTTCAATGCACTCCTTACCACCAACCCTGACATTGATATTTTTTGTGACAATTGGTCTACTGTAATTAAAACTTTTCGGACATATTGTGAAAATTTAATAGACCAATGGGACAAAGGCATGTAAGCCGTTAGTTTAATTGACTAATATTGTAATGTAGGATATATTTTTCTTATTATTGATTATTATTATTATTATTATTATTTTTTTTTTTTTATCATATTAACTACGAAGATATGTATTGTGAGATAAATGTTAGTGGACCTCTCCGTTTTTATCTCAATAAAGAATTTGAATTTGAATTTGAATTTGAATTTGAATAAGGGTTCCGTTTTTTTATTCGGACGTACGGAACCCTAAAAATCAAGTGTCAATTCATGGTGATCTTCTTTGAGGTCGTTTTTCATTGGAGTAAAGGTATCAGCTATGGTTGCGAATGAAATACATATTTTCTTTGACATTTTCACATTCACATTCGAGCAACGTGGGCTATTTAGTGCGCTCGTGCACTCGTAACTTTTAACCTTTACTTTTGACATTTCACTTATGGAACGTTCATTATATCGCCTAGTTTCTACCAAATGAACCGCTTTTGTTCCTATTGCGCCATTCAGCAGCACTCCTTGGGCGCTTGGCCGCTTTCTCCGAGTTTCGCAAACTTCCTGGATTCAAGCACACTTGCCATTTATTAAATGTACAATTGTACATACGTATCCCAGTTCATTTACAATCCGTCTACAGAACTTTAATTCAATGCGTAGGTACCTACTCTACAATTCCGCAAATGTGAATCGAAATTACTATTAGTAGAAATACGTGAATTTAAACTTCAACGCCAAGTTTATTCAAATCTTTTCCATTGAATTGATTTCGAAGTATTTGCAATATAGGCAGCTGGATTATTGTTCGCTTTAAAATATCCGAGCCATGTTTCTGATACAAACGGACAAATTCAACTCATCTGTTCCACAGTGCAGAGAAATGGAGCAAAAGTCGCAAAAATGTGAATATTATATTTTTTTTAAAGTTTTTATTAGGATTTCCAAGGATTCAAAGCCTGTTCAAAGTACTTTTCCCTGGACATTATCGAAGCGTGATTCTGCATTCTTTCTTATACACTACATGTAGCTGTGCTTAAATGTGACTAGTTTTTTTTTTACGTTTCCATTGGTATTTTGGAATAAAAAGTACCTATATAAAAAAGTGCTCCAACGCAAGACTGGAGTTTATTCCTTTAAACGTATAAAATTAAATGCATAAAATTTTCCTATGTCAATAGATAACTGGATACCTGATTACTTTATATCATTTAGTTATACGTATATTCTGCATACTCAGCTGTCACGTGTTCCGACAAAAGTTATGTTAGATACGTGCGATATATGTTTATGTTATATTATATTTATATTTTTTATTTATAGTTTATATTTTTTTATGAAAAGTGTAGTCCTCAACGCGGACTACACTTTTCATACGTTTCATACATTTAGACGTTTGTTTTTATAAGTCCAGCCCAGGGAAACCTTCTGGTTTTGTTTGTTACACTTACACTACAATAGAATTAGGGAATATAAATACATGCGTTAGCTGCTGCACAGGCGTCAAATTGACAGATAACGTAACGCTTTTTAGTTAACGCCTGTATTAATTTTACTCCTCGTAAAATTTCCATCCCGGGGGCCTTATCATGAAAATCGGAGTACATTCCAAAAACACTCTTCCGTTTAAATAAAATTTTGGGTACAAATTTCTTATCAATCCATCGGCTAATTTTTAGACACAAACATACGAAAGCAAAATTTTTATATGTAATGACTTTGCATAAGGGCGTTTATATCTCACACAATTAATGCCGTCACGACAAACCGTAGGTCTCATTGCGATTTGAGTCTTATAGTCAAAGCGACTTTAATACATTGCTATTTCCTTATTCCTTATACATTCTGCAACCTCTTATGTATCAAAATCGCATGCTTTATGACTACACGAGACACGGCACGTTTATTGTGATTTTCAAACTAATTGCTCGCTAATATTATATCTGTCCGAAGGAGCAGTTGATTTCAAACCACTTTACCGAATAATAATTACGAACAAAAGCCTGGGTTATTTGGAAAAGCTTTCAATTTTAGGTTTTAATATTGTAAACAAAATAATTATTAAACAAACTTCTGTAGGCTGTTAGGCTATGGTAATGAAACGTAACCGGCCATTATCTTACAAATATGTTTATTTAGAAATTATCTTTTCACGGGCTCCTTGGATCTTAAAAGATGAACAAATCCACTTTGATTTTTGCCAAAAGGTTGTACTGAAGATAAAATAAAGAGTGAGTCTTGCATTATACACTGTTGTTGCAGTTTTGATTTTTACGCTCGTCATGTTAACAGTTCGGGTCACATGTGTGCTACGTATACATGTTTGTTCGTATCAAAAGGGGTAATGCTAATGGATAATGCCATATGCATATAATTAATATTGAGCATATTCACCATCGAGAAATGTAGACTTGAGTTAGCTGACTTTGAGAGACTATAGGAATAATTAGCTCCTCCGAGAAATACATCGGAACGTGTAAAAATTGTCGACAATCAGAGCCAGTCTTGATTTAATCGGCACTGTAGAAGCTCTGTCAAACTATATTAGTTTTTGCCTATGAAGCTTATACTTATTGCGGATATTGACTTTGATACATCTACCCTGATAAGAAGACTACTGCTTCAAGGTTCCGCAAGAGGATGTATACCAGAAAATTCAACGCATCAGCAGAACTGGTAAAAGACTGTAAAACTACCCTTCTGATGTTAGAGATTTCTTGATGCTCGCCAAATATTTTAACCAATTATGATATTGTGGACAATGGCAACTCGCAGTCACTGTTGCAAAATCTTGATAATTTCTGAACTTGCACACAGCAGATAATGTGGGATACTATTTTTTTCATGTAAATATCGTCAGACAGACTGACGGTCCACTTGATGGTATCATCGCCTATAACACAAGCACCGTCACAGGTGCTAACTGCTACAAGTGCGCTGCCGACCATATTCGTGAATACCATGTTGTATTCACGAATATGGTCGGCACAGTATATATTATAAGCGAATATAATTCAACTGTACTGTGCCCTGTACAGTTTTCACTATTTTCCTGTGGGAATAAAAAACGGGATATGGGTAAAGTATACAACACGTGTGATTAGATATAATAATATATGTATATCTACTCGTATATGCTTCATCGAAATCCGTAACGATATACACTTTATAGAGTAACAAATATCCAAGTATGTTACAATTTCAGTATAGTTAAAAATAGTTACAGCAAAAAATATTTTTCTATTATATTTAAATTACTTCCCTCGTCACCATTTACCACCTACACTAATCATATTTTCGACAGGCAATTTTGAGGTCGGCAGTATCCAGGATTCACGCTACTCACACAGTTGGTTCAACGTTTCGGGTTGTGAGGCAGGAGAAAACGCGGGTGGGTGGAGGAGAGATGCGGGAGGACGACAGCGGGAGGGGAGGCAGTACGGGATAGCCGGGCGACTCTCATTGATCGCAGGGTGCGCAGCATCCTCCCCTCGCGTGCACCCTACCGCAGCCCCGCAACCTCTGCTTGCTCGGCACGTCTCACTGTTCGAACACCTAATCGCTACACATCGAAAACCAATCTTAGCCCGTTTCGTTTCTCTATCTTTTAATAACTACACAAACACGTGTATGATTTATCACGCAGCAATATTCCTAGAATATTTGTTTTGCCTATAAAATATACAGACTTAAACCTGGGTGAAGTATTCCTAGTATCACATATCAATCTATACTTAATATTATAAAGCTGAAGAGTTTGTTTGTTTGTTTGGTTGAACGCGCTAATCTCAGGAACTACTAGTTCGAACTGAAAAATTCTTTTTGATTTGGATAGTCCATTTATCGAGGAAGGAGGAAGTCTAATAACATCACGCTACGATCAGTAGGAGCGGAGCTTCAATGAAAAAAGTTGCAAAAACGTGGAAAAATATCCTTTTTGAGAGCTTCCGTCTCGCGTGGGCTGCGTAACGGTTAAAGTTACGCAAAAATCATGTATGACGGAATCGTTCCTCTTTAAAAGTTCTAAAAAAAGTGTGCGACAGTATGTCTATCTATTAAGGTTGACTCACTATAACCTTTTTTATCAAATTTGTTCTAAAATAATGCATTATTAGCGAAGGTCTTTTTATAAACACTCCTAACTATTGGATATATCCTTATCCAAATAAATACGTTATTCATCACAAGTATTTAATTTTGAACAATATTGCCCTTGACATAATTTGATTTCAATGAATACCTTAGAAGATATCATAGTTTTAAAATAACTCCAAAACAAAATAATGATCAAGTACCACACGCGCATACTATGTGCAAGGCGGGCGGTCGTGAGGAGGGCTCCTGCCTTCCGCGCGGCTCATACGCTTAGTTGTGTTCAGCGAACTGCTTTTTTTAAATATTTTTTGCGATATCTCGTCGTATAATAATACTTACATTAATAAAATGCCTAGAAAAAAACTCAACTTTCTGGGTAGTCTGCTACAGCAAAACGGCTGCGACTTTTGTCTGTAATACAATCATTGTTTGCCCATTATGCTTTTGTGCACGCTAATCTCAGAAACGGCATAACCGATTTTTATGTGGCTTCCACTGATGTATTGCAGCAAGCTTCCTGTAATATTTAGTGTATATTTCATTTCAACGTGTTTACAAACAAAAAAGTTACTCGTTATTCCGAATACCACGCGTACGAAGTCGCGGGCACTTAATATATTCAAGACTTCTAATGTCATAATAAATTCCAATATTCTTCAATTCCATAAAAATCCTTCCAGAAATAAAGAAACTAAATCCTTATAATTTATAACAACAAAAAATCAGTTTTTTGTCCTTCTTTGAGGGTAGACTGTAAAAATTACAACTTCTCCTCATTCGAGGGAAGAAATCCTGCACCAGCCAAAGTTAATATGTTATTGTTACTTTAATCGCGCTTTACATTGAAAAACAATTAATTACAACCTACAAACGAGGTAAACGTTGATAAACTTTATTTGAAGTCGAGTAGTTTGTGAATGATGTGAGCGGCTCCAGCGACTGGGATGTAGCAAGGTCGTTAAAAGGCTGCGTGTGGCAGCGATGGCCGGGCGGTGAAGCGCATTTACAAAGTGTTTTAGCAGAAGCTACTTAAAATTTAATTTAAAAAACTCTTTTAAGTTACTGCGACTGAATTCGGTAAAATTCAGTCGCTGAATAAAAAATTCTCGTGTTTTGTTCGACCTGATTTAAAATAGGTCAGAAAACTGTTACTGTTATTTTTTACTTTTCTACAATTTTGTATTGTTTTTGTGTAAAAGTCGTCAGAAAAGCTGACCGTCCAATTGATGGTAGGTAGCAATCGTCGCCTATTAACATAAGCAAGTGTTTTGTCTATCTAGATAATATTAAATTTAAAAAGGATTGGGGAACAGGCTCTAACCATAATCTTATTCTTCGTAACGCAACACCACGCATGTTGTTATTTTGTAGCCACGAGCTTTTGTACTACCTCCAGTAGGCAGTAGGGTAGCCATATTATGACAGGGGATAGCAGCATGCTTTCTTAATTTAAGAGAAACCAGACAAACTGATTTCTCTCAATTGCAACAGCAATTTAACTTATTAAATATATATAGTTAACAAATGTGTATAAAAAGTAAGTACTTATATAATATTTGTCCATGTAGATACATATTTGGAAATATGTATTGGCAGGCGGTGCTTGAATGGGAGACGGCGGCGCGGGGTAACGCGGGGCAACGCGAGGCAGTGCGGGGCAGAGCGGGGCAGCAAGAGGGCGGTGCGGCTGCGCGACCACGATGTCTCTGCCAGTCCGCACACCGGCGGCTCCGCTGCCCCACGGTCGGCCGCACTCCGCTAAACAACAATGCTTAAAAACACACCGTAACTAGACAAACGTAACGTTGACGCAGACGGCGATGCTCGAGGATCGGACGGCACGGTGGCCGTCGACGAGCGGTCGTGAATAAAGTTTAATATATGAAAACCATAAGAGAATTAAATTTCAAACTGATGGTATTTAATAGATCATCCGAATAGAAGCATCAGGAGTGTGGGTGTAGGGGCGCGGGGGTCGGTGTCGCAGGGGTCGGGGCGGGCGATGGCGCGGCGCGGCGGGGCGGAGACGGCGCGCGGCGCGGCGGCGGCGCGACGCTGACATGGGCGGGCGGGCGTGCCGCTCGCTGTTGGCGGCGCCCGCGGGCCTGCTGCTGCTACTCGGCCTGCTCTGGCCAAGAGGTAAGATGGAACTGATTCAACAACTTACTCTTCAATATTCTTTCATGCTGAACTAAGTTTCACCATTTACCAAAACCTTTATTTTCACTCTTAAATCTAATGTAAATTTTACATAGGTAAATATTGAAAATAAAAGTACCAGTATATCTATCACTTAATAGTCTTCTTAAAAAATCACATTTCAAAATTAACCTGCACAAAACTAACAGCTGCCTTGTATTAATACAACGTAACATTATTTATATTTATTGTAAGTATTTAGTTATAACATTAACCAGGAAATAAATTTAAAGCAATAAGTTAATATTAAAACCACTCTTAAAATGCTAATAAGAAATACGAATTTATTGGCTGAGGAGGATTGGGTAATCACATTTTTTAAAATTATTTGTAAGTAATGTAAAGGAATTTTGTAACACAATAACAGTATCATAAAAATGTATATGTAGAGTTTTCCATAATGACTGTTTGTTTCTATTAAACAAGTAAAAAAAATGTTTAATGCTATTTAAGTACCAGTAAAATAAGCATTTAATTCATCTAACAAGGCAATGCTCCATAAAAATGCTTATTCACGCACAAAACATCAAAGACGTTTTTTGGCACAGAGGCAGCGGCGAATTTTCACAAAAGACGACGTCTTTACATACAATAGCACTTGATGCGGAAACAGGCTTACGAGTTCTTACAGTTTGATAACATAACGAAGTGTTAGAGAGTTCACAACAACCTCCGAGTGGAGATAACGAACTGTCGCGAACAATCTGCAATCTCGAGCGGTCTATTTTTAAAAAATATATGAAAACACTGCCTTAAATTGTAGTATTTTTTCTTACTTCATATTCCTTCATTCATTATGTACATCAGTAAGAATCTGGTAATGACGTATGGTACCGAAATGTGCTCTCTGACGGCAGGACTTGTCAAGTTCAAAGTTGCTTCAGCGGGCTATGCTCGAGTTCATTTTGTGGACAGGAGCTGTAGAACCAAAGTTGTCGACATAAGCGAGAAAATTAGCAAGCTGAAATGGTAATGAACCTGTCACATCTGCCGCTAGGGAATAATCGATGGGATGGCGAGTTCTCGAATGTAGGCCAAACCAGGTAGACAAACGACCTGAAGGGCATCGCAAAAAGTTGCTGAATGAGAGGGGCAATGGACCATGTGTGATGTCGAGCCTTGGGAGAAGCCTATATCCAACAGCGGAGAAACAAATGTTGATGATGATGATGACGATGATAGATATATTTCCAGCTGTATACAGTATTTGTAAAGAAAAACGGAAATAACGTCTCTTTTAAGGACATGAATCTTATTAGAAATTCACCAGCCCGTCCGCTAGTATTTTATAAATGGTCTTCTAAACACAAAAAAACGGGTTACCATCTTTTTTACACAAGTATAATTAATAGCGTGTTGCTAATTCTGCAACATAGTGATAAGCTACATGTTTTAGGGCGATAAAAACACATTATAGCTCAATCAAAAGGCTGTTTAAAGCAATTTTGTAAAATCTCAGTGCATTCGAGGGCGCTAAGGTTTAAGTTGTGTGTGATTAGGGGCGCGCGGTGGCTATCACGAGAAGCGACTGCTGCACCACCTGTTGGACCACTACAACGTGCTGGAGCGACCAGTGGTCAACGAAAGCGACCCGCTGCAGCTCTCTTTCGGCCTCACGCTCATGCAGATCATTGACGTGGTAAGTTATTCGAAAAAAAAAAATGTTCCCAGTCCTACAGTCTGTCACAAAATATCACTCTGATCCTATTACGCCATCATGATTGTTTTTATTTTGAGTAAATCTATTTTAAATAAAAAAATTGTCGGGCCCCTAATAGAATACAGATTTCAATAAAAAATCTCAATAATTTTAATACAAAGTGAATATACTATAGTTGTAAATGTAGACCGATTTTAATTCGGTTTTCACTAATGGAAAGAGAGATAAACGGGGAATGTTCATATACATAAAAATTGCACGCCGGGCGAAGCCGGGGGCGGGTCGCTAGTCATAAATAAATACATGAATTTTTGTATCTATATAATAATAAGTAGAAACACCTAAATAAATGAAGTCTACAAATTTCTAGCTATAAAAATTATGGAAAACAGTTTAATTTCGAAAAACCTTGAAAATTTATTTGTCTTTACTTGTTTATTACTGTTTCATCAGTCTACTTTCACATTTACATCTTCAAAAAAGATAACAATTAATTAAAAACAACTTTTTATATCAATAACAATTAAATCTGATTCATAACGTTGCACATAGATAACTTATAAAATTTTATCTACTTATATATATTTTATCATTTTTTGGAAGTATTTCAAAAAATTATTATATGTTTTTGGGATTTGTACCCAAAAGCCTTAATTATTTAAGAAAAGGTTGTATTTTTTATTTCTGTCTAGTATGTTCAAGCTGCCGTCCATAACTTTTTCAATACCATTAAATACCTTTTTCATTTACTATATTAGTACCGATAAATTCCCATTGATATAATGTCTGACAAGATTTTTTTTTTATGTTAAGGTCGACAGATAGGCTGACGGTCCACTTGATGGTAGGTGGCTACCGTCGCCTATAACACAAGCAACGCCACAGCTGCTGCAAGTGCGCTGCCGACTACAATAGGATTAAGGATAAGGGATTAGGAGGGAACAGGGAAATGGGCTCTGACATCCCTCACTCACTCACCGAAACACAACAGCACGTATATGCTGTTATTTCACGGTGGTATTCTGTAAGGTGATGGTTACTGCCGCCAGACGGGCTGCCCAAATGACTGCGAAACGCAGTGTGCCCTACCACTACTTTTCAAAACCAGACCAGAGTCAATTTTGAAAATTATATTAAAATTTCCAAAGTTGACCCCGCCGGGAATCGAACCCGGGGCCCCAGAGACGTTAGGCAAGCACCCTTGCCACTCATCCAACGGGCCGTCAAATTTTTGAAAATTCTTGTTAGATATATTTTTAGAGCATAGAAAACATAAAAATATTTCTCTTCGAACTCTGCTACATTCTAACTGCCCAATAACAAATAGCTCGTCATCCTCGAGAAGCTATTTGGAATTTTCTATACTGATAAATAATAATTATCTTGATATTATATGTATTATGTAATAAATACATACTTACACTGAAGTCACGGTTCATCGGTTACTATGTACTTAATGTTCCTGGTTATAATGGAGGTTGGCCGCGTAGGCGTGAATTGAGTCCGGACCCATTAAAAATAAATTATCGAACCCCCAAGCTCCTTTAGTTGTCGTCATACAACTTGTAGGCTAGCATAAACGATTGACTGCTAAATGAGACTTGGGTTAACACTTTTCGAAAGGCGAAGGCGTATAAGAAAAAACAAACCCAGTTCTCTATCATCCCACGTTGCAAATTTTTACTTAGAAATTAGTGCCTATAACTGTATCTTTTCGTACATATTTGCAACCTAATGACATACTTCAAATAAATTGTTAAAAATGTTTCGCAGGATGAAAAGAATCAGCTGTTGATAACAAACATCTGGCTGAAATTAGTAAGTACAATCAGAAAAGAGTTTTTAAAATCAATTCTCTTTTTAGAAATTATTAATAATAAATTAATTCGAATTCTATAGGAATGGAATGATATGAACGTGAGATGGAATACTTCGGATTTCGGTGGAGTTAAAGATTTAAGGGTGCCGCCCCATAGGCTATGGAAACCAGACGTCCTCATGTACAACAGGTAATATTTTTTTAATAACTACCTACCTGAAAATAATTTTAGCTAAAATTTTAAGAGATCTCTCTCCTTTTCTAATTAAACTAATTTCCACGACCGAGTAACGAAGGACTTTTTTTTTCATCTCAAAGCGCGGACGAAGGATTCGACAGCACGTATCCTACGAATGTGGTGGTGCGTAACAATGGCTCGTGTCTTTACGTGCCACCTGGCATTTTTAAGAGTACCTGCAAGATTGACATCACATGGTTTCCTTTCGATGATCAACGGTGCGAAATGAAATTCGGCAGCTGGACCTACGATGGCTATCAAGTAAATACAATTCTGTATTTTACAGTTTCTTAATTTGACTACTTTATTAGATACGTAATAATGCCTCTAATTTCAGTTGGATCTTCAGCTGCAGGATGAGGCTGGTGGAGATATAAGCAGTTTTGTCACGAATGGTGAATGGGAACTAATAGGTAAACATTTTTTGGTATTTATTTCTTTTATTTATTTTTTTGTTTCTATTAAATTGGTATTAGTCAATAACGATAATAACTCAACAAATTACTAAAGGTTTTAATCATTATAAACCGTTAAGTCGTTTCTTTAGATTAGCGTGCACAAACGCACAGCCAAATAAACGAAAATTCTAAAAACAATTTTTTTGACCTCGGTAACATAACTACATCGTGTACAAATTGTGTTTTTTTTTGGAAAAACTATTTAATGCATTACAGACAGAAATTTTTTACGATTTTATTATATGTATAGATACAGATGACGAAAATTAAAAAAAACTCAAAACATATTAAAAGATAACATACTTACGAGCTTTTGTTTTTACTATGAAACGTGTCATTTCCCACAAAAAATTCATCTCCTAACAAGCAACATCACAAGTGCTGAAAGTGAACTGCCGACCGTAGCAGATATAAGAATAAGGAATTGGGAGGGATAGGAAAATAGGCTCAGGCATCCATTACTTAACATCACACATGCTGTTATTTCACGGTCAACATCGTATATATATACGCTTTCTTTCTTACCTAAGAAATAATGTAAATTACATTTAGTGTATGCATAAAAGAGAGCAATGACTAAAATCCGTAAAATGTTACTTATGACAGGCCTCTGTCACTCCGGTGATATAATTGCCTACCGTCGCTCACATTGAATGTGAAAGGAGTGCAACTTCTGTACGCTAGTAGGTACTATTATTTATTCTGTGTTTATGAACACTGTTTGATTCCAAGTACATCTACTCGTGTTTGAGTATACTGTTTTTAAGCATAATGTTATGCTTCATGGTGCATTAAAACATTTTTCTTTTTTATGATTTTTACCCGCGCACGTATTCTATATGTTCTCAAATTTTCAATAATGTTGGTTGTTATAAAAAAACAGATGAAATGTTTAAATTGTTGTTTTTGTTTGCACAGGCGTGCCAGGAAAGCGCAACGAGATCTACTACAATTGTTGTCCTGAGCCATACATTGACATAACGTTTGCGGTGGTGATCCGGCGAAAAACGCTCTACTATTTCTTCAATCTTATTGTGCCCTGTGTACTAATTGCCTCGATGGCTCTACTGGGCTTTACCTTGCCGCCGGATTCTGGCGAGAAATTATCATTAGGTAAGTAGACATTGCAATCTTATGATTTCCAGAGGCAACTGTGGCTCAATAAAAGAATAAAATTCGAATTTCAGATGAAAATTCTGCGAAAACTTTCCGTAAAGTGAAAAAAATATTGAAGTGAATCTAATAATATAAAAAAAACGTTTTAGGTGTAACGATTCTACTATCGTTGACGGTGTTTTTGAACATGGTGGCCGAGACAATGCCGGCGACATCGGACGCTGTGCCACTGCTGGGGACATACTTTAACTGCATCATGTTTATGGTGGCGTCCTCGGTCGTCTCCACGATACTTATCCTCAATTACCATCATCGCCATGCAGATACACACGAGATGAGCGACTGGGTAAATACCTAATTGGTTTATCTTTACTTATAAAATCGTTTGTTTTGGCACAGCTAAAACTACTAAATCTATAGAAACTAAAATTTGAAAGATATGTTTGTTTATTTTATACCATTTATGTAATTTTCAAAAAGACTAGATTTTTGAAAATTTTGAAATTTTTGATAATTTTTGGTCGTTTTAAGTAAGAATCCTTAATTCTTACTTAAGACGACCTTACTTAATTTTGGATAGGACAGTCAAATCTAATAGATATTGATCTCAGGATGCTCTTACCGCTCCCCCGTAAGCGCTTCAGCAAGGATATAGTTCTTTCGCATGAAAACCATCTTGTACAGTCAGGCAGGACAATTATCAGTCATGTCAAAATTTCATTTCAAACATATTTCAAACGTCTGTCACTTGTCTGCATAGTGCTTTAGTTTCAAAAGGTACTAAGAGTCTACGACTTGATAAAGGAATTAATTTGAAAACGGGCGTACGCTTTTCTACTCCGACTTTACGTACTTCTGCAGACGTAGCAAAAACACTGCAGCGTCGAGGCAGCCTTAACAGCATCTTAAAAGCATTATTATACTGTATTAGTACTCACTATTAGTTACTAAATAACCAAACAACTATGTGCGTTTGTTTGTTTGTTAGCTTGGGTTTTTTTGGGTTTTATATGTATTATCCTTCAAAAAATACCTGTCTGAATGTTTACGCCTATAAGTTTACAAAAACATCAGCTTTGAACTTAACTATCTCAGGTGGTCATTATCGTCTAAGCCAATTACATCAGTTATGAGTCAATTTGAGAAAACCAAGTCGCTAATATTAAGTATCTATCTATGTCGATTATTATTTTATTCTATTCATAAGCCCTTTCCGATGTTAGTCAAATTGGTACCTAGCTATTCTGAATGGAAAATTCTTTGATCATAGATACATAATTACTTATATGTTTATTTTTATAAAGATTCGCTGCGTGTTCCTGTATTGGCTGCCGTGGATACTGCGGATGTCGCGGCCAGGTTCAGCGGCGACGCCGCCTCCGGCTCGTGCGCCACCACCGCCGGACTTGGAGCTGCGCGAGCGCTCCTCCAAATCACTGCTAGCCAACGTGCTCGACATCGATGACGACTTCCGCCACCCGCAAGCGCAGCAGCCGCCCTGCTGCCGATACTACAGGTCCCTCGACGATCTACACGAACACTACTCGCCGTAAATAGAACGGTTACGATAATTCACCCCCGCCTCTGACGTTCCGCAGAATACCCGACCCTCAACAGTTGCTGAACATCATCGGTTACAGTTGCAATTTCATTTTAACTTTATTCACGTATTTCTGATTTACGTAATCATGTTCCCTTTATCTAACGAGTTAAAGGTTTAGGTACACAAATAATTGTGTACCTATCGAACGGTACTTATAGGCGACATCTTTTCCGACATCTAACGATAAACAGTGATCACGACAATCAGAAATGTACATCTTAAAACGCTTTTATATTGGGTCAAGGGTCTATACTTAATCATTCAATTTTTTTTAAACACTTAATTAAATATGGTATTAATCCGGTAGTTCCCTCTGGTTCCTACGGCCCACCTGTAGTATAGGGCATAAACTTGAGCTGTATTTACAGAGCGAACAAATGTTCTAGGAGTGGCGAGGAGAATGGTGCAGGGCTGGCGGCGCACAGCTGCTTCGGTGTCGACTACGAGCTCTCATTAATACTTAAAGAGCTCCGCGTCATCACAGATCAGGTAACACATCACTTATGCACCAATCTATAAGTCCGTGTGGAAAAACTCCTGGACTGGAAGGGTTTAACAGTAGCCCACGAAAATGGATCGTTTTGAACTTCTTTATGGGTGCAGAGTCTTTTTTTGATTCACTTTACTGTCTAAAATTTAGGATGTAGAGTTACTAATATGACATAGGCGGTCCAAAAGATCTCTACAACATAGAATATGATTGCAGATGCGCAAGGACGACGAAGATGCGGACATTTCGCGCGACTGGAAGTTCGCCGCCATGGTAGTGGACAGACTGTGCCTTATTATCTTTACCCTGTTCACAATCATCGCCACGCTAGCCGTGCTCCTGTCCGCGCCACACATCATGGTGTCGTAGCGACCCGCCCGCTTGCGTTTGCGCATGCGAAACATTCTGTGATACCGCAAATATTTGTTAAGTTGTGATGTGCGAAGTGGCGCTAGCGTCGACGCCGCGGCGCGGAAGTTGCCGCCGCCTGCCTCGACGCCTGCGCTCCCCTATAAACATAAGTTACCGCTGACTGCCATCCTTAAGCGCTCAATCAAATACTGCCTATCTAATTTTCCCTCCAAACATTCTTTTCCTTCCTTTAGCACTCGAGTACCTAAAGTCCCAAGCATCTATAACCAACCAACGATATACTTCCTTGGGACACAGAGTCCAAGAACTGTTTTCCCTGAATAACCACACTGAGTCAGCAATTTCGTATAGGTCATTACAATTAGTGGTTCCGATGACAGCGTTATGTCTAATAAACTGAAAGACATGGCAGTGATGTTCTATTCGGCGCCAGCGCTCCTAAAGGCTCTAAGTCTGGTACGCCGTTTACTTTAGCCACCAGTGGTGACTGGGGGCTGTCACTATAAAGCACAAAAACGTCTTCCTTCAAACCGTTAAACAACTTGATTCGCGTTTAGTGTTTCTTAATTCTTGAAAACTATTATACTATTAAGGACTTGGGCAAGGGAGCAATGGCCCTAATGCCTCCTTCTTGTTCGATTCCGTGAATCGTATCCCCTAACTTTATTTTCGGATGTACATGTGTCCGTAGCTAGTATAGAACTTTACAAACAATGTTGATTCAATTGGTACAGGTTGTGATATGCCTCGTTGTGAACGGGTCGATAATTGTTATAAATGCTAAAATATCCATGGCTATAGCTTAATAAAAAAAAACGTTAAAATTGTAGTTAAACCAAGTATTGATTTATATTATTCATACACGACACCTTCGGAACAACTTATACCGATAGTTTAATAACTCATGACTCAACTTTACATGTTGTCATAACGTTTAATAAGATTTCGACATTTGTTTTATATTGTGCTGCAATAACATTAGCTTTCGCGCGAGAATTACAAGTTTTTAAATGTCTTTTGAGAATTGTTAAAAAGTATTCATCAATTCAAGATTTAACTTAAATAAGTTAAAATATTGTTTTCGTTGTTGAAATAAGTTTGTAAATTGTACCTATGGTAAGACAATAGAAATTATAGTACTGACTGAGGTGCCTATTTAATGACGACATAGTACAATGACTCGACGAGTACTTTATATCTCGCCCAGCACTACCTGAACACCTTGCCTGACCTAGGCGATACCGCGTCTGATTATCACCACTTAGGTAAACCGTTTGACATGAATGGTCACCCGAACTCATTAATAATTTAATTTATGGTTTACATACAAGAAAACATTGTGATCCTCTTAAATGGAAAACGTCTCTTCAGAACGGATGCGCGGATACACAGAATTTGTATCCTCGCAGCGCTCATTATGTTTTCCGTTTGAGAGGCGGGAACGCAAATCGTAGCCGGACCTTTGGAAGTTGCGGCACGTCTACGATGAATGTGTTTCCTTGTTTTCTGTTCATCTGTTTACTGTTATAATTATATCGTATCTCAGCAACGAGAGCGTGTGTGGCCGATCGGCGAGCGGCGCGCGTTACATCAAATTTAGCTAAAGAGAAATGTTACACGCGCTCCTCGGTGACGACATCGGGACTGCATTTGTCCCCCATCATTTGTTCAATTGTTAGGGTTAATACTCTGAATTGCACTTTGTTTATTAAATATAAACGAATGAAACAAAACTTTTATTTTATTAAGAAATATACCTTTCTTATACCGTTACAGGATAGTAAAAAACGGGACAAGTGCGAGTTGAACTCGCGTGAAGGGGGTTCCGTACGATGTTACCTATCCGCACAATATTGAGTGATTTAGCATGTTATTTTAATATCATGGACTTCTTATAGGTTTTCCTATATAATCTGTAAGTAGAAAACTAATTTCTGTTTTTTTTTTTTTTGTTTTCAAAATTTTACGTTCAGTAGTTTCGGAGATAAGGGGGTGGGGGGGGGGGGGGAATGATCGGACAGACGGACCCAGGAGCGATCCTATAAGGGTTCCGTTTTTTTATTCGAACGTACGGAACCTTAAAAAAGTTACGAAGAAAGTAAAATTGATTAAAAGCAGTAAATAGATTATGTATGGTTTTATTTCGAATTTGAAAATTGTAAATTGAGATTGAATTCAATCTCGTTAGAAAACAAATTACAAATATGTTTTTCATCCATTTGATTTGAATATGCTTTATTAAAAAAGAAAACGGTTTTACTAAAGTACAAAAAAATACTTTAATTCGTTAAAAAATATATAATTATTATTGTCTTTAAAAACCTTGATTAAAGAGTGTTTAGGAATTAATTTCGGTTGTCTTTCAAGATTGCAGGATGAAAATGTGGCAGAAGAATCGAGTGAATTCTGCATCCACAGTCGCATAGAAATGCTTTCAGCAAACAAACTGCATAATTCGAAAAATATTTAAACAGTGTACCTTTTTTTGAATCCTGAATGATGAATACGCGACTTCACAACTTTACAACTTACGAGTATAATTACTATACTATACAACATTTTATATTATGCTGTATATAACACTATATACAACATAATATAAAATATATATTTAATTATAGTGACAAGATATATAGGTAGAATAAATTGTCCTGTTGGTCCAATGCAGTAACCGTCTTCTTATAGATCTGCTGCTGCTTGCTTCTGCATTTTGGTCCACAGGAAAAAGAAGCTTGAGACCAACACCCAATTCCTATCGTGTCTCGTATCTTTAATTGAATCGGGATCGGCAAAACATTTAACAATAACCTGCTATCTAGTATTACTGTCAATCTTTATAAAAATTAAGAAATTAATCTATAAAAAATCTACATCAAATGAGAATTAATTACATTCTCATTTGATGTACAACTACATTACATTACAAACTAGTGATCAGGTGAACAGAGTTAATAAGTTTGATGGAAATAATTCTCTTTAAATTGCATATATAAATTATATAAAACAACCCTGACCTACATAATATGTCCTAACGAGTGGTTTGGTATGAAGCCAAAAGGCTGGAGACAATCGATGTTATCCCGAGGGATAGCGGCACATGCGCACCAACTATTTTCGTAAGTATGTACCTTTTCTCATGAACGTCGGGACTCTAAGGTATGTTAAACATGAAATTTGGAACCAATAATTGATTTTTCGACGCTAGAAAAATACTAAAATCAATTAATGCAATATAGAATTATTTCTAAAGCATTTCTAAAATCTTCTACAAAATATTAAAATGATGTAATATTCATTTTAATTGCTTTGAGTTTATATAATGTATGGAAAGGGCATTCTCCGGAAATACTGCATCTATTGGAATACTCTTTTTTTTTATTAAAAAAAATCGCGCGTCTGATCTCCGCAACCGCCCGCCGCCCAACCGATTTCAATGAAATTTTGTGAATGTGTATGGTTGGATACAGCTTCAAGGATAGGATATATTTACAAAAAAACTTGGACGAAGACGCAGCAAAGGGTAGTATTTTATAAAATTTAACAGTCGCATCCAAATTAAACTTAAAGGTTGCCAAAAAAACGTACCCTTGTCATCAGTTAATTAAGTCTTAATAAGACTATAATTTATAAATTATACATGTATATAAGACTGGCAATATAAAGCACATAGTACATAATAAGCGATGCTGATAAGGATTGTTTCTAAGATTCCAGTTTTTTTTAATTATTTAAATTAGATAATTATAAATTACACTCTAATTTTTAACCGGATTTGTCTTATACAACTAATATTACAAGAAGCGAAAGTAGTTCTGTTTCTGTGTGTGTCGTATTCTTGGTTCCAGATCCCTGAATGTTAAGATAGTCTTGACCCTGACTAAAAACGAAGGCTATTTTTTTTTTACTTTTCAGGCAGAAAACTAGATAATAAACAAAATAAACAACTATGGATATTGGATAATAACCATAGTTATTGGAGTTCTTATTCAATCACCGGACACACAAAGCTATTATACTTTCTTTTATGAGGGAGTGGTCACTGTCTCCAGTTGGACTTGAAGTAATGTCACCTTTACACCTGTGCAACTTTAGAGTTTTTTGTTGAAGCAAAAATTGTGGACGAAAATAGTTAAAGGTTAGAGGACTGGCATTCCTTACTCACTCACTGAATAGTCCAAGAGCTGAAGAACTAAAGATGCAACAGTTTTATAAAGGCTGATATTTTAATATTAAATCATAAACAGGTTGAATATCAATAGCCTGCCGTCAATTAGCCACTGAAAATCGCATGACTGTATCATCTTTTTTCCTTTTCGGAAAAAGGTTGGGTTCTAGTCGCAACCAGTGAAGGCATGTAGAGCCGGAAGAGCAGCGCAAACTGATTGTCCTTGGCATTTATGTATCTCAATAACAATGACGTGTCGTAAGCAGTTTCCAACACCAACGTCTATCCAGATCTTCACATCGCTTTTTAAATTACTGATATCGTATATATGTATTGGAGCACTTAATGGAGACATTAGCATCAAAATTAAGATTACAAATCTGTTGGATAATTTTTGTATCGGCTTCTTCGTGTTTAGCAGGCTGCTGACGCATACTGTTCGAATATTCTGCAGAGTGACTATGTCCGCATAGTTTTTTAGTTGTCTTACTATCCACAGACTAATTTTCAGATTTTATGAAACAGTTGCGTCGTACGTGTTTTTTTTTTACAAGTTCGGAACCACCCCCGCATCAATTGTCCCAAAAACTGCTGACTGATGTCAAGCTCAATAGCAATATATTCAACCTATTTGTGACCTAATATTAAAATATCAGCCTAAATGAATCTGTTGCATTTTTGGTCCTTCAACTCTCCGAATCATAGTCCGAATAATTTCATAGTGCGTGTGCTATTATTTCATGGTGTTTTTTTTTCCAATTTGATATTTATTACAACTTACAATTACAATTTATCACTATTATAAGTAATTTTTATTTACAATTTAACATTTACATCAAAAGCTGTAAATTCAATTACGTTTTCTATTCATACTAATCAATACTTAATCAGCCACAACCAACCAATTACTGGAAATAGATTAACTAGAATAAAGAACATAACTATGTCCAAAAAAGTTGGATGTGTATTACTATATAAATTTTGAACAGTTAAAAACAATTATTAACTTCGCAACTGAGAACTGTGAGCGAAGTACTTTCCTCAGTGACTATGACTCCCACACTAGGCTAGCCTTGTCCTGTGGGAGTCCTTACAAGATACACATTATAAACATTGAGCTTGTGCTCTAACCGAAACAAACAAAAGATCAAAAAGTAAACAGACAATACCTAATAAAGAAAAAATCCATTCAACTCCTCAGAGTCGTGATCCATCCAGTTCAGTGTTTGTTTTATTTTTGTTTTAGCATCGCGCATATTCAACTTGTGGAAGTTCAGTAATGAGTTAATTTTGTTACATAGGAATAGTTTCCTGAATGGGCGCAACGTCTTGCAAATTCAGTTCGAATGGTAGGTAGTGGGACCCGAAAGATAAGTTCTGCCAGCAATTTGTCGTATAGAGCGGACGACAAGACAGCTTTATGTGTCAGACAGTTTATTTTTAGAAGATACAATCTCCGGACGCTTAGGACCCGAGTTTCCCTATGTACGTATAAGAGAGCGGTCGAAAAGCGCATTGGCTTTTAATCATTGTTTTAAGCACAGCTCGTTGGGTTATTTCCAATACAATTAGACGTGTTGAGCCAACGCCAACCCAAACCAGGATGCAGTACGACAGCACCGACTGACATAGTGGGATGTACACACTCCTCAGAAGGTCCAAAGGTGCAACCTCTCGGGACAGTCTTAAAAAATAAATAAACTTTCTAATCCTAGAAGACATTGCATTAATGTGGTCATTAATTCAGCCATGGAGTAACCAGATTAAGACCACATTGAGCTGTTTGGAACAGACTGTCCCAGGACCGTTCGTGTAACAGAATGACAATGTCGTCTTCGTAGTTAATAATGTCAGCGTTAGTCGTTTTAAGCTACGAAAGTTCATTGAGGTAGATTAAAAAGAGCGTAGGACCGAGGATACTAACCTGAGGGACGCCAAAATGTACATCAGAAGGTGAACTGACGAAGGCGCCGACCCTCGTGCACTGTTTCCTCCCCGAAAGGTACTCACCGATCCAATCAAGGTACACGCCTCTAATTCCTATTAATTCTAGCTTCCTTAGAAGGATCGCAACCGATATACAGTGTCGAATGCCTTCGCCAGGTCCAGAAATATGCCCAAACTACTACGTCCACCATCCAGACGTGTTGCCAGTGTTTCTGTTAGTCAAGTATAATATAGTAGCAGAGTCTTACCAAGTTAAAAGTTGATAAGAATAGGTGGAAAGGAAGTCAGACGTCGCGCGTCGTACGAGAATGTATTCATAAACTGTCACAGTCTATGTAATCAACGTGGAACATTTTATTATGAATTACTTTTTGTTATAAATTACATATATGTATGTATATGGTTATTTGACAGCTTGAACAAAACATTTTTGTAACATAGCAACAGTCAGACACTTTTCTTATGTCTAGCGCTATGTCTAGCCATATTGATTGGGTGATAAAATTTTGTTGCTCTCCAGATACTTGATTTCGAAAGTGCTTTCAACAATACGATGGGCCCGTAGTTGTTAGGAGTGTCTGTTCTACCTCCTTTATGGATTGGTGTTACAAGTGTTACAACTGCAGTTTTCTAACATTTCGGGAACACTCCTGTAGCTGGACTTTGATTAAAAATATAAGTAACATACAGCACAGTGTGTCCTCAGATAGTTGTCAAGAGATCGTCCGTGAAACCGTCAAGTTCGGGAGCACTTTTGCTCCTCAGCTGAAGGATGAGGTCACTGACTTCCGGTTTCACGATTTTACGGTTGTATGATATTGACACACTTCATGCTGCATTCATAATCTGTAAAACCGTCTAGTGGCACCCCTTACAGACAGTGACAAAGACATTAAAGCGTATGAGTGAATGAGCTAGGTATACATCCAAATCTCAGTCTTTACCCTTTAACCTAAACGGGTTAAAAACGCGCCCAATGGCGACATCAAGTGGTATTCTTTGGTAATGTCAATGATTGCAGGCGACGGTAGCCATCTACCGCCAGTTAAAACATTTTTAAAGTGAGAGACCCCATGTTGAGTTGTAAAATGCAACTATTCCTTACCGATCCCTTAGAACAAAATATCTATGTTCTGTAATTTTAGACTTTCCCAATACTGAAACATCATATCTAATTAGAATGTACGATAATTATCGTTACATTCTAATTAGAGTGTGATATATAGTGTCAATTTATGTCCGCACAGGCCTTCTCCTCGAAGTCTAAAGTCAACCACGTTAGGCTTCTGAGAATTGGCAGGACTCTGCATATTTAGATGATTTTGGTAGTCTTCTTGGACAAGCACATCTATTCATTCAACGGTAGAGCAAGTTATCTTTACTTCCAAATCCATCGAAAAACACTCAAAAATACAAGTTCAAATACCAAGATTCGAACATGCTTCTTTGAAATCGCCAGCCAAGTGCATGAACGAATATGCTATCGATGATTTTATTCGTTAAAAGTTAAATTATTGTCTTAAAAAACAATTAAAAACGGTTAAATTTATTTTAAAACGTCAAAAGTTTACGGTTATGTGCAAGCATTCGGGTGGGCAGCACTTGTACTATGCACGACGGTGCGGCATGGGCGGGCGGGACTGCGTACGGCAGTTAGCGCCGCCGCCATGTCGGGCGGGTCGCGATTTTGTCTTCTCACAGCTGCTCTACTCACAATTCTCTATTCAGGTACATAACAATAATTATCGTACACTATTTATACTAAAAACAGCATAATTATTATATAATATTTCATATTTAAGTTATATCTTTATTTACATGTTAGTTTCTTTTTAACACGCATACACATCAAGTTACTTTTTATAATAAACAATTTCATTAGTAAATTTTATATAAATTACTTAAGAGACAATTAAATTCAACACATACAAGATTAAGTAAAGCGTAATATAGCGGTAAGAGAAATTTCCCAAATACTTAAATAATTGCATTAATAATTGTTATTAATTGTTTAAATATTAGTATTTCTTAAACAAACTTATTTCTTAACTTCTTGAATAAAGTGGTTGAATTGGTTTTCATTAAATTTTATATAAATCTTTGGTTACAACATAGTCGTCTTCTCATTCATCTCACAGTTCTCTGTTCTCTCTCCTCTTATTGATCTGTCGCCGTTGCAACATCTCGGGTACACACTTCATATAAATAGATTTAGTATTTGCATACATTAATAATTTAAACAATTTGGTTTTTTAATTAAATATCAACTGTTATACAGTTTTCGAGTAGGTATTTGTTAAAAGCAAATTAAATTGAGTTTCATCTAATCGAAACTGTTTTTTAAGCCCATATGCTTTGGTTAGGAAATAAATGTTCAAACTACAGACATAAAGATTTCCTGTACAATCTCCTATCTCCAGGATGTTATTAATCAGAATTGTTTAATACTGAATAAAGTTTAATACTTCAATTAAGGGAAATAAAAGATAAGATGAGTAGTTATGAAGAAAATTTTATCTGTACCTAACCTATTACTTGTGTATCAAGATCAAGTTTAATTGTTTGTAAATTGTAAATAGTGTACTATGAAGGTTATAAAAGTAAATTGAAAACTATGAAGATTCTTAGAAATAAAACTGCAGCTTACATATAACTAGATATATTTTTAGTTAACCATTTGTCATTTTCTTGTAAAACTATAGTTTTGTTTCATGTAAAAGATGTCTATAGACCTATTTAGCAAGCATAATCAGCTCAAACCAGCGATAGACCAGTGGGTCCTAAATCTTTGTTGACGAAACAGTAGACGCATCTTCGAAACCCGGTACCTCTTGAGTGTTTTTCGATTTCATGTCTGAATTAAAAATATTGATCATTGGCTCTAACCATGAAAGAAATCATCTTGAAAACACTCTCTGTCCTAGAATACGATCTTCGAAGAACCTTCGAAGACATACGAAGTTTTTCGGACCCAGTGTACATACTAAGTGGTGAAATATAACTCAATATTCTTCACGCTGAAAAGAACCTTTCGCCCAGCAGTGGACCGAAATGTATATGTGACATATATAGGCGAATTTAGATAAAAATCGATTTAAAATAGAGTTTCGGAAATTTTCTTAAATATTAATTTATTATTTAATCTATTTATTCTGCAATTTTTATTTCTATTTTTAAATACCAAATAAAAATACTTAATAACTAGCTTTCGTATCACGTATTTATACATTTCAGAGCCGAAGAAAAATTTTATACTTATACGAGGATAACACAAATTTCCATTCCTTTGTAAGCATCGTCGCATGCTATGGAACTACTGTCTGAAGCAGTGGATCCATTCTTCTTTAGGGTTCTCTTTCACGGCGTTTTCTAATGCTTTCATTACATTTACAGGCCTCATAGAGCGAATTCCTCTAAGTTTATCTTTTATTTTTGGGAATAAATAGAAATCACATGGTACCAAGCCGAGACTATAAGGAGGATGACTCACTAATTCCACACTTTTCATAGTCAATATTCCATTGTTCGTCTGGCGGATTGGTGTGGAGCTTTGTCGTAGTGAAGGAGGATCCTACTTCTTGGGCGCTGCTGTCGAACATTTTCCAAGACAACTGGCAAACAATTACTAATATAACAGTCTCTAGTAACGGTACCTTTGATACTCTAACGCAATCGTCCGTCCAAAGAATGAGGCAATCATCTTTTTCCCTTCACTTTTTCCCTTCTTCGATTTTGTTGGTAAATCCTGGAAAGGATCGTAACAATATATCCAGGTTTCATCTCCTATGACGATGTTACAGCATCTGTCTCACTTCCGTTATATTTGTCAATCATTTCACGGCACCAATCAGAGCGATGGCGTTTATTATTTTCTGTCAAATTATGGGGTATCCATCTAAAGAATTTATGCACTTGACTCATGCCAATGCCTAAACTTGACCAAATCTGTTGGTATGCCACTCTTTTATCTGTTTCAATCATGAACCGCACAGCACTCAAGTTATTTTCATTTCTTGCCGTAAATGGATGTCTTTTACGAAATTCATCAGTGATATTGCTACGACCACGTTTAAACTCACTGAACCAGTTATAAACAGTGGCACGGGATGGGGCTTCGTCATCAAATGCCAAGTCTATCATAACTTTGTTGTTGATTATGACCGCAACGAAAGTCATAATAAGTCATCGAAAATTTTGTCTAGTCAAAATCATTTTTTTGCACGACACACACTTTTGAAACGAACACTTTATAAAACAAGTGTCAACTTGAAGTTACACAAACAGCTTCCTAAAAAGTTCTTAATTGAACATTTATATTTATTTTTCGTTTCCGTCTTTACTTTCTGGCCAGTTCTAAAAACTTTCAGTGCAGCCTATGTACTTTAATTCTTATAGGTAATTTTTTGCATATCTACCTCTATTTCTTCATATCTCTGGGGATCTGTTTATTCTATATATCAATAAAACACTAATGTTTCCATCATGTATGTGCACATATATTCTCTACATTACTAAACCACAATAACTAATATATATAACAATAACATTTTCTATATTAAAATAAAACTATCAAACACAATTTTCTTTTTCGGTTTCTCAATACATTCTTCTTTTTCATTTTTACATCAAATCAAAAACAACTCTATTTTTTCAAATTCGATATTTTTCAAAATCAAACCTATTTAGTTGCAGCCAGCTAAATAGGTTCAAATTCATTAATACTAATGAATCGAAAAGAAATTTTACACCATAATTTTTATTAATCATTATATTGTCACATGTGTGAAAATTATTCTACTAATGTAAATCCAGGATGTGGACTATCTTTGTGCTGAGTTTCATCCAAATACATTCAACGATCTAGTAAACATTCCCACTGATTATCAATAATGAAATCCCTACTAATATTATAAACGTGTAAGTAACTCTGTCTGTCTGTTGCCTTTTCAGGCGTTAACTAATGAAATTTTCCATACACATTGTCAGGGATACAAAAAAGGACATAGAGTATTTTTCACCCAGAAAAAAGTACTGTTCCCGTGGGATCATCTAAAAATAAAAATCCAACGCCTGACACAACTATAACAGTAATAAAGTTTGAAAAAAAAAATTGCTCACAAAAAAAATTTATTTTGTCAGACGTTATATTTTTAAAAGGGGCGCGGGTGAAGTCGCGGCCACCAGCTAGTTATAAATATATTCATTAAATTTTCCAGGATGGTGTTCGGAAGACGAGGAAAGGTTGGTTCGCGACTTGTTCCGCGGATACAACAAGCTCATTCGTCCAGTCCAGAACATGACGCAAAAGGTCGACGTGCGCTTTGGCCTTGCCTTTGTTCAACTTATTAACGTTGTAAGTAATCCACCATTTCATTACCACTTCCTGACCGATGCCAATCTTTGAACTTGAAAACTGCAAATTTATAGCCTTTTTTGGCACTTATATTACTGGCAACAGTGTTCTCCAGTCTTCCGTTTGAGTCATCTCTTGATTAAGTTACAGAACATACCTAAGTCCTTTAAAGGAAACAGTTACTTATCAGAAATAAAAGTGTCTCACATGCTCCAAAGACGTCTCTATGTGCAAAAATTCAATAGTAGCATCTATGGAGTTTTGTCTCTTAAAATTTAAAATGAAACATTCAGATTACTCTTTGATTTTTGATACCTAAATATTTTTGGGTTGTTTCTTTTTATTTTTGTTAGGACATCTCACACAGCGTCATCTAGCTACAAACAAAGCAGAGCGTAAATACTTTATATTCGTAAATATATACATGGAAAACACCCAGGCCAAGACAAAAATGCATATTCATACATACAAATGTTTGTCTTGAACGTGGATCAAACCCGCGACTTCAGGCACAACCGGCACAGCTATTACCGCTGAGCCAATCAATTCTGTCAAATAAAAATAAATAAATATTACTTTACTTATTTATAGTATTACTTCCTTTTTACTATTACTCTGTTTTAGATATTTTTTCTCTCTAGTTATTGAAAATAGCTGTAAACGTATTGACGTTTTTTAAACACTCATTCTTTATTTTATTTGTAGTCAAGTCAAGTCATATGGTGTTTTATTCATTCAAATGTATAAAAGTATTAGAAAAGTTTCAAGGTATCAATTTGTATGTAATAACTACATACAGACTGAATTCTCAAACTTTTTTATTTTGCTATTAATTATTAGATATTATCTAAATACAATGATCATAATATAGGTATATATTTCAGTTCAATATTGGGGAAGTGTTTTCATGCTAAGAAAAATTTTTAAAAAGGTATAGGCATTGATTAGATTATTTTTTGTCATTTATAACAGAATGAAAAGAATCAGATAATGAAATCGAATGTATGGCTCCGACTAGTGTGGATGGACTACCAGCTGATGTGGGATGAGGCAGATTATGGTGGTATAGGCGTGTTGCGACTTCCGCCCGACAAGGTGTGGAAACCCGACATCGTGCTGTTCAACAAGTTAGTAATTGCATCAATTACAACCGCTACTTAGTCCTCAACTTGTACTTAGCCTATTTAACTAATGACAGTTTTCACTTTTCAGTGCAGACGGGAACTATGAGGTCAGATATAAATCCAACGTTTTGATATACCCTAATGGAGAAGTGCTTTGGGTCCCACCGGCGATTTATCAAGTATGGCGACATTTTTAACTGTTATCAATGTTTTAATATTAATAATTAACGTCAATAATAGAATTTGTTACTAATCACTGCACGATTGACATTATTTTTACACTAATTTAAAAAAAATGGCATTTTGAATGAGGAAAAATATATTGTAATTAACATTTCCAATAGGTATAAGGTTATTTTTCTATCCATATTTTCCATTTTTCTATCGAAGGCTATGTTGTTATGCCATTATAGCTCTTGCCCGCAATTTGTCCGCGTCCCTAAGGAACAGAAGATACATTTTTCTGGATGAAAGCTGGGATACCTGTCACATATCCTTTTCTATACCCCTGACGTATATGTAAACGTAATGTAAAATTGAGTAGTTAAAGCGTAAAAAAGTTACAAACTAATAAAGTTGTTGTTGATGTTGATTGTTGTTAATGTGAAGTTGATGTTGTTGATGTGATTATTGTTGAAGTGAAGCTAATTGAACTGTAAGTTTTCTACGCATAATGAAGACATCGAAAATAGCTATAAGCCAATGTTTATTTAATATAACATAGACATAGTACACATACAATTCATTATCATCACCATCTCAGCTGTAGGACGTCCACTGCTGGGACATAGGCCTCCCACATAATTTTCCAAAAATATATGTACCAAATTTGTTTTTCCAAATATATGCATAATTTAATTATTAAAATTAGCACGTGTCCCGGGTTCGCTCGTATGCATTTGTGGGTTTAAGTATACAAAAAATATAACCTATGTCTGCTAGAATAGCATGCCCTATATTTAAAAAAAAATAAGTCATCCAAAGATTTTAGTCGGGCGGCGGTTTTGGTCGGCCCCCAAAGTAACAACTATTATAAGCTTGTGTTATGGATAACCATACAACTAAATGTCTTGGAAACTGTTCAGACCATAGTAGAATTAGAAAAGATCATTTCCAAAGTTAGTCCTGCCGAGAATAGAACCAGAGACCCATGAGTCAGAGTGCTAAGACAAACACTTTACCTAACTACTCGAGCAATTACCCTCCACATATACTTCACACTCTTTCTCCATAATCTGTACTTATAAAATCGTTTGTCCTGACTATTAATGCACAGCCAAAACTACTAAGTCTAGAAAGCTGGAATTTTGAACATAGGTTTATTTTAAAATGTAAGCATTCGTTAAGAAGCCGAGGGCGGGATCGCTATTACCTACTTAAATATGTTTTTTCAGAGTTCATGCACAATTGACGTAACCTACTTCCCCTTCGATCAGCAAACGTGCATTATGAAATTCGGCTCGTGGACCTTCAACGGCGACCAAGTATCGCTTGCACTATACAACAATAAGAACTTTGTCGATCTATCGGATTACTGGAAGTCTGGAACATGGGACATAATCGAAGTGCCCGCCTATTTAAACATCTATGAAGGAAGCCATCCTACGGAAACTGATATTACATTCTACATAATAATTAGAAGAAAAACCTTGTTCTATACCGTCAACTTGATTTTGCCGACAGTCTTGATCTCTTTTCTTTGTGTCCTTGTGTTCTACTTGCCTGCTGAAGCCGGAGAAAAGGTATTTATGAGATTTCATTGTCACAGTTTTTTCTTACTATATCAGACTCACAGTAAACAATGTTTATAATGTGTTAAAATACATATTTAGTGTACCGTGTTGGTATTTTTACTAGGTATTTTTACTATATGAGTTTAGTTTATACAATAAGTACAAATGCTTATAGACTATATATAAGTATAGTATAAGTTATAGTATAACCATTAGGTATAGCGTACCACCCAGCAGACCTAACAGAGTTGCACCCCCATAGCATCTCTTGTGTTTATTAGGCGACTGCAGCCTCTAGTACTAATCTCATGTACTAACACACTACTACCACAGTCTAACCATACTTACGTCATACAGTCAGGCAACGAATGTACTTGCGTAGAGCAACGTTCGGCGAACTCGCTTCAATTTGCAGGCTCGAACATTGAGCGTTGCCCGACTGTATGACGTAAGTATGGTTAGAATGAGCTAGTACTAATCACACCCATCTCGTGGACCAAGAGCTTGCCTGCTGACCATTACATGAAAAAATGGGCTATCCACGTTTGTTTGTTAGTAAGATTATATACTTCACTCAATCGTTGAATTTTTATTTTTAATGATCCCTGGGGAACCAGTACTTTTTGACATAGGTACCCTATGTCCTTTCCGGTGTCCCTGACAATGTTTATGCAAAATTTCATGATGGTCGGTTGAGTAATTAAGGCGTGAAAGCGTAACAAACGCATTTATAATATTAAGTTGGTATAGTTGATAAAAGATAATTTATTGTGAAGTTCGTTCAATGTATGAAAGTTGTGTCTGCATTGGTTTACACTATTTGCTAATTGAAAACTTAGTGTTAATTAAAATTTTGATAATTTCAATTACAAGAAGTGTCATTCAATATAGATATTGCGTTTCAGGTAACACTGGGTATAAGCATTTTGCTGTCACTGGTCGTGTTCTTGCTTTTGGTATCGAAAATCCTTCCTCCGACGTCCCTTGTGTTGCCACTCATAGCCAAATACTTGTTATTCACATTCATTATGAACACGGTCAGTATATTGGTAACGGTGATCATAATCAATTGGAATTTCAGAGGCCCCAGGACACACAGGTAACTAAAAAAATCTACTTATGAATTTGCATAATTATTTTAAAACATAAACCCGACATGTATTTCTGATCCGTCGTTCCAGAATGCCGTTGTGGATTCGCAGTGTATTCCTTCATTACTTACCAGCAGCGCTGATGATGCGTCGACCTCGAAAAACACGTTTGCGTTGGATGATGGAAATGCCTGGAATGGGTGCTCCACCACACGCAGCTGCCCCTCATGATTTACCTAAACATATTAGGTAATTATGCCTAAATAAAGTATTTGCTGTATATGTAGTACCTACCTATAGTATTCCTGTATTTTCTTTTAACATAAAATGTTAAAAGAACATAAAACATTTCTTTTAACATGTAAATGTTTATTTATTTATTTAAATAAATAAGTAAACATTTGTATGTGAGGTTGAGTTAGGCCGTTGTAGAAATCAACATTTATAATTTATATAATCAATTAACATTTATATAACATTTATAATCAACATTTATAACATTTATAATCCATACAATGATTAGAAGTTTCTTTACGAAATTTGCAAGAAATAAGTTTGCAAAGAAAGAAAGAAAAGACCTGTAAAGGGTAATATGTAAGAGGGCTTAATTTACTTGACTTAATTGACTTCTAAATGAAAATTGAAGTGAGCACAGACAATTAACAATATTTTTAATGCTATTTTCTTATAAATTTCTTAATTCAGCGCAATCGGAGCGAAGCAAAGTAAAATGGAAGCGATGGAACTGTCCGATCTGCATCACCCGAACTGCAAGATAAACCGAGCAGCTGGTGGCGGGGAGGTAGGCGCATTGGGAGGACTGGGGGCTCTAGGAGGACTCGGTCTGGGGGGAGAAAGGCGAGAATCTGAGAGTTCCGATTCGTTGCTTTTATCGCCGGAAGCAGCGAAAGCTACGGAAGCAGTGGAATTTATTGCCGAACACTTACGAAACGAGGATCTCTACATACAGGTATGATGCGCGTTCTTATTTTATCTTTTTTTTTAATATGACCTCAATTATGAAATCACAATAATTCTTTAGAAACTCTTATTAAGTACTTAATGTGTACTTTATTGCAATAAGAATTTGCAGTTTCGTTTATTATGTAAATAAAGAATCTATCTACGGGTATAGAAGCCTGTCGGATATTAAGACGCGTTAACTCAGCCTTCACAGGCCTAAAGCCTAAACTTCATAACATTGTATAATATTTCAACGCGCGATATGAATACAAAAAAATGGCTCCAGTAAGTCGTGAGCATTTCATTAAATTATATACTTAGGTACAGGCGCGGATACAGAAATTTTTTAAGGGGGGGGGCGCTAAAAGATATCTTGAGTTAATATATGGATGTACCTACTAACAAATCATGCAAAGCTTCAGAAAACTTTATTGAAACCGTTTTGAAGACAATAATTACAATCAACCAAATAAAAAATACACATAAAATTACAATACAAAGTAACAATTTGCTCTCATTTCTTTATACGACAAATTCCATGCATCTATTTTTCCTGGCAAATTGGTTAATTACATCGTCGACAGGACAATCGATATCAAGGTGAGTGTTCAACAGAGCTAAACCATTAAGTCGATCCTCTTTCATTGTCGACCTCCGCCATGTCTTTGTACGCCGTAATGCATGTTGAAAAACTTCTCTCTACTGAAGCAATAGATGTAAGTAGGTAGACAAGCAAATATTTTGCAAATACTTGCTTCCTATGCAAGTACAATTATTCGACTGACGCGGGAGGCGCAGGCGGCGAGGAACGCTCTCCGCTTGCCGTAACGTGAACCACGCTTGGCGCTGGACCGCCTGCGTCAAGGGGGGGGGGGGGGGGGGGGGGGGCCTGCGCCCCCCATATGTATCCGCGCCTGTAGGTAAGCTACTTATATAATTGCTTAAATTTCTCTATTAATGTGCGTTATACTTGAATAATAACATCCTCTATATTTGAATAAGTAATGTGATGTAAATTTTATTTTTCGACGCATATTACCGGTGGTCGTTAAGGGGCGGCGCACATTAGAGGAGGACACGGCAAAGTATTTAAATTTTTTTCATAGAATTTTGAACCATAATGGCTTTTGATATAATTCAAATTTCATTGTGTTATGCTACTGCAGAACACCGCTTGTCCTAGCATAGTACAATGAAGTTTCAATTATATTGAAAGCATGTACAAAAATCTATGGAAAAATCAATGAGCAAATTGCCGTCCTCCAGTTTGGGCAGGCCCTATGGCTGGGCATACACGAGCAGCTCGAGCATTTAGTCATTGAGTTACAATATTTATTCTGTCGCTGTGTTCATTAATTTTGTGGTTCCAAATAAATTCTTCGGATTTTATTGCGTTAATATAAAGCGCGTCTTCCATTTTACAATCAACCAACGATAAAAAAGGTGACAGACGCGGCGCCAGGCGGTGAGGAAAGGCGAAGGCGGCGGGGATAACTGCGCTAGAGCAATCGACAGCTCGTGTAGCCGTGTATATGTGTGGCAAATGCTTGACAGCACGACGAAATTTTGCCGTGCCGCTGCCGCCCGGAACGTTCGCGACTGCACAAACGGTTTCGTATATTCCCATAAACAGAGATGCACTATGCAGTCGCAGCTTGAAGCAGTTGATCATTATCGCTTCAGGCTGCCCGTATATGCCCGTCCTAAGGCGTACAAAGTTTTACTTCGGGTCTTATTTTTTTCACTAAATTTTCCAAAAATGTTTTTTTTTTTAATATTATTTTTAATTTCATGTACGAATTTTACAATTTTATAATTCATTTTACGATGTACTTATCTAAACGGGAACGGGGGACAAACTACGTGTATGAGTCTTGCTGAAGTACAAAACCAGAATGGCAATTTGATAGTTTTGTTAGAGGCTGAGCTGTAAACACATATTTACTAAGAAAAATAATGAAAAAAGATAACGATACAAATTATTATTAATGTGTAGGTATAAAAATACACACACACACACACACACACATACAGACACATAGACAGACACCCAAATCTCCTTTTCTTTTAATGACTATTTTTAATTCTAAAATTTTATACTTATCTTATTAAATTCTGGCCTTTACAATACAAGCTATGCTTAGTCACCGAAAAACTATTCATATGTGTAAACTATCTTTAAATTTTAAAATAAATAAATAAATAAAAAATAGCCGTCCCGAGGCACCCTATAAATGTGAAACATTTGGAATTTATAATCTATATCTCTATCTATATATATAAAAATGAATCCCTATTTCCCTTGGTCACGCCATCACGCGTGAACGGGTAGACCGATTTTAATTCGGTTTTCACTAATGGAAAGAGGGATAAACGGGGAATGTTGCACCCCGGGCGAAGCCGGGGCGGGTCGCTAGTTAATAATAAAAACAGTAGCATTGGGGGAGAGCATGTCAAGACTGTCAAGCGTCGTGGCTTACCTACAATTAATTTTAGTAGTACTAATCGATATCAGAACTGGTTCCTTATTCTGCCAATATTTTTTCCATGGATTCTAATAAATATTAATTTAATTAGGATAACAATTTTATATTAAATGATTGTAGGCGCACAAACCTTATTTAGGTAAAAGTATTTGTGTGTAAATTTTCGGAGACTTTGTCTTGTATGAAATCCTTTGTAATTTCGCAGACACGCGAGGACTGGAAGTACGTGGCAATGGTGATTGACAGACTACAGCTGTACATATTCTTCATTGTGACCACCGCAGGGACAATTGGCATCCTCATGGACGCCCCACACATTTTTGAATATGTTGATCAAGACCGCATCATCGAAATCTACAGAGGGAAATAATTTTTATCTATCACACTAACTAGTATGTAGTTTCACGGGTAAATAGTTATAGAAGACTTTAGATTTACGTGTTTAGGCTTCCACGAACAAATAGAACTAAAATGGCTACACTTCTTTATAAGCTAAAATGTATCCTCGCACTTAAACAGCTTTTTAGTTCTCTAAAATAATGGAGATTAAGACAGCAAATAATAGGTTAGGTAATGCAACAATTGTTACTAATATTTAGTTAGTAACGTAGATATATATCTCTTTTATAAAGTAAATTAGGAATACTAAAACAGTGTAAGTTAACGTAGCGCCTAGTATATCACTTAAATAAAACGGTAAGTACTAATAAATAAAATTTAAAATGGCTGTGTTCGAGGTTTAGTGTAAAAAAAACTACATTTGTGAGTGTAATAATTTGATGTAAGTAAGTTTGTACTTGTAATATTATTAATACTTCCTTATATAAGTTGAAGTCGCTACCAGCGTCTGTCTGTCTGTATATCCGCTAATGGTATTGAACGAGTAATAAAATTTAAAATTTTATATCACAAGGATTTGCTACCATTTTCCAAACTATACAGGGTGGTAATTTGAGACGGGTCAGTAAGGGCAGCTACCTAAACCATTGTAGCTAGAACAAAGCTCTTAGGAGACTATCCATAATTTTAATAGTTATTCCCATCAGCATTCAAAGATTTTGGAAAAATGGTACAGTCAGCGAAAAAAGGTCAATTTTCACGTTTTGTTTTTATAGCTTCAATCGATTCTGTTACTTATAAGGATCAATTGACCCTATGGGACCACCTGAGGTTAGAGTACCAGAAACGTCAAAAATCTCAAAAAACTACTTCCATACATTTCTTACAAAATGAGATTGAAAAATAAGTTCAAATATTTTTTTAATTGACCTTTTTCTCGCTGAATGTACCATTTTTCCAAAATCTTTGAATGCTGACGGGAATAACTATTAAAATTATGGATAGTCTCCTAAGAGTGTTTTCTTCTAGCTACAATGGTTTACGTAGCTGCCCTTACTGACCCGTCTCAAATTACCACCCTGTATAGATCTACATTCGTTCATATTATCAAAAAAAATTCAATTAGACAAATTTAAAACTTCATAAAATCCCACGTTTTCCTTACCTACATAAGTTTACGAGAAATTAATTAATTTAAAATGTTCTAAAGAGCTAATGTTGGAATGGTAGAACCATACAATATCTTTGTATGAAGAGACCTTTGAACGAATAACTAATTATCGTCTAAAATGCCTAGTTACTGATTATCCAATTGTTTTTTGACTTACTCATTGGGGAAAATATGGTCCAATGTTGCAACTATACCTTTTCATTTATACCTGGCAATTATTTGCAATCTTAGCAATTATGCTGTAACAAATTTTTGTACTCATTTTGAATACTTCAGCCATAACCCCTTTAATACAAGAAATAACATTTTTGAAATACATTGAACTCGGTTACTTAGATCATCCGATAGTTTTTTACTTTACATGTATTTATACTTTACTAAGACTATAATTGTACTATATTATCACAGTCTAACCATACTTACGTCATACAGTCAGGCAACGAATGTAATTGCCAGCAACGTTCAGCGAACTCGCCTCAGTTTGCAGGCTCGAACATTTAGCATTGCCCGACTGTATGACGTATAAGTATGGTTAGACAGTGATATTGTTATGTATGTGCCAGATTCAAAACGCCAAATTGGTAACAAATGTATCTTCCAAAAACTTGTGCAATCTTTACTTCGTTTTACTTAGTTGCCTAGGTACTTATCTCATTTGTTTTTTATGAAGAGGTTGTATGTTAAAAGAAATCATTTTGTATTAAAAAGTGTTATTAAATTTTTCATGAGTTTTTTTTTTAATAAAAATTGTTCTTGGTCGACCTGCAGAAGAAACAGTGCTGAGCAACACACGACCGCGTCGGAACTCGGCATACCAGCGGTATATTGTCGTTTGACTGGGTGCTTCAACATCATATATCGAAACAAGTTCGCTGAGACATTTATCTTGAGATAAGCCGCGACGAAAATTGTGATAAATTATGGCACGGAAATGTTCACGCGTGAGCTCCATTTCTGTTAACGACGTGTCAACTTTAAACCAACATAGTTTTTGTTTTTAATAAAAAAATTTAATTGTTTGAATGTCATTAAGATTCTAAGAGGCCAGTATTCAAATTCTAAAAAAGGTTTTATTGCAACTCAATCCGAAATATTCTATTCCCGATCATTTCAGTGTGCCCCTCGTACTACTTTTTGCAGCCCGTCTGGCGGTAACCACATCCACATAAGACCACCGTAAGAAGCATGCGTGCTGTTGTGTTTCGGTGAATAAATAAAGGATGCCAGAGCACATTTCCCTATCCCCTCCTAATCCTTTATTCTTTATCCTGATCGAGAGCACCCATGGGCGCCGGAAGCAGGATTAAGGTGTTTTTTTTTTGTTTGAATAAACTTAAGACGTCTAGGTTGCTGTCCAAATTTGTTTGTTCATCACCTTGTCAATAAAATCGATTTTATCGACCAGAGACCATCAGTCTCTGTGGTCATATCGACCATATTTAAATATGAAATTAACGTATAAAAGTATAATTGCTTATAAATTATATTTTATTAGTTAGCAAAGTATGCAGGGGCAGATGCAGCCCCCTGAAAATAATCCTGGTGGCGCACATGGACCAGCAGCTATGATCCTATGGATCTGCGTTAATAGGTGCCAGCTACCATCAAGCGGACCGTCAGGCTGCCTGCCGAAATTTAGCTATATAAAAAAACCTAGATATTATGAAAACAAAAAATCATCACCTATCAATTTCAAAATATTTCAGTTTATTCTTCCCACTATAATATTGACTAGTAGGTACGCCACGCATCAGATTCCCTTCAGCACGGGTTGCAGTATCAAACAGTACCTACCCACATACTGTTAAGTTTCCTCAAAAGAGTACCTCAGACAATCATACTCTTTAGCAGAGTTTAGTTTAGGCGGCATTAATTTCTTTCGCTGTTTATTAACGTAGCAGACCTTTTAATATGCAATACTTTGAATATTTCATTAATGTTACTGAATATAACAAGGTATCATTTGTAATAGAGTATTTAAATTTGATGTAAGTATGCAGCGAGTAAGTTTCTTAGTGGAGTTGCATTCTGTAAGTAAATAAAACGTCCAAAATTAAATAAGACCTCTTTTTAACTTCTTCACTTTTTTGTTTTGTTACAACAAAAAAACATGAAGCATTTATTTTGTGGTCCCGGGTTCGATTCCTGGTAGGACCATTGGAAATAAACTTTTCATAGTTGGCTCTAGTCTGGATCTGGGAAATAGTGACACTGCGTTTCGGAGTTATTTGGGAAGCCCGTATGTCGAGAAGCACCCCCTTACAAAAGACCACCGTGAAATAACAGCGTGTGTGCTGTTGTTTCGGTAAGGGATGCCAGAGCTAATTTCTCTATCCCTTCCTAATCCTTTATCCTACCATGGTCGGCAGCGCACTTGCTATGCAGCGTTGCTTGTGTTATAGACAAAGTTAGCCACCTACAATTAGTGGACCGTCAGCCTGTCTGACAACCTTTACATAAAAAAAATATGGGAATACATAAATATTTATAATAACTGTTGCTCAATTTTGCACTAAAAAATCTATACTAATATTATAAAGCTGAAGAGTTTGTTTGTTTGAACGCGCTAATCTCAGGTTCGAATTGAAAAATTCTTTTTGTTTTGAATAGTCCATTTATCGAGGAAAGCTATAGGCTATAATATAACATCACGCTACGATAAATAGTATTTTATATAAGCTGTGTCCAGTACCACGCGCCCAATGCGCACGCCGCCGCCGTATGGGCCGCAGCGAAGCGTGGCCGAGTTCAGCTAGTACAATATACAATAATTCAGTGCTCCTACGCAATGTTACTATAAGACTTGCTCAAAACGAGAAGGTGTAAAAACTGTCTCATTGTGTCAGTCACGAAACCAAACTTTCAAAGGTAGCCTAGATCCGGGTTTCGTCCCCAGGCCGCTGTATAGCTACGAATCAATAAAAACCTAGTGCTTAGTGCTTCAATTGTAAACATTTACACGTTTCCTAGAAAAAAATCGTGATTATTAACGACTAGCTGGTGCTAGCGTCTTCATCCGCTTTAAGAAATAAAAGATACAACGCCTGACATAATAGGTGGGGGGAAAAGTTTTTTCGCGTTTTATATGAAAACTCAAGACATTTTTTTTTTCAAAGTTTATTTACATTTAATTAAAGTATATATGTGCCATTTTATGACTTTTTGCCTTCTTGTAAGTAGTGACATAATCTCGTTGCTGTAGAAATTTTGGGACTTCTGATCAAAAAAACGCGACAAGTAGTTTTCGCAGTCCTCTCTTCACGTTAACCTGACACTGCCTAAAGAATTCTGATGAGACCGCTTCTTGCTTTAATCTCATCAGTTGTTGTCAGTAGGTATCCGAATCGATGGTTCTTCCCGGCGGTAAAAGCTCATAATGAACAATGCCCTTCCAATCCCACCATACACACAGCATCACCTTATTGCGAGTTAACCCGGGTTTTTCGCACCTTTTTCGCACTTTCTTGTGCGATCACCGGTCATTTTGTCATTTTCATCACCAGTTATCAATCTCTTCAAAAACAGTTCGGTTTCATTAGTCTCAATAAAGAATCGCAAATGAGTAAACGATTCATAAGGTTTCTTTCAGTGAGCTAGTGTGGCTCCTAAATATCGAGCTTTTTTGTGTACCCAGCTTTTTTTTCAAATGGGTCAAACCTGTTTTGTGGTCAATTCCCAGTTCTTCAGCTATGTCGTAACTACTGATATACCAATCATGCTCCACTTTTTCAAAAATGGTGTCCATTTTATCCGAAACAGTGCAACCAGAGCGAGGTGCATCTTTGATATCAAAATTCCCGGATTGAAAACGCTTAAACCAACTTTGTGCTATTTTTACTGGCACTGCACTAGGTCCATAAAAGTCACAAATTTTTTTCGCCCCTTGCATTGCATTTTTCCATTTTTGTAACAAAATTTAAAAAGATATCGAAACAACATTTTACTAATTTATTTCTTTTTTTGAAATGTAACCTTTTTATGCCATCAAAACCAGCCAGATACAAATAGTACAGCCAAAGATATTGTTATTACAAGTTTATAGATAATATATGCGAAACGACTTTTACCCCAACCTAACATTATACTTTTGCCAAGCGTTGGGTCTTTATATTATTTAGATAGCTTATGTCAGCGTGTTATATTTAGCTTATGTTAATCTTGAAATTTTATTCTAACAATAGTTAGATCCGATTTAAAAAATTCTTTCAATTTTTATGAGTAGTTCCTACATACAAACAACCAAACATACAACTTTTACCTCTTTTTATAACATTAGTATAGATCTTAAGGATTGTAGGTATTATTTATATTACTATTTTAAATTATTCATAAGGTCGAAAAAAAAACATTTTTTATATAATAAAAGTTTAGTATTCCCTATATTGTATTGCAAAGTTACAGTAATAAATATACTTTGGCAGAAAAAAACTCTAGCTTTTTATCTATAGTAGGTATTTTGCTTTTAAATCTAAGGTTGCCGCCACTTGAAAATCATATTCTCGTGGAAACCGCCCTCAAATTTTGGAAGTTATCTGGTTTCCGGCAACATTACATAAAATATTTAGAAAATCATTAAAGATTTTTATTTAAGTATTGCACTACAGACTTCTTTATTTGGGAGGCTGTTAAAAATACTTGTCAATCCATAGTTAGAATGTATGGAATAAAGCAAAATGTAAGTGAAAATTCATATTTTCCTGCACAATATGCGTCGTCGTAATATTTTTCTCAAAGGCTGACAACCCTACTTATAGAGAAATGTCATTACTAATCTTACAATACACTTTGAAATGCACAGCGAGGTTTATTATATTTTACTACTGCTCGAGGTTTCACTAGCATTGAACTCTAAGAAATCCTTCAGCAATGTCGTGCGTCTTTTTTCAGCAATGTCCATTTGATTTTCTAAATCGCCACGATCAGTTGTTTCGGCTCTCTCCACTTTCCATGACAAATTTTCTATTTCAGCTTCTAATTGAGCCTGGAACATTATACAAATGTTTAATTAAATTACGATTGATGATTAAACAAATTTGTAGGAAATCTGGTCACTAGCTACTGGGTTCAACTAACTGGCTTTGATAAATAGGGAAATGAAGTTTTATTATCAAAATTCAGTATTAAACAAAGAACTATCCTACCCCTTTCAGAACGCACTGTACCAAGCGTGCGTTCACAAAAAAAAAATGTTTTTGGCGTGGAATTTCGATTCATGCAAACGAAACGGTCTCGATCGTTTGTGCGTTGATCTAGTACACAGGAAAAAAGGAGACAGCGGTGCGGTGGGGGGCTAGTGACCAGTCGAAACGTGTTCAAAAATGGAGGTTATGTTCGTGGACGAGACCGGCCGACGTAAGTATTTTATTTATTTGTTTAAAATTGATTAATAAATACTGATTTCGTTTAAATAGTTTCTTTAAATGTTAACCTATAATAATATGATTTTTTTTTTCTCAAATTAAAAGTATTTCACATCACAATGTTTCCACGAATTTTGGACGCACGATCTTGCGCTGTCGTTTGAAATTATTCTAATGAAGCTGAAGATTCATACAACTAATGGATGTTTTTTTATTCATAGGACGGCCTCTAGATGACAATTTAATGCAAGAATTGCTTGGCGATGGGTGCCAGTCAGACCTGGATATATCTGATGAGGAGACAGAACCAGTAGTTCAGCCCCCTCGTCTTCTTGATGAGGATGTACCATTGCGGAATTCTCCTGACGACAATGTTAGTGATAGTGATCCAGAATTCGATATTCCAGTAACTCAAATACGTCCTAGGAACCAGGAAAACATACCACCTGCTGATCGTACTGCTGCTAACAGGAGCACCCGGGTAAGACAAACGAAAAGATCGAGACTTTGGAAGGCCACTGATTTCACAGATAAGGTTCATGATTATCCATTATTCCCGAGTGCCACAGAAGTGAAGACTCCATTACAGTATCTTGAAACATACTTTAATGAGAATTTCTTTGAAAACCTTGCCAACTGCACTAATCTATACTACCTTCGTAAAACCGGATCAGTCTTAAATACGAACAGTCAAGAGATTCGTAAGTTGTTAGGTATACTTCTGTTGATGGGATGCATCCCATATCCACGTATTAATATGTACTGGCGTACCGGTATGAGATTAGAAATAATCGCCAATAAAATGCCTAGAGATCGCTTTTTTCAATTAAGAAATAATATGCATGTTGTAAATTGAGATGAGCCGCCGCCAGAGAATACTAATCCACTTTGGAAAGTACAACCTATGCTCGACGCCGTGAAAAATGCTTGCAGGTCAATAGAAAGGGTTCCTGGCACCTACTCAATAGACGAGCAAATTATTCTCTTCACTGGTAAATGCAAACTACGTATATTGGTTAAAAACAAACCACGACCTCTTAAAAATTATGTCCTCACAACCAGCAATGGTTTAATGCTTGATGTTGAAATATATTACCCTAACAATCCGGCCTTTACCGACAGATCTCTCGGGGAAGGACCTGCAGTTATTTTATGTCTGGCTAAGAATGTTCCCACAAATAGCTGCTTATTTTTTGATAGATATTTTAATACAATTCCACTTTTGGACCGTCTGAACAGCATGCAGTTGCATGGAACGGGAACGATTATGCTTAATCGTGTTCCAGATCATAAAAAGTTTAATCTAAAACAGAATACAGCAATGAGGCGTGATGATATACTACAGTTTACATCCGACGATGTCGCTCTTGTTGTGGATGTATAACAAAGCTGGATGGCCTCTAATTGCACTGGCGGGAATGATACTTCATCTACTTTGAGATGGGACAAGAGACAAAAGACTTACGTCCAAGTTACGGCCAAGTACTGTGTTCAGATAGTATTATAAGAAAAATAATAAATACTTGTTTCAATTATCAAAAACCGGTTTTAATTACCTCGTTTCCATAGTAACGCACGATCTTGCATTAGTACAATAAAACCGGGAACGCACACTCGTGCGGGGGGGTTCTAGGACGCCTAGGTAAGGGGGGGAATTTTTCTATTATTTTTCTGAGAAACTTTACCCCCAAGAGAATTTATATAAATCATTCAAAATCAAAAATTTTTCTCATCGTTCTGAAAGGGCTACTAATATTATAAATACGAAAGTTTGTGAGGATGTATGGATGTTTGTTCCTCAATAATGTAAAAACTTATTAACGAATTTGGATGAAATTTGGCATACAGATAGTTTATTACCTGGATTAACACATAGGATACTTTTATCCTGGAAGAATATTATGTTCCCGAGGGATAGTCTAAAAATATAAAAAATTGGGCTCCAGGTATTAAATTATCCGCGTGCCAAATTGCTTGTGTTATAGGAGATGCTAGCCACCTATCATCAAGTGTGGATCGTCAGCCTGTCTGCCGATCTTAACATAAAAAAGTTTGATTCTGAAAAAATCAGAATCAGAAAAAGAAAACACGATCAAGCAATAAAGAGGAAAATAAAAGTTTACCTGCTGATATTCAAACAACTCCTTCCTTGGTCCGACTTCCATATAGTAAGCATACGGATAAGTGTACTGGAGAGTGTAACGACAACGTTTTAATAATTTCGCAGCGTTCCACAAATATTGCCAGTCTATCCAAGTTCCCTCAACAGCCATTACCTAGGAAGAATAGAAGATGCACATAAAATAAAATTAAAAACAAAAATTTCATTTGACAATTTGACAAGACGACGCGGTGCAGTATATAATTTAGAAATATATAATATTATATTTACTACACAAAAAGGAACACAGTTCAGTGATAAGCGAAAGTGATGGCGGTTTTGATGTGCAGCGCGAAAAAACTCACGTCTTCAAGCATCTCACGTCACATCGCCTTTGGATATGAACTGATGCTATTTAGCATCAGTTCATATCCAAAGGCGATGCACACAAAAAGCCCATGGGTATGTTATGTACACAGAAAATGTTATTTATTTATTTCCAAAAAAGGCCTATTGCTTGGCAAATTTGCCTGTCCCATAGGGCCAACAATGACAATATAGTGCAACTCAGACAAAAACTTTTAACATCACTATATGTGATTCTTATTTAGAAAAATTTGTTATAAAACAAAAAGAGATGAATGCACTTTAGTAGTACTCAAAATGACTAAATTAGCATTATAAAAGAAATGTGGTTATTTCATGGCCTATCTTATGTGCATCATATTTCTTTATGTGCCATGTTAAACATTCTTTATACAAAAATTTCTATAAACAGTCAAGGTATAAAAAATTTCTGCAAAGAAAAGGTCTAAGTACGTTGAATGAAGAATACCAAGATTGTAATAAGGCCTAGGCCAGAGATGGCGCTGCTTAGTTAATACTTAATAAATACTTGTTTTTGAAAAAGATGAGATTAAAACGATGCTCAGTGAAGTTTATGGGGACTCTACAACTTACAACTTCGTTATCAAGCATAAAATACATAACATTCCATGAGTTTAAGGTACGAATTGCTTCCGCATCCACCATATTCGCCAGATTTAGTACCTCGCGATTATTTCCTATTTCCAAATATGAAAAAATGGCTTGGCAGACAAAATTTTGACTCTAACGATGAAGTCATTGCTGCAATGAACAATTATGTTGAAGAGTTGGAGCAATCCTCTTTTTAGGGTTTACAAAAGATAGAAAAACCTTTGAACTAAGTGTGTCAAACTGAAAGATGATTATATCGAAAAATAAAATAAATTTTACACATTTTCTTTTTCTTTTTGTCAAGGCCAATTACTTATCACACGACCCTCGTATTAAACTATTTTGAATGTGATAACCCACGCAGATAATAGAATGAAAATGACATCGCATCTATTCACCTTTCGCTCAGACACTATTGCTGTCTATATTCGCACTTGCACATACAGATCACAAAAATGTTTATACTTATTATTTAGTTTTAATAATAATATATTAAAACAAGTTTCAATGTGTTACATAAAGATTCCAAAATGGCTGAATCTATACTATCAGCTGAATAATATCAATTGTCTATAGGAAGATTTTGGTGCACTCAATGACAAATTGCCTCTTTCTCATTGCTGCTCAAGGTCACAATCAAATTCGATATTGAACACCTAAGACAAATTAGTGACAGCATTTTCTTGAGGCTTAAGCAAAAAAAAACTATTCAATTAAACAAATAATTAATGTTTTACTCAATAATTAATGTATCAATAATTAATGTAATAATGAAATAATTAATGTAAAGATTAATTACATTTAATCTTTTTAACATAACAAAACATCTTGATACTCGCAGTAAGTTTATAGGTACAAAGAATTTTGTTAAAATAAGTGCAACGAAAAGGGGAAAGTTGAGTGAAGGAAGAAGTTGTGGCTGAAGAACATCAGGGATTGGACCGCGCTAACGCGGTAGACCTGTTCCGACGAACAAAAGACAAGGAGGACTGTGCCAAGCTGAACGCCAACCTTCACTATTTGGAGAGATGTGCAAACGTGAATATAGAAAGGAGAGTTCATTTTTTCACATGCAATTTTCTAAAACTACCTTTTGATTGATACGTCTCTTGAGATTAGCTAGGGTTTGTTCCTCCAATTTTAGAGATCGAGCGTGATTTTCCCATCTTTCATAATAATGCAAATATTTCTTCAAAGCTTCCCGAGCCTGAGCGTGTTGACTGTCGTTTGCCAAATTCGGATCTTCCTTGTAACGGCTACACTCATAGTATTCAGAACCATGAGTTTTCCAGTCACCCAAACACACCCAACAAAAATCATGTCTACAAGCACCACATTGCATATGATTACAACCACCATTTTTCTCTATACAAATCTGGCACTTGGGGCAATCCTAAAAAAGTTTAAACATTTATTAATAAAACATGTTTTAAAAAGTTTCAAAAATCTAAAAATAAATTCTGAAATCAGAGTACAAAACTGCTTAAATTTCTTTTATATGAAAACTATTAAATGTACCATTTAACCAAAATTACATTGACTATGAAAATTGATAATGATTGTCTCTACATTTTGTCCTGGGCTTCCAACTTTTTATACATCTTAGTTAAAATACTATAGCAATTTAAATGAATTATGCAATTGACATGGTAAGTTACCACTTTAAAAATATAAATAGTGAGTGTGATATTTTGCAGAAAAATTTCTATGAAATGGAAGAGGGGTACAAGATATTAGTTGTTAATGTTATTATAATATTTTAAAGACTTCTCTGTGCTCTCAAAAGGGTAAGGTAGGTAATTTATCCTAACATCATGAAAACATTCATTTGGTTTACCTTAGTGTGAGCACTGATGTAATTAGCAGTTTCAGAATCATCGGCACATTTGGTTAGCCACAGTCTTATAGTTGTGCAATCCGTGGGCGCATGATGAGGCGCCCCACAGGAGAAACATGTGAGCAATTCACAACCCCGACATTCAACACGACGAGCCCCTTCTTGAGACCATGCGCGGAATATCCACTGACACAAGAGAATAAAATTGCAATTTTTTCTTTGGGAAGTTGCTCCGCTACCTTTCAGATAGGGGACATGTTAAATCATGCTAATATATTAACAACTTTAGGTGATGCACAGTAACGATGTATGCATAGTATGCAAAGATATATTACAACAGTAACGAGACTAAATGTAAATGAGAAGAAAAAATGTAAATGCTCTAAATTAATCCCTCAGAAAAAGAGAAAGAATTCTATATAGATAGATAGATAGAATATTTATTTGCACAAACATGAAATACATATTAAAGAGAAAGAAAATAATAATACAACTTAACAAAAAAAGACATAAAAACAATTTAGAATTAGAAAATTTAGAATTTCTATTATCCATTACTAAATTTATGATTTATCTTTGAATATAAGTAATTTTTATATTAAAACTTAAAAATTACAGAAAATCAATATGACAGTGGGGAGATAGGTCAATCTTTTTCAGAGAGAGTGGGCCAGTCTTATCAATCATATTGCTTGCTAATTCTATTTGTAGTGTCCAGCAGCTGTATAGCAAGAACATAGGCATTCAACTTGTTGTTTTCTGTATTTTTCAATTTAATCTGAAAGGATTCAGGTATTGCTGGATTTCACCGTTCTTGGAATAATGGAAACCCATGGAGCATCAATTATGGTATGTAAAATACAGTTTCAAGCTCACTGAAGACTGAGGAGGTTGCTTTCGCCGCTCCCCATATCTGTAGGTTGTATGTCCATATAGATTTCAATATAGCCATGTATCGTAGAAGTTTGTTGTCCACCGATAGTATTTATTGAGTTACATACCATGGGCCAAAGCATACTTGTAAATTACGCCATCATCTGATCTTTTTTACTTTTGATGTGTACTTTCTTTCCGAGTAAGTCAAGATGGAATCCCAAGTACTTCACGTTGTTGCAGTGAGGCAAGACTTAACTACCCAGATGCACTGGGGGACAGTTATCTTTTCTGATCTAAAAGTATGTGATTTTTCTGAGCTAGCACGTCCATATAATGCTATAAGTTTTTGTACCTAAAATATCTGGCCAGATGGTATATTTAGTTAGTTTGTGCACTTAAGCAAGAGAATTATCAATGTAATTATAACTTACAGACTAATTTATCTGAGAATAAAGGATTTATTCTCTCCAAAATTCCTCAGTACCTTAAAACAAAAGTTTTTGACCAATGTGTGTTGCCAGTGATGATATATGACGCTGAAAAGTGGTCTTTAAGCCTCTGGGCCTCGTAAGAAAGCAAAACGTCGCTCAACGAGCTATGGAGAGGGCTATGTTCATTCATCTGAAGAGATCCTTAGATGAACGAAAGTTACCAACATAACCCAGCGGATTAGAAAGTTGAAGTGGACATATAATAACAGAACATTAAGTATGGAGAACCGACGGTCACTGGAAATGGAAGTTACTCAAGTGGAAGCCGCGGACCCGCAAGCACAGCGTAGAACGTCCACAAGGTACCTGACAAGGGCTGCGGGTTGACGATGGATCCAAGCTGCTTCTGACCAATCTTTATGGTCAGAAGGGTCTCCCCAGTCAGCTCTCATTTTGTTGAGATCAGTCGTCAATTGTGTATATGAAACATTAATGTGTCATACATATAATCACTTAAAACACACAGCTGTGTCCACTACACAGAACACCCCATTTTTTATTCCTTTCAATACATGATAACTACCCTAGTCAATTTAACCATTAATAAAATTCAACTAAGTAGCTGTGCATTACCTAGCTGTACTGTTGAGCAATCTAATTGGCATTTAGAAATGTGGTTGAGTGCCCGCTAGGCATGCAAATAATCAACAATCTACAAGAATTACAATATTAAAACTATTTACCTGACAGTTAGGACCAGGACAGAAACGAAGCTGGGGATGAGATTTCACATGATCCTTAAACATAAACTGTTGATAGCGTTCCCTTAGCGTTGGTTTAGTTACATGTGACAACACAAAATCCTCAGGAGCTCTTATTTCACATTCTTGAGCCATACATTGTATAGTATTTGAGACACCTATGAAAAATATCATTTATTATTTTCTATTTGTATACAAAAACCTAATACTGCAATCACCTTCATATATTATAGTATATAAAGTTATAAGTACTTATGGTTAAGGTTAAGGTTAGACCACATATAGAAAGGTCTAGGGTTCATTCCAGGCAAGATCAACTATGGAAATGAAAATTTCAAAGTTTGCCTTGGGCTAGATGTACCTACTGGGTTTCGTCTTCAGTTTGTTATATGGTGTATGTAACACCAACCTATTACAGTCATAAGGGGCACATTTTTAAATAAAATTTAATATAATATATAAGTGAGTAGTTCTGATGGGAGAATTATTTACTTTGAAATTTTTTATCCTACAACAAATCTTCAAAAACTAAATTGCACTGTGACAAGTTTACACACATTTTATTTCCTGTGAAGAATAACACTATATGATGAGTTTACAATAACCTCATTGAAAGCTATAATAAAATAAATAATGTATAGTTAATTTTAAAATACCTTGCATAATTTGTACTTCAAAATGCATAGCCCAACAATCATTACAAAAGTAATGACCACATGCCAGAGCACTGTATTTTTGTAGCTGCGGAGTATTAGCACAAACAGCGCATACTGTCCTACTGCTACTTGCTTGCAAAGATGGTATTCGTGGTTTCACATGACTAAATATCAAAACTTCATTAGCATTCTCCTTATACTTGTTAAGTATTTCTTGAGCATTCCATCCATATGCATGTAACATCACCTTTAACACAAAAGTAGGTATTTCAATCCATTTCTACTTAACATACTTATTTAGATACTATAAAGACAGAGAATAAATCAATCAAGACTTTGGAGCCTTAACTTTTTGCATTTAATTGAAATACTCTTCTGAACTTAAGATCTAGACACCTCTTTATTAGTTGCCAGTTGCTGAAGCCACGTGCTCAATGTTACAATGTCTACAAAAGGCTTTAGATGCTTATTAAATATCCTTCTCAAATATACATGTTCAGACATTAAGACAGAAAAAAATAATTTAAAACAACAGCTTTATCAACTCATTACGTTATAGTTAAGTTAATCTTGTAGTCTTTATAATCTACTTATAATATTTAATTTATTTAGACTATTAGAATTATTTAGACATCTTCTTGCTCAAGACTACATTTTTTTTACATACATACATCTGCCATAAATAGCACTAAAAAAAAAACAAACCTTAGCTAGTGAAGGTGTAACCTGAAGGCTGTTACTTAACAATTCAATGGATTCATTAAGCAACTTTTCTACTTCTTCTACCTTTAGACATGAATATAAGAAATATTCAGGGTCATCTCTACTGCGATCTATAGTTTCCATATCGCAATCATCTTGTCCTCCATAATAGTCATAGTCATCACCTTCGTTGTCGGAATATTCCATATCAGATTCAACAGACATATTGGCCAATCAAATAAATTATAGGCATCAGGAAAAAACACAACAGCGTCGATTCGTTTATCGCCTTTTTAGAAACATTGATTTGTAAGAGTCGAGTCCCCGTGTTGAAAGTAAAAATAAAGACTAAAGGACCCCCAACTTGGAAGTACTACCTACTATACCACGCGAAGCACAAAGTACTCACGAAATCCAAAACAACAAACAATTATCTAAATAAATTGATGGAACTAAAAAAAATAAATGCAAATTTTGATTTAAGATTGAGACATAGCTTACAAAATGTATTTTTTAATTTTAATTTAAGGTAAGCAAAGCAGCCCATCCATAGACATAGACACAGAACCTCTCGCTAGAGAGTATATATGTTCTGTGCACAGAACACTATATATATTGTATAATTGTAGTCTTTGCTATATATCCTTGCTATATACCTATAAAACTGCCACAAAGTAATACATTTCTTGATAAGTATGTGTGTACTTGACATATTATATGGTACTTGATAACTATAAAACAACATAATCTCAAAAAGCAGACATAAATAGTACATTTTTAATGATCAAAAAGCTGAGTCAAAAAGGAAAACAAATATGGCGTCGCCAAGTTCATGGACCTGTTTTAGAGAAGGGATTTATTCAATAGGCATACCCATAGGAGTTGACTCAGTGAGTAGATCATTTAGAACTCCTTTGTATGATTAATGATAAAATATGAATTTCTTGTTTTTGACTTGTTAATCTTAATATTTAAAGAGTAAAATAATATGTTTAGTTATGGTGACAACCACCGCGTCATCGATCGCACAATCCTCTATTTATGAAAACGAAAAGACCTCTGCACTTGCATACTCAGTCCGTGGCATTGCGGGACTATTATTTTTTCAAGCGAAAAAACCACCGCCGGCTGCTTGCAATCCACGGCGCAATGCAATTTTTTATTTTAAATAGACAGCCAAACGAATTAAAAATATGCTGAAAGATACATTACTCACCTCTATTAATATAGATTTTTCCAATAGAATCCAATTTACAAGCAAAAACTTATGGATTATTAAGAAGAATTATAAATAAAATACGAATTGTTAGGAATAATTTTAATTAAACTAATTAATAAATGCCCATTTAATTAGAAATAATCCGAATAATTCATTCATAGAGTATATTCGTCCGTGGTTATGAATTATGATAAACTAAAACTTTAAAATTTTTGTAAAATTATGGATCTGATAATTTATGTACCAATCAATACTCATTTGTGTACATGTCCCGTCTCTAAAACCAAAGACAAAATCTTCAACAACTCATTGAGACGTCCAGTCCAGTGGTATTGTATTGTAGGCATGGAAGTAATAAGTACTATTGTAGGTTAGTTAAGTGATAAAGTGACGTTTTAATCGAGTTTTATGCATTTTCTTCTGAAATTATGCAATAACAATGAATAAAAATCATAAAGAATGTAAATGATTGCGTATATAATGTGAATGTATGATTAAGGTTAAAACTTGAAAGTTACATGTTGTCAGTTGTTTGTTTACCTTTTTGATAATTCTTTAAAAAATGGATTATGTGTGTATGTGTCTTAAAGTACAAACTAGAGTCTGCGCCCATGGAAGTAATAAGTACTACATACAACAGGAATAAGCTCTATCTGTGCATCTTGCAACTAAAATAAAGAAAATAAAACCTTATGCTAAGGTCGTAAGAGTCTTGTTGCGCGCAAAATAAAAATGAAGCCGAGTGAGAGGGCAACCACTGAACGCTGTGTCCCGTTCTATAGAGTTGCTAGAGTTAAGTTGGTAGAAATGGTAGAAAAATATGCGATTGATGTAATGTAATGAAGTAAAAACATTTACTTCTAAAATGTTTCTAAATATAAATAATAATTTATTACCGACATGTTAAAGCAATATTATTTGTTGCTACGTGTAAAGCCTTATTAACGCAAAAAATTTGCGATCGGCGTATAGGTTTTCTTTTATTTGTATGAAATACAGACACCTGACCTGACAACCCCACATGAAATCGCCGACTCTGACGTCAATGGCGGAATGTTTTTTGATTTCGTGATATTTTTGAAGAATTTTAATTAAAATGGGGAGAATTTGTGCCGTGGAGGCTTGCGGAAGCGAGTATTATCCTGATTGTGGTTTATCTTTTCACAGGTAATAGTTTTAAAGATACAGTAGAATCCCGATTATCCGAACATCAATTATCCGGACATCCGATTATCCGGACTCGTTCACCTCGGCTCTAACTGTTAATTTAAAATTTTTGACGGTGCAACGAGACATGTTACGACAAGTTTATTCCCGCGTCCGACCGTGTACTCCCGTTCTCATTTAAAGGCGCTTTCGGGCGAACCCACGATTTAGGGGCGATTATCGTCTAGGGAGCGTTGTCGCATCGTGTGTAGCGAAATCGGTGCCGATTCAATCATCTCTTCAAGGTGTTCCTCAACACATTCTATATCCATTCTTAAAAAATTTTCAGCTGCTTCCAAATGTCTCTCTCCCTCCTAAGGTGTTTCCATCTAGCTACAATATGGACTTCTTCAAACTAGCAGTAAACAAATTCCTGCAAGTTTGGCAGCGCACATGCACCTCCCCTGGTGTTGCTTGTGTCCTTAGGCGACGGTAGCCACCTACCACCAAGAGGACCGTCAGCCTGTCTGCCACCTTTAATAATAATATTAAAAAAAGTTTCATGGCGTTTCATCAACCAGTTTTTCCTTTTTCGTCTTTGACTTGGTTGCACTGTAGAAAGTGACAGAGTGATTCCTATTCTCTGATGTTTTGAGAGTGTCGGCGGCATCTTGATAGACGAGCGCTTTGTTGCACGGTCGGTTTCACACTTAGTGGCAGGGACGTGTGTAGAGTAGCGGCCGATTTCATCCCCATACCACTCTCCCGATATTACCACCGATTTTAGGGCCGTGTGTAGGCGCTTATAGTGTTCGTTATTGTTTCATTTTCTTAGATAGCGTTTAACTGAAAGGTTGTCTTTTATTTTTGTCTACATTTTGTATTGGAAATTTAAAATGTCCAAGCGAAAGAGAGTAGTGTTGTCTCTTAATGTATTTATTAAAATTTAAATAATTGATTTGCTTTGAAATCGATTATACGGATTTTCGATTATACGGAATACCCCTGATTTTATTTGATCCGGATAATCGGGATTCTACTGTAAATTGTTAGTGAAGAATTAGGGTGACCATGCATGACTATCCAATCCTATACTCCGTGCGCTGTAGCATGGTGCGGGTGACAGTTACGACTAGTTTCGTTTCACTCTTGAAAGTTGCCGCGATTTACAATAATGATTTAGTAATTCACCTGCACCACATTCGTAATATATTAAATCACATTAAAAAATGTAATAATAAATTAGTAGTAGTAGTGTAGTAGTTCTAGTCTACAAATACAATCAAATTGAAAGAAAAATTAAGCAGTGTTATGCGTATAACGTAACGCCAAAGGTATATTTAGTGATGGGATGTACTGCTACGATGGATAGTCGATTTTTTTAAAATAAAAAACGTATATTGTGCGAAGTTTCATTTTTTATTGTTAAAAAGTCTATAATTATATAAATAAAACAACAGAACATACATAGGATATATATACTCTTCCTACTCCTACTCGCTGGACGGGACAAGGAAAGGGATAGGAAGATTGAAGCGGCCGCGTCCAGAAACTATACAGAGATCCGCTTAGATGGAATCTTTATTTATTTACCTTTTAACCGGCATTCATAGAAACGTACATATTATTCGTCTAAACTCATCAGAGTCAGGAACATCTGAATTGTCACTTAATTCATCATCTAAATCTGTGACGGATATTATTAACGATGACTCCATTATGTTATCAATACTGATGTCACGATCCCAATCAGACATAATGTCCCTTTTTGTTTTATTCACGACCTTAGACCAGTCTTCAGGTTCTTATTTGCCGTAAATGGCGGCGAAGTATTATTTCTTGCGGCGTGACCTTTGATTTGGGGCCCAATAGCGTTATACTGGCAATGGTAGGGTGGTAGTCGAAGGACCTGGTGGCCTTTTTCTTTTGCCATCTCGTCCAGGGCATAGGTAGGAGTTGGTGGCTTATAACGCCGGACTAAGGCAATAAGCTCCGTTTTTAACATTTTTATATCTGCTGTAACTCCATTTTCACTCAGCCACTTAACCAACTCGCTTTTGCGGTTGGATTGTGTTGGGGGTTTATTAACTTGTACCGAATGGTAGGGCGCGTTGTCCATTATTATCGTCATAGGCTCTTTTAAATTATTTAATAGACCTATGAACCAAATTTTAAATTTTTCGTAGTTCATCTCCTCGTGATACTGCGTAGTTTTTTTTGACTTAAAAGCCAGCAAACAATTAGGGACGAATCCACTTGCTGTACCTGCGTGACAAATAATAAGGCGTTCGCCTTTGCCCTCCGGCACCTTGGTACACGAGTGTGCCGTATCGTCGGTCCAACTTTTACCCACTATGTGGTTGGCGTTTAGCCACGTTTCATCTAAAAAGACAACTTTGCTCCAATTACCTATGTTTTTTGTCTTCCTTAAAAATGTACATCTTGCTAGGGCAATATCAGTTCTTTCCATAATAATCCTCCTTTTGTTAACTTTTTTGAAAACAAAGCCAATATCTTTTATAACTTGCCGCAACGAAGTAATACCTCCTTTGAACAAGTCAGCTTCTTTCAGTGATTTTAAAAGTTTGAGCAATGTGGGTAGCTCCATTCTTCTATAATAATCATAAATTTGATTTCTAATAGCATCCTTATCAAAATCATCCAAATCTGTGATTGGCTTCACCTTGGTCCGCTTTTTGTTAGGTGTTGATAATTTATTTTCGGACGAACCTTCTTGGCCAATTTTCTCACGTGTTATACGCGAAACAGTATTGCGACCAATATCAAGAGCTTCGGCTACTCGTTCTACAACTCGATTCATTGGTAACAACGGTCCATTATTTTGTTGTTCTCTTTCAAAGTAATCTCGGAGGCGAACAACAAGTTCCCTGGCCTGACTAGCCAAAACAGTTTTTTTCGTATGCTTAGGCATGGTAATAACCACAAATAGAACAACAAACTTTAACAAAAAAAAAACAACAAACTCAACAAACTATAACAAATAATAATTTAACGAAAATGAAAACAAACAATGAAATGGAAATACGTGTCACATACAAGGCGCTAGCACTCGTACTGACATCATCGCACGGGTATACAAAATGGTCGCCACGCCGATGCGCCATAGAGCATAAATGTTGTAGTGAAAAAAATATCAAATACAAAATAAATTTGAATTATTTAATTAATTCAACAATTTACATTCAATAATTTTCTTTTTAAAATATTTTCATAACAATAATAAAGAGAACGAGATTTATGCTACGAGTATCGATAGCGATAAAAATTAATCGCAGAACGTTACATCCCTAGTCACGCGGTACTGACAGATGTCAACGTCATACCCACAAACTAAATAGTAGATACTAACGTGTCATACCGACAACTGTCACCCGCACCATGCTACAGCGCACGGAGTATAGTTCAAGAACAAATAACTTAAATACCTATGCATTTTTTATTCCTTTCTCTATTAACATAACGGGTTCAATTTCAGATTTCCTAAAGATCCTAATGTTAAGGAAATCACAATGCTGACGTCAAATCACAAATCATTTTTTATAATTATTGTCCTTAAATCATATTTCAAAATAGTCACCATCGTCAGAGAGGGATAACATGTACAGTTACTGAGATCTCTTTCGGCTTCAATTTTGTGACAACAGCTCGTTCTGTATGTAGTACTTACCAAGTACTTACTACTTCCATGGGGCGTAACAGTGTTGCCGTTTTGGTGACTTTGTCACTAGATCTAGTGAGTTTTTCATGCTTTCAGTGACATTTTTTTGAGATTTAGTGACAAAAAAATATCTAGTGACTTTTAGTGACTTTTCCCAATAATCTCAGTTATCTATTATTTCTTAGCCTTCGCTTAATTAATTTATTCTTAAGTAACTGACTAGAAAACATTAAAATATATGTATTATTAACATATTGTTACTGGCAACACGAGCTTAACAAAGCGGGACTTCCCAATTATTTTTTGATATAATTGCGTTCGTGGCATCTCACTCTAACTTGAGAAATATTTTACGCTATCTTATTTCACCTTTCTATTCTAACCACAGTTCAGAAACAATCATTAGTTTCCATAGAGTAACTTTTTATATATTGGAGTTTCTTTCGCACGGTCGTTGTGACGAGCTAGTTTTATTTTTTATTTTCAAATTCAAATCTAGCTCTTTTGCGTAATGGATCTACGGTCTTAGTTGTCGCACGAAGATGAAGGGACAATTGATGACGACATTATTCAATCGATTGAATTTTGAACTATTTTTTTTTTCAATTATTTTGTTACTTAGTATTTGTTTACGTACTTGAGATTGATTTTCATATTTCGATTAATTAAAATCTTATTTTAAAAGTGTGTATCAGCGAACTAGAAGGTTATATTATTTCGATGTTCTGAATAAGTTTAGTGACTTTTAGTGACTTCTTGAAGTAAAATTTTCTCATAATCTGGTGACTTTTTAATTAGGTTTTAGTGACTTTATTTTTTCCTTAGCGGCAACACTGGGGCGTAATGAGTTGAGGCACAGAAGCACACAACACTATTACTCGATTGTCGAATTATAGGCTGTTGCTTAAACTACTTTTTACTTTGAATTGAAATGGACTGGACAAATGATTCGATTATTGAATTTATTGAGTTGCTTGAGGGGGAACCATCTATATGGAACACCAAAAGTAAAATTTATAAAAATAAAAACATGATCTATGTCTGGCAGGTGCACAAACATGTGCTCAAACATGTAAGCAAAGTCTTTCAAAGTCTTTGTACAAATATTTGATTATGTCTGGCGCCGCAGTACATGTACAGTACAGGTCTGGTAGTCTCAGTCTCATGGTCTCAGGCTAAAGAAGAAAACTAATGGGCACAAGTGCGGAATAAATAGGCACCTACGTCGAAAACAATTTATCGCTGGGCACCGAAGAAAATAAAGAAGAATAGTGTTTAAAAAGTGACGGAATATTTAACAATTATTACTTACTTGTAAAATTAGAAACGAAAAATACCTAAATACGACAATGTTACCATAAGCATAAAGCATAGCTCACTCAGTTCAATAGTTTTAAAACCCCTCTGAAATCTGTGTCCTCTGATGACCCTTGCTTGCTGTCAATATATTTGTCATTTAACAAAGGTCACCTTGGAAGTTCTCCCTTGACAGATCAAATTCAAATTCTAAACTTTGAAAATTTATTTCGGTGCGTAGATAAACATAAAGTGTTATCGGTAATCGCTCGTTATACACATTAAAACATCGTCTATCACGTGTACTGACATTTTAATGTGATACTTTGTGTTATCAGTGATAATTTTTATTTAATAACTTATAGGTTTAGGGTTTCCTTTTAACCCTTTACGATGGATGCGACTACTCAGAAGTTCATCGAGCGGGGATCCCATAAGGGAAAAGGCCTTGCTGTCTTTACTAGCGGTGGTGATTCTCAAGGAATGAACGCTGCTGTAAGATCTGTTGTGCGAATGGGGATATATTTAGGGTGCAAGGTCTACTTCATTCGTGAAGGTTACCAGGGAATGGTTGATGGAGGTGATAACATTGAAGAAGCGAACTGGTCCTCTGTAAGTTCTATAATTCATAAAGGGGGCACCATTATTGGATCGGCAAGATGCATGGATTTTGTGTATGTTATCTCCTTATTATTTTATTTTCAAGATTGAAATATACCGAAATATAATTTTGATTTTAATATTATTTATAGTCAAAGAGAGGGTCGCTTGAAAGCTGCGTACAACTTGGTGACTCGAGGTATTACCAATTTAGTGGTAATAGGTGGTGATGGATCTCTGACTGGCGCAAATCTGTTCCGTCAAGAATGGTCAAGCTTATTGGATGAGTTATTGGAAAATAATAAGATTACCAAAGATCAAAGGGAGAAATATAAACACTTACACATTGCTGGAATGGTATAGTATTCTACTATATAAAGAGAATATTTGGACAAGATAATACTATAATAAGATTTAATGTATCCTGGACTGATAATGGCTATAGTTTAGGGTTGCCAACCACAATTTCAAAAAAAACTAGGATTTGCATGTGGAAAAACCAGGATAAGCCGTTTTAAAAACAGGATGCAGTAATAGAGTAATAGAGCAATATTTCAATTAATATATAGAAAAAATAGGTTCAGTTAAATAAAATTCAAGTAATGATAATAATAATCATATTTATTATTAAAAAAAATTTGAATAAATTTATATGAAACAATTATTAAAATATAAAACAATTAACAAATTTAGTATGTAACAAATTCTTTAACCTATATAATCAATTGTAATACTAATATATAATCTTATTTATTACAAGCTGACCCAGCAGACATTGTCTTGCCAGCCTGCCAGAACCTGAAAGTAATTCCTTAACCCGATTGTGGTGCTACCTATCGGGTCCAATTTTATTTTCAAACTGTTTGTTAAAGTGACGCCTCACTTCACGTCAATGAAGGACGGTTAAATTATTTGAATATACACTGGCTCATACTGGCTTCATACAAAATTACTAAAATCGAGATTAAAAAATGGGGGGTGGGTGTAGGAGGATGAAAAATACTTTACGATCGCTCAAAGTTTCTTTTCAAAATACTAAATAACTACTTTTTTTCAGGTTGGCTCTATTGACAACGATTTTTGTGGTACTGACATGACAATCGGAACCGATTCTGCTTTACATCGTATCATTGAAGCCATAGATGCCATCGTTAGTACTGCATATTCACATCAAAGAACATTCATTATGGAGGTCATGGGTAGGCACTGCGGGTAAATTTTGTTTTTCAATTCTACATTGTAAGAAATATGTTTTAATTTAATTATAATAAATAACGAATAAAATATTAATTAAATGAGTGGATTCTAGCCAATTCGTAATGGAAATTTTATACTATTCATTTAGATATCTTGCTCTGGTCACGGCTTTGGCGTCCGAAGCAGATTTTGTCTTTGTACCTGAGTCGCCGCCATCGGTTGATTGGAGAAATAAACTTTGTGATAAGTTAGAACAGGCAAGCGTTACTTGTACCATACCTTGCCCCATATCATATATCAAAACCTTTCACTGTGTTTTATTTATCATACTTTCCAGTAAATTGAGTGTTCCTTTAGTTTTCTTGCAGTTTACACAGCCCTCTGTACGGACGCTACATATAGCTTTATTTGCGAAGACCCAGCGCCTCTCAATTGGGAAAAAAAGTTGTGTACAAAGATTGCCCAGGCAAGGAATTTATATTCTAGCAATGAATGGGAGCAGGATCACTTACAAACCTTACAATATCTTCATTTTCATCCTTTGAATTGGCAGAGTCCATTGGATTTTCTTTTCGGAATTGTGGTGTAAATTTATTTTGTCACGCTAAACCTATCATTGTTGCTTGGGTAATAATGTGGGTTTTGATAGCAAGTTTGCATGACCCAATGTGGGAGTACTGCTTGTTGCAGTTATCTGGCATTGGTGGCCGCTCTGGCGAGTGAGGCAGACCAAGTTTTCATTCCCGAAGACCCTGTTCCCAATAATTGGGTTGAAAAACTTTGCAAACGATTGCAACAGGTACGCAGGCTTAATTGAGTGGCACTGTACGTTGTTAACACACAATCTTTAAATTTTTTGTTAACCAAATTTAATTTTGACTTTTGCAAAAGCATACTGACTAATCATAAATGATGCTCATTAGTAACAATTAGATACGCTTTGTAAGTATAAATATTTCGTCAACTGCTATTTAAATTTGATGATATTATCTCTAATATTCTTGCAATTGGTCAATCAATGATTACAGCAATCAAAACCAATTGACCGAGTTGTCAAGTCTTCATAAGTGTAAATTTGCATAAACTATGCTTATGCTTTGATTGTGTGTTATACTTTTTCACTTCAAACTGTTTATGTTAATTTCTATAATGTTCCTACATTCATTTCTTTCGGGTTTCAATTTCCAACTAAAAAACTAAGTGTCTGTTCACAATCGTCCTTACGTGCATGTTCTTTAATTCTGAATATCTACATGATATAATATGTAATTATAGTTTTTATTGGAAAAATTTTCTTTATTATCCTTAACATAAAATTAATAATTGCACTGCATGGAATTTTATAGACTACTTTTTGGATTCTGTTCTTAAATAAATATTTTTCAAAATACAATTGTTTACATTTATATTAACAGGAGAGGAAATCCGGTCAGCGCTTGAACATAATAATAGTCGCCGAAGGCGCAATCGATCGCGAAGGCAAACCGATCACAGCCGAACTTGTGAAGAAGGTTGTGGTGGACAATTTACAACAGGACACTCGCATCACCGTGCTTGGTCATGTGCAGCGTGGTGGGTCACCGTCTGCTTTCGACAGAATCCTGGTATAACAATATACTTAGTTCTTTTTTTGCTTATTGGAAGGTTGTAAGTGGTTTAGTAAGTCTTCATATGGTTTTTGAAAATAGACGCGTAAATTATGCATTGTCGTCATCCCTTTAATGTTATTAAAAACTCACAAAACTTTATCTTTTTAGTTAATTGCTGCTTATCAATATATAAATGGTTTTTCTTGAAATACTTAAAAAAAATTATAGCATTAAAAGCAAGGCTATAATTTATTGTATGAAATTGTGAAGCTATAAATTGTAGTCAAAATTGAAAAAAAAAAAGTGGGTAACTAGTGTTGATTGTTATCAAGCAATTACAACTTCATTCGGCTTTTTATCAAGAAATATGTGTGGATTTACTAATTCGATGCAATAGTTTTAGTGAAAATCCACAAAGATGGCGTTTTTGCAATTGTGTTTAAAATAAGTTTTATAGATATATTTTCGATAATATTTCGGTTTCAACTTTTTCACACTATCTTAACAACACGGACTAAATCGCGTAGTATTATGGATACTGTTTTATTATAATTCCTGCACATGCAATTTTCAGGTAGGTACCAAACTGATATTACCATCGCGTACTTCCCCTTTCTTCTATCAGGTCGGCAGAGCACTCACACAGCCATTGCTTGTATCCTACGCAACGATAGTTACTAACCATCAAATGACCCATCAGCCATCATATATCATAAAAAAATCTTTTCAATAATAATAACAGGGTTGTCGCATGGGCGCTGAAGCGGTGATGGCGTTAATGGAGGCAACGCCAGAAACTGAGCCTTGTGTGGTAACTCTTGACGGCAACCAAGCGGTCCGTTTGCCGCTTATGGAGTGCGTACGCTGTACTAAGGCTGTTGCTCAGGTGAAATCAATTTTACTTTAATTCTCTTAACGTAGCTTACAGCTTTACAGTGCACATTTATTTTTAACTTATTATTTCGAGTGGTCACATCTGCACCATTTGAAATTTTTTTCCCATGCTTACATAATTATCTTATATGAGAAAAAAAAATTGAAAATATCTTCTGCGTATTCTGTCAGTGACAGTAAAGTTAATAAAGACTCACGAAAATAAACAAAAAAAGTAAATATACTTTTATGTGAAAGTGTAAAAAACATAAATATAGGAAGACAGATAATTAGCTTTTACTTTAGAAAAAATTCATAGGGTCAAAGTAAGGGATAAGATGAGGAGAGGGTAAAGGGCTCTTGAATACAATACACACTCTCCGTAATACAATAAATAGCACTTGTGTTTTGCCGAAGAACCAAAATTGTCGACATAGCCGAGAGAATTAGCAAGCCGTGGCGTTGGGCCAGAGTGATATGAAGTGGCTGGATGCGAAACGCAGGGGACCGTCCGTGGTGGCGAACCTTGTGAGAGGCCTACCTCCAGCAGTGGATACATACATACAATGGACGATACATATAGATGACGATGATGATATCCATCAAAACGAATCCACAGCTATTTAGCAAAAAGTCCGATGTCCAATGTCAAAAACAGGTGGCACATTTGAGCATGATCTCAAGCTCAACATGAGGTTATCTTTTCAATGTTCGAGTGAATAGGCACTTTCTGGGTGAGATTGCTCCATCGTCGGCCTCATCTTTCCTACACGGCTAGATGCTGGCCAAAAGCAAATCCATTTTAAAAAAGGAAAAGAAAATTATTTATTACTATCAGAATTAATTATTATTATTTACTAATTTGTCAGTCTCAACAAGATTTTTAATATATTGAAAATGTTACATAATACAAATTTGTTTAAACCAATATCTATTTATTTATTTTATTTATTTATTTATTTTAAAATTTACAGATAGTTTACACATATGAATAGTTTTCGGTGACCTTTACACTAAGCATAGCTTGTATTGTAAAGGCCAGAATTTAATAAGATATACAATTTAAGAATTAAAAATAGTCATTAAAAGAAAAGGAGATTTGGGTGTCTGTCTATGTGTCTGTATGTATGTGTGTGTGTGCGTGCGTGCGTGTGAGTGTGTGTGTGTGTGTGTGTGTGTGTGTGTGTGCGTGTGTGGCCAGCAAAATCCTGTTTCAGATAGTAAGTTAGTGTTGTGACTTATTGGATGCCTTTCAGTAAAAGTTCAATATCGTCATAATGAAGTCCAAGACGAGAAGCCAATTCCGAACAATGAGTTTGATTCTCTTGGTCCGCTGCTTTAAATATTGCTTGTATTGAGTAGAGCGGAGAGTATGTTCGTGTGCAGTCATCACCGCTCTGTGGATGTATAATCCTCGAACACTTAGTAATTCACTTTCTGTGTGCAATAGTTTAGTTGGATATCTGAACGGTTTTTGGAACATAACTTTTAACACAGAGCGTTGTGCTCGTTCCAGTTGAATCATGTTGTTTTTACAACTTCTAAATAGATTTCAGAAGAGAGATGTCTGCTACTTGTCTTAGTAGTTTCAAGGGATAGATAAGTTTGCGAATCCGGTTTGATACAGCTACAGTATGTGATTTAAAGGTGAACTTCTCGTCAAGTATAACACCAAGATATTTTATATTATCAGATCTATTGATGTTATTACTGCATGTGCAGGTCAAATTAGTAGTGTTGTTTTGTAATTTACAAGTGTGTATTGTAATCCAGTGTGGAATGAATTTTGGAGCCCATGGCATTGTTTATATCTATATAAAAGGTGTTTATATAAAAGTTATAAGACGACGAATATAAAATACACAGCAGTTCATGTATTGATACTAATGCAGTAAAAGCACAAAAGTAACCAGTAAATACTGGCTACAATACAAAAATACAATTTTTACAATATAAAGGAATAGTCTGTATTTTGTAGTTTAAGCTTATGATGAAGTCTAATTTAATGTTGACAGACTCGAAATAAGTAGCTATATTTTTAAAAGTGTAAATTGATTGAAATTGATTTTTTTTATATATTCAGGCCATGGCGGACAAGAACTGGGACCTGGCAGTACAGTTGCGCGGGCGTAGTTTCGCCCGCAACCTCGAGACTTACAAAATGTTAACTCGTCTCAAGCCACCCAAGGAGGCCTTCGATGAATCAGGCAGGCCTTCTGTATGTTGTCACTTCATTTTATAATAAAACTGTACTTCCAAATGTATTAAATTAAATTTAGACTAGCCCATTGGTCGATTGGTTAACGTGTTTACCTTCGTGCTCTGTCTTAAAAGTCCCGGATTTTATTACTTAGCTAAGGGTCCATCTTTGGATGTGAATTTTTCGAAAGTGGTAGGCATGTTTCTATACGAAATAAACATCGCTTCGCATTCAAGCTTATCTATGTAGATTTATACCTCTTCGTAAATAATTGATTCATATAGACTGAAAAGTATGCTCATGTTCATATTCATATTATTTAAAAGTCCAAAACGCTTTTTATAGCAACAAAGCGGTCGCACTGGCTAAGAATGACACGCCATCAAGTACGCAAAGAAACTGTACCGCCGCCGCTGTATGACATAGTTTAGTTTAGCTAATTTAAACCCTTTTTGGTAACATGGGTCTAGTGAAAAAGATTTTATATAAAGAACGTAGCTTTTGCCCGCGACTTCGTATGCACCTCTTTTTCTTAGGTATTAAAATATTTATTCGGTCATTTTATTTTTTAATAGAAATAAATATAAATTTGCATTGTAGGCATGACACAAAATCAACAAAAAAAAATCTGTATCCGATTGCACATGATCATCCGCTGGGCTGAAGACTGCCTGAAAATTTCATCAAAATCGGTTTTGGAGCCCATTGGGAACATAATACACACAATATTTTTATATACAAAAGATTTTTTATATACAAAATAGTGATTCATGGTGATTAATATAGGAGGGCTACACACTAGCGGTGATGCATTGCGGTGCGCCCGCGTGCGGTATGAACGCGGCGGTTCGCTCGTTCGTGCGCAACTGTATCTATCGCGGTGATACCGTGCTGGGCGTGCACGACGGAGTAGAGGGGCTCATCAGCGGCAACATCGTCAAGATGGACTGGTAAACTCACTTTTAAGCCATTTTCAAACTGTGCATAACTCCTTACAAACGTCTTTCTGTTTGAAATGTGCCGAGGCAATCCCAGTCGTTGTCACTTTTAATATATAATGTTAAAAGTGACAACGACTGGGATATGTTTTAATATATAACTTTTAATTTTAATGATACATTCTCTTTTTAGAGAATTCGTTTTATGGCTTTTTAACAAATAAAATGTGTAATCAATAATTATTTTGACAAAAGTATCAAAGAGTTAATGAAAGGAATTAGAGAGAATTTAGGGAGTAACTACATTAATTCAGGTTTAAGAGTCTATTCAGCTTTCGCACCGAAAATGAAATCAAGTGTGTTTTATCATAGACATAGTTCAGCGAAAATAGCACACTATATATATTATAACCGTACAATTGTATATTATTTTCAATAGCACACTATACATATGAACGGCATTGACAGATGATTAACAATTGTATGTTATGTATTTTCAAGGTCGGACGTGACCGGATGGGTAGGGCAAGGCGGTGCCTTTCTTGGCACAAAACGCACTCTGCCAGGTGACAAGAAGTCCGAGATCGCGGCACGCATCAAGCAGTTTAACATACAGGGGCTGCTCATCATTGGCGGCTTTGAGGTATCACTCACCATTCATATTTACTATATATATATATATTAATGTAAGCAAATTTTGTAAGTTGAATAATTAAACGTTTTTTTAAAGATTAAAACCGACTTAAGTTTGTAGTGTTAAGAAAAAACACAATAAAAAGTTTATTAAAACAATACAGAAAGAAGTATCTTTAAAATATTTTTTTTTTAATATTACTTAAGTAAAACATTTTTATTTGCGCAAGTAAATGATTGTGAGCTTAATAATTTAATTACATACTTAAATGAAATATATTTTAATGGATAACGCACCACCTCAAATTGAGAACATTCTCAATAGTGGAACATTCTTCTTCTTCTTCTTCTTCTTATTTTGGTTATGGCTCCATCAGATCTTCTCCAATGATTTTGCCAGTGTCACTTGTAAAAGCAGCAATATAAAAACTCAAAATTCAAATTAAAATCAAAAGTAGCAGATCTCGAAACTAGTCAGTCATCAGGTCATCAATTTTTTCTTTAAATTTTCCACCTCAGGTCCGTCAAGTCCAAAGCAGTCAAGTGAAGTCCGTGGAAAATTCAAAATACTTGAAACGGTCAAAATACTTGAAAGTCTAAAATGTCACTGTCAACAAGTAGTTGTTTGATTTGTTGTAGACCGTGACGTCACGAAAGCGCGCCAAAAGAGTGCCGGTTATTTAAAGTGCCGGTGGCTTTTTGTTAATTTTAAAATATTTTTTTTGTTGTTTTATTTTTCAGCGCTGGATATTTTTTTACGGTTATATATAACAATATAACCCAAAAATATTTAAAAAAAAAGTGCATATTCCCTATTTTCAATAATTAGTTATTGTCCTAATTTAAAATGTTAATTCTAAAATTTTATGTGATTACCACCAGAATAATCCGTGACGCTCCCGACAATTATTATCTTATGCTATTTATCTTGGCAATCGTTTTACTGAAAAAGAAAACTCTCACTTTAGGAATAGTGATGTTCAAAGTTGTTATTAATTTAATTTTGCATAAGAAAGAAAGAAAGAATAATCATTTATGTTAATGGCCTTAGAGGAATGTATTATGTCATTGATCTTTATTTACTAGGCGTATCAAGCCGGTCTGGAGTTGTACGAGTCCCGCTCGCAATTCCCAGAGTTCTGCATCCCACTAGTGGTGATCCCGTCCACTATCAGCAACAATGTGCCCGGGACCGACTTCTCTCTCGGTTCAGATACCGCCCTTAACGAAATTACTGAGATTTGTGACCGCATCCGCCAGTCAGCCCAGGTTAGTAATACTAACAATAATTACTCATATATACTTGTTCTATTTTTTATGTTAAAAGGTGGCAAACAAGCTGACAGACCACTTAATCTTAGGTTACTACCATCGCTCAAAAAAAACAACATGTCGGACGCATCCCTTCTGTTGGGTGTGATTTTTTTGTCATTTTAACGGCCATTTTATGTGTGCGGAGGTGCGAAAATCTATACATTTCTACTGAGTTAACAAAAAAGTTACTTAGTTTTTAGAGTCACAATTAAGTTACTGTAACTAAGTCACTCTGATGCGCTATCTTTTGGTATGTAACTGTGAAAAGCTATTCCAAACGAGAGAAGTTCGTTATTAGTGCGAGAGGGACAAACTATTCTGAAGAGGTATTTTTTATAACAAGAGCCTATAAAGTTAAAATGTATTTTAAATACTATAAATTAACTTTTTATGTGGTTTTTGTACCATTCACTATCTATGGCCAAAATGGTCTGGATTCTTTTTGCAGTTATGATTGGTTAGTAATCTCTTACTAGATCTATCTATATTGAATTTTAGTTAAGATTATAACATGGAAACTCTCAGTATTAACGAATACTAAGTTATATTGTTTTAATATGAATTTGGATTTGAGAACATCTCGAACTAAGACAGATAACAAAGTATATCCCTAAATATTTGCGAGAAATAAAATTGTTTAATGGACTATATACATTTACTTTGTATTGTTATTATATTACAGGGTACAAAGCGTCGTGTATTCGTAATTGAAACTATGGGAGGATATTGCGGTTATTTAGCTACTTTAGCTGGTACGTGCCTTTTTTATCGAATGTAGACAGACTAAAACTTTGTTTTAAAAGTTTTTTTTTACCCCAAAAAAGCAATGGGCAGTGTGGGGCTTGTGGATATTTCATTTTGCCAGAATGCATTGTTTCAATTGGCAAACGTAAGTGAAATGTGGAAGTATTTATTTATTTCAAATGGCACACCAATTGCATAGTACTTTTTAGTATACAATGCTCAGCATTAGTTTACGACTATTTATAAGTCCGTATAATTAATCATAACAACTAACAACTTGAGGTCATATTTCTTGTTATGTATTTTTAACATTATCCTTAGTTATTCTTATATCTAATTCGCATTCCAAACTAAGTCTAGCCATAATTATGCTTACGTGCTAAAACTGTGTGCAAATAGATATTATATTTTCCCAATATTGTGCAGGTCTAGCTGGCGGTGCCGATGCGGCATACATCTACGAGGAGAAGTTCTCCATCAAAGATCTGCAACAAGACGTGTACCACATGGCGTCCAAGATGACGGGCGGCATTCAACGCGGACTTATCTTGCGCAACGAGAAAGCCAACGACAACTATAACACTGAGTTCATATACCGCCTCTACTCTGAAGAGGGCAAGGGGCTCTTCACCGCCAGGATGAATGTGCTCGGTGAGATATCCTTTCGGCAGTGTTTCTTGATATCCTACGTGGTTTAGCTTAGTGAACTGTAGCTTATTCTTCCCCATATATTGGGGAAATAATAATCTATACGCAGTTGTAATAATAAGGTCTATACGCAATTACAATAATTATATTTGTAATTATTGTAATATATTGTATCTGGCGACAGTAGCCACCGCTTACACAAGACTACCATGAAATAACAGCATGTGTGCTGTTGTGTATTGGTGCACAGTTAGTAAGGGTTGTCAGAGCCCATTTCTCTATCCATTCCTAATCCCTAATTCTTATAATCCTCCTAAGGTCGGCAGCACACTTGCAGCACCTGTGGCGTTGCCTACGGTAGCCACCTACCAATCATTTGATTTGGGAAAATATACATATTTTCGATTGATTATTTTTTTATGTTAAGATCGGCAGACAGGCTGACGGTCCACTTGATGGTAGGTGGCTATCGTCGCCTATAACACAAGGTAACCACACAGCTGATGTAAGTGCGCTGCTTCCAGATCCAGACCAGAGACAAATTTGAAAAGCTAATTTTTCAAATTTGACCCTGCCTGGAATCGAACCCGGGAACCCTAGAACAGAGCGTTAAGGCAAGCACCCCAACCACTCATCCAACGGGCTTGTCAACGTTAACTTTTTTTGCATTCGATAAGATAGAAACAATACAGAAAAAGTGAATTAAAAACAGGTTAAAAGTAAATTCATTGTCAAGTTTGTAACATGATTCCACATTTTGTTGCTAAACAAATTGATAGGTACACTTAGTATCTATGTATTAATGCGTGAAGCGAAAACTTTGTTCCCTTTTTTAAAAAAATACACGGACAGAGAAGTATGAAATTTGGTACATTTAAAATTTATATAGAGAAGGACTGGAGAAAGCTAATATTTTTATATAATATTCATTAGGAACACATTAAATTAATAAAATAAACATTATACACGTTTGACACACGTACACACATTTAACACTACGTATGTAATATGTATACTCTTTTGTTTATTGTCAAAGGCTATGGTCAAATTTAGAAAAGATTAATGAAGACTTAAAAATTTAAGGTGAGACGATTTCCATACAAATGATTTTTTTACTTACATAGACAAATGGAGCATAATTTTACACTAAACTCACATCCATCGGTATTTAATTTACTCCCTATTTACGCTGAATTTTATTTTCCTAAAGAAAACAGTAGATTAATAGCTTAAATAAGATCGAAATTTTAGTCCATTTTTGTTAGTGTGTGAGTGGACACCGATAGTGTCGTACGCTAGTTACGATTATTCACGTGTGTGTACCAGTGAGTAGGTTGCCAGTTCGTCTGTGTGCCGCATTACGTTCAAGGCCGCGCGCGCATCGTAATATTTCTCCGGCTCTCTATACTTTTAGAAGTTTGCGCAAACACCTGTATTGCCAATTGCATAAACGTTAGCAAGAAATAAGGGAAAAATACATTGAAAACAATTCGTTTCTCGTTATCTACGTATATGGTAAACAATCTTTTTGTGTCTTTTAATCAAATTAGTCATTTAAAAAATAACACAGACACAAAATTAATAATTTTTAAGTTGTTTCGGTTGTGCTTTGATATTTGTATCACTTTACTTAGGTATATAATTATTGAAGTTACGACTTCGGGTTATGTAGCGTAATGTTACAATTTGATTTCCTAAATAGAATCATCTACAATAAATATTTCAGCGAAATATGTTTAGGCAAAAGTCCTGCAAAAGATAAGGCAACACTGAGTCTCGGCGCAGGTCGCAATTTGATCAATCAAACTCAAATGTCATGTGTAATGTGTATGTATAGTATAGTGTTTGTGTTTTCATTTTCAATCGGTCAATATTATTCTCCGATTTGCAATTGAAATTGCAAATATTCTTAGTTTATAGTAATTATATAAGTAGTTTATTGATTTATTGGAATTATAGTATTTCAATAATAAACTATGGAGCAGTGATAAACTAAGCCGAAATAAACGTCGCAAACGAGTTTCTGATGAAACGATATCACAGAGAAATCCAAAGGTATGTACTTACACCCTTACACCTACTAATTACACCACACTAAAACATATATAAACAATTTTTGTGGTCTCGGCATTCGAAAACATAACCTCTCTAATTGGTTGTATTTGATAATTGTTTACTTTGGACTATTGTTATACTTGGAAATTATTTGTGAAAAAATATTTATACGGTTATTTCATACACAAGTTAACTTTTCGAGACCAATTTGTATTATTTTCCTGTAAAAACAAAACAAAATAAAATAGACATAGGTATAAAAAATAATATACCTATATGTAACAATTTAAAATTTATTCATTTTTAGTATTGCACACAAAACCAACAAGTAATGACAAAATATTCGTACATACATCAAAATGCTACATTTTTTAATTTTTTTCAGGAATGTAAACGAAAAGTAACACCACGTCACAACCATGTGATCAGCATTTTATATAAAAACAATATTTTAACTAATGACATGGTGTATGATCACAATGAGTCTGCGCCCAGAACAATATTTGGCTTTTTAGGAGCTTGCCCAGATGGTATGTTGATCAATTTCAAGTCATCATTATAATAATATTTTTGTAATCATTATCATTTACCTTGGCCGATTTCTTTCAGGGGTTATAGAAGAATTTGGAATTTTTGGAAATAAAATGTTTTCCCTCATTGGCTCGCAACAATCAAAACATGTTTTCTGCTGCCAAAGAAAAATTTCCACTCTAAGTTAAGGGAACTTACGAGTAAATAAGAAACACAACAATTACTATCAAGTTAGTTCTGTTTTTTTTTTTTATTGCAAAATTTATAACACACATTCTTCATAATATGTATAACTATAAAATCTCAGTCACTTTCTTGCAGAGCCAGGGCCAACTGCAGGTTTGTGTGTTTTGCCTGAGATTGTACTAAGAAGAGTTCGCAATCAACAAAATTGTGTAGATATTTCACTATAGTAAAAATCTACATATAAATATACCGTAATAGTTGGAATCTCGTGTGCTTGTAGAAGAGATGGTCTTATACTGTTGGAGCAATTCAGATACAAGAAATTTGAAGACATTCTAGAAGGTCATTCCCAAGTAAAGCGTACTAATTTTCTTTTCTGCGAGCATTCACTTCATACTCATTGCATTTCGATTGCCCTATACTTATTGACTGAACATCTCTCAGTCAATCGCCTGATAACGCTCTCTCTTGTTTCAGAAGAAGACCTCAACATATCCTGACGGACCATCACAACAGCAAACGCGGCGCTTGCTCGTGATGACCATGACGCACAGCTGCCCCGCCGCCGAGTAAGAAACCGTCGCGCCAGAAGATCTCTAGGGGTTTTTCAGTGGGTAGAAATCCCACATAACCCTATGCGGCTTTAGCTGATATACAGACTAACGCTTAATGTTGAACAATAAATTAAATTTCATTATCATTACTTTTGGAGCACCCTTCATACATAATATAGTATCCTACTATATTTTGGGCAAAAATACTAAATATATGTTCTGTTTGAAAAATTATAGTAGCCAAATGACTATATTTTTAACCAGCCAGCAGACAATCAATCAAGCGATGGTCATTGGGAAAAATAATTACTTTTTTTTGTCTACTGTCTACAAAAATTCAGTGTTGACCTGTATCATTGTACAAAGCAATATAAATAAAAAATGTATTTTGTAACGAGCTGTTTTTTTTATTTTGATATTGTAAGTATCGCGTGTAAAACGTACGTAGCCTACATCTAACTAATCACGTCATGAAAAATACCAAGCAAATTTACTTTCGTATTAATTATGTAATTATTAATCCTTATAATAATAATAATAATTTATTTGCGATCATGGGTAATTGATACCAGAGATGACATCTAGTTCTCTTGTTCCTTCATGACCAACCGGTACTCGGTGTGCAAATCTTGACATCTTGAAACTCCAAATGTCGAACATCGAATTTCTACTGATTAGTTCACCACTACTACTTATTTTGACTTTCATAATTTATTAAATTTTAGTTCATTTATAGTTGTTAACAATAAAGGTCGCTATATTCTACCATTTTCAAATGTTGCAGTCCATAAATTCCGTCATAGAAGTTAGCGACGTGTATAACTTTTTCTTGAACTGTATCAATGGTGAAGATTTAAAATTTAGAGGAATTTTATTAAATATTTTGACGCTCAGCAACTGTTTTTATATTTAGCCAACTTGATCGTTTCCTTTACTATTAGTTTCTCCGGATATCTGTTGCTACGTGAATCTGTATTATTGACATTTATAAACAAAAATTTGTGTTTCTTCACGAATATATAGGTACATTTCGTAAAATGCAGGCAAAGTCAATAATCTGAGCTCCTTGAATAAAGGTTTACATGAATCCCGTTGTGTTTTAAAAGTTATAGCTCTCAAACATTTCTTTTGTGCAACAAAAGCTTTACCTAGGTGACCACTGTTGCCCCAAATGATCAAACCATAGCGAAGAACAGAAACTAATAAGCATGGCAAGTAAATAGCTGCTTCCAGGTTTGTAATTTTTCTCAGGCATTTTATTGCATATACAAATTTGTTTACTCTTTCACAGACAAAATCGATATGTGATTTCCAGCTGAGTTGTCTGTCTATTATTACTCCCAGAAATTTAGTTTGATTTAATTCCTCAATAAGTATTCTCATATCTAATGTCAAACTTTGCCGTTTTAGTGTTGTCAAATTTTATAAAGTTAGTTTTGGTGAAGTTGATTTTCAATTTATTTTGGTCAAGCCATTCTATAGTAAAAAAACTTAAACGTAAAAATAAAGTAAAAAAAACCATAAAATCCCTTATTTAAAAAAAGCTCCTTAGTGAAGGGATTGGAACCGGCGCTTCATGACATCGTAGCGCACAGTTAAGCCACTAGATCCAATCCGCGTTTTAGATAACTGACGAAAATGGCAAATACTTACGTACGAAAAATGTCCTTAAATGTGTGCGTGAGTAATTCTACCGCTAGGATGGCTATATTCTTGGGACACTTACGAGTAATTTAAAACTAATATATAGTTGAAATATACCATAATGCATTACTAATATTACGCCTTTTCCGTTAAACCTGTTACTATTAAATTATATGCTCATTTTCATTCAAAAAAATGGAAAAAACATCAATTTTCCAAATCAGCGCCATCTATCTTCGTTGCAGTTTGTACGGACCGCAAGCAACCACCTTAAAGAATTACAATCGAATTTCGACCACTTGGCGACCACCTGTACATATTAAAGACTGATACTGTTCGGTGACAGGCCACATGCAGCAGGGCGGGTCCCCGACGCCCTTCGACCGCAACATGGGCACGAAGATGGCGGCGAAGTGCCTGCACTGGCTGGTGGAAGCCCTGCAACGGGGTCCAGCTAACTCTCCCGACTCCGCTTGTTTGTTGGGAATCGTCAAGCGCCAGTATAAGTTCACTCCGCTGGAGGATCTGAAAGCGCAGACCAATTTCTCGTGAGTTCTTAATTGGATCATAATACCAACTTTCAAGCGAAATTAAAAATTCACCCTCTTCGGTTGTGAATGGATGTGCGTGCGCTAATCTGTTGTGAATGGATTTTGTTCCTGATTATAACGATAGAAAGAGGAATGTCTGGTTTATGTGTATAATTCATAAATATCTTATTTATATTTGCCGAATTATCTCGATTTTTGTCAAAGGTTTGACAAAAATCGGGCAAATCAGCTATATTGAAAACTATCCCTTGGTTATTAACTCGGAACACAAAAGGGACCTTTCTTGTGTCTATTTTTGTTTATTATAAAGCCGTTACTTTAAATAGTGCTTAAATCACAAAAATCTATCTTGGTAAAGGGTATTTTTACATCTCGTCCTTTATTTATCTCGTGACGTTCCTAGGCAACGAGGTAGTAGCCACATAGCATCGGATGAGCCTGCCCGTTTTTTATTGTAAAAAATGTTTAAATTTTTCTTGATGTCATTCTAATTCAATTAACAATTTCAGTCAAAGAATACCCAAACAGCAGTGGTGGATGAAGCTTCGCCCATTGCTGCGTATCCTCGCAAAGCACGACTCCACTTACGAAGAAGAAGGAATGTACATGACAGTAGAGCAGGGAGAAATTGACACCGAGAGTGTTATATAAATAAGAAATAAATGTCTATTCTGTATAGAATATTTACTGTGGAAATATTGCCACAGAGTACTAAGCTTTTATCATCAATGTGTGACAGAGTAGCGATTTTTTTTGTGTGTTAAATACGTCGTTATCTCAAATCGGCTATTAGTGATAACTATGACAGATATACTTAATGTAGATCTGGTCTGTCAAATATACTTACTACTTTTACACCATCAACTATAATTATTGAAGTTAGAATAAACATTGTAAGAGTTGGTCTTGATGTATAAGCCGCGCGCAGGTTTCGAGAAACCTTACATCGACACATCTCATTCGACACATCGACCTATCTCCTAATCTCTTACATCGAGATATCTACCCCTTCCACTTCCACCGAACGCGCCCCGCGCTCCTCTAGTCAGTACCGCTAGTAACGCTGACCGTCGATGCGTGACGTCATGTAGCTATTGGCAAACCTGCTCACGGATTATATGTGCCTCCTTTACTTTGTAATCAAATTTTTGACAACCAAAAGGAGACAGTTATACTTTAGTAGAACTCTTTATTTTTGTACAATATGAAATGTTTAAAACTAAAAAATAATTTTCAAACTAAATATTGTTTATAGAAACAATCATTATTTATTGGTCGAGTTATAGTGACACTACGAAGCAGAAAACTGATATCAATTTATTTATTAAATTTGGAATTAATGTTGTCAAGTGTCTCGTAAAATTATCTACCAAAAAACCTTATTTTTTAATAACTAGCTTCTAGCTCGCATTTTTAAAAAAATATTTTTTGTTCTATTTGTAGGTTTAAGAAAACTTAACAAAAGTTTGATAGAATGTTCATTATAATTATTAGGTTTACACTGCTTGAGATTTTTCAGTTTAATAATGATCTTAACTTGATCATATTTATAACAATTTATCTTTTTAATTTAGTGTAATACTTATATCAAAATAATAAAATAATTTTGTAATTTATAGTTTTTTTGGGTAGTTATACTTCGCTCCTTAACCAGTACCCACAGACCAATGAAAATAATATTAAGACAATAGTTGTAATATTTTGTAAATACATAACCAGACAGTTTAAACGAAATGGCTGTGGACCGACTGTGTAATGTTAACAAATGTTATATACGTTTTTATTTATTACACAAATCATGTATTTATTCTATGTTTAATTATTTTATTTTTGAATGTTTACATATTTCACAAGCAATGTAGGATTATTTATTTATATGTGGTGTAATTAGTTTCAATTTTATAAATTATTATTAATCTTAATGCTAATGTCCATCAATCTATTATCGTTAGTGTTGTAATAGTCGCATAATTTTCATTTGCTTTCATTGTCTGATGGTTTGTTGTGATTAGTAAGTATCTATACAAATAATGTTCGTATGCTATAGTATTGCTTGACAATGAGATTTTGTTAAAATTAGGAAAGTTAATATAAAAATATCAAAATTTTACACTCACATTTTATGAAAAACTTAACGTATAAGTTGTCTACTGTACTGTTTATGGTTAATAAATGTTATTGGCTCTCAGTTGTCTTTTTTTATATACAGTCGAATAATCTCATTGTATAATTTTCCTTAGCCCATCGCGCTGACCTATATAATGACTCCCGGCGGCGATATGTTTATCAGGACCTTTTTATCTCTAAATCCTTTGATTTAGAGATAAAAAAGTCCTGACAAAAATTTATGAAGAAAATTACGAGAATTTATGAAGTTTGTAGTCCTAAAATGTAGCAATTAATACGAGCAGGCATACTTATGAAAAAAGATACTATGATTTATGATGAAAAAACGCTTTATTTCGTCAAATAAAAATGTCCTGTCTAAGAAAAACGAAAACTATTATGGCGCTGAAACGTGGTCTCTAATCATTATGGTCCTCGTAAGAAAGCTCAACGAGCAATGGCGAGAGAATCAGGAATTGAGGAGAACGCTACCTACATAACCAGGCTGATTAGTAAGTTGAAGTGGCAGTAGGCAAGACACATAGTAACGAGAGCCAATAGCCGCTGGGGCCGGAAAGTTCTTGTGTGAAGGCCGGCAAACGCAGCTTAGGAAGTCCACGTACAAGGTAGACAAACGATCTGATAAAGGCCGCGGGGTGAGAGTAGGTCCAGGCTGCTTCTGACCAGCCCTTTTGGAAAATTATGGATGAGACCTATTGTTTAGCAGTGGACATTCTACTGCTGAGATAATGATGATGAATTACTTAACGAGTATATTAAACAAGTTATTTTTTTGTTTATCAAAAAACCGGACAAATGTCTATAATTACATGTTGTAGATTTCCATATTTTTAAATTGCATAATATTACTATTTAAGTACGTCTTCCTTTATTCTTGATTTGTAAACAGAACCATAGTTTTGTTTTATTGGACTCTGGCCATTTTAAAAAGCAAGTAGGTGTAGTAAAGCTTTTTTAAATTTTACCGCCTAGGGTTCATAGCACAGACATAGTTACGATGTCTATGGTTTGTACAAACGATTCTAGTTTATTTACTCTGAGGTTCAGTTTCACTTTCGTATAATATTCTGTTTTAACCACAGGTTTTAACTATGCATGCTACTGTAGAATATCGTTATAAATATTTAAATTTCGATTTCTGATAATTCTATTAATTCCAAATATTGAATCTTGATTGAATTACTTTGTAATTTTTTGATCATAATATTATGACCATTTAACATGGAAATGTAATAATGGAACGCAATGCATAATAATCGTATATTAATTATTTTATATGGAAACGAGTGAAAAATAAATGAACAACTAAAATATATTTTGTATTATTTGATAGAATTTAATAAAGATCCATTTTAAAAAAAAATAACATTAAACAGTTTGGTCTATTCTTATGCCAACACAACATCAACAATGTTGACGTTTCATTGCGTAGCAAAAGCAAGAGCAAGTGAAAGTGTCACGTCGGTCCGTACAGATACTGCTGTCAGGAAAGTGGTTTTTTAGACCATATAAAGATAAAATTGATACTTAACTACTACAGGTACATTTAACTGGCATATTAAATTGTTACTTATTTTAATTAACTTCAAGTAAATTGTAAAAAGATAAAATATTGTGAACGTTTCCTTACAGTACTCGCAAAAACATTTTCAGGTTTAGGTTATTGCCGGAAAAATGGGAATAAAGCCAACAATTGGAAGAAAAACTAACAAGAACCCACCAATATTTAGCCATGAATTTGTCATTCAGAACCACGCCGATATTGTTTCATGTGTAGTTATGGTGTTTTTAGTGGGATTGATGGTGCAGGTATGTGTTAAATGTTTGCCACGTAAGCCGATATTTGTTCTCTTTCTGATATGTATCTCGATTAATATGTTTTGCTTTCAGTCAACAAGCCCAATAGCAAGTTTATTCATAAGTTTACACCACAATGTAAGTGGAGTAGAACCAACGAGGGAACTTCCTAAAGGAGAACCATTCCTATATGAGGCTGGCTGGAAGGATTCATGTGCAGTGTTCTTCTACTCTCTGGTCTGCATTGTTATGCATGCTATACTTCAAGAATATTTTCTAGACGTAAGTATTATCTCCATAGTAGTTACCACATTCAAAAATTGTGTAAAATATGTTTTCATAAATACTAAGTTTTTCTTAACACAGCTGTTGTACTCTGCATAAAAAGGATATATAACTTATTATTTATTTGAGAACTAAACACGTATGGTATTTTCATATTTTTTTTGTACTTAATTTTCTTTTCATAACAAGATGACCTTTTCATGTTTTATACATTTTTGTATGCTTGTAAATGAATAACTTAAAAATCTCAAGTCTTGACACATTTTTGACAATGGAATGTCACAAGATGGCATAATTCAAATAAAATCTTCTTATCAGCTTCCAGATTGCATTCTGTACAAATACCAACAAAAACATTTTCCAAATGACTGATATTAATACATTGCAGGTTTTTCATTGGTAGGTCCTATTAAAGCAAACAATTCCCACTGGAAAATTACTGATTCTTTCCCACTGGACAGTCACAGCTTACATTCAGTAAACTTATGAATTCTTTCTTTTTAGAAATTATTGAAGAAGTTCCATTTATCCAAGTCGAGGGTGAGTGCCCTGAATGAGTCTGGCCAGTTAGTGGTATTCCACCTAGTGACTCTTCTTTGGGGCGGTGATGCTATCCTCCGAGAGGGATTCATGTTTAATATTTCTCGGCTTTGGGATGGTAAGTACAGAATCCTTTGTTTTTTATTATTAAGGTAAGAGGTTTTACATTTCCTACAAAATATACAAATAGGTAACAAATTGTCTTAATATTACAAAAATTTTGTATTAAAAGTACTTTCTCAATAAACATGGTCTTGCCATAAGCTATTTGACAGTGTAAAAAATTATTATTATTGGTATTAAAGGAGATTATAATTATTGCGATAAAAAAATGGAATGGTAATGAATACTGTTGATAAATCACTTTACCAACAGTAGTGAAACTGTATGGGTTGATTGAATCTTTAAAGATGTATAACTGAACTCATTTTCAAACAGATATGTGATATCTTGATCCAGTGCAACCACAATATTATAAAAGATGCTAAACGAGCCAAATTGCTTGTTAATTTAAAATCCAATCCAAAATAAAAAGTAACGAACACTAAATTTAAAATCCAAAAAAAGAAAATTTTGTTCAATCAATTCAGTAGAAAACTACATATTTATAATAATTATAAAGAAACTATAATAGATCTATACATAAATGTTATTTGTTATCTAACACTCGGCACAAAATAATTTTAATGAAAAAAACATTAAGTTGATAATAATTAATTTATCAACTTAAGGTGAGCTTTTTAAATTCACATTGCTTAATGCTTATTATAAAATATTTAAATTGAGGGAAACATATACAATGAGTCCTAGACTAGATTATAGCAACATTGTGCAGATCGTATTTGTATAAAATTGAAAGGGAAAGGGATTGTTTTTTTTTTTTTCACCTAATTAATTTTTTTAATGCTGACGGCTCTTTAAGGTTGCTTTACCTTTAAGGTATTTTTAAGGTTGATGATGGCGGCTATAGTTTCCTATTAACTCAAGCAACACCACGGATGCTCCAAGTGCGCTGCCGACCTTAGAAGAGATTTTTAAACATATGGATGAGATAAGAACCTATATAATCTCCAATATTATATTAATATTAACGAAACGAACAATTATTTCATAACTTACTGGTTTATCAAAAATAGTTATCATTGTTATGTAATGAAAAAAAATATAGGCAATTACCTAATATTGTTATCAATTATTTATTACACATAGAACTTAGAGTTATGCAAATATTACTTTATTTTTAAAACATATCTCGTTGGTCTATTCAACTTATTTAAATTTTTTATAATAAATTATAATGTAACTATTATAACAATAATTAAAATGTCAGACAAAAATTCCTCTTTTCATTTTATCCATTAAAGTGAAATCATAATATACTATTATTAGATTGGAAGAATGAAGAAATAAAGAAAGCATTCATTTGACTATGAAATTTTAACAAAAGATAATTATTATCAGTAGATCCCTCACTAGGTATTGCATGTGTGAGCCATTTGTTATGTTACAATTAATGTATTTACATACAAAGCAAAAACTAGCAAAAAAAATTGTAACTACAAAATGAAAAAATGCTCTAAGTAAAATTAAATCTAATCAAATTGGGCTGATGATTATTTTTTAATTTATATACATTTATTCAATGGAAATGATATTTTCTGTTGAAGGATGTTAGTGCAATTAATTGAAATCAATAAATATTTCCCATCGCATTATGCTGAGTCAGGGACCTATGTCGGACTCATTTCGATTTATTTCGACCTATTTTAGTTAATATTGTTTTGATGTATATATATATGTATTTCTTGTAAAATATAAAAACTGTCGAAATTTAGGAATAGATTTCTTTTTAGCCTGGCTTGGAATTTTTTGTTTTATTTTTCTCCTTAAATTATTCAGAAAAGACAATTGGGATTATTAGTTAAAATAATTAATATTATTATTGTATCAGTTTACATGTATATATGTTTTGGTAGGTTACCCGAACCACCCAATGAGCTTTTTGCTCAAACTGTGGTGGGTGGTCCAGGCTGCTTACTGGCTACACACCATCCCTGAGCTCTACTTCCAACGCATAAAGAAGGATGAGTGGGCCACTCGCATAAGGCATGCTTTAGCTGCATTCACTTTCGTAGCCCTCGCCTATGGATTCCAGTAAGTACTTTGTAGATCTTAACATCTGACAGCATGAATTTGAAATAAAACCTTTAATCCAGACCAGTCCTCAAAACTTGAATCATGTTAGTAGTTATTTGTCTGAAATTTTTTTCCCATCCGAACAAGCTTGAGTGTGGGTAATAGATGAAAGACTTCTGAAATGAATTTGAACTGGGCCACCAGTCTGGCGGAAGTGAAAATCTCCTTACAGAAGATCACTGTGAAATAACAACTCATGTGTTGTTTTGTTTCCCTGTGTAATTAATCGCTTAGGCGTCTAAACTAGATGATAATTTGAAGCAACTTTACCTCTTTTATAGGTTAAAACTATTGTTACAGATTTCAACGAGCTGGCGTTTGCCTCATGGTGCTTCACTCGCTGGCTGAGTTTGTGGCTCACAGCTCTCGTCTTAACGCCATCCTCAGAGGGGAGAGGGAGGACTTTGTTGATAAATGTAATTATGTATTTCTATTGATTTATAGCTTCTGCCAAATTTAACTTAGTATTGTATTGTGAATCACTTTCATACTACTAAGTATGACATACGAAAATTATGTGCAAGAAGTGATCTATTGAGTAGGATTTCATGGTACAAGATGACTTATGGTACTATATATTAAGAGCAATTGTTGCTTGTAAATATATGTATAAATTTATTTTGGTTTCTCGGAAACGGCTCTAACGATGCAGATGAAATAAGCTTGTATATAGATAAGCTTTTAGTTTTTAAGACTATAACCTCTTTTTCACCACCAAATGACTACTTACTGTATAAATATCTTTAATTTTCAGAGAATTTATTAAATAAAATAATTACCAAAGAAATAATTAAGGCCTGATATATTATGAGACCTTAGATGTAATGAAAATTTAATATTAATAGATATTCGTTTTTTTAGAATCAACATAGAATATTTGATTCTAAAAAACGAGTCCATAGAATATTTGACATGATAATTATTGTTTGTGAAAAAATATTTATGCAAGTTCACAGAACAAAATATAATCACAAAGTTTCCTCCCAATAGAATAATAAAAAAAGGTCTTACAAAAGCTACTTGTTGGTGAAATGAGGGAGTAACTACATTTATTCAGCTCAATTAAGCTGAATTTAGCTGAATAAATGTAGTTACTCCCTCAAGCGAAACTTAAATTTCCGTTTACATGTTTTTTTTGTTTTCAATTGATTTGCAAGTACTTACTGAAAACAGTGCTATAGTTGCCTTTTACTCAAAAAAATGGAAATGTATATTTGTTTACACATTAATAAATAAAATTAATGATTACTTAATTATAGATTAATTCATTAAAGGGAGAAAGACAGTTTTATTTTCAATGAAGTGAATTAAAAATATGTTTTTTAGTTGTGGGCGCGGTGAATGGCGCGGTATTCGTGGTCGTGCGGCTATGCTCGCTGGTGCTGGGAGTGCTCACATTCTACTTCGGGCTGGCGGGCATCGCTCCCGCATTAGTACGTTTCACGGCTCTCGCCTTGCTAGTCACCTTCCAGGTAATAATACTACATTTGTCATGAACTTTTTTGTTTTCATATTTTTTGTAATCTTTGTTAACTTAACATGATTTTAAAGAACATATTGTTACGTGCGGGGCGAGTGTAAATGCCGCGTATGAGCGAAAGAAACGATTTATTTTCGATTCACAAACCAGGATGACTGCCAAAATCACCGAACTTATCCGATGAAACCGTCAAACTTGCCAAAGGTCGTCAATGATTCCCTTAATGTGTCGCCGGTTCACTATCGCAAAAGCTCCGAAGAGTCGCTTTCGTATCGCTTGTTGTCGCACAACTAACCCCCTTGACCGGACGCCCTCTTATTAATACTTGGCGACAAACACCTCGATGAATTTCGAATCTACCAGAAAATGTAAACAAGCCATTGAAAGTTCGCGAATGCTATTTCTGTTGAAATGTAAACTCTACGTTGTAAACATAAGGACCTTTGCCACTAATCGGAAAGGGGCGTGGCTACCATCAATAGGGTGGAACATTTGAGACTTTCGGCCGGCGCGATCGTTTTTTCCAGAACGTCCCATAGTTAGTCGTAACAATATGTTATATGTCTTATCAAACGCCTTATGAGAGGTCTTACTTGAGATCTCCAACTAGCTAATCATCATCTTAACCATAGGATGTGCACTACTGGACATAGGTCTCCTCCCATAATTTTCCAGTAGGACCGATCAAATGCTGCCTGGATCCAGTGTCGACCCGCGGCTCTTATGTCTTATTAGCCCGTTACTAGTAAACAAATAAATGTTTCAGGTATATCTGATGTTTAACTTCATCTCTGAAACGATGAAGCAGCGTCAAGAGGCTCGTCAGCAAGCGCAAAGCAAACCTAAAAAGGAACGGAAAGAGAAACCCAAGAAAGAGAAAGGTAAACATAGGTAGTAGTGGCAGGGCACACTGCATTTCGCAGTGATTTTGGCAGCTTCTCCGGTGGCAGTAATCACACCCCTTACAGCATATGTGCTGTTGTGTTTCAGTGAGTAAGGAATGGCAGAGCCCATTTCCCTATCCCTTTCTAATCCCTTTATCCTTAATCCTACTAAGATTGAAAACGCACTTGCAGCACCTGTGGCATGCTTGTAATATAGGCGATGGTAACCACCTGCCTTCGCATCAAGTGGATCAAGTCAGCCTGCATAACAACCTTAGCATATTTTTTTATGTACATTAGTACATTACTGCAGAGTCCAGGAAGTGAAGGATTGCCGGACAAAGCTTGGCCTTGATAAAGATCTGAGTCCGGCAATCCTCATTCCGGTCGAGGCTGGTATAGTGCTTTTCTCAATAAATGTGAGGAAATAATGAAACACGTGATAATGCAAAAAATTAGTATAATATGAAAAAAATAAAAAATATTAATTTACATATACACAGTTTTATTTAGAATAAAGCAAACCCAAATCTATATTAATAATTTCGTCAAGGGGTACGGTAGACTCGATTGAAACCTTACCTGAATAATAAAACATAAAAACATAAAGATTTCAAGTCGACAACATATATCCGCAAAATTCGGATTGTCAAGTATTTTGTTAAATTCTAATGGTGCTGACAGACAAATCGCAGCCGCCATATTGGCCACTCTAGCGAAACGTCATGCACTGACACCTGTGTCCCTGTGACATCTTGAGTGGTTAATAAACGTTCCGTTTCATTCATACTAGCGCACATACGCCTCGCCACTCAATACGCATTCATTTTAAAAACAAAGTGTCCATTACAAAGAACTGTGACTCATGTGACTATGTAAAACGAAACGTCATGCCGCAAACATTGAGCGAAATCTATGCCGCTTTGCCTTTAATATTCCTTGAGAACCGATAACTACAGAAATATCTACCTACATTATGAGTCACATTACACCCGAGCGAAGCCGGGTTTTCATCTAGTGTTTACTAAAAGCAATAAATATTTAGGTAGGTACTGAAAAAAGTCTGTTTTCCCGGATTTTTTATTTTTTATTTTCAATGAGTGCAAAGGAAACAGCCATACAGCCCAGTCATGAAAAGAGCGTGCGTAGTACGCTTTTAGTACAAGAATGCCTACATTTCCGAGCATGTTTGAGAAAAAGTATTTTTTTGTTGTTTATTTTATTCCTTATTTAAATTGCGATGAAGTTCAGAACGATAATAATTTAATAAGTGATACTAACCTTGTAACTTCTTATAAGACTAACATAGTAGTTTTTAATGTAAATTTTTCTTCATGAAAGAGTTCCTTTTTTTTGTGGCTCTTAAAATCCGACGAAGATTTAACGTGGGCCTTTTATACGGCAGCTGAGCGTTCATCATACTATTCTTTCTTTGTGTGTTATTTATGTATTATTATTTGTATTTGCAGTGAAAAAAGCATCCATCGACGAGTCCGACCTGCCCGAGGTTGATCAGAACACTAACAAAACGCTTCGTCAGCGGCAAAGCGCTGCCGCTAAGACAAAGTGAACTGTTCAAAATGTTACACTACTATTAACTAGTTGACTTCACATAAGCAAACAACCTTAAAACTTCTACTACTTTTTCGATCATAAAGAAAAATGCTAAAAATGCTAATCCTAAAACAGATCCGAACGCAAACAGACATTTTGAAGTAGAGAATACAAGATAATATTTTTTTATTACTAGACTTTTTTTTAGATACAATAGATTTTTTTTCATAATATTGTGGCAATTTTAAACTTGTTCCAAGTTCTAGATTGTACATGCAATCTAGAAATATGTTTGCTATGTTTTTTCTAAATGACAACTACAGATCCACATGTACAGGTTGTTGTTGAAGTATGGGAGGTCAATTTGTATGGTGTGTTTATGCAACGGTAAAGGTTGTCTCTTCAATGTAACTGAGTCTTTCCAACTATTCCATGTACGTACTCGGTGTTTTCCCCGTGACGTCATTTACAGAACAATCAGACTGTTGGCAGCATTTAATTTTTTATCGAGGACACAAGATTGTACCATTGAAACTCGCTGCGTTTTAATTTTAATTATAAATATCAGAAATTAATTACCGCGAATACATTATGATTTTCATACATGAATATGGTAAATTTCAAATTAAAATTTAATGATATAATTTTATCACACACATGACATCTCGTAACTAACTTTGTTACATACATACCACACACATAACATCTCATAATTTTGTCACATACATATCACACACATAACATCTCATAATTTTATCACACACATGATGTCTCATAACCTTGATAGACCATCTCATAACTATGTCACATAAATATCACACACATAACATCTCTTAATTTTGTCACACACATGATGTCTCATAACTAACTTTGTCACATAAATATCACACACATAACATCTCATAACTAACTTTGTTAACACACATCACACACATAACATCTCGTAATTTTATCACATATATGATGTCTCATCCCACACATGACATCTTATAACTTTAACTTTCTCACACATAAAAGTCTCATAATTTTGCCACACACCTGGCATCGCGTGGTTGAGGAATGCTTAAAGATTTCGTGGCGTAAAATCGCAAAACGTTTGTTAGCACGGCGAAATAAATGATGGTGTCATATCTCGTTGTATAGCGTCGGGTTTCAATAGTCTCCGTGTCTGTCCTTAAGTTTACATTGATGATGAAATTTTATAATTATTTATATTTCTAAATGATAAATGAAAAAAAGTCAATAAAATTAGTCTTGTTTTTTATTGTGACTTTGAGAAACTTGTGGAGATTACGTTCGGGGCTGATATCGCACTTTCCTTAAAAAATATAGTGAAAACAGGGTTGTAAAATATCTCTTAAATATAAAAATACAAGTTTAGGCGTTGTTTTATATGAATTTATTGAATAAGAATTATTATTAAACATATTATAGGTATGTGTATGTATTACATATTGAATATGATTTCATTTTTAAATAAAGGTTCGATTCCAACACATATTGCTTTATAAATTGTTTGATAAATTTATTTTTATATTAGTAATATATTTTCACTGTGTAACAGTTATATTTTTGTAAAAACCGTTGAAAATACAATAATAGTCATAATTTCCTTGAGATGTTCGATTTTAATTTAGTTCAGAATAACAAAATTTGATTTAAAGCTTACGTTACTCGTTGAATCCGTAATAAAATTTCTGTGAAATGTTGTTCTGTATGTAATTAATTATTCCTAATTGCGATACTGTGCTCATATATTACAATAAATATCCGAGAGGATTGTCAATTTTTAAAGGCTTGATGTTATCTTATTTCAAAATAAATTTTCTAAGAATTAACTGGGTGTTTTTTTCTTCATAATTTATTGTTCCTGAGAATAAAGCGAATGTGAGGCAACGGTCATGTTCCAATACAACTTGACGTTTGTTCCGTCGATGTCTAACGACAAAGAGGCGTCCTGTTTTAAAAGACGTGTTAATAGTGGTTTTTTTTGTTTCAATTTTTACGAAAGATTACTTATAATTGAAAACATATTTGGGTATTCGTCGTGCAGTACATGTTTGGATAAATTTAGCTTGATGAAAAAAGGACCCTTGACCCTTTTTAGTAAGTACCTATAATAAAAATGTTTTATGTTTTACTTTATATATTCTTACTAGCTGTGCCCGCGACTTCGTACGCGTGGTATTCGGAATAAAGCGTATCTTTTTTTTTTGTAAACAGAATGGAATGAAATATACACTAAATATTACCGGAAGCTTACTACAATACATCAGTGGAAACCAAATAAAAATCGGTTTCTGTGTCGGGCGTCGGCTGAGTGAAGTTGTCCCAGGCACAGATCTGTGTTCAGAACGACTTGCTTCATATTTCACTCGATTTTAAATATTAATACTCTCTAGATAAAGTTGAAATTTGCACAACAATTTCACGGCACGTATCTGCGCAACTACGCGAATATGTCCCCGGCACGTAACTTGGCCCAGACCGTCTTGCACTCGATTTTAAGCTTTAATACTCTCTGGATAAAGTTGAAATTTGTACAACAATTTATCGAACGAATTGACCGACCGAACTGTAGAAACACTTTATTCCTTTTTTATTTCACTCTTTTTGACCTAAATAAAACAGCCGGAACATACGAGGGGTTAAGCCGTTTCTGAGATGAGCGTGCATAATAGTAATAGGCAAACAATGATTATTACAAACGAAAGTCGCAGCCGTTTTCCTGTAGCAGACTGCCGAGAAAGCTGAGTTCTTTTTCTAGGCATTTTATTAACGTAATTATTATTATACGACGAGATATTGCAAAAAATATATTTAAAAAAGCAGTTCGCTGAACACAACCGTTCCGTTGGCGTTCCGTACAACACAGAGCTATACCCTCACGACCGCTCACGTTGCATTTGCGCGCGTGGTTGATCATTATTTTGTTGTGGAGTTATTTTACAACTGTTATATCTCCTAAGATATTCAATGAAATCAAATAGTGTTCAAAATTAAATACTTGTGATGAATAACGTATTAATTTGGATAAGGATTATTTATCATGTTTATAAAAACACCTTCGCAAATAATACATTATTTTAGAACAAATTTGATTACCATAAAAAGGTAAATAGTAAGTCAACCAGCGTTGCCAGATGTCCCCATTTTGGCGGGACTTCCCGATTTTGAAATCAAAATGAAATATCCCGCGCGGGACAGGCTCAGTCCGCAGCCCTATTATCTAACTCTTTTCGGGGATTACTCGACGGTAACCCAACATCATACTGCTTGCCCGAATGCGTTTTTTCCCAAATCAATTTAAAATGGCCGAATGCCAGAAATAAATGCTCCGTAAATTTAATGAAAGCAGAATTATTCAATCTAGAGCTAACCTGTGCAGAGTTCTTCATCTATATTAAAAAAAAGGAAACTTTAAAAGAAGCTAAATCTTCATAGAAATATGATTAAGTAATTCTTATAAATAATTCTTACTTAGTTATATTATATTTAATAATATGGTTATTCTCCTGAAGACTCAACTGCCTAACCATAGGATAAATTAAACATTGTAAAGTATTTTAAAACTCAAATGAAAAGATAAGTATTTCAAAAGTACTGTTTATATGCGTTTTTTACTAAGTCCCGCTTTCGACGAAAAAATCCCGCTTTTTTTACTCAAACAGCTTCAAAATCCCGCTCTGCCAAAAAAAAGTCTGGCAACGCTGGAGTCAACTTTAAAAGATAGACATATGCTGTCGCGGACTTTTTTTTAGAACTTTTAAAGGGGAACAGTTTTTGCAGCATTTTTCATTGTAGCTCCGCTCCTATTGGTCGTAGCGTGATGTTATATAGCCTATAGCCATCCACGATAAGTGGACTATCCAACACAAAGAATTTTTCAATTCGAACACGTAGTTCTTGAGATTAGCGCGTTCAACGAAACAACTCTTCAGCTTTATAATATTGGTATAGATCTAATTCTTTTGTTAATTTCTTTCTATAACGGACACATTTTTTACATTATACTTACTGAAATTGTTTTCATGATTTAAAAAACTCATTACGGTTCTTCAGTTCGACTCCCGAAACCTCTTTGCAAGTGAGTCAGATATAGCGTGATGTTATATAGCCATCCACGATAAGTGGACTATCCAACAAAAAGAATTTTTCAATTCGAACACGTAGTTCTTGAGATTAGCGCGTTCAACCAAACACTCTTCAGCTTTATAATATTGGTATGTAAGATCTAATTCTTTTGTTAATTTCTTTCTATAACGGACACATTCTTTACATTATACTTACTGAAATTGTTTTCATGATTTAAAAAACTCATTACGGTTCTTCAGTTCGACTCCCGAAACCTCTTTGCAAGTGAGTCAGATATAGCGTGATGTTATATAGCCATCCACGATAAGTGGACTATCCAACAAAAAGAATTTTTCAATTCGAACACGTAGTTCTTGAGATTAGCGCGTTCAACCAAACAACTCTTCAGCTTTATAATATTGGTATCTAAGATCTAATTCTTTTGTTAATTTTTTTCTATAACGGACACATTTTTTACATTATACTTACTGAAATTGTTTTTATGATTTAAAAAACTCATTATGGTTCTTCAGTTCGACTCCCGAAACCTCATTGCAAGTGAGTCAGATATGTTATCATTGTAACTGTCAAATATATTAATTAATATGCAAAACTATCAAAAATTACACAATAAAGTATATTTAATACTTATTAAAGTTTCCTTATTTAAAATTTATTAGTAATAAAATTGTAATGATCTAACAGCTAAGTAGTAAAAAATAATGAAGTAGGTAGTTAAATAAGTAAATATAGAATCATGTTCTGTCCTTTGCAATAAAGATTCCATATATGTTACCTATACATTTTAAATTTAAAAATAATTGCTCTCTTTGGAAGGGGATGGTTACCGCCGCCAGACGGGCTGCCCAAATGACTGCGAAACGCAGTATGCCATGCCACTATTTACAATAAAATCTAATAAAAAACGAAAACGCAACAAAAAGAATCAAATAACTATAACTGTTTAACAAAAAATAACAATTCCGTATATATATGATTGTACTTCGTAAGCAAATCGCTCATGCGTGAGATGTATGGACGGTAAATGCGCACTACCAACACATAGAAGCGCTAGAGAGCGAGGGTAGCGTTGTAAGCATGATTGCCAGAATGTTACCTTTGTACTTTTGACCCTCTTATGTTACACGACTTAAAATGTTACGTCACTTTGGAATATACATTTAAGCTCCTGGAATGGCAAGGACTTGGCATCAACATTAACGGCGAGTATCTCACTTTCGGTTTGCCGACGATATTGTGGTCATAGCGAAATCGATAAGAGAACATGATGCTCGATGACCTCAACCGAGTTTCCCAAAGGGTGAGCCTTAAAATGAATATGAACAAGACGCTTTCGTCTAATGTCCATGTTGTGTCCACCCCAGTATCAGTTGGAAATTCAACTCTCGTAGTTATTGACGATTACATCTACTTGAGACAAATAGTCCAATTAGGTAGAACCAACTTCGAGAAGGAGGTCAATCGTCGTATCCAGCTCGGATGAGCAGCGTTCGGGAAGCTCCGACACATTTCGTCCAAATTTTCACAGTTTTAACCAAAACTGTGAAATTTTGACCAAAACAAAACTTGACCAAAACTATGTTGCCAGTGATGACATATGGCGCTGAAACGTGGTCGCTAACTATGGGCTCCGTAAGAAAGCTCAACGAGCTATGGAGAGAGCTATGCTCGGGATTACACTGCGAGATCGAATCAGGAATGAGGAAATCCGTAGACGAACGAAAGTTACCGACATAACCCGGAGGATTAATAAGTTGAAGTGGCAGTGGGCAAGATACATAGGAGGTACGGAGAGTCGATGGCCGCTGGGGCCGAAAGGTACTTGAGTGGATGCCACGGACGTGCAAGTGCAACGTAGGAAGTCCACCCACAAGGTGGACAGACGACCTGATAAAGGCTGCGGCTCGACGGTCGATGATCTTTTTGGAGAATTAGGGCGGAGGCCTTTGTCCAGCAGTGGAGGTCCTTCGGCTGAGATGATGACGTTGCTTTTTGGACTATATTGGTTGGTATATAACTTATACATTATTAATTGTATGTTTTTCTTTTTTAGTATCACCAGTCTATTAATGGGAGTTTTTCCGTTTACTGTTTATCGGTCAATTATTGCGTTTTTTTTGCAAGGGCAGGAATTTCTCCAACTTTAGCTTGTATTTGTGGGGTTTTTTTTTAATAAAGATGGGTTTGCTCTTGACCAGCATCTATCCATGTAGGAAGGATGAGGCCGACGATGGAGCGAGCTCACCCAGAAGATGCCTATTCACTCGAACCTTGAAAAGATTTGGGTTATATGAGCTTGGAAATACAGACGCCGGCAGGAAGTTCTAATCCTTAGCAGTACGCATCACAAAAGATGTTTTAAAGCGCTTGGTCCGAATTAGAGAGATTTCGACAAGGTGAGGATGGTAACCAGCCGTACGTCTGCATGTCCGATAGAAGAAAGGGAAAGGCGGTATGATCTCATGCAGCTCTCGAGCACACTCTCCGAAGTACATATTATAGAATACACACAGACAGGCAACTTTGATCATCTACCATCAAGTAGACCATCAACATGCTCGCCCGTCTTATTTATTCTTTTTGACTAAATATCACCATAACAATATTATGTGTGTCAACTGTATACCTACCTACAACTATAAAAATTCCTTTTAATAATGAATTTAAAAAATAATTTTAAATATAACATAAATTACTTAATATTAAATTTTAAATAAAATAAAAATGAGTTTTTTTAAGTTTCTGTACAACTGAATAAACTATTAGATACCAGATTGTGCCACTTTTCGACGCGAACTTCGTTCGCGTTGAAAAGTAAAAGATATAATGCCTGACGAAATATGTAAAGCAATATAACGCCCGATATCTTCATTGCTGTTATTATTTTTCCAGGCGTTGAATCTTTATTTTTAGATAACTGGTGCCCGGGGCTTCGCCCGCGTGGAATATTTAGCCTATGTCCATCCTGAAATTCTATTCTAACTATTGGTGAAAGATTTTTTAAATTGGATGAGTAGTTTTACCTCCTACGTGCATACATACAAACAAACAAACATACAATCTTTACCTAACCTAATGTCATGAATTGTCACCTTAAAAAATCGAACTTCCCAATATTCATTTACCTATCCTATTACAAACTTTTATTTTAACTTCCATTATATATTTATTTTTAAAATACTCAATAAGATTGTCTGCAAAGCGGTCGCTCAATTTCTGTTCTTTTTGTATTTTAGTGTATCGGTTACTCCACATTCTTTGAGACTTTTTATAGGAGATAAAAACCCCACTGAAGAAGCAGCGAAAATTTAAATATTTTACATAACTTTAATACTAAGGTAGGTACTTATTTTATATATATCCACAGAAGCTTACGTTGGGTGGAACGATTGTTAAATCAATTAAAGTTCTCAGAAACTTTGAAAACTATAATTTAAACATTATTAATAACTTAATAACATTAATTTGTTGCATATGAACGTCCACAGCAATTTCTCTTTTAATAGCACATGAATTGTATCAAGTAATTGTAATTTAAGCCGAAAATAAATGACACTAACATAACAGTTAGAATAAATAACTTTTTTTTTTATGTTATGTCGACAGACAGGCTGACGGTCCACTTGATGGTAGGTGGCTACCGTCGCCTATAACACAAGCAACGCTACAGGTGCTGCAAGTGCGCTGCCGACTACAGTAGGATTAAGGATAAGGGATTAGGAGGGGATAAGGGATTAGGAGGGGATAAGGAAATGGGCTCTGGCATCCCTTACTCACTCACCGAAACACAACAGCACGTATATGCTGTTATTTCACGGTGGTCTTCTGTAAGGGGGTGGTCACTGCCGCCAGGTGGGCTGCCCAAATGACTGCAAAACGCAGTGTGCCCTGTTTGTAATTGTAATGTTGAATATTTGTAATGTTAATAAAGTTATGTTATTTTTTTGGGATCCTCTTTCGCATCCCATGTGTGATTTTTTTGGATTTCATTTCTAATTTTATTACAGGTGCCTCAATAAAAAGGTCAAATAAAAAAATAATATTTAGTCTCATTTCAAATTTAAAAATTCAACATTCAGACATTAAGAAAAAATTGAAACATAATTTTGGCGAAAATTCGAAAATACCATTTACAAGCTATTACTTAATCAAACTACAAATCAAAAATTGTATTGGAATAAATGTGTATTTTTTATAAAATCTTTTTTTCTTGCTCGGACTATTATTGTCGGACTACAGTGTCTAACTAATGGCGCAGCTGATGCAACTTCTAAATTAAGTTTTATTTTAAATATTTATATCTAAAAGCTAGACTTTAATTATCTAAGTTGTACTTACGTCTAAAGCGACACATTCAATATTTACTGTATATACTTTATTGATCGGTTTTTGTTCAATGTCAGAGTCGTTGCCAATGACCGTTATTGATGGCGTTTAAACACAATGATGCGCGTGCGGTGTGCCCAACGCGCATCCAAAAATCATAATATAAATTGTGCAGAGGTTCGGGAGGAGTCAGTTGCTTTACAGCATTCGTCGAGAATTCACGTCGATCATGCAGTCTTTAACAGTTGTCGTTTTTGCCGCTTTGCTGGCCGTCGTTCTAGCAGGTTAGTGCCCCCCTCACTTTTTGCTATCAACTTTGTGTCCACGCCACTGTATTTTCCAATTAAGGTGACTAATTTCCGATTCGAATCAGTTACGGTTTATTTCTTAGGTGTTGTCGTAGTTTTTTTTTTCGTAACTACATACCTAACTTGAGTTAAGTTATAATCCGTTTTTGCAATTTTCAATGTTAAGTATTACCTTTAAGCTTTAAGTTACTTAAATTAGTTTGTTAGTTTTAAAAATTTATATTCCAGTTCTTTTAATACAGAATATTAACTATTTAAGCACAGTAAGCAAATTCAGATATAAACTATACCTAGAAATATATTTAACAAACATTAACGGTTTAGTAAATTAAAATATTTCCTTGTTTAAACATTTTATTCTGCCAAATTGTTTTTTTTTTTTAATATAATTTTTTAAAACGTATTCCGTATATATGTAAATTTTTAATTATAGATATTATTGAATAAAATGCAAATACACTAAAATACCATTTATAAAATATGGCATCATTCAAATGACTTCATCTCGTCTTTGTGCTTTCCGTAACTACGGTCACGAACTGTTGAAGGTGTTTATACAATAATCGTTTCCGAACTTGCTTAACTGTTTCTTGTTAATGATGATCTCAACCTTACGGATATTTGCGGATATCAAAACATTTAGTTAAGTATTCTAAGTGTAACTTATTATACGTATTTATTTCTGATTAAATAATTATTGACTTATGCTTAGTGAAACTTAAAGAACAAAATTTTAGGAATTTTAAATCAAAAGGGTTATACTTTAACGTCCATTTATATTTTTTCTCTCAGAACTACATTTTTTGATATTATTTCTCATTGAAGCTACATAAAACTCTCACAAATGTTTAAATCTAATTGGCATACACCTGTAACACTGAAATACTAAATCCGGTAGAATGCTCAACTAAGAGACATTTGCTTATTTGTTTTAAACAGGGAAGTAGAAAAAAATATAATTCAACTAAACAATAACAGCGCGTATACTGTATCTGTGTGTCATGTGAAGTAAAATAGAATCCTATGGTGTTGACTAAACTATACTTATAGAGTGTGAAACTTTCAATACCCACTGTTTTTACATGTCCTTAGTTCTTGAATTATAATTAGTAATTAAATAAAAGATTACCCTATCTCTTGCAATTGACATTTGTTTATTAGAGCCTAGATATCTTTACATATTATAAAACAAAGTCCCCCGTCGCGTCTGACTGTCTGTATGTCTCTGTGTATATTCGCGATAATCTCAAAAACAGAGCGATTCCTAAGGTAGGTTTATATGTATGTATAATTCGTTAAGGTTTTGCGTAAATTGGTTGAAATATGACTATGATTGTTGGAAAAAATCAAGGCATCTAGGAGCTTTCATCGAAAACGCTGCTTTATCCGTTTGACATATAACAAAACAATGTACGGTGGGATTGTTTCTCTTTTGTAAGTCTACAAAAAAGTAGGAGATAGCTTGAAAAAATTCAAGCTATCTCCTACCAACGCTACACGACTTGCTTGATGCAGACGCAGGCGAACGAATTCGCGGGCAAGAAGCTAAGCTAAGCTCGCAATGTCTTCCATTGCTATATGCAATCTATTCATAAAAAAATTTCAGAAGGACAATTCTATGTGCCTCGCGCTTACTACACCATTGACGATGAAGGACACGCATCAGCACCGATACCCCTGCGTCGACTTCGGCGCTCATTGAGCCCGGAGCCATTCCCTTCTGCCGGCTATTATCCAGGCTCAAACGCCAACGCCGAAGCGAATGCCAATGCCTGTAAGTTGATATTTCTTTACTAAAGATAGTTTTAAATTGCACTTTGATTAGGTCTTTGTGATTTGAGGTTTGAGTTAACTGAGATGTAATGTCTATACTAATGTAATAAAGCTGAAGAGTTTGTCTGTTTATTTGTGAATCCGACCGAGCCGAAATGTACATCCCTTGATTAATTTAAATTAAACGGCGGGTATTTTGTATAAGTTTAAAAAGACGGGTGTAACTAAAGGCACAATTTTTAATTTCTTTAAAGGTAATTAAAGGTAAAGGTAAATAATAGGTGGCCAGGTCGCAGCCGCCAAGATTGTACGCTGGCCGCTTGTCGTTAAGTGATGCGATTTTAAAACTTCGAACTAAAGGAAGATCTCACTGCACGCTTATAGCTAGTGCACATGTAAATCATTTTTTTATATTTTCAGAAAAAAACGATTTTAATACACTATTCATAATTCACAAATTAAACATATTATTATTAATTAACATTATATACATTTAAAACATTATATATATATGTATTTCAAACATATTATTATACAATTATTAGTTTACCGACAAAACTCCCCTAATGCCCGTTTTTGAAAAAACGAGGCGCGATAATAGTGAGGCTGAAACTAGTTTTGTACTATTTGGAGAAATACACATTTCTTGTTGCCAATAGAACTGACACGTTAGTGATGGTCATTTACGACACTTATCTTCTCGCCAACAGGTTCCAATAGTTCTTTAAATTAAACCTTACGATAATATCCATGGCGCTATAATAATAGAAATAAATATGTGTAATTTTACCCAAATTATACAAAACTCCTAGCCTCTTGAAGCTATTGACTTTCAAGAACAATTGCATTGAAATACGCATATTCTCCAATTGTATGCTAGATTATTAATCAATTACATTCTTAATGACCTTACAGGAATTTTCGCCTGTGTGCAAATTAGTGAATGCATATTTATTGTATGCCCACACTACGTTATAAATTAACGTAAACATATCTATTAGAACCAGACGGGTTTCGATACAGGCCTACTTCACGTATAGTATCCAGGGATCTCTGACAGCGTCGGTCGATTCCAAATAATCTAATTAAACTCTCGAATTACTATTTAGAAGTAATATATATTTCACAAGAAAATGTAAAGCTCTGGCATCAAAATTTTAACACGACAAAAATATTTTTTTTAATTTTTTTACATAAGTTATATATTTTTTATATTATTATGTAGTCCGGAACACAAACATTCGAATAATATTAAGGGAATAGACCTACATAAGCCTCTTATCACTGCTGTCTGTCCACACTATGGGTCTCTCTGTCATCAATGTGAGGAGGTTTGGTTTAGAGTCCACCATTGCGAATTGGCAGTTCTTCGAAAATTGCCAGTATTATAGGACACAGCAGGTTTTCTCATGATGTTTTCCTTCACCGTTAGAGCAAGTTATGTATCATTATTTTTAATTTACACATGAAATCGAAACACTCAAATGTTCAGACCCGACTGGATTCGAACTTGTCGTTTCGACAATAGGGGTTCGAACTGCTGGGCCATCACTGTATTTTGTAATTATTCCTTTTAAATGTGTTAAGTCCTACACACAGTCAGTGTAGGAAATACTAGTTCCTGGACAAGATGTTGAGGTCGTCATCGATGTTCCATATTTAAATATTCTTGGCTAGGGAACAATACTTAATAGTTAATAAGGATATATTCATATAAGTAACACTATTTTACAAATATAATATGCTGAATAGGCAGGAAATATGGTGTGTTAACAAAATATTTCCCGTTTTTTAATATAAAGATAAACTTTAGAGTTGTTAACCATTTATATAAAATTCGTATAAAATTTCAAAATTCATGTATATAATATCCTACTAAAACTTATCCTGGTTTCTGCCAAAATTGTTTTTGTGTAAACGATTAGAGCCAGTGTTTTCAGACTATGAATAATAGTCATGGGTGAACGCACAAGCAGTCATTATACCTTTGTCATTTTGTTATTTACGTGCGAGACCAATGGCTTCCATGGAATCTACCATCACCAATGTGAATTACCTGTTTATGATTACTTCACCTTTTAGGGAAACCTTGGTGTTTTTCAACCTTTTTTTTGCCGTACATAACGACTTTTATTTTTTTACCAGCTCCAAGCTGTAATTCAAGTCTGTAGTAACAAGAAATCATTTTTATATTCAAGTAGATTATGCCTATTCGTTACTGCTGATTTAATTTTGGTAACTATTAATCTTTAAGAGCTAGTAATTTCATAAGTTCATATTTCATAAGTTTAAACTTTACACGGGACACCAAATACTATTTCTCATGATAAATGCAGATTCCATTATACATATTTTAAAGATATAATATTTAAACTTAAATATGTGTCTAATAATATCTTATCTATCTTATATATAAAAATGAATCCCTATTTCTCCTGGTCACGGCATCACGCGTGAACGGGTAGACCGATTTTAATTCGGTTTTCGCTAACGGAAAGAGGGATAAACGGGGAGTGTTTTAGGGTATATAAAAATTGCACGCCGGGCGAAGCCGGGGGCGGGCCGCTAGTATATATATAAAAATGAATCCCTATTTCTCCTGGTCACGGCATCACGCGTGAACGGGTAGACCGATTTTAATTCGGTTTTCACCAATGAAAAGAGGGATAAACGGGGAATGTTTTAGGGTATATAAAAATTGCACGCCGGGCGAAGCCGGGGGCGGGCCGTTAGTATATGGATATAAACGCAAAAGTTTCTACAGAACGGATTTTTATGAAACTAGAGTAACACATCGGAATAATACTCATCTAAATATTATAATATAAAGTCTCTATAAAATAAAATAAAGTCGTGCTTCGGACGGATATGAAATTTTTAAATAAACACAACCTTCGTTTATCACTGTTTCCATTAGTGAAAACCGCATCGAAATCAGTTGGGTTGTTTAGAAGAACTTAGTAGAGAAACAAACAGAAGCGGGTGACGACTTTATTTTATCATTAGCTGTATCCCGCGGTTTCATCCGCCTCGGCTAATAACAAATAGCCAATAGTCTTCCTCCAAGAATTGGCTATCGAATTCAAAAAATCCAACTGGTAGTTACTAACTTTCTCGTTCAACCAAACAAACAAACTCTTCAGCTTTATTATATTATTATAGATGTGTATAGATATAGATAGGGAAGGTCATCAGGTAGGTTCACGGTCCAATAAGAATTGGAAGTGCGCTGCCTATTAATGAGATATAGTGGAATGTTTCTTAAATTCCTTATTCACTCACCGAACGTGTTGTTATTTCATGTTCAACACCATGAAATAAATAATTATAGTATAATCATCTTCTATAAGTAGGTACACATAAGTAGGTAGATTTTGATACGGTTTTTACTAATAGAAATAGCCATAAACGAGGAAAGTTTCTGCATATAATTTGCAAAAAAAATTGCATCCTTGCATTGGCGCTTTACATTTGCGATCTGTAAGCGCCAATGTGTAAATAAATGAATTCACCATTTGTAACGGCTGCCGAAAGTTATTAATCGGGTTTGAGCCCAATACGGCGGGTGTGGACTGTATAGGTATGCGGGAATCCTATTCTATTACTCACTGTTGTGATCCGCGGGATTCTTCGGGGCTTGAGTCTTCCAAAGCTTTGGATTCTTCTCTTCAGCACTCACGACGCGAATCACTCCAGTTTAGTTAACAGATATAGATAACGGGTAATATAAGAACAAAGAAGACAGCGGGTCTTTTTTGACCTGCGGGTTTGTTCACCTGATAGAAGAACAAAGAAGACAGCGGGTCTTTTGATCAGCGGGTTTGTTCACCTTTTTAACACTTACTATTTTTATATGGCGGTGGACTTCAAACAGGGGTGTTCTATGATTGGCCCACAAAATGACGTGCCCCTTTTGGTCAATCAGAGCGATTCTTCAAGTAACAGGGAAATGGCGCGAACACCATTCATATTAGTACAAATAAATGACACATTATTACAACATATCAAAAACTTTAATTAATGAAACGGTACGAAACAAGAATTTAAAAATTCTTGAGTATTTTTGAAAGAAAGCTATAAAGAAAAGAAATATTTTTCAGATTGTAATATCAGTCACGTGTCAACTTGAGTTCATGCCGCTTTTCTCAGCAAGTTGTGCTAATGTTTCGTGTAAACGCATTCCTCATTCAGAACCACAATGCTCTCCATAATTACTATGCACGGCTGGTACCAGTGTACTTTATGTAGAGCGCAGAAAACAGTTGTAAATGTCTAACTATACATTCTATGTCGGTGTCGTCTATGCATTCGATCGTTGTTTAACGGTCAAGCTCCGGTCAAGTGTACCAACAAAAAATGCTCTACCGTAAAATTTACTTTCACCGTAACGCGATCGCTCAAATAAACTAATTTAAAAATACAGTTATGTTGCAAGTCTATACATATAATAAAATCGTAAACGAGCCGTGTCAGTACATTAAATATTTTATCAAAAAAAAAAAAAAAACAATTTATACACGTTTTACTTATGTTAGCTAAGTCAAAAAAAGGTTTTTGGAATTTTTGTCTTTGCGTTTGTGCACGCTAATCTCAGAAACGGCTTAATCGATTTGAATGCTGTTTTCACTGATGTATTGTAGCAAGCTTCCCGTAACATTTTGTGTTTGTTTCATTCCAATCAGTTTACAAACAAAAAAGTTATATAAATTTAAAGAATCACGTCCAACATTTTCATCCAACATTCATAACTATATTTATCATCTGTAAAATGATGATTGGAAGTTTATATAAAGTTAAAAATGGACAGTTAGGTGATTTTGACAGTTACAATGTAAGTTGACCTTACATTGTAACATGTCAACATAATGCTCGATGGCCTCAACCGAGCTTCCCAAAGGGTGGGCCTTAAGATGAATATGGACAAGATGCTTTCGTCTAATGTCCATGTTGTGCCCACCCATACAGTAACATTTGAAAATTCAACTCTGGAAGTTGTTTACGACTTTATTTACCTGGGACAAACAGTCTAATTAGATAGAACCAGCTTCAAGAAGGAGGTAATTCGTCGAATCCAGTTCGGACGGGCAGCGTTCGGGAAGCTCCGAGACATCTTCTCATCCAAAATTCCTCAGTGTCTTAAAACAAAATTTTTCTGTGATGACATAATTATGACGCTGCAACGTGGTCTCTATAACTATGGGCTTCGTAAGAAAGCTCAACGTCGTCGCTCAACGAGCTACGGAAATACAAGTCGGGGTTACACTGCGAGATCGAATCAGGAATGAGGAGATTCGTAAACGAACGAAAGTTACCGACATAACCCAGTGAACTAAGTTGAAGTGGGCAGGACACATATAGTACGGACAGTCAACGGCCACTGTGGTCGGAAAGTTCTCGAGTGGAGGCCACGGACCAGCAAGCGCAGTGTAGGACGACCACCCAAAAGGTGAACAGACGATTTGATAAGGGCCGCGGGTCATCGGTGGATCCAGGTCCTTTTGGAAAATTAGGGGAAGGCCTTTGCCCAGCAGTAGACGTCCTACGGCTGAGATGATAATGATGATTATGAATTATTTATTAACAATTATTATTTACTTCAAAATTTATAATTACAGGGTCTAGTGGTGGTAATCATGCCAATGCCAACGCCAACGCCAACGCATACTCCGGTAGCTGGGGTCGACCCTTCGGCGCTGGTTATGGTGCCATTAACCCTAATCTGCTCAGGTAATTAAATCAAGTCTATAAAATTTATATATTTACTTAGAATGTTCATGTCTGAAAGTTACTTTAGAATGTCATTTGGATGTTTTTACATCTACAGAATTATGGAATTAAATTGTTAAATATTTAAAGTCGTATCTAGGAGTTATTGCTTTGTTCACACAGAGATTGTTTATGGGACCATTTATAATTGAATCGTTAGTTGGAAGAGTAATTGAGCAAGTTCCAATCAGAGGAAGGATCGAGTTAGATCAGTACATTAGATTTGATAGAACATTTTAATGTAAATGTAAAGGTTTTCAGCCAGTCTGATGATCCACTTGAAGGTCGGTTTTACCAAAAGCAACACCACAAATGGTGCAAGTGCGCAGTCGACCATAGTGAATTATGAATGAGAGATTAAAAAAGGATAGGAATATTATGTAACAATATATTCTTAAGTTTCCACCTAAAAGTGTTTCTTTTTATGAGATATATCTACAAATTGAAGGTTTTTTTATTATTGTAACATTTCATCATTTTAGGTGAACGGAAAATAGATATATATGCCTATTCTAAACATCTTGATTGATGATTGAGTTTGCGAATATACTAATATGTGATACAGATTACTTGCAATGTACTTTGTCTTTATACCTCAAAAGAATTCTATTACACCATAGTCTATGGTAACAATTTTAACTTGATGCCAATACCTACAGAAAGACGGAAAATGATCTAATGTTTTTTTTTTCCAAATGAAACCTTAAAAACACACCCGTATTTGAAGTTTAAGAAGAATTATCTATCTGTGTCTTAGACTGTGTCTAATTCTTAGACTATAGGTACTATCGAACTTAATAGTACCTAGTCTAAGATCCGACTTAGGTTGGCTTTCCCTCATGGAGTTTCTTAAGTTCTTCTTATTTTAGTGTCAAGAGCTTTGTCATATTTTAAAAAATGAAGAAGAAGTCATAGATAATATTAAAAAGTTTTTCTTAACATTTTTGAAGACTTTTCATCATATTAATAACTTGCATTTCAGGATAAACTTTAACAATTTTCACACTAAAATGTTCTAATATCATTGATACTAACCTATTTCATTTGTGTGTTCATAGGCACTGAAACTAGAGGCCGGTGCGGCGAGAGTAACTTAAGACTAACTATGTTAATGGTGTCGGCACATCCATCCTGAAATTCCTGAAGACGATTTTCCATCAGTTGCATGTAAGCGGCGCGCAACTTAAAGCTGCCCAATGTCATTAAGCCACGTGCAATTGCCGGAAGACAAAATATTTATATAATATGATTCCTACTTAATTATTGTAAATTAATTAACTACAGCAATAAATGTGACTGTTAACTTATGCTTATTAATTTCATTTTAAAACCTTTAAGTTTTTTTATCATTGTTAATTTTATTATGTAATTTGTGTGACAAATGGTTTTGTATTTAAAATTTTTAATTTTCAGTTACTCATACGTATTTATCTTTCAACGTAACATAAATAATTTAATTAATACCTGCAAATTTACTACTTTTTTTTTAAATAAAAAAAAAGCAACAATTTGTAATTTTTTTTAATGTTAAGATCGGCAGACAGGCTGACGGTCCACTTGATAGTAGGTGGCTACTGTCGCCTATAACACAAAAAACGCCAAAGCTGCTGCAAGTGCGCTGCCGACTACAGTAGGATTAAGGATAGGGATTAGGATAGGGGGATAGGGAAATGGGCTCTACCATCCCTTATTCACTCACCGAAACACAATAGCACATAATATTATTGTTGCTCATTGGTTTAAATTCGGTACACAATACACATATTTTATGTCCTAAATTGAACATGGAATTAAATTGAATTTTAAAGAAATCTAGTGAAGAACCTGCGAAAAAATGACGGATAAATACTTAATTTTAAAAACCAATATGAATATGTTAATTATTATATGTTACCAAAATATATCAGTCATTATTTAAGTTGAGCATAGGTATTTTGGTGGCGGGGGACCTAAACGCTAAATTCACGGCGTGGGGGTCCCCTAGTACGGACGTGAGGGGGGGTATTCTGGAGTCTTGGGCGTTGGGCCTGGGGCTCCAGGTACTCAATCGTGGTACCTCTCCCACGTGCGTACGGTGGCAAGGTACGTCCATCGTTGACGTATCCTTCGCCACCGCTGCCCTTGCTGCCCAAATCCGGGGATGGCGGGTGGAGGAAGAGGTGGAGACCCTATCGGACCACCTTTATGTCCGATTTGAGGTCTCCACGCTGGCCCATAGGGCGTCACAGCGGCGGGATTCTACGGCAAGTGCCGCCTTTCCCAGGTGGGTACTTGCCAAGCTCCGCCCGGATGTGGCGGAGGAGGCAGCGATGGTGAGGGAATGGTCGTCTCTCCCCCCTCACCTCGCCGGGGATCCCGACGGCATGGCCGACCACTTTGCGAACGACCTTCGGGAAGTCTGCAATGCCTCCATGCCACTGTGGCGCCCTCCTCCACCCTTTTTTTTTTTTTTTTTTTTTTAGGAGGGGAAATGCATTTACGCACTATCCCTCGTCGACGGGGACGGTCGACGAGGGGGTGTGTGGGACTCACCCGACGGAACTTATCGCCCCGCCGGTCCTACTCCACTAAAACCGCCTCCATGTTCCACCATCGGCAGTGATCGTGAGACCCGGAGTCACAGCGAGGCCTTATCCCCGGGCCCCACGCACCGCCATGTCCTTGCGGACCCGCATCCATCACGGCATGCCGTGTAACTCCTCCTGTGGTGACCCGCTGGAACATCTGCAGGCCACCACACCTCACTGCCCGGTGTTGTGCGGGCGGCGCACCTCCCCACGTCCACCGCCCCCGAGCGAAGCGGCACCAGCCGCCCGTGATCATCTTATCCGTCGCAGCGAGCAGTCAGCGAGGGGATTCGTAATTGAATCAACCCTTTACCTCTTCTCCGCGGCACAACCATCCGCGGAGTCGGAGGCCGCTTCCACCTTCATCCCCCGAACGACCCCCGCTCGTGTGGCCGCTCATCTCATACGACATTATGGGTGGGCGGCCCATAGGGGTGTCCCCCTGACATTTCCTCAACAATCGCGGCAGCCCGAGACGGGCTCCACCTCATGTTGTCGTCGCGGAAGAGCTACTAAGCCGGGTGGCGAGGCCGGGTCTTCACTCTTCCGGACGACTGCGGGGGGTAGTACTAAGCCGGTGCCCACCCACCGGGTGTTCCCCACCCCCCACATGCCACGATTGCAGGTACTATGCCAGTTGGTCCTTCCCAGTCGCATGAGCTCCGTCTTCGCGTAAGTTGCCCGACTACCACTGAGCGTCGGAGCCGTCCGAGAGAATCCACCCGCTGCGACTCACCTGCCGATCCTCATCCGCAGTACCGAGTCCCATACCTCAGTCTGACGAACAAGGACCGGGGTGACCTCTCTCTCACCGGCCACCAATCGCGCGGGCCGAGTACGGATTCTCGGCCCGCGCGAGCGATGACCGGTGAAGCTCCAACAGAAGGTTGGAGCCTCCAAATAACAGCTCCGCCACGAGCTCCGCTGGGCGGAGCTCGCTCGGAGCCCACCTCGGTGTGGGCCTTCTTAGTCCCCAAAACCAATCCGATCGATCGAGCAAAGGCCGGTGACCCCACCGACCCCTGCAACCGCCCGGATTGCCAAGGGTAAGCCCCCCCACCACGACAAGGTCATGGCCCACCTAGGGGGGGGCCCTCCTCCACCCTGGAAAAAGGTGTATTGGTGGGCGCAGGAGATCGCCACACTGCGTTCCGCCTGTTTGGCGGCGAGACGCGCTCTCCTCCGATGCCGGAGAAGACGTTCCAGGAGGACGCCTGACGAAGAGGTCCTCCTTCGCCAGGCGTACAGGGAGGCTCATAACGCCCTGCGGACAGGCATCCGCAAGGCCAAAGAAGAGGCCCACGAGCGCTTCCTGGCCCTCCTGGACGCCGACCCCTGGGGTCGTCCGTATAGGGCTGTGAGGGGGAAATTTGCATCGAACTCCCCCTCCACAGCTACCCTTGAACCGGCGTTGCTCGACAAGGTCATGGGGTCTTTATTCCCGACCCCGAGCCGATTCGAGCCCCCTCCTATGGAGCCTCCGGATCCACAACCGGAGGCCGAGTTTTGGGGCCCTCCCGTCTCTGACGTGGAGTTCGAGGTGGTGAGGGAGCGTATCGGAAGGAAGAGGACGACCCCGGGGCCAGATGGAGTCCCGGCTAAGGCCCTGGCGATAGCGCTAGGGCCTCTGGAGGAGAGGTTCCGGGCGGTACTTGATACATGTATCGCCCGGGGCAAATTTCCGGCGAGGTGGAAGGTGGGGCGGCTCTGTCTTCTCCGCAAGCCGGGACGCCCTCCCGACTCGCCGGCGGGGTACCGACCGGTGGTCCTGCTCGACGATTCCGGCAAAGCTTTGGAAAAGATTATGGCCCGACGGATCGTCGAGCATCTGGAGACAGAGGGGCCGAACCTTCACCAACGTCAGTTCGGCTTCCGAACCGGTCGGTCCACTATGGATGCTGTAGGCCTCCTCAAGCGCTGGACTGAGGGGGCCACCGGTAGAGGGGAGGCTGTTGTTGCGGTGTCGCTCGACATCCGCAACGCCTTTAACAGCCTCCCTCACGAATGTATCAGGGCGGCACTGAGATTCCATCGGGTGCCGCCCTATCTCTGCGCCCTCGTCAATGACAACCTCGCTGAACGGGTAGTGCTGTACGAGGGCGCGGACGGGAGAGTTATTCGTCGGTCAGTGGCGGTAGGTGTGCCCCAGGGGGCCGTTCTCGGCCCATTACTATGGAACCTGGGGTACAATTGGGTCCTGCGAGGCAATCTCCTTCCCAAAATGGAGATTGTCTGCTTTGCCGACGACACATTGGTCGCGGCAAGAGCGCAGACGTGGGATAAGGCAGTACGGCTAGCGTCGGTCGGCACCTCAATGATCGTCCGGCGCATCCGTCTGCTCGGATTGGAGGTGGCCCTAGACAAAACTAGGGCCATGGGTTTCCATCCCCCACGCCGCAGGATCCCTCCGGGGCTCCGCGTCCGAGTGGAGGGGGTCCAGATTTCTGTGGAGAGGCACTTTAAATACCTCGGCCTCACGCTGGACCCCCGTTGGAGTTTCGAGGAACATTTCAAGCTCCTCGCTCCACGGCTCACAACAGTTGCAGCCGCACTCGGACGACTCCTCCCGAATAAGGGAGGACCGAATTCGTCTTGTCGTCGACTTTACCACGGGGTGGTAAGGTCGATGGCACTTTACGGAGCCCCGGTCTGGGCGGAGTGCCTCACTCCTTGCACCCGGGCCCTGCTGCGGAGGCCTGAAAGGGTCCTGGCGATCCGGGCCGTGCGTGCCTATCGAACGGTCAGCCACGGGGCGGCCTGCGTGCTGGCAGGCATGCTACCGTGGGATGTCGATGCACTGGTTCTGGCCCAGATGCATCGGCATCGGGTCGCCGTCAGGGACCAAGGAGGTAGACCCGTCGCAGAGGAAGCGCGACGGGTCCGCATAGAGGTGCAAGAGAGGGCCTTACAGGACTGGAGTGAGGCACTACGAGAGCCTACTGCCGGCCACCGGACGATCCGCGCAATTCGTCCGGTTTTGGAGGAATGGGTGAGGCGCCGACGAGGTGGCCTCACCTTCCATATGGTGCAGATAATGACCGGACACGGGTGCTTCGGTCATTATTTGCACCAAATAAAAAGGGAGGAGTCGCCGCAGTGTCATCACTGCGGCGACCTTGATGACACGGCCGAGCACACACTTGAAGTGTGCCCGGCCTGGAGTTCGCAGCGCCGTATATTGAGGGCGGCGCTGGGAGTCGGAGAGGTCACACTTTCAATCATGGTAAGAGCCATGATTGAGAGTGTGACCAAATGGAAAGCGGCTGCCTCCTTCTGCGGTGATGTCATGTCACAGAAGGAGGCAGCCGAGAGGGAGCGAGAGGAAGCGGCCGGTCTCGCTTCCCTCAGACGCAGGCGGCTGGGCAGAAGAAGACGGGCATATCAAGCCCGTCTTCAACTGTTCTAGGGGACCTGCGCACACGGCTGGCTAGCCGGGTGTGCCTGCACAAGGTCCCCCCCGTCTGGGGATTGCCCTGGTGTCTCCGGGCAATCCCCCATTGGAGTTAGCTAGCCAGAAATGGCTAGGCTGCCCTGGGATGGATCGGAGTTGTTGTTTCGGCAGAGCCCGGTCCGTCCCTCCGATGGGCAAGGAGACACCGGGGAGTTTTAGTGGGTAGTACCAGTGCCGCTATGACTTAGCATAGTGTGTCGCACTGGTGACCCCCACATACCCCTACCGCCTAGCCAGCGGTAGGAAATCCGTAAATGGATTTCTCCTCGACAAAAAAAAAAAAAAAAAAAAAAAAGTTGAGCATAGGTATGCAGTTACCTATGAGAGAGGAAATTTTCAGAATTCTGCTAAATAAGTATATTTTTTGTTTCTCGAAATAAGTGGATCTTACAGTATACATTTTTGCCCTATGAACCACTAAGAAAAGCCCGTCTAGTCTTTGGTATGGGACTACATTTTTGGTTGGTTCTCTTCATAAATGTATACTGGTGATAAAACAAGCAGTTGCACGAAGGCAACTATTTTTTTTAAATGTTATGTCGACAGACAGGCTGACGGTCTACTTGATGGTAGGTGGCTACCGTCGCCTATAACACAAGCAACGCTACAGGTGCTGCAAGTGCGCTGCCGACTACAGTAGGATTAAGGATAAGGGATTAGGAGGGGATAAGGAAATGGGCTCTGGCATCCCTTACTCACTGCCCAAATGACTGCGAAACGCAGTGTGCCCTACCACTGATTTTCAAATCCAGACCAGAGTCAATTTTGAAAATTACATTAAAATTTCCAAACTTGACCCCGCCGGGAATAGAACCCCGGGCCCCTGAGATGTTAGGCAAGCATCCTTGCCACTCATCCAACGGGCCGTCAAAAAATTACTAAAAAACTAGGCAAAAAATTAAAGTGCGGATTTAATGTCATGAGATAGATTGCGATTTCGACAATTAACGGCTATGGAATAATAAATATTACACAACAAAAGTAATAATATCACACAAGTATGTCTTTAACATCGCGAATCCCGACATCTGTTCTTTAAATGGCAAATATCTCTGAATAGATAGTTCGCTGTTTTAACGACAGATGACGGGTTCATCTCCACAATAACATAACTCCAATAATTCGTTTAATTTTATTATAGTAATCTACCTTAGGACTAAAATACATATCATCATAAATATAATAAAATCGTTGATTGTCCGTGTGTTTGTGCACGCTATACTCGGAAACGGCTAAATCGATTTGAATGCGGTTTTCGCTGTTGTAGTGTAGCAAACTTCCCATAACATGTGGTATTTTTTTCATTTCAATCGGTTTACAAATAAAAAAGTCACCCGCTATTCTCCATACAATGTGTACGAAATCACGGAAACAGCTAGTGTCTAATATAATAAGCACTGTTTGAGAAAAAAAAACTAGATCAGAATTTGTGCAACTTTACCATGTTTTTTTTTTTTGAAAATACTGAGATACTTAGTCATCAAGATTTTCCCAGTTTTCAATAGTGAAAATTTATGAGATCGCGGGAATGACTATCGTCGGAACCGTATTGTGAAGAAAATTACAGGCACCTACCGTAAATTTTTCTTATCATTTTGAAAGTTATGACTCTAAAAGGGCTGTTGGACGTAGCCCTTTTGAATTGATCGCTACAACACTCTGTGTTTTGCGCTTCGCATAAGTCCAGTGCCAGAGACCCCTTAAACGTAATCGCTCCTAGGGAACGAGTTGTTGGCCCACAGGTGGTTTTAATTATTAACGGTAATATTTTATTGTTAACAAGTTAATAACCAATAAGTTAAACATATTATCAAATAACGCATTGGAACAATAACAATATGGCATAAATGCAATTATAATACCTTAATACTTGTTGCTTCTATGCAACAAGACCTGCAGTATCTACTCAATCGTGTCTACGAAACCAATATTAACGCCAAGAAGACCAATGACTGTAGGCAGACCTAATTATACGTGCACAGATCCTTTCTGTATGGGTGCTCAATCATTGAAAAGGGTTAATTCCTTCAGATACCTTCCCTGCATTGTGAATTATCAAGAAGATCAAATTATTGAAATAAGGTGTCTTATAAAACAGGCACACAGCTCTTTCATGAAGTTGAGCTGTTCTCTGCAACCGTTCCTTTAATATTGTATGAACCTGGTCCGGTGTTATGTTTTCTCTGTGTTGTGGTACGGAGTCGAGGCATGGACACTCACCAATGCAATGACCAGAGGCAATAGAATCTTTTGAGATGTGGGTATAAAGGCGCATGCTACGAGATTCCTGAATAGATCGTGTAAAGAATGAGACAGTTCTGCCGAGAATGAAAATGAAGGCCGAAATATTGAAAACCATAAAAGTCAGAAAACTGAAATACTATCATGCACGTCGAGAAGTATGGTCTACTGCAACTGATCCTACAGGGGAATATACAAAGTAGACGCAAGCCGGGCAGACGACGTACTCAAGAATCTCGGCGTATGGTATTATGGCCGAAATACCAGATCGCTGTTCCGAGCCGCCGCCTCGAGGGTTAGGATAGCCATCATGATCATAGCCGACCTCCGATAGGAGATGGTGATAAGAGAAGAAGAGAAGAGAAGATATATCTATCTAAATTACGCGGAAGATTCAAGCAACAAAAGATATGACCAAATTATAATGACTCATAAGAACTTCAATGAGCATTTACATTTGTAAGAGTAGCTATTATGATATTAAATGCTTACATGTTTAAAATAAATAAAATTACCATTTATGAACCTCTAGCAACATTAGAGCAACATTTTTACGTCTAGTTACAAGAAATGTTTACGAATTAAAAACTAGAAATGTTTCTGCAAAAAGAAACTTGACAAAAGATAAAAGGAAATTTTGACGAGCCCGTTGGATGACTGGTTAGGGTGCTTGCCTTAATGCTCTTTTCTAGGGATCCCGGGTTCGATTCCCGACTGGGTCAACTTTGGAAATGACCTTTTCAAAGTTGACTCTGGTGTGGATCTGGCAAGTAGTGGCGGGGCATACTGCGTTTCGTAGTCATTTGAACAGCCCGTTTGGTGGCAGTAACCACCCCCTTACAGAAGACCACCGTGAAATAACAGCACGTATGCTATTACGTTTCGGTGAGTGAGTAAGGGACTCACCGACCATTTCTCTAACCGCTTCCCAATTCCTTATCCTTAATCCTACTGCAGTCGGCAGCGCATTAGCAACACCTGTGGCGTTGCTTTTGTTATAGGCGACGGTAGCCACCTACCATCAAGTGGAGCGTAAGCCTGTCTGCCGATCTTAACATAAAAAAAACTAAGCAAAATTAATGTAAAACTGCGTTTTTAAATGTTTATCATGCGATATCCCGCTGATTCATACTTTGGCAATAGGAAATAATTATGTTAATTGCTTAGAAGTACTCGTAAAACGCGACCTCGCTCAAAGTTGTAAAAAAATCTTACGAGAGTCTTGCGAGTAATTTATTCCTACAAATTATTTTGTTTGGAAAAAATATATTTCCATTTTCCCTTTTGTTTAACGTTCAGACAGAAAAATAATATACTTAATTAAAATAATATCTTGAACGAGTACAATAGAGGAACACTATTCTAACTTCATATTAAAATCTATATGTATATACATTTTATAAAATAAAGTCGTAGTCCGTGTCGGTCTGTTTTTCCGCTCTAAACCACTCAATGGATTTTGATACGGTTTTCACTAATGAAAAGAGCGATAAACGAGGATGGTTTGTGAATAAAATTTGCAGAAAAACATTGCATTAATCTGAAGCCAGGGACGGGTCCTTAAGTTTACTATATTTCTAACACCGCATAATGAAACACATTTTTGATAAACCTTTCCATTCGATGTCAAGCGCGCTGGAACTCCGAAAATAAAAAAAAGTAATAATTTTACTATGATATACCACGCAGCAGCTAATGATACACACACCGGCACAATTAGCGGAACAGAAAAAAGTATTCATTATCGTAATACAATAAAAGACACGGCCTGTTAATATCTATACTAATATTATAAAGCTGAATAGTTTGTTTGTTTGAACGCGCTAATCTCAGGAACTACTGGTTCGAATTGAAAAATTCTTTTTGTTTTGAATAGTCCTTTTATCGAGGAAGACTATAGGCTATATGACATCACGCTACGATAAATAGTATTATATATGAGCAGTGTCCACTACCGCGCGCCCCATGCGCACGCCGCCGCCGCATGGGCCTCAGCGAAGCGTGGCCGAGTTTAGCTAGTAAGTTATAAGTTAAGTTAAGTTACTTTTGCATCTTGAACTCTAATTTAAAAATGGCGACAATCACTTTTTTCACAGTGATCGCTCAGTACAAGCATAACAAACTATGTACGTATAACAGTGATGCAGTGGCCAGCAAGATCCCCGGATATGCATCCTATAGACAGATAAAGCTTATAAAAGAATGGAACTTGTTAAATAAAAGCGTTAAAACAACCTGAGATAACTGCAAAATGCATTTTTCTAAGAGTGGCAGAAAGACACTAATAACATAATTCTCAGCATGCCCAGACGGATGGAAACGTTAGTCAGAGCACGAAGGGGAGACATTCGTTATTAATTATTCATTTATTTAAAGTTAAAATCTCACTATTCTTAAATTTTCAACAGTGTTTGTGTTATCACAAAATTTAGAAAAAGTGCACTTCGTTTTAATTTTGATTAAGACTTGTAAAGTCGACGTTAAAAGATATGAATCGGTTTGTTACTTCATGTCTGATTTTTATTTTTTTTTCAATATCCTCTGTTATTTATGATCAGCCTTTTTTCTGTTCCGCTAATCGTGCCGGTGTGTGTATTTATTTTCGGAAATATTGGAAATCTGTTAATATCCAGCGTTATGAAATTTAATGTGTAGGTTTTCAAATTGCATTAAAATATATACCATAGGACTTTTTGGTGGTCGCTAAATTCGCGCGGTCCACTTGTCTCTACCATTGTATCCCCTGGTCCACTTTTTAGCACACTTGTCTTTATCGGATGGTAGCGACAAGTAAACTTCAAAAATATATTATTTTCAGATCCACTTTATCGCCACTATTAAAAATGTCATATTCCTTGGTATAGTCATTGACAACAATGTTTTACACTTAAAATGACAAACCTTTTTCGAATTATAATTAAAAGTTACTAGCTGATGTCTGCGACTTCCTCCGCGTCGAAGAGTCCCGTCGCGTCGTCGCGACGTCGCGTCGCGTTGGTGCAAGACCGTTTAAATTTATTTTCTCGCGCGTAGTTTTTAATTTACGATAACTCCTAAGATATTCATTTAAATTGTATTATGTACCGGGGCTATTATAATGTGTATGAAATGCTTAAAGTAACAAAGGTATTTAATTTGATAATTATTAATACTGTATCCGTCTAAATAGCTTTTTAAGTATCACATTATATAATATGTGATCATTTTTTGAGAAGTTAGTTAATATGTGATCATATGATGATAAGATATGGTGATGAACAGTGTATCGACGAATGAATGATTAAAATACTATTATGAAGAAGTGTCTTATTGCAATATTCTTTTGAATTATTTTACTAATATTTGAATGTCGTTGAACTTAATTGCTGGATGTGATTAAATATGTTTGTTATGTCCATTTTTTCGTATATTAAAAAGATATTTTATGTTTCAGTAACGAATATCTTTATTAAAAAATAATTTTTTTTCCTCTATGCGTATCATATCATGCAATCAGTCCTTCTGAATATGAGCAGATGTGTTGATCGACTATTATTCAAGAGGAGATATTCCCCAACATATGAATATATTGGCTCAGATTTCGCCGCCAAGATCCAATGTTCTGCGTCGCTTCAGGTGATTCAGACCGTCGGACAATGTGAGCTGGAGAGCGAGCTGGTTAGGATGGTTGTCAGTCTTGTTTTATATTTGCTTGCGGATGCCTTTATTTTATTAAAAATAATATAGCAATTATTTCTTAGAATTAAAAGCAAATTAAATACACAATTTATTGTAAGCTAAGAAACACAGTAAAATAATAAATACCTATAACAAAGCGAACAACAATCTAGAGTAACAATCTATAAGGGAGTGTATACATTTTTTACTTATACATATGTCGCATTAAGTATATTGTTAATTACTTAATAAAATGAAATTAAAAAGCAAGAATTAGTTTTTGAAAGTTATAAATATATAAAGAAGGTATTAATATAACATTTTTACGTTACCAAAACGTCATAGTGGCTACAAGTGGACAGTTTCGATAATAAACCCTTCCGGTAAATATTATTGAAAACTTTATTATCTGTTATCAGTGAAGTTTTTTCATCGACATTATTGTCACTAATTATGTACCATTATGTATTTACAGTGCCGGCGAAACTCGTCGTTTGTCAGGACCCGTTTCTGCTCCAGGCGCCGGTCGGACAATAAGTACCGGCTCCTCTGTCAGTGTTGATTCTACAGGGCAAGGACACTACGACACATATTCTTCTGTGTCCTAAGCCTAACACTCGAATAATATTAATATGCAGATACACTTTAAACCTATTTGTTTATTTTCTTTCTTTAGGAATTTCATGATGGATTAGTATCAAATTAGGATTGTAAGGATTCAAATAAAAATATGTGATTAAAATTTCGTATTTTTCTATATTAGTATTGTAAAAATCAGTTAAAATTTACTTTGTAAAACAATATTTTTTGTCAGTCGCTTGAAAATAAAACAATGGTTAGAGAGCTTCTTCGAACATTTAAACATTACGGGGCGTTAGGTATTTTATAGCCTCTTGTGCACTTAAATTATCAATTACACAAGCTTCCAAGGGGAACTATTTGTGAGGTAGTTCTAGGGAATATTGAGGTTTATTGTATCGGTAACCAGCAGGAGAGGGTTCAGGAACTGGCGCCGGCTGCGCTGGGGCTGGTTGCGGAGCTATCGGCACATGAGGTGGTGTTACGATAACAGCGTCATCGGTGAAACCAACGTCACGTCCAAATTGTTGTGGAATTCGTTGCTGGAAATACGGTGTTTGATAGTACTGAGAAGAGAAAGTTCCCGCGCCCTGAAATTGTGGATACTGCGGCGGGGCACCATAAGTTTGGGGCACTTCCAAACGTCCAAACATGCTGCTTAGAAACGGAAATTTATTGGACAACATCCCCCAGAATCCCGTCTGTCCAACCTGATTGCTACCTTGAACGCTGTTCCCGAATTTATCCCAGAACAGCCTCTGCGATGGCTCCTGAATATAGTTTGGATTGACCGCAACGGAGTATGGGTCATTCGGTCCCACATTGTATGGCACTTGATTGTAATATCCCAGAACACTCCCTGAAAATGAAAACACTCAATATTACTAATATAAGTTTAAAAGAGCACTTAGTTGAGATAATAACACATAATGCACGGTCATAAATCTAAATAATTATTCACTTCACGTACCCACTACGCCGCATAAAAGAAAAGCGAGAGACGCATTCATTTTTACATCGACTCCTGAAGATTGACTGTGTGCCATTGTTTCTCGTGTTTCCATTTATACCTGACCACACATGTTTGTCCAAAAGAAGGCCTTGAAGTAAAATTCTCGTAACCCAATATTGATAGTATGAGGTAATGATGAGGTAGTGGCTCGCCCAGTGATCGCGAACGGACAATAGGCGCGATAACTAGGTGAGTCGTGCTTTCGCCCTCACGCACAGGCCGTGCAAATTCTGCATTCATGTTGCAGGCGAAAACACAACGACATCGCAACACTCTAATGTAATTTTTGTTTTACAACCGAGTGTGGGAATGTATAAGTAATTTCGGTCGATTTTACGAGTGAAAACGAAATTGATGGAGTCGAACTGAAAGACTGTTGTTACGTGTTATGTTATGCATGCATTTACCTAATCGAAATTTGAAAGCAATTCTTACAAAATTAACTAAACACAAGTAAAACTTCTTTATATGAGTATACATTTTAATATACAAAATTTAAACATTTGAAATTAATGACGCCGTTAAATTTAAGACTAGGATATGTTAAATTGCGCTTATCCTTTAGAGGAGACAACAGCTTAAATAATTTTATAAGTATTAAAAGGTTACAGGCAGGGTGACGGTCTATTGGTACCTCGGTGGATATTTTTAGGAACATAAGTAATGCTAAAGAAATGACCGTGTTAGGATCGTTTTGAGGATGGAAGATTACTTCCTGGGAACCCTTGGGCTCCGAAACACAATGCCGCAAATACAGTACAGTCGAGTTCCACAGCTTATGACTGCGAGTTGAAATGTTTCGGGTTGAACTGTGGTTCAGCATGAGCACACGATAGTTCTTCAGAGCGGCTGTGGACAAGGTCAAAATTATTATGATGATCGCCTACCTCCGGTAAGAAATGGCACTGTATGAAGAAGAAGTTGAAATGTGCTCTGCAATCACTAATTTCTACCAGATATTCTATTTATAAGATATCTATATAAGAGAAAAGAGAAAACTCCCACAAATACATATATTAATAAATCTATCTAATATCCCACAAATCAAGGTGTAGATGGGCAGATATAGGTAGTATCATCAAACAATAATTGTCTCTTGCACTCGAAAGTAAGTAGGTAGGTACTTAATGAAAACATAAAGAAAGTATATTTCAAATAATAAGGGTACAAGTAATAGTCGAGTCAACACCTTGGAGTCCTGTGGAGCGCAGAGAAAGACCTCATAGACGCAAGAGACGAGTTACTTTACCGAGAACGAGACTCTAAATATATTTAGATTTTTATTAGACAAAAGATCCAAGAAAATCATATTTTTTTTCTCGTAGTTTTTATTGTTTAAAAAATATCGAACTTATAAATAGGTATTCCATGACGGTATAGTTTTGTGAGGCCTCGGTAGATTCAGCCCTACCAACCTATGTAGCTATCATTGCTATTGTGTAATTAACCGCCTATGAGATGAAACAACACTGATTTCATCGACCAGACTTCATATTCGACACGAAAAGAGATTAACTTTAGTTAATTAATACAAATTAAGATATTCGTAGATTAAGATTAAGACATAAAAAAACGTCATTATGGTCATTTCGATTCTTTGGACATTCTGAACCAGACGTCTGTATGACATACCATCATTTATGAGTTTAGTTTAGGTTAGTATTTTGAGATTTCTACAATACGAAACGTGACACTGACAACCCATGTAAATGTAAAAAAATTTGCTGCAGCAAGTAAAGCGTTTGCTAAGAAAATAATGTTGCGTTAGCGTCAATTTAACAGGTTTATTTGTAAAATTAACGTACCGTAAAAAGATTATTCAGTTTCATGATTTACACGATAATTAAACTATGTGCTTATTTTATAAACCCGTGACTTTGCCCGCGCCCCTTTTTCTTAGGTTTTGAAACATTTATTCAACCTTTTATTATAATTTTTATTTTTGGGATATCTCTTCAAGAACATTATACATATGTATATAGATTACACATGAACCTATAGATGTTCTGGAGTAAATAAGCATATTTATTTAAAATTAGGGCAAGTCGATGAATGCTTATGACTATTTACTATTTTAATTTACGTATATTTCTAATTTCTAACGCGTTTAGGAACAGCCTGTATATGAGAAGATTTTGTGTTAAAATGCAGTGGTACGCTTACCTGTTTACTCAATATAATCGGCATAATTCATACATAAGATAACAAGTATTTGTCTTCGCCAGTTGTCGTTGTCACGTCATTGTCCGCAGAAGCGGTTTGCGAAACGTTTGCCCAATTCGAATACTCTACACTCCGCACTATACACGAACACGACATTATAACCAACATAGACTTTGTATGGAATAGATAAGAATGTTTACAATACATTAACAATTTTAAGAATTAGAAAAACGTATTACGAATTGTACATACTACATACCTACCCTATTTATTATGGTATTATTTATCTATGTTTGTTTGCTAATAAAATGTAGGTACTTAACACAGGCAATTCATTGATAAAATCGAGTATGAAAATACTATAACTAGGTTACTATACACTATATTTAATCATACAATAATAATCATAATTCTTATCTCTCTCTAACTTTTGATCTTTAAACACCTTTTTTGTTTTGTGCAGTGCTTTTGTTGTGGACAGAGCTTTTCATACAAATTGGTATAATATTTTTTTGGTATGAGAAAATGGTATTACAATAAACCTATGTTACTATGTTCAAAATAAATGAATAAACTAATTAAATGTAAATTAATGATGTGGACTGATGTGGATCTGCACCAACATAGAAACAAATATTGATCCTCACAGTGCCGGTTTTAGCATTACCAGCGCCCTGGGCGACATTTTTACGGCGTCCACTGTCTACCATTGAAAACCATATGAAAAAAAAAACGGGATTTATTTATTATTAAGTAATTAAATTAAGTAAATAAAAAAAAATTAAGTGATTATAGTAGTTCATAAGGCAAAATACAATTTATTTTGTATTTTGTCTTGTTTAATTTAAACTCGATTGTGCGTGAGCCGTGCAATACTACGTTTGATTGTTTTAAAATAAATCGAATTTAGTAATAGTTAAATCTCAAGTGTTAAGTGCGTGCACCGGTATAATGAATGAGCTGATTTTATCCCTCTTCGGCAAAAAATAAGCCGAACTCTTTGCAACAAAAATGTTAATCTGGCGCCCCTGGGCGGTCGCCCAAACGCGCCCTACCCTAAACGCCGCTACTGGGTCCTCACTTTAATTATTTTGGTGGTATACATGAATAATCATTTAATATACGTGCATTTATACATCTAAAGACCATTTCCAAAAACATTGCGAAAACATGAATTAGAACAGAAGAAATTTTGAACTGTAAAAAATTATTGTTTAATATTTCATCTGATCAAATCAAAACTTCTTAACATAACATCTACCTAGACCAGCCCCATAATGCTCCATGCATTTCTTTTTATGAAGTAAGGTAATCTTAATAAAACTTATATATAGGTACATTTTTATTGCAGTCTCAGCCAAAAAATAAAAAATAATTCTATTCCAAATGGCCACCTTTAGCTTTGATACACAGGCCTTCAATCTGTTTAGCCACGAATCTATGGATTTACGTACTGTTTCCATGGGAAATTTAGCCACTGCTGGCTCCAGAGATTTCTTAAGAGATTCAATGTCGGCGTGTCGTTTAGAGAAGGCTGTGTCCACTAAAACAGACCATAATTTGTAGTCCAAGGAGTTCAGATCTGGGCTAGACGAGGGCCAGTCCTCAGCTCTTTTAAAGTCCGGAACGTGGATTTCGAGCCAGGCTTGGGTAGTTCGTGCCTTGTGACCAGGCGCAGAATCCTGCTGGAAAGTTCACGGTATTTTTCACAAAAATGAAGCTTTGTGACTCCTTGTTAACTGCCGCAGGATGATGAGCACATTGTACCTTTCCTGCCACTAGGAAACTTACCACTAGCAACTAGGAACTAGCTTCTTTAGAACTGTGAGCGTACACTTTGTCATTTTGCTTGTTGTAGTGCTCTTCAATCTTGAAATGTTTTTGTATTATGTAGCCTTTGTAGTTCTAACAGCACGCGGTCGGCCCGATCTTTTATGGTCATCGACAGAGGAAGTTGTTGTTATATCTGTCGTTAGTACGATATACGAACATACGGCTTATACCAACCTTTTGAACCACTCTGTGTAAGGCAATTACTGCAATTCTATTTTCTTTAACACCCCATTCCATATTGTAATTTGATAATAAACACGAAAAAAAAATTTGAAATGGCGAGAAATCAAAAGAGGTTTTTGACATAAGAAGAGATTTCCAAATTCAAAATGAATAGAGTTGAAAAAAGTTTTTATACAGAAAAAAATAGAGTTGAAAAAAGAAAAAGAAACATAACATTTTTTCTTGGTCATAAGTAATTATAAAAAATATAAGTAATTATATTTTTAACTATAAATAAAAAAGTATAATAAAAACGCCTTATCGCCTTAACGCTCTGTTCTAGGGTTCCCGGGATCGATTTCCGGGTTCATTTTCAAATTTGGCTCTGGTCTGGATCTGGAAAGTTAATGACAGGGCGCACTGCGTTTCGCAGTAATTTAGGCAGCCCGTCTGGTGGCAGTAATCACCTCCTTACAGAAGACCACCCTGAAATAACAGCACGTGTGCTGTTGTATTTCGGTGAGTGAGTAAGGGATGCCAGAGCTCATTTCCCTAACCCCTCCTAATCCCTTATCCTTAATACTACTGTAGTCGGCAGCTTTGGTGTTGCTTGTGTATCTACCATCAAGGCGTCGGTAGCCACCTACCATCAAGTAGACCGTCAGCCTGTCTGTCGATCTTTAACATAAAAAAGTATGTATTATAACATTTATTGTTCGAGTCTAAGAGATTCCTTTAACATCATGTATTGCTTTATCTTAATATCTGACCAGCTTAATTTTTTTTTAATTTATGACCACCAGGGAAAGCGGTCATCGGTCAGCGGAGGTCAAACCACTCGTGTTACGGCCAGCGCACTATTGACAGAGATTTACTTCTGAATTTTGTTTTTGTCACATAACAAATAAAAACGCTGAGTTATATTATTTGTTTTGCCATAATCGAATTAGTACACAAAGAGGCACATGTATGTTAGTTATGGCTAAGATTACCCAAAAAGATGGGTGGCTAAGATGGTGTTATGGCTAAAGTGAGCGTCGGTGACGCAATGGGAAAGACGCGGCCTATCCTGTCGAGAGGGCAGAGTTCAATTCTCGGTCAAAAAATGTTTTTTTTTTTCCCTAAAAACTTAATGCATTTTACTGATTGCTCTTAAAATGTGAAGAAAAACATCGTGAGGAAACCTCTATATGCCAAAGAAGTAATTTTAAGGCCACCAACCCGCACTGGCTCAATGTGGTGGACCATATAGCCGATCCGATCTTGCTGAGAGGGTACGCCTTTGTCTCTGCAGTGGGGACATATAATAAGCTGTTAATGATGAAAAATGATAATGATGGGTGTATAAATAAACTTAAGATTAACCGGTGAATTTAGGTTTTATTTTTGAAAGAGAGGCTAATAATTTATTTCGAATTTAGCTTTAACTGTACAAAATTCGTGCCAAATTTTTGTTTACTACGGAAGCCATGCTATCTCACAGTAGCTAAGATACCTAGGTAATTATCTGCGTTAAGTCTTCCTAATGAGAGGAATACATTTGTTAATATTTCTAGTAGTGGAGGGTGGTGAAGAAAGACCCTTAGGGCCCGGCATAGTAATCACCTTCCGCAGTCGTCCGGAAGACTGAACACCTGGCTCCTGGCTTAGTAACTCTTCCGCGACAACACGAGGTGGAGTCCGTCACTTGGGCTGCCGCGATTGCTATGAAAATATCAGGAACCCCCAATGGGCTGCCCACCTTTAATGCCGTAGAGATGTGCAGCCACATAAGCGGGGCTTGTACGAGAGTTCCGATTCTGCGGTAGGTTGTGCCGCAGAGAAGAGGTTATGGGGTGCTTCAGAGAGCCCCTCGCTGATTGCCCGTTGCGAGAGGTAAATATGGCCGGCTTGTGCCGCTTCGCCCGGGGCAGACGGACATGGGGTTGTCCGCCGTCATCAAAACACCGGGCAACGAGGAGAGACGTGCTGTATGTCTTACGTACCTCAGTGATCTCCCCATTGTCGGTGGGATCTGGCATGCAGATGTTTTCATGCAAAAAACAAACATTGTTTATTATTACGGTCTTGTTGCGGTGTGGGCAGCCTTTCTGGCGACAATAACCATCCCCTTACAGAAGACCACCGTGAAATAACAGCATGTGTGCTCCCCTATCCAATTTCTCATTAGCGCGCCTTGCAACCCCTTTGGCGCTGCTTGTGTTAGACTTCATCAAGTAAACTTTAAAACATTTGCCAAATTCATAAAGCCCTATCTGGTTTATGGATCTGATCTTATATTATTATATCCCATTGGATAGTATAAGGATACTCTACGTATAATGTGTTCGCTAGCCCATTGCGGAGTGGTAGGATTTTACATGTCTCCGAAGATTGTTAGCAGGGGCGGAATAACCATTTCTGAGCCCCCAGGCCCTAGGCAATGCACATAATTTTCTAAAAACATGTTTTCTACTACAACGCAGTTTAATTTAAAATTACACTGTTTTTACTAAATTACCTTGTTCCATAATAAAAATTGAAACTACTTAATTAAAAATTAATTAAATTAAAATTACTTAATTAATTTTTTTTTTATTAAACCTTTTTCTCGAGACATGATTGCCCGGATTGATAGTCTTCTAGGGTATACAAGTTTCCTCACAATGTTTTTCTTCATAATTAGAGAAAGTTATCGTCATTTCTAATCGAGGACTTAAAACAAATTAAAAATAAGAGGTGCATTTCGTTTAAAGAACTGAGAACCTAAGGGTTGGCTAATTTTTTATGATCTCTTTTTATAAAAATTACATCGTTCCTGTAATTAGGATATCTGTTTCCATACTGGTTTTAAATGTCAGCTTTGAGATGCACATAAAGCTTTCTGTGTACCACGCCCGAATTATTTAACTCCTTAAACGTAGGTATGGCTCGACAGACAAAATTTAAATTATACGCAGCGTGTAATCGATAATTCATAAATCAATTTGTTCAACATATAAATATTACAGGAGCTACGTGAACATACATTATGTACCTTAAAATTTTTGCGAATGTCTAATGGAAATTAAGTCTGTACAATCAATTATTCTTCAAAGATAAAAATCTTGTATAATAAATATTAAAAGGAAGTCTAATCTCGATAACACATTAATATAGATTTATAGCTGTAAAAAAGTAAATATAATTAATTACATAATGAATAACTTAATTCATTTGTCGTAATTTTACATTTAATTTTTTTTTTTAAAAAGTGAAGATATAATTTTGTTAAATTACGATAATCAGGTTTGCATATAGTAATTTTGTACCTAACTTATACAAAGTGATAAACTGAGATTTTTTTCTTTATGTTAAGGTCGGCAGACAGGTTGACGGTTCACTTGATTGTAGGCGGCCACCGTCGCCTATAGCATAAGCAACGCCACAGGTACTGCAAGTGCGCTATCGACTACAGTAGGATTAAGGATAAGGGATTGGAAAGGGATAGAGAAATGGGCTCTGGCATCCCTTACTCACTCCCCGAAACACAACAGCACACGTGCTGTTATTTCACGGTGGTCTTCATGTAAGGGGGTGATTGCCGCCAGACGGGCTGCCCAAATGACTGCGAAACTCAATATGCCTGCCACTACTTTCCAGTTCCAGACCAGAGCCAATATTGAAAAATTCAGTTCCAAAGTTGACCCTGCCGTGAATCGAACCTGCCAGGAAAACCTAGAACAGAGCGTTAAGGCAAGCACCCTAACCCACTCATCCAATGGGCTCGTCAAAATACTTAAATCATTATAGCTAAAGCGAAAGATTCATAGGAGACTGTTCGTAACTGCATGAGTTATGTTTATTTGCATATTCCTTATTTTCTTTTTTTACATAAAGGCCGACGGTCCATTCGATGGTAGGTGGCTACTGTCGCCTAATAACGCAATCAAGGGCACAGGTGATGCAATTTCCTTGTCGAATTGGATAAAGGATAAAGGATTTATAGGGGACAGGAAAACGACATTAAAAGATTGATGGCAAATAGTACAGTCAGTGTGACGTGATTCAAATTTCTCGATATGTTTTTATGGCCGATTAAGTTTGGCATTTTGGCTACATTTGCTTTTAAAAAATATTATTTTTAAAAACGACTGAAGTTAGCGTATAAAAATGTAAAAATAATGTAAAACCTTTTCTTTGCACCTTTTATGAATATGAAATTGTATAAAAACTTTAATAAATAAAAAATAATAACAAATTTAATTGCAATTAATTATAATATAGTTAACATAATTTATTTATGTTAACCGATTACTATTTTATTTTATTTTCTTACTTATTCTAATATTGTAAGAAAATTCTTAAAATGGCTTCTGTCACACTAAAATTTTTCCACATAAACGGTTTCATGCGCCTCGCAATTGCCTTCGTGGCCTACTAAAATGTGTCAATCAACTGTCAACCTTATTTGTTATGCAGTAAAAGTGTTAAAATCTTTTTTAAATTTTATTATTTAAATTGGAGATAAAAACCTCGCCTTTATTTTAACATATCTATATTGCGTTTGTCTATATAATACATGAAAATAATTAAAAGTATCTATCGTAATAATTAATTTTTCCCAATATGTTGTCGATTTTTGTAGCATATTTTAAATAAATTATTGCTCATATATTTTGTCAGGCGCTATTTATTTTTTATTTTCCACACGGGCGAAGTCGTGGATATCGATTACTTGTAAATAAATTGAGTTGACGATTGTCAGTAGTTGGAATTTTGATCTATACAATATATGATCTATTCAGTATTTTGATTTGATATATTTTTTCGTTTCGTCAGGCAGGTTGACAGTCCACTTGATAGTAAATGGCTATTTGTCGCCTATTATCACCATATGGGTTGGAAATGCGCTGTCAACTTTGATAAGATAAGTAATAAGGAAAGAATAGAGACATAGAGGTAACTCTTGGACAGTGTTCGTTATAACAATTACCTTGTGAATATACAAATTTTAAAAAAAGAGAAAAAACACATGAATGGCGGAAGAGTAGGTACTACTTCCTCCGCCTGCATCCAACATTTCTCTGTTTTATTTAGACTGCCTTATAGCAGATAAGAATTTAGAACCCAATTCCCAAGCCCAGCTAATCGACTGTCTCTATTTGCTTTTCATATTTCTAAGAAAAAACTAATTGAAGTTTATTTAAGAGGAATTTAGCATAGATAACATAAACTTTCTGGGAACTGCTTATGAAATAAAATATTTTGATTTTGTATCTATAGAGAACGAAGATAAGCTAAAGAGGTCATAATAGTCATAATTATATTAGCAACGATAAAAAGCGTCATTTTCTTCTAGTTTGTGTTTTCTTTTAAATATATTATTAAGGATGGCAGGCAGACTGACTGTTCACTTAATGTTAGGTGGCTAGCGTCGCCTAAGGACACAAAAGCAATACCCGGGGGTACATGTGCCCTGCCGACCTGCAGGAATTTGTTTACTGCACGCTTGAGGAAGCCCATATCGTTTTTCTACTCATCCGAACTGTGCGCAGTGGCACCTTATCCAAGTAATGCGAATGATCTTCTCATCTATGGCGCGCAGTGCAGTGGTAAAAGTTTGGTAGACATCAATTAGAACAACTCATCCGAGCACTCACCATTGTACGGCCGGTAGAACACGCAAAGATCTCTTTTTAAACTAAGCGGTTCTAATCGTTGCTCATGCATTGGATCGTCAAAAATTCTTCGCTGCAAGGTGTCAAATGGATCTAGCTGGTAGGCGCGCCAGCTCAGAGGTGACAGCAGTATTCCATGTGGGGCCTAATTTGGGCCTTTTAAAGAATAAGGCGCAGCTCCGGTGTGAAATACTATGTTCAACATGTTAATTTTTTTAAGCTATGGTAACCTTTTCTTCCAAATGACACCTAAATGGATTGTATGACACCTATTTGGATGTTGTGGTAAATAAATAATAATTAATATAACTTATCGTTCTTTGACAAGATAAATTACAAAATGAACATAAATTATATCTATTACATTGTATAAAATGCCTTTTATACGACGGTATTGTTAAGATGAGTAATGTGAATGCAAATGCCCCGTGGGCACGTTGACCCGGATACAGGAAAGGATATAAAAATCGTATTGCATGAAATTCATTTTTAAGTAAAATACCATTTCATCACATCAGCTGTAGGACATCCACTGCTGGACAAAGGCCTCCCCTCTAATTTTCTAAAAGGACCAATCAGAAGCAGGCGAATCCACCGTCGACCCGGGGCCCTTATCAGGTCCGTGGCCTCCACTCGAGAACCTTCCGGCCCTAGCGGCAGTCAGCTCTTCGTACTATGTGTCCTGCCCACTGCCACTTCAACTTACTAATTCGCCGGGTTATGTTGATAACTTTCGTTCGTTTATGGATCTCCTCATTCCTGATTCGATCTCGCAGTGTAACCCCGATCATATAGCCCTCCCTATAGCTCGTTGAGCGACGTTGAGCTTTGTTATGAGGGCCATAGTTAGAGACCACGTTTCAGCGCCACATGTCATGGTTAATATTGGCTGAAAGACGTTGACGAATTTTGGACGAGTTTCCTCCGGTGCAAATTTCGGAGTTTCCTCCGATGCAAATTAGCTCAAGCGGTATCTGATAAAAATCACCTAAGTTTTGTTGAAATCACTTGCAAAAGTCATAAAAGAAATGATAATATCATTATGCGCTCCCTATTTTCAGTATTTTTTCACTACAATTTCACTATATTACCATGGGTTTTATTTTTTTATTAAACAAAATGTGAAAAATTAAAAAAAAGACACGTTTTTCTTCCTATTTTCTCATATATCTCAATAAATATCAATTGTAGAGAAAAAAATATTGAATAAAAAAGTTTTATTATTAAATTGCACCTAAAATACTACTATTTGCAAAATAGAAAAATCATTTTTTATATTGCAAAAAGGGTAAACATCCCCAAAAATATGGATAAATAGCACACTTTTTGGAATTTTTTTTAAACACTCATATTAATCATCGTCATCGTAAAAAAAACTTGTGGCTTGAATTTGACTTATACTTTTGGCACAATAATTTTGCAATTTAAGCTTGTGTAAAAAAAAAACAAATTGTTGCTGACACTAGTGTTCGAAATCTTATTTTTTAAAAAATGGTGGAGACATGAAAGAGCGTCTAAATTTTCATATCTATTTTAAAAATTCATATTTTCTCGCATGCAAACAAATGCAATAATTTCAATAATGTACAACGGATTTTTATTTAAGAAACATATATTGAAAGAAGATTGATTAATCTATAATTTGAGTGTAAAAACATCTAGTTAATAAGAGTTCCAGAAAGTTCGGCCATTTAAATTATATTTAAGGAAAAAAAATACACGTTTTGTAACAAGTACCTACATATATCAGGAAACCTGAAAATTTTCCAAACATAATCGGAGACCCCCCACTCGCTGGGCTTTTGGTTCTTGTTAGCAAGTGCCATTACCAAACGATTCCAGTGAGACCTCCATTGTAAAAAACAAAAGAGGACTCACATTATAAGCAAATAATAATAACAATAAGAGGCTCTCGCTAGATGGCTGGATCAAGGGGCAGATACAGAAGGCGGTACTCTTGACACGGCACGAATTGTCAGGTTCCACACTCTGCAGCCCTAACCATCGGCAGCTTCGGCCTTGCCCTGCTACCAGGGGATGATTAATCTTACGTTTTTCGTAATATGTATTTTTTGATAGATACATATTGTAAAATAATTAGAATTAAGAATGAATATGAATAAATGTATAATAATAATAAGCTGTCATTATACATTTTTGCATTAAACATTTTAGTAGCCAGATACCTAACCTTTTAATCGACATGCAATTTGATTGCTACTTGTTGATGGTTTTTTTTATAGAGCTAAAAACTTTCCCAGCAACAAAATACTTAACACTGTTATGTACATACTCTACATAGATTAAGTTAAGTGAATGTGGCCGTGACTAGCCTTTTAGGTAAATGTGGGCTGTAATGTCCACTATTACTCAGCTTTTAACGCCGTACCTATGCAAAAATGTTGACTACAAACTGTTCAACTGAAATCTCAACAAAATTTTAATAAAACAATTAATTGAAAACAGCTTGACGTTACACAAGATCTTTTAAGTAAATTTAATTTTGTTTCTGTTAATTAAAGATGAACGTATACGAATAAATGAATTTATAAGCGAGTGGGCGTTGCCTTCGTTTAAAATTGAAGGTCAATCATTAACATACTATACCTATTTTCGTTATATAATTATGTAAATTTAAACCAAAGCTGCAAATATTTCAAACAGTTTAAAACATTAAAATTTGACTGAATTCGTAAAGTAATGTTTTTAATCAAGTGTTTTTGTGACGAAAAGTGTTTTTTTTTAAAATATTTTTTATAAAGATATGAGAAAGGCCACTGATGGTCCACTTGATGGTGGGTGGTTAGAGTCGCCTAAAATAGAAGCTATGCCACAGGTGCTGCTAATGTGCTGCCGACCATACCAGGATTAAAGATTAATAAGATAAGGGATTAGGAAGGAATATGGGAATGGGCTCTGGCGTCCCTTACTTACCTACTCACAGAAACACAACAGTACCTACACATGCTGTTATTTCACGGTAGTCTTTAAGGAGGTGTTTACTGCCGCTAGATGAGCTGCCCAAATGACTTCGAAATATAGTGAACCCTACTACTACTCTAGATACATACCAGAATCAACTTTAAAAAGTTTATTTTCAGAGTTGGTCCTGCTGGGAATCGACAAATTTCACATTTTTAGTTAAGTAAATATTATCTTTACATATTATAAAACCAAGTCCACCGCCCTGTCTGTCTGTATGTAACATATTATATGTTCGAAATAATCTCAAAAACTACTGAACGGATATTCATGCAACTTTTATCTATCAACAGAGTGATTCCCGAGGAATTTATAGATGTATAATTCGTTAAGGTTTTATCCGAAGGTCTGCAAGTTGGAGTATACTATGCACAAGTGTATCACCAAGCAGTTCTACCCAAATCCGATAGATGTCGCCGCTTCATCTAGTTCTATTAAGTATAATACATGGCGCCATCAATAGGATATACACCTAAAACGCTCTGTAACATTGTAAAAAACTAATCGCAAAAAATCTGAATAAGTATATAGCAAATCCTAACTAAATTATAATATAAACCCGAAGGTGAGTCGTTTGTTTGTTACGCTTTCGCGATTTAAATACTCAACCGATCATCATTAAATTTTCCATACATGTACCTTACCTTACGTTGTTAGGTGTACAAGAAAGAACATAACTATTTATTCATACTTGTAATACTTGTATTGAATACATAATTAATAACATTTTTAAATTTCTTTTGAATATTTGAACGAAATTAATCTATCCCTTTAATGAAATCATAAATGAGTCGTGACTGTAAATTAAGAAAAAAGAAAAACAATTTGTACACGTTGTACTTATGTTACTGAAGTAAAAAAAAAACATTTTTTTAGAATTTTATGTGTGTGCACGCTAATCTCAGAAACGGCTTAACCGAATTGAATGCGGTTATCACTGATGTATTGTAGCAAGTTTCCCGTAACATTTAGTTTTTGTTTCATTCTAATCCGTTTACAAACAAAAAAGTTACACGCTATACCGAATACCACGCGTACAAAGTTGCGGGCTCAGCCAGCTAGTTTTAAATGTAATAATGACAGGTGTCAGAGTAGTTGCTATACTCAGATATCGAGGAATTAAAAGTTATTAATTCATTGCTATCTAAGTGAGAAACCTCTTGCTAACACTTTCATGAAATAATAACACAATGAATATTTTATTCCGATTCCAACTCATCTTCCTTAGTCTTATCCCAGTTTATTTTTTTTTCTTATTTTTCCTTTTTCCCGTTTTTCCTTACACCTTACACCTTTCTGGCACGATCGACAGGATTAATGGGAGTCCACAATCCATCTTTGAGTTGTATAGAGCTCTTTATGTGATAATTATCACGTTTGTATGTTCGCCACATATTCATTCGCATAAAGATTTAACTCGATGAATTTAAAAGAACAACATATTCCTTGAGTAATATCGAGATCGACTTACATATTCAAAGAAGGAGTTCCTATTCTAATAACAAAAACAAAACACAAGATTTTAATCTGTGTTGCTTTTAAAAAAAATGTAACTTATATGTAATAAATAAAATAATAATAATTTATCTTATTTTACCTAAATAAATGTCGCTTTTGATTCATTGTTTTCTGTGGTTCTTGTAATTTGATTTAGTATGACCGTATGTATTTGCCGTACCGATTCATGTAAAATAACGATAAGTAATATCTTTGTCTGCATTCGACATTGAATTTATTTATTAGACTATTAGGTTTTACCAGTGAAGTTTGAGTCACTTTGAATGCGCCGCGCCGGATTTTAGATCTGTACTGGTTGGTTACGAATTATGTCATCATTTAAATTTTGCTACTATTAAACACGGTATAATGTCTTGAAAATCTCGCAGATAACTACTTACCGGTTTTTGAGAAATAATACAAAAAAGTTGAAAGTTGATAAATGACATCCATTTAAATATTCAATTTATATTTTTATTTCGGCGCGTTGGTATGTGAATTGAATGGGAAATTGTTGCTTAAAGTAATTTGTAACGTTTTATCTTTATGAAGTTTAAAGGATGATAAACGGACACTCCCACTGCATAGTACAGTACCATAATGTCACCTCTGACAAAAAATAAAATTGACAAAAAAAAAAGACAAAAAATAAATAAATAATTGTTATAAAGGAATAAAAAAGTGAGTTACTCAAACCTATTGTCATTACATTGAGAGAACTATCCTGCACAAACAGAACTGTTGCCCAAACTACGTCTACATTCATAGCTGCGATGGAAAAAGTAGTTTCTTGATTTCTCTAAAAACCTGTGAAAGATTTTTCAGAAAAATTAAAGTAAAGTACAGTGATTACAGCGATTTTTACACAATTCACATGGTTGTTTCAATGTTTGTCCCCCCCCGAACCAAAAGTCTGGATACGTGCCTGATGGCTACCGTCGCCTAATAACACAAGCAAAGCCACAGATGCTGCAAGAACGCTGCCGACGATAGTAGGATTAAGGATAAGGGATTAGGAAGGGTTAGGGCAATGGGCTCTGGCATCCCTTATTCACTCACCGAAACACAATAGCACACATGACTGTGAAACGCAGTGTGCCCTGCACTATTTTCTAGATGCAGACCAGAGCCAATTTTGAAATTGAATATTATATAATTAGAATCTATTTTAATAATATTGAATATCATATATTTTTTTAAATTATAAACTTATGCTATATAGGTACGTATACATATCCTATATGGTACATTTTTAAAATTTAAACCTGTTTTGTCTTAGACTAGTTACTTTTGTGCCTAGGCCTAGGTACTTATCCATTTCTTTTTTGGCTTACTATAATTTCCAAGTTTTCTTTTCTTTATCCCTTTCTTACCTCCTTTTGAAGCTGATACGTAACTTTTATACTTCATCTAGAATGACAATTTGAGACGTACTCGTATGGGTACACAAAACTTCTCGGTGTGTCGACTAAATTAGAATAATAAACTGGGCCATTGCTTTATAGATACTCGTAGATGTTGTCAAACATTTTCTTCATACAACTTCTGTGTATGAAGATTCAAGAACTTCTGTGAGTTATCGATTGCGTATTACTAGAAGTCTTTTCACTCATGTAAGTTTCCTCTTGATGCCTTCCTGACCCATTGAAGCAAAATTCACATAAGTGCGGATCGAACCGGGTCCTAACTTAGGCCAGACTCACATTGGGGTATTATTGCTTAATAATTTGCCAAATAATGACGGTGATTATCAAAGAGATATGAATTAGAAGTAGGTATCTACTCATTGGTATGAAGTACCTACCTCGTAGAACACAATAGGTATAGTATCAGTTTCTTATTTCGGGAAACTATAGTGTAATAGGTACTTTTCTTAAATGGGTTTAAGTAACACTAGAACTGAGAGAAGTAACGGAGAGAACTGGGGTTGTAGCCCTCAGTATAAGCAAGATGAAACGGCAGTGCACTGGTCATATTGCTCACAGTATCGATTGCCGAAGTAATTTTTTCTTTCCTGCCGAAGCCGACTTTCTTGATTGAAGACCGCGTTTGGGCAAATAAGTATTAAGAACTTAGTTTATGCCGTTTATTAGGAGACACATCCACCATGAAAAATAATTGTTAACATTGACACCATAGCCTTAATTCTAATAAGGTTGACAGCGCTGCACCAGTGCTTGCATTAGACTATGGTAGCCTCTTATCATCATATGGACTTCATCATATGAGCTTGTCTGACGATCGTAAAATAAAAAAGTGTAAATTACCTAACCTTTTTTTTTAAATGCAATTTTTTTAATTCACATAGGTATGTAATTAATAAACTCGATGGTATGTAATATAATTAGGTATGTAATATAAATTTAATGCATTATTTATATGTATAGCATCCGTTACCATAAACAGTCGTGAACAATATAGGAGAGGATTAATGTTTTTATGAATAATAAGTGTATGATACATTCAACATCAAAGATCAAAACAATGATATTATTTTACTCAATTGTAGGTGTTTCCACCCACAGCTCGAACCATCAAATTTCAGGCTCTTATGAGTTAACATTGGCGCTTGTTCTCTTATACCTAAACCTTTTCGGATTGAGTCTCACTCAATAAAAGCATATAAAAGTATGTCGCTTTAACACTGTTTTACACATGAGTAACACAATCGCCATTCAAACTTGTTAAATTATACACTATGGTCTAATTTATTTTTATTATCAGGCAGGCAGGCCGACGACGTTCCAACTGATGATAGGTAGCTGCCGCTTGAAGAAACATCTCAGAAGGGTTTTGTTCTGAAGTTCACGTGTCCACGGGATAAGTTCACGTGTCCACGGGGTGCGCAGCGGCGCAATGCGCATCAACTAAGCAACATACTAAGAATAACTCGGAGTAGCCATTAATTGGACACTCTGAGCACTCACCGCAGTGAAGCCGATGGAAAACGCAAATACTCCTTAAGACACTGCTCCACCTGCGTCTTAATGCGTAAATTAGCACGTTAAATTAAGGCGTTACGTAGATGTGGCCAACATTTTAAATGTTAATTTACAAACGGCATTACTAATGGCAATAATCGTTTTTTTTTTGACAAATCAAAGCGTAGTTTAGCGCATTGGGATGTTAGCTACATTAATGTCATAGCAAGGCGTTAATGTAGCCTTGCTATGGCGGGAACTTTGTATTTAGACGGGATTATGAGTACGACAATGGAGCGGTCGAATGAGAAAGCATAGGAGTTTTTAGAGTTACTTCGATCGGAATCTTCCACGTCTTTTTTTTTGTTTTTTATACCATAAATGCATATAATGCACTCATTGCTGCAACTAGTGCAGCTGCTTCAACCTCCACTTTATGTTAACTCGTTACTTCACTAAGACTTAATTCTTAACGGCGCGCATTTTTAATGATTTAATTAAGAGCGCCTATAAATAGAAATAGCTAATCTTAGATTAGAATTTTGTCTAAGTATATAAACGGAATAAGAAATTTTTTTCGATATTAGAACCTAATCACCAAATTACCTCTCATTTTTATCCTTTTTTATTTTATTTTCAAAATGACACATATTACAAACCTAAAAAAATATCAGTAATCTCACTTCACGGATTATCTAGGCCATTGTTTATTAATTTTTCATTTGACATTGTAATTAATATTTAATACTTTTGGACTTTTAACATTTTTATTCCACGAAATGCGTTATCTTCCGTCTCATGTTATGCGTACTTCAATATGGATTGTTTTACATGACCAGCAGTCACAATCGCTCCACTGAAACACTGTGCGCAAGAATATTTAGACGTAAATTTTTTAATAAGACTTTTTTGTGAGTAGATTATTACAAGTATATTGTGTATAGACTGTTTATAAATTGTGTCATGTTATTTTAACAAGATTGTGTAAATATATGGCTAATAAAGGGAACTCTGCTGTGTTGGTATCGTGTCCATTCAATTATGGGGCCACGCGGGTGAAATTAGATTTTTTTTGCTTTGTACGCCCCCTTAATGCGTAGTTGGATATTAACATTAACGTTAACGTTAATGCAAGTGGAGCATTAGTGTTTTATCTTCTAACACTAAGAGTTTCTATACACTCGTGTGTGAGTAAAAAGGATCTTTGATCATTCAAACAATGTATGCTTTAAAATGTCAAAGGGATTTAGATAGTAGGTATTTGGTGCACCAGTTCAGAGATGAGAGCAGTCAGTAGATAATACCGTTTAGCGCTGTTCAGCATGCATTGTTTTTTAATTAATTACGTAACATAATTTAATTTTTTTTTTATTAAATCAAGGTAGCGCTTGACCACTATCTCACCTGATGTGAGGTGCAGATGTGGCCGAAGGTGGACCACGCTTATCCAGTAAATGCCCATTTACCCTGGTTTTGAAGACCCCGAGGTTGTAGTTCTGTGGGAATACAGACGCAGGCAATGAGTTCCATTCCTTAGCAGTCCGAACAAGGAAGGTGGAATTAAGAATTTAAAGTGTCATTTAAAATCTTCAACCACTTAATTTAGAAAAAACGTTGCGCTTTAGAAAACGAATCCATACAACTCATAAATTAGGTATGCCAATATGAAAAATTTAATAATTTTTGGGCTTAGTCCAGTAGGGTAATCGACAAAGAAAGATACATTAATGAAGCGAAAAAAAAATTAATCTATTTAGTGATTGGAGCTATCTTTATAAACACTCATTTATTATGGTTTTAAATGTTAGGAATTAATTACGTTTAAGCATTGTCGAGTTGGTATTATCCGACATTATTCTACGGTGATTTATTACACCGATCAGCGAGGGAGATGAACTATGCACTCGTTATGTCCTTATATTGCGAAGTCAAGGAATACTTATGAGGTAAATAATAATTGCTCTTCACAATGTTAATGGCATCTAATGAAGTTAAGTGTACAGCGATTACCATATTAATGAGTTCACCTAGTTATAAAATAATAAAATAAAAACATTAATGAACACAATTATATCAAACGTATTTTACGACTTAGTCATACATACAGTTATTACAAGTGCACTTGTATTTGCAAAAAATGTTAGCATCTTGTTCGTATAGAACTGTAGTAGTCTAGTCAAGAAGTGGATTTCCTGAGAAAAATAGTTGCCCGTCCCTTAAAAATATGAGCGATAGTTCATTCGATCTGTAATGGCATCTTGAAAAGGACGTTTTTTGGATTTTTTTTCTGCTAATAAAAATTGCAATTGTTATTAACAAAAAACAAAAAAGGGGGGGTTTAATTTAACGTTGAAAATAGGCCTTCGCGCGGCACTTTCGGCATGCGCGCGCCGGCGCCGCCTCTATAGAGAGTACAGCACATATAATAATTTTTTTATAGTTTTAAATATCAATTCAAAAATTTGAAAAAAAATTGGTGTTATCTAGACATTCCAAAAAAAGTGGTCCCGTTGAAAAAAAAAATCGTTATCGCAATTTTTCAAAAAGTTATACAATTATTAACTAGCTGTGGTTTTGGCAATTATGATTTTTAAAGAAAAAAATAATTCCTGAAGTAATGGTTTAAATAACTGAAATATGACAAAAACGATAATCAATAATAAGATAACGTTTTTAAGAATTTTTTTTAATCATTATTTTTTTTACGGGAACCTTATGGTAATTTTTTTAAATTTTATTAATCAATTTGTTTATAAAAAATTATAAACAAATGACATGAAAAAATTTAAACTAATAAAAGTTAATACCTTAGAGATAAAATCAGCAATAGTATAACATATGCAACAAAAAAAAATTTAATAACAATATTTTGATTTTTAATTTGTTGTGAAGTTTAATCATAACTAACAAAATAAAAATAAAAAAACTTTTATGATGTAATTTTGTTCAGTATGTTTATAAAAAGGGATCCAAGAAGAAACTTTTATGTCGCCATTTGTGACAATGAACACCCGAAAAAAAACAGATAACAATTTTTTTCCAACGTGACCGCTTTCTTTGGAGTGTCTAGATAGCACCTAAATTTTTTCAAATTTTTAAATTGATATTTAATACTATAAAAAAATTATTATATGTGCTGTACTCTTTATAGAGGCGGCGCGCGTATGTCGAAAGAGCCGCGCGGAGATAAATATTAGAGCTAGAGTTCTGGGTGTTAGGAGTTTTTCATGCGAAATTTCCTCCTCTTTTTGGAACTTTTTTAAATTTTCTCTATGGCTTACAGTTTTTGAGTTATTGTCAAAAAATTAAACCCCCCTCCCCTTTTTTTTGTTAATAACAATTGCAATTTTTATTGGCAGAAAAAAAATCCAAAAAACGTCTTTTTCTAGATGCCATTACGGATCGAATGAGCTATCGCTCATATTTTTAAGAGACGGGCAACTATTTTTCTCAGGAAATCCACTTCTCGACTAGACTACAGACAGTTACGAGAATTTTAAACAAATTGTTTAGGAAAATATTACCACATGAGTGGGTCATAAATCTATACGTATAATTAAATCGTAAACGAGCCGTGTCTGTACATTAAATATATTTTCAAGTTAAAAAAATAGTTTGTAGAATTATTGTTTGTGTGTCTGTGCGTTCGTACACGCAAATATCAGAAACGGCTTAACCGATTTGAATGCGGTTTTCACTGATGTTAACATTTAGTGTTTGTTTCATTCCAATCGTTTTACATACAAAAAAGTTACGCGCTAGATACAGAATATCACGCGCACGAAGTACGCGGGCTCAGCTAGTAAACAATATTATCACTGACTATGTATTTAAAGGCAAATTAGATAGGTAGTATAATATGGTAACATATTTTTTTGTATGCCAGTGAATGAAAAAAAGGAAGTAGGTACACAGTCCATACCTATGATATTTTAACATCGCTTTTAGCAGGTTGCATTGATACTTGGTTTGCCATTGTTTTAATATGCAATATTTCGTTGTTCAATTTTTTACGTGGATAAAGTAATTTACATACTTGTTTGAAAACCGTTGTTTTGTTGGATTGAGTACGAGGTGTATTCTTATTGCTTATGGGTGTCATAAAAATAAAATTGTTTTTATTAGAAAAAAAATATTTAATTAAATATCTCTATTAAGAAATTATATTTAACTATTTATTAAATACGCTATAATGACTATCAAATACAGTACGTTTTCATTAAATTATCACAAGATTTCTTAAATATTTAAAGTCTTTAAATAATATGAAATGTAAATTCTTCTCCGATGTTAATTCGGCGCTACTGATGAATATTCTTACTTCCTTCCATATCCTGTAACAAAAACAAAACAAAGTATTATTACCTACTTAAATGTCGATTATTTCGATTATTCTAACTAAATAATAGATTAGAACATTTCCTATCTTAATGTGGTAGTGCATCATTATTGTCCTTTCCGTAAAGTGAAACAATCAATAATTGCGTTTAATATAAATTATACAAGTTTCCACTGGTAAGATCAAAATTTTCACGTTTTTTCTCGAAATTACAAATGTGCAGTAGAAGTGAATTTGTGAATTTATTCTATTAGTATTTATCCATAATACTGACCGAGACATTGAATAGACTTGTCCTTTCTTTTATAATACTAGCTGGTGCCTGCGGCTTCTCCCGCGTTGAAAAATAAAAAATAACGCCTGACTTAATAGCAAGTAACGCCTAAAATCTTTACTGCAGTTAGGTATAGCTTTGCCAGGCGTTAGATGATCCCTTGGGAACAGTACTATTTTTTAGGATGAAAGGTATCCTATGTCCTTTCCTGCATCCCTGACAACGTGTATGCAAAATTTCATGATGATCGGTTCAGCGGTTTAGGCGTGAAAAGATAACAGACAGACAGACAGAGTAACTTTTACATTTATAATATTACTAGTATGGATAATATGTTTATGGAATAAATCTTGTTATGTAATTTTACATTTAAAATTAAGATATGTTATAGTTAAATTAGCAACAGAACATTTATCACAGGACTGAATTTTTATTCTTGGTAATAAATAGGTTATTCGTTTTCTTATAGGTATAATTTTTCTTAAGAAATTTTGTGGCATTAATACATATTATATTGTAGTTTAAAATAAATAACTGTAACCTTCCACATTAGTGGCTTTTTAATTTATTAAATAAAAACAAAATAATATTAATGTAACCTTAGTTTTTAGATAATTTAGCAACATAATATCTATGATATCTATGATAAAACAAGATCATTACTGTTTATCTTTTTGGTGTAATATTGTAATATATACTTAAAGATCTAATACCTACGACATACTAAATGATGTTAATAATTATTAAATATACTTAAAAAGTCTTACCTCCTTTAGTAGCGGCACCTGAGGAAGCATGAGCTGTAGCGGCACTGCTTGCGAAGCTGCCTCCTATTCCAAATGAGCTTGAACCTGCCCCACTTAATGCTCCACTCGCAGCACCCGCAACGCTTTTAGCTGCACTTCCAGCTGCGTTCAGTCCTCCAACAAGTCCATCTAATATGCCAGACTTTGAAAGACCGAGACCTCCACTCAAACCGAAGCCAGCACCGCCTGCAATAGATCCGCCACCACTGCCGGTAGAGCCACAACCTCCACTACATCCACCGTGCCCTTTGTTTTCATTGCCGTAACTGGCTCCGTAGGCGCCTGAAGATGCACCGGCCACTGATTGTGCTCCAGCACCCGCCTGGGCTCCGCTGCCAATGCCATGAGGTGAATTACTTCCAAATAAAGATCCACTTTCACTCCCGTGTGCAGCATCATGATATGCTCCAGAACTGTCAGCACCGGCTTTTCCACTATCATGTGGTTTCAAAAATCCCGGCGGACCACCAAATCCTCCAGAGTAAGCAACAGCATTTGCTGAAGCTACTGCACCCGCAACAGCATTATTTGAGCCCGCACTCCCAAAACCGGAACTATGTAACGGATGTGTATCGCATTTACCAGAATTACAATTGGCAGTGTGGTGATTTCCCGTTTGTGCTGTTGATCCTGTTTGACCATAAGAGCCCAATGAAGATGTCAAACCGGCCTGACCGTACTGTGGTGAATGTTGGTCAGGCTTGGAGCCACAATTTCCAGAAGTACAAGGAACTGAATTATATGTGCCTGTAGGATGTTGTCCTTGTCCGGGTTGATTCTTACAATCTCCAGAAGTACATGTTATGGGATTGTATGTACCAGCGGATGCTGGCGGATTTAGAGTAGAAGCTGGAGAATTAGGTTGAGAACCGCAATTTCCAGAAGTGCATGCTACTGGACCATAAGCTCCTGGTGGAGACTGTCCGGGTTGGGAGCCACAATTACCAGAAGTACAAGGGGCTGTGTTGTAAGATCCATAATTTATAGAAGCTCCGCCTATTTCACTATGCTGAGATTGTCCAGATGGGTATCCACAGTTTCCAGTTGTACATGGTACTGTTCCTGTTGATGATCCAACTTTACTGTGATGAGGTAACGATTGCACAGGCTGAGATCCACAATTGCCAAATGCACAATGGGTAGGGTTGTACGCATTTATTGGTTGCGCTTGGTGAGCTGGATATGTATTGCAGTTTCCAGACGTGCAAAGACCTGAATTTTGAGAACCTGCTTGTGACGTGGGCTTATCGTAATGTGTTGAAGGAGATGTATGCACTGGTTTAAAATTTGATTGGGATGATCCTGTTTCGTCATTGGGCTTTAAAATACCTGAAGGTCCGCCGAAGTTTACGTTAACTGGAGAACCCGATGTTCCGTGTGAAGGTGTGTAAGATGGTTTGGCAGGAGTATAATCTTCAGGTTTTAATATACCCCCCGGTCCTCCAAAACCTCCTGTGTAAGCGGGACCCTTCTGAGCACTCGAAGAACTTGATGCACTCCCCCCTGATACATTTGTAGAACTTTGCACATACGAAGGCACACTTGATGGTACATAGTTTGGAATAGATGGATTTTTGTTGGTTCCTGGAGCTGGAAACACAGTGCTTGGCGATATACAATTTGATGTTCCGCAATTTGGTGTTCCTGTCGATCCTATTGGCGCATAACCAGGGGAAGAACTGTGCGGGAAACTTGGAAATTTAGATGCTGAGTTGGGTGCACCAATTCCAGGTGTGCCTTGATTGTTAGGGGTGTCAGCACAATTACCCGTAGCGCAGTTACTTGAACCAATAAATATACCCGAGTTAGAATTACCATGATAGGTAGGATTATTGGAATAACTGGGTATGTGATGCTTACCAATGTTATCGACACTTGGTATTTTATGTTTAGTGTTTGAGTCAAGAGGCACATAATTAGGTTCTTTTTCATCTATACCACAGTTCCCTGAAGTACATTCTGTAGACTTTTTATCAAGAGGATAGCTCGGATATGAGCTTTGCAAAGGAGCATTGTAACTTGATGGCTGATTTCCTGAATAAGAAGATGTGTCGGAAGAATCACAATTAGGTGAGTTGCATTTCGGAGTTATTAAATGAGTAGCAGGTTTATTGTGAGATAAAGTCGTTTCACTATCATAACTAGTGTTGTAGATAGTACCGGAATCAGACGTTTGTGTGTTACCATTCGCTGTGTTTGAATAAGAGTTTGGCTTTTCTTGATTATACTCGTATGTTGGTTTTATACTACTTGAGCCGCAATTACCATAGGCGCAACCAGAGTTCTCATTCGATTTTTTGTTTAGGGAGTCAGATGATGTTGAATGCCCTCCTAAAGTTCCTCCAATATTTACAGCTATATCATTAGACCCCTTCGGAGAAGATCCACACTCTCCTGAAATACACTTGCTATCTGTCGCAGAATTGTCAACGCACTCCGAACCTTGACATTTGGGTTTATCATTAGAGCAATCACTTCCAGTGCACGAGTTTCCTGCTCCACCTTGTGAATATCCAGAAGAACCAGCTACCGCGCCAGATCCGGCTGCTGCGGCATTAGTAGCACTAATTCCTGAATCTGGAGTCTTTAATCCGTTAGAATTACTGCAACCTCCGGAGCATCCTCCCCCGCCTATGTTATTAGTTCCAGCTAAAGCAGCAGAACCCGCACCACCAAAACTGAACGAACCGGCGCTAGAGCTAGAACTCGCTGCGGCAAAGCTAGATGATGATGCTGATGACTTCGAAAATGAGCCTGAATATCCTGCACCAGCGGGCAATGACAGTGGTAAGTTGGCAAGGCCACCAATTGCGCCGGCTGCCGCACTTGCTTCAGCTAAAACAAAATAAAAACTTTTTCACTAATATACCTACACAATAAAAATACTTGCTGTAAACTTGTATTAAAAAATGAAACGAGAGATTTTAATTTAAAAAAAAGTAATATACCTTTGGCTGATGCGCCTCCTTTTACTCCATATCCATGTGGAGTACACGACACTGAGCTTAATAATAGTAATACAAAAGCACATGTGTGCTCCATCATGGCAGCTCGGTGAATATTATGGTTTTCTACTGGCGTCGTGCTTTTATAAAGCGAATATAAATAGGCTTGTATTATTATAGCAAAAAACTTGTTATAGTCTAGGAGTAACCAGTTTTTTTAAAATTACGTTTCACAATATAAGTATTATGTTTTTTAGATTATTTAGATTTGAGTAATTTGTGTGTTTATTTTGTAAACAATAATTCATTATATTTATGAGACAGTGGGGAACGGATTCTTGACGCGTTGTCAGTAAATTGTTTGATTTCCGCTTCTGCTCGATGTTGACACATATAGTTCATCTGTATTTAAGAATGTAGCAGTAAATTATCAATAACCGAATAACCTTAATAAAATTGCAAAGGTAAAAACAGTAAATGCAAATAATCGTAAATTACTCAACGCTGTTTTTGTTGTGAACAATAATTACGGTTCACTGATAGGTAATTCGGGAATTATAATTTCTATGCCCCTTTAACATGTTTACGTTATATCTGCCACCGAGAAATATTATTATAAACAAATTACCTAGTTAGGTACCTACCTGTTTACTGTTCACAAAAAACAGGTTGCATGACCTGTAATTTTTCTGGATTCAGTGTGTCTCACAGTAGGATTAAGTGTCATAATGTTTTTAAAATAACTAATTAATTTTGATTGAAATTATGTACTTACTTTTTATTTGCAAAATGCAGTCGATATGCAAGAAGCTTCTCCATTGCCTACTTACTTATAAACAATCCTTCAAACAATAAAAAGTCATTACTAAAACATAAATTAAGAATTATTATTCAACTGAGCGTATTTCATGTAGAAATTAAATTGATATTTTAAAGTTTTCATTTGATCGCTAGCTCTCTGACTATTGACGTTTACTTACTCTGAATCGAGGTATCGCGTAGGTCGGCAAGTTGTATCTATGTTGTTTCTCGCATTCAAAGCTCAAGCAACGATTCGCGGCATATCATTGAGAAGCAAGAAATTATTACTCATGCATAATATGCTCCAAGCTTTATTAGACATTCGGGAAAATACGTTGGCAGTACACGCACTTACGTCCGAAATGTTATTTTATTGTTGTGGTTTGTCGGATTGTAAGTATGCGTTTGAGATACTAATCGTAAGTATATGTAAAGTAGGCATTTAGTTGCTAACCAATATCAATCTAAATTCTTTTCCAATAGAATTGTATAAAATTTATTTAATATACATTTTTTTGTCTATATCTAAGTATACCCTTCTACCGAAGCATGTAATAAGAGTATCTTAGTTAATTTTATTCATAAAAAAACATAACGCCTACTACCTACCAGCACTATCATTGAATATCTAAGTCCCTGTAAATATATTTCCAAGTCGTATCATAAACAAAAAACTGTTGTGACTTTAACTTATATGTTTTAGTAATTTAGTGGAAAATTTGCTGATTTATGTTATTCTTGTATGTAAATGTGTATCGAAGCATTGTATGTTTCCCTAATATAAATTTTAAAATAAAGGAATCTATGTTATCATGCTAAAACAAAATTTTATAAGAATTGTCTTAAAATCCATAAAAACAAATTCCATCGTAGATTAGAATTTTCTATTTTCAAAGTGATGACCAGTTTCGCTCGTGACAATAGATGCGGCCGCGACAAGTTATCCATCCATGTACGTGAGGTACCCGCGTGCTTCGATCGTGAGACCGCAGGCTGGCGTGCAACTTTGCATTCAACAACATCCGGGTCCGGCTGACGTTCTCCCTAGTGTTTCTTCACATATACGACTACGTGGATTAAATTTATGCGTGTGGTTATTTATCTATCTGTTTCAAATTAATGTTTGTTTACACATTTGTCACTTAGGTACTGCCAAAGCTTTTTACAAAACCAACAAACACGAGCGGTTATGGTATTAAACTTCCTTGAAGATGTATTTACTGTATAATTTGTACAACATACTTGTATTTACTGTGATAAAGCGGCGACAGAAGCAGCCTATCATAAATTGGACTTTTAGCCTGCCTACCTAAAAGGTATCTTAGGCGAGGTATCTTTAGGCGAAGGCGTAATATACATATAAATGTTGGGCTACAACATTTGTATGTATATACAACAGATACAGAAGGCGGTACTTCTGGACACGGCACGAATTGCCAGGAGGTTCCCACTGAGGTTATATCTCTTTGGAGGTTCCTCACTCTGCAGTCCTAACCACGGGTAGCTTGGGCCTTGCCCCGCTACCTGCGGAAGACTAGTTTTAAGTTTTTTGTAATATATATTTTTTTGATAGATTTTTGTAAAAAACTTAGAATTAAGAATTAAAATGAATAAATCTCTATATATAAAAATGAATCCCCATTTCCCTTGGTCACGGCATCACGTGTGAACGGGTAGACCGATTTTAATTCGGTTTTCACTAATGTAAAGAGGGATAAAAGGGGAATGTTCATATATGTATATAAAAATTGCTAGCCGGGCGTAGCCGGCTAGCAAGGCGGGTCACTAGTGTATAATAATAATAATTATTATTTATCTGTTCCAGCAAATTACAGTGGGTAATTTGAATTTGTTGGCTAAAATTGTAGCTTTGTTGTACCTGTTGGAACGGTTTCGCCACTAGATGTCGCTGCGCCGAGAAGTTATATCGCGCTAACGCTTCATTCCGTTCTAATGTGTATTAATTGTTGTTACAGTATCATTAAAAGTTTTTTATTATCTCGTATCTCGGGTTTTATTTTCTGGATTTCTTTTTGGGGCTTTGCTGACCACGCCGCGCGTTCTCCATTGGTCCTTCAGAGCCGGATTCTATTGATACAATCACAAGTCGGGCGTGCGTGTACGGCAAAATAAAGTGAAGTGAATCAGAACAATCGGTGAGAACTGAGAATGGACATTGGACAGAGTGATTAGTGAACATGAACAAAGTGTTTGATAGCAATTGGCATTTGTGGATAAGGACTTGTACGGTAAACCGTGAGTACAGTGGACTTAGAAAAATTCGTAATTAAAGACTTGTAAAGTGAAGGTGTTTTGAACTTTTAAAAATTATTTGAATTTAAAGACTTTACACAATATAAAATGTGCTAATACAATCAGAATAAATTAACTTCAGTGTCATTTTAAGACTGATAAATTTCGCCAGTGCTCACTCATACGAAACTATTAATTAAATTTATTTGGAAACTAATAATCAACTGGTGTTAGAACAAACAGAATAACATACCAAAAAGGACTTATAAATAATTTTATTTAAAAAGTATTTGTACAACATTTATATTAATTTAAAACTACCGTCATGTCTGAGCCAATGCAAGCACAATATGAACTATTTAATCAACTTCAAAAGGCTTTAAGAAACTTTAAAAAGACGCCTAAACAAAGATTAAACGGAAACTACATACAAATTAAAATAGAATTAATAGATGCTACTTGGAATTCTTTCAATAAAAATCATTTCTCTCTAATCAATGCACCAACCACTAAAAATTCTGCTTATATGGAGGAAGATATTTACACACAGGCTGAAGACTGTTATACTGAAGCTAAATGTGAAATGATGGAATCTTTAAATATATACAACGTGTCCCGGGGAGAAGTGACCGGCAAGAGATATTTGAATATATAGATCAAATCATTGACAAATAACTTAGTCTAGGGGTTTTATCAGCTTTGGTTTTTTTTAAATTGCTATTTCTTTTAATTTGGTGGAGGTGTCTGACTTGCAACGCTATTTTTGCTATATTTTATTTGTTTTAACGTCTTTTCCCATTCTCTTCTTTTTATTTCCCAGCCGTTGTTATTGTTTATTGATTTAAGTAATAAAAATTATTCAACATTAAATCAAACATTTATTAAAAGAGTAATAAACTCGAAATTCGAAGAAAAAAAAAGACTTTTTTTTATTGTTTTGCTAAAAAAAACTTAAAATGCCCATTTAACATTTACTTTTTTTAAATTGTTATTAAACTACATCATATCCTCTAAAATATCTCAGAACAATGTTGGTATCTATTTCAAACATGTGCCAAAGTACAATCATTTGAAAAGTGACCTCCTGTAGTAAAAAAAAAACGGATTTTTACCTGCGCTAGCATGTGCTCGTAAAACCATAACTGCTTGTTATTGTGTAGCTCGCGTCCCCTCTCTCTTCTTCTGTTTGCTTTGTTGCTTAGTCGATCATTTATTCTGTTCGTGACACTACATTCAAATTGTGCTCCTCCGAGTTTTTAAGGCCTTTCGTTTAGTTTTGTGGCTTTGACTTCAAAACGGTTTCAAAATGCCTAGACTTACAAATTTAGATTCATCTCACATTGCTGACATGCACTTTGTGTATGGTTTCTGTAATGGAAACGCGCGAGCTGCCGTTGCGGAGTACAGAAGACGGTATCCCAACCGGGCTGTCCTTGGATATCGCTCGTTTATTGCAGTGCATCGTCAAATCAGTGAATTGGGTTTAGCTCGAAGACGAAATGAACCTGTGCAACCAGTTCCTGCTGTTCATGAAGACGATGACGTGGAAGTGCTAGGTTTAGTGACAGCTGACCCAACGATAAGCATTCGTAGAATTGCTATAAGGCTGGGAATCAATAGAATGAGAGTGTGGCGCGTATTAAAAAAAGAAGGACTTCATCCCTTTCATTATCGACGCGTTCAAAACTTGAGAGATGAAGATAGTTTGCCGAGGATGGTCTTTTGTACGTGGATATTGCGTCAACACAGGCTTCATCCTAATTTTTTAAAGCAAATTCTATGGACCGATGAAGCAACATTCACCAGGGCCGGAATAACCAACCATCGCAATTTGCACATTTGGGCCGCTGAAAATCTGTATGCGGTGAGAGAAACTTCATTTCAGCACGAATTTTCTATAAACATGTGGGCTTGAATGATTGACGATTTAGTTGTTGGTCCATTGGAATTACCAAGAAGGCTTACGCAAGAGGTCATGTTGAATTTTTTGCGCAACGATCTGCCTTTATTGTTAGAAGATGTCCCTTTGTTAACGAGGCGCAACATGTATTTTCAGTTGGATGGAGCCCCGTCACATTATGCGGCAACTGTACGGACATTTATCAGTGAAAACTATCCTAGGTGGATTGGCAGAGGCGGTCCAGTGGCATGGCCTCCTAGATCACCAGATTTAACGCCCCTGGATTACTATTTTTGGGGCTACATGAAACAAAAAGTTTATGCTGTCCCAATAGTTTCAAGGGAGCAACTCAAGGAGAGAATTAATGCTGCAGCCGCCGAAATGGCACAAAACCGTGAAGAAATAAGGCGAACTACACAAAGGATGTCATTTAGAGCCCTAGCCTGCATAACGTCTGAAGGCCGTCATTTTGAAAATATTATTTAATAAAGTGCTTGTATTTTTGTTAATAAATAATTATTTTAAAGTAACACTGTTTTTATTGATTACTAAACTATAACAGCAAATGAAAAAAAAATGTTCATTTTGAATTTGATTTTAATTGAGTAAAATAATTACTTTTGACTGTTTTAACACCATTGCTCTCTGTGTTACCGAATAAGAAAGACCAATTTTACCTTTCGTATTTATGTTTGAAATAGATACAAACATTGTTCTGAGATATTTTAGAGGATATCATGTAGTTTCATAATAATTTAAAAAAAGTAAATGTTATATGGGCATTTTTAGTTTTTTTTAGCAAAACAATAAAAAAAAACGTCATTTTTTCTTCGAATTTCGAGTTTATTACTCTTTTAATAAATGTTTGATTTAATGTTGAATAATTTTTATTACTTAAATCAATAAACAATAACAACGGCTGGGAAATAAAAAGAAGAGAATGGGAAAAGACGTTAAAACAAATAAAATATAACAAAAATAGCGTTGCAAGTCAGACACCTCCACCAAATTAAAAGAAATAGCAATTTAAAAAAAACCAAAGCTGATAAAACCCCTAGACTAAGTTATTTGTCAATGATTTGATCTATATATTCAAATATCTCTTGCCGGTCACTTCTCCCCGGGACACGTTGTATAATAAAAGTGCGAATATGTCACAAAGCACTCCTAATCAAGAATCGACTCTCAGCCAATATGAAATTAAGCTACCACGAATTAACATTCCAATATTTAGTGGAAATTATTATGATTGGGCTCCTTTTCATGATTTGTATTTATCTCTTATTCATGAAAATACATCGTTAAAGAAAGTGCAGAAGTTACATTATTTAAAATCCAGTTTAAGCGGCGAAGCTGAAAGTTTATTGCGACATATACCTATTACTGAATCAAATTATGATGATGCTTGGTCGACACTAAAGAGGCGTTATGATAATAGAAGGTTTATAATCACAGCAAATTTGAAAAAACTATTTTCACAAAAAACAATAACATCAGAATCTTCGACTGCAATAAAGACATTACTCAACACTACTAAGGAATGCATTAGTAGTTTGAATAATTTAAAAATAAACACAACTGATTGGGATGTCATTTTGGTCTTCATAACAGCGGCAAAATTAGATGCTGAGTCAATAAAATTATGGGAACAGAACATTAGTAACGAAGACCAACAGAGTGACTTACCTACTTACGAACAGCTTCGAGACTTTCTTGAAACAAGATTCAGGACACTGGAAGTATTAGAGTCTACAAAACCAACACCCAGAATGATCACCAAACGCACTACATTTCATACAAACGTCGAACCTCACTGTAAATTATGCAACGGAAACCATTTTCTCTATTCGTGTAAGGACTTTGTGCAATTGGCGTTCACTGATAGAAGAAACTTTGTCGAAAAGAACAGATTATGCTTCAACTGTCTAGTTCCAAACCACACTGTCCAACGATGTAGACAGAAGACATCATGTCGAAGATGTGGAAAAAGGCATCACTCACTTCTACACCCAGATAATTTAACTCATGATTTTACAAAAGAACAGATACGAGATACACAACCAAATATAAATAACACACTCGCCATTAACAATGTAGTTATCCATTACGCAGACAAGGAGCTTAACCAGTATGTGCTGTTACCTACAGCAATGGTTGATGTTAATTCACAAAATGGTACTACATATTCTTTGCGTGCATTGATAGATCAGGGGTCTCAAGGTTCATTTATAACAGAGTCTGCAGCACAGTTCCTTGGACTAAGAAAAATACCAATCAATTGCACTATAAATGGCCTGGCTGAAATAGGAAAGAGTCTCACATGCAAACATATGGTTTTATTCAAGGCAAAATCGAGATACAATGCAAACTACTCCGTTCCTGTGAAAGCATTTGTACTGAAATCTCTCACTCGATTTTTACCCACAAACCATACCGATACTAGCAACTGGTCCCATCTTCACAACTTAGAACTAGCTGACCCAAACTATTACAAACCTGCAAAGGTTGATTTATTGTTGGGTGCGGAAATATACAGTCAGATCCTGACTTCTGGGTTGAAAAAGGGCCCCCGGGGAACACCTATAGCACAGAATACACACCTCGGGTGGATTATTTCAGGCCAGTTACAAAACGAGACTAAACAAAACTACAAAATTACAATCAGTATGCATACAAATATAGAAGACAATTCACTGTTACAAAGGGTTTGGGAGATTGAGTCCGAAGCTCCCCTAAACTAAAGGCATCTGACAGAAGAAGTGCGTTGTGAAGGGCACTACGCAAAAATACACCGTCGCGAGGCGGACGGACGATACACAGTTACTTTACCATTTAAAGATGAAGATCCTTCATGTCAATGTGGATCTTCTATTACCATTGCAAAAAGAAGACTCTTGCAATTAGAGAGACGATGGATTAGTTAAGGTTATCACTTTAAAATATAAAAATTCAATTGTTAAACGTCCAATCACTAAGGTCTGTCCTTTGCCAGTAGATTCTGTTGTTAGAGTTAGTCTTTTTCAGCCACCGCTTGTCATGGTGGGTGGTTATGGTTATGGAAGGACGATATTTTCAATATGTCCTTGGTGGGTGGAATGTTGGAACGGTTTCGCCACTAGATGTCGCTGCGCCGAGAAGTTATATCGCGCTAACGCTTCATTCCGTTCTAATGTGTATTAATTGTTGTTACAGTATCATTAAAAGTTTTAAAAGTTTGACCACGCCGCGCGTTCTCCAGTACCAACAAATAACATTTCAACTGATTGTAGGTACTTCTTTTAAACGTCGCCTAAATATATTTTCTGAGAATTATGTAGAGATTCTCAGCGGAAGTCGGGAATAACCAATCCAAATTATTTTTTATTAATACAGTATATGCTTACCAGTAAAACTTACACGAAATAAGCAACGCCCTTGAAAAAAATGCCGCTATTCCGTAGTTCAAGGTTTTCTTAAAGTGATTTCGGAGGCTTCGTTCTCATAACTTGGGTTTTTTTTGTTAAAGATAATATGATTACAAAATATGTATGTACTTACAATACAAATATTATTCCAGGTAAGTATTAGAAAATAGTATGAGATGCTTTTCGACGTATGAATTGTTTTTTTTTTACGCAGGCAGGCTGACGGTCCACTCGATCGTGGATATAAACACCAGGATTAGAGTAGAGGACAAGGCGAGGATAGGAGAATGGGTTCAAGACTTATGTTCTCATGCGCCGAAACACAAACACATGTTTATTTCACGGTAATATTCAATTCAACGAGGTAATTATTCTTAATGAGCTGCATATTTTATATTATTTGCTCATCAATTTGTGGCCCAATTAATTAGACTAGTAAAGTGTTTGGGCAGCCGTGTTAGCAGTAAGCACCGTCATACAGATGACCACCATGATATAAACGCACGCGTGCTGTTGTGTTTCGAGAAGTAATGTCGTATTCCAACTAATCTGTTACTCTTTATCCTATCAAAGCACCTCGTGTGTGTTATCGACAACGGCACAACGTACCTACCATTAAATACCTGATCTAACCATCTTTAAATTTGCGGTTAATTCACAACCTATCCCCATATTAATAAATAACCACCAAGTCATTTGACAGTTTCCAAAAATGGCTTCTGATGTGATCACGGCATTCTATTAAAAATTAAATACCATGAAGAAAGTAACGCTTCAATTGGGCATATGATTCGCAGTATTGCTCTGACAACATAAAGTTCGGTAACATTAACTGGTTAGTACCTACTAAAGAGAACCATCTGCAATTTTCCTCCATCTTTGAACTTGTAATTCGAGGAATAAAGAAGGTTACATTATGCTTTATTAGAAATGCTCAATTAAATCTGCGGTCAATTCGATCGTTTTGATACGATGTTTCCTCTTATCCTTGAATATTTATGTAATACGAGGATCTCGAGAGCAATCTTTATGTAAATGTGTTCTAAACTCACGAACAATTTTACCATCTTGAGACTGCGTCTAAGAAATAACTGCATAAAAATACAAGTGTATGTTACTATTCCTTGAACTTAAATTCAATGTTAATGTTTAGTAACGTTCTATTTTAGTACATTGTTAATTTGCATTGGAATACATTAACTAGTCATTTAATTAATATGAAAAATTTGTGGACGATGTCGTCTTACTTTTCGACAATATATCTAGTCTGTCTGTTACGTTGTTGTATTTCAATTTTACTATATGGGTTGAAAAAGTACCTAATGGGTAAATGAAAATGTATACTTACTTGGGAATTTAAAAATAACAAAAAGAAATGAAAGTTTTTGGAATTTAAAATCATACTTAGTATTAAATAACTTGAAATAGAGAAAATAACTTGAAATGTTATCGAACTTTATGTTGTCAGAGCAATACTGCGAATCATATGCCCAATTGAAGCGTTACTTTCTTCATGGTATTTAATTTTTAATAGAATACCGTGATCACATCAGAAGCCATTTTTGTAAACTGTCAAATGACTTGACTGTCATCAAGTTATTTATTTTCTCATAAAAAAAACCATCACTTCGATGGAAAAGTTATAACCAATTTTGACGCTACAGGATATGGCCAAAGTTGTGTTGCGTTTATTTAATGTGTGAAATATTAAACATGAAATTTATAGAATGTCGCTGTTACACTTATTGAATGTTTGAAGAACCCAATATTACCAATTATAGCGTTTATTATAGCATAGTGTACCTTTTAGGAGACCACAAATCATTAACTAGAACAATATTCGGCTCCGATTAAGTCAGAAACTTCCCTTTTCAGCAACACAATGTTCATTACAGTCTTGTGTAGTTTATTTGCCGAGTCTGGTTGAAGGACTTTTCTTGATTATGGCTCTTGGTATTTTGCACTGGGAAATACTAGGTGATTTTGAAGATGCGGATGCGTATTGCGGATAATCCTTGGCTAAATTTTTTAAGGAGGAATCGGTCAAGCAGTGGGCATCTGTTGACTGCTTATGATGTGTTGAAATTATTCTCTATAACCCAATCTACACTATACAAGTATTTATAAAGTGAGAAAATCTTGAGTCAGGAGGGCAATTTCTGGAACCACTGCACCTATTTGAAAAACTTTTTGATAATTTGTATATTTTATATAGAAAAAAAAAACAATCAAAAAATATTGTATCCATATATTCTAATAAGTATAGACTTGTCTATAAAGATATTGTTTAATACTAAACTTTACTAATATACATAAAATTATGTACCTACAATGATTACAATGTAAGTTATATCCTTCAAGCGGAGATAAAACAAATCTCGCGTTTTTTCACAAAAACGATTGTAAGAGAATCACTTAATCATAAAATAATAACTTCATTAAAGTAATAATGATTTTACAATTTAACACAACAAAATAAGCAAACCTTCTCATTCTGACCCCTGCTTATCTTATAGATCTATTAGGACAAATGAGCCAATTCTTCTTATTTCACGGACGTAAATTATTTTTCCAATTAAAAAAGGACATAATTATTTGTTTTGTCGTAAGATATCGAATTCATTATGAAATGTCATAGAAAATTATTAATAAGTATAAATTACCTATTTATAAATATAAATAAACTTTTATATATCTGTCTGTTTATATATATTATAAAATACATTTGTATATCCTTTGTTTTGATACGAAACAAATTAGACAAAATTCGAGCGACAGTGGTTTTATTTCGAGTATCTTTGATAAAGTGTTTTAACGGTGATTCTAATTATGTTAGTGTTTTTTCTCACTTAAAATCAGCTTTGACTTGGGTTTATTAACTTCGATAAAATAGATGTATTGTTGGCTGTGTAGATTAAATGAAATATATAGGTATAGATGATCACATATATATTCAATGATAACAAAAAATGGCACCGAGAAAATAAAGCATGAATCGGCAATGTCCTGTTGCACTCTCATTCTCCCGAAAACAGCATGCATGTTATTACGTTTTTGATGCTGAACCAGATTTATTTTGGAGCGAAGACAAAATTGTATACCAAGCCTAGTGAAATTTATGCAGACGATAACGCGCGGACGAGGTTTGATATTTACTTTGTATAGGAAGAATTGATCAGATATCCGGAGCAATCACAGCAGAAACAATATTATATTATATTGAGACAAAACTTGTTTGTTTGTTTATATATAACAGGAAACCATTTTGTAACTACAATTTAAAATTTGTAATTAAAATTACAATTAACATAACAATGTTACTTTCCAGCGCTGAGAAGTGTAGAACCGTTAAAAAGTCTCTGAAAATTCTTCATCGAGAGTTACTTAATAACACTACAATAAGCTTCACTTCGTAAGAATTGGCTCATTGGTTCTCAAAGCAAGCTTCGCAATTGATATGATTATATGAATTCGTCGGGTTCGCGCGGTGCGTCCAGGTCGCGGTAGTGTATGACAGGACGGTAGTCCGAGCCGCCTCCCCTGTTACAATCACATTACAATACAGTCCCCGTCAATAGAATATGTTGACGATGTAAACAAAGATTGTAAACGAGACGTTCAATAAATTGGTCAGATATCATGCGTAGTAGGTACTCACCAATCACTTAAAGCAAACAAACATTATTGGCGTTAAAATCTAATTCAAATCAGATTTGTGGTTGATATATAAGGTCGCGTCACGTAAAAAGTACGCTGGAAGAAAGTGGAGGTGTGTTTGCGCATGTGTACACTCGCGCACGAAAGTACTATGCCTATTGTTTTATTTTTGAACTAGACTTTCGCTCGCGGCTTCCTACATTGGTCATTGGTGGTACATTGAAAAATATATCAGATAGAGTATCACCCGAATCATTTTTCTCACTTTTCTATGTAAAACCATTTCGTAATTAAAAATATTGTACGCGATGGTATTTTGAGAATGAACGCAAAGTCGACGGACGAACCAATAGCGCACCGGCGGGTGCCCCGCGCCGTACCTCATACCACCAAATAGTCTGATAAATCGCCTAATGCCCATCTTGACCGCCAGCGTTCTTTTTACGTGACGCGACTTATAACTTCAAATTGATTCCCCTAGAATTTATTTTAATATAATAATAATAATTAATAAATTGAATTTATCAAAACTGCCATATAATTAACAAAATTATATTTTTGTATATTATCCAGAAATAGACTAAAAACATTACTCCAACACCGAAAATTTAATCCAAATTTACTATTTAATTCTGCCACTATAGTATTTTCACTGTATGATGATATGCGTGACAGTTCGTAACTGACAATTTTAGTGATGAAACCTAACGACATTTAATCGAATATTTTAAAATATCGAATCAGTTGGCAAAGCAAATGGAATCGAACTATCGGTTTTAGATTTTAAGATTTAGAATTAAATCCTTAAATCTTAAAACACAGGATATGTTAAATAAATTATAGAATACAATGCAGCTTGTTTAAAATATTAATTTATTTATTCATTCCTTTCAGAACTCGAAACTTGACAACTCCTATAAGACTCAGAACAAAATTTACTTTTGTTTTATTGTTATTATTAGTCAGCTTTAGTTTTATTATCAAAATACGATGTTTTTATAAATTTATAGAATAGAAAAAATATTTGTTAAATCTCCGAATATCACATGGCAAATATAGAGTACTTTCGATATATCGAATATAAGTGAATATCCCTAGTGTCAATCTCAATTGACACAAATTCCGTTCCGCGCGTTTGACACTTTTAAAATATATGTTTTTTATTACATTTGCCTATTATAATAATAAAATAATTATAAAAGTGCTAATTCCTTTTGTGTTTTTCGAATAGATAATTTTTTTCATACATTTTGTTTGTTTAATTGTTATTTTTTTGTGCCAGTTTTTTTTTTTGTTAAAAACAGTATGCCTGATATGAAAAAGTGAGAACTGTCACGCATATCATCATACAGTGAAAACTTAGCTCACTCTTCTATGTATCCATTGAAGAAATATATGCATATAACGATTTTTTTTTACATTTTCCACGAGTTCTATTAACGAGCATTGTATGTTAGAACATGATGAGACTAAAAAGGTGTCATTCCTTAAATGGTTGGGATCATTTCACAACTAGACAGGAACAGGATAGGAAGCCATTTTAGTTCTTATCGCACACGCACACAAACACACAACGGCACAAACTGCATAAAAAGCACTGTACATATTTTATAAACATCCGATGTGCCTCAAAGAATCTTGATTAATCTCAGCTTCCCGGTGGTTAACATGAGGAAGAGTAAAAAAGACATTGAATATTTGACAGTTTATTGTGTATACTCTTGTGATTACAGAATCATTATCATACATTATTTGAAATATTATATTTTACTTTATTGATTAAAAAAAAACTGTTTTAAAATATTACCCATTTAGTTTAAATAAAGAGCCTAACAATTTAATTACAATTTGTCTCTGAGATAATATTATCAACATGCATTAATAACAATGAAACATAATTATAGTTATGTTTTATTTTACTTCCGAGGCTTCTAACCAGCACCTAGGATTTGTGAAAGCAAATACACAATCCTCATCACTTATCGTAAGTGCAGGCAACCGTGACACAGGCGTGTTGGTGACGCCGGGCATTAGTCATATTTAAAAAAAAAAATACATCATTAAAAAATGTAATTAATTAGTCAAATTCAAAAAAGAGGAAGTCAGTATGATGCAATGCCTATAATCACAATTTTATAACTAAATCGTACATTATAAAAATATTTCTTTAAATATTTATACAACGTGAGGATCAGACCTTTTTAATTTTTAATGGGTGGTATTATGAATAAGTTTAGAAAATTGATAAAATTAAAAGTAGATTTTTGAGATGCGCCATTAGCAGAAAAATGTTATCCTCTTAACGCCACACGTTATATTAGTATATATTTAAACACTTACATTGTTAAAATAATAGGTCTTTCTCGCTATTCATATACATACAATACGAAAATAAATATTTAGACAGAGCTTATTCGGACTATGCCAAAATGGCATTTGATAAGTTATAGAGAGTACATTGATAATAATACTTATCTTATTATCAGCAAATGGTGAGAACACGACCTAATAATACATTAAAACTAATTGGTAAGACAGTGATTTGAGTGCTCGATTAAAAATATAATCCTATCATAATATTTATGTATAAGTTAGACATTTTCAGCTATTGGTCCACATGATTGAAGCTGCACATTAATTTAGAAATTTTCTCAAAATATGCAGTAGTTTTATGTTTTATTACCTTGATGAAACATTTGCATGTACAGTAAAATTCACTGAGTATGTTGTCTGTTCACAAAAACCTGCCTCTAGTATACAATAGTAGTACAAATAGTCACAATTTATACTTCCGACAAATCACCATCAAACCTTTCAAGAAATGTCTACATGGAAAAAGATATTTACAGGCAATCAACATTTAGACCAATTTTGCTTATCGTCGGCCTTCATTGGCGATGTTTGTCAACATTTTTGTAAATTAATAGAAAGGATGGCAGACATGTTGACGGGCCAGTTGATGGCAGGTAGCTGCGGTCGCCTATGGACACAAGAAGGAGGTGCGCTGCCGAACCTGCTAGTTTATAATTGCAGATACCGCGAAGAGACAATTCTGTAGCGAGATGTAAACACCTCATTAGGGATTGGTTTCACGGTCTGCGCGTCAGTGCGATAGAATCTGAACCGTGCGAAGTCCTTATCTAAGTAATGAACGAAAATATAGCGTAGTTGTTGGTTTTCCACACATAGTACAAAGTGAGGTCGTCCATCATTCGTGTAAACGACTACACGATCGCTAATAATCCATACATTTTGTGGCGGAATGGACTATCCAAGATGTTAATAAATTAAGTTGAATGTATTAATATAAGGCCATTTACATGAGGCTTTACATGAACACTTAAAATATATGTATTAAAACATATTATAAAGTATATTATACAAAGATAGTTATTAAGGCGAGTGGATGAGTAAATATAATTCACTTGTCCCAATATAACCGTATCAATTACAAATTAAAAAAGATTGTCTTAAGAAATTTTAATTTTTTATAAGCTGTTTACTTATAAAAAAAATAACGTTACAAGTACTCATTCACAAAAACAATACTCACTCATCGGAACAAAGCCCAAAAATATACAATTAAAAATTAATATAATAGTCAATACAATCACCATAACTTAATAGCTTAATTCTATTGAAACTTTTAATGAACAATGAATATTAAAATTTAACTTAAAATATGTCACCACTGTCCGGGAAGTCAAGATCGTTGTATGCAATTATTGGCCGGGACCGATCCACATATTCCCTGCAAATCATTCCTTTCAACTCAAAACATACCCCATAATCTTTTTACAAGTTTAAAAAAGGTAAACATTAACCTCGGAGAATGTACATTGCATTGCAATAATAGTAAATCAGACATTCATACACACATACTGAAGCGTAATTACGCGAAATGTTAAGGCCAAATGAGTAAGAGCACTATTTTCCGTCTTTAGTTCTGAACGAGTCACGCGCTAACACACCCACTGACAACTTACGACGACAGTTAGAATGCGGATTTCAATTTCTACGATATCATTCACATGCAGTCTTATGAATTTATTAACACGTATTTTCGACAACAATAGAAATTTTTGGGAGCTGAAAAAAATCCCAAGACAATTTTGCCCGAATGTATTAATATTTTTACTCGAACTATCCTGAACTCAGTTCATAATATAGCCAGCCACTGCTTTGTACAAAACTGTTTCTTAATTATCTCAATATTTAAAAATAAAACCGCCCATTTGTTTTAAATTGTGCAAAGTATTTTACTTTCTATATTACTGCTACAAGCTATAGCATTCAAATTAATGTTATTATTTGTAGTTAAAAGACGAAGAGTTGTAACGCAAAATAATATTTTTTAATACAGTTGCTCAAAAAGTGGCGTATTGCAGGGACGTATAGCGTTCGGGATGTGGGCTATTACACACTCGTGCTTTTTTTTTACCTTTCCCGCACTCGTGCGTTCTCTTTCCCAACTGTCAAAATAATGTCTATTAAAAAGAAACACCAACCATGAAGTTTTTACTAAAAAGTTTTTATGATTCATGCAAATACGTATATTTCTAAAAAGAAGCTACGAATTTGTTTCAATATCAGATTTAATGATTTGATTTAATGAGTTAGGTTAGGTTTCATTTCATTTCATCTCATTAAATTTCATTTTCATTTCAAATCAATAAAAAAATTCTACTAAAGACTTGGCTGTATGGGCATAGTTTCCTTTGCCTACCAGAATGGTTGAAGAAAAAAAATCTCTGCTTATATTCTACGGTTGGCGCCATTTTCCAGAAATTTTCTTTGCGAGTTTAGTTGTTTGTTTTATTAAATTGCTTCATTTTTTCGCAACTGTATTAAAAATAGTCGTTCAGTACACGTGCGGAACCGTCATTGCAACTTGTTCCGACTGTCAACCCTCGCCTTCGGCTGCGCCTCGGCTCGGGTAGACATTTGTCGGAACTCTTTGCAATGACAGCCTTTCCGCACTTGTAATGAAATATACTATTTGGGCACTCACACAATGGCTTACTGCGTTGAAATGCCTAAATAACGCCTGACCTCGTTATCGCTGTCATAAGAAGGTGGCGCTGCCACTGAGACAGTTGTGCCGACTTTATATCGACGATCCCTCGGGAACATATTTGTAACATTTTTACAGGATAAAAAGTGTCCTATATGTTAATCCCGGTAATAAACTATCTGTGTGCCAAATTTCATCCAAAATCCGTTCAGTAGTTTTTACGTGAAAAAGTAACAACAAAGGAAGTGAAAAAGTACTTCCTCACAAACTTTCGCATTTATAATATTAGTAGCATTGCTTACAATTGTAGCCTTTAGTCAATTGCGCCCATACGAAGGAAGGGACAACGTTTAAATATTTTTAATATCCTGTAATAAATTTTAATTCAAATTTATCTGTCCACCTGTAAAACATTGAAGATGTACGTCATTTCTATTGTTGTCGTAAATGCGAAATGTGATTCATACAATTCTAGGTCACTCTAACCTGTTCTATTGTTAATCTTAGACATATTAATTGGAATTAAGCATAAAAAGACTGGATATGAGAAAATCCCATTCTCACCATTCGTGTAATGTAAACTGAGATTGAAAGGGGAGTGTAGCTTATCCGAGTAAACCCAAAACAAGGCAACTTTAAAAATATCTTTTTCAGAGTTGACTGGGAACCCGTGAGCTTACAATTTAACCACTGGATCTACGGCTTCGTGAAGTTATGATATGTTTATGTGTGTAAGTTATAAGCATAAAGAATTGACCAAAAAGTCGATGCGGTTTTTATCATTGCGTACTTTAGATTAAAAAAAAGAAATTGAATAAATTAATTTAGTGAATAATGTATTTTATATATGATATGTTGTTTTTAGTAATTTTGGAAATAATATCTCAAGCGTACATTCTGGAAAAAGACAAGAATGTAAAGTTTCATTTAACACTTAATAATTATTTGAATATATAACCAATTGCAATATTTTATGCAGATGCTCTAAAATAATGAACGTGGAGATGCTTTGATAAAGGAGAAAATATCATACAACGCTTAGAGCTGTAATAAATCTAAGACAAAGATAAAACAGTCTAATTCATATTAATTTTCTTAATTTTTCATTTATGTTTTGAGGCCGCATGGGCTTTGTTGGCCAATCCAGTAAATAGTCATAAAAGCATAATGTTAAGCTCGTAATGAAAGAAAATAAATGTTACACACAAAAGAAAAACATGCAACCTAAATTATTAAATCGCTTAAATACTAAATATGTATAAATAAAAATAACATGAAGAATAGCATCAAGCATCAAGCAAAACCATTTCAAAAACGATTATGTGCGTGGGGTGATAAGAGCCAATGACTTCTTACTTTAGATAAAAGCGAAAATACAATAGATTTGAAGTGAACACATTGAATTCCTGGTAATGACATTATACTAGAAACCTTAAAAAACCCTAAAACACTATGTGCAAAAAGAGCCAAATTATAAAAATGTTTTAGAACATAAAAATAGAAACGCTTATTAGAACGCCCTTAAACGCCTGTAAAGTAGTGACAAAGGAAAGCCAACAAGACCAGACAAACAATATAATCCGGCCGAAAATCTTGTCTTTTTTATACTAAATGGGACTTTATCGCTTTATCGACTTATGACTATCGCGGTATTTGCCAGCATAATGCGATTGACCATTGCGTTATTTATGCAAATTCAACGATCAATCACTGTTCCCTGTTTGGAATGCGTCTTTCTTTAGACTTTTTCTTTTTTCTTATTTTTATCATGTCCCTCAGCCACATTGTGTGTTAGAGACCTTTCAATGAAAATTAATTTACATTGTTTATCTCGACTTGTCTATCTCATTCGTCGACGCCCTATATATTTCTTTATATAGGGCGGGCGATATCTTAACAAAACATCAAACAAGTAAATCTGATTTAAGCTACAACTTTGAACTCTATTGAACCGTAAACAATTCTCGGATAGCTCAATATTATAGATTAAGGAGGTAACAAGATTTATTCGCGTTTCGCTGGATGATTTTGGTCACACTTACACAGTTCTGCTTCCACTTTAAAGCTGAACGGATTCATAGGCATCTCCATACAAAACTATTGTATTCTATGAGAAAAAAAAGCTGAATTGAGGCGAATAAATGCAGTTACTCCCTTACATGTCTTATTACATTTATATTATAGTAAAACTACGCGGTAGATAAAAGCGGAACTGTATTAACTGTAAGCAAAACCGTCCAGCAAAACGCGAATGGAGTTTAATAAGTGTAGTTACTCCCAAAATCAAACATTACACGCGGGTCGCGGGCTGTGTCGTTGATTGCATAACTATAGCAAGTGTATGTAAGGTCACCTGGGTCTGTTGAAGCGAGGGTGTCGCGGTGCGTAGTGGGCGGGTGGCGCCCAACCACCCCAGCCCCAAGCGCGAGCTGCGGGTCCGCCGCCTCCATGCCCCCCAGGTCCCGCCGCGCCGCCACCATACCTTCACATATAATCCAACGAATTAGATAGATACATTTATTTGCATCAACAGAAATGACAGAGTGACAAAAAAAACTCATTTTCATTGAGTGTGCACCATGGCAGCAAAAAGGTATCTGGCTCAGCATAAGCTTAGGCAAAGCACAGCGCTGGGGCGGTGGACATGGGGTTGTCCGCCGTCATCACAACATCGGGCAACGAGGGAAGACGTGCTGTGTGTTTCCGGCACGTCTCTCCACGGCGCGGAGATCAAACTCCGCGCCTAATCGAGGTGGAGCCCGCAAGTGCGCGGGCCTCGTCTGGCGGGGGAGGCAGATGCATGTTTTCCACGATCCCTTACCCCCCCGCCTATAGACGGCGCGAGGAAGCACCGTGGGTTTTTAGTGGGTAGAAGTCCCACATACCCCACCGATGTCCCCATGGTCGGTGGGGATCTGGCTCGCAGATTTTCCCACGCAAAAAAAAAAAAAAAAAGGCAAAGCACAGCGCTGATATTATGCCAGATCTAGTGGACAGATTCACGTCGTAGGTGGTACATTAGGTACCACTGTTCTGTTTGCCCACTGTCCACGGAGGCGCAGCTTCGTTGATTCAATGTCAGTGCACTTACACACAAAACTTGGCAACTGCGTAATGCAAACACATAAGTTTTTAAGCGTTTGTGGTTAAAAAGGTAAGGAAACCATGCTGCTGATATATATGTATAATTAATAATTGAAGTGCAGAAAATGGCTATTTGAGCTATTTAATCATTTATATGTTATAAACGTTCCTTTTGAAAAGTTAATTAATTTGTTGAGATTAGTGCAACAGTCATGATTATTATTTATCTCTGAGGTTACTCGTTGGATTCTTCCTTGTCCAATCTGTATTCCATACCAGTAGTAATTTTAAAAATATTAAAATAGGATAGGATAAAGGATAAGAATATATAGGGAGATAGAGGGATGGTCTCCAGCATTCCTCAACATACATTTTAACACTTGTAAATAGTTTCGTGCTCATGGTGGTCACAGTAATAGTGTGCACATTAGTAGCATCTTATTATAGTTGTAGCATATTGCATTCCGCAGCTATAAATTGTTAAAATCATAGTTTTCCACGATCCGCTGGATGGTAGGCTGCTACTGTCGCCTATAACACAAGCAACGCCACAGGCGCTGCAAGTGCGATGCCAACCATAGTACGATAAGGATAAGAGTTAGGAAAATGAGCTCTGGCATCCCTTATTCACTCACTGAAACACAACATCACACATGCTGTTATTTCACTGCGGTTTTCTGTAAGGGGATGGTTATTACCGCCAGACCGGACACCTAAATGATTGCGAAAGCCAACATCTTCCAGACCCAGATCAGAGCCAACTTTAAAAAGTTCATTCCCATAGTTGACCCTGCAGGCGATCGAACCCGGAACCCCTGAGACAGAGTAATAAGACAATAATGCGTATGCACGTGTACAAAGACAAAGAAGCCAAAAGAACATACGGCGATGGCTGCGGTGCATGTGCGGGCGCGGCGCGTGCGACTGGCTCTGGCTGCTGCGGGCGACGCACGTCTCGCACGTACGCATTGAAGTATGCCACCTCACGCCTCACTTCGTCCACCTATGGTCAGCGAACTCGTATCACGGTAAAAAAAAAAGCAAAGGACATTCCATAAATGTAGCCAATGAGTTGCGCCGATTGAATATTTACACGGATTAGAAATTTAAGTAATATCTACATTAAATACAAATATATTATTAGTTTTGTTTTTTAAAAAAACTGACAATTAACGTAATATTATTTGTGCAATAAAACCAAATCAATTTAGAGTTATATTTCTTAGAGCACTCAATTTTATGTGAATAAACTTAACATTACACAAAAATTCGGCTTTTGCAGACCACAACTTGGATTATATGAAATAAACAATATAAACATTGAGTCTTCACTTTGGGGCTGTGAATTCATGAAGACATCATTGAAAATTGTTATATTTTAATCTAGCTTCTTGCTTCCGTGCAAGAAGTTATTGCTGCATATGTTGTTCGGGGTGTTTAAGCCATGTCACATTGCCAAATTTCATGTAAATCGTTTTAGTAGTTAACAGTGACAAGAATAAAGAACTGTTCTTTTACAAAGGAAAGAATGTTATTTAGGATTATGTTACTAATACAAGAAAATAAGAAAAAAAATAAGATTAGCTTACTAATACAAGAAAATCCAATTTTGACATAATTACTTTCAATACAAGACAAAAGTGTAACTTTGAGACCACTCTCACCAATTTTCTATTATGTTATATGCACTGTGATCAAGAAATCTCATAAAACTACACGCTAGAGGACTTACCTTTTCGGCGTGTTTATTGAATATATGTTTTCTGATAAAGTCGGGGCCCTTGAACTTTTTACCGCTAAGGGGACACAGCCATTTGTCCTTAGAGAGTTCCTGGGTGTTTGATTCAATGAATTTCTCAACTTCCGCTTCTGCATCCTACAAAAAGAATTTTTATTCGTACCCAATTAATTAAAAGATTATGCTCGCTTTACTAAATCACTAGCGGCAATTTTGAAACATGCCTTGATCCCAAGTTTCTGGAGTTCCTCGTCACTGAGCGGTTTAATGTCCTGCAGAAATGCAGACATTTTTCCTTCAAACGTCTTTATGTAATCTTGAATCTCTTGCTGCGTCGGCTAGAACAATAATCGTCAAGTCGATTAAATTTACTGTATAAAATTGAAGTCACTTATTTTACACTAACTGAATCCGGCCACCCTTCGCCGAGACGTGCACGTAAGGCGCGCGGTCCTGTACACTGCTTATAATATATACTATATTATTTTTCATTTTTTTTTTTAATAAACGTAGCCTAAGTTACTCCTTATACGAGGGGCACACTGAAATGATCGGGAATAAGAAAAACCACATGCACGGTATAGCTAAATTGTTTTTTTTTTTCGAAGTATTCTCCATTCAACTTAATGCACTTTTCTATTCGTGCAACATTTTAATGCAAACATTAAAACAGTAATTCCAGTCTGAAGTTGATGTTGACAAAATGGCTTATTTGTACGCTTCCACAGCTGCTTCGGGGTCTTCAAACCGTTGACCACGTAATAAATCTTTCATTATAGGGAATGTAAAGAAATCGTTTGGGCTCAGGTCAGGACTGTACGGAGGATGACTCATCAGCTCAACGTTTTCCTGCTTCAAAAAATCATTTGTCTTCCGAGCCGTATGGGAGCTCGCATTATCGTGATGTAAGATGATGCGACGTTTCGGGTTATTTTTTCGGAGTTCGGCTATCATTTCTGGCAAACAAACCGTGATATACCACCCGGCGGTAACCGTTCTGCGTTCCTGTAAAGGAATTGTAGCAACATGCCCCTTTTTCGAGACCAACGTAGCGACCATTTTCTTTGACACGCTGCGGGAGCGAACCACTTTCGTTGGCTTGACCTCGTCTTCGAAGACCCAAACTGCTGACTAATGTTTTCTTTCAGGTTCGTATGAATAAATCCATGATTCGTCACCTGAGACGATATTATAAACGGCATTTGATACTGATAACAGCCCGAATCTGCTCGTATGTCACATGACGGTCATCTAATATAATAGTTCGCACAGCTGCGATGTTTTCAGGCGTGACCGCTGTTCTTGGTCGACCTGCAGAAGAAACAGTGCTGAGCGACACACGACCGCATCGGAACTCGGCATACCAGCGGTATATTGTCGTTTGACTCGGTGCTTCGACATCATAAATCGAAACAAGTTCGCTGAGACATTTATGTTGAGATAAGCCGCGACGAAAATTGTGATAAATTATGGCACGGAAATGTTCACGCGTGAGCTCCATTTCTGTTAACGACGTGTCAACTTTAAACCAACATAGTTTTTGTTTTTAATAAAAAAAATAATTGTTTGAATGTCATTAAGATTCTAAGAGGCCAGTATTCAAATTCTAAAAAAGGTTTTATTGTAACTCAATCCGAAATATTCTATTCCCGATCATTTCAGTGTGCCCCTTGTAACATCAGCTATCTGCCAGTGAAAGTGTCGTCAAAATCAGTCCAGCCATTTTGGAGATTAGGCGGAACAAACAGACAGACGTAGACTTTTTTTTTAAAGTACTGTGTATACTTTGATATACAAACGCGGTGCTTACCTTGTTGGGCGGCGTCGGAGACCGCGCGTGCATGATGCCGCAGCGGTTGGGCATCTCGTCCTCGTACGGGTACTCACAGTGATTGTAATAGTCAAGCGAATGCACAATGCGCAGATACAACACTAGGCGGTCTAACACACGCATCAGCGCGGGGTCCGCCCCCGCGCTCTCCTCCCCCTCTCCGCCCTCACCCGAGGCCACGCCCACCAGAGCCTCTTCTTCGGTTGACGCCTCCTCTATGAGGTGCTCGGTGATTTTGTGTAGCACGGGATTCCGCGAGTTCAGACTGAAGCTCTGCATTTGCGTCTACATTATTATAATGTACATTAATAAGGAAAAGCAGATTTTTTTTGTTTCAATGGATTCATTTAACCGTAAAAAATGGCCTAAAACATTATTTTCTATACATTTTTTTTAATGATGCGAAAACGGTCACCTTAGATATGACAGACTCAGAAGCGGTACTGCATTTTTAAGAGGTTTCAAACCACCTACACAAAGGCATATTCAGGTTACAACATTTTAGATTTATTATATTTACTTTCTTATTATTATTACTAATTACTTTTTGTACTAATTACTAATACTAATTTATTACTAATACATTGAATCTGACTTTTATCATAGAGTTTTAGATTTTCTAATGATTTATTATTCTATTGTTTTCGTTTATTGTAATAGGATTTAGAAGAAAGATATGTATTTTATACCAGGACAGAACAGAGCCATGGATCTCTTAAACTTAAACTAATGTGAATATATTTTTTGCGAGTGACATTGTGCGCCGGGAGGGTATTACAGCAGCTTCTAATTCCTCATATCAATTTCTTATTGCCGCTCTTATTATTTTTTGCTGCAAATAAATGTCTGTATATCATGTCTAGTGATTTATCGTTTGTGAGCCAAATCCGTTGAGTTCTACTACTAAATATTTATACTAATAAAGATTAGCAGCAAAATAATAGTACAAAGTATTGCTCTAAGATCTACCACAAATATAACTAAAGGATTTTTTTCCATTTTTTGTACTAATTAAACAATGCGGTGTATTAAAATTAACAAAAATAATAAAATATTACAATTAACAATTTGTAAGTGAGTGACCACTCACTTACAAATTGTTATTTGTAAATAATCATTTTCACAAAGGTTTTTAAAGATTAGGGTTATCCTGCGGTGATGTAATTGAAGTGTGGCAGAACCAGTAGGCATTGCAAGGCCACCCAGCGAATATTTGATAAACATAATTTTATGGTTTGAGGTTGAAATATGGGCTTAAACTGTACAATGATTCATATTTGCCACTCCTATTCCTCTATCTAGTCTCATATAACTTAAATTGTATTTGTTAGTCACAATATATATATCATCTCTGTGAAAACTTTTAGTCAGAACAATTTTCATCTCAATAATAAAAATGTATTTAGAAATAGTGTATCAGCCTTTGATTAATAGTATCTATAAGCACATATGGGGAGTAGTGATAAGTTAATTAAGGGGGCACCTCATTAGCGTGGTTTTCGCTGTCGGGGGTGCTGTCGTCACCCCAGAGCTTGGTGCGGGTGTCAAGCAAGTGCACGATGCGAGCAGCCAGACGCGCGTCAGCCCTCACGACGGCGCGCTCCAGCGTCACACCCGATACGGGTCGAATGCGTCGTTGAAGGTCGCGGTTCACTATCGCTCCCAACTCGCACTCGCGCAGCTAAATCACACAAAACACCACTAATTAAATCTATTCCGTTCACGTCATTCTTACACGTCAAAACCAGATAAGTCGGTGGCTATAATTGAAAATTATACAAACACGCTATATCTGCTGGGTTGGTGAGGAGTTGGGTATCCCGCGGACTTCTGGACAAAGTACACCAAATTTCAAATCAATCAAAGCTGTGGGAATTAGTGAGATCCCTTCATCAACTAGGAAATGATCTAAAAAAACGCCTCAAAATCGGTCCATCCATTTGAGAGCTATTAATGCCACAGACAGATACATCTATATACAGATACACACATACCTCAACCCTCTTTTTGCGTCGGGCGTCGGCCGGGAGTTAATAAATAGAATATATTTCTTGTCACTACTCACTAGCAGTAAATCTGCTATTAAGTTTCATGACTTTTAAGTGTGCTCCAATTTTTAATTAGTACTCAGATAGCAGGCTAAGTTTTGTTATGTATTCTGAGTTAAGACGATAGACTGGGATCTCATTCTTTGTAAGGCTTTTTCGCGTAATTTATTCACTATTTTAATCCATTTCAAACTGTGAAAATAGTTAAATAAAGTACATTTACTTATGTCAAACCTATTACGTATTATTACCTATAACCTAACTTTAAGAAACTCTCGTAGCAATGGATATTTTTACTTTTGTTGAGCTACAATAGCCAGAGGCCCATTTGCATGGTGGAAGTTTTTAATAAAACAAATAAACTGTAAATAAACGAATAATGTCCGACTTTTTATTAGGTGGCAAAAGTTTTTTCATACCATTGGCATTTTTGAAAAATATAGTGAAGTATATAGTTGGAATTGGTCAGAATGACTCAAATATTCAATATAAGCTGTAACATCAGATGTATGATATGATTTAGCAGATTATGGCATTACAGCTTAGTCAACGTCGCTAGAATTATTCCAACAATGTAAAGATTTTTCTACTTGCTAAGGTTTTTTGAAGTGCCATTAAAAAGTTTAAATGATCAGAGAAGTAATGCAGTAAAATTTGCTCATAATGAAAAGTTCATGAGTAGACCTTTTTTTTAGGTGATATTTTCAAAAATGGTGTAAAAATGTATAATTCAAATTGAACCATTTTTTTATTAAAATAGAATAATATAGCCCACATTACTCAAAGATAACGTACTTGGGTCTATCGGTGAAATATATTTTAGAATATTTTTCTTCGTTTTTGGAGACCATAAAAAGATATGGTGAGTAGTAAGGTGTTCACGCCTTACCCGAATGTTGTTGAGGTTCCAGCAGATATCCTTGATGTTGACCTCGCGGCGAAAGGTAACCCAGCCACGGCGGAACCAACGCCGCTCGGGCAAAGGGTCCGCTAGCGCTACACGCAAGAACCCTCCATAACGCTTACACATCTACAAACATTTATAATTTATATTTATTTCCATTTAATATACTATTATTTATTGAGCATGTATGTTTTTGCACTGTTAGTTGGCTAAGATTCTTCTTAAACAGGTGAGTTTTCATTTGAGTTTCTCTTGATGATTTTCCTTAACCTTAAGAGCAATTGATCATCATTGAATCCATATATGAAATTAATTCGACATCTGCCACCTGGGCACAGATGCTGCTTTAACTGGCTATGATAGAGTATCGGTTAAGATCCCATGTTGCCAATCACAACATCTTTTTTCAGAAGATTTAATTGTATTTTGACAGTTAATTTCATAAAGGATCTACATTGAAAGAAAGAAAAGAAAGAAAGAAACCATCTTTTATTCCTCTAATGTGAACAATGCAAACAATATACAACAAACAACAAAATAATAATTACAAGCAAACAAATATATAGAGAAGTAACAAGAGGAAAAGGAACCCTGGCTCAGTATACAATTGTGGTGCAAACCACAAGACTGATATTCTGCCAGGGACCAGATATTCAAAAAGAAAAAACATTTAAACATTTACGCTGGACAATCAGAACACGATTGTACAATCAATGGCTGAAATTATCGCTGTTATTATTATTTCGTCGCCTGGAGTTATTTGGATAATTGACAAAAAGCCAGTGCCAAAACCGGTTTGCAAAATATGGTTCGGAAAATTATTTTGAGGAGGCACAGATTGTAGAAGACCAGTTGAAGCTGAAAACAGCTACAAGGACAAGATGCAAACCAGCGAACAAAAACATATAAGTCATTGAGAGATTAAAATTGATTGTTCCTGAATCCTGCTATTAGTAGTAAAACACCATAACGTATTGGACCAAAAGTGATAATACATAATTCTATAAAGTATTTATATGTTTATAGTAGAATCTTCTTTCATTGCCACACAAACTTAGATCAGGAATGTACAAGATTTTGGGTTGCTTCACTAAAAGTGGCATAGTAGAATATCACCGTATTCACAGCTTGCGCAGATATTTCAAATTAGTTGCACAAAGTTGTCCTTACGGTGAACACGTGTTACGATGCCGAAGTGCGCATTTAAAAGTTGTAAAAATAGTGACCGAAACAGCCATGTGGCGGATTTTTTCGGTAAATTGTACTTAACAATGTGTAACTTAACAAATATTTATAATTTTTCTTTATTTAATGGTATATTAATTCCAAAATTATCAAATTATATTTTAAAATAAAACTATGACCATTGTGACACGAGCTGTCCAAATAGTTAGAACAGTGGATGTATGGAGTAGTTATATGTAGATAATTTTTTTATCTCTTAATGAACAAGTAAATGTTACTTATTCTTTATTTGATATGTAAACGCGTGTGTTATTTTCAGTTTTCCTACTGATCCTTTTCGCTGTGCAGAATGGGTCTCTATTGTTGCTAGTGAGAGAAAAGATGCATTTTATAGACCAACTAAAACCTCTGTTGTATGTTCAAATCATTTCGACAAACTCAATATAACTGGAAACACAAAACGGCGTCGTTTACTTAAAACAGCCATACCTACATTACAGGTAACATAATTATTAAAGTACGATAATTTAATCTATTCCTTCATAAGCAAAGTTATCGAGTATTTATTTTTTATTTATTAGATTGAGCAATTGATGGCTGATGTTTCAACACGTGATGGTGATCAAAATGATGTCACAGAGCAAGATCGAGCGCCTTCTGCTGCTAGTCGAAGCTCTCCTGTGTCATCATTATCAGATTTGTTACCTATTTCCAATACGCCCCAAAAATATATTTACAAAAACAATTAAAGAGTTGCCGTTAACTTATCTTCACTAAAAGTAAAAAAATTAACTATAAATTTGTACTACATTTAAAACGTGTTATTCATTTATACAGGAAATTACGTATTTATAATAATTTGCTGAATAAATTAATACACCAATTTTGAGTTTCTTGCCAATTCTTCTCAAAAGCTGTAATCGAATTGGCGGATTAAATAAAACATTTTAATTTTTTTTAACACGTAAATTCGGTTGTTTTATTTGCCATGTTTCTTAATTACCTTATTAATTTAGTTTTTTAATAATATTTTAGACTTTCTATATAAATTTAATTTATAGAAATCCTAAAGCTTAAAAATCATATAGGTAGAAACAAACGCATCATGAGGATGGCTCATCTGATTATTTACTCTATGATAATATACCTCCCGTCGCTCAATCTAATAATTATACTTAATCATTTTAGGTATAAATAATAATTAATATTAATTCTAAATAAAAAAAAAAATGTTTCGACTCTATGATCACTGTTCTCAGCCGGTCAGTCCGTTTATTGTCAAAAGAAAAAATATTCCGATTCCAGACTGTACAACTCCGCACTTCTCTTTATGGAAATTTGTAACATACTCTTATGTTAATAAGGTTGATTTTATACTAAGAGTTCATAAGAAATTATGTTGTTTTATCTCTGACTATGTAGTAGGTAGAAGGATTCGCGTTGTTACCGTGTCAAAGAGTCTTAACCGCCTAAGTATTTCAAAGCAACTTGAACCATTATACTAAATGTTAAGGTTCAAATCAGTGATGCAACATTTATATTATTCATCTTTTTAATAGAAATTAACGAGAGAAAGTAATAGCATGTATAAAAAAATCCAGTGGACACTTTTTCGTAGCGACTTTGTTTGAGACCTTGAATCTTGTACATTCCTGATCTAAGCACACAAAACAATAAAATTATTTTCAAATAACCAAGTACTTACAGCTTCCACTTCAGCTTTTGTAATAGTAGGTGCCAAGTTTCTTAGGAAAATAGATGTAGTCCTATGAAGAGCCCTGGACTCCTTTTTTTCCACAACAACCTCCTCTGTTTTCTCTTCTTCCACCTTCTCTTTAGGAACTCCATTATTATTTTCAACTCCCTCAACATTCGGTGACTTTTCTTTCTCCTTTTGTTTGGGAGACTTATCCGGTGTTTTGGACTTAGACTTTGATTTAGACTTACGTCGCGTCGATTCGCCTTCGTCTTCAGAACTTGACGAAGATGAACTAGACGATGAAGAGCTAGAGGAAGACCCAGGTGGTGCTGAAAATTTATTAGTTTGTTTATGAATATTTAACAATAGGTCAACTAAACAGATCAACATACATATATATTTTGCCCTAAGCAATACAAGACCCAGGCTATCTTCTATTCAATTCCATATGTGACCTGGCCCAAAATCAATTCCGTGATTAGTTAGAGGGATGACATCTTGCAACTGGCTTGCCTGATCACAATTATTGGTGTATCCGGTTCGATACATTATGAAGCACATTGAATTCTAACGGACTTGAATTAATGACACATACAAAGCTCAGTGAGTCCAACTTAATCAAGTTTATACCAATAAAGAAAATTAGTAAATGATTCTTTGTAAATAAATTATGCTTTTTAAGCTTTTTTTTTTCTTCCTGCAAAACTTTAATTGCTGTTTCTAATCTATACACAATATTTCGAAAGGACTAAAAGAAGTATGCCAACAAAACTTCTTTCAACTGTGCAATAATAATGTTAGAATGAAATTTATTTATTGGACCACATCCATTATTTTATTAATACTCCTATAAACATTACTAACTACTGTAAGTACAATAGAATACACAACATGAAGAAATTTATTCCTACAGTACTTTCACGGCCAGACCATAGGTTTTAGTCCGGCAGTAACAAGAACATTGAGAAACTTACGTGGTTCCTTTTCCTGTTGTTCCGGCTCTGGTTCGGTTCCTGGCGCAGAGTTGAAGCGAGAGAACAATTTCGCTTGTTCTTGCAACTCTTTCAAATGCGGATCAATTTCGATGTTGAGTGGGACGGTAGGTTTTGGAGATTCCACTTTTTTATCCTACACAGGCAAACATTCTCAATAAGTTAAATACCATTCCAATTGAGGTAAGGTTTTCATTGGGCCAATCATTTTCAAAGTGTTGAAACTATTTAAAATTATAAAATTTTCAAAGCATCATAATAAAGCATACCTTGTCCTCTACTTTATTTTCTTCATTTTTTTCTTCTTTGACTTTTGCAGCATCAACATCTATAACAACCACTTTATCGGGCTCAGCTAAAAAATACCAAACACAATTGCTAGAAATCTAATCAACAGTTCAAATCGCAATCAACCTGACATAAAGGCATGCAAAAATTCACTTTTTGTATTACTATGAAATATAACTTTGGTATGGTCCAAATAGATTTAGAAAAAATCTGTTAAAAACTGTATCTGATGACCATTTTTACCTGATTTTTCATTATTATTATTGTGATTTTCTTGCTGTGGAGTCTCATCCAAAACTTTCAAATCCTCTTCAGTGCCACCTTCTAGTTTGATGACAACAGTGTCAAGAAGGCGAATTAATTTCTCCGATTTTTCAACATCCACAGTCACCTTGTCCAATTCCCCAGATTCCAGTAGTTCGAGGAATACATCAAGACGACTCTAAACAAATAGATTGCTTTCATTAAACGTAAATTTCAACGTACATTGATAACTTCAGCTTAACAGAAACAGATGTTATTTTAAATATTGTCTCAACAAAAAAAAAAACTTTATTATAATCTGAAAATAATTTCAAAGCATTATTTTAAAGTAAATAATTATCCAAAAGCTATCCAATTCCATAATTTTGTCAGAAAAATAGGAAGTGTTATAATTTTGTGAGCATCTTGTTAAGTCACACATCAATTTTAAAAGTTTAAATTAATAATAGTGAAAAATATTTATTTTGTATGGTTACTGTGAATCAGCAAAGTAATATCATGTATTAATAAGGAAACACTGTAAACAACTGCAGATTTATTTTATTCTGTTTTTTTAATAAGGAATTTTATAAATATATATAGAATGAATGTTAAACATCAAATTTAATTTATATTTATTTTATAAGAGAATAATTTTTTTATAAAATAACCACGATAAAAAACGAAACCCTAATGAATAAATTTCAATCGAGTAAATGACATCATATTATGTAGATACATAAAATTACTTAATTCGTTAAATAAGTAAAAACGTGTAAACACTTCATTAAAATAATAAAAAAAATATTACTGTAGATTATTGTAACATAAATGGCTATTGTTTTCGTAGTTTACAGAGTCCAATAACAAAAGAGCAAATTTCCGAAGTATTGGAGAGTTCTAAATCCAGGTAGCATTGTTAAAGCGCAAGTAGTTTTACATACCTAAAAAACTTCAAATACTAAACACGTTATCTATTATATAAAAATGAATCCCCATTTCCCTTGGTCACGGCATCACGCGTGAACGGGTAGACCGATTTTAATTCGGTTTTCGCTAATGGAAAGAGGGATAAACGGGGAATGTTTTACGGTATATAAAAATTGCACGCCGGGCGAAGCCGGGGGCGGGTCGCTAGTTTATTATAAAATAAAAATGTATCAACAATGAAATAGTAATTATATAAAAAAAAGATCCCTTATAATTAAATGCGTTGACTGTGTTATAGGCGACAGTAGCCACTTACCATCAAGGAGTGTCGGCCTGTCTGACAATCTCAACATAAAAAATAAAATAAAATAAACAATTTACTAACTAATAGTATAAACTTATCATTGCCATGTAGGAATTTTATTTACTTTCAACGCCGCAAGCTGCTCCTCCTTCCGTTTCACAGATTCCTCGGGGTGATACTTGATTTTGAACCTAAAAAACAAAGAAACCACCCTCTTACTACTACTGCTCTTACAACTGTGTACACTGATAGACATCACTACAAAAACTAATACATACATGAACGTGATACCTACATGACACAACACCTGTTGACATCCATAAATTATTGTTGTCGACTGTTTAAAAAATTAATAGGGTTTACAAATATTTTAAAAAATCTTCAATCTCACCTGTTCCACAGTTGTGGAATAACGTTAGCCCTACCCCTAACAATAACGGAACCTGTAGCATTGCGCGCTACCGGTCAACGCGATATCAACTAGCTAAACACGACAATTTATCATTGGCACAAAGTTTGAATAACGTTTCTTTACGTTGTCCACCATTTCCACGCGATAACGCTGTAGACTGTAGGGAAAAAAGTTTACTGTTAACTTTAGCACAGTCTCGAAAAAATCCAAGCATTAAATTACACATGTGTTTGGGCGTTCAGTATTATGCACTCAGAATAATGCTTAGATTTTTTAGCTAACAAATTACAAAAATACAAGCAACAATTATACATTGATAATAATGCAATTATTTCTTCCTTCATGTACATTAAATAAGTACATTAGAATTGGAAGAAAAGGACTATACAGTGTTCAAAAAGTTGTAAAGCGGATTTAAAATTCATATTAAATGAATGAGTAATTCATACCATTCTTCATCCTTGTGTGCAACGAAAAATTCATTAAGCTGTTGCCTTCTGAATTCGAGTTTATATTCATTGTATTTCAAGATGGCATCTTCAACAGTAATTGAGTCATCTTGAGCGGCAAGAAACGCTTTGAAGGACATCATTGAAGATGAACCATCGGCAGGACCAACTGGCAATACAGCATCCCTGTTAAGTGAATTACAATAAATTTGAAGCGAATGTACAAATAAAAATTTTATGGGAGCTTAAAGTTGCAGTTAGAAAGATAATATTGTTTCATGGTATGGTCTCACATGTAACATGCGACCTAGAGGAAGAAGCGGTGCAAGCAAACTAAAGGGGTGTAATTAATCAGATGTTAGAGAGATTGTTAGAGAAAGTTTTTTTTTTTCATTTAGTAGTAAGTATAATTGTATATCAGTAGCGAAGCACATTGCATTCTGCAGTAATAAATTGTCATCTAGCAGACTTGTGGTTACTAAACCTGCTAAATCACCCCTTACAGCAGACCACCATGAACTAACTGCTGGTGGAGTTGTGTTTCAGTGACTGAGTATGGGATGCCAGCCCATTCCTCTATCCCCTTCCTTATGCTTTGTCTTTACAAAATTGGTAACCCATATGTCATGTCTTGTGTTACTGGGTGACAGTAGCCACAAACCATGTGAACCACCAGCCAGCCTTTACATTAAAAATATATATATCAAAATGGTAAACTTCCTACATTCTCAACAACTATAATCCTGTGCATTGCAAAAACAGGCTTTTGTTAGTAACAGATAGGAGGACATAAGAAGCTGCACAAAATCGCATTGAGTTTAGATTGATTTTTTTTACCCATGTAATCTGAGAAAATATCACAGATTGAGATAACAATGGAAGTGTGTCTATTAGAAATTTTCTCTAAGATGACATTTTGCATGAAAATATTCATTTATAGAGTTATGCAACCTTAACTACTTTTGAGTTAAGTATTTTCTTCATTTCTCAAAAATTGCACAGCTCAAAATTTCGTTAATTTCAGTAGCATATTGATTGTGTCAATATCCTTTGAAAGTCTTATGCATCTCACCTGGCAGGAACAGGCGGCATTGGTTGTCCATATCCCTGATGAGCAGGATGTGCACCAAAATGATCATGAGCCCAACCATAAGACCCATAAGAATCATGTGGCATTCCTCCATATCTCCTATCATCCATTGCCCAATCTGGCCTGATTCTTTTGTTCGGTGGACCTTCTCCCCTTACAGGTGAATACCTACTGGCACTAGCACCACCTCGATAGTCCCTGTAGTCAGGACCAGAACGACCACCACGAGACCTACAAATTCAAAAGTTAAAAAAAAATTAATCTACCTTCAACTGGCAAGATTAAACAATAAGAAATTACTAACAAAAAAAATTAAGCAAAAGTCTTTTCAAGCTAGAACTACATTAGGCACATAATATGTGTGTGTGTGTGTGTGTGTTGCGTGAGTCGGCACACTACATCAACGCTTTATGTGTGGTGCATTTCATTTCAACACATGACCTCTGCATTGAGTCTGATATGTGACAAAGTGGTCTTCATGAAAGGTTACACAGAATTAGCTACACTACACTATGTATGTACACATCATCATACATGTGGGTTATCCCAGTCATCATATGACAAAAATCTGGGATCAGTTGTAGGGCAGCATTGTGTGGGGTGAATATAATGTAATTGTGCACAACCACTTACTATACAAAATATATGTGTGAAATGTAGTTTTAGCTTAACGCCATTTGAATCATTGTTAGTGTATATCAAAGATGTAAAAGCATTAAAACTACTCTTAGTTAATATTAATGCTTGTATATATAATTTGTATGTTAATTGTTTTTAAGTTTAAAATATCTCTCTTATCACCTAATACAAATATTACAATTGTGCTAATTTATTTAAGTGCATTTTACTAATTACCATACATTATGCTGGTAGGGATATAGGTACCTTGAAATAAAAGCTACTGTTCGTTTAGTAGGTTTGTTTGGGACTCTGGAAGGTTCAGAGGATTGAGGTTGGGTTCTGAAATAAAATTACTTATACTGTGATGTATAGCTGTAGTATTTTTAAAAAGTGTACATATTCCTTTTTCATACCTTTCAGACCACTCATCGCGACCTCTACTTCTCTCCTCTCGTCGATCGTTGCTGCGATAACTACTGCCTTCTGCAGTTCTTTCGCCCCTAAACTTATCGCGTCTTTTACGATCATATTCATCGTCGCTATCGCCCATTTTGCTGATATTTATAACTCACAAATGAAATGCAGATAAATTATAACAAAAAGAAGATAAATACATCCAGAGCGCCAAAATGTAGTGTAGTGATTACTCCAAAGAATATACTACTCTAGCGAGAGGATTACTCTCTTTGCCCAGCCCAGCAAAGCAAAGCACATCAACCGTCAACGGAACGCAACACGCATGCAACTTGCATGCAACACGCAACACAACAAGCCAATCAATTGATGACACAACAAATTGACAATTGACATGACAGAGACCAACCATAGACAACGAGAACACAGATTTGCTAAATTTAATATAGATAATAATATTAAATTAGATTTAATAGATATAGATATATAGATTTAATATTGATTTAATATAGAGTGACTAGTCAACGAGAAGAAGCCATCACGAAGACCATCTCAGTCTTCTCAGTATATAATAAGTTACTCTGTGAACCATTGCTTCGTTGACATAGAGTAACACGAACTTCATCGCCACATTACGTATTCCGCTATGTTTGTTCACTCGTATGCTCGCATTCACAAACCGAAACAATCTTGTTTGATTTTTTTTAATGTTAAGATCGACAGACAGGCTGACGGTCCACTTGATGGTAGGTGGCTACCGTCACCTATAACACAAGCAAAGCCAAAGCTGCTGCAAGTGCGCTGACGACTACAGTAGGATTAAGGATAAGGGAATAGGAGGGGAGAAGGAAATGGGCTCTGGCAACCCTTACTCACTCACCGAAACACATGTGCTGTTATTTGCCGCCAGACGGGCTGCCCAAATGACTGCGAAACGCAGTGTGCCCTGACACTACTTTCCAAATCCAGACCAGAGCCAAATTTAAAAAGTTCATTTTTTCATCAAAAATGCCTAAGTAGATCAATTGATAGTTGAAATTAGGTTAAAACATTAACAAACCTCGTCATTACACTTTCCTCGAAAACCAAAAACACTGGAGAATCATATATTAAAATAATAATATGATAAAATAAATAGTAGCAGAATCGATATCTAATATATACCTAAAATTCTTGTGTCACAGTGTTTGTAACTAAACTCCTCCGAAACGGCTGGGCCGATTTTATGGTTTTTTTTTTGTAGATTCGGTAGGTACGAGAATAATTCATAAAGTATTTTTCACCCTCCTGGCTCCTACTCCCATTTATATCCAAATAATTTAACCATCGTTGATAGACGTGAGTGTCGCGTCACTTTGACATATGATTTGAAAATAAAATTGGACCCGATAGGTGGCGCCACAATCGGGTTACAGAATTATTTTTGGGTTCGGGGCAGGACTATGTCTGCTGGGTCAGCTAGTAGATATATAATATATATAAGTAGCATATACAAGTCAATATTACACATACACGTAACGCAACGTACTGCAAACATTTTTCTCGATTTCAAAATGATATTTTATAATGTAATTACTAAATTATTACTAAAATCAACTAAAACTACATTTAACAGTAATTTATTATTCTAAAATTAATATACGATTTTTAAATAAAGATAAAGCTGATTTTTTTATATAAATATCATTCATGTTTTTATACTTACAATATACCTAAACAATGGCTTCCACGCTCCAATTTGCTTCTGACTTTAATTACTAGTGACTAGGTGCCAAACGAATGCTAGAACTAGGTATTTATTTGATACGTATAACAGTAATAGGTAGGTACCTACCAAATCTTAATTTTATTAATTATCAGTTTGAGAAAATATAAGTAACTACCTATTTTAAATTTAGGTGTCCAAAGAGAATGTATATCTACCGTTTAGAGGTTACTCCATGGGTACCTACACCGCTTGTCTTTCGTGTCATTTTATTTACCGACCATAATCAAATAACAACCATTACCAAAGGCACTCGTTTTACTTTATTACACAGAAGACGATTAGCCATTCGTCTCAAAACACAGAGATAAAGGTTTGTTCTGATCAGCTGCTGTGGACTCTGTAGGGTATTATCTGTATTAATAACATCACACAAAAATGTAAGTTGTTTCAATACAAGTACAAAATCCAAGTATACGTGGGGCGGACTAAAAGTTTCCGAAATGAATAAGAAAAAGTCACTATGAATAGTCAAAAATGAAATTATTTTTCTCAATATAATTTCTGTTAGCGTAAATGCACTTCTTCATAGGAATAAACCAATTTTGAAACCATTTACCTATACCAAAGAAAAACATGTTTTTCGTAGTCTTTGACAGCCTCTTCTGGTAATGAAAATCGTTGACCGCGTTACCGGTTCTTAATTTTTGGGAACAAAAAAAAGTCGCAAGGTGCTACATGTTCTACGTTTTTCGCCTTCGAAAATTCGTTTTTCTGTCTGGCCGTGTGAGAACTGGCATTATCGTGGTGATTTTGATACGGCGTTTACGTTTATACGGAGTTCATCATTAACTTCCGGCAAACAAATGATTATGTAGGTACCAATCTCTATTCACGGTACGACGATTCCCCAAAGCAACAGCCACGTATTCAGTTTTATTTAAAAAAGAAACAATCATCTGCTTAGAGGCACTTTGCGGGCGCGCTACTTTGATTGATTTCGGCTCATATTGAAAGACCCATACGCTCGATTGCTGCTTTGTTTTGGGATTCTAGCAATAAATCCATGTTTCGTCACCTGTTTCTACGTCCCACACCAAACTTGACGTCCCTTTATGGAATATAGTGAGCATGGCGGTGCATCAAGTGACAGGGTCCGTTTTTAGAGCCTCAGTCCAATTTTGTGGGATCCACCGAAAGTACACTTTTTTCACACTCAAATATTTAAGCAGGATATTTGACTCATGCCTATGCCTAAGGATGCCCGAATCTCATGGTAGATCAAGCACCTGACTGTTTCGATCATACGGACAAGATCGAGGTGTTTGTTCTATTTTTTTTTTGAGTGACCATCAGAAATTCGTCACTGAGATTAACACGACCTCATTCGAATTCTGGAAACCAGCTATAAATAGCCGTCTTGCATGGTGCTTTATCACCAAAAGCAGTTGCGAGCGAAGCTCTGCTGAGCTGTCAAATTACATTTAAAAACGTAGAAAATCAAACTACGAAACTACGAAAATACGAAAATGTTATATCCATCGCGATCTAAACACGCAATTTTTAAAATGACACAACTGTTATTATACAGCCAGTGTTCCATTTTCAAATGTTGTAAATACTTTTAAATATTATTTATGTAAATAGCCAATTCAGGAAATATAGTGTAAATACAAAGAGTCGTTCTTTCGTTGTTTAATTATTTGTTTGGTAAAAATAAACCATAAAAAATCTATTAAACTTAGGTAGGTCGCAAGGTGCATTTCCCATTTAATGTAAAAAAGAAACAGATAAAGAAATACCTACTGGATAATGGAAGCTGAATATGTATTATATTTTTTAGAATTCCTTGTAGATAGCATTCTTCTAATCTTTATATTCTTTCTAACCTTTATGTATTTTAACTGAACTGTTTAAAATTTTAAATAAATTATCATTTACAAATTGTGCCTGAATCAGATATCAGATTAGAACTTACGATTGGTATCAAATTTCACTGATAACTTGTTTAATTCTTGTGTTACAGTACAAATTATTACAAACAATGGAAATGGGATTTAATTATTAATTAAACATACTTTAATTATTGTATAAAATCTTATATTTAACAAACTTAGTTAGGTATGTGAACTTAAAATTAAAATAATGAATTTGCGGACTAAAATTATTGACTGTCGAGGTGGGATTGTTTTTCTGTGATAGATTTTAGTAGAAATTAACTAATCCAAGTTCAATCCAAAGTGGACTACAATTAAAGAAACCCGTAGGAACAAATTTTATAGCCGATTACTTAGTAGATACCTAATTAATAAACCCGTTCAACGTCACATAAAAAAAAGGATTCTTAAATTTTCCTTTGATCTATTGTATTTTCCTTGTATTTGTTTGGTCACGAACAGTGAATTTCGTCGGAAGCATCACCGCAGTTATCGTGTCCGTCGCATTGCTCCGCTCGCGGCACGCAACGTTGGTTAGAACAACGCATCTCATGCGCAGCGCAAACTCCGCAACCTTGAGGCTCATCGCTCCCATCTTCACAGTCGGTTAGTCCATCGCAAAACCTCGAAGGTACTATGCACTGACCATCTGTACATGTAAATTGGTGTTCGGTGCATTCTGCAATAAATTCATTTCAGAATTTGTAAAAATATACATATAATATAAACACGTAGGTAGGTACGAGTTAAAATGAAATACATTGTGGTTTCCAATAACGAGGAAGCGCGCAGAGTGGATATATTAAATACCTATGTACTTTTAAGCCCCGTTAGACCCGAACGAGCGCATGGATAACCCAGTTAAGTAATCGCGGCATCAATAATTAACTCCACATTTTATAGTAAAAATTTACCTTTTGTGCAATTGACTTCATCGTAACCGTCCCAACAATCAATGATGCCATCGCAAAGTTTTGTGTTTGAAAAACAGGATATGGCGTGACCACAGCGAAATTGTTTAGTGAAATCGCAATCTGTAAAATAATAAATAATAATAATAAACTTTATTATGTAACTTTAAATAATCTACAGCTTTACTTATATATGATTGTGTTAGTACCTAAAAAACAATTTTAAATTATTATTTGATACTTGACACACTCGCATGTGTGCCTGCCTATTCAACAGAGGTGTGTCCCATCTGTTGGGCAACGTAATCAGAATGCTGTTGGTGCTGGCCCGTACAAGACTCAACAGTGAGGGGCACCGCTTCCTTATGATAGCATGGAAATCATCTACCTCCGCCTCTGCGAACTTACAGGATGCACTTGAGAATCTCCGTAGAACCAACAGCATTCTGAAAGCGTTATTATATTGTAACTACAGAGCGCTGTATGCCCTTTGCGTATAATTGACCCAGAGGTTTTACTTCCTTAGAACAGTGTACAAACCTGTGAGCCATTAAAATAAAAACACCATGAATGTATTTTTCTAAAAATTAATTCAACAACATACTATATTTGTAACAATGCAGGAGAAAGTAGCAAAAACTAATATAGGAATATAACTTATCTAAATACAGGTATCCGAAAAGTTTTCATTCCACTATTTTAAATAAATATATACTTAAAAGGTTGTCTTTTAATGCAGCTATAGAAACAGGCAAAACCCGACGATAATTGATTCTCAGAATAAGTGAGCTAAATATATACTACGTCACTATCGTCAAGACGCAAGTCTTGTTCGTATTTTTATATACGAATTTGAAGTTGGTATTTACCCGTTGTTCACACGTATAATTAATGTCACACTAATTTAATTACGTAAAAAACCTTACCACAATACATTTCATCAGAACGATCATAGCAGTCTATGACGCCATCACATCTGGCTTCTGCCGGTACGCACAGGCCGTTGCGACAGCGCCACTCATGCGGAGAACACGTTACAAGGGCGAGCAAGCGACAGACTCGGACACCGCGAATCCTATCCACCAGCTGACAGGCCTCAGTTTCCAGTGCACATAATCCCCCGCATCCTATATTTATTATTAATAATTATTGACTAATGACAAAGATCAAAATGATTATCAAATCACCAACAAATTTATTACCCGTTGGATCCTCAACATCCATAGCTTTCCTGCACACTGCAGTTCCACTCATTTCATCTAACATACAAACTTCATCTGTTTGGCACTCGCAAAACCTTGGAGATAAGTCTCTGTTTATTATATCTTTGGGCTTTTGACTACTTTGATTCTTTTTTGGATATGTTCGTATATTTTTTCTTATTTTTAATATAACACTAGTTAATAACGTATTGTTTTCCGTCTCTGACTCTACATCGATAGGTTTTTCTGTTACCTCAGTTACTATCGTCACAGTTTGTGTATGATCATTAACTGTAGAAGTTTTATTGAAGTGTACTGTCTCAATTGGCACTATAGTTGTACTAATGACATTAGTTGTCCGTGTAAAACTAGGTGTAGTAAAATTTACTAAAATAAAACTTATAACTACGATTGCTATAATCATCACACTTATTGAGCACGCTTGTATCTGAGTGCGTTTCTTAACAGGGCTGTCGGTCAGTGCCAAGTTTATAATACAACCGATGCCCTTCAGACTTTTTCTTAAACTCCTCTCACTGACATCATTGATATGCATTTCATAAGATGTATATTTCTGGCGAAAACTTGAGTCGATATGCCTTGATATCGTTGGAATGCACTGGTTTACGTTATCTACTGTGTTAGTCGTTACATCAATGAACTCATTTCTGGGTGTTTCATTGTTATTTTTTATAACGAATTTTCCTTCGGGAGTGGAATGATCGTTGGGAGAAAATCTCTCTCTTTTAGATTTTATTTCATAATTCCTTATCTTTCCTTTGCACATATAACAGTAGTGAACTACAATATTGTCCAAGTGGATTCCGTTACTATTTTCTTTTTCAATATTGTAACCAGACCAAAAATGTGTGCAGTACGGCTGTTTACAATTAGTGATAGTATCATCAATTAGATTTCCGGCGGCAGCGACTAGTTGGTCATCAAAACTATTGGATAAAGTCATTCTGATAACCTTTCGAAGATATCACATAATTTTAGTATCTGCAACAATATAATATCTTTAGAATCAATAAATCTTAAATTTACTTATCAAACTTGGTTCGACGTAATGTCACATATATACCTATGTATTGGTTTGATACCTCTATTATTTCAACATTACAAAATAAATATTGACATTTTTTTATGTTGAGATCCACCGACAGGCTGACGGTTCAATTGATGGTAGTTGGCTACTTGTAGCACCTATGGCGTTGCTTGTGTTTGCTTATGACCATAGCACAATTAAGAATAAAGGATTGGGGACGCATAGGTAAATGGGCCCTGGCATCTCTAACTCACTCAACGAAAATTAACAGCACACATGTTGTTATTTTATGGTGATCTTCTGTAAGGGGGTGATTAAGGCCGCCAGAGGGGCTGCCCAAAATGACTGCGAAACGCAGTGTGCCCTACTCTCCAGAAACAGACTAGAGTCAACTTTGAAAAGTTCAAATCTAAAGTTCACCGTGGCGGTAATCGAACCGGGACCCCTTAGTTTTCAGACAGAACGTGAAGGCTTAACTCGTTCAATAGTCTCGTCAATGGTTAAAGTTATACGAATTTATTTTACATCGAAACCCTTACTTTTTAACTTTAGTTATCTGAGACGTCACGTTTCGATTTAATGAAGCATGTGATTGTACCAACTACCGATATCACTTATACGATAATCCTTAGGGCGCGCACGCGACCCCAGCGTTAAGTATATGACACAATGATATTAGATACACTGCGTATCATATTGTTTTAACTCGAGCCTGAGGACATTGTTTATTTATTACTAGCCTCTCTAGCTGGCTTCACTAGGTTGCAATTAAAATGTTTATACATCAAAATCGTTTTAGTTGTTTAGAAGAATAAATTAAGCGGGCATACAGACTGACACAGTTAATATTGTTTTGCTATTTAATGACGAGACCGTTGGATGAGTGGTTAGGGTTAACGCTTGCCTTAACGCTCTATTCCATAGGTCCCGGGTTCGATTCCCGGCTGGGTCAACTTTGGAAATGTCTTTTCAAAGTCGACTCTGGTCTGGATTTGAAAAGTAGTGGCAGGGCACACTGCGTTTCGCAGTGATTTTGGGCAGTCCGCCTGGCCATAGTAACCACCCCCTTACAGAAGACCATTGTGAAATAACATCATGTTTGCTGTTGTGTTTCGATGAGTGAGTAAGAGATGCCAGAGCCCATTTCCCTATCCCCTCCAAATCCTTTATCCTTAATCCTAGTGTAGTCGGCAGGGTACTTGCAGCAGCTTTGGCGTTGCTTGTGTTATAAGCGACGGTAGCCACCTACTATTAAGTGGACTGTCAGCCTGTCTGCCGATCTTAACATAAAAAAAGGCATTTGATTGGCCCTGCACATTTAACTTTAAAGTTGTGAAGAAATTTTTTGAGACTTTTCGACGTTTTAACCCAACACAAATAAATAAACTAAATTATTTAATTGAAATCCTGAATATATAGGACTAGGTATGTATATCTAACAAAATGATACATTTTGTTAGATAGATGAATTTTTATCGAATCAAATTAACAACTTTTTTCTATAAAAAAATATGTACCGAGTCGTTTGATTTGATACTTAAATTAGGTACTTCGATATTTCATATTATATATTTCTAGAAATATGTATATAGATAATATTATTTCAATCGCAAGAAAAAAGCATAATGCATATCTATTCATCTTATTTGATTTTTTTTGCTATGTACTCTGGAACTATGTAAATCTACGTAACAAGCAGTTTTAAATATGTCAAGTAATATTAAATATAGCGTAAAACCCGCATCAGGGTATGTTGATCAGCTGATAGCTGGCGAGTTTAGTACTACAAACGCATATTAAAATATGAAAAACATTTTAAAAATTAGGTTTGTACAATTATTAAAATGCTTACCGAATTATGGTGGTTCGTTTAAAACACTATTTTATTTTCACCTTCACCTTTTAAAGTTATAAAATATATTTATCTGTGGAAGGGTTCGCGTTTGCAGTTGGCTGCCGCGTGGTGTATGGACTGCCGTTGCCGGTGGCAACGTTTAAACAACTTCAACCTACACAAACTACCCCGTGAAACAAACTTCATGTGCGAAAAAGAGAAATGACCCATTTAATGTGTACGTAAGGGACAAAACAACGGGGTTCATGTTCAGCCAAGAGTGACAGCGGCAAAAGTGGTGAAGTGAACACACCTGTTCACATTGCACCCTATTTTTTCAAAGCATCACCTAAGCTGTATTGCATTTAGATAAATAAATAAACCCACAGAACATTTACAGAAACATAAATTATAAATGTCTACAATTGTACATACTAGCTTTTTTATGTTAAGATCGGCAGACAGGCTGACGGCCCACTTGATGGTAGGTTGCTACCGGTGCCTATAACACAAGCAACGGCAAAGCTGCTGCAAGGGCGCTGCCGACTACAATAGGATTAAGGATAAGGGATTGGGAAGGGATAGGGAAATGGGCTCTGGCATCCCTTACTTCACTCACCGAAACACAACAGCACACGTGCTGTTATTTCACGGTGGTCTTCTGTAAGGGGGTGGTTACTGCCGCCAGACGGGCTGCCCAAATCACTGTGAAACGCAGTGTGTCCTGCCACTACTTTCCAAATCCAGACCAGAGACAAAATTTGAAAAGTTGAACTTGCCGGGAATCGAACCCGAGAAACCTAGGACGTTAAGGCAAGCATCCTAACCACTCATCCAATGGGCTCGTCAAATTCGCCAAATTCGTCCGCATGTTTTATGAATTACTACCTGATCTTGACTTTGTCCCGGGTTGAAAAGGTATAATTGCCTGACAAAATATTATGTAAAGCAATAAATCGTCTGACATACATACATTGACGCCTGACAATATGCTTTTGGAATATTTAGCCTATATCCATCCTGAAATTCTTTTCTAACTATTGGTGAAAGACACAACAAACATACATACTATATACCTCCTTGTATGAAAGACAAAGCCACAAACTTCTTTATAATATTAGCACAGTATATTAATTTTCAATATTCTTTATAATATGAAAATTAATATACTGTGGTATTAGTATAAAAGTATAGATAGCCTAGGTGTTAATGTTATTTATAAAATAGTAGCTGGTGCCCGCGGCTTCGCCTGCGTTGAAAAATAAAAAATAACGCCTGACTAAATATATGAGCAATGTAACGCCTAACATCTTTATTGTAGTTATAGCTTTGCCAGGCGTTAGATTTTTTCTGGATACAAGGTACCCTATGTCCTTTCTTGTATCCCTGACAACGTGTATGCAAAATTTCATGAAGATCGGTTTAGCGGTTTAGGCGTGAAAAGGTAACAGACAGACAGACAGAGTTACTTTCATATTTATAATACCTACAAGTATGGATTGTAAAGTTTTAACGTTCCTGTGTGAAAGTGAAACAAACATCCATACATTCATTCTCACAAACTTTCACGATTATGATATTAATAGAATAAGTATAAGAGATAAGAATATTATAAGATGTACATAAATTGATATTACTATGGGGGTCTATCTTCTCTATGGGAGAAGCTTATGTTTGGACAATGAACATCTGATGGATTGGTGAAACGATGGTAATCAGCTGGAGGCTTCAAAGACTGATTTTTTTCAGCTTTAGTTCCGTTACCATAACCGGAAAGATGATAAACCAAATAGTTAAGTACCTAGTTACATTGTCTTACGCAAGCGCATTCATGCGATGGTTCTCATTCATTATCTAATCAATGGCGCAATCAAACCTATGTATTTCGATTTAAAATTTAGATGTCGAAACTGATTAATTACATGGCTAGTATGGGATTAGATAAACCAAGTTTTAACAAAAAATACCTAAATACTATAATATATATATTCTGTTCTTTTGTGCTATTTCTTTTTGTAGCATACACGAAAATACTTTAAAAAGACCAGTAGGTACATAACGCAATAATACTTTGAAATGAACAGTAGATAGTCTATATATTGTTCTTTTTAAAGTATTTTCGCGTATGCGAGATGAGAGTGCCCATTCTCCTGTATCCTCACCCACTTATCCATCATCCCATAATGGTCATTTAAAGACTTGCTTTACTCAGCTTTTGTTTGAGTTTATAAGCGTAGTATACTATCGAGTAGACTGCCTTCTGCCGTCCTAAAAATTGTACAAATGTAGGTACGTATAAGAAGAAAATTATATCAAAAACGGTAACTGTATACTTTGTAAAATATTCATACTTCATTGATATATGGCGAATGTGTTTTATATTGTAACTTATATTGAGTAAGTATACGCGAAACATTTTTTTTAATTTATTGAAAATAATTACTAAAATGAAAAAAAACAAAACTTTATCAAAATTATTAACGCCGCAGGCGGTAGCGTTCGTCCGATCTAAAGTTCTGTGACACTGTGATTAAACATATTTGTGTCCTGATGTTATGCAGTAACAACGAAGTGTATCTATTCACTCGTAAGAGTTCACAGATTGTATCACCTTGAAATGAATAGAACCGCAGATAAAATAACCGATTTACCGACACCAATCTAAATACCTAAAACCACTTAATTAGTTTATCCATACTAGGTTTTTATTAGAACGTTTTATAATTCCATAGCTTGCCTACATACAGTTAAGCCTTAAGCAATCCATACTGTCCATATTAATGTTATAAATGTGAAAGTAACTCTATATGTCTGTCTGTTAACTTTTCACGCCTTTACTACTAAACCGATCATTATGAAATTTTGCATATACGTTGTCAGGGATACAAAAAAAGGACATAGGGTACCTTTCATCCAGAAAAAATCTAACGCTTGGCAAAGCTATAACTACAATAAAGATGTTAGGCGTTACATTGCTCATATATTTAGTCAGGCCTTATTTTATTTCATCCAGAAAAAAGTACTGCTCCCGAGGGATTTGAAAGGTCATTGAAAACTAAAAATCCACAGCCTGGCAAAAGATTTTTTTTAACGCGGACGTAGTCGCAACATGGCACCAGCTAGTTTCACTATAAAGTTATTTTATAATAAACATATAAATAATTTTGTACTCTATATTTTATGTATTTGTAAACTAAATTATATAGGTAGGAGCCCTCAACTTCATACGTGTGGTATTCGGTATAGTGCATAACTTTTTTTTAAACCGATTGGAATGAAACAAACACTAAGCTTGCTACATACATCGGTTAAAACCGCATTCAAATCGGGTAAGCCCTTTCTGAGATTAGACAATGCACAACGACACAAACGCGCAGACAAAAATTCTAAAAACTATTTTATTGATCTCGTTAACATAAGTATAACGTGTACAAAATGTTAAACACGGCTCGTTTATGATTTTATTTAGATGTTCAAATAAAAATAGAATTTCTGAGTCATCGATACATGACGCAACGTCACTGTGAGGAAATAATTACAAAAAAAATGCCGAGGTACTGGCACAGAATAAATAATAACTCTAGCGTACAGAGGCTCTAGTATGAGTTTACGATACTACACCAATTCTACACTCGCTAGCGAGTTCCCTATATATATTACAATACTCTTTGGCGAGAACGTAAAACTTTTGTATGGAAAATCGTGAACTGTCAATGTCAAATTATCAATTTTCCATATAAATATTTTACGCTCTCGCTAGCGAGTGTAGTATCGTAAACTCATGCTAGAGCTACAGAAGTTGCACTCCTTTCACATTCAATGTGAGCAATTATATCACGGCACACTATGGGGCACACACGGAGTAACAGAGGCCTGGTACTGGCTAGTTTTGAATAATTTAATTGAGTTTGGGTCGAATATTATATTGGTAAGTACCTATGGTTGACGATACAAGTAAATAAAATAATAAAATAAATTAATGTATCTATCTTTATTGTGTGGGTTCAATCAAAAACTTACTAAATATCATACTTTTTAAATATAGAAAACATGTTTTTAATGAAGTTGGAATAGCCTATTGTTTGCGGTGTGCGAAATAGCACAACAAATTACGAAGTTTAGTTGAATGAAGAATTTAAACATAAATAATTTCACACAACACTCACTTGTAACTTATATTAACGATATACATAATACTGTTCATCTAAGAACATATATAACAAACACAAACACCACCGCAGCCAATAATTGACAGGTCTTGGTGTGTTCGAATAATGCTAGTCCTCTCACTGACTAGTCCTTGGTTTTTCTTCACCATTAGAGTAAGTCAAATATGTATAACACACACGTGTATCGTGTACCTAATTGAAAGAAATCAAGCGTTGTCTACTTTTGTCATATGCGTTTTTACTAGGAAAAACTATTTATTATTGAACGCTTTTTTTTCAATAACTATTTACTAAAAGCCAAAAATAGGTTAAAACTGTTTATAAAAAAGTAAAACCTAATGCTAAAATTGGGAAAAAGTCTAAACTGTATAATAAAAATCGAAACTAATATAATAAAGTTAAACATTTTGTTTGTTTGGTTGAACGCGTTAAACTCTATGGCGTTAAACTCTGGAACTACCAAAAATATTTATCATATTTTAAAAAAGTGCGTGTGTCAGCTCCAACGCACGACTGGAGTTTACTCCTTTTTTTAAACGTATAAAATTAAATGTATGGAAAATTAATACAAAATTATGAGGAGTAAAATTAATACAAGCGTTAACTAAAAAGTGTTACGTTATCTGACACATTGACATTTGTGCGACAGCTGACTTATTCTCTAGGCTTATAAAAGCAAACGTTGAAATCTTGTATGAAAAATGTAGTCCGCATTTAGGAACGAAACGATAGAGTGTTAACCTGTCGGCGGCGGCGCAACGACATCTATGTATACCGAACGTAACTAACATAACTTTTGTTAGAACACGTTACATCTGAGTATGCAGAATGTAACTAAATAATATAAAGTAATTAGGAATGCAGTTATCTATTGACGCGAGGAAAATTTTATACGTTTAAAGGAATAAACTCCAGTCGGAGCTGACACACACACACACACTTTTTGTTCTACTATATATGCGTAACATAATGCGAAAAACATTTGAAGATGAAGCCCAGATACTTAAAGCCTAGATATAGTTTTATGGCAAGGTATACCTAGGTTTACAGGAAGACAAAACTAAATACATATAAACAATAAAGAAAAACTTTACCTTTAACATTAAGTAACTACTTATGTTACATCTACCTACTCATCAAATTATTTGAGACAAGCATGCGACTCTAATATATAAATTATTTCGACAGTATTTACCTACGTTCTAACACAGCGAACTTACTAATTTTTCTCGTGTAGTTTTAGCCATGATTAAAATCATTTCGCAAGTCAGGTGACGGAACAAATGCTGACAGTTCATGAAGCCTTTATAGAGTTAGGTGTATGACAGGATCGATCACTTTTTTTGGACTTTTCCAGATGTTGGTTGAGTTGTTATGTTGTGACTATAGTTGACACAATCACCGCTCTTTGCTCACGCCGCGACGGGATGCGGGTGCAAGCGATGCACCATCTCTCGGATGCATCATCGGCAGTCATCGGTCCGTTGTGGCTGCAACCAGCCACTAGCCAGATCAGGCACAACAATCACTGCGCGCGCCGCGTGCGGTTGTTACCACTCGCCCACTCAAACCGCGTTCGTTCCAACAGACAGCACTCTAGTATTCCGCCACGAACCGATCTCTTCACGCGTACCGACAATCGCTCGGTTTCTTTATATCTACGAAACAATATTTATAGTATGTGAATGCCAAGAATCTAATCTGTGCAGGAAGGGAACCAGTGAAATGTTATTCGCTTATTGATCCGAATCCGCTCGTCTAGCACTTGGACAGACTTTATGAGGAGGTGATAATTTCTGCGTCATTAAGGTGAGTGGGAGAGTGTGTTTAAAACGCTTTTTATCTACTGTTTATAATTAATTAAAAGTAATTTTAATTTGTGCTTTATATATACGAGAGTCAACTGAGATAATGTTGATGCGATTGTGAATGATTTATAATAAAATACAGTGAAGAAAAGCGTGTTTGACCAGAAAGCCGCGTCCCACTTCTCATCGAGACGACACCGAATCGCCGAGGGACAAACTGTTAACTCGTGCCGCTTTATTGGTTCATTTTACTAAACGTTCTAATTCGCAAATACGATACAACGCAAAAAATGAGGTCAAGGAACTTCACAAAAAATCACTAAGTATAATATTTTTTGATATTTTTTGAGTTTTTTTTTCACATAATGAATAGGTTATTTACATCTATTTATATTATAGACTGTTCATAGATCCCTGAAGCGGTTAAACTAAACCGACAAAGACTGCGACAATTCTGTATACAGTTGAATCAACAAATAACTTTTTGACAAAACAACATTTTGACAAACATAGTTTGTCAAAATGTTACTATATTGCAACAAATGACATTTTACCGTTCTTTATTAAAATACCTATTTTTACGACATAAATTGAATTGAAATAGTTTAACTTTTATATTCAATTTATTACACTAGCGAAAACAAGAATTATTGTATTTATTATTATTTGTACGCCGAATGGTAAAGACAAGATATTATCTGACTATGAAACCGAAAAAAAAAAAAAGAAATCTCCACTCAGCGTAACACTCACGTGATACAAGCACAGATTTTGTGCGGTTACTATCATTACTAAATACAACAATGGCGCGGAAATAAACAGCTGCAAGCTATTATAAATACTCCAGCCACCAATGTATGAGTTATGACAGATGGTATCTATATCTATATACTTAATTTACGTTCATATTATAAAATAAAGACAGCGTGTCTGTTTTTCCGTTAACTTATCTAAACCACCCAACGGAATTTGATACCGTTTTCACTAATGAAAAGAGCAATAAACGAGAAAATGTATAAATATGCAGAAAAATTGCACATGTACGAAGCCGGGGTCGGGTCGCTAGTACAGAATAAAGTGGTTTACGATAGAATACTAAAACGCTTCTTACAAAATATTTCATACAAAGAACTCCTTCAAACATAACGCTACTTTAACAGCGCGTATATAAAGATGCATATATAATTTGAATATTCAGACTTAAACGCAACAGATGGAGTTACTTTCCCATTTTATATCTAATTGGTATATAGTGTGGACAAGTTTCTATTATTTCAACTTACGAGTATATGCTAAAAAGAAAAATCTCTCTAGACTCTTTCCGCAACGTTTTAGAGTGAAATCTTGACGACTCTACAAAGAGAAATTTGAAAAGGTACGTGATAACTATAGAATAATTGAAAGTACGTATCTAATCTATAGTACATAATTATATATATATATATATATATATATATATATATATATATATATATATATATATATATATATATATATATATATATATATATATATATATATATATATGTTTTCGATTTTAAACAAAAATTGAATGATACATCTAAATCCATAAAAGATGTATTCAATATTGAATTCCATTAAAAGTTTGAAAGGAGGGACTCGTAGTTAATTGAATTTGTGTTCGATAATTATGATTCGATTACAATTTATTTAAGGGGGAGACAAACCCTAATAAATACTAAAAATATCCATTGTTTAATGAAGATGTTACAAGAAATGGACAAGACAATTGCTTTGAAAAAAATATATATTATTATACTTAAACATGTGAAGAACCAATTGTATTAATTAGAATTTTCGTTAAAGTAATAGAAACTCCACAAAAAAAGTTAGAACACAAGAAGAATTTGACTTTTATTGAAAATTCTCTCGAAAACGGCTTATTGCACGCATATGAATCCTGTACCTATTAATAAGTTAATATCAGATTAAAAAATTGTATTAATAAAATTTTTTATTTTGTGTATTGTTCTAATGGTAAAAACAAAAAAACACCATTTCTAGGCCTGTTGAATTGGATCCGCCGCCAGCGAATTCTATAGTAAATGTTATTTGCCTCAGTGAAGCCCTTAAATAGTATGCAAACAAATCCTTGCAATTGATCATAAGCTGAGCGCTTTATAGGTCTTTTAAACTGCGCAACGGATTTTGCAAAAGATTTATTTATAACCTAGCTGAGAGCGTAGGTATAGCGCGTAACTTTTTTGTTTGTAAACTGATTGGAATCAAATAAACACTAAATGTTACTGGGAGCTTGCTACAATACATCAGTGAAAACCGCATTCATATCGGTTAAGCCGTTTCTAAGATTAGCGTGCACAAACTCACAGATAAACAAACAAAAACTCTTTAACATAAGTACAACGTGTATAAATTGTTTTTTTTTTTTTTGAATATTTAATGTACAGACACGGTTTACGATTTTATTGTATGTAGGTATACTTGATACAATATTATATTAGAAAAAATACAATATATCTCAATCACATTGTTAAAACGTTTGCTAATTTTTTATTTTAATTTAATGTATATTACCATTTCATCCTGACTAAGTGTTCATAAAAATCGATTGCATCCATTATTCAGAATAGATGGCTGTCTACGCACTACGATTTTGTGTGACGTAGATTAATTATACATTCGTCACAAGTGATTCAATTGGGTCGACAACATAATAAAAATCATGTCATCTTTGAGTGTCGATTGCAGCTACTTTCATTCTGGCAAACCTAAGGAGGTTAACGGCGAATAGCGATGTGCTTTGAATCAATAAACATTGCCTATGTTTCAATTGCTGCATACAAATGTTTGTTAAATTGATATTTGAATACATTTATTGAGTTTGCAGAACGACAAGCAAATACAAATTTTATTTGCCACAAAGTTCCTTTTTGTAAATTATATATTTATTTTAAATTTTTACTTTTAACGATATTTGTAAAATTAATTCACGTAGAATCTATAACGGCACGTTTAAACTTAAAAAAACTCGCTGTGCGAATATTGTTAGGTTCCTCCATAAATATCCGAAATTCTTTACTATAAATTATGGAAGAAATATAATATTAGTCTCAACCTTGATTTAATCACTTATTTTGTAAAAAGATTAAGAAAGCAACAATACAGATTATTTATCTATGTTAAAAGAGTGCTTTTGTAGTAATCCTTAGGATTTTTTTAAGCTTAAATCTCACATTAAATTAAATTTTAGTGCCTATTTATCTTTAATAGCAAAAATTAAAGTCAGTCAAAGTAGATAAATATCATACATTTACACAGACTTATAACAGTTACAATTACGTCACACAATGGTCACAAACGGAGATCGAACGATGAAAGAAAGTGGGGCAGAGGTCAAATTTAAGTGGTTATATGTATTATGTATGTTTATACATATATCGTGGCTTGCGTGACATTTTTAGCAAACAAATAATAATTTCACAATGAACTAGGTACCTTTACCTACATGTTTGACAGAAAGTTTCGATTTCAAAATACATATCTATGTAATTTTGATTAATCATTTTATAAAATAAAGTCGAATTCCCCTTCTGTCCGTTTCTCAGAAACGAAGAAGGTTTACATAACGTGCAGAAAAAATTTCTTCCAAGCAAACCTGAGGGGCGGACGGGTCGCTATTTTACTAGTATGTTTTTTATTTGAATATTAAAAAAATGCATAAAAATTGTGTAAAAAATTTAAGGAATATTTCTGTGAAGAGATTAGTTTTGTTCTGTAACATTTATTACTTGTGACAGTGTATGACTAGGAGGCGTAAGTGTTTTTGTTCGTATTTACTTTATTACTTCTTTGCATTTAAAATCAACTTTGCTATTGACTTAAAAATAAATCTTTACACGTCTTAAGACGAGAACTTAGCAGAAAAGTGTTATTTTCGTCGCCTAATTTGACTTGATGGAGTAAAATTAAAACTTAGATAATAATACAGAGCATAATAGACTGTATTTAAAAAAGTTTGAATACGTCAGAGTTATAAAAAAAACTATTTTCTACGAGAAGCTATAAAAATTTGTTGTGCAAAATTGCACCTTAATTCCCTCATTTTGGTAAAAATTGTGTTCGGTCTGATGTAAGTCCTTCTCTTAAGGCATATGCCACGGGGATTCATTTGTATAGAATATTAACGCAATCTCGCGGAGGGTTTGCGGGCCTAGAGGGTTTGCAGTTGGCTGCTATTTAATTTGTGGTAAAATTATATAGTAGGTAGGTACATATTTTACTTCTTATTTAAATTAATCTTTAAGCCTAATGTGACTAATGCTTACGCATTTGGTCTCATTTCCGCCTTAAGGGAATGGGATATTGAGCAGTGAAGTCTATAGTTCTTGTTACAAATTTGCTTCCGCATGCGGTTCCCATACAAGTAGGTAAAGTATCTATTCTTAGCGCCAGTAATGCAAAATCGCTTTACTTTTAACATCTCGAAGTTAACACTAACCATTTAAAATTTATTGCTTAAATAAACAACAGTAAAACATATTTTATAGACGAATGCTATTGTTCTATAAAATGTACTTATAATGCCTATTTTTATAAAATTATTATTATTAAAAATTTTAATACCTAACAGTTTTATTTTACAAAAATATTTATTTTATTTTACAAAATAAGAATAATAATTTATTACTTATTGGCTGACCGATTTTATAAAAAATACCACCAATTTGAAAGTTCCGCCATTTCGGGTGGATTTAAAAAAAAATCTTTCAAACGAACCTTGTCCTGACAATTACGAACACAACAAAAATGTAATCACCAAAATCGGTCGTGCTGTTCTCAAGTAATACTTGATTTTAATTTTTATAGATAATTCAACACTTATATTTATTTTATAAAATACTTTCGGAGGAGACGGGGCAGTGGGCTCTGGCATCCCTTACTCGCTCACAGGGCCTGATTTACCTACGGGCTATTCGGGCAGACTAGGGCGAAAGATCCGACGGGGCGCTGAAGTAGCTTCGCAAGCGTCACTTATTTACGGAATAAAATTTGATAATTCGAAAATATGCGCGTAAATACTGACTTGAATTTAAAACAATTACGCGCTCTTCTCTTTCTTTAACTAACTGTGATTCAAGCTATAATTGAACTAGAGCTTAGAGCTTGGAGCTCACCAGACAAACACTGCTCCTTCCCTATTTGTCTTGGTCATGGATATTTAACTAATGTAGATGTTTATCTATCCCTATCTAGTTGCCATAAATAAAATACATAATATGAATGCTTTCATAATTATGAAAGCAAAAACTTTATCTATCTGTTTCCTTTTTACACCTGCTGAACAGATTTAGATAACCTTGCCTTAGGCACCGGCAGTACAGGTCTGGAAGGGGGGGTCTACTCCATAGTTAGCCTCTAAATCAGGCAATGCTCAGTCACCGAAACTCAGCAGCACACATGCTGTTATTTTACGATGGTCTTCTGTAAGAGGGTGGTTACTGCCGCCAGTCGGGCTGCCCAATTTATGACCGCGAATCGCAGTGTGTTTAGTTAGTTCTTGTTAAGTTTAGTTAGACTTTTTAAATTGGCTTAGTGTTATATAGATTTAAAAAAATGTTGAACGCCATCTATCAGTTATACCAGGAAAATTTAACTTAAATTCCAAAAAACACACTTTCATTTCATTGTTTTGAAAAGGAACCACATTTTAACATTACTTTAATTTACTAATAATATGTCAATATGTTTTGTACGCAGTATAGTTAATAATATAAGTACGTAATTAAAACTACATTTTAATCATGAATTATCATACGATATCATACTATAACATACGTATCATATATTTACCAAATAGCACGAGACTATTTTTTAAGGTCAGTGTTCATTTTATCGATTATACCTCTTACGACAGGCCAGTCGGGTCAATTGCTTACCATATATGTACATACTTAGCTAACATCTAAAATCCTATACCTACATCAACACGTAAGTCTCTTTTATCCAATTTTTTTATAATTAAAAATTTAATTTTGTGCATGTTTATTACGTTTTAATAAATTATTTATTCTAATTTTCTTTTAATAATAAGCGTACTTATTAGATAAATAAAATTATTTATCGGTCAGAGTGTACTTTATACTTTAAAACGTTTGTATGGTTATTTCCGATACGTAGCGCCAACTAAAAAAAAAAACAAAAATGAAAATTCTGAAAATTTTCAGTCCTGGAAAAAAAATTTTCTTCAAAAAAAATTTTTTTTTTTCATTTTTCTTTGCGTTTCATAGTACCCCGAAGGCTATACTTCAATTTCAGCGGTTTCCGTTATAGTGTCCCGTAAAGTACACCCCAACCTATTTATATTACACCCAATTGAAAGTAAATACGCTTTCAATTAGATAAATAATTTTTCTCCCCTTTTGCCAATCATACTTTTAACAGTTAAATAAAAATGCTTAAGTAATGTGAAGCACGCTATCAATAACGTTGAGTAAATAATAAATTAAACAGTACTGCGTTTATTTTATTGATAAAATTGTATATTACTTACCTTACACTCATATAGATGGGTACATTCCCTTTCTTTACTTACAAACGGCACTGTAGTACGATAACAAGGGTATAACGTCAACAATATTTCTGGAGTAATTTGCTATCTAATGTTTTAATATATTATGCCTATTTACCCGGCGTCCAGGCCGACAACGAACACTATTTATAAGTTACTGAGATACTCTTGTCCGTGCGCTTTATAGATAGCGACTAGTGTGATTCGAATATGTACTCACAAGAAATATCTTATTATGCACGGTGACAGAGAGACATCTTTTTCGTAAGTAACATTGCAAGCATCTTTAATTGTTAAAAAATATATTTGTTTTTAATTTTATTACATACCTAAATTACAATGAACTTATTATTTATTTATTTTCAATTTAAACTACTTACTGACATTATCTTTGAATTTGTGCGGTAGGGACTCTGATTCGATTGACGCAACTGTGGATACCTGCTTTATTGTACTTTTTTATTATTATTTATTAATACAATAGGTACCGTTTCATTTGACTTAACATTGATGTAAACAAAAACCTATTAGAGTTTTAGGGTACACCATGTGCCGATTACGGAAAATTTAAGTAAACATTCAGTTGACGCCCAAACGTACACTTCAGACTCTTCAATTACTTTAAGAATCTTATTTTGTGCCATATTCTGAATTGAAATTTTATATCTTACAATAATAATAATATTACTTGTTTATAACTATTTTTGTATTGTATTCGGTATGACATAAGCCAGACGTCTTTTTCCGTCTTACTTGTCTTATTGAAAGTTTTCGTCTTTTTTATCAGTTGTTTTGTAGTTTGGTAGTACGCATCAATCGCTCAATATATTGAGCCTTCACTTAATTACTAGTTCGTCAACCATTAAGTTTCCAATTTAGCAGGTATGCAAAAAGTAAAGATAATAGCTAAAGGTAATTGAGCTGACCATTTTATGGCTGCGGAATGCTACTACTAATTCTAATTATATTAAAACGACATAATTATTCAGCATTATTTTAATGAACAGCAACATTTTATTAAATTTGTTAATGAATTCATTAACAAATTTAATAAAATGTTATTAATTATTACATAACGAGCTAGTAAGTATATACAAAGAAAAATTTTCGCAGCTAGGCTAACCACTCTCTAAAAAAACTAATAACTACACTCTTACAAAACGTCCAAATAAAATTACCAGTAGGTACTTACTGCTCCTTTGAACACGTAATTATGTAAGAAACGCAGCATTGATCCTTAATATTAGCTCATTTTTTTTATATGATATTTATTTATTTATTCATTTATTAGCAAACCTAATAGCATTCAAAAAAATATAAATACATTTTAAATAGTATTAAATTTTTACAAAGCCTTACTAGGTGTGACAAATTACAGTTTATAAGTGTACAAAAAGAAAATAGTAATAATATAACATTATACACATATATAGGTACATATATACATATAAATAAACACATATGGGTGATTGCATGTGTATGAGGGTGAGCGAGTTCGTAATGTTAATGCGCGTGTGTGTGCTGTGTGTGTGTTTGGTACAGGGTTGGAAAAAAAACAGTTTTTTTTAAAGAACAAAACATCGTGTTTTTTTCTATAGAAAAAAAAACATGTTTTAATCTTTTTTATTGATAATGTTTCAATTGACATGTTTTAATCATGTTTTAAACATGCTTTAAACATCGTTTAAATCACTTCTTGTTGTAAAAAATATTATTAAGTACATACCTACCTACTTACAAAAGAAAACAATAAAAGGGATATTTATAGTGAAACACCAATAAATATCTTACCTAATAAATAAGAAGTGTTTATTAAACTATTTTTTAACTACTAATCTTTAATGGACTAGGAAAATTAACATGTTTTATTATACCATCCTTATCCTACTCTACTTTACTTATTCTTCGTCAGCTTCATCTCTGTCGTCCACAGTTGATTTTTCTTTCGGATTGAGCGCTCTCATGATCGTGACTAATTTTGCTGCCTTCTCTGTGCCAAGTTGTTTGTTTTTGAGTGCACTAATCCAAAAGTCGAAAATAGTCTTTCTATTCCGGCGGAAGACGCAGTGCCGTAAACAATTGATTCATTAGATCTATAGTTCCGGAATCTAACTTACTTCCTAAAGATTTCCACCACACGGAGCATGTGTTTTTTTTAATAGGTCGTCCTTGAACATATAGTCCTTGCAATGCCAATTTTTGACTTATGACTCAAGACAGTTAGCTATAGTATTCCAGCGTACTTCTTGAGGTAGTTTAAGTGCCTTTCCGCCAGCTTCCTTGTATTTCGCTCCAGCTAAATGATTGTAGTTGAAGTACTTTATGATTTTTTTCACTGAATAAGTGTAAGTAGGTATAGGTTTTTTTATGTATGTTTTAAACGTGTTTCAAACAAAATGTTTTAAAGAGGTGTGTTTTTTTTTCAGTGTTTTAAACAATTATTTAAACACTTGTTTTAAGCAATTGTTTAAAACATTGCCAACCCTGGTTTGGTACCGCTCAGTGGAGGAAACAGTCATTTCTCAATATGGTGCAGATCATCAAGCACTCGCCCAATAAACGACATTCGACTCAAAAAATAAATATGAACATCGTTAAATTTATTTTCGTATGTCTGAAATAAAGTCGCTGTCTGTTTCTGTCTGTTTCCAACTGATTTTGATACAGTTTTCACTAATGGAAAGAGCGATAATGAAACGACAAAGATTTGTGTGTATACACAAATTTGCAAAAAAATTGCACTCTTACGAAGTCAGGGGCGGGTCGCTAGTTAGTCTATATAGGTAATATTCGCATATGGTTCCCTTAATATTAGCTTTTTTAGCCGTTATAACATGCTGCCTCCAGGTTTCTGAATAGATCATAGCATCCAGGAGGTCACAGTGTCGCGCCAATAGACGTCTCTACAGAGAGACGAACATCGAATGGGCCTGGCTAGCATTCTTTCCTTATTTCTACACTACTGGCTACATTTCCAGATAGACTAAATAATCACTGTTACACATTAACGGATTTAAGATTGAAAGTTTGTCGGCGAGCCTTTAGAGTTGCGTGTTGAGAATCGAAAGAATTTCGCAAATGAAAGCAGAGTTGACGCATAGAATTGCCGGACCAACATTTCATACAACTTTACGACGCGTGTGAGTACGTGATAATATTTTGTGTTAATTTTATTGAAAGAAATCTCGCGTGACAGATTTCAAATAATTCTCTCCGTGGAACAGATAGAGTTTGCTGCATGCAAATTTGTCTTGAAACAAAGAAAAAAAAAAACATTAGCTGATTTCATAATTGAGTGTAGGTGTAGGTAAATGATTAAACATTGAAGCTAACAGGCGTGAGATTAATTCAGCTCGAAGCTCTAAACGAATATTATAATAGAAGTGCATTCCGATGAGTGCGTGCGCTTTGATGTTATTGGTGAAAGTAAGTTCGATGAACTAAACGAAAGTATAACACACAAAGGGTGGTTTAATGCAAGGGTCTTCTAGAAAGTAAAATGTGAGAAATTTTCTGTTATGTCATGATGACTGATTCAAGTTGAACGAGTTCACATATTGATAACGAGTCGTTATGCAATTCGATTTCAACCGAGTAACGAATGATTGCTTAAGGGATTCACTGAGGCAAATGACATTTACTATAGAACTCGCTGGCGGCGGATCCAATTCAACAGGCCTAGAAATGGTGTTTTTAATTTATTAATACAATTTTTTAATCTGATATTAACTTATTAATAGGTATAGGATTCTAATAAAAGTCAATAAGGTATAGAATTTTCAATAAAAGTCAAATTCTTCTTGTGTTCTAACTTTTTTTGTGGAGTTTCTATTACTTTAACAAAAATTCTAATTAATACAATTGATTCTTCACATGTTTAAGTATAATATATATTTTTTTCAAAGCAATTGTCTTGTCTATTTCTTGTAACATCTTCATTAAACAATGGATATTTTTAGTATTTAGCGTTTGTCTCCCCCTTAACATTTTGACGTTTAAAAATATATTTGTAGTTCTAATATTTTTATGAGTGGATAGTATATGATGAGTGGTTAGTGTGTTTGCCTTAACGCTCTGTTCTAGGATTCCCGGGTTCGATTCCTGGCAGGGTTAACTTCGAAAATCAACTTTTCAAAGTTGACTCTGGATCTAGAAAGTAGTGGCAGGGCACACTGCGTTTCGCAGTCATTTGGACAGCCCGTCTGGCGGCAGTAACTACTCCCCTACAGAAGACCACCGTGAAATAACACCACTTGTGCTGTTGTGTTTCGGTGAGTGAGTAAGGGATGCCAGAGCCCATTTCCCTATCCCCTCCTAATCCCTTATCCTTAATCCTGCTGTAGCCGACAGCGTACTTGCAGCACCTGTGGCGTTGCTTATGTTATAGACGACGGTAGCATCTTCAAACTTCAAGTCGTCTAACTTTCAAATGGACCGTCAACCTGTCCGTCGAACTTATCATAAAAAAACCTCCAACATAATCGTGTTTTATTAAACCATTATATACTAAAAAGGTATAGTCTTAGGCACTATATGTTTTTCCTAGAAGTACTAATGTACTTCTCATTTTCACGGTCACTTATGTAGGACAATCTTCACAATTATTCTAAGATGACAAAATTTGCATAATTAAAACAAAGAGAGCATAATATTCACAAAACCAAGAAATGAGCGATAAACAGATGTGGATATTCTAAAAACAAACAGTTGTCTCACAATTAGCACGTTACACTCTCTGTAAAGTCCTAGCATAATTAAGAAAGCTCTCTGAGATTTCTCCAGTTAGGCTTCGAAAGACAGATATTTACCCATAACACTGCACTAGTGTGCGTTGTTTAGATCATGATAAACAAAAAAATTGCTTCGTGTCATAAGAACTATTACAATAGAGTGTGATTACAATGGAGTGTGGTTGCAAGAGTTGCGGTGTTCTTTATCCAAAGAACACTGTCTATTATAACTTACGTAGAATTATGATACATCGCGGTTTGTTTATAATTTTCAGGTTTGAGTGGATAGTTCTCGCTTATTATAATTTGTACATAATTTGGGAAGTAACAGCTTAGAAGTAGGCATTAATATCATACGCTTTGCCGTAATTAACGGCTGTTAAGGCGAAACATTCTAAATTCACAATTAGTAAATTATTCAATAAGAATGTACTATAAATTAAAATTTAGTGATTAACATATTTTTAAGGTTTATCAATGACACACGATTGCGTGAAGAGCATAATTACTCATACAATCTCTTAAAAGTTGTTATTTTAGCCATATCATATTTTTATATTAGGTATTAAAAAACTCTGCTATCATAAAGTGGATGACGAAAATCTTCAAAAATATCGTCAATTATACCTACTTACGTTGTATTATTTTACTCCAATTACGATTTAGATGTTTCGTTTTTGATTTCTTTTACTTTAACATTTGTAAATATTAACGTTTTTATGTCGTTTTAGTATTTAATGTAAATTTATTAAATACTAGATTTTGCCCGCGACTTTGTCCGTGTCCTTCGGGTACGGTACTTTATGTCGATGAAAGGTTCTTTTCTGTTTTTTTTTTGCGTGGGAAAATCTGCGAGCCAGATCCCCATCGACCATGGGGAGATCGGTGGGGTATGTGGCACTTCTACCCACTATAAACCCACGGTGCTTCCTCGCGCCCGACTAGGCGCGGAGTTCGATCTCCGCGCCGTGGAGAGACGTGCCGGAAACACACAGCACGTCTTCCCTCGTTGCCCGGTGTTGTGATGACGGCGGACGACTCCATGTCCACCGCCCCCGGGCAAAGCGGTACGAGCCGCCCATATTTACCTCTCGCAGCGAGCAGTCAGCGAGGGGCTTCACCTCTGAAGCACCCCATAACCTCTTCTCTGCAGCACAACCTACCACAGAGTCGGAGGCCGCTTCCACCTGAAACTCTCGGATAACCCCTGCTCATGTGGCCGCTTATCTTTACGGCATTAAAGGTGGGCGGCCCAAAGGGGGTTTCCACCTGACATTTCCACAGCAATCGCGGCAGCCGAGCCCGAGGCTCCACCTCGTGTTGTCGTCGCGGAAGAGTTACTAGGCCGGGTGGCGAAGCCGGGTGTTCACTCTTCCGGACGACTGAGGAGGGCGGTTACTAGGCCGGTGGCCCTAACCGGGTCCCACCACCCCCCGCAAGGCCACGATTGCGGTACTCTGCCAGACGGTTCTTCCCTGCCGTAGAGCTCTGTCTTCGCGTGCGTTGCCCGACTACCACTGAGCGACAGAGCAATCCTAGAGAATCCGCCCGCTGCCACCCGCGCTGGTCCTCATGCGCAAAACCGAGACCCATACCTCGGTCCGACGAACAAGGACCGGGGGTGCCGTCTCTCACCGGCCCACACCCGCATGAGCCGAGTACGGATCCTCGGCCCAGCGAGCGGTGACCGGCGAAGCTCCAACTGACAGTTGAAGCCAACTGATGTTTGCTCCGCCACGAGCTCCGATGTTCGGAGCCCGCTCGGAGCACTCCCGTGTGTGCTTTCTTCGTTCCCCAGCGACAATCCGGTCAGCCAAGCGAAGGCCGGTGACCCCACCGACCCCTGCAACCGCCCGGATTGTCGAGGGTCTTTTCTGTACCCCTAACAACGTGTACCTATGCAAAATTTCATGATGAACAGTTAAGCCTAGTTCAGGCGTAAAATGGTAACAAGCATTTTACGCCTTAACTAGCCTTAATTTCCGAAAAAAAATATCGGGAATTTCCTCCTCTTTAGGAATTTATTTTTCCGATTTTCGTTATCGCTTATAGTTTTTTAGTTATTAAAAAAAACTAAATGCCTTTTTTTCTAATCTTAATTTATTTATAACTTTTGCAATTGTTTATTTGCTGGTAAATAGGTAAACATTTTAATACACTTTTCTAGTCATCATTCCGAATCAAAATCCAATCAGCCATCGCACATATTTTTAGGAGCTTTATCAAAAATTAACACCAATTTAAACTTGTAACCTCGACTACAAGACGTATATTAGTGACCATTGTAACATTTAAAAGTAATGAATAATGCACTATCGTTTCGTTCCTCAACGCGGACTACATTTTTCATACAAGGTTTCGATGTTTGCTTTTATAAGTTCTTCTTCTTCTTTTTATAAATAATGGCGATTCGGCTCATTTTTAAAAATGGCCATTGTCCGCCAATGTCAAGTAATTTGATTTCATGTCTGTTGCGCTCCGCCACGAGCTCCGTTGAACGGAGCCCGCTCGGAGCCCACGTCGTGTGGGCCTTCTTTGTCCCCTAAACCAATCCGGCGAGACGAGCAAAGGCCGATGCGGGTAACAAGCACCGACCCCTGCGACCCGCTGGATTGCCATGGGTAAGCCCCCCCACCACGACAAGGTCATGGCCCACCTAGGGGGGGCTTTTATAAGTTCAGAGAATATAATTAGGAGACATAAATACATGTGTCAGCTGTTGCATAAATGTCAAAGTGATAGATACCGTAACGATTTTTAGTTAACGTTTGCATTAATTTTACTCCTCATAATTGAAAAATTGAGAATTGAAAAATTATATTACTATGATTGAACTAAACAACAATGTATAAGTTTTTGTTAGTTACCAACTAAATAGCAATCTATAAGCAAATCACAAGCTTGTTAAATATCTTCATTCGTTAGAGGGATATATTAGGTACGATATTTCGACCAAATAGTCACTTAAGGGTCAGTTAAGTAGGCTATTCAACGATTCTTACGCGACCAATTATTAAATTAAGGTAGACTTATAATGTAAATGTTACCTCTTTATTAGGCTTCAATAAAATAAATTAGTTTTATTTGAAAATATTTATGGCTAAGTTTATGACAAATTTGCTAATATTTTTAACTAGCGGCCCGCCCCCGGCTTCGCCCGTGGTGCAATTTTTATATATATGAACATTCCCCGTTTATCCCTCTTTCCATTAGTCAAAACCGAATTAAAATCGGTTTACCCGTTCACCCGTCATGCCGTGACCAAGGAAAATAGGGATTCATTTTTATATATATAGATGTAATAAGATTACGACATATCAACTTTGAAGGATGACACACTTGGAGAAAATGGTTAGATTGTATAACGTATCCTAAATAGCTCTAATGGTTGTTTGTATGACAACACACACTGTTACTTATACGTGTCGTGAGTGTTCCAAATACAGTTTAGATTTCAAATCAAGCCTAGTTTTAAGTTAATTTCTAGAATTGCGTATTGATTGAAGTTAATTTGCAATGGAAAATTAAAAATATGTATGTTCGGACGGCAAATAAATAAGAATATCTCTTTCACTTAGTAAAATATTAGTAGTAAATAAAATATTTTCAGTAGTAAAATATTTTATTTCTTTGTGTGTAATGTTGGTGTTATATAAAACATTACTGTATTATTCACAAATTTTTATAACTATAATTATTATTATACCTACTGCGTGCTACTGCTGCGAAGGCGCTGTTGCCAGAGTATTTGGTGAAATTAATATTTAAATATATATTAAATAGGATTTTAAAATAGTAAATATAAAATATTTTTAGATATTTTTTAGTTTAAGCATGTAATAATAAACAGCAAACATTTAATATTTATAGAGAACTTAATTTACCGCTATATGTCTATAAATTATAGCCTATATGTTACTCTGGTAATGAAACTATATCACTGTAAAGTTTAATCAAGAATCGTTCAGTAGTTTTTGTGTGAAGTTTCTTAACTTTTAAAAAATAGAAAAATCATCGCCGAATATAGGACAAAAATTAAAATTTATTCAATCTTTATTGCTTATATAGTTACTTTTGTCAGACGTTGAATTTTTTTATATTTTTAAATGATCCCTCGGGAAAGTACTTTCTTCTGGACGAAATGTAATTTGTTCTCTGACAACGTGTATGCAAAACTTCATGATAAAAGCGTAACAAACAAACAAACAAGCTAACTAACAAACAACGACTTAGTTATATTAAATTAAGGAAAGGATAGGAGAATTTAACATTATGAAATATACCTATTAAATTGTATATAAATTACAAAAACATGTATATTTTCCAATATTTATTTGATATAAAAATGTAAATACTTGGCTAATTGTAGTGTTTTATACCATAGATTATGATTATAATCTATAGTATAAACCACTCTAGAATTAGCCAGGTATACATTTTTTTATGGAATGGTATTGCCATTTCAATTTAATTGACTCATTATATGAATGTTCAGACCATTGTTAAAAACAGATCGTTAGATTGCACACAAAATGATATAAAATACAATTGATTCAATTCAATGAAAAATAATCTGGAACAATCACACGACATTTAAATTTACTGGCTTCACATGTAAAATTAATATGTTACATGAAAATTACAGAATTCATTAGAAAAAAATGTAAATGAATAGTTTGTGTTCTATCCTAATTTTTAATTTGAAATATATTTTGCGAATCAAAAATCTCTATTTAGTAGTCAATAGACTAAGAAAGTAATCAGAAAATGTATTAATAGACATTCAAGAAAAAATATATACATACTAGAGACATGATGGTAGGCGTCCACGTGATGGCAGGCGGCTACCGTCAAGCAATGCAATTCGCTGCCGACCTTGTAGGATTTAGGATAAGATATTAGGAAGGGATAAGGAAATGGGCTCTGGCTCTGCTAAAATTACATAATTTTAGCATAATGCGTATGGTACGGCGTCATGTCAATGCTGAACATGACGCTATACGTTATCAGCTAAGTATGCGTATTTTAATAAACAAATAATTTTTATTAAAATTGTTTATGTAGATTGTCAGTGACTTTTTATTAAAATTAATATTGATTGTGGGATGTTGTGCCAGTACTAATAAATAATCATTAGTAATTACATGCAAATAAATAAGATTGAAATATCTGTTTGTAATTTCACAATAACCTACTTTTTACACCTTATCAAAAGATTATATTAATACTATGTTTATAACATTAAACCAATTTTTAATTTTTTTTATATATTTGTCTGTTTGTTCCGGCTAATCTCCGAAACAACTGGACCGATTTTGACAGGATTTTCAGTGAAAGCCCGTTGAATGAGTGGTTAGGGTGCTTGCTTTAACGCTCTGTTCTAGAGTTCCCGGGTTCGATTCCCGGAAGAGACAGCTTTGAAAAAATAACTTTTGAAATTTGGCTCTGGTCTGGAGCTGAAAAGTAGTGACTAGGGCACACTGAGTTTCGCAGTCATTTTTTGGGCAGCCCGTCTATGTGTCACGGTCAAGTGGACCTGTCTGCCGATCTTAACACAAAAAAAAGACATATCTGATTTTATAAAGGGTAACTTAGGCTACTTCTATTATATAAAAAAATGTAATCATAAGCAGTGTCCAGGGTTCAGCGAGACCCTGGACTTGTTCAAAGAGAGACTTCATGTGACATGGTTCAATATCCATATGAACGAACACGATATTCTTCTTTATATAAATATAAACAATGTATTTAGATATTCCTCATGAGACATGAGGTCATCTAGTAGTGAAGGCTCGTTTAAAGACCAATACGCAGTTATTGCGAACTAGAAACTGATTTCTAAGAGATATTGGCAAATTTGAAGCAAAGAAAACATCATAAAGGACTAGGCGACCCCAAACGGACCCGATTTTCCGGGCATTTTCTCCAATTTTTCTTTTCATAAGAACCTTCCTCGGATTTCCGGATTGGTCCAGTCGTTCTCCTTGCGCTCAGTAACACATTTAACGATTCAATATATTACTTTAGTTTTAGTTAGGTTAAACTGTATTTTAAACTATTGAAACTCTCCTATTATAATGAGTTTACGATCATAGAAATTCTATTACGACCTCTTCTTTAGTTTTCTTTCAAACGACTATGCATTTTTTGTAAGTATTCATTTCTATTGTGCACTTAAAATTCATAGTGCAAGCAATGAAGTAAACGCTCCTTATCATTGCTATGTATGTTATATGGTAGGTATGTTGCTTAAAGAAAGTTAAGTTCACTGCATTTTGCTTGAGTTCGCTCCAAGCCGTTTGGTATTCCGTTGATTTTGCAGTACGAAGGCTTCGCAACTAAAACCCGACATAGCTGTTTCTCCCCATACGCGCTAACAGGTTACTTACCTCGCGTGTCCTTTCCAGAATTTTCTGTTTATTGGAAATGGTTTTACTAGTAGATCTGGTGTCAGTGTATACGTAATCTCAGAGAAATTAAATTTACAATCATTACATTTAAACTTTAAATGATATCTGGTCGCTCTTGACTTAAATTTTAAGAGTCAAATGGTTGTATGTTATATATAAGTTACATACTATAAAGAAGATTTTTTATGTCTAAATAGCATCTAATAGCTTTTATTGAAAATATATTGATATCTAAAATAGAAAAAGATAGGTATAATCTAAATGCTTGTATGTTACAATTTTTAAGTTTTTTTATTTTATTTTAAATTCATTTACTACGATTAACAATTATTAAATTGTAACCATTTTATTAATTACTATATTTAAAAGTATACAGACAGACGATTTTTCACAGTTTGTTATTAAAACATGTCAACGTCAACCACATAAATCCTTCATCACAGGGTATATACAATTGTTTTCGGGGACTTGACTATTTTGGACTTGACTGACTAGTTTTTGGAAAAAATGTCTCAGGATCTGCTACTTTTGATTTTAATTTTAATTTTGTGTCTTTTGTATTACTATTTTTACAATTGACACAGGCAAAATCATCGGAGAGAAAACTATTGTAAAGAAGAAAAAGAAGATACCTACAATTGTTTTTCTAATCGGCTATAGAAGACGCAAAATAAACTTACTTTTAACTTACTTCCAAAAGAAACTTTATGGTTTATATCTTTATCAGTGTGTTATATCTAATATAACAATACAATTCTATATTATTCGTGTTATTCGAGTAATTTAATGAGACGAAGATAATAGGATTACTTAACATCACGTATTGAGTAAATCATATAGTGAGTCAAATATATAAGCGGAATATTTTTGGCGAACATTCAAATCGACTGCAGCTGTCGTTGCAGTGAAAGTGATTATCTTGGTTTATCGCAAGTCAAGTCCGGAAGAAAGTGGCCCGGGTGGATAATCCTTTTTTCGGCGTAACGTAATACCTATGTAACTGGTTTTAGTATGAGAACGTTATTTTAGTTCGTGCCCATGAATTGCCATTAACATGAGAAACTCGACGTGTAATTTTTTTTACACATAAATTTCCAATTTACTTAGAGTTTACTCTTTAAGAATCGATTTTCATATAAAGCCCCCGGTATGGAAATTGTATGAGGAGTAAAATTAATACAAGCATTAACTAATTAACTAATAAAAGCGTTACGTTATCTGTCACTTTGATATTTGTGCGACAGTTGACTTATTCTCTAGGCTTATAAAAGCAAACGTCGAAATCTTGTATGAAAAATGTAGTCCGCCTTGAGGAACGAAACAATAGCGCGTTATAACCTGCCGGCGCAAAGAAGTATTTGAACTTATAAAACGTAGTGACATCTGTGTACACCGAACGCAACTAACATAACTTTTGTTTCAATTGTGAAATTAAAACCTTTTGTGCTAAGTAATTGTTTATTATTAAATTTCTTTTATATCAATCTTAGAAATAACTAACTAAGATAAGATAGGATAGAGTTCCCGTTTAACCATGATTTTTCCAGTTTTAATCATTGATATACCAGAATGCCGTTCATTTTTAGATTTATTCCGGTTACCTAAGTTTGCTGAAAAAAATTCAATCCAGGTTGAATTTTACAAAAAAATTTAATGTCAGCTTTATTTTGATTTGTGTAATTTCTTCATAGGTACTTACCAGCCTTATTTTCTTTCCTTATCTAGTTTTCTCCTCCTATTTCCTTGGTTTTGGCAATGAAACTCTTTACCAGCTTGTATCACAAGACATAAAAATTCAAAATAAATGGTACAGAAAACGGAATACTCAAAGTATTACAAGTAATAAGATAATGTTTCACTTAAAAGAATTTGTTGACCGACTTGTAGAGCCTAAACAGTCAATTACATATTAAGCATTTCAAGATACTTCTAATTTCGAATTACCTATAGTGGAATACTCAAAATTATTATGTTTAAGCATCTCCATATTAATATATAGTTAAAATATATACATTGTATTGAGTAATATATGTCTGTGATTAGCTATAAACATGATTGGAAATTCTAAATGATACAAAATTTTACTCTCTCTACTATTTTAAAAAAATTAGCTTCATCATAGCTAATCAAGTAATCAGCTTCAGTAATGTTTTATTTATTTATTGTTAAACCAAAAATCTGTCATACAATAAGCTTACAATAAATGACATACAAATAATGGAATAAACACAATTTTTTTTATGTTAAATCGGACTGATTTTTTTTATGTTAAACGACGGTAGCCACCTACACTTGTTGGTAGGTGGCTACCGTCGTCGCCTATAACAGAAGCAACGCCACAGCTGTTCCAAGTGCGTTGTTGACTACAGTAGGATTAAGGATAAGGGATTAGTTAAGACAATGGGTTCTGGTATTCCTTACTCACTCACCGAAACACAACACACGTGCTATTATTTCACGGTGGTCTTCTGTAAGGGGGTGGTTACTGCCGCCAGACGCACTACCCAAATGACTGCGAAACATATTGTGCCCTGCCACTACTTTCCAGATTCCAGATCGAACCCAGGAACCCTAGAGCAGAGCGTTACGGCACCTTAACCACTCATCCAATGGGCTCAAAAAATGGCGTCAAAAATATATGCAAGCCAATTAAATAATTATAATGTAAGCTCCAATTGCCTAAACTTAGCTATATCAGAAATGTATCAGAATACAAAATATACAGAATTGTACAGGAATAGTGTCAACAAAAAATGTGGGAAGGCAAGCGATAAGCAACGTTGCGAATAACGTAACGTAAATGCGAATACGTGTAATTAGATTTTGTGTGAGCACGTTCACAATGGACGAGGTTGTGTGCTAAACACAGTCACTTTCCAACAAAGTCAATGAAGCGCGGAGAAAGTGCGGACTGCCGACCTCCACGTCCGTGTACTACCGTCTGGTAAATTCGCTGATTCATACGACGAATCGCATCCAATTTTTCCTCTTCCTTTTATCACTTCCGTACCAAAAAAGTATTCATAAACACTACTCATATTAGCTCTACATACGATTGAAGTTCAAATAGACAATTTGAACAGATAAATAAAGTCGAGAAATAATTTGAAAAAGACGTAATCAAATCATATACTTATTATCAAAAATTTATGTTAGAGTTCCCAGAAGGATGTATTTAAATTTCAGATTTTTTAGAACAAATTATAGCAAAAACTTTTTATTTCCTAGATCTGCAAATTCACTTAAAATTCTGATTGACTATCCGGAGCTAGATATGTTTATTATCTTAATCGTGGTTCGTTGGTTTTCACTATGCACCATAGATTATTCTTTTAAAATTTCAATGAAATAAAAATTTTGTGTTGCTTAATTTTAATCATTAATGTTGATTTCAAACAGGTTATCTCTTTTTTTATAGATTCTATGCGTGAAAGCAATGTTAATGGTATTAAAATAATTAGTTGATATTAGTGATTAATAAAGAAAAATCACTATATGTTCAAATAATTAAAAAATAAAATAAAAAAATAAGGCGACCTATAGAGTAGAATAGTCCTCTTACAAAATACTAGATGTTTGGTGTTTCATTGTGTCATTGTCTTTAAAAGAGATCCATTTATTCATATTGATTGACAGTGCATTTGCATCTTTTCTAGTTTTTCCTCTGCTTTTAGGTGACAGTAGCCACTTACCATCAAGTGGATTTCCAGAAGCCCCTTTACTTTGAAATTAATAAATAAAATTCTCTTTCGTCCCCGTTTTGCATACTTTCGCACATAATATTACCTACCACTTTATCGTTAATTACACAAGTAAAGTATTACGAACACTGTAAGGTTTCCCGTTGTGTTAGTATACATTGTACATAGTAATGTACAGAACGTTTCGAAAACCACATTATTTTATGTAAGTGTAATACTTTCGTAAACGGAAATTCCTCTACTTATAAGATAAAATTCTCCACAACGATATAACGAAAAAGTTACCAAGTTATCAATTTATGGAATAATCAGACATTATATTTGAAATTATCTTGGCATAATCCCAGTAAAATAATATTTTATTACTGTAAATATTACAATAATGGAGTGCACACAGATATATCATAAAACGAATAACAACTGAAATATTGCTTTTGTTTTTTATTACAATTCTAAATTTATATACTTTTGTTTAAACTCGAGTTTGGTAATAAATAACTAACCAATGCAACGACATAAAATTCTTTGAGTCGGTAAACTCTAAAGAGTGTCGTAAATTAAAATGATAGTTTTATGATATAGGTGACCTTTGTAGATGAAGAGAACCGTTTTTAAATAAAAGTTAAATATAGGTCGTGATCGCCCGATGTCCTACTTTCTCTGTGATTTTTCAACAGCACGAAGGTACGGGATCAGATTAAAGTTTATGTGGGAAAAGTCATTTCATTTTATTATTGGTTCATATTGTAGTGGTGGATTAACGGAACATTTCGAAAAAGGAATTTGTATATGAAAGTTCATTATTTATGACAACATAAATTAATTTCAACTGAACGGAATGTTACGAGGCAATGAAGTATTTATGGGTTTTGTTATCGTCTATCTTCTTCTACCACCCATAGTCCATGTAACCTTGCAGTTATAAGAGATTACCGGGAGATACTAGCCGTAATGCGTATTATGTCCAATGTCCATGCTCTTCCCGTCGCGTATTTCATGTGTCACTAAAGCTCGTGATTATAATTAAGTATATTTGAAAAAAATAAAACATACAATTTCACATTAAACGCACACAAAATATACAGACCTATAACTGATTCTTTGAAACATAAAATTCGCAATAATAATAATAATAATAATAGACCTTGATGGACCGGGAGCAGTAGCCAGTGTTTTTTGTGGATGTCACTATCCCGCATGACGATGGTCTCGTGAAGGCTGAAACCGAAAAGAGGAAATACTTCGACTTGGCCCGGGAGATTGTCGACATCTGAGCTGTGCCCTCCGCTTAAATCATGCCAGTTGTACAGTCCGTAAATGGTTTGATCCTGGCCAACCTGAGTGACAACCTGAGCTGGTTTGATTTCCGTAGCGGTTCACTGACAGGCTAAATGCAAAGAGTGGTGCTGCTCGATACGGCCAGGTTTCACACAGAACTACAACCTCGGGGTCTTCAAAACTAGGGTAAATGGGCATTTACTAGGTAAGCGTGGTCCACCTTCGGCCACATCTGCACCTCACATCAGGTGAGATAGTGGTCAAGCGCTACCTCGATTTCATAAAAAAAAAAATCCTTGTCGCCCTAAACCCCGACCGACTGTGCTTCTGTCAGGGTAACATCGTCTCTTCCTCATTTTGGCTTTTGGATGGGGAAACGAGTTAAAATGAACAATGGAATAATAATAATAAGACCTTTAAGAGGCTAAGATGACTTGAAGACGGCACATATTATCAGGAGTTCCTCACTCTGCAGCCCTAACCACCTGCCTGTAGTTTGGACCTTGCCCAGCTACCTGCAGAATACTAGTTTTAATTTTGTATGATATTTATCGTTTTTTTCATATTTATGTTGTAAAAAAAATTTAAATCAAGATTACAAAATAAATGTTGTAATATGTTGTAATAAGCTTTATTTCTTAAGCCAGTACACATTTGAACAAGAATTTTTACCATAAAGCTAGGCAGTAGGTAGGCTTAAAAATACATTGTTGATTGTTCCCTGACCTCTAAGCTAGTTGCCTGTGTTTTGGTTGGAGATCAGTGGCCCCGCGCCGTGGCAGCCGAAATCCATTTAAATCCATTTAAATTTCACATATTGCTTCATATTAATAAATATAACATAGATTATTTTACTAATATTAACTATTACAAAATGTAAATATAAGAATTGTGCGTTAATGACGCGCAGTCGCGTCTGTGTGCGTGTGTACAATGACATTGGTAGGTATAATTTTAAATCGGGTCATTCGCCTGATTGTTATGGAGTTAGCATAACAAACTTGCATAACCTATTCTAAGAATAACTCTCTAGAATTCCCTTTTTTTTAAATACAGAATTCACTTCTTAGAGTGTTTTGTGTAAATATCTTCACCAGTGCAATTAGTTTTTTATATGTGTTTGTGAATTTATTACTTTCTCCGATGAAATAAGAAGTCTGTAATATTTATTGTATTCCTTTTAAAATTCTTTCTTAGATAAGTGGGTTGTAACTTATTATACATGTAATATTCAAGCAATGTTCTATTCAAAGATTCAAATTGGTTTAAGTTTCAAGTATACTTTTCGTTTGTTACAGGGCTTCTGTTCCTCCTTCATTATTTAGTAATGATCATCAGATTACTATGGCTTTTACAGTCTTCACTAGCGATCTTATTAATAGTTACAGCGATATCAGGTGAGCACATTTTATTATTATTTTAAGCAATCATCTCTTGTATGGTATTATGAATATTATGATACATATTATTAATATAATAATGTTGAAAATCAATAAATAATTTTCAAGACAACAAATATATTAGGTACTTATTTGTAGATAGGTATTTGTTGTATATTAACCTATCTAGATGATTCGTTGATTAAAACTGTAAAAGGTTTTCTTTTATGTTAAACTCGCCGGATAGGTAGTTGGCTACCGTCGGCTATAACGCAAACATCGTCATAGTTGCTGCAAGAGTGCTGCCGACCATAGAAGAATTAGGGGTAAGAGTTGGAAGGGATAGGGAAATGGGCTCTGGTATCCCTTACTCACTCACCGAAACACAATAGCACACATGCTGTTATTTGACGGTAGTCTTCTGTAAGGGAATGGTTACTGTCACCAGAGCCCTGCCACCACTATAGGTAGGTACTCTTTTAAATCTCTATATATAAAAATGAACAGCCAGCGTGAGGCCCATGGCATCACGCGTGAACGGGTAGACCGATTTTGATTCGGTTTTCACTAATGGAAAGAGGGATAAACGGGGAATGTTCATATATATATATATATATATATATATATATATATATATATATATATATATATATATATATATATATATATATATATAAATTGCACTCCGGACGAAGCCGGAGGCGGGTCGCTAGTAAGATATAAAAAATACTAACAATCTTAGGTACCTAGTTAAATATTAAAGTTGTACTCTCTGAGCTTCGGTGGCGCACTGGGAAAGATGCGGCCTATCATGCTGAGAAGTGCGAGTTTGATCCCCGATTAGTAAGAGTCTTAAGAAAACTTAAGTCCATTTACTGACTGCTCTTAAACGGTGAAGGAAAACATCGCGAGGAAACCTGCATACGCCAAAGAAGAAATTCCAAGGCGCATGTGAAGTTCACCAATCCGCAATTGGCCAGTGTGGTGGACCTTATAGCCCATACGCTCATGTTGAGAGTGGGGACATATAATAGGCTTTTGATGATGATGACTCTGTTAGCTTTTAATATCGTTATTGAAAAAAGAATAGGTAGGTAATCGAAAAAAAATCCCTTCACAGGTAGTCCATTGTTTCTCGACTCATCTTCAGCAAGGAACAAGCCCGTAATAAGATGGAACCCACCAACAGACACATGGAACTGGACGTACGCTCCACGCAACCAGATTCCATTTTTCACGCCATCCAATTTCACCCACAAACTGCCTCCGTCCGCAAACGAAACCGAACTGATTGCTCACATGGCTGCTTTAAAACGTAACTACTCCAGACTGCTTTGGGATAGCGATAAAAGCTCCAACTTACCGCTGTTTGTCGAGAAAGCCTTGAAACTGTTAAACCTGAAGCAAGTTTACTACGAAGTGGAGCACTCCGTGATGTCGAAGGTGTCGTGCACCGCGTGCAAGGCCGGCGCCGGCCTTCTGCAACATTACATAAGACTTGGCAAAAGCAAAGACGAAATCAATAAAATGATTTATCAATTCTGTGTCAACCTGCAGATACAATCGGCAAGAGTTTGCGAGGGAATCACCAGATTATTTGGGGTAAGAAAGTGTTTGAATTGTTTGAAACCAAGAAAGTGTTTGAACTAGACAGTATACAATATATAGCTTATAAACAATTTATAACATGTGCAATGATTCATATATAAACAAACTGTTAAAATCCGCAATTGATCATTCATATATAATAAATGCAAGTGTTATAGGAAAAGGTTGATATTCTGATATCAACCTTTCAGGTTAAGTATTCAGGTTGTATATAAAACGCGTGGTTGAAAAGTTATAAAACTATTTCGCAAATGTTTTAGAAAGCTATAAATCGATTTATGAATAGCGAAATAGAAGTGTAGAGAAAAGTAGATTATGTAAAAAAAGTATATATATTATAAGTATACAGTCAGCCTGCCAGATGTTATAAGTCAAAAAACCAATGAGATAAGCATACCATACCACACCAGTTCTTAGGGAAACTTGCAGACTGCTCAAAAATATGAAATTATCAGTCTTTCTAGAGCATTTGCAATCTTAACCGTCGATCGCTCGGATCATAATCATCCTTAGAAATTAACCAATCTAATTTAATAGCATTTTAGTTTGTTATTTGTTAATTAAAAAGGTTTTTAATTAACAAACGGTGCATAATAACCACAGAAATCTTAATAATATAAGGCTATTCAGATTTCTATGATATTAACTTAATTTTTTTAATATAAGTAAGTATGTCGAACGAGTTTAAATTAGAAAGTATCCCGTTGAGACTAAAATTTATTTGATTAGTAATCTTTTTGCTAAGTATTAGTAAAAAGAAATTTTAAAATCTCCACATAAGGCCTTACTCTCCAAATAAGGCTGTTTCGACTTGTCTTAACGTCGTTGTCAAATTAAAATCTGCTATGTACACTTTTTTGAGATTTTAAAATTTGATCTTAGTGAATAGTTCAATGCCTTATCTAAAAAAAATGGTGAATACTTATAATTCGACTATTTGTCGAATTACGACCTCTTAAAAATATGAAGCAGCTAGAATCTGATATGTTCAAAATATATCCTATTATCAAAACGATAAAATAAACTATTAAACTTTCATGTTTAAAAGACCAATAAGTTTACGTATAACAACCCTACTAAAATACTATTTTATTTAAAATAAACCTTCATGTAAATAATAACAATAACAACCTTAAGTTTCAAATGAAATACTTTTTAAAATTTCATGTAAAAAATTTCAGGAAAACTTTTTTGTCAATATCTCAAAAGTATACTTTTAGCACATAGCATTGGTTTGACAACGACGTTGTGTTAGTTTCTATAGTACGAGTATATACATCCAAGTTCGATCGTAATGTGTGTTTGTATGTTCATTATCATTAAGTATATGTCATATGATGAAATGTATTTCAGAGTGAGGTTGTATACGTTTTAAAACGTATCACAATTGGACCAGACGAGATTTGCAGTTTTGTAATTGGCGATGCATGCGGCGATGTGTACAATCCGTACCATGAGTGGGAGGTGTCATTTCCGCCTGTGCCCAAACCAGCCGTACGAGTGCTTGATGCTCCGGTGGAAAAAGCACCCACCTTTAAAGTTCTTCAGATCTCTGACACACATTTTGATCCATATTATGTGGAAGGCAAGTTCTTTTTAATTATTTGTAGGTAACTGTGTAAGATCTATAAGAAACTTCAGAACACAGTTAATGAAATTGTCACTGGAAAAGTGTTTTACAGTCATTAATAGTCATTTATTTATTATTCTCCTTAACTTTTACAATTTTTTTCTAACTGCTAAGATACGCATATATTTATTTTTATTATTATTGCTATCGTGATATATAACGTGATAAGAGTATTTCAAAGGCCACGAGGCCTCGTCAAAATACAAAAGATTGAAAAATACAATCAAATTTTATTATTATCAATAAAATTGTTTCTATTTATAATATTTATATTATTATTATAGTATATTTATTATATGTGATGTATTATTCGTTATTGTTCAATGTATTATTTCTTAATGTAATATTTAAAGCCGTGACCTACATGTATCAATTTAGTGTCTTATTCGTTAATCAGACTTGGTATTAAATGTGAATATATCCTGGTGCCATAGGAGTTTTTAACAGTAATGACTACCAATTTATTTATTTTCTTTAACTTAATGCTCGTTTTTAGTGGGTGATCATTAACAATTTGTATGGTATTATTAAAAAAATCTTCTTTTAGTAAACAGTGTAAAACCTTTAAATGGATAGGTAAAGGTACGTACGTTTAAAAAGTTTTGATTCTTCATTTTTAAATTGCAATTTGATATGGGACGGAATTGTTTTAATAACCGTAATTGCAAATTATAAATGTCACTGAGATAGGTTTTAAAGGTGACTTTAAAGATAGGTTTTAAAGACATTCAGCAAGAGTGTTATATAAAAGTAATCTAGTTTGATAGGGTAAGAGTTTTTTAATTATTTTAATGGTTCCAAGGAGTTATCTTAGTTTATCGCATTATCAATGTGACCTCTCCAATTGAAATGTTCATCTATTACCTATTATCATCTATCAAACGACTACCTACTCAATTTTGCATTATCTTAATTTTATTGGTGTATTTCATAGCTTTGTGCTCTATAAACATAAATAACATTTGCATGTCTATGAGACCTTTTTAGGTGCTTAGACATAGCACATAGAAAAATACACTTTACTCTCTATGGTGCTAGGGCACCTAGCAAATATGAAAACAATTTAGAATTTAAAAAATACAAGTGTGAAATGTTTAGTTTTGATTTATGTTTTATGAAGCAAATGGCATTGTATCCCATATTCGCTATACGCATAAAACTTAGAATATAAAAGAAATAACTCTTCCCTCTCTTCGCTCCTTTTCAGATTACTTCCAGGTTTCAAGTCTGTGGTCATCATTTACTATTGACAAGTAGTTTTAGGGTGCTCGGGTTCGATTCCGGCAGGGTCAACTTTGAAAAATGAACTTTTCAAATTTACAGACCACCGTGAAATAACAGCACGTGTGTTGTTGTGTTTCGGTGAGTGAGTAAGTGATTCCAGAGTCCATTTTCCTATCTAATCCGTTATCCTTAATCTTACTGTAGTCGGCAGCGCACTTGCAGCAGCTGTGGCGATGCTTGTGTTATAAGCGACGGTGGCTACCTATCATCAAGTGGACCGTCAGCCTGTCTGCCGATCTTAATATAAAAAAAAAGAATACACCAACAGAAATTACATGAATCATATTTATTTGTTTGGTACTTATTTCGTTTCAACATTAGTAAAGATTCCAACTTACTGTCCAGAATTGTTAAGCCGAATGAATTACGGCTTCATTTTAGTCTTAGTTATATAACTATGTGTATTATTGGTGCTTCGTCTATTCCATCGAATATAAGTTTCAATGAAGGGAATTTTACGCCTATATGACTGTATAGCATAAAAAAATAAGAGAATGTCGATTATTGCTCGGTGAATTTCAAAGGCTAATTGCGTTCGCCAGTAAAGCGTCTGTAGTCGTTAAAGAGTGCATTATAAACAAACCAAGGAGCTGTAGGTAATTTTAAAAACAGAAAACTTGGCTGTGGTACGCTAGTACCATTAGGTATTTATTCTGTGCCTGATAACAGTAATTTACCATATTACATGAAATACATACATTTTAATGTATGAAATAATAAAGAAAGTTGAATAATTTTTGCGTACATCAGGTGCGAATGCTGAATGTAATGAACCGCTTTGCTGTCGTGCTTCAAGCGGTCCAGTGATGACGCCCGGAGGCGGAGCAGGCCGCTGGGGGGACTACCGCAAGTGCGACACACCGAAACGCACTATTGACCACATGCTTAAGCACATTGCGGACACACATACCGTATGTATTCATTTTGAATCTCCACCGGCTTCACCGATTCACAGTCACCTTTCATACTTAACAGCTTGTTTGTTCGTTCCGGAATTGCTAAAAGAGCGTATAATTATTCATTATATGCTTTCATTGTTATGTATAATATCCGTCCAGTTGTTACATAACCGCTTTTAAATAAATAACTTTCGCGACCGTTCATTGTTTTGTTGAATAGCGATTTTAGAACGGTTTGTTTGTTGATTATACTTTTGAGCAGTCATTGGATGAGTGAGGGTGCTTGTCTTAACGCTGTGTCTCAGGGGTCTCGGGTTCGAATCTCGGCAGGGCCAACTTTGCGTTCGCAGTCGTTTTTGCAGCCCATCTGACGCCAATAACCATCACCTTACGGAAGACCACTGTGAAATAACAGCGTCTGTATTTCGGTGAGTGAGTAAGGGATGCTAGAGCCCATTTTCTTATCGCTTCCTAATCCCTTATTCTTATACTTCTATGTGTTTCTATGAATGGCAGCGCACTTGCAGCACCTGTGGCGTTGCTTGTATTATAGGCGACGGTAGCCACCTACCATCAAGTGGACCGTCAGCCTGTCTGTCGATAGGCTAGTTTAGTTTATTAAAATAAATTTATGAACATTAATAATAATTTCATACTAGCTAAATGTTACGGGAAGCTTGCTGTGAAAACCGCATACAAATCGTTTAAATTGAAGCCATTTCAGAGATTAGCATGCACAAACGCACAGACAGACAAACAGTTTTTGACCTCGGTAAAATAAGTACTACGTACGTGTACAAATTGCTTTTAAAAAATGTTTAATGTAAAGACACGACTCGTTTAGAATTTTATTATATGCATTGATTACGAACTATAGTGTAATTTACAATGGAAGGAAACTAACTTGTACCCACATTAGTAGCGATCCGGGATGGGTCGCTAGTAATGTGTACATTTCAAACGGATCTAATTTTTTTTCTTCAAATTGTAGGTAGATATACGCAAACCTTCCTCTTTTATGGCTTAAATCTTTAATGTACAGACACGGCTCCATTTTTTTATGTATAAGGTATAGAGTAAATCTTACGAAATTTAACACCTTAACAATCATGGCTTCTATTCGCGTAAGAATATCTTTTAAAGCCGATATATTTTGACACCATTAGGCCTTTATACTTCGACGATGCAGATATCTACCTTATAAATATTTATTTGTTTAATTATTTTAGGACATAGATTACATTCTATGGACAGGCGATTTACCACCGCACGATATATGGAACCAAACTAAAGAAGAAAATCTCAAAGTACTTCAAGAGACTGTGGCGCAAATGTCAGACATGTTTCCGGGTGTGCCCATTTTCCCTGCCCTTGGGAATCACGAATCATCGCCGGTTAATAGGTACGTCAAGCGTCTGTACACGACCAAACTGACATAGACGACAAACATTCTATCTACTTATGTATAAAAGAAAAAAAAAATACAATATGTGAAGTATACAAGCAGTATAAGTATGTTTACAATTTAAAATAACGAACAAAGACACAAGTTTTGTGCATGCCTTTGAGAAGTAGTTCTTCAGTAAATATTATAGCTATCTATAGGTGTGAATGTATAAGAAAAATATATAAAAAACAATCAATCAATGATAATTAAAAAAGATAGATTCTATTCAATTTTATTTATTGTATCAATGCGTGGTTTCATTTTTTTAAATATCTGCCCTAAGGGCCAATTTGAAACTTTGGCTGTTCAGCAGTTTCGGCTGCTTGAAACGCGTTCCACTCGCATTTTTGCGATTGTAACGTTACTCGCAAACAATCTGCTAATACTCGCTGACGACGCTCTGAGAACATCGTTAGCTCATTTAGAAAACGTCGTGTGCATAGGTCCTTAAAGAGATCAATGACGATTGACTGAGTCATAGTCAATCTTAAGCCGCTCGTCCGTGGTGGGTAAATAGATCGAGATACCTTGAGATTTATTCTATCTCTATTTTCTAAGTCCACAACATCATTGCTATAGCGCTCTATCGTTACTTCTTACATACTGCTCTGTCATAGATATGTTTAATTTATCTGTTTATTTACTGACCTTCTTCGAGTGTGACATATACGAAAATTAATCATCTAAGTTAAAAATACTTAAAATGTGTAATATTTTTAAATGGATACAAAATCTTAGTTTTTTATTTAATGAATCGTCGCTCGTCTCGTTGAAACTTATTCATTTGCTTATATTACTTATTCAGTCGTAAATGAATACTGTAACGTCTATTCTATTCGTAAATACTAATTATATGACTCGGTTCGAATTTCGGGTGCTTTAATCTACAAATTCAGTTTTACATATTAATGCTACTTACCACAAATAAAATGCTTATTTAAATGAAAACGGCTTTCAGTTTTCCACCTCCATACATCTCGTCACCGGACTCAAACATTGCTTGGCTGTATGATGAGCTGGACGCCCAATGGCGGCGCTGGCTGCCGGCCGGGGTGTCGCATACGGTGCGACGCGGCGCCTTCTACTCTGTGCTAGTCAGGCCAGGCTTTCGCATCATATCTCTCAACATGAACTACTGTAACAATAAGAATTGGTAACTATTATTTTTTATGAGAAAGGCAATTGTAGGTGAATATTGTCGTCTAAAAAAACAAAAATCACAGGCGGGGAAGCAATTGCTTGCTCTATTAGTACCTATAACTGCGAAGGGGCAATGTGAATAGTCAGATATGGTTTATTCAGGCAATAAAACTCAACAGCATAAGGCTATTGCTCAGTAGTGGTTATTTTCAGCCTAATCTATTTTTGTATAATATGATCACAGTCGCCTATAAAACAAGCCACGCTACAGGTGCTGCAAAAACGCTTCCGACTGCAGTAGAATTTAGGATAAGGGATTAAGATGGGAAAATGGGCTCTGGCACACCTTACTCACTCACTGAAACACGACTGAACACGTGGCCTTCTCTATAGAGACTTTACAGAAGTTCTTTACACTTCCTTCTGTCTTCTGTGTTTACTACGGCCAGACGGGCTGCCCAAATGACTGCGAAACGCTGTGTGACCTCCCACTGTGTAAATACTAAAAATTACTCGTATTTACTAATACTTTTCAGTGCGATTAAAATGAATAATTTTTTTTTGTTTTTATCTCATTGATGATAAAACATTAAAATTAAGAAAAGTTAGCTTTGTGGATATATCTTCATTAGATGTGAATAGATTAGATTGACGTTTGAATGTTTAGGTGCTATATATATCTAAAAGGTGTGTAGTAAAGTTATTTTATTGAGATTAGATCAAATAAACTAAGCATGAGAGTAATGGTGAAAAATATCTGACAAACATTTTTTTTATTATTTATAGAAAAAAAAATAGTCTTTGTGAGTACTCGCATAAGTTTCCATTTGGTGTTATAGCTATTAATTTTTTAATAACTTTTTCAGGTGGTTGCTACTGAATAGTACAGACCCCGCAACGGAACTGCAGTGGCTGATCTACGAGCTACAATCGGCCGAGTTCAGTGGGGAGAAAGTGCACATAATTGGTCACATCCCGCCCGGACATTCCGACTGCCTCAAAGTGTGGAGTCGGAACTACTACGCAATCATTAACCGATACGAATCCACTATTGCTGCTCAATTCTTTGGACACACACACTTCGATGAATTCGAAGTGTTCTATGATCCAGACGATCTTGGTAATTTAATTACGATTAATTTTTTGAATGCACCCACTGGACTATAGAGAAAATAAATTTGAAATACTGAAAAGAAAAGGTTCCTTATTCAAATTTCGTTTTACCGTAATTACCGTTATTCTTGTTACCGTAATTAATAGTAACTAATTTTAAATTATGTACTAATAAAATAACTAACTTTTAGTAGGTATTTCTTGTGTTAGAGACTTGAAAATTCACTAGTCTATCGTAATAAATGGCATTTTTCATATAGGTAATGAATGCTTACCTACATCATGTTTAACTGTAACTAAAAGATCTTCTTGATCCCGAACGAATGCAATTATCGAGCCACCAAGCATTTATACAAAGATTTTTAGGCAAAAATTATCGCAAAAAAAGTGTGTGTGTGTCAGCTCCAACGCACGACTGGATTTAATTACGATTGTCTTTGACTATGCAATAAGAAAAAGAGGGCAAATAAGCACGCCATCTAATATACCTACTACAATAGAATTAGGTGAAACGGCAACATCTATCGGATTTGGGCAAAACTGCTTGGTGAACTTCAAAAATATAACACTATTGATGGCGCCATCTATTATACTACCGACAATAGAATTATGTGAAACGACGACATTAGGTGAAGCGGCGGCGCATGTGGCTAGAACTGCTTAGAAGAACATAACGCTTTTTTAATTTTACACCTCATGAAATTTACATACCTTGAACTTACTTATATGAAAACAGATTCAATTAATATACCGATTAAATGGTACCAATATATTTATAATTTTAACTAGCGACCCGCCCCCGGCTTGGTCTGGCGCGGCGTGCAATTTTTATATATATGAACATTCCCCGTTTATCCCTCTTTCCATTAGTGAAAACCGAATTAAAATCGGTCTACCCGTTCACGCGTAATGCCGTGACCAAGGGAAATGGGGATTCATTTTTATATATAGAGATAATGTATAAACAAAGCCAAAATCTAACCAAGTTTGTGCGTACTTAAAAATCGAAAATTATAATAAATTTACATACAGCTATGCTAAATTTGTACATATTTTACCTACTTACATATATTGATTGACTGCCCGCAGGAAGAGCAACGAATATTGCTTATGTCGGCCCGTCAGTATCTCCATACTATGACTTGAATCTGGGTTATCGAATATATTACGTGGACGGCGACCATGAGGCGACAACTCGAGTGAGTAACTTAATTAACCATTAAAATATGAAACATTATGCAAATCGCAATTTTGTTACAGAGAGAATTACTAATTAGCTAAGTAATTTTATTTTAACGGTAAAATAAAAATTTTGCATTGAGGAATGAGGAGTTACATAGACAAACGAAAGTTACCGACATAACCCGGCGGATTAGTAAGTTATAGTGGCAGTGGAGCCGATGGACGATGGAGCCGGATGTTTTTTGAGAGGAGGCCAGGAGTGGCAAGCTCAGCATAGGACACAAGGTAGATAGACAATCTGATAAAGGCTGTGAATCGACGGTGGATCCAGGCTGCATCTGACCGGTCCTAATGGAAAATTATAGGGGAAACCTATGTCGAGCAGTGGACGTCCTACGACTGAAATAATGATGATGATTTACAACATTTATAACCTAATTTTTCATAATTAAGTTTAAAAAACTTTTTTAAAAATAGGCAGATAGGTGCCATTTATGTATTATGTAGAAGCCAAAAATATAATTTTGGCGGTAATAGATTAGTTTTAAATTAATGTTTGACTGACAGGAAAGACAGTTTTGAGACATCTTATGTGCGTTACGATAGCCGTAATCGTCTAATGGTTAGGACACGTTACTAACCCGGGTTCGAATCCTGGTAACGGCAGCAGGCCAACGTCATATTAGAAGGGTCGTTTTAGTTACATCACAGACTAATGGTGTAAGGGGATATACTCAGATAACGATTTTTTTACATCTTTTTTTTTTTGACGAGCCCGTTGGATGAGTGGTTAGGGTTAACCTTAACGCTCTGTTCTGGGGTTCCCGGATTCGATTCTCGGCAGGGTCAACTTTGAAAAACGAACTTTTCAAATTTGGCTCTGGTCTAGATCTGGAAAGTAGTGGCAGGGCACACTGCGTTTCGCAGTCATTTGGGCAGCAGCAGTAACCACCCCCTTACAGAAGACCACCGTGAAATAACAGCACGGGTGCTATTGTGTTTCGGTGAGTGAGTAAGGGCTGCCAGAGCCCATTTCCCTATCCCCTTCCTAATCCCTGATTAGTCGGCAGCGCACTTGCAGCAGCTTTGGCGTTGCTTGTGTTATAGGCGACGGTAGCCATACCATCAAGTGGACCGTCAGCCTGTCTGCCGATCTAAACATTAAAAAAAAATCATGGGGGTCTTCTGTTAGATGGTGCTCACTGCTGACAGAATTACAATGTAAACGAATTAGACCTATAACACGGTACGAGTATCTATAAACAATTCCCTTTTCAGCTCGTGGTTGACCATGAAAGTTGGATTATGAATTTGAAGGAAGCGAATCTATTTGGATACCCAATTTGGTACAAACTATACTCAGCGCGTTCCGCTTACTCCATGTCTTCACTGCGACCACAAGACTGGGATAAATTCATTGACGACATGACCGCCAAAGAAGACGTCTTTAATTTATACTTCAAGTAAACTTTAAAATTATTCTACATATCATAACTGTATTTAAGCAAGTACATCTGCCCAGTACTCGAGGACTCGCGACTTAGTCTGCGTACCTTTTAGTTATGTGTCATTTTGATGCATAAACTATATCCTATTATTGTAAAGATTCACCAAAATCAATAGCTTTTTTCGTGTAACAAACATCCACACATTCATTCTTGAAAATTTTCTCGTTTGCAATATTAGTTAGATATTATAAATGAGAAAAATATAGAAATTTTATTTATAAATACAGTTGAAAGTCCATGCGATTTAATGAAGTTAAGTTGCACTTGTAGTAAAAATCGAAACTGTAGAAATTGGTTGAACAACAAACTGAGTTGTCAGCGCTGTGCACCCAACAAAGGGCGGAATTGGCAATCGCATTAAGCGTTGTAACAGAAATTGTTTATAAGTTTAAGTACTTTAAGTTTTTCTTAACTCTAGAGGCGCTATGAGCATTTTGCCGCCCGCGGCGAAAAAACTGTACATTTGTCAAACCCCCAACATCCTAGAAGCTGCCCTCCCTGTTCTTCACTTCTTTGTTTTAGAAATTCAAAATTTTACCTAAGTTTTCCCAAAGCATTTTTTTTCTACTATTAAGTGTAAAGCTTTAATCATTATGTTACTTTTTCTAATAGTTTACGATTTATTTTATCCCATAAAAATGATTGCTCAATCTATTATTTTTAAACAAAAAATCATCTTAAGTATGGATGGCAAAATGCTCCTCACGCAATCACTTGCGTTCCACGGAAAGGCGCGGCTACTCTAAGGTTAAATACACACTAAAGGTGCTCTAATATTGTAGTGTCGACACTATAATATTAGAGAATAGGTTAACTATAATAATATAACTTATAATTGACAGACATTACTGGAAGAACAGCCCTAGACGTGGAAGTTGCGATGGGGAATGCCGGAAGCGGCTGGTTTGCGACGCGCGCTCGGGACGATCTCACGACCGTCGCGCCCTCTGTGGCCACATCGAGGCGCGCATTGATGGCTCCGCTTCTGCGCCTCAGACGTGGCGGGCATGGCTTTACAATGGATTCTCAGTCTCGTGAGTTTTTTATCACCTACGGTACAGAGTTGACACACTATACTTTCCGCACGGTGAAATAAACGCCATTTATTTCTTATCATGTATCATACCAGTCAACAGCACACTTGCATGCCCCTGTAATTGTGTACTTATTCATGGTCATATACATAATGATAATACATTACTTACCTATAAACCTCAATTATAAACGAAAATGACACTTTTATTCATTCCTATAAGCAACTCACACTTCCACTGTTTTAATTGAGCGCTACCACACTCGGTCCTTTTCCGCTGCATGCATCCGCTACACGAGAGAATCCCAAGACAGATTCTTTGTAATTTCTATGGTTTTTGATTTCCTTGTACTACCTACTGTAATGTCCCCAGTATTTTGTCATAAAACAAAACATATAACTTTACAATTTTTATAACTATTGTAAATTTTGCATGTGATACGTTATTATATGTATTTATCTATATTTTCAATAGATTGTAAATATTTGAGTAGATCTGTAAGGTATTCAAATATTTTTAACCTAGGTAAGTAAGTGGGCTTTTGAGTCGCACTACTGATAAAAAAGTTTAATACTTATACTTTTCCATTTTACAAAACAAAGTAGGTATAATTTATTCAACGCCATTTGTTGCTGTGAAAAGATTAACTGTGCACTCAAAGTAAACAAGCTCGCCGCGATCAAATCTGCACTAATGCAATTTTTCAATACCTGATTATTACCTGGCCAATAACAATATCTTTGCATACACTACAGCTTTCGATCTATCCGACAATTTTATTTAATTCTGCCTATGGAACTAACGATTCTTAACAAGCACGTATTCTAACAGATTACAATTCTCAATGTTATGTATATATAAAAATGAATCCCCATTTCTCCTGGTCACGGCATCACACGCGAACGGGTAGACCGATTTTAATTCGGTTTTCGCTAATGGAAAGAGGGATAAATGGGGAATGTTTTAGGGTATATAAAAATTGCACGCCGGGCGCGGGTCGCTAGTTATGTTATAAAAAGAGCTACATACGTTTAAATGACGTGTATATAACACACGTTTAAGACGTCATTTACTCATAAAATCTAGTCTTATTAGCAAAACTAAACCAAGTCCCATTTTTGCGTGAATTAATATCAGTAGGGCAGTATAGCGTTATTGACGGCGGCATTCGTGAAGCTCTCATCCTTCAAAATCGTGCCATAAATACCTGTCTAGTAAAAATTATTATTTTATCTATCTACCCCTTTCTCCTAGAACAGCATTGACTATTCTCTACGAACTGTTTGGATACCTAATTAAACATTTTTGTTAACCTAGCTGGAGCATGTTTTGCACAGTTGACTTCAAAAATAATATACGTATAATCAATTAATAAGATATTTTAAATGAAATTTGTATACGAACATTTGACACAATCTTTCAAATTTTAACAATATTTTAGTTACCTAATGTATATAATTACATTTCTTTTCTATGCAGACCTATTCCTAGTGTACAACAAGTGTAAAAATGGTGGTGGATTTATACTTTAATGTCTCTGCACTGCTACATTCTAAAGGTTGGTATGATTGGTGGCATAGTTAATTCTTTAAATAATATAAAATATTGCTTAGTTCTTAGATATTTGTAAATATTATGTATTAACTAACAACACGAATCAAAAAGGTATCATGAGAGAATTAGATTAGAAATTCAACGAGTTCGTAACTTTATATCGATAATTAATTGTTAAAGATGAATTACAGGAACTAGCGGTAACTGTAGAAAAAAATAGATACAATGAAAGGTTCAGTATAGAAAGGTTTGGGTAAAAATTACAAAATATTAATCTAAAATTAAGCAGTAATACCACAGTTCCTGCAAAAATAAGCGTTCCAGAAAATATTAGAATTTATTTTAACCTTATTTAACAACCCGTTAAATTGTTTATTAGAGTGATGATCTTTAATGTATTGTGACTATTTTTTTTAACGAAAATAAAAGCGTAGGTAATTTTAGAACAATTGTAAATAAGTCTGCAAGCTCAATGATTGAATCGTTAGGGCTTGTCTTAGCACTCTTACTTAGAGGTCCTGAATTCGATTCCCGACCAACTTTGGAAATGAACTTATCAAAATTTGCTCTTTGGATTTGGACTCATTTAGACAGCCCGTCTGGTGGCAGTAACCATCTCCTTACAGAAGACCACTGTGAAAGAACAGCATGTGTGCTGTTTTGTTTAGGTGAGTGAGTAAAAGGGATGCCAGAGCCCATTTCCCTATACTACTATGACGATTTACATTAAAAATATCGAACAATCTACAAGTGATTTAATATAAGTCCTTCCAATCGAGTAATAGTTATTGTGATAAAGTAGCAAATAATATCCAAGTTTCGTCCAAAGTTTTACTAGTTCGTTCAACTGAACTGACAATGTAACTTATACGAGAGGCTTACAATCAATTAGGGGGGGGGGGGGGGTTTGATTTTCGCTATCAAACGATGATCGCTTTGGAAAAACTAGACTATAGTGTATTTCATATATTGACCTACCTAAATGATAATTCTATAACTTAGAACTTTTCCATTTGGAATATACGACTGAACGAGTCACTGACTACTGAAATTTTGAATACTGACCCAATTTGGACTTTGACATGATATTTACCTAAACTATAACATGGGTCAATATTCAAATTGATAGTTCGTACATAAATCTGGTATTTCTGTTACAGGATGTCAATGATAATGCAGCTTCCTAAAGTAGCTTATCAAATACCAAAGTTCGTGATGGGCTTAGGATGAAACTCGTCTTTCGGACGGAAATGAGCAAATCTATCATGACAAACACATACGATTCAGCAACAAAACTGTTGTAATATTTTTTCCTATTTATTTTAATATTAATTTTAAGTACACCACTACTGTTAAGTTGGTGTAATTATTGTAACCGCGTCAATAATTGTTGTAAACAAACGAAGCATTAATTAACAAATTGTTGATTAAACTATCCCAAAATATTGAAACTTTTCTCTGTCCAATTTTGTGCCTTTGCATAGAAGAAACTATAACTTAAGAAATGACCTTCAAATATGTACTTTAAAAGCATTGGCATCAAGCACAAAGTGATCAACTAAAGAATTGAATTTAAGTCATTTGAAAATTATGCCATATCAAAGTTATTTCTAAGGTAGGTAACCTTAACTATAAAAAAATCTAGATATATATTTTTGTAAGAATATGAATATCTTACACTTTACACTTTTCTACTAACTACTTGTAAGTTGAAGTCATTCAATGTCAAAGGTTGTTCAATGTTTGGTCAATTTCAACATTTGTAAATATACATAGCATAGCTTAGTTATAAAATGTTTTAAATATAAGTTTAAATTTTAAACCATTGTAGTTTAATTTGTTTCTCCTAATCAAATACAAATTATTTTCATTACATATCACAGGTACATAAAAATTTACAAATGAAACGATATAATACATAAAAATGCTTTATTGTCATGAAAATTTCTGCTTTTAAAGCGTTGAGACATTAATACTAAACTTATTATACAACTATATTTATCCTTTACATCATATAATACACAATGTATACTAATTGTTATGTCAATCGGTCATACAACATAATATGATGTGTCCTTCAATGTTTCAGGTATCAATCACAATATATAATATATACAAATATTATATGATGTAAGTCACAGAATAATCAAAATATTAAAACCATAGTCGCATCAATTGGACCACACAAGTAACCCTAACATGTTCACTAAAAACTAAACAAAACTAGACAATCGTGTTATTCGAGTGTAAACTTAAAACCGCTTATGGTAAATTCTAAAAATTAAAACACATATTGTAAAACAAATTAAGCGTATTACAATCGAAAATGAACTCAAAAACATTTTTGAGTCTTCAATTGTTCCTATCATTTACACGACTGTTCCCTTTACACACTCTAACATACCTCACTCAGCAATAACGCTAAAATCGTTCAAATGTAAAAATTTCATACACTATCAGTATTAAAAAAAAAATCAATAGAAATTGAAATAAAATGAATAATGAGAAAGTTTCATTCATTGTGGATTCAAATGCATAATAAATATTTATTTAAATTATCAATAAAAGAAACACATACACACAAACACACATACTAACTTAATCTGGCCTCCAACAGGTACAGTACACTTTAAAATTATTTGAGAATTAATTGCACAGTGATGCATTTGTTCATTGAAAAACAGTCTTCCAAATTAAAGATATAATTAGTGAGTATGATAAAATTAAGATTGATGGTGCTTCATGCTTACTGAGCTATGACCAATCTCTGTAAAAACTAAATGGCAAACATTACAAACATATATTTTAATCGATTATTACCTCATGTCTTTAGTCTGTCTTTGTACACGTAACACAATCATTTACTTTTTGACAAAGCTTTTACAAAAACATATCAGTTTTGATGTATAATAATCATTAATTAAAATTATAATTATCACATTTTATTGAGCTTCTCTAATGGGTAGTATGGCAATTTTTGTAATTCGAAAAAAATTATAATTAAAATTGTTAATAAACGGGAATGTAATTGTAACACATTATTGCATTTAAGAAGAAAGCAGATAAAATTTAAATGAAATGGGAATGTGATTTCGTAATATAGTAATTTTTAATTTCAAAATTCAGAAAAAGTATATGTTTAAAAACTCAATAAAGTGGGAATGTGATATTAAAATATGCTATTTTTTATAAAAAAACAATACAGTAAAGTCTAAAATTCAATAAAATGGGAATGAATTAATTATGATTCATAAAGTAACAAATTCGGTTAACAAATCCTAAAGGAGTAACTATAGAGTATTATACTCTTTTTGAGTTTATAAAATTTATTTTTTGTCAATGGAATGTTTTTTCTTTTTTTTTCGTTGATCTTTTAATACTAGTTTAATAAAAACATTTTATACTAAATGACTGATAAAAGTGAATTTTAAAATAATAGGACTAGACAACTACATATATCAACTGTGTACTATTGGAACTAAATTAAAATATCAGACTAATTGATAATTTAGTTTGTATTTCTCCAAATACACTTACTTAGTGATGTGAATGTTTTTATTATTTTGAGAAAATGGTATCAAGACTGTTATAAGCTGAAGTCGACCAATAAAATATAATTAAAGAAAAACTAATTACTAAATCGCTGGTATCACATTAAAATGTAATGGCACTGTCATAAAACACTGGGCCTACAAAATTAATCTCAAATGCATTTCTACCTTTGCTCTCCTTCTAATAAAATGTAACCGTAATAAAGTTAATTTTTCAAACTAGGAGCCTTTGTAGATTCTTTCTACTTTTTCTACTTCCAATAGAACACGTTTCTTTCTTTCTTTTAGACGGACTAGGTCCATTTAGGTCATATTGAAAACATTTCTTACTTGGGTGCCTCTTACATTTACAAAACTTACAAAATTGGTATGAACATGTTGCACTAGCACATTCTGCCCACATCTCACCAGATTTCTCTTTAGTAACCTTCGCCGGTTGTGAACAGCGCACACACACAAGTTGCTCGCGTGAGTCCATTGATGCCATCTGAAACAAACATCGAATATCTTATGAAGATATTTTTAAATGGTGTAGTCACAATATACTTTGTTAGATATTATGATGACAGATATTATTATGACTACATTTTAGATATTATTATGACATGTTGAATGTTTATAAAATTTATCACATAAGTATTCCCTCCTTAGTTGGGTCAAAAACACAACAGATTTACATTGCCATCAATAATAGTAAAGATTCCCCATCTTGATAAGCATCTGCTTAAATAAATGTTGAATACAATTTCACCGAGGTCTATAGACCTATGTTTTCTATATATATATATATGTTTAGGTTCAATGGTTCAAAACATAAGTTCAATGGAACTAGACTTGAACTTAATTTCTTCAAATAAACAATATATCACTATTGGACACAGGTCTCTATACAAAGACATGTAAAGCCATTGTGACTAGGAATATGTCTAGCAAATCTATGTAAATAAAAATGAATAACTAAATGTGTTGCAAAGCGTAAAACTCAAGAACACCTGGATCAATACCGATATTTTTTTCATACCCTAAGGAAAAAGAGAATAAATAAATCACATGCAAAAGCTACTATCAAATAAAAATAAATTATAGTGGAATGTAATATAGACTACAGTAACTGATGACAAGCATCAGTTTCTATACTGTATAATCAATCAATATGAAAATATAAATATAAGTAATAATAATAAATTGCCACCACACCAATTGTATAGTCCCCAAAATAAGCACTATTAAGTTTGTGTTATAGGATAACCATACAATGGACAGGGACCGAAATTCTGCTACACCCAGACCAGAGCCAACTTTGGAAAGTTCATTCGCAAAGCTGGGAAGCTGCTGGGAATCTAAACCAGGATCCTTATGTCAGAGACTAAATCAAGCAGGTTAACAACTAAATCAATCAATAAATGGATTGTTCAATATGGTGAAGATTTTGCATTTTTGTACATAATAAAAGGCTGGGTGTATCCTTGGGGGATAGAGCTTATTTATACAACAAAAAAATTTATAATTGAAGAAATTGTACATACCTTAGAAAACCTCTTAAATTTATTTGTCTTTGGTGAAACTGGAGGGGTTTTTTGATTATCAATACATGTTTTATTGTTAAGCTTGTTTGTTGTGTCACTAAAAATTTGTTTAGGCCCTTGAACCTGATTGGAACAATTATTTGCTGGTTTCAAGCCCTTGGTTATGTTTTCTTGGTTTTCTTTCAAAAATTTTCTATGCTCTTCTACCTTTAGTTTCGCCTTGCTTACATCTTCACATACTTGTAACCAAGTCGGGCTAACCAAACTGAAGTTATAGATATCTTCATTGGACAAAAATTTAAATATATTCATAATCACCGTTAAACAATTCTTCTCTTGGTATAAAATTTTTACAATGTCGATCTTTTGATTTGGCCTAAATCCAGAACTATTTACTACTGACTTTTGTTGATTCTTTTGTGGTATGACTGGTTGTAGTCCTTGCGTTTCGCATGAGAGAGAGTGGATGGTGAAGTTTAGTTTCCTAGCAGAACCTCTTAATATTGATATATTAGCATGTGAAACATTTTTGTAACCATTATTATAGTTGAGAGGGCTTAGTCTGCAAGGGCTTCTACATAGCTTTTTTATAGGTGTCGTCGGAAATGATAATGTATGCCCATATTCATCAAGAAAATAATTATTGATTTCACTGAGAACTGATCGTCCAGAGTGCACCGAGCATGTGGATGCAGCAGAGTCCAACTTATACCCTTCATCAACTTTCAATTTACGTATTCCTCCAGCAATTACACTTGTAGGAGTCCCTACTGAGCTGTAGCTTGTATCCAAAGAGTCTGACTCTTCTTCGTAAGGCCGCTTTGTACCACGTCTTATTAAGGGTGAACTACTATGACCACTTGAAAGGAGAACATTACCTTTCTTGTATTTTTGACTTAGATACCTTCTATTCCTTCGCAAATATGATAAGTTCAAATTTTCTTTTGGATATTCTACTGAACCTGGCGTGAAAGACGTTTGATAGCCACTGTCTTCGGTCCTCCAAAAGCTTCCATTATCGGATGATACAATGGGTGTACTAGGCTCGAGAAAATCAATTTCAACTTCCATATTGTGACCCCAAGCCAATTTCACTCTTAATTTTAAAAAAATCAATAGGTTTGTTTTAATAACATATAATGTTATTTGGTAATCGGCTTTAAACAGCTTTTTTAACTTCTACTCTCTTACATCCTGCAGATAGATCAACAATGCACTTTTGAAACGCCATTTTCATTAAAACACATAAAACAGCTTTATTAAAGAAAAAAACTGCTCGAAGCATTAATAAGAGTAACCATCAACACATAATAATTATTATTTAGAATATAAAACATTAAAATTTCGATTTCCATAAAATTGTCTCAACGGATTACTTTCTTTTATTTCTTATTTTTCTGTGAGTGCGAGTTTCTACTTTCTGTTAGATAGATCTTTTTTTATCAAGTTCACAGTTCACACATGCTCTTTTTTATTTAGATGCACAGAACACTATATATATACATACATGATAATTATACATACACCATACACTCACAGCCAGCATAGACTTTCTCTATCTACGATTCAGAAGCGAGGTTTACATCCATAGTCCAATTAATTACCATCACGGCAGCATATTTTTAACTAATTTTCAAATGTATAAAATTAAATCGCCCATTCTGTCTGTTGTTAATGTGTCTGTTAATTAATGTTTAGCATTTAATGTTTATTACCGTTCTACATTACAATGCTCTAACAATACTCTTAGAAGCACAGAACATATATACTCTCTAGCGAGAGATGAGCGAGAGCTTAGAAGCTACTTCAGACTGCATTGATCCTCCCGCCCGACCTCCGATTCTCCGTGGATTCTCCTCTACATTTATAATATTGACTCTAGGTTATTGATGTTTATATAGTTTGTGGTTCTCTGTCAATCAAATAAGATTCTGTCTAGGTCTAGCTCTAGTGTCTATAGAACAAAGAATATACTACTCTCTAGCTATAGAATTATCTATTTCCTGAGTCTGACTGTTTTGTTTGTGGTGTTCAATTGTTCATAAATAGTTAGTTGATAATGATATGATAATAAAATGCCATATTTTGATATCTATTACATACTTTAATTATTTAAATAACTAGCTTTTCCTGTAGATAATAAATTTAACCATGTGTTTAAAAAACCTGTGCCGACTATGTGGTTCAAAAGAAGACATGCTAAAAGATCTAAAGGATGAAAATAATAAAAGTATTTTAAACATTGTTCGAGATTTTATCCAAATAGAGGTAAAAACCAATGAAAATATTCAATTTTATGATATTATAATAAATATCTTGAAACTTTTTACCCAATTACTTGTTAAATTTTAAATTCACAGGTGACTGATAGTGATGATCTACCAACAAAAATTTGTTTGAATTGTGAGCATATAATAGTGTCTTTTCAACTTTTCGTGCTAGAATGTTATAGAGTACAAGACATATTAAAGAAAAATAATTTAAGAAGTAGCGAAGGCAATGAAAATATTTTAGAAATCAGTGAAAGCAATGAAAATAATTTAGAAAGCAGTGGAGGCAGCGGTATTAAATTGGAGAATAGTGTTGATTATTCAGTTTCCAATATAAAAACTGAGGTATGTATCAATTTATATTTTATTATTGTTTATTGCCGGCCATTATTGTAAGCAGAAAAAAAACTACTTTTTTATTTTGAAAGAAATAAATCAAGGATCACGGGAAAAATATAAACTGCCGATTTCCGCACACAAGCTAAAATAACAAAAATCGTCAATAACTGCAGTTGCGGGGATGTATTTCCCACTCTTTTTCACTCTTTATCTTTCACTTTCACACCATCCTCACATGCCAGCCATGACACAATTACAGCTGATCACAACACTCATGGTATTATATATGTGGAACAGTCTGGCTGGTTTTTTGTATTTTAAGTTCTTTGAATAAAATTTTGTAAAGGACATCAATCAAAACCAGGCTGTTGTATTTTTTTTTAAGTTAGACTTTGGAGAATTTGGTAATAAAAGTTTTTCTTAATTTCAGTAATTTCCTATAAATATTTCAGATTTTGTAAATTTGTCGATTTTGTAAGATTGTAATAACATTCCAAAATTAACACATGATCGAGCCAGTGCATAGTTCAATAGTTTCTTTAATACTTTCAAACTTAAATATCTATGAAACCCTATTATGAACAGTAGAGATGCCAACAGCACATATAGATTATACGACATTATCATTGACAAATTGTGGTAGCTGGTATATGGGCCAATTATAGGCATCCACAATATTCACAACGAACAATTATATGCATACATAGAAATTAAAATCAAATACTATAGACATAAAAATCTTTAAGATATACTAAAGAATTAAATTAAAATTATAAATCATATCTTAATTAAGTCCTCAATAAGGCTGTTTAGTTCATTTATTGTTGGCACATTTGAACTATTGGGGAATACCAACTGAAATACGTTCTGGCATTTGAGTTTTTGAAGGACTTCGTCAACTTATTGTGTGGGATAGCTTCGCTGTTTATTAAGATTTAATTTCTCTAACAAAGAAGGAGTCCACCCTACCACATATCTATTTATGTAAAAACGTTACACAGTTGATATTCAAACAAGATATTTTCTCAGTAAAATCGTATAATTTTTCTTACCTAATGGTACAAGTTTCAACCGTTAAAACAAAAATAAAAATAAACCAATGGCCTGATCTTCATACAAAACTGATGGATCTCTTTTAATATCTGCTTGCTACGACAATGAGTGACGGCATTTTGAAGTGTGTTTTGTGGACAAAATACATCTCAAAAAATTTATTAGGCAGAAGTTACTGGAAACAAAAAAAATTGCTTTGCTAGGTATTTGTTTTTGCCGATACAGATTTAAATTTTTTTTAATAGAATTAATTTTTAATGCAGAAATAAATGATAGAAATTGATCATATTAATAAATTTTTATTAATTAATTAAGCTTTTAGTAGAAAATTGAAACAATTTAAAATAAAAATACCAAAAAATTTCATAATTCATCCTGGGGAAATTTGCCAGACTTAGGACTGGCTCTGCAAAAGATTTGCATTCATTATTGCTGATGCAGATGTGGTTGCGGATGTCTAACGATCTGTAACATGTTTTGAAGTCCTGCTTGAATTGATTGAACCAGTCTATCCCTTATTTTTATATTAGCGTTAATTTTGAAGACATTTTATCCATTATACTATGTGGCAAATATTATGCATAATATGTAATATTGAACTAATTTGACATCTGTAATTCTAGGTTAAAGATGAATTCTCAGCAGAAGATATTGTGAGTAAGTAAATTTTGTTCTTTTTAGTTTAATAAGTATATTAAACCCAAATACTCCTTTGAAGTAGAACATTAGAAATTTGTTAATCCAATATAATCTAATACTATGTGCAACAGTTTGAATTATTTGACTCACTATAATAAAACTAGTTTTGTCTGGCTTCTAACCAAATCCTATTCCATCCATGAGCAATTCTTTTTTAATTCTTTACGCAGTTCTTTAGGCATGCAGACCTTAAAATCAATCAATCAATGTTTCTATGTTTTGACAATTGGTTAAGTGAACAAAAATGAATTAGTCATATTATGTCATGTCATGTTATGTTATGTCCTTCTTGCATCTCATCATGTTTTTATTAAAGTCGCTAGAAACAGATAATGCAGCCAGAGAAGTGCTTTTGCCTGAAGAATGGCCTATGTCCTGCAGAGGGTGTTTGCTAGCTATTCACGATGATGATGATGATGATGATAGGGAAGTTTATTTAATGGAGTGTAGAAAAAAGTTGTAATAATACTTTTGTCTAAATTTGATCAAATTCAATACCATTGAATGGTAGTTTTCTTTTTCATATGCAGTTGCAATTGGTAACCAAGATTTGTCAGGCTTTGATGACTCTGTGTGTAATGAATATCTAAGCGATGGCGACTGTGAAGAGGATGATGTTGCCATTGCAACACTAAAAAAATTAAAAAAGGAAGAGTTCACAGTTGTCCGAGAAGTGAATACAAGCAAGTTAGATGAACTTTATATGATACCAACTGAACAACTCAAACTAACGGATTTCTTTAAGTAAGTAATTTGTTGTTGATGTTGAATTTAATTTATAAATAATATCAATTTACGTTATTATTTACAAATATCCTTTTATTAATAAATAACAGCCGTTTAAGCTGTGATGGGCTATCTTATTTGTGTAGTGACCTTTTCACTATAATATAACAATATTATTTTAATTGGCGGTTTATTTTATTTTATTTATATATTTTATTTTATTATATTATAATAATATAATTCAGATGCTCGACTGCCGATTCATATATTGATCATATATTTCTAATTCATATATTGATTAGAAATAATGGTCACTTCCACTAAAGGTGAAGAAAAACATCGCGAGGAAACCTATGTGTCTTAGATGACTAGTAAAAGTTGAAGATGTGTGAAGTCTACTGCAATTTTGCAGTAGGCTGGAGTGGTGGACTATGACACCGATTCAAAATGAGGGCATGGAACGAAATATGATGTGAATATGTATAGGCTGTGATACATAATAGGCATTTAAGTCTGTTGTAAATATACATATATGCTGCGAATTTTTGGCTCGTCAACCTGCAACAGTTAAATATCATTTAAATAAAAACATTACATGAGTACATTATTTTTGTTTTACTACTTTTTTTTATATTTGTATTTTAGTTGTACACCGTAATAACTAAATATCCATAATTAAATAGCTAGAAGAATCTTTGCAGTAGTATAAAACTTGCAATTGAGATACTTTAACTCAATTTGACAGTGATAATTGTGGTCTTGTGGTTTTATTGGTTAAAGCTTTTTTAGAAATAAATTTCTCGTTACTAAACTAAAACTAAAGTTTTAATTTTAAAACGTAAATCTCTTTTCTACTCTCGGTACACATTTTCTAATGAATACAATGTTTATTTGCAGATTCTCTTGTCATGTTTGTGGAGAGTCCATGAACAGTTTGAAAGAGTTGTCGACTCACTGTCTTTTGGCGCACAAGAAGAATCCCTACGTTACTTGCATCTGTGGCCAAGTAATTAAATCTAAACATCTTATCCACAATCACTACAGATGGCATCAAAGAGAAAGCAAAAAATTTTTGAAGGAATGTAATGAAACCGAAATTACAAAAGATACACGTAGAAAATATTTAAAGACTCTCTCAGACTATGTGAAGTAAGTATTTTTATATTATTTTCTACCAAAGTGTCACAGAGGTTTGCCAGTGAATAAAACTGCCAAATTAAATTTTATTATATAAATAATCTAAATATGAACATTTTTAGTATACAAGAGTGGTGCAAAAAAGGCACTACTTATTGAACGCGTATATTTAAATTATGCTTCACCACTGCATTCTCAACCTATTTTATTAATTAAATTCACTATGTAGTCCACTCTTTAATGCACCAGGCATCGAGCACAAGTTTAGAACTAAAAAAAATGATAAAAGGAATGTTACCTAATTCCTCCGCATACTACAGGTGGCGCCCTCTCGCGCTTTCTCTTCATTCGCTCTTGTGCGGGCATCGTATTTTTTTTTATGTTAAGATCGGCAGACAGGCTGACGGTCCACTTGATGGTAGGTGGCTACCGCCGCCTATAACACAAGCATCGCCAAAGCTGCTGCAAGTGCGCTGCCTACTACAATAGGATTAAGGATGAGGGATTGGGAAGGGATAGGGAAATGGGCTCTGGCATCCCTTACTTCATTTACCGAAACACAACAGCACACGTGCTGTTATTTCACGGTGGTCTTCTATAAGGGGCGGTTATTGCCGCCAGACAGGCTGCCCAAATGACCGCAAACGCAGTGTGCCCTGCCACTACTTTCCAGATCCAGACCAGAGACAAATTTGAAAAGTTCATTTTTCAAAGTTGACCCTGCCGGAAATCGAACCCGGGAACCCTGGAACAGAGCGTTAAGGCAAGCACCCCAACCACCCATCCAATGGGCTCGTCAAGCATCGAAGCATCGAAAATATTTTTCATAAAAGTTATTTAGTGATAAATCATATGAATTATATTGTGATTTGTGACATATGGGTAAGAGAAAGCTCAAAATCAGTGGTTGTTTAGTGAAAGAGTAACAGACATCTTCACAAAGTTTTGCATAGACTGTTCGTCCCCAAGTAGTTGTACTCGTCAACAGCTTTGAAGAGTTGAATTAATTAACTATTTCATATTAAAGTAAACTAACATTTAAAAAAAAATTTACAATTTCTTTAGTGTTTCAATTTCTTAATAAAATTATATTAATTAACTACTGAATATGTAATAATAAAAACATTTGTCAACTGTCTAACATAATAATATTGTACAACAGTAAATCTGTTTTATTTATCTGCTTCGTTTTGCCTATTTAAAATCAAATCTTCTGGCCGGTTACTATATATAGTTTATAAAGTATAAAAATGGTTAGGACATTACTACAAATTAATGTTATTGTGACAGTTGTGTTTATGAATAGCAAATTTCGTTTAAGACACATGAAAAGATTATTTCCAAAATGAGGAAAGTGGAACCAGGAATATGTATCCTTTGAGTAATTATATATTTAGCTTACATCAGGAGAATCTTACCACTACGAAGCTAGTGCAGTTCTTAACTACATCAGTCTTTAAGAATGTGTTGTAGAATGGGGAGATAATATTAGATTAGTAATCATCTAATTAATAAAGCGATCCTAGATGTTTTAGGTAGCATCATTATTTTTATTATTATTCATATATTGATAATATATAATTGATATAAATTAATGATATAATAATAATAAAATCTATAGGCGTTAGACCGATATGGGCTATTATCAATTTAGTTTGTCAATGCACAAGTCTTGTTGCATCCGTCATGTTCTTCGTCGCATACCTAACTGTGTGCTGATGTAAATATTGTATATAAATAGGTTTCTGTACATACTACCTATGGTGTCTCATTTCACACGTATATAATCACCAAATTATTATTTACGTAACCAACATCTCCCAACTTATTTATTATCAATAACCTATACTTGCAAATCTTCAGGTTCACATGTCAAACCTGTCTGAAGGAGTATTCCAGTTGGTACAAGTTGAAAAATCACTGTGAATCTGCACACAAATTAAAAACTGTAGTTCGCTGTAAGTGTGGGGCAATACTTAAATCTAAATCGATGCTTTACAAACACGCACAGGATCACAACAATCCATCTGCTATATGGTAAGTTTTTAAATCATTAACTAATTACACAAATAACTAAGAAAATAATAGATCCTGATGACGCCTGATGTTACTATAACTTTTACATCTGTGACTGTGAGAGATTTCCCAATTGAGTTCATTATTGGCAAAAATCCTATGAGTTTCTACCCAAGTTATGTTGCATATGTGCCATTATTTATGGTCAAGTCTAACAAAAAATATTCATTATTGAGTAATTAAAAAAAACTGTACACTAAAAATTCTAATTAATGAGAAGCAAAACCTAACTAGAGAATTAGGTAGTACAAAAGAGCTATTAGCACACAAGCTACTACTAATTATGATAAAGAGATACATCAACTTCAGTCAGAAATTGACTCTCTTTATAAAAATTTATTAGATATTACGGTTAAATATATTTAATAATTTATTTATTTATAAGATAGCTCAAAGTGATTACTCACAGTCACTAGATAAACTAACAGAGCTCAGTAAATATAAAGAGGAGAGACTCTGACATTAATTTGTCGTTCTTCGCCTTCCTTGAATGCTTTATACTACTTGTAGAAACTCACTTGGTTCATAATCTCTTTACCATACTCTTTAAAAAATCAATCAAAATATATATATATAAAAATGACTCAAAAAACAAAAACTTTTACAATAATTAACATTTTTTTTTTTCAGTTGCGATAAATGTCCACGAGTACTGAAAACCGAGGCTGCATTGGCGAAACACAAATTGCGACATATACCTAAGTCAGAGAGAAGGTTTGCATGCGGAACGTGTAACAAAATATTCCACACAAAAGACTGCTTGAAATCACATCAAAAATCTCACATTCCCATTGAAGAGAGAAAAATCTATCACTGCGATGTGTGTAACTTGAAGTAAGTAACTTACTACAGATTACTTAGCGCTTTTTATTACAAGATCTACGTTTTTTTTTTAATTACGAGGTGTCTAATAAGGAAGTGTGATATCATTCTCTTACAAGCCCTTTACCTTTTTATTATACAGCAACAATAGTTGCATTGAAATGCTTGGTATTTTTTTAACTAGGCCGACACAATCCAGTTTAGCTTTGGTGAAATTGGGGCCTTATATAAATATTATATATGTATTGGTTGGGTGCTTGCGAACGTTGGATTAAAAAATAGGTTTTAATTGCGGTCAATGGGAATGGGAACAAAAATTCATCACGCGATTTTTTTTGTAGGAATATAATTATTTACATTTAATTCACCGTCTCTTTAGTCATACTTGTAACTTAGTTACGTTACATACTTTAGAATGAATAAATGTAGCTGATAGTTGTGAATTGGTGAAGGTTTACGACGCGTTCTTCGGCGACGTCTCACAAGCGCGTGGTCCACGAGAAGATAAAGTCATACGTCTGCGACCTATGCGGGTACGCTTGCGGCACTAACGGGGAGCTGCGGCAGCATCGGGCCATCCACAGCGACGACAAACCCCACACGTGCACCAAGTGCTCCAAGTCGTGAGTTGCTCTCTACTAATTTCTAACCTCCGACATCCGACGCAAAAGAGAGGTGTTTTTAACCTGTGTAATTGTACATGGGTGCATCTGTCTGTGGCATCATACCTCTCAAACGGATGGACCGATTTTAGTCCGAGTTTTTTGTTTGAAAGATGGTTCTTAGCTATAATATATGAAGATCTGTTCAGGCGTTTGATGATCATTTCCTAGTTGACGAAGGGATCTCAGTAACTTCTACAGAAATTTGGTGTAATGTTACTTCGATGGTATTTCCATGACATGGTAACCTGGACCTGATGCTGCAACATCATAGTAGTCTGCGGGATACTCCTCAGCAACTATCTGATTAGAATGACCTCATTAGAATGTCGGGGTTTATTTTATATTTTTAATTATAGCTCGTTTTCAACCATTTGTTAGTCTCTTTATCAGTCGACATAGTTTCTTTGTTTTGTGGCTTCCAGTTTCAAAACATATTCAAACCTGAAGACCCACATGGACACGCACGAGGATACGTCATACGAGTGCTACGTGTGCAGTCGCGTACTCAACAGCCGTCGCACTCTACGGAAGCATCTTCTTGTGCACGAGGACAAGGCGCGGCACGTTTGCTCCTACTGCAATAAGGCGTTCAAGCGAAGACAGACGCTCAAGGTACAATTTTCTCAATGTCGTTATGATTAGAATCTTATCTCAGTAAAAGAACGTTTAGAGTTTAGACGTAGGTCAAAGTACCTATCTAATTGATAATTATTTTGCGCGGCTGTGGAAAGCCAGGATGGGTAGCTAGCACATGTAACACTTGTAATAATAATTTATGTAGCTATAGATTTATTGAATACATGCGTCATTTAATTGTCTTCATTGACAATAAGTATTTTACCTCGTCCGAGCGCCCCGCTGCTATTAATTCTTGCGCTATGATTGAAGTACAGAGAATAAATTGATGTGATAATTGTCGGTAGGTGCACATGTACACGCACACGGGCGACAAGCCGCTGTCGTGCAAGTGGTGCGAGGAGAAGTTCTCGTACGCGTCGACGCTGCGCTCGCACCGGTTGCGATGCCACCCGGACAAGACGGCGCAGTCGCAGCAAGCGCCACACGTGCCGCGCGACCCGCACGACTCGCTCGAGCCCTATGCGCTCTCGCACGTGCACGCCGCCGTCCGCGCCGCCGTACACCAGGTTAATACACACTACACACTTTTAATAAGAACGTCGACACATGGAGATTAGAGGTGAGGAGGACCATCTTATATAGGTGTTAACTGACAACAGTCATGCTACAACCATTAATAAAGTCGCCAAGAATTGAGCTTGTTCATGAAACTATCGTAAATAAAATGCTACTACAGCGCCTCCCATTTAATGGTGTCTGTTATAGCTTGACTGTTTATGTACTCATGTATAGAGTTGGTCCTCCTTACCTTTATTCTTTATGTGTCGAACGGTGTCAACGAGCGAGTAGTTTATACAAATTCTTCTATTGTTTTGCTATACGAAGGTTATTGTATACTTAACACCGAATTACCAATGTTTGCCTCATAATGAAATCTTTGATTATATTGATTACCAATGTTTCATATTACTAAAATCAATTTAGGTGTATTTAACTAAATATCATCTTAATTTTAGATGATAATTTTTCAGAACTACAATTTTATTGAGAAACTAGACTAAACTGACAATTGAGGGGGTTAGTTTATATAATATACACCCTATGATCTGCAATAATGTACCTTTCAAACAGTGAAAGAATTTTTCAAATAGGTTCACCTACTCATAAAAACAAATATGCAAACTCTCTCTTTATTATGTTAGTAGAGTTTGTTCATTTTGATATATTTGAATGAACTGTAATGAAAGTGAACTGTAATAGATAATGACGTATTGTAATATTGTGCATATTTTATATAATTTATTTTTCATTTCAGGATTATATAAAGGAAGATCTCGCCACAAAGAACGAAGTGGAATATGCAATAAATAAAAGTCAATAATTTTTAATCGTTCAAGGCGATACCCGAAAAAGTAGAAATTTTGTTGATATTTCTGAATGTTCTTCATTCGAAGGATTTCAATCGAGACAAATTGCAATTTTTTTAATAAAATGACCTAAGATGAGAATGTCTTCATCATCATCAATCATGATTTTGACCCGATTGGTGCTTTTGTTTATTTCTTTACATATTGTACACTATACTTCTCAAGTAATCTAAAAAAAAGCAAACTGTTAACTCGAGAATTTTGCGGATCGTAATCTTTTATCGGGCGAAAATTTGAAGGTATCCCCTTAACTATTTTAAATAAATGCACGAGTTATTTGTAATACCTAAGATGTAATTATTTTTCATTATCACCACGTCAATAAAAAAAATACTTTTAAGTTTAAATAAAACTATTACTTCAATATAATTTGGAGTTTTATTGTTTAAATACATAATTTTTTTAATGTTAAGGTCCAGAGACAGCTGACGGTCCACATGGTGCATGTCTACCGTCGCGTTTCTTATAACATAAGAAACGCGACAAGTTCGTTGCCGACCATCGTAGGATTTAGGATAAGCGATTGGGAATGGATAGGGAAATGGGCTCTGGTATTCCTTACTCACTCACCGAAACCAATAGCACACATGCTACTATTTCACTATGGTTTTCTGTAAGTGTGGTTACTGACTCCCAACGGGCTATCCAAATGACAGTGAAACGCATTGTGCCCTGCCATAACTTTGTTGATTTAGACCAGAGTCAACTTTGATTTCCATGACTTGAACAGAGCCAAACAGAGGAATTGTCAACACAATTTCTCTGTTTGCTCTCTCACGGCTACCCGGTGAAAGTAACGTCCAAAGCGACAATGTCCCGAGAGCTCTTGCACCAGGCGGAAAGTGAGGGCCCGCGCCGCTTCCCAGCCATCCCTATAGTGAGGTTGGCTCGGAACCCTTGAGACAGTATTAAGGCCAGCATCTTAACCATTTATCCAATGGCCTCGTCAATGAGATTGACGGTAAACATTTTGAATCGCTAATATTAAAAATAGCAAAAATTTGTGACGATTGATATTTTTTTTTAAAGACAAGTTGACGGTCTACTTGATTTTGGGTGGCTATAGTCAAATATGATAATAAAATAAGTCAAAATTTTGATAGTTTATTTATAACGCTCATAGTATTTAAGTAGTTAGTAGATACAAAATGAAATCTTTCATCGCTTTTGTTATTATTTAAATTTAAAGGGACGTAAAATTTCTCTGGAACATTAATTTCAACGACAAAGTTTAAATGTTACGACTACGAATGCTTAGCGGCTGCTAGAACGTGAGCGCGACGAAGACATGTCATCGCCATCACAGAGTACGCCACACGAATTATACGCAGCTGTACTTGCGGGAAAAGCTACTAGAAAACATATACCTAAGCACAATTAACGTAAGGATATACATATATTTAAATGACGAAGAATAGGCACTTTCAAAAATCCCGTATGCTTAGACGCTTCAATTGATATCATGTGCTTGCATGAATAACAGTTGGTAGGTTTACGGTTGGTAGGTAGGTTGTTTCAATAAAACGCAACAAAGAGCCATGGCATGGCAGCTTTTGTTTTTACAATTATAACGCCTTAGCTTGTTGCTCTTACATCTCGTATTTTGAGTTACTCAAGTCGTCAGCTTACTTATAAACAAGCTTTAACAAAATCAGACTAACTATAGCTTGAATATTATAGTCAGTTGAAAAAAAATATATAGAAATTTTTTTGACAGTTTTTACTGACAAAAAAAAACCGTCAGTGGAAAATTTCATTTTTTTCAGCACGTCATAACGTTAGGGGTGAGAGTCTGTTGTATCGTGTCACATAAGTTTTAAAACTATATTAATTCTATATATTATCACTTTCGTGATAATATATAGGTAGGTACATTCAATACTAAAAATCTTGAACATAATTAGACATCTGCAAATTCTAAATATCACCAAACATTTCATTCTCTAGCACACACCATTTCTAATGCGTGTCTTGCCTTATTAATATGACAATAATTTCGGATTAAGATGGCGCTGTACGAGTGAGTGAACTCAGTAATACGTATTTGGGAGAATTTGTTGTCTCAACTTACTATAATGCGAATTAATCGAAGGCAGAATGCCACGTAACACATTCGCGCCACTTATTCAACTTGCGAAAATAATGAATTATACGCCAGCAATTCTAGTTTTTTAGAAAAACCTTTATAGATGGTAGCTATTTACATCCCAATTTCAAATGTACATTATAGGTAGGTAAGATGTTTCCACGGAAAAACATTTTTGGATTTTAGTCAGCAATTACAAGAATTCAACCTGCGAAAATGTCACAAATTCTGCACCTTTTAGAAATTAATTATACTAGATATAAAATTAATTTCAGTATTTTGTTGCGATGCAGATTGCTACGACGTATAATTGAGTATTGAGTAATCTTGGAATTACATTGAATTACATGAATTAATTGAGTATGGAATAAGTAAGATGTTCGAGTTGGAAAATGGCCTCTCAAGGTTGTAACGTTAAAATACTGGTGAGTGCTCCGTGCGTAATGACCGTAAGAGTATTTGCTCCGAGCATTTATAGTGTATTTAAAAAAAAACATATGAAAGATATGATAATAATATTTATAATAATATTAATTTATTTTCTTACATATTAAACTCTGAAATTTTATGTAGGTACACGTTTTGTTTTATCAACTAACAAATCACAAATTGCACTTATATTTCATTATTTTTTAACCATAGTGTTGGTTTAAAATTATAAATATCGATTGCAATAATAAAAGAAAAGAATATTTTTCAGAAAACATTTCTAAAAATATTTCTAAGTAAGTACCTATATAAATAAATGACCAAAAGTACCTAATTTGGAAGTAAAATTTTGGGAAATACGAGTCGCTGAAAACAGGATTTCACATACATAAACAATATTTATTATTTTTAATTGCAACTATAACTAGAAATATAATTGAGCTATCTTGTTCCATTTTTGTTTTGTTTGTATTATTTTTACGTGAATCACAATAATGTACAGAAATTCGTCTAGGTAAAACGTAGTAACGTGTAAACGCGCGAAGCGATCTCTATCAATTCCTTTTCATATACAATTACATTTTATTTTAATAAATTATTTTATATATCTCTTTATGAATAAAACTGTTTGTAACTAATCAAATAAGTGTTTTTATACAAACACAAAGAAAAAAAGAAAGTTTTCGAACAAAGCGCATGGCAGACACCTACATTTTCAGAAACAATCTGCTAAAGGGTAAACCTCTATAACTTTCGAATCGACAGAACAGCACAGTCAGCTACCTAAACTGAAATTGCATTATTGTGTCAGCGAAACGTAACTTAGCTGCGCCGAATACAATGTTAAGTACTGCGGTATTGGAGATTTTCGGTTCTGCAATGGTCAATTTGAGAGGGCAAGTATCTTTGAATTAATTGTTAACTATGTATAATTCTGTATAATCTTTATAGCAAATTGTACCCCTATCTGTTAACGAATAATATTTATTTTTTTCATAACACTTTTGCAATGTGTCGATACTAGACATGCATGTCATCGTTGTCAAACCAAAATATGTGCACTTTTTTGAGATTCCAACATTTTCACCTTAGTGAATAGTTCACTAAGTACTTTGTCTATTGTACAAAAAACTTCTAAGTAGGTAGGTACTTATGAGCACTATTTGTCGAACTACGACCTTATGTCATTATGCTATGCTATTCTTATGCTAGAATCTGTTATGTACAAAATTTACTCTATTATCAATATGAATACATATAATAAGTCGTAAACGAATCGTTTCTGTACATTAAATATTAAAAAAAGAACAATTTATACACTTTGTCTGTTTTTGTTTTTGTCTGTTTATGCGTTTGTGCACGCTAATCTCAGAAACGGTTTAACTGATTTGAATACGGTTTTCACTTTTGTATTGTAGCAAGCTTTAGTGTATGTTTCATTCCAATCGGTTTAGAAACAAAAAAGTTACGCGCTGTACCGAATACCATACAAAGTTGCGGGCTCAGCTAGTAATAAATAAATTATTAATTTTTCATGTTTAAAAGACCAATAAGTTTAATTGTAACAAACCTAACTTTCAAATAAAATACTTTAAATAAAAATAACCTTCATGTAAAATTTTCAAGAAAACGTTTTTTGGCAATATCTCAAAAGTATATTTTTTGCACATAGCAGATTTTGGTTTGACAACGACGATATCTAATCTTATACATAGACGTTGAATTTGTAGACACTATGAAAACTTGTGTTTATTTAATTTTCCAATACAACAAAGTATACATTTCTTTGATTAAACAATTATATAAAAGAACAACAATTATATACAAATAAATTGTTCAAAATATATCGACTTTCATGCTTAACGCGCTGAAGCTTGTTATGTTGGTTGTCACTAAATTTAACTTATTTTTTTTATATATTGGTTCTATAATGTGGATAAATTAAAATTACATAAACGTTTACGTCCATTACTGGGGAAAGAACACTGGTCGTCCCCTTGATAAAGGTGTTATGGACCATAGTCACAACTCTTCACCTAAATTATTGCTAAATCATTAAGAGTGTTATGTAAAATGTCGCTGTTTGATTCAAATTTAAATTGATGCTTGATTGATTCAATTTGAATTTGAAGATTACTCAATCTTGCCTAAACCCTTGAATGTACGACTACGACAAAACTGACTATTAGAAATTTAGTTTGAACAGTTAAATAAATGCTTATAGTCATATTTTTCGTTCGCATTGTTCAAGACTTTGGAAATGTTAGGCACGGCAAAGAGCCTTTTTATATAAATTTTTTGTTCTTTGAAGCTTTATCCCAGTTGAAAGGGTATCTATCTATGTTAAATAATTAATGTAGGAGCAAATCGTGTATAGCCGTACGTCTTTGTTAAATTTTATTTTCTAATAGAGAGCTTTTGTTAATTATTGTATCGCAATCACAACAGTGTTGATGCACTGCGGTTTGTCGAGAGTGAAGCGTAGTATTGGCGGTGCAGATAAGGGCCGTCACCCCGTACTCTCGCTTGTCAGCGAGCTGGCGGGCAGCCAAACACCACTAGCGGACTATCTGACCCTCACCCACCCTACTCCAATTATGTAACATCGCAAAAACGATACATTAGTACTGTTACGTCATCGATACCGACGAATCTCTACAAATTTGACGAAATGCGCAACTACTTAACGAGCTTTAGCTTTTAACTTAGATATTCAAGTAGTTCTCAAGTAACAAGTGTTTTATTTTATTTTACCAGCTTTTACCTGAACATCCGAATCCATGTACGAATACTTACATACTTACATTTCAAATAGTTTCTAAACATTTCAGGTTTTTCTTGCTTACTTCTAAAGTTCTTTGTATGGAAAAATAACATTACACTCAACTACTTACCTACTCTATACCTAATTACAATACCGAATAATATAATTATACCTAGGTACTTTATTAGTACCATAGATAAAATACTACTTAACCAGTATAGATGGTCACTCACGTACATTGAATCCGTACCCTATCCAATTTCGCTTATATCTAGATGCCGCCTGTGTAGTTTGTCGCTTATTTGTTGCAATTAAAAATCCGCTAGAGTCGCTGCAGTCGACCATTCAGTCAATTCTCATGTACAAGAGATGGCACTACTAAAATTTATTTAAAATATAAAAGAAGTGGGCACGAACAACGATAAAAGGGCCGTATGAACGGTATAGGTTCTGTTCTAAAAAATAGGGCAATAATATCATACATAAAAGTCACAGATTAATGATAAAAGTACCTCTCAGCAACGTCGCCCTCTAGTTATTACCACGATAATAAGGAACTATAACTGCGTGATTGAATTTGTTGGTTATAATTTTTAACAAAATACACATTAATGTTAAATTCGAGACTCTTAGTGACATCTAGGGAGTGGAAATCCCAATATGAAATTGGCTTCAGATCGTTATATGGAGGTTGACCATCTATACTGGTTAAGTAGTATTTTATCTATGTTAGTACTATGGAACATTAGATCTATGGTAACTTTTAAAGTACATTATTACATTAAATCTTATTAGTAGATAGTAGATAGATAGATAAAAACAAGCGGTATTAGTAGATATAATTACAGATAAAATCTTAGCTTTATGTTGTGGTCTATAACTATTTCATTTTATGCATAAGTAGTACTTTTTTATTTATATGTTTTAATAAACACAAGCGACAACAAAAGAGGATGCAAGTGTGTTACCGAAATATGGATAAGGGATGAGGGATGAAAAGGAATTGATAGGATAGGAATTTTAAAATAAAAACGCATATTATTTCTTTAGTATACTATAATATATACAAATTATTATAAAACCAAATTTTCTACAAGTGAAAGCGAGCAGCTCGATTGCACCAGGTCACATTTTTTATATGAGAATTCTACCTATTTTGTGTGGGTTCTTTAGGGTTCAAATTTAAACAGTGCCGTCTTAAGTCTATTCGGCGCCGGGGTGCGGGGCTCAGCCTGCGCCCTCAGCCACCCGGACGTCTATGTCAAAGGGCGCAATTACTCGCCTATGACAGACGCACAGGTGCCGCGCCCCGCCTCGCGCCCATTTCAAATGAACTTACACTTTATTGACTTAGAGATCATTTTGCTTCAAGTGCGGGCGACCGAGCGGCAATGTGTCAAAGGTTATCACTATCTTTGGATTAGAGATTTTGCCGCGCGCGTGTTGCATTTAATAAAATTGTTAAAGCGCCTACACACGGCCCTAAAATCTGTGGCAATGTCGGGAGCGTGGTAGTGGGGATGAAATCGGCCGCTACTCCACACACGTCCCTTCCACTAAGTGTGAAACCGACCGTGCAACAAAGCGCTCGTCTATTAAGATGCCGCCGACACTCTCAAAACATCAGAGAATAGGCATCACTCTGGCACTTTCTACAGTGCAACCAAGTCAATGACGAAAAAGGAAGAACTGGTTGATGAAACGCCATGAACTTTTTTTTAAATATTATTATTAAAGGTGGCAGACAGGCTGACGGTCCACTTGATGGTAGGTGGCTACCGTCGCCTAAGGACACAAGCAACATCAGGGGAGGTACATGTGCGCTGCCGACCTTGCAGGAATTTGTTCACTGCTAGTTTGAAGAAGCCCATATTGTAGCTAGTTGGAAACACCTTAGAAGGGAGAGAGACATTTGGAAGCAGCTGAAAACTTTTTAAGAATGGATATAGAATGTGTTGAGGAACTCCTTGAAGAGATCATTGACTTTCGTCCAGGCTTCTCACTTCTTTTCCTTAGCCATGTCTTCGCACAGAATACAAGTTAAAAACACAAAAATACGTCTTGTCGCCGCTGCCCTCGCAGACACACTGCGGTGAAATCGGCACCGATTTCGCTACACACGATGCGACAACGCTCCCTAGACGATAATCGCCCCTAAATCGTGGGTTCGACCGACCCGATTTCAGAGTTAGGAGGAAACTGATTACGATTTGCCTACACATGAGGCCCCACCACTTCCCCTGATATTGCCACCAATTTTAGGGCCGTGTGTAGGCGCTTTAATAAAAGTAAAACAATGATTATTGTTGATGACTATTTTTTTTTATATTTAATTTTGCGCATACGTATTTGTCGTAACAAGCATATGAAACTATCCAATGGCGTTAAGTTCAATAGTCCAAGCGCCGGAGCAAAAAAAGTAGGTTCGTAAAAAAATGTTCGGGACCGGCTATTTTTTTTTTGGAATATGTTCAGGGGTGTCCCCTGATTGTAAATCCAAGTTGGCGTCATCGGGGGGGGTGAGCGTCAGCCGCCATCTTGAAAAACACGTTTTATTTAATATCTCGCGAACCGCGCATCGTACGACAAAAATAGTGCAGATCATTTTTGTAGATAATAATATTTTCCATCTTTTTTATTTAAAACTTTTTTCTGTAAAATGCACAGTTTTTTATTTGTAGCGCTTCAATTTTTTACAATATGGTTTTTGCTAAATATATAGTTAACGGTTCATGATAAATGAAAAATGGTAATAACTGAATTTGTAGAGCATGAAATTTCCTATAAATTTCATTCGAAACTTTTTCCCGTAGCATTTATAGTTTAGGAGCTGCAGCTAGGTAAAACTTGCACCTCGTACATTATCAGTGACAATATTGCTCGTTTGTATACGAAAACCATTTCATAACGCATAAAATGGCATAAAGTGTTCCAAAAAATGTCAATGCAGCTGTGTAACGAATCAATTAAAATTATAAATAGTGTGGAGAACAACGAATAATTTATCGATCTTTATTGTTGCTCAATATAGTATCATCATAAAAGTTATTATGTAAAAACGTGGCGCATTATTTTACAGGGCGAGTCTAATTCTTTTCGATGTCGACGGAAGACACTCATCTCCTTCTGAATCGATTTCTTCTGCCTCCGCCATATCCGAAGGAGATGAATCGAAGGCTGTGTCTTCTTCGATTTCGTTTTCGATGGCATCTATTACGTCTGGCACGTTGTCGCATGTTTGGCCACTGCAATTCGAGCAAATGATTGAACATTTCAAACCAGCTTTTCAGCATCCACAAGCAGCTCCGCAATATTGTAGGAATGTTGAGGGGGGAAAGTCCGAACGACCCAAAATATATACTACAACTCATAGGCGCATGATTGAATATATAGCATTATAATCTCGTGAATATTTTGCGTTCACTCGACATTTACAGCGTTTTAGCTCCTAAACTATAAATGTTACGGGAAAAAGTTTCGAATGAAATTTATAGGAAATTTCATGCTCTACAAATTTAGTTATTACCATTTTTCATTTATCATGAACTTTTAACTATATATTTAGCAAAAACCATATTTTAAAAAGTTTGAAGCGCTACAAATAAAAAACTGCTTTTTACAGAAAAAAGTTTTAAATAAAAAAGATGGCAAATATTATTATCTACAAAAATGATTTGTACTATTTTTGTCGTACGATGCGCGGTTCGCGAGATATTCAATAAAACGTGTTTTTCAAGATGGCGGCTGACGCTCACCCCCTCCGATGACGCCAACTTGGATTTACAATCAGGGGACATCCCTTTACATATTCCAAAAAAAAAATAGCCGGTCCCGTACATTTCAAAAAAAAAACCTCTGGCGCTTGGACTACAATGAAATATCTAAAAACTCAGCGCTCGGCAGGCGCCCCCGGGCGCGGAGCGCCCGGGTGCACCGCACCCCTTGCACCCCCGGGTAAAGACGGCCCTGAATTTAAATTCACCCTCTACGTATTCGCCGCCTTAATGCTATTGAAATAGGTAAATATTTTATCATTTTCTATACATATACGAGAAATACACCTAAAAGAAGTTATTCATTTCTCTGTTTAAAACAATTATTGCATTATGTCAAAGACTTGCAATGGCCGCGGAGTACCTAACTATGGCATATAGAGAAAAATTTAGGTCGATAGTGCCTAACATGTGCATAAAATAATTTCATGTTTCGTAATTGCACTGACACACAATGCATTCAATATTTATGTTATTTAGTTATAAAAATGTATATTTTTAATATATTATATATTTGTGTTTATCAGCATGGTTCGTATCTAAGGATATATTGGTCTGTTGGTCCCTTGAGGACTTGCTTATTTAAAAAAAAAATTAAACCGAGAATTTCTCGGCGAGAAACCAATTGATATTTTAACTATATATTTATTACAAAAAGGTAACTTTCATAAATTTTCAAAAACGATGTAGGTATAAACATCTAGATCATATCTAAGTATGTAGATACTTAAATAAGTAAGTTGCGCGAACAAAAATTTTACGTTTGCACTTTGCCTCTTTCCTAGGAGAGTTTTTAGATTAGTGATTGATATGCGCGAATAAGGCGCGGAGTTCCAAAGAGCGACGGAGGTCACTCATGACATTTTCAGGCTGGCCCGGCCATGTCCTTTCTGTCACTAAGTAGGCAAGTATAATCAATCCAATGTAGTATGTAAAGTACAGGATTTGAAGAGATATCGTCTTTCACCCATCTGTTTACCAGACGAAAAGTATATTATATTAGAAAATAAATCGCGATTGTGTTGCTGTTATATTGGGAACAAAAAAGGGACCACTTTTGCACGCTCTTTATAATTTTGATTTCTATTAAATTCGATTGCCAAATAAGAGTCTTAAGTGCTCTGAATCAGGAGTTTGATTCCCGGCTGGGCCAACTTTGGAAATGAACTTTTTAAAGTTGACACTGGCTTCGGTTTCGGCCCTGTCTGATGTATTATATTATTTCATAACACAAGCCTATAAAGACCGCTGCTGGCTGACGGTATGGCTCGGCGCGCCACAGCAAAGAATTTTTTCTTAAACAATCATTACTTTCAACCTTATTGCAATGATTTTAGCACTCACACTCCTTTATTGTGGAGTAGCGTCCGCGTCATGCCACGTGATACGGCGGCATGCTTCGGCACGTCGTCGTCGTCGATGCAATAAAGTGCTTACTTATGAGCATACAAATGGTGCGGTTTGCTCAAGTTATTCTTGATAAATCTGCCAGCTATAAGTGTTAGTAAGTGAGCTTAGATCAGGGTTTGGCTTGCTATTGCTATAAAGGAGTCAATACAGTGTATTTTAATGTAAGTTCCACTGAGCTTTGTACCACGTGAGTTGTAATCAATCCTTTAAGCTTTGGATTAGCTTACGTAACTTATTATAAAATGTCACCCATCTCCCATCTTTATGTATATTGAGGTTCACTTTGGGCTCATTCCATGAACAGGGTTTTCGGTTCGCGTCAAATGAGATGTAAACATTTACCGCAACCCTTTAAATAATCTCGAAGACCTTACAGAAAGGGTACGAGACCTAAAAAGCTTCAATGGCGGTTTTCATCTTATGAACTTTTGATGTTAGGTAACTATATGTGTATAAATATGCCTATTTATAACGAACGAGGCCATTATAACGAGCGATTTGGAGCACCTATGTAACAAAATAGATTAGAGATGTGTAAAAAAAAAAGTTAAAAATATTTAGAGGTGACAGAAACTAACGTTTATTATCTATTTGACGAAGAATATTTAATTTTCGTTACCATCATGAGAGCCGTATATCTCTTTCTAAGAACAACTTGTCTAGCATTAGTGCTCTATAAAGCCTGCAAATGTAATCCTTCTCAGCCCATCGTGACGTAACATAATAAGCTATCTAAAAATCATATGTCCCATAAGAAGTTCTCTACAAGAGCCTCGGTCTCGGTGGCTCTTTACTGCATGACTAGCCGATTCATAGTGTGCTGAGTGAGTAAGGGTTTCTCATTCTCGTATCTCCATTTTGTCCTTTATTCCTTGTCCTCTCGGCACAGTCCTGACAGCACAGGCTCACTTAAGTCGGCAGCTCACTAATTACATACCTAAGTTTTCAGGATTTGTCCATAGAACACAGCAGTTTTATATGGAGATGCGTACGCGTTCGTTTAGCTTTCTGAGTTTTTAAAATGAGAACAACTGTTTTATCATTCGCATGCTAACCGCTGCTTTCAGCGCTGTACGCGGATCATTCTCAACTTCACGTGGACAAGTTGCGACATGAATATTTTATGTTGATTCTATCATTCCGCGCTGTATGCGGCTGAGAGAAGCGGAAAATTGAAAATTTTAGTCATACTTATTCCTACAGTTATAAGTGTAACCAAAATCTTCCAGCGAAACGCGAATTGCGTAATTATCCCCCTCTCAATGCCCCTGTTTATAGGCTACGTTACTTCAAATGGAACGTCAGCATGTCTGCTGACTAAAATGATTCACAGTATCAGTGTCAGGTTTAAAAAGGATATTGATTTACATAAAACGCTACTCTACAAGATAATTAATTATTTTATGGGTCAGGTATACCATTTTATAATAAACTTCCTGAGATAATCACAGCCTTAAAGTGTAATCAAAACCAAATTCTGTTCGAAAGGTTACTGTTATTTAAGCGATAATGAAGCTTGTATTTAAACGATTCTGAGCTCATGCTATGTATGTTTAGTATTGTATATACCTACTGCGATTTGTGTATAATAATTGTGATTTATAGTCAGCTAGGTAATCCTAATTCCTGTGTTTTGATTACAGCTAGGAGTCATTTTTCATCTCGTGTGTTAGATACTTTTATAGTAGTAGGTAGGTAGTAATCTATTTGTTAACATCCTAATTGGTTACTTTTGACAGGTCTAGAAATTTATGTTGGGTCTGTTGGGAATAAGTCGCATTTTTGTAAGACGGCGAATGTGAAGCGAGATTACAGAATATTAGTGTGAGTTTCCTATTTTTAAAGAGTAGGTGAGCAGTGAGTAAATCCGTTCTATTATTATATAATAAGATCGAATGTCTTATGTCTTAAATCTAATAAACAAGCTTATGTATTTTTTCCAGAGTCACCGTGAAATAACTTACATACTTATTAATTGTATGATATCATTTTTATTATACTTAAACGTAGCAAAATTTAATACAAAAAAATATATTTTCTTTGCAAACATAAATACATGCTATTTCTGTCTCGCTATTTTTCTTCGGATAATTACAGTGAAATGATGTCCACATGAAACAGACTAACGACAAACAAATTAAATTAATCACTTTTATTAATTTTCGTAGAAATACAATTGATCAAAAAATTTACTATTTTAAGTGGATGTTTTCAATCAAATGGACCGCCACTGAACTTGTAACATAAAATCACTGAACATAAAAAAACGCTGAAAATAATGTTCATTGAACCCTCAGACCAAATAAGAACTAAAGATAGAATTTTGTGGACAAAAATTAAGTCGGTTTTATAAACATGTGTGCGTAGGTCGAGGGTTTGTACAATTATCTTAAAGGTCCCCATTTAATAAGGATCAATTTTACTGTCTCTAGTTAAGAGTCAAATAAGGCAGCCAATATATGTAGGTACTATTATGATTATTTTTCTATTTGAATAATTTATTTGTTGATATTAACATCATACAAGTGATATCACCTCATTCACATACTTAGTGGCGCCGCACCTTAAATAAACGACGCTCATAAATTTCACTTAAGAACACGACCCGAGAATATGTTTAGTGTTAGGTACACCTATAAATAACTTTTTATAGCCGCAAATACCTTTATATATCATTAGTTAATCATTATTCTAGACAAAAATATGAAATTAAACATTGGACCTTCATAAAAGGAGGTTAAATTAAATATAGTTAATCTTCACCAACTTTATAAAGAGGAAAGATTTGATTTTTGTATGTTTGTTGTAATGGATAAACTCAAAAACTACTTATTTCAAAAATTGTTTCACATATAGAAAGGTACGTTTATCAGCGAATATTATTTGAAAAAACATTTTTATCTAAAAAAATGTGTGGGTCAGCTCCGACGTGTAAAATTTTCCTCGTGTCAATAGATAACTGGATACCTAATTACTTTATATTATTTAGTTACATTTTGCATACTCAGATGTCACGCGTTCCAACAAAAGTTATGTTAGTTACGTTCGGTATACACAGATGTTACTACGTTTTATAAGTTCATATAGTACAATTTTTTGACGACAGATGTCGCTGCGCCGGCAGTTTATAATGTGATAGCGCGTTTCTCAATACGGACTACACTTTTACTCAAAATGTCCAAAATTGGACATTTCTTGTGGGACATAATGGGAATAGACCTTTTCATTTAAAATTACGACGTTTGCTTTTATCAGCCCAGAGAATAAAATTGGGGAATATAAATACATGCATCACCTGACGGACAGAATTCAAAGGGACAGATAACGTAACGCTTTTTAGTTAACGCTTGTATTAATGTTATTTCTCATAAAATTTCCATACCGGAGGCCTTATACGAAAATCGATTCTTAAGGAATAAATCCTACGAAAAATACAATAATGTAGGTATTGTAACCCAAGGTAACTAAATTTGCTTATAGTATACTTATTCATCATTATCTACACAAAAGTAACTAGGTCTAGGTCTTATAAATAAGTCACAGTATCCATTTTTTGTTCAAATTTGTCAATCAAAACACGAAACTCAGCGAAAGTCGAGGGCAACGACTAGTTGAAAAATAATTTGTTGAACCATTTCATTTATTACACTTAGGTATACACATTAACCGCTCGGTCACACACATACACTAACATAATTATGTTTTAATTAAAATAATTTAACATGTCGGTGTTTTTTGAAATGTATGATGAAGCATTATGGTAATTAATTAGATATACAGAGTGACCAATAGAGAAATCCTACTCTGAATTCACAAAAGAATAAAATTTTGCTCGTTTAAAAAAAAAAACGATCATCCGGTTCTTGTGTCAGAGAAAATTGATATGATCTTCCGCTACCGATGTGTATTATAGGTGAGAGTCGTTTTATATGTAAAAAGAAAGAAGTTTCAATTGAAAAATATTAGAGAGATAAAATACCAAATTGATGAATAAGCTTCAGAGAGCCGTCATGGAAAGAAGAAAGAAAGGCAAAAATATTCAGCACCATTAAATACATCCAAAATGATCTAAATCAGTGTTAAAATTATAAAAGCGTACAACTGCTCCAGGAAATCATCATTTTATGCCAAAAATTTACTTCACTCTTCCTATTCCATAACATGGATATTATTTTATGTTAAGTTTGACAGATACGCTGACGGTCCACTTGATGATAGGTGGCAACAAGCAACGCCACAGGTATTAAAGGATTAGGAAGGCATAGAGCAATGAGCTCTAGCATCCCTTACTCACTCACCGAAAGACAGCAGCACACATGCTGTTATTTCACGGTGGTTTGTAAGGTGATAGTTACTGCCAGATGGGCTGCCCAAATGATTGCGAAACGCAGTGTGCCCTGGTGCTACTTAATGAGAAAAACAATACTTAACAACAGTGAATTTGTAACAGGGCTGGTTTTCTGTTATGGTCGAACAAAAGACCACTTTTGTTTGGTCACAAAATGTAATCTTATTAATATTGCTGTTTATATAATTAATCATTTCAACAATAAAATTGAAAAATGTTTTTACATAATGTCAACATAAAGGAAGCTGTATGTAGTTTCCTTTATGTTTCTTACGACTTACGAGGGAAGAAGAAGAGGAAAACCATGTTAAAATTTAATTTAATAATAACTAGAGTTGTTAAATGTCATGTGTGATCGTGGTCTCCAAGCACCAAGGCAAGGAATTATTGTCTTATTTAAAAGTTAGCTTTAATCGAAGTGTATGTGCCATGGGCTTATCATAAAAATGATATAAATATTTATACAATATTTCAGAATACGAAGCTAGTAAAATTTGACCTAAGGCTTTCTTAGTAAATAAAATAATAAAATAAATTGAATAATTAAACATTAAGCAAATCAAATTAAATTGACACTTTTATTTAATAGCCCCATTGGCCTAATGGTATCGTGGAGTCGTACTTGCTACGTACAATATTTATTGAAAAAAAAAATCAATAAATATTTTTTTATGTTTATTTGTTAGATTTGATAAAACGACTATAATAAAGTTTAATAAAATGGCTTTACGCGATTCTTCCAGTAAAAATGTGCTTCAATATTGTGATTACAGACTCAAAGAGCTCTTGGAAAATAAACTTTTGCGACGTTGATATATACGTTCTTAGAATTTGGTTAAACATCAAAGCAAAACAATATTGTCAGCAAAGAAAAATATTTTACATGAAAATACTGTTTGCCAGTTCATATTTATGTGCTTAAAGAAAAAAATGTTTCTTCTATTGAAGACGAAACTGATTTAAGGAGATTTGAGGACGTGGGTCAAGCCGTATCTTCACTGTGAATGAGTCCACCTTCCTTTTGATACTTATTTCCTTTAAAAAGCCATTATTTCGAAAAATACATAGAAATGTCAATATTTTATTACTTACTAGCGGCCCGCCCCCGGCTTCGCCTGTGGTGCAATTTTTATATACATAAACATTCCCCGTTTCTCTTTCCATTAGTCAAAACCGAATTAAAATCGGTCTATCCGTTCGAAAGTTGTACATACATTTCGAAGATCCATTTTTATTTATATAGATGTAATTATCATTATCAATAGCTAGTAGACGCCCACTGCTAGACATGGCATCTTCCATAGACCGCCGAAGGTCACAATTAGCCGTGACTAGCCATCGTGACCAAATTCTGCTACTTTTTCTTTGTCGTAGTAAATTTGTAGTTGGAAATCGCCCGGGGTAGCGATTCAAAGTATTGAATCCTCACTCGAGAACATTTCTCCAAAAATTGTCGGTTCTACGAGGTTTATTAATAGTCTGCCCACTGTGACTATAGTTGGCTTATTCCATGAACTATGTCGATAATTTTGGTTTTACTACGGATATTTTTAATCTCTAGCATAGGTATAGTTAGTACCTATATGTAGTTACCATAACACACTGAGAAACTTTGAGCCTTCTATTAACATTTAATAGCTTATCGCTAATTTGTTTGCTTATCTGTTCAATTTCATCAAGCTTTAGATTTTTTCGGAAAGTGTGCAAACTTTTATAAACGTTCTTAGTTTAATTAAGAACTTTAATAAATTCTGCAAAAACTGGCGAAAACCGCAAAAAAAAACAGTCGTTAGCAAGAATTAAGCGGTCAAACATACATACGTCGATATAAACTTTATTTTAATACGGTTTTATAGATAATCTCGAGCAATAACCTAAAATATAAGAAATTCAATGTGGGTTTTACGTCAAGGCAAAACTATCTTAGAAATGTGCAATAAATTGTTGTCGGCAGGTATAGTGGGTCTCGCGGCACGCGATGTTTGTCGGACAATCCCCAGGGAATGTCGGCTCTTTTATCAGGGACTCCACGCGAGAACACATCGGCGACCTATCAAAAGAAATTCGATATCAAACAAAAAGTGCGATAAATGATGATAGCGGCAACACGGACCAATAAACATAAGTAATTTGATGTGGGATTTTTTTGCGGATGGCGTCAGAGAGAGCGAAAATTATTTTGTGTAGGCTAAGAGTCCTGTCACGAGAAGGAAATCATTTGGCATTAAGGCATGGCTAAAATTAAGTAAAGATACAGGCGTGTGGAGGGTGTGGATAAGGGTGGCGAGGCGCAGTAGGGGGCAGGGGGTAGTTGCTAGCGGGTAAATTCGCCCTCAGTGTCGCGGAGGCTGTGGCCGAGTCCGCCGCCCGCCCAGTGTCGCGTCGTAGCTCAGTCAAAACATTATTTATCACTGCACAAATAAATCATTCAGACGCTGGAACCCCTTGTCATTTTGTAATCCATTACAATGTTGTTAGAGGATTGCTTACAGTAAGTGTTTTACTATACGGGCAATTAATCAACGCTCAAGATGAAAACTTAGTTGTCTTATCATAAACGTTATTAGAATTAACAAAATGTACCATTAAGCTCTCATTGGATATATTTTAGATGTAAGTTTTAAAAATAATACTCAGTATTTTTTAGTTTTACAATTTTACGTTTTCTATAAATAAAAAAAACACAGTTTTTCTCTTTCGAGAGAATTCCTTGTTTTTCTTTTATATTATGTATTTATTTAGCTGATTAATAGAATGATTAATAGTATGAAGAAATTTACGTACAATTAATAGTTTGAAATTATTCTTCTGTGTGTATTTAGGATTCGAATACAATTTAAAAATCAAAACAGAATCAAAACATAAGATTTGTACCTGCCTTTAAAAATAAATACTTACTCAAAGTACGACTTTCATATTATCTGATTTTAACATAGATTAAGATGTTCATTCCTAACTAGGGTTACCATTTAGGAATTTGAAAAGTCCTGACAAAAAGCCGGACATGTTGATAAAAGTCCGGACATTTATGTCACAAAATGGAAACATTACCCACTTAGTTAAAGTGGTAAGGTAGGCATGGTAGTAGACACTCGTACGTGTCTACTACCATGCCTACCTTCAGTCTACTGTCGAATGAACAGGAGCTGCTCAGTAAAGTATCTGGCGCAGAAAAATACAAACATTAATACATTAACCGAAAACTGGCGTTAAATTTGATTATTTTACGTAAAATTATTGTTGTTTTGATTGAAATATTTTATCTTTGAACTAAGTAGTTGATTGTTACTTGTTTGCAATTTCGCAACAGAAGATTTATTATTAAGTTGAATGTTGTAAATATTTGTTGTTGATTAAAGACTGACTTGATATTTGCTTACTAAATATGTAGTTTTATTACTCATACATATTGCATCTAATTTTAAAAAATCCGGACATATTAAAGGGCCGGACAAAGTCCGGACAAGAGGTTAAAAGTCCGGACATGTCCGGACAAATCCGGACGGATGGTAACCCTATTCCTAACTAGATTTACGAAATCAGTAAATCTTGTATACCTACGTATCAATTCATTCCATAACTAAATCCTAGAATTCTATTTTTTATAACAAAACACTGGAAGCTGTTAAAGATTTTTCATTGACAAAGCAAATTATAATTAAACTTTAGTATTAAATTTTTACTATAATTTTAATAGGTATCTAGATAATGTCCTGACAGCAGAGTGTGAATTTTTATGAAATAACAGCAGAGTGGATAGAAACAGCTTGAATATTCTTAGTGTTGCTATTCCTAGTCTTTATTGGCTACAATATTATTTTACGGATGTATCTGTTTCGATTTTAACTTAAACTTTTAACTTTTAACTTAAACTTTTAATTAAAGTTGAGCAAAGTTCTTACGCAAGCAACATCAGAGAAAAATACCGGAGAGAAAAAATAAAAGAGAATGGACTTTGGCATCTCTTACTCACTCCCGAAACACGACAACACAAGTGATTTTAAATAACGACGGCCTTCTATTATCTAACATCACTTGTAGTTGTTGCAGTCAAACGGGCTCAGTGTGCCCACCACTACTCCATCGTATTATATACGTTAAACCATTGTTATTTTAAATTTTGGATTTATTTAAGAAGTGGCAGGACACACTGCGTTTCGCAGTCATTTGGGCAGTACGTCTAGGGCTAGTTACCACCCCCTTATAGAATACTACCGTGAAATACATAACAGCATGTGTGCTGCTGTGTTTTGGTGAGTGAGTAAAGTATGCCAGAGCCCATTTCCCTATCCCTTCCTAATCCCTTATCCTTAATCGTACTAAGGTCGGCAGCGCACTTGCAGCGCCTGTGGCGTTATTTGTTTTATAGGCGACGGTAGCCACTTAATATCAAGTGGACCGTCAGCCTGTTTGACGACTTTTACATAATAAAATACATCGTCACAAACTTTCGTATTTATTTAGGACTACAGTTATCGATATATCGATATATATCAGTTATCTTTTAATACTGTCTGATTAAATGTCAATCAGGTATTTTTTTAAACAAGTAAACTTTCAAATTATATTGAAGTAATAGAATTTTATTTAAACTTAAAAATATTTTAGTGACAACGTGGTCAATAAAATATTTTCAAGTTTATATAAGAAAACAATTAAAACGTTATTCAAGCAGGCCTAGACATCTCATATAATGATAATTCTTATTTAAATTGGCTAATTTGACTATTGTGAAGATCATTATTTTTATACTAGTTTATGTAATCTAAAAAGTAGATAGTAGAATTAGTTTTATGTAATCTAAAAATATTCTAAATGTAAATTGGTCGAGTAGTCTACCTGGGATTTGAAGAGGGTCGCCACTCCATGTGAGGGCACTACTTTCAATTAAAGAGGTTTTCACAAAACAAGTGCCTACTCGCTTTGTACACAGACGCAGACATTTTTATGTAATCTTCAAGAGACATTTTATAATTAGCTTGTTTTGACAGGTTCCCATACAAATAAAAGGTCGAGTGTCAAATGTGATGAGATCAAAATTCAATAAAAAAAAACATATACGGAAGCGCAGCAATGGATTTAGAGATGAGTTTTCGTCGTCGATCTTTGAGTTACGGCTCTTTTGTTGCACCGACTTTGTTAATCTTGTCATTAGCGGGCGTCTGCTCCTGTGAGTCGACTTTAGCTCCGAAGGATGAATTTAAAAGTGTATTAAGCTCTCAAATCCCACCGAGTACGGCTTTTACAAAGACTACAGAGCCATTAGAGACCACGTTAACGCCAAGCATCGCCACTTCAACTACAAAGCAACTAGTTAAAACAACAAAGGCGTATGTGGCGACCGCTAAGTCGACTACTCAGTTATATACGACGAAACTGTACGCTAACACAAAGAGTGCTGTAAAAAGTGCAACGAGGCAAAAGTTAAACACTAGTGCATTGGAGAGTGCGGGGCGCTCGCCGGGTCGACTTCAAGAGCGGCTCGGGGCATTAGATTGTGATCTGCCTGTGCTACCGCGAGAGTCCCGACTTTGGAGGGGAAACGAGACTCACGAACTGAATCTACCAGTCACGGTATGTTTATTATTCATTCATTTTTTATTTTCATGTGCTTTTCAACGTTTATACGCATTTTTGCTATGTTTATACGCACTAACCGACCCAGCTTCCCTCTGATCTAAGTTTCGGCCTCTATTCTCTATGGATTGACAGGAAATAACTTTCAGACTGTATACTAAATACATACTAAATACGGATGCAGTAGCGACAAATCAGTCGCATCGATAGTAAGTCACTGTCAAAACCTGTGTATTGTATTGTATTGTATTGTATTATATTATATTATATTATATTATATTATATTATATTATATTATATTATATTATATTATATTATATTATATTATATTATATTATATTATATTATATTATATTATATTATATTATATTATATTATATTATATTATATTATATTATATTATATTATATTATATTATATTATATTATATTATATTATATTATATTATATTATATTTTATCTCCGCGCGAAGCCGGGGGCGGGTCGCTATTTATATTATTTTAGATGTATAAAAACAAGTTTGTTTCTTTAGGAAACACTTATTATAAAAATAAACAAGTTATTACTCTTCAAAATTGTCCTAAAAATATAAATTTTCATGATATCCATAAAGGACCGCGACCGCTTTGCGGGGTTAGTGACCACTGACCACGGCACATTACGGATACGTATACAATTTTCTCTGTATAGTACAAGAAGTTAAATGATAGTTAATACATAAACGCATATAGTTTCTTTAAGTATACCTACACTATAAATTCAAATTGTATGTACATACCTTCAGACTAAACGGCGAAAGAAGTTTTTGGCCATCACACTTAATTACACTGCGTCACCGCCTGCGATTGCACCGTAATAAATTATATTTTAAACATATTACGTAATTTATTCCCACATACATATTTATATGTCCCTGGTAAAACCATAGTTTGTACAGTTTCAAGTTAGGTAATGATTTTTTACTCATAATTTTTCTAATAAATAATAACATATTATTAATTTAATGCTGTAAAACAATGTTTTAAAAATCAATTAACTAGAGATTAATATTAACGGATAGTTAAGTTATAAGTAATTAATAATTTGAACGGTAATTCCTTTCAGTTTTACCAGTTAACTCAGTAGGTTATCGTGTCCTTCACATTCTTATAAATAATTAAGACCTAAAATTATTAGCAAAATTAATACTTACAATGAGTTAATTTTACATTTCTCTCTGTCTTCGTAACATTAATATAACATTAAGGGGGCAGCGTCTGTATCATTTTTGTCATACATCCATTATTTCTCTTTCATCTTGTAAGCTCGGCTGACGTAACTGTAGCCGCAGATTCTAATTCCAGTTTGTTTGAAGTTTCATGGTTTTTGGATTTTCACATGTAAAATAAAAATAATGATTTTTAATCTTTATTTTTAATAATTAAAGCGGTTACGATTTAAATAAACTTCTTTTCAGAGTGTATATGCAAATTATCTACGTAACATATATATATGTAAAGGTACTTTCGTTTCATGTTTTAGAGAACACTTTTCTTATAGGTAAGAAAGTTTTCTTTTCTTTTATATTTTCTTCTTATATTTTCTTAAGAAAATATAAGACGATAGCGGCACCGAGTACTGCGAGGTCAAATACATAAACCATAAATCGTCTTAGTGGAAAAAAGGAAAAGCTTTTTAGCCTCAATGGCTGAGATACTCGCCGAGTTTTGTTCATTATTTCTGTCAAGGAATTCTCCAACTTATTTATAGGTCGCTACGGGTGGGTTGTTTACGGAGATTATGCTGGCATAGGGACAGCTGTATTTTTCAATTGTTTATGATGGATGTAAATTAGGATTACATTGCGAAATTGTCAAAGATCCAAAACGTTAGCGAATATGTAACTTATGAACGTATTTATTAGGGACAACCGTAGATTATTAAGGTTCGAAGACAAAGGGATTTTTATATAATATTGGACCCATGGCCGATATCCGTTTGACCCTCGCAGTATGAACGCATGGTTAAATTTTATTATCTATTCCACTTAGTCAAAATTGAAATAATATATCCGGATTTAGTTTATTTTCATACAACAGGTTTCTGTGCGTAGTTAGGCACTAGATTAGCATTAACTTTTCATCTTTAAAGAGCTAATTAGAGTGAATAACAAAGGTACAGTCATGTTCATTAATAAGTATATTCACAATCCGTAAGTACAGCCAGCTTCAAAAAGATGTACTTAATATTGTATTTACAGTATTCATTAGTGCAGTTTTATAAACACCGTCAGGATTATCATATTTCGATATTTCTTTATATAAAGATTTATGCTCTCTGACTGTTCACGTAATGGTAATTGGTTACATTTATTGTTCTTAACACAAGAAACACTAAAGGTGTTACAAGTGCGATGTCTACGTTAGTAGAATAAAAGAGGAGTAACTAACTAGGAGGGTACAGAGACATGGGCTCTGGCATCCCTTACAGCATGTTGTTATTTCACGGTTACCCACAACAACACACATGTTATTTCGCGGTGACCTTTTGTAAGGGGGTGGTTACTGACGCCAAACGGGCTGTCAAATTTATAACTGTGAAACGTTGTGTAGGTACTCTGTCACTACAGTATGTACTTTAACTTCATTTATCTTATATAAATAAAAATGGATCTTCGAAATGTATGTACGCCCATAACTTTCGAACGGGTGGACCGATTTTAATTCGGGTTTGACTAATGGAAAGAGGGATAAACGGGGAATGTTTATGTATATAAAAATTACACCACGGGCGAACCGGCGGCGACGGAGGAATTCATATTTTCAATATTATCTAAGCCGTGAAATAATGTGTTAGATATACCGTTAAATATTTTATTGAGAACTCCAACAGCTTACCTATTATTAAAACAAAATTGTCTAAAAATATGAACGTTTGGCGGCAGTAACCACCCTCTTACAGTAAACCACTGTGAAAGAACTGAAATAAAGAAAAACTTTTATTCACTGCATGAAAGACACTGATATTATATACAAAACAGGACAGAAATTAATAAAAAACGTGTGTGTGTCCTCGCAGCAGCGAATCGGATACTGGCTCAGCATTGTACTGAGGTGCTAGACAAACATCTACAGCGCTGATTTTCAGTCAGCACCGTAAGTCTGCTGTTAAATTTCAGTAAAGTTACTAAAGGATATCACAGATAATTCCTCTATCCTTTATTTATCCTTATAATGTCGACAGTGCTCTTACAACTACTAAGGCATCGTGTGTATTAAAGGCGATATTATTCACCGATATCTTTATATAAAAAAAAGTCTGACTGTAGGTATAGAATTGAATTTGCGAATATTGGGAATTGATCGATACTAGGCGTGAAGCTATATTTTTTGGGGCTAACTGTACTGTGTCGCAATTAATTGTTAAAGCGTTAATATTGACACATCAAAATTTAAAATAATTAATGGACTCGAATATATATAACTATATATGGATTCGTCCGCGTCTCTTTATAAAATTTTACTCGCTGATTTAAAAATTCTTTCACCTATAGAAAGCTACGTAGCTTTCTATAGGTGAAAGAATTTTTAAAATAGGTCCAGTAGTTTTTGAGTTTATTTACAAATCTTTTCAATCTTACAATAATTAGTATAGATGGATCATATTAGCTATAAAGTGTATTAAAAAACATGTCTCTACCAGGGGAGACAATGCTAGAAACAAGTGGAATCAAAATCCATGCGACTGAAGTCCATTATGCCCGAAAATTTAAACGTTTTTACGATAAAAATTGGAATTTCTCAACTCACATCTTTAAGTGGAAATCTTCCACGTTTTAGTTTAGTTTTTCCATTTAGTTTATTCATTTTTAGTTTTTTTTTTAAGAATAATATTTGTAAAAAATAAATTTTTAGACACTACCTTTCTTCAATTCTATTAATATTACAAAGGTGATTTTTTTTGTATATTTAGGTATGACTCGTGCATGTCAACCGCTGAACGGACATAGATTAATAAATTTGTGGCTTTGATAGTTAGGATAAAATTATAATATTAAAATTGTATATTTTAAGTTGCGTTATACCTTCAGATAACTTTCGATGGGATAATACATATATTTCGCTAGGGATATTTATATTGTTTGGACGGAACGGCGCACCTTTCATGTGTTTATAGGTAGAGCTAAATTGTCAATAATTGAACTTGTTATACCTACATCTATAGTTAGTGAGGAATATTCCGCAACTAATTATGCGAGCGAAACCGTGTGCAAAAGCTAGTTTAAAATGGAAATCAAATACGCTTTCAACTGTGTAAAATTAAAAAAAAGAGATAAAAAGCAAGTATTCAAAGGTATGTCCATTTGTCATTGAGTGTTCGTTACGCAATTCAGTGGCTACGTGCCCTTTTGCGGCATTAATTACAATACACGACAGCCCAATGAATCAAAGGGCATTTCAATTTGTACTTTACAAAAGGTTGACACTGTAATTAATGTGAATGTGATTTTGGTGTGCTGATGGCGGAGGAGTGTGCGGGTGGCGGTACGGGCGCGGCCGAGGAGGAGTGCCCCCCGGTCATCGTGTCGTGGGAGGGTTCCGCCGACATACAGAGCGGAGACATCCTTATCGTCCGCCTCGCCGACTCCTTGCTGCTCGACAACATCGTTCAGCTGGAAACTAAAAACTCAACAGTCGAGCACAATGTCTCGCGCGTCGATGGGGAACGGTAAACTTTAGCAACTTTGTTAGTACCGAAACAACGGCTTTCATAAACGCGATTTTCAGACAGCTGACAGTATTCTGATACTAATAATAAACTTAATACCTCGCTTATGGTCCAATTTCTACACAATTGTTTCAGTATTTATTTAGTTTACAGTGGAGCCTTCATATTCTAGCGTTTTTATTGAAATAGCAAATATATAATGTTAAGGGTTGTCACTCTTTCTTTGATATATATATCTCTTTGGCTGTCTTTTCTAAATATATCAAAGAAAGATAAAAAAGCTTTTATAAATTTAATATTTATTATCTTTATAAATAGGTGACCTTACGATGTAGAGCAGATGCGATACGTCTCTATAGGAAAATTCTTTGCTATTGACCAAATCTGATATATGTAAAAAATACTCGCAGAATACTAAGGAAACTTAAAATAATAATTTAAACTGCTTCATTGTATTAATTAGCTTACAAAGAGTAATTCAAAAAGTTATTTTTAAGGTAATTTAAAAAGAACATAATTACTAATAGTGTCGGAAATGGGAATCCACGCATTTTATTCTGTTTAACAAATTTTTAGTAGTATTATAGTTAAAACCGAAATACTTTTGTATATAAAGTTTGCGAAACATAAGAAACAGTTAAAAGTTGTCTCACAGCCAGCAAAGTAACTAAAAGAGGGATTTAGGGGCTCTGGCACCAACTAATTTAAGAATACTGTTGCCAACACAATCAAGATACTATGTGTTCTTAGGTGATGTTAACCAGTAACTATGTGTTCAACACTACCCACCTATCAAGGCTGCCTATCGCTGACATTTATTATTAAAAAACCTGTAAACTCTTAGGACTGCATTACTAAGATTGGTTCTTTATGTCATGAGCTTTTTCTTACTAACTGAGCATGTACATATGTATAAATACATATTATATTAATATTTACAAATTTTATTTAATCCGTTAGAGTCGTCAGGTATTTTACGATTTTTTTTTTGTATTTGTTTGTCGTTTAATATAAATATTTTTAATCAAAAATCTCAAATTTTTACAACGATTAAGAAATTATTTTGTAACAGAACAATTAAATAGTATTAATTAGATGTAAGTTAAATTTAATTTTATAATAATTGGAATAATATTTAAAAAATTAAAACATTATCTGGAATCATAACCACAAACCAAATACTTGATTATAAGTTTATGTTGGACTTTCAGTGCGCGGAATTGATGAAAAGCCTTTGTGAACAGGTTCTGGAATTTCTACTTTTCCATTACAAAACTTCTCACTACCAAATCCATAAGTCAAACTAATCCGATAAATCTGTACAGAATAAATACCACAGGAAGCTTGACCTGATTACAGGAGGCGTCCTTTCAGAGGTTTTTTATTGTTTCACTATTCTCGGATAGCTCTGTAATCGGCGACAAATTATGTGATTGAGTTACCCTCATAGTTACTGCTCTAAATACTTTGCTTTTGGTTTACGAGGTGTGGTCCTAATAAATAAGTAAAGTAAATAATTGCAGTGAGGAGAGCATGGTTATTGTAGCTACTATACTATGCCATGCCATTTTGTAATAAACTTTTTTTAATCTAAAGGTCAAGCTGACAGTCCCCTTGATGGTAATAGAGTATGATTCAAGGCATGCCAGATATAACTTATTTCCTAAAAGATAAAATGTGGGGAATCGACTAATTTTCCTACGTACTTTGAACGTATGCATATCTGCTAAGATGGGCAATTTAGAGTTATCAGCTGAGAAAAGTAAGTAAAAAAGTAAAATATGTGATTTTAATACGCGGCCTGCCCAATTTTTATATAACCAATGACGGCTTTCATTGTGCCACGTGCTTCCGGTCACGTGCGTTCGCGACCAGTGACATGCTTGGCAGAAGTTAAGGCCCACGGGAAATGGCAGTGCTGAATATTATTTTGTAATAATATTCTACAAAACATTTATAAAAATCAGCCTTTACAAAATAAATGAAGTTAGCCCTATTTTTACTTACCTTCCTCACCTGATAGCTCTAAATTGGCCGTCTACCCAACATAACAGGTACGCATACCTTCAAAGTACATAGGAACACTACTAGATTCCCCACATTTTTCCTGTGATCTTGAACCATAAGTATGAAGTATGAAGGATAAGGGATTAGGATGAGATAGGGAAGGCATCACTTACTCACCGAAACACAAAAGTACACATTCTATTAATTCACGGTGGTCTTCTGTAAGCGGGTGGTTACTGTCGCCAGACTGTCCAATTTAGACTAGAATACGCAGTGTGCCCTGCCACTACATCTTATGCGCACTTAATGTCTCAAGACACGCTCTATTTGTCTTGTCACCAAAATGCCTTTTTTAATCGATATTAATAGGACTTTAAATTTTGTTTTTAAAGAGAAGTTTATCTTCATAAAAACTTTAAGTTTTGCTGTTTCTGTGCGAGATTCTTTGGTTTTGGACTAGTTTTAGGTTAGTTGAAAGGAAAAAAAAAAGATTTCTTGAGTTTTTTTTAACAAAATCATACAGTCTAACCATACTTACAGTCAGGCAACGAATGTACTTGCGTAGAGCAACGTTCGGCGAACTCGCTTCAGTTTGCAGGCTCGAACATTGAGCGTTGCCCGACTGTATGATGTATTCGTAAGTATGGTTAGATTGTGACAAAATTGTTCGATAGGAGACTAATTTTATCAGCCTATTATCAGTTTCTGTTCCCTTTTTATGGGACGAGCACATGGGGAGAACTTAGATTAACTAAGATTAATTATTAACGGGCAAGCGAACTTCACCTTCTTCCTCATCTTCACTTACCATCAGGTGAGATTGCTTTCCCGTAGGTATACAAATAAAAAAAAGTTTAAAACACCTATTGCTTAACCTATTTTTCTAAGTTTAATTAGTTAGTGACCTGAACAAATTAACTAGATTACTCAACGGATGCGTTACAAATGGACAGGTGTGCATACAGGGGCTGAAATTGCAGGGTTCACCGCACAATGCCGCAGCCAGCCGTGTACCAGGTGACTCGGCAAGGGCACGAACATTGCGACACTTCTGACGGGATGTTGCTCGACATTACCCCGCTCGACGAACGCGGTGCCAAGCTCATCACACTCTATGATAAAGATTTGACTGAAGGCGTCAACTTACTTATAGGTAAGATAATTAATTTGAGACGTCATCACATTATTTAGTATTAGCGACTCTCAAGTTTCGCAGGGGAACTAAAAACTTATGGAAATTATAGTGAAATTCTCATCTACTTCAATAAAGATTTGCGAGCTTTTTCTACGTTTTGTATGTCCCTATCTACTTTATTATTAAAAATAGGCTTTATCAACTAAAACTTAATTAGAATATAAAATAGATAATGAATATAAAATTTGTTGGAAACCAACATAAGAAACCAATATAATTTTGTTTTGAATATTTGCCTGTTAACACACGACCTACTAAAATATTTTCACATATTTTTCTACAACAGAAAAATCAATGATATTCGATCCAAATTCAAATTACAACAAAAGTATTGCCAGCCAGGTATTATGTTTTTAACAACATTTATTATCTAGTGGATTTATAGTCCACTATTTTATATTAATTTAAAGATCAATGTTTCAACTTTGATGTCTTTAGGGAAAAGGGGAAGGGGGTATCATAAGAAACTGCTTCTTCCATTGTTTAATCCGTACAATGGAAGAAGGAAGACAATATGGGATTGAGAGAAAAACTTCATAAGGTTATTTTTTTCTACACAAAATGAATGCGAGAATTAAAAGACCATTAAAAGACTATGTATGTAGCAACCGAAGCGTCAGTTTATTTTCGCTATTGAAGTAGGTGACTACGGTTACAGAAAGAGGTATACATTATGTTAACTAATTGGGTTAATTGATTAGATATTTTAAGAATTATTATTTATTATGTTACTGAAATTGCAGAATATCGAAAAAAATATTCTGTTTTGTACACATAATTTTTAAAAAATACCATTGACTATTAATAAACATATTCTTTTTATTTGCTTAATATTTTTCTTCTCATATGTGATGGAATCTGTAGTATTTTTAACATGTGTCTATGCTTTATATTTTTATGTATACCTAATATTCATGGTTCTGTTTGGAAATTAATGTTTATTCATTTATATGAATCAATATTAGGTACGTTGAATCAACAATAATTAGATATATTCTTTGTAATCGCTATACAAACTTTTATAATGCATTTCAATTTGTTATTTTATTGTATAAAAAAATCCCATGTCTTTAGAGAATACATACATTACAGTAGGTAATCAATTTACTTAAAAAGGGAGCGTTCGGGAAGGTCCGCGACATCTTCTCGTCCAAAATTCCTCAGTGTCTTAAAACAAAAGTTTTCGATCAATGTTAGTGATGACATATGGCGCTGAAATGTGGTCTCGATAACTATGGGCCTCGTAAGAAAGCTCAACGTCGCTCAACGAGCTATGGAAAGGGTTAGGCTCGGGGTTACACTGCAAGATCGAATCAGGAATCAGGAGATCCGTAGATGAACGAAAGTGACCTACATAATACCGCCGGTCGACGGTGGATCCAGGCTGTTTTCTGATTGGTATTTTTGTAAAATTAGGGGGGAGGCCTTTGTTCAGCAGTGGACGTGCTACGGTTGAGATGATGAGGATGGTCCGAAATAATCCAATTGAAATAAAGAGAATTTAAAATGCTAATATTAATTTACAATTTATTACGCTTAATAAGTATGTAGTTTCGATTTTCAGTTACGATAAGAAGTTGTAGGACAATGTTACACAAACCATACGAGTATTGTTTGTAATGTTGGTCGCAAAACTTTATGTTATTTCCGCTTCTAATGTTTGTACACACGATATATTTCACACAAAACTGGTAACGGAAACGTGTGATACGTATAAGCGGAAGTAGGGACATGGAAGGGAAAAACGATGGAGGTTTTATTCTGACGCCGAACAATGGATAAGCGAGGAATTTTCGCTACATATGCGCGGAACATGTTATGCGTCGTTGACACAGTTAATGGTGCGGCCGCAATGACTCGTTATGGACTGTTGTAAAGGAGCCAGACTCATTTCCATATCTTTTTTATGTTTTCATTAGTAAACGCAACCACAAGGTTTAATTGCAGCATTAACGTTTTGTTTGCAGTTGTATCGGAGAATTGGGGTCCACAGTGCGTCCGTTTAAAAGTGACTGTGAAGTCAGATAACTGTGGAGAATCTCAAGATTGTTCCGGTAAAGGAGTATGTTACACTAACGTCTCTATGGTACGTATGGAATGTCAGTTGAATTTGTTTGTAGATTACAGCCGTCGACATCGTAGAGGCAGCTTCGTAACCGGTTGGACGTCCGATTTATTGTCTGGATTAGAAAATTGTGCTGAAGGAATACGGCGTAATAAAATTTGCGTATCCGAGAAAATTGGTAATCTTTGAACACACGGGAATACGTACTAAAAGGGTGGTTAAAATATCCTCGGAATGTAGAAACTGTTGCCGCATTTGAAATGTAATAAGAAATTAGTTGTAACTTATTAAAAAAATATTACTAAAAAGCCTTTTAATTAATTGAAGAAACTCCTACATTAAAAAAGAGTTTGTGTGATCGGGCGTAAAGTGGAACATAATTTTTAACACAATAAAGTTTACTACAAGTATCAAGTCGAAAGACAATGATTAATTTGATTTTAACCAAATTTACTAAATTTAACCAAAAATATCCAATAACTATGAATATGTCCATTAAAACTATTCTCATTGTCTGTACTCTTTTTTGTATTTTTATATTAGATATCACTAACTTCATACCATATTGCTAACTTGACCCTGAATTAGTTATATTAGCCATATTTGTGTTATGAATAGTTTTAACATTCACACGACGATGAAGTCTGTGTTGACGAGTTTCTGTGTAGTTTTTTATAACGGTATTATCAGAGTCCACTTTGAGGTGTCGATGAAGGTCGTCGTTGCAAATACACCACGTTTCAATAACTCTTAGTACTTTTTTCTTGAATCTTTGGCCTATGACCATACTAGCATAAGGGCTTGTTTATGTACCTAATAGTATTTCAATATGAACTGACAACGAATAATACTTTTTAAATAAATAATCAGTAGAATTGTACGTTTCCGGGATGATGGCCCAGGGGCCCTAGCCAAGATGCAAACTGTTGCAAACGCTTCCTTTGCGTACTTACGAAACGAAAGAAATGAAGCCTGGTGATTGGTTGTTGAAGTTACAACTGTCACAACAACCAATCACCGGGCTTTATTTCTTTCGTTTCGTAAGTACGCAAAGGAAGCGTTTGCATTTTGTGCATCTTGGCTAGGGCCCCAGGTCTGTTGGAAATTCTTCCAAACGTGTGAACCACGTTCCCTGTGGTTGGAATTCAACCACAGGGTGGGGATATAAATATAAATATAGAAATATTCCAGTCGACGAATCAGTCTCGCTCGAGAAGTCGAAAGTGCACAAGTGAAGTGCAGTGCAGTGTGTCCCAGTTTGGTGCATTGCGGTGCAGTGATGTGATGTACTTTTTCTTCTAATACGGACTACACCACTGAGGATTTCAACCGCAGTTGTTGACGAAACGTTTGGAAGAATTTCCAACAGACCTGGGCCATCATCCCGGAAACCTACAATTCAAATGGATACCGGCCGAGAAAACCTACATTCTACTAGTAGTTACATTTTTTTGAACTTCGTTATTTACATGAACTTTCCAACGAAGCTTAACGCCTATTTATCTATTTGTAGTAAGTGTTTCTTCTAAAGATTTAAAAAGATCTACTAGGCAACACTAGTGGAGTTGTACACATGTTTTGATTTCACTATCGACAGTAACGTTAAACGTACTCCTTTAAAAAGGAATTAATTGTTAATTCAATTGTTAGATCTGTTCTTCGCTATAAATAAATCCACTTCAAATCCTTTTTGTCGACTTGCGTGTTTATAAAAGGTATTTGCCATTCCTGCTTATATCGACAGTTAGATGTACATTTTCCATTGCTTAGTAGTGGGCATGATATTTTTTGTTATAATAATAACTAGACGAATTATAAAAAGCTTAATTGGAAAGGCATGATGAGAATTTAATATTCAAATCAAGAAAGTTTTGTATTTGCGTAAGTAATTAAATAGCCTAGGGTAGGATTGAAAACTTATTTTGTTAACAAATTCATTTAGGAGCTTTTCCGGTCGAATTCATTGGATTGTTTGGCTTATTGTTTCAATAGCAAGTTTATTTTGATGTCACATCAATTGATACGTATTTACCAACATCTTTGGTATTTACCGAAAACGTAGGCAATAAATTTCTCTGAAATTCTAAATTTTAAATTAATAGAATATAGAACGTTTACATTTGCTCGATTGGCGTGTTTCAATAATCAATTTTAATAGTCGTTGTCTAGAGAAGCTGAACTATTAATTAATATGTATATTATTCTGTAAACCAAGGACGAATCATATCCATTAAATTAAGCCGTTGTTCCAAGTTGAAATAAGATTGACTCCATATATTGATAGCCCATATTTATTTGCTTGGTGTAATATATGACTCGTGAAAAGTATAAATTGAGGTGAATATTGCAGGAGGGTTATGAGTGCCAATGTTGCCCTGGTTCCATAGGGCCGCATTGCGAGGAGAGAGACGTTTGCAATCCATCACCCTGTTTGAATAATGGCATATGTGTCCCGCTCACGCAACCTCTCAACGGCGCCGACTACCACTGCCTCTGTCCTTACGGTACCGAACTATTTGCCTTATTGTTTTCGCTATGTACGAATCTAGGAATTATCTAGGAAAGCCTTATCTAGGAAAATTGTTGTAGATAAACATTTTTTTTTGTGAGAACCTTTTTTATATTTAAGTAAGTATAAAATCCAAACTAACTATTTCGCCTAAACGGAATTTTCGGATGTTAAATGAATTTTTAGACATCTAACTATAAATATTAAAAATTAAATATATTTTCCGATTTCATTTTTCAGATACATATTTAACATGAAAACTCTTACGTATATTTAAAAGAATCAAGTTATACCTTCAAAATATTGCAATATTTAAAAAAAAATTAAACAAACATATCAAAGTCCCAAAAAGTAGATTAATTTCAGATTTTATGATACAGGTTTCACCGGCAGGAACTGCGAAAAAGATCCATGTAATTCCTCGCCGTGTTTGAATGGCGGATCGTGCATGAGCATGGCTTTGAATGGATCCACAACATTCCACTGCGCGTGCGCCGATAGATGGTCTGGAAACCACTGCGAGATATCTACGGCCGGTGGCGCCTGCGCTTCCAGTCCTTGTGTAAATGGCATCTGCATTGAGCACACAGACAACGAGATCCACGGAGAAGACTATCGCTGCTTTTGCCAACCAGGTGAGATATGAACAATTGAACATTATCAACCAAATTACATTAATCTCGATTGTCTCCGATGATAACTTATTATACACTTTATTACACTAATAAATAAGTATTAATTTTCCTTAAGAGAAAATTTAGACTATAGTATGTATTTTATTTGATATCTAACTTTTGATCACAAATGGTTCTTTTTTCCTAGTATAACTTTCTTAGTCTATTAATTTACTTTAAAACTGATATTAAATTTTAAAGATATGAAAATAAAGCACGTCGGTTGCTTAGTTTCAAACAATTATGAAATCTAATTTAAGGGCACGACCAATTAAACCAGAAGTTGATACTTTGCTATAGTATAAGTATGATTGACTAAAATACAACAACTCATTAACTTTAAGTTTAGGTGCGTTTCGAGCAAAATAACGAGTAAGTTACGACTTATTCGACAGATCTAAACATTTCTTGCAATCAGTTCGTCGTAGTTCAACTTCTTATAATAAATATAGTAATATATATTATTGAAGAGTATGTTTGTTTGGTTAAATCTTAATAAACCATCCCTCATACAGGGATTGTGAGATATAACTGAATTCTGAATATATTAATGAAGTAGAATATAACTTACCAATGAATATGAACGCTTAATAATTTATAAGCACACTATCAAGCAGTTAACAATGTGACTGTACCCTAAAAGACGGACAGCTGGCAACAACTTCATAACCTTATTAAAATAGTAAATCAACGTCTGCAGACGTGTTTTTCATTTTAATCTCTGTCTAGCTTTGAACGCCTGTGCATCTTTCTTGAACTCTGAATGCGCGACCCCTGAACTGTTTTTGGTGTGGTTATGATAATTATTATTATAAACAACCGTTTTTGATAATTATTATAGTTAACATTTCATTTACTTGCATTGAACCGAATACACTGAATTTATTTGTATTTCTGCCATGTTTTTACACATAACTCAGTTATACAGCAAATTTTTTTTTATATTATGATCGGCAGACAGACTAACGGTCCACTTTATGGTAGGTGATGGTAAACAAAAAGTGTTTAGACACAAAACAAGCTTCATGTCCCGTCATTACTGTTCTTTTCAGTTCTTGTTAACGCGGTACAGTATTATTTAAAGACGTATTAAAAAGCAGTTACCAAATTGAAAAGTTAAAACTGTTTTCTGTCACATTTAAAAATTTTCTTTACTGACTTCACATACATCAAACAACATTACTTGGTCATCTCTCTATCACATTTTAAAAGAGGTTATTGCAGAACTGGTCTAGTTTACCAGACCCAGGATGCAAAGTTATTTTTCATATTTTACTCGTATGTGAAACGGTCAGTCAACTTAATGGTTGGTGCTTCCATCGCTTTAAGTTTTACTATACATAGATACGGGTAAGTTCGTATCCTCGTACCTACATTTGTTCACAAACTTATCTCCATTAAGAGTAACACGAGATTTTGTTTACCTAATGAAATGCGAACTGTACCTACACAAACACATTTTTTCCTTTTACTTCACGCTAACTTTTTTAATTAGCTAATTGCTTACAAGCCCATTAGCGAGTCTACTCAACGAGCGAACAAGTATCTATGTAAAACTCACGCACTGCTAAAATGATAATAATCGCAAACAGTTTAACAGTATGAAAATTTATGTTTCCGATTGCTGTAATAACAATAACTCGTTTCCAACTAAGTCGATTTGATAATCGTTAATCGTGTTTGCCAGTGTTGGGCGAAACTGTGCGGGTGATTTATTTGGGACGAAATTCGAATTTGGAATGTTGCCCAGAAACGCCAACGTGGCATCCTACATTTCACTTTTAGCAATCACTGGGACCAATATTCTCAAATATATAGGGACAAAAATAGCAATTTCAATTCACTGTAATAGTAAAAAGACTCGAGTATAATTAAATTATTTTTCATTGCAAACAAACAAACCTAGGTAGGTTGTTACAAACATAGTCGTTTCGTAAAATTCGTAATTGCAAATTCTTGTGTACCTATTTTATTAAAGCGTTTTATTCATTTTATTCTCATACAGATCATAATCACATTAAGTCAAGTAAGTGCCCATCGGTGTCTTAAGAAGTAACTACACTCAATCGCCTCAGTTTCAGATTTAATACAGGAAAATTTAATAACAAATCAAAATTTGAGTCCGCTAAGGGGCTTAATTTTTGTCCCCTAAAATATGAAATATCGATGGGTGAAAGAAAATTTCGATTCCATCCTGTAGAAGGGGTGGAAAAATAAAATTAAAATAGACGAAAATTTGAAAAAAGTTCCAAATTATACAAAAATGCTAAAAATTAGAAAAAAGTTTCAGATAAACTTTAAACCATACCTATATTTCATTTAGATATAGATTTCATCGATATTTCATATATTCTAAAAACCTATATCAAAAATGACCCTGAGTGACTCAAATTTTGATTTTTTTGTAAATTTTCTTGGACTAATGCATACGCGTCCGTTCAGCTTTCCGAGTCTATTCATCTTTTGCATCAAACGAGCGAAACTGAGGGCAAGTGTGTTTTATGTTCAGCGCTGTAAGCGGACCGCTCTCAAATCCCCATCGATAAATTGCGACTTGCATAGATTTTCAGCGCTTCACGTGGCCGTTAGAAATGGTTCCACGAAGGTAGCACGCTATGATGGCCTTACGCGGCTGATAGAAGCGGAACTGTATAAGTGTAACCAAAATCGTCAAGCGAAACGCGAATGGAGCTGAATAAGGGAGTACTATACGTGATTAGCTTCGATTAGTATTATCACTAACCAGATTCAGGAAATACATATGTATAATATTGGTTTTTCCATATTTCTTCGTTTTTGAGAGATATAATAATAATATAATTACGGATCAAATAATACTAATGATCTATTATCATCATTAATTATTAATATTATTAAATATGCACTTTTTAAACTGAATTATAAATACCTGAGGGGTGAATTTTGATAATATTGTGTTATCAAGGTGCCTATTATAATAAAATTACTTAAATTAAGTTTATAAAAAATTATAATACATAATTTAACTTATTATAAACATTCTAGTGTATTGATTTGATTTATTGCATTTTAGAAATTAACGTAAAAAAATTACTTTCGATTCTCGTCTGTATCTGCCTAGCTAAGCTAATAAAATATATTCCACTCAACTGCTGGGCACAACAGATTAGCTATGTCTTTAATCATTGCTAATCTACTTAGGTTTCCTCACAATATTTTCCTTCGCTCTTAGAGCAATCATTTTTCTAATATAAAGATAATATTGTAAAAAAATACTATATGCAGGCCCAACTTACATACGTCCGCTGTAATAGCAACTAAGCGTTCGATTCTTACTATAAATGACTGCTTGGAGTTACCGTTTAAAAAATATTCATAACTTAACATTGGAATGTGTCTAATAATTGCACAATTTCACTCAAGCATTTTGCCATGATAAAATTTGTTTCAGGGTGCCTTTTTAAATATTCTAATTGATGATAAATTTTCAAACTTAGCTTCAGGCTTATTTTAATTGAATTGAAATCAGGATTGTCCTTTAAAGAATAATAATAATAGTTCAAAGAGATATAAGAATATAAGAATTATTATTAACATTTGCTTTTTTTTAAAGATGGGTTTATTCTTGGCCAGCATTTATCCATGTAGGAAAGACAGACATGCAGGCGTACTGCTGGTTACCATCCTCACCTTGTCGAAATCCCTCTAATTCGGACTAAGCGCTTTAAAATATCTTTTGTGATGCGCACTGCTGAGGATTGGAACTCCCTGCCGGCGTCTGTATTTCCGAGTTCATATAACCCAAATCTTTCCAAGGTTCGAGTGAATAGGCATCTTCTGGGTGAGCTCGCTCCATCGTCGGCTTCATCCTTCCTACATGGATAGATGCTGGCCAAGAGCAAACCCATCTTTAATAAAAAAAAAGATGAGGCCGACGATGGAGCGAACTCATTCAGAATATGCCTATTCACTCGCACCTTGAAAAGATTTGGGTTGTATGAGCTCGATGTCATATCTCATATGTCGATCTCTTAAGAATCTATATTAGAAACTCGACGCAATGATAGCTGAAAATGTTACTGGTCAGCTATAGTCAATATTTATCTACTTATTTAATTTATGTAATATGTGTTTGTCCCAAGATTAGTAACAGCAATTGAAAATATAGAATTATATTTAAAAAATAAAAATCTATGTTTTCCAAAGAAAAAAAATTATTATATGTAACTCGACATCTTATGATAATCTCCAACAAAACTTGGTCCTTCGAGCCGGATGGCCATCAGATATATGAAACCATTTTATTTTATTTCATTATCTACAAATGAAGCTTCCAAATCGAATCCCTTCAAGGTCCCTTATCCTTATTAAAGTAGCGAAATTTCTGGTCCCATTGTGTTGTTGCGAACGACTATTATTGATCTTATTTTGTGGCAGACTGTTCTGCTGCGGAGTTTTGTAATTCACTTAGATTTTGTTATTAATTGAACGAAATTACTCGAGCGAGTTTTGTTACATATAACTGAATCGACCAAGGTTTTGCAGTTGCATTTATTATTAGTTTAGCTACTGCAATTTCTATTTGTAGTGACATTGTGTATATAGGCGTACATCTCTTTCCATTAGCGTGGAACATCATTGATCTCAATTTGTCGTTCGACTTCAGTTTCGAGTAGTTTAGATGGCAACCAATAAATTATAGTGAAAGAGTTGTTTTTTTAAGTTCATAGGTAACTTTTTTTTCGGAAGTGAGTTTTAGAGACATAATATAATATTTCTAGCATTTGTCTGGGGTTTCGTACGCGTAAAAGCGTAAGAAATATCTCTAAAATTTAAAAAAAAAAACTTAAGAAGGAATATACATATATATATCTCAAGCAAGTTTTATCGAACTCTGTTCAGGCATACATAAATAAATATTTTTTTTTCATAATCAAATGGTTTTATCAACGTAAGAAAAGGGTCTATCTATCCATATTCGATTAAGGCTATACTTAATTATTATGTTAAAGGTGGCTGGCAACACTATTCCATAAACATAAAATCACATAAAACAACGTATATTTTAAGAAACAGAACAGAAGTTAATCTGTAGCTTATTTTCAGGCCAAAATAAAATCCTCAAATTGAGTCTTACTTTTAATTCAAACAAAAACGGGAAGATAAAACTTGTTTTGAATATAGGTATTCTTCGAGCGAATTGAAGCAAATTTTAATCAAAAGACTTGTTTTCTCCGAGCGAAGATTGCGTTAGAAAACAAACAGATATTATTGAAGACAGGTTGTGTTCCGGATGGCGTAAATAGAACACGTTTGAGAATTTCAGTGCTGAAAGTTTGTCTTACTTTACTTACTACAATACTTAACTAGTTATGATCACTAGAATCAATTAAAATTAAAATAATGCAGAACCTTACCTAAGACTTATCTCTTAACTTAATTATTGACTTTAATTATGGTAAAAATAATCACTTATTTTTATACTCTACAGAAGTAAACGCGTGGGTAGAGTAGGTATGGATTTAAAAGCAATTTTGTAGTTTTCATCACTTTATTTCCCAATTTAGAGTCCGCTAAACAGCAATAATAATACTTTAAAATTTTGAGGAAATAACATAATTTAATATTTAGAGCCTATTTTAACTTCCGGAAAATGGCGCCACAAAATATAGTAAAAAGACTCTTAAAAACCAATGGCACGGTCAAAAATTTGAATCTGGAATTTACTTTTTTAAACACCACGGCACTTTAATAACAGGCAAGTAATATATTCAAATGATTAAAATCTTTTTAATATTGTTTTTTCAGGCAGTACAAACTCAAAATAACCACTTTTTTTACAAATGAGTATAAATTAGAAAGTTCTAGCTTTTGCCTAAGACCTTATCCGCGTTTACTTTATAAACTTTATCTTTTTTTATTACTCCAAAGTTTCATTAAAATCTATTCAGTAATGTTTGCGTGAAAGAGCAACAAACATCCATATATTCCGACAAACATTCGCTTTAATAATACTACCCTTTGCTCGCGACTTCGTCCGACAACTTACAAATGATAGCCTATCAATCATTCTGATGCAATGATACATAATAATTGTTATCAAACTTTAATATCATAATCCATAAATTTCTCCTCACAATTTTAACATTTATAATAAATAATAATCCCATCCATATCCATATCGTCTCTTGGAGTAAACAGCAACTATAGGACGCGTGTATGAGACGTCGAAATTCGCTTCAATTCAATCGTGAGAAACTAATTACATGGAACGAGCCGGTTTAGAGAAATTAATGACAGCGATCTGGTTACCAATCCGACCGAACGCAAATGATCGTTTCATGGAGCGATTCCAGTAAGATCCTTTTTAAATGAATGGTTAATAGAATTCATATAAAATTCATAAATACGGTAATATTCAGCTTTGCATTGAAAGTTCATAGTGTGAACAAAAAAAATATAGCTTATACAACAAATAAGAAACTGTCAAAATAAAAAGTATCAGTTTATGTAAAAATATGAAAAAAAAAAACGTGCATGATTGTGGTTGAGAGAATTTTTGTACTAAATTGTTATAAAAATGCCTAGTTGCGTAGTAAAAGGCTGCAAAAACTATGATACGAAAGTTAAAAAGGAACAGGGAATATCGTATCACCGATGATTTCATTCTAAAGTCAAAGTTTATAATGGCGGCCATGTGCCGCACGCGAATTAAAATAAACGTAACCTTGTATTGACGTCATCTTTTTATTTGTTTTTTTTTTTTTTTTTAGAAATTTGGTGTAGGGGTAAGTATATTTTTTTAATTTGGGTAAAATGTTTTATACTTAGTTAATGTAACAGTGACGAAAACATGAAAAGTAAGAACTTATTAAGAAACAATGTTTATAATGTCTATATAAGAAGTAAGTTTGTGTAAAATGTTGGGCGTACTCGCATCCTTACTTTTGAAATCATTGGTTAAGTAAATTAAAACATCAAGTAGACAAACTCAATCTGTATTTACAACTTTACTAAGGTAAAATGTAAAATAAGAGGTAAACAAATTATATTAAAACTCTTGAATTTGTATATAATAATTATGGAATTTGTATAGACAATTTAGCCTAGATGGATTAGTAATGGCAAGGCACACTGCTTTCCGCAATCATGAACTATGTTGCCACAGTGCCACCCTATTACTAAAGACCACCGTGAAATAGCAGCGTGTGTCATATTCTAGGCCTCATTCCTTTGGTACTCAACGGTCGATGATCGCAGTCAACAATCGAGAGCCTTCTGAGTCGATTTCGAGGAATATTCGCAGATATCAGTGGGCTCAAAACTTTGGTTTGATGATATGATTCATATTTAAGTCAGAATAACCCCTTATAACTTTTTATGTCGGAATAACCTCCAACCGACGAAAAGGAGCCTTTATTAAAGAAATGCGCGGTATTTGTCACAGAAAAACCGTGGCGCTTGGATTCCTGCCGATTATTATTAAACCTCTGGCAGTGACCTATATCTACTTACACCCTACCCACCTACACTATTTAATAGTGCCTATAGACGTAACAATTTTGAGGTCGATCACCAGCAGTTCAAGTCTGAGCACCACTTCTCTAAATCCTCAATTCTTATCCTCTATATAGGTCGGCAGCGTATCTTCATGTTACTCGCGTTTACAAGCGATGCGACGAGGCCACCTACTATAAAGCAGGCCTGATTGCCAATCTAAATATAAAAATAAATTACATAGTATGTATATTATAAGTATAACCAAAAAAATTGTCAAATATTTAAATATATTTTTGTAATATAAATGGTGACAGGAATGATTTTAGGCAGGCCACCCTATGTAATATTTTTATAGGCATTAAAAACCACGAAACTTCCACCAAGATTTTAACAAATTGTTGTACCTTACAATGAGTTTAATGATCGGCCTTAAACGTTACCAAACGAGTCCACAAATAAAATGTAAAATTTATCTTCAACTACGCAGCATGCATAATTATATTATTAGATGACATTGCTAAAGCTTTTAGGGCTTAATCCCGAAGCTTACCGTTTCTATTTATTGAGCGTCGCGTCGCTCCCTGATTAAACAGAATTCGTTGCGGGTAGTTCTTTTAATGTTTGTGTTTTTCCACATCACTGGCTTTGCTGTGTAACTCAGTACTTTGTAGTAGATAATTATTTCACTGAGTCGTTAATGTTTGAGATTTTAGTGCTGTTTATTCTTAAAATAAATATAATTGCTTCTGCTTAATGTGTTAACACAATAATTTCTATTCTAGAAACTTTTAAGAGTAATGTATTTAAGAGTATGCACTATATAATCTAACTTTATAGGTAAGTTTTAGCAATAGTACAAAAGGCTGAATGTCGTTGATGTAGCTTACAAAAAGGCTTAAATATTTTTATCAACATTCTTGCTTTAGAATTATGACTATGCAAATATTTTTAATATTAAATATTTCTATTACGTTAAGAAAATAATTATTAAAAAATGGAAAAAAATTGTGGGAAATCTAAAATACTCGAAACGGTCAGTTCGAGTGTGACGTCAAAGTCATTGTTATTGTAGACTGTGACTTCACGACAAGCGCGCCAAAAGGGCGGGTGTTTAAAGTGCCCGTAGCTGTTAGTTGATTTTAACATTTTTTTTGTTACCAAATTTCATGGCACTTAACTTTGAACTTTAAGGGTCAACAGTGCACCTGCAACCACTATTGTTGATCATACCTTTAGGCTATCGTAACCACCTACCATCAAGTGAACTGTCAGTCGGCCTGCTACCGTTTATAACATATTAAAAAATCCGCCTGATTATATCAATGACTTTTCTAACTTTCGTTTGTCAAGTTATTTCCACATTAAAAAAAATTGTGACCCGCTCCCGGCATCTCAGATGTACAATTTTTTTTCTGAAAATTATATATTTCAAACCTTTCTCATTTAACGCTCTTTCCATCAGTGAAAATCGCATCAAAATCCGTTGCGTGGTTTAGGAGGAGTTAGAGAACATACAGACCGACAGACAGGCTGCGACTTCAATTTATACTATGGAAGGATTTAGATTTAAGTTTGCATTTAAATAATATTTTGTTTATTTTGTGAATGTACCATCGAAGGGCAGTGCATTAAAATGAAGTCATTTTAAGTGATAACGAACGTTTACTTTTGGTGGTGAATGCAACTATCATTTTGCAATAGGTAATACTTTCAAAATACCAAAGACTATACGCGTATCTATTTGTGTATAGGATACACTGGCGATCGCTGCGAAGCTGAATACAATGAATGCGAGTCGTCGCCTTGTTCGAACGGCGGGACGTGCACCGACAGAATCAATGGGTTTGAGTGTGTTTGTGGCCGCGGCTACACCGGGAATACGTGCCAACTTAAGGTAACAAACATCAAACAATTTCATTTGTGCATTTCATTTAAAAAGAAAAGCAGACACGCTGTTGGAAGCTGCTGTCACAGCGTCGCAACCTACCAATAATTAATTGATGAGTTCCTATAAACAGTTATTCTTTAATTTGAATTAAATTCTCAAAAAATGTACATTATTTACGAATATGACCATTTTCACTGAAGCACAGATTTCGTTGTTAGTACCTACTAACAGTCACCAAAAGCTTATTCTCATATTGTACTAATGTTATAAAGAGTAAGATTGAACGTATTTTATAAGTTTGCAATCAATACGTTAAAACATATTGTTGTTTCACCCATTACACCAATTTCATAAACTCTTTCACTATTTAAAATGAATATTATTCCAGATGGACGTAGGCTGTATTATTATATAATAGAATATAATATTCATAACTACCCCAAGCACTATTTTCTTAATTATCCATTTATTAATTAGCACACCAACTGTAAATATGTAAAACTATAGGTAAATCTATAATGAGGCAAACTTTTTGTGGCAGACTTATTTCAAACGTAAATAAATTTTATAACAAAAGATGATATAAATGCCAAAATTAAATAATATATAATAATTAATTCCACATAAATTAGGTATACATTTAAATGATATTCTTGTGGTGCCTCTCCAACTAGTGAAGTTTACTTTTTACTAAACATATATCAAAATATGTAACAAGAAAAAACAATTTTTAAAATTTTTGTCTGTCTGTCAGTTTGTTTCGGCTAATCTCCGAAATAGCTGTACCGATTTTGACGAGACTCACTGGCAAATTAGTTACTTTTATTTTAAAAAATATACCTATATTATAATATATAAGTAGTGTTAATTACTGCGCGCCCCACGTGCATGCCGTAGCGAAGCGGGGCCGGGTACAGCTGTTGTACGTTTTTGGGACGATGATAATAACGTTGTAGTCCGGTTAAGTTAATCCACAATATATAAATATATAAAAAAATAAGCGCTAAATGTGCTAACTACATTTAGACTCTAAGGACATTTAGACATCCAGAACAGCTGGACTAATAAGGCTTTTTCTTTTTTATATTTGCTCAGACCAAGGTTTTTGTAAAGTGAAATATTGAAAAAAAATATGTCCGGAATATTTTTATTTATATTACACATTAGCTGCCACAGTCCAATAGCCGTCTGTCCGTCTTATGACAGAACAACGTCGGTCGGGTCAACTATATAAAATTGAATCCTGATACTTCTCTCCTTTTTCCAAAATACCACCATCTCATTCGAAAATTTCTTCCAGGGATTAGGTACATCAATCACTCTATATAGAAAATAATAACATTAATAAGTTTATTAAATTATTACAGGTGGATCTGTGCTCCCCGAACCCTTGCCCATTGCAGCGATTCTGTGTAGATCACGGCAATAGTTATGAGTGCAAATGTCCGCACGGATATTTTGGGGAGGAGTGCCATTTGCCAGCTAGATCGGTAACAATATACATTATTAATACTTATCCTTCATAAACATAACATTTCATTTTCACTAACTTTAAAGCCAAGAAAATATTTTCTTACTTTTTTAACAAAATAGGTATTTGTTTTCGAATAACTAAACTATTAGTTTCATTAATAGTTACTTCAAGTAACTAAGTAACTTGAATAGATAAGGTTCGATTAAAATATTGATGTATTACTGAATTATTTGATAACTAGCTGGTGCACGAGACTTCGCCCGTGTTGAAAAATTAAAAATGTTTTATAACCTCAGAAAATATCTGACATCTTTATTGCTGAGACGACGGTGGCGTCGCCATTGCGACAGTGGCGCCCAATTCTTTATATTTTTAGACGATCCCTCGGAAAGGTAACATTTTTCCAGGATAAAAAGTATCCTATAACATGTAAGTGATAAACTATCTAAGTGCCAAATTTCATCCAAATCCATTCAGTAGCTTTTACGTGAAACATACATCCATACGCCACGGACCGGCAAGCGCAGCGTAGGACGTCCACCCACAAGTGTACAGACAACCTGATAAGGGCCGCGGGACGACTGTGGATCCAAGCTGCTTCTGATCGATCCTTTTGGAGAATTAGGGTGGGCGGGGGGGGGGGGGGGGGGGCTTTGTCCAGCAGTGGACGTCCTATGGCTGAGATGATTGATCATGATACATCTATACATTCATCTTCACAAACTTTCGCATTTATAACATTTGTAGTATAAATTAATATTCTCCTGCGCCTGCGAATGGACAATGTTTAGAGGCAAATATCTTCTTGGTGGCCCGTAAGAGTGTCGCTTTTGATAATACAAGCTAATTCGAAAATTATGAATACATTTTTATGATTCTAAATATTTGAGGTCCTGAGGGCAATCAACGATGGTTGAAGCTAGATTATTGCTGCTATCAAGTGTCCTTAGCATTTAGTAGTGACAACACACTGCGTTCCGGCAGTGCTTCTCAGCACAAAATAACGGCGCGTGCACTATGTGTTTCTCAGCTCAAGTCAAAGCTCGTTCCCTATCTCCTCTTTATCTCTTATTCTATAAAGTGTTGCTACGGTAGTTACCTACCATCAAGTGGATCGTCTGCCTACTAACTTTTAAAAATATACTTACTCATAAAACAATTCATGAAAAGTACCTAAGGCCATTACGATTTCCAGTCTAATCACTTATTAAAATTGCTTCCAGACATGTGACAACAATCCATGCGCTCATGGAGGCACGTGTTGGAGCGGAGTGGACTCGTTCTATTGTTCCTGTCGACCTGGTTACACGGGCAAATTGTGTGAAGGTAAATGTTCATTTCAGAAATGCAGAATTGGTCCTGTATGTAAATACCATCTGCTACTAAAATATTTTTCAGGTCTAAGCTTATAATAATATAATAATTATTATTTATTTATTTCAACACAGGTCCATATAGTGTTAGTAATACACAAACTTAAAAACTGTGTTAGTAAAGGTACCTACTTACAATATGACAGTGTGGTTCGTGTCCATATTTTATTTAAGTTACAGTCCACACACATCGATATTGTGTTCAGGAGGCTGTTAGTTCTACCCGCGTACGTTTCATTAATGAGGCAAACCTCTTACGCACGATAGCCTGGAAACTGTCCGTTCTGGCTTTCGCGAACATCCCCGATGCGCTACCGTGTCGCGACAGCCCCAACAGCGCCCTGAAGCCATTATTATATTGCACCCTTAGGGCGCTATATGCCTTCCGCGAGAAGAGATTAACATTATTTTGAGCAGATAAGTATGCTTTAAATAATGTAATTTTCACCCGTTCTGCACAACGTGCGAATCTGCGGGCCAACATGTTGCATCTGAAAGCCAACGCCCTACGCTCCCTTTCAATGTCCTCGTCATCGGTTAGAGACTCCGTGACCCAGTGCCCTAGGTATTTAAATTTACTAACTAGTTTCAATGGAGTGCCTCTCAATGTTAAAGGGGGAACCGCACTGTAACTTTTGTTCCCTGCTTTGAAAATAAGTAAATCGCTTTTAGTTGCATTATACCTAAGGCCGTGGGCCTCGGCGTATCTTTCACAGATAGAGAGCAGTTTAATATCCGAATCCGAATTTGTTGTAACAGAGACGAGTGTCTTTTGGCACTTTTTAAGTATTTTCTTGACGCTAGATTTCGCAACGTCCCGAAAGAGAGTGGCCACTCTAAAAAATTTATACCTATAAGCAACTCACCTTCATCGCCACTTTCAAAATGGACTGCTTTTGTTGCTATTAAGGTAACGACAAAATGCAGTAATATTTAATTATGAGCTTTTATCGCGGTTGTTGGAGTCCATTCCTTTTACTATCACCAACCCATGGTCGGTTACAATAGTCAGTCCAAGATACCTCCTTATAAGGAAAGTTAGGACCGATTATTAATCATTAAAGATCCAATAGGATGGACAGCTAATATAAGATTGGTGGGAGCACAGGTCGGCATAGTCGCTAACAGCGTCCTGTGCTGGCCATATATCCAATGACGATGTCCATGTGTGCCATACGGATAATATGCTAACGTAACTGGCTAAATGCAGGAATTAGCTGGCTTCTGCGTACAACCTTTTCTGTAAAAGCACACACCTCAAATTTGCGTACTAGGTAAGTTTATGAATTCGTAGACTTTGCTGGGGTTGTTGATTGGTTGAAAGACATTATAATTTTGTTTAATTTTTCTTGAGATTCTCTTTTTTCTTTAACAAGGGCCATGAAGAGTTAACATCAAATTATCATGAGATAAAAAATAGCCATATTCAAGAAATCTGGAATGCCACTCGGAAACGTTTCTCGTCCATTTATCTCTTCCCGCCGACCTCATCGTGTGGCCAATCCAGTACTAAACATAAAATATCTAATTTAGCACAAATAAATCCGACCTCGAATGAGAAATAAGAAAATCGATTTATGTTGTTTGAATGTATTAGAGAATATTCAAAGAAATTAAAATATGTTTTACAATAATTTGCAGAGAATTTCGTCCTAGAGTCTGTGGTCGGTGATGCGGATAGTCTGGATGTGCGGAGAAGTGAGGACTCTGGGAGTGTATTTGGAGGAGGAGGCTCAGTTCGAGAGGTCCACATGCCGCTAGGGCTGTATCACGATCGTTTGCACAACGTGTACATTGCTGCGGGAACGCTCGGGGCCGCCATAGCCATCGTTGGCATTGTGGTATATTTTTTTTTTTTTAGAATATCCTGCGTTAAGGAGCCAAATATATTACTCAACTCTCTCGACTGGGAAAAATAAATTTACCTCTTAACTCAGGCATGACTTTATTTATTTATTTGACAAGCCTTAGCAAGAAAATACATACCTAGACATAACATACAACCACACAGAAAGAAACATTACAAGTATGAATTTAAATTATAGAAAAGCACAGAATTATTATAGCACAATTATAGGAAACACAGCACAGACTCAAAAAAAAAAAACAACAAAAAGAAATATAAATGTAATACATAATCGTGTAAATATTGTATGAAATAATATTGCATGTTATAGCTGCAAGGTAAAACCAAACAAGTTTTTTTACTGAAAAGTTGATTTAAAATATTTAGATTAAACATATTTAACTCAGCTTTTTATTTCAAATACAATAATAATATGGATTAAATAATTAATATATCAAAATTAATAATCATAACATTTTTCTATGCGATGAAGGTCGTCAGACAGGCTGACGGTTCATTTGAAGGTATTGACAAAAGCAATGCCACAGGTGCTGCAAGTGCGCTCCTGGACTTAGTCGGATTAAGAATAAAGATTTAGGAAGGGATAGGGAAATGGGCTCGGTATCTATTACTCACACACCGAATCTATACACCACACATCCTGTTATTTCACGGTGGTCTTCTGTAAGGAGGTTGCCAGTCCGGCTGCCCATTTATTCTGCGAAACGCAGTATACCCACTACTAAGACACCCCAAATCAGAGCTAACTTTAAAAAGTTCATTTCCAATGGTGCCTGCCGAAAATCGAATCAGGGATTTTAGTCAGAGCGCTATGCTGGCCAGCATCTTAACTGGACCACTCAACCAATAGACTCGTCAAAAAACATAATAACGTTGATATTGTTTAATATAATAATATATTAGGTATAATTAAATAAATTGAAAAGATATCGTCGATCACATAAAGTTATTTCCCCCTAATTCGTCTTTAAAAAATAGTTACGATTTCAAATTTGCCGAAAATGAACATTTCACATACTCCGGGTAGCTATTATTTATTAGCTCTCGTATTTTCAATTGTGTTTCAGGTGACAGCATGTCACTGCCGAGTGAACAAGACGTATTCGCGACTTTTGTCAAGGTTGTCACGCGCGACTTCGAAAGGCCCGCCTCACCATTGGCTGCAAGACAAGCACGCACCCACTGTGCCCCCCGCAGCACCTTTCCCACCACCTACCAACACCTTTGATACAGCTGACATGTACTACACACTCGACTTCAGCGACAGCCAGAGCTCCCCGCTGATACAATAGCAATCACTGCTGAACTGCTCCGAGGGGGAACGGTTCAAGATTCAAATTTAGTAAGGATCTGCGCTGTGGCGGCGAACATCCAAAATATAATTTCGATTTTGTATCATGCAGAAATTTTAAATTTAAAATCTCCCTGAAAAAGTGAACCAAAAAGGAAGACAACTAGATAAAGAAATGTAAAAGACTACTTGCAAGATTAGCACTCAACTGCATAACTTATTACGATTACGATTCCCAGGTCACCCCGTAATTGGGCTTGCTGTCGCATACTTAGATGTTGTAGTTTAAAAGTATTGTAGTTAATCGAGGTAAAAGTTCTTTAATTTCGAAAATTTTCATGTTAATCGAATATAATGTTAGACTATGTTGGAGCTATATTTAACTATATATGTTAGAAAGACAGTTGTAGTGGCAAAAGCGCGATTTAGTTAATTTAATTTAATCGAAAACAGATTCACTTAGCAATAAGCTTACATGCAGATAAATAGATATCACGGTTCGCATTTTAAGTATAAAAGCGCATGATTTTACTGAGCTTAGTTAGCTAAGTGCGGTGTGACCTGCACTAAAAAAAATGAGCATGTTGTTTTAGGCCTCGATAATACGCACTCGGTCTTTTATTGTTAGCGTATCATTATGGCAACATGTCAGAGCAGTAAAGATCTTTCTGATACGCACTTCTGATACGATTTCTGGTACACACATTCCGTCTTTTACTGTGGGCATGTCATTATGGCATGCTAGGCCATAAAAATCTTTTCGATACGCGCTCTGTCCTCAACAATTTTCATTGTCTCTCATTCCTGCATGAGCCTGAGTCACGAAACCCTTGACCCGAGGTGACAGTTCCGCAACACGACAAGCTGCCGCGTTGCGACAATGAAAATTGACGAAGAAGTTATGGCTAGATTTCATCGAAATCTGTTTACAAAAAACTGTTGAAGAAAAGGATCTGTTCGAAATAATAAAAAAAAGTCTACTGACAATGAGAGGAAGCAGAAAATCGTGTGGTCATTTCTGTCTTTAGAGAAGACGGGACAAGATTTATTTAAATATCATATTATAATAATAGATTTTGTAATAAGTTTCTCTAATAGATATAATGAAATGTTTTCAAAATTTAAAAGTAAAAATATAATGTTGATATTTTGTCAAAAGCCAAATTCTCTTAAATGTAGTGGGGTAAAATTTAAAATAAAATACGTAAAAAGTTTTAATCCCCCGTAAAGGTAGACAATGCTTTTGTAAATGTCATGTGTTGTTTAGAATAACAATTAAAACAAAATTAAATGTTTTCTTCAAAGTTTAAAAATGCATTGTTTTTCTGAGAATTTTTAATTTCAATTCGGAAAAGTTTTTAATGTTAAATTGATACAATGTCGTGTGTAAGAGTGCTTTTCCACGACAATGCTTTTCTATGAGGACAGTATGGAGAGATCCGAAACTAAATTAGATACTGAAAAGACGTGTTCGAAAATATTACGTCTTCTTTTTATTGTTTCCAGTTTTGGATTTTTTTATAAGGTTTTTATTTATTACTATTATCCCCATTTTTATTCAGTTCTATTATTCTTTGTCCTATCAAAGCCTTTAAATCCCCTTAACCATTGTTTGTTTATAAGCGGCGGTAGCCGGTAGTCCCTTACCATCAAATAGTATCACGAAATCCATCTTTCTATATACGATAATGTGGTTGTTTCCGCCGTAACGTTTGTATTTGGAGTGGTTTTACGGTTACCAGATATAATCGCCTATGGCAGAAAACCGCAGTGCAGCCAAGGCCTTATAACTAATTCATGTAATTCATATTTGTTTCATGATTTAGACCTATTAACTATTTGGTGTCTTATAGAAAAATGTATGAGCCACTTTACATTATTACTGAAAAATTATCTAGATATTTTAAAAATGTAATTTTAATTGAAATACAAATTAAATCATTTTATTTATTGAATTCTAGCGTTTTAAGTTTCCAAGTACCTAATACCTAGTAGGACGTAGATATTCGATTTAACTTTTCATACTAAGCTTCTCACATTTTTTAAATATTACCTTCATTTTGTTTTACACTAAGTGCCTACTAGATGTATCCGTAAACGCTAGTGTTTCGTTTATTTTTATGTATATACTTTACTTAGTGTTCATTAGTCATCTATTATATTTTTGGAAAAGTGTTTTCACAAGTCATGCTAGACTTGTGAAAACAAGTCTAGCTTTCTCTACGCAAGTAAAGTGATAACATAAATAGATTAGTCATAAAAAGAAAATAGTTTTTTATTTTACTTTAAATATTTTTAACGTTACAGACAATGTGCAAGATACAGAAAGACAAAATTAGATTTGTGGAAATCCATTAGTATGTGTTATTTATTATCTCATTTATAATTTATCTGAGTGAGATAATACCCAGAAATATCTTAGTGTTACCTGTTTGCAATAAAGTTAATGAACCAATGATTCTTTGATCTTATTTTAAGTTTATTTTTCTATAATTCCAATGGAACACATTTGAGAAGTGTGTAACGTAAAATATAGGCAATTCTTATGTAATATATATATATATATATATATATATATATATATATATATATATATATATATATATATATATATATATATTATAGGAGGCAGAGCGAGCTTGCACCGATAACAAGTCCAGAGCAACATCCCAATAATAACAATAGTAATAAAAAAAATTTGATTACTTTTTATGTTTTATTATTGTTACGTTTCATTACATCTGTCAAATGATACTGGAATGCAAACTTAGGTATTAATAACGTATACTTAGATAAACTTCCTTAACCACGCTCAGCAAACCACTTTATAATTGATTATAATTAATGAAAGATTGAATTATGTCTTAATTATTTTCAGTTTGCAAACTCAACAAGTTCTCTAATAATTCCTGCAAAACTACTGTAATGTTTAAGTGGGCGTCATTTTATTATTATATGTATACCTAAGTATTTGACTGATATTAACTTTAGATAAGTTATGATGTTTCTCTATTCTAGCTTGCTTTGTGTCTTAGAATTTCGTCTATTAATAATGAAGTAGTTCTATAAATTTTAATTCGTTTTAATATTCAATATCTTCCCCGTCTACTTACCTAAATGTTACAATTGATGCTTTGTATTAATCATGACTATGCTTTTGTGTAAATATGTCGTAAGATTACCTATGTTGTTATTTATTAAAAACAAAATAAAAAGTTAAAATGTTGTTTTCATTGCCAAATCAAATACCTATTTCATTTAATTATTTCAAATGTTATAATAAGTTTTCTTTAATCTTAGATTAGTAACAAGTAGATATGCACAATACATTTCCTTATTAAATTATCCTGCGTCTCAGGTACCTCTCGCTTCAATTTCATACTAATCGCGAATGCAAATTATACGCTTTCCCGTATGTATTATCACCGAGCGTCAAGTGGGTGTAGTCCAGTCATTATATACATTTCAAAGAACATAAAAAGCTGATTTTTGGATATTGTGTGGAGGGGGCTAGAAAAAAATATATTATAAAAATTTTCGTATCATGAAAGAGAGCCGAGAAAAAAAATTACTCCCTTTTCAAGATGGCGGCGAAAGCTCCTAGGAAATCTTGATCGACAATTTGAAGAAGCCCCCTCCACACAATATCCACAAATCAGCTTTTTATGTTCATTTTCATTTCTCGGTTTTCTTTGTCATATCCCCGCGCCCCTGTACCGCGCGGGCGAGGACTTATTTAAACGGTCTATATATAGTTAAAGGATACTCTCAATATATTTGTAAACATTTCTCTTATTCTTAATTTGTTTTTGATACTAAAATTGACTCCATTATTTTTACCACTGTTAGAAGATAATAAGGAGATGTTACCTAATAATTCTTATGGCCTCACATTGATTGCGGTAGCACTAGCGATAGTTGAGAGAGACTTTTCGAAGGACATCTTTGTCGAATAAATATATGTAGACTAGATGGTTAGTTATGTACCCATTCAATAGATGGCGTGAGCGAAGCTTGTTAAAAGTGAAACTACAATTTTGTTTTGAAGAAAAACATTTTTATTTAGATTATAAACTTTGATAAAAATAATTATATTAATAATATTTTTATGACAACTTACAATTTAAATTTATATAAAAGAATAACGTAACATCTATTTTTATAATCTAGACTTAACGTACAGTTAAAATTAGTAACGAAAAGTGCTACCACTTTCGGGATGTGTTTAACTAGTGTGACTAACTCTCCGCGAAGCGGATCCTCGCGTTTTCAGCGTCCGCTCACTCCCTCTATACTCCATATATTATGACGTCTAACCACAAACAATACCTAAACACAACATTGCACAACACATCCGAGCGATGACGTCACACGGCAAGGATCCGCGCATTAGCTATACTACTTCATTTACGTATACGATATTGCTACTGACGTTTGTGACTTATGACGAGATTCTGAATCACGATCACATCGATGTAAGTAAACATTAAAGCTGCATAATTTATAATATTAAGTACACATAAATAAAATACAATTATCTGAATACGTATAAAAGTAGGGTATTATAACAAAGTTGTTATAGTCCGTCTCTTTATTAAAAAAATTCACCTCTTACATATTTGAGATTCAGAAAAAGAAGCCCACAAGTTAAAATACAATAGCAAATTTAGAATAAGAATAAATAAACAATACAACGTGAAGCATTATTAACAAGTGTCCATACAAAACGAAGATTAAAATGGAAACGACGGGCCTAGTCACAACCGAGTCGCAGCAAAACTTTAAGGAGACCCACTCTTAACACAAATGTTGCTTTTGTAAGAACGTTAAGTTTCAATTTGATAAAGAAAAAAAAACTAAGTGTTTGTACCTAATGGTGGAATTACAGTTCAGTATATATTATCTCTACTTCTGTCATTTTATTTGAATAAAGTCCAAGATTTATTAGGATATCACGCATGAAAATTTTTAAATACAATAAAGGACTGGGAGTAAATTCAGACCAACTGTAAAAAGTTGGTTGCTAAAAGGCCAATTTAACAGATATCTATTAATCAGCTCTCTTGATTCAGAGACCAAATTTTAAACATTCAGCAAATGGGCTCTTAGGTATCTCAGAGATTTAGATATTTGATTAACCCAATAACGTTCTTTGGAAACATCTTTACTGATAATATAGTTAATTGTGGTTTTTAACTCGCGATTGACAAAAAAGGGAATACTAATTGTGTATAAATTTCATTTTGTAATATATATATATACCCTTTATTTTCCGATTATAACGCTATAGATAGACCGTTTAAATGAATCCTAGTGTGATACACAAGAGGCCCGCCGCCCGCACCTCTCTCGGTCCCCTTTCTCGTCATACCCCCGCGCCCCTGTCCCGCGCGGGCGAGGACTCATTTATACGGTCTATCTATATATACGAACAGTTAGAATTGGTGAGTTAATCTATAATTAATATACACAGAGAGTAAATATTGTATTTTTTTGTACATGTGGAGAGAAACCTCCCATATAAACCTCCTAACACCTATTTAAATTTTATTTTAGTATTTGAAAAGTGACGCAAATTCAAGACTGACACAAGATATATTATATTATGTATAATATGTCCCCCAATACCACCCCAGCGAATTCGGGGCGAGTTGCTTTAGTTATATGATTTTATGATTTACGTTATTACAAAAGCAAGGAATTGCATGTGCGGGCCCATTAATTCACATTTGATCTCAACGTCTGCCTGCAATAATATTTGACACATAGAAAATAAACTGTGTTAAAGTTCTACAACTAAATCATTACGTACTCTAAACTATGTCATAATATGGCAGTTAATCGAACCGTCCTCCGCACAAGGCAAAAAACATCTACGGCGACATCGTCTAAGACCAATCCTTATAACAGATATCAGAACCTGGTTCTGAATATTCCAAATCAGATATCGGTGGAAATAAACTTAACAATAGTTACGGCATACGAACTGTACGAATTACAAATTGTTATGAAATAATTTTCGGTCTAATTTTATTGTTATTTTTGTCTGAAGAATAAACAATTATTTTATGTAATTTTTACTCGCGTTACAGTTAATGGGTCCTATTATACTTTTTAAGTGAAGTAATTTTAAAAAAAATACTCAACTCTTAATAAACGAAATTGACCAGGGTTTATTTGTATATGTTGTTTTAAATATAATATTACCAACACAAGGCGAGTAGATGCAATTCGTTTTATTCGTTCAGACATGTAAATATGAAATCCGGATCAGGTTCAGAAGTGTATTCATTTAGCGTGATACCTTAAAATTATAAGTCTTGGACACAAAATTCTCTTAAATCTAATCGTTGTCATGGCCCGATAACTTACTTAATAAAAGAAATCATCTTACTAATATCTATGTTCGATAAAAAGCTTAATTTATACACAAACCACTCCCTTCAATGAATATAATGATGATCGGATGGACTCCACTTTTGTGACTATGTTTACATGACTATTATGCTTTACTTCGTAACATTACAAGAGTTGTGACTTGAGTCTTTTTATTTAATTCCAATTCATTGCTTTCACGTGAAAAAATTTGAATTTTTATTTTCAATTAACGAATACAAACATTGATTAAAATTTAACAGATCATTCATTTATGACATAGGACGTAAGATTTATTATGAAAGCAATGAACTTCCGGTGAACCCTAAAACTAATGTCAAATTTACTAAGTGAATAAATTGAGCGATCTTACAAAGAAATGTTACATTTATAAAACTTAACAAAATGGATGGCATTTAATTTGACTTAACTCACTTACAAAATACAATGACAATAATGAAATTATTATGAAGAAGGCACTTTTATCGTTCATTTCACTGCAGATACAATATTTATCTATACAGCGTTTGTGACAAGAATTCCTTATTTTAAAAAAATCATGGCAAGATTCAAAGGTACCTGTTGAAATGATAACTACGTACGTCTAACATGTGATAACCGAAAGAATGGCACACGCGTTCATATTCAGCAACAAAACCCTACTAATAAACATCTATACGAATTTAAAACACATCTATCAATCATACACGAAATAATTTGTTCGTAATTAATTAATAAAAAAATCGCCATCACCATTCCCTTGCAAAACACATCGCTATTTCAATAAGGCACTTAGATATATACAAAATTCGTCATCGTCGGAATAAATTTGATGATGTCATCGAGACAAAGTTCCGGTGATTGATTTAAAACGCTTAAAAGTAAATTTCAATCTGAGATCGACACATTTTGAGACAACCGTGTATCCCATATAAAGTATAAATATCTTTTTTCAAGAGAGGAATGTTGGAACACTGATTTAAAGTCTTTGCAGTTCACGTCACATTGACCACGGGCAGTGTTCACCTTACTCTAGTGGTCGATAGACAGCTCAACGAATGTTATGTCGTAGAGCTGTTCGCCCTCGCTAGTGCCCGCTGGTCGCACTTCCAGAAGGAACAAGTCTTCGTTACAGTAGTACGCTAACATTTCGTCGTCAATTTTGGCCGTAATCCTGCAATAACAATGCAATTAAATTAAACATTGAAATAAATACACCCATCAATGATTTCTTTTTCAAATTTCGTATAGTTTTAGTAAGGATTAATTTAATTTATTTTTTTATCAGTGCAAAATGCTTTTCTGCGGTGCAAGAAAAACAAACGTGTATTAATTTTGAGTGATTGGCTAGATGGCATTAAGGGGATGGGGTTTCTCTTGCTAAGTCTTCATAATTTTTAGTACCTAGTTAACAATGTCATCGCTGGGGATTTCGTAAAAGCGTTGTAGTTAGTGGCGCGCCCACTGGACAAGCAATGCTCGAGTATCGCGTGGCGGCCGGTGTAGAGGATACACTAATAAAAACTCTAGGCCAATGAAAACCACTTACCCTTTCTTGTTCTTTCGATAAAGATTAATAATGGCCGAACTTGAAATTTTGTACTTATTCTCAATCTGAAAATAAGCAAAAAATAAAAAAAATTACTTCTCTATAATTATTTTTTTTGTTTTTGAACCGAGACGTCTCGTCTGAGTGAGCGTTTGTACGGTAACCGGTGTAGTGGTTTCACGACAGTTTCACAATAAAAATTTGTACGCGGAGAACGAACGCTGAATGCGAATCTCGTGTGGTCCGGCCGCGCGGGGTTAATTACAACATGCAGTTATGATGAACCTGTGTTTTGTATTATAAAATGAAGAGACGGCAACGTTTTCAAGCAACAAACTTCCGAACAACTACTAGTATTAAAAGCTAAGGACTCCTAGTGCATTAAATAAAAACTCAGATGTTATACCCACATTTAACAAACTGGTGCAGTAAGAGTTATTTACTTGCATTTACTTTCAATTTTATATTCGAAAGTATATGCCTCATTTAATTAGTAAAACCAAATACCAAATGAAGTTAATACGTACAGCTTTTAACAGATACTCAATGTCATACCAAAAATATAAGTTTTATAGAGCGACATCTAACGATTTGTATTTACGAAACTTGTGCATACCAGTTTAGTTTCAGCATTTTTCATTTAAAGTTTAAAATAATATAACTAACTAATATTGTTTATGGCTAAACCCGTATTTGAAAGGCAAAGACGCAACGATCGTTAAGTTTTATGTCGTTCGTTGAAGCTGCATGTATTATCGTATTTCTAGCAGGTATTTGGTAAAAACGTTGCCAACTCTTGGGTCATTAGACGGGGTTATGAAGCGCCACATCGGTTACAAAGGCGGACGAAGCGTCTCGATTCCTTTCGTTTATAAATTACAATTAAATTTAAACGAACATCGATATGACGAGAAAACGAGAAAGCATCACATTCTATCTCGCTTGCTCGTGCTTTGCGGTTAGCCGACATCACCAGGGTTATTCCGTGCGGCCTGTCTTGATACGTTACATTGACGTTTCTCAATACAAATTTAAAATTAAAATTTAACTTTGCCAATGTAACGTGCCAAAGTGTACCAAGTGTATTTTCTATGTGCAGTTATCACTTACAGCGTGTAGTAGGCCTTGGGTCGTCGGTGGAGCGACGTGCAAAGGGGTGTAGACTTCGTCGGTGTCCTGACGCACGTACAGCATGACGCGTTCGCTTAGTGGTGGGGTGGACGTGCGAGCGCGCTTTCCTAAGACGCCTTCCAGTTCCAAAGAGTCTTTGCGATCGCTGTACGGAGACAGCCCACCAACGTCTGATCGATACCTGTAAATTATAGTTATCTTTGTAAGATCATTCTTTGAAGTTAGAAATAAAGTGAGTAACTAATTCATATACGTATAGATTGAATATTTTAGATCAGGCAATTGATCATGCTGAAAAAGGACATCGTTCAAAACCAGGTAATTTTTTTGTTTTTAACTTACACTTTGGGGATTTAAATAATAAAAGTATTTCTTAATTTCAGTAATTTCCTGTGAATATTTCAGATTTTATAAATGATGATGACACTCAAATATTAAAAATAGTTATTGGTTAATTAAAACAATTGTATTTTTTAATATTTTCAAACTTAAATATCTATGAAACCCCATTACCAAACTACAAGATATTTTCCCAGTAAAATCTATAATTTCTTCTTACAAGTTGCGACGGTTAAAACGAAAATACCATACACTGATGGCCCGATCTCCATACAAAACTGAATGATCTCCTTTAAGTTATCAGATTTACTGATGAAATTATTGATAAGAAAGAAATACAAATATTTAGTTAGTTAGGTGAGTTAATTTTAAAGAATTAATAAAATGATAACTATTACAATACTAATTAATAAGGCTCTTGTGAATTCACTCAGAGCTCAATGAAATATTAAAAAATTTCCAGCTACAAGATTGAAGGATTCTGAAAACGTTTTATTTGTAAGAACATCGTCAGTCTTTTTTACTCATACTTAAATTTGAGGCTATTAAGAATATTTTAGACGAATGATCCCGTTGGATGAGTGGTTACGGTTCTTGCCTTAACGCTCTGTTTTAGGGTTCCCGGGTTCGACTCCCGATTCGAAAAACGAACTTTTCAAATTAGACTCTAGAAGTATTTGAAAAGTAGTGGCAGGGCACACTGCGTTTCGCAGTCATTTGGGCAGCCCGATTGGCGGCAGTAACCAACCGCTTACAGAAGATCACCGTGAAATAACAGCATGTGTGCTGTTGTATTTCGGTGAGAGAGTAAGGGATGCCAGATCCCATTTTCCTATCCCTTCCCAATCCTTTATACTTAATCCTAATGTAATCTGCAGTGCACTTGCGTACTTTTGACGTTGCTTGTGGTATAGGCGATGGTAGACACCTACCATCAAGTGTACCGTCAACCTGTCTGCCGATCTTAACATATAAATTTTAAAAAAGATAAGAGAGCATTTAAATTTGTAAGGCTATAAATTGACCTTTTCCTTGAATTTTTTAATGCCTACTTGTACAAAAATCTATAAACTGTGAATGGTAAAACTTAACCTTACCCTTGGGGTGTATTCCACCACTCCTTCGGCCAATGCTAATTTGATTCTACTGCCATTTGATCATATCCGATCCGGTAGGCAGAGCATAACTACTGAGCTGGACAAGATTTGATCATACCCGTAACGGGTATGATCAAATCTTGTCCAGCTCAAATTATGCTCGAGTGGAGTGTAGTACGTCGTGTATTTGCGGTTAGAGCAAAATTAGCCTTGGCCGAAGGAGTGCTGGAACACACCCTGAGGATGGCTTAGTCAGACCGCTTTGTATTGTAGTCATGCATATAAGACCAAATTTCAATTTTAATGCAAAAAATGTAATTTTAAAGTGACAAAAAAAACTTACGCAGGGGCATCTGGTGGGAAGTGATTGTGGAACTTGAGCGCTGGGGCTTGAGGTTTGGCTGCATGAAGTAGGAATGGAGAAGCTCCCTTGAGATGTGCTTCCGCCAACGCTGCTTCGTCATGCCCGTAAAATCCTTGTATATCCATTCCGGCTAGTTTGTCGATGTCTTCGGCCGGACTAAACAACACCGGTGGCTTTGACAGATCCGCCATCGTATAGAATTCACTTCGTTCCGTCACCGGATGGTATATTTCATCAAGCTTTTTTCTATTTGTTGCTGACATTTTTCTCTTGGCTGCTCTTCTCTCTTCGTCTCTTGTTTTCCTTTCAGCACCCTATAAGAAAAAAAGGACTCTAAGCGACACTGGAAAGATTCAGTCCTAATTATACCCAGCTAGATTTTAACTGACATTTATTTTCTTAGAGTGCTAATGCAATCTTAATTTTAAATTGGCCTTTTAAATTATCAATAGAAAATCCGTATTCAAGTGTCAGTCTACTGATACATGTCGGAGATATATTAGGTATTTCGATATATGTTGTAGAGTACTTGTTTTAAAAAGTGTACTTACGCTAATAATTAAAAAAAAAATTGTTATATTTTTTTGAAAGAATTTTTTTAAAAAGAATGTCTCAAAAGTGTGTACGTAAAATTAAAATAAATTTATTGTTACAGGGAAAAACTGGCGTCTAAGATACAGGCTCTGCCCAATTTAGACGTTAGTACTCAGCTAATTAAATATGTAAAATGAGACTTACAATGTACGAGTATTACTCTTGTATGTGTTAATAGGTTTGTTAATAAAGAAATACATACATAACATAGGTATATGATTGTTACTTCTGGACTGCTTCTGAATAAATATCTTTTAAAAACCGACAATATCATTCAAATAAAAATGTTCATTCTTACCTTGTCACAAAAAACTTTTATTTGGCAATAACCCCTGTGATAGACTTGCGTGTCCCGTGGGTCTTCAAATGTGTCGATCTGGATATGCAATGGTAAACCCTGAAACGTTTGAAATAATTTGTTAAAACTTACTAATGTTGGTAAGTGAATATTTCACGCTTAAATTATTCAACGGTTTGATGAAACTTGGATATTGTCTTAACATTAGTTCAGGCATTAATCAATAGATGGCCCTAGACGTCCAGTATTTTAAATCAAATCTGCCTCAACACTATCTATATTCATTTCTCTTTGTTCTAACTAATCCAACGTACGACCATATTATATCGCATAATTTATTGACAGTTATAGTTTGTCTGAATATTTATTTCCAATCGATTCACCCATGTAATCAACGTTAGGTAAACAACAGGATATCTAATTTTCTACTCACGCAATTTCACGCCTCAACTCCACGCTTATATTAAGTGTTATGGCAAAAAAAAAACAGTTTTAATAAACGTTCATAAGGGATAATTACGATGAAGTCCGAATAAGGAAAAATATGCACGTGTCTGAATCGAATCATGTTAAAACGTCTTAATTGCCTCTGTTCGAGGTCAGCGCTGTGGTACAAAGCGCTGGTTAGCTTTAACCAATTCAGAAACTGATATCGAACTGGTTCGAGATCGGCTGAGGGCGACCTTTGATTAAGCGGTAGCGGTGGGTCGAAACTTTGAGATATCGCTAATATAGGATATAAAAATCTAAAGCCACAGATATATAAAATGTAGCAGATGACACATAGGTAAGGCCAGTAAGTACAGTTATGCACAAAGCATAAATTTTATCTGTGAAATTTTTCCGATCTTGATTTAACAACAAACCAAACAAACATATTTACATTTATATGCTATTATTACAAGTATCTGTTATTATTATTACAAGTACTATTACATTTTATCATTTTCAATTCTCTCTCTGTCATCTCTGGTATCAGTTACCCATGGTCATTGCAAATAAATTTTTATTTATTATTAACTATGTATGAATTTTTTGTTTATATTTATGCATCATGCATTTTAAAGAGAGTGGAACGGGATGCAAATCTAATACTGTTTGTATTAAAAATCCGAAAGGTTGTTTGTTTATTAAGTTTTTACGCTTTAACTACTCATCATGAAATTTTGCATACAAGCTGCAGAGATATAGAAAAGGACATTGGGTGGTACTCTTCATCCAGAAAATGTACTGTCCCCTAGGGATCAGTTAAAATTTAAAAATATGTGATCGATAAAGATTGAATAAATGATTTAACATTTAATAAAAAGGGTAAGGGGCGGATAAAGGGTAGTTAGTTGTTTATAAGTCTGTGGACATACGAGTAAGAGGGGACGACGCTGGCCCCGCTATCGCCAGCCACATGCTAGCTACCTGCACGTTGAATGGTTATCGCGACATTTCCAACTTCAACACGGATATCGACCTCTTATTGCTGACATCGACGCATCGTTACTTTAATTTACATACTTTCAATGTGGTAAACTTAATTAACATTTACAGTATAAAAAATTATTCGTAGATTGAGTTTCTCCATTTCGATCTCCCACGCCCATTAAACAAATGCAATTATATGACATCCACATCCAATAACCATGTCGCAATTGGTGTAATGAATCCAAGTACAATGTTAAAAGCATTTATGCTAATAGTAATTGTTCCAGTAGTGGCTGTCTTTTGCGGAGTATTTACATAAATATAAACCCTATTTATTTTTATCGAGGAGGATGACATCATGATGACAGACATAACTTCTCTGTATTATTGTTATTGCTCACCTTAACTCCTTTTTGACTGCTAAAGTCAGTGCTGAGACACTGTACGGCGATGTTAATCTGTAAAATAAACAAAAAATACGCTTAATCATAAGAATTTACAATAGTGATTATTCTTAACATAAATTTACTTGACGCGGTTTAACTTCTAATTAACTATGTACATTTTCATTGGAGTAACTAGGGAAGAAATGATAGGTAGGTAATTCAAATGGACTGTCTACCATTCTCTACACAAAAAAACCACATGTCTGCTTCTATTGGAAAGGCATTTCTGTCATCGGAAATTTGATATAAGTCTTGATGCCAGTCGTCTGACAATTATAGACAATCAACGTTCGGTAGTATATAATATGACTGTAATAGTTCTAAGTCATAAACTAACGTTCTAACGTTTAATTAAAGCTTTCGCATCTTAATAAAAATGTGTATATATTATCTTATTATTTATTAAACATAGATTTATGCTAGTATATTAATCGAATTTATATGCTATACTCCAAAAAAGAAGAAAAATGAAGTTATTTTAACTATCGTGAAACAGTTTTCCAAATTTAAAAGTAAGCGATTGTTTTACCGTAAAACATAAACAAAAACAAAGTTCATCGCTATTGTCTGTAATAACCTGTAATTAATTCAATAATCAATCAACCATGGGCTGGGACGAATCCATACAAATTTAATATGAATTTAAAAATGTTTTTTTTTAAACCTCAGCCAAAAACTATATATACAACAAAATATACAGCAAAATACAAGATAAAGTATTTAGTGAGAATCCGCAGATATCAAAGAAAAGTTTTTTTTATCTATAGTAGCGATCTACAAAGTAATCTACAAAGTCTAACAGCGCGTTTTAAAGAGCGGCGCCACCCGATGGCTCCGATCGTACTATGCCACTATGAATCTAAAAAGCTGTAAGAAATGGACCTTTTTTCAATGAAACTCATTACGAAGTGGACGGTAGCGTTTAATGGAGTAGATCGTTTTTAGTACGGCAAGCAGTCGCAGGGCGGTTCCGCTCGCGGCTCGCGGCTGGACGCCACTCATTACCGCGCTGCATGCAAATGACCCCCTCGCGTTTTTCTTTGCCGCCAACACCACCACCGATCACTGTCCGAACGCATATTATCTGTCGCTAACAACTCGCATCCGCTGCGGTTTCGCTGCCCAACAATAAATAATTACGGATATCGGTAACTGCCTAGCTTCGTCCTAACTAATTTACAATAATCAAAGAAAATAACGAACTACCTTCAATTTATTTGCAATGTACACACAATAATAATTACCATTTCAATTCTATTTATTTCAATTCTCAAATATAATTATATTGTTGTTTCTATCTGGGACTCTCTCTAAACTAAAAATAAAAAAAATAACAAAAAAATATGAATTTAGGTATATATTTTATAACTAGCTGAGCCTACAACTTCGTACGCGTGGTATTCGGTATAGCGCGTAACTTTTTTATTTGTAAACCGATTGGAATGAATCAAACCGTCAACCGGCAGAGCTTATGCAAACAAATTCCTAGGAAAAGTTCATAGGTATATTTATTCAGGTATATTTTTTCTATTCGCACTTATTCCACTAATAAAGCCTCTCTGACATCTTTAAATTATGTCATTTATGCCATACACAAAACGTAATAAATTTAAAATGTTATAATCAGCAATGTAGTTAATTCCTAATTTAACTTTACTGATACAATTTACAGATAAGCTTATCTACACGAAAGGCTTTATTTATGCAAGCAATTAAATCTTAAGAATATAATCTAGTTACTTATAAAAAGAGTAAATATACTCGTACATTATATGAAGTGCTTAGCGGACGCGCCTGCCTGTCCATTCCGCAGTGGATAACGCAGGTTCCCAAGCTTAGAGCGGTGTCGCACAGCGGATGTTGCGAGTTTTTTTTGCCTTATTTGCAAACATCGCATCGAAATATAGTTTTACACTTAATTACACCTTAATTATTACTATAATGGGACTTTAAAATAATAAGTTAGAAACATTAATTGTTTTGTTTATATATGCACATAATTTTGTCTAACCAAACAGCGACGATAAGTTGTCATTTCGTCCGTTTGACATTTTAAGGGTATGTTTTATGAATATTATTATTAAAGAAGCTGTTTTGTTCAGTTTATATGCAAAATAAATATAAACATAATATATTATGTGATAGATATTGAAATGTGTTGTTATTTTAAAATGATCATATACCTCGGTTTTTTACGTGTCAACATAATAATGGAGTTCTTTATTAAGCTATCTCGAATATACTTCGTGATATAAAAATGAATATTCTTTTGTTATTTATTAATGGACTCATTTAATGATGGATAAATCATTTAAAAATAGACCGAAACCTAATAATTTGTTATTACCAACCTTGTGGAGTGGAAATACAAAACCTAAGCTTATATTGCCCCAAACAAACTAATAACTAAAATTCAAATAAATCAAAAATTTAATCTAGACAATAAATGTTCAGAATCACTTTTAATCAAATAATAGAAGTGATTCTGGATATTTATTAGTAAAATAGATTTATTAATTTTGCATCTTTTTTTAATTCACATCAAAACTTGCAGTGCATTCGTTGTTACGTACGTACTTTGTGTTAGCCTTCATAATTTTCACAAAATTTATAACTATATTATTGCGATAACGTTATTCGTCTTTTTAATCCCGAATTTGCCTTTGCCAAAATATAATATATATTTTTTGTGTTAAGATCGACATGCCATCAAAAACATAACCAAGTCTCGCAACTCAGTTCTACTTCTTCTACCGTTAAAAGTTGTGAGATCCATGTTATGCCAAGTCGGTTAATTTATTCAGTCCCTACTTAAGTAACCTTCTGTCTTGAGTTATTACGAAATTAGCTCACCTAACAACATCTTATACTGACCATATCAATATTAAAAATTTTGTATTTTTTAAATAAATAAATTGACTTGGCAATCGCACTCAACAATCTAATTTAATATAATATATTAGATACATTGTGTTTTCATGTATCTAATATATAATGGCAGTCACATGACATGGCAGTCACGCAAGTTAAAATAAACAGCTTATTAATGCAAAAATTAAGTAGTGGTGATCAAAACATGCTAAATCTTCTTTGCACACAAATTGATTGGAAGCTAAAATTGGATGCAAAGCTTGATCGTATTAAGAGGCTTAAAATATAAACCCTGTCGTACCTTGGCAGCACTTTCCAGGGGATTCCAATAGACGGCGATAGCGTTGTGGGCCACCTCCTCGATACATCCGGCCAGTCCGATGCTATTCTTCGTATCTGCAACAAAACAACAAATTGTCATTAATCTTGTCTTCAAGTAACTGTGCAGTAATGGCAGCGGAGATTTCGATTAAGATATCAACGCACAATACGTCATCGGCGACGGAAATTTATATGCGGGGCGTGAATAATCACGTGATACGATCGATTTATCAACGATTGCAATGTTTCCACTTTTCTTCCTGTGTATTCTGCGGCTGCGTCACAATTAAGAGCTCTCTATTCAAGTGGCATGCTAGAGGAGATACTCGATACAAATAGCCTGTGGCAGCCTATTATACAATTATTTATGCTTATTTTTATATAGAAATTAATTTAAATCAAAATATTTAACTGTCCTGATTGTGTTAGAATTAAAAAAATTCGACAAGCAAATAAAAAAATAGCAATATATTAATAAATAGCTATAATCATCAAATATAAATATAAGATTAAAGGTTGAGAAAAATAAATGATATTATAAACAAATTAATTCTATATAATTCAACTATTATCTCAGATTAGTTCATCTATACATGTAACAGAATTGTAAACGAGCCGTGCCTGTACTGGTCTGTTTGTCTGTGTGTTGCACGCAAATCTCAGAAACGGCTTAAACGATTTGAATGCGGTTTTCACTGGTGTATTGTAGCAAGCTTCCTATAACATTTAGTGTTTTTTTTTTCATTCCAATCAATTTACAAACAAAAAAGTTGCACGCTGTAGCGAATACCATGCGTACGAAGTTGCGGGCTCAGCTAGTTTATGAATAAAAAATAAATAATTTAATTTGAAAGGTAATAGTGAAAAATTACAATTTCTTATATAAGTACATAAGGGGATTCAAGGTTGATAAAAAATCATTCGTTCTGTAAAATTCTCTATTTGATAGCAAAATTGTCACTTTAATTTTGACTTATCAACTTTATATATTTAGATAAATTAATTATAAATAAAAAAATACCTGTGAAATAAAAAGCTTTAATTGACGGCAAAAAATGTGCTTCCCACTTTGACATATTGGTATTTGCAAGTGTATAGCCCAGCTAGGAACAGTATCTTGGGGATAGGTGAATGGGATCTAGATCCACTTTCCCCTTGCTGAATCACAACAGCACACGTATTATTCTGTGAGGATGCATTCACTGTCGCCAGACGGCCTGCCCAGTTAAGGAGTCATTGCTTCATAGATATAATTGTAAAAAAATAAAGAAATATTCAATGCAAACGGAACTCCCGTCATATTTCTCTCGTTGGATAAACAAGTAGGTCCTTCTGGTACTTAAATATAGAGCAAGGCGTAATAAATCAACGTTGGAAATAATTCACAGCGTTTTGTTACAGATGTTTATTGCGTTTGGTGCAGCCGTATCGGACAGGCGCGGGAGGTTGTTAGTGAGTAATCGGTGTGGTGGTGCGGCGTACGGCATGCCATTCGATGGCATGGAGGCATGGAATGGCAGCGACGCGTGGGCGGCTGACTATCAGTCTGCCCGCGATCTGTGCGGGCGCCCGCGACACGGTGACGTGTTTATGAGACGCGAGAGCACCGCCGCCCGCCCTCACGCACTCTTATTGTTTTAACAGGCTTTTACAAATTTACGAGTCAGCACAATGTTCTCTTGGACACCTACGACTCACTCCTTAATGCGTCATAGATCCAGTACAGTCGTTTGTGTACAGTGGGAATAGTGTACCGCGAAGTCTACTACCTCAAGCGCAGTGCAGAAATAATTTTAATGTATCAGTGTGCAACTGATACATTAAAATTCGGCCACATTCGGCCGCATCTGTCGTTTCCGATAACTATCGGAAACGACAGATGCGGCCGAATGTGGACCACACTTACCTAGTAAATGCCCCCCTAGTAGTATTCTTGCTATAGGCCTCATGTTTCAAACAATTTTCACTATAAACGTTTCAGTTTTTCCCTATACTGCGCATTCAGATTATTGTATTGCATCAAAAAAGATGAAATAAAAAAAGTATACAAATTTCGATAAAAGATCATAATTACATCATTTTATAAAATTACGCCCAATAAATAATTTCGTTTTCGAATATGTACAAATTACATCGACTTAGAACAGCTAACGGTATTTTAAGAGAAAATTATGTAAACCAGGGGTTTAAAGTTTTATTTTTTAATAAATTTATATTTAGTTATCGTATGGACCAGATGTCATTTTCTAGAGTACAGATGGCATAATTCCTCTAAAACACATAAAATAATGAAAACGATGACAACCAGCTATAGATAAAAATTATTTCAAATAAAAAAAATACCTTTAAAAATCATCTCAAATTCATTTACTTTTGTATATATGATAGCGTAGCATAAAATGTTTATACCGTTGAATAGATTAAAGTTATGTTTCTTAAGTAGGTATTAATAGAATAAGTTCGATAATATTTGGTAATATGAGAGAAACATTACTAATTAGAGTTAATTAAGTTTTGATGGGTTAAAATTTTAACCACAACAATTTCGAAATCAATTATTCTTATTTTTTAAAACAATAATTTTCGAAGATGTTTCAAAAACAAAATTAATTTTTCAAAATCGAACGAAATCAACTCAATTTTTTAAAACCCTAAATCTAGGCTATTATCCACTAGACTGACTATTATACACATTGGAAAAACTTGTTAACTTTTATTTACGTACGAGTATATCTTAATGTTTATCAATAATGTGCACACAAAAACTCGTATAACACTCCTTCTTTATAATATTAAAATAGTAATTAATATTAGTACATTATAAAAAACTATTATTTAGTTAATATAGAGTTAAAAAAAAACTATTATTTAGGTATATGGATTTTGCAGTGCATCGGGAATGTTCATGGTGGCAAGTTTTTTTTTTACTATACATAACCGGTGTGCATCCCTGCTCTGCAGAATAAGATCCAGCCCCTATGGCGACATGCCTTTGAGGCAGGCTAGACTGTGGCCTCTCTACATGAACCATTGCTCTATAGTGTACGTAGCGACAGGAAAGTCATAGATGATAAACATTTATGTTTAGAAGTAACAATAGGTCTGAGTAACCTGAATAAAGATAATGTTTATTTACTAGCTGACCGGACGATTGCCCTGTCCATTGCATGTAAAAATACCATCCAAATTTCCGATTTTTGCCATGGATTTCCCAAAAAAAATTTTCGTACAAACGTTGTCCTGACAATTACGAACATAACAAAAAAATCGGTCGTGCCGTTCGCAATTCCTCCGTCATACATGTAACAATTGATTTAAATTTATATACATTCCCCGTTTATCCCTCTTTCCATTAGTGAAAACCGAATTAAAGTCGGTCTACCCGTTCACGCGTGATGCCGTGACCAAGGGAAATGGGTATTCATTTTTATATATATAGATAGATAGATTGAAAATCTTTAATTGAAGTAACATTTAAATGTCTATTCGTTCTGCAAGAAGAATGTTTGGGTGTAAGCGAGAACTGTCAAGCGAGATGAGCGCAGGGTAAAGGCTCGCTACAAGGACCAACGACCGGTGGTCACGCAATACCAACAAGAAGACATATAGGTAACCGGAGAAGGCATTGTGCTGGCGCGGCTTTCACACGCCTGCGCACAGGTGTCCGATGTCGCCTTTGACGCTCCCGAGTTCGACGTACCTTCGACAAACGTAGACTTCTTCAATGAATTGGGAAAGGACGAAATCCACTCAATATCAACTCAACTCACTTGAAAAAGGACAATCCCCTGTTCTTGCAAGCGTGTTTCCACGCGTTATATGTATAAAAATTGATTTGGCGCCAATTACCAATTAAGAAATTTAAATATTGTTTTCGATTTCAAAGAGTTAATATATGTAAAGAGTTATACAAGTTAATGTCACGATTGACGCTATTGTGTATCAGGAATTTTTTTTTTAATTAATTTTTTGACACAAAAATATAAGTATTTCCTTACTGAAATGAATAAACAATAATTTATAGTACTTTGAAAAGGTTTCCTGAGCCCTTTTTTATAATTATCAGCGATAAAAAAAATTATACGTTGTAAACATTTTTTGGTTATGACATGAATCGCGAGTTATGAGTAGGAGTTATGACTTACATTATTGTAGCAAAAAATTTGTAAAATAAATTGTTATTTCTTTTGCGAGTAAAATATATTTTACAAAAATAAGTTAGGTTTTATTTTTTAACATATATGTAGATACTTTGTTTACAAATGAAAACAAAACAATGAATGTCAAAATTAATCAATTTCACAAAATTCATATTCCTAAAAAAGAAACATTTTATTATATTATATAATTTTATAAGATCAAGTAAAATAGGGGATTTTTTTTTGTAAATTCTTAGTTCACAAAATGTACAAAATGCTGGTCCAAAGAGCACTTTACATTTGGAGGCTTCGATTTATTAATGTATTGAAAAAAATTAATTTGAAATTTGATTTTAAGTAAAAAAGTTTAAAGTTAAAATATGATCTGTTCGTCCTGTTGTTTCCACACAAAATTTATAAAATAAAAATACAAATTCCGTGTTTGAACATTATCTCATTTCATATTATAACATCAACAAAGTAAAAAAATAAAACTAACATCTCGATAAGCTAAAAAACCTTGACATTAAACTTGGCCCGGCCGCGGCCGCGCGAATTAATGGCTTCCATGTTTTTATTTTCCTTGAGATTTAATTTATAGACACCGCTTGTGACCACAGCGTCACTCATTACAAATGCCACAGAGCTCGCTAAGTAATGTTAGAATGTGTAAAGTGTCATATATCACCGCTGTTTTATTCGATTACACCGGCTGCGGCGATTAATAGCAAACATTATACTGAGATGGCATTTGCATAAGTTATACTTTTAGGTATGAATTTATATGTTACATTAAATCGACTATAAGCTACAGATTAATTAAACTATTTCGGCATAGTTATGTAAACTTTTAGGTAAAGGTTGGCAGGCAGGCTGACGACTTAATTGTAGGTAGTTAGCGTTACTTATTAGCACCAGCAAAGCCATAACGACATAAGTAAGGGACGGGAAAATGAGCTCAGACATCCCCTACTCATTTACGGATTAGTCATTTCGTGGTGGTCTTCTGTAAGGGGGTGGTTACTGCCAAACGGAGGTCTTTCCGAATAAATTATTTTTTGTCATCCAATAGTTATCCAGTGCCTTAAAATCTTGTTTCTTGTAATGTGTCAATTAAAAATTAAATAAATGTAGGTATCTCACCGCTGTTGACCTAGAGACTTTAGAGACCTGTTAACTCTAGAACGTCGGTGACGTAGTGGGAAAGACGCGGCCTATCATGTCGAGAGGTCCAAGTTCGATCTCCGGTAACGCCATATACCAATGGGTTTTGTCTAAAAACTTTGCATTTTGCGATTGCTCTCAAACGGTGAATGAAACATCGTGAGGAAACCTGCATACGCCAAAGAAGAAAGTCTAAGGCACACTTGAAGTCCACCAACCCGCACTGGGCCAGCGCGGTGGACTATTATATAGCCCATACGCCCTTGTTGGAGGGTTGGCCCCTGCAGTGGGGACATAAAATAGGCTGTTGATGATGAAGGTTAACAATGTTGGCAGCGTTGCACCTTAACTTAAATAAACTTATTAGTAGTGGCAGAGCACACCTTTCGCAGTCATAAATTGGGCAGCCTTTATGGCTGCAATAACCATCTCCTTCCAGAAGATTATAGTGAAATGGCAGCATATGTGCTATTTGTTTTGTATCGATGACTGAATAAAGGGATACCTTTATTCAGTCAACGAAGCCTTATTTATTCTTGTCATGATGTTGCTTACCTGTATTAATAGGCAACCGTAGCCACCTACCGTCAGTCTGCCTGCCGACTTTTACATTAAAAATATAGATTAATGTTTAAGGTTTGTTACGCTTAGCAGTTAATTTCTTATTTACATTGTTCAATAAGAAATTAACTGTTGTAATAAACAAACAATTTGTATATAACTTGATTGTCGATAGGGCCATGGATTGTTCAACGACTTATACAAATGAATCTTGTGGTTGACGCAGTGTTTACTGTCTATGGCGGATTTATCAAAATCAATATTTCTCATAGTTTAGAGTGCCCAGGAGTGGCGCCGCCGAGGAGTGGTGCGGGAAGAGGCGCGCGAGCCGAGGATGGAGGCTCATCGCGCAATTAACATGCTAATGAACGCGCTCCCCGATATCATCGCGGTAATTATCTCCGTGCGCGACTATTTTCTACTACTGCTAATGTTTCTTCTTTGCAACTTAGACAACTTTACGCGTATGTTCATTAAAAACATTCCGCAACATATTATAGGACACATAGTGCAGAATAAATTAAATTCTAATAGCATTGCATTTACTTGCTGCAACCAAAAATAAAGATGTATCAAATCAAAAATAAAGATAAACCAAAAATAAAGACGACTTGAAAGGCTTCGCAGGAAGTGGTTAAAAAATAATAATATTTACTTTAATAATTTTTACTTTAAAATAATAATATTAAAGTAAAAATTTTGATTTTAAAGTAAAGTGTAAAAATTAATTACCTTATTCTAGACAATGATCCATTATAGATAATCTAAGTTAACAATATACAAATGAGCTAAAACTAATTTACGCGTTTTAAAATGAGTTTTTTATTTTTCACAATGAAAACTAGTAGAAGTACGTTTTTCATCTGCTTTTAAACACTAAAACGGATATTGGAAAAAGCAATACACGCGTAAGTAGGTACCTTGGCAATAGAAGATACAAACGTACGAAGACAGTACGAGGCTAATAAATTGGAAACATTTTCATAGTTAAAACGAAGGTTCATATCTAAAGCACCATCCACAGAAATAAAAACATTAGATACATTATTCAGTTTATATACGATGGGGATTTCTCACGAATTTTTACGATTTCCTGTTACTAAGTTTTTAAGAGTTCATAGAGACGAAGTGAGTTCATCGCTTTGTACATCTTTATCATTTATATAAATAAACGTTCATTTGACATCATGTCTTAGAAACATTATACTTTTATATCTTTAATCTTGATGATAGAATGGAATGCATTTGTGTGGTTATACGGTAACAATAGATTGCGAGTGTTGGTCGGGTATTTTAATTCTAGGCACTGCGGGCCGATTGATTAGGTCTTGTAAGCTGCAGAGACAGGCGCCGTATGTATACTTTTATGCAAATATCTTAACGAGATAATTACGGAACGGGTGGTGGGGTGCGCGGTAGCATTTCCTCCGCTGCAAGTAGGTATTTGCCCGCAGCAGGTATTAGGTTCAGCGCGCCACGCGAATGCGACTAACAGCCCCGCGTCGCCGCGCTGCACTGCCTGCCTACATCGCACGCAAACTCCTCTGCCATGTTTCTACGTCGCCTCGAGCCTAACTATGTTTTTGCGAAGCACTTTAAACACTTTTATGTATGTGCTACCGACTGATCATTAGACAACAAAAAACACAAGTCATTGTTTAGGTTATTTAGTTAAATTAACATATCCTTATAATTGTCGTTGTCCACGCGAGATAGCGTTCTAATGAGAAAACAATTATTAAAAAAAACACTCAATTGAGTACTTACCCGCGTCTAATATTCTCTGTTTAACAGAATGCTGTCTTCCATGCCAGAACTGCCAAGCTTTTATTTCATCTTCAGGAGACTTCTCTTCTCGAAACATTAACATGACGACACTCTGTAACCAAAAAAATAAATAAATAAAATATTACTGTGAGCCAATAAATGTTTCTTTGATATCAGTTGATTTTGACCTTAGCCACCTGAGTTTTCAGTATTTCGCGGATCATATTTATGAAATACTAGCTGAGCCTGCAACTACGTACGTGTCGTATTCGTTATAGCGAGTAACTTTTTTGTTTGTGAACCGATTGGAATGAAAGAAACACTAAATGTTACGGGAAGTTTGCTACAATACATGACGGAAAACCGTTTTCAAATCAGTTAAGATTCACGTGTTTCACGTGACCTATGATTGGGCTCTCTCTGTGGGTTATAATCTACCAGAGTAGCCTAGTACGGATCGGCAAAACTTTATGTTTTCCAAGATTAAATGTCTTCTAGAGTACGCAGTTTACTGAAAATTTTAGTTTTTTTTTTTCTAAATCCACACATGAGGTTATCGCTAAAGGTTATCTGAAAACATTTAACATTTTTCTACCATGGTTTCTGCGATATGATTGCAACAAACGATCGCGCCGTAATTCATTTGAGTGCATTCAATCTTTCCACGTATTTTATATTTCTCTCGTTAAGTCTTGCTCCCTGTAGAGGAAATATAAAAGTTATATTGAGCGCGTAATGGACACAGAGGGTGGTCATTAGAAACCACCAGACGCCAAGGAGCTATGCCTCCGTGTTATTTATTGGCGAGTTTTAATGGCGAAAGTACCATCGGAGCGCCTTGAGCATTTCGCGAATACGCAAAACGCGATTACCGACGCGCATTTCTTAGCTATTACGTTAAACGAGCGCGATTATGTCGTTGCGACGGGCATCTTAATTTCATACGCATTTAAATGTTCTCCGAAGGAGGCACGTGAAATCTTTCGACCGTTTCCGTTCAGTTGAAAAAGTGAAATATGCTGCCAGTAGATTTCTATAGACGAGTTAGAAAATGAAGTGAAAAAGAAGTAAGTTGAACAAGGCGTGGTGGCAGCCGGACCATATAGGGCTAACGACGAGAAAGCACCTCCGATCGTCGCCTCTGATTGATGGAGGACGTCGCGGTCGTCTGCGCCCGAGTGCGTCGATCGCCGCATTTTAATATTCAACCTTATTTTTCAATATTTTTTCAACATTTTTCAACTATTTAAAAATACTCCATGAAATCCTCATATACGATGTACAAGTTTAATATCATGTTACCACAAATTTAAAATTATTCATACATATATTAGTTATTTAGTTACACTTTCATGCAAAAACTTGAATTTTTGAACTAATATAGTTTATACATCAGAATAACTGATAGGTACTTGGAAGTAAACTCTATATTATGCTATATCAAAAGCTAGTATATTACAAATATTAAGCAAATAAATTTACAAATTATTATTTTATTACTATTATTATCGTCTTCTGTATTTACAGCATGCATATGTACATTTAAAAGACTAAAATAATATATTTAAAATAGAAACATATGAATATGAATTGTATTAACGTAGGTATTATATAGGTAACTAATACGAGTTCTAATAAATCATGATAGTATCGATCAAGGCTCTGGTCTATACAGTGAAGAAAAGCGAACTTTTAATACCTTTAAAATTTCTTAAGAAAATCTTAAGTGATATTTGTGCACCATCTAATTTTTTTGAAATACTATAGAAAAGTCGATGTTTTGTCATCATTTCGAATGCTAACGGGAGTTACATAATTACTTTTTTTGTTTAATATAAATTAAATCTCTCAGCCTTTTAAGACCAAACGCTAAAGATATTTGTTAAACTCAGTGAAAAATATTTTATCAGTACTCGCTGTCGTGACGTTGCTTCGCATGCCCTTAGAACTCTGGCTTACAGTGTTGACGAAGGGCAATAAAAACTGCTATTTAACAGTAAATGAATTAATTTACGATAATTCGTGTCGGCGAATAGGTGTGCGTTTTCTATAAGCGGGACACGGGCTTTCTCCGGTGTTCGGGCGGCGTAAAGTCAACGGAACATTGCATACTAATAGATAGCCCATGTATAAAATTGTAACGGTGCACAAGTCGAAGATGTTAATAAACATAAGTATTTTACAGCTTTATTAGAATACCCAAATATCTCAGCTCTTTTAAAAGACACACAATCCACGATACATAACTGTAAACATCATAGTTTTAAGGCAATAAATAAATGCTGATTTAAAAGTGATGTGTTTTTATGTTCGTTCTAACGCTAATCGTGAGATGTTCTCATGTTTATACATGAAGTATTTACTAATTTTGTGTTATATACCGATTAGGGATGTAATATAAGCTGTTAACTCCAGTTATTTATTGAAATTTGTGTTTTTTTTGTAAAATAAAGTATAAAGTACAAACTCCAAGTTTAATTTTCGCATAAAATCTTTCATAGCATATAATCGCATTAATTAATTACTCTTACATAAAGGGAAACCATCATAATCACATCTGATGGCCCTAAAAGACTAGAAACCTTTGAAGACAAATGATAACAATTTGGAGTGAACTAGCGTGGTGGCCAGTCCTTATAATGCCTTAGTCACATTAGAAGGCCTTTGCCCAGAAAATACTTAATATATGTATGTGTAACCTAATAGTTTCTGTCATCAGGAGTTACCTACATTAAATAGTTACAATAGGGTCGTAACACTTGTAAATAGATATCCAAAAACAGTGTTGATCATTTTTAAAGAATAACGTTGACTGTTAACTGTTAACCGCTCCAAGTCTCAGCCTTAATGTAGCTGTAAAATTGTCTTGTTATTGTGACTTATTTTTTATGAGACAGATACAAATTCGTTATTGTTTATTGCATCGAATTAATGATTCATAATCATTTGCCAACTAATTTAGAGCCCACTGGCAGTAGTTTACGTAATTTAGCGTCTATTTTAGTGGTGCAATTGATGCAGTACAATGTAGCTATCTGGCTATTGTTGCTTGACAAAGACACATTGTCGCCCGGACCAAACAATCTTAAATGTTTAAATTATGCGATTTATCAAGGCAACTTTAGCTTTAACTACATTTAAGAATTCGGTTCATTGTAACTATGATTTAATTTTTGTTGTTTATTAGGCGTAATAATTTACTGTTGTGATATAAATTGTAATATTGTCTTAAACGATCGGTTTAATTCATTTCGTGGCGTATAGTTATTAATAGTTTGGATACCGATTGTAGAAGTATACCTGCGGTAACAGCAGTGTTGCATTGAGCGTGGGCGACAAGTGTATCCACCTCGTTAATTTGATTTTTAATCCAATCTGACACTTGTATTCAGTACCGGCCCACTCACAGATTCAAATATTAACAAAATGAAACACAAGTACGTGCTAAAATTAGAATTAATTCAAATACTATTAAATACTTATACCAATCGAATCATTTGTTACCTAAAATTCGATATTAATATTTTAATTGAGTCAAGGAAGTTAACATTTAAACTTATATATAGATAGTACTACATAGTAATATATAAAAACACTAACTCGATTCACGTAAGTTTTGCATACTTAGTTAAAATGGACTAAATGGCAATTTTGTTATCCTCACCTTTAACAGCCTACAGCTCTCAGATATGCCTCCACAGTATGCTATCGTCAATGTTTTAAGCCACTATCAGTTCACCTAATTCTATGAGCTGTGTCGGTGATTTTAGATTTTGTTATTACTTCTTCTGCCTCTCGGGGAAATACCTAGCAAAGCTCTTTCTAGCACAGCACGTTGAGTAACCTTGAGCCATGAGCCTTAAATTTAGAAGCTATCGCAAGTAGTTAAGCGTACCAAAATGGAAACTTAAATTAATATAAGACATTGATTTTTTCCCGGTATATTAGCAGTACTACTAAAAAGTACAACTGGTAGTACAAATGAAACAATAATTATGTATCACTAGAAATTTTACAAAAAATACAAGCTAATGACTCGGATTCATTTATTTAAAAAAATTAAAACAATCATCAAGGGCGTCAACTATATTATCAATGCGAAAATGCAATTTGTAAACGGAGATAGGATGACTTATAGTAATGATTTCAAAAATAGTAATACACCAATTTCTCAATTGAGAAAATATGAACGTAATGTTCAATTATGACCAACAGAGAAGAAACAACAGAGAAAAAACGGAACTCATGTAACGTAATAAAAATTTAAAAAAAGAGGGAGACTATGAGATAGATTAGCTCTCCAGGGCCTGTTCTAGGGGTTCGAGCAATAGATAGATAAAGGGATATATATGTCTAATGTATATACTTACGCAATTATAAATATGTACACATTCATTGAGAATTTAGAGGATAGCTTACGGATCTCTTTCCTGGTAAATCAATTGGCAATCGTTCATGTACAAATCGCTGGGCTTCCTCAAGTTAGTTGCTGTATTCATCCTTATTAAAATGCTGTCTTGATATTTTTGATATTTCAAATCCACATATTGATAGAATTTTCTTTGGCAACGAATATTACGATGTAGTCATGAAGTTTCTCACTTCTTAAAAAGTCCTTATTCAGGTCCATTGTAGACATATTCATTTATCTATCTATTGCTCGAACCCCTAGAACAACACGCCCTGGAGAAGCCAATCTATCTCATGGTCTTTCTCTTTTCTAAAATTAATCTTATTATGTCACCGTTGCGCGCCTAATAACTCTTCATTGTCATTTCTTTCATATTAAATTAATTATAAAAAAAAATTACTTGTTACCCGACAAGAAGCAGGTGGAAATTAACGCGTTTTAAATTTTGTTTTGAATACAAGAAAAAATAAAAGTGCGTATTGGTAAATTTTCGTTTCTTGGACCAGTTAGTACAACATTTCGGACCGTCAATTAATTAATCGAGTGTATCGACATTCGACCCGATTTCAGGAGCCCGGTTGACAAACTAAGTTATCTGATTAAGCACGCTTTCTCTCGCACTGTGTGACACACGCTCCGGTACTGTTTGTAGCCATGTGTCGCCGATTGCGCTCTGACAGCCACTCCACATTAATTTCATCACTCTATTTGAATAAATAAGCATTTGCATATATTTCATGTATGAAATTGCGTAACGAACGATCTGTATCTCTAACGCATGCGGCATGTGTGACAGTTAGCGAACAATCATCAATCTAATCATTTACATATTCTATATACATTTAATAGGAATGAGAACTTTAATATACTTTTTAGACATCGTTGAAAACTTTCTTTATAAATCCAATTATCCGTTGTAGACAAGTAATGTGTAAATTTATTCCACACTAGTCAAATCTACAGCAACATTTTACCATTTTAAGGTTAACATGTAAACGCCTCAACTACGTAAGGATTACTAATGCGTTGTGGACCTTGACGAAAAAAAATAAAGGATAAGAGATAAGGAGGGGGTAGGAACATTGGGTTCTGGCATCCTAATGTGAGTGGATACTCGCCGAAACCCAATAACACAAGAACTATTATTTCACCGTGGACTGTGATCTTTTGTAAGAGGTTTGTTATTACCGCCAGATGGCCTGCCCAGTTTTTACTGCGATTTTATTTTATTAAATATAAATAGTTTAACAAACTATAATCAAAATATAGTATAAATACGTACATAATAATATTAAATTTCACATCTTTGTGGCAGATCCTAAATAGAAATCAAAATAATGAATTAAATTATGTTGAATTTTAAACATGGACAGCAATGGCAACGGCTTTTATTTTTTTATTTATTTAAAAGTTAACAGTTTTGGCATTTTTATTTAAAAATATCCAAGTCATCCATTATTGCAATTCAGAAATATATTCGGTATGAAACAAACACTAAATGTTACGGGAAGCTTGCTACAATACATCAGTGATAACCGCATTCAAATCGGTTAAGCCGTTTCAGAGATTAGCGTGCACAAACGCACAGACAAACAGACAAAAATTCCAAAAACTATTTTTTTGACCTCGGTAACATAAGTACAACGTAAAAAAACATATATACATTCATTCTCACAAACTTTCGCATTTTATAGTATACTTGCTTTTGTCCACGACATCTTCAGCGTAATTATATTATTCTATAGTTCCATCAAAATTCGTTCAGTCGTTTATACATAAAATAGTAACGAACATCCATAAATCCATCGTCGAAAACTTTCGCATTTAAAATATTAGTGAGATGCAACCCCCGCTGCGTCCGACATGATATACCCCAACAGGTTGTATATTCTAATAAAATATAGCTGGTGTCATGCTTCTGTGATTCCTCAGAGAAGTAGTGCATGAACGAGTAGCATAACGTACATTCGCGTCGTCTGTTCAAAGCAAAAACAATGCACGCGATAGTTAGGTAATGATATTATGCAGAGTTGTGTGTGGTGTTGTGCGTAACTCGTCTTTTTGCTCCCGGCGAATACTTCCTCGTTAGACGCAGGGCGCGCCACCCATCCATCAGACCCTATCTGCTTTATGACAATTATTTATGTTCACTGCGTGGCAAAACTGTTTCACTAACTGTTGAGCTTTATCGATAGAGCAGAAGTAATGTCCTGCCGCCTGCCGCCCGATACGCTAAGCCTATCTGATACGGTTACGTCTGTTTGTTAAGTGCGCTAGTTGTTTTAACGCCTTGGTTATTTGCTGCGAATGTTCGCCGCAGTGAATGTCGGTTTCGACATAAATTCTGCACAGAACTGTGGGTGTAACTGGCGCGCGGTTGCCTACGATTTACATGTCGATATTTATTTTACAACCACTAAAATATATCAACGGTCATTTTCGCTGGGGAAATGGCGTCGGTTATTTCATGCTGCATCTTCAGAGTTTAAATTTAAAGTTGAAGTTAAATGCATATTAAGCTATTATGGGATGCGTGCACGCATCGCATGGCGTAGGGAGGGGCGCGGCCGCAGGCTACGGGAGATTACTAGAGATGTTCAGCTTCCGCCGCCCGACAAATTGCTTAGTGTACCTGCACATCCGCCACGGGTTCTAATTGAATATCCGACGCGTACGCACCTACGTGCCTATTACTTTCAATGTCTTTACAAGACTAAAAAAATATAATACCAGTACCAATTTTCTCAAACTAAGAATAAAACTGAAGAGAGTTTGTGTAATTGTAGAAATTTTGTAAAAAAATTGTCGTTTTCTTGTTTCTTTTTAAAAAATATATATAATTATTTTAAATTTAGACTTACGCAGGTTGAACTTTCCGGATGATATTTTTTCTTAAAGATTTTAGATTCGTAATCGCCAATTAAAAATAACATTATTTTCTTTAATTTTTTAAGATTAATTTTAAGTATTGCCTATAAACACAATCAGCGCCACAAGTGCTGCAAATGCCTTGCCGACATTAGTACATTCCTCACTCATTCCCCGAAACAGAAGTCTCAATGTGCCCTGCCACTTACTTCTATTTTATTTTAACAACTTCATATTAGTATTTTTTTTTTTCTTAAAAATCCCAACCTTTGAAAATCTATGTAAGTTTTTTTTATATTATTCAAAATCACCTTTGTAAAATTTTGTTATGTCGATTTCGGTAAGGGTTTGTAAGGTATATTCACATGGAATACTTCATTTGTTATGATATGATAGGTTTGATCGCTGCGTAACACCCATTGACCGCTAAATCTAGATTAAATCGGAGCAATTCCCGCGATCCGTCGAGCGTCGGATTAACATCCGAAGTCGCGCCATAACACTAATCTGCTTAAATGTCGAAAGGAAATGTCAGATTGTAAAGTACAGGGCTTCGAGCGGAGTGTGATGCGGCTTAAGGCGTACCACCCGCTTAGAGTGCAGCCTTCAATCACGCTTTGCTCAATTACAATAACTCTGCTGGCGAGGCACCGTATGACAATCAGACAATTTCATTTGCAAATATCATTCATTCTTGACCAATGTGTGTTGCCACTGATGACATATGGTGCTCAAACGTGGTCTCTAACTATGGGCCTCATAAGAAAACTCAACGTCGCTCAACGGGCTATGGAAAGAGTAATGCTCGGAGTTACACTGCGAGATCGAACTAGGCCTTCATTCTGTATGGCAATTATGTTTTCACGCTTTTGTCTTACCTTATCAAAACACGTAAATGTCTTGTCATGCCATTTATATATTTGCAAGAGAATCACTTTTTAGCAGATATCGTAACAATTTGAGGATATGACGTGGTTTCGAAGTAAGGAATCACGTGGAATCGCTAAGGGGCGTTAGTGAATTAGGGCCGAATAAGGAGATTCGTAGACGAACGAAAGTTACCGACATAACCCGGAGGATTAGTAAGTTGAAGTGGCAGTGGTCAGGACAAATAGAGCCGACGGCCGCTGGGGCCGGAAGTTTCTCGAGTTCAGGTCACGGACCAGCAAGCGCAGCGTAGGACGTCCACTGCAACATCATCGGTAAACCCAGGCTGCTTCAGATCGGTCATTAGGGGCCTTTGTCCAACAGTGAGATGATGATGATGATGTCTTGGATATTCGAGTAGTGTTGTAATACAGAAATGTTTTTACCAGAAATGGTGTTACGTAGGTACATGAATTAAATATGTAATGTGGTAGTTGTTAAATATGTAAGCATCTAAAAAAGAAAAGAATAGTTTGAAAACTTTCGAGAAATACCTATGTTTAAATGTTGTTTTAATATTAAATTACTTGTCAATAAATTGACTATTACCTATCATTTAACATAACCCTCTCCATAGCTCGTTGAGCGACGTTGAGCTTTCTTACGAAGCCCATAGTCAGAGACCACATTTCAGCGCCATATGTCATCACTGGCAACACACATTTATTGAAAACTTTTAAGAGACTGAGGAATTTCAACACAAAACATCAAACTATAAAATGTTAAAACTTATTATAAATTCAAATTTAGTTTGTCTCACATAGCGTGAGTTGGTGGGCCGAAAATATGAGGTTTTTCTTATGTAAAGGTCGTCACACAGGCTGACAGCTTGATGGTAGTGGCTATCGTCACCTAATAACACAAGCAACGCCACTAGTGCTACAAGTGCAATGCCGCTCATCGTATAAGGAATTAGGAAGGTATAGGGAAATGGGAAAGGTATCCCTTACTCACTCAATAAAACACAAAAGCACACATGCTGTTATTTTACAACAAGGGGTTGTTTAGAGGGGTGGTTACTGTCGTCACACGGGCTGACGAAAACACTGCGCAATGCAGCATGCCTTACCACTAGTGATATATTATCATCGAATGCCTAACGAGGCTAGCGATAAACTTCTCTTAAACCTCAGCTGTAGCGAGCATTGCACAATTGGGTTTTAGTGCACCTAATGTCGCTGTCGGCCCGTGATGCTATCACGGATTGACACTAAATACGCGTGCGCAGTGACAGCTTCAATATCAAGACAATGACGGACCTCGGATTACGTAACTCCATTTACGTCCAGCTACACCGTCACCGTTTCATAAATTCAAATAAAGTGAAAGTTGATCTAAATAAAAATATAAATACAATTTTCAAAGTGACATTCAAATTCAAATCCGGAAAGTTGATGTCATCGAACACTCGTCGTGAGATGTAAATATCATTAGATGGATATACATCGCTGTATGTAAATTTTTGACAATTTAATTATACCTAAAGCACTAGGCCACCCGCCCCCAGTTTCGCACGAACGCAATTTTTTTCTTCAAATTATATACAAAAATCTTCCTCTTTTATCGCTTTTTTATTAGTGAAAACCGTATCTATTCCATTGAGTGGTTTAAAAGATGTTAGCGGAGAAACAGACAGAGGGCGAACAGCGACTTTTTTTATATCCTTTGGTCCATTTTCGTAACCACTTTTTATAAGCAGTTACGAAAAAGGAATTTTTATTGTCTGTTTGATAACTGGTTGTGATAACGGCATTATTTTTTTCTGTGCGGACTAGAAAGAGTAATTATTCAAAAGTATTGATTTTATAAAAAGTTCATTTAGAATGAAAATGTTATCATTTAAACCTTTCAACCTGTCCGCCTTCGCATATGCATTTGGACTAAAGATTAATTTTTATTTATGTTAAATACATACTTAAAATAGTTAACCTTTAGTTAGTAAGTACAAGAAAAATTTTGATCTGGACACATTGATTACAACATATTGGATTACCTATCATTTAGAAAAGATATCCTTGAAAACAGCACTGAAAACCCAATCGAAATTCATATATAAAAGAACTAAACAGATTTAAACTTAATAAGTATAAATAATACCTTTCAAAGTAATTTCATTATTAAGCTCTCATTTGCAAAATCCATATTATGTCTTTAGATACTTCTAATTTAATTCAAAATTTTGAAATACGATCTTTAGTAGCAGGGCACACTGCAATTCGCAGTCATAAACTGTCTGTCCAAATGGCGGCAATACCGCCCACTTACCATGAAATAACAGCATGTGCACTGTTGTCTTTGGTGCTAAAGTATGGGATGCCACAGCCCATTATCCTATACATAATATCCTCCCTTATCCTTTATCTCATCAATGTCGGCTGCGCGCTTGCATATCCTTTGGCGTTGTTTATGTTATAGGCGATTTTTTGGAGTTCTAGTTGGCATTCTGGAATGCCAACTAGAACTGGCGCTGTGGGCTTAGCCCACTCATCCTCAAAATTGTATGATCCGGCAATATGTGTGAATATAAATAAACTGATACAAATATTGTAAATAAAAGAGTAGGCTCACAAAAAATAACTTTCGAGTAAATACTTAAATAAAGAGCTTTAAAGAGCTTACATGAACAGTGACTTTAAAAAACTTTTTGAAAAAGACATGATAACCCTAAAAAATTATGGTTATTTCAAAGGGAAATACTCATAATATGCCTGGAATTGATCAATACTCTTAAATTCTATTTAAAAAATAAAATAAGAATTATCAAATAATGCTTAAATCTGTATACTAGAATCGACTTAATTAAAAAGATTAGAAAAATTACATTTGAACTCAACAATCATTCATTTTATAAAATATGAAATATGAAATGTTAATCTTGTAAATTATAATTTATCCTTTGTTATGCCAATATCGTTTTTAAACGTAAAATATATAATCTATTTTTAGGAACAATTTCTTTATCGTAACGACTAAGTTAGTATAGTTTAGTGTATTTGTAACGTTTAAGAGTAATGATAATGATAGAACATTGTTACGAGGTTTCAGCGGTTACGTGTAATACATTATTACAGAATAACGCGTAATGTAACGTTTTGCAGACGTAACAGCTGTTGAGTGGCGTTACGCGATCCTGAAACAGAACGTGGAAAGTTTTCGCTCGGTGAAGCGAAGCGAAGCAAGCCTGCGGTTATTGAACACGAATGTTTCCTAGTCTATACATCTTAATATTGAACACGACAACGCGTAATTGTTTTAATTAATCGGTTTTATCGATCATAGGGGGCGATTCATCAAGATGAATCAGTATGGGGAAATCTGAAATTGTAATACACTTCGATGTAAAATTAAAAACGGAAGATAACGTAGATTTAGGAGTTAAGAAACACTGTATTCATGGTATTAAAAAAATCATATTCGAGTTGCGAAACTAGCCCAATTATTTTGTTAAAATTGAATGTTGAAGCAGGCCGACAGCCCATTGATAATAGATGGCCACCGTCTCCTAAGGAGGAAGAGAAGAAGCGGGTGCGCAAATATTTGTATACAGCTCTAAAAAGAAGCCCATATTGTAGCTATTAAGAAACACCTCAAATTACTTAATTTATTTAAGTGAATATTCTCAATAAATGGTTTATAATTGGTTCACAATAAGTTTAATGAATGAAATACTTATTTTGAAAGTGATCCTGGTTCGATTCTCCAGTAGTAATATTATTTAAAATTTATGCGTTCATCGTGTTCCCTGACTTATCTTTCGGTACGTCAGTAGATAGAATAAGTTAATACAAATTTGATATTTTTGAAAATTTAATAATTTTAAATTTGAACGCGACCATAAAAAAATAATGTATCTCAAAATATTAAATAGCTTAATACAAAAATAAAACTGTGGTTCTTATGAGCTCACTTACTGAAGTTATTTTCGTGCTTAACGGTATTATTAATTTGCGAGCTTGGAGGTAATTGGCATGTTTTTCAATTCCGAAACCGAATTGCTTGCGAGAAATTTTATTAGGTCGAGATACAAAAATGTTGAATAAAAAGGCAATTACATTAAAATCACATAAATTACTGTTGAAAAATAAGGAAAGTCATAAAAAGTACATTATATTGAGACAAGGTCCGCGGTTCATAAATAACTGCACGTAATATGTCACGAGGCAAATAAATTTTGCAAAAATTTTGTTACGCCGGCGCCGCCGTCACTTTTTCAAAGTACAAATTACCTTCGTCTGATTTTCTCTCGTTTATAGACAGACCAACATTTTTCGAATACTTGTACCCATTGTTCTAAATTGTTCTCAATAAATTTCGATATCTATGTAAAGAATTTGTATTTCTTTAGTTTAATATTTTACCGCGTCCGCGTAGGTTTTTTTTATGTTATGATCGGCAGACAGGCTGACGGTCCACTTGATAGTAGGTGGCTACCGTCGCTTATAACACAACCAACGCCAAGCTGCTATAAGTGCGCTGCCGACTACAATAGGATTAAGGGATTGGGACTACTTATTTATGTTCATTGCCTTCTTATATTAATCTATACCTACTGTGATTTGATTCTTATGTGAATTTCGTAATGAAATTGAAAAGGAATTTGTGAAGAATAAACTTTTATTGTCAGACAGGCTAACCGTCTACTTGATGGTAGGTGGTTATCGTCACCTATAACACAAGCAACGCCACAGGTGCTGCAAGTGTGCTACTATAGGATTAAGGATAAGGGATTGGGAAAGGTTAGGGAAATGGACTCTGGAATCCCTTACTCACCGAACAGCACAATGTTGTTTTTTCACTGTGGGTTACTGCCCCCAGACGGGCTGCCCAAATGCCCTGCGAAACGCAGTATGCCCTACCACCACTTTCCAGATCCAGACCAGAGCCATCTTTGAAAAGTTCATTTTCAAAATGACCCCGCCGGAAATCGAATCCGGGAACCCTAGAACAGTTAAGGGCAAGTACCTTAACCACTCATCCAACGGGCTTAAAGACGGTAGAAATACTTTGATTCAATGACTTTAAAATTAATTAAAGTAAAGTAAATTAATTAAACCTAAACTTTAATGCATTCTTTAAATAACTTCCCTTTATAATTCTGTTAAAACGTGGAGCTTTTAAAGTAGATATGCAAATCCGAATTGTAAATGCGGACTACCATCGTTTATGAAGCATAAAAAATAAAAGAAATGTGCACACCGTAAAAAAAACAAGCGAGTCTATTTCAAGTAATATGAAGATGTGCCGTTACTAAGAGCTTTCCGTTGTATAATTTAGCAATTTATAATCATTAATGTTTGTCTGAAGTCGAGCTCGATGATTGCGGGGTGCGGGGCGCATCGCGGGGGACCCACATTGGGGTGCAAGTTAAATTGAGTCATCTGAACACTTGATTGATTGCGGGCATGATTGGCAACTATCAACAACGGGCATGCAAATAACATGTTTTTTTTTAATATATACTTGGCCCTGTGAGAAATGCCGATACGTCTCATGTGACAGCCCTTCACCTTGCCGCAAGGCGACAGTGCAATCGAAAATATTTAAGGGTTCCGCACATATTCGACGGAGCGTGTTTAGCGGTGTATCAACCGCTGTTGTATTAGTAGTTCAGTACAATAAAACAACCAAAGACACGTCGACATGTTCGGTACTTTTTAACGGATAGGTGCCGTAGCCTTTTAAATATCTATTTTAGTTATATATTATATCTAAGTTGATATAATATATATGTATAAGTAAACAAAATAAGTATTGTTTGTACGTAGGAGGTAATCTTCGAAACTACTCATCTAATTTAAAAAGATTCTTTCATCAATTGTTACAAACGATTTCAGGATGGACATATTATAACTTTATAAACATCTTAGATATTAAGCTATATTCCACGCGGGCGAAGCCGCGAGCCCCAACTATCTGAAAATAAAGATTCAACGCCTGGCAAATATATAACTGCAATGAAGATATCATTGCAGTTTATATTGCTTTACACATTTTTTTCAACGTGGATGAAGTCGTGGATACCAGCTAGTGTTTAATAAAGTCATCTACGCAAAACATACCATCATCCGTTGCATGCACAATGTAAAGAGCTATATTGCGATACCAAAGCATGACATTGCCGAGATAGTAAATTAAACAAGATTTACGATGTTGTAGAAAAACCAGTCTATTATAATTTGAGAATTAGATATTCAAGACTTCTGCACATATCCGATGGAGCGTGATGACGTCACAAAGTCAACTGCGGTAGTTGTTCGTTGATATTGCCGCTCGGACGGATATATGCCGAAGCCTTTAAAATATGTTTAATAAAGTCAACCATGTCATACCATCGACAGTTGCATATACAATGTAAGGAGCGTCATTAGCGATTACCTTAAAAAGGCAAACCGGAGCACTCATTAAAATAGTAAATTATTGAAAAGAGAAAATTGGTTGTTAATAAACCGAAAAAAAAATGGCGTCGTGTCTCGTTACACGAGTTTCCGTTGCTACGAAAGTGAATACAATGATGTCAGTATCAAGATAAAAAGCAATGTAAAAAGTGCTCTGAATGAGTAGGCGCGTTTCACACCTGATACGCTTTAGAGCGGTTAAGAATGCATTATCCGGATTACCCGACAATTTATTGTTTTGTTGATCTGTATTAATGGTGCGATCAGTATGTTAATGTTAATCACTATTAAAATTTTTATCTTCCTTAATACGAGCAATTATTGTATTTGCATATTGTTATATTCTCACTAGCGGTTGCCGCCAGCTTTGCTCGTATATTTTTTAAACTAAACTGTCATCCAATGAGAAAGTGTTATCTATAAAAGAAAATGTATTACTCTGGGTTTTGGCCTAAAGGTGTACCAAATTTCATTCTAATCTGTTAATTTTTTAACAAGTGCGAGTTGAACTCGCGTGAAGAGGGTTCCGTATGATGCTACCTCTCCGCACAATATTGAGTGATTTACCATATTATTTTAATATCATTGACTTTTTATAGGTTTTCCTATAAATCTATAAGTAGAAAACTAATTTCTGTATTTTTTCAAAATTTTATGTTCAGTAGTTTCGGAGATAAGGGTTTTTCAGTAGTTCCGTTTTTTTGATATTCGGACGTACGGAACCCTAAAAAGATGAGAAAAGAAAAAATCCTAATAAATACGTGGAACCTACCCACATGTATTACTCTAGATTTTGGCTTAAATGTTCTACATCATTCTAATCTGTTAATTTTTTAACGAGTTATAGAAAAAAAGATAAGAAAATAAAAAATCCTATTATAAATACGTGGAAACTACCCAATACATTCATAACGAAGGATTTGAAATATTTATTAAAAATAAAATATAAGACATCAAAATTATATTTATTTGCGTAAAAATACTTTAAAACAACTTTAATCAGGAATTAATACAAATAACTTGTTTTATGTACAAATCCTAGTAATATTATAAATACGAAAGTTTGGACGTTTGTTCCTCAATAAAGCAAAAACGGCTGATCGGATTTGGATGAAATTTGACATACAGATAGTTTATTATCTGAATTAGTATATTTTAGGATATGTTAAGTTATTCAACCTAAAATTCAACTAAAATGTTAGGTTCCCGAGGGATCTCCTAAAAATATTTTAAAAAAGGCCCCACCATCGTCACAGCCATAAAAATGGCTGTGTCACAGCCACAGCCACATATTTTCATTTTACAATGCTTAAGAAGTCGCGGGCACAGCTAGTCATTAATAACTTTAACAATATTTACATTATTTTGTTGCGGCGACTGAAGCAAGCTGTAAGTACGATAGGAATAAATAACTTACTTAGGGTGGAACCTCACAACCCTTGCACGACTTAATATCTCACAAGAATGCCTCACCATCTCTATGATTAATTGCATCTGCAAAGAGTGATTGATCGATCTAATTTTTAAAGTAGTTTTTATATGTGAATTTATTTTAAGAAGACAATTTATTCAACATCACTAACTACTCTTTACATATCATTTTAAAATGTGATTTGTCAAATAGAACGATTTAATGGTAGCAGCGTGTACCGTGCGAAAAAATCACTCATGTATGCGTTTGTACTTTTTTTATGCAGTTCATTGTTTTAATAACGTTTCAAATATATAATCTAATTTAAGTCTATGAGGAAGAGATATCAAGTAATTACTTTTATATTTTTAATTTTCTTGTCATTGGTTTTATTTTATTTTATGTTGCGACCCGCTCCCGGCTTCGCACGAGTGCAAGTTTTTTCTGCAAATATCTTATATATAAAAATTAATCCCCATTTCTCCTGGTCACAGCATCACGCGTGAACGGGTAGACCGATTTTAATTCGGTTTTCGCCAAATCCGTTGCTTGGTTTAAGAGGAATTAACGGATATACAGACAAGCAGACGCTAGCAACCACTTCTATTTATACTGTGTAAGGAAGAATAAGGACAAGGAAAGAAAATGTAAGGCAAGAAGTGTAAAATCATAAAATAGGAATTTAATACCTATATAAAAAATTTGCTAATTGTGTTAAAACTCGAAAAACAATTCGGCTATTTTTTTCTCACATAATCTTTAAAATCCACGGAAGGTTCTTAAACTTCGACTTTAAAATCTGAAGAAGGTTCTTAAAAAGAGAAAAATAAGAAAAAATGCCCGGAAAAACATAAAAATCCAATTTAATTTTTCTCCCCATTCAAAATTCTTACTTAGCTGATAATTACACATCAGCTACTACAGTCCAATAACCTTTCACAGAACAACAATGCTTCGATTTTTCTAAATAAAAATAAAAAATATTTTTAGGTATAAGGTGTTTAAAACCGCAACCGTTTGCTTACAAGTTGTTACAGTGCTTGTTCCCTTTTATTTCGTTTTTTAATCCGACCACGCACAATCCCGCGCCGCTTCACTGTTTACTAAAATTTCTTAATGGTATCTCCTAACCGCTTTTTGACACGCGAAGTGTACATCGCATGCGAATTTAAATTGTGAGTCACGGTTAATTGCCTCCAAACCTTTTTTATGGTTATTATGTTTAGTTTTAGACAAACATTTAACACAAAATAAATAAATAAATATTTATTCACACTATAACACAAACATGGTACATACAAGTAATACATTTTTTCCGTAGTCGCGGAAAATGGAGATTTGAACGACTTTGAAATTTGTTAATGATAAAATTGTCCATGATCTTTGCCGTCATATAAGATAAGTCGCGAAACTATATAGATAGGTATATATGTTTTATGTTTTGTGTAAGAGATTCCATTAGATGGGTCTCGCAATGATCAATAGAGAAACAGGTGATAAGGTTATGATTTGAAATACCATACACACGCACCGGAACATAGCATACGTGCGGTTACAATGTTATAATGTGCTTATATCGCAACAATGTCTCTTTCTGTTTATTCAGCGAAATGCATAAATCTTTGCGGTCGGGAAATACGAGTTCGTGGAATGTCTTTATATTTCAAAATAAGTGTAATATTTTTTTACTTATTGAAACAGAACAAAATGCTCGTTAAGGGAACACGATGTTTGCTGCATTGAAATTATTTTATCATATACAGCAAGGTTATTGTTTAAAGGGAGCGATATTATCCGAACGGACGGAGGCCCGGGCTCCCGGGGCACTCATTGTGTTCCTATATGGCGAATGTCAAAACCATCGTCTTAATTATCAGGCGCGGCCATACAATGCGGTCTCGATCGCGCCGAGATAAGCCCCCTATAATCGTACCTATCTGAGTATTGAATGCGATACGGCCGGACTCTCGGCCCACTTACTGCCTTAATAATAATTTCAAACGTATGTCGCATTGTATCTTTGATTATTCCGATCTAAGCCCATTGAATTGAGATAAAACATGTTTAAATATGTTACTCGAGAACAAAAAACGAAAGAAAATTCCTTGTCTATTTTATGGCAAGTGGATTATATAAATTGATTTATGTGTAACAATGTGAGATAGCTGTTTCGTGTTGCTCCCTGGTTAGATCATGTAACTAATAAATTATTTCTGTTTTCTATTAACTATCTAAACAATTCCTGTTTGTTTTCCGGTTAGCTTTTATAAAAGCGTGCCCGATTTAAAAACGGTTTTCGGTTTTAAAAGTTTTAATATTTGTAGGAACTTAACTAGTGGAGAACTGTTAATGTTTTGTATTAAAATTCGTGAGTTTTTTTTTTACTGCGTCACATAAATGTCAATTTTTAAACCTAACACATATGGTAGTTGAGTTTCGCCACGATGTAAAATGTATCTGATAGATACAATTGCTATCATTTTAATTTCCAGTGTTCTCCTTTTAAAGACAGTTTATATGACCCATAATTATAATATTTTACATAATATTATTCTTATGTTACTTAAATACAAATTTCCTGCTAAGTTTAAAAAAAGTTAAGAGACAAAGTAGTCAAAAAGTTTCATGAGTCAAGAATGTGGTCAAAGTTATAGAATGGATGAATAATATTAACTTATACTTAAATTTTGTAAGTCTCATCTAAATGAGAATAACTTTATTGATAAGGAAAAAAATGAAAAAAAAAAAACAATTAGGCGTTCAACTCAAACTCTTCAAACTCTCGTAAGTTGAGTATATTTAATTATAATAATATTGTGTTGTTCTTTATTCAAATTTGAAACCGTTAAATTTAAAAGAAATAATTGATGAGTTGATTTCAAGTTACATCATAATTGTTTCCAGCATTAAAAACAACAACGCAATAAAATTAGCAATAATTAGCACTCGTGAGATACAAATTTCAAACAAGTATTATTCAATCAACTTATATCCCTGAACCTGAATCAAAGTAACTATAATTATGTTTCACGTTCCACATTTTTTTTATCGAGTGACACATTGTTTACAATCTCGTTTTCTAGAAGAGTGGACAAGTTGTGTGTAAGGAACAATAAGGGGATTTCCGATTTCCATGGATATTAATAACGCCTCTAATTGTTAAACTAGTGCAAGTGCAAGTCGGTTTTATCTTTTGTCTGTCAATTATTATTTTCCCATGAGATAATAATACAATAATTTGTCACAGTCATGCTACGATTTGCTACACAACATAAATTTATTTTTAATATGACGTGTAGGCGTTCATTTAGAAGTCTGCATCAGCAGTGGTCACGATAGAGTTGATGATTTTGTTTGAAGATTTCATTATTAAAACAAATAAGAGTTTATGTAAATATAGTTTTCCGTAAGTGACCTAGAAAATGAGGTAATCTGAAAAACCTCAGAAAAATTTAAAAAATCAGTCGTAAGGTTAAGGGAGAGGCGTCATTAGAGAATATTATTTTCTTGACATATAGGTACAAACAACCCCAAAAAATTTTAGCTCATTTTATTTTATTTTATGAAATATGGAGGAACAGGGGAACATGTTAAATTTAAACATGTTCCCCTGGAAAATGAAGTGCTCTAATAATACTAAAAAGTAAGTTTGCATTTATTTTGAAAATGCAATTATTTTGCGTTTATTTAGCTGCGATATTTTCTAAAAATATATAATTATATTTTTGGTATAATTATATGTTATTCTGCTCTGAACTTATTCCGCTCTGATCTATATTCTACGGGTTTTATTTGTTACTTTAAAATGAAAAACGTGTTTTTACAAAATAATAAAAAGAAACTATGCACTGTTTACTGTTTCACGCTGTTCCTTTGCTCACCTTAACGCATACATTTACAAGCCTATAAGTAACATAGGCTTCGCATGTAGAAGTATGAAAGTTAATACTCTGTTAAAAACAAAAGAAGGGTTTGCAATAAGTAGCTGCATGTGAAATCGACTCCCGTTTGTTGCGGTCAGGGGTTTCTGTCCGGTAGCGCGGGGTGAGGTGCGGCCGGTGAGGTACGCGAGCGCATCGTAGCGAACACCGCGGCGTCGACGGATCGTACGACGAGATCACGGCACGACAACGACACGAGAGGCGAAGACGTGGGTGCGCGTGGGCTATCCAATAAAATTATACGCGTAACATTTCGCTCGTAAATAATGAACAAACATCGATTACATTTCCGCACAGAAGCAATAATTCGAAATATTTTATGCGAACTAGAATTATAAATTGAGATGTTCTCCGAGTGGCGATGGCGTGTTAACGCTTTACGGTTACGAATGCTTCTCTAAGCACAGACACAGCTTTCTAAGGGCCGCGCGAAGTAAACATCCGGCCGGCTAAATCGATAGCTTCGATTGGTTTTCATAATAAAAAGTACGGGTTGCAGGCGCAGCGGCGATTTCTATATCTAGTCATGTTTATTCATGTGGTGTATTTTAAGCCAGGACGATAACGTTCCTAGGTGACTCTATGTAATGACTGTAACTTGATTGGAATTTGTATGTAGAAACAATAAAAAAAACTATGTAGTTTCTTCAATTTTATATGCACAGTTTAGGATTGGAAATTTATGTAAGGTTTAACGCACTTTTAAAAGACTTAAAATAAGTACTACACTGAAATTATAACTTTGTCTTCTGTTTGGCCATTAGTCTATTACAATTTTAATTAAAAACTCAAGTAGACTTCATGTAAAATGTAAATAGTAAAGAAAAATAATGTACATTTAAATTAAAGGTTACTTCTTGCTATTCATGGTTTAAAAATAATATAATTATAATTATGTATTTAAAAAATTTCATGGTTTTGTAACTATCATATCCTTTAAACGTGTGTTAAGTTTAGAATTATAAAATGAATGTACCCCACTTCCACATTTCGCGCATAATCTGCATTGAGTGATGAAATTGTCACTTGTCGTGTCTCTTGTGATGTAAATAAAGTTTCAGAAGTAAATAATGCTACGCTTTTTGCGAAAGAATTCGCGAAGGAACTCTTAAAGTATAATAAAAAAAAGAGCGTACCTTGACTGTTTGATTCTTGAGCGGTTTATCGGGATCATGAATGTATTCAAGTGTGATGCCATAAAATTGACCCTTATTGATGTATGTGATGCGATCGTCCTCGCGTCGCTGCGAACTGCTGCTCGCCGACTCCAGGTAATACTTGAATCCATACGGAGAGAACCTGGCGTAACAGAATAGACTTATTAAGTATATTTCCTGAAATAGTTTGTTCTGGCCTAAAAAATACAGCCACAAAAAAATATTTCTATAAATATAAAAATACTATACGGTATTATAGGATAGTAAGAACATGTTTGATTTTCATTAATAGGTAAAATGTCAATATTATTATTGTCTTACAATTATAATTTTAATAATTAAATTGGCTGCTGAACCCTTACCAAAATGAGATTTCTTTTTAATGTTACATCTCTACGCTTCTGCAAAGAGACTCCAATTTTCGAGTTAGATATATATAAAAGCTTAAAATCAAATACATGTGCTGTGATGGAATAAGCAGTAATAACAGTGACAAAGTCAATTACTTAGGTGTACCCAATGACTATTTAGCTGCTAAAACTACTAGGAGTTGATATCTACAAAAAAATATTGTATTACGAAAGAATAGTTCAATGGCGATAATTAACTAACAGTGTCTCCATAGAAAGCCGATGGTAGTTGAAATGACTAAAATATAACGATTCTTCTTGTGAGTTGTAAGAATTGAGTGTTTAATATTTAATCGTTATTTACATACAGTCAAATGAGAAATAAAATAAGCAATCTCAGTTGAAAAATAACACCGTTGTAGCGCTACAAGTTTCATCGCAAAAAAGGATAACACGAGCTGGTTTTGCAACATTTAGAAAAAGTGCGATTTCTACTTTGAGATACTATCTACAGATTACATGCTCTCGACAATAAAGTTTCCATGAAGTAAAGTAATAAAAGTAAACAAAAAGTGGAAATCTTAATTGCGCCGTCAGTAAAGCTTGTCAGTCGCGTCGTTACATAAAGGCGTCGAACGAGAGCCAGTTTGCGGTACAATGAAAAAGTGTTTTCTCGCGATTTCCTGAGCGCGGGACGACGGAAGGAAAACCCCGCTAATTCAGCGGTCATCGCGTGCCATGGATCATTAGTGGGTGATCACACGCGCGCCTGTTCTAGCGCGTAGCGTGGTAGCGTTCACCGCTTGTCACCACCATCTTACGGCTAGAGACGTGCGAGACAAACGCCTCTCTAGAAGATAAATTAGCAAAATTATTTTCCACAGTATACGTTAGAGAGTCTCTGTGAATCTCATATAACCAATCGAAGTTTTTACCGATGTAACCGTATTGAGCCGCTAGGTACCGCTCGCTACCTAACAACCAACATAGCAATACTCAGTACTGCTAGATCGAACAAAAGTAATTCCCATTTATTTATATACATTTTACATTGATTAATTATGTTTAAGAATGATGCGTTCACGTATAATTGCACACTAGACCTTTTCATATAATATTAGTACGTTTAGAATAATAACTGTAAATCTATACATATAATAAAATCGTAAACGATCCGTATTTGTACACTTTTGTACTTATGTTACCGAAGGAAAAAAATTGTTTTTAAAATTTTTGTCTGTCAACAGTTTGTCTGTTTGTCTATTTGTCAGTGCGTTTGTGCATGTTAACCTCAGAAACGGTTTAACCGATTTGAATGCGGTTTTCACTGATGTATTGTAGCAAGTTTCCCGTAACATTTAGTGTTTGTTTCATTCCGATCGGTTTATAAACAAAAAAGTTACGCGCTATACCTAATACCACCGTAGGAAGTTGCGAGCTCAGCTAGTAAATAAATAAAATTATAATTGTTTTGTTATCAAAATTTTGCAAATTTCAAAAATATTTCATATAAGAAAACATTAAAGGAATTAACACATCGTTAGGTTAGGTCAAATAAGCAACACGATATTGGTCATATCGTGCAAATGTGAATCGATTAACGGCCATTTTAATTTAAACATAATATAATATTTTGCCTGTTTCATCTACTCGTATGCCGACTTGATTGCAGAACTTGGCCCTTTGTCTTAAATATTGGTCTAAGTACGCGTGATCAGAAAGCAAAGTGTGATCGTTTAGATATTGGTCTAAGTACAAGTAACATACGTACATCTTATTGAAAACAATTTAGTAAAGAGGCAGGGCAATGTTTGCTATTTAAAGCGAAGTCAAGTAGATAAAGGCAGTGTAATGCAAAGTCGGTCCGACATTGACGGATCGGTCGCGGCGCTCGCCTATCAGATGCTCTCTAAGTGACTCCGAGCGGAATTTCCATTTACGATCCTCATGCTGACTGTTCTTATAGTTAACTATCGATATCCTTTGTTTGGGTTTCGAATCATTCTCTTTATACGCCTCCCAAAAGAGGTCCGAGTTTGCGAAGGTAGTTCGCTCTCGTACCCCCGAAAACGCGATTCCCAAAATTTATTCACTTAAAATAAACCTCGCGAACGAAGTACGTAGGTAATAAATAACACATTGTTTTCCAATGAGCTTCATTACAAATTTCAGTGACGCGGTAACCGAAAAAAGACACTTCCTGCCGTGAAGACGAGGACCGGTCATGAATAAATCAATCGTTGAGGCGCGGAAATTGATGAGCGCACAAAAACCCTCCGAACGTATAGCGGCAACAAAGTGCTCGCAATAAAAACGCACGCTTGCGATAAGAGGCACGATGGCAACGGAGAATGGCGTCCCGTGGAGCGATCGAGCTCTCGGTGCTGCTGCCAAATTAGATGCGCATAAATCCCACCGTGTTTGTGTAGACGCACCTCAAAGAACTCACGCTCTCTAGCGAAAACAAGCAATGCTCACACATTAGGCAAATCGGTCTCTACGCACGAGTCATACCCATAACTCAGATATGTCCATAATCTAAACTCATTTCATATTCTATAATTTCTTACCGCCATCAGTGCGAGCGAATAATATTCGCATCAGAAGGTATTTCATTGGATGGAAATTGAGGCAGCATTGTGTTTCTGTGATTAATGTTTTCAACGCTTACAATCAACCACATTTTAAATCATCCATTTTTTGACAATAAAAATAAATATTAAGGACCTTGTAATTAACGTTTTAAAACAAAGACCTTCATCAATTCCTATAGAGCAGGCTGTTTAGCAGTAGTTAAAATGTCTTATTTATAATTTATTTCAACAAATTGCTTGTTTTTAAAAAATATATTGACATTAATAAATAATATAATGCAAATAAATAATATATAAGTAACAAATTACTTATTTAAAAAAAACGCAAAACGCCTATTTAATCTGAGGCCATAAATATAACAGAAAACGGTCAAGATTGACAAAATCTACAATGGATGTCACACAGTGGTACTGCTCCTTTGCAAGAAATGGTGTCTTGCGAGCGACGTGTGACGACGTCTTAAGCCAGTACAAGAACAGTTTTGCTAAATAGTGTTTTGGGACTTATTTAAACATTATAAATTTATTCGATCTCAAAAAAAATATCATAAATAATTAAAAATAGTCGCCTTCTGTGGGCTCAATTAACATGTCTAAATAATCTCATATTATTTCTAGAAACCAGTTAAACAGTCAGTGAACTTAGGTCGTAAGTGTATTGAAATTAACAATAGAAGAAAACTTACATACTTTGATACATAAAAGTAGTAGCTAAGGAAAGTATATTGTGAAACTAGCTGTCTTAAGCGTCGTTGTCTAAATATCTATGAGAAATTCGTAGTTTAGTTCTAATAGAATTAAATACAATGCAAGGTAACATGAAGGAGCATCTCGACGGGTGGTTGCAGCATATTATAATAAGAACGCTTAGGCGGCTCAATAGCAGCAAGCTGATTGGCAGTTACATGTCGAAGCGAACACGCACCGTCACCGCCATCCCATCCGAGTTTTAGCACAATTATTTGCCCTATACAAGTTGGTACAGCCTATGGTAACCTATGGTACAGCCGCACAGCTTGAACTTGAACAAACAAACCTCTCAGTATTTACTATGTAAATACTGAGAGCAATATTTATCTAGAACTAAGAGTTCGCCAAACGATAAAATATTACTAGGCAACTTTCTAACTAATCGTCTAGTTGAATGAAAATGTTACTTCAATGCCAAGACTTAAATGAGATGAAGGAATGCCGTTTGAAGTGTACATTCGTTTGGCTTAAAGCAGACAGATGTGTCGCTTGTATAGATGGCAATCCTGAAACATTACTAGGTAATAGTACGCCAATACACTAAACTAAAATGAGAAAATTTTCTCAAAGTACTATATAAATTGTTGCTATCTATTTGATTGCTCTGTTGGTTAACCTCAGTTACCCAAAATTACACAACGGATTTTTTTTTTCGTATCGTAAACGAGCCGGGTCTGTCCATTAAATATTTAAAAAAAAAAAAAAAAAAAACAATTTGTACATGTTGTACTTATGTTATCGAGGTCAAAAAAATAGGTTTCAGAATTTTTGTCTGTTTGTCTGTGCGTTTACGCATGCTAATCTCAAAAACGGCTTAACCGATTTGAATGCGATTTTCACTGACGTATTGTAGCAAGCTTCCCGTAACATTTAAGTGTTTGTTTTATTCCAATCGGTTTACAAACAAAAAAGTTACGCGCTATACCGAATACCACGCGTACGAAATTGCAGGCTCAGCTAGCAATTAATAAAGTTGAGGTAATTACTTCTGGAAAGATTAATGCATAATATACTAAAGTTTGGAGGCAGTGTTCGCTCAATTCGACGAACACTCGTCTGCCTTGATGACGTTTTGAACTTCTTTTTTTTTTTTCGAATTTTACTAGCATGAATAAAAATTATGACCATTTGCTGTAACTACAGTGAACGTAAGAAAATTCAATGAAACTTGAGTATTACTAACTTGAGTAAACTAGCAATCTTCCAAAACATGTGGAGTTCTGTTTGGCATTCTGGAATATGGTAGCGCTGTGGGCTTAGCCCACTCATCCTCAAAATTATGTGATCCGGCAATATTATGTGTGAAATATAAATAAACTGATACAGATATTGTAAATAATAGAGTAGGCTCACAAAAAATAACTTTCGAGTAAATACTTAAATAAAGAGCTTCGAGTAATTAAAGTGACTTAAAAAAAAAACTTTTTGAAAAAGACATGAAAACCTTAAAAAATTATGGTTATTTCAAAGGGAAATACTCATAATATGCCTGGAATTGTGAGAATTAAAAAATAAAGTAAAATTTATCAAATAATGCTTATATCTGTATACTAGCTTGAAATATACAAAATATAATTTAGTATTTTATTTGACTGTCATTTTCGTTGGCAAGACTTATAATAATTTTGTCTATCTCCTTGTGAGAAGAAATAAATAAATCCAGAGCTGCCCACTGCAGTTTCCTCAACTTGTACGTCTTTGTAGTATGTACCAAATTATATGATTTTTTTAAGATAATAAAAGACCATTTGCATTATTTAACGCCGCTGGCTGTATGGCTATGGCCTTACTTTCCCTTTCCTCTCCTTCGGGAAGAATAATACATAATTAAAAATAATCCATTCATTCAAAAGTTCCCTGTCTTGCTCGTCTATCCGCACTTTTCAGTGTACTGATTTAAATTACGTTTTATATTTCATATTTTACGACGTCTGCGTCTTTCTTATGGATTTGTTTTGCCCTTTGAACACTACTTTTTTGTATATCGCACTGGGTTTGACCTATATTTATATTTGAAAAGGGTCGTTGATACTATTCTAACATAGCCAGATAAGCGAAAAACTTAAAAACTGGCTTGTATCCAGTTTTCACATAATGATTTAATTTTAATCTTATTGTTTTGATATTGACATACAATTAGATGATTTTTTTTTAAATTAAAGATGGGTTTGCTCTTGACCAGCATCTATCCATGTAGGAAAGATGAGGCCGACGATGGAGCGAGCTCACCCAGAAGAAGAGCTCACCCAGAATCTATTCACTCGAACCTTGAGAAGATTTGGGTTGTATGAGCTCGGAAAAACAGACGCCGGCAGGGAGTTCCAATCCTTAGCAGTACGCATTATAAAAGATGTTTTAAGCGCTATGGTCCAAATTAGCGGGAGTTCGACAAGATGAGGATGGTAACCAGCCGTACGTCTGAATGTCCGATAGAAGAAAGGGGAAGGAGGTATGATCTGATGCAGCTCCCGAGCACACCCTCCGAAGTACATCTTATATTATAGAATACACACGTACAGGCAATTTTGCGTATATGGTGGCAATTTTTCTATGGCTAATGGGCATTCCCTTTTAATAATGTTCTCCCAAAAAACATCTAACCATTGAATAGCCTTTGAAAAATAAACATTAACCAAGTTGGGATTAGTAAAAGGCAAGCGAGATAATAGTCTGGTTGTTAACTGACCGGTAAATAATAGTTCAAACATTTGTGAGGGCGTAATACTTGGATAACTGAGTGTAAATTGAGCTTTAATATCGGCCGAGGAGCGAGCCTATCGTCGTATAACGCTAAGACAGTGGAAGCGACAGAGTTATTGGGGCCAAATGCAAGCAAGTAATTATCGAGATAATAATGCTAATGCACTTATCGCGTCGACGACTGTTTCCGTCGCGCCCCGTCTTCACTTTTGATGTTCTGTTAATGATTTGTACAAAATAAGTGATAAGTTACACCATTTGTACAAAACACTAGCCAATTCTTTGCGGCTACGCTCGCTCCATATGTGGTATATTTGTTGGGACTAAAATGTTGAAATATCTCAATATTTCAAGTATCCAATTTTAAGTATAGATTCATTCATTTTAGTAAAAAATTATCGCGAAAACAAAGTTAATAAAATACTTACGTTTGTCCTTCTATAATAAGCAAGCATGCAAATTTAAAAAAATATTACATTAGTAGGTACCTACTGTTTACTAAAACGAAATTTTTTTTTGCAGATGGATAGTTATATGTGGAAATTCTGCATATTTGTAATATTTTTAACGCCAGTGTAATCCAAATCCTAATAATATCATAAATATGAAAGTTTGTACGTATGTTACTCAATCACGCAAAAACGACTGAACGACTTTGGATGAAATTGGCACACAGTTCTTTTAAGCAATTTTTTTTTTATTTTTTTTTTTATATTTTCATTTAATTCAATTAATGTAGTAATTTATTTACAAATAAAATAATGGGATGTCGATAAATAAAAATATTTATTTATCCCAACACTATTTAAAAGAAAACAGTTACATTTAATCGTTTTCTGTAGTCCTAAGTTCATTATCCAACAACAAATTCGCTAAGTTGGCATTAAAAAATAGTACAAATTAGTTACATTTGCCCCATTAACGGGAAAAAGTAATTGTTTCTGTTTGCTACTGAAAAAAGATAAAGTTTATATATATTTCTTTATTTAATTACTAAATTATTTACACTATAGAGAGTCAAATAACTGTCAATTCAAATTGGGAACACAAACACAAAGCCGCAGCTTTACAGTCCATATTGCAATGTTAAAAAGTTAATTTTTTTGTAATTACTTTTCCCCGGGGTCAACTTACGTAATATTATTCTTTGGGAACTTTTTTTAGAAATAAAGTTGTTTTTATTTTTTTTATGTTTTAAACCAGGACATAAACTACTGGCAAGCCAAGTGTTATAGATATCCGTTTAGCAGTTCGCGAGTGACAGAGTAAAAAAAACCTTCACAAACTTTCGTATTTATTAGTAAAATAAAAAGAAATAAATTGAAAGAATATTGTCGTAAAACTACATGTGATAATAAATTCACAAAAGCAATTATCAGTATCTACGTAAAATACAAAACATATTTTAGTAAAAGAAATGTGAAAATATGTCTTTACTTTATCCATACTTTACTAGGTTATTATCTCTCAATGGATATGCCACATTTCTGTGATATTGAGAGAGGTAATTAACACATCTTTTTACTGGTGTATAAAATGATCACGGAATGCCGTTTAACACCTTTCAAAAAACTAACTAAACAAAACACAAAGTAAGTGAAACATACGCTACATGTACTTCCTACTTCATTCACACTTTTCGTTCGTGTTTATCTACTTTGTAAATTTTTGAGATAACACACAAAGGTGTAATTAAATTGTTCGTAAAACAATAAGGAAATCGAATATTGTGTAAAACGATTAAGCTACATTAATAGGCCATTAATGGACGATTCGCCTGAATTCAGCTCAAATCATACGGGCTATGATGCAACTTTTAATACTTAAAACTTAATATTTATAAGTGTAGTTTAACAAATGTTTTGCAAAATTAAAAAAAAAAGAGAATTTCACATGCCACAAATTAATATTTTGTGTGTACTAATATTATAAGGAGGTAAAGTTTGTATGTTTATATATATGTAGGGGGTAATCTTCGAAACTAACTCATCTGATTTAAAAATAAATCTTTCAGCAATAGTTAGAACAGAATTTGAGGATAGACATATCCTATAAATTATCCTGTAAAATGCAAAAGCTCTTTCGTGGTAATCGAATTTGCAAAGTAAGTCGATTAATAAACGGTCGAACGAAACCGTTTCTTTCGAACGCTGTTTTAACGGTGAGAAAAATTGTAGAGCTTGATGATGCCTACAAAAAAGTCGCGACAGGATATGTCTAACTTATATATTTAAGCCACAAATACTACTTTTTTTTTATTAAAAAAATTATGAAAATTATGAGGTTTATTGCCCATATTATTTACAATTATAAATCTTTATCAAAATCAACAAGTTTATCCTCACAAGTAATTAATTTTGCTCTTTCGTGATTTTTGCTCGTTACTGTATTAGTTTTGGACATACGGTTAAAGAGATATACGATATAAACGTAAAGACAGAGGCAGTGCAAGTATAGGTAGGTCAAGACGCGTACGCTACAACTGTGGGGTAGATAGATACCCGATACCAAGAAACAATTTGAATTCTACGCGGGGGAAGCCGCAGGCACAGCTAATTTTTAAATGGAGATAATATTATTTTCAGCATATTATTTTAGTCTAACAGAAGCATTTATTATTTCAATTGAGCATTGTTTTTTTATTAACACTGTTCTATATCGTATTTGTAACATTATAGATAGTCGGTATAATTATGATTTAAAACCTTAGTTCCAAGATGGTCCAGGTGGACCCCCAGGGGTCCACGGGGGGCTCTACGTTGGCGTGACAAAAAATGGCATGACAAAACAATGCGTAAGACCCCTCTTACGCACGAAAATTTATCTGATTTCGATAGTGAAGAACTAAAATTTTAATTGAATCGGTCATTTCAAAAACCTCTTAAGTCATATTTTTTTCCAACATGCTTTTTTTGCTGAAAATGGTTTCTTAAAGAGAGATGCGTATCAAGATAGCATTCTGGAAGAGCATATGCCATTTTATAACAACATTTTTAGATGGCCAACTGCAAATGTTGAAGATAATCCAGATGAGAATGATGGAGAATATGACTATGTACCCATAAAGATATTAAAACATGACAAATTAATACATGTAAAATGATAATAAGATTATTTTTAAGCGTAATTCTCAATTATAAGCAATAAAAAATATGATTGCTACTATTGTTTTGCTTCAATTATATACCACTAACCCTGTTTCTCGCTAAAACAACATAAGTCAAGAACTGTTTTTCAGGTTTTTTTCATTATTTCTATTAATAAGCTGTAAAGGTTATTCGCTATTTTAATTTTTTACCACACAAATACTAAATTGAACATAAAAAAGTCCATTAAAACTCATTTGTTTGTGTATGAAACAGTTTTTATTGATTTCTGAAAAATTCTAATTAAGTGACTTATGAGGTTTTTGAAATGACCGATTCAATTATATTACGACTATTATCATGTTACAATGTAATATGATAACAATAATGATTAATAGTGTAATAATTACATATTTGAATAAATACAACACAAAAAAATATGCTATTTTTCTTTTTATTTTTACCACTCCGAATGGAGCCTTCTAAATGAAATAAATGAGAATTGATTGTTCCTTGTGAGTAGATATCAAAAAAGTAAAGTTGGATGGAACCACTTTTTTGATTGGCCAACTTTACTTTTTTGACATCCACTCTTAGTACAATCAATTAATTAATTAACCAAACAATTCTCAGAACTTAGAAAACTCCCCATTCGCAGTTGAAAATCAGCCGCAACGCAAATTCCCATAGTTAGATCTAATCTTCACATTATTTGTCGAGTTTTGGAAATATGGTGGAAATGTAGCTGCAGGGCGTCCACCGGAACCAGCAAAATTTTGAAAGTGGTCTATGAAATAAAAGGTCTGGGAACCTCTAATTTAAAAGATCAAAATTCCATAACTATTTGTATGTGCTTGTGCATGTTTAGCTCGATCGATTTTACATTCCATTTTAAATACATATAAATAATGTAACCTTTGTTTGAAGATCAAATTAAGTTTCTTTCTTAGTAATAACAACATTAATTACTATTCCTACAGAAATCAATGATCCTTCGAGCCGGACTTGTGTCCGTACCAGCGACGTAGGTACGAACAGATAAATTCAAATTCCTTAAAACTCTCTCCAACACTGGTCATATTTAAGCGCATTGCGTGTGGTTCGAAACAGAATGTTTTCCTAGAAAAGGGTTAAGTGTTGCATCGGACACGCAGGAAGGTGTAAAGTACTCAGTCAATAAGGTTGCTTTAGCTGTTACTTGTTATCTGACCGTACACACCAACAAGTTGGTACGCAGGAAAATAGTCAATCAAATAGGTTTACACTAACCATTAACAACGTTTCGACTCTGCGGCACCGAGTCGATAAAAATGTATTTTAAGGTAACTTAGGTACTTTATAATTACGAGCCAACACAAATTTATAATTGCAAATAAATTAGTGATAATGAACAGTGTTGTTACGTTTGACGTGATAATTTCTGTCGCGTGCAGTTTCGCTTATAGCATTCGCTATAGGTAAATGGCATAACAAGAGTAGTTAACAAGCGACTTCCTTTAATATTATACAATAAATATAATAAATATAAAATTATACTATCTGTTAATTTATTGTATTTGAAATTAAGTATTGCTCTTCGTAGATATATCTTTAAATAACTAGAATTGTTTTCTGGTAACCAGAAATCTGGGCACCCTTAACGTTCAAAGTTAACCTTAGTTTACTTTGAACTTGCTCTTTAAGTTTTAAGTAGTAAAGTTAATGCTTTATAAACTATTCTTATAACTAACTAGCTTATGACCCGTTTCTACTTATATTTAAAATAATGAATTTTTAATGTTTTTTTCCTTGAATTAGTTGAATTCATTTGAGACGAGACTATTTTAAAGAGTAATCTGTTTAGATGTAATAAATAGTCTTGCTTTTATTAATATGCAACAGCAGAAACCATATTTTGAACTATAAATGTAAATTAAATTATACAAAATTTTATGTACCACATTGTGTACATTGTGTGCAAATTATCTCCTAAATATAATTTCGCCTTGTTGTCAATATATCATAAGCAGAGAAAGTTATAGGTACCAACCACCTGCTGTTGTTAGTTGATACAGATTATAATATCAAAAAATCATAAAAACTATAATTAATAATAAATAGGTATTTGGGTCTAAGACAAATATGTATTGTATTATTATTATTTTTACATAATATTTTATTGTTTAAATTCATTTCAAAATTTTTATTTTTCAAAATTTTAAATAACTTTATCGTTAGTATAAAATTTAAAGTATTTAAAATACCACACCGTCATTTCAAACTAATTGTATCACTTATCGGTTATGACGTCAGAAATTATCTTCAGATTTCAAGTTATTAATTATCATTGTTTGAATCTAATCAACAACGGATGGTAAAGCTTTCTCTGTTTTGGACTGTACACGTAATATGACTATGACGAAATATCCGCAAGAGACGTAGCGTTAAATTTAAAGGTACTTACAATTTGGCAATTTGTATTTTGTCCGCGTCGTTTTGCCTTCCGAAGTCATGCCAGGGTCTGGTGCGGGGTGCCTGTGCAGGCGAGTGGTGGGCTGATGGTGTACCGCGTCCGTCCTCACCCACACCTGGCTGCTGGCAAATTACCGTGTAGTCGAACGACTGCACGGCGTACGCTTATTATAACAATTGTCGTTAATTTTTTTTTATGTTTTATAATTCTTTTAATAAATCCTTTCTTAGTGGACGCTTGCGTTATAAGTTAACTTAAGTTTAACATAAGTTTAACTTATGTTCTAAATTTCAGCTTTCTAGACTTAGTGGTTTTAGCTGTGCGTTAATAATTAATTTTGGCTTTCTTCAATTAATTCTGATGTTTACGATTGATGATTCGATTGATGTTACTTTAGCATTATGCTAAAATAACAAGTAAATTTTAAAAAAAGAGTTGCAAGAAGACTGTAACTCTAATACGAGGAAGATGAATAGCACTTTTCTTGATATGTATATTTTCTGAAGATATAAAATATTATGCTAAGTTTAGCCAACAATTTTCTAAGGTTTGTGAAACCTGTTTTAAATTGATTTTTAAAACGTGAGTTACAACGTAGGGAGGAAACCTGCATGTGTGTGAAGCATATCAATCTGGGAAATCAGTGGACTAATATGGTGGATCATACCACAAAGAATATCTAGTTGTCAGCAGTTGGACTTACATGTTTACGTGCGTGTACATACTATAAGTGAATATTAATAAGCGATGTTGTATGTACAGAAATATCTACTAATAATAATCTTCAAGTAGGTAAACTTGAGACAAACAGGATAAAGTGAGAACTAGATGACACAGAGGACTAGAGGCAAAATCCTTTACAGAAATTTATGTAGACTTTTAAAAAGAACCAGAGCAGTTGATTTAGCCAGGAATCGAACCAGAGAGCTTTGACTTAGATAGTTACGACCAAACATAACAATTAGGCGTTAGAAATGTATTGGTTCTAGCAAAAAATAATAATAATTAATTACTGAATAATATTTATTCTACATTTTTATCAGATAATAACCTAATAATATAAACTACTGGTAATATTTTTGAATTGTTACTCTGAAAATGACTTTATTAAAAGCAGTGACGTTTCAAAATTGGAAAACTAAAAAAAAAAACAGTAACTGCAATTCGTTCGTACGGAAATAAAATCTCAATCTTGAAATTTTTTCCATAAGATGAACTATCGTATCATTCGAAAGAAATCAATTTGATATGATTTTATTGATTTGCAAGTAATTTGTAAGAATGATAAAAGTAATAACCAACACTCAATTGGCTTGTTCTGTTCTGTTAAAAAATTTAAAATACTTGAAATGTACTTAACTGTATAGAGTGTGTATATAACAACTACAGCAAGTTAACGGTGCATTGTTGACATTGTCGTTTTAAAACTTACATTTATTATTAGCCTCTTCTATTTTACATTTACCTTCTGCATATAGTTTTCAGTTTGTGTTCCTAATAATGTTTTGGTTTAGGTATTAAATTTTAACCCCTCAGCCCACTGCACTGGGGGACAATGTTCCAGTAGGACAAAAATGAGTTATCAGAACAAGTTTCCTTTCCTAAAACTAACCTGGCCTGAGTTCAATGGGTATAAACTTACACTTAAAAAATTCCATTTGAAATTAGCGCTAAAACTGTTATTAAACTTATAAATATCTAATAATGTCACTTAGGAATTATTCTCAGAAATACCTTTAACTGCATTTGAAAAAAAATTAGTAATGTTTTGATATTTTAAAATCTAGGTGATATTTTAAAATTTTGTATTATTTAATATATATTTAGTATATTATTTAGTATATATTTAGGTGATAATTTAGTATTTTGATATTTTAAAATCTAGGTGAATGAAATCATATCGAAAAGTAAAATCAACTTCACGAAACGTACTTCATGATTTTTTTGAGATAAATGAACAGAAACGTATCTCTACGAGCATTATTAATTAAGTTGGAAGGATTTTGTTTTTCTGCCATGCGAACAATAAAATTAGCATTTACGGTAAAAAAAAAATATTATATTTTATATCCAAATGTGATGCGAATAAAATCCAATTGACAACAAATTTATGTTAATAGTGCCTCATTAAAATTTCATTGTCGGTACGTCATCGTTACTGGTTACATTTTTGGCCACATTAATGGGCCCGTAATGAACGAAATAATATTTTATTATGAAATTTTGTAATCTTTTTCCTTCATCTACAAGTACATGACTTAATGTGTCAATGGTCATTGCGACTAATATTTTAAGTAGCTATTTATTGTAACTTGTGTTATTCATGTTGAACTTACCTATATTTTAATCATTACTCGTATAATAGAGCCAAACTAGAATTGACTTAATTAAATGAATAATTACATTTGTTAACTTTTATTTTTGAACTCAAAAATCATTGTTTTAATTAATTTTATAAAATATGAAATAACCATAGTACTAATATATCTTAATTATGGCTGTTAATATTAGGTACATATATGATAAATTTTGCAAAAACCGTTAACTATTTTGTGGGTGTTTTGCGTCTAACTTTATTTGTTAAGGATTGAAAAAAAGTATTCATTTATTTTTTAAATTCAATATATGTATAAGCAAAAACACGATCTAGTAGCTGTTATTTGATTTGAGGTTGGATTTATGTCGTCGTTTTAAATATCCTAAAGTCTCAAACAGTCCATTAGACTAGTCTAGACAATAGATTTATTGTATCAGTTAAATAATATGTACGCTACCTAGTTATAAAAGGGGAATAAATAAGTGCTCAGTATAATAGATCATTCCACTGTCCGAGTCGTGATTGCCGCACCTAACACTGCAAAATCCTTCAAGACCACTTAACTTCTAACTCGATTAAATTCATATCAATTTGTAATTTTAATAAGTGCACGTAAACATATAAATTTGAAGTAAAATAAGATGTGGTTTAGGCGCACGTTTAACATTCCAACGCTATGTTTATGGTTTGCTTATTACTTGTTGAGGCTATTGTTTTTGTTTATAGAGATACTATGCTTATAGATACTATTGCTAATAGATAGTAATATACGTTTGAATACAACGAAATGGGAACGAAGAGATTAATCGTCAATTCTTATAAGAAACATATTAGAAACATTTTATGATTGCCTGAAGAGTTACAATTTGTGTTTTGGGTGAAAAGAAAAAGCAAAAAGAGCGCGGGTGGGCATTGGTTGCGGTGAAAAGATGAACCTTTCAGAGTTATGTGGAGGAATGTAGTACAGTTCAGAGACATGTATGTTGACTTTAGTTGATCTAAAGTTGATTTTACACTGTAAAATGTGAAGCCATAGTTGTAGAGGTATGTGTTTGCGTGAGAGTGTTGTGAGTATACCGCCCGCCCGCGCCCGTTTCACTCGTTACACCGACCTGCTGAACGGTGGTGTGGTCTCGAGGGGTGACTGCGTCTGCGCCGATTCCGCTGTCAGGCGAGGGTAGATCCACCGTCAGACCGGCGGCCGCTATGACACTCTTGCTGTGGTAGCGAGGCGCCCCGTAGCGCTCACCGAAGGCCGACGCCGGGGCCGGCTCCGCGTCGTACGGCGGTGCAGCCCTCTGTTGGTATCCTTCGCCGACGAAGTACTCTCTATAGTAGGGCTCCGAGGAAAAAGCGGCCGGTTGACGGGAATACTGTTCGCCGTATGGCGTGGGACTGGGAGTGCCCGGCGGAGCGAACATCTGCGCCGCATACATGGCGGCGTCCGGCAATAGCGAGCCAGCGGAGGAGGCCCGCGACGGCACCGGCGACGGCGACGCAGCTTCGCCGGGCTCGCCGACCACCACCTGCGGACACACGCGTCTGTTACACGCGCTCTCCCACGACAATTGTCCGCTTCGCAACGTCGACGCGTACATGCCGCGTAAATTCACAGTTCACTGGCACTAGGCGTTTTGGATTGCAACACGTTCACGCAACAAATATGTGTAATCCGGGAATAGGTTAGTCCTGTGGGATAGCCTGCGTCGACGGAGATAGGGCGGGCAGCGCTGGCCGGCCGGATAGGGGCGCGGGCGGGCGCGGCTAATGCGTCGCGAGCACGGCGCTCGGCGCATCGTACGCTGACTGCGATAAATAATACATGAGTGACCGGTAAGAGAGTGTGTGAGTGCGTGCGCGCGCGACGATAGCGTGCGAACGTGTGACGCACCTTGTGTCGCGGCGGCTTGAGCGCGTGCGGCTCTGGCTCGTCGGCCACCTTGCGGCTGAGGTCCTCCGGCTCGCGCTTCACGAGGCCCGCGTGTAGAAGGCCCGACAGCTCGCTCAGCTCCGCCCCGTGCGCGCCATTGGCCGCCTTCAGCGTTCCGCCGGCCCTGCGGAGGGGAGACGAGGCGTCATTGGCGACATTGCGCGCGCGCATTTAATTCCACGCCCGACCTCGCCGGGACACTATCATTCTGGCTCTACGATCTATACACTGTACAATTGTCATAAGATAGGCATTTTCCTGCAGTAGTCGCAGACATAAACAAGATTAGCATGTAAATGGTCACGCACGGTGCATATGTTGCAACTTTAGATATCTACCTAAGCGTAATTCTGAATTATAATCACTAAATGGGCAATCGTATTCGGCTATATTTAAATGTTCCAAAACATACACATTTCTATTATTATTAAAAAACAGAGAATAGTAACGTATAAAACATAATGGAGTAGCACATCCTTTGATAAAATGCGATTAATTTTGAAATCAATCCTTGAACTTCGATTTATTCACCGAATGCCGACCATTTTAGCTTTAGACGTAGAAAAAGATTATCTATTCAAATTTGAAAAAATAATAAAATAATATTTACTTTAAAGTAAAAAATATATCGTTACCATTTTAAAACCTACCTAAGTTATCACAAAATTCACAAACCACAAACTGTAATTTCTCAACTCTTCTTTAATGTGTCATTAAGTAGGTAGATAAGTATATAACGTAATACCTAGAAAAGCAGATATATCGATGTTCAAATACACACACCGGCACAATTGGCGGAACAGAAAAAAAGCTTGTGTATAAAATAATAAAGTGTAGGTATATTGAAAAAAATAAAAATCAGACATGCAGTAACAAACCAACTAACATCTTTTAACATCGACTTTACAAAGTCTTAACTAAATTTTATTAAAAATAATCAAAATTCAAACAAAGTGCATTTTTTCTATATTATGACGAGCCCGTTGGATGAGCGGTTAGGGTGCATGCCTTAACGCCCTGTTCTAGGGTTCCCGGGTTCGATTCCGGCAGGGTTAACTTTGAAAATTGACCTTTTCAAATTTGGATCATTTATGAATATTACGATAATGATTACTTTTTTTCTGTTCCGCTAATTGTGTCTGAGTGTATAATTATAAAAATATTTTTAAAAATTAACCTACATCAAGAAAACCCTAAAACAAGAAATAAAAAATACCTATTGCTGAAAATTTTAATGTTTTTGTAATTAATTAAAATTCAAGAAGACATGTTGAGTTGGCAATGAAACCAAGCCCTAATGTCTTAGGCGAAGGTTTGTACTGTGGGCAAGCCGCAGAGTTTAAGTGTATGAAGTATGTAGTTACACAGACGTTGTCATCACGGTTTTACAGATGGAAATAATTTATAACACATGCTGTTATAGGCTACAGTAGGATTAAGGATAAGGGATTGGATAGGAAAATGGGCTCTGGCATCCCTTACTCACTCACCGAAATACAACAGCACACGTGCTGTTATTTCACGGTGGTCTTCTGTAAGGGGGTGATGATAGCCGCCAGACAGACGGGCCGCCCAAATGACTGCGAAACGCAGTGTACCCTAATACTACTTTCCAGATCCAGACCAGAACTAAATTTGAAAAGTTCTATTTTTTTTCAAAGTTGACCCTGCCGAGAATCGATCCCAGGAACCCTAGAACAAAGCGTTAAGGCAAGCACCCTAATCACTCATCCAACGGGGTCGTCATTACATAGAAAATTAATAACATTGAGAAAAAAATGGTAATCAGTCCTATAGAGCAAAGAATAAGGTGTACGTGCAGTATGTGTACTTTCTGTATTAACCAAACGAATCTGTTTAATGATTACTTTTCATCATAAATCTTCTAATTGTTGACAATCGACTTCAGCATTCATGAACGATTCACAAAACACTCACCATGGCCTTCTTCTGCAACAACATAATATTTAGTTTTGAATGAGTCTTAGTGGGTTTATTTGCATTCAACCACTGATAACCGTATAATTTTACGATTTACGATAACCGTATAATTTCCACTTTATATTGCAAGTCAACAACCGATGTAAAAACTGCTTATTTTTTAGACGTAAGGGCAGTAGGTAGGTACTTCTGCAAAAAGTATATGCCTAGTCTTTCACGGTTAATTTAATTGAAATAATGTAATATTTTGGGTTAAGAGTATTCAACCTCTTAAACAAGTATAGTTGCTTATTCACTAATAGTTGCTAATAATTAATTAATAGATTAGAATTAAATCACATGTCTTTAATTGTTCATTATCGCCTAATTATCTCTGAATGTACAAGACTAAGGTCTGACTAAGCTATTGGGTAGACTAAGGTCTGAATTTCTTGAAATAACTCAAGGCTCACTGTTTTTAAGCTAGTTAAATTTCATTAAACACACACACTGTCATTCAGTAAATTTATTGGGATGCAGTAATATGTACTGGCGCTTGCCTTAATGCTCTGTTTCTTCTACGTTCCCCGGGTTCGATTCCCGGCAGGGTCAACTTTGAAAAATGAACTTTTCAAATTTGGCTCCGGTCGAGATGAGGCAGTGGCAGGGCATACTGCATTTCGCAGTCATTTGCCCGTCTGACGGCAGTAACCACCCCCTTACAGAAGACAACCGTGAAATAACTGTACGTGTGCTGCTGTGTTTCGGTGAGTGAGTGAGTGAGGGATGCCAGAGCCCATTTTCCTATCCAATCCCCTATCCTTAATCCTACTGTAGTCGGCAGCGCACTTGCAGCAACTGTAGCGTCGATTGTGTTATAGGCGACGGTAGTCACCTACCATCAAGTGGATCGTCAGCCTGTCTGCCGATCTTAACATTAAAAAAATCGTAGATTAATAAAAAAAGAAACAAATTGGAATTATACATTTTAAATTGCGGAAATATGTATGGGTTTACTTTATATATTTCTGCTAAGATCTATTGAATTTTAGACTCTGAAATTCTGTGTGGATTTGTTATCATTTTAATTTTAATTTCCCATTAACGAATTGTTGATAAAAAAAAATGTAGAGGCAGTCCAAAAACGACAATTCCGGTTGGTTTAACTCCGTAGCTCGTAGCACTGCGAGCGTCGCATCCGCGTAGACTCGAATCAGAAATTGCACACGTACATGACGTACATCATAGTTTTTGATTTGTTTGATTGTGCAGCGCAGACAGCTTCGCAAGTGGCGCGGGGCGCGGCTTTCGTCGACCGATGTCAGTGCACGCCGATTTATGATAATTGAAGACATGTTTCATTGGCGCTCAGATGTTTATTTTAGATAAGAGATTCTCGCGGCACTATTTCATGTGGCCGAATTGGCCGGGACGCGCGACCTCCCGCGAGCTCGACGCTCCGTGCCGACTGCCGCCGCCCGTGTCCGATTGCAATTCTCGCCTTGCCCATTCTTCACGATTTATGCATGCGATTTGTAAGAGAAACACGACCGGTGTGAAATCGCTCATCGAATGAGATAAACTCCAACAAATAAAATGAAAAATGTTTGGAAAATGTGAGGTTGCTGGGAGTTGATACACTGTCCGATGTAACTCCAGCTTCGGGAATGATTTAATCCCCACTATTAAAATGCTTTTTGACACCTTTTTCAGAATACCAACCCTAAGGAATCTATATTAAATATTTACGTACAGAACAACCAAGGCGTGCTGAATCAATATAGGTATTATATACCTATAATAAAATCGTAAACGTGCCGTGTCTGTACATCAAATATTTTTTCAAAAAAAAAAAAAAACAATTTGTAGACGTTGTAGTAATAATTTTTAGAATTTTTGTCTGTTTGTCTGTGCGTTTGTGCACGCTAATCTCAGAAACGGCTTAACCGATTTGAATGCAATTTAATCTGATGTATTGTAGCAAGCTTCCCGTAAAATTTCATGTTTGTTTCATTCCAATCGGATTACAAACGAAAAAGTTACGCATTATATTCGAATACTACGCGTATGAAGTTGCGGGCGCAGCTAGTACTGAATAAAGTTATTACGAGGTAACGCGACGTAAGTGATCAACAAAAAACGCGAAGAACGTAAATTTCTAGTTCATATAATAGTAGGACACTACGTTCCACAGTAATAAATTAACCGTGAAATAACGTGTGCTGTTGTGTTTTGGTGATTTAGAAAGGGATGCTAGAGCCCATTCTCCTATACTATCCTTAAACCTAAGGTCAGCAGCGTATTTGCAACAAATATGGCGTTACCTGTGTTAGGTCAGCCTGCCTGCCGATCATTACATAAAAAGAGCTCATATGAAGTGCAATTCATTGCTATCAAAGCTTTGCCACATATCCGACGGGGTGGAGGTTTTGCGGGGTGGCCGTTAATAACTATGTGTCATCTTCTGTGTAGTAGTAGGTTATGGTACAACTTCCCGACCAGTTATAGTCGCAACACCGCGCTTCACAGTCGAATATAGCACCTTCCATAGTACGTAGGTAAATGATCAAATTATTAATTTTATCTCCTATCAATATGCAATAGATAATGTACCACATTGTATGCAAAGCATGCAAATTGAATTTGTGTTAATCCGAGCTCGCTATGCCGCCGGCGCGATATTCGTACCAAAGATGTCGTTATGCAAAGGCAAAGTAAGACACAATTGACTGTTTGCTTGTACTTCGTTGTTAGCACCTGCGAAAACGCGTCACAAAGCACGTTACGATGACAGCTGAAGAGCCCTAGGCGGTTCGCGACTGCGTACACATATACATGTAGATATATATGTAGGTATAACTACGAACAAACAAACAGAGGTGTTCATAATAAATTTGTGTAATAAAAATTTACTAACATAATTAACAATTTTTCTTGTACCTATATTTGACAGTATTAAAACAACTTTGACTCTAGAAGCGTATGTTTTTATTACAAATATTACTACTTGATGAAACTTATTTTTAAAAAGAAAAACTACTTATATTTACAAATAACACTACGATAGGAGAAAGGGTAAAAGGATAACTCTCACTGAAATTGTGCTTTACTGAAATTGTAATAGTGTGTTTCACCAACACTAAAATTTTGCTTATTTAAAAAACAGAACAATATTAAATTTCGAATTCAATTTTATGTGTAATTATCCTAATAAGATTACAAATGCGAAGGTTTGTATGTTTGGATGTTTGTTACTCAATTACGCAAAAACGGCTGAATGAATATAGTTGAAATTTGACACACAAATAGTCTATTACCTGGAGTAACATATAGATTACTTTTTACCTTAGAAAAATGTTACGTTCCTTTGGGATTTTTAAAAAACGAACTACAACGCGTAGGAAGTCGCGGGCACAGCCTAGTATCATTATATAATAATTTACTTCCAAAACTGTATCAATTTTTTAAAATATTTTATTAGAAATAATTATATTAAGTTAAATTTAGACAATAACGGACTTGTTATAATTTAAAGTTATTTATTTGAATTAAAAAAAATACATCCCAAGTCTGCTTCCCATTTCAGGTAGCAAAATCTGTGTTGATATCTGATCAAAAACTTTAATCTGATATCAGTGTCATGTTGCATCGACGATTAACATAACATTGGTTTCAACGCAAGGCAAGAATAAACACCTCTTACGGAATACTTTACATGCAAATATAAATTCTGTTATCAAAGCCGAATCGGAATATTCCTCGGATGCAATTGCCATTATAATTATTTGCAATGTTTACTTAACACCCTTTCACACATGACGAGATCTCGACAAAGCAAAGTGGAGGGGCGCTGACGAGATCGCAACCCTCGCTCTAACTTCAATGCACTGCTCATGAATAAGAAAGAAGATGATTCAAAAACTAATTTCTTTCATTTTATGTCCAAAAAAGGAAATAATACTTATGTGTTGTATTTTTGAGACCGTATATACCTTGCTTTTTATATACCTACATATATATTATTAAGTAAATTAAGTGATTTAAGTAAGTATAGTAAAATAAATCAGATAAGTGCCATACATTTCTGTCCCTTTCTATTTACTCGAATTAGATATTAATATATAGATATTAAAATATATATAATTCGATTTAATGTTCACCTACATCACACTATTTATTTCTCTTTTCCTTTATATCCATTTTCCGTTTCATTCCTAACTCCTTCTCTCTGATCTCTCTGCAACTCCTTAACTCTCTGACTCAAGTAGAAAGAAAATTTTGAAGATATATCTTATTTTGGAATAATATCTTTCGTTCCGCTCTAAGGAAGTGTCAGTTTTTTATTCTAATCTCAAATAATAATTACCTAACAAATATAATATACTGCAGTAACCACTAATAGGCGAATAATATTAATCACATTTCGAAGACAAATAAAGCATGTACATATAAGCAATATCATTCTCATAAATTTTAATATAATTCTTATTTCCAAAACACAATGTTGTAATGAAATGGTTTATACATTTCCCTAAAGATGACACTACAAAATATTTACCGATTAATGAAGTATAGATGGCTACGCACCTATTATACGGCAACGCAGAAGAGCTCTCAACGTTGAAAAGATAACATACGTTTATCTATACTAATATTATAAAGCAGAAGAGTTTGTTTGTTTGGTTGAACGCGCTAATCTCAGGAACCACTGTTTCGAATTGAAAAATTCTTTTTGTTTTGAATAGTCCATTTATCGAGGAAAGCTATAGGCTATATAACATAACGCTACTATAAATACTATTATATGTATGTAAGCAGTGTCCAGTACCGCGCGCCCCATGCGCACGCCACCGCCGCGCCGCGCCGTATGGGCCGCAGCGAAGCATGGCCGAGTTCAGCAAGTATTATAAAAAGATGATAGAAAATTTGCCTCTGACAACCCCCGTTTCTCACCCACATAAACACAACTGCAGACGTACTTGTCATTTTACTGTGGTTTTTTATAAGGGAGTGGTTACTGTCGCCAGACGAGTTAAGACTAAACCTTAAAGACTAATTATAGCTACTATAATGGGCAATATAAAAATTACTTTCATGTTACACACTAAATCAATTGTAAAACAATAAATCATACATGTTTTTTCATAGAATATCTTCGCACTGGGAATCTTCGCCAAGCCCTTCGAATTAAAGTAACTCGTTCAACAGCCAACACCTGTTTGTAAGCCCCACTATAAATAAACACAAGCAACACATTTGAACACCAAATACTACGGCCGAAAATAAAAAAGAGCATTTAAACATTGATAAGTTACTATCTCAAGTAAAAATCTAAGGCGGCGATAGTTTGTTCATCTATTGGGCGATTTAACGAGACGACGACGGTGGTTCATGCAGCGGATGCGAGCATCGTAATACTATTCAATTTGAATATATCATTGGAATTAAAGTAGGTTTATTACTACTTTTCTCACGGAACTAATACATTATCAAAACTTTAATTGAAAACGCCATTTTGCCATTAATTATTGTCCAAGTCATTTAAATGACTCTTCGCTTACGTTTACCTACGAATCTACCGGTGATTAAAAAACCGTTAGCTTTTTTCTAATACTAATTAATGCTGTAAATAAAAATTGAGATTTACAATAGATATGTGTCCAACAGTTAACAGTTAAACATCGTCTATGAGCATATATGTGTTGAATCCTATGTATTTTTGTGTAAGATTTTGGGAAACATTTTATACCTCATATTTGTAGACAACAGATATTTTGTAAGAACTTATATCCAACAACAAACTACGCAATTTGAATGCTTAAAAATGTAAAGATGTAGACTTTTTATATATTCCATGTATGTATAAAAAGTCTATGTATAAATATTAAGAACATTTTTGAATATTTAGACATGGAAATGATTCAACTAGGGAATAATCAAAAATAATCATTATAGTACTTTCATCGTATACTTATTTCTTTTGTTTACGTTAAAATCAAAAGTACGACTAAAATAACTTTTTTCCCAATTAATTACATAGAATCTACTTCTCTTCACATAAAATAGACATAATTGTCCAAACTTGGTATGACAATTATGATAGACTAGCGACCCGCCCCCGGCTTCGCCCGGGGTGCAATTTTTATATATAAGAACATTCCCAGTTTATCCCTCTTTCCATTAGTGAAAACCGAATTAAAATCGGTCTACCCCTTCACGGGTGATGCCGTGACCAAGGGAAATGGGGGTTCATTTTTATATATAGAGATTTAAGAGATGCCTTGTGTTCGAAATTCTGACATACCCAAAAATTAAACTAAAATCTACTTGGAATTAATATTTATTGAAAAGAGCATCAAAGAAACATTGTTGTCAACTTCTATAATAATAGGTATAATTGAAATATGAGATTTATAAGTGACCTAATTTCAATGCGTTTAGGCAAATAAATGAATGTTTAATTTCGTCATTTGTATAATAGGGCCTTAAATAGGGACTTGTTTCGAACTTGAATGGTACGGCTGTGCTCCTGATATTGATATCACTAAATAAGAACTAAAGTCCCCTGCAAAAAATCTATGTACTAGACTTACAATGTAGATGTGAGCTCATATGTATAATTCGTGTACATAATAACAATAAAAAAAATTTAAATAATTCGCAGAATATTATCGCCAGTAACCTCGTAACGACATATTATTAAAAAATTCTATTCTTTCGGCCAGACATTACAAAAAAAGGATATAAAGGAACGGTCAAGAAGAATGGTCAAGCCCTTATTCGCTGCGTGATGACCGCGACAGTAAGGGACATAACGATGTTACTATCTTTTTACGCATTATCTTTTTAAGAGGGCACCCTGTATCTAAGGGAATTCAATGGTATTAAATATTATGCGAACAATAAAGACGAATCTTGAAGAGAAACCGGTTCTTGTTCTAAATGGGTCACACGGTTCCAACTCCCTGATTTTGTAAGACCGTGACAACGATGAGCAATTTAATAGCATTACTTCAAGTACTGAAACTACGTTTAGATATATGTATATGCTCTCAGATTAATTACATAATTAATTATGGCTGAAGGAATTATAAGGACATTTTTAAAAGCTTTCTCTCGACCACTCTCGACTCTTGCTTTAGAAATTTCCCTAAGAGAAGTCTCTCGCTGGACGAGATACTTCTAATTACAGCATAATTATATTATCATCTGGAGGATCCTCATTCTGCACTCCTAACCACCATTTGTTGTTTAATTAAAACTTTTGACGTTTAATATTTTGTGTGTTGCGATATGTTTGGAAGTTCTGATATAATTAAATCTAACTATATACATATAATAACATCGTAAACGAGCCTGGTATGTATTTCAAAAAAACAATTTATACACATTTTACTTATGTTGCCGAGGTAAAGAAAAAAAAATTTAATTTTTTTTATCTCTTTTAACGACTTAACCAATTTGAATGCGGTTTTCACTGATGTATTGTAGCAAGCTTCCCGTAACATTTAGTGTTTGTTTCATTTCAATCGGTTTACAAACAAAAAGTTACGCGCTGTATACCGAATACCACGCGTACGACGTTACGGGTTACGCTAGTACATATATAAAAAGTAATAATTTTCAGAGTCCCCCAAATCATATGGCCCAAAATTATTAATTGTAAAAGTACCTCAATGGCTTTATGATTCGTTTTATTACCATACAAAAGAATGGATGAAAGCCATCTTCTAAAAGTTCCTTTGAATAGTTGACCTTGCCAGGAATCGAATCTTTTATACAAAGAGCAAATATCATGGAAAACTATTATCATATTTGAAGAATATTGAAACTGGGTACATGGAGTTAACATTTTATTTGTCTGGTGGCGAAGTTGATGTCTCGGTAGAGAAGCGTTAGAGATTCATTAAAGGCAAATAAGTGAGTAGGTATGAAACAGGAATTGGTTAACTGGTGAGGTAGCGTAAATGTGGAGAAACTTATTCCCGTTAGTGGCGAGCGGACAGTGACAGGGTCAAGAGGGCGAGGCCCTCCCTGGCCGCGCCGGTCGCTGCGGCGGCATCTCGCCACACGTTTCTATGCTAATCCTCGCGTTAGCATTCGACAACTATTAATGGTTATGGCTGCAGTTTCCATTTAATACTCGTAATATTCTCGGACCTAGGTACAGTTGCGCCCGCGCACCACGCAACGCGTTTACGAAATACATTTGACGCCTACGGCAACGGATCTAGAAGGCATTATATACAGACGGAACTAGTTCATTTCTACATCTATCGAGCATTCAATTCAAATAATACGAGCGATTTGGGACAACAAATACAGTGCCACGGACCTGACGATGCACTGGCGCTGAACTAACAGATTAGCATACAAACGCATTCGGAGACACACCGTGCTCGCTTGGGTGCGGGCGAGTTTAAGCATTTGTTATTAATTTTGAATGTATGAATGAGCAATGGCGGTGCGCGCCGAACCGGGCGCGTGGGACGCGTGCCGTGCCGACAATGAGTCGAGACAAGTCCTGGGCGTCCTTGTCAATGTGAGCCGCTTCCCGGCCACATCCGTCTATTGTCATTATTTGTATTTATGCACTCCCGTAACCAGCGTCGAAGATGACGAGGCGAAACCGTCTCGGTGTCGTCACAATCTTTCATTATAGAACAGCGCAGTGGTCTCTGGCGGATGAAACAGCGGTGGCGCCGTCTTATAGGACTGTTCTCTGCGCTGATGAGATTGTGTGACTTCGTGTGTGGCTCTACGTAGGAAGCTCATGAATATCGTCTCTTTATAGTCACTGCATTTCACGAAGTCTTCCTGACTTTTGATTACTTTTGTTACAAGCAAATTTTGAGAGTGTAATCTAAATAAGAAAGAGAATAACGTGACGTATGAAGCTACGTCAAAGCACACGTAATCCCAACTCGAACATAGGTTTGCCCATCACTTTGCCTGATAAAAGGCAAAGTATAAAACTTTTTCTGCTCTTTTTCAGTTTTCTTGATCTTTTCGAAACATCTAAAGACACACCAAAAATATGCAATTTTATGCAAAATTTCTTGACGAATCAAACTACATAAAATCACTAAAAGCAGTAAAATGTTACTGTTGTTTCCTTTAATAAATACAATATTTTAAGTAATATACACTGAATAAAAAGTTTATCTCCAAACGGTTTGTTGGGGTTAATTCAGAATTATGCATCCTCTTTTATAAGAATGCGACATTAGTTTGTTCACTTTTACGCCGCTATTCAAAGGATGCTGTTAACAACCTCTCACAAAGAGCGAGTATAATTTGATCGGGGTCGCGTTTCTATGAGAATACTTTAAATGCACCCGATTTTATAGAAGTCTTGTGGTGGTTTTCATTAAATTTACAGTTAATTTTCATATTTGAAATAATGGTTGAGGAACTGGTGTATGGACATGCAATATCACATGTGAAATAAAAAATAAATTAAACAATGACAATTAAACAGGATTTTAAAACAACGACAATTCCCACAATGTTCACCAATACAAAATATTATGTTGAAATTTGTATCTTTTTTAATTTTGAAAATAACTTAATATTTAAATAACACTGAGAGTGACGCGAAGTGGCGAACACTTGCAAGGAAAGGGTTCGCAGTTGCGAACTCATATTTCGTTAATCCCGCTATACGTATTCAAATGAGAACTTGTGATTTATTGAGTGGAACATTAACATTTTTATTATTTGTTATTCTTACACCTTTCGTTGGGGCCGGAAGCCACGCGGCCTCTGTCTCAGTCAACTCGCCCGTGAGACTCTGCAGAACAACACAGTACGCTCACAAAAAAAGTGAACTATAAAAAAGATGGCATATTATCATAGTTTACATATAAATTTTACGCGAATTCATTCCATATTCACGGTGCCTTCGAATTCGACGATTATAATGATAATGTGTTTGATACACGAATCGCGGATCGTGATCTACTGCCGTGAGAATCGACTATTGATTTTTACGATCGTTTGACTGAACTTTAATCATTCGATGAGTAAATTTGCATATAGAACTTATATGACACCTATGTCTTATTTCTAATTATTCATAAATAAGATTAATGTATTAATAATGCGAAGTTTATATCTAAGAAAAATTAAAATGCCTAAATCTATTCCCATTTCGAAAACTGACCAAGTAAGTTTCAGACTATTGGTGACCAATTAATCTGTAGTACATAAATTTAAAAAAATTGATGGTGCGTGGTTGCCGTCGCCTAGGGACACAAAAACCACCAGGGAGCACACTGCTAAGGAATGAAAACTCCCTGGCGTCTGTATTTCCGAGCTCATACAACCCAAATCTTTTCAAAGTTCGAGTGACTAGGCATCTTCTGGGAGAGTTCACCCCATAGTCGACCTCATCTTTCCTTGCCTACACGGCTAGATGCTGGCCAAGAACAAACCCTTTAATAATAAAAAACAGCGGAGATACAGGTACGCTGCTGACCTTGTAGATATTTGTTTTCGGCTTGCTTTTAAGTAGCTATACGTATACATATTGTAGCTACGTGGAAACAGCTAATAGCAGAGCTGGTTCTATAGTTGGCGCGTCTGCGGGATAAAGTTTCTACTCATACGAACTGTACGCAGAGGCAAAAACTGTGATTGTAAAACTTGTGGTAGGCATTAAATGGAACAACTCATTAGAGTTGTACGGTACCATTGTAACTATTAAATGGTATTACATTATATTTGGTGAGATACGATTACCCATTTAGTTTTTTAAGCGAAGTTTTCATGTGCTCTAAATAGTTAGATTCGCAGGTAACTCACGGCCAGACGTCAACCAATTTTGCGTCCTTATGTAGACTGAGATGAGTGTCTTGAGCAAGTGGCGGCAGCTTGTAGTACTCTGTGACAAGGGATTGTGGCTGCTGGTCATCGGACACGCTGAGCACTGCTGAGGTGGCCGCGCTCAGCGGATGTTCTGGTCCACTCGAATAATATGCACGCCATGACTCTCCACTCAACTCCATCACCTCCTTGCGTCTTCTGTTAACAAACAAACGAACAAAGTTAAAAATAGTTTCCAAATTCTTAAACCAAGTTAACATCTCAAATGTCTTAAGGTTGTTGTCACCCATGCTAAGAATCATGAAAAGAATTTGCTTGTATTTACGTCTAGATTGAACATCTAAGTATTGGATATTCTATGTAGTTTACTTAATGTTATGTCCTACTAGAAATTTATGTACCCTTTACAAGTTTGCATAGAGATTTTTTTAACTAAGTTTCAATAATAATTTTGAGTTTCATAGAAATTTAAATTACTAATAATACCTTCATATAAAGATTTTTGGAAACTCTCGAGAGGATGTGTTGTAAGTTAAAATTTAGAATTTTTGATCGAACGAATAGCCGTTACGGTTTTTTATTAGGTAGATTTTATAGAAAAACATTAAGTTAAAATGCAAAATCTCTACATATGATATATTGGACATGAAAAGTAACGTCAATCGATCTTAACGTGGTCGTGTGTTGAAAAAATTCCCAATTCATCCACAACTGATGGAACCTAGCATTTATTTTTTATATTAATATCGACAGACAGGCTGACGGTCCACTTGATGGTAGGTGCTGGCTAACCGTCGCCTATAACACAAGCAACGTCAAAGCTGCTGCAAGTGCGCTGCTGACTACAGTATTAGGATTAAGGATAGGGATTAAAAATAAGGTATTAGGATTAACGATAGGGAAATGGGCTCTGGCATCCCTTACTCACTCACCGAAACACAACAGCACATATGCTGTTATTTCCGGTGGTCTTCTGTAAGGGGGTGGAAATGCAGTGTGTTCTGCCACTACTAGTATAGAAGACGAAAATAGCACACTTAGGAACCAGACACAAAAGTCACATTTTACTTTCTCTTTAGCACAGTATGCTTTATTACAAAACTCAAGGTTCCTGTAATTGGACGTTTATGCTTAGTTTTAATAAATTTATGTTTATTAAATAAAAGCCTAACGTGGTTTCTATGTCAAAAGTCATTTCATAAACGAATAAGTTCAACTCATAAAAATATCCCCTTGGTAAGATGAATGGTATGTCGATCTACAGCATGGAGACACAACTACGTGTATAGCCGAATCGCTCTTATAAAATTGGAAGTAGGTATAGTGGGTAAATGAAATCATATGATACCGCAGTGTTTGTTCACAGAATCGATTCAGCAAGCACACTCCAACTTATTGACATGTATGTATATATATAATATCAAATTCATTCAGACTATTGAATCATGAAGTAAACATAACGTAAAATACTGGTATTCCAGGCTCGTAGTTGTACGACTGGGCCGGCTACAACTTACGAACCAGTTATTAGGCGTGACCATTTTGGTACGGATACTGACCTCTGATGGTACCCACTGGCGGTCGTCTGCACATTGTGACGTTGAGTGTGCTAATAATTGTTGCGTACACTGATCACGGTGAGTCAGCAAGCCGAGTGGCTAGTTAGAGAGTGAAACGGGCTGGAGTCGGAACGGAGCATTGCCACAGTGGCACTGGTAGTCGCGGGGGCATTCGCGAAGCTAACTCGGGTTAGTTTTTGTAAGGCCGTTTGTGTGGTTGTACGAATACGTCACACGGTCGGGCCGGGTCGCCTGGTGGAGCACAACCTGATGTAGAACAGGTCCGAACCACTCGCAGAACCGGAAGGATGCGAGGCAAATCCCTGCTCCCTCGCTAACCAGTTTAGGTTGTGTGACGTCACGCCCAGCGGTATCCGACGTTGCAGACAAATAAATAAAAAATGTTGGAAGCACGCGTTGGACGGGTTTGACCGGATCGTAGTTCTACCTGATTCCTGTTCCTGGTCACGTGCTCCAGTCTAAGGATACCTTTGTTTATTGACAGATTGAAACTATAACAAACTGGCTTTCGTCACGAACGCTGGCTCGTGTCTCACTTTAATGTCCATCACTAATTTGAAAAAGATCTTGCCATATGGCATGTCTAAATGTAATGAAATCATAAGTAATAAAGTTGTTAACAGAATGCTGTGTTAGTGTCAAACGAGCGCAGAATATGCGAATTCGATCAGAAAACTGGAAAAGCCAGCTTCTGGCATTCAAGCAGGCGAAGCGTGACTCATTTGACGAGTTAGTGGCAGGCCGGTACGCAGAGGCGGGCGGCGGCGGGCTGCGGGCGACAGCCCCGGCTACGGCAGCGGCCCGAGTTCACCACGTGAATGAGATTCCGGTAGGTGCGCACTTAAAAATCGTGCAACGAATCTAACAGGTTTACTGAGGTCCTTGCGAGGCCACCGGGACTGGTCTAACCTGCCCTGCGTCGGTGAACCTCCAATTTCCGAGCGTATCCTACTATTACGCTCATTCCGATCGAACTATACGTGAATAACGTCGATCCAATATAACAACGCTCCAACACATGTTTACTTTGACTAATGACAATGCAAAATGTATCCAGTTTCATAGACAATTGGTTCGATGAAGCATTTGTCGAGTAGCACCTCTATAAATAATTAATTGATTACTATTTTCCTTCCTGTCAATTGTTCGAGCCATTTAATGTTTCGCAAGTTGCCTACTCCTTGTCTGTTTGTTTGCTATTGAATGGAGCGATTAGAAAGTATCGCGCAGCTGTCACGACAACGTGACGTATGCTAGAGCGGAACGGATGGCTCGTAGCTCAAAGCAAAGGGTTGAAGGAGACTCGGTTGCGCAAACAAAGAATTCGGCACGGCTATTCAAATCGCGGCCGTTTCTCAGACGTTCGAGCATACCCTTCAGATGTCATCTGAACGTGTGATAACAATTTAGGTATAAAGACTACGTACCTATAAGTTTCTTTTTTATCTTATTTAAAGTCTCTACGGATAAATTCGGAAATTCACGACTCACGATACAAGTTGGAGTTAGTTTGAATGACCGAAACGAGTTCTATGCTGAGTTGTGTTATTTTTGTCCCAATAACAATAATGTAGTTAATTTGGCGGCGTCCATTATTTTCACACATGATTATCGAGGCTTGAGAGTAAACAGATGATTATAGGACGCACATTTTCATGAAGTGAACGTAATTATATCTACTATTTATATTATTTTTTTCTTGGAAAACGCTTTATGATTCGTTTTAAGTATAATAAAGAAATATAAGTACATATGTAGTTGCAATTTTTCACCCCTGTATATATTACCGTTTTACTAATGCAACAAGGATTATAAAAACATCAAAACAAAGTTAATATCCAACTCCTTACCATATGCAACTTACAGCAGATATACTCATTAGAATAGTCTCAATAAAATGTCGAAGGTTAAGTTTACTATTACTAAACCTCGGCAATTAATTTGCTAACTTAGCCTCTAGACATTCTTCTTTTTCGACAGTATCAAAAAACACTTCGACAGTATCGATTTTTCTATTATGACTACGAAGTTACCGTTATACTTGGTGGTAAAGATAATTCTACTGTTAAGGAAATATTTTTATATTCGTCTGGCGTTATTTTTGTGCGTTGTGGCCAATTTTTGGCCTTTCTCTCAAATGAATCATAACGAAACAGTTGATTGTGGTCATATTGAAAATGCTAGAGATTATTGAACACTATAACATAACATGTGAGATAAATTTTGGTGTGCATGTTTCGAAAGAGTGTCCGTCCATGGCGACGTCCGGTGTCGCGTCCAACTATCGATCATTCGGTTCGTTAATAAATAACACGTTGGCGTCGCTGGCTCTTATCTTAGCTGCTCGGGCATGTGGAAAAATTTGGTGTCGGTGTCGTAACGGAGCGGTACGCATGTCGCGTAGGGCTGCGCGGGCCCGCCAGCCGCGCGCCTCCTCTCCGGTCGTTGCCTCGCGTCTCGCGTGCTTATTATCATCATTCATTAATGATTTCATAATTAAAATTATAAACAAATATAGTATTTATTTTATCATTTTCATTATAATCCTTCTTCATTTTGACGGTTTCCCTGCACGGAATAATGGGTTAGTGCCGCGCCGTGGGCATAAGAGAGTGCATAACTATCCCTAGCCGATTTTACTATCCTTACATGAATATAATTACAAAATTAAAATAGAAGTTAAATTGTTTACTTATTTGTATAAAAATGTTGTAAATATTATCTGAAAATCTATATATGCTAATAATAAAACTTAAAAGTTGTTTTTTTTATTTTTTCCTTGAAAAATTTTTTTTTAATAAAGTCCGATTTGAAAAAATCTTTTTGCATTTTATAGCCCATTTCTTTAGGAAGGTTATAGGCTACGTAACGTTAAACTACTAACCTTAGAAGCCACATAGATATATTGAAAGTCAGAAAGAAGGTTAAGTAAAAAATAAGTTGGAAATAGTGCGGGCGAGCGGTTGTGGGTCGGTAACCGAGTGCGGCCGCCCGACTAAAACCGAATATTACTGATAATAGCTGAAATGGCATATCTGTCACTATTTAAATTAAACCGCGGTGCAAAGTTAGTAAATGATAGTATTATAATGTTTCAAATCAGGTACCTATACTCATTTTTTCACTCGACCATGTTTATGAATGTTTTTATAGCCAACAGTCTATTTCAACATCTCTATTTCAAGCCGACTATTATTTGACGAGCCCGTTGGATGAGTGGTTAGGGTGCTTGCTTAACGCTCTGTTCTAGGGTTTCCGGGTTCGGAAAGTAATGGCAGGGCACACTGCGTTTCGCAGTCATTTGGGCAGCCCGTCTGGCGGCAGTAGTCACCCCTTTACAGAAGACCAGCGTGAAATAACTACACGTGTGCTGTTGTGTTTCGGTGAGTGAGTAAGGATGCCGGAGCTCATTTCCCTACCTTCTCCTAATCCCTTACCCTTAATCCTACTGTAATCGGTAGCGCAGTTGCAGCGCTTGTCGCGTTCCTTGTGTTATAGCCATCTACCATCAAGTGGACCGTCAGCCTTGCCGATCTTAACATAAAAAAATCATATATTACAATTATCAATAATGGCTTAAGAAAATATGTTTAAATTTTAAAAAATAACATCATCTCCTTACATTATAACGTTTAAAATTCAAATTTAATCCCAAAATTTCTTCACTATATGAGAATTTCGGCACCTTAGGATACTTACAACAGACTTTGTCTATGTATTTTACTAATAAGGCTAGTGAAAAATAAAACAAGTTGAAAATCATTATCTTTATACTTAAATGAGGAAAACTTTCTCTTGATTTCATATGCACTAACCTCACGTAGTTGGATACCCATAAAAGTAAGAGTCGCATTGCTGAATAGATAGGTAGGTATGGATGTATTAAATGAGGCGTTAGTCGCGAAACAGGGTTCACCTCACTCACCCGACGCGGTGCAATGCGACTGCGAAGTACGGACGACTTCGCAAGAAGGTACTTGCAAGGGAAAGTAAGGGTGCGGCAGAATATACGCATGTTTTATCATCGATGATAAGAGAAACTAGTATCGACTAGCATTAAAACTTCTGCTTGTCGAACGATTATTTTTTACTGGACCACTTTGTTAAGCCAGTTAATTTTGTCATTAAATACTACACATGTTTTTAAAGCGACACGTTCGGTTTCAAATAATTTATTAACTTTTCAACTTAAAAATTATTTCAGAAGCGTGAAATTATTTATTAGTAGCTGAGCCCGCAAATTCGTACGCGTGGTATTAGCGCTTAACTTTTTGTTTTTGAACCGATTGGAATAAAACAAACATTGCTACAATACATCAGTGAAAACCTCATTCAAATCGATTAAGCCGTTTCTGAGATTAGCGTGCACAAACGCACAGACAAACAGACAGTTATTCTAAAAACTATACAAACAGTTTTTTTGAAAAAATATTCAATGTACAGACACGGCTTGTTTAGGATTTTTTTTATATGTATAGTATAGATACAGATGTTGCGTGTTTGATCTTGAAACGTCATCATCTTTACAATATTATGAACGGTGATCATTCACTCTAGGTTATATATTACTTCATTCTTATATTTACTTCATCATTTACTTTATTCATATTTACAATGAAATACCTGTCAATTACAATGAAGAAGCTGCCAGTTAATATATTTGATACTATTTTGCAATAAAAGAGTACATGAGCTTGATAAAAACTGTTATGTGTTAAATTTTTTTAAATTACTTTATTTATAAAAAAGAAATTACCACTTAAAATAACAAAGCAAGCCCGATCTACATTAGTCATTTTAATAACATTTTTTTTTAAATTGTCCTGTGTCAGGCAAAAAGATTTGATAATTTGATTTTGATATCCGTTTTGCTGATACTCAACAACAGATGGCGCTGAAGTAAATAATAGTGTCATTTTCGAGTTTAAAAAGTCTTTTGAAAACATATTCCAACAAATGAGAATTGGCTAGTATACTGCGCAGCGGACGCTGCGTTTGCAGTCCTAAATTGGATAGTATGTCTGGCGACAGTAACTTTCTCATAGAAGACTTCCGTGAATAAATGCATATATGCTGTTGCATTTTGATGAGTAAGCAAGGGATGCCAAAGCCCTTTTCCCTATCCCCTCCCAATCCTTTACTACGATCGCTAAAATCTTTATCTAAATAAAGTTTATCCTATAACCGACAGAGCCTTACAACACCTATGGCGTTGCTAGGCGACGACGGTAACCCCTGCCATCAAGTGGACTATCAACCTACATGACCTTTACATAAAAAATGGCTTAATAAAATAGATTATGTCACCGGTGTGAGATAATAAATGAATAATTTATACAAACCTCTAATATTTATTCTTAAGCGAAGCGATTATTGTTTTCGAATAGTTGATGCAGATATTAACAATAAAACGTGTAAATATAACATCATTGAGGCGATTTTGTATTTGCACGTTAAAAAGATAATGAGTATAGTGGAATGCGGCGTCGCAGCATTTCGTCAATTAAAGAATTCACTGCCTCGGATTGTGGCCGCAGGACGGTTGACGCACGCTGTTAAACGCTCGCAAAAAAGAAACATTCTTCATACCAGTATAAATAAATAAGGGATGAGTACAGACAACGGCCAGCGGGCAACGGACCGCAGCCAGCATCACGACGAACTAAACGAGGAATATTTTGACAAACATCTTTTTGCGTCCGACGAGGAACGCATATGCGATGATTCATTTACCGAGTTCTTCGCCGTACCTACAAGTATGGTTAACATTATTGCCTCTGTTTTCTTGGCAGCTTATGTATGGTCAACAAGAAATGTTTTCTTGGAAATATGTGCTCCAGCAGATTAATGATGGAGAGCCATCGTCGCCACTAAATAAATCAACGGTTCCTTTTAACTAACAACAGAGAACGCGGCGCGTTTTATTTTCTTATTTCCATCCCCATTTTGGAATATTAATTAATAACAATGTAAACATGATTTAAATTCAAAATCATTACACCATTAAAAATAACTCTTGCGCTCTGTGCCTTCTGTGTATTAATGTCGATAATAAAACGCCTTTGTGCTCGTCTCATGGACCATAAATAAAAGGGGTGTTATTGATACTTCGACGTTCGATTACGCTCTGATGCAATGTTCTTTATTATCTTAACACTTGACGTTATAAAAACAAGATGAAATTTGTTTATAAACTTTTATTATATTATTTTTAACGGTCTCCCGCTTCGCTCATTCAAATTTAACTTCTTTTCGTCTAGAGAAAAATAGGAGGTAAGTATATGTGTAAAATATTTTATGAAGTGTATAAAATTAGTCAATTGAATGCTTGATCGACATCTCCGCCACTTTATATGGAGTATATTAAAAATTTGACATTTGACACGAATTACAAAAAGAGCCGAGAATCTTTTGAGAGTTTTTTTCTTTCAACCGTTGGTTGACCGTTGAGTGACACCAGTGACAAGCGAGGGCTCATTGAACGCGTTCCTCGACGCGTTACTGCTCGTTAAGATTGAAAAGTTTATGCGCATTGTGATTGTGCGCTGGACTGTCATTGGCACTGTAAGGTCATACAAAAATGGAGTGAAATATTTTAATTTATAATAACTGCCAGAGAGTCATACTGAATGGTGTAATGCCAATACAAGTAACAAGGTTTGTTTTGAGATGAATAAGTACAAACAGATATATTTTGTATTTTCTTAAGTTAAGGTCGTCAGACAGGCTGATTATTCAATTAGTGGTAGGTAACTACCATAACCGTCGCCAATAACACAAGCACGTGACGTTTAAAAGTGTTTCTTTGAAACCTTTTTAATGAATAAATATCTGTTTCATTGTCACAGATGCTGTTAGAATGCTGCCAGCCATAGTAGAATTAGGGATAAGAGAATAGGAAGGGATAGGGAAATAGGCTCCGACGTTCCTTACTCACTCGTCTAAACACAAATTATTAAGAATAAAACATAATAATTATAATAATAAATTTCCGGTTGTTCTCATCTTGCTAACGGCGAGTATTTGCACAGACATAATCAAGTAGCCAGGATTATTCACCAACAACTTGCTCTTCGATACCACCTTGTTGAGTCTGTGGTACCATATTATCAATATGTACCTGCGCCAGTTCTCGAAAATGGTCATGCAACGCTCTATTGGGATCGCTCCATAGTCACGGACAGGACTATTGTCGCCAATAAGCCTGACATCGTGATTATCGACCGATCCCAGCGCCAGACGATGCTTGTTGACATTGCTGTCCCGCATGACGAAAACCTCGTGAAAGCCGAAAAAGAAAAACTCACTAAGTACATAGACTTGGCTCACGAGGTGACTAGTTTTAAGTTTTTTGTAATATATACATATATATTTTTTTTTTTTGATAGATACATATTGTAAAAAACTTAGAACTAAGAATTAAAATGAATAAATGTATAATAATTACGTATTCAAGAATGTATAATGCATAAATTGTAAAAGCTAATTTTAATTACATACCTCTAAAAAGTAATTTTCTGCTTTGACAAGACATAGTAGGTTATTATATTATAAGAAAACGAATAAGGAAATTAATTATTGTTTGCTATGAAGAAAATATAAAAACAACTTACTTTTAAATATAGATAATAGTAGCTGAGCCCGCAACTTGGTACGCGTGATATTCGGTATAGCGCGTAACTTTTTTGTTTGTGAACCGATTGGAATGGAACAAACAATAAAAGCTTACTACTTGTACAATACATCAGTGAAAACCGCATTTAAATTCATTAAGCCGTTTCAGAGATTAACGTCCACAAACGCACAGACAAACAGACAAAAATTCTAAAAACTATTTTTTTGACCTCGGTAAGATAAGTACAACGTGCACAAATTATTTATTTGAAAAAATATTTAATGTACAGACACGGCTCGTTTACGATTTTATTATATGTATAGATTATATTGTAGCAAAACAAGGGCTTTAAAACACACGATTAATTGTTATGGCAGAGCGATATGACAGTCTAAATTAAAATATAATGTTATAAAAAAGTATTATAAAAAGTTTCCATTAAGAACCGTTACTGTTAGCAGTGAGGGGGAAGTGCGGAAATGGACAACGACTGAAGGTCGTATGTCTGGCGTGGCGCTTTGGCTGATTACTTGCGTAGTCGTTTCGAACTACCAGTGCGTTTACATATAAACGCGCCGTCCTACACACAGATCTTAGGTATTAATCTTACTCAAGTTGATAAACACTGCAAAAACCCAACAGACATTATCGACGATTAAATCAATTTATATATTTTTTACACAATAAAACTGATCAATTAAGTGTTAAAATTAGATTCTATCACATACGTCGCAATAAATAACAGAGTCACATTTTAGCATCGAAATAATATATACCTAATGTACAAAGTTCACTGCATTTTAGTCTTAAATATACGTAATATGTACATACTTGTACTATATAACAGTTTTTAATGTAGAATTTTCTTAATAGTTTTGTTTTGACTGCGCAATTAAGGCACCTAAATTGAAACGAAATTGAAACGTATTTTTATGTATAAAAACTACTAATTCATTTTCAATAATGAAAAATAGAACAATTATTTCGCCAAAAGATTATTGTTTATTTTTATGGTTCCGTACGTCCGAATAAAAAACGGAACCCTTATAGGGTCACTCATGTGTCCGTCTGTCCGGCCCCCTTATCTCCGAAACTACTGAACTTAAAATTTTGAAAATAAATAAATACAGAAATTAGTTTTCTACTTATAGATTATAGGAAAACCTATAAGAAGTTCATTATATTAAAATAACATGGTAAATCACTCAATATTGTGCGGATAGTAACATCGTAGGGAACCCTCTTCACGCGAGTTCAATTACTAATTAACGTAGTAATTATGTTACTTCGAAAAATTAGAACAAATTTTTAAATGGTCACATTTTTCATATTAATTAGAATATTGTCGAGGGAAAATATATTCGTAATTTTGATTTGCACGTTGAAACAAATATTATTATTCTCTGTGCGTGCCGAGGGAATAATTCTCTTATCGCTCTTAATTGAAGGTTGTGTTTAATTTTTGTTACACACTACAGTCTGCCTTAGCAGTGGCTGTATGCTTATAAGCCATAATTAAAGTGCGATATCCACCTGTGTTTTGGACATACATTACAATAGGAACAGCACATGTGCTCTTGTTATTGGGAGGTAGTTACTGTCGGCAGGGCTGCTTACTTTATGACTACGGAACACAGTATGACCTGCCGCTGTTATTATACATAGGTAGGTAATACAAACATGGAAGTTGTTTTCTACTTAATCGTTTCGTCTTTAAGTAATTAAGCTTCAATCAAATATAAACGTAAGTTAATTGAAAATGTTAAGAGAAAATACCTATTTACATAAACAGGCTAACTTCTACATTATAATTTTCCTATAAATGGACTTAACAACTACCCATAGTTAATTGTCATCGATGTCTGTGGAGGCTTACTAGGAATAATATGCAAAATTTATCAGGAAAAAGTAGGAAAACGGTTATTAACCATATATGTAGTTGTGAGTGATATTAACAAAGCCGGCTCAACACGTTCACTATAGTAGAGTTCAGTCGACTTGAGCATGTAGCTGTACTGGTAGAACCTTCCGTAGCTAATAACGAGTATTTTGAACGCGGTCAAGACGTTATCCAATTTATATTCATTCTATTGAGCCTCTTTCTACTGTTCACAATAAGCTTAAATACCACATAGAATAAAAAAATAATCGAATAAATAGGGTTTAGATCGTGAAATATATCTCAAAATATCAAGAATACACCCACTCACAATAAAAATGAATTCATATGGGGTGTGTTCCAGCTTCGATGGTGCTGGAACGACCTATAATAGCTACTGTCAAAATTGAGCAAAATTTCAACTATTTGATTTTGCCGAATTGATGGATAATATAGACGCATAATTTGACATAAAACCTATCGTATTTTACAGTTATGGCCAGGTAAAGCATAATTAGCTCTTACACGTCGCCCGGAACTTGTATGATCAAATCTTGTCCGGATCAAATTGTGCTCGAATTGAGTGCTGGAACGGCGTGTATCTGCAGTTAGAGCAAATTTTTTTTTTTGGTCGAAGGAGTGCTGGAACACACCCCAGAATTCAAATTTATTTAGAGCATGGTTGTATATCATGCTGAAAAATGCATACAATTCATAATTACAAAATGCCACAAAAATGCAAAATTAAAATATTGAGCTTTTAATATTGTTTGCTTGCCATTTACGTTATGCCCGCGATAATCTTGACTTTACATCGAACAGAGCACAAATTTGGATGCAGATTGCAGTTAGCAGTACGAAGGCTCACTGTGTTCCGCAATTGTAAAATGGGTAGCCCTACAAAAACCAGCCCCTTAAAGAAGACTAATTTGAAATTCTAGCAAATGTTCTGCAGTATTTGGCTGCGTGAGTAAGGGATGTTAGTGACCATTCTCTCCACCTTATCCCTTTTGCTTCATCTTATTCTAGACCAGCAGTGCAGTCAACCTGCCAGTTGTCGAACTTTACATAAAAAACATTAGTGATAAAAATCGGTTCCACTGTTAATTTGCCTCCGTTTTTACAGAAATTACAAATATATATATATAATACAAAAAATAGCCCCATGCCCAGTTGGCATGTACTCAAAAAATTATTGTTCTAATCGTCTTAACAAGCGGCCTCCATACGGACAAGTGTTTAAGTTTCACCACAAATCAAAATGAAATATTTAATCGATGTTGCACGCATTAAGCTCGCTTAAAATGTCTTATTAGAAGAGTTACGAGCTTACGAAGAAGAACGCCCGCGGCGAACGCTACACACTAAATCCAGAATAAATGCATTATTTCCGTTTTGTCTGACTTTTCTAATTTGAATGCCCGTGTGTGGTCTATGTTCGGGAGGCGTTACTTAATAACTTGTAACTATCTCTATAAATTAACCACGCATTATACACTAACTCACTTACAAATACATCAATTGTAAAAACACTGTAGAAACAAGATTCAAGTTTTATATACATTAATTATGAAATGCCAAATGTTAATTTTAATAGTGGCACACTGCATTCTGCAGACATCAATTTTATTGGATTGCTCATCTGGAGGCAGTAACCCAGCACTTGTGCTGTTTTATTTGGATGAGTAAGTAAGGGATGCCAGACCACATTTTCCCATCCTATCCGTATCCTGTATTTTTTATTATATTAATTTGGGCAGCTCATTTATAACCACTATTGATGTAGCCACATACCACATCAAGTGTAGTGTTAATTATCAGAGTTAATTATGATGTGCTAATTTTATGGCTGACATAATCTATACTAATAAATAAAACTGAAGTGTCTGTTTGTAACGTAAAATTAACTGCTTTTTACTAAATGTATAAATCAAAATATTTATTGCATTACAACAACAAAAAAAATTGTTGTCCGTGTGTCTATCTGTCTGTTCCGGCTAATCTACGAAACGGCGAGACCGATTTTCGCAGGACTTTCACTAACAGATAGCTGATGTTATAAGGAGTAACTTGTACTACTTTGATTTCAAAAAAATAAAAATATTATTATATATAATATGTAACCAGTGTCCAGTACCTACCGCGCGTACCCGCACGGACGCGACGCGTGGCCAGGGTCAGCTTCATTAATATAATTTGAAAGCGTTCAAGACGAGTTACTAAAATAATGTTGAATTATTATTCAACAACAAAACCAATGATTTTGCATTGGGATAAATATATTATTATTCTTAATCGCAGTTGAACTAGCGTTAAACTAATATTGAACTAGTAAGAAGTACGGATAAGAACATATGGCTTATTTGAACTACTAGCTTTTGCGACTCCGTCCGCTTACTTCGGGAACAGTACTTTTTACTGGATTAACGGTTCCCTTTATCCTTTTCTATGTACAGAGCCCATTGTCCTATTCATTTCTAATCCCTTATCCTTAATCCTGCTGTAGTCGGCAGCGCACCTGCAGCACCTGCGGTGTAGCTTGTGTTATAGGCGACGATAGCCACCTACCATCAAGTGGACCGTCAGCCTGTCTGCCGACCTTAACATAAAAAAACAGTCGGTTACGTAGTTGAGAAAGCGTAACTAACAAACAAACAAACAAACACACTTTCGCATTTACTCGTATAATATTAGTTAGAATATTTTGTATTAGTTTGCAAAAGGACCCAATAGGTCTTTTCTTCAGCATTATTTTTGGTCACGCTGTTTATCCCATTTTACATCATCTATGGGAATGTTAATCCTAAAACTTTATATCGTACTAAAACGAGATTTGAACAATGGCAAGCTGCGCTATAAATATCAAGCAAAAACTTAAAATACGAAAGCCATAAAGGTCACAATAAATGAATTTGCAATTCTTTAGTAGCGAAAACGTTCGTTGTGGCTTTAGTTTTGGATGGATTCAGCGGCTGTCTGTAAATAAGCATGAAGGTATAAATTTAAGAGAGATGTCGCCTGCGCCGGCGCACAATGTGGCTCGCGGCCGCGGTCGCATTGTGGCGTGCGAATTGAAACAGGTTGTAAACTGACAGGTATCTATATAACGTGATTTATAACCGATTATATTAAATTCCTACGAGCATAATTAAATCGCGAAGCTATTATACCCGAAAGATAGAGCATAGAACATTAAATTATACTTCGCTAAGAATATGCTAAGTCTATGCTAGTCCAAGTAACATTGGAAAAGGGTGCATCTATCTTCAAACTAATAACAAATTTAAGTACAATTTTAGTATTTTTTAAATAATTTCCACCTTGTCTTTGCAAACACGACAGAATCGAGATAAAAATGTGTAGTTTTACAAAAATTAACGTTTTTTGAAATTTGAAAAATGAAAAATGTATCTACATAGCATGAAGATTTAGAAATCTATTTAAACTGAAAAAAGACAAGAAGAATTCAAGTATAAAAATAAAGACAGGTACGCTGACTATATAAAAAGATTATTCATTTTTTTTAAATTTACTTTACAGTAATAAAATATTATATTCTCGTAATAAATGCGTCTAATTCATAACTAAATTCTTGCAAAAATAATTGCATATTGTAATTTATTTTATATATTCCTAACAACATGGAGTTCTTGAAACTCTTTAAATAAGTAGAATTATCCCAATCTCATTCATTGACATTGACAGTTATGTAAGTAAATGTTTTGCCAAAAAAACCGTTTGTATTCAAATACAAGAATGGCATCGTTTAAAGAAATAACAGGTGCTCATAGATAAGTCAATAAGTACACACTTAAAAGCTTTAAGATAATACAAATATTTGTCTTTTTAAGATAATTTATAGTAAGTATTGGAACACTGTGACACGATTAAATACGACTATCGTTTGCGTACAAACGAGCGACACTGTACGTGGCGTACGGGACAACGCTGCCGTTTTTAATGGCACAAAAATCGCAAAACAACTCGTCAACCAACTGACAATTGTGAGAACTCGATCAATTATCCCGTGTAAATAGTAATTGTCACAATAAATAAAATATGAATTACGCGTGTTGGTATGTACGTTTTCATTATCGTTGTCCACTGTTAAAATAGCATGTCAATCATTTTAGAAGCAATCAGCAGCCCAGCGATGGCAGGGCGCGAGATAAGCTTTTAATTGCCCCCGACGAGTATTTACATATTGTGGGAGATACCGGGGGATATCTCGCAATTAGGGGCGTATGCTTCTTCCTTTTACGCCTCGAGAGTAGTTGGGTTTGCAGCGGCGGATAACATCTGTTTGACGGAAAGATTAAACGATCTCTAGGAGAGAATTTGCGGCGAACCGCGTCCGACGTACGAGCGACAACCTACTGCATTCATAATTAAAATATTTAGCAACATCGGCTAACATCATTTATTACTCTGTGTACTTAATTAATAAGTCTGTCTATCTACTGGATACAATTTGCATGTTTAAACGTTTAAAATGCAAATCAGTTAGTACCGAATAGGCGAATAGCCATTAATAAATACCTTTACAAACCAAATAATACAGTTTTAATGTCTGTCATTGGCGATATTTCAAAAACAATGTCTCGTTTGCGGCATTAAGGACATAAGGTTGGTTCGCGGCAGCTGTACGTAATAATAAAGATAATATTAACTGTTAGCTGGATTTAAATGTTTGCACTTTGTGTACGGACCGTAGAAAACGTATAATGCGCCAAATCGGCGCCTGCTAATTGCGGAGGTCGATAATTTACGATCAGTCGCTATAACTGCGCCCGAGCCGCTAGCCGCCGCCATAGCAAGCCGTTGTCCTCTTCCTAACTCTACAAATGGAACGCTAGGTATATGGATGAGACTTTTTTCAATATAAAAAGAACAAATAATAAAAGAGCAACAAATGACTGTAATTAATAAAAGAGTTTCTTGGTTGAATCATCGCAGGAGTTATTTACAGTATACTGAGACACGGACCGATGATTGGGCGATTAAATCTCTCATTTATGGGATGCGAAGCCATCTTGAATTTTTTTGCATAAACATAATTTTGTAGTTAATTTACGTGTGATAGAGTAAAGCGGTTGGGTCTCCGCACGCTGCCTGCCGCCGCGCTATCTAAATGCAAATCGGATAGGTTCGGTGGATGTCCGCGATAAATCAGCCTCACGGGCCGACACCCGCACCGTTACCCGGTCGCGGTGGACTCGCCCGAGGGCGCCTGCAACCATACATCGCATCCCGCCACCGCTGCACCTACACAATAACCCTTGTTGTGCACACCTCGCTAAGCCACTCCAGTATTTCAAAGACTATTACTATAAGTAATTATTGGGAAAATAATTACATTCTTAAAATTTAAGAAATTAATGATTGCTATCAATTTAAAACTTTAAATCTGAAATTATATTTTAACTTGATATATTAAATATTTAAAATTCAAAAAAATATAATGTTCTCTATATAAATAAAAATGAATCACTAAATGTGTTGCTAAGGGCAAAACTCGAGAAAGGTTGGACCAAATCGGCTTTTTAGAATTTACTCCTTAAGAATCGTTTTTCATATCCTCGGAGTAAAATTAATACAAGGGTTAGCTAGAAAGCGTTGCGTTATCTGTCACTTTGACATTTGTGCAACAGCTGACGTATGTATTTATATTCCTTAATTCTTCTCTATGGGCTTATAAAAGCAAACGTCGAAATCTTGTATGAAATGTGTAGTCCGCGTTTAATATCAGAATGGCGTCTTTCGGGTCAGCTAGTAACAAAATAAATGTTTGTTTTTAACCTTTTATATGACACTCAGAAATGTAAAGGCTGAATATTATCGACATAAACGCATTAACGGCTTGTTTTTTTTTTACAATTACTTATAAGATCACCTCTTTGCCTTTATTCATAAGATCTGGGCTTTCTGCAAAGTTTGTTTGTTGCAAAATGAAAGGTTTTGATTTATAACAAAATAAACATTTACAAAAATAGGTTCTGTATGAATTTGACTATATATCTTTACTTGCTTTTGCTATTGACTTCATCCCCGTATCTTTAGAAATTATTACTCGCTGATAATGTAGCTTTCTATAGGTGAAAGATTTTTTAAAATCGGTCCAGTAGTTTTTGAGTACAACATACAAAAATATTCATTACAAACATACAAAAATACTCCCATACAAATCTTTTCTCTTTATAATATTGGTATAGAAGAATAGATTAATTTATTTTAACAATGAAATTATTGTCAATATCAAGCAAAAATGAGTAAGTTACCAAATAACAGAAGAATGTAAAAATAATAAAACTGAAGACAAACTAGAAACATAGTTTTTATAAGTAAGCAAGACTTAAAATGGTGTATACTATAGATTCAGGTAGGTTTTTCTCTTGCAAATTAGTGTAATCAAGTTCTTAACTATACAAATGTATTCGCTTTACCTTGTAGTTGCAACACGAGTGATAAATGATCCTCTTGGATTGCAATTCCATAAATATATTTAGCATTTAAGTTAACTTCGACACTGGTTGAAACCGTTATTCAAGACAGGGTTCTAAGTACCACTTAGCAATAGGACATGTACGAGAGTAGTGCTAATTGGGGGTGTTGCTATGTCATGAAAATTCATGAATATAGTGGTTATATTTGCTACCTTCTTTTGCCATATAAAAATTATTCAATTGCTGATTATTAGTTCAGAGATATAATTTTTAAACATAAATAATTATAATAATAATAAAATTTAAAAAATAAACTTAGTGTATCTGCCACACATGCATAATGGTACATTTTATTCCAAAATTTCAAATGTTTCTACGAAAACAAGACGTGTCATTTTGAATAGTTATGAAATATACTTATTTTAATTAGACATTATCACAAATGTATGAATATATTATTAATTCAAAGTAAGTGCAGAACTCATTAAATTGGGTTTCATGTGACGGGACTTACAACGCATTTTTTATTTTATTTTATTTTTTTATTAAAGATGGGTTTGCTCGTAGCCAGCATCTATCCGTGTAGGAAATATGAGGCCGCCGATGAAGCGAGCTCACCCAGAACATGTCTATTCACTCAAACTTTGGAAAGATTTGGTTTGCTTGAGCTCGCAAATACAGCCGCCACGAAGTTCAATCCTTAGCAGTGCGCATTATAAAATGTTTATCCTTATACAATATTCTTACGAACATCATTGATTTTTTATAATATATTTGAGAATGACGCAACATCGATTAATTATTATCGTATCAATAATCAAGTAAAACAAAGTAATCTGTTCCAATGTCCTAACTTAATGTTTACATTTTAATGTTTCTAGCTTAAAGTATATTAAGTTAGAATTATAGTAATAAAGTGATAACTTATGTTTCTAAAGTTGTCCACAACATCGCCAACACTTTATTTTAAATACTTTCCTGGTTTTCCGTCACGTTATAATTACACAGCGACGTTTATAAGTAATGTGTCAATATTTCCTTTCCCATTGCAAGTCAAAACGGAAACTCTTTTTATAAAGTAACTGTACGTATCTATTTAAACATAAAGACATTTATTTTCGTCCACTAACACAATTTTCCAGTTCGCTCCACCAGTTGGAATCTAATTGGATTAGCAATAAACACGATTAAAAATTATCTTAAATGAAATCGAACGGAAATGTCTCCGCACACCGGCAATAAAATAAAAATATAAACGTATTCTCTTGTACATTATTTTTTGCCGTTGGTGCTTGTTTGTGACATGTCGATCAGAAAATCATGCTCATATAAATTAACCAAGGGCATTATAAAAGGCACTAAGGAGCAAATATACATTTATTTTTTATAAGAAAAACATAATTATGAGAATAAATTCTTTTACTGTTTAACATTTAGAATTCATTAGTGGACTAAACTCTCGACAGCTTAATTTATTTTTTAAATCAGTATATATGTATACTTACATATAATAAAATCGTAAACGAGCCGTGTCAACGGCTCAACCGATTTGAATGCGGTTTTCACTTATGTGTTGTAGCAAGCATCCTGTAACATCTAGTGTTTGTTTCATTCCAATCGGTTTACTAACAAAAAAGTTACGCGCTATACCGAATACTACGCGTACGAAGTTGCGGGCTCAGCTACTAGGTAAGTAAATAAAATTCAAGTGTTTTTTATAATTAAAAGCGGTAAGCAGACCTGGGCGGTCCACTTGACGGTGGGAGATTGCCACCACGTCGCCTATAAATATGCACAACCAACCACAGGAGAACATAAATGCGTTACCGAGACTCACATAATAGAAAAAAGGTAGTAATGGAAGAATGGGCTCTAGCATCCCTATCCCTTATGATGAAATACACCAGCGCACTTACTGCTAATTCACGGTAGTCTTTTGTGAGGTGGTGATTACCATCAAACTGCCGAAAGAATTTTACTCTAACAACAATATTGCAAACAATGCATCTCTCTTTTTGTTTGTCCTTACTAAATTCTGATTTATATGTTTACTAGCTGACCCGCGACTTCATCCGCGTTGAAAAATGGGAAATTATTTAGGCATATGAGTAATAATGTCTATAAATATAATAAAATTGTAAACGAGCCGTGTCTGTACCTACATTAAATATTTTTAAAAAAAAAATTTGTACGCCTTGTATTTATGTTACCGACGTCAAAGAAATCAGATTTTAGAATTTTTGTCTGTTTGTCAAAAACGCCTTAACAGATTTGAATGCGATATTGTAGCAATTCTTTCCTATGTATTGTAACAAGCTTCCCGTAACATTTAATGTTTCTTTCTTTCTGATCGGTTTACAAAGAAAAAGTTACACGCTATGCCGAATACCACGCATACGAAGTTGCGGGCTCAGCTAGTTTATTCATAAATTTAGTAATTCAGGTTAAATTCAATTTACTCGTTAGTCTTACAAATAGACTCATTGTATTAAAGGGATACTTCCCCAAATACTCCCTTAGTTTAGTTTTTTTAAATCAGCTAGTGGACTCATCTAGTGCGCTTGCGTCTGTCTGCATGAAGCGAGTCCCGTCGTTGCGTCGCGTTGGTGTGAGACCGCTTGAATTAATTTTCTCACCCGTAGGATAACTCCTAAGATATTCATTTAAATTGAATGCTGTACAGGGCTTATTACAGCTGTTAGGTGTTTAGGCTGTTTAGGTGGATTACAGTATCCACCTAAACAGCTTTTTAAATGCCACATTATATGTCATCTTTTTTTTTGTAATACATTGCTTCGTTATATCACAAACAGATTAGGCAGCGTTTTCGATGGAAGCTCCCAGACGGCTTGATTTGTTCCGACATCTTCAACAATCATCTCATATTTCAACCAATTTACACCAAACCTTAACGAATTATACACCTAAAACTGTATGAAAATCCATTGAGTAGTTTTTGAGATTATCGCGAACATACAAGCAGACATACAGACAGACAGACGCGACGGGGACTTTGTTTTATAATATATATAAAGATAGAATATTAATTTTGATACTGCAGTGGTTTTTCTTCCTTAAATTAATTAAATAAATAAATAAATGCCCCCGTGAAAAACGTTTTTATTAACATAAAATAATATTTATGGGATTTTTATATTAATTTACTAACAAAATATTAAAATATTTGTATCCTTTTTAACTCCGAGTAGGTAATAAGATTTCTCATTCCTATAAGAATATCTGTAGAAATTTATAATGGAACTTTGATACTCCAATTTGTTGATATTAAAGCGTAAATTACTTCGATTAAGTCATCTACAAATGCTATTTTTAAATGTTCAATTAATATGCGAATTGAACGTAAGTGTTATAAACGCTTATGTTGTATGGACTGAGTGTTCGTTAATGGTTGTATACATTTATTTACATCTCAATTCTAGCATAAATATTCATTTGTATCGTACCTAGTTTTATCTTGTGCCAATGACGGTGTAACCAACAAACCTAGTATACGCAAATAGATTTAAAGTAGGAAACATTTGAATAACAAAATTTATGGCATGTTATTTCCGCCCCTTAACCTCGAATCAAAGAACAGAGTATATAAAAAAATGTTTTTTTGTTGTTTAATACTACTAATTAGACAATAACACGAAGAGCAATAAAATCGAAAAAAAGACAGATTCCCAACATACAAATATGTATGTTATTAAGGCATTCCCAGACGTACCTATGCAGAATCGCAATCAGCCGGAGCGTTTTAATATAAATTACATTTATGAACGTGTTTGCCATTTTTATAATTAAACACTTTGTAAATTTATAGTTGTATTTGTTGTGATGTCCTAAAGCGGTTTGGTTAAATATATTTTCAATTATCGCTTTTTCATAACAGCACTTAACTTTAATTAACCGAAATTTCACTAATCTAGTAATAAAATAAATTTTAAGTATATATTACACTTTCATAATGGGTATACCTTACTATTTTATCTTCAATCTATACATATAATAATATCATAAACGAGCTGTGTCTGTACATTAAAGATTAAAAAAAAACATACAATTTATACACGTTGTACTTATGTTATCGAGGTCAAAAAGTAGTTTTTAGAATTCTTGTCTGTTTGTCGGTTTATCTGTGCGTTTGTGGACGCTAATCTCTGAAAGGGCTTAACCGTATTGAATGCGGTTTTCACTGATGTATTATAGCAAACTTCCCATAACATTTTAAATTAATCGGTTTACAAACAAAAAAGTTACGCGCTATACTGAATACCACTCATAGCAGTTGAGGGCTCAGCTATTGAAATAACGCCTGCGTCTGCATCAAGTGAATCCCATTGTGGCGTGGCCGCGTTGGTGCGATACCGCTTGAATTTATTTTCTCGCGCCAAGTTTTTAATATACGATAACTGTTAAGATATTCATTTAAATTGTATGGTGTAATTTGTATGAACTACTTAAGGTAGCTAACATATTTAATTTGATGATGATTAATACTTTATCGTTCTAAATAGCTTTTTAAATGGCACATTATATGTGATAAGTACCGAAGTTACGAATAGCGAATACCGTTATGTAATATAAATATAACCTTAAAAACTATTTAACCCATCTCTCTGAAGATTTTTATGATAACTAATTTTGAGGTGGGCTAGCCGCTATGCTCAACTAATTTAAAATGCTCAACATCTAAGTGTGAGAAGATGTAAATACATATTTATAAGCAGCTATGCAAGAGAATATTGCTATGAACTTAGTTATATTTTAAATAAAATCAAAAAATCTTTATTGACCACCAAACGACTTGCGACCTAATCGTGTGGTGATACCTTAAAATTTTAATATTTGCATTAAATGTCAAAAATAACTGTTTTTTTTTTTTTGTTTTTTTCTTTTACAAGTATATTTACAATATATACATGAGAAGGATACTAAAAACTAAAATTATCTAATCTAAAAATAAATTTATATTAAATTGATTAAAAACTAATAATATAAAAATGGACCCCGCGGCATTGTACCAAGTACGCTGGCAGCATTTCCTCGTTGAATCCTCGTTGAGCATTTCCTCCCGTCGCATCAATAAGCCTCTTCGAGATGTCCTTGAAGAGACTCATTGCTGCAGGGCCCCACGGACCGAGTGTCTCGACTCCGAATGGTACAAAACCATATTCGGCGCCGAGGCCACTACATTTAGAAATTTTATTTTTTTCCGCCGCCTCTGCTGCGGCTGCTGCCTTAGTGGATGTTCCATGGAGATGCGAAGGGGCTAGTGTGTCTACACAAGTAGCATCCCACACTAGCACTCTTCCCAATCTCCAGGGAATCAGGGACATCCCATCCGGTCTCTTGCCATCGTTTCTTGAGATGCCTGCAGGCTCTAATATAGCTGGTACATTGGCTGACGCAAAAGACCGGCGGAGGATGTCGTTTAAGGCAGCATGCCTTGAAAAGCGGCCAGCACTTTTCTGGCAAGACAGTCCGTGGTGACCAAGACGGTCGACTATACTGCCACAGGGACATTAATGTTGGGCGCAGACCGGGACCCCTAGGCGGAGGCAAATGCATTAAATTAAAAGTAGACATTTAATTTAATTTAAAGAAATATATAAACTGCAGTGCCCACTCCACTGAAATAAGAGCACTTGTTGTGTTTCGCGATGAGTGAATAAGGGATGTCAAAGCCCAAGTCCTTTGTCGTATCAAGATCGTGCGGCGTACTTACAACTCTATGGCGCTGTGTGTGGTAATATGCGGCGGTGATCACCGTAAATATAGATCTTCAGGTTGCCTGACGATGAAAAAGAAAATTAGGGAGTTCAAAATATGCAAAGAAATTTTGATTAAAACCATTTTCACGATGATTAAAACCAACGGAGTCGCGAAAAAGACGCAATTTTATGTAGATGTAGACACTTAGTAGTCACAATTATGTAAATATTCTACGTCAATTATTGCCTAGTAAACACCGAGTAGTTACGAGAATTTATCGGTGAACAGCTCGCTGCCGTGTCCTCAACGTAAAGTTGCTAATTAAGTCAACTTTGCGGAATAGCTACGTGCTAGTCTACTTCTGCGAGATCGACTTACTGCACATCACCATCGTCCAGCAAATGCATGGACATTAAAGGTACCTGACCAAAACCTAAAAGAGTGCTAATTAATTTTGTCTTTCCAAAAAAAGGGGCTTAAACATGTTCAATTACCTAATGTTTAATTATATCAAAATATTATTTTAATAAATAGTTTACATTCTAATTTTAAAGTTCAAACTAATAATATAAATGCGAAAGTTCCTGAAAAAAGAAATGTTTGGTTCACAAGGGATTGTCTAAAATTTTAAAACATCGGCACCACCGTAGTCACAGCGATAAAGATGTCAGTCGCGAGCACAGCTAGTAATAATTTTATTTTAAATCAACCCACTGAAAATGTGAATTCCAAACGAAAAATTTACAAACAAAATTTTTATTACATAAAAACACTTACAATTTTAATAACGCCTTATATAAACTAAAATGTATTAATTTATTCAATTGGAAAACTTTACAGTTCTCGACAAGAACTTTTTGGGACGCACACACAATCCTATTCTTTGGCGACCTACCGGAGAGGCAGTGTCCGAACGAAAAGGCGTGTGAAAAAAATGGGAAAAAAGAAAAAATCCGAGTAAGAGTAAAAGATGCGTGTATATAAAGTAGATGCATGATAATTTTTCGCTAAAGGTCTTTGTATATGCAATTATAAGTGCATTTTGTCGGTGTGTCCGTCATTAAGTTAAGTGTACGATGTTATTTTAAGGGCGTAATGGCGGCTCCAGCGAGCCTCTGCGCGTTTTTACGAACGCTCACGAAAAGCTATGCATTTAAACGCTTGAATTATAAAATTACAGTATTGAGTGTAAATAAAGATTATATTGTATACCTACCTGTTAGTATCAGAACGGACATAACATTTAGCTCGTAAAATTAATAACATTAATAAATTTTTGCATAATTTAAGGTTTATACGGTTCATATAGTTTTATATATATATATATATCATCGCTATCATCAACAACAATAGCCTATCATATATATATATATATAGCCTATTATATGTACCCACTGCAGAGGTACAAGCCTTTTTTTACGTTGAGAAATCCATCATGGATACTCAGCAGCGAAGGGAGCGCTGCGGGTTATGCCGGACTCCTACCGGCTAAAACCCAACGATTTTCTAGCGCGGTCGTAGATGGGCGGGGTTATAGATTTTATAGATTTTATTTATATAGATTTAATACTTAGGTTATAGATTTTACTGGAAAATATCTTGTAATTTGGTAATGGGGTTTCATAGATATTTAAATTTGAAAGTATTAAAAATCTGGTTGAACTGCGCACTGACCCGAACAACGTATGGAGTTCCTATTTACAAAATCTGAAATATTCACAGAAATTTACTGAAATTAAGAAAGACTTTTATTGCCAAATTCTCCAAAGTGTAATTTAAAAAAAAAAACAATGCCCTGGTTTTGATTGATGCCCTTTGTGTGCCGCGTATTATTTAGGAATAAATATTTTGATCAGCAAAATATTCATTTGGTCAGCATCTTTTTTGGCTGACTTGCTGCCCAAATAGGTTTCTTGGCTGATCAATCATTAATTGGTCAAGTTAGGTTAGTTTTTTTGCTGATCGATTAAATAACATCCGCATTATTTTGTAAAAATAATTGTAAAAAGTATGACTGAAAATGGTAGCTAGCCAATTACGTAACACGCTCCGTATCAATAAGTGAATATTTCATAATAGAATTAACGTTTCGAGTTTCAAACTTATAAAACTTGTTTACCCTTAATACAATCAACTTTGTTATCAAATCATTGCTGCAATAAATAAAATGGCCATTGTCTCAGGAAAAAACCTTTATATAATGTCATATTCTTATAACGTTACGCAAAGTTCAACACCCAGAAACAAAGACGGTGTACTAGATCAAATTACTATATCGATTCACAATGCGTAAATTCTTTCTGTTATGACAGGCGAGCATAAATTGTCGGTGGGGCCGTTGGATGCTGCGGAACAATGAGCATCTCCCATCGAGCGATTGTCGAAGCTGCGAGACATCATTATGGACCGCTGCAGCGCTCACGGACAGAGCGCTTCGCGAAAGGGTTAAAAAACAACAAAAGCCGGGGTTGCGAATTGTCTATTTAATGATAGGGGACACACAATGGTCAAGTGTGTATAGTTTACCGTGTGAATTTATTTAGAGCCATTAAAACAATTCCAATACCTCTACGGTCGTCTTCATTTTGGTAAAAATGCATGTATTTATATCGTTTAAAATTTACTTTTCAAATCATTATTTTACGCTAACAATACTCGTTGTTTTTGTTTTGATGAACATTGTAACCATTAAAATACTTTATATAATTTCTACTGACTTTATAATAAACTAGCGACCCGCCCCCGGCTTCGCCCGGGGTGCAATTTTTATATATATGAACATTCCCCGTTTATCTCTCTTTCCATTAGTGAAAACCACATTAAAATCGGCCTACCCGTTCACGCGTGACGCCGTGACCAAGGGAAATAGGGATTCATTTTTTATATAGAAGAAGATTACTTATTTTATTATTATAATTCACCAAAAATAACGGCTTTTTATTTATTCTTTTGTATATTTTTTCTTGCAAAATGGGGATTCATTTTTATATATAGAGATGAGGTGAAAAACCTTTGTTTTGTGAAAGGAAAGGAGATCAATCAGTTTTGTATGGAGATCGGGGCATAGGTGTATGGTATTTTCATTTTAACGGCTGAAATTTGTACCATTAGGTAAGAAGAAATTATGTATTTTACTGGGGAAAATATCTTCTAATTTGGTAATGGGATTTCATAGATATCCAAGTTCGAAAGTATTAAAAAAATTCAATTGTTTCAATCTATACATCATAAATCGTAAACAAGCCGTGTACATTTTTTTTTTTCAAAAAAAAAAAACAATTTTTACATGTTGTACTTATGTACTTATTTTGTCGCACAGACAAACAGACAAAAAATGCGTCTGTGCGACTGTCAAAACTTAACCGATTTGAATACGGTTTTCACTGATGTATTTTAGCAAGCTTCCCATATCATGTTGATTTCATTCCAATCGGTTTACAAACAAAAAAGTTATACGCTATACCGAATACCACGCGCACGTAGTTGCGGGCTCAGCTAGTTAAGTAATAAGATTTTTAATTTACGAATGTTATCAACATTTACAAAATCTGAAATATTCACAGGAAATTACTGAAATTAAGAAAGACTTTTATTAAAAAATCTCTAAAGTGTAAGTTAAAAAATGGCTTGGTTTTGAACCAAGCCATTTTTGGCTTTATCACAATAATGTCCTTTATCACAATAATACAAAAAGTATTCCTAACTTCAACTTCAACCAGAAGCTTAAAAAATCTTCTGCCATGGTGAGTATTGCCATTTTGCCACTTGTTTTTTCGAAATGTATTAGCCTTGAAAAGGTAGAACAGACATAGTTACTTTCACGTATACATGGTGAGTAACACACATCTAATAGAAGAATTGCTCATTTGCTGAGAACTTAGCCATAATAAAAAAAAAGCTATTAGAAAAATATTTCGAATAACATGAAATAACTCAAATGAATTGACCAATAAATTAATAGAAAACAAACTCTCACCGTACAAGAATACAGCCCACATAGAGAGTCAGCGGCCAGTCGCAGGACAAACCATCAATGTTGATATTTGTAATCCCATATAAAATTAAAGCGATCTAATCACTAATTAAGGTGTGCTATTACCGTTCCTCCATAAAAACGTACCGCTGTAATCATTAGTTTCGCGTTATAAACACCTGCAAGTAACCACGAAATTACATGTTCGCGATCGCAGCTCTGCGGGTTCCCTACACGTTTGAACGGTGCACACGTCACAATAGCTCGGGAGCTGATTGCCAAATTACAGGGTAAAGTGTCATAAGCACTAGTTAAATACGGCGCCACAGTAGACCAGGCCTATGTTCATTGGACTTTATTGTTGTCTACCGCAGAAGAAACTATTATTATTTCAATCAATATTGAAGCAACCTGTGTTGGAGCTATGGAAATCCAGGATGCAGTTTTTTTGTGTTGAAGGCTTCATGTAATTTTAAAATAACATGTATAACATTTGAGACCTGTTTATTACTTCGAAATAACAGGTTTATTACTTTGAAACTTGACTTGTTTATACTGTTTATTCCTTGTTTATTAATAAGCGTACTCGGGATTGTTTTAAATTTTGTGCACAACCCTTGATGAAACTATTACTTAATATCTACCTTTTTAAATAATTTTTGAAGGAATTGTTTTAAATCATACCTACATAACTTACAATTAACTTTATAAGTCCATATTTACAATTTATTTTACAAATGTAATATTAAATTAATTCTTTCTTACAAATTTTAAATATTCCTTAAGTCATAGTCTCAAATAACCTCGTAAATGTGTTTTTTTTTTATATTAAACTTATTAATTGAATTATTTCATTTAAAAATTAGTTAAATATAAAAATTCCATTCTATACAAGAGATCATTGGACGTCTTCATTTTTCTCAATAATACATCATCAGTAAATGTAATTATACATATATATGTACACACTCATACACACTATATTTAATTTTGTTGTGTTAGTTGATTGTCATAACTCATTTTTTTATTTATAGAGTTTTCTGATTATGGGTTCCAAAAATAATTTACACGAAAGTGTAACAAGTGAAAATCGGGCACAGCAAATTCACTGGAGTTTTCGAATAAACTGCGTCTTAATATAAAACAAGAAAAAACTTGAGCGCTCTCTAAGTCGTCAGTCAGATGAAATAAAAAATCAAAATGAAAAGTAAAATTCTCGACTACACATACATATATTAATATGTAATAATATTTTGTAACTCGGTTGTAAGTCGGCGGCGCTACATCAGACATTGTATTTGGGCAAATGTAATTACAATTTTTCGTTAATGACAACATACGTCGGTTGCACAAAAACCCTCAAGCGTTGCGGGTCCTAATAAAGGGGCGAATAAGAAAGCGGCAAAAAATTAAGAATCGCCCCGATGAGCCATTATCTTCACATGTTAAAAATAATATGGTCATAGGGTAAGGTACATTCATGCGAGCCGCGTCCAGGAGCGCATTTGAATATTCCATTGTGACGTGCACCCCCTGCCTGCGCCGGACTTCACACGCTCCCGGCAGGTACCGGCACCATATCGACCCCTATTACACTCCGATCAAACCATTTTGATATTTAGCACAAACATAAAATATAAACATTGCTTTTATTATAATTGATATTTCTGTACCATGTTCTATGATATTTCAACTAACATATAGTAGATACCAAAAAATATTTTTAAAACAGTTATCTGAGTGTGATATTCGGTAAAATAAACGATGTGGTATGCTCGAGAAAATCTTCTATAAGAGAAAAAAAAACAGTATTAAACGAAAATAAGAAAAATTTGAAAATACTAAAGTGAAGTGCAGAGGACCGTGTGGTGGCGAGCCTTGGGTGAGGCATATATCCAACGATATTCAGGCTGATCATGAAGATGATGCGTTTCTGGGAAGGTTAACTAAGTTAACTTTGGTTAAGTGAAGAAAAAACTGAGGATTTACAGTGGTGTGAATGTTGCATGCAGTCTAGTATGTGTACTGACTTACTTAAGGGGCGATATTTACTGTGTGACGATAGGACATACCTACATCCTTTGTTATACGTTTTTAAAAAACTCAAACAAGTAATATTATAAGGCTGGAATAGAAGCATAAATAATTTATAAAATCTTCATAGATTGCGTAAGGTCTTTGGTGAACCCGATGCCTTAACACAATCATTATATTGAGTTGTAAACATTTTTACACTTCCCATTTGAATTTTTATGAAAGTGCTATTTCTTGTAACTATGTTTTTTGTATGTACCTATTACTAATTAGAGATGCCGGTTCTCCACTTGTCTAACTTTTCGACGAGAACATCCATCGAACAATCTGTCTAATTTCGATACACTAGCTGTCAAAGATAAGTTCACATGTTACATCTTTCTATATGTTTATTATGTCAATATAAATTAGACAAAGAAATAAACGTGTTAAAAAGTGTCAAAACTGTTCATTCCAGTTCGTTGATTGTCGCTAGAATTGTTCGTATAACAGTGATTGCTAATAATATCAATATTATTACTCAACTCGAATTGTTATTTAAACACAAATTGATGACTAATTTAAATGTCGAATTTAATAAATGGTCGTGTTCAATGGTTTACTATTTCTTTGTAGTAAAGTATAGAAAGAACACGAACAGAAAATCTATTTATTTGCCGACGAACAACGTTGCTAAATAATCTAAACTACTATTTATGTAATATAAAAGTAGTTCTAACTTTGCAAGCACGTACAAATTTTATTATTTTTCATTCACTTTAAGAAACAAAATATACGTATGTATTATAGTTGGAAAATTATGTGCTCTCGGACTCTGAAACAATCGGATGCCTTCGTTCTACTCTATCGACGAATCCGTATATACATATATACGAGTTTACACCCTCTCTGAAGATTACGTTTAACCCGAAATACGGTGTTAAAAAAATTCTTAAGTTACCATCGACCCGCCCCGGCTTCGCCCGGCGTGCAATTTTTATATACCCTAAAACATTCCCCGCTCATCCCTCTTTTCATTAGTGAAAACCGAATTAAAATCGGTCTACCCGTTCACGCGTGATGCCGTGACCAGGGGAAATGGGGATTCATTTTTATATATAAGATTTACAAAACATTTTATGTGTTATTTACGCAACTACTCTATCTAGGTGTCAACTGTAGTTCGATTAATTTAAAAATCTTAAAAATGAAAGCAGCTAGATTTTAACATATGTAAATATTGTGAATATTATTGTGGCCTTTTATTTAAAGATATTTTTTCGGAATGTTGATATGTATAAAATAATAATAGATGAAATTTTTTTTAAGGACACATACTATTTTGAGCATTCACTATATAGGTAATAGCATTTTAACGTAACTTAAAGTATAATAATCTAAACTTGTATAATCGATTGTCCTAGGACTGACTATCAACGCGCAGCCAAGACTACTATATCTATAAAGCTGAAATTTGGAACTTAGGTTTATTTTTTAACGTAAGCATCCGCTAAGAAAGGATTTTTGTTAATTTCAACTCGGTGCGAAGCCAGGAGCGGAACGCTAGTAGTATGGAATATATGCGAAGCCAGAGCAAGACTTTGGGATACTTTGGGATATTTTGTATAGAGCGAGATATCGCTCTATACAAAATACGAATATATGAATATACAAATTCACATATATACGAAATATTAAAATACAAATATACATAAAAAAATCTTAACAAACTAGATACCTTTATATTACACTCAAAGACTGTACGGACTTTTAAAACCAATTAATACGTATTTCCTAATTTTACGACGAGTTATTTTGATACTTTAATTAATGTTATTGTGATACAATGTGGCTGTGAGGCGGCTTCAACATTGTCCATTCAAAGCAAGTATATCTTTTGTGTGGCTCTTAACAGCCTTATTGTAAAAATACCTTTATACGGTGTTCCACAACGATGTCAATAATTTAGGAAATCCAGTTAATATAAATATTTTTTGACAGTGAATCATTTATTTTTATTTTAAGAAAGTACTTCAGAATTTTAGTTAAAATTATTAGATTTCACAACAAAGTGTCAGGATATTATGATGCTCCTCCATTGGATAACCGTTCGTAAAAGAAGCCTGACATCTCATCTTAAGAAAGTAAATCTTTATTTATCCCGTATAAAATGAGCAATAGTGTGTACATTAAGTGGCAAGAAGGAATAAAAAGGCAATCGTAAGCAATAAATCGGAATATTCACCTGCCACTCATGCTTATTTTCATTTTAATACGCCGATAATGTTGATTCGAAGATGCAATAAAATACGTGGCGCGTAACATTGCGTGTCACTTGACATTCGTGAGTCGGTATACGGCTTTAGGCTTGCTGCGCGGGCGCAGGCGCACGGTTTAAACCTGTCGACACATATCGGACGAAGGAGCGATTCTGACGTGTTGGGTACTGAACTACAACACTATCTGTTGCAACAGTCAACACTACAAATACTATACAGTATCAGTTATTTCGGTTCTGTACACTATAACTAGTAGCGCTCGTCGGCGTGCATTCCCTTCCCGCCCAGTCAGATATATACCGAAGTCTTAAGATTCGACACATATCGGATAGAGGGAAAATTCCGTCGAGTCACTGGTAGGTTTTGTGAACTACAGGGGATTCGACAACTATAATGGATTTGACACACAGTACCGCACGATGCCAGCCGTTAGAACTATTAGAACTACAACTACACTACAATATCAGTTTAGTTCTTTTCACTATAACTACCAGTGACTTGTAGTTCCGTCCCTCCCAGTCAAATATGTACCGAAGCCTTAAGGCACGCCGCGCGGACGCAGGCGCACGGCTTTAGAAAGCGCGCGCACCAATAAATACTCGTCCGATTATGATCTACGGCGCGTAGCCCGTAGCCACAATGCTGGCTATGGGTACGAGTAGTATTATGTACCGGACTGTTTGCGTATTTACCCACCAGTTCATCCCAGCAGCACTGACGGCGTAAATCTACCGATCTAATTTACATACATTCAGATTTATAGTGTTGCTTAAAGGGAAGCAAAAGCATTACTAACTTCAATGCACATTTTCATTCTTACAGTCGGGGCGTAAATATTGATATTTTAAAATTAAAATTACGCAGATACTATTGCAAAATGCCTTATGCTGCACTGAGTTTGGCATTAATAAGTATTGACCGCATATAATTAAAAAATATTGGTTGCTTTTAAAATAAACGAGCATCTTAAACATCGATGAGAAACATAATAATAATTTTAATTTTATAAATGTAATATGCAATTGAAAAAATAAGTAAAATTACAATTCTCTCAAATTATGTCTGAATTATGTGTGATAAATCTCATTAAATCAACGTTAATTGAATATTTTAAAAAAATATATAAACAAACATTTTATTTTTATTTTAAATAATAACTCTGGGCTCTAAACTGCAGCATATCTTTCAAATAAATATCAAACTGTATTATATTTTAGCAGATTCTATTTTCACCTAGCATTTTATAACTTAGTATTTTATAAGAAATGTGCAACGAGGTAATGCAGTCACCTTGCTTGGGACCCTGCCTAAGTGATCAAAGCTTAATAAATAAGATTTATTTTAATTATTTATTACACTATTTGTAAATAATTAAGATTACTTATTATAATTTTTTCATAAAATTTATACATATATTTTACATCTTTCAATGTTAATCCTAAATAAATAAATAAAAACATTGACATGAAATTTATTATTCCCTTGGTACATACGTTTGTCTATACTTGCCAAAGAAAAAAAAAATTTCGAAAGATATATAAAAGAAACATCGACTAGATAGAATCGTGAGTTCAATACAACATTAAAATTTGGGCTTTTCTAATTGTAATAAGTACGCATGGCATTTAAAACAAAACACAACTTGTTATAAAACAGAAGCAAAGAACTTATCGCCGCATTCCTTGCTGTACTTACACCATAAAAGTTCTTGCCTATGCCCGTATACAAAATGTGTGAAGAAAAACTCACAGATACGGGTACGAGTTAGTACAAGGGATTCTCGGGAAGATGCTAACTAACACAAAAACGTCACATCGCGTTTAGTTAGAAGCTTAGAACATAATCAAAGGTAATTCGTTGAATTGAATCTTTGTTACGAACACTCCTCATGCCTATACTGGTATTCCCGACAAAAACATCTCAACATTTTATTACCACGACTATAAACGATATTTTGACGATGATATGTTCTTATATATTTTATAACAATTTTTTTATGTACATACTAGCTGACCCAGCAGACGTTGTCCTGCCAGAACCCGAAAATAATACCATAATCCCATTGTGGCGCTACCCATCGGGTCAAATTTTATTTTCAAACCATATGTTAAACGTGAGGCTTCACTTCACGACAATGAACGACGGTTCAATTATTTGAATATTCTTCATACAAAAATACTACAATAGCGATTAAAAAATGCGGGGTGGGGGTAGGAGGATGAAAAATACTTTACGACTTATTCTCATACCTAGCAAATATACAAAAAAAAATTATGTCCAGCAGATTATTTCATAATTAGTCTTCGGCGATAGTTTATAGTCTCATTATAAAAAAATAAACTAGCAATTTCATGAAACCCAAATGTCAAATTCAATTTATTTTAAATCTCTCTAATATGCTATTTGGGTAATTAAAAATAAACGGTGGCAAATAACAATTTAAGCATTCAATAAATTGATAGGTAGCGGCGATGTCGTTACGGCGAGACGGTTGCGCGAGGATTATTCGATGCCTCATGATGGTCTCGGTATGCCCCCCGGGTACCTATTAGCAATTAGCATACACTACTCATACTAGCCAATAGCAGACCATCGCATGTTAATCTCCCGTTTAACGTACCTACGCTAATTTCAAACCGTCTGTCCGCGAGCGTAGGTGGTATCGCGAAATTGAACCAATGTAGGTCAGCTATATCGGCTCAATTTCGATAAGTAATTTAATATTGAAAGTAAACATGTATCTATTATACATCTACTGAGCCCGTGATTATAATGTATGTTTATGACATATTACTTCCTGCCTGCGGCTTCGTTCGAAACTAAAACGCATTAAGCCATCCATTAATTTGGCAAAAGAAAAAGTGAGTAAATGGCTGTTACAAATTAAATTTGTGAATTGAATATTCAAAATAATCTCAGTTATTTTAATCTTAATCCTTACCTATTGTTGTAAAAGGAATATTTACATTAAAAATATCGCTCACGGATTTTTTTTTTTAGAAACTTATTTGAGAAAATAAACACACCATCATCTAGAAGTATTCCATGTACGATGGTGAAATCGCTTTCCTAGTCCCAAGAGATGTTCATTATAATGTAAGAAAGTGCAATTTGCTACAAGGGCATTATGTACATTCTTTTAAACGGTATATTTACAGGGATACAGTTTCTCACAAGTGCGCGCATGTGTGAGTACGGTCCACATATGTGGTCCGTTCGTCTGGTACTTTCACGCGCGACGGGCGCGCCCATATTAATTGCTCCCGTTCTTCGGTGAAGCTTTATTTATTACTCTCGCCGGTGATTGTGAAAAGCATCGAGTGTACATTAGTTTTAATTTTATCTCGTGTATACGATCTGACGTGTGACACACGAGCGAATGGCGGCGTCACGCGGTCACCGATTCACCTCTGACGACTCCGTGGCTACATTTTCGTATTTGAAAATCCCTTTGGCGCGATCGTGAGAAACTCTCCGTTGTCTACGTGACACATTACAATCGCGGTGTAAACAAAAAATCAATTATTAGTGAAAAAATGTGAACGGTCGCGAGCCTGTGTCGACGTTTTTAGAGGAATAAACAAGAATTGTTTGAACAGCGATCGCCGGCACAACCAATATTTGATATTCGAAAATACAATTCTAATGTGTGTCCGTTGTCCGTGGTTGGCTCCACTCGAAACTGTGGGCGCATTAGCGGCTCTTTTTGTGTGCGCTCGTAGCCATGTCTATATTACGTGACATTTTGGCGCTATTAAACTTTTATGTCTTAAATCGTTTATCACTCGACTGTTACGAGTGCGTTAATGTTTTTAGGGTCACCTTAAAATACAGTTATTATGAGAAAACTTTATTTTATAGCAATATCGAGTAATGGAAGTAAGTATTAAAGAGAAATAAAACTTTTACACACATTTCAATATGCGTAAAGCGTGCTCACCTAGTATACGATTTTAATTTACTGTTAATAACATTAGCGTTTTATATTCTTATTGCAAATGAGGTAGAAATTAAGTCGGAAAACATTTACAACGCAGGAAGTACCTACGAGTTGTATTTTAGAGAAACCTATCGTAATGTCTACTCTGAAGCAAAAAGCAAGCCTGCTCACAGCTTGCATTTAAATGGAATTTATAAATTGAAGGTTGTATTTATTGAAGATTGAATGTTAGGTTGCAGTGAATATGATCGTGCGATATTTACCTACCTACAAACAATGTCGATGAACGATATATTGACTCTAATGAACACAGTCAAAGATTTAAATAGCAAAAATTTCGCTGTAACTGTGTTTCTTTAACTTACTCTAGTTTTTTGATAATTTATTCTATTCACAAAATGTTTTCGCTATTATTGACAAAAGAAAAGTACACATTTTATAGTATTTTTTTATAAAAAAAAAAAACAAATCTTTTGCAGGAAATTACAAGATTCAAGCTGGTTACAATTTAGTCATAATTGAAATGAATAAAATTTGACGTTTCTATACTTTATTGTAAACTATCCTGGGGGCGATCCGCGGGTATCCTCGGGGCGACCCGCCCCCAGGATTCACACGGATGCAGGTTCCTGAAAATATAGCCTGACGGTCCACTTGCCGTCAGCCTGTTAATAAAATCAACGCCATAGTACATATCTACATAAAGGATAAGGATAGAGGATAAGGTTTGTTCTAGCATCCCTAACACAATCAGCAAAACAATACAGTACACAGACACACGGTTTTCTATAAGGGGGTGGTTACTGTCACCAGACGGGCGGCCCATTTTACGACTGCGAAACTCTGTCACTACTAAACATTTCCAATGGATTTTTCTTAAAATGTGATAATGTGAACACATAGTATTGAATAAATAATTTGAAATCAAATGTAACATATTATATACTATATATATTGTCTATTTTCTAATTTATAACGATAACTTAAAACCTTTGCTTCACTTAGATTTCGGTTTATGTCATTAATAGTCGTTTTATGATTAAATTTTAATAAATAACTCATTAAGAAAAAAAATTCGTCTCGAGGTCTCACGGTCAAACTCGCTATAAATCTGTTGATCACAGCCCGTGCGTGCCGACCGACCGAACACGGAAGTTGCCTTTGCGGAGATACCTTTGTACTTTTTAATTGACCAATGTGATATTGGTAATTTTGAATATCATACAAAATAAATAAATATTTAAATAGTTGAATTACAGGTTAATAACTTTGACACCATGTAATCAAAACTCGGATCGACTACTAAACCAATTTCTTTAATTCCAAATTCTATATAATTGAATTATCATTATGATTATTTAAATATATAAATCAGTAAATTTACGTAATAAATGAATACGAAAATAATAAATGAACTGCACATAAAATTCCTTGGTAGAATATCCTCCCTTTTATAGCTGGCAGCATTACCTCCCTATATTATAATTATTTCTATTACCTAAATAATGAGAAAACATAGCTGTTTATATAAAATTATGCACTAAACATTTACTAACATTGAAATTCTTTTCGATATAAGCAAATGTGGATTTCATTTGTGATTATTTCTTACATAAAACTATAGGTAAACAAACAAATTCGTAATCAATGACCAGTCAGGACAGGTCAAACAATCGAAAATACCTGTGAAACGAGTTGGAAACTGGTCGAAGAAGGGGCAACTGGGCAATCCCGCATCGACGTCCGAAGGCGTTTTACATGATGCCGTCAGGTACCGGTCAGGCTTTCCGGTTCGGCCGATAGGGGTCACTTGTACACAATACGGTGTCCGGTCCACCCTACGGTCCGAGCAGTGTAGGGGGTGCGATCGAGCCGGTTTTTGTCCAAACGTTGCGGACGAATCAGTATGAGTCCGGCGACGATGCAGTCCGGGTGCGACGTTGTTCGCTACTGGGCCTACTGGGCCGCACTTGGCCGTTCGCCCCACAGACATAGATAACAAAGAATCTCCCCGAGAAGGGTGACATCGCAACTATCCCTTTATGTTTAACACTAATAGAGGGTTGCTTGCTGCCCATTTAATGTGTTAGCTTTCTTGCCGTCATTGTTAGAATATAATGTAAGTTTTAAAATCAAAAATACCTACATTTATAAATACCCACATCTTATCGAATCCTCTGAAGATCGTATGATATTTGCTTTTTAATTTCACTTAATTTTTAAACTTATGGCACCCAAATTTAAACACATTATAGTGGCTGGGCACACTGTAATCCGCAACCATAAATTAGGCGGCATGTCTCGCAGCAGTAACCACCCAGTGTAATAACAGCACTTATGCTGCTGTGTTTCTGTGAGTGAGTAACGACAGAACCCATTCTTCTCTTCTCTCCTTATCCAATATTCTTTATCATATCACCTTTATCGTCACTGCGCACTTGCAAAGCGTTGCTTGCGTTTATAGGCGGAGAACCAACGAAATGAGCCATCAGCCTGCCTTCCAAATTTTACATAAAGAAATACATATATTTAATGTTATTTTCAAAATACTCATATTGTTTTTATAATTTTCTCCTATTTTATAGTAGTAATTCAGAAAGGAACGTAACATTGCCCACGTTATTACTTTAATCATGATAACATTGCGTGAGAAAAGCTTAGGCGATACAAGAATTAATTAAAATAATGGCCTAAGGAAACATAAAATGTCGGCAGTGTCGAGGTAATTAGAAGTCAAAATTGAGTGAAGCCGGGCAGGCGTACAGAGGAGAGACGAACGACGCGGAAGGCATCGCCCATTGCGACACGCATAATGCATTAATTAACACGAACCACGAGAGAGACCATTTTGCCAGAATTCTAACCTTACGATTAATATTCTGTATGTAGAACTAAACATGTAATTACAGTAGATATTGAGTTAACTATGTGAAAGGATATGTATCAGGGCAGGATCTGTGATTCGACAGCATCATGTCAAATTATAGATCTACAGGTTTTTTTTTTTTAATATTGCTTTATCGCTTTAACAATATATTCTAATGACTGCTCTCTTAATTAGAAGTGGCTACGGTCGCCTATTAACAGAAGAAATGCCATAGAGGTTGCCAGTGAGCTGCCGGCTGATAGAGGATTCCAGATCAAATATCGATCTCACATCCCTTACAATAGCTGCTATAGGAATGGTCACTTCCGCCAGACAGGCTGCCCAGTTGATGACTGCAGAACGCAGTGTGTCATGTTATTTTTAAATTGATAATATTTCTATACATATGTTATTCATCTTCCTTAACTAATATTGTAAATATCTCTTTGCTTTTGTTTGTTACGCTATCACGCCTCAAGCATTCAATCGATCATCATGAAATTTTGCATACAAAAAAGACATGGAGTACTAATACTTATTGGGTGGTCTCTATAGTACACTTATCCTTACCATTGAGGATACCTCAGTAGGAAATAGGGATAGGTAGAACGGGGGCAAATCAATTAAAGTATATAATATGTAGTAGGTAACTTGCTTCTCTTTTATAAGGGCAGTATTCAAAATTAGTGTAGCGATCTTTAATGTACATCGTCCACGACAGCGGACGATGTATAGATATTAGCAGCGATATATTAGCAGGAATAATGCCATTATTAGAATCAGTTACTAGTTTTCTCGCAGCCACAATTTTATGCAATGATTCCTTCGCCGCTGCTGGTGCATGAAATCGTATAAATAGAGTCCGACTTACAGTGACGTAAAGAAAAAACTCGCGGATTTGAATCGACAATACTTATACGGTTACTTAAAACAAGTTTACTACCAACTGAGGTAACATCGCTAATAAACCATAAATCAGGATATTCAAATAATGTACGTTTTTTTACTGGATTCACCAATAACTCTGCTCTTATAGAAAGTCTAGTCACGATTTTTCTATGGAAATTAATCTATAGCATTTCGATGAACGAAATAACTTGAAGTTTTCTTTCTTGTAATCCACTCTTCGCCTATAGATATATGCGACACTTATGTATAACAATCTATATACGAGTAGGTATATAACATAACAAGCTCCACTCCACATAGCCACAGGTAAATCAATTATGTATTTACAACAGCTTAATGGTCAGCTATAACATTGAGTATATGTCTAGTTAGTATACAAATAAATCTTTATTTCCTCAACAATCTAATCTCCTATCAAAACACTTAACAACCATTCTCATCCGACTCTTAATTGAATAATAAAAGTAGTACATTTACGTCAATTGAACGAGACGAAAACAACACCAGAGATTTGCCGTCGTCGAGTTTTATTATGGCTGCTATTAATTTATATTGCGTTACAGATAGAAAACGATTTGGACTTTGTTTTATTTTTTACCGTTTTACATAATTACAAAATTATGCCTTATATTTACGAGTATACCGGTCGGCGCGCCCACTCACCAGCGGCTAATAAGAGAATTAGAGAAGCGACTCCGTTGAGATGGATTGCTATAGATAACGTGTCATGTTTCTTTTTATACGTACTTACTAATATACCTACTGTTAGTGAACCGAACCACTAATCGATCTTACAATGGCACCGTTTAGGAACCATATAAATACAGGAAGCAGATAAATGTTCTCTTTGGCTACGAGTATATCCGATCTTTATTTTGTGTAAATGTAAAGGCAAGCAAGCTGGCTGTCCACATGATGATAGCTGGATACCCTCTCCTATTAATCCATACACCTAAGTGCGCTGCAGACCTTATTAGAGTGAAGGATAAAAGATTAAGAAGGGGATAGAGAACTCACCGAAACACTACAGCACAGTGGTTACCTACCTGTCTGCTACCAGACAAACAAAACGTAATGACTACAAAATACAATGAACCGAGGCAATACTAAGTAAAAGTTTAAGAATTTAAATAACTTTGTACATTGTAGTATAAATTATAAACAGGCTTTTATTTTTTTATTTTTTTATCTGTGAATAGTTACTAAAGTCGGAAGTAAAAATCTATATTTTTAACTTATTTTCGTGTTGCTACGTGTAACTGTAAGTATCAGTTTAAGAGTAAAAATTACTAAAATAAAAATCGTTACGAAAAAATCGAATAAAAAATAAAAAGTGGTAACCCAGTTAACACACTTGGACAAATTGGACACTCTAACTTGGTGATTAAGAGTAAAAAATTAGGACTTTCTTAGTTTTTGGGCCAGAAATAATAAACTAAATTCCAAAATTAAAAAACATCCTTTTACATGGCAAGCGCAGTAAGGTCGTCGGTTTGTAACGGACGCCGGACACAAGTGCCGAGTGTATGATTGGCGTAACGAGCACGGATACCGATTTTGGTCAATAATCGCCATAAGTATAGTAAGTACTTTCGCGTACCGAATGCAATAATAATTGGAGGGTCCGATTTATCACATTGCTGTTCTCCGAAATGCCTCAACAGTTCTTGTGCAAGCCCTACACGTCGTGCGCACGAAAATATCTCGGGGAGTTCATGCCGAGTGCACGTAATTATAGGTGGAAAAATACATGCATGGGAAGTTTCTTATTCGAAATTTTTATCTTACATTTACCTAACCGTTTAAAACGTGCAAAAAATAAATAATGAATACGTATCTTTCGAATTGTCTCCTTTTAAATTTGACCCTTGCTTTAAAATCTATGACTAGAGACACAATGAAGGGGTCAAGCCCGCAACAAAGGACGACGGTTTCTTCCCACACTGGTCATTCGGGCAGTACTGGTCATCGTTGGTCATCGAATGTTTTGTTTAGACATTGTCTCCAAAGAAAAAATAACCCTTCACAAATCCGTTTCAATGCTCACATTGAGTACGACACCCCTTTGAAAGCTCAGGCCATTCATCGTGCAAATTGCAGGTATCGACTAGATATATTATAAGAGAGAGCTTGTGAACGGTGCCAAGTAATAACCGACGTTAAATGGCGAGTAATTTCTCATTATACATAACATATATTATTATATGGTAACGTTGATAATAACCAAATTTAAAAACACACCTATGGTAACCTTAATTATTAATTAACGGATTATGTTAATTAATAATTAAACATATAAATATTTAACAAAACTCTTGTCTGCAATAAAATATAACATATGTCCATCATGAAGGTCTATTCTAAACATTGGAGAATTGGATTAACAACCGAATATTACCTCCTTCATTGAAACTTTTGAACATTACCAGTTTACAACATTAGTATCCATTAGAAGTTATTAATTTTAGGTTGATTATTAGAACCTCAAATTAATAACTTCATTATTGAAACTTATGCAGTAATCTCTTGATTATTTTAAACAAAAAGAAAAACAATTTAAAAAAGGAGGAGTAAGTAAAGAGTACTAAAAAAACTATGCCAATATTAATTATTGTTTATTAATATGAAGAGAGAGAGAGGACAAATTTTGTAATATTTATAAAATGGGGTAAATTCTCCTAAACCACTACACTTTTTAACAATTAAACCCTTGATAGGGTTGTCTAGCTAGACAATGGGTTATCATACATACTAATTTATATCAACATAAATTGTAGACAATAAGTCATATAAATATAAATAATTAATAGATTGCATACAATTTGCTCCAATTTTTAATTGTATATCTTATTTTTTAATTTTAATAAAATGAGCTTAATTAAGCTACCTTTTTTAATGTTATTATAATTTGAAACGTATATTATTCCAGATACACTTAACTTCCCCAAATGAATCTAGGTCCCGTCGGTTTAGTAAGCAATATAATACATACATAGTACCTAACACAAAATACACTTGTATCAATAAAAAATACAATACAGAAATTTGGTTCATTGCCGTCATTTAAATTCTAGTTCGTACATTTGTCGTAAGTTTATAACTCCAACTTATAAGCGCAATCAAATATAAATCTTGTTAGAATTATTTTTAATAGTTGACCAACATTTTTTAATACTCTTATTAGATTAAAATAGTACCTACTCTTTGATTAGAATGCTCCATTAGTTTAGATTTTTATTTCGCAATGTTTTTATTAGCGCAGTAAAAAACCAGTTGCCCGTTCGATTCTTGTTTTGTAATGGGCTTTCGAAAATGTGTAATTTGTTAAAAAAATATTATAGTTGCCGAGCGTTTCGATTTAATATACCAACTATTTGTCATTTTGTTCAGTTATCAAGTTACGTAAGTTAGTAAGGCAATGCATGTTGCTATGTTTTCGGTAATAAAGTTCAATGTTCAAGCGTACGATGCACGAAGCATGCGCTGTACTTGCCTCGGTACCTTTTAACTTACACAGTTTACGTGTGACGCTATGCACCGCGTAATATCGACACTCGGAGAAAGTCGCCGTGATCATGATAAGCCGCCCGCCAACTATAAATTTATGCGTCCTTTGTTTCTTTATAACGATTTATCAAAAAAAAAGGCCCCGTTTATATCCGCGTGACGTCCTATGACTCTCTTGAGGAATGCCATGAGAGGACCCATCGTTTCACGAATATTTACTATTTTATTCAATAATTGTACAAAACTATACAAAAGTTCAATTTTTAATATTTAAATGTTAAAACTATTAATTTAAAACTACCGAAACATTTTTTTTTCTGCAAATTATATGCACTAACCTACCTCGTTTATCGGTATTTCCCCTAGCGAAAACTGTGTAAAAACCCGTTGGGTGATTTAGAAGAAGTTAGCGGAGATACAGAAAATAATAGTTACTACTTTATAATATAATATATATAATATATTATATATAAATATACATTTACAATTAATTTCGAAAAAAAATTATAGCTAAACAACCGGATCGATTTTAATTATCTATTAATTAATTGAAAAGAACCTAAGCTACCTTTTAATTTTCCACCCAAGCGAACCTGGGGCAAAAAGCAAATAGTAACTTCATACAGTCGCTTCGTTAAGTTGGATGTTCATATAAAAGACATCAACGGTTACATTAATGACAAGTTTTCTCGAATCAAACATAAAAGGTCCAAAAAAATCATAAAAATGAAAAAATTGCTGATAAACAAGTCAAGTTTTAAGATATGAAATATCTATTATTATTTTATGGTAAAAGGTGGAAGTCAGGTTGATGGTCCACTTGATTTTAAGCTACAGTCGAGTCGCTTAAGAACACAAGTTAAATCAGTCGCGAACCAGATAAGGGATTATTGGATAAGAGAGATGATAAGGATATGGACCCTTCCACATGCACATATAAAATACTTTTAGTTCAAGGTGACTTATAAGGAAAAAATTAAATATGCATAGCCAATATTACAAAGTTATTTTGTACAAATGATGTGTGTGTGTGTGTGTGTGTACAGGACACGCACTGTTATTACCGCAAGAGCCCGGTGTAACCAGATAACCAACAGAGTAAAATAATAATAAAAACCATAACGTATCGAGTGCCGTAAATTGGTTGTTTTGTTCGGATAGGCCGCGGGCGGGTCAATTTGACCCTTATCGAGAAAATAACCGATGAAAGCGTACTCCCATTAAGAAACCCAAGAAAAAATTAATTGTTACTGATTATGGATTGTTGATAATTGATTGACGGTGTGGTTGAGATGTGACGCGAACGTCATACAATGAACCCTTATACTTAGTAGTATTTTATTATTTCAAGTAGAATGCAATGAAAACCCCATGAAAAACTTTTGGTTGCTTTTTGAAGTCTCTCACATAAAGAATCCCAACACTTTCGAATTTAATTCCATAACCACGTTGTTTGCGTGTATGCGATACAGACCGTTAAGTGCAAAGTTCCATATCACAATTATTATTAATTACCTAAGATTTAAGTAATTTACTCTTGCTGTGAAATCATGTCTGTATTAATTTTTCATAAACTCTTCAAAGCAAACCAACAGGAAATGCTCCATAAGTCCTGATTAATGATGAAAAATATTTAATTTTGTAATAACTGTTGAAATCTCATTATGAAAAAATATACTTGGATATAGTATCTGTACAAAGTTTAAATGCGTCTTTTCGAATCTGTCGAGTGAAAGTTTCTTTAACACTTTACACAAAAATACTGTTGTGAGTATTTTATCGAATCATATTTTTTAATTTTTTTTTTTTAAATATGTATATCAAAATCGCACACTCTTGTCCGAGTGGTCGTGGTCGTGCGGATGATGTACACGGAGGATGGTCGTGTTCGTCCCCCCTGACTTGCCGAATTGCCGCAATGCTTCTCCCCTTTTTCTGGTGGTGGCGTCACGAGAACACTGTACCACAGTAGACCGGTTGTGGATTTTTTAGGTCTTTCCAGCGGGTAGGTGATCTACCTCTTGGGCGTCTTCCCTCCCGTGATCCTGAATCACAAGCGGTTCCATCGAATTTTACTTCCTAGAGATGCGACCAAAGAACTTTAATATTCGCAATAGCAAAACCGACGGAAGCCTGTCCTTAACTTTAAGCTCCTTTAAAATTGATTTGTTGATGCGAAACGCTGTCCATGAGATATTTAGGAGGCGTCTCCAGCGCCACATCTCCAGTGCGTCAATCTTGCGACAGTCTTGCAGTCTTGGGGATCAGGTTTCAGCTCCGTAAAGAAAGTGGGAAAGTCTCATAAGTCGATCTTTAGTCATTTTTGTAATTCTCCGATCTCTCCAAACCCTTCTTACCTCTCAACCGCAGATCTAGTGATGGCCATCGTCTTCTTATTTCTGTCTTATTCCTATTTCTTTATCTATCTTATTTTATAATACAAGTCTTTAGTTGTTTGTTGTCGACACAATATGTTCCGTTTACCCAACATCTTAAACATCTCGCTAACACTTTATACACTCATACCTTTTAACACTGTGTACAAATTAATGGTTCTTTTTGTAGTTTTTTTTTTTCTTGTAAATGAAGTTTTATGTCAAAGTATTATCTCAATATTGACTCATAAATAAATGTTGGAGAACGACGAAAAAAAATTTTAACGAATTCATACTTCGGAATTAATATTGATTCCTATTTCAAAGTGACCTTTACTAGTTTCTTGAAAAATTATACATATGAATGGTAATACAAATTACCTTGTATAATTAATAGACATTTTACAGCCGGTGGGAAACGATGGCGCCACTTATGTCCCGGGATATAAGAAAGCATAAACTGTTAGCATCACACGCAATGACTAGCATATTTTTAGCCTCGGTCTCCCGTACTCGAAGCCACTACAGTAAATCATGACATTTGACAGCACTGATAAATTGTCCTGTATCTACTACGTACCTACGACTTACCATGAATACCTACGTGTGTATAGATATTTCTCTAATACAGGCTGAACTTAAAGATAGTCTCATTGACAAGCTTTTTCCCGCGAATACGTCCGCATCCCTCGGGAATAATACCTCTTTCTGAATGAAAGTTTTTATTTTCTGTGCCTCTGACATTGTGCATGAAAAATTTCATGATAATGAATGCATCATATACATTTTGGATGATAAGTATGCATGATACGGTTAAGTAGTTAAGGCGTAATTAACAAACTTACTTTCGCATTTACATATATAATATTAGTTAGGATTTTTTTTTTCAAATGCCTATAAAATAACTATCGAGCCTTACATACACTTTATGAATAGCACATACCTACAAGTTAATGCAAACAAAAACTAAAAAAGTTTAATCAAAATAGGAGACATTCTTCTAACAGATACAGTACTTCTAACTGGCCACTGCAATATAATCGCCACAATATGTTTTTCACGGTTCTTCTAAATAAACTATTTTCGCCCATTTTCAATAGTTTTAAGCTTCAACGAAAATACACTATAGATCTAACCTTCAAATTTGCATTTTTTTTTCTATGTCTCTCATAAATAAATAAAGTCAATCTACATATTTTAGGCGCTAATACTATGGAAACAGTCGTTGATTAATTTATTTATTTATCAATAAACTTTTATAATTATTAATAATAGGCTGGGGAAAAAGTTCCTTCGCATTTTTATGAAAACTCAAGACTTTTTTTTTAAAGTTTATTTACATTTAATTACAGTATATATGTGCCATTTTGTTTGATGACTTTTTGCCATCTTGTGGATAGTGATCAAAAAAACGCTACAAGAAAAACAAATGAAAAACAGCTGGAAACAAAATTTTATTAATTTGTTTCTTTTTTGAAATGTAACCTTTTTAATGTTATCAATACCAGCCAGATACAAATAGTACAGCCAAAGAGATTTTATTACAAGTTTACATACATAACGTGAAAAGACTTTTTCCCTGCCGAATAGATTGTGAAACAAAATAAAAGTAAATGTACGAAAAACTGTTCCTCCGCAGTTGCTTTATTCCAATAAATATTATATTTGTATTTAAACAATATTAAACAATAGATATTCGTAATATATCTGTCAGTGTGAACAAAAACTATTCATGTCCATGCATTTTTGTCTGCAAATTAGTTTTATAAACAGCAATTAGTAAAATTATAATGCTCACTATGAGCATGGGTGTACTAGTACTAATACTAATAAGCATTAGTATCTATTTTCTTTTATTGAAATTTTTACATTTAATTTAAATTTCTTTAAGCCACCCCCTGTACTATGATCTAGGCTGTCTGTGAGTGTATCTTATAAGTGTGCAAGTGTATGTCCAATGCATTATTTATATGAAACATGTGTTTGTGTCTCGCATGACACGCTTCATTATTTTTTCACAAAACTATAACTGTCAATGTTTCATTGAGTTCTTACGGTCGTTTGCTGTGTTGGCTACAGTTTGACATGAAATTAGATTTCCTCTAACGGCGATTTATCTATTCCTTACTTAGTGCTACTGTGTCTGCGATATAAGAAACTGTAAATGAGATATAAGACGTTTATAATTTATATTCAAACTGATAACACTCGCGATTCAGTAATTGCGATGTTTAATTCCGCTCAATTAGTGCTAGTATTATGAATACGTAATTAGTCTAACGGATGACGAAGTCAATAAACACCGCGTACTTTTATGACAATGTAATCGAAGTCATATTGTTAATTGCATTCGAAGAACGAATTTAAAAATGCATGGCATTTAAATGTCAACTTGGCCGCCATTTTAGTGCGATGCGAGAGACTATCACCTTGAACACGACTTAAATCTGACAGCCTCGAATGTCACTATCGCTTGTAACCAATTAATAGTTTTTGTTTCGACCGATACATAGGTACTTCCAACGCATTTTTTTATAATAATAACATTCACCAAACAATCAATGAAATATAAGTGGTCAGACTTGTACATGAGAATCAAAAACCTATTTATATAATAAAATCGTAAACGTGCCGTGCCTGTACATTTTTTTTTTCAAATAAAGAAAAACAATTTGTACACGTTGCACTGAATGTTACCGAAGTAAAAAAAAAATAGTTTTTAGAATTTTTGTCTGTTTGTTTGTATGTCTGTTTGTCTGTGCGTTTGTGCACACTAATCTCAGAATCGGCTTAATCGATTTAGTGTTTGTTTCATTCCAATCGGTTCACAAACAAAAAGTTAAGAGCTATACCGAATATCAAGCTTACAAAGTTGCGGGCTCAGCTATTAAAAAAATACATTTGTTAAATGAAAAAAATAAATTTCAGTCACTTGCAGTCGAATTTTTTTACAATTTTTATTTTTTATTTGTTTACGCGAAAGCGATTGACTTCAATTTCACTTGATGGTAAGTGAAGATGAGAAGTGAATATGTTCTTGAAGAGTCCCATTCGCCTCCCATTTTCTCTATTTCCATTAGGTTACAATAATGCTATGTGATAAATTCTACAATAATAATAATGCTATGTAATAAATACTATAATAATACATTTATAAAAATTAAAATCAAAGTGTTCTACCGATAATATACAAAAGTCTTTTCATCTCAAGAGTACATTTACGTAGTAAGGATAGATGGAACGGGCGGAATTAACTCTCAATTCGAAATGCAAATACTAATAAGTCCTCTTTTTAACAGCATACCATAAAGAAATATCGAGTCATCGACCCCAAGCAACCGTATCGGTCAAATAATCATTACCTGAGCTTTTGTAAGCTTTCTTTTACAAAATAAAGAGATAGACAAGAATTCTTTTACAAAATAAAGAGATAGACAAGAATTTAGGTCTAATATAACTAATACGAAAATGCTGTATAGTATTTTAATGTAAATTCTACAAGTCTATATAAATAAAAAGCAATCGCTAAATGTGTCGGCTGGAATAATTCAGCTTTTTTCAAAAATTTGTTAAATTCCGAGGAAGGTTCTTATGAAGAGAAAAATTGGAAACTTTTCGCAAAGCCGGGGCCGAGTCATAAGTATATTATTAAAAAAATTGCTAAGTGTGTTAAGTAAATTATACATATTTTAGATGTTTTAAACTTATCTCGGAATAATTTTAAAATGATGTACTCACCTAGATAAGATATATGTTAAACGAGCTGAGCCAGCAACTTCGTACACGTGGTATAGCGCGTAATTTTTTTTGTTAGTAAATCGATTGGAATGAAAAAAACACTAAATGTTCTCTGGTTCTCTGAAACGGCTTAACTGATTTGAATGCGGTTTTTACTCATGTATTGCAACAAGCTTCCCGTAACATTTAGTGCTTTTTTGACCTCGGTAACATAACTACAATTTTATTATATAAAATTACGAAACGGAACCTTAATTGAACGAGCCGGAACTCCGCTTCAATACTCTACCAGTATTAAATTATATGACTGACTAGCTGTGCCCGCGACTTCGTACGCATGGTATTCGGAATAACGCGTAACTTTTTTGTTTGTAAACAGATTCGAATGAAATATACACTACATATTACCGGAAGCTTGCTACAATACATCAGTGGAAACCACATGAAAATCGATTAAGCCGTTTTTGAGATTAGCGTGCACAAAGGCATAGTAAGCAAAGAACGATTTTATTATATATGAAAGTCACCAGCATAAGCTGAACCCAACTTAATATGACTGATCATATCGATCTCAGGTGAACTTAAATTGGAACTTCAAAAGCACCTAAACTGACTATTTTTAATCATCATCGTTTTACAGATGATAGTATATACATAGTTAACTAAAGTTTCAGCCAATTCAACGGAAGAGTTATTTTATTGCATTTTTAATATTGACTCTTTAAATTTACATAATATTCTTGTTTGTAAACCGATTGGAATAAAACAAACACTAAATGTTACGGGAAGCTTGCTATAATAAATCAGCGAAAACCGCATTCAAATAGGTTAAGCCGTTTCTGAGATTAGCGCGAACAAACACACAGACAAACAGACTAGAATTCTAAAAACTATTTTTTTTTATTTCTGTAACATTAGTAGAATGTAATGTATGAATTGTTTTTTTTGAAAAAATATTTAATGTAGAGACTCGGCTCATTAAATGTACCTACATAGATTCAGTAGGCTTCATTCACGTATTGGGTTTCGAAATTTGTACCCGAGCGTTCTGAAGAGCTATCATCACTTCCCTTCAGAGTTATTACCTCGGTGCTCGAAATAGAAAAACTCGTTACACGGGTGAAATTGACGAAACCAACTTAAAGTGTCGCATTGCGAAAGTTGATATGTATGTGACCAGTTTGTATAGATTGCGTGGAGGGAGCGTGTGATGGCTCGACCTGAAAAATATGTCCGCGACAAACAGTTACATGATTGAGAGATACGAGTGAGTTACCAGAACACCTTAGCCAGAAAAAAATGTGTGATGGTGGTACATTGTTTTATCCATGTCGAGATAGCCATCGCGTCTTTCACTGTACCGCTAAATTACATTTTCTAGTAGCCGTGTAGCGTGTTTACGAGGCACTTTGAGGATGCAACAGTGTGTTCGTAATGGCTATTGCAATATTATACGGTCAGATGGCCGAGCGATATCAACATATTCTCTCCTCTGTAATTTTTGTTCATGAAAGATACCGTCCGGGGTCAAAGAAAATTATGGAACGCAAACAGTAATACCTCTAACATTGACATATATCAGACATCTTAGGTTTCTAAGAAGTGCAAGCGTTATTTTTTTTAACGAGTTCACGTTGTAAGTGTCGTTACGGAATACTTAAAGTTAAACATCTGTGTTGTAAAAATAAAGTTAACATCGCAAGTTTTTCTACAAAATATGTTATCATGATGGCTTATATTTAAATATTATACGTATATAAGTTTTAATTTATATACATCCAAAATGGAGTGATTTTGGTTGTCAAAAAATAACTCATAAGTATATTGGTAAGTAATATTGTAGTACAAAATAATCTAAATCTATACATATAATAAAATCGTAAACCAGCCGTGTCTGTACATTAAATACAACCATTTATACACATTGTACTTATAATATACCGAGGTCAAGAAAATAGTTTTTAGATTTTTGTCTGTCTGTGCTTAGCGTAACCGATTTGAATGTGGTTTCCACTGGTGTGTTGTAGCAAGCTTCCCGTAACATTGTTCCCCCCGTTTGTTTCATTCCAATCGATGTACAGACAAAAAACTTTTGGGTTATACCGAATATCACGCGTACGAAGTTGCGGGCTCAGCAAGTGAATGATATAAATTTACATATTCAAATATTTCAAATAGATTTTTAATATGTATTTCAGATCAAAGTAAAATTGATCCGTCACCTTAACTAGACATACTGAAAGGGTTTTTTAGATGACCTGCTTTTTGGTATATTTTAAACATTTTCTATACTAATATTATAAAGAAGTAAATTTTGTTTGTTTATTTGTTTGTAAGTAGTTTCGAAGATTACCTCCTACATACATATGTAGGAGGTAATCTTCGAAACTACTTCTCCGTTTTAAAAAAATCTTTAAACTATAGTTAGAATAGAATTTCAGGGTGGATATAGGATAAATACTCCAATTGGGTAAAGCCGCGGGCACGAGCTATATAAAAATAAGCATCCAACACTTGGCAAAAATATAAAGTCAGGCGACAATGTGTCAGGCATTATAGTGCTTTACATATCAGGCGTTCTAGCTTTAATTTTGTAACGCGGACGAATTCACGGGCACCACTTAATTTTAACCGTTTTAGAACTGAAAACGAGCATTAAAGTTTTAGCTTCCAGTTGGATTGTTCAAATTGAATTTATTATGATTAAAACTATTGTGTTAGGAAAATGCAGATTACAGTAACAATTATATTTACCTATTTAAATAGGTTAAGACAAAGACTTCAGTACCTTTTGTTTGCCTCTGTTTTCAAACAGATTTTTTTTTGTTTCATAGATTTATCATTAGTTTATAATAGAAATTTGACCAGTGGAAAAATACTAGTAATAAAAAAGGACACAAAGGATCAAAACATATAGACGATTCAGCTGACCTTGTTTATGCTCATAATTTATTGCAACTACATTAAAATGTATGCAATAAGAATGACACACTTTTTCGAGCGCATTCGCGCAACGATAATAAAATATATAGCCAGAGGCTACAGGAGTCCGATTCCAATCTACTGTTCATTAAAAGAAATTGCCATCTAAATATTAAGCCGAAAACGTATCTACTTTTTTTTAATTTTGTAATCACAAGTTTAAGTGCGGAAGCGATCAAATTTTAGAAAAGATCATTAATCAATCATAAACGGCATCATAAAACTGATACCCGAATATACGCCGACGGCGAAGGTACGACCGGCATGGCGAGCCTCTGCTGACGTCATTACACCGCCATAAATGTTATAAAATTTATAGATACAATTTTTAAAACTAATTAAACATTGACACGACCGCTAGAAAATTCAACCGTGAGATAAATAAGAAGAGAGAGGACGTCAAACTTTTTAACACTTAAGCGACATTCGTCATCTGACATTGTTAATTAAGCAAATCGTATTCCGTTCTAGACAGACGTGGTACTCCATCTAAGTTTACGATACACCTCTTCGGGCAAATTTCCGTTTTTTATGTAAAAGTCGGCAGACAGACTAACGATCCACTTGCTGGTAGGAAGCTTCCGTCGGCTATTAACACAAACAAAGTCATATGTGCTGTAAGAGTGCTACCGATTTTATTAGAATAAAGGATAAGGAACTAGGAGGAGGACAAGAAAATGGGAAATTTCTTAATATATAATACAACCTAGTTAACCGCATTCACTTTTGAATGAATGAATTGAAAGCGGTGTGGTGGCAAAATAATCGTGGCCATTCAATGAATGCGCCAAAGATATGAAAAAGAGATCATTGTATGGATTGCATACATATTATTGCATATATTACAGCACCTTTCTGACCTAGCCCAAATATAAGATTTTTTTTAAATGTCTATCTCTTAATCAATTTTGACGAGCCCTTCGGAGCTAAACGTAGGTTAATTTTAATTTCGAATATTTAAACTTCTTTGTAAAAATAGAAAAACCGTTGAAATTATGGGTAAACAACCGTAATTTTTTGGTTCATTTTGGCTATATTTACATAGTATTTTAAGATGTCTAGATAAAAGAAATTGTAAAATACATTTTACCTTTACCTAGGTAATTTATATCATATTTTGATAATGGAGTAACATTTTTTAATTTTACATGACTATATGTACTTCTTTGGTAACCTTTCTAAAATAATTAATGGTGTCGGTATGAAAAATCTTCATATAAGTGAAGAGATAGGCGAAATGTTTATAGAGATATGTTGAGGAAATCTGTGATCATTGCCATCACTACCAAGTCAAAAATACCATTTATTTTATTATTTCAAAATTCTGAAAAACTCACCTAGACAAAATGCATAACAAGCTATTTTTTTTTTTTCGTTATAAAGAGTGTCCTAAAAATGTCATACATAAGTTTAAACTTAAAAAATAATCGGTATAATCTTAACCTTAAATAGTCTTAATCTCTTAAATATAAGTCTAATCCTAATTAAAATTATTACAGACTAGCTGAGCCCGCAACTTCGTACGCGTGGTATTCGGTATAGCACGTAACTTTTTTGTTTGTAAACCGATTGTAATGAAACAAACACTAAATGTTATGGGAAGCTTGCTACAATGCATCAGTGAAAACCGCATTCAAATCAGTTAAGCCGTTTTTGAGACTAGCGTGCACAAACGTACAGACAAACAGACAAAAATTATAAAAACTATTTTTTTAACCTAGGTAACATAAGTACAACGTGTACAAATTGTTTTTTGGAAAAAATCTTTAATATACAGACACGGCTCGTTTACGATTTTATTATATGTATACATTTGTTTGTTATTTGTATTGAAATCCAATGTGATAGAATTTATATTGAACTAGACGAATGGGAAAATCATTAATTGATAAGTACACACTCGGTTGAATTGTATATCAATGGCATAGAACACAGATGTCGTATGTGCAGAAAAGTAAATTTTACAGTACAGAGATTTTAAAGTTGGTTTTTCTAGTCCATTCAGAGAAGTTACACTCTTGAGCTATTAGTTCGTATACAATAAAATAGACAGACTTTACCATTTATTTATTCAGTCAAGGCCGAGCTATGCTACTAATAACCAATAATATTAATTTTAGGGGTGATAGGAATTGGAGCATTTAGGCATCACCCGTTAATCTTAACCGGTAACACGGTATGCTTACCACATTTCCGCACAGCAAAATTTGTGTTATCACATCTGTCTTCTGTGTCATCGGTATAGTTAACAAATATAAAGGCCAGTTGAGAAAAGAAAAATGGGGTTAATTCTGCAGGTCATAATTCTGTTCATAACAGTTTCGAGCAAATAATATTAAATGGAATATGTATTCGCTTAATATTATTCGTAGTACAAAGGATACTTTTGTAGTGTATAAGAAACTCAAATTTAAATCTGTCGTCGTATAATTAATTTTGTTATACGCTGCTATTCACATTAATTAAGTACAAGGCCTGTAACGGCACATCGATGGGTGCAATGCAATGGCTCTACGACAATGAATTGTGAGCTGCAACACAGAACCTACGTCTTGGAATTTAGTCACGCAATTATTCTGGGCGGACGTAACGACTCAGCGATGTTCAAATCTTTCGATTTCTATTACGTTGAAAACAATTTACATATAATCGACGCCTACAGCACAATAAGATTATATGAGGACCTACAAAAAAATTAAACAATTTAGTATGACAATCAATAGATTGTGATACTTTCAGAAGAAATGAAAAACACAAGACGTTTGTATTTTTACGTTCTTCACATACTTTCTAGAATACAAAGAGTCGAAGTTGACATAAAAATATAAGTATCGGGCCTTGTGGCTCAAAGTTTTCTGTCTTATTACAGTCAGTATTTTCATTAAAAAAGCTTCAATATTAATTCATTTAAGAAAAATAATACAAAAGGTTTATTAAACCATCAGGAGCTTTGTGGAACAGTAAGGATTTATCAATATTAAAATGTAATTTAAAGAGTGAAACGATAATTTATTCATTAAATAGATTTCAAGGAAAAACTTTGAATATTAGGTCGGGGAAAAAGTCTTTTCGCATATAGTATGTACAATAAATATAAACTTGCAATAAAATCTGTTTGGCTGTACTATTTGTATCTGGCTGGTTTTGATGATATTAAAAATCAAAAAAAGAAACAAATTAGTAAAATGTTGTTCCAGCTATTTTTCCTTTCTTTTTCTTTTATCGAATGAAGAAATTCGATAAATTTTATAATTTTATTAGTGTCAGAAAGAGTAGCGCAAAGTTGATTTCAGCGTTTTCAAACCAAGAATTTTGATGTCAAAGATGAACCTCGTTCTGGTCGCCCTGTTACGGTGGACGCTATTTTTGCAAAAGTGGAGCAAGATCGGCATATCAGTAGATACGACATAGCTAAAGAAATGGGAATTGACCACAAAACAGTTTTGACCTATTTGAAAAAAAGCTAGCTAGGTACACAAATAGCTCCATATATAGGTGCCACACGAGCTCACTGAAAGAAATCTTATGAATCGTATACTCATTTGCGTTTCTTTATTAAAACGCGAATGAAACCGAACCGTTTTTTGAAGAAATTGATAGTCAGAATATTTTAACAGGGTTTCGAAAAAAATAGTTAAAATGTTATCGATCTTGAGAAAAAAACCCTAAAGAAATTCAGGATATCATTCGTTTTGTCGTCCTTAAAATAAATAAATAAAGACTGGAATAGTCGTTAGACAACTATAGTATTATATTATACAATAGAACTACCGTAGCCTGCCAAATGAATTCTTATGGTATTTCACAGTAAGGCAAGGGAAAAATCTTTTTAAATTACCATATCCCATACATGCACAGGCCAAATTAAATTTGTACGCCAATCTGATATCACCTAACAAAAATTTCACCTCTACCGTAACAATTAATGAAAGATCGTCTTTCGCTAAATCGAAATCGTAACGAATCAGTGACGTATAGGATAAATTCTTTTAATGAGGCATTTAATGGTTCGTTTAGTGCGTTGTTATAACTGAATCACGTTCGTTTTTCGGTTGGCGGCCGCACAACGGTGACGGATGGCGACAGGGCACAGTGCCTGTCTGCCAGAGATTTATGTTTAAAGTAAATTCGTGTGAAGCGGGCTTAGAGTATTAAGCAAATACACGTGTAAATATAGCATTTGCGTGTTAGTTTTGAACTATCGCTGTTGCTATCAGTTCAATATGGGACATGCGCGCGTTCGTGCACTTTGTTGCTCGACGTTACAAATCGCCCCTCCCACATTTATAGACAAAGTCGTGTGTAGGTCTGATTGTAATCGAGTAAGGGACAATGTTAATGCCTACTTGAAATTAATTGTGACACACAGTCGTAGAAAATCTATCTCTCATTGATACTGAGTGCCAGGCTAAATGCATTCTCATACAAATATAGTTAACAACTTGAAATCGAAAAAATTGAAAAATCATAAAAACTTATAGAATCGTTCAGCATTTAACGTTTGACTTAAATGACAACAATTGACTCTGAATAACAAATCTCATTATTTCTCTTAAATACCTGTATAAAAAGGATCTTCAACAAGTAGCAATTTAAGGCAAATTAATTGCGGGACCTGTAGCGTTGCTTGTGTTAAGAGCGCGTATAAATCAAAAAGCTAATCTTAGATTTGAATTTTGTCTAAGTATATAAAGTCCGAATAATAAAATATTTGTATTTAGATGTTTAATAAAAGTGAAATGCCAACAGAAAACCTTATACAATGAAATCTTTTCGATAGAACAAAATCACCAAGTTACCTCACATTTTTATCGTTTTTTGTTTTATTTTCAAAATTATACATATTACAAACCTAAAAAATATCAGTCACAATCGCTCCACTGAGACGGGAAGACTATGTTTCTGTGCCCAAGAATTTTTAGACGTAAATTTTTAATAAGATTTGTTTGTGAGTTGATTATTACAAGTGTGTTGTGTTTAGACTGCTTATAAATTGTTTTATGTTATTTTAACAAGATTGTGTAAATAGATATGGCTAATAAAAGGAACTCTGTTGTGTTGGTATCGTGTCCATTCAATTATGGGGCCATGAGGGTGAAATTAGATTTTTTTTTGCTTTGTAAGCCCCTTAATAGGCGAAGATAGCCATTTAGCATCAAGTTAACCGTCAACCTGTCCGACTATCTTTACATAAAAAATAGCTTTAATTTTACTTTTAACCGAATTCGGAAGCGATTGCCCTATTGTAATGAAACGTAAATTAGTTTCATTATCCTTGTCAAGCAAAGCAAACGTGCACTCGAATGCTATTTTATGAGTGCTAATTAAGCTTCTTGTTTCGCGAGCCCTCGCTGGATCCAGCCTGAAACTAATTATTACTTCTCGGTGAACTTTTTATCCGCCGCCCACGGACAATGGGAACGTGACTGCACTGGCAATCTCGCGCCCATATTATTAAAGGCTGCATCTTCCACGCTGACCGCTACCATGGCGACTACAACTCACAACGACTTTCGCAAGCAATATCCGACTGTTAAATAATGTTTTATTTCAAAAGAAACCAATGTACATACGCGTGCCAATGGAAGTATTGAAAGAGCCGGCAATCCTCAAATTATACCTACCGAATGAAAAGCGTTATTAAAACATATCGTCGTTGTCAAATTAAAATCTGCTATGTGCACTTTTTTGAGATTTCAACATTTTGACCTTAGTGAATAGTTAAACGCCTTCCATCGTATAACACAACTGCTAAGTGGTTATGAACTCTATTTGTCGAATTACAACCTCATGCTATGTACAGCAGCAGTTATGTACAAAATTTACGCTGTTATCAAGATACGAGTAATAAATAAACCTTTAAATTTACGTATAACAACCCTAAGTTTCTAATAAAATAAGTTTTTTTTTAAATAAATCTTCATGTAATTTTTTCCAGGAAAACTTCTTTAGTCAAAAGAAAAAATATCTCAAAAGTATACTTTTAGCACATAGCAGATTTTAGTTTGACAACGACGATATGTACATATTTTATATAATTAAAATATATTATAGTAAGTTAAAAATTTGTGATATTTTGTTAATCTGTAAATATTTTTTTCTAAAACTATTGATATCATAAAAAAACTATATACATATCTAAAAATTATTTTGTTTTGATAATACTTACCTACATTATGCTTGAGTTAGATACTTAAAAAATATGTTATCACATAAAAATTTCAATTTGTCAGGTTCATTTGAAAGAAAAAAGCAGGTTCGAAAGATTTCACTGGATGTGACGCCTAAAACTTTGTGTGAACGTCGAAAATGAATAGTTAAATAGGTGTCTGTATTTTAATTTTAATGCCATTATTTATTTTATAATAAGTATCTGTATTTTAAAAGTTCATCATCGCCAATTAGAGATTATTTTATGACTGACAAAATTTTGCAGACATTATAGCTTTAGATGGAATTACATAAAATTCGACCCGCAAGAGAAGGATTTATAGACTTTTTTTGAGGATTTATAGGAATTATATTCTTTTAGTTCAGTTTGCGCACAAGAAACTCCGTATTAATAAATAATCAATTCATTAATCTATATCTATATATCCTTTACACGTTATAAAATAAAGTCACTGTCCGCCGCTGTTTCTTATCTTTCCCTGTTAACTTCTTCTAAACTACGTAACGGAAACTGATAAAGAAGAAAATTTTGATAATTTTCACTAAAGAAAAGAGCTATATAGAAACGAGGAAGGTGTGTGTTTATAATTTGCAGAAAAAAAATTGCATCCCTGCGAAGTTGGAGTCGGATAAATAATAAGTTTTTCTATCTCAATCTAAAATTCGTGTACCGGTGTATGTTTGCAAATACCTATTGTCAGTTTTTTTTTTACATATTTATTAAGTATGTTGGTATGTAAAACAATTTTATACCTACGTTTCGCACGTTTATTGGGAACGTTAAATATCATATATTTTGTATTTTAAATAAACGATTCCTATGTAAATACATTTTAAAAGCAAGCGGTAACACGATATTCTACCATAAGGTACAAAACTGACTATCAGTTCGGTTTTAGTACTGAAATACCTAACAACACTTAGTAATGGCCTCAAAATGTGGTATTACACGCTTTCGCAATGAAACTCATTCGCAGATAAGCCGGCTCTGACGGCAATTTCGGCTTTAATTTATTTATACGACACCACTACACACGAGTTCGCGTCGCGCCAATAATAACAAAATAATAAAAACGAAACGATCACTCGAATCTCAATAACGCCGAGGGACCGATGATTGTTATTTTACTTTCGTGAATAATATGAAAGGAAGTTTTTAAACGTTCATAAATTAAGTTCGCGTGATGCAATTTTATCAGTTTCAACTGCTATCGAATCGCAGAACAGTGTAAAAATCGTCAGCGGAAAAAGAGGTCGTACAATGATATCGTCGAATGAATGAGAGGAGCTTCACCAATGGCTTGAATAAAATACGTGCACAGTGAAACATAATAAAACCTTCTTAAATACGGGTTCAAATAACGACTGTCAATAAAACGTTTATAGTCTGTACTGAATGACCATAAATTGTAAAGATTAAGGTCAATAACGCGATGGATATGATAACTGCTATGAAAACCTAAGTAAAGTTCAATACGACTTGTACGCTCTCAATCTGTTTAGAGTTTAATTGCACGTGGATGACAAATTTATAAATTAAACACTAAATTATAACTGTTAACTTATACAAATTGCGTATTGCTTATGTGTAGATGAGTGATTTCTTATGTAACCTCTCTCTCTCTCTTAGTATGGGGCAATGTGTTAAAGTCATAATAAAGTAAGTCAGGCGGCAGTAATCAGCCTCTTACAAACTTTCGCATTTTCCTCCCATCCCCTATCTTCTTGTTGTAAAGAAAGTTCTGCTTTTGCACAGGTCTCGTTAGATAACATCCTAATTTCTGCCTGTCCGTCACATAGGCGGAGAGATAAAATTGCTAAAAAATTGCGGTTAATATGTTGATTTGAAATTCCCGAAGGACTAACTTCAGACCGAAAATTTTTATCAAAATGACCGCAAACCATCGATGTTCGCAAACTATGACCGATATCACCTATGAATTAAAGTGCAATATTGGGCAACAAATTTTTGTAGCTCCGCTGAGATAACTGAACAGATTTAAAATTGAAAGGTTTTAGTGCAGAACTAAAGTTAATTAATAAGCTTAAAAACAAATGCAGTTGTCGATAAAAAAATTTATTACCATGATAGATAAGCTTTTTAGGCAGTAATTTACTATATTTTTTTTTTTAGAAAATATATTTCTGGTCGACCAGAGAATCGGGTAGATTTATACAAAATCTACCCAATTCAAACTTTTTTAAATGTAGTCATTTTTATTTCATTTTTAATTTTACTTTAAGAAGTCAAATTAGGCGACGAAAATAACGCTTTTCTGCTCTAAGTTCTTAAGAAGTGTTGCCCGCGGTATACGTACCTGAAACCTGTCTGTATGCCAAGTTGTAATGAAATTCGCATATCGGTTAATACTTTATCGAGTAACAAACTTCCTCACAAACACAAAACCTTGCAATAAATTTCATATATATCTATATATATAAAAATGAATCCCCATTTCCCTTGGTCACGGCATCACGCCTGAACGGGTAGACCGATTTTGATTCGGTTTTCACTAATGGAAAGAGGGATAAACGGGGAATGTTCTTATATATAAAATTTGCACCCCGGGCGAAGCCGGGGGCGTCGCTAGTATATTAATAAATAACCCAAATAAGGGAAAAATTCCACCTTAAGAAAAAATATACTATAGCTCAAAAATGTTCAAATACCTACCACGTGACGTCATCGCTTGTGTAAGTACAATAGCGACTAATGACAATTTACTATTTACTAATAGTTAACTAAGTCGGTCATTAATTCAATTCAGCCATCCAATTATTAAGCAAAATCTATTTTTTTTTATTGTTTGTCCAGTATTTCAACACATTCATCTCGCCAATCGTAAATAATTGTTAGAAATATTAGTTATATTGGAAATATTAAGTCGCTTAGTAGCCAATATGAGAATATCGTAAATAATTAAACTGTCCTTTCTTAATTAGCGATATTATTGTTTTTTAAGGAATCAATGAATGGACGTGCAGACAATTTAATTGACAACTCAGAAACATCGTGGATATTTTTATGAAGATAAAAGCAGATAAAATTATTTAAACGTTATATCTAAGAGGATTTTTTTCATTAGGGGTTTGCCTAAATAAATCTTAGCAAATATATAAGTACTTATATATTTATATATAGTTGACAATTTTTTATGCATATCTTGATTTTAAATTAAATATTCGCATTAATACGTATTTTTATCCGTGTACTTGAATAATACTTAATAGGAGTGTGAAGGCTTCGCCTGCATGAAGCTTTATGAATAAAATTAAATATTTTCCACAATTAAATTATCCAACTCGTTAACTTTATACGATTATTTCACTAAAAAATGCTATCATTATATACCTACGCACCAGACACGAACGAATTTGAATTCTTTCCAACAAAAAGTAGAGGTCAATATTAGCATTTTATGGTACGTGGTACAATTATCGTCTTTATATGTATTAAATAATTATTAAAACGATGCGGTCATCTCTTATAGATTCATTTTATATTTAAATAATAAATATAAAACATATTTTACTACAATAATTACATGACACCTACTGCCATCTATGGTACCACTTTGAAATCACTTGTCTATGCATATGTACATAAGAGACATCTATTGGATAACTTACAATACAAATAAGTATGGACTCTCCTCTTGGTCGAATGATGGTCGCGGGTGTTTCTTTCGTCTTTGTTAATTTTTGCTGGTATGTACGAATTTTTTCCTCAACTAGATAATGGATTTTGGAGAAATATTACGCGGAATCTTAGAATGAATGATATTGACATGTTATCTAGAATGAACAAACAATAGCTTGTCATTGATTAATTGAAGTCAATTTACATTATAGTATTGTTAACAAATATATTATATCAATGTATTTATTGATTGATCACAACCTGAATATTACATGAGTCAGGACTCTCTTTTTAAGTTAATACACAGCTATAATGAGGAAAATATACAAATATACAATTTTAATTACAAAAGTAATTATTGTTCGTGAATCAATGTGATATTGCGTGGCGTTTTTAATTTATTTCGAGTGAAATATGAACTATTTTAATACACATATTCGAAGTATTTAATGGACAATGACAGTAATTTTTTAATTAGTTTAGCCTTATTTTTGTTTCGTCCTTTCTTGTCAAACGTTCATTACTACATAGTGACTTAATAACTTTAATGAACCTCCATACATTATTAATGGATGCCAACTAATACGGCAGCGGTAAGAACAGAATAAAGGGACTGTTTCTGATATGTTTTTTGTGTGGAAAAGTAGGTTGTGGATAGACTAATAATACGCGATGTATTCGTATTTTATATACCAAGCGACATCTTTCATATTTTATTAATGCCATTGAAACCATAACACGCAACAAGCCATATAAGAAATTAAACCATATAGGTACTCTAGCAATTTATGCTTCGTTGAGAATCAAGAGCTTTCAAATCTTAAAAATCGTATTACATATTATGTAGCTATGGAGCGAGCTATAATATAATATAATCAGCTATAATATAATCAAAATATTTCTTTGGTGAATAGGATCAGAACCAAAGTTGTGTTATCTGAAATTCGTAGCCAAGAGAATTAGCAAGTTGAAGCGGCAATGGGCCAGTCACACTGTCACATAAATGTCGCAGAGCGGATAATCGATGTGGTAGAAAAGTTCTCCAATGGAGGCCACGAATTGGAAAGCGCAGCGTGGGACGCCCTGCGGCCAGGTGGACAGACGACCTAAACGGGTTCGTAGGAAGCGACTGGATACGAAGGACAGAAGACCGTGCGCGGTGGCGAACTTTGGGAGAGGTCTACGTCTAGCAGAGAAGAGACACAGGCTGATGATGATGAAATCGAAATTACATAACAATTCACTGTAATATTTAACATGATATAATTGAAACTGCTGTATCTCTGAATATACACTACACTATAATATACTACAGGACATTTTTATATTATGCTGCTATATAAAGGGAAGATGGAACAGAAATTTAATTAGTGTATATAAAACGGACTGTAGTAAGTATCAATTCGTTTTTTTTTTTTTGTTTGATTTTGGAACACAATAAAAGTCCATACAGCAATCTCGATAACAAGTAAAAATTACAACTTTCTCGACTTTGATTTTCAACCGGAGAAAAGCCATAAAACCTCCTACGTGTTTCATGTCTAAGTTATTATCATATAAATTGTAAGTTGACGTCAAGCAACTCGCAGTATAACACTGCTGCGTTATGTTAATTAAGTAGAAAAATGAATGAATCAGAACTCGAAAATCAGTGTGTAGGTACCGTTGTGGGAAAATTGGTTAAAAAATTATCTGAAACAATTCTCTATAACTAAAGAGATATATATATTGGCTATAACAAATTTCATTTGAACTTTTCAACAAATTTGAAAAATTCATTTTTTCAAAGGTTTCTACCGGAAATCGAACCCGGGAACCCTAGAGAACAGAGCGTTAAGGCAAGCACCCTAACCACTCATCCAACGGGCTCGTCAAGTTCGTTAATATAATCATAGTAAGGATATTTTTGTTTGGACTATTCTTTATTACTATTCTTTCTTTGTTACCAAGGATTTTTTGGTAACAAAGGATAGTCCAATTTATATATTTAATTATCGATCAAATAAAAATATCCACTTTGAATAAATTTTAACTTTTTGAAATTAATCGCAAAACCAAGCTTACTCTACGATTAAAACTGATAATTAGCAAATGAAGTACCAATTAATCATTGGTTAGCGCTACAAAGGAATTCATATTTGCAATAATCATGACTTTAACTGGCCAATAGCCTATTTGACACTTGTGGGTGATAAAAAAGGGCCAGGTTTGTTTTAATATTAATATACATTTATGACAAAAGAAGGTAAGAAGAGTACAGATCAGATGATAAATCTAAATATGCGTTTTTTAGTCATGAAAAGTTATATGACCTAACAATAACACGAATGGTAAATGGTCTCGATTGCAAAAGGAAAAAGGAAAATAAGTCAAATATGTAAGATACCTTTAACCGTTACTAAGTTTTTAATTATTATTGTCTAGGTAGAGAGAAATTTAGTTATTGTATTGTCGGTGCCGCATTGCGTAACAATAAACTACCTCGTTAAATATTGTTCTCGTTCAGAACAGGCGCAAAAACAATTATCCAAACAAGGCCACAATGGTGTATAATAACATGATAATATTCATAAATCCAGGCATGCAGTTCTCAGAGGGACAATTTCAAATAGAAACTACATTTCAATTAATAGGTGCGTTAGCCCTATGTCAGCAACTGAGTAAACAATATGCATTTTAGTTACTAATATATTTATTCTATACTTAAGAAAAATATTGAAATGTAAGTACATAAATACCGAACAAATATTTTATATCTATGATTTTGTATCCCAACTAATATTATCAATACGAATATTATATTAAGATCGGCAGAGAGGTTGACGGTCCACTTGATGGCAGGTGGCTACTGTCTATATCACCCTATAACACAAGCAATACTACAGTGCTGCAAGTGCGCTGCCGACTATATCAGTAGGATTAAGGATGAGCGATTGAATTGGGTTAGGGAAATGGGCTCTTACATCGCTTACTCACTCACCGAAACACAACAGCAAACGTGCTGTTATTTCACGGTGGTCTTCTATAAAGGAGTGGTAACTTCCCCCAGAAGGGCTGCCCAAATGACTGCGAAACGCAGTATGCCCTGCCACTACTTTCCAGATCCAGACCAGCGCCAACTTTGAAAAGATAATTCCCAAAGTTGACCCTGCCGGAAATCGAACCTACAGAGCGTTACGGCAAGCACCCTAACCACTTATTGTTTGTTGCGCTTTCACGCCTTAACTTGAATTGAAATTTTGTACACACGTTTTTAGGAATAAAGGGCATAGAGTAACTTTTATCTAGAAAAAAGGATTGTTCCCGAGGTATCACCTAAAAATAAAAAATTCTACGCCTAAACGTTAAAAATAAAGCACTTTTTAACACTTAAGACAAAAGAACGCGAACGAAGTCAAAACTAAGTTTTTTCAGAAACTGTTAAGTTAAATGATAAAGTTGTGTTTTAAAATAAGCAAAGGTGTGCCTACATATATGCTTGAGATTTAATCTAATAATAATTTTCATAAGAACAATATCAACGATTCGACTAAGTTACCTTAACTAATACTAACTTAAACTAACCTTAAGGACCACCTTAACTAATAAGTTAGCAAGCTGAAACTGTAATTGACGAGGAATTTAATTTAAAATTGCTCATCAATCGTACGTCAAAAGACATCGTCCAAAACGAGGCCTTTTTTTAACTTACAATATGGAGATTTTTGTAATAAAAGTCCTTCTTAATTTCAGTAATTTTCTGTGAATAATTCAGACTTTGTAAATGGGGATAACATTCGAAAATTTATAAAGAAACTTGTTAATTAATTGGAACAATTGGATAAAACTTATGAACTATGAAACCTCATACCGAATTATTTAATTTAATTTTTCCAGTAAACTCTATAATTTATTCTTACCTAATTATACAAGTTTCAACCCTTAAAACGATGATTGACTTATGGGCCGATCTTCATACAAAACTGATTGATCTCCTTTATTACTCTTTCTTAAAAATTAAGATATAATTTTAAAATTTAAGATTCACGATGTCTAAAAAACCTCGGGAGATCACAGGAAATCACAGAAACTCACGGGGAGCCTATTACTAGGACAGACATACGACCGATTTTCTCCTTAGAAGTAGGTTCTTTTCGTTCAAAAATGAAAGTTTTTGGTTCGAGTTTTTTTGAAACAAATTGGTTGGTAATTGCGTATAAAGGTGTATTATGCATATTGCATTAAATACGTTAATTTAAATTTTAAGCACATAGAAATTTGCATGTTTTAATGTGCAATTTATTTTGGCTGAATAAATAAATACCTTAGTATACGTACTCCCAAAGTATTTCTCTACCTATAAAAGTGATTGATCAATCATGAGTCACATCAAAATCGGTTTATCAGTTTTGAAGATTTAAGCACGCAAGTCCAAAATTTATAAATTACCACATGAGCTTGAGAAAAAGCACAGATGACACTACGATTTCGCTTAATTTTTATCTGTACAGTGTACATTAGGTAAATTAAGATGACCACATCTTATGTAATTTGTATGTAAAAGTTTATATGATAATATTGAAGTTAATCACATAGCTATGTTTTATTTATATATCTCATAATTGCATCTTTCAAAAGTTCTGTGTGCAAGTTAAACATTCTGCGTACGCGTGCGTTGCAAAAGTCGCCTATTAAACATAATTATTGCGGCCGCATAAACCGAGCAGTTTGCTGCTCGAGTCCCAATTACGTCTAGCGGACCCGTTAATATTGTTCATTATGCTAAGGAAATGGCAAGATTTTACAAGAATCCATTATCTAAAATGTATTGGCGATTTATGAAAATTGAACAGTTTCTTCGACGACATTGAATAGCAAGAAATCGTTTATCTACAAAAAAAAGTACAAGACAACTTAATCAGAATTAACGTGTGGTTATTTATCGATACTTTTTGTCCCTTTTTTACAATGTCTTATAAAATAGTTAATAAGAGCAATTACGAACATGTCAACCAATTTTTTATGCTAGTTAAACGGAACTTCATTAACTAAGCCCAATGTATTACTTGTAATTAATCGCGTATAAAATGAAATAAGCGAACAAGATATGCGTGGGAGAAGACCGCATTTCCTTCATGAGCCACCGCATATTAGCGGCTTATGTGAGTACAACCGTGGTCAATGTCAAGACTTTTTTCAATTTTTATTTACATCGTATTGTGACAAAGCCACAGACTCGCTAACAAGTAGAAGAAGCAACACATTTAAGGAAAATTTTATATCTCATTCTTTAAAATGCATAATAACTATTTCGGAGCGTGAAATATTTGTTATGGCGTTTAATAAACAAAAGAAATGGAACCAATACGTGTACTGATTATTTTTTTGTTTAAATATCTTATTGTCCAAGATTAGACGACATGGTTAGGTAATATTAGTATATGTATATAATTAATATAAAATCAAGTCGCTGTCCGCCATGTCTGTTTCTCTACTAAGTTTTTCTGAACTACATTTTGATTTTGATACGTCTTACACTAAGGAAAAGAGCGTTAAAACTAGGAAGGTTTTTGTATATAATTTGCAGAAAAAAAATCATTCGTGCGAAAGTGGTTCACTAGTATTTTATATTAGTATTTATACAGAGTTAAATCATGAAGTTTTTGTACGGATCCATAGAGAACATATACATATAAGTACGTAACCGCCACCATTTTAATGATATCATGTTTCGTCTGCAATTATTTGTGAAGTCTGTGGACAAAGCATCGTGATTGAGATATCATCAAAGAATGCTTTTCAATAACTATGTTAGACGTCTTTCGATTAAACAGACATAATAGGCTGTGATCCGCGGTTTCGTCCGAGTCTTCTTTTAACTTAGGGTATGTAGACAGGTCCTAGGTTTGTGAAAATTTTTAACTAATTTTTATATTTTTATTTGGGATTTCCAAACACATAATTCTGATATAAGAACTACCTTTGAAAAGTAAATAAATAATACTTATGAATAAAAGTATAGTCAATATCAGAGAAACTCTTATTTTATTATTATTTCTTGGTATAGACATGAAAGTGTCTAAGAAGATAAATAGTATAAAACTCAATTATGTCGTTGTGAACAAAATATAATCTAATAGTCAATTTTAGTTTAACAATTTTTAAACAAATATATATTGTATGCAATTTATACCTACCTTGAACAATTTCAAAATCCACAAGGACTACTCTATACCGTTATTGAAAGGAGTCTTATAAATTTTTCTTCTAACATACTTATATAACAGTAGATATAAAAAGAATTTTTTTATGGTTGATAGTTCATTGTTATAACATAATTTCAGTGTTATAACAAAAAATAATTGGCATCTATTTTAAAAAGAAGAATATCACGCATTTCAAAAGTATATTTAATATGAACAAATTAATCATCAAAAATAATAAAAGTTACTCATACTTATATGTTATAACTATTCACTATATTAATGAGTTTATATAAATATAATATACTTAGTGCTATTTGTACTATGGAACATAGGATTATCTACTTTGTCTACGAAAGGAAAGTAATGTTATAACTTACATTGTATAAAGCGATACGGTCTCAGAAAACACGGTTCAACCGGCGGTTACTTTATATGCTTTTTATTTTTATATACCTGCAAACTCACATTTAGCATCGAGTTCAAAAAGACATTCAAGCTTTAATAAAGGCTGAATCGCAGATAAGATATGAGTAAGCCAACAAAATTCAGAAAATATTAGACCGATACTTACTGAGAACATGTTGCAGAATTTAGATGCAAGGTTTTTACATTTATGCACTTAATGGCAGCGCGAAGTTTGTGGAAAAATGAGCCTTGTGATAGCAGTTTAAAATATATTTTGTAACGTGCAAGGGATTCGAATAATCTGCTATATTCAAAGTGGATTTCCAGGTGATGGTTTACGTAATATCAGTTAGCTGATTAGAGATGCAATCAACAGGTTATTTTTAATATCATGATCAGTTTTTATTAACATTATAATAATAATAAAAGCTATTTTTTAACAAATTAGCGCTCACCTCATTCGCCGATAGAGCCTAATTTGAATAGTTAAAACGGCAGACTTTAAATACAATTAGATAAATACATTAAATTGTCATTTTATTATCATTTTACGTAAAGGCACTAAAACGCTATCATGATTGCAAAATTTGAATCAATTACCAATAATTGCATGGTAATTTCCTTTATAAATATTGCCTTCTCAAAATGGAATTAACCCAACGTCATAGTCACGAGTGTCATTTAACTCAATCTAATGATTTGCGATTTTTCTAGTTATAACTAAAATTCTAATATATATTTCAATAATAAAGCCAGAACTGTTAATAGTTAGTTGTAAATAATTCAAATTTTATAAATAGACACCTAGAGTGGAACCGCAGACAATAGTTGGTCTGTAAATAAAACCCTTACGTATTTTTCTCTTTTTCTTCTTTTGGTGCCATCTCCTACTGAAGGTTAGCTATCAACTTGGATATAGCATACATATAGCATATAGGATATTATCTGAACCTTCGAGGCGGGCGGTTCTAAATAGCGCTATGTTATTTCGGCAATACTGCACAAGGAGATTTTTAAGCCAGGAAGTACGTCGACCCTGTACTTCTGGCCGCGCATGATATTTCCAAAGTATTCCAGTTTTCTGACTTACATGTTATTTATGACTTTTTTCATTCTCTGCAGAACTGTCTCGTTCTTCATGCGATCCCTCCAGGACACCCGTAGCATACGCCATTCTCTATTTATTCTCTACGTGAAACTTTGATATAAGTCCTCTTTACTTTATTTGCACCATGCAGCATTTATTTATTTTAAAATACAATTTCTTCTAAATTATACAATAAAAAATTTAAATCCAAAGTTATCTAACAAAGAGGATAGAATTTAAACGCGAAATTATTTTCTTTGGCTCACTATGTTGATTATCGTCACAAAATTCAATGCAATAAAAATCGATGGCTGCGGTATTCTTCTACGTGGCGAAGATACAAATTGATGTTCCAGTATTTAATGAGGAACATTAGGGTGTGCAAGTTGTAAACGTGCCTCAGACCGATACCATCTCAGGCGCTCATTATACTCATTACAACTTTTACCCAAGCAAGCCCGATAACGGTCGGGCCTTTTTATGATTTACACGACTGTTTGAACGTTTTCGATACGATGCTTTTTTTACAACATATGCGTTAATTAAACTCGTAAAGGGATTACCGGACTCTAACGCGCCGTATTTTGACATCTCTTTCGTTTACTTACCTTTAACGAAAGTATACATATTCAGTAATAATACTGATTATAATATATTCAGTATCAGTAATGGCAATTTTTAAATTTTTGGCCGCTGCATTTATCGACGCGATATCTGCTTTTAACTGCTTCTTCATCTGCTAATGGTAAAATTATCATGGACGATATTCTTATTCACATAAGGTGGTTTTAGTAAATAATTTAGTATGTTATATTAAAGAATAGATGCACCGACTTCTCCAAGCTTTATGTGCAAAATTGACCACTTATAAGATATATCTTATAAATGTTTTCGTTTATAAGATTTTACTGAGATTTGGGCGGCCACTCAGATCGAGAATGTAAAGTGTCAACTGAGTTCTAAAAGGAGAGAGTCCGTATTAGGCTCTATTTAAACAGCTCTTGATAACAGTCCCAACTGGTAAACATAAATTTAAACAACCATTCTTGGAATCGCCACAACGATTTGGATGAATATTGTAAGTACTTTTTATTACCTACATTTTGTTTAATGTAAATATCGACAAGCAGGCTGACGACGGTCCACTTGATGATAGGTGGCCGCCATCACTTATTAACACAAAAAACGTCACAGATACTGCAAATGTAAATCCTACTTTAATAGGATAAGGATAACGTTTAGGGATAGGCAAATATGTACTGGCATCCCTTCTTACTCACTCACCGAAACAAAATAAACATACGTTCTGTTATTTCATGGTGGTCTTATTTAAGGGGGTGGCTACTGCCGCCAATGCGACATGCCGTGTGCCTTGCCACAGTGTGCAAGAGACAGACTGAATACTTAGACAAAGCCACTACAACAATTATTGTAGTTGCAAGAGAAACCGTTTTATGTAAAAATGCATCTCGCTATCTCGTTCATTTTATTGCACGTGAAATTTGGTTTACCCATCTAGTAGCTTCTGAAACGAACTTGCGTTCTATCCAAAATTTTATTAATAAAAAAATTTATCCTCACGTGTTAGAAAGATATTAATTTCAATATAAATACGAGAAATTTACTTTCTGTATATATGTTTTAATTACAATTTGATCTAAATGAATACATTATGGTGACTCGCGCGAATGTATAGTATGACCGTGTAAATATGATAATAAAGACAGAAGCCTTGCCATCGCACTATCACTTGCCGATCTTGTGTGAAGTGTTTCTGTGGCCGTTGCAGTGGAGGAAAGCGTGGTGTGGTGTGCTCGCACTTCAACACAGGAGTGTGACCTCTGTACGGCGCGCGCGCAAGGTCACGATCGCGCGTGCGCCGTCAGTCGTGACCTGCTCTCGCGTTTGCCGTACACAATACATGTTGATATTCACATTAAACCGAACGACACTAGAGCTCACTATCGTGTGCACAATCGTCGAGACCTCTTGCCATAAGTATCTCAAACGCCGGCGGTATTCAAACCCGCTAGGGCATATCTAGCAAGATTTCATTCTAAGCGAATTATTTGTAAGCTAGAGATATTATATACACGCTACAAATTGCGTCTTATTAGGTCTAATATACGGTGAATCATTAAGCAGGTTGAGATCATAGACGGTTTCATTCGTGGCAATTCGAATTAAAGCTGTATTTAACGCATTATCAACTTTTCGATAACTTAGATTTGAAATTACATACTTAATTAATCTTCAGTCATTAATTTATTGTCTTTATTGTCTTTAATTAATTGTCTTTAAGAAACAATATTTTAGGCAGAATTCGTGCCGTTACAATTCTACGGCTATTCTTCGTCATAGGATTTGAACCGCAACCCCAAAGCATTCTTACCCAAGCCCAAAATTTTATTACACACTTTTCCTCTACTTAATTTTATCTTGTGTCTGTAAAACCCTTTTTCTAGCTACCTTTTTTCTATATTTGCAACAAATTATGCTCTAAGTGTAGTTAATACCATATTAATATAAATTATTCCTACGATAATGACAAGCAGTATTTAACTAACACGAGACACTAAAGAAATACATACAAATAGACAAGCGCAAGTATTCAACCGAGGCCATGAACCCGCACACACATTTATTGAGAAGACGTAAACACGTACAAAATTATTTAACACACTTACATAATAGTAAATGCGATTTGAGTTTTACCTTCAACTTTCAAAAAGAACTAGGAGTTTCTTTACCTTTACTTTGACTATATGTGCGTAGAATTAAAAGCCTAAAAAGCTTTTTTCAACTTAACCAACTAACTAATACTTTCTTAAATAAGTCATAAACATAAACATAATGAAATACTTATCTTAATCCGCCAAAATAGCTTTAATTGCAAACAGTCAAAAACACTTTTAACTTGTCCTGAAGCTTTTCCAACATATAAGTTATTTCGATTTTTATTTAGTCAATGAACAAATTTTAAAAAAGTTGAAAGAGTGGAAAATACCAGCAAACCGGAAACTATCTTTAGTTTTAGGTACGCTCGAGTAGGCTTTAGCTGCGTTTAATACATGAAATTCTAACATTGTGATATTGTCTTATCGTTTAATTGTTTTACTAGTTCTTGCCGGCAACTTCGACCGCGTATGTTTATAATTATAGACTATGTGTTATTCTGACGTATAAACCAAATTACTGTAAAGTTACATCTAAAACTGTTCAGTAGTTTTTGCGTGAAAGAGTAACAAACATCCATATGATACGAGATACGTCATTCTCACAATCTTTCGCATTTTTAATACATATTAGTAGCGTTTATTATTATTATATCTTTTTTGGCTAAACACCATTGACTAATAATTTTAGATAAAACTTAACTCAAAAATACTAAACTCAGAAAAAATATTTGTGACTACTTTTTCTTTAAAAAGTCTATCTATACTTACATATAATAAAATCGTAAGCGAACCGTGTCTGCACATTGAATATTTTTTCAAAAAACAATTTTTACACGTTGTACTTATGTTATCTAGGTCAAAAAATTGTTTTTATAATTTTTGTCTGTTTTCTTTACGTTTGTGCACGCTAATCTCAAAAATGGCTTAACCGGTTTGAATGGGGTTTTCACTGATGTATTGTAACAAGCTTTCTGTAACATTTAGTGTTTGTTTCGTTCTAATCAGTTTAGAAACAAAAAAAGTTACGCGCTATACCGAATACCAATGCGTACGTAATTGCGGGCTCAGCTAATACTTTAATATGTTAAAAAGCAACGTCGGGAATAAACCATCTCGGGTCTACTGACTCGTTTTGAATCACTCTAATTTTAATGAACGGCTAATCCTAAAATGTCTATATATTCGTTTTCAGTGAATTGTATCCGCCCCGGCTTCGCCCGGAGTGCAATTTATATATATATATATATACATTCCCCGTTTATCCCTCTTTCCATTAGTGAAAACTGAATTAAAATCGGTTTACCCGTTCACGCGTGATGCCGTGACCAAGGGAAATAGGGATTCATTTTTATATATATAGATGGCAAATTTGGATGTTACTAAAAATTATCTGTCTAAATTGATTAAAATAATGACAGAAATTAGGATGATGCTGTATAAAATAACAACTTTTCATACCTACAGCTTATACACATCTTACCAAATTTGGTTTATAAATATTTGTTCAAAAATTGTCGCTGATTGTCTCAGAACGGAGTCATTTGTGTTAACAATTTGACCGCAACTTATTCTGTTGTTTTGTCTTAAACTAAATCATATTATTTCACAAAACATATTTGTTGTTTATTTTTAGTTGTTATTTATTTTAAAGTCACACTGCCGTGTCGGTGAGCTTGACGGTAGGTGACTACCGTCACCTAAAACACAAGCAACGCCACAGATGCTGCAAGTGTTATTAATTTGTTCTAATAAGTTATTTGTGCGAAATTTATAAAAAAATTTATCAATTTTACCCCATTTTGACAAGAATATTATTTCACTTTGAGCTAACTTTTTTAATATGACACAATATGGGAGACCAACATAAACAACGCCATGGATGTTACAAGTGCGCTGCCGATTTTGATACAGTAAAAGGTAAGGATTAGATAGGGAAATGGGTTCTGGCATCCTTTAATTACTCGCTGAAACACAACAGAGCACATGTACTGTCATATCACGGTGGTCTCCTAAAAGTTGGTTGCTGCCACAAATAGAAGGAAATACAACATCTCTGTCAAATCAAAAAACGCAAATATTTAGTGTATCTGTTTAGTAGCTAAAATCGCTAGGGGATTTTTACTCACCATTAATTTACTGTAAGTAATTAGTAAGCGATTTACGCAAACAAGTTGTAAATGCGAATTTATTTCTGTAGTTTTTAAAATCGTCGAATGCAGTTTTTTTAACATTCGAAATCTTCATGGCTTCCTAGAACGTCTTAATCTATCTCTAATAGCTTCACATCTCTTTGAGCAGACGCAAGTTTATAAATCACTTTGTAAAATGTAAATATACTAATAAAATCGTATTTTTTTCCTATTTAATAGTAACTGTCATTTTGACGACAGTGCACATTAAAAAGTCCACGGAATGATTTACTCATTATTACATTTTCCATATCTATATCGACATATATTATAAAATAATGTCAGCCGCGAACTTCTAAACCACTCAACGGATATTTGGTACTGTTTATATCCTTGCGAAACCGCGAGCTAATCGCTAATAAAAAATATTTCATTTTGTGAATTAGGAATTAGTTATACAAGTTTGTGAGTAGTATGCGTACTAATATTGATCGACAAAAGTAATTTACTTGTAATATTAGTCCTTAATGCGAGTAGACATGTTACAGTAAAATAAATAATTTCCAGTAACCCTAATTAATAATTTATAACCCTATTATAAATGCGAAAGTTTGTAAGTTTGGTTATTTGGATTTTTGGATGTTTGTTCCTCAATAACGTAAAAACGGCTAAACAGATTTGGATGAAATTTGGCCCCCCAACTTATTACCTAAGTTAATATACAATGAAGTTAATATCTAGAAAAATTTTAAATTCCAGCGGGATCGTCTAAAAATATGAAAATTTTGGCACCACTAACGTCAGCAGTGGCAGTGCCACCGTAGTCACAGAAATAAAGATGTCAGGCGTTATAATTCTTTATATTCTCATTTTTCAATTCGTACGAAGTCGCGGACACAGCTAGTGTATAATAAATGTAAAAAGAAAGTACAACTAGAAAAATCTCTACATATTATAAATTGAAGTCGCTGTCGGCGTTTGTCTCTTTCTTCGCTAGCTTCTTCTAATCGATTTTGATACGGTTTTCACTAATAGGAAGAACGATAATCGAGGAAGGTTTGTGACATATCTTGCATCCATGCGAAGCCGGGGGCGGGCTGCTTGTTTTAAATAAATTATAACCAGAAAAACTAACAAAGCTATCATTAAGCTGGTATAATAGATATTAGGATCCACACAAAGAAATGAGTGGCCAAAACTGTACTTAAAATATCAAGGCTTTAAAACTATTTAAATTTTAACCAGAAATCTAACTCGGAATCATTGAGTCATATGGCCTGCATTAGTGAGTCATATCGAAGTATGCATATTACTAATAATTGAAGCCCCAATTAGAGAATAAGGTAGTTCCTGAAAAAGAGAAAGTAGGTCTTATTTCGATTCCAAAAGCCAAAGTGGGAGAGTGGGACGTTGTTACCCCCGACAAATTCAGTCAAAATTCAAAAAGATAGAAACTGATTAAAACAATTGATATGATTTCACATCTCGACGATTTCGTGGACCAAGAACAACTACTTACTCTAGTCTTATCTGAGTTACTGCCCTGATCCCAGTATATAGATCCAAGCAATTATTCCAATATTTCTCTTCATAAAAAATCTTCAACGAACGAAAAATGAAAAAAAAAAAACCGAATTGATCTAGACGTTCTAGAGTTTTTCCCTTAGCAACATATTTATGGACTCATTTTTATTTATACAGATTTTTTATATGTTATTAAAATTTTATCAAGATCAACACTGATGATCTTGCAACTAATCGCATACCATTATTAAAAATACACATATTAAAAGCAGTTAGATGAAGTAACGGCAGATTGTCGCGTCCCTTATATGCGTCCGGTGAAGGATGGACCGAGAATGGGATGGAAGTGCATTATTCAGGGGATCATTTACATTGCACGGCAGCGATTCGAACATGGCGGATTGCAATACCATTTTTAACCGAGAGGCGCGTACGGCACTCGGTGTTCCACGCAAAAAGCCTCCCATATCCCTTCGCGATGCCTTTCTTTTTTGTAACGTTCTTGTAGAATTCGCTTAACGATCGCACAAACTGTATTCGAGCGAAACGAAATCTTACCGAATACCAAGCTTATGACACAAATACGCCAAACAAAATATTACGTTGTTTATGTTGATAATTAAATTAAACAAAGTGAATAACTTTAACGCGACCCAATGCGTTTCCTGCCTATTGTCTTTTTAAGTTGCTTTATAAATACCATAATATGAATACATTATTTTACAATGGGTGTCGGTTTATTATTTTGTTTCGAAACAAAACAATTTTTATTACCATTAAGTTTTGTTTCTTTGAACAATTCACTACTATAATTATGAATAATATTTACTTTTATAAATATAGTATATCTATAGACCTATAATAAAATAATAAACGAGCCGTATATTAAAAATTTTGTAAAAAAAAAACAATTTTTACACGTTGTACTTATGTTATCGAGGTTTTTAGAATATTTGTCTGTTTATCCCGTTTGTGCACGCTAATCTCAGTAACAGCTTAACCAATTTGAATGCGGTTTTCACTTATGTATTGTAGCAAGCTTCCTGTAACATTTAGTGTTTTTTTTTTCATTCCTGTAACATTTAAAAAAAGTTACGCGCTATACAGAATACCATGCGTACGAAGTTGCAGGCTCAGCTAGTAAGCAATATATTTTTAGCCCGCCCTTAGCTTCGCACGGATTTTTTGATTTGCAAATTATATACAAAACCTTCCTCGGTAAACGCTCTTTCCACTAGTGAAAACCGTATGAAAATCAGTTCAGTAGTTTTGAGATTATCGAAATATATAAGGATAATTAATATTTGGAAATAATTTTTATGCTACTTACTGTATATGTAAAAGGCTGTATAAATAAAAGGCTAACGAAGCCGCGAGCCAAAACTCTTTTTTATTAAAAAATTCAAAATTTCAGTCAAGCATAAGCGAAGAATTCTTTATTTTTGGTATACCTACACCCTTCACGGACGACTGAATTCATGCTTTATTTTATGAAATGCATTAACGTCTTAAGAAAACTAAAACGAGTGCCAAGCACAGTGTTTTCGCATAACACTTTGCGACTTACAATTGTGTACAGTTGTGCGGATATTTCACTTTTTATAGCGACGATTAAAAAGTATGCATGTCCAGTAGCAGCGCTGTTTAAATGCAATAATTATAGAAACACATCGGCATCCGAGAACCTTCGGCGAGGCGAGTGAGAGGCGCGCCCTTGCAACGGTCCTCCGCGCTACGCGTCGCCGTCAATCGGCCCCTATCAATGAAATGCACCCTGTTCCAATATATTCCTACGGACAAGTGAATGTTAACAATAAACAACACGCAAACTTGAAATGCATGTCAATTAAACGAAGACAATTACATTGAAACTGTTAAAATATTATTTGTGAACGCACCCAAACTATCAGTGCTCTATGCCCCCGGACTCGGAAGCTAAATAAATAAGGATAAGTAATAAATAAGGATAAGATATGTAGTGCGTGTGATGTTAAAATATTGTAACATAAAATCAGAAGAAATCTTTTATTGTAATAACCGGCAGTAATTTATTTATTATAAGTTTAACAGAAACATTTACAAATGCATTTATACGTAAATAGTTACGATTAGGTATTTACAACCACATTGTAATGAGAATATGAATAAAATCTTAGTGATATTGCTCTTTAGCTGCAGTTAAATTCTAGTTGAAAAACATACGATCAACTCTTCTTTATATATAAAAATTGATATGTATGTTTCCTATAGACTCAAAAACCGATTTTGACGAAATTTTCAGGCAATCTTCAGATTAGCCCAGTTATCTTGTACAGTTTAGAGACGATCGGAAAAGAAAAAGATCAATGCGGGCAAAAACTAGTAGTGTATAAAATATTTTACATATGTGATATTGGAAAATAAGGCACCTATACTAGTAACAACTGCATTTCTGTACTGAAATCGACTCATGCCTATAAAAAATAGATAACAAATTAAGTACACAAAGGCAACGAGAAAATAAATTGTTTAAAGATATCCCACAAAAGCAAAATTTTAATGTTTAGCGAAACAACTAATTATAAATTATTAGTCCATGTGTTATTCTGAACTTATAAACTATTTAATTACTCTAAAGTTCATCAAAACCCGTTTACTACTTAGTTATGATAACTGAAATTGCTTTAATACTATTTTTTCAAATTAAAATGCGATCTTTCTCTAGACTTAGGTATTATAAAAGGTGTTACCAAATTACTGAAACAAATATTTAAAAAGTGTATTAAATAGACTAAAGTAAGCAAATTGAGGCTACAAAGGGCTACAAGGCGTTCTTAAGATATTTCCAAAACTTTAACAAAATTTTGAATATCAGATATTATGACATACACACAGGAAAAATCCTTAAATAAACTATCTGAACACAAAATTTTTAAGTTTACCTTGAACACGTGAATATCGATTATTTTATTATTTCTTTTATTTATAAATTTTAAATCGGTTTGAATGTAATTATCTTTAACCATATATTATAAAGTCGGGCCGTATAACGAATCAAGTTAATAAAAACGTACATTCATACGCTTAAAAGGTAAAGCTAGCCTTGTTGACGTCTGTATACGTTTCTCTGTCTCACCAATGTCTCGGCCGTTTGTCCGTCTCTGTCACTAATAAGCTATGCCACACACTGACAATTCACGCACACACTAACAATGCGTGAGTGCCTGTGTTCACGACGTTTAAGTGATGCTGATGAATAAACAGTTTCTCCGATTTTACGATTCAATGATTTAGATACATATCTATGCAAAGTCGGTTAATGATTTTGAAATAAATAAAATGCTCTTATGAAAGACTTGAAATGCTTTGGTGACATGATTTGTTTGTGTGAATAGCTTATAAGTTAAAAACATGGTTTTTTATGTATATATTATATAAAAATTATATAATGTCAACCTGTCACTGTATAACAGATTAGGTTATAAGCCTATCAAAATTGTATGCTCATTTTAAACATGGAATCATAAATTTTCGCATACCTATTAACTTCCAAAAAGACCGAGGTAAGTATTCAATTTTTAACAAAATATAAAAATTTCCTCTTTCGCATGATGTTACATTAATTCCAGTTAATTTAAAAGCAATATGTTTTGAATTTTATCTAAGTGATAAATGAACCCTTTGATAACGTGCATTCGCTTAAAGCTTTTCAAGATAAACAAATTTACTGTTTTACCTGAAAAGCTTTTCTATAATACCATATAATTATTTGAAAAAAAGAAAATTAATAAATAATTGTAAAAGTACAAGGCATTACAAAAGACTCCGCATCTTAGAAGTGATGAGGCCATAACTCATGAATACAGGATAGCGGGTGGATAGTACGGAAAACGAAATAGGCAGAACCGACAGGAAGATGAAGTACAATTACAAGTAATATAAGTAGACCGCATTAAAAATTGGTTGACGATGTCTGGAAGTACAAGATTGATTTTGCAAGTATAGGTAAAGCGAAATGGAAAAGAAAAGAAGAGGCTTTTTCCTGAAAGGGGTTCACAATATTAAAAACTGATATATTTATTTTTGAAAAAATAATTAAATTATATATAAGTTATACAAATAAAAAATGTATTTTAATAAATTTATAATATGTATTACAGTCAACGAGGCAATATTCTTGAAAATTTTAAAAACTAATGCATGCAATCCGTCTCCCGTATCAGAGATTCCTGATAAAACTAACCGCAACGTCCACGATGTAATTCTCAAACAACCCAAAAAATGTTGCCCATTATTATAATGTCTCAAGCCTTCATAACACCTGCATTCTTAATTTGAAACGTATCCATTGATAACATAGAAATTGTTTTAAATCAACCCAACTGATGGCCCTATAAAACTAAAACCGAAATGCCTTACAATTTCGAACCTTGGTGTAAGATAATAAAAAGCTATAATGGATTTGCTCTTGTAGGTTGTGGCCGTGAGTTAACACAAAAAAACTATGAGAGGTTTCAATATGCGCTGGCTTTGTGTGGACATTACTATATTTAACTAATATTTTACAATTAATAATAAACTTCTTTTAAAAATATACATATATCAAACGGGCAGAGTAGCTGCGCACTTGGTGCCATTGTCATATTATCATATTCATATTAGGATTTCCAAATACATAAATTACTAACGTCCCGCCCTCGGCTTCGCACAGTTGCAATTTTCCGGGAAAATTTTCCAATTTTTCACTTCTTAAGAACCTATAAAAAATAGTCAAATTAGTCCAACCGTTCTCGAGTTTTGCACTTAGCAACATATTTGGCGACACATTTTTATTTATATAAATTTAAAAGAAGACTTTTTCAAAATACACTTCAAACTCTTCATTCCTTATTACACTCAAATTTCGTCTGCTCTGTACTTCGACTTCAGAAACAAAAGCAATTTGGTTATTCATTTGTTTTCTAATGTTTTTGTGAATGAACTTCAAGGATTGCCCCTATTAACCGTATTCATACCAGGTTAATTAAATAACATAAATTGCTAGCGAGATCGCTACGAGCTATGAATCAGAAAATGCGAAGTCAATTAATGTCTGTTGTCAAAGAAAAAATGCATATAAATGCAAATTATAGGGCACGGGGCGGGACATAATTGTTTATTGTTGATTTCATACGTAAAATCTAATTAGAAAACATTATCCATGATATCTCCTTCTTCTTTTCTCTTAGTGCCATCTTCTATCGGAGGTCGGCTATCATCATAACTATCCTAACAATCGAGACGGCGGCTCGAAACAGCGATCTGGTACTTCGGCCATACCATTTTTGAGCCAGGAAGTACGTCGTCTGTCCGATTTGCGTCTACAGTGTATTTTCCCCTGCATGATCAGCTGCAGCAGATCTTACTTCTCGCCACGCATGATTTTCCCAAAGTATTCCAGTTTTCTAACTTTTATGGTTTTCAATATTTCGGGCTTTTTTTTTCATTCTCTGCAGAACCGCATCGTTCTTTACACGATCTATCCAGGATACTTGTAGCATGCGCCTGGATACACAAATCTCAAAAGTTTCTAAGCGTCTTGTCATTTCATTGGTGAGTATCCCTGCCTCAACCCCGTACAACAACACAGAGAAAACGAAACACCGGACCAGGTGCATACGGGTCACAATATTGATGGAACGGTTGCAGAGAAGGATTGCGTGCTTGTTCTATACGACACCTCATCTCAATACCTTCTTGATCATTCACCATACAGCCAAGGTATCTGAAGGAATTAACCCTTTCCAATGACTGAGCACCCACATAGAGAGGAACTATGCATTGATAATTACATCTGCCTGCCATCATATATTTGTTTTCTTGGCGTTAATATTCAGATCATACTTCGCTTCATATATTTAGTAAATCCATGATATCATCGTAACTAAATTATTAAAAAAATGTCACCACATCGAACGCTTTTCAGCACATCAGCTTGCTTGTTATAAGGTGTGTACTAGTGTGTAGTTCGTCTGATGGCAATAACCACCATATTACAAGCTACCTGACCACCATATAATAACATAGGTTTTGTTGTGTCAAAATATGTAATAGCCCAATTTCTTTAACCTATTTGGAGTGTAAATTGGACTTTCTATAACTCCCCTGACGTTGTAATGTGAACAATGTGTCATTATTCAAAAAATCTATTTCGATCTTACCATTAGCATAGGGACAAAAAATTAATATTGATAACGCTTTGATAAATTATAAGTGATCCACACTAATCTTACATTCGAATGAAATTTTATCCCCCGTCGAGATTTCTGTTGGACGCTGCCGCTGCATCGTACGGTCGGGCGGGCCCAAACTTACGTTAATTCTGTGTGTGTATTGGTGTGTGCGTGATGTACGCATGTTGTGTGTGTGCTACGTGGTACCTACAACCTCGGAGTGATCGGATGGGAAGTGAGGTGAACCCTTTACGTGGAGAAACTTTTTTATTTGCACTCGGACAGCGGTACCAGGTAGAAAGGATGATCGTTAATTTTTAAAGGACACATTGAACTCAATGTTTACAAGCGGTCACAAACAAAACATACTTAGAAGGTGATCTTCACAGCGTTGCACAAAATCTCTGAATAATAATTTTCCGAAAAATAAATCACAATTCAACGTTAACGTGTGCAAACAACTTGCGTCTTTGAACGGATGTTAATTAAAATTAAGGAACTCGAATCAATAATGGAAAGTTCTGTGAGTATGATAACGTGAATTTTCCATTAAGAAGAAAGGTGGAATTGAAATTATATAAAATCAAATTATTGTTTAAACTTTCGCCCAATCAGTAATTAGACAAAAACTAAACTTTGAAATGAATGCTACACAAAGAATGACAAGACAAAACTCAGCATTACCTCTCCAACTATCTATCAATACAAAAAACTTATTGATAGAGGTAAAAAAAGTAATTCCTAGGATTTACTTTTTTTACCCTTTAGTTATTCGGAAAGCGTTTATAACTCGACTCGTTTGCATTTTCACTATTAATACTATCTAACGATAAATTTACTAATTATTAATGATTTATTAATAAAATTAATGAAATAATAGCATTTGAGGCTGTATATTTAAAGATCAACAAATATGTGAAATGTTAAAGTATGTATGCTTCAGGTTAACACCAAGTTTTTATGCAATTATATTTGGGCATTGATTGTAATCTCCATTAAGGGAAGAACAGAGCACAATATGCGGAGCTTCAGGAAATTTACGCGCTAATTCTGACTACTGATTTAATTATTTTTTTTATGAGAATATTTATGTGTTATGTTGCTTGCGTTTAAGGCACAATCATAATAACAAGCATTACGGGAAATGTAGGGTAACGGATATTGATCTCTGTTCTTCCACCCTTACCCAATGGTAAGGAAGAATGGACTTACATGAATCACTTGATTTAAGACTGGAAATGTTATGACTGCGGAACGCTCAGTTCTTCGTACTGCAGATTATTCTACTATTATAAGAAAGTAGATTTTCACGGAGTTAAATTTACTGGAGTGTTTTGTGTTAAAATAAGAAGCAAGAAACAACCTATCTGGGCTATGTGTGAAGAAGGTGATAAAATAAATATTCGATTTTTAAATATAAATTTCGGTACCTATAGCCTACTAACTCTAGGTAAAAAAAGAATTGAGTTTTAATATTATATTTTCAAAATGAAACAGTATACAAAGGAAATCAATCAAAACCAGCCCATTGTTTTTTTTTTTAACTTACACTTTGAGGAATTTGGTAATAAAAGTTTTTCTTAATTTCAGTAATTTCCTGTGAATATTTCAGACTTTGTAAATGGGGACACGTAGGTACTCGATAAATTGTTCGAGTCGGTACGCAGTCGAAACAGATTTTTTAATACTTTCAAACTTAAATATCTATGAAACCCCATTACCAAATTACACGATATTTTCCCAGAAAAATCTATAATTCATAATGGTACAAGTTTCAACCGTTAAAACGAAAATAAGAATAAACTAACGGCCTGATCTGCATACAAAACTGATTGGTTTCCTTTAAAGAAGAAAGAAACATTCCTACATTATTATTAAATATGAGTTAATTTCAAAATTTCAAAATTTTAAAATAGTACAATTTATTATCGAAGTTGCAGGGCACACTGCGTACCTGAGCCATACAATTGGAAGCGCGACTGGGGGCAGTAACCATTCTCTGCGTTTCAGTGAGTTAAAGATATCCTGACAAGATGGGTAGTTCACTTGCAACCCCCATGATTTGCATGCCAACCAGTAAACCAGTTTACTGTTCGGTGGCAATACACGACGGTAGCCACCTACCATTAAGTAGACCGTCAGCCTTCCTGCCGATTGTGCACGCAAAGTCGTAACTCCAATCGATTAAAGTTTAAAGGAATCAAAATTAAGCTCAGAATTTATGGGCAATATTCGAGAAAATTATTAATCATAACAAGGTTAATAAACCACATTAATATTATAATATTTAAAATTATTACCACGATACACTATATTTATAAGCAGTAACTCATCGAACTATAATAAGCACTACAGTAACTTCACAAAATAACTATAAGCTTACGTCATTGATGAATCCGTATCCTATAGATACGGATTCACAAGGCGCGCGACCCCGTTGATGTCTTTTACTCGCACTAAGAAAAATCTTCAATGTTACATTTTCTGGCTTTATATAGTAACTTTAAATTATTTATACTAATATTGTCCATTTTATGGTTCATATAAATAGTTTAGTTTTACGAATTGGTGACAGTTTACTTTATCTTTATTTTCAAGCTCACCAATCTTTTGAAATAATTATAAATGAAAAATATTATTTTACATTATGCTTTAAGTAAAAGAGTTTACACTCGATAACTTACAGACATTCGATTAAAATTTTGTAACGCTACTGTAAAAACGAACATTTCCCAGAAGCTGAAGAAGTCAATAATAATTATAAGGCAATATACAAGCGACCTGACAACTCAAAAGAAATCCACTAAAGTTGAAGCCGACAGATAAAAAGCGTACATAACAGTTATGATTTCCAAAAAAGTTGTTTACCGGTCAAATAATTACATTAAATAATGATTGGGGCGAGAACCCAAGCGATGGAAGAGTCATCTGGAGGGCTCGCCGCAATGAACGAGAGAGCAAAGAGGCAATAAAATAAGGCTGAGGCGAAGCGGGGGAGTGAGGGGCCAGGGGAGGGGGACAGCACCGCGACAGCGCCGCCGGGACGCGGGACGAGGGCGGCCGCGGGAGCCTTGTGAGTGGCGAACAAACATGAGAGGCAGCGACTGACTTAAAGAAATACAGTAGAGTTCTCAATAATCCGGCATTATTTAAAATTAGGGGGAGTCGGATTATTGAAATGTTTGAATTACTGGATTGTACAAGGAGAATACCATAATATATTTGTAGGACACATTCTACACATTTATTATAACAGTGACCATATATTACATATGATTATTTTTAAATTTAAATAAAAACCTATAGGTATTGTTAAACTGTTACGAATTAATAATACCTTTTAATAAAAAAATAGACAACGATAATATTAAAGCGCTGAATCCTTTTGTAATATGACGTCATTGTCTCTTGAGATTAAATTTTTTTTTTTTACTTATTTTTTTAAGTATTTGTTTCTGAATGTAGATATAGAGGTATTAGATAGATGTTATAAACGTCAAAACTAAACGGCTGTCGATATATTTTTATAAGTAATTACCTCAATTAATAAAAACTGATCAATGCCCTAAATGCATATTCGACGTTTGAAATGGAATAAAAAAAATCCATAAGAACAATTCATAGAATACCTAAAGAAGCGATTAAAACGCTACATATATTGAAAACATTCCGCCTCCGCCGATGACTTAAGCCGCAACGGAACAAAAAGTCATCATTAAGTGTACGAGGCGCGGCGGGTGAGCGGTGAGGCAAAGCTGTGCGCTCTGCGCCTCTCAGCCCGCGTCCTAAACGATTCATCCGAGTTTTTATCACTTGCCCACCAATCCATATCGAGCTTATTTATTCATTTTACTAAGAGCTTTTCCATTTTAAATTCTGTTATCTACTTATAAGGCTACCCTTTATAAAGAAAACTATTCGAAAAAGATGTAACGCGCATACATTAATAGCTAATTGCAACTATCAATTTACTTTTATCAGACTCCATTAATAATGCGCATTATGTTCCTACAATTTACTAAATATGTTATAAAAATTGATACAGGATGACTATAGCTTTATTTCGAAGCTTTAAAAGTATTTGAGAATATTTTAACCTTGAAACTGTGAGACCATTGTTTAGTTGCTAATACCGAGATCGTCTATACAAAATCAAACATGTGCTCATAGCGTGATGATAAATCGAAACTATTGTATTCTTTGTCGAGTATCTATTTTTTGATGGCATTGGCATCACAAGCGAAGCCTTCTTGCTTTATAATAAACAGAATTAAGTTTGACAATGATATAATTTCTAACTTGCACACATTCCGTCTTATTAATTAACGCTACGCAATTAGTGAAAAAAGGTAGAGCTACACACGTTACTTGTAAATGATTACCTATATTTGCAATAAAGCCCACCTTAGCCGGCAAACAGACGTAACCTACTTACTACCAACTTTACGCTGACAGCCGCGTACACATCAACGTCGTACAGTATGAATGACATGCACATGACAAGTTTTTGCAGTCTTATTATATTGAATGGATCATACATAAGATACATAGCATCGGCACAAAGAAATTGTATACGGTTCTAATTAAAAATATCTAGCCGGATATGATCTTATTACGTAAAAAAATACTTTAAAAATTATAGGTAGTACCTTTGTCCTTTATGTGTAAAGCCTGAACGGTTAACTTGACCGTAAAAACAAACAACGCCATAGGTAGTTGTTACAAGTGCGATGCCGGCTTGTATAAGATGTATTAGGCCATGGCATCCCTTCGACTGCGAAACACAGCGTGCCCTGTCACTATTAAAAATATACTAAAAATGTATAGTAGCGTAAATGGTAAACGTAATTTGCTATCTGGAATAACGCTGGGATTAACAACGGATACCTAATTACTTTATTAGTTATATACATTCTGCATACTCAGATGTCACATGTTCCACCAAAAGTTACGTTACATTCGGTATACACAGATGTCACTACGTTTTATAAGTTAAATAGTTAATTTTTTCGGCGACAGATGTCGTTGCGCTGGCAGGTTATAACGCGCTATCGTTTCGTTCCTCAACGCGGACTACACTTTTCATATAAGATTTCCACGTTAGCCTTTATAAGCCCAGAGAATAGAATTAGGGAACATAAATACATGCGTCGGCTGTCGCACAATTAATTTCAAAGTGACAGATAACGTAACGCTTGTATTAATTTTATTCCTCATAAAATATAAAATTTTCATACTAGTGGCCTTATATGAAAATCGATTCTTAATGAGTAAACTCCATTAAAATGTAAATATTGCCATAAATGTCCAATAAAAAATGTCCTTTTTCTTAAAAGGGTCCATAAGGACATTACGGTTTGACCTAATGGAAAATTGGTCATGACACTGAGCAGCTTTTTAGTTTAATAGAAAAATGAGCAAAGGTTTGCAAATTGAAGTAGGTACACGCAGGAAAAATTCCTCAAGCCAAAAACCTTTTTCGAAAATTAAATTCTGTCTTCTGAATTACTATTTCTGATAAACATAAAGTTCTAAAATCTTATTTTGATAATTAAAACTTAATATTTTTACAGAACGACATTTTTAGAAATGTCATTCTATACAGTTATTTGTTTCATAAATATTACATCCCACTGCTAAGCGCAGACCTCTCCGCTATGTGAGGAATTATGGTATAAATTCACAGTGATATCTAAGAAATTCAATCGACTGTTTAAGCCCGACTGAAGCTTGTATACCTATGAAAAATAAAAGCGTTCTTAAGGTGTGCGCTTAAGAGTATTTTTGCTTTGGCAGTGACATACCACAAACTTGGTCCCTATGTAGTGGTAACATTATTTCAATGTTAAGTATATTATTTCAATGTTACCACTACAATGAATTTGTTCTAATAACGTAAAACAACGTAAGCGCTTATTAATAAAATTAAGAAATTAAAATTTTTAAAATGGTAATACAATATAAAAAAATCCTGCTTTCCTGTCTAGAATTTCGACTTCTGAACAGTATTATAAAACAGTATTCTGAATAGTTTGTACAAAATAATTGATAGATTTTTGTCTAATATATTTATAATACGTTTAAATTCTCTTCTTAGACGAAACACATGCATATTCTTTCTTGTAATGTTTCAATTCCTACTTTAACAAATATTTAAAGACCAAATTCTCGTTTGGAATGTGAGTGTGTTTATGTTCTTTTTTTGTGTGGCTTTGGTATCGTCAAATTGAGGTTTCGTCTAAATAATAGGCAGAGTTAGGTGTCTATAATAGATTGAAGTTGGACACGAAATGTGTTGAGAGGTGGCGAGGTAGCGTCCGCGCGTTGCTGGCTTGCGGCAAGTTCAAGGTAAGCGCGTCGCGCCGCCCACGCGACTCTCCTAACACGCCCGTGTATAACCGTTACGCTGGACCTCCAGCGCAAACACCTCATTTCTCGAAACTACACAACAACCACTTGCACAAACAAACGCTAACTTGTGTAAGTTTCTTCGGATTGATTTACTACTTACCTACATCTATATTTCAATTAGCGTCGGAAAATTTCTTCCTCTAGGCAGCCTATAATGTCATAGGTGTAAATGTAAACACGAGAGATAGTATTGTACGGCAGTTAACTATACAGACAAATTAGTTTCTTTTTATTAAACGTTACAACGAAAACTTCGCATGAAGTGTGCGAACACGGAAGTAATTTTACATGGCGAGTCACAGTCAAATAAGTACTTATTTAAAGCAGACGTTTTATTAAGATTTGACTTTTGTGAAGATCCTGGTTTAATTGTTCAGCAATAAGTAAAATACTACACTCTGTAAAAAATGCCTTTAAGTTATTAACCCAGGAAATGCTAGTGTTTTTAACTATGTCGTTCTTTTAGTTAGTAGGTATCATAGATCTGATATCATTTAAATACATATTTAAATTTTTGTCGGCAATATTTTTTTCGTGATGAAACACTATTTAAGTTTTTTATAAGACTATGGAATTTCCTAAACACAACATTTGCCTGGCAACGACATATCGTGTTTAATATTACCATATAATATCATAAATGTCACGAACAGTCGCTACAATAAAATACGATCGGTCCGATTCGATATACAGGCAACTTAGAAAACTACAAAAAAAAACATTCATAGTATTTAAAACAACTTCTATGTGTTCCTCATATTTTTTCTCGCTTTATTATATAAAAATATCGTACCTTGGTATCGTTATGACCTGTCCAAGATCATCAACTACATGGTCGGCGAGCACGAGGACAGTCCCTTGCCCGGGAGCTCCGACGACCACCGAAACGCTTCCATCCACCAGTTGACCAGTCCCACCAACCAACTGGCCATCTTCTAGTTGACCACTAATCATTTCTACTCTTTTCTGGTCCGGCGTCGTGGTGTATATTACGGTTTGTTTTTCATCTTCATAAATCAAATCTATCGGGGTCTTTTCGTCAATCGATTCCATGCCCTGGTCGTATACGTCGGGTTGTACGGGTACTTTGTTGTCGGGAGCGTAGGCTGCGAGCTCGTGAGGCGAATGACGGTAGGAGTGTGCATCTGGAGGGTAGCCATCGTCGGAGTCCATCTCTACTTTGTGAGGGTAGTAATCGTGTGCCGGCTGTACGGGTGTCATGGTGGCGAGAACGGCATGTGCCGGAGCAGGGGACCGCGGCGCGGAGCCAGGGGATGCACCGCTCGGAGTATGCGAGCGATCATCGCACACAGGCGCCGATGGCGATGACGCGGACATGACGCCGCGGTTTGGCGCACTCGGTGACGTCTTCGTGAGGGCGGAGGCCCCTGTTAGGAGCACCCCGCTTGACACTTGTCTCCCCCAACTTCACTATCTGGAAAATAGTTATCACATTAAAACGTAATAAACAAATCTATATAATATAATAGACAGTTACAACTCAAATGCTTGTTTATTTCTCACTAGCGACTCGTTCTGGCTTCGCATTGATGCAATTAATCACACAACTTAGTCATAAAAGCGCTAAAATCGTTTGTTTTAATACCTAATATGATTATTTTCTTTACTATTTAGAAAACTTATTTTACATGTGCTTTGCTCTAGATTCCAATAAAAAATAAAATATTTTTTTATTGGAATATAAAGGTCGTCTAGCTGACCGTTAACTTGATGGTAGGTGGCTACCATCCGTTCACTTAAGGATAAGATTAGCAAGAGGTAAGGAAATTGTCTCTGGCATCCCTTATTCACTCACCAAAACACAACACCACACATGCTGTTTTTTCACAATGGTAAGGGAGTGGTCACTACACCCAGAAGGGCTACCCAAAGGACTAGGAAACTACTCGTCAGATCCAGACCAGAGTCAACTTCGAAAAATTCATTTCTAAAGTTAGCCCTATCCAATCACACCCGGAACCCCTGAGATAGAGCGCTAAGACAAAAACACTAACCCCTTCCCCAGTGGGTCGTTAGAAATGACCATCGATTGATAGGCGATAACGAAAATAGTAAAAAAATACGTTGCACAGTTTAAAAGAATTAAACGCACAAACCGACCAAGAAGTACTCGTCATAAATAATAAAGGCTATAATAATTTATAGGCTAAAAAGATTTTAGACATAAGCAGCATGATCGTTAGAAGTGACACGGCAATCAAGAATTAAGATGTGCACGAAATATCTTACATATAATAAAATCGTAAAAAAATATATTTACATGTACCTACTTTTGTTACAGAGGTCAAAAAAATGGTTTTTAGAATAATTTTAGTCTGTTTGTTTGTGCACGCTAATCTCAGAAACGGCTTAACTGATTTGAATGCTGTTTTTACTGATCTGTACTGTAGCAAGCTTCCCGAAACATTCAGTTTTTGTTTCATTCCAATCGATTTATAAACAAAAACTTTACGCGCTTACCGAATATCACGCGTACGAAGTTACGGGCTCAGATAGTGATTATTATGTTTATAGAAAATTCTTAATTTATTAATAACGATGGATAGTGTAAATATCGAAAGCTAAATTAAGAAATATCGTCTAATTTTTTCAATAAAATATTATTCAATTCTTCCCCAAAATTACATGTTTTAAACTGTTTATACTTTAACTTGTAAAAATAATTATAATATACTTGAGTTATTTAAATTGAGTTATTTAATTCAAAAATGCTCAGTAAGTAATACCTATTTAGTTACTTTCATTTTTAAAATCTATTGTTGTGCTGCAAAAAGATATGTATCATAGGAAAACCAATCATAAATCTATGGTGAAAAAGCTTTGTATTGAAAACAATACAAACAATACTCAAAGAAATGACGAATCTCAAAGAAATTAAAGTATAAAAAATTGTTTCCATAGAGATTTTAACAGTAGAAAACCGAAAAGGCAACAACAGCTGATTAAATCCAGTTAGAAAAGAACAGGGTATCATGTGGCACCTGATCGGCGAGAAGCGCCCGAACTTGTTCAAGCAAGAGCCGTCTCGACCGGAGCGACCGATGTTGCACAGAACGAACCACCAAACGGTATAAAACTGGTAACACCATTGTGACCACGTGGCTGTCATACTCGTTACACAACAACAATAGCTAACAGACCAAAACATACTAATAAAAGCATGGCCCAAATCGCCGTAAGGACTAAAATCGAACAGCTCCGGGGATAAATAGCACATAACGGGCGGTAAATACTTCTATTGTTGAATGAAGGTTTAAATTACATTCTTCTTAACTTCATAATGACTTATGTAGATTATAGATACAAAATCCAAATGTTTATACTGTTACCGTTTTTCCTCTAATGACTAATACTGATAGACTTATTTTTAATTTACCTACATTTACATGTAAATTCATTACAGAAAAATATATAAAACATACATTCTCCTAGAATTTTAACTGATTAGGTTATAATTTTGATAGTGAATATGAAAAATATTTCGCACATATTTATCGAAAACCCGATGACGTCCTCGCGAACGCCATTACTGCACTGCAGGAGGAAAAATAAAATAATAAAAGGTTCTGTCGAGGAGCCGAACTCGAGTAGTGTGCCCTCGCACACATTGACATATGAAGCTCACCGACCGACCGCCGGACACATCAGTACAGTACAACAAGAAATAAACGTCTGCTCACTGCTCGCTGTACTGTACATTATCCACTCACACATACGCAAGATTGACTGAGAGCTAACAATATACGCATTTGTGCACCTACACTAGGATATTTTACAGCGCACACACCTAAAACCTCTACACGTTGGGCCGTTTGGTTTATTTTTAAAGATATACCAATCTTAATTGGCCTTTTAATCATGATACAAAGCTTTAACACAAAGAAAACCCGATAGCCAATAAACATTGGGTAAATAATTAACGGCCGAGTGCTATTAGTATAAAATGCGCAATGACAACAAAGATTCGCGGCTTTGACGTTTCGTAATCACTGCAACACATCGAATTTTACACAGATATTAGTCGAGAGGAGATAAACAAGCACGTCATTGCACTGGATCTAAGGTCGGGGGCAGCGACGGCGGCGCAGTCGGCGGCGGGCGGCGTCCCGCCCGGTGCAGACCGTCACGCATGCATGTCAAACTAGTATCGTGACGTCACGGTCCGACCGGCAAAATGAGAAAACCGGCCGGCGGAGACACAGCCGACCGGGTTGGCGAGCGGCTCACGGCTCAACGCAGTGGCGGACTCGCTGCCGCCCGACCCCGACGCGCCATCGGCGTATGACATACCTTGGGCGGCGTCGCGACGCGAGGCGCGGCGCGGGCCGGTGCGCGGGCGCGGGTACAGGAGCACACGGCGAGCGGCGCTACGGAGCGCGGGCGCAGGTGCTCTGAGCGCAGCAGCCTCCGCACGCCGGCGCCGCCGCCCTCCGCACCTCCCCGCATCGCCCTCGCCTTCTCTCCACGCACCAAAACGACCAATTTATCTTCCGCGCATGCTGACCCTCCTACCCAGGAACGCCGGCCCGAGGTGCACACATTCTATACTTTCCCCTTTGGTATTTTAAGCAAATTACAACTAATATTCTTTATTCGGAGTAAGGATATTTTAAATAATATTAAATTATTGTATGTATTTATTTCAATTATTCCGAATAATATGATTTCGTCTTTATTCCTATTTCGTTTATGATATAGCAATAGCTTTCAAGCCGTGAAGTTACATGAACAAAGTGCTGCATTATGTATGACACTCGCATATAGCCTAAGGCAAAATTAACCGTCGATTCGCGGTGAGGCACGGAGGGCGGAGGCAGTGGCGCTCCGCTGTTGGCTTGGTAGCCGCTAGCCGTTACAAAATCTTCGACCTGCGAGACGCATGGAATTACCCAACTTTACGCAACTTCCCTTATCGGACTTTCATGCAACTTGATAGCTATTTCATATAACAAATCCATGATATATATAGGAATCATATTATCCATTATACAAGTAGGTACATGTATTGCGTAGTTTTGTTTATTTAACACTATGTCAAATATTTCCTACTCGATGCGGTTCATTTGCGATTGCTATTTAAATTCATTTAAAATGTACACCGAGGATACAATTTCTGTTCTACTTTTATTAACATATTATATAAATGTAAATGATTAAATATGATTGTTTTAAATACACTGATATTACAAGACTATACGAGTATTTTATGTGCAAAAAATCTTATCCAGAAAAAAAGCTGCAGGTAAATACTGGATCCTCGCAGATTTATGACAGCGCATAAATCTGAATGTTACTGGTAAAGTTGACTAATGGCAGAATCATCGGAGTACCCGATGGGGCCATAATATCAAAATTGGAATTGGAAGTTGACTAAAATTTAAGGTTCTTCCCTACCAGTAATCTCCTGTTACATAGGTAAGTTACTTCTTGTTAGGAACCATACAACGTAGGACACCTAAATTCTATGGGAATAAAAATAGTAGATATTTTGTGAAGTTGTATATTATCTTTAGTTGTTAAGCCTTTTCAAATAAATAAAATAAATAAATAAATAAATTTGTTCTTTGATATCGTTCTCTATCTAGCAGAAGTGCTTTGACCCCTTCAAAAATTTAAAAACACACGTTTGGATTTTTGTTATTTGCAAATAACAATATTAATTTCAAAATCACAGCACTTGATTATTTTTTTTAAATGGTGTATTAGCATTATCTCTACATATTATAAATTGAAACCGCTGTCCACGTCTGTCTCTTTCTACGCTAACTTCTTCTAAACCATCAAATCGATTTTGATACGGTTTTCACTAATGGAAAGAGCCATCAACGAAGAAGGTTTGTGTATATATGTAATTTGCGGAAAGAAATTGCATCCGCTTGTCTTCTATATTTTCCTCAACGCAATATTTCATACCTCCTGCGTCAATACTTTCATGCGTGTTATATAGTGTCGAAAATTTAATACTAGGTTCTTTAACCTACTTAACAAAATTTTGTCAAAATATGTCCCGTAGATACCTCATTCTCTTACACTTCAGGAAAATTTAATAACAAATAAAATACTGTGTACGTATTTTTTTTTAAATCTTGTTTGTGTGATCTGTGTATCAACCCTCATATCTTCTAACCTCCCTAACTGTGTTTATTTTAATTTTAGAAAAAAAAAATTAGAATATATAGCAGAGAAAACAAAAGTCTCTGCTATAATTGTCTGATTTTTTTTCTAATTCTTACCATTTTTGTATAATATGGAAAAATACCTTTTTCTGTTTCATATTTCTACGGGTGAAATGCAAATTTTTTCACCCATCGATATTTCATATCTTCTAGAAACTTATGTCAAAAATGCAACTGAGGGATTCTAATTTTGAATTGTTAGTAAATTTTCCTAGACTATTAGTTTTGAATATAGAAAACCTTTTACAACAAACGAAAGCTGTGAAAATTATCAAACATCCATGTTTTAGGGGTTTTAGAGCTTTTATAAGTACTGTTTACGCATTAATTGTCTAGATGGCGTTATGAATAGTTTCAGTACAGTTCAAATACATAGATAATAATATACAGAATTACCTACATACAAAAGAAGAAGATACGTATTGTTGATTGATTAATTTTATCGATACTAATATTATAAAGCTGAAGAGTTTGTTTGTTTGAACGCACTAATCTAAGGAACTACTGAATCGAATTGAAAAATTCTTTTTGTTTTGAATAGTCCATTTATCGAGGAAGGCTATAGGCTATATATAACATCGCGCTACGATAAATAGTATTATATATAAGCAGTGTCCAGTACCGCGCGCCCCATGCGCACGCCGCCCGCCGCCTTATGGGCCGCAGCGAAGCATGGCCGAGTTCAGCTAGTTTAACAATAAGATATCAATATTGTACTATCTGGCCACCTAACGGCAACGATCGCATCAGAACAAACTTTGGAGTACGGGGTACTTTGGGTATATTGCATGTAGGGTAGATGAGCGAATGCCGGCCACTTAAGCTAAAATAATATAATTAATAGGCATATAAATCAAACTTGTATTTTTATAAGCAAATGTAGTAGTACTTTATAGACCTCTCTTACTATTCTATTACAAAAGAAATCTGTCTGGCAAATAATTCTTAGAAAATTTTGTTTAGAAAAATTTGAAAAAATCAGCTTTGCCCATTATTGTCAACAAGCGCTGCTAATGCCGGCCATGGTGATGGAATCGCAAGCTATTTTCACACACATAACCCTCAATTGAGTCCTATCCTGTGCTTTGTACATGCCACAATCCACAAACCGTGCACCTGTACCATAATTCTTTGTATTTGCTTAGGTCATCACAATGTATCTGCGATAAGCGCCTTCATTTTTCCTACTGATTGTAAAAACATTTCCGTCTTTTCTTACAGAGAAAAGCTAATACATTTTTAAACTTTCTTCGTTTGTACTTATTTATATTTTTCCCCTTTCCATTTTCCTTACCTTTGGTAGTCTCCTTCTGAGTTTCTTTGGCTAACTCTTTTTGATATTCCTGGCCAGGATTGCTCTCAATCGGGTTTCGATGCTAAATTGGCCCAAAAATATTAAATTTATTTATTAAATAATTAATTAATAATAATAATTAATAAATAATTAATAATATTATTAATTAATTAATTAATAATTAATAATATTAATTTATTTATTAAACTTATTTATTGACGTATTATTAATATCGCTTTATTTAGTAATGTATTTACTAAATAAAGCGATAGTTATACTAAAGGTTAGAGTTTAGTAGAATTATATAATAACAAATATCACAAAGAGATATTATTTTACGCCGATAAAGCATATTTTTAATCTTATTTATTTTTAATCCACACACGAAATAGACCCGCAATTTCTACCAAAAGATCTGCTGTTTCGACTACCAAATATTCGACCTATTAGGCTAACAATGGTTTTTGGTCAATTAACGTTATCTATTGTTTTACAAATACAAATCAAAACATATACATATATGAGGTCGCAAATAGAAGATTTTTCAAATGTGATTATTATAGAACAAAATAAAATCCAGGGATTACATTCTACAATAATTTGTTATCTGTGTAGGTACTTGTTGTTTTGTTTACATATCCTTACCAATGATTGTCAAAAATTTCCCTCTAACAGCAACTTAAAGTTAACCGTAAGTTAGGTTTTTTTTTAATTAACGACTATGCAGTTTTACTAAAACCAGAATCAATTACACGTCAGTGGTCTGCCTGAACTCAGTAAGAATATTCTTGAGCAGCACCTACCTTATCTAAACATTGAGAATAATTTCGATAAGCCTAACATAACCAAAATGCTGATTTATTCCTACTCAGTATTAGTATTTATATTTGGTGCTAGTAACTATTACGTCAGGTAACTATTGACTTTAATTAGAACTTTGGAATGTGTTAAGCATCCAGTAAATATGTTCATGTGTTATATATAGGTTCTATTTGTATGTTTGTGGATACTCTCCAGACGTTGGTCAGTATGCTCCGGAACCGAAAGCTATTTCAGAACTACTCCATTACTATTTCCAAAGCATAATTCTGTCATCAATTTTGAAGTCATCAATATGAATTTAATGCTATCGATATTTTATTAACTTAAATTTTAACTTAACTTAACCTAGTGCCACGTTATGTATCTCATAATCAATAACAATAAATACCAAACTTTTAACTGCAAATAAGAAAAATAACTAACAAAATCTTTTTTTAGTTAGTCATGGTTAATAAAGAAAAGCAAATGTCATAAATTAAAAAAAAGCTTGTTTTTTTTACAGGGCACTGTTTAAAAAAACGTAATGGCTCGTCTGAAGCTTCAATTGTGAGTACTAAATGATAAACCTAAATCTGGGTACACTTACGAGTAAATGTGCAAAACTCGTAAAGAATACCTTAAAACAATCAGGGCCAGATCAAAATAGAACAAATCGCAACAATGCATAAGGCTAAATTTTGGATGTTAACAACAAAGATTTTGCAAAATTTTGGATGTTAACAAACAAATTAAAACCAAAGACGAGACTACCAATGATTGTTAAATGGAATAAATGAACCACAAAACATTGCTAACATGTTTAAAAATACATTTAAATTTGACCCTCCCGAAATTCAAAAAGCTAAATCGGCGATAATCAATGCTGAGACACCTTTTAAAATGACTGCCTCTGAAGTAAGTAAAATAATTAAACATACATATAACTCGAGGAAAGTCTCCGGGACATGATGGACTCAGCACTGTACGCCGGCGAACACTTACCAAAAATGGTGGCTATGTTGCATTAGTCACACGTAATTATCTGATGAACTAATGAAAAGTATTGTACTTCCTATCATAAAGAATAAGACAGGTGATATATCAGTTATAGGCCAATATCCCTAGCAACAACTATAGCCAAGGTATAGACGGCGTGCTTGACACATATCTATGCAAACATATAACCCTTAATTATTGGCAATTTGATCTGATGACTGGAGTACGAGACGATCTGAATCATCAAGTTTACAAAAAGATGGCGTTTTGTTCAAGTTACAAAATGCATTGTTATTTTACTAACCCTTAATTTTCATTCAATAATTACATTAATTACTATTATGTTTGACATATTCTTAGTCCGCCCATTCCAATACAATGTTCGGATCGATCAGGCTGACAAATCCAATACTCTAGTCTTATTTCCATTTCACCTAACAAAACTAGGATTGTAATAAGAGCGTATTTGAATAAAATTTTATCGATAAATATGACTCGTAAAATTATAGTTGTTGATGTATTTGAACATAAATACTGGCAATATATATTTATATAGGTTTGAGTTTAAAATAAGAATGTTTTAAAAATATATGTAAGATGTCATTGTGAGAAAAATTAGAGAGAATGTGTTGAAGTTTAGAAACGATATGTAAAGGATAGAATTTTATAGTGTTATTTATTTTAAGGTATATAAGAAATGGATTAATATATGTGCATGTATATAATAAAATAAATGAGTTTAATTTAAAGAAAGAAGACTGGATCCCACAACAAAAAGAAATAGAGTGTAGGCACGCAAAAGTGTTTAAACAAACCAAAAATTTTTAACAGGTTATGGGCCCAGCACGCTTCCACTGCGTAAATTATAGAGAAGAAATTTAAAGTTATAGATGAAAATGTTATGGAGAGAAAATGTTAAATGAAGAAAGTATTGAAAATTATATATGAAGAAAGGAGATTAAAAGATGGCTACGAAAATTGAAAATTTATTGATTTGACAATTGATGACATTTTTGTGAAAAAAATTTACAAAATTGATTTTGAAAAGAATAAATGATTAAGTAGAAATTTTAATATGTAGGAAAATGGAATATATATTTTGAAAGATTTGATGGAGATAAAAATTATTTACGAAAGGATTCAGGAAATTTAGTTTGATGACTGATGGCTGTATTGAAGGAGAATATTAGAAAGCAATATCGAGAGTTGGTGAGAAGAGAGAAATATAGAAAGGATTATAGATTCGAGGGGGAAAATGTTAAAATAAGAGATAGTTTGAAGTTTAAAGATAGAGGAGTTTTATATAGTGAAGTAATTGAAGGTGGAGATGTTGTTGATGATGATCTTCATATAAGATGAAGATGAAGTTCGAGGAGAACATAAGTGTTTTATATGATGAGTTAGTGTTTTTATATTTGAAGGTGATGTTTTTATATTTAGGGGGTTAGTTTGTTGTAGGAATTAGTGTTGTGTTTGTGTTAATGTATTTGAAGATAGGTACTGAGTAATGTATGTGATGGATAGGATAGATATTATAGGTGAATAGATAGTACAGTCAGTCAGATTATTTTGGTGAAGTACAGTCGGTCAGTTTATTTTGGTGTAGTACAGTCAGTTGGGGTTTTAGGAAAAGTTTAATATAGTCAAATTCAGAGGGGATGTTAGATGAGTATTTTATTTAATGAAGATGTTATAGTTTCATGAGTTATGAAGTAGATTTAGTATTTAAAGTTGGTGTAGTATAGTGAGCCAGTATTTAAGATTCAGAGGGGATGTTGATGTATTTGAACATAAATACTGGCAATATATATTTATATAGGTTTGAGTTTAAAATAAGAATGTTTTAAAAATATATGTAAGATGTCATTGTGAGAAAAATTAGAGAGAATGTGTTGAAGTTTAGAAACGATATGTAAAGGATAGAATTTTATAGTGTTATTTATTTTAAGGTATATAAGAAATGGATTAATATATGTGCATGTATATAATAAAATAAATGAGTTTAATTTAAAGAAAGAAGACTGGATCCCACAACAAAAAGAAATAGAGTGTAGGCACGCAAAAGTGTTTAAACAAACCAAAAATTTTTAACAATAGTTACCTTATTACCTATGAATATTATTATTAGAATGAAAATAAGATCGGACACGCGACATATGTTTTAAATTTTTTACTCAATTAAAAATGTTTGGCAAAAAATTAATTTAGTCACTTTATTTTAATAATTCAGTGTGATAATTGTAATAAACTTCGAGAACCAAGTTCTTAAATGTTACGATATTAAATAATCTAATCTAATGTGATTTCTTATTGAATCCTTTGACGTGAATACGCCTTTAAATTTGCTTCCATAGTGGGAGGCAATTCAAAAAACTGATGATAACGAAATCGGAGGATAGAGTTTGATTCTGTAACTACAGATCTATCACTAGCTAGTGCCCGAGATTTCGCCCGTGTTGAAAAATAAAAAAAATAACGCCTGACTAAATATATGAGCAATGTGACGCCTAAGATCTTTATTGCAGTCAGCGTTGCCAGACGTCCCGATTTTGACGGGACGTACCGATTTTTAAATCAAAATTAAATGTCCCACGCGGGACAGGTTCAGTCCCGCTTTTCGGGGATAACTCGACCGTACGTGCAGTGTGCTGAGAAAGCGTGGGCGGGTGGCACAGACAAGTGTGTACTGGCCGCCCGCCCGGCGCGCACAGACTACCATTGATGCCAATAAGTAATTCTTATAAATAATATTGTAAGTTGCAATTTATAACACTCACACCACAGACTATTGTTTGAAACGCCATATTTTTCTAACGAATAAAACTTTTTTGATTTTGATTTCTGTTTTTTTTTTATTTTTTTATTCTGAAGACGAATAAGACTCAACTATTTAACGATAGGGTAAATCTGATTTAAAATATTACATTTTTATTAAAATACGTAATTTTAATTCAAATAAAAGATAAATATTTGAAAATTTCTGATTATATACCTACGTTTTTTTACTATGTCCCGCTTTCGACGAAAGAATCCCGCTGTTTTCACTCAAAAAGTTCCAAAATCCCGACTTGGCAAAAAAAGAACTGGCAACGCTGATTGCAGTTATAGCTTTATTTATTTCAGATACACCAACAGCATACATGTTACACATTTACTATACAATGACTCACAACCCATCTCAGCCGACACACATGCCATTGCAGGCGTATACAACTTTAAAACATTATTAACTTTCCCAGGCGTTAGATGATCCCTCGAGAACAGTACTTTTTTTCTGGATGAAAGTTACTCTATGTCCTTTCCTGCATCCCTGACAACGTGTTTGCAAAATTTCATGATGATCAGTAAAAGTGGTTTAGGCGTGAAAATGTAACAGACAGACAGACAGAGTTACTTTTACATTTATGATATTACAGTATGGGTCTACATCCAAAATTTAATTACACCACTCGATAGCTACAGGATTAAAGAATTTTTTGGTATATATGGTATATTCGAAAAAAAAAGGTAATTATAACGCTTAATAACGGCAACACTATGTTGTCTTGTTTTTTCCATAGAAAAATAACTAAAGCATAGAAACCCTACTAAAATAGCGACAAAGTTACATCAGTTCATACTGTATTCACTTATGGCATTGAAAATGTGTTAGAAAGAGATACATATGCAGTAGTATATTCGTAATGTAGAAGGTTGTCACTAGACAAATGTCAAACGGATGTAATTGGATGTATTTTAATACAACCAAATTAAATATTTTGTCGTTGTTCAGTTGCTGGTGTCGTTACGTCACTACATAACTTGGTTGCATTATAATGACTGATACTTTTTCTTATATCTCACTGCTCCCGTCAGTAGGGATGAGCGATATTGATGAAATATCGGAATCGATATTGACATCGATAGCTTAATATCGATATTTCGATATTATCGTCCACAAAATATCGATAATATCAATAAAAAATTTCAAATAACCAAATTGCATGTAGTATTAATTTGCAAATCTAAGTTGAGTCTATGATTTAAAGTGCTCAATCATAACCTTTCTTAACACCATTTAGATGGTAGTAGCACAGAATAAATAATATGACTGGCGTACAGAAGTTGCACTCCTTGATCTTCCGTTGATCACGTCGTTTTGTAGCTTTATTCTCTTTTTCGACAGGAGCACAGGTAAAGATATAAGCGGATCTCGTCGACTTAATAAAAGTAAGAGTTGGATTCGTTCAGTATGGATGAGATAAAATTAAAAATCGTCAGCTCGATCGCCTTTCTTATTCCTTTTTTAAAAATCTGAATCTCTTTTATTGTATATATATTCCGTACATCTTCTCTTTAAGGCTCTCTCTCTAGAATGCTCTCTCCCGTGAAAAAACCCTGTCAATCTCCCTTTTCTCTTTACTTCGATTCTGTTGTTCTTATTTTCATTTGAAATCCCGCCGGCCAGTGTATGTATAATATGTAATATAAGTAGATAAAAAGGTTACGTACATTATAAAAAGGAAACAAAAAGTTTTATAATGAATGGGAAAAGCGAATGATGATGAACCCTACAATCTCCTTAAGAATTCTCTGGAGTAGGCAGTGGCTAAATTTCTCATGGAAAAGTGCGTAAATCCATAAATTCGTGGTCAAACAAATTAAAGGCCTGTATTAAAGCTAAAGATGGCCATTTTGAAATAGAATTATTTTTTATACTTTTGCTGAGACTTCAATAAATATTATATTTTTAAATAATTTTATTAAGATTACCTACCTTACTTCACATAAAAATAAATCCATTTTCATTTGTAACAGAACTTATGACTGGACTAGACATGTATGCACACCAAAAAAATTAGAATTATGAAACGCAGAGCACCGAATGTGGTGGCGCACATTGAGTAAGGTCTATGTGATCTATGTCTACAGTGAACTTTGAGATTCATGTAATATGTCGAATTGTATGTATATCGGTAAACAGAAAACAAGACTAGTTACTCGTTTTGAAATCAAACTATCAAGGGTAAGGGTAACACGATTATTTATATCCTTTTTTCTTTCGTCAAAGCTATAACACACTTAGGTGGTAGGTAAAGTCAATTTTTTTTATATTTATTCAAAGATTTACGAATTTAGTCAGCAAAAATTTATTGATTTTATTAGCATTATGCACTCCTGTTCACAAAATAACCCCTTGCAAAACGAAAACACGTCAAAAATATGCCTTTTATAAATTACCAAGTGTGTTCATATAAAATGATTTGATTTTGAAACGTCTCCCAATATTCCTTCCTGCTAAGCGCCAGTTTATCTCAGAATAAAAAAAAATCTATGTTAACGCGCTTCGTTGTAAGCCTTTTATCAAACGACACAGTTACATCACTAGCATTATGAAAACTAGTGACAACCTTCTACATTACGAATATACTGCTGCATATTCATCTCTTTCTAACACCTTTTCATTGCCATAAGAGAATACAGTATGAACTGATGTAACTTTGTCGCTATTTTAGTAGGGTTTCTATGCTTTAGTTATTTTTCTATGGTTTTTTCCAAGCGATAACCTCAATTTTTATTGAAAATATTGATTTCCAAGTTTACTTTTACTTGATAAATGCGATTCCATCCTGCTTTTTATTTTTTTGCACCCTTTTTTAGCATTCTACTAAGCTGTTCCAACCTAGTTCTCTACGTTTGACAAAATTTTATTGAAGGTAAATAATCTATGCCCGTGTGAAAATAGGAAATTAGGTACTCTGTGTACTGGACATATATTATTTTATTTTATCTCAGAACAATAAAGATTTTTATTTTCACATTTTATTTCAAACTTCATGGGAATAAATTCTTTTTTCACTGTGAACTGCACCTACAAATATAATTTGCTCTGTGTGACGTTTCTTTCTATTGTTTATAATTGGTTTAAATATGGTCATATAGTCTGAGGATGCTTTAGTTTTATTTAGATGAGTTTTAGATCGTCTGTGTATTCATTCATAAAATGTAGACGTTTTATTTTAACTTTCATGTGCGCTAAGCGCTTCTGGCTCTTACGGTACGGTTCTTTTCCTTTCCTTTTTAGCCTCAAATCCATCAGACGGTTTGATTTGTAATTTTATAGAAAGTAATTTTTATTTTCATCCTATTTTCTTTTGTTTGCCACACTTTATACAACTATTAAAAGGTAAGACATGTTTAAAGTTTTTTTCGTAATTTAATTTGTAAATTACTAAAACGACGCTAGTTAAAATCATCGATAACCTCTAAAATTGTTTCACAAAACATATGCACAAAATATGTTTAAATTATTTATATTAGTGAAACAAAATATGATAAAATTAAAATCGCAGAAGTAATGCAATATTTGTACTCAATAGTTTATCGGCTGTTTCAGATGTCTGCTTTGGCTCACGAGAAGATTTGGTTAGATAAGAATGTCTACAATGACGCTGAGAAAACCTACTACGAATCATTGTCAAAGGTTGGTAATTATATTATTAAAAAATGTGATAGTTACACATAGAATCAAGAGTCAATACCAAAAATGTATTTACCCATAATAATCCGTTTCTTTTAATGTAAAAATAATGTTTTTTAACTGTTTTAACAACTGTTGTAAAATTCAAATTTTCCATGGACTTTTTAGGTTGCTACTGTCATTACATTTTAGGATAACACTGGGAAAATTATAGAAAAATTTCTGGATTTTATTGTAACCAATTTTATTTTATTAGAATACTATTACCGTCTTATTTAAACTGGTTTACTTAAAAAGAAATACTATGTTAAATTGCTTCAGTTGTTATATTTTTACAATGATCATGTTATAGGTTGGTGTTGCTACACTTGTATCAACTCAATCTTCTCTGGCTAATGAAGTGGCTAAAGCTAGAGAGCACATTAAAAATTCTCTAGAATATGTGAGTAAATTGTTTATAAATGAACAAAACATTAAATTGTTATGTACAAGCGTTACTGTCTGTAGGCTTTTGTACTTAACAGCTTCTGGAATGAATTGATATTAAAAGAATACATAATATTCTTAACACAATGTTAATAAAGAATGTTTTTAGTATAATAGCCTATAATTATGTGTGCTTATTTGTGTATTGAAATATTTACTTTAATTTCAGCTTGTCAATTAATAAATGTTAAAATTTCAGATGGATAATGTGGCTACACTAGCTGGAGTCCCAAATACTGAATTGTCCAACAAAATTAATGCTCTGGAAAAAGAGAATATTGTTCTTAAAAGGGATATAAGTCATTTGCGAAATCTAATAGTTAGCCTAGAAGCTAGAATAGAAAAAATAGAGGCTACAGGTGCAACAAAGGCTGAAACTCCTAAACCTGCAGTAAGTTTTATTTTGTTTCTGTCCAATATGCACGATGACTGATTTTGAAAAACTAGTGTATGCATTTTCTTTGCACAAAATAAATTTAATTTCTAAAAAAAATAGACATTTTGAAAGAAAAATTGATGTTTATACAATTTAAAGTTTGTGCCAAAACACTAGAATAACAATGACGTCTAGGTGTGACGTCACGCTTTCTTAACTTAGGAACAGCTTAACAGTTTAAATATTACCTCAAGCGACAAGGTAATATTTGCGAAAGTATGACGTCATTTGCTCCGGGCCCTAATTCACTAACGCCAATTAGCGATATCTTACTTCGAAACCACGTCAATTCCTCAAATTTTTACAATATCTGCTAAAAAGTTATTCTCTTACATATACATAAATGTCATGACAAGACATTGACGTATTTTGACAAGGTAAGACAAGGGCATGTAATCATAATTGCCATACAGAATCAAGGCCCTGATTTTTGTTTAAGTATCATGGCAAATTGCACTATTTATACTTTTATTTTATTGAAAATCTGTTAATTTTAATGTTTGTATTAAAAATGAGTCATTTTTTTAGATTTTCAAAACATACATGTCTCTAATAACATTTATTCTTAATTCTATACCGTTCATCATGCCTATTATTTAAAAAAAAATAATGTGTTTCCCTTCACTCTTAGTGCAAATGATCATATATTTAACATATAAAATTAGCAATACTTTTAAACAGCATAATCAGTTGCATGATGATGATCTGGACATTTTTATTCCCAATTTTATAAAACATATTTTTATTTTAAATCCTAACAATGCTTACGATAATTGAGGCAATCTAAAGACGTTAGGCGTCACATGCTGTGAATTGGCATACTCCATGGAAGAGATAAAAATAAACTGATGTTAATATTACATGTTACAACTCTATTTTTACACACAAAAGAAGGAAGCATCCCAAACATATTAAGACATGCTGTTTCACAATGGTATGATACATTCAAAGAAATTTATTAATATTTATTATTTTATTATTATTTATATCTTCATACATTTTGGTTCATTAATAAATCTTATATAAATTGCTCATAACTAATAATTATATTTGTAATGTTTTTACTTAGGCAGCAAAAACCATAGATGAAGATTCAGATGATGGAGTCGATTTATTTGGATCTGATGATGAAGAAGAAAGTGCAGAAGCTGCAAAAATAAGAGAGGAGCGCTTGGCTGCCTATAATGCCAAAAAAGCTAAAAGTAATTATAAATTGAACTACTAACAAATAATAATTATTACACTTATATTTTAATACGATTAAGTTTAGCATTTGACCTATTTTAAAATTACATAGGAGAAATTGGTCCTTACCAAATTAAAAGTAATCCATATTATTGCCCTAGGTTTGAGCTATGCTCATACCAAATTTCACCAAAATTGTTCACAAGTTCAGTTGCCAAATTTGTTTACTAGGTAAGTGCATATTTTACATATTAATGCGAGGACTTTGCAGAAAAGTGTTATTTTGTCGCCTAATTTGACTTGTTAGAGAAAAATTAAAACTTAGTAAATAGACAGAGCATAATAGACTATTTTTAAAAATTTCAATCATGCAGACATATAAAAAAAATTCTGAGGAAAAAAAATAAGAAATTACTGCCCAAAAAGAAACTTTCTGATTACTGTAATAGAAATTTTCAACAACATCTTACATAATTTTATTGACTATTGTTATTTCTTTTTTCTTATTTTATACAATATTTAAGAAAAACCTTCCAAATTTAAATCTGTTCGGTTATCTCTGAGAAGCTACAAAAATTTGTTATGCAATATTGTATCTTAATTCATAGGTTAGGTTGCACTCATTTTGGTAAAAGTTGTGTTTGTTCTAATCTTACTCCTTGTGTTAAATATAATATATGTTATTGCATATTACAGCTGTTGCAGTAATTTTGAATTAATGCAAACAATGTGATATTAATAATCTCTAAAGAAAACTCTTGTGTCAGTGGACTTGAAAATTATTATTTTACCACTACTAAATCACATTAGTATTGTTTTGTTCGTATATGACAAAACGAGTAAAATATATTATGTACACGTACAGTGTAGCTGTGCCCTGTGACTTCATCTGCCTTAAAAAATTTATTTTGATTCATGAAAAAATACTCATTGTGATTTTCAATGTTTTATCTTTGTCTTAATCACTGATTAGATATATTAATTGTCGGATGGTTGGTGGCAAGAGATAGCTCTCAATCTTTAATGTATGTTATGTCATACAAATTTATTATAAATATGGAACAACAGATGCATAAAATTCACCTGAAATGCACAAACATTCAGCAGAAAATAACTTTTAAAAACAAAAACTAAAGTCCGCTAAAGTTTTAACAATGAATCAAACACAACCTCAAAATGCCTAAATTCTTGAACAATTTTTGAAAACATTTTCAAGACAAAGTATATAAACCTTTTAAATTTCAACCCTTAAAGAGATAATGTACAAAAATACAGCTTTCATTTTGTTCTTTTCTGATAGCAACAGGTATATATCTCATCTGCAAAGACCCAAACTTTGTTTTGAAACTTGGCCGGCAGTGGCTCATCATTGTAGTAGAGTCATCTCTCGTCACCTGTCACGATGTTGTCCACATTCTGAGATTCTCTCCTATCAAACGTTTTCAGCATTTTCCAACACCATGTTACACCTCAGGTCTTCTGGTCTTCAGAAAGGGCTGTGTGGCACTCAGAGTTTTCTAAAGATGACCTTTCAGGCCATCTAAGGGCCTATTCATACGACGTTTTTTAAACAAGCTGATGACGCGATCAGCACGCTCAGCAAACGCAAGGCAGTCGGCAAGTTATGACCTTTGCACACGGTCCTCGAGTTTGTATATGCTACAAACGCGCACCCCTCAACAATCCCTTCCCTGCTTTTGGCTGTTTGAAACACAATTATACTTTTCTTTGTATCGATGCAAACACATACAATCTACTAATACGACGCGCAGAAACCGCTAATGAAAACCGCCTGACTGAGCTTACCCCTTTGGAATTCCCTGTACCACATAAATAATAGTCATTCTATGTGTACACTCATAACCTAGTGCGAAAGTAATTTCTCCTAAACTGTGGTCTATGCTTAAAATCACTCATGAAATTATACTGCAAAACTACGCAAATGTCATTTAGTGACTACGATGCTTTGGCGCACGCTTTACATTTTCTGCATAAACAAAATGATCCCATGAACTTGATGCAGTGGGTAGTGTTAAGATATGAACAGGTCTCAAGATGCTTCAGCTTCGACACCCAGACTGCTGCGCCACTAGGTTGTGCCATATTACAAAACATTCCTAGTGCCCTTCGTATTCGCCGCACGTTTCGCGTCGCGCACCGCAGCGAAAATGTACCTTAATACAACATTAGGGCGTATCCAAAAAGGATAAAGAGGGTGATTTTGAATAATTAGGTAAGGAGTTTTCTTAGTTTGTGACTAGAAAAATATTTAGACTTTTATTAGAAATACTTTTCCCAAAGGTGTATAGTAGGGATTGAACTTTGGGTAAAGTTTATGTTAGGAGGTAATAGAAACTCCACAATAATATTAAATTCAACAGTTCAAACAGGTGATTAGGTAGAATTAATTATCATTATCATTGTACACAAAACCGTATTATTACCGTTTCAATTATTTAAACAAACCGAAAAAACTAATAAGGCAACTAGTACACTGCAGTTACTCTTTTTAACCACGCCCACTGCGGCGCTCTGCTCTTTGATGTATTTTTTTTTTAAGATACAATGGTTAAATATTTGTTATGTTTAAAAAATCACCCTTTTAAAAAGTCTATTAGGAGAAATAGTAGGAGACTTTTCTTGTTAAGTTAGGAAATGTACAAATTGACAAATTATCCTTAATTCTATATGTATAAATAAATAAACAATCCTATGTTTTGGCCAAAAGTTTTGACACATCCCGCCTAGAGACTTATCACCCCCCTTACTTAATCACACCCTAACCGAAGATAAGTAACAGCAGTTATGTTTGTGTTTCAGTGAGTAAGGCATGGCAGTGAGTAAGGGGATAGTGGAATGTACCCTGGTACATTCCACTATCCCCTCTGTGTTCCTTATCCATTATCCTGTCAAAGTCGGCAGTGCACCTGCATATCTTTTTGGTATTGTTATTGTTTATAAGCGACAGTAGCCACGTACCATGGATCGTCAACCTGTCCACTGGTCCTTAGCATTGAAAAAGTTATATTTCTTTATGTTAATGGAAATAATGACCAGATTATATATTTGTTATAACTCTGCTTTCAGAACCAGTCCTTATCGCAAAGTCAAACATCATTTTGGATATAAAGCCGTGGGATGATGAAACTGACATGCAAGCAATGGAGAAGGCAGTAAGAGGCATCAGTATGGATGGGCTTCTGTGGGGCGCTGCTAAACTGGTGCCTCTCGCGTACGGTATCCACAAATTGCAAATATCTTGTGTAGTGGAGGATGACAAGGTGTCTGTGGACTTGCTTACTGAAGAGATTGAAAAGCTTGAAGACTATGTAAGAAAGAAATCTTAGTTAATTGTACAGTTTCATATACTTATTTGAATTGAACAATATCAAATTTTAAGCATTTATAGTCCAGTGAAATGAATGCTCGCCTGCTGAAACAACAGACATAGGTTCAAATACTGGTCACACTGAGTATTTTATTAATTTCACATGAAGGTTAGAAAAGATCTAGCTAGAGCAAGTGTCAATGAAAAAATGAAGAAACTTGCACTTGTGAAGTTTAGCTATCTTTAAAGACACTCTGGAAATTCACAGTGAGCTCGATTAGACTCAACAGATACCTGGGCCCAGCATTGCATAAAAATGCTATATATGTGTCATAAATGTTATAAATATTATCGTTTTGAAATCAATTTGGCAATGACTTCTCAATTAAGAAACAATTTAAGGACATAATTATATTTTTGACGCGCTCGAATTCAGCTAACTGCATCAGCACACTACAGCAAAGTGAAGCCACACACACACACATTGAAGCCGCACGGTGTACTTTGGAACTTTGTCGTTCTAATTATTTAGAAAAAAAGGCTTTCATGACCGCGTCTGAGCGGGGAATGGCGAACGAAACCTACGGCGAAAGAGGTCGCAGTGCGATCCCTTAGAAAAATGTATGGAGAAAATACAGTGCGTTTTTTAGTGTCTATTCTTTCTCAGAAATGAAAAGTAATTTATTTGAGTACAAAATAATAAGCTAGACGTATAGAAGACTGTATAAGCTACGATTTCTTATTATTTTCATGTTAAAATATGCAGCGGATTTAGCTACTTATGTACCTATCCAGACACCATTTTTCGATATTTTTAGCGATTCTTGCGATGGTAAAAATGTATTTATGTGAAAATTTTGTATTGGGCTGCCCAATTTTTATTAGCTATCTTTAGAGATGAATACATTACCTTTTATTTTATACCATGGTATCTCTACAGTTTTGCTTCCTGGATATATAAATGGTACCGAAAAACCATTGATATTTGTGAATACGTCCTTAAGCACTTACGATCCTTGAATTTACAATTATGTTTTTTTTTTTTCCAGGTGCAAAGCGTCGACATAGCTGCTTTTAACAAAGTTTAACGCGAGTAATTCATATCATTAAAACATAATTTGAAGCAATTTAGTTTTATTAGTTCTTCAGTTTACCCTTGCACCAGTTTACTAATTTTTTTTATGTTAAGATCAACAGACAGGCTTTTTTTTTTCCACGGGATCCCTCCAGCAATAGCTGAAGCCTATTCCCACTGTTCTCTTCTATGCCAGTTCTCGCTTTTGTGCCTCTTGTACTTTCATTCCTCATCCTATATCTTTCTTCTTGCATCCATCCTCATTCATTCCTTACGGTTGGGATTCCCGTCTATAGTTATTCTTTTTAACTATTATATTCATTGTATTTCTTATATTTAGTCGCTGGGATCAGGGTTCTTTATTATTATTAAAATTCTCATTTACTCTGGCTCTGGCATCCCTTACTCACTCACCGAAACACACGTACTGTTATTTCACGGTAGTCTTCTGTAAGAGGGTGGTTACTGCCGCCAGACGGGCTGCCCAAATGACTGCGAAACGCAGTGTGCCCTGCCACTATTTTCCAAGTCCTGACCAGAGCCAAATTTGAAAAGTTCAATTTTCAAAGTGACCCTGCCGGGAATTGAATCCGGGAACCCTAGAACAGAGCGTTAGGGCAAGACCCTAACCACTCATCCAACGGTTTCGTAATTTGCAGTGCTGCAGTTAGTATTACCGCCCATACTGTACTAAATATTAGGCATGCAAATTTAAATTCGCCATTTGAGTCTTCTGATTTGGCGAATTTAAACTGATACTCTAACTATAAATACTACATAATTATTATTTAATTAGGGTAATTAAAATTAAAGGCATTTTACATTGTGTAATCATTAACAATGTTTAATAAAAATAATATCAATTTACTAAATATGTACACTCCCAAATATAATTAGAATACTATAGTGACCAAATATGAAATAATGTGCTTGAATTCTTATATATAGAAAATAATATTTCTTTCCAGTTAAATAATGATAAATTCAGTTAATTGAATTTTCACCAACCGATTTAATCGGTCCCGGCCCTCTAATTACATTTATCGGCCAAATTCAATCTACACAAACAGATTTAATTGTCAATCTAGTCAAATTGGCATTAAAATTGTGTAGTGTGAAGCCGGTTAACAGAGACTTGGTTTTACATGAGATATCACAACTTTTGCAGTGGAAGAACTGCGTTGCGAGACTTGTCATAATTACATTTTATGTTTTTCATGGGATCTTATTTTGTAGGTCATAAGTTTATATATGCCAGCGAGCGACCATTGTTAAATGAAACAATCAACTCCTGAAAATAATACGTATTGTCGGGGGTTGTTGAATCAATTGTGGACGATAGATGGCGTTATATGAACTTAATTTATAAGCTAAACGCTAACTAAAGCTAACGTTTTATTCATTTTAGAAACTTTTAGGGAAACTAATAAGAAATGTTATGATTAAAAAGATCCTGATCCTGATCGTCGTAACCAGGATGGCCTAATGGCCATCGCGTAGCTAATTTAGCTGCAAACGCATTTAGCTAAGCTAAATAGCCTTGTGAAGTTGACAATTTATTGAGCGATTTTGTACCACGTTTTGCCTAGTCTGGCAACCCTATAAGCACATAATATGTGTTCGTATTCGTACAATGACTCATTTTCACGCACCCATAATTTGCTATTTAGCGTGCTGCCGTGCTTTACTTTGTTGTTGCGACAGCTACATCTGTCTTTATTCAGAGGCTCTAGCAAAGATAATTGTATTGTACAGACTAATGCAACATCTTTGGGCTCTAGTATGAGTTTACGATACTACACCATTATACACTCGCTAGCGAGAACGTAAAACTTTTGTATGGAAAATCGTGAACTGTCAATGTCAAATTATCAATTTTCCATATAAATGTTTTACGCTCTCGCTAGCGAGTGTAGTTATCGTAAACTCATGCTATGTGCTAGAGGCACCGTAATCTATATTAGTTTATAACAAAATATTGCATAGTCTGTGTTATAACATACTAGTAGCGCGGCCATAAGAATAAAGAAACAAGTAGAATGGAAACTCCCGCTCCGGACGCGCTCACGGTCACGATTTTAGCCTACATGTTAAACGGAATACTCAGTCGGGCTGTCACGGCCGGCGCGCGGCGTCTCCGCACGCGCTTTTGCCTCTTTATTTGTACGTAATATACGATCTTGGAAACAAATTACAACGGCATCAAGTTATTGTGGTGTGTTTGGTTATACAAAAAATTCAAAAACGATGCCAAACTTGAGTTTTTTTAGTTTTGCCAAAGATGATGAGAGGTGAGTAATATTTTCTAAATATTATTTTGTTTTCGTACCTACTTAATCAAAAGGACATGAACAGTTCTTTTTGTGTAGCCAACTGTTTCAACCAAAGGTAAAATTTAGTTAAAGTAGGTACCTACAGAATTTTTCTACTTGTCGTCAAGTCAAGGCTATTGAAGAACAATAGCCCCTAAGTACATATACCTATGTAGGTACACTAGAGCAGGCCTTAGGGTCTGTGTCGACGAGTACAGTATTTACCGGACACGGCATAATGTTTCAATGAAATTATTTTGTTAGCAAATGTAGTCTGAGAGTTATAGGTTATAGATAAGACTTTTTTTATGATGCATTCTTTATGTGCTCACATTTAACAAGTAATCTAAGTAATTTGACGAGCCCATTGGATGAGTGGTTAGGGTGCTTGCCTTAACGCTCTGTTCTAGGGTTCCCAGGTTCGATTCCCGGCAGGGTCAACTTTGAAAAACAAACTTTTCAAATTTGGCTCTGGTCTGGATTTGGAAAGTAGTGGCAAGGCACACTGCGATTTCGCAGTCGTTTGGACAGCCCGTCGGGCGGCAGTAACCACCCCCTTACAGAAGACCACCGTGAAATAACAGCACGTGAGCTGTTGTGTTTATTTTTTGCTTTGATTATGTAGTAGTAGTTGAAGTAAACCTATTTCCTATCTGTTGCGTCGTTCACATAACGAGAAAGAAAATTTGTCTTAGCCTTAGTTATGTCTAGGATTTCTACCCTACTACCAACAAGCTATTCCCGATTTGTTAGAAATGCAAAGTTTGTATTTAATTAATTAATGATTCCTAGATTTGTCACAAAATAATTTTTGTCTATGTCAGACACATTTTTGTTTCTTCTTGTTGTGTTGTCTGCTGTTACAGGTCTCGATGCAAAAAATCTATTACCAGTCAACATCTTTTTCTGAAAATAAGTAGGTATTAGCCCTGAAATGTTTATTTCATTTTATTCTACTAGTTTTTATCCGCGACTTCGTCCGCGGAAACTATTTAATTTTCTCTGAATATCCATTATGGTTTTTAGCTCTCGGACTATATTGCGGTGGTAAACCCTTCACCCAAAGGTAAATTTAGTTAAAGTAGGTACCTACAGAATTTTTTTACTTGTCGTCAAGTCAAGGCTATTGAAGAACAATAGGCCCTAAGTACCTACACTACCTAAGTACCTATACCTATGTAGGTACACTTATAGAGCAGGCCTTAGGGTCTGTGTCGACGAGTACAGTATTTACCAGACACGGCATAATATTTCAATGAAATGATTTTGTTATCAAAGTAGTCTTAGAGCCCGCTGCCATTTTGAGTTGTAGGTTATAGATAAGACTTTTTTATGATGCATTCTTTATGTGCTCATATTTAACAAGTAATTTAGGTAATTTGACGAGCTCGTTGGATGAGTGGTTAAGGTGTTTGCCTTAACGCTCTGTTCTAGGGTTCCCGGGTTCGATTCCCGGCAGGGTCAACTTTGAAAAATCAACTTTTCAAATTTGGCTCTGGTCTGGATTTGGAAAGTAGTGGCAGGGCACACATTTTCGCAATCATTTGGGCAGCCCGTCTAGCGGCAGTAACCACGCCCTTACAGAAGACCACTGTGAAATAACAGCATGTATACTGTTGTGTTTATTTTTGCTTGAGTTGAAGTAAACCTATTTTTTATCTGTTGCGTCGTTGCAGCCCACATAACGAGAAAGAAAATTTGTCTTAGCGTTAGTTATGTCTAGGATTTTTCCCCTACTACCAATAAGCTATTCCCGATTTGTTAGAAATGCAAAGTTTGTATTTATTTAATTTATGATTCCTAGATTTGTCACAAAATAATGTTTGTCTATGTCAGACACATTTTGGTTTCTTCTTGTTGTGTTGTCTGCTGTTACAGGTCTCGATGCAAAAAAACTATTACCAATCAACATCTTTTTCTGACAATAAGTATTAGCCATGAAATGTTTATTTCATTTTAATTAGCTTTTACCCGCGACTTCGTCCGCGGAAACTATTAAATTTTCTCTAGATATCCATTATGGTCATATACTGCGGTGGTGAACCATTAGTTTCCCAAGGCTATGACCGCTGTGCCGTACTCCAAGACCATTATGAAGTTTAGCTCTCAGACTATATCATAGCTCACCCAACGCTGAATAAACTTACTTAATAGTTTTACGTGAGCCTCTATGTTTTTATTTTATATTTGTAGGTAAGTAATACTTATTTAATATGGCTTCATTTGGTATGGTACTGTCTTATAATAACTTATTATTTATAAGTATATTTAATGTATGTACGTACGTAACATAATAATATAAAAAACTATAATAAAATAATATAAAACTAAAATAAAATAATGGTTTCAAAGTAAAGAAAAGCTTATATTTTAGCGATATTATCTTTATACGTAAGCAAAGCAATATTTAACAGTAAGCAACCCTAGCAACAAGCCTGGGCGACAGAGGGGCGTAACGATGTGAAGGGGGAAGTAGTTATATAAATGGCGGCGTTTGGGACTCGGATAAAGAAGATGCAGTTCTACTTGATTCTTACTTATTCTTATGGCGCGGCCTAGTTTCGTATATAGTATAATAAGTATTGGAAAATGTTTAATAGTAGTCTTTACCAAATACAGGATATTTTCCTTTCCTAATATACACATACTTATCTATGTTATAGAATATAGACTACTTTGACTCATTGACAAAAATTTAAGAATCAAAATAGGAGTTTTATTTACGAAATATTTTCAAATGAATACCCAAGCCATTCAACCTTTGTATTTGTAATACAAAAGTAGTAAGCTAGTAAACTACAATGGCTCAATCTAGTAAAACAGCACAAGAATTTATACAAGATTCATTTTCACCAATTATTGGTATTTTATGCAGTCAACAAGTCGAAAATATTGTTTCAAAAAACAATTTGTCTTTTAGTGAATTGTTACAACCATTTGCAACGTTTGATTCGGATGGTAAATACTCCAATTAATGTTTAACTTTCCATAGTAATCAGTGTAATTTCGTAGTTTCCATGTTTCAACAAATACCCAAAATTTTTTTGTTACCCAGGTCAATTTCGGGATCCAAGTAAGAGTACATGTGTAGTTAAGAATTGGAAATTACTTATAAGGAATGTCAATTGGAAACCATTGCCACCAACTGATGCTAGAAGGCAACTAAACAATGCAGCTTTGCATAATTATATTGATAAAACTATTAGACTGGAATTTGGTATGTTTTCCTTATCTTGGACTCTACTTAGAACTGAATTGACAGATAACTGGAAAGTAAGGGTGTGATTATTCATATTCTTAACTGATACTTTCTGCAATAAAAAATGAGCAACCCATTTAGAGATCAAGGGATGCCAAAGTGTAGTAATCTTTGCCTACCTTATCTTTTATAACTATCAAGGCAACAGTGTGATTGAAATCTGCTAAGTTTTGCTTGTGTTTTATAGGCCACAGCCCTGCCATATAGGTGGTACAAATATTTTTGTATTTTTTTAGACATGTATAATCTTTTATAAAAAAATGAAATTGTCGGAACAGTTTAACTTTTATGTGGATACATATTAAGAAAAGTATGTCATTCTTCTTATTATTTATAAAAAATATAAAATTATTTAGAGTGACCTTTGGCAGACTTGGCTTGTTAACAGTTAACGTAATTCTTTCTAAATAGTCTAATAATAATTAACAAAATTTTATCAAACCAAACAGAATGGAAAATGTTGAAGTATCTCATGACAGAATGCTAGTTTATTTTTTATTCATGTTTTTTCTATTCATTGTAAGTCAGTTGTTATTTTTTGTAGGTTTATGTTATTATTATTTATTTACAAGTACATTTAAATATTTGAAAGAAAGGAAATTGCACAGTTTTTTTTTTCTGTCACATATAAAATATTTGTACATGCTCACATTATTTTTATTTTATTTTTAAAGGTGTTCCCATTATTAAATTAACAATTTATTATTTAAATTACATGAGATATGTAATTTAGTAAGATTTTTTAAATAAGTACTCCAATTTAAATAAAGTTAAGCTTATATCTGTGCAACATTTGTGATCTATTCTATTGAATTTTTTTTTTTTTTGGAAAATGTCAATGAATATTAAAATTTATACTCCATTACAGAAGGGAGAGAATTTGATGTACCACAATCAACACCCTGGTTTGATGCTTGGAGAGAGACATATTTAGAGGTGCAGTTCCCATCTGACCATGAGTTCACAAAACATTTTCTGTCCTGCATAATTGTTGCTACAACACAGGATGACAATATTATTGACACTTTTAATGCTCTTAATCAACAATATGCTCAGTTACAAAATGTTACACCACCAAAATTACCCAAGTGGTTCACAAATGGAGTACTGAAGAGTTATCTTCTCTTACATGATGCATCCTCTTTATCTAAAGACAAGTATGTACAATTTAATATCCATGTGTAACATCAAATTCAAGGGCCAGTTATATTTCTCTTAAAGCCATGCAATGAACAGAAAATTTACTTTCTAAACTTGTGAATACTTAAGTAGATATTTTATCTACGTTATAGCCAGCAGCTTCTTATTTTAATTATTCACAATTTTTATCAAGTTTTAAATGCCAAACGTGAAGAAGTTTAATGAAGTAATAGATATTTAAATATTTATAAATGTAATCCTATCTAATATGAATTTGTAATTTACACTGGGGCTTATTTTTATTTTGTCCAGATTTTTTCTCTATTATTTATTTTCTATAGTAAAGCTTCACAATTTTCTTCTAAAGATAATTGTTTCAATGTATACTATTTTATACATCATCATCATCAGCCTGTGTCTTTCCACTACTGGATGTAGGCCTCTCCCAAGGCTCGCCACCACGCACGATCTTCTGTCCTTTGCATCCAGGCGCTTCCCGCAAAGCCTTTCAGGTTGTCCACCTGGCCACAGGGCATCCTGCACTCTACTTTCCAATTCGTGGCCTCCATTCGAGAACTCTTTTACTCCATTAGTATCCACTCTGCGACACTTATGACCAATGCCATTTCAACTTGCTAATTCTATTGGCTATATCAACGACCTTAGTACTTTGGCGAATTTCAGACCCTACCACCAAAGAAATTCCGAGCATCTCCATAGCTTGCTGAGCGACTTTAAACTTGTGGATCAGTCCTGCCGTGAGAAGACTCGTTTTGGTACAAAACGTCATTACTGGCAGGATGCACTGATTATATAACTTGGTCTTCAGACACTGCAGCAGTGGTGACGAGAACAGATGATGTAGCTTCCCGAAATGTAGCCCAACCCAGCCGTATTCTTTTGTCTAAGTTGTTCCTGCCTAACTGGATCAACGTAATCCTGCACAACTTCAAGAGTCACACCATCTACGATAACAATTCCCGGGAGAATATGCTCGTTGAACATGACTTTTGTCTTGTCCAAATTCATCCCCAGTCGCGCCGAGAGGCGACATTGTGGCTATCCAACATCCCTCCGAGTTCTTCCATAATACATTTTTAAGTACTCTTTTTGAGAACACAATGTTGTAGAAGGATGACATTTAAAAAAGCTGTAAACACCTTTAATTACCTTTTTTCCAAATTAAAAATCAGCCTATTTATATACTTGTTCAGAATATGGGTTCATTGGTTTAAGTATGAAAAATGTGTTACAGGGCAGATGTTATGTTTGAGAATTTAAAACAAAGTTTTGGTGCTAGCAATTGTTTCATGGTGACAATCAATTCAAAATGTAATACAGATCCCAATTTGCCTACCGATTATTGGATTCAGTACATAAGAAGAGCACAAGAAACTACTAATGTAAGAATTTTGTATTTTTCCCCTTTTTCTAACTACTCACTAAATATTAAAATTATTATCCTTACAATCATTAAAACTTTTGTCTAAAGCAAAATATAAAACTTTTAGAAAACTTAAATGTATTGAGTAAATTTTAATTCAATAAATAGTTTTGATTTCATTGTACAACACTAAGGTGTGCTTGTTTGAGGTTCAGGCCAAGCTTTAAGCCCAGCACAGATATAGCTATAATATATGTTATGGCAATGCATATGAAGAGATATTTTCTATAATATTTTTTGAGTGACCACAAAAAAAAATAGCTGTAAATATATGTATTTTTATTGCATCACGGTCTATACTGAAATATAAAGTAATATACCGTAATGTATGTTATAAGCAATGTGAACTTAGTAGGATAGTCGTAGTGTTGTGAAACACTACGACTATCCTATTATACCCTTGTTATATATATATTATAAATAAACGAAATATAAAGAGGTAAAATTTATATGTTTGTATGTAGGGAGTAATCTTCAAAACTACTCATCCGATAAAAAAAAAATCATTCAGCAATGTTAGAATGGAATTTCAGGATGCACATAGGCTATATAAATATATTATCCCGTAAAATGAAAAGGCCTTTTGGTGGTAATTGAATTTGCAAAGCGAAAAAAACTCTCCAACGAAAACGTTTCTTACGAACGCTGCCTTAACTGTGATTGATTTACATGTATAGAAAATTTGTAGAGCTTTATGATACCTACAAAAAAGTCAGCGACAGCTTTTATATTTAAGCCAAAAAAAACTATTAAAATCGTTAGGTGATACTTATCTATCAACAATTATGAATATCAAAATCCGCAAATAATTAATACAAGTGATTTTTGCTTTTTACTACTTATGTTTTGGACGTATGTTTAAAAATTATGTAAAGGACAACCACGCTGTGAAGAGGCAGTGCAACTAGCGTGTATGGTACGACTGCGAGGTACCCGATACCGAGAAATAATATGAATTCCATACGGGCGAAGCCGCGGGCACAGCTTAGTATATAATAAAAATGTAGCCACATCTGTGCCTGGCTATAACATACTTTTTTTTTTTTCAGAGTGATGCATTGTCATTAACAAACACGGCTGTTACACCTTCTGAACAGCGAGTTCATCAACAACCTCAAAAAGGTGTGTTAATTTTTACAATTAATATCTTAATTTCGGAGAAATTATTTACAAACTTTTACAGTCGTTTTTTATAACTTACTCATTTACAGAAGAGAACATTTCAAACAGTTCAGTTGTTCAAGAAGGCAATCACCCTCTGACAGCCATTGAAAACGATGTTTATGATAATGCCAATAGTTTACAGGTAAATCTATCTATACTTCTGTAGTAATATTATAAAGAGAAAATATTTGTATGTAGGTTTTTAATGAATAAACTCAAAAACTATTGGACCGTTTTTAAAAATTCTTCCACCAATAGAAGCTAAATTATTAACGAGTAACATAGGCTACTCACCCTCCTCATCCCTCCTCCCCCAACCCCTTTAAACCCCCCTCCACCACCACCACCATACAAATGTATGTTTGTAATGACTATTGGACCGATTTAAAAAATTCTTTCACCTGTAGAAAGCTACATTATCAACGAGATAAACGCGGACGAATTCGCGTGCAACAGCTAGTCTTTATATAAATTAATTTGTATAATTTTTCTATCCCCTTATATTATTTGTGGGACTGATAAAATAAAATGATTATTTTATTTTATCGGATTCTCTTGTGGTTTAATTGGTGTCTTAGGTATTAAAGTAATCAATCTTTATTTAATTTTCAGATGAATTTATTTTCTGACAGTTCGGAGAGTGTGCACGTAGTTGGGAAAACTTTAGATTATACTACAGAACAACATGGTGCATTTTTAAATACATCTGATATAGAGGGTATAAAAAAGTTTATACAGGAATATGCATCAACTGCCCTACTACCATATATTGAGAAACAAATTGCGCAATTATCAGAAGTTGTAAGTATTTGGTAATATTTATCGAGTGAAATATATATTATAAATTAAACAATAAATTTTTAATTTAATTGTGGTAACATCTTTAAGAATAAAATAAAAACACTGTGAGCATATACAAATCTTAAAACAATATAAGCTATAGTTTTATATACGAGAGAAAAAAATAACTGTACAGAAAATGCAGTGACATGCATGTTTTGCCCTAGAGGTAGTACTTAGATCGCACCCCGGCAAAAGTTATCATAACAGATAAAAACATTGATTTACTATAGGAAGCTATTCTAAGTTTTGCTCCATTTTGTTGATAGTTGTAACTATCAAATTTATTTTGATAAAATTTGGTTTTATTATTCAGTATTCGAGGGCGATACAACGATTATAGCGGTCACACAATTTTTCGATACCATTTGTCTTTAGCCTCAAAATAGGCTTCGGTTTCGGCGATTACTTCTCCATCGGCGCTAAATTTCTTTCGCGGGGGGAAAAACGGGAATCACATTTTTCTTCCAGCTTATTAAAAAAATAATCATTTATTAGCCAATATAATCGTCATTGATCTGCCCTTGGCTCACTTTTTCATAGAAATATTTTCTTCACTCAATTTGTGAGCAAACAATATCATATTTGTGTAAAAAAAAGTTTACTTGTATAGTGATTGACGTCATAAGTGTATTAACCTGTAAAATAATTACTTCATACGGGTAATTTAGAAATGATAAATATTTGTTTACTAGTCCTTTCTTGCTGAAGACATATTATATGAAACAAAACATCATAAAAGATGTATTTAACTTATGTAGTGACCGTCTTTTCATTCTGATTTAGAACCAAATATAATTTGAATTCAGAATCATAGGGCCATATGATATGACATATAGTATTGACTTGACTATTACTGTTTGTTATTTACAAACACCACATATTTTGTTCTAGAAAAAGTTATACCATAAGACTAATGTTTGGTCCCGATACTCTGTGGACCCATCCGCCTGTCAGTGGGCTGACGGATTGACGTCTGTCGGTTAGACGTTTCGACCGCTGACAGCGTGTCGGAAAACGTCACTTTGAAAAACGTGACTGAAAAAAGGGGGTTCGATATACGGGATCTACGCGGACGGTCGATTTTAATTGTAAAGTTGGAATTTGTGTTTTTCTTGTGAAACCGCACTCGTGCGTCGGTTGTAATCTCCGGCACCGGAGAACGCGCGTTGTCAGTGCGTACACTCAGTGGTTGCAGCAGTGTTTGTTGGTGGAGAGAATATCGGCGGATCCACAACCTCCCTTTCCTTACCCACTCTGTATGTATATATATCTCCCCGTTGATTCTTGCAGCAGGAGAGAAGACCACTGGGTGAGTCTAGCCTTTAAGGACTTTCGCCCAGCGTATCGCTGGGGACATGGGGCAAGTGCCGCGGTCGGTGCGTTGCCTCATACAACTAATTTAGTTCCTTAATACATTTGTTTAAAAAAATAATGATTTTAAATATAATTTAATATGAAATACATATATATATACAATAAATATGTTACAGAATGATAAAATTTTCATTATAACATTAACTTTTTATGTTATGTTATGATACTTCATTGCCAGGGTGCTATATAGTAAAATTACTTTTGGTTTCTCTTTTATTAACATTTATTAAATTTAATAAACGTAAAAAATTAAATCATTTTTAATTTTAAATTTATGTATTGCATTTATAGGTGGCAAATAGGAAAGGAGTTAGCAGATCTTTACTATCTGCAACTAAACGTTGGTTTGGCACTGGCAAATCAGGCAGCACCACGGGAAATAACACAGTGATGTATGTAATATCATTCATTAATATCTTGTCCTACTAATATTAAATACAAAAGTTTGTGAGGGTGCATATATCTTATTGCTTGTTGTTCTTTCTTGCAAAAACTGCTGTATTGATTTTGATGGAACTTTACAGTAATATATTGCGTTCTTATTGCAATGTCAATATTACCAACCAAATTGGTATAAAGACTTATTTAGCATTAGCCAATATTCCGAACTGTTTTTTATTATTTTTATTTAAATGTCGGAAGGTAGACTGATGGCACCTCCGTCTCCAAAAACACAAGCAAACCCATAAGAGGACGCTTGTGGACTGCCTAACTTTATAGGATGAGAAGGATAAGGAATAAAGAGGGGATAACCTGCCACTACTCATGTTTTGTTCCAGATATACAAGCGATTGTCCAGAGCTGCAGCTGCGTCGGCTGGGCGACCTGTGGTTCCTGTGCGGGCAGTGGCAGCGCGCCTTCGACACGTACCACACCGCCAAGCGCGAGTTCTACGCCGACAGCGCGTGGCTGTGCTACGCTGGCGCCCTAGAGATGGCAGCCCTTAGCGCCTTCATGGCCGGCACAGCCAACCGCAAGACCCACGGCTACATGGAAGAGAGTATCGTCACCTACTTGAACACATGCAGGTATCTCAATTTTTCCAACAAAGGATGTTTTTTCGAAATACGCTCTTAGTTCTTTTCACATGTGATGGGTATGATGAGTATATTCGATTATTTCATAAGAATAACAAAATATTACGTCATGTATTAAATTCTGTAAGCTATATTAAAAGCTTTAGTCTCAATAGTAATTCATCATTAATCGATTAGATAAACGCATAATTGTACTTAGCCTGTAAACCTTTTCAGAAGGCTTGCTAAATGTTTTCCAGAATGGTGCAATACGCCGTGCGAGCTACGCTGTTGTCAGCGTTGTGCTTGAGCAGCTCGGGTTCTCACGGCGAAGCGGCGAAACAGCTAATAAGGATGACGTCAGAGGACAGTGATTTGCGCAGCGCAATGTTGTTGGAACAAGCTGCGCATTGCTTCCTTTCGGGACCTGGCGCAAAGGCTATGTGCAGGAAATACGCTTTCCACATGGTGCTATCTGGACATAGATTCTCAAAAGCGGGACAAAAGAAACATGCCTATAGGTGTTACAGGCAAGCACATCAGGTAATTTTACATGATCAATTTGTACTGATCGTACTTTCGTCATAAATCTTTGGCTTCCATAGTCTATCTATACTACTTATTTTGGTATATAATTTTGTATTTAATTTAGGGCACACAATTAGTATACTGTCGATAATATTCGATCGCCGTCGATAGGAATTAAGTCACCAGTTAAAGGAATATTGTAATATTTTTAATATTACTGATACTTTATAAAAGTAAATTTCATATCTGCCAATGAACAAGAAAATATCATTTAACTAGCAGCCTGGCCCCGGCTTCGCACGGGTGCAATTAAGTTTTGTTATGTATTTAAAACTTCCTCGATTATTGCTCTTTCCTTTAGTGAAAACTCCCTCAAAATCCGTTAGGGATTAGCGGACATACAGACAAACAGACGCGGGCATCGACTTCAATTATACTATGTTATTGATATGTTATTATTGATTTACAAATGTGGAGATTACCAACTGAACAAAATATTATTAAGTACTCTGCATCTGTAGAAATGTCAAATTTATAAATTCAAGTTAGAAATACACTGTAGTTACATAGTTTATTTAATGCACTCACGGACAAATTATTAGGGGAACCCAAAAAATTGTGTGTATAAAACAAAACGTCTTTAACATTTGTGTCAATTAAGTTTATTAATTAGATTTTGTTTATTAATTTATTCGTTAAACTGCAAATATCAAAGAAACAAAAGATCAAATGATAAAAATTAACCTGATTTGCGAGACCTGATTTGATACTCGTTATATTTGGACCAAATTTTTATAAGTTTGCCCAGTTTCAATAATTACGGAACAACCTTAGCAACTTAAGTGGCGTTTAGATCTGACATTTATTTGCAGTAACAATTCACATAATGCGACAAAGAAAAATTAAACAAAACGTAAATTGAAACTCAAATTCAATTGATAAATAATTTTGTAACATGACAAAACTCAATATTATGCAATAATTACATAAAAACAAACGAAATTCGAAGACTTTCCAACCCTTTTTTAATAGGATTGACTAATGTTTGTGGCCATATTACAACAGAATAAATTGAACTTTTTTTTATGATGCTCTAAATTAGTTTAATCACCAACATTTCTTGCACAGAGAATGCAACTCTGCTTAGAATTCGTTCAGAAAGTTCTCAGAGAACAGCTTTGAATAGTCAATGGTTAATTTTTAGAAGCTGTGAACAATACGTAACAAATAAAGTTTCTGTCATACAAAAGTCTAAAACCCTACTTTGTAACCTTTCTTTGCCAGTTTTAGAGTAGCCGCCTTGTTTATAACAGTACTAGTAAACCCGGCCACGCTTCGCTGAGGCGTGCGCATGGGGCGCCTTCCTTATATATTCATGAATTATGCACATAAACCATGTCCTCTTTCCATTGATACAATCAGGAAAATCCGTTCACAACTTTCCGAGAATAGCACTTAAACAGACAAACAAAGAAAAATAAGGACTTTACTTTATACTATGTACTGATAGGCACGGAATTGATTCGTGCAGGTATACGCGGCGTGCGGCTGGCGTCTGGCCACCGACCACGTGCAGTTCGCGTTAGGGCGGTTGGCGGGCGCACTGCGGCTGCCGCACGAAGCCGTGCGCTGGCTGGCGGCCCCGCTCGCTCCCGCACCGCACCAACTCACGCGTCCACAGTCCGCAGCGCAGCAGGACGCATTCCTTAGGGAGTACATGCTCGCGCAACAGGTTCGTATCTTGCCTCCACACCGACCAAACAGCAATTTATGAACAACTATTTAATGGTTGTAGCTTGCTAGTTTTTAGTTTAACACTCACGTAAATCGATCCTCCTTACCTCTACCCTCCATGAGGTTATCATCTATCATAGGAGACCGCAAAATATTGAATCCCTATTTTCATTTATTAAATTGCAAATGCCGATGGTATGATTGTTGGTTTTTGGTGTGCAATAAGTGTGCATCACTTTATTGCGGTGCCTAAGATGTGGAATTTATTCAAATGGGTAAAGTTTACGAACAATGATGAAAGAATCCAAGGCACATACACATAAGCACTGCGATGCTAACGTGTGCTTGATGGTCTACACATACACTGTCACGCTTCCAAAATGTCATTTTGTTCAAACTATCCATAACTGCCAGTCTTATTCCATTTAGAATTCCAGATTTTACAAAAATGGTACAGAGAGCTAGAGCGAAATAAAAGATCAAATCAAGTTGTATGTCGTTACATTTTTGAAGTATGCTGAAGAAATTATAAGTAAATATTCACAAATGTTAAAACTGTTTAAAATGAAAATCCTAATATTTTCATAGGAAATACTCTTTTCTTCAACCATTTTATATAATTGACAAGCAAGTATAATGATTGTCAAACATCACTATTGCACTAATTATTTAGTGCACATTTATACGTATTCTCTCAAAATTTAAATTAGCTTAAAATATCTTAGGGCGTCTTTTTTTTTTTTTTTTTGCCGAGGAGTAATCCGCTTACAGATCTCCTGCCGTCTAGCCAGCGGCAGGAGATCTGTAAGCGGATTACTATGTGGGGGTCGCCCAGCGCCTGATCATAGCGGCACTGGGAATACCCACTAAAACTCCCCGGTGTCTCCGTGCCCTTTGAACGGGGTGAACCGGACTCTGCCGAGGCAACAACTTCGATCCACCCCAGAGCAGCCTAGTCATTGCTGACTAGGCTAACTCCAATGGGGGATTGCCCGGAGGCACCGAGGAAATCCCCAGACGGGGGGACCTTGTGTAAGCACACATAGTTAGCCAACCATGTGCGCAGGTCCCCTAAGGCATTTGAAAACGGGCTTCATACACCCGCCTTCGCCTGCCTTGCCGTCTGCGTCTGAGGGAAGCGAGACCGGCCTCTTCCTCTCGCTCCCTCTCAGCTACCTCCTTCTGTGACATGACATCTTCGCAGAAGGAGGCAGCCGCTTCCAGGTGGTCACACTCTCAATCATGGCTCTTACCATGATTGACAGTGTGACCTCTCCACCTCCCAGCGCCACCCTCAACTCCCGGCGCTGGAAACTCCAGGCCGGGCACACTTGGAGTGTGTGCTCGGCCGTGTCGTCAAGGTCGCCGCAGTGTTGGCATCGCGGCGACTCTTCTCGTTTGATTCGGTGCAAATAATGATCTAAGCACCCGTGTCCTGTCATTATCTGCACCATATGGAAGGTGAGGCCACCTCGTCGGCGCCTCACCCATTCCTCAAACACCGGACGAACCGCGAGGATCGTCCGGTGGCCGGCGGTAGGCTCTCGTAGTGCCTCACTCCAGTCCTGTAAGGCCCTCTCCTGCGCCTCTATACGGACCCGTCGCACTTCCTCTGCGACGGGTCTACCTCCTTGGTCCCTGGCGGCAACCTGATGCCGATGCATCTGGGACAGAACCAGTGCATCGACATCCCATGGGAGCATGCCCGCCAGCACGCAGGCCGCTCCATGGCTGACCGTGCGATAGGCACGCGCAGCTCGGATCGCCAGGACCCTTTGAGGCCTCCGCAGGAGGGCCCAGGTGCGAGGAGTGAGACACTCCGCCCAGACCGGGACTCCGTAAAGTGCCCATCGACCTTACCACCCCGTAGTAAAGTCGACGACAAGCCGAATTCGGTCCTCCCTGATTCCGGGAGGAGTCGTCCGAGTGCAGCTGCGACTGTAGTCAGCCGTGGAGCGAGGAGCTTGAAATGCTCCTCGAAACTCCAACGGGGGTCCAGTGTGAGGCCGAGGTACTTAAAGTGCTTCCGCACCGGAATCCGGACCCCGTCCACTCGGACGCGGAGCCCCGGAGGGATCCTGCGGCGTGGGGTATGGATGCCCATGGCTCTGGTTTTGTCTAGGGCCACCTCCAATCCGAGCAGACGGATGCGCCGGACGACCATTGAGGTGCCGACCGACGCTAACCGTCCTGCCTTTTCCCACGTCTGCGCTCTTGCCGCGACCAATGTGTCATCGGCAAAGCAGACAATCTCCATTTTAGGAAGGAGATTGCCTCGCAGGACCCAATTATACCCCAGGTTCCATAGTAGTGGGCCGAGAACGGCCCCCTGGGGCACGCCTACCACCATTGGCCGGCGGAGAATACTCCCGTCCGCGCCCTCGTACAGCACTACCCGCTCAGCGAGGTAGTCATCGACGAGGGCGCGGAGGTAGGACGGCACCCGATGAAATCTTAGTGCCGCCCTTATACATTCGTGAGGGAGGCTGTTGAAGGCGTTGCGGATGTCGAGCGACACCGCAACAACAGCCTCCCCTCTGCCGGTGGCCTCCTCAGTCCAACGCTTGAGGAGGCCCACTGCGTCCATGGTGGACCGACCGGTTCGGAAGCCGAACTGATGTTCGTCAAGGGTCGGCCCCTCTGACTTCAAGTGCTCGACGATACGTCGGGCCATGATCCTTTCCAAGGCTTTGCCGGAATCGTCAAGCAGGACCACCGGTCGGTACCCCGCCAGCGCCAGGCTCCTCCCCTCTCCCTGAGGGAGAGGGGAGGAGCCACACCGCCAGGCCTCGTCACAATTGCAGCGAAGTCGTCCAGCGCCCCTAACCAATGGGGGTTTTGGGGAACGCAATACGGCTCCGCCACCACCGCCAGGTGATTCTCCCACTCCGACATGGACTGACACAGCAGATCCTGTGCCCCGGCGCAGTGGTTGATGTTCGCCTGGAGGATTTTATCGAGGGGCCTACCGGACATTGGCAGTGTCCATCGGCTCCTCCCTGGTTATATTGGTGACCCCTGTTGCTACCCGTCGGGCCGTTGGAATTCGGCCCCTAACAGCTGGGGGGGAGCACTTCATTCCCCCCATGCGGTGGTTAGCCGGGAGACCAGCATCGGCGCAGACGGCACATTTAAATGCCGCCTCGCAAGCGTTGGCGGAGTGTCCATCCGACCACAGCGGTAGCACAAGTCGCTACGATCCTTGATATCCATCTAGCTACTGGTACCGGCCGACCGCTGCCAGCTTCTTGGCTGCCTCAATGGGGCAGGAGGCGAAGGCCGAGCCCATACCTCTAAGCCCAGGGTGGACTTTGCCCACCCTGAAGAGCTCGGGTGCGCAGTCCGTGGCCAGGGCCAGAGCTGCCTTTAGCTCCTCGGCCGACACCGAATCATCGAGTCCATTGACTCGGATATCGAATGATTTAGTTGGGCGTGTGACCTTCGCCGTGTCACCCAGTATTGCGCCGATTTTCTCCGCCAACATGTCCGCTTGCGCAGCGGTGGTCTCTCTGGGGAGCTCGAGAATTCGAGCCCCTGTAACCCCCGTGCGGAATTTAGGCGCTCCAATCCCCAAGGCCTCGAGAGAGACCGATGCCTTGGTCTTGGCGATGGCCTCATTGTAGGTGGCGCCCTTTTCTACCGCCTCCGGTTTCAGCGCCACCACAACGGCCAGGGATTTCGGCTCCTTTGGGAGCCTGAGCGCCTTATTATCCTTTTTGGGGGTCTGGACGGCAGGTATGGCTGGAGGAGCAGGGACGCGTTTCTTGCGTCTCACCACCTCCGTTCCAGCTTTCCACGGTCTCCAGGGGCTCCAAATAATGGGCCAGGAGTCGGCTCCGGGGTCTTGGGGGCCTCCAGCCCATCCAGGTGGGCGTTGACAACTCCCCCTACATGGGCCGTCAGCTCCGCCTGGAGGGCCGAGAATGCCTCCAGAAATTCCGCCCTGTACAGTGACTGGGAGTCAGCCACTGTCCTGGGCGATTCTATAGGCTGCTGTTCAGCCGCGGTCCCTTTGGGTAGGGACCTTTCGGAAAAGGCCCTACGGAGTGCAGATACCTCCTCGAGAACGGCATTCAATTGTCCCCGGAGACGCTTATTGTCGGCCCGTAGTCGACGATTTTCCTTGGAAGAATTACGCGAGGCCGCGGACTCGACAACTCCAAGGAGGGAACGGGTGGCCTCCTTAATTTCCTTTGGGAAGTGCCTTTGAGGCTGCCTGATTTGCGCACAACCTTCATTATTATTGCGGCGCTAGCCTCTGCTTTCTGCGTCAGGCCCTCGACGGGGCCAGCAGAAGACTTCGCCGACTGGTACGTCATGGCGGACCTGTCGGAGTCGGAGTCCGATTCCAGATCCTTTAGCTCGCGCCGAGCTCGCGAGACGCCTACATGATGTAGGCGTCTCGCGAGGCTGATGTAGGCCCTTGCTCCTTTTTTGGAATTTCGGCGGAACAACCGGTACCGTGAACTCGCCCGCCTCCTCCGAGCCCGACACCATACCAAAAAACTTGCTCGTAAGTTCAGGGAATTCGGGCTGCACCTCTTCAGGTGCCTCCTGCGTCGCCGAACGCTTTCGCGCCACCGACCGGGTCACAATTTTTGAGTAGATGAGACTCTTCGCTCCATCACTCTCCATTGGGCCAGGTCCACTGGTCTCAGTTGAGTCCGACATGGGCCAATTGATGGCCCTGCCGATCTCCGAGGTGGTGGGGGAGTCCGGGTGGTTTACCAGAGGGGGGATGAAACAACAGTAATTTTAAACGAGTGAACAAAAAACAACAAAAATCTTGAAAAAACGAAAAATCAACAACAACAACAAAACAACAACGAATAACAACAATTGTTGTGGACCACCCTGTAGAGCCTTGGAAGAAGCTTCATACAAGGCAATCCGCAACAAAATCCGTTGAAAGCCAACGGAACGGTAGCCAATTCAAAAATTTTGACTAAAATTTAAAACTTTAACAGCACCAACAACTTTCAACCAACAATAACAAACAACACTCCTACAGTAGCCCTGAAAAGGGCCCTTTCAGACTGTAAGAGGAAGACAGAAAAAACAACGAAAATTTTCGAAACCAAAATTCTGAAAATCAAAATCTCCTGAAGGTATGGTGAAAACCCTATCATCCAGCCCACCAAAATAGAGGTCTCGGTGAGGCGCAACTTTTGTCCGAACACACCAAAGTGATTGAAGAGCTCCTTTAACGCTTAGCCTAATAACATACCTAACAAATCAATCTTATGGTGTCTTAATAAAAAATATTTATTTTAACTTTAGTATTTTGTGAGAAATGTAAGTTGTAGTTATTCATTATTAATTAATTGTCGGCAGCAATGGGTCGAAAGCTGCGCAGATTTCAAGGAGTGTTTGCCTATTGTGCCTCTGCCACTCGTGGAGCGGCGTGCGACACGCGTCGTTTGTGTTGGCCCCGCACCACTCTCGTCTCCATGTCGAACACCAGCCACCTCTCTCTCCCTGCATCCCGAGGAAACCCCGTCCCAAACCTTGTGTGCTCCTTCCTCTCCAACGACACTCCCACCGCGACATGCGTGGGACACCCTCGAACAAATGCTGCTTCAAGCCGTCACGGGGACTCGACCGATGATATTCAAACCCACAATTGATTTGTATACAGAGAACACGGACTGCAACCCCGTCGTACCACAGGGAGGTAATAAACTGTGATATCATGCTATTGATAGAATGACAAGGGTTTATTATGTAAAGGTCGTCAGACAGGCTGATCACTTGATGGTTGGTGGCTACCGTTGCCTATAACACAAGCAACGCCACAGGTGCTGCAAGTGCGTTGCCATCCATACTAGGATTAACAATAAGGAATTAGGAAGGGATAGAGAAATGGCATTCCTTATTCACTCACTGAAACACAAAGACACACATGCTTTTATTTCACTGTGGTTAGTGCCGCCAGATGGGCTGCCCAAATGACTGCGAAACGCAGTGTGCCCTGCTACTACTTGTCAGATCCAACTTTAAAAAGTTCATTTCCAAAGTTGGCTCTGCTACAAAACGACTCGAGACCCCTGAGACAAAGTGTTAAGGCAAGCATCTTAACCACTCAACCAACGGGCTCATCGTCACATAAGGGGACCAACGGGTCCTTTAATGGATCCTACCCTTTAAAACCACGAGTATCCTCTCTACTTTTAAAACATTGCAAGAGGTAATAGAGTTAGAGAAACATTCTACATCTATTCCAAACAATTTACCACATTTTGTTCATATCAACATTTATGACTGTCTCAAACCAGAGAAGCAAATCCCTACTGAATAGTTTACATTCTAAACATTTTCTTCAATCGTCTGAAGGTTGATCTGAAGATCCTAAGTAATCATTACATAATTAATTTGTATTAAAACATATTAGTAATAATTCTTGAATTTCAGCAATTGGTCATTAATTTAACTTAATAGTTAGAACTCAAAAGAGCTTCTAATAAATGTAATTATAAATGGAACGATTTGAATTATATCATTTACAGAACCAATGCAAATATCTGTGACTCTACGAAACCCTCTAAAAATATCATTAGTGTTGAAAGATGTGGAATTGCTGTGGGATTTTGTGCCGAGTAAGGATAACGATGGAACTTCTAAAACGTTGAATAATGAGCCTGCAGTCGCCGCCGGTTGTTCGATAGACAACACTTATATCGTGCACCAAAAGTTAAAGTCAATAATAATGGAGGGGGACACCACTAAACCGTTAATTTTCACTTTAACCCCAATGCGAGTCGGACACTTTTCAATCAAAGGATTGGCTTATAAGTATGTGCTCAGATACAGTCTATCTGTTTTTATTTCCCCGGAAGGTACTCGATTATTAATATAAAAATATCTTACAGATTAAGCAATGCAGTTGAAGCTGGAAATGATAATTTGAAAAGTGTAGTAATATCGGGTAAAGTGGAATTAACAGCTGGAGTTACCAGCATCGACAAACTGTTGCAAATTATTGTTGTGCCACAGGCGCCTTGCTTACAGGTATGGTAAACATTTGAAGAACTGTCATTTTATTGCAAAATAGAACTTTTCATTTCGACCTGGTGACTAATGGGCACTTTTTTGTAATAATATTCGGTAGCTGTTGAATAGACTTCTTTTTATATAGTGGTACAATTTTGTAAACTTTTTCCCTAAAATTTGTAATTTTTAGTAAAAAAATGTACTTGCTCTATTTGTGGCTTTTCTAAAAAATACCATAGTATTTACGAGTAAATTCTTTGTGCCCACAACTGCGACTATTTCATTAGACTTATGATTCATCTGCTACTGCGATCACCTCCTGGATTTTCCGCTTGTAAAATAACAAAGAAATAAAATCGTAGATGACATTTTCGGAGACGAGTCCGCAAGCCACGAGTGGTGAGATGCGTTCGGTAGACGTGGAGTTCCGCAACGTGGGTCCTGTGGGTATGCGTAACCTGCACGTCGCGCTCTCTCATCCGGATTGCGTTACATTACTCACGGACCACCAGCGACACGAAGAGCGTTTCCAGAACTTGTACCAAGACAAATACAGCGAACCAACACAATATTCCGGTCACTATTTTCATTTTCTATTGTAGTTTAATTAAGCGTTTACAAACACTTCATCATATAAGAAACATAAATCAATCATATACGTTGGACAGATTGTCTGTATACAATGGTTGCTTATTAAAACTTTGCATTATCAAGTTGCTACGTGTGTTAATTGTTTTGTAAAATAAAACATGAAATGTAAATGACTAAAATGCAACCAAACATTGACTGTCGCTTCTTAATTAAATCTTATTAAAAGTCTAACTAGCATGTACTGTCATTTGATGCCAGATATGTGTTCATCGACGTACACAAACGAATGTGGATATAATTGCACTGAACAGATGAGCGCGCAGCGAGGGCCGGCGCGTGGCGTAGTGCGGCGGCTTCGTCGTGCATTCGCGTGGCGGACGCGGTAGAAAGTGGAGCCACGACGCGAGCACGATTGTTGATGCGTCCGCACGCGACCACGTCTGCGTTGCGACTGCTTGCCTACTATGAACCCGACAAAACTGCCCCTGCACCGGTGCCGCCATCTGTAGCGCCACACGTCCGCGCGTACCGACTGCTCAGACACGTATTCAATTTCCAAGTCACGGTATGTTGTTTATGTATTTGTACTCATACTCGCAAATAGTCCTAGCCAGGGATACTATTAGAAGAGCTGGCCCAATGGGACAATGCGCTGCTGTTGATACTGCAGACATCACGACTTAGAAATAATGATCATTTCTTCGTACTGTAAAGAAAACATATTTATATCTCAAGGAAAATTAACAATCTTTGAAGATGGAAGTTCTATAAATCAACAATGTACGATTTTATTTTATATATTTGGGAAAACCAGTATTGCACATTACTAGTATTACATAGACAAGTATATCTCACATCTTAAAAAAAAGTACAACCTACTGCATTTTCTACCAGTTGAAAACAAACAAAAAAGAAACTAGCATCTTGAAGTTAAGCCCATACGTCCTTACAAAGAAAAAAACTGTCTAGCAGTAGAAAGTAATGATAGGCTCATACAGATGTCTATAGCCAAGCCAAAGTTCCAAAAAATCATATGAATTGTCATTGTGTGGTCTGATACCATAATATTTCGCCGCTAAATAACAACTTAACTCCCGGTTTTACGCACCAAACCACAACACACGAGTGCCGAAGCCCATTCCCCTGTTATCACTTTGTCTCTTACGCTTTACCTTTTGCCAGATCTGCAAAGTACTTTGATCGTAATAAATTGGGCATTTATCATATAAAAATGTTTCGTTTGCTGCGTTCATTTATTAGAGAAGATTTTCGATTAAAGTGAAATTTTTTTAACATTTTTTTAGGAGATAGTCGAAGTGACGGTAATTCCACGGCGCAGTTTGAAGACCATTGATGGTGTAGCTGTAGAAAATTTAAACCTGGCTGTGGAGCTTAAAAACATTTCCAATGGAAAGGAAGGTGACATTGATGTCGAAGTGTTGGAGGCTTCCCTGTTGAGTCGTCAGTGGAAGCTGACGAACTTGGTATCAGCTCCAGGCCACGCAGATCGACTTAAATCTCGAGAGAAGCTACACCTTATTCTGCAAGCGAGGAGGTTGCAAGACACACCACCCGACGGAATAATAGAATGGTCTTGTCAGAAAATACTTTCCGAGCATCCCGATTCTGCTCCTAACATTGATACGTCGCCGTACTGTAAATTTGTCACAGAAAATAAACCTCCTTTTATCGACAGCGCTGAAAAACCAACCCAGCAGGCTGAATCGAGTAAAAACGGCCTTATTCAGTCTATGTTCGTCCTCAGATGGAAGACTTACGACAAAAAGAATGGGAGAACAGCAGTCGGACAACATTGCCTCTGGCTCGAGTGCTTTGAGAAGGCGGTATCTCGGACGAAAGACAACGCGTCCCCAGATGTCCCCACGACGCACCTCGACGAATATAACAGTACGGTAGACTCTGTTGATGCTAAAAGCAAAAAAGATAACGTTGTTGTTTTCAAGATGGAGCATCTAAATCAAATTCAACACAATTTCAATCAGAGGAAACTTTGTTTAGTTCCAATAACAATCAACATTGTCAATTGTTACGGAGTACCTGTTAAAGTATTCATCGTTATGTCCAAGAAACAGGATGGGTAAGTCAAATAACCTGTAAGGTGAACATTGATTTCGAATAACATCTTACCTCGAAAGGAATTTGGATATCTATTAAAGCATAACATATTTTGTCTTTTTAAGAAAACGGAGAAATCGAATATCTATTCCGTAACAAACTATAAACGTTATATAAACACTCGCATTATAAGATAATACTTGCAAGCAAAAAAAATTACTTGATAAATTCACGATAGCTGTTGAACTTTAATTTACAATTGAAATATTTTGTATTTAGTGAAGGCGGATAAGATAAAGATAATATAAACAGGCTCTAAACGTAAAGTTAGTAGGCGTGAATACATGACATTGCATTAATTATGACATTGCAGGGAGTCGCGTGGCGAGTTAGGATGGGCGGGCGCCCTTAGCCACGGAGATGACATACAGCCGGCCGAATGTGGCGTGTTCGTACGGCTGGAGCGATTCGCGACGCGACGTGTTCAAGTCAACGCAGTATGCGGCGCGCCCGGCGCTTATGTCATTGGCGCTGCATTCACGGCGACCGCTTTTGCCGCCTCTCCCTCACCCCTCCACCCCACAGTCCCCCCGTTGGACCCTCTGCTTACGCACGTTGCCAACAACACCTCCTTACTCGTGGTGCGGCAAGCCGCTTAATTGAGTGAATGAAATGAAATTAATATAAAATATCAAAATTTTGTAAAACATTCTATCCAGCTATGAAACGATGAAAGATGAAAGAAAGAGCCATGTCTGTACATTAAATATTTTTTTCCAAAAAAAAAAAACTATTTGTACACGTACTCATGTCATCGAGGTCAAAAAAATATTTTTTAGAATTTTTATCTGTTTGTGCGTTTGTGCATGCTAATCTCAGAAACGGCTTAACCGATTTCAATCCGTTTTTCGCTGTTGTATTGTAGCATTTGTAGCAAGCCTCCCGTAACATTTGGTGTTTATTTCATTCCAATCGGTTTACAAACAAAAAAGTTACGCGCTATATCGAATACCACGCGTACGAAGTTGCGGGCTCAGTAATATACTTATTTTCTTAACAGTAACGTAACAAAAAATGCAACTTGTATTTTTGTAATAGTATCAGAAATATCCTGGAATAATAACACTGATAACTTAAGAATCCTCTACGCTTATTCTCCTAACTTATAAAAACTAACGTGTTTCCAGGTCAAGTTGTATATTTTCGTTTGTCGTTATAAGTTGTATACTTTTAGTTCATGGTAGATAAAAACAACTAGTCACCAGTTGGTATTGAGCAGCAGTGGTTTTCATATGGCCACTTTTTTTTTTATTTTGCCTTTACACGTCGATGAATTTGTTATACCATGGCGCTCTTAAATTGAGAATGTTGTTTTTTAGAATCTTATAAATGTATCATCTTACTCTGTTTATTATCATAATTGATTCCATGATTTTTTAATAGGAGTGCAAGGCTTCCTAAAATATCAATCACTAGAAATATTTGCATTGTGATAAAATAATACAAATATGTATAAGAAATGTGTTATAACATTTAAGCTATAAAATTATGTGCGAGAAATTCGTTGTAGATGTCTTAAGTAATTAATTGTAATAAAAAAATATATTCAATGTATAAAATAAATTATTGTATGTATTATAAATAAATAGTAATAATAAGTAATGAATTTAATTTATTCTATTATTTACTTAGTGTCATATTCGATATTTTCGACAAGATACCATAATATTTTGTTTATACTTGAATATTCTCTGTACATGCCTTCAAAAGTTTTCATAGAAAAAGTATACAAAGGAAATATTGAACGTGCTCTATTTTATCACTTAATAATTCTTCAAAAAATTAAACAATGTTACACATTTTAGTACACACGTTAGCAAAATTGTGTAATTATTGTTGGTTTGGTGAAAATTCGATGGTTTGGCTGAAGGATTAAGCGGCATGATCGATTTGAATTATAGATATTGTCTCAAAAGTGTTTTATTTTCAATTGAGTATGTTGCAAGTAGTTAAATATATAAATATAGGTGTATATTTTTAATGAGTTTTTTTTTATTACAGCTATGAGACAAATGGTGCATCGATAAAATCGATAGACGAAACATAAAGTTTACGACCAAATGGATTTTAAAGTCGTTGATATTTTTGCATATAAAATATGCAATAAAAATGTATTTTAGATTTCCAATAATTTAGTATACATGGTTTTGAATTTTTCACTATCGATTTTACTTCAAAGGTGTAAATTATGGTAGAAATTCCGCCTAAATATTTTCTTATATTTATGCCTTTTCTTTGGGGTTCTTGTGATAAAACAAATCAGCATTTTTTAAAGTTATTAATAATAGGTATGTATGTAACTTTTTATTTCATTCTATTCTGTACACAATTACCTACGTGAGTATTATTTAATCTGCAATTAATGAGTTCATACAAATTAACAATTTAAAATTCAATTGACACAGCAAAGGTACGCAGTACAATTATTTTTCTTAATCTATGTCGTTTTGATGAATTTAGAAGTATGCAAGGTTCATAAATTCAAAATAGGTACATTTCATTTCGTTGACATAAATGGCGCGTTGTGCGAGACGTGTTCAGCTGAGTTACGCAATTACCAAAAGTTCGTGCCAGTGGATACAATGGGAGATTTGAGGAACATCTACAAAATGTTCCTAACGAGTTCGTGTGCACTACCGCTATATTTACCGCTTGGTCATCGTGCGATATTATCGCAAAAAATGTGTGAATGTTCTTCAATTATTGTATTCAATTGAGAAGAACATGTGCCTCATAGCGGTGGATCAGCACTTAAATAGTTACTCATGCTTTCGTGATTCGACTTGTGAGTAAGCTATGTCAGTCCTAATCCTACTGTAGTCGGCAGCGCACTTGCAGCAGCTGTGGCGTCGCTTGTGTTATAGGCGACGGTAGCCACCTACCATCAAGTGGACCGTCAGCCTGTCTGTCGACATAACATTAAAAAAAAAAGATTCCCTCTTCTCACCTTCTATCAAAGAAGGAAGAACATTTCAAAACCTTTTAAGTGAAGACGGTAGTAACCATATTGAGGGTCATTAGTATGTCTACCACCTTTTAATTAAAAAAAAGACTTACATAGACTAGGATTGAAACCCATTGCCAATACCTACTAAATTGATACTATAATATAAGAACGTCGGTGGCGCGGTCAGAAAGACGCAGCCTATCACTCCGCTAGGAGTAATAGTGTTCTGTAGCCTATCATGTCGAGAGGTCCGAGTTCGAACGGTTATGGTTTTTCTCTAAAACTGCTAAAAAGTGCGTTTACTGACTGCTTTCAAAACGATGAAAGAAATCATCACGAGAAAACCTTTTTTTCGCCAAAGAAAAAATTCAAGGCTCATATGAAATCCACCAACTCGCACTGCAATGGTTTAAAAATTCATAATGTTTGTTATAAAAGTAACCGTTTTATCAGTGTGATTTTGTGCTGCAAAAACTTTGTTCCAAAATTAAATAAAATAAATATTAAATTTAATATTGGTTATTTTGTTAAGGAAGACTGTCTGTGCGTGCAATTGCTTGGTGTTCGATACTAATTTCTTCAAAGCTAAGTTATTCAAATATGTTGGTATTATCTGATAAATCATACAAGAAAATCCCATGCCTCGACTTCAGATTCCGAGGTAAATAGAAACGCACTAAGTATGGGGTGAATGGAAACTATAAAAGGGGTGAGTGAATAGAAACGAGAAGGGGTCAATACAAATGTTATGGTCGTCACCTTTTTAACCGACTTCAGAAAAAGAATTATTTTTTTACTAGCCTAAATATACAAAACATACATTTTTGAATTAAGCATTTAACAAAGAAAACATAATATTGTTTGAAAGATAGGTAAGTAGTTAATTTATATTTTTTATTTACCTTACAGGTAAAGTGGAAGCTAACATGCCTAATTGATTTTTTATCCTGTCCCACTCCATATCCAAGTAGCTATCCCTCTATTATAACATTTAAGTGTAACATTATAACATTTTGGTTGACAACTCTTATCATTTTTCTCAATTCAACCCCTTCTCGTATCTTTTCAAAATGTTTCAGAATTAGAATTTTCCCATAGATAAATGAAGATTTGACATTTTAACAAAAAAATCTGTAAACAAACATGAGACTCCTAAAATAAAAACGACTATGATTCCATACAGATACATAAGTATTTTATCGCAAATTACCGCTAATACATATTGTAGTCTTTGATCGCAAATCAAGTTTGAAATCCGTTACGCCCGATTTTACCCCATTCAATGATTTACATATCATGCTTATTGAAAATTTAAATAAATAGTAACAATCGAAAACCTACTATTTTAATTAGGAAAAAATATCCAGATCGGGATGCGTGTATACATTATGTTTATTTACTAAGTAAAACGGTAATATTTAAAAAAGTTAAAACGCTTTCATTTTCAGTTTACAATGTATGCATTATTTATGATATGTAGCGTCTATGGCATTTGTTGTCTATATTCGTTCAGTGTTGCTATGTTTTATAAGCCACTATTCTCCATGGACTAAGCAAGTAACAAGTAATCCGTTTATTTTGAATTTATATCGATACTCCACCATTTTATTCCATAAAAATGATATGTACTTTCTTCTAGTATTTTTGACTACTAATCTACTAAAAATATTTATTTTTAAGTAAGAAGAAATTAAAAGAGAATAGGAAGCAAATAAAAAGTATTCTATAAAACAAATCGTATCAAAGTAATCAGTTATTAGAGGTCACCGATTCTAAATCAATTATATTATTACGTTCTCGTTTTTTAGTAAAAAAATGTTCTCCCGTTGTTACGTCACAGACCCCAATATTATAGTCTAATTTCAACAAAATGGTGACATCTGTGGGAAACATTGTATTGTACATACATATTTATGGCCATGTAGTGGCGGGAGGTTTTGTATCATCGTATCGTAATTCGTAGCATAGAGGTAGATAGATGCTAGATGGGCGTCCATCTTGGATTTTACTGGATTTGAGCCGGTTCAGTCGTAACAAAAGTGTAAATTAATTGCTTAAAATTCATATTTATTATTAGTTTTTAACAAATCTAATGTTAACAAAACTTTTTATCTTAAAAAATTTGATTATATCGCTGTAATGTGTTAGGTATGGACAATTTGCTTGCTTACTACAATTCGATCATTTGACGAGTAATGGCGTGCGTTTTTCTTTCCTAGACACTTTCAAATTTTATTTTGTGTCACTAATTTCCGCGAACACTTACATTTCATGTTTCTAGGTATAAATATTAAATTTTATCGTGAAAATCGCAAGTTTTACGTTTAGTGCATATTTTTAAATGTAAAAGACAGTATTGAGCTGGATGCTGCTTTTAGGTTATATATCGCCAATACCTAATTAAAACCGTGACTCGTAATCTAAACTGCTATTGAATCGGAGTGACAAGTTTAATGTTCACGTTAAATCAGTTACGATGTGTTTCAAAGTGATTTTCTGGAAGTGACGTTTGCAAAATTTTCTTTACAGTATCATTACTCAAGACATATGCGATTTCCGGAAAGAGTATTGTCGACAAAACCTTAGGTTGGCAAAGGTATAGTACGATGGCAGTACCTAGTAGAGCTCGGGTGTACGCCGATGTGAATTCACAAAAGCTGCGAGAGTACTGGGACTATGAGAGCTATGTGGTTGATTGGGGCAATCAAGACGATTACCAGCTAGTTCGCAAACTCGGCCGTGGAAAATACAGTGAAGTATTCGAGGCAATAAATATCACAAATAATGAGAAGTGTGTAGTAAAAATATTGAAGGTAAGTCTTTAGTCTGTACACTTTTATAAGCGCAATCTAAATTTAATTGTATCTCACATATTGAAACACAAATTAACTATTTCACTAGGTATTATAATACATAGGTTTTGTTTATACAAAACAATAATAATAGCAATCGCTATTCTATGGCTCATTATGTTTATTTTACATATTATGAGTCATTGAAGTTGGAATTAGGTTTTCTAATTATCAAAAGCATTTATAGTAGCTATTTTGTAGATTTCATCTTTGAAACCTGAATGTGTCTCATTCTTTGATCAAATTTTTATCTGTATTTGATTTTTGTGGTGTTGAATATTGTTTTCACATTTTGACTTTCATATGCATACGATCTAAATTAATTTACATTATCCATGTGTGATCAAATTTGCAGACTTGATTGTTCCCATGAGATGTTTTTCCTAAACTTGACAAAATTAAAATTAACTCATATTTAATGTACTGCATTGGGACTTGTAAACTTCTACATAAATAAATGAAAGAAAATTAGTTTTATATAATTAAGATAAGGACTAACGTCAGACTGAACACGACTTTTACGATAATGAATGAAACCTAATAACATACGTATTAAGGTGCAATATTGTACATCAAATTTTAGTAGCTTGGAGATAACTGAACAGATTTAAAATTGTGAGATTTTTCTTAAATATTGTGTAAAATATGAAAAAATAAATAAAAGCAGTCAATTAAAACCTTAGTACAGAACTTAAGTTAATTAAGCTTAAAAAATAGTATCTCTGAAAACTTTTATTACTGTGTCACAAAAGCTTTTTTTGGGCAGTAATAATTTACTATATTTTTCCTCACACATATTTTTTTGTAAAAATCTCCCCTATTCTAACTTTTCTAAATATAGTCTAACATGCTCTGTATTTTTATCTAAGTTTTAATTTCACTCTAACAAGACAAATTAAGCGATGGAAATAATGCTTTTCTGCTGAGTCCTCGCCTTAAAATGATATAACATGATAATTTTTTAATTAACGTGTATTGTATAGATAATGCATAAAATCCAAATAACAAACGAAAATATCATTCTGAATAATTTAATGTTAGACAATAGAAGAAAAAATAAATTTAATATGAATCATAAAGTCAAATGAATTATCATCCATACCTATGAGAACTGTGCCTATATGGTTCATTTATCACAATATTCTTGTATTATTAGTACTAGGTACATTAATAATGTACATTTACATTATGTGACTTCAAAGGTTGTTAAGAAAAGGTATAAAAAACTTTCTATATGAGTTCATTATTTTGTTTCAGCCTGTTAAAAAGAAGAAGATTAAACGGGAAATAAAAATTTTAGAAAATTTAAGAGGTGGCACAAATATAATTACTTTACAAGCTGTTGTCAAAGATCCTGTATCTCGTACTCCAGCACTCATTTTCGAACATGTCAACAATACTGACTTTAAGCAATTATATCAAACTCTGTCAGATTATGATATAAGGTGGTAATAACAGTATCAGTTTAAAATTACTCTTTATTTCTGCGTAAACATCGTGTCATATTTGTGGAAAAATTTCAGATACTACTTGTATGAGCTGTTAAAGGCATTAGATTATTGCCATAGTATGGGCATCATGCATAGAGATGTGAAGCCTCATAATGTGATGATTGACCATGATAACAGAAAGTTACGTCTTATTGACTGGGGGTTAGCCGAGTTCTACCATCCAGGGCAAGAGTATAATGTTCGCGTTGCTTCTAGATATTTTAAGGTAATATGCATGCAATCAATATCATTATATTTTTGCAATGTGTTTCCACCACATATCTGAAAAATAAAAGTGATAATATGTTTCACCTTAAACTGATTATTCTCTGATACATCTTGCTAAGTACCACATGAACAATGTAATGACAAAAAAATTCAACTTAACCAATAGTCATACCACACCTCTTGCTTGTCAAATACTGAAAAAAAAAAACTTTTGTCGTTTCTGATTTTTTTTTATTTTGTACAGAAATAATAAATTTATATTAATGAACATTAAAAGGGGTGCTGTTTAGAAGTTTTTATTAAATATTAGAATGGGCGATATGGGAAAACTTTCAAAATATTTAGATATTATTTTTTTAATGTTAAGATCGGCAGACAGGCTGACGGTCCACTTGTGATTACCACTTGTGAACACAAGCAACGCCAAAGCTGCTGCAAGTGTGCTGCGACTACAGTAGGATTTAGGGATTCTGAGGATAGGGAAATGGGCTCTGCCATCCCTTACTCACCAAAACAACTGTTATTTCACGGTGGCCTTCTGTAAGGGGGTGGTTACTGCCACCAGACGGGCTGCCCAAATGACTGCGAAACGCAGTGTGGTGTGCCTTGCCACACGAGCAGTTTAATATGAGTAATTCATATCATTAAAACATAATTTGAAGCAATTTAGTTTTATTAGTTCTTCAGTTTACCTTTGCTTTTTACTATTTTTTACTAATTTTTTTTATGTTAAGATCAACAGACAGGCTGACGGTCCACTTGATGGTAGGTGACTACCGTCGCCTATAACATAAGCAACGCCACAGCTGCTGCAAGGCACTGTCGACTTCAGTAGGATTAAGGATATGGGATTGGAATGGGTTAGGGAAATGGGCTCTGGCATCCCTTACTCACTCACCGAAAAACATGTACTGTTATTTCACAGTGGTCTTTTGTAAGGGGGTGGTTACTGCCGCCATACGGGCTGCCCAAATGACTGAACGCAGTGTGCCCTGCCACTACTTTCCAAGTCCAAACCGGAGCCAAATTTGAAAAGTTCATTTTTCAAAGTTGACCTTGCCGGGAATCGAACCCGGGAACTCTAAAACAGAGCTTGGATAAGGGGCAAGCACCCTAACCACTTATCCAATGGGCTCGTTAACATATGGCATATGAGGGAGATTTTAGACATGCTAAATCCTTTTAGCTGAAGTTATTATTTGCCATGAATTTAGAGTTTAATATCCTAAATTCTGAGTGGTGAATGTACAATTTAGTATAGCAGCAAATGTTGAACCCTTGTGATTTTTTGTTTTTAGGGTCCAGAACTACTTGTGGATTATCAAATGTATGACTACTCGTTGGACATGTGGTCGCTAGGATGCATGTTGGCATCAATGATTTTTCGTAAAGAGCCTTTCTTCCATGGCCATGATAATTATGACCAACTTGTGCGTATTGCCAAAGTATTGGGCACTGAAGAGCTTTTTGAATATTTGGATAAATACCATATAGAATTGGATCCACGGTTTCATGATATACTTGGAAGGTGTGTAAATTATAAGTGTCCTAAGATAATAGAACCTCAGAATAAGTAGCAATGCACATCATGTCTGCTGGATTAATTTTCTAAAATAATAGGGGTATTTGATGTGTAATCCATTATCAGTTTGTACTGTCATTATAAGTGTATTAATGTTTTTTGACCTTAATTACAACTAAGGTTTACAATGTCTACAAATTCATTATCATAGTAGCATAAAAAGTAAGGTTTATGGAATATTTTGTTTGACTTAAGCAAATGTTTTTTTTTTGTGTATTAATCTTCAAATTGTTGTATTCAGACATTCTCGTAAACGATGGGAGAGATTTGTGCACTCTGAAAACCAGCACTTGGTGTCACCTGAAGCTTTAGATTTTCTGGATCGCCTTCTGCGCTACGATCACTATGAGCGCTACACTGCTCGGGAGGCAATGGACCATCCTTACTTCTGTAAGTGACTATAACAACATTTTGGTTGAGATGAACATTTGGTAACTAATTGCTAATGTTTATTAATCTACATTATGTAACATGTAAACATAAACATTGGGTATGTTATTGGAATGTACAAAATGCTTTATGATAGTGTCTAGTAATTTTAAATTTTTTGTCTACTTCGTTTTTGCATTTGGCCATTTTTTTGCATGTGGCATTTTTTGCATTTGGCATTTTGCATTTATCTATAGTACTATCTAATAATTAGATTATAATTAATATGTTATAACATGTTTTTGTTTTATTATTGTTAAGTTTACTCTTCATAAAGCATATTTTTGCATTACATGGTTTGTGTGCAATGTTTTGCTATGGGTAAAAAAAGTTTTAAATAGCACATTTTATATGCAATTTACTATGCAAAAGATCAATAAAATAATATCAATGAACCTTAAAAAACGCAGAATCTATCTTACCAGGGTTTTTACAAATACATGAGTAAGATTAATTGTACAATGTATTTTAATCCTTAAGCTGCTTGAAGATACCAATCAATGAAAATCTTGTAATAATTTAATGTTACTGTTAAAATTATAAACTGACGCGTCCTTACTTCACCTGGTTCTAAATTGGGGAGTTAATATACATTAATTGTAGCCCATGTTCACCTTTTGAATAGTTAACGATTTTTTCCTATTGGTGCAGTTTCTACACATACATACATACCACATATTACTTTCATATATGACTGGTAAAACTTTTTTTAATTGGCATTACAGCTGGTCAAAGTAAGGACTTAAAGCATGTGAGATTAGAATACAAAAACTTTTACCATTCTATTCAAAGGATAAAATTAAAAGTAATTCTATCCTCGCGCATGGTACAGCAAGCAGTCATGGTCTCTGCCATCTTCACGTAGAGTATGTTTCAAAAGGGCGAGTGACAGAAAATCCCACGAATTTATTCTGCATGTATTCCAACATCGTGGCCTATTTTAGTCTCTGTTTACTCCTTACAAGTATATAATACCGGAAAATGATAATTTTAATATTCATATAGTCTTAAGCTGAGCAAATAACAAAACCATATGAAATTTCACAACTCATCTAATCAATACTCTGTCTATATTCTGTATGTATAATTATATATTTACTAGTGGCCCACCCCCGGCTTCACCCATGTTGCAATTTTTATATACTAAGGGCTTGTTTCACAATGTACTAATAAAGTCCCGAATAGTAATCCGACGAATAAAATACTTATCAGATAAATCCTTCCATTAACTTGCATTGCGTTTCACAATCATCCAACTCATAACTATCTGCTGATTTGGTAGTCGACAAGTGCGAGATGGCAACGTCCTTTCGTGCCTTTATTAGTGTTATACAAATTATTATGCCATAATTTTATTACAAATTAAATAACTGCATTTTTTCTGATAAAAATAATTTTAATGTTACCGGTTCCATCGTTTCAATATATATAAAGAATATTTTGCTACATGAACACTAAAAGAATACTTTGGTATGAAGCATATTTTGCGGGTAACGAAACTTTTCTTCTGTATTCTATGTTATTGAACGTTATGGACGTACAAAAAAAAATTTTTGTACATCCATGTTGAACGTTTTGCATGTTTTGTTACTGTTATGTTATTGCGATTCGCAATTTCAAAGGTTCTGAAGTATTGATGACGTTATTATAAAACGCAGTATATATATATATATATAATGAATGGCATTATATAAAATATCAGAAGTGATTATGTACCCAAATATCATAAAAATAAATGTCCCAGAAATGTGAAAGGAGATCAAAAAAATCAAATCATTTTCATCTTCCATCACTTCGTAAATGTCCATTTTAAATGAAAACTTATTGAATAATACTAAAATGTAAAAATAATATGTCAACTGTCAGTGCTATTCGTCGGTTAAATGTGATAGTGGTCACATGATCTAACCTATAACTTATTCAGCAGTTTAACAGCTGAATAGCTCTAATCAACTATTGTGAAACGGATACAAAGCGTTTACTGGACAATTAATCGACAAATAGCCTAATTGTAACTTTATTCGGATATTGTGAAACAAGCCCTAAAACATTCCCCGTTTATCCGTCTTTCCATTAGCGAAAACCGAATTAAAATCGGTCTACCCGTTCACGCGTGATGCCGTGACCAGGAGAAATAGGGATTCATTTTTATATATAAGACTAGCGGTCCGCCCCCGGCTTCGCCCGGCGTGCAATTTTTTATATACCCTAAAACATTCCCCGTTTATCCCTCTTTCCATTAGCGAAAACCGAATTAAAATCGGTCTACCCGTTCACGCGTGATGCCGTGACCAGGGGAAATGGGATTCATTTTTATATAGAAGATATTATAATAATAAAATACAAGTTTTTAAAAACAAAATAATAAAATCTTAAAGTTGCATGGCAGGCAAAATCCACATGATTTTGTAGTATACCTATGTAGTGTTTTTCTAATAAAAAAATCGACATTTATTAGAATACTATATTACTTTTCTGTAAAATGATCCACTTTAATTTCTAACAATTTATTTTGTTATTAAAAAAATAAACATGTATCCCAATTGTTAAAATTAAATTTGACTCTTATTTTATAATTGTATAATTTTAACTCTTATTTCTTATCGTTATGACAATCAGTTTTAAAATAACGCAAACTATTTGGGCACATCTGATTTTTCCTAAAATTCGTCTAATGATCGCACACGCAAATTTGTAAATAATTATCACCATCTGGCTCATAAGTAGGACATAGTAATTTTTCATGGAGCACCAACATACTCCATGCCATGCCATCCACTGTCACCTGCACAAGCATATTAGTCCCATGGGGCATTCCAATTTACTATACTTTCAGACTGAAACCAACAGTGATTAGTTATAGTTCCCAAGAAACGGCAAATAAGGATTCAGGAGGCTGACGCCATAATGACTTTTCAAATGTATTGTTAGAAATATAAGTATATTTTCTTCATTACAGATCCAATTGTGAAGGATCAGGGTCGAATGGTGTCGTCCAATTCTCCAACACCCAATGCACTGCAAGGACCAATAAATGCTACGGAATAGTTGTAGCAAAGATCAGTATAAGCATTGAATATGTATTAAATATATATTTGAAGAAGAAAACAGAAGAGACACTATAAGAGTAACAGAGCAAACGAAGGCGGGCTGCCGAGCCCGTCTGTGATGGTCCCACTGCAGACTACAAGACAATTTTCTATAGTATTTCCCAATTTTTGGTAAAGAGAAATGTAATTCACAAAGACAATATTGATTTAGTGTTTAATTCTAGTAAATTTCCTTTATTGATTTTAATAAAAACATTTTATCTCTGCAAAACCGCCGAAATATGTTAAAGAAATGAAGTGATTATAAAACTTAAAAAAATGCATAATTATTGTTGTTTGTTACTTTTAAAAATGTTTAATGGTGGGTATTAGTTTATCCTTCTTTTACACGAGCTCAGTGAATGAGACAAAGAACACTGATCTTTTGCATTTATTAACCTATGGTATCGATCTTGTAATTACTTGTATAATATTATATGTAATATTAATAACAATATTTGCAACTCCTACTGGTTAGCAGCTTTCCGTTAGCGTTTTTAAAATTTTGTATTTATGTACTAGAAATAAAATGTAGATATGTGTGATATACCTAAATACAAAATTTTAATACACATTCTAATTGTTTTCTTTTATGTATTTAAAAAGTAAACCAGTAATGTAATGATTCGACAGTGTCACATTAAATATGATTTTGATTAGTATACATATTCTTAGTAATTTAATTTAGCGGTTCTTATGTATGAATTTATTCAGAGGGTATTGAGTGTAGGAAAAAAACTCGTTACACTAAAGTGAGCCAGCCCCCTTATCTCTAATTTATTTCTTTGATAACTAGAAGTTGTTACACTAAAAATTTCAATAAACAATACTAACTTTTGCCTGAAAATGTTTTCAATTATTTCTTAATTTTGTAACTCATCACCATTTTTAAGACTTCAGAAACGCGTGTCTTTAGTAAAAAAAAATCTAATTACAAATGCAATGAAATCATATTTGTGAAGGAAGAAACAAAATAAATTTGTGAACACCTAACAATTTTAAGCATACTTAGAAACATTTAATTTAAACAATATTTGTAGTATGTCTTAATATTTATTATTAAATTAAAAAAATTAATTACAATGAATTTAAGTTAATTTCTTTTGTATGTGCTCTGGTATCAACTTGTTCATTTCAGTGTAGTTTTTACTACAGCCATAACAAAGATGATTATTCATGAATGGAAACATAGTTTGCTTTTCGATGTTACTTTCCGAACTGTTATCTTCACAAAAAGAATTAAAATGTGATTTTCCAAATGATGTGGCTCTTGAAATATTGGTTGCTTCAAGTGCTGACATCCCCAATTCATTTGTAATGAGATCACTCTGAAAATTTAAGAAATAGCTTTATTATCTGCAAGGATCAAGGTCCTTTTTTGGTAAAAAAAATGTATCTTAATTATTTTATTTAGCATAGTACTTCTCTGTTGAAAGTGATTCCAAGATTGTGACAGGGTAATACATGGTTAAAAGTTATGAGGTCTCGCATATGATAGTCGTTAATTGTTATTGAAGGTCAAAATGTAAATGACCTGATTTATATGATTACAAGAATAGCAAGTAAAGAAAAGATATCATGAGTCATAGGATTTGACTAGGTAATATTTTCTTTGAGTCATCTCAGCTATTGAAATTTTACTGACTTAGTATTGATTCTCTATTTAATGAGTAAAATTTATTCTAAACAAAACATTACATAATAATTTTCTGTTTTTATTGCATTGTGATACTGGGAAATGTTTTTCAAGTTGTGGCTTTAAAGTGTAGCTCAATACTGAGAATTGGACCTTTGCTAATTCAAAAAAACTAGAGATGTCATAATCAAACATGGAATGGCTAAAGCAGCAGCGTAACGCCTTGCTTACACAGTCACAGTGGGAGCTGCTGGTTAAACAGTAGACATCATGATGAGAGTGCTTAGTCTTTGTGATTTGTGCGCTGGAGTGGAGTGGTATTGGGGTTGCAATGTCGAGTCAGTAAAAAAAATCTGACTAAGCTTTGAGTAGGAGAAAGCTTATAAAAAACTTTAAAATGAAAAAGATATGGATTAGAGAAATTTTTCTTGTTCTCTATAGAACAGTACAAACAAAAAATGCACACGCCAACCCACGGGAAACATTCACTACTGACAAGTGAGCTACTAGTCAGTAGTGAATGCGTCCAAATAGAGAATAGGGTTTTTTTTTCGAATCTTTATTGACCGGACATTATATCTAAACCATTATTTCCTTATTTGATACCTTTTTCATAATTTTAAAATTGCGAACGAACTCCATTGGTTGGGACGAAATGTGACTTATCTGGTCAACAGACTCGTATCCTTGATAGAACACTTGACAGTACAAACGTTGGACACAGCTTGTGACGTCATTGAAGGCGCGCGAAAAGGGCGATGTTAATTGATTCTCCGTTTTTTTTTTTTTATTTAATGGAAACATTTCCCAACAGAATTTATATTTTTCCCATGCTAGGAAGTGTAAACTATAGATTGAAAAAATAAAAAAATGCATATTGAGTGATGTGCGAACGGGCTACCGTGCTAGTAATGGGGGAAGGCAACCATGATAATTGTCTATGTCATGATAATTACAGTCTTATAAAGGATAAACAAGTACTTATCAAAAGAATAACACCAAATCAGTTTCATTTTTTTATAAAGGAATATTACAAGAACCATACCTCACATATCAGACACTTGGTACTATGTTCTTGTAACTCGTTATTACTACCGAGTTTATCTGCTGTCTTGCAAACTGTTGATATGGTAGCTTGAAAGGTTTCTTGTAAGTTGGAAACAAAGTCTTTGATTGTTGTTTGTAGACTACAACTTTTGACACTTTTATCTTCATAAGCAAGTAGCAAATTTTTAATTTTAACATAGTAACACAGCTCTTCAGCACTAATATCTTTCATTGGCCTTAATATTCTTACATCATTAGATCGGGTATCTGAAAATCCCTGCAATAGTATAAGATTAAAACTATGGCTGACCATGAAGATGTGAAGATGGATAGGTGTAATTGTGATGTTTTAACTGTGGTTCAATGATTGAAAAGATAGGGCCAGTAAGTGGCTTAAATGATAAGTGTATATATGAGCAATTTTTACACAGCTAACTCCACTTAATGATAGTTGGCTACCATAGCCTATAAGGATGTTACCATGCCTATCCTTCAGTCGATGATAAAAAGGATCAGTTGACCTTGACCGACAGTTCCCACCAAATTAGTTGAACTGATGATTTGATGAATTGATAGTAAAATGAAGTAAATGTTGATTGACAGTTCCTTTTTTTTTAAACTGCATTCAGTGACATCTTCATTTGTGCCTCTGTAATATCAGTAACAGGGTCGTAATGACACACGTCATCTGGATGATGGAGGTAGAGATCTATGTGGGATCAATTATTGATCAACTATCGCTCCCATTGTTAATTGATGGTTGATCAAACATTGATCGCTCCATTGCGTATCGATGATTGACTGACTGGTATTCATTGATCAGCCAAAGCTACCACACAACGCTTGTAATTTGCCCACAGAGTAACAAATGCATTTCATCAGTAATGAATTTTGAAAATTACACTTACAATATCACTTTCAACTTGTGCTCCACGACCAATAGTTAGATTTGATAATAAATTAATAGCAAGAGTGGTTGAAGTTTCAGCAGTGAAGACAATTTTACACCCCAATTGCTTTGCGTAACTAATAAATAAGTTACGTTTCACTTTTAAAATAAAATCTAATTTTGTTGTTGGAGACATCGTAGACAACATTTTTTGGAATGTTATATTGATATCGTCCGCAACTTTCATTATATGATTCTCTATGAGTATTCTCTTGTTATCTTGCATATAATCTGATAAATGCCCCACATATACATTGAAATTATATTTTCTGCATTGTGTCATAATAGTATTTGCAGTGTTGTAAGCATCTACATAATTTTCACCATCTGCAACATATATGACATAAAATAAGAGATTCATAAGTGTACACAACACAAAATAGGTAGTACAGGTTAGAAGTTCTCACCTATTAAATGTAAAATTATTGGGTTTATCCTTAATTTCTTATGGTTTTCTAATGACAGACCATTGTAAACCAAATCCAATAAAACAGTAGATCCTGATCCCCCTGATAAGCATATTAGAACATTTACCTGTGAAGAGAATATTCTGTTTTTTCCTATACAAGCGCGAAATTTATGATTTATGTTGACTATAAAACAATTATTGCAATAGAAATCTTTTTGTCGCAAAACGATAGTGCCCAAGGCGTCGCACTTTTTACAATACATTGTAAATGTAGGTTATTGAGCGTTGTTTGCAATCAAATTTATTTACACCATGTGCCCCTGTTATTGATAAAATTCTGTTTAACTTTGCAAATTAAATTATAGTACGGTCATGCTATGAATGCGTTTTTGACATTTCTTTATGTCCATGTCCATGTCCATTGCATAAAGTTCATTTCCAAATAAACGATACAGAAAATGTATGGAATTGACACCTGTCAGAACAGCACTCTTGAGTATAGAATAAAACGTAGTGAGTGTTTATGTTTATATACTCTTCGGAATAGCACAACAACATTGTTACTGTTAGTTCTATATTCTGTGACCTTACTTAGAAAATGCGAATCGCTCCTCACACACAGCACACTAGAAATGAATATCTTATTTTATGGTTTGTCTTTATATTTCTATTTTTCAATCTATAGATTTTAACTTGATAAAAAGAAAAATAACCCCTGAGAAAATAGGTAATATAACGTCTGACCAAAGAATATACTACTCTCTAGCGAAAGTAGTATATTTTGTATATAACATATGCGCCTGTTGCTGTGTCGAATTTTTTAAGTTTATAGACGATCTATCGGGAACATAACATTTTTTCAGGATTAAAAGTATCCTATATGATATGCAGGTTATAAACTTTAGGTGTGCCAAATTTCATCCAAATCGGTTTAGCCATTTTAGTGTGATTGAATAACAAACATAAAAACTTTCGCATTTATAATATGGATTTTTAAATTGCTGCTGCAATAAGAATGCACATTTGACGTTTAACAGATTGATATAACTAGTGATGGGCATAGCATAACAGAATTATAGGTGCCATTATCGACACACATTTTGGAATTAGTATCATTCATATACATTTATTAAATAACTGTAAAGTTGACATTACTCAGACACTTCTATTTCGAGAAAATAAAATTTTTATTTTAATGTAAACATATTTACTATTCACAATCGGAAAGCGAATAGCTTAAGGCGCTGTCGTCATCATCGTCTTAACCGACTTGAATTGCAATATTATTATCAACAATGCAGTCTATTCAGGTATCGCGTTCAAAATCTGCTATAATTATTTTCTTGGTTTTTTTCTACGACCTTAAATCCTCTTTCGTAAATTTAGCGCATGCTTCTTTTAACAAATATAGCACCTCCTTCGTGTCAAATGGCGGAGCTGTATTATGGCGGGCCCGTAACCTTTAATTTGAGTCCAAATCAACACGATCGCCTTATATTGGCAATGGTATGGGGGAATTCGCAAACGCAATGACCGTATGCCAAAGCCAGTTCATTGATTTCATAGCGCACGTTTGCTGTTTTGTGACTTTTAACCAATGCTATCAGTTCAACTAAGCATCTGCATATTTGCAAAGACGCCATTTCCTTGTAATCAACCAACTAATTATTTTATATTATTGGTTATTTTAGGTGCCTTATCTAATTGTACTGAGTGGTATGATGCTTGTCCATTAAAATAACGGAAGGCTCTGGCAGGCCAGGCAACAATACAGTCTCTAACCATTCTTTAAAGGTAGATGCATTCATCTTTTCATGGTAGTTCATAGTATTTTTCGACGCAAATGCCAGTAAACTATTTTCTACAAAACTTGATCCAGCTGATCCAGCGTGGCAAATAATAAGTCGGATCCCTTTACCCACTGGTGCTTTCTATGTCGATGCTTGTGTGTCATCAGTCCAATGCCTTGAGACCGTGCGATTGGCATTCCACCATGTCTCGTCCACAATAACTACGTTCTGCCAATTTTAAATTTTATTGGCTTTTCTTAAAAATTCTATTCTTTTTAATTAGAATTTTCCTTTTATTACTTATTTTGTATTGAAAGCCTATATTCTTCGAAATTTGAGATACAGCTATTTTCCCTCCATGGAACAAACCAGCTTCTCGTAAACTTACCAAAAGTTTTGTCCTATTGGGTATTCATTCCTGGAATAATAGCTACAAACGTAATTTCTTATGGCATCGGCGTCGAACGTGTCAATTCATACTTTGGCGTATGTAAAATATTTGCTTCGCTGCTAGATGGGTCGAACTTTTTAGTAACGTTTGACACAGTCCGCGTACTAATACTAAGATTGCCAAGCGCCTGAGAGACGCGTTCTCGAACTTGAGTGACAGGTAATAAAGGTCCCCCATTTAGTGGCTCACGCTCGAAATAGTCTTGCAGCTTAATGATAAGTTCACGTTCGCGGCTGCTTAACGTTTCTCCTCGTTTTGGCTCTTTTAAACACAAAATATCCAAAGTACATGTACGCGTTTGTACAATCTTTTGTGATAAATGATAATAATGAAAATCTTTGATATATTGATATAAAATAAACTAAAATATTGTAAAATGATACAAGTGAGTACGCGCGGTAGGTATGATGATCGAACACGAACTGAACGCTTTTGATGTAATACAAAAAGTGCTGTGCTAGCAGTGGCTCGTACAGTACAAAACAAAGAGTCCAATTTAGCACCAAGGCCAATTTTGGATTTATTAAGCAGGAACAACAACATAAACGAAAGCCGGGTCAAAAAAATTAAGACTGGAAAACGTAGTTTCACAGTTTTACAATTTGTCTGTGCACACCAGATAACGGACGACTAACAGCGACACGTTCGTACTTCGTAAACGATAGTACTTATTACTTTCATGGTTATTACCATGGAAGTCCGATATTGCGGATCCTTTCATAGGTAGGCAGATCAGGCGTAGATAGAGTTATTCTGCGTATATGAGATTAGGCATAGAAAAATAACTAAAGCGTAATATTATTTAATTTTTTTAAATAAAAAATTTAAATTAAGTTTTAATTTAAGTTTTAATTTTTTTTGTTGTTTTCGTCTTAGTGCATGCCAAGTTAGCCTATAAGTGGAGTATACGATATTGTAAATTAATTTTTGAATGTGTTTATGTATAAGAATGATTGTATACTGCGTTGGCTTCCTAATAAAATAAATAAATAAATAAATAAATAAATTATTCCACGAGATCAGGCAACGCCATGAACGCGCAGGGTTGCCAATTTTACCACATTTAGTGTCAGAATAACGCTTTTGATAGAAATTAGATAATTGGTTAAATGATTAAACGACCGGTACAATTCTTTAAATCATCCCCTATTTTTTACACAAATGCTTTAAAAATTTAGTATTTAAAGTCAGTATAGTCTGTATAGTATAGTCTGTAGATTAAATGTGTTACATGGGAAATTAATAAGGAATTGCAGAAGAAACCCTTTGCAACATCCTCAAAAGTAATGACAAAATTCAACATAGTATTTCACTTAAACACATTTAATCGACAGATTATAATATTTTCATGGACATCACTAGATCAATAAAGAGGCTCCTGGCGTAACCTTGTAACATCGTAGTAAGGATTTGAAAATCTTAATTATTAACTAACAGTTTAAGAGTTAAACATGCACATTTATTGTAAAACTACGTAACTATATCACATTTTGTTTTAATTAGTGTGGGATTACGCAAGCACAGACAAACACCAGGAGCGCCGCGCCGTTAGCTTTTTTTTTACGAGGTGGGAAATCTTCAAAAGATACATTATGAACAAATGCCGCATGAAATCCCCCCAAGTTAGCGCGTTTAGAACCGCGGTATATTTACGTACGTGCCATCCCGCTCACTTTGGTTGTGCGTCGGTCCACAAAACGATTGTTGGTAGCATCTTTTTTTATATTATTAGGCATGTTTTGTAAATAAATTGAGTTCAGTGAAGTGATATTATCTTATTTAACTAACAACCTCGAATAGTGACTAACCAGTAGTGTTAGTGAATAAGTGAGGTGACGAGAACCAGCCGTCACCGAAATCACAGTTACAAATACCCCACACATAGTGCTAATACTCCACCACCATATCAGTGACAATGAAAAGTTGAAATATTTTCGTCGCAATGTGCTCACCGCTTCAAAGTTATCCCGGACATTCGTCAGAAACTGTCAAATGTGCATTCCATAGAGTAACTTTTTATAGACTAAATAGATCTCTTCACCTCCCACCCTGCGATTGTGCGTCTCGTGCACTGACCTCCATATGTATATATGGAGGTCAGTGGTCTCGTGTCTCTTCTCTTGGACACGTTGGCACTGTTGCGTACAGACAGATTGTTACGACGTGAATTGTTATGTTAAAAAGTGACCACATTATAGATCTTATGACAGAACAGTTTATTTATTCATGTCACTGCTGACAACTAGGGCAGCCAAGAGAGTGAAATAACATAGAGCATATAACAAAGGTGGAGTGCGCGTAAACCCGTTTCGCCGGTCAAAACACCATTCCTCCGGAGATCACGTGACTGTACTCCTTGCTTCTGCGCAAAGAATATATATATTCTCTAGCGAGAGCTTCTGCGTTTCGTTCGCCTCGCTGCTTGTTTCTATGGTATTTTTCTGATGAAAATATGGTTTCTAATTGCTAACTTGAATTTCATAATATTTAGCAATGGTAGGACATTGTGCTGTGCGTATAATTGTAAAGAAAGATAAAAAAAGGGAGGAATATCTAGTCCTCAGTACAAGGACTAGGGTTGCCAGATTTTTTTATACTGTAAGGGACAAAATGCTCAATTTGGCAAAAAAAACGGGATTTTAATTTTTTTCCGGGACAAATGAAAATCATGTATTTTACGTTCTTATTTTTATGTGTTTTTATTGCTAGTCAATATTTTTATTTTAAAGAAGATCATGTAAGTTTTAACATTATCTTTGTTTGATTTCCTATATTTGTAAAATTCAATGCATTTTGAAAAGGACGTTGCTTTCTGAGAAATTGCAACGTGGTGTCAAATATTCTATGAAATTTATGTAGCATTATGATACTTTGGCATAAGTAGATAATTCGCTAGTTATTTGTCTTGCTTTACTTCCATAAAAGCAGTGAGCTACATAATAGCTCACTGCTTTTTTGGAAGTCAAGTTGTCTTTTAATCTTTGCTTTTAATTTTCGCGAAAAGCGAATGCCGTGCATTCAACAACTGATATAGAATCTGATTCAATCTTTTTTTTGGTTGTTGTTTCTATCAAAAACATTACATTATGCGTATTATTAATCGAATAATGTTGAAATACGGGATGTCCCGGGATATACGGGACGTCTGGCAACACTAACAAGGACCATAATTTTTTTTGACACATACAAATGTAAAACTTTGTGAGTGCCTTTTTTGCGATGAGTCCGACAAACTTTTCTAATGCGAAAGTTTCGGCGCTGCTGCGTTTTCGAATTCTCGAATCCTGGAATTGTCGATATGACGTCACTATGACTCTCCGTATATACAACTTTAATTTTTGGAATTTTTTTTAATAAAATTAATTTAAAAATTGTGGTCAGCTTGTCCGATAAAAATCATGTTGCGTATGGGGTGTCCACCACCCCGAAAATGTCGATATAGACAAGGAACCATAGACAACGCTACAGCCATCCATGGCTGTAGCGTTGTCTATGGTTTCTTGTCTATGACTTTATATTTCTGTACATATTTAATTATTTCTTGGAAACAACGTTGTCACAAACGTTTTTATCAATATATTCGGAATTTACAAACGATTTCCGATCGATTGACTACCCGGAGGCCTATCTTAAACGAATTTTTAATATTTTGTGGCTAATCCGTATGCCTTATTTAATAATTAAATTTCTAATTAACTACGTAGTCACAAACGATTGATCAAAGCAAAATTTTAAAATTTGAATTTTTTTAGCCAATAGCCCCTACGGATTAGCCCGTAGGGGCTATTGGTGGGTAGAGGTACCTCCATCCTCCATAGATGTAGCCTTTTCAACAACAAAGTGAAACACGCCAGCAGATTGTGTGCGTGACTGCGTGGCAAATAATGGGAGCGCTATACGAACACATGCATCGGTTGCCAGACTAAGAAAAAAATTCCCACCTCTAAAAAATATTTTTTTAATTTCTGAAACATCATTTACGGCGGGTGAGACCGGCCCAACATTTTAGAACAGCAATAAAAACTAAAAATACTCTGGAGAGGTTACTGCAGCCAGATTGGTTTCATTAATATCTCCAGAGAGAGTGGTTATAGTCGCCAGGCGGAGTAGTTAGTGCCGTCAAGGGTGTGGTTACAGTTGCCAGTCAAGTAATCACTAAACTGAGTGATTACTCTCGCCAGACAGTGAAGTTACCGACGCCAATGGGCTCTGGCGTCCTTTACTCACTCACCGAAACTATGTATCCTTCTAACCTCTATTCTTCACGATCGCTTGAATGGAAACACATGCTCTCTATAATACACTATGAAATTGCTTTGATAGGCTAAATTTAATATGTAGTATTTTCATAAACTCAGCAGCCCAATTTAATATGCAGCACTAAAATAAATTATTGCAAAAACTACACACTTACTGCAGATTTCTATAATCTAGGTATATTTATACTTATAAAAAAAACTCCAAACACTAACTGCACTTCTTAAAAATTGATCATAGCATTGTGTGAATTGTAGCTAAAAATTTGTAGTACTACAATATGTCATTCTACATATCCAGACTTCTTATATTCAGTATAAATTGACATAGGTGATGATCCTAATACAAACAATTCAAGGAATAAGTGACAAAGAATATAATCATGAGAATTATATCATATATTGCAAAATTATATCTTGAGATATAGATTAATTTTCTCTAGATCCGTGAATGTCTCAACTTTTATTCTTATTAGCAATTTTAGTTGATTTGAGAATGTTGTTTTTACAATCTGGTCAGTCCTATTGGTCACATATCTTGTACTCTAAAAATTCTATAAGATTACTAAATTAAATCCAAAAAAGTCTTATACAGTATAAATAAAATTTATGAAGCTTGGGGGCACACATTTCAAATAATGTAAAATAGGACAATTATTAGATTTCAATAATATTTATTAAAAAAAAAATTCATTTATAAATTTAAAAATAATCTAATTACAAATAAAAATATTGTTTTTTTTTTTTTCGAAATTATAATTAATAGGTAAAAATATATTTAAAATATCAGAACAGAGAATACAAAATAGAAATTTTAAGGAATAGCGTTTGCGGCTAACAGGTGAATATCTTATTAGACCTTATAGTCCATCCTAAAGTTTAGTGATGACCGTCGGCATAAGGTGTTTAGAGAAAAATAAAATCTAAGCACTTATCTATAATAGACTACAAGGCCTGAGAAATCACAGAGGGACATATCCTCTTGATCATCCTGTTAAACATTTCACATTGACTTTATTTATAAAGAAAATAAACAGAAATAAATATTAAGAATACCCAACAAATAAATGAAAATTTATATCATGGGTAATTTGTATACAAAATAATAATATTCTTGAATACAAAATAAATTTTCTTCTTATACTTTCTTTAGCCAATATAATGGAAAATAAATATTTCCAGATGGGGAAGATTACCCACGGATAACTTTGCAACCCGTCAAAACGTTTTTGAAAAAATGGTGAAGCTGTTTTCCATACAAAACCTTAAATATTAAAATATAATACTTGAAAATATATTTTTTATAATGTTCATGTAAATAAAGGTTGCAAGGAAGACTATGTATTAATGCAGGAGGGATAGCCATAAAATATGATAGCGATCAGTACTGTAGTCAGAGAGAATTTGTATTTTAATGGTAAATGGGCATTCAAGTATACTTTGGTGAAAACTGTCCATTTTATTGGTAACAAATGTTCCATTTAGCTACACTGATTCATATCAAAAACATACTTAATTCTGTTACGAATTAACAATTGTCGAAATGTTTCTCACACTGAATCATTCCATTTTTAATAAATTATGATAGTGGCAGTCAGCAAACTATTTCGTACAAATGTACAAGAAAAAAAAGTATTATTTCACTATAAAAATGAGATAAGTGTTAAACACCAAAATCTCCTTATGTTTTAAGTGGTTCAAAAATCAAAGAGTAAAAAAAGTGTCACATTAACAAACGAGTCGTTCATTATATTATTATCTCCTCTTATTTTGAATAAATCACTTATCACTAAGTGTAATGCCTAAAAATATCAAATAATACTTCTTAGCTATTATATAAAATGTAACTTACATTGCTAACGCGCTTAAAACAATCTTATCGTATAAAAGTTTGCGCCGAACGAGCGTTCACCTTTTAGCCGCATTTAATTCACGATGTACAAAGTACATAATAGCACTGACACTGAGATGGTTCATTCGAAGCTGGAATTGAACATATTGATGTTGAGGTCCTCGAAGGTGGCGGCGCCGCCCTGATCGAGGATCTGCAGCATGTCGGAGAGTTCGTGAGGGGCGTGGCCCCCCTCGGCGCCGGTCCCACCTCCCGCCGCTGTCCCTCCGCCTCCCCACGTCCACATCGCTAAGTTAAACATTCAAAATTATAAATAATTAGCTGGTGTCCGCGACTTCGTCGGCGTTGAAAAATAAAAAATATAACGCCAGACAAAATACATAATTATATTATTATAAGTAAATATTTATTACTAATAATAATATTTAAAAACAATTAGTCCAGGAAAATTTACTAACAAATCTAAATTTGAGTCCCTCGGGGGGCATTTTTGATATAATGTTTCTAGAAGATATGAAATATCGATGGGTGAAAGAAATTTTTAATTCCACCCTGTAGGAGTGAAAATAAATAGAAATGTTTTTTTTTTAATGATACAAAAATGTGATATAGAAAAAAGTTTCAGAAAATTTTGTTTTACATAAAAAGGTTCATATAACTTTTTTTGCTTAAATTGAAATTAACTGAGTTAGGGGTGTTAGAGGAAAGGGATTTATATAAAACGCTCTCTACAAGATAAGTAATTCCTTTATGGCTCAATGTATAAGTTTTTCTAATAAACTTCCCAATAAATAAATTGAAAAGTGTAATCAAAACCAAGCTCTGTTCGAAAGGTTATTATAAAATCGCACTAAAACTAAGCGATAATGAAGCCTGGATTTAAACGATTCTGAGTTCATACTACGTTTATAAGAATGCGATCCTGACAGGTCGAGATCGATTAGACGACATAACTTTGAAGTGGCGTTGAATGTAAATCGTTAAAAAAAATTGTTTATTTGCCACACTAAGGGTTCATTATGTCTTCAAAAATATATCATTATGTCAACTTAAAATAAATGTTATATTTTTGCACTAAATTTAATGTTAAATAAATAAGAAAATAATATTTTTTTAAAACCATACTACGCTGTTACAAGGATAGATCAACTGTTTATTTTTGTAGTGATGTGCCGAAAATAGCAGATAAAAGTAACGTTGTTTGTCTTTATACTATACAATAAAGCGTTTTTCTTTCGAATAATTAGATAATAAAAGAATATAGTAATAAAGTTAATAATATTATAAAACGGTGCTCAAACCAAACGCGCGACGGCAAGTAGCGTAATATGAGTAACTATTTTTATACTTATTCGAACCCCGAATGGTGTGTTGGGCCGCCATTCAAGAACAATAAAACCAATGGACTTGTTATATGGGGCCACCGCGGGCGCCAGTGAATAAAATGTTGGTCAAAAATGTTTACTATTGAGTTACTATTCTTCTCTAGTAGAGAGTACTATGTTCCTTGCTTTTATTAAATAAATCTACCATGATGTCACAGTTTTTTTAGTACTCTCACCGTAGTCTACAGTATTTTGCATATGGTAACACCGTAACATGTGAGAGAACGAGTTGGAAACACTGCAATGGGTGCTCCATGGCCGCCATTTTGTGACGCTGAATCAGTCGTCTGTTGTTGTTTCGTGCGCATAGACCACGTTCTCCTGTTCTCTCTGTTTCTCGTTCTGCTTTTTCTTGTGACCCGGCTTTCGTATAATTGACTGTTCCTGCTTATTATACTGACATTGGCGCTGAATTGGACTTTGATTGTGTTTTGTGGTATACCTTGCTTGGTGCATAATAATGCCGAAACCTGGACAAACATTGAAAAGTGAAACCCGTGGGCTAATCATCAAGCTTCAACATTACTTTGAGCGTGAAAGGCAAAATGGTGGACCTTTGATACCTGTCGAAGGGTACAAGATCGCGTTTCTCAAGCGCTTGGAGTTAGTAAACGTACAATAACAAATATTAATAACGAAAAGTTCAGCACAACTGGTATGGGATAAAATCTTTTATGAACACCGAAGAAGAAACGCAGAACTAAAACTGTGAGAGATATTGATACCTTTGACGCCGATGCAATAAGGAATCATATATATGGTTATTATTCGAGGAATGAATACATCAACAGGGCCAAACTTTTGGCATCTTTGAAAGCAGCTGATTTGTTTAAGGGAAGTAAAACCAGTTTATCCATATTTTTAAGATATTGGTTTTCAATATAAAAAAACAGACAAAAGAAAAGTTCTTTTAGAACGTTATGATATAATTTTAAAACGAATAACTTTTTTGAGGGAAGCGAAAAAAATCGATAACTGGGATAACGTCGTATTCATTGACGAGACATGGTTAAACGCCAATCACACGCTTTCCCGTTCTTGGACACATAATACACAAGCGTCTACGTCGAAATGCCCTTTATGGATAATGCCCCTTATCATTCGGTGCAAGTACAGAAAGCACCTACACAAGCCAATAGGAAAGAAGAATTGGTGGCTTGGCTACAAACAAACGGCATTGATGCAAATATGCAAATGCTAAAAGCAGAATTAATCAAATTAGTTAAAGACAACAAGCCGGCAAAAACGCGTTATGAAATAGATGAGTTGGCTCTGGAATATGGTCATCGCGTTCTCAGAATCCCTCCCTATCATTGCCAGTACAATGCGATTGAGCTAATCTGGGCTCAAATAAAAGGTTACGCAGCCCGCCACAACACTTCTGCGCCATTCGGTACAAAAAAGATGATGAGCTTATTAAAAGAAGCCTGCGAGAAAGTCACAAAAGATGACTGGGCGAAGGTTGTTGAAAAAACGAAAAATGTTATTTTCGAAGAGTTTGATCGAAATATCAGAATCTATAATATAATAAAAATATAATTATACATGTAGATGATGATGATGACGAAGACAGCACTTCCTCAAGCGAATCGTAATCGAATTAAATTTGTTTGTTTGCCAGTCGCAACTCTTTTCAAGATATTGATATTTTTTAGTAAATATTTCTGAATATTATTATCGCATTTTTATTTTCTTTATTACTTTAGTTACATTCAGAATTAGAATGCAGATCAACAAGTAGGTAATGAAACTTAGGTTACTTTTTTATTTAGTTTTTTTATCAGTGTTATAACAGTGATAATTATTTCCCATCACTAGTCATGACCAACTGATAGACGTCAGGATCGCATTCTTACAGCGGCCGCACTATAGTATTGCATATATTGTGATTTATGTATAATAATTGTACTTAATTGTTATAATAGGTTGGAGAAAAAGTTTTTTCGCATTTTATATGAAACATTTTTTCTTTCAAAGTTCATTTACATTTAATTACAGTATATAATAAAATATATGACTGTGCCATTTTGTTCGAATATTCCTGCCATCTTGTAGATAGAGAAATGATGTCGTTGCTGTAGAAATTTTGGGACTTCTGATTAAAAAAACGCGACTCTCGAGAAATAGAGATAAAGTAGTACATACCGTGCGAAGGATGGGTGGGATGTGTGGGGTGCGTAGGATGAGTGGGATGCGTGGGATGCGCGTGGTTATGATGGTAGTGCGCTGGCGGCAGATAGGCGGGCGCGGGGGCGGGAGGGGAGCGCGCGGGGCTGCCGTCCGCGGTCCCGCCGGGCCCCGCAGTGCCACCAGCGCTGTACGCGTAGCTCTCGCCGCTCGCTGCTCCACTCTGTTATAACAATTTTAAATATTACTAGCGATCCACCTCCGGCTTCGCATGGAGTTGAAAATTTCAACAATTCTTTCTCAGTGGTTTATTTTATAATGTACATATATAAAATAAAGCTATGTTGAAAATTACAGCTTTCTAGACTTAGTACTTTTGGCTGTGCATTGAGTCACAGGACAATTTTATAAGTACTTATAGATTTCCGTGATTGCGTCAAACTAATGGGCAGTCTAATATTTTTAAGCCATTTTTTATTACATAAAGTTTTTAGAAAGTATAGACAAAATACTGACAGGTCTGAGGGTGGTCCAAGTGGTGTGCGGCGGCGTGTTAGGCGGCCGATGCGGGGAGTAGTCTGGCGCGTAGTGCGGCGCGTACCCAGCCCCCGCCGCCGCCACTGCACCCACCCCCGCCTCGCTCGGCGACCGGGTGCCCGCGCCTGAAATTATTTTATCACATTATCAAGGTGACTCTGTGACGTCACTATTCTAGTACAAAACATCTAATAAATTGCAAACATAATGCCAATGAAAGTTATAGTGGTAAAATAACATTTATTTTACATTACTACATTAGTAGTTTTGATATTACATTTTCAATAATTATAAACTTTATGTTTAAATAAAATAAATAAGCTGTCTTCGCTTAAATTTAATAAACTTTAAGAACCTAAACATTCAGAGTTAGAGTATTGCAAGTGACGAAAATATATATTCTACAGAACCGGAAATACTATAAGTGAGTATTGGGCTGGAAATATTTCAGTTATTGGTTGGATAAACTTTTCATAAAAATAAAAAAACAAACAATTGTAATCATTTTCCCTCACAAGTACCTATATGTCTTATGAAACACATGTGCATAAGTCAACATTACACTCTCGGCTCTATTACGATTGCAACACTGTACTTTGTGATTTTGTATGATAATGCACTTATCACATTGCACAAGTGCTTCGGCAGAAGAGGCGGCAGACAGTCTACCTGTCTCTTACACATTAGGACAAAAATTACCAGTTGGTGGATGGTGTGGCTGCTGGTGAATGGTGGGAGCCGGTGCTTGGTACACGTCGCGGTGTCGTAAGTGATAGTCATAGTTGTCCTCGGCGGGTGGCTCTCCGCTGGCGCTGCCCAGCGAACGGCTGACGAATGAGATAACATTTCATTATCGCTTTGAAACCAATACACCGATTTCTCGTAGCCTATATTCACTAATATACTCACTTGGCTAAAGTATTTGTGCACACAATATATTCAACGTCGTCGTTGTAGGGGTTGAGGAAGGCAAAAGCGGACGTTCTTAACCAAACAAATTCCCTGTTTTTGGTTCGAAACCGGTACATGAGTGAAATTATCTGACCCTTCAACTTCAACACTGTAACAAAAACAAAATTTTAAGCTTCATACATAACACAATTGCTCCAGCACTCACTAACTCAATTGGGACAACTGCACTGCTGCCTTTTCGCATGAATCAACACTGTACACGGTGTTGTGCAATGCAACAAATGTATAAAGAGATTATTCAGAGTTGATAGATAGACACTAGAAATAACGTTCTGGCTATGAAGAAAAAAAAGAGGTTTTTGTCTTTGATAGATTTCAAATAGATCAGGATATGTTATATGGTGATTCATTTGCCTATAACAGTACCCTTTACATCAGCAGAGTTCTAGCCCAGTACATAAGTGCACTATTGATCTTTTTGCTTTTGTTTCAACAAACTGTTGAGACAATTTGCCACAAAAATGTCAATGTGAGGGCTAATAGTGTTAGGAGCATGAACATTTTTATATTTCATTTTAATAAAAATTTTCGTAAGCATTACAAACATAACAAATGGACAAAACTCTTAGAGTTGGTTTCGTATAAGACTTTTATCAGGAAGAGCATTACCTTGGTCGAAGTTGTCGCGCATGTGTTGTTGGTCCTCGGGGTGGTAGAACTCGTAGCAGAGCTTGCCGAGGAGGTCGGCGGGCGCGTAGCCGAGCACCTGCGCGGCTCGTTGGTCAGCGAAAGTGAACCGCCCGTCCACCGAGTGCCGCGACACGAACTCGGCGCCGCCGCCGCACGCCCCGCCCTCCGTCGTGTTCGGTGTAGAAGTCACCTACGACCCAGTACAAGCATTGACAGCATACTAATTACGATACCTACTACAGTAGTCTCACTACTCCGGCACTTCAACAGCCCGGCAACCCCCACTCGGCTAATTAGTTAATTGCAAGATATGTTCACTGTTATAAAAAAAATTGTGTAGTACATTAATGCAAATATATGTATTCTCTTTTTTGAAAAAAAAACAAAAAAAGTCTATACAATCCAGTAATCCGGATTAGTGAAACCCTGCTGTATTAGCATTTGTTCATGTTTTTCTGTTTGAAAACTTTATTTCTAGAATTTAAATATAAAAAAAAGTGTGTAGTAACGTGTTCATGGACATCAACATGAACAAGGAATCCTCTCCGCGAACTCTCGCTTGTACAGCAAGCGGGGTGAGAAGACAATATAGACAAAAGTATACCTGTAGTCGTCCGATGGCCACTAAACAACAGTGCGACGCGTGCAGCTCGTCTTCTACAGGACGCTCCATCTGCATCCCTGGGAACAAGTCTGATATCCCACAAACATATAACTATGCTCTTAGTTGAGCAACACCCTACTGATCTGATGATACATTCTGATAACTTTTTCAATTAATATCAGTATTTTAGTGAACGCGATATATTTGTATTATTCTTTGTAAAAAATTCACCAAAAAATGAACTCGGAAAAATTATAATAACGGGATTAATTGCTCAGATTTGGCAAATAAATTCGGAGGTGTATAGTTGTGTAGGAGCCGTTACAGCTTATAAACAGAGTTCGTAGGTTATTTCACTTTTTAAGTTCACAATGAAGATTTACCATAATGAAAGGTACCAAAACGAAAATTACTTAAAATAGACGTTAGTAATATGGGGAGATAAAGTAAATTATTTTTCTACTGATCTCTATTCGTAAATGTTCTTGTGAACGATTACAATTTATTGTTTTATTTGGCTTAAGAGAAGGGCATCATTACGTTTTCGTTGAATAATGTATTGAAACTGATTTATTGAAAAGGAGTACCTTATTAATAAGGTATTACGATATAACTAATCTGGCCATAAATACTGTTACATAAAAACTTTTTTTTTTCAAGTCTTATTCATTTTGAAATTGGAAAGCCAAAATTTCTTTTGATTTCTCGCCATTTCACATATTTTTTCGTGTTTATTATCAAATTACAATATGGAATGGGGTGTTAAAGGATCAGCCATATGTTCGTATACCAACACTTCCTCTGTTGATGACCATAAAAAAAAGGGGTGGCCACGTGCTGTTAGAACTACAAAGGCTGTTAAAGCCAGAATTCGCCGAAAACCCATAAGGAAACAAAAAATCTTATCGCGAGAAAAGAAGATTCCCGTTAGGACTCTGTCGCGTATATTAAAACAAGACCTGAAGCTCGGTGCTTCAGGTCTTGTCATTGATTTAGGGCATGTCCTGAATGCCCTAAATCAATGACTACAGATAAAGGGAGTGGATCGATCAAAACGCCTTCTGTCCCGATACGCAGGTGAAAGACACAGAAATATCCTCTTTACTAATGAAAACATTTTCACAATTGAAGAGCACTATAACAAGCAAAATGACAAAGTGTACGCTCACAGTTCTAAAGAAGCTGCGCTAGTGGTAGGAAAGGTACAATGTGGTCATCATTGTGCAGCAGTTATGGTTTGGTGGGGAGTGTCTTATTAAGGAGTAACAAAGCTTCATTTTTGTGAAAAAGGTGTGAAGAGACCGTCTTGTGATAGTGTTGTGAAACCTCTCAGCAGTTCACTTTTTAAAAATGTACTGTGGACTTTCTACCTGGTCACAATGCACGAACTACCCAAGCCTGGCTCGAAAGCAACGTTCCGAACTTTATAAGAGCTGAAGACTGGCCCTCGTTTAGCCCAGATCTGAACCCCTTAGACTACAAATTATGGTCAGTCTAAACGACACGCCGACATTGAGTCTCTTAAGAAATTTCTGGAGCAAGCATTGGCTAAATTTCCCATGGAAACAGTGCGTAAATCCATAGATTCGTGGCCAAACAGATTAAAGGCCTTCATCAAAGCTAAGGGTATTTTGAATAGAATTATTTTTTATTTTTTTTGCTGAGACTTCAATAAATATGTATATATGAGTTTCATTAAGATTACCTTACTTCATAAAAAAATAAATACATTTTCATTTGTAACAGAACTTATGGCTGGACTAGATATGTATATCACCATTGTGAACGTAAAAAGTGTATTTATTCTGGAAGTTACTTTTTTGAGTATGTACCCTATGTATGTACGGATTTTATAGAGTCGAGTTACAATTCAATGTTTACTTCTTAACAAACTCTTGTCATTGCTAGTCTCGTGTGTTTGCAATATTTTATTTGTTTGTGTCGACGTGGTGTCTGCGAATGTGTCGATACCTGTGGGCGGCCAGTTCTTGATGTACCCAGTGCAATGCACGACGGCGTAGTTGTGTCCGTCGTGTGAGGGCCCGAGCGAGTTGCGAGCGCGCAGTCGGCCCAGGTGCGCCCCCTCACCCCCGCCTCCACCGCCGCCCACGCGCATGCGGCAGATGAAGCCGCGTCGCGACCCCATCACCTGCCGCATCGAAGCTGGTCCACACACACCCCAACATTACTCATTTACCTCTCAAAGACAAAAACATCACACACTGCACATGTACAACAGTCTTGTGTATTAAGCACTATACCTTTGTCTACAAGTTTTCACTACATCCTGCAGTAAGAAATAGTGACAGTAAGTGCAGTAAGAACCTTTTTGGCGACAGTAACCCTCGCTTACAGAAAACAAGCATAAGCCCATTCTCTCCTAAAATTGTCATTTACTCTATATTCTCAGTGTCGGCAGCGCCTTTGCATGTTTTGTTAAAATATATCTGCTACAAACAATAAATTGAACAATGCGTGTAAAATTTGCTGTGGTTTTTTTATGAGTTTTCACTATTTGTAAGTGAATTCATTTAAAAAGGTTTTAATATTGGAAACTAAATTTCGTAGTAAACTATTATTCAAGCTCTCACAAAGCTCATGCAAACCACACTTTGACATTAACACCAATTGACCAGTAGAAGATTTTTTTTTAATAGTTTTCTTTCTTCTTATTCAATAGCACTCGTGGGAATCGTAAACAAAAAAAAACTGTGTGAAAGTCTGAAGTGGAGTGTGCAACTATAACAAAAGAGACAAAGAAAGTAGATACAGCACCAGGAATTGATGGCATAAATAATAGGACTATTAAAGTACTTAAAGACAGTCTTCTTAAGCCTCTCACCTACATATGCAACCTCTCATTCGTTCCGGAAAGCTGGAAGGTTTCAATTGTAACGCCTATATACAAAAATGGTGACAAAAAAGACCCTAGTAACTACCGACCAATATCCTTATTAAATGTTTTTTCAAAAATTTTGGAAAAACTTGTAAACAAAAGGTTGAAAACTTTTCTAGAAAAAAATAACATTCTCTTTAACAACCAATTCGTGTTTCGCGAAGGACGATCAACAGAACAAGCTGTTTCGCTTTTGACAAATCAAGTGTTTCAATATCTCGATAAAGGTGAAACGTGCATTGGTGTATTTTTGGACTTGGCAAAAGCCTTCGACACAGTTTCGATCCCAATACTACTCAAAAAGTTAGAGATGATTGGTGTTAGAGGAGTAACATTAGAATGGTTTCGGAGTTATCTTACTGACAGAACTCAACTAGTTAAAATTGACGGCAACTCAAGCAAGAAGAGACACATCTCATACGGCGTTCTTCAAGGTAGCATCGTTGGCCCGATTCTCTTCATACTATATATAAATGACATTTCACAAATCGCCCTCGTTAAAGCGGATGTCATATGTTTTGCTGACGATACCGCTATCATTTTTCATGGCCCAAGCTGGGATAATGTTTATAAAAATACCGTAACAGGGATGGCAAACATATCAGACTGGCTTAGCAATAATCTACTGACCTTAAATGCAGATAAATCAAAGTTTACTTGTTTTCATAAGACAATGGCATCGGCTCCAAAATCCACTCCACACTGGTAAATTACAAAACAACACTACTAATTTGACCTGAACGTGCAGTAATAACATCAAAAGATCTGATAATATAAAATATCTTGGTGTTATACTTGACGAGAAGTTCACCTTTAAATCACATACTGTAGCTGTATCAAACCGGATTCGCAAACTTATCTATCCCTTGAAACTACTAAGACAAGTAGCAGACATCTCTCTTCTGAAATCTATTTACAAGGCCCTGTGTGAATCGATTATAAGTTATTGCATCTCTGATTCAACTGGAACGAGCACAACGCTCTGTGTTAAAAGTTATGTTCCAAAAACCGTTCAGATATCCAACTAAACTACTGCATACAGAAAGTGAATTACTAATACATACACAGAGCGGTGATGACTGCACACGAACATGAACGAGCTCTCCGCTCTACTCAATACTAGTACTCAATATTTAAAGCAGCGAACATTTCAAATTCCACCACCACATATTAATACTTCTTTTGGTCGGCGTTCTGTTAACTTCTCACATATTTATATTTACAACAAAACAAACCGGCATTGTGATATAAAAGACAAAAATACCAAGAGCATCAAACCCATTGTTCAGAATTTCATTATGACGATATTGAACTTTTACTGAAAGGCATCCAATAAGTCACAACACTAACTTACTATCTGAAACAGGATTTTGCTGGCCACACACGCACACACACACACACACACGCACACGCACGCACGCACGCGCACGCGGACACACACACACACATACAGACACATAGACAGACACCCGAATCTCCTTTTCTTTTAATGACTATTTTTAATTCTAAAATTTTATATCTTATTAAATTCTGGCCTTTACAATACAAGCTATGCTACGCTCTTATTCATAAAAATCCCTTATAATAGGTTTATAACGTTCATTAGTTAAAACGCTCATAAGGTCTTAATAAGCTTATTATAAAAATCCTATTCATAAACGTTCAATAAGGGTGTCATAACTAAATATTCGTTGTTATGTAATATTGTTATGTTGCCTTTCTGATGAATTCATAGACAAAAAAGCTAAAAGGTCACTATCCACGCACTAAATAATAGTAAAGTGATTGTCGTGATGTGACATTTTGACATTTATTGTCAAAACAAAACGTTTGTTTCAAACTATTTTTGACTTGACTTGACTGCTGGACTTGACGGACATACAAATACAATACAAATTTTTTTCTTTAAATTATGAAAAATTTAAAGAAAACATTTGTACCTGACTTGACTGACTAGTTTCGGGATCTGCTACCTTTGATTTTAATTTGAATTTAGAGTTTTTTATTTTGGTGTTTTTACTACAACTGACACTAGCAAAATCGTCGGAGAAGATCTTATGGAGCTATAACTAAAATAATAAGAAGAAGAAACTATTTTGTTTTGTCCATAATATTTTATAAAGGCAGCCTTATGTTTACTAAAACAATATCTCCTTTTGAACTCCACTTCGGGCAAAGAAAATGGATCATATCTCTCTTGGTATACTTCTACAAGTTCAATGACGGCTATAGCTCGTGTAAAGCTTGCATGACGAAACTTTTTCTTACTTAATTTAAACTGTTATTTGTATAAATAAATACCTTAGATATGACTTACTCCGTTCTCTATACATCAAACGTCAATCAGAAATCAGCTGTTGTCTTAAGTCGGCCATCTTGAACTGTTATTAGAGGTTTATAGTAGGGTTCATGCTTCTATAACTTATGAAGCCGTTATTGGAGCGTTTTACTGCTATTGAACGTTTATGAATAATGTTTTTTGGTAAATTTCTTATGACAAGCTTATAAGCCTCTTATAACTTTTTATGAATAAGAGTAGTGTATAGGTCACCGAAAAACTATTCATATGTGTAAACTATCTGTAAATTTTAAAATAAATAAATAAATAAAATAAATAAAGACACATCCCGATTAAAGCAGTAGCTACGGATTATTCTGCAGTTAATGGGATCTTGAGCAAGATGCAGTCCTGTTCGAACATTGCTAATAATTTACCTTCAATAATTTATTTTATTTAAATAGACATATTAATTATAAAATTACTACCTTGTGCCCGTGACTTCGTTCGGGTTGAAAAATAAAAGATATAATGCATGACAAAATATGTAAAGCAATATAACGGCTGACATTATTTGCTTGGAGCAATTTTTGCCAGGCATTGGATTCTTATTTTTAAATAACTCGTGCCCGCGCCGAATATTTAGCCTATGTTTGAATACTGAAATTCTATTCTAATTGTGAAAGATTTTTTTAAAATCGGTTGAGTAGTTTCGAAGATTACTTCTTACATACAAAGTTTAACTCTTTATTATTAGTATAGATTACAAATTATATGAAACTTACACTGGTGGCCCTCTTTTTTGACAGTTCCCGTTTTGAGGTCCAAAATGCGGCCAGTGTTCTGTGGTTCCTGAGTACTTAATTGTTCCCGTACCTTTTCAACATCGTCTGGATGGACTTGATCGTATAAACACGACGAATACCATTCACCCTAAAACATAAAATGAAAAATTTTATATTATAAAAAATTAGATTATGCAATTCAATATTCTTAACTGGAATATGTCCGAACATATATTATTTACTAGGTGAATGTACCTGAGAATAATTGAGAACTGGCGCTATGCTATCGCTGACATAAATAATACGTCCGTTATCGCAACTGACAACAAACAAGAAACCGTCGGCAGCTTCCAAGATTAAATGCTTTAGTTCCTGGTCAGTTAAAAAGGAAGGCTTGTATGTGCCGTCCGTGGATGTGTTACCCGTACCTGTAAATTTAAAAAATATATATTAAATCTTAAATTATCCAACATAAATTCTTCTTGGATAGAAGGTTCACAATCGCAATCTATTAAATGCTACTTGATAGCAAATTCCATTTGTGTGTTTAATGTATTTATGTATTCATTTAAATTTTTGGTTATTAATATAAATAATTTTATTTCTCCACCACATATATAGTTGTCATCATTGATTTACATAAAATTAAAATTTTAAGATTTTATTGTTTTGCTACAGGAGACCACAGGTTATTAATAGCAAGTGTGCTGTTTGGCTTCTGTCCCTTTCATAAGCAACAGGCATAGAAAGGTAACCTTTGGAGCTTATTTTTAAAGAAAATTAATGCAAATTTTATAGTAGTATGTATGCTTAGTGTCAGTTCACACTGAAACGTGAAGATGCTTGAAGAGACAAAATTCTTGACGATGCGTATCGCAAAGCCGCGACGCACATCGTGTATAATTCGTGCTGCGTCTGCGACGACGCTCTGCGTATCGGCATAGCGCAATACGCAGTGCGACGTCGCGAAATGTATCGCGTCGATACGCGCGTCGTCGATACCTCTTTCGGGTATTCCCTGAACTGTGTACTTTTTGTATTAATAAGTAATAGTAAAAATGTGATCACCTCTCAAAGCTTTCATGTGCGCAACCGCCATACGTAGTATGGTAAGCTTGTCCGGTTTGCGCGCCAGAGCCGAGCACGTGGGAACCATGTCGGACAGTTCCGTGATGTATGCCGTCATCTTGTTTCTACGGCGGCGTTCGATTTCACAATGATTCTCTCGGCTACAATTCAATGAAATAATAAAAAAATAACATTCCATATTTGAATTTATGCATGTAAATAAATTTGAAATCGGTGTATTTAATGGGTTTGTGTAATAGAAGTTACGTTGTTATAGGAGGGTAAAAGCTTTTTTATTTTAACTTTAACATAATTATGTAATTAAGGATATAATTACATAACAGCTAATTATGTAATATAATTAGCTATAGGAATAACAGCTAATTCGGTTTCAATTTTAAAATTTCGACAGCGAATGTCAGTGAGTTAACTTAAAAGTATCCATCCTACCCTAATCTAAAAAAAACAAGCACATAAAATATAATTTTAAATTATCATTTAAATTTCAGATGATTTTAATTTTAAATTGATTATGTTGTTGCAGTTGTTTAGGACCGCAACAATATACATATGTATATATATTGAGGAAATTCAATTTTTTTTTAAATAGAAAAAAAAATGAATTTCTATTACCTATCTATAGAATACCTAAAAAGGAACAATTCTAAGCACTTTACTCTGGTAAAATTAGCGAAGAAAAAAAAATCAGTATAAAAGCAATATTTTAAAACATAAACTTTATAGACTCTTTGACAGTGTTTTAATTTTAAGTCATAAACACCATTTGATCGGGTATGATGGGTATGTTACATTAAATTCGAACTAATAATATTATGTTGTTATTGTGTGTTGAAACTAAAAATGTGCAATACTAATAAATTAGAAATGAATTATTTTATAACATTGAGTAAACTTGTGCAAAATTAATAAGCAATCTCATTATTGATATTTTTAGCGAAGGAAAGGTGCGCGAATTGCGTGATAAGACACGTTTTCAATCATCACACGCCATCGTAACAATGGCGTTCTTATGAGATGAATGTAGTCGTTTACAACGGGCACAGTAGGTGCCTGCCTATAAAACAATTAAAAGGTCATGAACACAGGTGCCTGCCTATAAAACAATTAAAAGGTCATGAACACCGACATCTTGAGTTTCGTCATAAATTACCTATGACTTAGCGTACAAATAGAAAATTACCTTAGCGTGCAAGGTTACCAGGTTCTAATAGAAATTTTATTGGATTTGACCTCCAGATATATTGTGTGCCAAAAATTTTTTCTGGCATAGTTTTGGGTGGTTTTGGTAAATTACGTAGGTATATTCTTTCAGATCCTTTTATTAACGCGTCTCAAATAGAATAATTTTTCTTTTAAACTTATACATTACAAAGCAATTTATTTAGCCCCAACTTTCACTAAAATGGTTGCAATGCTCTAAGTACATACTCTGTTCTAAGTAATTTACGACAATTTCGATACTGATAATCTTCCTTAGCAAAATAATAACGGGGCTTTTGAAACGTTAACCCGAAATCGTGCAGAAGTGTTGGATGTCATATTTTCAACCCCATCACTAGATATTAAATAAACTAATTACATAATCCTTGAGCAAAAGCAGGAAACAAATACCTATTTTTTTGTAATTTTAAGATATAAATGAAATATTACGTTTTCAAGAACATCACTCACTTTTGCTGTTATCAAATGACAAAGATGATTTCACAGTTAAATTTTCATATCTACAGGTGTGTTTCTTCCGTTTCGTTTTCGTTGCAGTGTGGTAAAGGCCTTAGCCAGCAACAATTATTTTTTTAACATCTAGTAGGCGAATTTCTAGAGCTTATTTTAATATTTATTTATTTATTTTATTTTAGAGAAATTTACAGGCACTAATATTACATAGTAACAATTCGAATAGAAACATACACCAAATTAAAAATTTCTACTTATAACATAAAAGATTATACAAAGAGTAATTACAACCAGCAGTCACGGTAGGCAAGTTACACTAAAATATATGGAATTTATAGTTTACTGAAAGAATTTTTTGGTTAAAATATTTCTAGTTTTAACTATAGAGCTGTGGAACAGGTCGACACCTGTATCTAATAACATTTCATTAAAAAGCCTACATGAACGAGGCATGAATGAATTTTTCCTATAATTTGTTTTGCTTTGAGCTACATGCAGTAAAGTGCATGAGCTACATTCCTTTAGTTAGTATGCGGAACATTTAGAAATAATTTGGATAATAATTCAGGTGAATCAACCCTTTACAATTTTCATCAAATAACAAATATCAAGAGGAAGAAAATGGTAGCACCTGCATCTTTGAATATAATCTTGCAATTTTTGAATTTTGTAATCAAGGTATTGGAGAAATTTCTTCTGTATCCTCTCAATACGCGACATTTATGTTTGATATTGCAGACTCCATATTTGAGATAAAACATAGGACCCATGTAATATTTGAATTTATTAATATAAAACATATTTGTGATGCAACTTGAGTCGTGTTTTCACTCCAGTGATTCATGTGATTTTGTCTAACTTGGTACTTGAGTAAAAACAAATTTAACTTTTTCCGAGTCTTCTTCCACTTGAGTTACGAGTCAACTCGTCGCAAGGAGTAGAGGTTTTAATATTATCACATACCTGGGTTGATCAATAAGTACCCGTGTTTGATAACAGATGGCGGTGCTGAGGGAAGTTGTTGTTTCAGACGTGTACTATCATGTGTTAAATGATACCATACCAAATTTCAGGCTGATTTATAGGTTAGTTTTTAATTGGCAGCCTTTTTTATCACACGCGTTTCGTTTTTTTTTCTTCGATAAAATGGAAAAAGAGGAATATCGTTCCTTCATCCACTTTTTATTTTTGGATTGAAAAACATTCGAAGAAATAAATCATCATCCAAGCCAACCGTGAGATATTGGTTCAACGAATTTAAACGTGGTCGTACATCTGTTTTTGATGAGGAGCGGCCAGGCCGCCCAACAGACGTGATCACCAAGGAATCGTTGACATGATCCTTGCTGATCGACGAACCAAAGTGCGCAAATTAGCAGAAGCCGTAGGCACACGCACACGTCGTACGGCACGACAATCAATATTTTACATGATAAATTATACGTGAAAAAGGTGTCGACCCGATAGATGCCGCGATTCCTGGCGGTGGACAACAAGCGAATACGGATGTCAATGTCGAAGCTGTTTGGGCCTCTTTAAGAGAAATTCGCAGAACTTTGTACGTCGAGTTGCACAATTTATAGCTGCATACATTATTATATGCCAGAGACGAAGCTACAATGAAAACAATGGATTTTTCAGGGTGAATCTGCTCCGAAGAAGGCAAAGACGGTCTCGTCGGCTGGAAAAGTCATGGCCACGATTTTTTGGGATTCGAAGGGTATAACCTCATGGACTTTTTAGAGAAAGGAAGAACGGTCACAGGGCAATACTACAGTGAATATATTGAAGGAGACACGATCTCAACATGAAAACATGGCACAGGGGGAAAAATTCAACTTAAACGAGGAGGTTATCGCCGAGACAGAAGCGTAATTTGCACAGTTGCTCCAAAAAATACGATTTGTAGTGGCAGAAACGTTGGGAAAAGTGTATCGACCTAAAAGACGATTAATGAGAAATAAAATTTTAAAAATATGAAAAATTTGCAGCTTCATTTCTAACACAGGTACTTATTGATCGACCCACATATTACTTATTCAACAATATTTCGTTATTCAATAAATAATATGATTTAATTAAACTAATGTAATCAAACCTCTCAACACCAGTGATTAACTTCTACTAGAGTTGGAGGGCTACATTCTGTTACTCAAAAACTCAAGTAATGAGACGTAATAAAATAACTCCAAGTCACATCATTAAGAAGTATTACTACACACTCTTTCTCTCACTTACAATTACACACTCTCTCTCTCTTTTATAGTCTTTTAAAGTCAAAACAAGGATCCCTTTAAATGATTGATCGGTTATTACGACTAAAGGCAATAAATGGCAAGGTCCCAGTTGTTCCAGCAAAACAAAACATTAATATCAACTGTATTCTAACCTCTGGAGGTTTATTTTGACTTGCTACGCATTTTTATTTATTTTTCAAGAGTTTAATTCTGACGATAATGAAGGGATTTTGATGAAAATTAAACGTAAAATGCAAAATACATTTGACTAAACTTAAAAAAAAATTAGTGCATTCAAACAAACAAACTCTTCAGCTTTATAATATTAGTATAGATTTGTGCATATTGCTTATAACTATTGCATATAGCGACCAACGTTGGAGGGATTCCTTCAATGTAGTAATATTTTTTTTATGTTAAGATCGGCAGACAGGCTGACAGTCCACTTGATGGTAGGTGGCTACCGTCGCTTATAACACAAGCAACGCCAAAGCTGCTGCAAGTGCGCTACTGACTATATAGGGGATAGGGAAATGGGCTCCACTTTCGATAATAAATAGATATCCACTTTCATTATAGTTACATATTGTCATAAAAAAGTTTTACATGTTGGGAAAAAAAAGGAATCTTTAATAAAAATGTATACAGTAGAATCCCGATTATCCGGATCAAATAAAATCAAGGGTATTCCGTATAATCGAAAATCCGGATAATTGATTTCAAAGCAAATCAAACAATATTTAAATTTTAATAAAGACATTAAGAGACAACACTTTTTTTTTAATTAAAGATGGGTTTGCTCTTGACCAGCATCTATCCATGTAGGAAGGATGAGGCCGTCAATGGAGCAAGCTCACCCAGAAGATGCCTATTCACTCGAACCTTGAAAAGATTTGGGTTATATTATATGAGCTCGGAAATACAGACGCCGACAGGGAGTTCCAATCCTTAGCAGTGCGATCACAAAAGATGTTTTAAAGCGCTTGGTCCGAATTAGAGGGATTTCGACAAGGTGAGGATGGTAACCAGCCGTACGTCTGCATGTCCGATAGAAGAAAGGGGAAGGCGGTATGATCTCATGCAGCTCTCGAGCACACTCTCCGAAGTACACCTTATACACACAGACAGGCAACTTTGCGTCTATGCGCCAGGCTCTGCAGCTTAGTTCTTATTAGTGTATCACCGCCAATGATCCACCGAGTCAAGTGCAGCAAGTTGGTATTTTGCTGAGCCATACCAAAGGTGACAGCAATACTCCATGCAAGATCAGACTTGTGCCTTGTATAAAGAGAGGAGCTGTCCAGGTGTGAAGCATCGCTTCACTCTATTTAGGATGCCCAACTTTTTGGCCGCTGTTTGGGCTTTGGACACGATAGAAGTACCGAAGTTGAGATTTGAGCAGAACCTCATGCCAAGAAGCTCAAGATCATTGGCCACAGGTACGGATGCACCTCGGAAAGTTGGAGCCAAGTCGAAAGGGTTCCTTTTTGCAGAGAACAAACACAACAAACATACTTGCGTTTTGGTGGCGTTAAAATCAACCAGATTCTTGTCTCCCCATTGGGATACAAAATTTAAGGTTGAGTCAATTCGCTCAACCATTGCCTCCCTCTCAGAACGAATCTCATCGCGACCGGCTCCCGCGCTGGACAAATATCTCTCCATGACCGTACTGTCATCTGTGTATGCAACTACTCCTGGAAGAAGTAACTCATTAATATGAAGCAGGAAAAGAGTCGCAGAGAGAACAGATCCCTGAGGAACACTGGCATCAATTGCCATGTGGTCCGAGGAGCAGCCATCAATGACTACTCGAATTGACCGTTCATTCAGGAAATCAGAAATCCAGCTACAAAGACCGGTGGGATGCCATATATAGGAAGCTTGCCAAGTAGCCTTTTTTTCTCTCTTTTTCGCTTGGACATTTTAAATTTCCTATCTAATATTAAATACGCTATCTAAGAAAATGAAACAATAACAAACACTATACCGCAAACAAATGAGAGTGGGAATACACGGTCGGATGCGGGAATAAACTTGTCGTAATATGTCTCGTTGCCTGTCAAAAATTTTTAAATTAACAATTAGAGCCGAGATGAACGAGTCCGGATAATCGGGATTCTACTGTATATGCATGAATAGGTAAAGGCAAAACAATTCAGTAGTGTTTACTCATTTGAATCGTTTTTTTTTTGTTGATCATTATCTAATTACAAACACTAACAAATGAAAATTAAAATGTTTACACCAGCATAATTGTCATTGAATGTGTTAATCACTATTATCAATACTTTGATGAACATATTTTAGGCAATTATACATATACAGTGTAAATGGGTTATAGCAACCTTCAAGGGACAACAAAAATTAGTCCTACGAAAAGGACATTTACTATAAGCAATATTAATTCATTATAGGGATTCGACAGGGATATTGCAATTTAGTCATTGTAAGAGATCTCTCGTTGTATCCAATTTCTACCGTATTAGAATTCAATTAAAATAAATACCTCGCAAATCTTTCTTTATCTTGAATATTATCCTCCTCCATCCTTGTGTATTTTCCACCACTTGCGTCGTCTTCATCGGACCTGAGGAAAAAAAAACTGATATGTATTATGGTTGCTCTTATTAAGAGGCCACATTAATTCAAATGGACTTAAGGTGAAGGTATGGTAAATCTACAGTGTGTGTACAATATCTAATCATTTGAGATGTATTTCTTCAACAAATCTAACTGTCATGGTTTTTAAGCGAAATTAAAAATTTATATCCTTTTTAATTGCATACACTGGCATAAGTGGACTCAGAATTATTCCCCGATTTAATATATACACTTATTAATTCAAATCACATAACACATTTGCAGCTAAAACCTATTCAATTTATAATGAATAGATCATTCAGGTAGATAAGAAACAATGGTCATAAGCATTACAGTTCTCATATTATATCAATATTTATTCAGCTGTCTTTGCCACAATGAAGAGTATGCCATGGTTAATAAATAAAAATCACAATCACTATGAAACCACAACAAAAATTTGTTAACAATTTAGGTATTTGATGCTTTTGATGGTCTTATGATACATGACTGTGCTGTTACACAAATAAAATTTTAATTCCTTGACAAATTCACAAAAAACTCAGCAACGAAAAGGAATGATTTGGAATGAGTGACATATTTACCTCATATTCATAAAATAATCATGAATCTTACCCAATACTGCCCGCACGACGTTTTTGTATATCCTTAGCTGGATCAGCCCCTAAAAATCATTAGTGATATTTATAAATTGTCCATATCATTCTGTTAAAGAATAAAACAATACGTTCGCGCTAATATTACAAGAATTAGAACTCTTTAATAAAATGTTTGACCTACTTTTAAAGTTAATACGAGGCGCAAACAGTTTTTACAGTAAACATAATTTCAAAGAAAATGTTTTCAAAACCTCAATAAAGACCTACTTACATAATAATTCGAAGAATTATCGGATGACTACAACAAATTATACTTGTCCTAAATAAGTATAAATAATACTTAGGTCAGCATGTTATTCAGCGCAACGAGATTGTACCTATTATTTCAATGTTTGATAAATAATATAACTTTTAGTTATAATGACAATTATTTAACCGTTTTACTGTTTTAAGTAAAGAAAAAAAATATATACAATTATTTTCATTGTTAGATTGACAGTGAAACACTTGTTTCGATCGTGCAATCGGGACAACAATTCAATGCTATGGCAATAGTCAACGTCAGTGATTTTGTGTTGCTAATGGCCATTTTCCATGCATATAATTAATAACACAAACACTTTAGCACTGTCACGTTTAAACAAATAAAAACTATATAGAAAAAAAGATGATTGAATGCATTAAAATTTATGAACACCAACCGGGGATAGTAGGAGCTATGGCAGACATCAGTCAGTAAACTCATTAGTCTTCATTAGACATCGGTTTATAATTTATGTAACCAGTTTCACTGTAAAATGTTATTATTTAAAACACAAAAAGTAAACATAAAAGACGCAACGTATGTTTAGTTGTACTCTTCAACTCAACATAAGCGCCATTTTTAATTTACTTTGCTCTCTATACTAGTCTATGGTTAATCTATGGCACTTCTTTAGCTTTGTCTACGGGAGTATTTCTTGATTTTTTTACTGCTGTGAGTTGCTTGGGTACAAAATATTTTGTTGCCCAAACTCGAAATATTGGTGAAAATATCGGGGTCCAAAAAACTGAGCTCAAATATTACTAGAATTTATTACGTCATAACAAGGACATAGAGGATAAAATAATAAAATACCATGAAGATCGGTTCCCTGAGCAGAGCGGATTTATAGCTGAAAAATAATAATAATAGAATAATACGATTGAGAAATTGAACAGCTCGTATGGTGGTGAATTTTACATGTGTGTTAATAAATATTTGTGTTTTTCTTGTTAAGGATGATATTATTATTATTTAACACTTATATTCTATCTACAAATTTAAAAAAATCGTAAACGAGCCGTGTCTAAAATGATTTAAAAAAAAACAGTTTATACACTTTGCACTTATTAAATATGTTACCGAGGGCAAAAAATAGTTTTTAAAATTTTTGGCCGTTTGTCTGTGCGTTTGTGCACGCTACGCTAATCTCAGAAACAGCTTAACCGATTTGAATGCGGCTTTCACTGATGCATTATGGCAATTTTCACATAACATATAGTGTTTATTTCATTCCAATCAATTTACAAACAAAAAATTATGCGCTATTCCGAATACCACGCGTACGAAGTCGCGGGCACAGCTAGCATATTAATATAAGTCGACTTTGCAAAATGAGCTGTTTTAACCGGCTTGATGATGTTGGTTATGGTGGATGACGACGACGACGATGATGATGATGATGAACACTTCACAACGAACTAAACACACTAGATATCTTCACAAAGATTGAAGGAGCTTTGCTAAAACTATGCTAATAGAAAGTGGATGGGTAGCCTGCTCTTCAGCAAATTGGGCCATACAAATAGATATAAATTTATTTACGCATCGCGGTTACATGGTGTCCAACAGTAGGAGTTTTATCTGCTCTTTTGTGAAAGATGATCTCATTAGAGAACTAAAAAACTGGACTTCATGTTTTGATGTGGGCACCGCCTCCGATTTTCTAAAGCCTTTTGTGTTACGTGACACGTTGACCGAGAGAGTCAAATCTGCGTTTAACCGCAAGAGACAACGCAGCTTGTGTCTTCCCATGCGCTAATATAATAATAATACAGCTCATTTTGATTCCTGCTTATTATTCTAAAAAAACGCTCCACACGCTTTTACTCCACACTAAATTATTGTGTATTGCGCGTGTTCATCGAGTGGTAGGTCGAGGTAGAAGTGTTCGCATACAAGGCAACTCAAAGGCAGACAGACCTTGAGTTGCTATGTGCATGCATGCATGCATCTTGCAGGGACCACAAGCAATCGAGAAATAACATCTTTTTTGCCAACCACACTGGAACAACGGTAGATGATACTAGTCTCATTTTATACCCATAAGAAGCCAGCAGCAAATTAAGAACGATTGTAGACTTCAACACAGAAAAAAGGTCGCAAAAAGACGCAGAAACAGAGGCGACTCTAGCTCATGTAGCGCCCGTGTGCAATCAATATCCTGGCGCCCGCGCCCTCTCCATCAGTATGTTGAAACTCATTTAATATGTCTTATTTTTGGTTTTATAACATTTTAAAAGCTTTAAACTGTTGGCCGCTCGTGGCGCGCCTTGCTTTGCTACCACGCTCGGCGTTAGTCATAACATGGGGACAGTCTTTGAGAGCTTTTTGGACGTGTTGCGACCGGGAGCAGGGCTTGCTCGGCGCCCCCTAAAACCCTGCGCCAATGTGCACGGCACACCTTGCACTAATCACTATAGGTAAAGCCGGCCCTGGCAAAAACTAACCCACGATAGAAAATTAAGAACAAACCACCACAGTTAATAAACTATCAACTATGAATATGTATATCATTATTACATTGCGAAAAAATAGTGGAGAGAAAAACCAAAATTTCTAAAAATGTAAGCAGTATCAGAGTCGGCGAGGCAGGGGCTTTCAGCGACGATTCGTTTCTGAATCTCGAAACACAAAACAAATCGCGTCGGCAGCATATGGCAGCATATGGTCGGCAGCATAGCATTCTCGCGTGCTATTGTATATTTACAGTGACGTTGCCATATAGATAACTAGCTAGTGAAAGCCTTCAATAGTTTTTAAGAAAATTTGCAATAATTTCAGCCATGGATTGTAATCGTGTTATGAATTGTCCCGCGTAAATGTTTTTTTGTTTTCTTTTTCTTTGAATTTCTGGTCCCTGGCAGAATATCAGTGTTGTGGTCCGCACCACAACTGTATACTGAGTCAGGGTTCCTTTTCCTCTTCTTACTTGTTTATATATTTGTTTGTTTGTAATTATTATTTGTTCATATATGTATATTGTGTTTATTAGAGGAATAAAAGATGCTTTCTTTCTTTCTTTCTTTCTTTCTAATACTGTAGGATTAAACTTTCCATTCCATCAGCGACTTGCGCCGAACCTCCAAACATTATATCCAACCATGCCGAGAAGAATTTCTTCGGTTTATTTTGTCTTGATGCGGAACGAAAACTAATACTGGAAAAAGGTTCATAAGAGTAAGAAAGCTTTTTGAACAACCCCAACATAACACTTTTTTTAAAACAACTGATTTGTGTAAAAAAAAACAGTTTTATTTTTCAGTTTTTTAGAAATCATGTAAACTGTAATTATTTTATCGAGTTGCAATGCATAGATAAGTTGAATTATATAGATTGGCGAGGCAAATCAAATGAGACGTGTTAAGTTCAAATTGGAAAAAAAATGGTTGTAATTAACGAACTACCGTGAATAAAATCGTCCGTTTTATTTTATTTCTCTCCAATTTTAAATTGATTTCTCATAAAAGTATAAAATCAAAATTTTGCGTTGTTAAAATTTAAAAAAAAAATGAAAATAGGTCAAAAGTGCTTCCTTTTGGATGAAATTTTCTTCGTTTACAAAAATAATCCTTTAATATGTCATTAAAATCAACGTTTTTCTTCCATGTTTTTAAATAAGGAATAAAATTTTCGAAATTGGGTATTTAGGCAGCTAACAAAATAACTTACTCGCTACCGCATGGCTACCGCCGCGCCGTCAGCCGCATCAATTATATAGGGCTACGGGGTACAGGGGCCACGACGTGTGTAAGCAAAAATTCCCAAAATGTTATGCACAATTTCACTTAAATTTTAAAGTTACTACGAGGAGTTTAGAGTTTAAAGGCGAAACTTTTCGAGCTTATTTGTTTCTTTTGTAAAATAAATCTACCCTTCATTTGGGATTGCCACACACAAAGTATAATAATATACAGCTAAGAAAGTATATAGGTACTGTTAAGAATTCGTCATAATGCAACCTATTTGGTTACGTGAATGTTTATTTTTTCGTTGAACCCTTATACTATTTTGACACATTTATATTTTACAAATAAAAACATTATTAAATTAGAAACCAAAATTATGTTATAAATTGATAATTTCTATTTTTGCCTAAGTACCTGCCGGAAGTTTTAAAATAGTCATGGATGGCGAACCAGAAGTATTCGACTCCGCTACGAATTGTAACTACGCATGCCTATCTGAAACCTCGGACAATAATCAAGCAAAACTTGATACCTTAGAAAAAAAGGCTGTCCACTTAAGGTAAAAAAATCCTCTGCCTTTTAAAAGAACACCTTTGTACGACTTGTCAATTTGTTAAATATAAAATAATTAATTATGATTTCTAATTTCAGATTGGTATTGGAAAAAGATTTCAAGGCCGCTGATATAAAATGGAGTTTGTTTGTAGCAGCTGCATTCAGTTTTAGATACGAAACATGTTTGAGACCATTTCCACCAGCTTTTATAAAAGACGGGATAAAAAACATGGATGAATTAGTAATAACAATCATAACATAACATCTGTCAGTTAGCCCATGTAACTTACAGTAAATAACTTTTGAACAGTGCATCCGAAGAAGGCATGGGCGTGCTGACTATTTGTCTTAAAACTGCGTGTAAGAAAAAGACACTTAAAAAAAGACACTTTGTTTATTTTAGCTGAACGTAGTAACGGACGTGCCGGCCTTGGATTTAGTCTTGCAAAAGTTGGACAAATTGGATAACTTGATTAATATGAGTAATATAATAGACTTACTGTTTTATGTGCTTGTGAGACTAAAGGAGCCGAGTTTGAAATCTGTGCCTCCGGATGCTGTAAGTTTGTACTCTTAAAAACTCGCATTTCTTGATGTTTGTTCCGAAAAAAAATTGAGCAAAAAGACTATTAAGCATTTGTATCGCGTTGAATTTTTTTAAATTTAATACATAATTATTGAAATAAATAATATTCAAATTTCATAAAAAAGTTAATATAACCTACCTTACGTTTCATAAAAAAAAATCAAGTTTTCTAAAAGGGAAATTCCTTTAGATAGAGTATTAATTATAAGTAGTAAGGGGTTAATTACACTTTTTTTTTTCAGCACGAAAGCATTTTGTCTAACGTACAATCTTCACTACCATGTCCAAAACCTCAATATATTTTTCAAGTTATAAGCCCGTTAAATTCAACAGCGGAATCGAAATGGGAAGAGTTAGCAAAATATCACCGCACAATCTACGCTTATCACGGGAATCGCTTAGAAAAGTTTTACACAACATTAATATTTGGTCTGCAGCAACATCTAAACAAGGTAGGTACTTAATTAATAAACTTAGTAAAATAAATCCATTCGAAAAAAATAAGGTTTTATTTTTTAGTTAAGGTCGTCAGACAGACGGCCCTCTTGATATAGGTAGCGACCGTAAGTCGCTATTTAAGAGCTTGAAAGCTACAAGTGTGTTGCCAACCTCAGTAGGATCATCGATAAAATATTACTTAACCAGATAGGATTGAGGATTAGGGATTAGGAAGGGAAGGGATAGGGATAGGAAGGAAAGGGGAAGGATTCGCAGCCCATTTGGTTCCGAATGTCAGAATGTCGCGCCTTTCCATTTAGTTGTCCTTTGGTTGATATTCTTATGTATATGTATAATTTCTTATTATTAAAATTACTTTAGGAGATCTAATGTAGAAAATTATTTGATTTTTTCTTTACTAATATAATAAAGCTGAAGAGTTTTTTGTTTGTTTGGTTAGTTGTACGCAGTAAACTCTGAAACTACCAGTAGGATTTAAAAAAAATATTTTTGCATTTCTTGCCCAATTTCTGAGAAACTGAAGAGTCAGCTGAAAGAGAAGGTGAAAGAGCTAGTCATTTATAAACTTGCAATTTCGGGTTGTCAGTTACATTAATAAATGCTTCAAGTATTGTAGGCTCCGGAGCAATTCACCTGATTATCAATTAAGCACATTCTCAACTCACCAGATTCGCAAGTTTTCTAGCTTCGGTTATTAGTTTATTGAAGTATATTCTCGAAAACTAATTTATAATTATCCAACAGCAAACCCATTTAAAATAATGAAAAAAAAAAATACAAGAAAACACACAACTTGGAACTACACTACACTTTACACTAGCTGTACCCGCGGTTTCGCCTGCGAGGAATTCAGATTGTTTCTCGGTACTTATCAGTAAAAATAAATTTCCTACCTCGCCGCAGCCGTAGCGCCTACACGTCTTGTATAGCTCTCTAGTATGTATAGATAATGATATGAAACATGGAGGTTGATATTTAACAACTAAGAATATAATTTTACACAGAACACCTCGCTTGGTAACGGGGTGTACTTAACACCGGAGTTGAGGGTGAGTCTGCTGTATAGTCACGCTGGATTTGGATGGGGTGCAAGTTGTATCGGCGGTCATTTATCCTGCGTAGCATTGTGTGAAGTAATTGATGCTCCCGAAGGTATTAACTATCAAATGCCAGTCTCTAATGAGGGTAAGTGTTAATCTCAGAATACGGAACAGACCAGAAACCGCGATCGTACATAAACTGCTGGACTGCTGGTATATTTATTTAAATTATGCTGGCTTGGGTGGTATCGCCGTTTAAAAATGATCTTAAACTTACAAAAAAAAAAAAAACTGCGCGGACTTGCATTTCACGTATATCTTAAGTTATTCGTTTACATTTATTTTTATTCTTTAATTGTTCAATGCGAAGGTCGACACTCGACAGATAGGCTGACGGTCCTCTTGATGGTAGGTGACTATCGTCGCTAGTGCACTGCCGACCTTAATAGGATTAAGGATAAGGGATTGGGAAGTTATATAGGAAAATATTTTCGCAAATGAACGAAATTTGCTTCCTGAACGCGTTTTCTGGTTTGCATCAAACATAGGTTTATTGCATTAAATTGTTATTCGTTTATTTCTGTGGATAAATTAAACTATAACTATTTTAGTGAATTTGTTTAATAGGGGATGGTGTACATGAAGATGAAAGGAAAAAAATTGAAGAACAGGGAGTCAATGGTAATAATATGTCGCATTATATTTTATCCAATTGTGACTTGGTCAGGGTGCGGTATTTGTTGGTCTATGCAAAACAGCAAACCTTGATGAGGTTCCCAACATCTAATACAAATCAAAACGGTACGTACCTCTTTATATTTAAATAAAATGAATAAAACGGATGTAACCTATATTTCTCGTAGATAAAATTTCTACAAGAAATATAGGTAGGTAATACCACTTTAAAAATTAGGTCGTTACCTTTACAATTAATTGCTAATTGTTTACTTATTTCAAAATGCGTTTATAAGTCGAAATATGAATATTATGTAAATATGAAATATATATTATGTGTGGACTTTTGAGTCGATACAATTTACAAATGTCAAAAAGTAAACGCAGTGTATTTTTAATATGTTGATGATATAGATAAAGAAAAATTTATCTTTATCATTTCAATATAAAAGAATCCGCCACGGATGATGCCTTATTAAGTACGGCTATTAGGTGACATATACTTACCTACCAGTTTAAAGATACAAATATTAAATTACAGTGTAAATTACCTACATATTATTTTTAGAAAATAAATTTAAAATAATTAAAAAAAATTAAGAAAACAATTTAAAAAATTATAAAAGTTAAAGCGCATTAATTAAGTTTTTATAGTGGAAACTACCATTTTTAAGGTTCTAATCTATAAATCGTGTTAGTTACACGATTTATAACTCGAGAACATGTGGATCGATTTTTATGATCATTGATTTGTTGAATTTGCCCAGAATAGCAGAACTATTAAAACATCGGAAATAATCACGAAAAAAAACTCATACATTTTTTATGGAACGAATTTGAGGCTGTACGAGGTTCGTTGAAGTCAGCTAGTAATACGTGAATAAGTCAGATCCTTTATAATACGCAACTCGTTATAATTTCCAATATCTCAAAGTGGTCCAATTCACCCAAACATTTTTTAACCTAAATTAGCACGTATTCCTTATCGTATCATACTTTTTTTTTATTTTGGTGGTGGCAACGAATACAAAAATTGGACAGCCCGTTTGGCGGCAATAACCATCCTCTCAGGGAAGATTGAGTCTCAAAATTATACCTATAATTAATTTCAGCGGGAGGTCTCCGACAGTGGCTCTCTAGAAACAAATTATTTTCTATACTTCTCGGCTACGGATTAATGTTGGCGACTATTGGCTTCTCTAACAACCAGCCCTTTCACAACTACTACAAAATGTTATTGAAGAAGTTTGATATTTCTAATGGTGGCGTCAAAGTCTGACGACCGAAATCTTAGTATCGTTTTTAGTTTAACACCTAGATTTGCAGTAAATTTAAAAGAGTAAAGTAATTTTTACAATATCGATTTTATTATTATTTCTTACAATCCTCGAATTAAAGAAAGAAAGGGCTTACTTTGGTTGTCAAAATCTCATTATTTATTTGAATATTGCGTCGAACAAACCAAATTCATAGTTTTTGCGTAAGTATTTATTATGACATCACCGTAAAATTGTCACAATGGGAATTGTTGGTGAAATTAGAACAATAATGTTAGGTACACCGATACGCCGCTCTCGTCATGGACTAGAGCGTAATCATTGTGCACCATCTAATTTTTATTGTGTCGAATGACCATCTATCTATACATTGGGATGGTATGGTATGGTAAAACATCAGAGTCATTACGGGTGTGGACAGTCAGAAAACACGAACGTAGTTATTCATACTGTAAAAAGGTGACTTTGTTATTAAAAAAAATATATTTGTTATTATTTATTTAAATTTTTAAAAGTACATACAACAAAATGTACAAATCGTGTATTTGGTGGTTTTTTGTCTATATTTGTGTAATGGCGCAAGATCCTGTGGTTAATTTACAACAAGGAAGGATAGTTGGGGTAAGTAAGTTTTAAGAGTGTTACTTTTATATCTGTAAGGTATTTAGAATTATACTAAGTAGTCATTGTTTTATTTTAACAGATAAAGTTATTTACCCGAAACTCTCTAACGCCAGTTCAAATATTTTTTGGGATTCCTTATGCGACATCACCAACAGGGCAACACAGATTTTCAGTAAGAATTCGTATTACAACTAAGTACTCAGCTTAACCGACTAGTAAATAATTTAAAAAAAATTGTAGGCTCCTGTACGGCATCCGGGTTGGAGGCGTACTTTTTTCGCTCACCGAATGCCTCGACATTGTCCGCAAGAAGGAGATGTCGACGGTGAACACTTTAGTGAAGATTGTCTTTATCTCAACATATGGACACCACCGGTTAGATAATTTAAAATATTTATAAAATACGTTAATTTAAGTTTTGAATAAAACTGCTTAATTATTATAGCAAATTTTTTTTAGGTAGCATCGTGACGGTAGCTCCATTCCGGTACTGGTAATACTCTACAGTGAATCATGGTTACGTGCGGGAGCCACCTTGCTGTGCCAAGAGTTGGCAGCAGAGGGTGTTGTGGTGGTAACTGTCATGTATCGTCTTCATATGCTTAGTTTTTTCACGCTGAGGTCTTCCTTGTCGCGTGGGAACCTAGGCCTGCTCGATCAGTATATGGCTCTTTTGTGGATTCGCGAAAACATTGGAGCTTTCGGTGGTGATCCCACAGCGATTACTCTTCTTGGACATTCCGCAGGCGCTGACAGCGTATTATATCACATCTCTTCTCCTCGATCAGTTGGTAATTTTAAATTTATATTTTAAAACTAGCTGACCTGAGAGTCTTAGTCAAGTCAATTTCATATAAAAATACCATTCAAATTTCCGACTTTTTCCCGTGGATTTTTCAAAAAATTTTCTTCATACGAGAACCTTTTCCTGACAATAAAGAACCCAAAAACAAAAAAAATCAGAAAAATCCGTCGTGCCATTCTCAAATGATGCTACCTCGTACATGTGGCAAATGATTTTATCTATGTAGAGATATTATGTAATAATCACGAAGAAATCATTAAAAGTAAACCAATCTAATTGTTTTCCAGGTTTATTTCAGAGGGCCATTATCATGTCTCCCTTGGACATATGGAAGGTGATAGATGAACGAAGGGGCCTGAATGCCAGCGATATTGAAAAAATGTCTCGTGAATTCGCTCAAGCCTTGGGTTGCAATAGAAATTTAGATCAAGAGGTTTTGATTTGTATGCAAGCACGTCCATTAAAGGATATTTTGTCTCTTTACTCGGTAATAAAGGATTTTTACCTATAAATATAAAGTTACAGTTATAAACCACTAATGGGATTTTTCAGGATATGAACCCTGTGGAAGGATAGGACTGTAGACATACGATAGAGCTACGAGAAAATGCTAAAATTAATTTCTTGACATTTCAATAATGATATCTAATTTAACAATGTTTTTTTTTAGTATTTCAATTGGAGTGCGAATTTGCAACCCGTATCTGATGATTTCTTGCCAGTTTCGGAACAATACTTACCGACGTCATTGCCAGTTGCTCTATCAGCGGTGAAACGGCCTCTCATGTCACTTGACCTGCTTTTGGGATCTGTTGACCTTGAAGTTATAAATTACAATGGTAAAATGTTTCACTTAGTAGGCACTTAATAAATGCTAAATTTTCGAATTTAACATGGCATTTAGTTAAAGTAGATTTTTTGATCTACTTTACCTGAAATGAGAATAAAGTGAATGCTTTTTAAATGTTAAAGTGTGACAGGCAGGCTGATTTGCAACTTGATGGTAAGTGGCCAGCAACTCAGGGGTGTTTTTTTTTTGTGGCACAAGCAACATTTGCTTTGCGCAATTATAGATTACTTAAATAAACGTGTAAAATAGATTTTATAACATTTTAAAAATCTTAATAATCTGTATGATTTTAAATTGGTGAGGTTTTCTGTTTTTATTTTGTATTTTCAAGATAAACTTGGGCAGACAGGCTGGCGATCCACTTGATGGTAGGTGGCACCCGTTTGCTTTTAATCAACGACTGGCGTATTGTTAGTGAATTGCCGAACTTGATAAGATAACAAATGATGTGGGTAGAAGCGTATGGGCTCTGACATCCCATACTCAAGTATAGAAACACTAAACATCAGCATACGTATGGTTTCATGGTAATCTTTTCCAGATGGTTGCCGTCGCCAGACGGGCTGCCTATATAGTTTATCAACACTGCGGTCCACAGATCTCCCCTGCCACGACTGAAAAACATTGCATAAAAGCAATAAAGCTTTATGTTATGGGCTGGTTAAGAGTACCTACTAATTTACCATGTTGTCTTGCAGATGAAGAACACTACCAACAATTGATGAAGCAAAATTCTTCATACGTATCGGAATACGTGAGCACAAAAGCTATACCGGATATTTTGCAAATGTACTCATTGAATCAATCTGAAGCACTGCCAACGGTTTGAAATTAATTTTAAAAATAATATAAATTACACATAAATAAATTACACATTTTATTTTAAAAATTCATTGGTGCGTGAGTTAGGGCTAAGTATGTCAGTCATTCTGCTTATTTCACCATAATCTACTTAGATGTCATTGTTTTGTAGTGACCGGTAGCAAACATTCGCATAAATACCTAGTCAGGTCATAAGTTCTGTCTTATAATCAAATCTTTTGAATTTAGAATGCTGGCCACAAAAATATTTATTGAATTCTTCGAAAATATTTATTTCGAATCTTTTATGAAAATAAAAATGTGCGCTATTTCGAATTTCATTTATTTTTAAATATGGAGTGTACGCTTAAGAAGAAGAGTTGCGGTTACTGAAAAATTTTAATATATGCAAAAGATCGTTTATCACTCCATCAAACGATATAATGAAGATTCAAGTGTAGAAGACAGAAAAAGAAGTGGTCGCCCCAGCACTGTTACAACTTCAGCAGAGATAAAAGCTGTGAAAGCAGAAATCCGAAGATTTTTCGCCAACACTAACGAAAAACACTGAGCGAAAAGCAGTCAAAACTGATTCGTGAAATTGACTTCATCCTGCACGAAGATTGGCCGCTCCAGTCCAGACTTAAATCCGCTTTGAATTATAAAACATGGCAACACGTAGAGGAAAAGGCCTCATCCTAATTTGGAGTCACTCAAGGCGTCCTTAATAAAGCAGTAACCGATATTGATATGGACCTCGTTCGTGCTGCTTTAGACGACTGGCCGCGCAGTTCGAAGGCTTGTATTCAAAATCGTGGGGGTCATTTTGAATAAGCTTAATTAACATAAAGAATCTATGTTTTAGTAAGTTCCTTTTGGTATATAAATTGTTAGGTACTATAAAAACAAAAATGTCTCAATTATTTCACAATAATGATATGACAGAACTTATAAACCGACTAGGTAAAACCATCAAATATGTAGGTAGTTCCCAATACGATTTCGAGGGTCCAGTGAGTTTTACATTTACATAAAATTTCAAATAAGTATTTACCCCATTGTTGCAGACAAAGGTGAGCGGAGCGATTTTTAAATCATGTACCTCACCTATTTTCTATCTTGTATCACTCTAGAAGTGTTGTTTATTAGTCTACATACTTCATAGGTTATCAATTATTGATTTGATATTTTTGATCAAATTGACATTATAAATGGGAAAATATGCTTGTTTGGTTATTTTTTACACTACTCGACCGGTCACCATGAGATTTTGCATACCTACACGTTGTCAGGGATACAGAAAAATTACCTACTGTTCCCGAGGGATCATCTAAAAACAATAATAAAAGTTCAACGACCGACAAAAAATATGAGCAACAAAGATTTAATGAATATGAGAACCCTTAAGAGAAAGAGACGCGGACGAATTCGTAGGCAAAAGCTAGTATTGATATAAATGTTATGCGTAGTACTTAGGAATGATTGAAATATTGTTCATAATAATTTTGAATTAGGTATCTGTTTTCTCTTGAAAGCATTACGTAATAACCAAATATATTTTACAATTTAATAGCAAGCTGTATTTAAATGAAATATTAATAATATTAAAATTTCCCGCAATTGCAGCTCATTAAAGCAGTGCTGTGGGAGTTTTGGAAAGGGGAGTTGAAGAACACTAACGAAAATGAGGTTGTCAAAGCCGTTGAATCTTTAGCTCGTGCACAGACCTCTGCCAAATGGGACACAGGAATTGCCTTAGCTGCGGCTAGATTGGCTCGTCGCGTGAACAATTTATATGTCTACCGTTACTCTCAACCTGGCGTTGATCTATATGGACGACAGTTTAACTTTTCAGGTGTTATTCAATAAAAAAATGTTTGTGTTAAACTCCAGTCTGAATTTTAAAAACTGTTTCTTTTGATAGGTGCCGTACACGGGTCGGATTTGGTTGCACTTTTCGGCGATGCCTTAATGTTACATGTGGCCCGTCGTCCTTCTAATACAGAAGAGCAGAGAACGTCATCCCATTTTAGACAGTATATCGCAAATTTCATTAAAACTGGGTAAGTTTTGAGAGATTCCCCTGTGACTGCCTGCATGTGTGTTGGATGTAAATTAAAAAAACTAGGTATGTGTTTTAGATCACCGGACAAAGATAACGAATGGAAAAGTTATAGAGCGGGCGACGCGAATGTGTATGAAATACGTGACAAGAATAACCTTGATTCGAATGATCGTAATACAAGAGCAATAGCTTTTTGGCTGCAATATCTTCAAGAACTTTCAAACATATTATTAGCATCTTCTAAACGGACCGAACATTTCAAAGATGAAAGAGGTAAGTTTAGAGGAATGTTATAATATCAAGTAGGTATGACCTTATCTACGTGATAACTTTTATAGGGATCAAGACACGTCTCACTTGCCAAATAAAATTTACCTATTGCTAATGATATGCTATGATTTTTTACGATTAAGGGAGGCCGGCAACTTGACAGTCCACTTAATGGTAGGTGATAGGTTTACCGTTACCGAACGCAAACAACAGTAAGAGGATGCAAATGCATTGCCTGATAGAAAAAAGGTCAGGATCAGGATTGGGAAATTGATTGGAAGGGTTATATTTTTTAACGGTGCCACCATATTCGTTCAACACAATATGTAGGTACACAATATCAAGACAGCATGGATTTTCTTTAACTTGGAGGGAAAGCACTCTAAATACAGGAGACTCTGAATTCTAGATTCTAAATATTTTCACTTAATTTACCATATTTATTAGAGAGATCCGATTGATCCTATAGACTGATGCCAAAAAAGATTTTACGGTGTTCGATTTCTTATCATGTGTAGCAAGCGTATTTTCAAAAATCTTTGAATGCAGTTTTGCTTCTTTTAAAAAATAAAGAAATGTTCCTTTGAGCAAAATTTACTATCCACGTACGGTTATAATCCTGTATCTTATCTTTTCTTGTTACAAAAAAAATTGAATTTTATATTTGAAAATATACCTTCCGGTCTACTACATATGTGTGGTCTTATATTCTTATACGTAATATTTAATCCTCTAAACACAAAAGAAATTATTTTTCATAGCGAAAAATAATTTCAACCTGGATATTATTGAAGTTCTGTGTAGGTATATGTAATTTTGGTTAACAATTCACAATGATATTTATAAATTATTTCATAAGCTAACTAAGTGATAGGTAGAATTTCTTCGTGAATTGCTCCTACATTACTAGTTGAATATTACGGTATCTTTCGTCCTCATTACGTGCCCGAAATAGTGCAGTTTCCTCTCAGTCATCATCAGTGTTATTGCTCCATATACCCACTTTGTTATTTATTCTATTCAAAATTTTACTTTTTCACTATTTGTAAATGGAGTGAAAAAATTTTAACCCCTAAATAACTCCGTTGTACTTTTTCAGATGAGAGCCGGTTACGTGGTGGTGTGTTTGCCTTATGTGGAGTCTCTGTGGTGCTGCTTCTTCTCTTATGTGTATGCATAATATTACTAAAAAAACAATTTAAGCGCAACTTTTCTGTTACTAATGATCATTTATAAATCATTAATTTGTAAAAATTCAAGAAAAGTTTAGCTATAAGTTATCTCTACCTAAATTTGGGATACAGTGTACTAGTTAGAAAAAGCGAAGTACCTTATAATAAAGAGATACGAATTAAACTAGTAATTTCCTTTCATAGCATTAATGAAATCGAATTAAAGTTTTTACTGGTAACTATCCTAATTATGTAGTTCATACCAAGTACGTTGGCAGATTTACAAATAATCGATATTTCCCTATCAATTTATTATTTTCTCCCAAAGATAGGCACAGCAAAAAAGTTGTTTAAACTGCTGAAGAAAATAGATGTAAGTAGGATTTTAAATTAAAGAATATTGGTTATGCAAAAAAGGTGGATCTCGGAACTTCTACATTTCGGAGAGTTTTAATTCGTTGGTAGAGGCTTCTACAGTACTAAAGTACCTACATCACCGAACTTAACTATAAATACCTACCTATATACTTAGTTCACGCCAATAAATAATTCCCCCGGCTTAAGGTGGATTTATATCACCGGGCCGTGCCTCGTCCTTGCTCCGGCCGGGGCCCGGTGAAGATATTCATAGTATGCTTTTGTATGATCCAATTCATACTTCACCGGGCCGTGTCCGTGCCCCGGCTGGGACACGTCCAGAGCACTCCAATGGCGATATTTCGTAACATGTTTGTTTTCACCGTGTGCTCTGAGACAACTTCGCGTGGCCCGCTTGGGGTATTAAGTATTTACTCGAGGTTGCCGCGCGAGCCAAAACCGCGAGGCTGCCTCGGGGTATTAGAATTTACCCGAGGCTGCCGCGCGAGCCATGGCTCGGGAGCTAAAACCACGAGGTATAATATCAATAATAATAATACTATTTAACTTATAAGCATATGTATTAATAGCATAGAGCGTATTAAATTAATACGCTCTATGATTAATAGTAACACAAAATAGTATAATAATACTTGGAAAGCCCGGGCACGGCCCAGCGGCGACACGGTGACGAATGGCAAACCCGGCCGGGGCACGTTGAGAAAAACACGGCGAGCGCACGGGCCGGTGTAATATGTTTCATCCTTTTTAAAAGTAAACTTAAATTGGCACAACTACAATTGGTTAGAAAATCTGTGGGACTTGTTTGATGGCATGGACTAATATTTCGTTGGGTTGTAGAATTCTCTAGTTAGACTGATATTCGAAAAATACTCTAGTATTTCAACGTCTATAATTAAAATCGTGTTTGATAATGGTAACCAATTGATCCATTGACAATAACTAAGGTAATACCTGTCAAAGATGTTGTATTAGTCTGTATACCTGTGGTAATTAGTGATGGTTAATATAACGTATAGCTGATAAAAATAGCACGCTATTTACTTGTAACGAATAGCGTGCGCTATATAAAAATTTAGGTAGAGTTAAAATTATAACGATATCTTATAACGTCGCGCGGCGTGCGGTTGGCGGGCGGCGCTGTTACGCACGCTCGTCCCGCGCAACGAATTGTAAAAAATAGCATGTTAAAAGAAAACAATTGTTGACCGGTAACTGGCCGTCATGTTTGACATGGGCTGAGGTCGTTTAGCGATTTCTCGCGCTTTTTTAGAAAACCGTTAAATTTCGAGTGTGTGTATTAATATGAAACTTTGTTATGCCTGTTGTGTTTTGTAAATAATGTTTTTAAATGTAAACAAAGTGTAAATAGATAATTATGTATGTAAAAAGATGTGTAAATAATAGCTTTTGTATATAAGCCGATTTATGTATATAAAATGAACTTTTAAATGTCAATGAATTTTGAACTTAAATACTGGCTGACTTAAAAAGGTTTGATATTCAAACAGCAAAAAAGAAAAAGTATAATTTTATGTTTTTACGTGAAAAAACATAGAGAGTGTGTTTTATACATCTGGATAGATAGTTGTGAAATATGTTATATATAAGTTATTTTAGATGTTTTGTGCACCATCCAAATACTTAAGTAATTTTAATTACTATAAATAAAAATTAAGAATTGAAGTAATCCCAAGAAGTGAAATCCACAAGATTAAATACGCCTATAATTTTAATATCCATTTCTATAAAATTTCGATCATACATGAAAACCAAAGAAAATAAAATTATAGACAGTCCTAAGCCTGCAAAGTATGAAGGATAGTTCATTATAATAGGAACATTTTTTAAAAATAATACATTTTTATTATACTGCTCATAGAAATATTCATGAAATCGATAATAAGGAAATTAATTAAGCCACCATGGTAAAATTAACAAATTCGATACATGTTATAAGTTTAGTAGAATGTTAATTTACCGGCAGTATTTAATATAACGTCGCCAACGTTACAACGCGTACGGCGCGTGTTTTAACAAAAATCTTATCGTTATAATATAGCGTCAAAAATAGCATGCTATAAAAATATAGCATATTCCATGTAGCGTGCTATTCAAATATAGCCGTTAAGACCAACTTTAGTGGTAATACAAATCAACTTGCATATAATTAGTGGAACTTTTTTATTTGCTCTGTAGCTATGCGACTCTGTGTACCTGTATTGTGTGTTATCACGTTGTATATAGTACTTATTACTTCCATGGTTATCACAAACTAAATAGTAGATACTAACGTATGTGTTATGCACGGACTATAGTACGGTCATTCTATGAATGCGTTTTTGACATTTCTTTATGTCCATTGCATAAAGTTGATTTCCGAATAAACGATACAGAAAATGTATGGAATTGACACCTCTCAGAACAGCACTCTTATAATGGCCGGAGTATAGGCACGGACGTCATCCATAGAATAATATGCTTTAGTTATTATTCTATGGAAAGTTTTATCTATGGTTATGTATGATGTTTCTGTTCTGTGTTTCTGTTTGTTTCATTTTGGCGTGGCGCTGGCGTTATCTATGTAATCAATGGTGATCAATAGCCGAGCCGATAGCGATTTACTTTTACTGTGATTATAATTATAATAACAAACCATATTTATGACTAGCCGAAAGTTATTATATTAACTTAATTAAATTATTATTTTGTATATTTCTGTAAATTACTAATTCATTATTAACTTGAAATTCACAAAGTTTTACATATTGCGTGGATTATCTTTAATTTGTTAAAATGGCCCTAGCCCTTCAAAGACGCACCAATGTAAGTAAATAATGCTTTTATAATATATTTTCATCCTAAAATGGTTAATAAAATAAATGGTTATGTCTTAACAATTACACACTATATACTATTCTCTACAATGTAATCAAAAATATATAACCTTCAAATCTACTTTAAAATTTCAGTTTTTTAATAAAGACCAGTCTTAAATTTCTGTGTTTTCTTGTAATTTCATAAGTACCTTATAGTTTTCATTTATTGAATTTCAGGTCAGACTCCCACCAGAAGTAAACAGAGTTTTATATGTAAGAAATTTACCATATAAAATATCAGCTGAAGAAATGTATGATATATTCGGAAAATATGGCGCAATCAGACAAATTAGAGTGTAAGTATATAGTGTCAGACAAATTAGAGTCCACCTTAATAATAACGAAGCTATTGCTTGTAATATAAAATGATTTTCTTCTTTCCGGTTGAATCGATCTTGGCAGAGCAGAAGTGACCATCACTTCCAAGTAGCATGTTGAACTACACTTGTGCATGGAACAGTTGATAGCTACCTTAATTTGCTCAATTGACGGTTAAATTGCACCTAGATATGTGGCTGAAAAAAAAAAAGAAAATGATTCTACTTGTTGGCTGAAAAAATGAAAAGACTAAGATAAGACTGAAAAGCAATAAGTTGGGTATTTATACATTGGTTGCATAACCTGTTTGGTTTCACAGATCAGTCTGCTAGGTTTTTATGTGTACTGGGTTAGCAAAATAGTTCTACTGACGAGGTAAAAATTTCTGCTTAATTGCTTGAGAAACAACAGCATTTGCTGTGAAGTAAGCAATGCTGTGGAACTATGTTGTCCCATTGTTTCGTTTTTTATGTGGCTTCACCCTCACTCCTGCTCTCCAACTTCTACATAAATAATCTGACCAATGTGCTCATAAGCATTAATGTTCGTTGTTATATGACAGGTTTTTATTAACAATGCTTAGGTACAGTGCTGCTGGGCATATTGATTATTGATTTAATTAATGGAAGTAATTAAAAATGACCTACATATAGTTTTTCTACTCACAATTAACTAATATAACTTTTAAATGTTTGTTTTTAACAGTGGGAATACGCCAGAAACTAGAGGTACTGCATTTGTTGTATATGAAGATATATTTGATGCAAAAAATGCATGTGATCATTTATCAGGTTTCAATGTATGCAACAGATATCTAGTAGTTTTATACTACAGATCACATAAAGTTTTCAAAGGTATGGATATCGAAAAGAAAGAGGAAGAAATAGACACATTGAAGAAGAAGTATGGCATATCGTCAGATGACCTCCGAAAATAACAAAATGTATTTAATTTATGTATATTTTTGTCAATAAAAAATTGAGTCAATAAAAAAAATTTTTGCTTTTGTTTTCTTATAAACATATGCAATAACTTGGAAAATTATTTTATTTAAAAATTCCCATTGAAAGAACTCCGAACAGCATTTAATATTAGGGTAAAATTTAGGTTGGGGAAAAAGTCTTTGCATAAGTATGTATATACAGTGCCGACTTTACCTTTAGTGCAGGGTGTGCCGTGCACACGGGCGCAGGGTCACACCGTCACAGGGGGCGCCCGCGCCGCCTGCTCGCAACACCTCCAAAGAGCTTGTAACACTTGCGGTAACGACGTTCGCAAAGACTCTGTACTGTACCCATGTTATTTATGACCAACGTGGTAGCAAAGCAAGGCGCGAACAGTTTAAAGCATTAAAAATGTTATAAAATCAAAAGTCAAGATGAGGGCAATGTCTTTGGGAAAATTTGTAGTTCCTAGGGTTAATAATTACTATGGTGACAGAACTATAAAGAAGCGGTTGCCCTACATTCTAAATAGTTTGCCTGAAGACATTGTCCACGAGAAAAATAAAACTGTATTTAAAAATAAATTAATGAAATATTATCTGTTTTCTTTAAGTTAATTTTATTAATGAAATTTATTAGGTTACATTTATTTTAAATTCAGTTTTATTTTTGATAACATTAGTTTGATCCCATAGACAAACTGCTTTCCAGTTTTATGGGACATTGTAAATATTTTTCTAACTATTTCATGTATAATAATTAAATGAGTTTCAACATACTGATGGAGGGTACCTATTAATTGCACAAGGGCGCTACATAAGCTTGAGTCGCCTCTGTATATAATATATACTTGTAATAAAATATCTTTGGCTGTACTATTTGTATCTAGCTGGTTTAACCTTTTTAATGTCTGATGACAAATATTTCAAAAATGAAACAAATTAGTAAAATGTTTTTTCCAGATATTTTTCATTTGTTTTCTTTCTGTCAAAATCTAATGAAAAAATTCCATACATTTTAAAATTTGAAAGAAAAAATGCAACACAAGCCGCGAAAAAAATTTGTGACGTTTATGGACCTAATGCAGTGTCCTAATAACTTGTGATGTGAGCTTAAGTATGATATGTATCTATATATATTATATGCCGATATATAATATAGATAAAATACTATTTAAAAGTAGTATTTTATCTATGATAATATACATATATCGGCATACAGACTGACGGTCCACTTGATGGTAGATGGTTACCGTCGCCTACAAGAAACGTCACAGCTGCTGCAAGTGCGCTGTCAACTTCAGTAGGATTAAGGATATGGGATTGGAAAGGGTTAGGGGAATGGGTTCGCTGTCCACCTTTTTCTGTTTCTCCGCTGTCTGCTTCTAAGGCACCCAACGGATTTTGATATGTTTTTTTTACATCTGTGTAAATCCGGGGGTGGCTAGTTTAGAAAATAAAAATCTGAAGACTGTCGACATCATTAACATATTTCATGTATACTTTTTCTATGAAACTTCCTGTTTAATTTTTTGCGTAATGGTCAACAGTTAGATACAATATTGTATCCACCAGTAGGCTACCACCGCATGTTTACTCAAATGTAATGTTGGGGTGAGTCTTCCAGCAGGGACAAATACAACTTTGCATCTCTGCAAGCACAAAGATTTTGCGAATCTTGCAGATCCTTAACTGTCAACGTTTAAATTGAGAGGATAATCTGTACCTTAATGGAAATAACTTTATTTTAAACCTAAATTTGAATAAATCGAAAAAAAGTATGCACTGAGTACCTATGCTTAATATGGTAATTAATATCAATAAGTTTTTGTGATTACTAAGAACTTAAAAGTAGTATTTACCGAAATAAATAAAACTACATAACATTTGTCCCACAGAGATTTATTTTAAAGCATATTGTTCAGATTACGAATCAAAGTGTGAACTAGGGTCGGACTAACATTTATTATTGCTCTTCTCTATAAAATGAGGCATGTGAAATTGTGAATATACGCAATAAATTAATCTTAGCCTATCATAACATTTTTATTGGTATGTTTTGATTAAGTCTTACAAATTTTTCGACTTAAGGTATATAGTTTCCTATATTTACTGGATTTTATAAATCAAAGTTTCGATATAATAATTTCAATCAAGCAATCACTTCAATCATTTTCGTGGTCAAGCTTTATAAAGTTAACATTGCTATGCAGCGAACGTTTTATTATTTAAGAACCACTAGAAGGTGGAACGAGAACACCAAATAACAGTTTGAATTTATGATACAAAAACAATTTGTATCATAAATTCAGTGCTAAGGGTTAACTTTATTGTTAGCGTCAGTTCACACTGGTACGAGACGCGACGCAACGCTACGCGCATATTTTAAAGTAGCAATACAATATAGAACTAATTTACTACACAAGAAGATATAAGGTTCAGTGAGTACACGAGAGTGGCGACGGCGGCTTCATGCATCCCGATGCCGATACGTCGCATCGTCCCGAGACACAGCGCGCATGTTACTTTTACATAGTAGCTTCACGATGCGCCTCGCGGCGTTGCGATGCGTTAGCACGATGTCGCGATAAGCATCGTCAAGCATCTTCACGTCGTCGCGTCGCGTTTTCGTTGTGAACTGACGCTTAGTTTCAAGTGCTAAATTTAAAGTCATACATATTTTTCTCAAAGTTAAAGTCGAAATCCAATCTAATCCATTCCTGTAGTAAATTTCGTCAAAAAAAAACGATCACATTTTATTGATGTATTTTGTTTAGGCAAAGAACGATTCAGAAAATCAAGCAAACATAGTCACTATCACCTTTTAAGTCTTTCCTAAACAATAACAGAGTATTTTTATTGACTATTAAAACAGCCGTAAGAAACGATTACATAACACAATTAAATAACAGAAAAACTTAACAAACACTTGGATAATATGGTTCCAGCACATTTTTCTTATTATATAGGGACGCACACGCAAACAGCGGTTATCTGACGGACTATGACAGAAATAATTGTGTAGCTTCTTAAATCATCAATAAAAAATAGAAATGAAATTATTAAAATTTTTCAAGTTATATTTAATATAACTCAAATGTATTTGATTTGTATTTTTTCTGTATGAAACGACTGAATTTTCAAAAAATGATATTACATACGAAACTCAAAAGTTCTTTTAGTTGACCTTTTTATTTGTTTTAGTAGCTTCACAGGATTTGACTTAATAATTGAACTAATTCCTTTTTACAAGAATCAGACATGTCATCCAAAATATCAAACCAGAATAATTAGCCTTTTAATATAAAAAAAAAACAAGACTAATTTATTCGAGTGTACCAACTCTATACTTTTACATAAATTCGTCGTTGTGTTTTAATCTAGCATTAATTTCTTCATATTTATTTAAATTTGCATTTATTTTCTCATTGATTAAAAATTGTTGAAACTACACCGTTTGCGTGAACGCGCCCTTAAGCAGTGTTATTGAAAGAATTTCAAAGCAATAAATAATAACATTGCTCCTATCGAGTCTATATTGGATTGTAAAGTGATAATAAGCCGGGGAATACACGTATTAGGAATATATCACAATAAAAGAGAGATATATCTAAGATATATTCTATACTCTGGAGTGATAATAAGCACTTAAGAGTAATGATTAGAATCTGTTGCGTAGATGAACAAATTTATTAGGCGCGGGTAAAGTTGCCTAATTTATGCACATGAATATGCTGTGTTTAACGTTTCAGTACGTATACGATAGGTCGAGTGTTGCGTGCACCTGTCTGCTACGCTCACACCTGGCTACGTCATTGATTAGGGCTGAAGGGCGACATCAGAAGAGAGCCGAGCCCGGCCCTCTTTAGCGAGTTGTTTGTTGAGGAATATGTCTTCGTCTGTGGAGGTGTCGACGAGGTCGAGAACGAGCTGAGGCTCGTTGGGGTCGAGAGGGTCTTTGCTCACGTCCTTGCAAAAGCCTACGAACTGTTTCTCCACGCATAGCTCTTGGAATCGAATGCAGTCCTCCACGGTCCAGTCTTGGTGGAGCGGCGACACATCTGTGAAACATTCGTTACTCGTTGGTGATGTGTGTGGTTATACCAATACATAGTATAAATAAAGTAAGGTTCTCCTTTTTCTCTTTCTGCGCTAATCTCGGAAAGTTGTGAACGGATTTTGTTCCTGATTGTATCTATGGAAAGAAGTATTTCTGAGGATGGTTTATGTGTAAGTATAATTCTAGGATATCTTATATGTAGGCTCTATTCGCCTTATAGCCCCCTGACATTGCACCTTCAGATTTCTACCTGTTTCGGTCTCTTCAGAATTCTTTAGGCAGTGTCAGGCGTTTTTTTTGGTCAGAAGTCCCAAAATTTCTACAACAACTTTATAATGTCACTACCTACAAGATGGCAAAAAGTCATCGAACAAAATGGCACATGTATGTATACTGTAATTAAATGTAAATAAACTTTAACAAAAAATTCTTGAGTTTTCATATAAAATGCGAAGAAACTTTTTCCCCAACCTATTATTTCGCTTCATGACTTGGAAAATCTTAGTTTGATGGACTGCTATCGCTGTTTAAAGTTGTAACTACATTTGGCAGCACGTTTGTAGTATTCTGGCAATCCATGTTTATCCGCCATGTTGATATTGATATAGAAAACAATTCTAAAATCGCAATTGTTGTTCTAAGAGCGACATTTAAGAATAAGAATTATTTTATTTGCGACAAATGACAATTTTAGTATACTATAAATTTGACAGAAATAAAAAACACAGAGATACACAAAAGACATAAAAACAAACATAAACGTTCTACCACAAACCGACTCCAACTGCGCATAATACAGGTTGTAAAAACCTTCCGTTAGAGCCGATAGTGTGGTCACGCGCTTATTAAAAACTCTTATTCAAAATCCTCTTTTCTGGGGAGCGTTAGAATATTCGGAAAAGTAAACGAAATGAGTGGACTCACCATAGAGACGCGCCTTGAGGGCTTGGGGCGCCAAGGAGGTGGCCAAAGGGACAGCCTCGGGCACAGGCCTCAGCGCCGAGTTGGGGAACAGCGACATATCGCCGTAGTCGCAGAACTGCACCGTCACCATTTCCTGCGACACCACCCCCGCCACGGTCACCCTGCACCATTCAAAACACTCTCTATTAAAAGACTAAACTAAATCTTATGACTAAAATAAATGTCTAACTACTAGATTAAACTAATCTATCTCACTAGTCAACCACTTTGTTCTCGGGTAAGTCTAATTATCTTGGGCTCGCAGATTTTCTTGTTGTACCGATCGAGTTAAAATTACTTTATCTAAAGCATATTGTCAAAATCTGTACACAAGTAATCTGTGGAACAACTACACCAAGAAATCCAAAAACGTCTTGCCAATCCTATAGAACAACGGTTTTAGGATGCTGATGGGGTTGTCTCGTTTTTGTAGTGCCTCTCAAATGTTTGCCGAAGCAAGAACTGACGAGTTTCATGCAATTATCAGGAAGACGTTGCTAGAGAGGACACGAGCTAGCGCCAATAGCATCTTAAAAACTGTTGCTGAAAGATATAACTCTTCGCTTTTTAAACATTTTATGAATGTTCTAACATAATAAGTTTTTCGGCATTGTGCATATGTAAATTAAAATAATATATAACAACGGATATTGTTATCTGAAAAATAAATTATCTGGGATTGAAAAAATAACTACGTATTTACGATTGCACATTTGATTATGAGCACTTAATTCAAATTACAATTCTTAAGTTTAAAAATGACAACTTTATGTGAATAAATTATACTACCGACAATGCATATTTTTTTATTAATAATACTCATTTATTCACTTAAAATTGACTTACAGTATCAAATCTAATCACAAAATACAATTAATATATAGTGTAGTGATTATTTTGAAATATATTGAGGTCAAGTAATAAAAAAACTAAACATAGATTTCTACGATAGCGCAAATATTAAATCAGTACTTTGCCGGACGGAAGTGCTTAAACTTTCAGTAATTCCTTCAATAGCCTTGTGGCTTATTATTCAAAGTAGAATTTTATTTATTAAAACAAATGTTAAATAAAACTCCGAATGCTAACGGTAGTTATCGCAGTTTATCCGTTATTATAGTTTACTATCTACCAGAACGGATTCAAAGTTAGTCAGCGGAAAAATAGGCAGAAAATAACGATTTTATAATATATATAGATATACCCACTTAAGCCAGTCAGTTTGTTTGATTTCAATATTTCTTTATAATGGAAGAACGTTAAATATATCTCGAGGAAATTTGTATTTATTTGCATACTTTTTGAAGTTAGTCCAAATATCAATCATGTATTACAAATCATGTATTACAAATACTCAATACAGGTGATATACGTTTATTATTATTATTTTCAAGTAAAGGTCCTCAAACAAGCTGACGGTCCACTTGATAGGTGGTTACCGTCGCAAGTGCGCTGCCGACTATATGATTAAGGATAAGGGGTTACGAAGGGATAGGGAATCCTACTCACTTACCGTAACACAAAATCATACGTGGTGTTATTTCACGGCGATCTGTAAGGGGGTGATTACTACCGCCAGACGGGCTGCCCAAGTGACCGATTTTAAGATTAATATGCCTACTAGAGAGTTCGATGTACAAACTTTACATATGTCAAATAGATAAAAAAGTGAAAAGTTTGTCAGTCATGAACTGTGGTCATCAAACAGCTTCCAAGCTTTGTGTAAATATAGTTTTTGCAATTGTAAATACACGATTACTGTTAAATTTTTTCGCGAATTTAATTTATTATAAAAATATAGGTATATTTTTTGTTGTATTATCACATTTCAAATGCGTTTTTCTAGTGTTCTTTCACCGAAAACAGTACAGCAACAATTTACAGTGGACCAAGAAATAAGAAACAAGAATCGAGAAATCTCGCAGAGACCGCGACTAACCTATCAGACGATCCGTAAACACGACTACTCCGCCAGGAATGTACGAATGGTAGAAGGGACTTATCAACAATGCCCGCGGCTTCAATCGCCTTGTCAGCGTATAAACGATCTCCTTGAAAAACAGTTATTGTGTGACAATTTTCAGTGATCAGCCACACGGTGTCATAGTTTGTTTATTTCAGATGAAACAATATACATTTCTATAAAGATAAACTGGTATTAGAAAACGCTCAAATATTTCGATTTTTAATTTGACAAAATTTATTTGTTTGTGTGTAATCGTATTTCCAGGTTTAATACATCGCAAAATTAGAAATATACGTATATTACATATTGCTAAGTGTGAGGCAAGTAAATCGTGCTGATTGGATATCGAAGATATCATATTTCCAAAAATCAACAGGTTAAACAAAGATGGTTCAAGTATATACAGGCTATTGCGAAAATATTCATAAAAAAAAATATCTTGTTCGATGTGACGCCATTTACCATGATGCAACTAAACCACACAAGATAATAATTACAAGATGTTTGAGCTACTGCACGTTAGATTGATTATTTATGTTTACATATAAGTACGACAATTAAAGTTATAGATAAAATAGATTAAGACTATAGATAAGAGCTAAGTTTTTTTTAAAATTCGATTTCAAATTCATAAAAAACGAACCAGTGAAGTAATGAAATTATCCAGGTAAATTCAGACTTATATATTTTTAGTTACTTTTACATAATAATTAAACAAAAATTAAAGTTATTAAATTATTAAGTTATTAAATTATAATTATTAAGTTTATTATTAAATTAATTAATAAACTTAATAATTAAACAAACAGTATTTTTTTCGTAATTACAGCATTTACAACTACATAAAAAACATAAGTTAACATTACATGATTAAGTTCACATTTCACAAAACATATAGATATACCTAGCACTCATTCACTCATCCATGACATAATGTAACGCAAGCTTTACATTTTTCTTAACAAAATTTTAAAAATTAATAAACTTAATAGATTTTATAGTTAAGAAGTTAGTTAAGAACTTAATAGTTAAGATGACTAATTGGTTGCAAATTCTAAATTATGATGATACGGAACAGTTATTAAATGATAAATATATGTCTACGAAAAGCAAAGAAACTTTAATTGCATCTATTTATTTATATTACATTTTTATATATTTAGATATTACTTTCATTTACATATATACACTGTTATATTTGTTAATGATATGTATATATGGTTAATATAGCACGATATAATATAGCACGACTGTAAACATTCTTGCACTCGATTGAAAGCACTGACTCCCGAAATAATTTACCTATTTTAAAATTTGCATTTGTATTGTATTAAAAACTTAAAATATTTAAAAAATTATCGATAATCGTCAATCACTACAACAGGAGGACAGATGTTAATGTTTCTACTGGACAACAGAGGGCGCTTATTAACAATAGTTCGAAATGTTCTAGAATAATTAGTTTGAAATATCAGAATTTTAAATTATATTGATTATTTGACATATAAATATATACAAATACGCAATAAGCTGTAAGCACATGTAGACGTTTTATTATACCGTGATTGCACAAAGCATAGGACAGCATATTTTCTTTGATAGTGATTTTACTTTTTATTACAACTGAATTGACAAGACGTATACGGGTTTGAAAAGTTGGTTACCACGAGGCTTTAAATATTAAATTACGGATTCTTTCGTTTTGTCCGATCTATAGTTAATATACAGTTAAAAATCTTAAAAAGGTTAAATTACTTAGCTTCTTCAGGTGTGTTGATGACATTTTAAAATATGTACTTAACCGGAAAACTATGTTCTAAATATATTTTCTCAAAATGAGCATTCACTTTAGCTTCGCAATACCGAAACCGATCTCTCGAGTAGAAATTGCCATTTAAAAAAGAATTTCTCACCTGTACCACGAATCGTCCTTGCTGTAGTAAACCGTGTAGAGTTCACCGATTTGAGGTTTCGTCGGCGCATCCTGTTCAGAGAGTTTGGGGCACTCCAATTGTAACAACGCCATCATCTTCTGCAGAATGTGTCTGGTCGCATTCGGTTGCACCTAAGGAACCACGATCCGTTTAGAGGGTCTTGCTGTAATTTCCTGTCACTCAATAGATTCGAAAATAACAGAGATTGTGCATGTTTTATTCCAACTAGCTGGTGCCCACGACTTCGTCCGCGTTGAAAAATATGATATAACGTCTGACAAAATACATGAGCAATTATTTATTCAATCTTTTCTGCTATTATAGCTTTGCAAGGCGTTGGATTTTTATTATTAGAGGATTTTTTACTTTTTTCTGCTGGACAAAGGCCTTCCCACTAATTCTCCAAAATTACCGATCAAAAGCAGCCTGGATCCACCGTCCACCCGCGGTCCTTATCAGGTCATCTATCCACATTGTAGGCGGATGTCCCATGCTGCGTCTGCCGGTCCGTGGCCTGCAGTCGAGAAACTTCCGGCTCCAGTGGCCGTCGGCTCTCCGTACTATGTGTCCTGCCCACTGCCACTTCAACTTACTAATCCTCTAGGTTATTTCAGTAACTTTCGTTCGTCTACGAATCTCCTCATTCCTAATTCGATCTCGCAGTGTTACCCCGAGCATAGCCCTCTCCATAGCTCGTTGAGCGACGTTGAGCTTTCTTGCGAAGCTCATAGATAAAGAGACCACGTTTCAGCGCCATATGTCATCACTGGCAACACAGTTGAGTCGAAATCTTTTGTTTTAAGACACTGAGGAATTTAGACGAGAAGATGTCACGGAGCTTCCCGAATGCTGCCCATCCGAGCTGGAAGTTCTCGAAGTTTGTCCCAAGTAGATGTACTCGTCAACAACTTCGAGAGTTGAATTTCCAACTAATACTGGGGTGAGCAACTGGGCACAACATGGGACTTAAATTTCGTCTTGCCCATATTCATCTTAAGGCCCATCCTTTGGGAAACTCGGTTGAGGCCACCGACCATCGTGTTGAGTTCTCTTATCGACTTCGTCATTACCACAATATCGTCGGCAAACTGAAGGTGAGTAATATACTCGCCGTTAATGTTAATGCCAAGTCCTTTCCATTTCAGAAGTTTAAATGCATCTTCCAAAGCGGCAGTGAATAATTTCGGAGAGAGTACATCTCCCTGTCTCACACCTCTTTGCAATGGAATTGTTTGTGTGCTCCGCTCTTATACTCGAACCGGAAAACCAAAAACCGGCGTTTGTTCGGGAGGCTGGAAGTCATCAGACGATTTGCGATAACCCTTGAAAACAACTTGAAAAGATGGCTCTAAAGTGTGATGGATCTATAATTATTCTTAGAGTTTTATCACCTTTTTTGAAGAACAGTACCACCACGTTCCCATTCCATGCTTCTAGCGTTATTCCGTCGAAAAGGATGGAATTGAAGAGCCGCTGAAGGACTAAGTATCGGTTTTCCACCCGCTCTGGTGTGATTCCATCCTCACCGAGTGCCTTGTTGGTCTTCAGCTGTTTCAGAGCCATTTCTATCTTGTACAGACTGATGTGTGTAGTGTGGAATTAACTTAGCTCTAGATTCTTTGGCCAACCTTTCAACAGCTTTTGTAATTGAAGTATACAACTGTCCATAGAACTTCTCGACCTTCTTCATCATATCCACTCTAGATGACGTTATCCTGCCGTCTTCTCTTTTCAGCTTTGTAAGCTGGCTTTGCTCAACATATTTGTCTCTTGCGAACACTTTAAAGCCCTTATACTGCTCGATCATCTTTTTAATACCGTTAGTATTAAAAGCACGAATGTCCTGTCGCAAGGACTTCCATACCAGTCTATTGAGCTGCCTATGGATATCAGCTTCATTGGAAGATTGCAGTTTCAACGAGCGTCGTTCGGCCGTGAGTTTTAGGGTTTGGTCAGCGAGTTTTTGTGGTCTTTTCTGACTGATTTTGAAAAACTTAGAACCTACCGACTAGACAGTCGGTAGGTTCTAAGTTATGTCATTTATGATATGGATTACAAAATGATAAATTGAAAAGGTGAAATTATCTATGTAATATCCACTATATATTTTAGATAGATTACTAACAATGTTACTGAGTGCTTTTTGTACCTTTTAATACTTATTCCGTATCAATATAGTTTTAAAAATACATCAGTGTGCATCAGTTTCAAGTAATAAGAACTCACGACAAAGTTATAGGGGTTGGCAGCCATTGCGACGAAGACGTCGATGCAAGTGCCGGGCCCCGGTAGCGCCGGCGGAGGCAGTTGTGAACCGGGCGGGCCAGTGCGCACGTTGGCCGCCTCGCGGCCTCCCACGCTGCCGCTCGACGGCATCCGAGAGATGCGCTCCTTCTTTCGATTCAGCGCTTCCACCTGGTCCATCGTCTCTTTCTCCTTTTGCTCCTTCCCTTTGCCTCTGCACGGGAAGTCATTTATAGATTACATTTATTTTATTACTACCTGACCCGAGAGCCTTTACCCTGTCAATTTCATATAGCAATACCATCCAAAATTTCCCATGCACTTTTTCCATGGACACAAACCTTATCTTAATAATTACGAACACAAAAAAAAAATCTACAAAATCGGTCGTGTCGTTTAAGTTTTTACGGGTAAAAGTTTGTCGAGAAATGTTAAATAATACAACGCAAATATACACATTGTTATATTCTTCTACTATGTACAGAAAATGTTGATAACTCAATACTTCGGACAATCTTTATTATAAAACTAGCTGAGCCCGCAAATTCATACGCGTGGTATTCGGTATAACGTAACTTTTTTGTTGGTTAACCGATTGGAATAAAATAAACACTAAATGTTAAGGGTAGCTTGATACAATACATCAGTGAAAACCGCATTCAGATCAGTTAAGCCGTTTTTGAGATTAGCGTGCCCTAAGGCATAGTAAGAAAAGAACGATTTTATTATATATGAATGCTCACCAGCCTAAGCTAACCCTACTTAATATGATTTATATAGATCTGAGATCAACATAAATTGGAACTCTCAAAATCACCTAAACTGACAATTTTTAACTTTTAAACTTTCAATCATCATCGTTTTACAGATGATAATATATAGTTAACTAAAGTTTCAGCCAATTCAACTGAATTCAGTTATTTCATTGCATTTTTATCGAAAAAATGTTGTACGTGATTCTTTAAATTTATACAACTTTTTTATTTGTAAACCAATTGGAATAAAACAAACACTAAATGTTACGGGAAGCTTGCTATAATACATCAGTGAAAACCGCATTCAAAGCTGTTTCTGAGATTAGCGTAAACAAACGCACAAACAAATAGAGAAAAATTCTAAAAGCTATTTTTTGACTTCGGTAACAATAATACGTGTATAAATTGTTTTTTTGAAAAAATGTTTAATGTACAGACACGGCTCGTTTACGATTTTTTTATATGTATTTATAGATATAAACAAGCAGTCTAACCTGTTGAACAACACACCGATACTGAATTATGACTACTGACGACATCTAGTGACCCTTTTAACAGACTCTTATTTACATAAATGTTTAATCGATAAATCGCCTGAAGCTATTTGCGAGGTGATAGAGCGCATTATAAATATACAGCTCCTAAGGTATTTGGAGGATTGTCAGCTAACGAGCTGAACTGAGAATGTTTAAGAAGAGATTTATTAGCCTCTCTGAGTGCTCTACCGGCTGTACAGAGTTGTGCCAATTAATGTCTACTATGAGTGGAATGCGAGCCATAGATGCGGGTTTTATCGGATAAGGCGTCGTTAGTAGACATAAAATAGAAACTTCATGTCGCGTCCACGGTAAAAAATAATAAAATTGTTATTTCGTGGCTTCATTACGATTGTTTTACCTTTATGCAAAGTTGTACATTTAAAAAAAAAATATGGTATAACTCACAGATGAAGGCAGTCATACTCCATGTTTATCGAGTTGTTGACAGAGAAGAGCATATTGGAAGGCTCGCTGCGCACGAATAGCTCGACATCTTGCGGTGACGACGTAGCGGAGGTATCCGACGGTATAGTGCGGCGGCACAGCACACGGGCGCCCACCAGCAGCTCGCGCAGGCGCGCTACCATTGCACCGGCGGCGCGCTCGGCCGCGCCTAGCCGCACTTGCAACGCTTGGTGCGGGAACGCGTTCAGCGCTGGCGAAAACGTGGCCAGCGGGACGAGCGACGACAGGGGCGCGCGCAGGATGAGCCCGCTATCCACCAGTTGAGTGCGAACGGTGCCCTCGCCGTCGAGACCGCTTATGATAGTGCAGCGCACCCAATCGCCCGATAGTGTGCGCACCATGTACAGTTGTGCGGCCGGCGGCGGCGCGGCGGGCGCAGCCGGCAGAGGGCGCCGATACGGGCCGCTGGTGAGCAGCGCCAGCGCCGCGCGCACTATAGCCGCGCCTTCTGCGCTCGACACCCAAACGCGGCCTTCGTCCGTAACGCAGGCCACCTCCACCTCACACGGCTTCTGCGTGATGGTGAACGCGGAAGCCGTACAGAAATCCGCGACCAGCTCGTTATTTAAGTTTAGATCGCGTTGCGTGGATGTGTCGTACAACACCAGCGGCACGGACATGTCCCCCGGATCCGGTCGCGGGCCCGGCGAAGCCACGAGGACCTCGCCGGGCAACCGTCGCCGCACCAGTTCGGCACCGGCAGCGCTGGCCGCCAGTTCCTCGGCGCCTTCTAACCGACACAGGATGGCCTGCGCGGGCAGCCTTCGGAATTGTGGCTCCAGCACTTTGACGCGGTCGAGAGACACCACATCGTCGTCGCCGTGATCGCCGAGAAACACGTTTGCAGTCGACGTCTCGTTGTCTATGTCCAACACCTTAGCGCGCTGCCACCCGCCGTCCTCTAGGTTCACTGCGTACCTAAACACGCACTCTTACATCTACTGAACAATATTTTGGTTCAAGGTAAGAATAAGAATTAAACGGGGTTATATAGTGTAAAACAGATTTAACTGTGTCTTTTAAAACTATTAATTTAAATATTTATGCATTGAACCAAAATAGATATTTAGGTATGTCCCCCACACCAGTGTCCACATATCAGACAAAAAAGATACTACAATTTACTTCTTCATTTTGTTTTGTGTTTCAAAAATTAGTTTTTTATCATATAAAAAAATATATAGTGTAGTAGTTAGTGACATACCACGCATTCACTATGATCATGCATTCGTCGACGGTTGTGCCCGAATGTGTGTAATAATCTGTCATAGCTAATAGCAACGCTTCAAAGGCATCCTGAAAATAAAAAGAGCTATTACTTCATTTGTAAATGCACAAGAAATAAACCATTCAAGTAAAAAACTAATTTTTTTGCGTACACTGTATTCTGTTCCAATAATTCGAAGCCATATTTCAATAGTCGAATTGGCAACTGTTATAAAAACACTCCAATATTCGTCTTCTGGAAATTGCAACGGTGGCAAATCACTGTCTATTGTGTCCTCCGGGAAAAAGCTCTCTGGGAACTCCGGCAGTAAAGGTGATGTTTCCTAAGTAACAAACAAAAAATACTAGTAGGTTAAAGACAAAACAGTTCATACAGTCAACCTGCGTAACTTTGAATACTTTTTTAATATTTTTATCATTACAGAGATAAAATATTATATACATACTCAGGTTAATTTAATTATAATGGCGTTCTATTTATGTCATTTATAGATTAATAAGCAGAGATTATTATAATTAAGCTTAAAACTTCAATAATTCAAATTCACATTCAAAGTTAGCTCAGAATTTCGATAACTTTGAACGCAATCGAATTTTTTGGACAATAAAACATAATAACTGGATCGATTGCGAAGTTTGGATAACATTAAAGTAATTATTATATTAAAAACAATGTCTTTATGTTTGCAGGTACGAACTTTTGCCATATCACCTGGGAATACTACAATCCCAGCAGAGTCGTTATCTTTAAATAAATGTGACTTGAACACACAAATAAACTTACGTTACAAACATCTTACAATAATTGAATAAGTAAATGAAAAATGACATTGATAGGTACAGTTTTTATTTCAATCAAGGTGTAAGTATTCTTTCGTTTCGTTTCATGCAGTGGTTATTTTCACTAATGGAAAAAGATACAGCATTTCAAATATCACTAAAAATTTAGGAAATTATTTTAATCCCACAATTTTATCCAGTACGATTTTTTAACATTATAGTAGTAGGACAAGAAAAAATGAAATTGTTAAGAGTTTTATTCAACATTATCCAGATTGACTACCTTTTTTAATTTGTTGTGAACTCTTTTTGTTTTGTAGCCATTATGATCTTTAGTGTTATCAACAGAAAAATTTTGGAATCACATTTTCCTCGCCTTCAATAAATTAGAACTATTAGTAATAAAATATATATACATAAATATAAAATGTAAAATCCAAAAAAATATATTTAGAAGTTGCAAATTAGTATGGATGAAAAAAGATTACTAAAAACAAATGTAACAAGTAGAATATTATTGATTACAGTCAAATAATTACACTTACGTAAATACATAATAACAAATGTAATTATAAAACAATTGAGTTGTTTATAATACCTCTTTGTTCGGTACAAGTACTAGGAGGCTATTTACAACTCTGTCCTTTTTAATTTTTGGACAGTTCTCCACCATCTGCTGCCAATCGTTTGGCAAATTTTCTCCATACTTTTCTCTGTAACAAAGATATCGAAAATAATTCAAAATATGAGATTCTGTTGAATTTAACAGGAAAAAAATAAAGAAAACTATATTAACTTTATGGTTATATTAACAATCTTATTAAAATTTAATTAGTATTTACGATAGAAAATCGTCATTAGCGTGGCATCAGTCAGGACGCACATAGTGGGTACAAGTTACCTATACAAGTGTGGGACAGTGTTGGCCCAGATGCCGGCTTCGTGCTCGGCGACGAGTTCGGCGAGTGCGGGGAGCGCTTTCTCGCTGCTCGACGTGGGCAAGCCTCCCGCCTCCGAGCTCTCGATCACTGCCAGTAGCTTAAGGGAGGCCACATCGCGTGCTAGCGCCTCCGTCGGTGAGGAGTCCGGGTACGACGTTGTCGAGTACGTATTGCCCACCTGCAAAAATAAAGTACAACTCGATTTTATGTAACTAATCGCTTATAGTGTTCACTCTGGCAACACACATGCACACCAAGAAATTTGGGGACCTGGTGACCTGGTGGTGGTGATTTGAGAATCTTGTTATATATCCACCGATCTGGAATTCATTTATTAGGTAAATCTGAAATAGGTAAGGCCGAAACAGTGCTAAAAATCACCAATATGAGTGCTTGAAGAAGGCATGCACAGATGAATCATAGGCGCCAACTTGCTACATATATATTACTAAAATGTTCTATATTATGGAAAAATAAACTTTAAATCCACGTTAGTTCTATTGTATACAAGTTTTAATACAAGGCAATTTCTAAGAAAGTATATAATCGTTTTTTACAGATTATATACTTTCTTAGAAATTGCGCGGCCACTGTTGTGTAAGGAGTTAGGTTTTGACGTATTTTGGTCAAACACGTTTAACTTATTTCGGTGTTTAGGTTGGCTATTATAGGCGTATTACACGTTCTAAGCTACAAGGAAACAATAAATAAAAACATGCAAGAAACAAAATTTTAGTCATGTTAAAAGTTATATTTCAATTTGTACAATTCGACAATGACAGCTGAACACTTTTGCCTGGTAAATTGTTAAATATTTTGGCTTGAGTTCAGTGTTGAAGAAGCAAAAGACTTTGCAGTTGCAGTTGATGGAAGAGTTTTACAATGAGGGTTATCTTTGACGTGCTTTCAATAGATTCTTCAATATAACCCTCGGCTATCTTATCTGATAACCATCCACCCTGTCTCTTTAAAGTAGTTAGATTTACTCCGGTATCAGCGATTAGTTTTAGATCTCCTACAATGTATTGCGTCAGGTAAATTAAGGTATTTCTGCTATTTTATGGCGTCCAACTATTGTTTAGTACACTTTCCATTTCTAAAATTTAAAAAAAATCTGTCACTTTTAGTACCAATGGGTAGAAGGTTTTCATATTTTTATATGCTACGAACATTCGATCCTTCCTAATTTTTGTACATCGTAAAGGTACAATCAACGAAACGACAATTTTCTTATGACAATTCTTGACAAATTATGGCAGGGAAATTTTCACGCGTGAGCTCCATTTATTTATCGAATTGTCAATTATTATTTTTTTTAATTGTGAAAATGCCATCGCAATTGTGAGTCAGTACGCATGTAACAAAAAAGGTTTTATTCTAACTCAGTCTAAAGTACTCAATTCGCGTTAATTTCAGTGTTCTTGTAATTGGTGGTTGGATTCTGGTAGATGGCGCTTCAAGGATATTTACATAATTCAGAGTGCGATTCGTTGGGAAAGTGAAAAACTCTATACCACAATGATTATCCTCTGTATTGTCCTTAATGAATACTCTGTAGACAAACGTACAGTTTGTCAAAATGTTTAACGTTGACTATTAAAAACACGCATAACTTTTGTGTCTCGTGTCAAGGCCACAAAAGCACTTTTTAGTTATTGTTCACAGTTCACTCACAGGTGGTCACAGTTGACGGGAAAAACGGCTACAAATTGAAGCTATGTTTGTTAAGTACATTTAAAAGGACTTTACAGGGCTCTTTTTTTAAGAACGATCTTTGAACTAATATGAAGTTCTTAAGTGTTAAGTAGGTCCGAAAGATCCCTTGCAATTCTGCAATTATTCATCATCATCTCAACCGTAGGACGTCCACTGGTGGACAGAGGCCTCCCACTAATTTTCCAAAAGACCGGTCAAAAGAAGCCTGTATCCACCGTCGACCCGCGGCCCTCATCAGGTCGTCTGTCCACCTTGTGGGTGGACTTCTACTGAAGAGGCGAATTTTATTTCTTAAAATTGACTTTGGTAAAATGTCGAATTAAGAATTTTTTTTTTAAATTGAATAGCTTAAAATGACATAAAAAATATTATTACCAATGTGAAAAGATTTTGAAGAAGAAATTGATTAGTTATGTACAGAATGTAAAAAATGTTTTATAAAAAAAGTAATATGTGCACATTAATATAAATAAGAAAATTTATAGTAGGTATTTTATTTAATGAAAATCTAAAGGGGATCCCAGAAATATGAAGGTACAAGAATAGGATCGTTGCTGCAAACTTCACATAATCCGAGTCATCACAATATTAATATTTTTTTTTTTTTTTTTTTTTATGTAATAAAATTATTTATATATCATGACTATTAAATTATTAAACTATAAGTAATAGTAATTAAACTATATCTGTTAAGTTCAAAGTTAATTTAAGAGTTTTATTTCGATTTCACTTGTGTTTATGTCTGCGGGTTTTATTGTAAATATGCACCTGGTTTTTTTTCTAGAATTCCAGGCGACTTTTTTTAAAATGTATTGTAAGATCCCTTGGAAAAGTGACGAGGACGAATCGGACTTCAGAGATGAGGGCGATGACGTAGTCTTAAGTGGAGTGGAGGAATTGGATTCCGATTAAAAATACCAAACAAAAGAATTAGCAGTATTTTTGGGTATTACTATAGATTTGAAATTACAATGGGATCCCCATATTAAAAAGAATAAATTCTTGTTTTTTTTTTTGTATACTGTATACATCACTAATGAAATTCGTGAAAAATGCGGAGCAATATGGCGGATTTCCAGTCCTATTCTTATTCGACACGCATAGTACATAGTTATATTACAAAAAAAAAAAACCTATAAAAAATTCCTATGCTGCGTCTGCCGGCCGGTACGGTAGCCTCCACTCGAGAACCTTCCCACCCCAGCGGCCGTCGGCTCTCCGTACTATGTGTCCAGCCCACTGCCATTTCAACTTACTAGTCCGTCGGGTTATGTCGGTAAATTTCATTCGTTTGCGGATCTCCTCATTACTAATTCGATCTCGCAGTGTAACCCCGAGCATAGCCCTCTCCAAGCTCGTTGAGCTTTCTTACGAGGCCCATAATTAGATACCACGTTTCAGCGTCATATGTCATCACTTCCAAGCATTATGTCGAACCTTTTACCTACGAATAGAAAGGAGTTGACAGTTATTGGGAGATGCAAACGCAGATGATATATTAATGCTCAGGTCTCCGAAAAAGAGGATGAAAATCGATTCAATTCTCAAAAGATGAGAAGAAAAGAATTATCAAATAATTCTATCAATATCTGGTCTTGCGAAGAAAACGCCGACATTTTGATGTGCTTCTCGGCTGCGACGCGCGACGTCACTGTCGGTGCGACCGAATCAGAAGAGCAGAAATCTGTGACAATCTGTGTGGGATCGATGGAGATCATATTTCATTTATAATGGTGTTCCCAATATTCGTACCAATTATCAGCTCTATGAGAATTATTGTAAGCTTACCCCTATGTTTTGAGCCAACTTGATCAGACTATAATTTTAATTCCTGTATTGTTTAATAATGTTGGAAACATTAAATTACACATTAACTTAATTTCCTTTTATAAAAAAATCGCACTCATTTAAATAGAACTGCAAGCAAGCTGACAGTGCACATGATGTGGTCGCTATTTTAATTACAATTTGTGGTTTGCTCTCGTTTTATTTCCCGATTAATAACCTTTTACTCAAAATAGGGATGTCTTAACTAGACAGGTTTAAGGTAGTTGATTGAACGCTTAGGTGACCCTATGTTTTGAAAAGCTATATTAGAATATCTGCTATTAGAAAAATAATATTGAAGGACTTTAATGCAAGCTCTGATGTTCGTTGTACGATTTTTCAGTTCATGTAGTAGATGTAGTAATGATAATAATGGCGAAAGAAGGAAATAAAGAGTAGTATTAAATGTTTTAATATTAATCTTTTATTTTCAGGTGGTTCTAATCATTTACTTTTTAAACCTTAACATTTACTTTAAAAATGTTGTTCTTTATTGATTGACAGTCTTGTTATCTTCCTAAAAGTGATTTTCCGCATAAGCTTCTTCCGTGATTTCAAGAATTGCTCGTCTTAACAACATCTTTAATTTGTTAGCATAATGAGAATTTAAATTTCTCAATTCACTTGCTACGTAGTTGCCAAATATCTGAGGTTCATCTATTTTTAATAAATTACTATTCGCAGCTTCGTTATTCATACTGTTCTCTATTTCCGATATGTTTTCCTCGTTTTTGGATGCAAGAGGGTTTAAATTTCTCAATTCATTTGCTACATAGTTTCCAAAAATTTGAGATTCATTCATTTTTAATAAATTGTTTGCAGCTTTGTTATTCGCATTGTTCTCTATTTTCGATATGTTTTCTTCGTTTTTGGATGTGAGAGGGTTTAAATTTCTCAATTCATTTGCTACATAGTTGCCAAAGATTTGAGGTTCATTCATTTTTAATAAATTCTTTGCAGCTTCGTTATTCACATTGTTCTCTAATTTCGATATGTTTTCCTCGTTTTTAGATGCCTGAGGGTTTCTGTTTCTCAATTCATTTGCTACGCCAAATATTTTATAATCGTCCATCTTAAACATATCATTGTCTGCAGCTTGACTTTTCATATCATTCTTTATTTTCGATTTCTTTTTTTTATTTTTGGATTTTTTAGACTTAACTGGCTGATTACTGGTGTTTTGCGATACTAATGCTAATGGTTCCTGTAAACAAATATGAATTTTGAATTCGTCATCATTTTCATGACCAGCCGGAAGACATTCATTGCTGGAAATAGACCTATTGACATAAGTTTCGGCACATTCCTTCTGTAAAAACACTTGGTTCTTCCTAGGTTCTTTTCATTGCGATTTGGTAACGGTTTGATTACAGCATGTCAATAAAAAGAATCAAGGTTTCATTTGGTGAGACAAGTATCTGATTACTTTTTTTGAATTTATTTGTGATTCCTAGCCGCCTTATTACCGTCAGTCTGCTACCTTGCTTATAAAAAATAAAAACAAGGTTAGGCCAACATAATGCATTGGCAATAATGACAATACTATCAACACCCATCAGTAATAGAAAGAAATGGAAATTTCATAATGATAACATCATTGATAACTACTCGAAACATAAAAATAGCCTACTTTCTTTGTTAATAAGGCAATAAATAAGGCAATTATAGAGTGACAACAAATTAAACCGTTACCTACACTTCGATTCGTTTTTTATTGATTAAGTTGTGTATTTATTACAAAATAGTAATATTACTTGAAGGAAAGGCTTATATTACTTGATAAAATATTAAAAATATTACTTGACCTTTTTAACAACGCGTTTTCCAAAATTAAAAGACTCATCCTTGTCCATGGTTCAGATAATTAACACTCGATTATTTTTTGACATTTATTCCGAATTTCCGATATAATTATATTCCTATGTAGGTATATACATATATTTTTTTTGTAAATAATTTTTCTAATTTTATAGCTGGGATGTTACTTTGACTCTTTATTGGCGTAGGCTGTGCCTCCTTTAATTGCGGCGGCATCTGCCATGTTATTCTTTTTTTGTCCCTCGATGTGTGTGTTTGTTCGGTGCCTGCCTCGTTGGTGGCCATGTAATAATAAATAAACAAATAAAAGGATACCGAATTTTGTATATGTCGGCGCTTTTGATTTGCGGGAGTGAACAGCACTGACAACTGTCATTTGTCAACTGGACAGCGGGATCGGAATGTCATTGTCGTTGACTCGGACACAACACCGAGCGCTAGCGCAGAGGCACGTCGGCCGGGGAGTACCTCACGGGAAGGCAATCGGTTGACATCAAGGGACTGGTGCTACGTGTTTGGTGGAGTGTTATCTGATTTGGTGTGATTGGCTGGTGGACAATGCGATCGAGGACTTATTTTGTGCCGATTGTGGCGTTTTGTTTGGAATTGCAGCGCGTAACCTAACGTGATCAAATATTCGCGCCTATCTGTGATCAAGTGTGGAGACCAATGATACGAAGAATCCTGGTCGTGTCCTTTCGGGACCGATGATGCCGGGGACTCTAATCGTGTTTCTACATCAGAAGTGGGATTGTCTCACGGGCACTGCTATGAAAATTAAAACTACGCAATCATGTGGTGCAGTGTGATGGAAAATCGTCAGTTTTATCGAAGCCATAAAGGATCCGGTTACGACGAGTGAATTTAAAGTTGTCAGACTTCAACCTTGAGGCTGCCGACGTCGATGCGTGGGCTTGGTGCAGCGCCATGGACCTGTGCCTCTCAGAGGGACCGTTACAAGGAGTTGCAGATGACCGTGCAAAAAAAAAATATAAAGATGTTGCAGCAGCAGCCCATCCTGGACAAGTCGGGCAGGATCTGCTCTTGTTGCAACAAGACCCGCATGGTCAATGGATCGTCGCGAGGCGGCCGCGACTCGGAGTGGAGGTGCTGTGGGACCCCTGTTGGCGGCTTGTTGGGTCCGAGCGCAATGACGACTTCGAGAAGTCGTCGCTTTTGGTTCGATGGCTTTAACCTATGCAGTGAGGTTGATCCTCGTGAATAATAACGGTGAGTCGTTTTCATTTTGGGGTAGAGAGCACAGCCCATAAGTTGGGCGAAAATCGACATTATGATGTTGTAACGTTGGCTGGCCTTGCTAATCGCGCAGTTTTACTAAGCCTACCTACAACACTGGAACAAAAAAAAAATAGTAAAAATCTTATCAGCTGTTTAAATGAGAGTTATTTAATTGAGGTTTTATTTCATGTAGATCTGTTGTTACTTCTAATTCGATCTACCCACCCAGTTATTGTTATGCGAGAATAATTATCTTAAAAATTTTAGTGCCAGTAATTGTTATGCGAGAATAATTCTCTTAAAAATTTTAATGTGAAGCGGGGGATAGACCGTGTTTTGTTTCTAGATGGTACTAGAATGTGAGTTATCACACCCAAACGAACCCAAAAGTGAGATTAGACTTGGAAAGATTAGTAGTCCTGTAAGAGTTGTTGTTAATTGCACTCCGATAGTTCTAAATTCTGATTGTTGGATAACCGCAGAGTATTGTTGCTTGCTAAAGAGGTTTCTAAACGCAGTGTAGCTACCGGACAGTTATAAATACGCCTTTTTTTGATGAATTGCGCATTGTTCAGCGACGCCCATCCCGTATCAGTGTAGTGGAATGTAAATGTGTTATGGACAGGGGTCGCTAATTATTGCAAGCGGATGTAATACGACCTGATTGTTTTTCTTATTTAAATACTGTACTTCTAGTGACCTCATATCGAACGCTTGTCGTTACTATACTTACGAGTTAAGAGACCCCTGCTTTAGTTAATATTAACAGTCTCGTTTTCTTCTTGACCGAAAAAAAAAAAAAAAAAAATAAGAGAGAGAGAGAGAGAGAAACTTGGAGAGCCTTCGGGCTCTCGCATTGTAGCAGTTGCCGACGTACTAATTCTGGGGAACCTTTAATTAATGGTTTGGGAACACTATCGGTTGATTCCGAAGAGGCCCTATCCATAGATTCCGAGGAAGCTTTATCTGCTTGCTCTTTTTAACTGTTATGAGAGAGTTCCATTTGTTGTTTGATGGAGGCTGTAGAGATCTCACCTGCTTTTGTGGGTGACGATCTGGTCCAGCAAGTTGTTGTTTAATGAAAGCTGTAGAGATCTCACCTGCTTTTGTGGGTGACGATCTGGTCCAGCAAGTTGTTGTTTCATGAAAGCTGTAGAGATCTCACCTGCTTTTGTGGGTGACGATCTGGTCCAGCAAGTTGTTGTTTCATGAAAGCTGTAGAGATCTCACCTGCTTTTGTGGGTGACGATCTGGTCCAGCAAGTTGTTGTTTCATGAAAGCTGTAGAGATCTCACCTGCTTTTGTGGGTGACGATCTGGTCCAGCAAGTTGTTGTTTCATGAAAGCTGTAGAGATCTCACCTGCTTTTGTGGGTGACGATCTGGTCCAGCAAGTTCTTGTTTCATGAAAGCTGTAGAGATCTCACCTGCTTTTGTGGGTGACGATCTGGTCCAGCAAGTTCTTGTTTCATGAAAGCTGTAGAGATCTCACCTGCTTTTGTGGGTGACGATCTGGTCCAGCAAGTTGTTGTTTCATGAAAGCTGTAGAGATCTCACCTGCTTTTGTGGGTGACGATCTGGTCCAGCAAGTTGTTGTTTCATGAAAGCTGTAGAGATCTCACCTGCTTTTGTGGGTGACGATCTGGTCCAGCAAGTTGTTGTTTAATGAAAGCTGTAGAGATCTCACCTGCTTTTGTGGGTGACGATCTGGTCCAGCAAGTTGTTGTTTAATGAAAGCTGTAGAGATCTCACCTGCTTTTGTGGGTGACGATCTGGTCCAGCAAGTTGTTGTTTAATGAAACCTGTAGGGATCTCACCTGCTTGTGTGGGCGATGATCTAGTTCAGTGATAGACAGCTGTGGGGATCTCATTTCTTTTAGTAAATGACGGTCTAGACCAGCGTGTACAAGCTGTGATACTCTTGTGGAATCTTAAAACAGATGGGGTTTTTGATTGTAAGGATCATATTAACTCCAGCAACCGACCCTCAACACAGCATGGCCGTGGACCGCGCGTGCTAGGCACTTTCGACCAGCCCTCAACGCAACATCGCGCGTGAGTGCATATGTGTGAAGTTGTATCTAGTTGGTCAGGATAGGACGAGCATAATGAATGTGGTGAGCCAGATAGTTTGTTTTCTTTGTTTGCATATTAACCGAACGTGGATCGAGGCGGAGACGAGAGGCGCACGAGGGCGTGCGCATGTCAGTCTGGCCGTGTCGGCGCTTTTGATTTGCGGGAGTTGTAACGTCAATGAAAGGCCGAGGTTGATGGCTAACTGTTTATTGTATAAGAGCCTACCCACATTGTTACATTTCTTACCGATAAACTATATAAATCCTAACAACCCTCACATCTTCCCCTCTCTAACAGATACATAGGTACTTATTTCGAATAGTTATACTAAGTGGCTATCCCAACACCATAATAAACCAAACAAAAACATTTTAACTAAAGTAATACCCTTAATTTTAACTAATGTAATTACGTACATACCTAGGTATTCACCTTGTGACTTAGAAGTAGTTTCAGAGCTTCCTAAGCATTCGATTGTAAGCCCTGATTGCACGGGCGTTCGCATTAGGGGATGGGGGTGTCGGAGCGGGCGAGCATGAGCGTGAGAAAGTAGTCTCCACGACTGGTGACTGTGCACCCTGGCTCGCTTCCTTCCCGGTCCTCTCTGACATCCTTTCCCCCGCCGCGTCTTCGAACGTGTCGTCAGCACCGCTACTCGGCTGCAAGGTACTGTCCTTCTCCCCGGTGGAGTTCAAATTTGGTCTCGACAGAGAATACCTATCCTTCCGCGCAACCGGGATTACTTGATTCTGATGTCTACGCCATTCTACTCCTTTGCCAATGTCAACCTTATACGAGACGGGTCCGGTTTTTTCCGAGACCTTGCCTTCGACCCATTTTTCTTTGTTCTTCCAGTAACCGCGGGTGAGGACCGGGTCCCCGACGTTAATGTCCCGGTCCCGGCCTGGGTTGTTCGCGCATTGGCGCAGCTGCGCGGCTCGCACGACGGCACCCACATCAGGGCGCACCGCGTCGAGGCGTCCGCGCAGCCGCCGCCCTAACAATGCCACGGCCGGGGCGACGTTAGTTGTTGCGTGCTCCACGTTCCGATACTGGAACAAAAACTTGCTAAGAGCTTGATGCACATTTTCGCCTTCGTGCAGAGCCCTTTTAATCGTCCTAACAGCATTCTCCGCTGCCCCGTTCCCTTGAGGCCGGTATGGTGCGGACGTCACGTGCTTAATACAGTTTTGCGAGCAATATTCTTTGAACGGTAACGACTGGTAAGGCGGGCCGTTGTCGGTCACGAGCATAGTTGGTAAACCGAATCTAGCAAATATCGATCTAAACACCGCAATAGTAGATTCTGCATCAGTACGCTTCATCGCCACGGCTTCGATCCACTTCGAGTGTGCATCGACTAAAATTAAGTACTTCTTGTCCCCACATTCCGCAAAATCGGCATGTATGCGTTGCCACGGCTTCAGAGGAAACTCGCACATAAGCGCATACGTTGCGTCTCCGACCACAGTTATTAATAATGACACGCACAAATCGTCTTTGATTTCGTTCAGACGAATATACTGTTTTACGCGGCGTATATATACCGGCCACTGTTTTGAACTTAAGTCAAATGGTTCTAATTTGCCAATCGGCATGTTTTTTTATTTTATTTTTTACTAAGTGAAACAGTCTCAACACACTCTTATATCACGCGTAGAATCGTCTCGTCGCCAATGTAACGTCAATGAAAGGCCGAGGTTGATGGCTAACTGTTTATTGTATAAGAGCCTACCCACATTGTTACATTTCTTACCGATAAACTATATAAATCCTAACAACCCTGACAACTGTCATTTGTCAACTGGACAGCGGGATCGGAATGTCATTGTCGTTGACTCGGACACAACACCGAGCGCTAGCGCAGAGGCACGTCGGCCGGGGAGTACCTCACGGGAAGGCAATCGGTTGACATCAAGGGACTGGTGCTACGTGTTTGGTGGAGTGTTATCTGATTTGGTGTGATTGGCTGGTGGACAATGCGATCGAGGACTTATTTTGTGCCGATTGTGGCGTTTTGTTTGGAATTGCAGCGCGTAACCTAACGTGATCAAATATGGATCAAATATTCGCGCCTATCTGTGATCAAGTGTGGAGACCAATGATACGAAGAATCCTGGTCGTGTCCTTTCGGGACCGATGATGCCGGGGACTCTAATCGTGTTTCTACATATACATACAAACCCAAAAGTGAAACAAGCTTCATGGTGATATTGAGAAATATGTTTTCCACCTATGAAGGCAACCACCCCGCAAGCTACAAGGGCTGCAATATCGAGTTACAAAAAATCAGGTATCCTCCAAAGCACGAAAAATGGCTGGCGAAACTACATTTAACAGAACAGAACCAATCCCACCAAACAAGATTACGCATGTGTTTTTATCGCCTGGTTTGTTGACACCCGTAGCGTGTCATAAATGCATGTATTAATTCTAAAACAAATGTTGGCCAAAATCAAAACTTTGTCAAAGAAATGATGCAGATGCTAAAGCAAATGATGTGTCAATTAATAACTATGAACAATCTTCTCATAACACTAGCAAATAAAATTACACACATTCAGACCTTAAAATGGTAATTTGGAAAGCTAATGGGCTGTTACAACCATCGATGGTTACAACATACTCTAGAAGTTATGACATATTTATATAATAATAATAATAACATTGACATACTTATGATATCTGAAACACATTTCACTAATAGAAGCTATTTTAATATTCCATATTATAAATTCTACAATAAAAATCTGACGGTGCCGTTAATGCCGGATCTGCTTTAATCATTAAATCAAATATGAGACGTCACACAATCCAGTCGTACTACTCAGAGAAAATCAAAGCCACAAACATTGTTATTGTTGTCTAACAATATCTCCCCACCCAAACACAACAGCTTGAAAAAGGATTTATAGGTAGTGGCAATTACAACGCCAAGCACACTGAGTGGAGGTCCCGCATTACCTCGGCTAAGGGTCATCACCTAGAGAACCTACATATTGACCTATGGATAGGAAGAGAGTACCAGACCTAGTCGACTTGTGTGACAAATAATCTTGCTGACACCTACATATCGCCACAATCGTATCTAGAGTCACTCACCTGTAATAGTTATACTTAACGAAGAAGTGATAAAGACCCAAAAACAATGCAGGCTGCACAGCCATAATACAAATTGGTGCGTTACAACTATGTCCTAACATGACAGATTGCAATATTAAAGAGAATCGATATTGCAATACTTATAAAATTATGGTTACAACCTTTAGCTTCAGATTTTCAATTGATATAATAAACAAAAAGCAAAAGGCTGTTTATAAGAGGGTTCAGGTATTCATAACTCCATCAATTTGTTGAAATAAAACAATTAGGTGTTTGGAAAATTGGAAAAGTCTTAAAAATCTCAGTTTCACTTCAACATATAATTTTTGTTGGTACTACTATGCCTAACGAAATATGATATTTTAACAAAAAGAAAATCTGATAAACATAACAATATGAATAGGGCTAAAAAACGGACCGCGAGACTTGGTGCAGTACAACGATAACCAGATTCAACAAAGAAAGCATTTGGTGTGTAACATAGTAACAAGTGATGAAATATGCATTCACCTATGGCTACGACGCCAAAATGAAACAGCAAACGAACATAATTGGATCTTATAAGAAGAAATGGGGTTATGCTCATGATTTTTATTTTTACCTAAACTGAACATGTAGCTACTGTTCCTATGGAGTATCGTCGTACCGTTAATACCAATTTATTTGCCGGAAGTTTTTCTAACTGACCAGTCCATAAAAATAATTGTAAACACAGAGTCGTCGTGCACAACGACAATGCCAGTTACCATATGGGCAAACAGATAAATTATATTCTGAAAGTGCGAACGTAGTTCTTATAAGCCATCCTGCGAGACTTTTCTTAAAAAATTAAGAACTAATTACGTGATCACGTCATGTTTAGATGTTACCACGATGGAGTGGAATAAACGTTGCGAAAATTGGTTTATTTGTAAAGTTGGCCATTCTTTACAAATCTAAGGAATTTTAGAATAAATAAACACATTTTAAAGGTTTCGATTCACGTGAAACGGGCGGACGGCGTAACTTAGGCCGACTGGTCCTACGTGGATGTAATCTTCTGAACTAAATAGGATATGACAGAGTGGCACTGTGGGAACTTGGCTATAAGAGCTGTTCTTATACACTTTTTGTTAATTTAACGTTACCAATAGAAACCAGCAACCAGCTATTAAAACTTAACGAAAATTGACTTAGATGCTACACAGCTACAAGTGTCGAAATAGACAAGGTTAAACAATTTTTTTCGTTAATTTTGAGTTTCAAAGAAAATTCATGAAATATTTTCGACACCTTTTTTTTACCGCGTAATGTATTTGAAGTATTAAACAATGCCTCATGGACGTAACTATCTGTTCTTGAAATTATCAAACTCTCAATACGAAATTCATATTTACAAGTAAGAACATCGGCATTTCCATTGCTGGGTATTAAGACATAAATTGACTCTGCTTGAATCAGCGCTAAGATCATGGAGAACAGAGGTAAGGAAATCTAACTTATATGGGTGTTGAAACTAAAAAACTGGCAAGCTACAACCATTAAATAGTGGTTCATAAATTGGCCAGAATGGCGCTTTGGTATCTGATATGATTGGATGGTTGCATATTTCATGAAATCACCGTAAATAAAATGCTACTACAGCACCTCCTACTTTAATGGTAGCCGACCAACACTTTCTCATGTACCTATAGAGTTGGCCCTCCTTACCCCTATTCGCCATGGCTAAGACATACCTTCACGGCGCAGTCGTAGCTGACGGGCCCACGCTTGGGGCCAATCTGTTGCACCTTATAGACGGGCGCTTCCAGACCAAGTTTGCGGCACGTCCACTCGAGGCGCAAGCACGACGAGCAGTCGTCGGGTGGCGGCGGCTCTAGCGTCGCCGCCACCACCTGCGCCACCGGGCCTTCTTCTTCTACCTCCACCTCCTAAGGGATCCACATACATGCCTACTGTTAATAATGCAAACAACAAGTTGCCGTTGTAAAATTATATAAGAAATTGAAGCATAATGATTAAAAACATTTCATCATCATCAGTCCGTGTCTCTAACTGTTGGATGTAGGCTTCTTCCAAGGCTCTCCCCACGCACGGTCCACTGCGCACGCTTCGTTTTCCAATTCGTGGCCTCCATTCGAGAACTGGGATCTCGAACATCGGTTGTCCACTCTGCAACACATGTGATTGGCCTATTGCGATTTCAGCTTGCTGATTCTTTCGGCTGATTTCGACAACTTTGGTACTTCGTATTTCAGAGTTCCTGACCCTATCCATCAAAAAACTCCGAGCATAGCCCGCTCTTTTGCTCGCTGAGTGACTTTAAATTTGGGGACCAGTGCTGCCGCGAAGAAGACATGTTTCGCCACCATACGTCATTAGTGACAGACGCACCCGAAAGCAGCCCACGTGCACACTCATAAATGTGTAAAAAAAAAACAAATATTATGGAATAGTAATAGCAATTAGGTATCTCTTGTTATGATCACCTGACTAATAAAGCAGCTTGTTCTCGTTATTTTATTAATAAGGAAGCATGAGATACCCTATGAGGATGATAAAACTCAGGCCCATTATCCAAATAACACACATACATACATAGGGTTATGTGAAATTCTTACACACTAAAACCTTCCTCGAATATGGACTTCGCTCTAGCCCTGAAAGCACATTTAAACGGTCAGCAGTCTTTATTGGGCTTAATTAACATGTAGTTAAATTATTACTGTTATATGGACCTGCAAGCAGCGTTCTTTCACAAAGGAACAAGATTGCAAAACATCTTAAAATATTAAGCTAATTGCATGTGACTGTATTTTGTCCCATTTAATAAACAGTTTTTAACAATACCCCATTGTGCGTTGCACTATAGATACTGTAGTGCAGTCATTAGTGTACTCTATTAATTTTGCACTTACCAAATTATCAGTATTGGCCGCTGGCAATTGAAGTGGTATAATATCAACGGTGTTGAGACGGGTAATAAGGTTGGAAAGCCTCTGCGACGCTTTACCACCGTACCTTATAGTTTCAGTTTCAACATGTTTCTTTTCTTTCACCTGGAACATAACATTTTAAAAGTTTATATTATACAACATAGTATATGAAAGAAAACCGACGCGAAAGTAGTAAAAATATGTACAATTATATCGAACACTTGGAATAATCTATATACATTAATACTAAAATCTAAATACAATAAAAAAAAACTATGGAAAAAAATGTTAACCTAAAAATGAGAAACTTAACATGTACATACCTTATTTGAATTACATGTTTCAGTTGGAATAATACTAGAGGCATGACTCGTCTTGTTTGAGTGATCGTTTGTCGATTTTTTGATCGTAACTTGTTTAATCATTGTAGGAGCGTTTTGCTTTGTTTCATTTGGCCTATACGAAGGATATTTGTTTTGCTAAAGAAAAAAGAATACATAAATAAATTAAGTATATTATCCTAAGAAAATTCTGAGCCCAATATTGGTCAATATTTCAGAGAGCTTTTTTTTTAAATAGGCAAGGAAGTTTATTCAACTGGCTTCATTACTTTGTATAAATCATCTAAAATATTAATTTTATATGGAAAAACACAAGATTGTATGCAAGAAAGACGCTACACTATACACAACAACACAATCCTGTGGGTAAGCAAAATTCTAAAGCAATGTATCCTTGAACTTTATGGGTTACTAATGAAACTACTCCAAAAATTTGTTTACAATAAAGACAGCTTTATACATCCTTATACGTATCACATTACTGTTGATAAACAATGGGGTTTTATGTTCTTACAGTTTAAGTCTGTAGTAATTGTAAACAACTTTGTATAATCCGATTATAAGGATTGCCTAATTTTAATGCCCGTCAGTATTCCTGATGCAAGAGCGTTAATGGTATTAAAGATATGGTATATCAAATAAGATTTACTAAACATCTTATTATCAGTTTAAGATGAAGTGTTCGACGAAGGATGAGGATGCACATTATTGTCACTGGAAACAAAATGAATCATCTACAACCAATAAAAAATAGCAAAAGATTTAAAATAAAATGTGAGGAACCCTCTCTAACCACTTCAAAATCAGAACTGCACTGGTTTCTATTGAAAAGGTTTCTATTGTATTTACACCTAAGAAGGACAATTCCTGTTTGTATTTTGATTAGTCAAACAAATTTAATGCAGGCCATTTACAAAATAAGCTCAAATCTAGTAAATCGTACGGGCTTCGTATTTGTTAGCGTACATAATACGTATGTTTAATATGCGAAACCACATGCATGCTTTGCAGTCTTCGTAAACTACTGCCGTACCTCGCCCAACATATTCTGGGCAGTTTTTTCTTTATTATTGAGTACAATGTTACTCAGCACTTAGAGCTGTATTTTATAAGTAAAAAAAAACAGGAACTTTTATTAAAGAAGAATTTTAAATTATCCAAATGATGTTAAAACATTGTGAATTAAAAAACTACCAAAAACTTGTATATTTTTTGGTATAATGGTATATAGACAGAAGAAAAAATGTTTTTCGGGGTGTCAAATGCCGTACTGCACGAAAAAATGTTCTTATTTAATATAAGAATAATAAATAAAAATAATGTTTAGCATTCATTATTTTTGTTATAAATGTTACATTGAAAGAAAAAAAATTACACTAATGTTATTAATGTATTCATTATAACTAGTAAAAGTAAACGTGGCGATCTGTGAGATTCTGTTTTACAGAAATACATTTTGTTACAGGAAGACATTTTGTTGAATGTAAATAAAGTAGTAAGAAAGAGAGATTTCCTCAAATGGGTAGTTTCATATTCAGTAATAATTAATCATTGAGTGTGTACTCTCATGTGCCCCAGGTATTACTTATATTTAAAGTTTGTTGCTCTAAAAGTGAATTAAAAAGACCTGATTTACATAAAAAGCTGTTCATAAAATCCCAAAACTGAAATTCTTTACTAAAAAAAACGGGAAAAGTGCGAATTGAACTCGCGTGAAGAGGATTCCGTACGATGTTACCTATCCGCATAATATTGAGTGATTTACCATGTTATTTTAATATCATGGACTCCTTATAGGTTTTCCTATAATCTATAAGTAGAAAACTAATTTTTGTATTATTTTTTTTTCAAAATTTTAGGTTCAGTAGTTTCGGAGTAAGTGGGGGGGGGGGGGGGGAATGGTAGAATAGACGGACACACGAGTGATCCTATAAGGGTTCCGTTTTTTTATTCGGATGTACGGAACACTAAAGAGGTGATTCTTACCTTATTATTACTATAAGAAGATCCATTGCTCGTCGTTCCTCCCTTGGCTCTGTATAATTGTTTTGAATATTGATAGTCATAGTTTGAATTATAATTTGCTGGTTTACGCCATGAGCCTTGATGTCGGGGGAATCGATTCTGAAAAAAATATTAGTATAACAATAAATTAGTCTATGACTTAAAGCTACATTAATGCCCACTTCCACGAAAGTCGACAGAACTGTGTAGGAGAGAAGAGGGAAATGTCACTTTATCATCCAAAAACTCAAAAACTCCCATCAACGACAGCCTCAACCTCAGCATTTACATGCTACACACCCAGGGCCGAACTATGCATTAGGCGATGTAGGCAACTGACTAGGGGCCTGCATTGGGAAGAGGACCACGAGCTCCATGAAAAAACAAAACATGAGTAATTTGAATAAAAATTAAATTAGAAGATTTGTGCGTAGCAAATTCTTAATAACAATATTATTATTTTTTAATAATAATCTTTATTGTCTAAATCATTGTCCTGTTGTTTTATACCACTTCGTCATAATTCAGCACTTTTCAGAACGTATTTCATAAGTTACTGAAGAATATTGACTAGAGTAGAGACCAAGAAGACGCTTCAAAACTTTGCATTTAATAACATTTTTAAGCATGTCTTGATAATGTAGTAAAAACAGGGGAATTATAAACAGAATTGCATAGTTGAGGAAGTTAGAAAACAATGCCTAGGAGCCTTCACATGGTTGAACCGGCTCTGTTGCACACCTGCTCTTGCACACCGCCGTCGATGATGCCATTTATTTTGGGCAGTAAATATAGTAACATGAAAAGCAAAAGCATATTCTAAACTAATTGATAGGTATGATTTAAAGTTACTGGAAGTTTGTATCAACATTTATATACCTAAAACTATATGCTATGCTACTCAGATTTAAACAATACTCATGTTATTATTCCCGAGTGGTAAAGTAAATTTTAATGCATTAAAAACATGGTTTCCGAACATTTTAAGAGCGCAATTCATGCGCAATCCTCGTTATGTATTTGCCTTTACCTTTAATAAGTTCATAATATATTATATGCAATTTTAAATAAATCCAGCCACTTGCATGTGCACGGACTTGACTATTGTCAATAAAAACGTGATTACCATCCAAAATAAAAGACTCCTTTTTATTACATACTTATCAAACATCTAATAGACTATTACTAACTTTAAAACTTTAGTTCCTTAATAGAGCCAAGAGCCCGTGAGGGCCAGGCCTTAGTTAAATAATAAAATGTAAAAGTTTCTCTGTGTATGCCCGCTATACATGTAAGAACGATCCCAGGCTATAAAACTTGGGTCGCGGTGGCTTTGGCAGGTAACAGGTAGTAAAGGTGTGTAAAATTGTGCCTCAAAGTTAGTATAGTATAAAGCTTAGTTTTCATATATTTTATTAGTGATAATCTTAGAAATCGTCTCGTCCACAGCCAGACATTTAGTACAGTTGCAATCCCCTGCCAGGCACCCTTAAAGTAGGGTTAATTTTATTTATACTTTAGTTATAGTATAAAAGCTGAACTTTATGTTACTTGGAGAACTATAAAATGATGTTTCCTCAGTAGCCAGGCAGTTTCGATAGTTCCTCCATACTGCCAGACACATTAAAGATCTATTGTAGGTGCGAGCGCGAGGGATGGATGCGCAAGCGGGTGCGAGTGGGATAGTGCGTTCGGTCCACGGCGATCTTTTATTGAACATCAGCTGTCTATTATTCTGTATTCTGTGGTAAACAATTTTAGATTAATCAAGAAAATTTATTATATTAAATTATCAGAAACTAAAAATTAAGTTTTCAAAAAATTATTTAGTAAAATTTTACGCAAATAAATCTTTAAATCAACAATCCAAAAATGTAATAAATTATGTTTTAGAGTTTTGTAAGCTTCATTAAATATTCAATTCAATAAAAATTTCAATATTTTGCAAAAAAAATTTTTACTATAAGGAGGGAATAATTATTGTGATAGTAAAACATTTAATGAAAAAGGAGTTTAATTATAATTATAGCCATTGTATACAAAGTAAAAAATAATATTTTAAACATTTTATTATTTTTATTAAATTAAAAAAAATATTCAATTATTTTCATCGTTCTCGTCGATATCATCCTCATCACTGCTACTTCTGTCTGTGGACTGGTCATCCTCAATATCTCGTTCTTCGTCATTTTTTGTAATAATTACCAAGTTAACACAAATATGAATAGTTTCAAATGTATCTATAATAATTTAATATCATAATTACATACCTGACAAAGTTGTTAAAGAATCACTGACATAATTTGGTAGTTGATCCCCTTCAAACCATTTAAAATGGTATTAGTCATTTTCCTGTACCCAACCATTATTTTCCATAGGAAGTTGGATTTTTTAGGTGAGCCGTGTTCCAAATGGTACAAATATAATTTGCTCGCAAAAATTGCTGTAATAGTTCACTTTTACAAGGTGGGAAACTGCTAGCGTCGAAGTTTCGCAATTTTTTTCGATTAAAAGCTTCATTCACATCAGAGATTGTATACGAATCTATGAACATTTGAAGTCTAGCCGCATTAACGTCAATTATATTACGAACATTGTATATATTGCATATAAATCTCTTCAGGTAGTGTACAGATATGAGTCGTGAAATTGTTGTACAAATTTCAACTTTATCTAGAGAGTATTAATATTTAGAATCGAGTGAAATATGAAGCAAGTCGGTCTGAGCACAGACCTGAGCCCGGGACAACTTCACATGATTGCACAGGATCTGTATGGGGACAGAGGAAAGGTTAATGTGTCTGGCAGTATGGAGGAACTATCGAAACTGCCTGGCTACTGAGGAAACATCATTTTATAGTTCTCCAAGTAACATATATAAAGTTCAGCTTTTATACTATAACTAAAGTATAAATAAAATTAACCCTACTTTAAGGGTGCCTGGCAGGGGATTGCAACTGTACTAAGTGTCTGGCTGTGGACGAGACGATTTCTAAGATTATCACTAATAAAATATATGAAAACTAAGCTTTATACTATACCAACTTTGAGACACAATTTTACACACCTTTACTACCTGTTACCTGCCAAAGCCACCGCGACCCAAGTTTCATAGCCTGGGATCGTTCTTACCTGTATAGTGGAATACACAGAGAAACTTTTACATTTTATTATTTAACTAAGGCCTGGCCCTCACGGGCTCTTAGACTATAAAGTCTTTTCCTCCACAAATAATAAATAATTATATTATTTGTAATTCTTATGCCCACTTCATTTTTCTGTACTTGACCTATTGTGAAACAATATTGAAATGCATTTTTATAGAAATAAAGTAAATTTCAGATTTCTTAATAATTAATTTAGTAAAAAAAAGACATGACATTGTTTAAAAAGTCATAATAAAATGCTCATTTTAGGCAAACTTATTTACATTATAAAATTCAACATTAAAATTTTTTAAATGTCCCAACTTTAACAACTAACCACTTAAATATACAAGCTAACCTTTAGTCATACATAATATAATTATGTATTACCGCCATTTAATAAATAATTAAAGTGCATAAAACAAGTAAAAAAAATTTGACGGGGTGACATGACTTAATTAAAATATAAAATAATGTCCATTTACCGGATAGCTCAACCTAGGTGTGGGTTTCTTGCTTGATTTTTGACGAGCAACCATTGTAGCAATATGCTGTGATTCTTGACTAGGAATAGCATCCACCAACCATTCTCCATTAACTTGGGAGACTTTAAAACCAGGAACTTCTAAGAAAATTTTCTCCAGGGAGGAGTAACCCAACCTCTTAAATGGTATGTTTTCTCCCTGTAATTCTCGATAATCCCCTAGAATAGGACACAAAAATAAAACGTTTTATTGTTCTTATCTATTGTTTTATGGGCAAAAGTAAGAAATAAGTAACACTGAAAAAAAAATTACATTGATGAATTGACTGGCTAGTATGTGCTTATAAATTTCTAGCATATTAAGTTTTGGATAATTATAAATTTCAGGAGCATTATAAATTAATTTATGTTAATTTCATTCATTATATTCATTATAAATTAATTATATAATTATAATTATAATTAATTTATAATTATAATTAATTTATAATTATAATTAATTTATAATTATAATTAATTTATAATTTTTAAATATTTTAATTAAGTAGTTTTTCATTTAAAAAAAAATGTTCAAAATTATGTCTAATAACGCAATGCCTTAACAGCTTTACAGAAATTTCCTTAAGAGGATTGCAAAAACCAAATTAAAACAAAGGACATTTTCGTTCATAATATGAACGAAAATGTCCTTTGGCATGAGAGTTGCATTTAAAATATCAAGGTTATTTAAATAATAATCAAGTTCTCCACATTCACATATTACAATATTGTAAGGGAATATTCAACCAAATCCAAAGTCTTGTAAAAATGTACATTATTTTTAATTTCCTGCCCTGCAATAATAATTGTTGGAAGCTCAAAACTGAGAAGATAGCAAAGCCAATGTGTTCGTGATGCGCCTTCTCAAATCACTGTACAATTTACATTTGCAAATTAAATGACAATCCTTTAGTTGCTCCCAGTCTTCTGGCATCATTTCATGAAAGGAAACGATAGAGAAATGAAAATGTCAATGAAGAATTTTGATTAGATCTCATACTAATTACTTAACATTTATATTAATTAATTCAATTTAATATCAAAATAACTGCTTTTTACTATAAATGTATATATATATATATGGTACTTATAAAAAAAATATGTCTGTCTGTTGTTATAAGCAGTGTCTACTAAAGCGCACTGCGCAGCGAAGCAGGGCCGGGTTCAGCTAGTTTTAAATATGAACCTATAATGTAGTTTAATATTAAAGTACCTAATTTTAAAATTAGTATTTCAAAACTTCTCAAACTAAACCAAATACTTTCGACTCACATTGATAATGTCATTTATGTTACATGTTTTATTTGTCTGTTTGGTTTTATTATGCCAGAAGGTTATATGGACACATTTTTTACGATTTTAGAAGAATTTAGACTACAAAATTATAGTTTGTTTGGATATTATGTTAAACAAATATTCAATGACCCAAACGTAGGTAATTATAAAATGTGGATTTATTGTTACTCAAAAAATATAGACATACTGAAAATTTTAGAATATTTATAATCTCTTGGTATGCACGGATTCATTTATAATAATGTATTACTTAATATTATAAAAGAAATTCTTTCTTTATATTTAATAAATTAAATATGTGTGTTTGACATTGGTCTTCAACTAGTAATATATTTTATACTTAAATGAAATTTATTAACAAAATCAAACAGGAATCTGATCAATGCTACAAATTAAAGATACCTGTTTGAATTAGATAATGAGAAAATTAGTTAATACTTACGATTAACTTCTCTAAGTGTTAAAGAACCTTTGACGGATATTAGTGTAGCTCGCAGAGCCTGAACTACTTGCTCTTTGTCTGCCATAATTAAGTTGCCTAAAAAGAATATTTCATTATGCATTATTATTATATTTTATTTATAAATTATAAAAAGATACACAAATAAAATAATAGGTAATAATAATAGGTAATAGGTAATAGTTTTGTGTGTCCAGGAGCACGCATTTATTCCTGAATAAATAATATAATGATCAAAATCATGGGCTTTGGCATTTCTTTCTCAGACACTGAAAAACAACAGCATATGATGTAAGGATGGAGTTCACTTGTAAGTTGGTTAATGGCACCAGACAATCTGCCCAATTCAAAACTGCAAAATGCAGTAGTGCCCTATCATTATTAAATTATAGTGAATATACTGAATACCACTAGTGATATATGAAGTAGTTTTGATGTATTTTGAGTATTTTTTATGTTATAAAGCATTTAGTAGTTTATCTGTGTTGCCATGAACAAGCATTTTTTAACATGAAACAAGCACAGGTTGAATGGACTTTGTTATTTTGAAAGGCATCCCTGGTCATGTACACTTAACACTTAATGAAATTTTTATTTGCAGATGGTTGTGAGGTTAGCTCCCATTGATATAGTAGATTTAATTACAATACATAATAATAAACTATATTTTTCCAATGACTTTGTTGATATATCACAAGAAATATAAATTATAGCCTACCTACACGTTATTCTGATGTATGAATTATATTACTGCACAGTTTCATCAAAATTTGCTAAATATTTTTTACAAATATTTTAAAAAGTTACAAACACTATAATTTGGGAAAAAGTTGTCCGTTTGTTGCAGCTGCTGGACCGATTATGTAGGGACCTTCATCGACAAATAGCTGATGTTACAAGGAATAACTACTTTTATTTTAGAACAATAAAAAAAATATTATAAGCAGAGTCGAGTAGGGTGCGCACTTCACGCTCACGCCGCAGTAAAGCGTGTGAAGTCTATAAAAAAAATTATAATGTTTTAAGTGTCTGCTGAAAAATTTCTTGAAATGGAGATGGAAATTTCTTGAATTTGCCGATTAAGTTAACTAGATGTATAATATTATAGTGGCATTTATATTATTACAAATAATAATATTTTTTATATAATGGATAGATCTGAAATGGTAGTCACCTCATTTCGCCTACACTTAGCACATTTATGCTCTATTTTATTCCATATGCAATTCTACCTATTTTGACCACCGACGTTATATCTTACTGTGTTAATTGTGGGTTGGGGTGTATATCTATATTGAATCATTACAAGAACACTATGAATTGTTAAAATTAATATAAAAATGCATTTTTACAAACATAAGACAGTTTTTATATCTTGTAAATTGTTAATGAAAAAAAAACATAATTTAATAACGACATAATGGGATTATAAGCTTGTGAAAGGTTTTAACACAATATACTTATGTTTTTATTTACCTTAGGTTCTGTATAACATGGATATATTTATTTACATCCGTGTCGGCTTTATTGCAAAATTACATGTTTCTAAAAGAAAATATTGTCACATCCTAAAAGTTTCCTGCAAGTTTCTAAAACATTTAAAACTGTGATGTGACGTGTAACGAAAATAAAAATGTTTATTGAAATGTGTAGTTGTACAGTACAACACTTGACGACTTTCTCTTCGCAATTTTACTCACCAAGTTTTCCAATATATTTAATACAATGCAAATATCTCCTATTTATAATCGTTAATAAATAAAATAATATTTTATTCGCGTGTAACAAATAATAGCTTACTTTATGTACTTTCGTTTCGAAATAAGTTAAGTATATTATAAATCGTTTTCATCAGCTCAAACATGTAAAAAAAACGACCCAACCACAAAATACTCTGGTACACAGAACACTATTACTCCTAGGCGGAGAAGAATGACGACTCCATACAAATTTTAAGAGGAATTTTTTCCTTACCGACCAGCGCCATCTGTATTCTCCCCACCAGAACTAGAAAGTAGAAGCTAGGGCGGGAATTTCAAACTTAAGTGCATTTTATACTTTGTATTTGCATTTTATGCACAAATACAGTGCGTTTCTCGAGTTTCCTACAAAATGGTCAAGTTTTGCTCAGTAATAACTGAGATTTAAACAGAATCACTATCGAGAAACACAGTGTACTTGTGCATAATGCTAAAACTTATCTTTAAAGAGCAGTCTAAGAAAACAAAGATTTGTACTTGATTTATTTTATTTAGCATGGTAATAATTATAATTAATCAGATATTCATTTAGGCAACATACATTATGAATATATAACTCATATATTTATTTCCAGAACTATGCTACAAAAGGTATTCACAAATTTTGTCGGCAAATCTGCACCACAAATTAAATAATATTCTTAAAAGAAGATGTAAATGAGATTATACGGAAAATATGAAAATACAGAAAGTTAATCAGTTTAAGTATTGCAGATGTCTTCGAGCAAAATACAATTTGAACATCAAAACCTAGGCTAGTTCAAACACAAGCTTACAGTCATTGTTTAATCATTATATCATATTATTTTATATGTATTATTTCAGTTTAAAGAAATGATTAAGGCTCGAGTCTCCTAAAAATTAGTGTTCTTGCATAATTTACAGAAAATAAATGTTTTTTTACAGTTACTAACAAAAGAATGAATAAAATATATTTTACATTTATTGAAAGTGATGGATTTGAAATTTCAAAAACACTTTTTTAATTTTATTTTGATGCACATTTTAATAGCTCTATTGGGCGTTAAAAATGCCTCTATTTAGGTTGAACGCGTTGAAGGTCTCATTCAAGCACATGCTACGTAAAAATTATAACAGAAATACGAAATATATTCAGTTTACATTTATTCTCATATCGTTAGCAATAATCTAAACTGGTTACTTTTTTGATAAACGCTTTAGTTTTCTTATTTAAAGAGGTTTAAAAAGTTGTAGTTTCATGAATTTTACCACTGCAAATACATATATTTTTTGTTGAAAAATTTTTTTAATGCAGTCGCTCTTAAAACCACTTAGTAATGACCTATTTTTTTAATAAATTAATGAAAAAAAAATACAAATAACATTTTTTTTATGTACTTTTTAATAATTGCAATTCATAACAAAAAAGACGCGTGAAAGTGCGCTTAGTTCTGTTTGCTAAGGTAGAGTCGTAAAGCGAGACCGGAGCCTTAAGAAGAAAGATATTTATTATTTTGGTTGAAGACAGACAAATCTGACATTTTTGTTTCATGTTTAAAAAATATTGATGATGCGTCTATTAATGATATCTACACATCTTCAGCATTAACTGAGGCGTCATGCAAAACATCGTCCATTAATAAAATAAGGTGTTAAAATAAAAAAATAAGAAAAGAAAAATGAACATAATCTATAATATGTTGTCTTGACTGACTAACATATGCTAAATTTATTTATGCATAATTATGTTCATTTTTCTTTTTAGTGCAGATTTACACGCCTCTTCAGAATACATTCTGTTTTTTAATATACAGTATCTCTTAATACAAATATGGAAGACACTATTTATTATGTAACTTATATTTAATTCTTTGTGCTCCACGCAATTTTCGAGGAATTCATAATTTATAGAGTCCTTTAACAATTGAATTATTTTCATTTTGATGTTCTCTTTGTAAGCCTCTTTTTCTAAAAATATATTTATTATGCTTGCACTTTTTTCTACACAATCTATTAAGTTCTTAGAGGCGTACGTAAGAGATTTTTTCACGGATTCATAATTTTTAAACTCTACAAAGTTATGCACTTCCTCTGGCGTTTCGGAAACTAGAATAATTTTACATTCATTACAATTGTTTTTTTTTTTTTTAATAATGAAGCCACAGACATATGCACATGCTTGTAGTTCGCTACTTCCTTCCTCCAAGTTTTGTTCCAGGGAGGAAGTAATATTTTCTTCAATTTCTTTTTCAAGTGATACTATTTGCTCGGATTGCTCTGTGTCAGTGCGCATATCTGTGGCTGGTGTCAGGATCGTTTTAAAATTTGTAATTAAGGCACTGTTGCTATCTAGCTCACAATTGCCTGAGCTAGTATGTGCCATATTACTTATTACGGCAGTTTTTAGTCCAGCGACGAATTGTCCAACTGTTGGGTTGCTATTGGACCCACAGTTGAAGCGTATGCACCCAAATAAATTTTCAAGTGGGTCCTGCTGCAGTCTTCTTGTGGACAGACTTTTAATAGATTTATGTTTGGCACTGAGGATTCTCCAAACCATTTCTATACCATTGAGGGTCCAAATCCACCCATCTATTGATGGGGGATTACCCCTGCATCCCAAAAATTCAAGGGTTTTAAAAAATAATTTCATTTTGTCGAACATTTGCAGATGTTCTGAAGAATTTTTTATATTTGTTGAAAATTTTTTTCCTCTTCTAAGGTCTGGTGTCGACGCATTTACACCATCGAAGAGTTCGTCCATATTTGTTATCAAATTGGCCGTTGCCAAGGCCTCAGTAGGCATGTCTCCTGAAAATCACAATTAATATACTGTAAATGATTTTTTAAATGATAAAAACCATGGGGCTTGTTACTTGTTCAACACAGGACTAATTAAAAGTACAATATAACTACAAGATAGTTTTACTCTTTATAAAAGAGACGACCCCACATTAAAATACCTTAGAAACTAATGTGTAAGAAAGGATGTTATCATTAAATATTCATAAGTATCATGCATAATTATTATGATCTGAGTGAATAAATGAGTTTGACATTGACTGTAAAAGCTTTCTTACCTCCTGCTATTTTAGCATATATTCCTGCTGCAACTGAGTGGCTTAAAACTTGTGCCGCAAGTTTTACCCTCATTTTTTGTTTAGCATTAGGCTCAAGGTGGTCTTTACTTAAGCATGGTGCAAATACAAAATTGAGATTGTTGTTGTCCAATTCATAAAATTGCCTGATGTGGCTCCATTTAGCAATTCCTGTTAAGTAATTATTAAAAGTATTAGAATTACTTTCTTTTATAAAATATTAGGCTCTTTATATACATGTATAATAAACAATTATTTTTCTAAAACTAAATAACAAATGACTTACCAATCCCTTGTTTGTTGTCTGATGTTATATTGGTCCTAAACTTTACATCATATTTCATGAAGAGATTTCTGAAGCACTTCAGCAGGTGTGGTGTGTCAAATAGTGTGACAATTTTGTGATTTTTCACTTCTATGTAGGGATTCTCTACAGAAGCTCCTAAAAGACATAGAGCCCTTTTGTTGACTCCATCCAAGTCACAAACTGAAGCGCATATATTTACTCCAGCATCAAAGCAACAATTTAAAACCTGAAAGTATTTTAAGGGAGATTAGAGACAAATAAATCAAAGAGTTAAATAAGCATGATGATCATTCAAAATGAAGAAGAAATGCATACCTCCTTAATCAAAGCAGATAGTCTGTCAGCTGTGACAAAACCACTTGATAAATAATAAGCCACTGGCTGCTTAACTTGCTTCCTAACTCCAACTATCATAAATACAAGGGCATAAGAAGCTGCCTGTGGAGATCTACCTTGTGTAGCATGGTCTTGGAAACCTTCAATAAAATCAGCCTTAGGGTTGTACCATAAATTTTTTCTTAAGGACATTTCATCCCACAACAATATGTACTCTCGTTCGGAAGGCTCAAAGTCTTTTGTTGTGTTTTTCAACACTGTAAGTATTGTTTTGTGTATCCCCACATTCATTTTAAATTTGCTCAAGAGGGATTTTAATGTGCTGGGTGCTGGTAAACAAATCATTTTCCTCAACAGTTTGTAGGTTGTTGGTGACCTTTTGTAGAGCCTCAATGCTATTATTTTAGCCTCCATGTTCCACCGGCGCCCAGGATTCTTCCTCTTATAATTCTGCAGTTCTCCTTGCAGTAACAGTGCAAATGTTGAACTAATTTTTTTGTTGAATATGTCTTTGACTGTTTCATTGTTACAAATAACATTTAAAAATGCTTCATTTTTTAAATGTTTTACAGTTTTTTGTAATCTATATACTTTATTCATACTGCTTTTCAGTTTCCTTATCAACATTTTGGTTTTCTGATCACCTTGTTTTGAAGATTCGCACACAAACATTGAATTGGTTGGAGTGATAATGTTTGCATTATGTTCTCTTAAAGGATAAATTCTGGATGGACCGGCAACAGCTTCAAATATGACAGGTTGATCTGACAGATTAGAAATTGTTGTTTCCTGAAAATGAAAGGTTGATTCAAATCCTCAAATTTAAAATAAGTCATAGTTGAAGTAAGCCACCTATAAGAAAATTGTTATGATTAAATTAAACTTGATGTGTTTTAAATACTTTTTTCAAGCGTTAATTGTACTAACCTTATGGCATTGAACATCAGGTGCAGCTGTTCTGAACAACTTCTTCTCATAAAAGCATGTGCTTTTAAAATGTTTGCTGCAAAGCATCTTATGCTTAGCATGGAGTCCATCCTGGAATTTTGGTGAAGACCAGGCTTCGTTTGGGAAGCAATATTTTGCCCATAATTCACAACTGGAAATTAAAAAATATCAAAATTATACACCATAATAATAAGCTGGATGAACAATAATTGTGGTATTCTGTCGTCTAAAACGAATAGAAAGTACTTATGTAGGTACAAACCGCAGAGCATTTTTGGGGCCAGGCTTTGGAAACCGATGCAAAGTGATGCTGGGATCTTTATAAGGTGAAGACCCACACACGCAACAGTTTCTACTGTTTTCTTTCTTCGAACTCATTCCGATCCGAAATGAAACACAAAATTTAACAAGAGACACTTTCTAAACACCGAGTCTATATCTCACAAACACTCACTTAATTTCACCAAAACACAGACACGAAGGAGCAAGCTCGACTTAACGTTATCAATGTAGGTAGAATTAAATGGAACTAGTTTATTTATTTATTACAAATAAACACAAGTACAAGATAAAATGGTGCGCAGGTTTTAAACGGCAGCGGCAGACGTTTTTCTTGTGAAGCATAGATAAATATAATATACGTGTTGTGAAGTTACATTTGTGTTGCCACAGATTAGTTTTTTTTAGTATATAATAATCAATTAAATATGTTATATTTCTTAATAAAATATATTTTTTTGGCATCAGAATAATAGCAAAACAGATTTTCAAGGGCAATTTACTTTAAAAATCAAATAATAAACTCATTATTATGGAGAATACGAAATGGCATTTTTGGTGGCAACATTATAACTCATCTCTTTTACTCTGATGTCGCTAACTCTCTCTTGTTTTTTCGCCCACCTATATAATGTTCGTAGAACAAAGTTGACAGACCCTGCTCTGGTATTACTTTACTCTTTGCTCTGGGCCCTCCCGCTCTACTGACTAGAGAGTATATACGTTCAGTGGCTCTAGCATGAGTTTACAATGTCGCTAGCGAGAGCGTAAAACATTTATATGGAAAATTGACAATTTGACATTGACAGTTCACGATTTTCCATACAAACAAAAGTTTTACGTTCTCGCTAGCGAGTGTAGTATTGATGTAGTATCGTAAACTCATACTAGAGGCTCTGTGCTTTGGCCACAAACGACTTTACCTCATGGAAGTAATAAGTACTCTTTACCTATTCTTTCTTTCATGGTCACAGATTATAATAATACTGATTGAACCAAAGAGTATTGGATTGAACTGGCATAAAGCCTTTAATAGTCCCGCAAGCAAAAAATACTCGAAGGTCCACAATATGTTATTAAACTTTGTGTAAGTATTTTACTCACTTCTATAACAGCGAAAAATACAAGTTATATAATAGGTAAATAGTATTTACAGTCCATGCTTCTTCAAGAGTGCTTTCCCTGAAGGCTGAGGAAGTAGTATTTATTGCAGTGTCTATTAAATTAACATAATTATTTTTCCATACTAACTTTGGGATCAATACTAAGTAGATTTTTATTACTATTAAAATTCATTATTAATGGCATGCTTATTACTTACCTACCTAAGTAAGGTATCAGAGAAATGGTGCAACTTAAATTAAGTTACCTAATATAGGATTATTAGTGACACACCTTCCTCATTTATAGCTCTTTTCATTAGTGAAACCGTACCAAAATCCTTTGGGTGGTTTAGAAGTTAGCGGAGACAGAGACAGAGACGGTCAGCGACTTTATTTTTTGGTATATATAGATTAATAAATAGCTACATGTAAGTGTGGTTAATAACACATTAACAATTTTACGACTGCAATTAATTTGTATTTATAATAGGTATTTTTTCTGGTAGTATTATAGTTTAAATTAATTTTTTTTTACAAAGATTCAAAATAATATAAAAATAAAAAGGTAATAGTGATATAGAATAGATGAATAATTGTGTGCATATGGGAAAGTCTGATATCTTGATTCTTGCTGCGAGGATTGAATGATCTGTGGTCAGTATGGAAGTTTCTATCAAGTTTCTATAGTAGGTACTTATTTCTTCCATGATATGCACCAATATTACAATACTCTTTGGATATGCACTCTTTAATGTATTCTGGTTTTCATCATGCAGAATCACTTCTATAATTATTTTATTTATTGTTCCCCTATTGTTCTGTTCATCTTGTCTCAGCTGTGGTTCTGTTCTGTTCTATGTTCTATCTAAGTATATTGTAGTCTTTGGTTTTCACTCAATCACTCATTGGTTTGATTCACAGGTTTGGTTGCTTCACCGTTCATAGATAAGGTTTGGTTCTGGTGTTCTGGTTCCTTGACTTGTTTCCAATTTCTACAAATTATATTCTAGAAAAATGGAAAATAATAAAACTATTGAAACTAATGATAACCAAAAAGAGAAAGGGGAAAGCCACCATTCGAAAAAGAAAAGTAAAAATAAGAAAAAACGTAGTGCTGACGGTGATCACGATGATAGCTCTTCAGTCGACGGGGTGGTTGCTGTGCCTAATTCAAGTGATTTGCATCAAAATATATCTCTGAAAGATTTGAAAATGGCTATGGAAGTTCTAAATTTACAACAAAAACCTGCTAAAACTACCGAGGAAGCATTACACAAGTCTTACCAATTTTGGTCAACTCAGCCTGTCCCAAAAATGGACGAAAAAATTGTTTCTAACGAACCTATAGAAGCGGCTAAAACACCTGATGAAATAAGGTCGGAACCATATACATTACCGGAAGGTTTTCAATGGGACACGTTAAATTTAAATGAACCTTTAGTTCTAAAGGAATTATATACTTTACTGAATGAAAATTATGTTGAAGATGACGACTGCATGTTTCGCTTTGATTATCAAACTGATTTTCTAAAATGGGCTCTCCAACCTCCTGGATGGAGAATGGACTGGCATTGTGGTGTCCGTGTAGTAAAATCAGGTCGATTGGTTGGGTTTATATCAGCCATTCCGGCTCAACTCCGAATATATGAACATGTACAAACTGTGGTAGAGATAAATTTTCTATGTGTGCACAAGAAGCTACGTGCCAAGAGAGTTGCACCCGTTTTGATTAGAGAAATAACTCGCAGAGTTAATATGACTGGTATATTTCAAGGTGTTTACACAGCAGGCATTGTACTGCCTAAACCGATTGCTACATGTCGCTATTGGCATAGGTCTCTTAACCCAAAAAAGCTTATTGATATAAAATTTAGTCATTTATCAAGAAATATGACAATGCAAAGAACACTTAAGTTGTTTAAGCTCCCTGATTTACCAAAAACTCCTGGTTTTCGCAAAATGGAGCCTAATGATTGTGAAGCACTTGTGAAACTCATAAACAATTATTTGAAAAAGTTTGATTTAGCACCATTGTTTACAGAGGATGATTTCAAGCACTGGTTTACCCCACAAAATGGTATTATTGACAGTTTTGTTGTAGAAGGCAGTGATGGTAAAATTACTGATTTTGTTAGTTATTATACTTTGCCCTCTACTGTGGTTTATCATCCAGTTCACAAAACTTTGAAAGCAGCATATTCATTTTATAATGTGTCAACAAAGACTCCATGGACAGAATTGATGCTTGATGCATTGATAACTGCAAAGAATTCTGGTTTTGATGTCTTCAATGCATTGGATTTAATGGATAATAAAGAGTTCTTGGAGCCATTGAAATTTGGAATTGGGGATGGCAATCTGCAATACTACTTGTACAACTGGAGGTGTCCAACTATGTCACCAAATAAAATTGGATTAGTTCTCCAATGATACTATATATAATAATATTGTGAATTGCAATACATATTTTCACATTTTATCACTATGAAGTGTTTCAAAATGATGTACTGAAATTATAGTTGAAAAAAAAAACATGCTTTTAAATTTAACATTTTCCCAACTTAACATGTTAAAGGCCAATTTTATTTGGATGAATCATATTATTCCATGAAAATACAATACTGAGTAAAATGTGTGATAAAATTGGCGTCAGATTTTTTGTAAATGTACATACATTGTAAACTCCATTGTTCATTATAACAAAAAACTCCCTATAACATAGAAATGTGTACAATTTGTTTGATTTACTTCAAATTAATAGACTCTTTTTAATGCAACAGCCATCTTCTATTAGGAGGAAATATGTTCAATTGTTCATATTTAGAGGACAGCAAATATTTAATATATTTAAGTACACTTAATATATTTAAGTGTACATAGGTAATTGTTTTTTATAATCAGCTAACAAAATCTTTCAGGTGCCGAAAAGAACCCCGAGGTCATAAACAGCCGCCTCGTCTTTGTTATTAGCCTAGGCTCAAACACGTGTGGTAATATGTAGGTACTTATGCAATTTTGGTCTTGGTTATATATACTAAACACACTAGGCACATACCTATGGTACATCAGTCGTAAACACCGAGAACTTAACCAGCTTGGCTTAATACTCCGTGGTTGTAAACCAACTTTGAACTGTGTCAAGATTGCTACTAAGAGAAAAGAAGATTAAAAATGATTGTACTTAAGTAATTGGTGAATTTTGGATATTTTTTACCCTCCACATAATGAGAAAAATGCTCAGTCCTTTGAGATTCGTTATAAAGAGTTTAAACTGTTTATATAAAACATTAGAGTAAACTTCTCTATAATACTTTAATTATACATTATGCCTGTTGAAATGGGTAAAACCATACAAACTAATATTAAATTCTTCCTCTACGATAGTTAAAGTGGCTTTATATCCTTATAGAAACCCTCTTTGTCGTTGCGTATCTAAGCAAGTATGAGTATACTTATCTAAATAAATGAAACTAGAAAGAATAGCATTTTATCTATATAAAAAAATGAATCATTAAGGGCCGGCGCTCACTGAAGGTATGGAACGCTGCGGCACACCGCCCACCGTGGCATTCCACAGCACGCAGCCGTGTTGTGCTGGAAACAGACGTTATCTTTCAATCACAACTACGTATTCATTTTAGCATAGCGTTATTCCGAAGTCGGTTATATTATAGAGATAATTTGTTAAAATGGTTGATTGGGATTTGCCGCAAAGTGGCGAAGCATGCTGCGGCTCTTGGTATTGAAGTATAGGAGCATGAGTACTAAAATAATGTTACTATTGCAATAAGGTTAAAAATTATGTTTAGGAAAAAATCCTTTGCTGTGCCATGCCATACAGTCAGCTAAGCGCAAAACTTGAGAACGGCTTGACTTTACTTACTACCTATTATATTAGGCTTGACTTTATTTTTTTATTCAAATATTCGTTGTAGTCTGAAAGATTCCTATGAAGAGAAAATATTGGAAATTCGTGCGAAGTCGAGGGCGGTTCGCTAGTTTTACATAAAATATTATCTACTTATTACGATCTTGGCTAAGTATCTTTCTTCCTTTAGAAATAAAATTTTGGAATACCTAGATACGCCGAAATACTTGTTTCAGGAATTGTGTTGAAGACCTTTACTTAGGTTAACGATTTCATTGATGACTGAATTAATTTTATTTGTTACTACACTGTTACTAACTCAACTCGGTCACGCTTCGCTGCGGCCCATATGGCGCGGCCGGGGTGCGCATTACTGGACACTGCTTATATATAATACTATTTATCGTAACGTGATGGTATACCTATAGCCTTCCTCGATAAATGGGCTATTCAAAACAAAAAGAATTTTTCAATTCGAACCAGTAGTTCCTGTGATTAGTGCGTTCAAACAAACAAACCAACTCTTCAGCTTTATAATATTTGTATAGATTATACCTACCTAGTGTTATAAAGATGTATGCAAAATTCGGACTGCGTCCCTGTGGCCGGCTACTCGCGCTCATGTTGCCGGTTCTTTGACTCGCGCCCAAAAAACCGACAAAACAGGGGAGCGGTGGACATGGCGAGTCATGTCGCTACGTCTCTGCCTCCTTTCCTCGCTATTTCCCATGCCACTCGACGAGTTTGTGGCAGGGCCATGAGGGCCTGTACCCCAGAATCGCAACCGTGCAGACATGGCATTGTGTGATATGGCACGTTTCTGGTACGCTCGATGTGTGCTGTTGTCTGAAGATATATCTTCAGACCTCTATAGGTATTTGTGATTCTTGTCCCCGCATTAAATGGGTTAAAACTACAGGTATTCTCGTTTTATTTGGAACTGTTACGAACATCAACGCTGCTTAGGTTGCTAATAAAAAAGTGATATTGGCAAATTTGTAGTCATAGTACTTGCTTACCTAAGAACATGATAGTGTCAAAATTCAAAGTATTTTTTAAAAAAATATTAGAACTTAAAATCCGATTTTTTTTATTAATTTTCCCTAGGTTTTAATTAACCTCCCCGATACCCGCTTACGGTTGAATTTTGGGACAGCTTGTACAGCCTTTGTCCATCCTGAAATTCTGTTCAATTGGTGAAAGAATTTTTTAAATAGGATAAGTATTTTCGAAGATTCTACATACAAACTACCTCTTTATAATATTAGTATAAATGAGTATTCCGGGGTTTGGTCGTGGTCCCCTTATTTTGTTCACCTCGTTGGAAGACCACATGCAATCCTCGTTGCGAGCGTAAACAATTATTCTTGCCCATAGTCCACCGCATTGATAAGTAATAAGAAGTTTTAATACTCTTTTATTATTAGGCTTGAAAACACAGGCACTGATCCGATCTAGAACGCAGCTAATAAAATGAATCGCGAGACTAGATATGTAATAGACTTTGTAAACCCGTTTAGCGTAGAATTATTGTTGCATGGTATGACGTTAACACGAGTCATTTTATATAAAGTTTAGTGTGGACCAGTCTGTTGTGTGAATTTTATATTTTTATATGAAGAGCGGTGCGGCCGATCAGCGCGACATGTACACTGTACAGTTTCATACAACCTCAACAGCGGAACGGCACGGACGCTCGGTCGCATATAATTCGAGCCTAAGGAAGCCAATGAAAGCCTAATTAAAAAATATAGGGTTATTAGTAAAAATAAAACAACTTATCAGAATTATTCCACAAAATATATTAGAAATTACAAAGAAATGAAATGGCTCCACTGGTGACCAAGTTTACAATACAAGGTAATCCAATGCGAACCAATTAGAAGAAAAGGATAACCATAAGAAAAACCAACTCCATTTTTGATAATTAAGAAAAATAAAGAAATTTCAATGACATAACTAAAACTCATAATTCTCAGTTGTAACCTTATGTAAAAGTTGGACAAAATGTAGTTAGTAAACTTTTCAAATATAGAAATAATGTTTTATAGTTGCGTATTTTTGTTTGCAGAATTGGCATTCAATAAACTTCCATTTATGTAAATGCACAATCCACTTTATACAATAATTTTACGATTTTTATTTTACTTTATTTTTTATGATCGGGATTACAATTCATTAATGCATATAGAACACTGCAGTGGTCTGGTTCTAATACATACGTGTATGTAATGATAACTGGACACTGAAGATGGTAAGTTCCAGACATCAAAGAAAAGCTCTTATTCTTTCTTAGTAGCTTGCTGTTTAGCCTGGTGAGCCTGCAAAACAGCAACGGCTTCGTCTACTTTCGCCTTGAGAGACTCTGCATGTTCTAACATATGAAGGAGTTCAGAGTTATCAATTTCCAAAAGCATGCCTGTGATCTTGCCAGCCAAGTCTGGGTGCATTCTTTGGATGAGCGGGAAGAGGCGCTCCCCGAGCATCTGTTTCTGTTCTTGTAGAGGTGCTGCAGCTAGCATAGAAGCGGTCAAAGGCTCTTGCCCTTGGATAAGGACAGCCGCCTGAGGAGCTGGCGGATTGCGCATGTTGGCCGTGTACTTATAACTGGCTGGACGACCACCTTGCGCTACAAGTGGTGCACGAATGGAAGGCGCAGCTACGCCTTGCTGTCCAGTTATTGGTCTGGCTCCAAGAGAGCTACGGAGTGCAGCCTGTGCAGGGCCTCTAGGGGCAGGGCGGAACTGCTGTTGCATGTTAGAGTAGCCTGAAGCAGCAGACTGGGCATTAGGTCTAACTTGTGGCTGGGCTGTCCAGCGTGGAGACGGTCTGATTTGTGGTATTTGAGCTGGACCATAGAATCGCTGCGCTGGAGGTAAAGTGGGCACATAGTATCCTGCACTACTTGGCTGGAATATTTGTCCCATCTGTTGCATGCGCATACTCGCCATACGTTGCATGTATTGTGAAGTCAAATGGGCCTTACGATCTTCTTTACGTTGAGCCAAAGCCACATATAGGGGCTTAGTACCAACAATGCGTCCGTTCATTTCAGTTACGGCTTTAGTTGCTTCTTCTGGAGATGAAAAGCATACAAACCCAAAACCCTTACTACGTCCATCTTCCAACATTACCTGAAATATAATTGTTTAACAATTTCATAATGGTGAAAATAAAAATTCATGTTATTAATTTGTAACCCCACCTCCTTATTTAGCACAAGCATAAAATAAGGTACATTCTGGAGTAACCTGTGTTTATAATGGTAGCTAGCCCCTAATAAGTGAACTGTAAACCTGTCGGCCAGCCTTTATCCATGGTATAATAATATTACTTTGCCAGGTATGGCATTCCGAGAGACAGCCCGACACAAGCTTGCATCATCGCTGTTGTGTTTCCAATTTATGTGCTTTCAATCTACCATTTTTTATTTTTTATTTACGAACAAAAAATACAATAAGGGATCGGACAAATTTTCAGAAAGTGTTTTAAATTAATCTTCATGGATATTTATTCCCATAAAAAATACTATTTTATTTATTTATAGCCTTTTAGGTACTCAAAACCATGTTTTAATATTGTTTGTTTGAAAATGCCGCCAAAACGCCACGATTCATCTGAGAGCGCGTCATTTGTGGTCATATCATAACAAAACAGCTGCATTGGCATAAGACAATGATTGCCCACAAATGACGTCACGCACTGTGATTGGTGTTTCAGTATAGATTAAAAATATTGTAAATAATAAAATTTTATTTCTTCATTTAAATGAATTATATTAAATTATTATTCAACAAATAATCGTAAAAAAATATATATTTTCTTTCTAAGTACATTTTAGATTTTAATCTGATTACTGTCCGATCCCTATTGGTACAGTTTAGGTGTACTATAAATTCAATTAAGTTTCTAGCGTACACCTAAGTTGTCTTTTATATATAGTCTTTTATTATATGTATAATTCAAGATAAGCCGTTTTACTATGTGATTACTTTAATTAATGTGTAAAATGACCTATTTTAAAGCATCCCATAAATATCATCTTTTGTGTGAGTGACTTAAGCTTGTGTCACAAGAGGAGTGCCAGACCTTGTTTTCTTTGACTATGCCTCTATCAAAAGAAAAATATTATTTCTGGAGGTTCTTCGAAGAATTGAGAAAGGAAATTTAAAAATATATGTAACTTATACCCCAGTAAGATCACAATTACTGAAATTTATTGTTTTAGCTTATAAAAGCTATAACTGTTTTGTCGAATTATATGAGCAGCTCGGCGCGACATGAACAGTTCATACAAATTCACAATGGAGCGGCTAAGCCAACTTAATCATGCAGATGCATATAATTCGAGCCTTAAAGGTTCTAAAATAAAACAGCATTATATAAAACTAGCTTTTGCCCGCGACTTCGTCCGCATCCCTTTTCTTTGTTCAATCTTTATTGCTCACATATTTTTTATTATTAGATGATCCCTTGGCAACAGTACTTCTGGATGAAAGGTATCCCTGACAATGTGCATGCAAAATTTCATGAAGATCTGTTGAGTAGTAATGCCATGAAAGTGGAACAAACAATCTCACTTCTGAAATTATAATATTAGTTAGGACTTCTGTGGAACATTATGCTAGTTGTTAGTCTCAATTATTTCCCATTTCCTAATTATTTATCGTTAATTCTACTATGGAGCACTTGCGGCGTTGCTTGTGTTATAGGCGACAATAGCCGCCTACCATCAAGTGGACCATCAGCCTGTCTGACGACCTTAATATTAAAGAAAAATATTAACAAATTACCCATTTTTTGCCATAAATACATAAAATATTATGTTTCATTGATTGGCAGCTTCATTGATGCCTAAATTTTCTTCTGTGTATGCATAACCTAACAACTAATACTTTTTGTAGCCATTATTTTGAAAAACATAGCAGAAACATTAGTCTACATAGCACAAAATATTTAGTGAGTATTCAGCCAAAAATATAGGCCATTGAAATAGATATGTGTAAAAAAGATCACAAGAAATTTGTGAGCATTACTCTAAAATATTGTAAACATTACCATACCTTAGCTGATGTTATAGTTCCAAATGGAGCAAATTCCTTCCGAAGACGTTCGTCATCAATAGTGTCATCTAAGTTTTTCACATACAAATTAACTCCTTGGTAACGATTCAAACGTTCAGTTTTAAGTTGTTCAAATTTGCGTTTAAGCTCCTTCTGGCGTTCAGCCTTTTTCTGAGCTCGTCCCACATACAAAAGTTTCCCTTCAACAAGTTCCTTGCCATTCAAATCTAGGCAAGCTCTTTCAGCATTATCGGGATCTTCAAATGCAACAAATCCAAAACCTCTAGAACTACCATCATCCTTAAACATTACTTTATGACTTGTAATACGTCCATATGGCTGAAACATTTCTTTCAACTTTTCATCAGTAAAATCATCTCCAAAGTTCTTCACATAAACATTTGTGAACAGTTTGGCTTTCTCACCAAGCTCCTTTTCGCGTTCCTTGCGTGGAATGAACCTGCCTACATATACTTTCTTACCATTTAACAGCATGCCGTTTACTTTCTCAATAGATTTATTTGCTGCTTCTTCAGTCTCAAAGTGAACGAATCCATAACCTTTAGAGGCACCAGTGTCATCTTGAGCTACCTTACAACTCAAAATATTTCCAAAAGCAGTAAATGTGTCATACATTGCCTTGTTGTCAATAGTCTTGTCCAAATTTTTTATAAAAACATTACCCACTCCAGACTTGCGTAAAGAGGGATCACGTTGGGACCACATGATTCTAATAGGTCTTCCCTTAATCATATCAAAATTCATAGAGTCCAAAGCTCTTTCAGCTAAAACAAGAGAAAAAATAATATTATTTTGTATCAGCTTAAATATTTTACAAACTTTAAATGAAATAAAAATATTAAATTTCTTTGTAGCATATAAAATATGGCACAATACTATTGAAATTTTAAATTAACATGTATTATTACGTGACTATTAGCAATTATGATTTCATATTATCTAACTAATCTAAGTTCTAACCTCTTTCGATTTCTCTGAAACCGGTTACTTTAGTTAACATTTTTGTAGAGAAAACAAGATTGTATGTATAGGTTAGCCAACAGCACCAATCTGTACTACTAAAATATGTTTCCTAACATGAGATTTGATTGAAAGAGGTTATGCTTGTCCATTGTGAGGAAGCAATCCACCTTGCTATCCTATCACACCGACTGACATCAAATCTTTAAGAAATAAAGACACAGGTTTCCTCTAAATGTTTGACCTAATACTTTATGATTAATATTTTAATTCCGTGTTTGAAATTAAAGACTAGCATATGTGACAGTCCACATCAAATAAATTACATGCTTAGTTTCTTTAATTGCCAAAGTTTTAAAATTTATAAATAAATTAACTGTACATCTTTATTAAGCTATTTGCCCAAACTCATAGCAAGTGTAGAGTAAAAATTAGGCATACTAATTTAATTAATTGGTTACTCTGTATTGACCAGAATTAAAATTCTATTAACAAACAAAATAATAAGATCCAACACTGCAACTGGAGCTCTCGCCAAGCTCTCAGCCAAAATGGAAGTACAAAAATCAAACTTCAGATTTTCGAGCATGCTCTGAATAAGCATGCTCATTATTAGCAATGTTTCGACACACATGTTACGTAAAATTTGCTCAATAATATCATGCTTTCATGCTAGTAATGAGCATGTCTGTCTGTAGCTTAAGAGAGATGCCATGCAAGAGTCCATTTCCCTATGCTATCCCCCCCCCCCCCTTTGAAGTTTTAAAATGGCTGATTTTGAAACATTTGAAGAACTAAATGTTGATATAATCTGAAATAGCAGACTATTTTGTATTTCTTCGTTTTAACAGCTGCTTATCTCCTCTTCCCCCTCAATTCAAATAATAAATAAAAATCATCAAAATCTATCGCATATTGTATGTTAATCTATAGCATCCAGGTGGAACCAATATTGTATGTTAGAGTGTCTTTTTATTTAAGTATAAAATATAACTACAATTTAGAGAGTTTCTCATTGACATGGGACTCATTTACTGTTTTGGTATAAAGACAAATTGATTGAGTCATATTTGACAAATCAGGCATTTTGACAATAAGAGCTAAGATTCATATATTATGTATTTAAAATTCTGATATAAGAATTCAAGACCATTACTTCATGTCGTGAATATTACATAATGTTATGATAATAATTGAGACATGATAATGCACACCTACTCCACATGTTTCCAATCTTAACTTTGTTTGTACCAATATTTTTCTTTTGTTATTCATAGGTAGGCTATGTCTAAATATGAATTCACAATCAATATGTAATAATGGCATATGTTTTTCTAAAATTCAGTTACATGTAATGGAAGTTTAAAAATCATTCAAAATTATGTAGCAGAAAAAACCATGTAATAAGATATTAAATATTGTTAAAATTCTTTGAATCGCAGTTGACATGAAATAATTAAATATCTACTAATTAAAAGTAGCTAGGTAATTGTCCTAATTATATTTGTTATGTAGGTACGTAAGATTGTACACAAACTATGAAATGATTAACAAAGCAACGCCATTATGAATTAATAATAATGAGTCACGTGGTTAATTTACTTTTAAAAAAGTCACACTGCCAGACCTCGTTTTTTTAAAAGAAATATAGAGATTTGCAAGTTTTGTAACTGAAGTGTTGCACGTTGATTGCAACATTTCGAAAGGACCTTGAAGAAAATTATCTTGTAATAGATAAAAAAATTACTCACCATCTCCTGGTTGCTGAAAATTTACATAAGCGTACCCTAAGGACCTGCGGGTGATCATGTCGCGACAGACTCGAATAGAGAGAACAGGACCAGCGGTTGAAAATTTCTCAAACAACATGGCTTCAGTAATATCGGAGTGCAAATCTCCGACATACAAAGAAGCCATGGGGTAATTCGTCGTACCCGGATTCATGATTAAACAATCACTATATTTATTCTAATAGTAATATGTAGAACATTAACCGCGAACAACTTCACTTTCTCTTCTCTTTGTAATGTCGACTATCGCATTCCCCGACCACGTTGCACGCTTACGTAGACTAACTTAAAATCGAGTGATTCCCGTCTATTTTTCGTAATTTTACTATTTTTTTTGGGTTTTTGTAAGTTTTATGATTTTTTTTTATATTTTACAACAATATTTCACGAAATTATGAGGGTTGTGTGACCTACAGTCGATGGGAACACACAACCTCGCGTGAACACACCTTGCTCCCCAAAGGAAGGTGACGTTTATGAAACATTGAAATTTTGAAAGACAAAAATCAAAATGGCGTTCTTTTTAACGCAATAGAATAGGAAATGAAAGGAGCAGTATTGCCATTAAAAATATAAATAACTGCACATATCGCATTTTTATTTTTTATAAAACTATATAGCTGAATTGCAGCATTAACAAATTACATATTGGCAGAACAACAAACTAAGATGATCTAGGTTTTGTTGCTGAAGAAAATAAGTTTTGTTTGTTTAGTGCATATTCTATAAACTTAATCCTACAATATTAAATATAATTATTTTGGCATAATCTACAAGGCACAATAATCTTACAATTCTTCTGGGTGCGTTCCCTCCATCGTCGGCCTCATCTTCCCTGCACGGCATCTAGCTGGCCAAGAGCAAACCCATCTTTAATAAAAATAAATATTTTGAAGTCTACATCACGGACATAAACTCTATGACTTCAAACAACCCGACCCGTTGTTATAAAGAATTTTCCTAACAAGCTATTGTCTCTCTTAGTGTCATTCCTATATTGTAGACATTATTGTATAACACAAATAAATATATAAGTTCCTGCATATGCTTTATGAGTAGCTCTTAACGCATCAGCTATGTAAAAGGGTCATTTACTTGATCACAAATAAATAAATTATTATTTGGGCAAAATTAAGAATTATTACAATGCTTTTTAAATATAACAAAATCTGTATAAAGAGTAATAACATTTTTTATCTTAGTTTTTATCTTTGTTAAATTATACTACAAACACCAATATATTTCTTTTGGCTATATATAAATATAAATACACCCCAATTAGTCAAAGAATTATAATTCAGTATGAGGTATGTTTTAAAATATTAAAATTCATGTCTTTTTAAATATTTAGAAATAATGAAAACCAATTCAGGTTCAGGGCAGAGCTTTGAATTCAACTGAGACTACTATTTTGAGTTTAAAACAAGCTGTCAAGTAAAACACAGACCGAGAGACGCCCGTATATGCTTGTTTTCTTGATCTGTCGATAGCATTTGACTTGGTTTGTTACGAAATCGTGTGGGAAAAAATAAGTGAAACTAGAATGCCTATGGAACTTATAAATATCTTTAAATATTGGCATCGTAATCAGGTCCACATTGTCAGTTGGGCGAGAGCACAATCAGAGTGGTACAGGTTGGAGTGTGGGGTGAGACAAGGTCATCAGCCGCATGAAATTATCCGCAGGTGCTGCCGCTGTCCACAAATACGGACAGGTCGACTGGTATCCATTCTACGGGCTGGCTTTCTTCAGTGCCCCTCTCTCGGTCACACGCATTGAGGAGACTCGCAAGCGGGAGGCCCAGTGAGCGGAGCGACCAGCGTAGTAGGGAGACTTAATGAGAGACAACCGGAACACGAAGAGGACGCTGGACACATGACGGAAGAATGCTGTACGTTATCGTCGTAAGGATTTTTAGGAGCAACAAATGCGTCGTAGGAAGCAACAAATGTACAAGCAAACGACGTAGGACAAGTGAATGCGACGTAGAGGTGACACAAACAAATTCCTTTTTTTTAATAATAAAAAGAATGAGGATGGACAGTAAGGGTTAGACGGACGGACAAAGATGTGGATATGACGAGGAACTCGAGGAAGAACTCACAGCGGAGAGAAGGCTAGCCATCGAACTGACACAGACGACGCATGCCGCTCAGAATGATGGTCAAGGGTCCGCGCCAGCCTCGACGATGGCGAAGTCCTCCTTCAGCACAAATGGCCACCTGCTTCGGCGTCATCGGTGCACTCGCTACATGCGGAGCAGAGTGGTCTTTCTGACCCTCTCGGCGACATGCTGCTGCGATTGCGGGAGTTACTGTTGAGGCTGCGCTACCGATTGGCGCAGCGGTGCCGTCGGTTCTCCTTTAGGCGGCTATGCGGCGGGCTTCCGTTTCCTTCTGCCACCCCGTTTGCGTTTCGCGGGCGAGAAGGGCCGCCCCTATGCACGAGAACTCGTCAAGGCTCTTCAAATTGTATATAGGGGCCCTGATAGAAGAGCTAATTAGCACTCATCTCGGCTGCTATATTGATGGTGTTTGTCTACTCAATATTAGCTATGCTATGCGGCGACATGGTGTTATTAAACGCGTTAGCCTGTGGTTTTATTGAATTGAAAATTATGCTGTAAGACATGGACTAATTTATAATATTAAAAAGTGAATGCATAGTTTTCCGAGTTAGAGGGCGGTGTCCAGATATATCCGAGAATATTAAATTGAATGGTGTACCATTGAAAAATGTAAAAAGCTTAAATATCTTGGTCCGTATTAGTAACCTCGGACCTGGGAGATGATGCAGACATAGAGCTCTCAGGATTTTGTCAGGATGCAGACTCAGGATTATGTCTGTAAGGAAAACGGCCCGAAGATTCGCATTATGTTCGAGCAATGCTATAACGCCTTGCTAATCCAATATAATAATGCGTTTAGGGTGCTTTTGGGACTGCTAAGGTTCTGTAATGCATCGGCGATGTTCGCTGAATCCAAAGTAGACTGCTGCTATGCAACTATGAGGAAACTATGTGCATCTCTGGTGCACAGGGTTCGGATGAGCTCCAATAGCATCCTCAATGCATTTTCCGAAAGGCTTGACTGTCAGTACCTGAACCATTGTTATATGGTTCAATCACTGACTAATGAGGACAGCAGTAAGCCAACTTAAAATATTTCTACTAACATTGTTTTAACTGAATGTAATAAAGAGGTTTTATTTATTTAAAAAGAAAGTATTTATGGTCAAACAACTCCGAAATATCCAGTCTCCGCCTTCCGAAGGCAGGTGGAGATGCGGTAACGGGCCTGAAACCCTCTGCCGCAGTAGCCACCGCTGTCCGCCACAACGGACAGGTCAATGGGGACCCGTTCTACGGGCTAACTTTCTTCGGTGCCCCTCTCGCGGTCAAACCCGCGGGGTGAGACCCGCAATACCGGGAGGCCCAGCGAGCGACCAGCGTAAGGGGACGCTCAAACAACCTGTCCCATGCCTCTTTATATTCTTTATATTGCCAACAATATAAAGAATACCCTATTAATCTATGGTCTAATTCCCCAAATTTAGTACAGATCTTTACTAAAACAATTAATGAATCAATTAGTATATTATTAGTATATTAATGTCTATAGCTGTTGTCATATCAAAATTATATTTTATTTATTTTTTAATGGTTCATATTAAAAAATATATCATATGGTTAGGCTATACCAACCAAAGATGTTGTATTAGTCTGTACCTATAGATGGATCACAAAATGCAGCAATATTTTATTCTTTCTAACACCTTCAAATTGCCATAAGATTGAAAGAGACATACATATATAATCTGTCGGGTCGAAGTTGAGTGAATGTCTCCATTTTGAGTATACAATGCAAGCTAAAATTATAGCGTATAATAGTGCTGTGCATTTTTATTGATAACTAGATATCGTTGATATAGATTTTAAATATATGACGGATAAAAAGTATGGCTAAATGCGTTTCGGTGTACTGTTTGGTTATTCAATATAAATAAAATGTGGGTGCGTACTGGTACTCGCCGCATTGCTAATCGGTTGTATGAGATTGTATGCAACCTCTCGCATTTATTTCACCAAAATATTTCAAAAGAATAGTTATTTTTTGAGTAGAAATATTTAGAATCCATCCTTAAGGGGTAGAACGGGAGTAGGATTTTATTACAAGAGAAAAAAAACTCGATAATCTTAAAGTTTTATTTTTAGAAACGATATCACAGATTGGATAATCTGTGATATCGTTTCATTTTAATCTGTGATATCGTTCATCTGTGATTCGTCAACATTTTAATTTAAAGACTTGCAGTTAATGTTGACGCTTGGGTATCCACGTATTTATTAAGTTTTCTTTTTCTGGGTAATTTCTGAAAAGAAATAGTTTTTGGTTATTAATGATTCAAAAGATTTTCATAATTTTCATAGATTGAAGCATAACTTCTTTATAACTTATAGATATTACTTACTGGTTTACACGATGGCGGTAATTTTGGGAATATTGTCGGCACTGCATACGAGTGTAGAATTTTACGCTGATATCCTTGGCGAAAGCAAGAATCTTCAAAGTTCATCGAGCATATTCTTGTATATTGCGAAGCTCTCCAATCGTCGGCTTTTCTTACATTTTTTGTCCACGTTTTTTTTTAAATCGATGTCGGTGGGAAATCTGTTATAAATTGATAAAAATTACTTTCAACCTGCAGTGAATGCTAGAAATTGTCAACACTCTACTAAAAATAAATTAGTTATCGATATCGATAAACTTATCAAGATCAGACTACAGCACTATAAAGCAAGACAAATGTCAAAAATTCCGATTAACTTTGGTTTTTGTAAATTTTAGTTATAAACACACCAGCTTTTCTTTAAATAAATCAACCTTAGAGGTGTGTATGCATGTACAATGATTCATTTTTAGTAAATAATTATAAAAATTTGTTTACAAAACACCAAAATTAATGAATGCGAGCTGTGCGACATACCGGTGAAATGATATGTTTCCATTATTCTCCTTCAAAACACCCACTCTACTTGGACAAACGGGAACAGTACAAGCCATTCTTGGCCAGCAACAGATTTATGAAATCACACTTTCAGATTTTTAAGTATTTTAAATCATATAAAGCTAAACGCACTTGTTAACCAGCATGATATAAACAAATATGTTTTATGGCGCGCAGCGTTTTAAGACGTCATATTCGGCTATTGTTATCTCTTTTTAACATACGACATGCAGCCATTAGAAAGACGGGTATCGAGTATCGAAGGAATCTTCAATTTTTATTGTTCCATCTATACACTAATACAATTATCTTTGATACCAACCAACACCGAATGCCAGAGCAGTGTAATATGACTTTACTCTATGGTATTGTACCAACGTGGTAGTTACTATGGTACTTACCAAATACCATGGAAGTTTTATATACTACCCAAGTACTAACCGTAGACAGAGAATTAACGTAGAGGGAGAGAATGAACAATAACTAAGAATAATGTATATTGCTCGTATATTGCTATCAAAAATTGAAGACATACGATAGACCAATTAAAAAAAAAGAAATAAAAAAGAAAAGAATTAAAAAATAAAAGAACAAGTTCTCTATGGTTTAATACATTAATCGTTTGACAGGGGGCATAGTTTAACACGGAATACCAAAGATGTTGTATTACGGAATACTAAATATATTTGCACACAGACCAATACAACATCTTTGATTTACACCTAATACTCCAATTCTAAGATGTACTATTAAACTCTATTATTCAATTCTTCTATTATTCTATTATTATTATATTCTATTGATTGATTAAATTGTCTAGAACTTGCTCCAAAAATATAAAGTAAAATCTTTTGTCGGCTAATATAAAGAAAAGGCTAAGGAATGTTTAGCTTCTTTTGTTCTCACACGTGCATTTCTATTTGTAACATCCCGCACATAAAAAAGGTTCATTAGGTATATTAACATATATCTTTATTACGTTACGTTATTACAACATGGTAATCGAAATTTTAAATCAACCTGAAAATATTACGTTGTAATGTAATTTCCTAAGCAATTACAATATTGATTACTATCTGTGCTAATTCTAAAGAAATGTGTTTAATTTTTATTCAAAAGAAATATGATTATTCAAATAGACTAAGTATAAATTTTCTCTAGAATTAAGCTAGGTATGGAATCCTAAAATAATTTATCTTATCCCACTAGTAGTTACAAAGATCAAAACGTTTATAACAAATTTAAGAATAAATTTCACAAAGATTCAACGAATCTAATTGGTGTCTGGTATCAACCGCCATACCGAAAAAATGTTTATGATACCCCTGCGGCATCATCCGCCATGAATCAGTTAACATGTTTATTAAAAGTTAAACTTGTAAAAAAGGTTTAAAATCTCTGAAAACTTAGAAAAATCTATAATAATGTAATAACTCACAAGCGAAGACTACAGACATGACTTCTCGGATAAATACTTAAAAGTTTTGCTTAGTTTTAACCTTTTTTTAAGAATAAATTTCAGAAAGATACAACGAATCTAATTATGATGCCCCTCGGTGGCCCCTCGGAATCTAATTATGTTGCTAATTATGAACCGCCATACCGAAAAAATGTTTATGATGCCCCTGCGACAGCATCCGCCATGAATCGGTTAATATGTATTACACACCGAATACATACTTCACCGCCCGCATTCACCTCCACATACAGCCTCACATTCACGCCTACTTCACTTCCTTATTTAGTGTCACATTCACTTCCACTGACTAATATAACTGAAATATTGACCAAAGAAGCCCCTTCATTGTTTGTTTTAATAAAATATTACCTATTAAAACCGGTAAATGTAATATGTTTTACGGTTTTTATCACATTTACAAAATACTGACCGGTTATTATAAATACTTGCCACATTCATTACATATGCCATATCGATATTTTGCTAAATGCATCGAAACGTATTTTAGGACATCACTAAAGGTTAACATAATAATATCAAGGTATCTATAGACAAACTGGCGACAATCCGTAAAGGCGAGCAACTGAGCTGCTGTAGCTGTCCCTGTTTTTCAAATTACTCCATGAACGTGTACAAAAAGGATACACGCTGTTGAGACAGTTCTGCTTTTTACTCTCCATCTATGTTTAATAGTATATCTTAGCTCCAATTAACATTTTCACAATGCATTCTTTCTGTTTTTATGAAAATGAGGGTCAAACAAACTCATGTCGATGACGGTTTAATAGCCGTCAAAAGGCTTCTGTGTTTTAGCGACTTCTGTCTGGAGACTTTTATAAGAAATGTGTTCTATAATTACAACAAAGCAACGTCACAATTTTTCTATATAGAAAATAATATGTAGAAAAATTTTGTTTGATTTGTATTACCAATCATAATATACTGAATGAGATCAGCCATAAAAGAATATGACCGTGCGTGGTGCCGAGCCTTGGGAGAAGCCTCAGAGTAATAATAAGTACTAGGACTACTAGGTACTAGCATAGAGTTATTAGCGTAAAGCGGTCTTTACATTTGGCTAAATTTAGTGCACTAAATTCAGACAGTGAGCATGGGCGAAAAAAAACTTGCTCTTTTACACTCGATCTAATTAACCAGCTAACTCAGTATCATAGAGTAATATAATATATACGGAAACACAGTATACTGCGACTTCCGAACGGGAGTAGTAAATAGCCATGGAAGTAATAAGTACTATATACAACAGGAATGACCTGTTGTCGCAAAATTGAAGCCGAAAGAGAGATCAGTAACTGTACCTCTTATCCCTCTCTGGCGATGGTGAATATATTGAAATATGATTTAAGGACAATAATTATAAAAAATGATTTGTGATTTGACGTCAGCAGATCATTGCTTCAGATGGATTTTAATCGAAGATGCTAATGATAAACTTGCCCTTTGCGGTACTATACATTTCCTGTTTTTGCTTGCTTTTCACACTCGCGTCATATAGGTAGGTACTTACCTACTGGTCCTTGTGGGACACGACATGCAGCTGGACTGAGATAAAATTACGATAAGCTACCTATTGTGGTATATTTAATTAATTAGGTAAGAAAAAAACAGTTAAGTTTGTAACCGCGAAACCTCTGCGGGGCGTTAGGGCTCCGCAGGCGTTCCAACCGTTACTCACCGACTGAAACTCAGGGGTAGACCCGACACGACACGACACGAGACCAGTGTTAACTCTCAGGGCGCCAACTACCTGGGGTGGACTTAGACAAAAGAAAGCCAAGTTCAATCACACAACACTTTACTATACCAATAAATTTACACACTATATAACAAATGAAAATTTATACATGAAAGAGAAAACAATTTAGTTTAGAAGGTTGGTCCTGATCTTCCTCGCAGAAGGCGGGGGATGCTCTTAAACACTCACTTGTAGACACAAAGCACACAGACCACGCCGAAGTGATGCCACGTGGCCTGGTGGCTCGGCGAAGGGGTACCTGTCGACACGTGGATGTCGTCGCCTCCAACTGCCTCGCAGCTATAGTCCAAACCAGTGGTGGCTTGGACTGCAGCCATATTATCCATATTTCCCTAACATTAGGATCTTTAGGAAATCTGAAATTGAACCCGTTATGTTAATAGAGAAAGGAATAAAAAATGCATAGGTATTTAAGTTATTTGTTCTTGAACTAGGATTGGATAGTCATGCATGGTCACCCTAATTGTTCACTAACAAATTATGTTTAAAACTATTACCTGTGAAAAGATAAACCACAATCAGGATAATACTCGCTTCCGCAAGCCTCCACGACACAAATTCTCCCCATTTTAATTAAAATTCTTCAAAAATATCACGAAATCAAAAACATTCCGCCATTGACGTCAGAGTCGGCGATTTCATGTGGGGTTGTCAGGTGTCCGTATTTCATACAAATAAAAGAAAACCTATACGCCAATCGCAAATTTTTTGCGTTAATAAGGCTTAACACGTAGCAACAAATAATATTGCTTTAACATGTCGGTAATAAATTATTATTTATATTTAGAAACATTTTAGAAGTAAATTTTTTTTACTTCATTACATTACATCAATCGCATATTTTTCTACCATTTCTACCAACTTAACTCTGGCAACTCTATAGAACGGGACACAGCGTTCAGTGGTGGCCCTCTCATTCGGCTTCATTTTTATTTTGCGCGCAACAAGACTCTTACGACCTTGGCATAAGGTTTTATTTTCTTTATTTTAGCTGCAAGATGCACAGATAGAGCTTATTCCTTATATAATACTTCCATGTAAATAGCACTCTCATGAAACCATCAAAACATCAAGGGATAGGGCTCGCCTTGGCTATGGTTGCGTCGATCTCGATTTTAATTAGTAAAAAAAGACGCAGGAAGTGTTGGGTGAAAAATATTTGCTTTTAAGAAAAAAAAATGTCTATAACAACATAATGTATTAAATATATTAGAACCGGATGAAGAAGACAGTTGGCTCAGAGATGCTGTTACTCCAAGAGAAAGATTAGCTGTTACTTTGAGATTCTTAGCGTCAGGAAATACATACGTGTCGGGCGATATTGAAATGCTAAAAACATTATCAATTAATGATGGACGTGCGCACTCCGCTGATAGTGGCAGACAACATAGAGAAACTTTATATGTTGGAGAGCAGACAACCAAACGCAATTCTTGCGTAAATCGCTTTACACTTGGCTAAATTCAGCATGCTAACTGATTTAGATCGGCAGTCACGACTCTGATTGCCTAATTAGTGTGTCTGACTCTGACAGTCTGAATGTCTTTACACTTGTCTAAATTCAGTGTCTAATTCATTTAGTTAACTGAATTTAGCCAAATGTAAGCGAATGTTACAATTTTATTTTTAAATTTGTTAGTCTGTGATTTGTGAATACTTTGTAGTTGGTAGTGGCTGGTAGTCTCGAAGACTTTGACTTTGACATTGACATTTCGGTGAGGTTATCGGGACGGGAGGAAAGGTTTACTTACAATAGATATAACCTCTTTTTCTTTATCTTGCTAGTCGCTGGTTAGTGTTTTCTAAATCTGTTTTGTTTAGATTTATCTTATTATGTTTCTCATGTTTTATAGGGTCTTTAGAAACATTTATGTTAGTTCTAAGCATTTCTGTTTATATTTTGTATAAATCGCAATTTCAGGAGCCGTATCTAATCAAACATGGGGAAGGGAAATAATATGATTCCCAATGGTCATTTCCATAAGGATTGGCAACGTTTTGTGAATACGTGGTTTAATCAACCTGCCCGAAGACATCGTAGAAAGCAAAACCGAATTAAAAAAGCCAAAAAAATAGCTCCCCGTCCTGCTGCTGGACCACTTCGACCTGTTGTACGTTGCCCGACTGTACGCTATCATACGAAAGTTCGTGCTGGTCGTGGATTTACACTTCGTGAAATCAGGGTAATGTAATGTTTTCTTATTCTTTTAGGTACTTTGTATTTTGTGTATTTCGTTTAGTTAGACTAATGTGAGAGGTTGTTTATGAGAAACTGTGAGACTAATGTGAGAGGTTGTTTATATTGTTTACATTTTGTAGAATTCGGGTCTGAATCCATCATTTGCCAGGACTATTGGAATTGCTGTTGATCCGCGCAGGCGTAATAAGTCTGTTGAGTCTCTACAAGTTAATGTGCAAAGATTGAAAGAATATCGTGCACGACTTATTCTGTTCCCCAAGGGCAAGAAGGTAAAGTATTAAGTTGTTTATTATATTTAATTATAATTTACATTTTAACATATAGTAAAAATCGGTTATAGCGACCTTTCAAGGGACCACAACATGGTTGTAAAAAACGGATAGTCATATAAGCAATGTTAACCTTTTTTTTAACTATTTTATATATGCAGACTGGTTTGTAAATTATATGACGAAAATCAAACAAAACAAATATTGCAATAAATCTAAGAGTCTGGAAGAGAATAAAGGTAGAGACAAACTGGTTCTACGCACTCTATACAATATGTGTTGCAATATGGGAGAGTTGATGTACACAGTGACCCACTTATGCAACGTAAATTGGCATCAGGTGCTGTTGTGATCTCAAAAGGAGCACTAGTGCCTTTGAAACATGTTTTCTGATTCTGATAACGAGTTTGAACATGATTTATTAAATTTATTATTTTTTAATTGATTATTTATGTAACTAAATCTTTTTATAAATACTAGAGGTCACCCCACCCAGTGGTTGAAATTCGACCATAAACAATATTACTTATATAAAAATATTAGCTTTCTCCAGTCCTCCATATAAACTTTCATCTGCACAATTTTCTTAAAAGGATTTTCCAAAGTTTTCACTTAACATATTAATATATAGATTTATATTAATATGTTAAATAAATTAACCTACCAGGTTAGGAAAGTTATTTCCAAGAGAAAGAAAATGGCAAGAAAACTAACAGTTGCTCATTTCAAGTAAATCTTTCAATAAAAATAAATAAATATAAATATTTTATTTATTTAAAGTTCCTTAACACATGCAACTCAGTAGGATTAAGGATAAGGGATTAGTAAAGGGATAGTGAAATGGGCATCGGCATTCCTAATATATTACCCACTATCACGATATTTAATGTGATGCATTTAATTTATAATTCACTTTACTAAATTTACTAAATAAATCATTTGTTCATTTCCCATTGTAAAATGTCAAATTGTCACAACACCCAGTTTCAAATTGTATGGATTAATTTGCATATAATTTAGAAGTTCAAACTATATCTTCCTATCATAACCGAGTTGAACATTTGCATGTTGACAATTTTGAATTGCGTCGAATTATAAAGGAAAACTCATTGGGTGTTCCTCTCACTACGAGAATTCCGGGGTCCTGTTTTCTTCAAATTTGGTGTAGATCCTGTCTACTCTTAACTTCTCCACCCATTTGTTAATTAAAACTGAACTTGGACTGTGGTTTATTTATATGGTGTGTACATTTACTCCACACGAAACAAGCACTGAACTTTTATGAGCTCACCATTCTTTAAATAAAATTTCTTTACGCCAAAAGCTCTTTAATATCGTTGTCCAAGAAACAGGCTATTTACCTAATTCTCAAGAAACAGCCTTTTACTTTCTAGGCTTGGTAGTTTTGACTGTACAAAGCAATATTCTAAAAGGAATATAATCCCACAGTGATATTTCTCTAGTTTAGTTGAAGTATTTGTCAAGAAAGTTAAAAAAATTACAAAACATAGTTGCCATCCCAGCCAACAATAAAAGCACAATTCTTTTAAAAAAATTTAAACTACAAATTAACTTGTAACAAAAGGACTCATAGGTTATTTTTCTGGAACAATAACTAGTTTTGTGATAGTTGGTACCTTCATCAATATAACAATGCTGCCTTTAAGATTAATTTTTTTACTATAATATTTTTTATTTTGAGATCCTCAAGACAGGCTGATGGTATACTTGATGATAGGCTGTCTCCTATAACACAAGCAGTGCCACAGGTGCTGCAAGTGCGCTGCCGACCATAGATCCATAGACAAGGGATAGTGGAATGGGTTCTGCCATCCCTTTTACTCACTCAATGAAACACAACAGAACACGTGTTATTTCATGGTAGTTTTCTGTAAGGGTGTGGATACTGCTGCCAGACGGGCTGCCCAAATGATTGCGAAAACGCAGTGTGCCCTGCCACTACTTTCCAAATCCAGACCAGAGCCAAATTTGAAAAGTTGATTTTTCGTTACGGCAAGCACCCTAACCACTCGTCCAACGGGCTCGTCAAATTACTTGTTAACTGTGAGCACATAAAGAATGCATCATAAAAAAAGTCTTATCTAACCTACAACTCAAAATGGCAGCGGGCTCTCAGACTACATTTGCTGATAAAATAATACTTTTGTTTGCCTTAGTAAAGTTGGGATTTTACTTGAGATCCTGTGGTAGCTTAATGTATGTATTTATTTTAAAAAATCGAGTTGAATTTAAATCAGAATGACAGTGACAAATTAATTGCAGGTACTGAAGGGTGAAGCGACTGAGGAAGAGCGCAAGTTGGCGACACAGTTGCGCGGCCCATTGATGCCAGTGCAGCAGTCTGCACCTAAATCCATCGCACGAGCCATCACTGAGGAAGAGAAGAATTTCCAGGCTTATCAGTATCTCCGTGGAGTGAGTACATTGCAATTTAAATATTTCTTAATTAAATTCCTATTCAGATTGTTAATAGGTATCCTAAATTTGGGATAATACTCGTTTCTTTTCTAATGCAATTTACATGACTGTATGAATGCAAAGGTTTGAAATGGTCTGCTTTATATTCAATATAAAGTAGACCATCAATGAGGAAAATTATTTAGATGTAAGATGTATCAATATTATTGACACATCTTACATTTAAATGATTTTCCTCATTGAGAGGTTGCCTTCTGAAAGGAACTGACCTGTGACCTGTACTATGGCCAATCAAAGAAAACAAACAGCATTACAGTACCTGGCTTTTTTGCATTTTGTACCCATTGCTCGTGTCTCATTGCTTGTTAAAATGCATTCCAAGTAGGAGGAGCCCTTTAATTCTCGGAAATATCCAGCAACTTGTTTTCAATGTTATTTTTTGACAATATGGAGATTTTTTAGGATCTTTACGAGATCATCGATTATCACCTAGTGACAGCTGTCCAGATCATCTATCGGCTACTAAATCTATCTGCTGTATTGATAACTTCTTCTGTAAATTTCAGAATTTGTGCTCCTATTCACCAAGCGATCATAGCTCCCTTAACGAATTTGAACGTATTCTCATATTGTCTCAGTTAAAACAGTATTATAAATTTCACATACTGGAATATTGGTGTCTGTGAGACACTTCCGATTATGTACATTTTCCCTTCCCAAAATGAGTGATTTCTAAATGGCTTTGTTCTAGGCCCGCTCCATTGCTAAACTGGTTGGAATTCGCGCGAAGAGACTGAAAGACGCCGCCGAAAACCCGGATGACGTCACTAAAGCACCAACTGCGGTGAAGGAGAAGGCTAAAAAGTAAATCTATGAATAAATGACTTTATTTGAAATTTCGCTTTTTATTTCAATACTGATTACTACAATTCAATACTTCAATATTACAAACAGATAACTGATAAACACGTACCCATAATGATTGTTAAACACTGCTGTTATTTCGAAACTAACAAAGGCTGTTTGTTATGGTTGCACAAATGTAGCAACGCTGAACGCCTATGACTTCTTCCGAAATTATTCAATCCTGTTCTTTTCCTTTTCTAATCATTTTGGTGCTATCACTTGGCGAACTTCGTACCTCGGAAGAAGTCGGAAGCGGGGTTTCTGAGAACACTGCTTTCAATAAATCTGTCTTCCTTCTCTGTTGTTACTTTTTGCGACCTTGTCCTTTTCATCTGGTATATCCCCAGTCTGCCGATATCGTTTAACATTGGAAAAATCACACCGTAATGTTTGAGACACTTCATTGTAAGTTGGAAACATTTTTAGATCCGGTATCAAATTAAGGTCTCCACTTATAATAATGACGATTTTTAAGGGTCTGTCAACCTTAATAATTTTAAATTCTATACAAACATTTTACAGAAATTTTATCTACCGAACGTTGGTTTTATATCAGAATAACACGTTTTTTTTCTACTTACGACATAGTATAAATTTTTCGCTTCAGAACAAAATAAGCATCACACTCAAAATTCATGTTAATCCAGATGAATGAACTTGCAGACCCAGGGGCCCTTTTTTCAAACCAAAATTGAAAAAAAATATCTTGAGTTTTCATATAAAATGCGATAAAACTTTCTCCAACCTATTTATTTTACATAAGTAAATTATAAAAAAGGGAAGTTAGGAGTCTCTTTTGTGGTTGGTGGACAATGATATTCTATAACTAAAGTTATCCGTGCTAATATAAATGTGAAACCAATCAATCGATCACCATTAAATTTTGTATACACGTTATCAGAGATACAGGAAAAGACATAGGGTACATACCTTTCATCCAGAGAAAAAGTGCTGCTCCGAGGGAAAATATAAAAAATCGAGGCGGCGCGGCGCGGCGCCACCGTCGTCACAGCAATAAACATATCGGAAGTTATATTACTCATGGTATGTTATTATATTTTTCAACGCGGACGAAGTCGGTTTATCGATAGAACCACCCTTTATTTGTTTACATTTACCAAACAGTTGGTGGTCCATGGCAAGCCCGAAATTTCATCCAATGGTCCCTCATCACTAAAAGGTTAAGAACCACTGACTCTAGCTAGTTTTCAATAAATGAAACAATTTCTTTACTTAATGTCCTTTAATATTTATCATATCAAGTTCATATATTCTAATTTCTTTATTTGTTGATTAAACTCAAAATCATTCACTTTTTGAATAGTACTTAAGATACACCTAACTATGAAAGACTATTTTAATAACCATACATTATAGTATAAAAGAAAAATCAGGACAAAGTTGCCCTTTTAACATAAAACATTCATGTTATCATTAAAAAAAAAGTTGATGTGATACTACAATAATACAATCACGAATTTACTATAGGAAAAGAATCCTGACGATTATATCACCTAATTATACACGATAAATCCAAGATTACACGTAGACAAAAATTCTTATATCGATGTATTTATTTCAGAATTACTCTTTTCAATCGTGTCATCCACTGCACTGGTATCAATTTCTTCGCCATCACCAATTTTCGACTTTTTGTCACTCTTCCGAAACTTGTCGTATCTGTAATGAAAACGTATAAAAATTCTTAAGTCAACGATTTTGTTAAGTCAGATAAAACAAACAGCATTGTTTTTGTAATAAATACAATACTATCCTCGCTCGCGTGTAATTCGATTTGTGATAAGCGAATTACACGCGAGTTTAAATAAATGAATCTATTTTTTTTTATCCCTTTGCCTACTTAAATTCCTTTATGATGAAAATTTCTAGAAACCCCAATTTACAAATTCAGCATCCAATGAAAACTGAACTTGTGCCCCACTTTTATCCGACAATATGTCATGTCACGAGGGTTAGAATTTTTCGATTGCCCTAACGTGATTAAGAGTTTCAATTATTTGAATATATACAATTCTGTTGCTTAAAATTAATTATGGTAGTACTAGTAGTTTGTGCGTCATAGTTGCACCCTCTTTCAAGCTGAAATTTTATAAAGTAAGCATCCGCTAAGGAGTTTTAAAAATTTCAACTCAGTGCGAAACCAGGGGCGGGTTGCTAGTCTAATAATAAAAATGTAAGAAAACTTTTTCTTCTTACTTGGGTTTTACTAATTTACTAAATTCAACGAGGGCGACGAGGAGCAACAGAACGCAGTATAACAGCATGTTCGGTGGTTAAAAGGAGTGAGTTAACCTATTTAGAGCCCTATTCTGTGCTCAATACTTTTTCTAGTTCCACCTTATTTCCATGACCACCTTTCACCAGTGCTGTGATGTCCACATTATTTTCATAAAAAGAATGTATACCTGTCAAGGTCATCTTCATCCTCGCTAGCCTCGTTTCCTTGTGGGTCTACTTCTCGCAGCAAATCTCCTATGTCCTTGTCAACGTCCGCCCACATCTTATCCTCATTACCTTCATGGAAAGCATACTATTATAATATGGATGCAGAGAAGCTAATATCTCATGTTTTTTATAAGACTATTCTTGCATGGGTAGGCTAATATAAGAATTTTCTATAAAACTAATTTCGTAAACATTAATTTTATTGTTTTATTTTCGAAAGTATACTTCAAATATAACTGTTATGGATAATTTTAAAAATAAAAAATAAATTTTAAAATAAGAGAAAAAAACAAATTATGTTTATTTATATTGTAACAATTTTTTTCCTTCAACTTCGTTTGCGTCTCTCAGGAACAGCACTTTTTTTCATGAAAGAGTACCTATGTCCTTTTTTTGTATCCCTGACAACGTGTCAGGGGTTCTGCACGCATGCAAATGAAGGTATCTGAAGTGTTTTTTCAACCTGTTCTAATAACTCAACAAATAATTTAAATTAAATTGTTCATACAATGGATGCTAATGTAATGTGGCATCAAAACGATCATTTACGAGTATGATAGCGGTGTAGTACCTGGGGCGTGACTAGCGTCTACGCCGTTCTCCACTTTCTTCTTGGTGTCATCATTGGAATCGGCCTTTTCCGACTTCACTTTCTCGCCTCCTTCGACGCTGGCGGCTTCCTTATCCTCTTCTGTAAATGGAGCGGTTGGTGAGTGTCACTTATATGTCGGAGATAGAGGAGTAAATTAGTTGGTGGAGGCAGTAATAACCTTTCTGCTGGTGCAACTGCCGGTGGATACGCTCGGCGTGGCGGCGCAGGGTGCGTGTGTCGCGGTACTTGACGTAGCGGCCGAGATGGATGCGCAGGCGACAGTGGCGACGCAGCGCCTCCGCCTCCGCCTCCTCCGAGCCGGCGCCGGAGGCCGCGCGCGGCAGGTATACGCGGCATAGCTCGCACCACCACACCTATATCAAAATCCACTTAACACTCACAGCTATTTGTTTCCGCGTCATATATGGTTTGACCAGAATGGCGCTTGTGTAGCATTAGGGTTTTTTGACGGAAACAGAATGGCACCTTAAATTAAATACTTCACTAGTGATGACCCTCACCGGAAAAAGTATATTATAAATAATAATACCTCCATTTTCTTGATATGTTCACTCCCAATATTTATTTCAACTTTAGATTTCTTCGTCTCTGTGCCATCCTTTTTCTCTCCACCTGAATCATCATCTTCGACCTCTGTGTGAAAAACAAACACATTACATTAGTACTTAATTTTGTATCAGTAACATTGCTTTTTGTTAATGAATTGTTTAAAAACAAGTTATTTTCAATGTTTGTAATTATCTGTCATTATGACATTTAGTAATCCTCTTGTAGAATATACATTTTGCCATGAGGCATGAAATACTTACAGTGCTGTTGTGTTTCAGTGAGTGAGTAAGGTGGAATGAGCGAGATGCCAGAGCTTATTTCCCTATTCCTTCCCTACTAATATCTTTATCTTTAATCTTACTATGGTCAAGAGCACACTTTTATGTTATTAAGGGTGATCGCAGCCAGACAGTCGTTTTGATGAAAAATGGCTACCGTCGTCTAAGGACACAAGCAACAACAGGTACAAGTGCGCTGCCGACCCTGAGACTTACAGCACCTGTGGCGTATTGGTAGGTGACCGTCGACCTTAACAAATACTACGGACTTGTTAGGTTCTTCTGTAGGCGATTGAATACAGCTTTAAACTGTCTTACATAATATATTGAGATATTTTGTTGACAACATAATTACCGTCTACGTCGCCCACAGAGTCGAGCGTCATGAAGTTATCCAGGTCGACATCCATCCCCTCGTCGGCGCTGTCGCCCGTTTTAGGGCTCGCACGGCGAGATGCCTGGTTGGCCTTCATCTTTACAGAAACGCATTCATTACCTTCACGCAAACCTGCTAGTGCGTGTCATTATTCCACAGTGCAAGTCAAAATATTGGGAGTGAGTTCTACAGAATGGACAATAAAACTTAAAACATATTTATATCAATTTATACTATAAATTTTATTATATCTTTTAGTATGAATAAATTTTTGATGGAAGAATATTTTTATGAATTTCTATATAGATCTCTATCAAAATTCAAAGAAAGATAAATTTAGACCTGAATTGTAAATATGCATTGAATTTTTATGTACATAATTTAACCAAAATTATAAACGCCATTGGAATACCTGAGCCTTAACAAAAAATGTGCTACATAAAGGTTTAGGTGATTTCCTCAGCCATTAAAGTATGAAATATTTTAATCATTTTAAGAAATAAGAGCAACTGTTTTAGGATATGTCAACTTTAATAGCCAATAGTAGTAGAAGTATTTGAGGTCTAAGAAGGGTGTGTGTTTTACCTTCAAGTGCTCAATAGAGCTGATGTGGTGCTCATAGAGCATGGGCGAGCGGAAGGCGCAGCGGCAGATGCGACAGAAGGGCATAAGGAAGCGCTTCATGGCACGGTGCGTGTCGGTGAGGTTGTGCGCGTGGCGAGTGGTGCGGTGGTTGAGGCGGCACACGAGGCAGAAGGTGGTGCGCGGGGCCAGCGGCGCGTCGGCCGCCGCCTCGAGCTCGCGCTGCGCGTCTCGTTGAGCCACGCGCATGCGCAGCAGCTGCGCTTTGTGGCGTCGCGCCACCGCGCTCATAGCCGCCTGGTGCTTACCCGATAAGAGGTGGCGACTGTAACTCTGCCACAAAATATTTCACATTAGTATATTTTCCACACTTCTATCAGTCACGTTCAAATATTCAGCCGCTGTGTGTATACACGATGGGAGAGCCGACGATGTGTCTGACTTGTTTGTTTATTGAAAGAAAAATTTAATAGAGTAAATAAAAAAAACATGGGTGTGTCAGAGTATGCATAGAAACTTCTTTGCTAAGGCTCGAATAAGTTAACTAGCGACCCGCCCCGGTTCGCCCGGGGTGCAATTTTTATATATATGAACATTCTCGAATTACCGAACCGAATTAAATTTAATTCGGTTAAAACCCGTTTTTAGTTATAACGCGTTTTCTCTAGTTAAAAATAGTTTTTACTAATGCATATGTTATAACTAGAATTTCCTAGTTAACACTAGTATTAGAGAAACAAAGTGTCCTTTAAAATACTTATTAATCATTCTTAGTCACACATTTATGTCATTAATATTAGTTAAAACATAAATTCAGACATTAAAGGAACATTGTTCAGGAACATCAACCAACATACAACAGTAGTGAAGTAAATTCACCTATTGTTATTGCAAGTGCCTTTTTTCTTACAAAGCCATCATTTTTTACAAACACCCTTTCTTACAATCGCAGCGAATAAATCCTTGCCCTGTTCTTATGGCTGCTTCCTTAGCAACAGTTCTCAATAGTTCTAAAACGCATTTTGTCTAGTTAGAACTAGTTTTAACTGACATTCATTATTAAGCAGCAGTAAATTTTAGTTGCAACAAAGGCATTTAGCAAAAACTAGTTTGAACTAGAGAAAACGCGTTGTAACTAAGAGTGGGTTTTAACTGTAACATATATATAGATTAAAGAAATTAGAAACTTTCATATACTTATGACCAGGCAAATGAGAAATAATAATAAGTCATGATGTCGGCCCATATAACGACGCGATTTCGAAAATTAAGACATCCTTGTCCATGGTTCAGACAGTTGACATTTAATTATTGCTGACATTGTATTCCGATATTTTTTTGTTTTATTATTATTAAGATGTTACTCTAGACTTTTTATTGGTGCAAGCTGTGCCACCTATAATTGCGGTGGCATCTGCCATGTGTTGAAGGCAATGTAATAATAAATAAATAAATATAGGGATGTAGACTATAAAGATAGGGTGTGAAAAAAAATTGTAATCATTGTGGGTAACAAGCTCCACGTAAATTCCACGGCCAACACATGATTACGCTGCGGACAAATGTGGTTGCGCCTCACCATCACCAACGTGGTCAAGTGGTTTTTTTAGCATCACAATCAGCTTTTGGATGTATGTCAGTTCAACTGATCATTTTAACAGGCCATGTGTGTCGAGCTTTATACTGAAGCGTCACACAATATTCGGCCTTGAAATTTTACTTTCATCGCGCGCAAATAAGTTTCACATCAAAAATAAATACTTCTTAAATTACCGAAAACTTGGTGCATTTCTCCTTGCAGTGCACACAGACGAGTGGTATGTTGTAAGCACGAGGGCGAGTAGGAGCCGAGTCGGAGCCAGCGTCAGGCTCCTTGTCCGTTTCTTCACCGCCCTCCCCTTGTTCGCCATCCGTGCCTTCAAGCTCGCCCTTTACATTACACAACAAATTTAAGTTTTGTCAGTTTATTTTGAAATAATTATGACAGGTTTATTTTTATAGTAATGTAATCATTTATTACCAAAAGGAACTTACTAAAACATATGCTTACGCTAATTAAGCTTATTCAAAATGACTTCGATGATTTTGAATACAAACCTTCAATCTGCACAAGGTCCATATCAATATCGAAGGCTGCTTCAGTCAGGATGAGGCTTTGAGCAGACCTTTTCCTCCAAGTGTTGCCATAAGTAACAGCACAAGTACTGTTGCGTTTCAGTGAGTAAGGGATGTGAGAGTCTATTTCCCTATTCCTTATCCACAATGCCACTATGGTTGGCAGTGCACTTGCAACGAATGGGGACATTAGTTGCGTTATAGGCGACAGTAGCCATCAAGTGGACTATCAGCCTGTCTTTCGACCTTAACATAAAAAAATATAAAGTTTACTCACCTTGGGAGATTTACTTTTGATTTCTTTTGTTTCTTGAGCAGTCTCTTCTTTCTCATCTACATCCCAATCTTCTTCAGTTGATGATGCATCTTCTTTAGATTTAACTGAGCTGTTTTAAAAAAGACACTATCAACACCCAAGTAAATAGAACATATGCAAATTCTTGTTCTTTGATATGTAATTCTTAAACAATCTAATAGAATTTCTTAATAATTGGTGCTCTTAAAGTTAACCCCTGCATTCACTACTACTTACCGTGTACTCTGTCTGAAGGCAGTTCTTAGTTTCTATAGATATCAGCAGGGATCACTCATCTAGTGACGTGGTGTGGCCCTTAATCTTTAACTTCCAACCAATATTTCACCTCAATTGGCAGTATTTTGTGCTAACGTCGCGTCTCTGCGACTAGCTTTCTCACTGCTGATGCCTATAGCATTTAAACACACGATTCTACTAGCAGTGACTTTCTAGATTGTCTTTTATCTTTTTATTATCATTTAGACTTGGAATAGACATAATCCACATGTATAATATGGTCACTAAAATGTTTTTGTTCCATATGTTCTAACGGCGAGGCATTAAAATATCTCTAGTGAGAATTCTCTGCTCACTTCTCATAAGTTTAAACATTATTCAACATTTGAAATTACCTTCGGGCCTTGATGGATCTAAAGGCACGAGTGTAGGAGAGTGATCTATCACCAAAGCGCCTAGTGGTAAAGGAGGCGCGGGAGCGAGGGGCGCCGCGATAAGAGGCGCGCGAGCGAAGCGCGCGGCCTCGGTAAGGGCGACGCGAGCCTCGCGAACGCATAGCGCGCGGAGGTTCACGCGGCGGACCCATTCCACTCGGCTTGCGGTACACCTCTCGACTCGTTGACCGCCTCCGCTCCTCTCCGCCGAAACCCCTCCTCTCGGTGTAACTTTCTTGTCTCCCATACGAACTTCCATAGTGGCCGCCGCCATCGTGGCTACGTCTATCGCTTGATGACCCCTGTACATAACTCTCTTTGGTTCTTCCTCTGTGCTTTGCAAAACAACTTGTACATATTTGTTTAAATATAACATTGTTTACATTATCCAGGCGCAGCCATTTTTGTAAGTGACTACTTCTTTCTGAATGGAACATCTGATTAATGCAAATCAAATTTTATTGTGAAATGGTTCTCTCAGATGGTCGTATTTTGTCTTTTGTATTTTTTAAGTGAGCAGTGATGGAAACTTGTGAAAATAAATTATATCACTCTTTGTAGTCTAAACGAATATCATTCAGAAATGAGAATAAATGGAATGTTATTTGCATTCTCTGAGATTTTCTATATCATAAGAACACAGAGTTAGATTTGTATGGATTTAAATCTTATTTCATTTTGACTCTTCATATTTGTTAAAACTCGGATAAATAAACCATTCCAAAACATTTTATATGTAGTTTAAATAGGTAATTTTAAATTCATATATAAAAATAAATAATACATAATCAGTCTAGTTTTTTTTATAATATGAATAACTTAGCTTTTTCTTGGACTGTAAGCCAAATTCATAATGAATCAATTTGCTGAATCTCATTATCTGTTTGCTTATTTGTCTTTTAATCCTCGTGACTTCGCATCAAAATGATTTTTTGTGCTAGAGTAACTGGAACTGGATCATTTTATGTGTCACATTGCTGTATACCTTGACGAGCTAGTTTATAGAGGAACACTTTAGAAAAAATAATTAAATACAAACCTCCATTCTCATCCTTTTACGATCAGGAGATCCAGAACGACCATAGTCACGATTGGAGTAGCTTGCAGAGCTTTCCTGATAATATGGAATAAAAAAATTCTTGCAACTTTTATGATAAAAAAAATATATATTGAAAAATTATTTGATAACCAAAAAATTATGACAATTCTCACCGATCTATATGATTTTTTGTAGGAATCTTCAACTCTTTCGCGATTATTCTGATATCGATTTCCACTGCCGCCATAACGTGAATCGTTGTTGTATGTGTTATATCCACCACCACGTCCACCGCGACTCTCATAGGAGCCCCTATTGCTACTACCACGATAGGAACCCCTGTAACCGCTGCTACGGCCACTATAACTACCTCTCCCACTGTAACCACCATAACCTCTTCCACGTGAAGACATCTGAATACCAAAAACAAATCCATAGTTTATCAAGTACTTAGAAAATATATAAATAAATGCAACACATTTAGAATAGTTACAACATGTTAGTATATTTTGCCAAAGAAACACCTACGAAATTCAACAAAGAAAATAGATATACAATTACCTCGTTAGATGAGAATCACTTCTCAATTGTTTTGAGTAGTAAATACAAAAGATGATTTAGTAAAACGGAAACTATGCATAAATTTTGTCCACAATTAGAAATTCACTGTACAATTACAATCACACCGGCAAATTTCTTCTTTATATAAATCACGAAAATGGACACCGATGTTAAAATGGCGTCCAAGTACTCACGCTCACGCACGACTAGACTAGTATATTATATTTATCTATGGTGATGGCGTCCGTCGGTCCGTCATTCGGTTCCAATTCGGTTCCCTACTTCGCGCCAGTAGCGCCACTGCTAACCTAACCAAATCCAATTCACTAGTTAACGACATAAAGTAGTGATTTTCGTAAACAAGTGATTTTTGTCATTGCAATAGCCATAGACTATGCTTCATAATGCAACATTTACGAGTACTCTGTGCATGTTTTTTAGCGTCACTGCTCAACCTCTCTGAAACCAGTGGTCAAGTTTTTTATTATTAAAACACAAATTGTGCTGTACCTTTATATATTACTTAGGCTTGCATTAAAATCACGTTTGAAATTTGTACATAATGCTATTGTAGAATCTATAGGAAACTCCTTAAACCAATTCTTAAAATCAGGGGTTGCTTCCCATTCACGTTTATACCTTTGAGGTATCTTTCAGGTATCTTGAGTGTAATGATTCAAAACGGTATGCCATTTTAAATTTGACTATTCCTTATTTGGGTTGATTTGGGCGGAAATGCTCAAATTTATTTATTTATTTATTTATTATCTCATACATGATTCAATACACAATGTTTACAATGTCTGTAAACCATTATTGGTTTGTCTAGACATTTACTTCACGCCAATACACATTACACTATAAATCAATTTGCCAAACAAATCAATTTGCCATTATGTACTTTAACTATTTATACTTTATATATTTTAGTCTTATAAAAAAGCGTTAATTTTTTACCGCTTGAAAGTGGTTGTTAAATTTGCAGCGCTAAATGACTTTAAAACCTGGGGCCTCCTTATAAATATATAGTATTCTGTGGCCCGGACTGCCTAGTGAGTGAGAGGGTATGCCGGAAAGAGATGATTAAATCCGAACGAGCATGTGCATGACTACCAATAACAGAACAGATACAATTCCGTTTAAATTTGATACGTATTATTATAGACTAAAAATTGAGCTTTGTTTTTAAATTATTTCAACGGTTCTGTTGAACGACTCGGGCGGGAAGGGATAAAATATAATTTGTTTTAGTTCGTTAATGAATGAGACAATAAGTATTTCATAATTAATTATTGAGAAAGTTAAATACTTCCGCGTATATTTTATTTGTTACTTTAGTTACAAATTAAAAAACTTAGCTTGTCATAAGTAACGTATCCAATTAATATTTTAGTTTCGTAAATAACTGTTTCATTTGGTAGAATTTATTAACCTAGACAATATCACTGTAACAGAATTTAAAATAACTAGTTACTAAAATCACGTGTTTTCGAAACTGGTGACGCCTTACACGTCACTAGTTACGTTACGTTTCGCAAAAATCACGTAACGACCCACGTCTACCCTGGGTCATTCCCAGTTCCCAGTTTCCCACCCACCCAACTGCATAACAGTGTTGCCAGTGCAACATTTTTAAACGCCGTTTTCGAATATTAAAGGGAAACCCTGTATCCCATACAAGCCTGAGGCTCTAGTATGAGTTTACGATACTACACCAATACTACACTCGCTAGCGAGAACGTAAAACTTTTGTATGGAAAATCGTGAACTGTCAATGTCAAATTGTCAATTTTCCATAGAAATGTTTTACGCCCTCGCTAGCGAGTGTAGTATCGTAAACTCATGCTAGAGCCACTGGACATTGAAAAAGATTGACATGAGTCAAATCTTCTCATTTGTCAGTAATGGCCAAGTTTGTAAATAAATCGTACAATATGCACATTGGAGGTTATGTCGTAGATGCGTATTACGTTTTATGATACGATGGGAAGTACTTTCAGCTAACACAAAAATAAGTTAGAATATCTTCATAACCATTACGATTATTGCATTTTATTTACGTCCCGCTTATCGATGTACCCTTAATGGCAATTGACAAGTATTTTTTATAGAAATAACATCAAGTAATTTATTTTGAATCCGATGTTCAAACACACAGTATAGAACACACTAAGACACAGAGCAATGTAATAGCAAGGTTTGTTTATGGAAAAATAAATTCACGTACTGTTTGCATTTGGCCATTGTTAATGTGGCTAAGTTTTAGCCTGACTTATTTGAAAAAAAAAAAAGGGATTTTATTTATATTTTTATATGGCTTGTACATTAATAGCCCAAAACGGGGGTTCTTCTTTTAAATTAATTTAGTTATTGGTACAGACATTAATTTAATTTAAATTTTTAATATCAAATTTATTACTTTCATTAGAATTTCCTCCTTCTTCATTAGATTTCCACTTTCTTTTTGATATAAAAAAAAAACAACAATAATTCCTCTTTCTCGTTGTTTCATGACTTGTGTTATTTTGTTTATGTCACAGATTTATGTCCTTTATAATAGACTCATAATAATAACTAATAACAAATAACCTACGCAAATAACAGACGTTCATAACAGAGAACAGAGATAGGTAGGCACGGAGGACTATAAACTATAATACATAGGGTCCTCGCTAGAGAGTAGTATATTCTTTGCATAGGGTGTTAAACCGAATAACTGTCAAATAGTTGTTTACATATTGGCCAGAATGGCGCTTGTGTAGCATTGAGTTTATGAAATGACTAAATTAACTACAGCGCTCACGCCAACGCCTATTTAATCGACACCCGATCGACAATTTCTTATATAGAGTTGATCCTCCTTATCTTTTTTTTCTCCATGTAGCCGACCGACACTTTCTCATGATGGGTAGGTGCGTTGTTATGGTGGAGAATTCATCGGTCACCCATCGCCTTGAGTCAGATTTGGTCGCACACGCACGAGTTAATTAAGGAGGCTGCATTTTACAAGGACGATAATTAAAGTAAAGGAACGTCACACGATCAATGTTTTCGTCAACACAAGAGGTTGTATAGTTGATTCAATATAAGGATAAACTAAATGTAAACAAACCGAACGCAGGTCACGCAGTTCATTCAGTGTTACTAAACATTTTTGAAAGTCGTATGTTTATTAAAATTTATTAAAATTTTTACAATAGTCCGGTAAATATAACAAATTAATGATATTATTAATAATACAGTGCTAGTGATGACAATAATACTAAACGTACCTTCAGTCTTTTCTTTTTTGGAGAACTGAAGTCTTTGGAAGTGCTTGGCTCCATGATAAACAATAAATACTTAATAACAAGAACACTTAATAACAATATAAAAACCTAAACAAAATTTTAACAAACAAATTAACCTAAACAATCAACAATAAGCTTAAAACATAACAAATAATAACAAATAACTGGAACTCCAAACGAACGTAATACATCGAAAAAATGTTGGTGTCCCCCAAGATCGAATGCATCGAAAAAATGAAAAAGAACGAAGAGCGCTTGCCGTTATTGTAACTACACTTGATAGAAAAGGATAGATATAAAATTGCACATTCTACCGCTTTAAACGGTTTTTGTTTACTAAAAGTTCACGCATAGGTATGTTGAATGGACTTTAGGTAGTAAAGATTTCGCATCATCCTTGGCGTCTTCTTTATTTCGATGGAAACCTAAAACACTTACAAAAGAAACAAACGCTATAGGCATAAACCGTACAACTTCGCAGTCAGTAGTCATGCGAGTACTGACTACTGACTGACTGACCGCTCATTCATTGGCTTGTTAGCACAGACTATCATAGATGCTAGCGCATACAATCATAGATGCTTGTTAGGCAACACGTGAGCTAGTTGGAGGGGTTATACATCGCATTATATCATGGTCATGGTCATATTGGATCAGTTCGCGTACTTAATGGACAGAGAGTATATTTTATTTTATTTTTAATTCATACAAATTCTTAATATCACTTAATATCGAAAAATTTAATAAAAGTAAAGATGTATGCTTTAAATCTTAATGCCAATTATGCCAACGGACTTTTTATGTTAAAAATAAATATGTACACGATAATTAAAAACATTAAATGAAATATTAAGAAGAGACGTATGTATATCATATTGTGGGGCGATTTCGACAGCTTTATGAAGTAATTCCATTTTCAAATACCTAACTCATGTCCATGGATATCCCTTTGTTTAGCAACCAGTCTATTGTTTTCTGTTTTTTCAAAGCGGTCGTCGGTATTTTCTCAAGTTTGACGGAATGATAGGGAGCGTTGTTCATGACAACAACACTTCCTGGTTCTAGTTTAGGTATAATATTTTTGAACCACTCAAGGAACCTTTCACCATCCATCTCCTCGTGATAATCTTTTGCAGATTTTGATTCAAAAACAGGAAGACCATCTTCTACAATCTACAAATCCTTTGTCGCTAACAATGTGCAAAACAATAACCTTTTACCTTTTCCCGTAGGAGCTCTTGGACCGGTAGCTAAGCCTTCTTGAAAAGCATGTCTCTTATTTTATCAGTTGTATCCAACCATGTCTTTGTTTTAACATGTCCCGCGTTTACCCACGTTTCGTCAAGGAAATATATGGTTTTATTTGATTCTCTGTATTCTTTTATTTGTCTGAGATATTTACGCCGCCATAAAACAATGTCTTCATTTTCTATTATCTAATAATGCTCTGCAGTCCCGTTTATTAAAATCGAACTTAGCTCATGCAGTATTTTATGAAGTGTGGTAAGTTTAAATGTCGGAATATCTTGATCAGCTTCACAAAGTGTCTTATTTTTATTTAACGTCGGGTAGTCGTTACTTAAATATATTGAATGAACTTTTCTTCTTATTGCAAATTTGTCGAATTCATCGAATTTATCAATCGTGGATAGCCGGAGCTCTTTTTTTCACTGGCGATTTTAATGTGTTAGTTTCCTTTTGTTCACTAATAATTTTATAAACTGTTCTCTCGGACACACCGCATGCAGTTTCTGTTTTAGTACTGTACTCTCCATATTCACATTTAAATCACACTGTTTAAAGTATTGAAAAATGTTGTAAATTACTCGTCATTCTCCACTATGAATTATGGCGCCTGCACTTTTATTCTTACGAATGCGTGAGGTATTCATTTTTTAAATTTTAAAACTGAAGGTAACGCACAAACAATACAACCGTTTCGTTCATAGGTCTGCCTTCAATTAGTCATTATGAACTTGACTTTCTAATTTTTGAGCGACCAGGGGCCATAGACAAAGTAACATTTTAAAAAAGATAACGAAGTGTGCAAGAATAAAATGTATGGAATGTACTACGTGATTTAGCGACGGCACAGAATATATACTAGTACTAGACGTACTAGTGGCGACGGCATATTTCAATCCTATACATTTTATTCTTGCGAACTTCGTTATATCGTTTTTAAAATGTTATTTTGACTAAGGTGCCTGATTGGTTAGGGGGCGTGGCAAAGCTGATGGCAACGATGACTCACTGCATTCTTAACGCGAATTAACTATAGTCATAAGAATTAGTAAGAACCAAGTTAGTTCTTACTTATTCTTATGCTATAGTGTGTATATTGTGTACCTTTAGTGTGCGTTTTAGAATGCATGGTAGGGACATTGAATAAAGGAGTGTGTCTTTTTCTAAGAATGATGATGAGAAGTGAGAATTAGTACTTAGATTACTTTAAAAAAACAACCTGTAGAAATGATTGTAGTCAAAGTAGGCATAAACTCTACATATTTTGGCAAACGTTATTATAATGAAAATTGACTATTTTGCATTATCCTAGAAATAACACAGGTAATTTTTGTTGGACCAAGTTTGAAATAAAAGTAATTTTGTTAACAATAATGTCTGTATTTCCTTTCACAATACAAATACAATAAATGGCATGGCATGAAACTACAATGTTACTTGTCGATACTGTAATAATAATAAGGTACGATAATTTGTATAGAAGTTTATATTACATATGCATAATTTTTCCTATCACATCTAACAACGTACACTTATCTAAAAGACCAAGAAAATTATGTAGATAAATATGTACAGTAAGAATAACTAGGTACAATAAGGATCCCTAAAAGACTAGAAACGGTACCTACCCACCTATTTAATAATCCCAACAGAATACTATCTTCCGTTTTTTTTATTGGATCCACCAAATATTTCTTCTTTGTATTTTTGCAAATTTGCCATTGTATCCTAAAAAAAAGTCTTATTTTTTATCTATACATAACTTATTATTTATCACAGTAAGTGATTAATATACTCAATTATCACATAACTATGTATCTAAATCACTATTAGTAACAGAAAAAGTTTAGCAAGAGGTTAAGAATGCTTAGAAAGAGAAAAGAGCCTTTCTCTTTATTAATATCAACAGCGATTATTTCACCATAAAATCGCTCACACTTTATACACCGTTATCACGTGTCGTAAAATAAATTTCCCCATAAATAAAAGAATAGTGTAATAGATAATATTATCAAGATTAACGATGTTTTGAATTTTTGGATGTCACTTTTTTGAATAAAAAGTCATTAATACTTAGTGGCAGGGCGCATTGCGTTCCGCAGTCGTAAGATTTACTGCCAGTCAGGCTGCAATAACCACTCTATACAGAAGACCACCGTGAAATTACAGCACAATGCTGTTCTGTTTATGGTAAGTGAGTAAGAGATACCAGAACCTGTTCCCTATCCCCCTTTATTCTGTCAAGGTCGACAGAGAATTTGCGGATTTTATTTTATAGTAAAACAACAAACCTTTTTAGCTTCACGCCATTCTAAGGCACGCAGACGAGCCAGTCCTTTTAAATTACGGTCAAGTATTTTAAGAAACTCTGCTCTTGATATTTTTGGTGTTTCTTTAGTACCATTTGATGATTCTGGTAACATTGTCACAGCCTGAGAAGAAAACAAATTGTCTGTATATATTTGCTGTGTTGGTAGAGAAAGCAAGAAATTCAATAGCTTCAGCAGATGAATATCAACGCTAGGCTTTGGTGTGTATTTTGGAATACCTATAGTCGTTGTCAAACCAAAATTATAAAATACCTATGTGCACATTTTTGAGATTCCAAAATTTTGGCCTTATCAATAGTTTACTGCCTTATCCTTCGTATAAAAAAACTGTTAAAGGCTTACGAGCACTATTTGTTGAATTGAACTAGGTATAAAATATGCTATGTAACTGTTCTTCTCGAGAGCCATATCAGCTTATAGAACCCTGAGGAAGATCACGCCCTGTAATGTGTTGACCCAAGTCCTGACGGGGCACGGTGGGTTCTCCGAGTACCTACCTGCATCGATTCAAGTGCAAGGAGAGCCCATCGTGCATCTGCTCAATGGGGTACAAGAGTGTTCCCCATATTCTGCTGAATTGCCCTAAGCTGTCTTCACCAGGGAAAGACTTGGAGCGGAATACGAATTAGAAGGATTAATGTATGGAGAGAAAAGGCATAAATTTATTAAATATTGTGTTAAAATAGCTAATAAGGTTATAGAGAGAAACAAGACGTAAATTGTAAATATAACAGCTATCCATTGTTTTAATTTTTATATTTCAAAATTTTATTGTTTTATTATAATATTAATTGTTTATTAAAATATTGTTAAATAATCTTAAGGATTTAAATTGTATATAAGAACATAAAATATGAGTTGTGGGTTTCCGGGATGATGGCCCAGGTCTGTTGGAAATTCTTCCAAACGTTTCGTCAACAACTGCGGTTGACATCCTCAGTGGTGTAGTCCGTGTTAGAAGAAAAAGTACATCACATCACTGCACTTCACTTCTGCACTTTTCGACTTCTCGAGCGAGACTGATTTGTCGATTTTTTTTTTTTTTTGTTTTCGAGAGAGGAAACCTTCAAAAGGTACCTGCGAAGGGATAAGACAGCACTGTGGACTGCTTATATTCTCATGGTTATGTGAGATTTTTACACACTAAAACCTCTCCCGGTTTGCTTAGCTTTTAGTCCTAGGACTTTTAAAGCGTAAACGGACCTTGCCGCGAGCGTTTAAAAACACTCAGCCCTGCAAACACAGCGATCGGGAAAATCGCGAAATAGGAAGGGGGAAGCTAACAGTTAAAGGAAGCTTAACTGTTGCTATATGGAGACCCGGGAGGGTCACGGAGGTTAACCTCTTTCTGGCACTCCGTAAGGGCCTAGGTGTCGGTTGAACGACATTAACTAGGCGGTGGGGAGCGGCTTAATGGCCGTGAATGGGGACATCGGTATCCCCGCCTCATTGTATGAGGACGGGGGCTATTAGCGTTGAGAAGCGCTAACGCTGGGGGCCACGGAGACGTCTGGGAGGTCTACCTCTCCTTCTGCCTCTGTGTGGAGGTCTAGGTGCCGGTTGTACGGCATCATCTAGAGTCTGATTTGTCGACTGGAATGTGTCTATATTTAAATTTATATCCCCACCCCGTGGTTGAATTGGTGGGGTGTGGTCACTAGGAGAGGGGTTATAATGCCCTCTCTTTCTTTCATTATTATTATTCTTGCGTAGTGCCGGATACCAAATGTTGTGTAGCCTTAGATTTTCCTCCTTCCTGTTGAAATTATTTGGATGCTTGAAAATTTCAATGGCTTCCCGATTAAGGCGTGAGTGATAGTGTACCTCGGATGACAGAACTAATGTGTTTTTGAAAAGGATTTTATGATTGCCTTCAGAAAAGGCGTGTTCAGCTACTGCCGATTTTTCGGTCTCTCCTCTGCGACAGTTACCCTTGTGTTCTTTAATTCGGGTGTTAATGCTGCGTTTTGTGGTGCCGATATATACTGCGCCACATTCACAAGGTATTTTATATACCCCTGTCGAGGATAATGGATCCCTTGGGTCTTTAACTGAACCGAGCAGGTTTCTGATTTGGCTCGTGGGCTTATATATGGCCTTGATGTTTCTGCTCTGTAACATTTTTCCTATGCGATCCGTTACTCTTTTAATATATGGGAGGAATGCTCTGCCTTTATCTGGGTTTTTGTCTTCGGCATTAGTCCTGTTTCTCCTCGGTTTTACCGCTCGCTTAATTTCAGTGGGTGTGTATCCGTTGCACCGTAGAGTATGGCTTAAATGTTCCAGCTCTTTTGTATCTGTGTTGGTTCGCAGACTCGTGGAAGAATTTCCAACAGACCTGGGGCCTTAGACAAAGTAGCATTCGCTCCGTAGCGATGCGATATCGAAGTTCGTTATCGTCTCAGAGACAAAGAAATCATGACAAGGTATCACGTGTTTATCACGTGTTACAGTGTCGATTCCTTTGTCTCTGAGACGATAACGAACTTCGATATCGCATCGCTACGGAGCGAATGCTACTTTGTCTAAGGCCCCTGGGCCATCATCCCGGAAACCCACAACTCATATGGATACCGGCCGAGAAAACCTACATTCTACTATAAGAACATAAAAGTTTATAAGAACATAAAAAATGTAATAAAAACTTTGAAATAAAAACCTACCCTGGTTATTTCCAAAGGAGAAATAGTATTAAGAATAGTTAGCATGGTATTAGGCGGGTATCCCACCCGCAGAGCAAAAGCGAAGGATATAAGAATGAATAAGTATGCAGAATGAAAGTACGAGAAGCACGATAGCGAGAACTGGTATGGAAGAGGATATTAGACATAGGCTTCAGTTCAGTATGATGTTGAAGGGATTAGAAAAAAAATGTTAAGTGCAGCAGCTAGAATCTGTTATATCCAAAATTTACCTATTATCAAAATAATAACAAAATTATAAAATTTTCGTGTTTAAAACACCAATAAGTTTATGTAAAATACCAATAACTTTTCAAATAAAAAACTTTTTTTTTTCCAAAATAAACCTTCATGTAAAATTATTAAGGAAACTTTTTTTCTCAATATCTCAAAAATTTTTGCACATAGCAAGTTTTGGTTTGACAACGACGATAATGGTAATTTCCATATTTTGTAGTATCTCTATAGGTATTCTTAATATTTACAATCAAAATAAACATTTAACCCTTTGTATGCCGGAACGTGGATCCACGTTATTAATACCATGTGTTCTCCCATGATTCCTTCTGGGAGAACAATTAGGTCAGTCAGAGTCAGTAGTTAAATCGGTAAAAACGGTTGAAATTTGAACAATCTGTATATATCATGGCAAATGGCACTTGAAATGATAAATTTAAGCGCTGGCAGACAAGGGTATTCGGCTTCCGGCATACAAGTGGTAATATAGTCTCAGATAAGCAAGTATACTCAGATTTTGTATGGAATAAACATTATTTCAGGAACGATCTCGTTACGTAGGTCGTAATTGGGTATAAGAAAAAATTATACCCATTTTTTTCTTAAATTAATCTTAAACAACATTTTAACTAATATATAACTAAAATAAAATGGACGAGATAAATTTACCTTTATTTTATTTTTGTAAAAGCAAAGCTGTTCGCATTTATTTACTTACATTGTCATCCACAAATTGATTACTTATTAAATCCGATATTTGGTTGTATGCACTTTTAGTATCATTGACTTGCTGTAAATAAAATGCAGATATCAATTGTTTTTGCACACGTGGAATAGTTAAGAAAGAGTTGAATGTTGGCACTTGGCAGCACATAGGTATTTCGTTATCTACTACTTATAAGTTATATCTAAATATTTATTAATAATGTTAATTAGGTACCTAATTATAAATCAATTTCTGATCATATACGTAATAAGGGGACGAAAAGTAATCAAAATTTTATTACTTTTCGGATTGTACTCATTCACAGCTAAGCTAGTTTGTGTCGAAAAGATCTCGCAAACATGGAAGTTTTAGGTCCTCCGCTAAGTCGCCGGCGCACTTTTCACCGGCTCGCCAGCGCCCGTTTGAAGCTACTGAACGCAGTGTCAAATGTAGTGATTATATATTTTTTGGCAGTATCACGTGTGTATGGTACAGACGTAACAGCTATACACGTTCAGGGACCGCGGAAGTGGGGGGCAGAGGGGGCCAAATGCCCCCCCTAAAATCAAACGGGGGGGGGCCGCGCCCCCTCCAATTTTTACTACCTGGTAAAAAAGATTTCTCTGTGCTATCCCTTCACAGGCTTTATTCTACGGCCCTCGCTTGGCATTTCGTTCCAAACGACGGTTCAGTGCATTGCGTGTAGAAATATTTATCGCTTTGATTGTGAGTCAAGTCATCCCTTTGCGATTTTCTACGAGTAACTTACGTACCTACAACTTTTGACAGTGATTTGCTTTTTTTTGACAGTGACGGATTTTAAAGTATATAAGATCGTTTTTTGCGTTATATTACATTACGCTCCAGGCACTGTGTCAAGATGAAAAAAATTACAAGTTTCTTTGAACCTACAAGAAAAAGAAAAGACTTCGAGCAAATTGAAGGTAAATTAATTTTTTTACGGTTATTACCACAGAAATCGAAATAATAAGGCAATAGAAATGTTGTGTGCCATCTCTTTTACTACTACAAAAACAGTCCAATGACTACGCATTGACACTTCGGTATGCTTTTGAGAATGCGAAGTAAAGTGAATTAAGCTGTAAAAATAGTAATTTAAGGTTACAATTAGGTCGCAAACTCACTCACTATTAATATTTGCGACCGTAGGTACCACCAAAATTAGAGGGTGTGACACTGTTGTGCACTGCGTACCTAGTACCTACATTGCATTTTGTAGTACGTCCCATTATTAGTCTAATTAGAACTTAAGGAAGAATTTGCACAAAGAGAAATGCTGCAATACACCATGTTTACAAGACAACGTTTTTGAAAGTAACTGATGACAAAAATGCGCGCTGAAGACATCTGAGTCTCCAACTTGACAAGTTCAAACGTAAAATGTGACTTCTACATATTGCCTTATTATTATTCCCATTTTTGTAGTTATTACATTACGTTCACGTTGCATTATCAAAACAGATAAGGAGCTGGTGGTGTAGTCAGTACGTTAATTTTATTTTTTGTTTCTGACAAGGTGACTCGGCAGTGAATACGTTGCCGCCAAAACGGGCCAAAAGCCCCAAGCAGGAAGGTAGCTTGTACCACCCCTCAGACACAGAACAGAGGGTACAAATGCGGATGCCTGATGCTACATGTGCAAGTAAGTCTATTTTCACTGTTTAATAATGAAAACGGGTCGCGATCGGAAGCTGTAGGTTATGATATGTTATTTTGTTTGTAGCGCTCGCAGACGTCACAGCCGCTGGGTCCGCAGAACCTGAGCCGGTGGAACAGTTCGTTCCGTCGCAAAACTTTAAGTTCCCTAAGAATGACGGCGGTCGTTCTTGCGTTCTGGATTGGTTCTCCAAGTTCAAGTGGCTGCACTACGATCAAACCAAAGACAGCGTTAGGTGCTTCACTTGCATTCAAGCCCGTCGTCTTGGGAGGCCCGGCACCTCACGAGGTAACGAAGAAGCATTCATCAGCGAGGGAGTTAGAAACTGGCGGAAGACTTTGGAGAAACTACATAAACATGATTCGAGTCATTTCCATCGTGAATCCGCCGATTACGTTTGCCAAGTATTGAAAAGGGAGTCAGTGGCAGTTCGCCTAAGTACGCAACTGAAACAAGAACAGCAGTCTGCACGTGTCGCCATGCGCACTATCATCAGTTCCATTCGCTATCTTACACGTTCTGGCCAGGCACTGCAGGGGTCGACTGCTGATGAGGGAAACTTAATGGACCTTTTGTATGAAAGAGCCCTTGATTGCCCCGACTTATCCAATTGGATTAAACGTCGGGACAAATGGGTTAGTCATGATATTCAAGATGAAATAATTCAAATAATGACTCACCAAGTGCAACGTAAACTTATTCGTGATATAAACAGCAGTCCTTTTTTTGGTCTTATGGCTGATGGCACCACTGATAGAATTGGTAATGAGCAGTTCTCTACCTGTTTTCGATACGTAGAATTAGATACTTTGCAACCAAAGGAAATTTTCATGGGCTTGTATAACGCTGATGATGGTACTGCTAAAACGCTTTACAAAACAGTGAGTGATGTCATGCTACGTTCTTCACTACCAATTCAAAATCTTAGGGGGCACTGTTTTGATGGCGCAGCAGCTATGTCTGGTCGCCTTAATGGATTGCAAAAGCTTTTATCCGATGATCAGCCCAAGTCGATATTTGTGCACTGCTCCAACCACTCCCTTGACTTAGTCATTCAGGAAGTCGCTAGAAAATGCGAGCTTATATCTAATTCTATTTCTCTTGTGAAAGATGTTTCAAATGCCATCTTGGAGTCATCCAAACGGAAGACCACATTCTCTAACTTAGTCCTGGAGCCATGCACTGAAGATGATAATTCATCCTTAAAACCGAATCGACTAATCGCATTATGCCCTACAAGATGGTGCGTCCGAGCAAAATCAATGCGACGCTTTGTAGAAAACTATGTTCGAGTTCAGGAAACCCTTACAGTAATGTTAGACGATGACAAGTCATGTAATATTAGTGATGAACGCAGGGCCATACTTCGCGGCTATCAAGGGAAAATGGGCGAATTTTCCACCCTGCTTGCACTAAATATTGCCCTTGCTATTTGTGAGCCAGCGGAGCAGCTAGCTAAGGCCCTGCAGAGTGTTGATTATACTGCTACCGGGGCGCAACAGGCCGCGCGGTCATTGTGGAATGTGTACAACTCGATGGGTGAACATGACTTCAATCACATTTGGACAGTTACGGAAAAGGCTAATATTGATAACAATATGGAACTCACTATGCCTACTATGCCCCGTGCCCGAACCCTTCCAAAACGCTTCAGTGGCAGAGCTCCAGCTGTGCAGTTGACGCCTAGGGACAGTCTCCGCCAAAAATTTATTTCAGTGTTAGATTGGTCTAAAAATGAGCTGGAAAGGAGGTTTGAGCAGCCTGGAATGAATCGCCTTGCCCAGATCGAATCTCTTCTTCTTAACCATTCAAAGCAATTCTCAGTAAGCGACATCCAGGCCGAATTAGGCGTTCACGCAACTGATTTCGACATTGACTCACTAGCACTGCAAATAAAGATAGCTAGAAAAGCAATACCTAAGGTGAAGACTGTCCGAGAGTACGCAAAAGAACTGGCTAATCTTCCCAAAGTTTCAAGGGCAATGATTGAACAAGTAGAAAGGTTAATAATCTTGCTCCTCACTGTGCCAGCTACGTCTACGTCGTGTGAAAGATCACTGAGTGCCCTCCGACGCATCGGAACTTTCCTCCGACTCTCAATGAAGCAGAGAAGACTAACCTATCTAGCAATACTGCACGTGCATAGGATGGAAACATTTGGTTTAGATTTGAATGACATTCTTAGGGAATTCGCTTCAAAGACGGCTGAGAGGCGCAATGTCTTTGGTATCGTCTAGTGAATCTTTGCAATATAATATAAGTCTAAATATAAGGTGGAATAATTTAGGTGGAATAATTAGTGTAAATATAAGGTAATAATATTGGTTAGTTTAATTGTAAGAAACATAAGAAGTAATGTTCCCACAGTAGGGCTACAAACAACATGTTCCATTGTTTGATAGTATAGGATATTTTGTAAAAGCACTTTGTTTGTGCGGTAATAAAACCTTTACCCAAAATAAGAACACGAGCGTCCGACGGGTGTATGATAATGGGATAGGAATTTTTATTGATTTTGTCATATTTCTTTTTTATCTATTTTGTTGTAAACTATTGTTAAGGTTTTATTACGGCTCCTTGTAAATATTTGCCAACTGCACTCCAGGTGGACAGAGCCGTGAGAACGATCCGAGTCGGAGTCACTCGGAGTCTAACGAGCCAACGCTAGTCTCTGTACCTTCCAATAAGAATTGTAATACCTAACTAGCTGTAATTCCTGTACATACTCGTAATTTAATTTGCTGTTTTCTTCAATCTTCTGTCCGGCTATAACTCACAAGTATACATGGTCATCGACGGCGGCAAGTCAACCGGAGTAAAGCCATAGACCTGCCCAGCCAAGTACCGTCGCTTGGCTACATACAATAAATACAATATTTTTATAATTTGACTGGTATAGTTTCGTCGTATAACTGCAGTACATTGACCGGAAGAAGCCGGGGCTAAAGATTGTAGGAAAAGGGGTAACCAAAGAAGTTTGCCCCCCCCGTCATGAAGTACTTCCGCGGTCCCTGTACACGTTCACCTGTTACACGCGCGAGTCAGCGTTGCACTAGTGAAAATTTGCAAGCGCACGGGAGAGCGGTGCGGGTGAATTGTCACCCGCACCACAGTACCCGCGTCACATAGCGGAGGGCCTTAGTTTTGGGTAAATAATATTTTTCATTTAAAAATGTTTGATCTACTAATGTCAAGCAAGGTCAACAATAGAAGAAGGATAATTACGTTATTGTATGCTATTTTAGTTCTATGACAGTGAGAAAAATCACCAACAATTATGGGGATGATCTGAAACTAGTACCTAGCGTACGACGGCGCGTACGTATGAGTTTTCCGCGGTTAGCGAGACTTTACCGTATGAGATACGAGTTATTAGTCTAAACGCAATGAGTTTTAAAACATGCGAGCTTTATTGTTTCTTTTGTAAAAAAATCTTTACCTACCATTTGGTCTACGCCATAATTAGGTACTACGCCATAGCCATAGAGCCAGTTCCTCGACAAAATTTGTTAGAAGGCCCGTTTAGGCTAAGCTAAGCTACGTCACTCGTATCTATGGAAATAGGAATCTCAAAGATGCTGCCGCAGGTCCCACTGCCTTTCATAATCATACTCGTAAATTTTCAGTATACTCGTAATTACCGTCTGGTGGTAATAACGACTCATTTAAAATATCGCCGAAAATTAACAGCACGTATGCTGTTGGGTTTCGGTGAGTGAGTGAGGAATGCCAGACCCCCTTTCCCATCCGCCCTAAACCCTTATATTATTCTTAATCTTACTAAGGCTGGAGAAAATATTTAAACTAGCATTAATTAACACTTGTAGTAAAAAATATTTAAGGGAATTTTTTATGAGAAATAAAAAGGACACACGACTGAAATTTACTCTTTCAATGTCTGCGCTGTCAGGTTATAGCGTGCTATCGTTTCGTTCTTCAACGCGGACTAAACTTTTCAAGTGACAGATAACGCGCTTTTTAGTTAACGCTTGTATTAATTTTACTCGTAAAATTTCTATACCGGGGGCCTTATGAAAATCGATTCTTAAGAAGCTAACTCTAAAATAGTGACTGCATTGTATCTTAACACGGTTTACCCACCATTAAAAAATCAAGTTGATTTCTAGCTTCTGTTACGTTTCGGTAACTTGAACCCTACTTGCAGACTACCTTATTATAAAACGAAGAAACTTCGTTATTCATAGGTCACGTACGTATGTAACTACATACTACTACTTAGTTATTGTTGTGTACTTGTATACCTACCTCTAAAATAAGATGAAAAATGGTTCCGAAGAAACCCCACTTGGGTTTTGTTGCAATATTACCGTTCTTCACCGCAGTTTGTCGTAAAGCACGATCTTTACTTATCGATTCGTCAGCTGTAGGCTGCAATTTATAAAATAAATTAAATTCTTCATCAGTAAATGAAATATATTCTTATCATTTTGTACACTTTCTGAAAACTTTGACAAAAGGCAATTTTGGAATACCTACTACAAGTTTTGTTCAAGAATTCCAAAACTTGTGTTAGTTATTCTTTTTAAACCCCGACGCAAAAGAGAGGGGCTATATGTTTGATCCGTGTCTGTCTGTGGTACCATAGCTTCCAAACAGATGAACGATTTTTTTTGTTTGACAGCTGATGTGATCAAGATGGCGATTTCCTTATTCATCAGTTCATTTCCTAATTGACGAAGGGATCTCACTATTCATTTGAAATTTGGTGTCTTGTTACTTCGGTGGTATTTCCATGACATGGTAATATAGACCTGATACTGCAGCATCAAGCAGTCTGCGCGATACTTAACTCCTCAGCAATTTACAGCAGATATAGGTATAGCGTGTTTGAGCTCATAAGAATGGTCTCAATAGAATGTCGGGGGTTAAATAATATCCCTTAAACATAAACATAATAAGTAGGTAATTGTAATAATATGTCAGTCATCTATTATATTATTATGGAAATTCCAAAAAAACTAACGGAAACCACCCGCGACCCCAGAGCCGGCAACTATTTGGCACAAAGAATAAGCCTCACTATCCAGCGAGGCAATGCCCTTAGCCTGCTAGGTACTCTGCCAGATGGAGATGGCCTGGGACTTTTTTTAATTTATAACATTTTCTAGTGAGTAGTTTTTTAATTTCTTAGTTTTAAATCCATTGTTATTATATGCTAACTATTTTATTAAATTGTTTGTAAACTAAGTATATTTAATACTAATCTCTTTTAAACTTGTTATATTTAATTAGGTTAGATTTATACACACATTTATTTGTAGACAGAATTAGGATTGCTGGATAATATTGTAAAATACAAAAGTTATTAATGTTATTTTAAGAAATAATAGTAATAACGTATTTATGTGAATCAGGTTGACATTTATTGTAAATAATTAATCTTCTCATATCGTGTAAATAGATCAGATCAGTGTTCATAATAAACATGGACTAACTTAGAAATAGGGCATCTATACTACTTAGACTAACTTCATAATAACATAGACTTTATCTAACTAAACAAGAACTAGGGAAGGACTAGATACCTAATGCTAAACTTAAGTTAGCTTCAGACTAAAAATTGATGTATTACTTTTAACGATGGATTAATTATCTTCGTCAGGACATCTAGAAAAAGTGCGACATAGAAGATAGGCTGTAGATGCTCCTCAAAATAATACAAAGTTTTATTTTAGAAAAGAAAAGTTTCAAACATCACTGGCAATTTAACTCGTCACTCTTGACTCAACATTTAAATAATGGCGCGAAAAGAAAAAAAGCAAATAGGGGAGATGCGGGCAAGACGGGGTGGCGGGCAAGACGGGGCACCCGTATTATAAGGACTTCTAATTGGCCAATCACGATCGTTCTAGCGCGTGACGATGCGGCGTCAGGATGGCTGTCAGTGCGTCCGTTGAGTGATTCGCTGCGACACGTATTTTTTTGTTTATTGAGACAAAAGTGGTTTCTGGCAGTTTGATTCTTATTTTTTAAGTTCATTTACTACGTGTTTACTACGCAAATAATACTAGACTATATTAGCTTCAAAGTTATTCTCATGCGTCAACGATTAAGCTAGCAGGTAAGAACTTGTTTATTTCTGTATTGTGTATTGTTTTCCGTTTGTGTTTTTTAAAATAAAATTAGGCCTTCGAGGGCAAGATGGGGTATTGTATACCCCATCTTGCCCGCTCGTGGTTTTTGATTATATCGCAAGTTTTTATGATTCGCACCTGTATGAGTGTGTGGGGTAGTGGGTGATTTGGGTGCAAGGGAGTGTGTATTGACGGTGTAATCAATAATAATGTTATTTTGTTTTAGAATGGTGAAAACGTATAAGAAAAAAACAAAGAGAGGGGATTGGGCGCAAGAGAGTATGGCAAAAGCTGTGGATGCTGTTATAGAAGGAAAAATGGGGTATATGTTAGCAGCGAAGACATTTTCAGTTCCTCAGACAACTTTAGAAAGAAAAGTCAAGGCATCTCGCGAGAATTTGGCTGCTTCTTCATTGCAAGTATAAAAGTTCCTTTAGGGCCTAAGCGACCTATTTTTACAGAAGACGAAGAGAAAGAGCTTTGTAGCTATATATTAGACATGGAGAGTCGACTTTACGGTCTTACAACCAAAGACCTAAAGGCATTAGCTTATAATCTAGCAGTAAAAAATAATAAACCACATCCTTTCAACGTTCAAAAACAAGAAGCTGGCAAGGAATGGGTTCAAGGTTTTTTGAACAGACATCCGGAGTTGTCAATAAGAAAACCCGAAAGCACTTCAGCTGCGCGTGCTGCCGGGTTCAACAAAGAAGTTGTTGATCAATTTTATACTTTTTTGGGCAATATCTATGATGAAAATCATCTTACACCAGACTGCATTTACAACTGCGACGAAATTGGCATTTCAGTTGTACCTAAAACCAAATCAAAAATTATAGCGAGAAGAGGCCGAAAACAAGTAGGCAATATGGGGGCCCAGTGGGCAATATATGCCCCCTATGATGGTATTCCCCAGAAAAAGGATGGACCCTCGTTAATGCTTAATGCTGCCCCTGGAGCATGGGGAGTTGTAAGTGACTCGGGCTGGATGACCACTGAATTATTTGGACTATATTTGGATTCCGATGAAGGCTGGGTTGCGTGTTCTATATGTGGCAATTGGGCACATTGCTCCTGTGCTGGCGTGGATGATGAGGACAATGAAGCAACATTCACCTGCGAATTTTGCGAAGAACAGTAAAGGATTTGCTATACCCCATCTTGCCCGATGGGGGTACCCCGTCTTACCCTACCTAGAGGGCAAGATGGGGTGGGTGGAGTTTTTTTACTTTTATATTGTTAAAAAATTAATTATGTTACAATTGTTCCTAAAATTATGGAAATTTGAAAGACTAATTAACAAAGAAAATAATAGTAATAAAACAGAGTATATAAGTACAATAGTTTCAGTTTTATTTCCCATCAAACGTTAAGTACCCCGTCTTGCCCGCATCTCCCCTATAATAAGTTGATGTAATGAAATAACACAATAACAATAACGTAATGAATAACTAACAATAGTTAAGTTATTCATTGAATAACTAAACTATTAATAATTACTAACTAACTAAACTCTTATAATTGATTTCATTTTACATTATAACTTTTAACGACGTTTAATTTCTGGTAATGATGAAGCTACATAAGCAAGTTATTAATTACGCTACGAGTAATGTATAAATTAAAAATACATACTGGTTGCGCAGTGAAGTGTGGTGCGAATACAACGATGGCCACAATTGCTGCCAGCAAAATCCTTTGTATATTTTGCGCCATGCCAAATTATTGTCACTGCCCCTTCTAAATTATATACACATAACATCTAAAATCGTAATATAAACAGTATGTAGCTTCAGGGTTATTTTATTATATATGTATCTAGTTCATTTTTATATTTATCCACGACATCGCCCACGCCCCCTTTTCTTAGGTGTTTCTATTTATTTTTATTTCTACTATGTTGAGGTCGGCAGACAGGCTGATGGTTGGTGGCTCCGTCGCCTATAACACAAGCAACGCCATAGGTTGTGAAAGTACGCTGCTGACCATAGTAGGACTAAAGATAAAGGATTAGGGAAATGGGCTCTGGCATCCCTTTCTAACTCATTGAAACATATATGCTGTTATTTCACGGTCCCCTTAAATTCAAATAAAACATAATATAATAAACGCCCGACTAAAACATAATATGAGCAATAAAGATTGAATAAATCATAATGTAATGACGAGCCCATTGGATGAGTAGTTAGGGTGCTTGATTAACGCTCTGTTTCAGGGGTGCCGGGTTCGATTCGGGTTAAATATGAAAATTTCATTTTTCAAAGTTGGCTCTGGTCTGGATTTGGAAAGTAGTGTCAGGGCGTACTGCGTTTCGCAGTCATTTGGGTACGTCTTCTGGCGGCAGTAACCAGCCCCTTACAAAAAATCAAAGTAAAATAACACAACATAATGCGCCGTTGCGTTTAAATTTGTAAGAGCCCGTTCTCTATCCTTATTCTATCAAGGTCACACCTGTATCTCCTCTGGTGTCCTTTTTGTTTGTAGGCTACGGTAGCCAGCTACCAGGAAATTGCCGTTACAATAGGTAGATACTTAATTATTTTCCCGAACTACGCTTTTTTGTTGCCTATGTACCTACTACCTCTCATTAAAAATAAATCAGAGAGGTTGTGAAAATTTTGTAAGACACTCCTATCACATTTACGATTTTTATATTAATTAGTTAAGTGATAGTTATATTTAGGCTTTTACTCATGTAATTACTATTTAACTGCTATAAATGCTCGAATCTGATGACTGAACATTTGATTATTCTATAAATTGACAGTCGAGAAGAGCATCAATGAAGTTTCTTGCTAGATTCTTCCTCATAGAATTATATAATTAATTATAATTATATGCGATTGTTAGTAAATGGTAATATTTGGTTCTAGGAATATCACCCCTACGAAAATAATCTCCTATTACCTACTTATTTTTATTTCTTTAAATAACAATTTGACACCCATAAAAGTATTTACTTAAATCTAAATATTTGGAGACATTTTAACTTATTAATTAACTAAATGGTAATTAGTAGTAAGTATAAATATGTAAGCATCATTTACTAACGATGTTGAGTGCTTGACAGAAACGTTGACAAAGGTCATATAGTGTCGAGGTAAAATGTTTAGTCATATTATTTGTACGGGCCTGTAAGCTCCCGTACATTGGTTTACGGTACGGCTGTGTACCGCGCTAGTGGGCAACGCTCCCGTGAAGAAGCGTCGCTGATCTAGCCGATCGGTGGGTCAGATCGGGGAGAGTTTGTAAGGTTCCAAGACAAAGTCCGTACTAGTTACCTAGGTCAATGCGGTGAAGCGAAGACGACTTTATTAGAAAAGTGGTCGATATATAAAACAATTATTTACATCCAACTAGCGACAATCGTGCCCTGCGCCGAGACAAATGCGCCAATAACAAATGGGTGTTGACACGATTGCGCAAGTTGTGCAATATTACGAAATTATATTAAATGTTGTGCAATATTATGAAATAATATTAAATGTTGTGCAATAACACTATTTACAGTATTTTCTGTCCCTATCACTTTCTATTGTTGTCTTTGTTTGTTCATACGTATATATGGGCCAACATTTCACTACGTTGGCCCATTTCTATGCGAACACTGTACGTATGAACACTGCACAATCACTAATTGTTTACACAAACTGTAGGCTGTCCCGAACATTCTCCCGCCGATGCGCCGTCGTCAGGTCGACGCATCTTCTGTGTGCTGGAGGGCAGCCGGCTCCGTTGGCAGGATGACCAGCTTCTTAGCCGGTCGGCGAAGAGTCCCCGCCGCGGTAGCGACGTCGACTGTCCTCACAGCGCCGTCGGGTCCAGGATAAGCCGCGATGACCCTTCCTCGCGGCCATGTGTTGCGAGGAAGGGTGTTGTCCACGATGAGCACAACGTCTCCGATGGTGACTTGCCGCCCTCTTCCTTGGGGCTCCCGCCGGTGCTGAAGCTCAGGAAGGTATTCCCTGAGCCAGCGTTGCCAAAACAAGTCGGCGAGACGTTGTGAGGCGCGCCAGTGCGTGCGCCCGATGGTGTCTTCCTCGTTGAAGACGCCGAGGTGTTGATCACGGCCCGATCCCATCAGCAGGAAGTGGTTAGGCGTGAGCGCCTCGGGATCGTCCGGATCAACCGAGACGTGTGTGAGCGGCCGGCTGTTGACGGTGTACTCGACCTCGGCGATCAATGTGCCGAGTACTTCTTCTGTGGGGCGCCGCTCATGTAGCACGTTGTTAAGGGATGTCTTGACGCTGCGAACGAGGCGCTCCCAGGCCCCACCCATGAAAGGGGCACCGGGAGGGATGAAGCGCCAATTGATCCTCTTCTTATTTGCCTCTTCTTGAAGAAGCCGATCTGTTTGTTGCCGAAGTTCTCGTTCGGCGCCGTGTAGGTTGGTGCCGTTGTCCGACCATATTTCTATGGGACACCCGCGACGCGCTATCATGCGTCGCAACGCCATCACGGCCGAGTCTGTAGTTAGCGAAGCTGCGATTTCGAGGTGTACGGCGCGTGTCGTTAAACACGTGAACAACGCGACGTATCTCTTCTGTGTTGTGCGTCCCACCGTCACTGCGAGCGGCCCGAAGTAGTCGAGCCCGGTGTAGGTGAACGCACGTCGATGGTGTGCTAGCCGGCACGGTGGTAGGTCCCCTGTAGGTGGCACTGGTGGCAGCGATCTTCGAATCCTACAGTGGAGACATCTGTGAACGATCATACGCGTTACCGGACGTAGCCGAAGGATCCAGTAGTACTGTCGACATTCGTTTATTGTGGTTTCGACGCCAGCATGATGCAACTGCCTATGGACGTACTCTATGTAGAGCCTGCACACGTACTCGTTCCCATCGAGTACTGCAGGGCTCTTTTGTCGATCGGTGACGTCACATGCAGCGCCGATACGTGGTACTAACTGGATTATGCCATTTTCGATCTTCACAGCTAAGTGGCGCAGTCGGCTCTGCGCTGCTATTTTTCTGTTGTTTCGGAGATCACGTAAATCTTCTGAGAAAGTCTTTTGTTGGCTGTTTCTAATGAGGAGTAATTCTGCTTCGTGTAGAAGGTCTGTGGGGATTGGTAAGTAGTTCTTCTCAAGCTGTTGGGGTTGTGTGATTTTCTGTTGTGTGGGTTTCTGTTGGATTTTATGTTCCCGCCACAACGGGTCTTTCTCTGTGCGTTTCTGTGTTCTCTTGTAGTTTACGTGATCCCTTTTTCTTCGGCAAAGTCGAATGAAATGTAGCACACGTGCCGTGCTTCGAACGAGCTTTTCCCATTTCGAAAATCTATTGCTATTCGGGATGCACTGCTCCAATTTCGATTGTTCTTTTACAACAGTCACGTGTACTTTTTCTTCGCCGGTCGGTGAGGTGGTTACAACTTTTTCCTGTGGCCATCGATCAGGGTTTTCCAGAAGGAAACTAGGCCCGTTGAACCACCTATGTTGCGAGTTGAAGTCGTTGGGTACGTCCCTGGTTGCATCGTCCGCAACGTTCAATTTGGTAGGCACCCAACGCCACTCGCCGATCTTACTATTTTCTTCTATTGCTGCTATACGATGCGCGACGAATGGTTTGTAAGACCTCGCGCCTATTTGCAGCCAGGTGAGCACGGTCTTGCTATCGGTCCAGAAGATCTTCTTGTCTGGCCTTCTATCGTGCTCTTCGATGACTGTAGTTGCCATCCTGCTCCCCATCACTGCAGCAAGCAGCTCGAGACGCGGGATGGACGTCAGCTTGAGAGGTGAGACTCGCGCCTTCGCTGTTACAAACGCCAACGACACTTGTCCGTCTGGCCTGATGATGCGCCAGTATAGGGCTGCGGCGTATGCTGTTTCGCTCGCATCCACGAACACGTGTAACTCGATTGTGGCGGCGTCACTGTAGTTCGGGTAACAGCGAGGTATGTTGACATCGCGGAGTCTCTTCAGATGTTCTAGCCATACTGTCCATTGGCTAGCGAGGTCTGCATCTATTTTTTGATCCCAATCTGTTCCTCTGCGCCATAACTCCTGAAATATCTGCTTGGCTCTTGTGGTGACAGGCGATGCGAGTCCAAGCGGATCGAAGAGAGACATGATTATTTTCAAAGTTTCTCTCTTCGTCGGTTGAGTGTTTAGGATGGCGCCAGGGGGTAGTCGAGCCATGTTGAGATCAAATGTAAGTTCGTCGGTTGCAGGCCTCCATATGACTCCCAAGAGACGCTCTATGTTTGAACTATTGTCGAGATCTATACTCCTTTTATCGATCGGTTCGGAGTTTTCATTGAACGCTTCGAGTACTTTCTTCGAATTGGATGTCCACTGTCGCAACTCGTAGTGGGCCTCCCGATTAATTTGTTGTACTCGAAGGGCTGTCTGTATAGCTTCTTCTTCTGTTTTGAAGCTCTGAAGGTAATCATCAACGTAATGATTTCGAACAATCGCCGTGTATGCCTCCGGATACGTTGTTTTGTATCTTTCGGCATTTCTATTCTTCACGTATATAGCCGTTGCAGGTGACGATGTGGCTCCGAATATGAGAGAGGTCATCCTATATTCTATTGGAGGATCTTTACCTCGCTTTCTGCCTCTCCATAGGTACCGAAGCGCATCTCTATCCTGCGGTCGAACTTTCACTTGCATGAACATTTCGGCTATATCGGATGACACGGCGATTCGATGCTGTCGTAACCTCATGAGTACCCCGGGTAACGACAGAATGAGGTCAGGTCCGGTGAGCAGGTAGTCGTTGAGCGAATGTCCCATCGTCTTAGCTGCTGCGTCGTGTACTATGCGGACCTTTCCTGGTTTGGTGGGGTTCAGCACGGGAAAGTGCGGCAGGTACCACGTTTTTCCCGGCGTACGATGGGGAGGCGCTCGTTCAGCGTATCCCTTTTCTATGAGCGCGTTCATCTGCTGCTCATAGCGATCTCGAAGTTTAGGATCTCTATCTATCCTCTTTTCAGTATGGTGGAGTCGTCTGAGCGCGTTGTCGTAGTTGACGGGCATCTGAAAATCGTCCGATTTCCAGAGCAACGATGTTTCGTAGCGTCCGTCACTATTTCGTCGAGTATGTTCGACAAGCGTCTTGACGGCCCTTTCTTCGATGTCGTTGGTCGGTCTCTTTGGAGTGATCATCAGCGACTCCAAAGAGAAATACTGTTTCAACTGTTGGTCCATACTGTCTTCGATACGATTGGTGAGGTGATTGACAGAGTCCACACGGCGCCCTAGTAGGCGTGTCTGTGTTCCATGTAGCACCCATCCGAGCGGTGTTAGAGACGCGACCGGCTGATGTCGCTGTCCTCTCCTGATCTGTGTGGCGAGCAATAAGTCCCAGTTGTCTTGACCGATGAGAAGTTTCGGTCGGACACGTGGATATTGTAAATGATGTTTAATGTTTTTGAGGTGTGGACAGTCTGACAGGTCTCGCTCCGATACTGTTTGCGCAGAGAGCTGTAGATTGTTCATGGTGCGTGCTCGAATGGTGCGGTGGTTTGTCGCGCCGTGTAACGTTATTTTTACACGACGTGACCGATTTGCGTCCACTTCGGTATTCGCGATTGCTTCTATGTGGAGCGGATCAACGGGCCCTTTCGCGCCTATTTGTTGCGCCAAACTATTATCGATGAGGGTCACCGTTGAACCGTCGTCGAGTAGTGCGTAGGTGTTGACGCTTCCTTGTGAACCGGAGACTCGAACGGGCACAAATTTCAGAAATGAATGTGTCTCCTTTGGTTGCCAGGCGGAAGCGACAAATTCGAACTTTTCACTAGCACGTACCTTTTCTTCGAAGTGGAGCAGTCTATGGTGCGAACGCGAACAATTGTTTTCATTACAATTCGATATTTTACACTTGTGTGTTCTGTTTTTGTAATGTAGACACTTGAAACACAATCGTTTGTCCTTTGCGATGTTCCAACGTGTCCTAGTGTCTGCTTCTATGAACTTCGAACACTTTTCTGTTTTGTGTCCGGTATTGGCACATACCGGACAGGCAGACACTTTTCGATGTTGATTTTCCGTTGCGGAATAAGTCTTCTGAGTTCGCCTGGGTGCGTAACTCGTCTCTATAGGCGGCGTGAACTCTGGCTGTGCGTACGAGCTGCAGAGTTCCGCCTCGATCTCGAAGAATCGTGAAAGTTTCAACAAATCGGGTTGCTCCTTTGGTTGTTTACTTACGTACTCGAACCATCTGTAACGAAGTCCTGAAGGGAGTTTCTCTATTGTTGTTCTGGTGATTTCCGGATTGAATAAGTAGTACGATTTTTCTAAAGCTTGTAATGTTGCGACGGTGTTGGTGACTCGAGTGGCGAACACACATATATCACGCGGCGAGTCTGTTAGCCGCGGAAGTGCCCTCAACCGCTCCAGTTCCGTTATGGCGATAGAATCCGGTCGGCCGAACCGGTTTTCTAACGTTTTCAGAATCTTACTTGTTTCTACGTTGTATATGAGGAGGCTTTCGACTGCCTCTTTGGCTTTTCCTTTAAGGCTTCTTCTTAAGCGAGCTATGTTTTCACTTTCACTGTGATTTTTGTGCGATTCTTCGTAGGCCGCTTTGAATGATAGCCATTCCTGATGCGACCCGCTATACGATGGTAGCTCCGTGAAGTAACGCGGAGCCGTTTGATGGCCTGACTTGGCGGCCAAAGTTATCGCTGCAGCCAATTCCGTTAGCCCGATACTCTGGCTAACGGGCGCTACAGCGGGCACTATGCGATCTGTTTCGGGCTTACCGTTATCTTGCCGATCTTCAATTTGTTGCACGGGGAAAGGAGTCGGCGTGGTCGGTGACGCCTGGTGAGTCTGCGCTGTGCAGACTTCTCGAACTATGGGGGGTGGCGCACCAGCCGCGCTGAGCGCTTGACTATTGACCCATGTGTCGACTCTCTCCTTCGTGATTTCGAGGTCTTCGACGGTGTTGTCGTCGATGGTGTCAGCGTCAGATTCTTCGATTGCCTCTATCTGGGCGGCGGCAAGCTCGATCTGTAGCTTTAACAGCTCTATTTTAGCTTTCGCTAATTTCGTCTTTCTTCTAGACGAGTGTGACGTGCCTCTTTTGCTTGAGCGCACGTCCGAACGATGCACGGCCTCTGTGCCGTGTGTACCGGACGGGTGACGCTTCACGCCGATCTGACTTGCGTCTTCTCCCGCCGGTACCGAAGTCAACGTCGCGGATGCTGACGTTGATGTTGCCGTTACGGCCGATGACCCCGCTGACCATGTGTCCGTGGAACTGGCATGCATGGCCGCGGGGGTGGACGTGGAGGTACTTAGCCTCTCGCCGTCCCGAAGTGTCGACGCGGCGTCTCGAACAGTTGACGCGGCGTCGCGAACGATGGACGCGGAAGTTGTAGGCCTCGCGGCGTCCCGAACGGTGGACGCGGAGGTTGTAGGCCTCTCGTCATCCCGAGCGGTGGTGCTACGTGTCACCGGCATTGCCAAGGCACTCTCCTCGACTGACCAACAGCGCTATACAATCGGCTATATCCGGCTCGATTGGACCATAAATGTACGGGCCTGTAAGCTCCCGTACATTGGTTTACGGTACGGCTGTGTACCGCGCTAGTGGGCAACGCTCCCGTGAAGAAGCGTCGCTGATCTAGCCGATCGGTGGGTCAGATCGGGGAGAGTTTGTAAGGTTCCAAGACAAAGTCCGTACTAGTTACCTAGGTCAATGCGGTGAAGCGAAGACGACTTTATTAGAAAAGTGGTCGATATATAAAACAATTATTTACATCCAACTAGCGACAATCGTGCCCTGCGCCGAGACAAATGCGCCAATAACAAATGGGTGTTGACACGATTGCGCAAGTTGTGCAATATTACGAAATTATATTAAATGTTGTGCAATATTATGAAATAATATTAAATGTTGTGCAATAACACTATTTACAGTATTTTCTGTCCCTATCACTTTCTATTGTTGTCTTTGTTTGTTCATACGTATATATGGGCCAACATTTCACTACGTTGGCCCATTTCTATGCGAACACTGTACGTATGAACACTGCACAATCACTAATTGTTTACACAAACTGTAGGCTGTCCCGAACATTATTATCATAAGTAATTAAACATTTTTCATTAAATACTTGTTATAGAAGCTAACTCAGAGTTTCGTAAGCGCTAAATTAAGTACATCGGTATAAATATATGTAGAGGTCGTTAAAACTATCGCGCAAGATTTAATAAGATTTGAATTAAACCTCATAGAAAATGAAGAAATACAATTAGAATAATTTTTAAAATATGTACGTATATTATTTTCAGAAAATATTTTAATTATTATCTCGTTTATCTTTGTACTTACCTATTATCACCGTATTAACATTTTTTTATTAAATAAAATTTACAAAAATCATGCAATTATGTTTAAGATACTCACAGTTATCTGATATCTAAGCGTTTTCAAACAGCAACATTTACTTACTTGAGTTGTCAACACTGCACTGTAACTTCCTTGTGTACCTACTTCCTTCTTTTCCCTTAGTTTTATACTGTAAATACGCTTACGGACATACTCACATATAAAAAAACCAGGTGCGTATCTAAAACATTAACATATAGTTATTTTAATGAACTACACTGCACATAATTGTAAAAGAAAAATCAAACGACGAAATTACAAAATAGGTATAAGTAATCTTCGTTTCCGAGTTTTGCAGTAACACCGACATTATTGATTTGTTCGTAAAACTAAAAATAAAATGAAACGTAAAATCTTGGAATATTATAAATATATATAAGGAGAAGCTATACCCAAAAACGATTGGTTTACGATGAAGAAAAGTGCGTTGACGCACGTAGAAGGTTCGCGCGCAGCGCGTTCAATAGTTGGTTGTTGCAGTATAGGAGCGGTTGAGCGACCGGTAGAGCAGTGGCGTGGGGCATACCAACCGTCCACAACGATAGACCGTGTCGTCGCCGCGGCGACCACGCGAACGGTGGCAATTGGTGCCAAGGCCTCAACTTGATTGCGAAAGCATAGTTATGTCAGCTGGCGTTCTACTTATGCAATTATTACAAATGCAATGTGGTTCGATGGCCGGACCCCGTGTGTTAAAACAATAACAAGTAATGGGTATTTATTGTATTAAGTAACACCTTTTGGGACTAACAAATATTTTAGCAACGAGGCTAATGTGAGCGTGAATGTATACCTATCTAAAGAAGTTATTTCTGGCGTATGTAGATAAGTATATAATTATAATGGAGATCAAATCAAGTAGTTTTAGCAACCTCAGAATAGAAAGGCAATAGAGTATAGTATGAATTAACTAGCTTCTGACCGCATGTGTTTATAAATTACTAACGACTCGCCCGCTTCGCAAGGATGCAATTTTTTCTACAAATATCCTTGTTTATCGCCCTTTTCATTAATGAAAACTTTATCGAAATCCGCTGGGTCATTTAGAAAAACAGGCCGAAGCGGACACCTACTTTAATTTATAATACTATGCATGTAAAAATATACATCAATACTCACAAATTTTTAGATTTATAATATTAGTAGGATAAGTATCTATAAAATAAGTTCGCATGTGTTTATTTTTAATAAATAATTTAGTGGGAAATTATAAAAGGAAATTAGTATATATTATTATATTAGTGGATTAATAAATACCCCCCTGAAGTTTGGTTTTATATATTTCTTTTACATTAAACAAAAAAAAAGCCAGTTAATTGCGAATATTATAAGTAATCCAGTGAATAGAGGGGGTTACCTTACAAACGTCACTTTAGCAAAAAAGCAATATTCCGTTGTTTTAACTTTTACCCCCCACTCCATATAGATCATTTCTTTATCTTGTCTTAGTGGCTATTTTTGTCTGCTTGAGTACCAGTATCACGTCGTCCATTGCTGAAATATTGTGATCGCCACGTGAACTAAAGCTCTCTACCTATACCTACCACGTTAAGGAACTGTAGTACTTTTATGATAGAGGCATTCTTCACATCTTCACAAGCCATTGTGTGGCTTCCTAGGATGTGACTGCGCTTGTGCATCAGAGGGCCACACTCACACAGGATATGCATTGGTGTTTCTTCTGCCTCATGGCATAAGCGACACTCTCCCGTACTAGTGAGCCCCATTACTTTAAGGTGCCTATTGAGGCGGCAGTGCCCCGTTAGCGCCCTAGATAGCATACACAAATTGCTCCTGCTAAGCGACATAGCCTGATTTGTTGCATTTCGACTATAGGCTTTAATGAGCGCTTTGGAATGGTTCAAACCTGGCAAGTCAGACCAGCGTTTGTAAGATTTAATAAAGCACTGGTTCCATATGGTCCAGCGAGCTAGGCTATTTGGTAGTCCGCACATAGGTTCAGGACCTATTAGCCTACCTTTTGCGCCTACACGAGCCAGTTCGTCGGCCAGTTCATTGCCTTCGATCCCCATAATATGGCCAGGTACCCATCTTAGGACCACTTTGTTCTTGCGCCCTAACTCCATATAGATTGGTTTAAAAAAATGTATCTGAGTTTTGTAGGTATGTAAGTAAATTCCCTATAAATTTTATTCTTATACTTGTTTTCCTAGAATAGGTCATAGCTGAATTAAGGCGTTCTAAATTTAGAAATTTGACAAATTTCTGGAAAATGCGACATTTTCATTTTTTTTTAAAAGTGCATACCTCCGTCCTAGAAACAAAACTTAAAAACGAAATTATAGGCAATTTAATTCTATACAACATTGTGCAGAACTCGTTTATAGCTAAAATGCACCCAAACGAAGACATAAGCGAAAATCTGAAGTAGTAATGTACCTCCGCAAACTTAGGCATCAGGATGATATAACAGAGCTATAGAAATACTAAGAATTTGGTGCTCAATTAGTGCTAACTTGACAGCCAAGCCATAGGCTACGGTTTGGATAACAGCTCATAAGGATAGAAATTGGCAGATTAACATTTTCCAGGATAACAGTATCTTATATGTTAATACAGCTAATAAACTATCTGTGTGCCAAATTTCATCCAAATCCGTTAAGCCCTTTTTGCCTGAAAGAGTAACAAACATCCATAAATTGTGATAACTTTGATAACTAGTCCTTTTGCTATTAAGTCATTGTAATATACAAGCTTTCTGCAGAGCTGGTCATATTGAGATTCAGTCTTTATGATATTAATCCTCATAACGTTAAAATAAATAAAAAAACACAGAAGTTAATGCAGTTTAATTTTTTTTGTATTTTGCTGTATTCTTTTCGTTATACCCCCGTGATTTACACCACCCTCGCGGGCCATTTATTACATTATTATTATTTGAAATATTAACGTTATAAAATATTATATAAAATATTAACGTTTACCAATGTGTAATATCAGTAACTTACGACCAATGCCCGTACGATGAAGGGGGTCGTTTAATGTTCTACTATTAAAGTGCGTGGACCTATAAGCAAACTTTTAGCAAGCCCTCTGCGAAATTATTGGATTTTACAATCAGATAATAATTCAATATCGATCGACTTGACTTTAATTTGAATTTAAGATATAGGTTACGTCAAGGAAATAATTAGAACACCTTGAAATAAGTACCACATTAATTTTATTGCAAAGATACTAAATTATTAATAATCTGTAAATGTAAAGTCAAACAAATTAAATTATAAAAATAACAAAATTTTAAATATATATTTATATTCTTATTTTTTAACTGTAACTTAATTAATATTACTTATTTTATTTACATTAATTAAATAATAGTATAGGTACCTACAGGTTATTCATCTATATGAGTTATGTAATGGAAATAAAATCTAGAACGGTCACGCTCAAAAATGATTCACAAATCGATTATTGTGTAGGCTATAATCGTGTAGAAATAAATGTTTCCGAATAAAATATGTTACTAATCGCAACAGTTTGGCTGAAATGCCACAAGCGGATAAAACGAAAAAGGATTGGGAAAGATACTCTTGTATGATGGTCAATCTTTTTTTATGTTAAGACAGGGTTACAGTCCACTCGATGGTGGGTGGCTACCGTCGCCTATAACACACGCAACGCCACAGCTTCTGCAAGTGCGCTGCCGACTACAGTAGGATTAAGGATAAGGGATTGGTATGGAATAGGGAAATGAGCTCTGGCATCCTTACTCACTCACCTGTCAAATTAATTCATATAATTTAATAATCTTAACATTTACAGTTCACACATTAGACAGAAACATTGACCAGGTTCAAACAATTCCTGGTTTAGTGTACAAGTCCAGAGAACTAAGTACATTTTTCAATTTTATAAATATCAAAACACCTTCCTGGCGACATTTTAAGACAGTACCTATCCTATTAGTAAATAATTATCACAATTATATTTTTGGTATGTTGATTACTCGATATCGGGAATAAACTCGCAAACTAATTAATTGAATTATTATTTGGTGTTGATAAACCGTAACTTAGTTAACGTTCTCTGGGGCAACTGGGCTCTCTACAACCGGGACCCGATAGGGGCTTCCGCTATTCGAATATACCAAAAAAGTATCTTTGTTTTTCTGAAATATTGAATTAAATGAAAAACTGTTCATGTTATTTATAGTGTAAATGAAGCTCTATCATTTGATTATAAACACATTGCAATACCTCTTGAAACAACAAAGTTGAATCGATTTTTGTAACAAAGCAAGATATTCAAATTTAATTTATTTTTTATTAAAAACAAAAATAACTCGTCAGAAATATAGACAAAGAAGTTTATGTGTCACTTTTTTTTGTTACATTGGCTTTATGTTTCAACTAGCTAAATAGGAAAACAAAACAGTGATTTTTTCTTATCGATGGCGTGGAGCCTCTTAATGCGGATTTAAAATAACGTAACAATATTAATTAGCTAAATCTTTTACAGTACGACTAAGCTGTGACTGATGATCATATCCTTACACATTGTAAGTATGTAAGTGAAACTAATATTATTTGAGTATATGATTCGTTACTACAAAGTTGGGACTAACTTTGACATTTCATTGCTATTTAATAATTGGATACTTTCATCAAGTTCACAAGTGATCCAATTTACAATTGAATCGGTCATTTCAAAAACCTCATAAGTCACTTACTTAATTAGAATTTTTCAGAAATCAATAAAAACTGTTTCATACACAAACAAATGAGTTTTAAAGGACTTTTTTTATGTTCAATTTAGTATTTGATGGGTAAAAAATTAAAATAGCGAATAACTTTTACAGCTTATTAATAGAAATAATGAAAAAAACCTGAAAAACAGTTTTTGACTTATGTTGTTTTAGCGAGAAATAGGGTTAGTGGTACATAATTTAACCAAAACAATAATAGTAATCATATTTTTTATTGCTTATAATTGAGAATTACGCTTAAAAATAATCTTATTATCATTTTACATTGTATTAATTTGTCATGTTTTAATATCTTTATGGGTACATAGTCATATTCTCCATCATTCTCATCTGGATTATCTTCAACATTTGCAGTTAGCCATCTAAACATGTTGTTATAAAATGGCATATGCTCTTCCAGAATGCTATCTTGATACGCATCTCTCTTTAAGAAACAATTTTCAGCAAAAAAAGCATGTTGGAAAAAAATGTGACTTAAGAGGTTTTTGAAATGACCGATTCAATTGATAAATTTGACAGACTGAGCTAAAAGGAATTTTATTATATTAAAAATAACAACTAAGTTGATCTGTAATTTCTAGAGATCGAAGGCCTTCGATCTCTTAAAAAAATAAATTAGCGTTGTAATGTTCTACAATAAGCAAAGTGAGGGTCTTAAAAAAATAAATTTCACGTAACTTTTAATTATTCGATACACATTAATCTATTATACCTAGTCAGGTCATAAGTTCTGTTACATGTTTCTTGTTAAATAATTGAGACATTTATCACCTATAACAGCACGAACGAGGTCCAATCAATGTCGGCGGCTCCAAATCAGCTTGAGTGCTGCAAAGCCCTAAATCTTCATTCTACACAGCCCCGGATCTTCGATTTTTTTTAGGCGGGGCAAAAACTAAAAAATGCCGCCCCCGTGCACTTATATTTATTTACCTTTATCATCTTTATAATTTCAGCTATCAGATGTCCACTAATTGATTACAGTTGAAGGGATGGTGTCCGATAATTGAATGCTAAAAATGTGTCTATATTTCGGTAGTCAAAGGACACTTTCTAAAATGTAGATAAAAGCTAAATATTTATGGGCTATGGGCGAAGGACGAACATGTGCACGTAGCCATTGTTCCTCTGATTCTACGCTTGGAGTTGGGGGTCATATAACACAAGTACTAAAATCGGAATGCGTCTCACTCTGCGATTTCGCCGCGCCCGGCCACTTGTTCCGTGTGCTGTACCCCTGGTGCCCTGGGTATCGGCAAGTATCGGTCGAGTTGATATAGCCACACACAGTAAAACAAGAGTGAAATTTCTGCACTTGTAGGTCCCTACCATTATTTATTCTGTAGTCAAAGTTAAGTAAATGAGGAGTTGTCCATTCGTCTGTAAAGTGTGAATTTGGCCGCCCTTGGAACTTGCCGCCCGGGGCATAGGCCCCGGATTCCCCCCCCCCCCCCCCCCCCCCCCCCCTAGATCCGGCCCTGATTCTACACCCTTTTCACCGTGGATCTGCTTTACATTTGAAAAGGCCAACAGTTTCTGCTTATGCATGGGATTTCTTTGGATTCGGGCCTTCACAGCTTTTATCACTGCTGGCATGGGCGGATCGTGAATCGCCAATTGTTTTTAGTGGGGCCCTGGGCTACAGCCCAAAAAGCCCTTAGGTAGATCCGCCCTTGACTGCTGGAGTTCTAGAGAACTTCTTATTCTGTCTTCACTTGAATCTTCATTATTTCGTTTGATGTTTTATTAAAAATTTATTAAAAAATTTCAGGATTTCGAAAATCTGATTTGACGCTTAACCGAACCGACGTAGCGCGATAACCGCAACTCGGTCTTTCAATAATTCGATTCAATAAATATTTTTGTGGCCAGCATTCTAAATTTAAAAGTTTTGATTATGTGACAAAACTTTTGACTTGACTAGGCAGGTATGTTAGTTTAACTGTATGGATCATTGTGAACAAAGGTACTTTGTTATAATTAAGCTAATTATAATTTTAGATTTTTTTTCCTATTAAATTATAGATAAATTCTGTATGCCTAGAAATGTTATCTGATATATGTCATTTGGGTACTATAAATGCAACGCTTTCACTTATAACATTAATTATTAGAAAACATATTTGTAGAAGGCAATTTCTATTCATCATTTTGATTTCACACGATGAAATTAAAACTATGCAATAGTTAGAATGGGAGAAAGGGAATATTTACCAATGAAATAATGTACGAGTACGTGGGAGGATCCATAAGTTTTCGGCCCAAAGAAAAAGGGTAAAAATTGCAGCGGCCACTTCAACGTCACCAGAAAATCTTCTACCTCTCTGTCACTGGGGGCTCTACAGCAGCTTCGCTTCTGCGGCGGTGTGAGCACGCCTTTGCTTAGTTTCCTCTATGGTTAGCATAATAGCTTCCTGTCATTGTAGTATTGCGTTCTTTTATGTATACGAGCAATATTCATTGACAATCGCAGAATATCGTAGCCATTATCTTTTTAGTGCCTTTCTAGAAGGGTTTTCAGAAGATATCACGCCATCTACTGTCTTCTTGAAAGGGGATCACAGTATTTAGTACCATAGTTTCATCTCCAGTGACAATTGACTACAATAAATCGTTCCCGTGTGTTCGAAATGCCTCCAAAAGTTATTTAGAGCACGATATTCTCTCACTTCGCTGCACACTCGAAAGAAATTTTGGCACCCACCTTCCGCAGACCTTATCCATTTGAAGATGTTCATGAAGAATCCTCAAGACTACAGTTTTGAAATACCCTGTCCTTGCAGCTATTTCTTTCATTTTCAGACGTCGCGGTCCGGTGCTTCTTCTTCCATTAACTTGATGTCGTTTGGTGTGAGCACCTCAACAGGCCGACAGGAGCGGTGATCATCATGAGTAGACTCTCTTCTTAAAAGAAATTGTTTACACCAATCTTTCACGATGGAGACAAATCCCCATACATATTATCTAATCGTTGTTTAATATTAGTTTAGCTAACACCTTTCTTTGTTCCAAATATCGGTCTGTGATTAAAGGAATCAGCATCACAGACCGATATTCGAATTTAAACATGATAAAAATATTGCGACTTCAAAAGGTCATAAAAGCTAAATTAATTACAGTTATATCTTGATAATTATATTAGTTTAAACAAAAAATGACGACCATAAAATGCCATTTATATATTGATTTTTTAACATCTACATATATTTTTGGCCAAAAACTTTTGGACCCTCGTAGTAATTCACTTTTTCTAAGGGATATGTCCCACTATGAAACTCATAGGCAACAAGAGTCTCTTGAAGGCATGAATTAATTTTCGTGTACACGCTTAGACAGAACGAGTTCAGGACGTGAGCAGTTCCATCTTCCTGTACTTCTTGCGGAAGGTAGAGACGGGGTCCTTGAAGAGGACCGGGTCGAGCCTCAGCACGGAGCGCACAAGTGGCATGTACCCGCTGGCAGTGGCGAAGGTGTTGAGACAGGACTGGCGCTGCACGAAGTGGTCGGGGTCGGTCCAGGCGGAGCGGTGCGCGTGCGGCGCGGACGAGGGCTTGTAGCGGCGACGTTGAGCCAGTTTGAGCGGCGGCCGTCGAGTGTGGTGCGCGACGAGCCAGTTGAGCAGAATGTCTTCGCAGTTGCGCGCGCGAAGAACAGCTGCGCGCAGGGCGGGCGCCGCGGCCGCGTACGTGTGCAGCACGCTGCGGTGTACCAGCGCAGCCCCGCCCAGCACCATCGAGTACGACCCGCCCCACTTGCTGCTGTACCCCCAAGCGCCCTATTCAAAGGTGTCTAATTTGATCAAGCTATAATTAAAAATTATACAATAACCCCTGATATTCTGTTGATAACGCTACACGCTATACCTGCTGTAAGTTCCCGCAGACTTTCGAAAGAGTTGGGTATCCTGTAGACTACTTGATGCTGAAGCATCCGGTCCATGTCCATGTCATGGATATACCGTCGAAATAACAAATTACAGAAGACAACCGTGAAATAATAGCCATTCAGATTGTGGTTCGGGGAGTAAGTAAGGGATGCTAAAGCTCACTTCCCTATACCCTCCTAATCCTCTTTACCTTTCATCCTACTAAGGTCGAGAGCGCACATGGAGCAGCTATGGCGTTGCTTGCGTTAATAAACCACATTAGCCTCTATCAAGTAGACCAAGATTGGTTAAGTCTCTTGTAATAATGTTTTTACTCACTTTGGTTTCGTCCCAGTAGTGTGTCCTTGCAGGGTAGCCGACGATACGATCGGGGAAGTGTCGCCACACGCGGAAGGCGAAATCGAGCTCCTCGGCCAGCAGCGGTGCGTCGCCGTCCAACGAGAACACGGCCGCTGTCGGCAGCGCCCACAGCGGCCGCCAGCGTGCTGACACACCCTCCCTGACACAATCGATCGTATAGAAGATAGAGTCCATATTTCCATTAGGGTCAGCGACAAAAAAAAACTGACAGTGATATTGATAGTTGTCTGTAAAGTGCTACGTAATGGTTTCAGATTAGCTACCAAGTCGTCCCGTGTTCAGCGGTTCTGTGATGCGTAGTTGGCTTGTTCTGTGTATTATTGTGAAAAGGCAACCCTGAGTAAATGGGCGTCCTGATTGTTCGTCATTCGAGCGTTTCATCGGAATCGACGTCGATGTGATTGTAGCCGAATAGAGATTAAATTTTTTATTTGAAATCAATCAAAATCTGTCTCATCAAATAGTGGCTTAAAAACTTCGTTGGAAATCAACGGTAAGAATTTTACATATTTGATATAGTTTAGATTTTCTAAAAATTCTTTTTTTGTTTGATTCATGTCATAAATTCTCCATTTCAAATTGTTTTCTTTTAATTAGCTGCTTTTTCTTGAATATTAATGGTTTCAATCCATAGTGTAGGTATATATATATATTTCGCATAATTAATTCTAGTGTTCATTTGTTTTATTTAGTAAGGGGGTTGGTATTTTTTTACTATAGCATCGGCCTAATTCCTTTTTTTAAATATAATTGCTTGTTGCCGATCGCCATCGATAAATTAATTAAACGGGTAATACATTAACTATTTTATATTTTTTATATACCAATTCCGTGGGTGACTATTATTTTTTTACTTTTTGCCAGGTTGTAACTTTTAATTAAATTTTGAACTGAACGGAACCCACGTATTAAATTTGCCATAAATATTGCATACAAATGTACATTATTCTAAGGCGGTTTGTACGTGTCCATTTCAGGGTTTTATTTATATATATGTATACAATATATACATACTTCGCTTCCACTATCAACTGATCTACTCTTCACCGTATGCGCCGTGCATCAGAGACCGAAAGAATCGGAACGCCCTGATCAACCTACGTGGCGTCCCCCCAGAGCGTCGGCCGAGCAAATCCGCCGGTTATCGTAGTATCCAACGGCGCATCGGCAACCGACGATCGCACCAAGTGAAGTTTTCCTTTTTTTTATTTTCTTTTCTCGGCCTATTAAATTCGGATTATTTTTATATCGACGGCTCTCCTTCGGTGGTAAGATTTCATTAGGTTCAATTCTCCACGAGGTCCCTGGTAGTTTTTTTTTATATTTTTATATAACTTTTTTTATTGTATATTTTTTTTATTTTAGTACTTCTGGTACATTTTGTATTTGAATCGGTCATTTCAAAAACCTCTTAAGTCACATTTTTTTCCAACATGCTTTTTTTGCTGAAAATTGTTTCTTAAAGAGAGATGCGTATCAAGATAGCATTCTGGAAGAGCATATGCCATTTTATAACAACATTTTTAGATTGCCAACTGCAAATGTTGAAGATAATCCAGATGAGAATGATGGAAAATATGACTATATACCCATAAAGATATTAAAACATGACAAATTAATACATGTAAAATGATAATAAGATTATTTTTAAGTGTAATTCTCAATTAAAAGCAATAAAAAATATGATTACTACTATTGTTTTGGTTAAATTATATACCACTAACCCTATTTCTCGCTAAAACAACATAAGTCAAGAACTGTTTTTCACGTTTTTTTTCATTATTTCTAATAATAAGCTGTAAAGGTTATTCGCTATTTTAATTTTTTACCACTCAAATACTAAATTGAACATAAAAAAAGTCCTTTAAAACTCATTTGTTTGTGTATGAAACAGTTTTTATTGATTTCTGAAAAATTCTGATTAAGTGACTTATGAGGTTTTTGAAATGACCGATTCATTTTAAATAAATATTTTTTGACGTGACGTCTAATAAATCGATGAACGCCGGCTGCACACACGAAAAATGTTGACTCATTGCCCCGTTACGCTCGAGCCGATGCACGATCGGAGCGAGAGCGCGGCACGAGCGAGCGAAAGGCACGATCGGCTTGCGCCGCATCTATCTCTCTTCCACTCGATTTGCCTATGCGTCCGAGGAGAAGAAACAATGTTTTGTTATGACGTTGTCACGTTAAATTATCGTCCGTAAACCGACTTTACAGATAACGATTTTTTTTTGCCAGATGCTATTTTTATTTTATATCCTTTTTTTATTGTGTTGTCCGCCTGTCCGCCTGTTCGCGCCTCACGCGGAAAAAGGCGTAATAAAATAATCTTTATACTTGTTAATCGTGTTAAGGAACCGAGACATGTATTCTCATATATCTTAGTCGATTTTGATCTATAGAAATATTACTTAATAATAAGGAAACAGCAACAGTAACAGTTTCATTTCTCCAAAAATCTCTACTATTCAACCATACGCCTAAGCGTGAGTTCACACCGAAAGGCGACGCGACTCGCTCGTTTTAAGGTTGTACGCAGTTCAGTAATACCATTGGTAATACGCAGCGCGACGTCGCGGGATGCAACGCATACTCACTCAACTGTGTATCTATTTGTGTAGTCAATGAGTTCCATGTTGAATTGCTACCTTAAAATGTGCGCGCAGGATCACGTCTCGGTCTAAGCTGACCCTAACATCCCACATATATGTCGATCTTTGTTGTCACAAACAATCTTTTAGGGATAAAATACCCAAAAATAATCTCCAGTGCCACAATGCCATTACGTTCTTTGCCGAGAATAACTTACTAAGTTCTGTACTCTTTGTATCCATTCATCATCCAAAGTAATTTTTTTTCTCACCAAACATGTTTAAATCTATTATTATTAAACACGTCTCCATCTCCGTGCAGCAATCGCCACAGGATTCAACAGGCACGTGACAATAACGTTTAATGTTTGTTGTAGACATTCTTTAAAACTATTTTTTGTCAACTTTATTAAAAAGCGATTATGTAATATTTACCCGGGATAGTGCGTGGTGGCATCAATGACTAGCACTGGTAGAGGGTCTCGCGAATCACCGCCCGATCGCGGAAGTGACTTCAAAGAGGGCGCTGCTCGTTCACTGTCCCACATCATTACAACCTGAAAAAGTAGCGTAGGCTATTTCAATACATTTTCGGAGCATAGAGGATATATGTTACCAAGAGCCTTATTATCACTTAAGGCCTCTTTCAAGCTCCTATCTGGAATTAAAAACTGCTCATCATTATATAAAATAATCATTATAAAAAATTATATAAAATAATGCGGCCTACTAGCCCAACTATAGAGCCTGCAGAGCAAAGACTGTTCACAAATAGTAAATAATGGACATCCCACCAACTCCCATCCTTTTTATTAAATTGAATTAGCAGATTGTTCAAAAACTTTCGGGTATATCTTGTTTACAAAATACATGTAGATAAATATGTATAGTATGCTCTAAACTAAGCGACTCAATAACATGCATGACATGCTCGCCCTCATGGACAACATCCCACCCTCTTTTTCATTAACTGTATCGTCTTCAAGGTATCTTCAGTATGTGTCCCAAGTATTTGAATTTAGTTCTTGTTGTCTCTAACTATGGGCCTCGTAAGAAAGTTCAACGTCGCTATAGCAGGCAGGCTAAAGCTATGGAGAAGGCAAATTTCTTTCTCTCTCATGCCCAGTGCAATGCTTGGAAACACTACGAGATCGAATCAGGAATGAGGAGATCTGTAGACGAAAAGTTACCGACATAATCCAGCGGATTAATAAATTGAAGTGGCAGTAGTCAGGACACATAGTACGGACAGCTGACGGCCGCTGGGGCCGGAAGGATCTTGATTGGGGATCAGGACCGGTAAGCACAGAATAGGACGTCCACCCACAAGGTGGATAGACAGTCTGATAAGGATCTAAGCTGCTTCTGATCGGTCTTATTGGAAAATTATGGGGGGACCTATGTCCAGCAGTGGACATCCTACTTCTGAGATGTGTGTAATTTTAATTTTAGAAACCTACCTTTTCACAGAACTCGCTGGCAGCAATATTAGCGAGTAGTTTGTGTAAGGCCGGAGAGGTGGCGGTCACATAGAGAAGAGCTGTGAAAGCATTACCCGGCGTCGGTGGAGGATTGGAGAGAGGTGCGACGGCGGCCGGTGCGGGAAGGGGCAGGGGAGCAGCAGGGGATTGCGACAGGGGTGGGGCGGGAGGCGCACTCAATGCCGGCGCGCCCAGGGGGAAGTGAGCGCGTGAATCGCCATACGTAGCTAGACAGCCCAAGGCGCCCGGGGATGTATTCCAAATCAACGCATCACGCCGTCTCGACGATCGATGAGCTAAAACTCTCTCCAGCAAAATCTGTAACATTGGAGACATCAGTGTGAAATGTAAAAGCCAAAGGATTTAATGGAATGATTAAATACCACTAAACAAGTAGATTATCAAATATTACTACATCAACTCTAGGCTAATGACTAAAAAATTACGCGAATATTTTATATGGTCCAGGTGCTTTTAGATTTTAGACAATAGCTCTTCTCTTTTTGTTTCATAATTCGCCTATTATTTATTATGTTATTAATTGTTTCAGAATGATTCAGATTATAGTTTTGCCAAAACCGCCGTGCCACTTCTTAGGAATGTGGGGTTAGGCGGGAGGAAGGAGCATGAGTTTATATGAGAGCGATATTGTCGAGACAGATCTTACGATATCGATTTACAGTATTTTAAAACGATGAAATAGTCTATACATTTACTAGTAAATAATTACGTGAATTTAACTTATCAAGGTAGGTTATATTATTAACATTAAAATAAATTTTAATATTTTTTTTTTTAAAGAACTTAAGTTATAATTAAAATCTCAAAGAATTCCTGTCTACTTTTCTTTTCTTGAAATATTCGTCCACTTATATTTGGGATTCAAAATAAAGTTCTCAACTTGCATTTGTTATGTGGTAATTTTACATATACATTATATAAAAAAGCAGACAAAACTCCTGCCAAGTTTGTGCTTTATAAAAAATATTGAAAGTCTCTTATAATAGATAAGATTTACCTCAATAGTCGTAAAAACAATTTTTTCAATCGAAGAAAAGTATTGTTCCCATAACAGCTGTGTTTGTTGCCTCAGAGCTAATATACGTTCAGGGGATACGGATCTCACGAGTTCTGGTACCTAAAATGTAAAGAAAGAAAATTAAGCCCAAACATAACTGCATCATTAGTATTTCAGCTGCAGGATATCCACTGCTGGATGTAGGTAGGCCTTCTCTATAATTTCCAAAAGGACTGGTGGCAGGCCTCCTGGATTTCGTCGTCATTTAAACATTAAACATAATATAATTTCACTTAAATGATAAAAAAAAACATTTATTTATTTGTAAAAAGCATATTTCCAAGTGAATTAGAAAAGGTTGGTTCCGTACTGTGTATGTAATTTGTTTTATTGCTATTTAGGACGGTATTACAGCCACGAATATTAATGTTTTGTATTATCAGAGTTCAATAGATGGCGCTAGGAATTCGTTATGTAAAGAAAATTGTATAGATGTCACTTTACATAATTTGAACATTAAATAAAATGAAGTCCATCACCAGATCTGAAATCACTGTGGTTTTTTTGTGATAGTCCCATCGGTTGGCTTTAGTATCAATTAGTGCAAAGTACAAGTTCAATTGTAAGCTATATTATTAAAATTTTCTATAGAAATTGAGAGGAGGCAATAAAAGAAATGTAACTGAATACTAATAGTACGAAATCGAATTTCAAGAAAATTTTGAAATCACGATAATATTGTGATTTAAAGGTAACTAAAATTCGACTCTTAATTTACTTCAAGTTATATTTGATTTTTTATAGTTTAATTTTTCATTTGGTAGAACCAAATAAAGAATTATTACGGTACTCAACTCAGAGAAGCCACGGTGACCTGGATGATCACTAGATGTCGATATTTATTCCTTAGGAAAGCGTTTTGAATGTTGTCCCCAGTAATATGCATACAACCTATACAAATACTATGAACGAAAACAGTACAATTTCATTTTACTGGGAATAATCTAATCTTAATAATCTGGAATATTTGTTTATTGAAGTTGTAGTTTCGTCTGCGTGGAATTCGGTTAGAGCGAGTTCCTTCAGGAAACAAAATTTCGTGTTAAAATCTCATCTTCGATAATGTTTCTTTTTAAAGCAACATTTGAATCTACGTAAAATTTAATTTTCATATCTTAACATCAAGTCCACGAGAACGAAATTGCAGGCACCAAATTGTTCATAAAACTTATATCACAACTAAGTTATTTCCTCTTATAACATTGACTTCAGTGCACAAAATTCATTAATCACTTTGATGAAAAAAAATTACAAATTATTGCAACACTTGTAATTTGTATACTACTATAACATAAATAAAAATCTTAATGAATACAATATGTTTACTTTATATAAAAAAGTGGCAAGTTAAAAGAGGAAACATATGTCTTTTGTCTAACTAAATTCCAAAAGTTTTGATCACCAGTGAGTAAGCAAGAGGTAAATTCGCTGTTTTCAAAAACCAACATTTTTAAGAAAAAGCTAGAATCTATCAAGACTATTATCAAGACTTCGGCTTTAGTAGATAGCAAACAAATAATAAGGAGGTAAAATAAAGAGCTTGAATAGTTTCACAGTATATATGTCTAACTAAATGTGAAAGTGACCTACAATTTTCTCAAACTTCATAGAACTAGTTTTTTCTCTACAAGATTTGGGTTTTTCAATAAAATTTAATAATAAATAAATCTATAAAGCTTGACTAGTGATCTACAAGAATAGAAATTTAATTTGGTAACCTGTAATAAAAGACGTTCGTCAGCCCAAATAACAGCACGGCGCCAGTCTATACGTTCATCGAAAGGTAAACGCCAACCATTGCTAAGTAATACTGGAACACAGCCCGCCGCCAATGCCTCGAGAAAACGGTAAGAACCGAGGCGGCGCCCTCGCGCCACTAGGCAGAATGTTGAATTAGCCAACAATTGCTCATAGTCAAATCTGTAAAAACAATTTATTTGTTTGTACTAATATTTTTAAAAGGTTATACAGATTATTTGGAAGATTAATATTTTAACCTAAGAGTTAACAGCTATGGGCTCTGGCATCCCTTACTAACTCACCGAAACACAACAGCACACATGCTGCTGAGCAGCAGACGGGCTGCCCAAATGACTGCAAAACGCAGTGTACCCTGCCACTACTTTCCAGATACAAATTTGAAAAGTTAATTTTCAACGTTGACCCTGCCAGGAATCAAACTCGAGAACCCTAGAACAGAGTGTTAAGGCAAGCATTGTAACCATCCATCCTATGATCTCGTAAATTTTGTAATAAGATTAAGGTCTGTCGCCATGTGGGAGGAACCATCAGATGGAATATCATTATCAATGACGCTAATAGCAAAGATAGTGACAGTGATTACAACGTATTTGATGTCTCATATTGCCACTGCTGTGTGAAATTTCTACTATCGAACAAAAATTGGCCACAAACTAAAATTACAGACTTTCTACATCAGTAAATACAATGCAGATAATGTATGTATTTTGTATCTCAGATCAAATCGTAGTATTTGTACATTAATTAAGTACAATATTTTTTGTTATTTTTTTTTAATTTAAATAGAAAATAATCTATGTACATATACTATTACAACATAATAAAAACAAGTTTAAATTGTCCCATTGTTTTTTGCATCATCCATTTAGTACAACTAAGTTTCTCGAGTCCCTGGAGGGTCATTATATTTGGATTCTAATGTAACAGCACATGTGTTATTGTATTTCAGTACATTAGAAAAGGGTGCTAAAGCCCATTGCCCTACCTTGACCCTTATCTAATTTTACGTTGGCAGAACACTTAAATTCCTAATGTCATTGTTAACTTCAATATATTATTATTAAAAATAAAGAATACAGTTCACTTTAAAATTAACAACAATAATATTAATGTTTTTTAACATAACAACAATAATAATAAAATGTTGTTAGAAAAGAAAATATACTACTTCTAAAGACTATTCTTGCTTAAAGAGACTTTGGTAACAATATGGAACAAATTTCACTGGATAAACATACTTATCATATTCCTTGTTATCATCATCACATCTGTCATCTCTTAAATCTTTCCAGGATTTTCCATGTCTACAAGTTGTTACTAGCACAAGTTCATTGCCATCATGTAAATGCCATAAAGAATTTCTTGTTTCACTGCCAATACCATGGACATATCGTTTTCCCTTGAAAGCTAATAAATGCTTACGCGGCGCTGGAAATGGGTTTGCAGTGGCAGCTGGTGGAACACCACCACGTTCAGGGTGTTCCTTGTGAAATAAGGGGAGTGAAATATCAAAGCCTTCTCGGAAAATAGTCTCAGAGGCGCTCGCTCTGGCCAATATCGCTTCACCAGGATCAAAGCCGAGAGCCTCCTCAGCATAATCGGGCCATGTGCCAGCATACAGATTAAAAATTAGATGGTTCCGGCCATTATTCCAGTGAGGTAAATGAGACAAATGTGTTGCCACATCGGCTACATGTTCAGGAGAGAGGGGGTCTGCATCTAATGTGTCTATAGCCGGTATAAAGAGACATGCCTCATTGGGGTCCCTTGTGGAATATCGAGAATCCCTTATGACTGAAAGTACCTTTCTATATGATATACTAACTGTTCCATCGCTGGGGTATACATATATTTTGGGATCGTTTCCACATTTTGAAAAATCAAAACACGTTTCCATGCGGCATGTTCTTAATTTCAAATGAGGGCGTCTTTGTTCATAAGAAGGAATTTCTGATAATTCTTCAGGTGTTGCATAAGATGGTAATTGGTCATAGCGACTTCTTTGTACAGTATCAGATTTCAAATAGTAGACACCAATATAACAGTATAACAATAAAGAGCAACATAAAATTACTAGCAGATATCTTTTTCTAGCCTGCATATTGATTATAATCTATTCTATGAATTTGTCACTGTTTTTATTTATAATTATTATTGTACTCTCAGACCAAATGGTTCTTTGTATCTGTCAAATCCTTTATTTTATTAGATTATTTAGGTACATAAATTTATAATATACTTTGTATAAATCAGAGAACATTGTTAAACCACCAACTAACTTAATAATAAATGAATTTATTTTAACTTTATAATAAATGAAAACAATAAACAAAAATTTCTGGGCATTTTTGGTTTTTTTTTTCACAATTAATTGCATAAATAATAAAGGCACTATAGTAATATTAACCTTTAATAATTTTTATTTTATAAATAAAATAATAAAGGTAAGGTAACTAGTCAAAGTCGAAATCTTAACTTCAAGTATTGTCAAAAGTTCAAAACATAACAAAACACAGAACACTATATACTCACAACATAGAATAAAATTTTTATCTACATGAAATCTTTCTCTAAAAAAACAATTCGCTGTTATAATTAAGTTATAAACAAGTCGGACTGTGCCCACGCACACAATTCTTTATATTGTAAATAATGAGTTTGTTTTAAGTAATCGTTCAATATAGATTGTCGGTGCCGCATACGCACGCTGCATACATATATCGCTGCACGTTACTCAAAATAATAAACACTCCGCATTGTTAATCTCGTTTATTACATCATTTGCCCCTTTATATGCAAAATACATACATAATCATAATACATACCATCACATCATCATCACAAAAGAAGATGGCTGTCTAATTGTCCACTGACAGTCCACCGGCTTCTCCGCATCACCCGCATCCATGGCATTCAGTGGCCAACAATCCTTTCATCGACGATCCCCGAATTTTGGTGAGATCATCCACGCCTATGCTCCATGCAATGTGAGGCCATATTAGCGCCGAAAAAATTAGGGGATAATGTCAAATTCAACCTGTCTGATCCTCACAAAACGGGCAAGGACGTCAACAGGTCAGCGACATGTTGCAGCCACCGCAGACCAAACAATACGAAGCGTATTTTTATACATATGTAATTATGCAATTTAATCACCTAGTACACAAATTTTCTTTTGAGCTAAAACTTGAGACTTTACAATAACGACTTTAGACATTTCTATACTGCACATAATTTTATTAGAATAGATTAGCAATTACATTTTATAATTATACACATGTGTACGGTATATATGTATATGTAATTTTAAGGCGGCCAACTTTCTGGAAATTGAATGCGGGACTTTTGTGGATAGGTAGAGTATGGGGTGAATGCGAATGCAAAGTATGAAGTTTTGTCAGTATACCTTAGACCATTACAGGTCCGTACAGACCTTAGACCATACATTACAGTAATTTAACACATAATATAATAATATAGAGTACCTAATACTCTTTCAAACATTCCAGTAGTTATTCCGTATTAAATGAGGTGCCATTTTCATTTTTATTGGCCCTCAATAATTCGTACAATTCTTGTTCTTGATCTTTTATCAAATTATTTAATATGACTTCAGTTGGAACTCGTGACTCTTCATTAATTTTGAGAGGGAATCCTAAGGTTGAATACATGCGACGAATTTGTCCAGCACTCAACCAACCACGGTTACCTGGGTCAAAACTCTTTATAACTGCCTCCAAGTGTCTGAAAAGGATTTTATGCATATGAGTAGATTTGTGAAGTTGAACTAATTAATTTTTCTTAGCAACACAATTTTTTTGTGGCTTTTGGTAGATATATACGAGTACGTCCGGGAAAAAGTAGAAAGTATAAAATATAGTAAATTATATATAAAATAAACTATAAAATATAGTAAACTTATAATAAAATCTATTTGGATATATCTGGCTGGTTTTGATGACATCAAAAAGGTTACAAAAAAAGAATTTCAAAAAATTAGTAGTAAAATGTTGTTTTGAGCTATTTTTCATTTGTTTTTCTTACTGTCAAAATAAGTGAATCTAATGAAGAAATTTAATAGGTACATTTTAAAATTTTATCACAAAAAAGAAAAAAATACAACGCAAGCCGCGAAAAAAAAATATGATGGTTATGGACCTAATGCAGTGTCGGTAAGAGTAGCACAAAGTTGGTTTAAGCATTTTCAATCCGCGAATTTTGATGTCAATAATGCAATTCGCTCTGGTCACCCTGTTATGGATAAAATGGACAACAAGAAATTGCGAAAAGGTCGTGGTCAAAGGTCGGTCAAGCTTCACAGACTGTGCCAAAACCCTGGTTAACTCGTAATAAGGTGATGATGTGTATATAGTGGGATTGGAAGGGCAATGTTCATTATGAGCTTTTACCGCCGGGCAAAACCATTGATTCGGATCTCTACTGCCATGAGATTAAAACAAGAATTTGAGAGAAAACGGCCGAAATTGATCAATAGAAAGGGTCACACTTTGCACCTACTTAATGCAAAGGTCGAAGACTATAGTCACAATTGACAAAGACTATAGTTATTGACGAGGTGGCCACCTATCACCAAGTGGACAAATAAGCCTGTCTGTCGACCCTAAAAAAAAGTACTTAATATTTTATGTTTTATGTAGGTAATTAAGTAAGCTTGTGGAATAGATGAGAGTAAGAAAAGATAGCTACCTTTTTTCATATAATACTGGGGCTGGTGCGTGTCCAGCTCTAAACAGCATACAGTCGTCTAATAACTTTTCAAGAAAAACTAATGGATTATGTGATTTATGAGATATTATTTTAATGAGTAAAAAGCGAATTAACTCTGGTATGCGACGTTCACGCAAATATGCTTCGGTTTTGCAAACCACGTTGAGAATTCTTTCTTTTCGTGGAGATATTATGACAACCTCTGTTGACTCTTGACTTTTTATACATTTACATACTTCTATTGGTGAATATGCAGGTGAAAGAAGTACATGAAACATTGGTTTCGGGTGTATAACCTCGGCTTCTTCTTCCGAAAGGTACTCTTGACATGACATCTTCAATGGTTCACCAAACCTATGAAAAGTGAGGCAGTGATTATTCACGCTTACACAAATATTGCAGTCAAACCACTAATCAGAAGCTAGAGTAAGTGGGTAGATACCTGCTGGTTACTACTAGGTTTGTAAAACAGTGCCCATAAATCTGTTACATTACCCTAGTAGAACATAGCTCCTGTAGTACAAAGTTTGTACTTCTATGAACTGACATAATTTTTGAAGTCCGAATTGTTGTAGTCAGTGCATTTGCATGACAATGCACTTGTACCCCTCTTAGATAGAGAATATTCTGAGACTGTTCATATTTTAGGTGGGTACTTAATAACAATGTTATTCGCGGGCTACAAATAAGCAAGGGTGTGGTGCAAAATAGTAAATAGGTATTCAAATTAGCCAAATTTCAGTTAGTGTTATTGAATGTACCTACCATCTACTCGTATATTGTAAACTCATAATAAATAAAAAATCATAAATAATTACCGTATAATGTTTTACCGCAGTGTTATTTTAATATACGAAATATTCAAATATACGAAATGCAGTAAAATCTATCAGTTTTTACAACTTCAAATTAGTTTTGTGATTGATAAATTAAAGAGATAAATAAATGTTTCTTTTTTTGACACTGTCACAAATTGATCCTCGTGAGCAAAGATGTTGTATTAGTCTCTCGTAAGAGTTAAAATTAGAATTCCTTATTTAGAATCATATACCTAATATAAAAAAAATATTTTTATTAAAGTAGGTAACATCCTATATTTTATGCTATTTTTACTAAGTAACAAAAAAAAGAGGAATTTCTTAATTATCTATATCGGCAATGTGATAATATTCTATTCGTTAGATTTTAGGTCATTCAGATTTAGGTTCATAAATTGACAGTGCGTAGTTCATGAAACTTTGGGGTAGGCTTAGGAATATACTTTTTTTAGACATTTCAAGTCCATAAATATAATTAAAGACAATAACAACAGATACAAATAACATCATAAACTTATAAAAATTACATGCTATGATCATTATTATGTATTTGTATGTATCTCTCCAATGCTGGATGTAGGCTTCTCAAGGTTCGCCACCACGTACGGTCTTCCGTCCTTCGCATCCAGCCTCTTCCCGCTAAGCCTTTCTGTCTTCTGTCCACCTAACCCATGGCGTCCCACTCTGTGCTTTCCTTAGCTATGTCGATAACCTTGGTTCTTCGGCTAATTTCAGAATATCTGTTCCTATCCACCAAAAAATGCTAAGATACAATTAATATGTAATAAAATTTGGAAAAGTTTAAATAACATATGTGGTCAGCGGACCGTGTAAGAGCAACGCTTGACTCGTAATTGGACAGTCAGTCCTGTTGGCAATAATGCTCGGAATGCCGTTGAGACTGCCACGACACGACGCATCATCCGTTCGTGCATCCGCAACATGTCAGAGGCACTGCATTACCGCTTTCGCGGCAGCCCCAACAGCAATCCAAATGTATTATTGTACTGGATTCGCAAGGCTAATAACGTAGACCCCACCGTAATTAAAGTGCTACTACAGCCCTACAGCCTACAGTGCAACATCTTAATGCTACTACAGCGCCTCCTATTTAATGCTAGCCGACGGACAAATTACGTAATTACGGACATATTACATTACATAAATTACGTACCACATTTTTACTGAGAACAACAAAATTACAATACTTAATCAAATTGTTATTTAAGCAAAACATAATGTGAGATTTTGTTAACTTAGCACAGAATTCATAACACAATACAAGTTGTAGAGAGCACAAACTATTAAATAGTAGATATGTATGTAAGAACCCCGCTAGAAAGTTGTTATCAAGTTGTTATAGTCACAGTTTTAATAACACAGTCAAACTGTGTTATAGTCTTTGTTAAATAGTCTGTGGCTGTTCTGAGATCCACCATTTTATTTTATTTATAATCAACGGCTATTATTTTGATTTGAATTGATTTGAATCAAACTGACTTGAATGAAAACAAAATTGCTTTATAAAACTTCCGAAGTTTGTTATGAATAAAAATGTATTTGTGATTTCGAAAGTTAAAAACAGATGGAGACCATGGAAAACATTACAGGAGATATACGTATAGGCAAAATTGACAACTGTAAGTTTGAACCCATTTAAATGGGAAGTTTATTTTGTTTATCTTTTATTTAACTACATGCGATTGTAAACTTTTTTTTAAAATGGTTTTATCCATATATTTTAGGCGATACCGATGCTCGCAAGACCGGACAGGAAATGGACATTATACGACAAAGGACAATTGCATACGAATACCTTTGTCGATTAGAAGAAGCAAAGACATGGATGGAAGCTTGTCTAAAGGAAAACCTTCCACACGCAACAGAGTTTGAAGAAAGTCTGCGCAATGGTGTTTATTTATCAAAACTTGGACATTTCATTGCTCCTGATTTACTTCCTTTAAATAAAATTTATGACATAGATCAGAAACGATATCAGGTAAATATGTATTTAGAATATAAAAATATTACACTCATATATGGAATGATTAATAGGACAATTAGATTACAGTGACAGCTATTGTGTTTTTAATTACTTGACAAAAATTGATTATTAATATAGAAAAGCCAAATCTTTATCTAATATCACCATTTCCTTTAGGATGAATTAGAGATATTTACTGCCTTATATATTTATCAAAATCCATTAGGATAAGGGTCAGATATACATGTCTTGTTAGATTCACTAAACAATTTCTCTTAACTATTTAATTTTAGCAATAAATTTATTTTTATTTGGTAATACAGGAGGGATTTAGGACAAATATCTTGCTCAACTTATCTATATACTAGCATGTTATCTACAATACAATCACCTTTCTTCTTTATGGCGATGCCACCTTGTTAATAGGATTTCAAATTCTCTTGTCTTGATGGACTGACCATATTTGCTTGTAAGTTTTCTTATAATATTTTACTTCACCATTAAAACAGATTATCATAATTTCTAATTCATAAATGAAATCTGAGACTTGGAAGTGCAGGTCTGACTAGGATTTAAATTGGCATCTATTATCATGCCAGCAGACACTTCCACTATACCATAATAGAAAATTCTTTTAATATTTTTAATCCTAATATTATAAATGCAAAAGTGAGTATGTTTGTTTGTTTGTTATGATTTCCCACTTTAACTAGATACTCATGAAAATTTTGCATACACATTGTCAGAGATACAGAAAAGGACATAGGGTACCGTTCATCCAGAAAAGGATTACTGTTCCCGAGGGATTATCTAAAGATATAAAAAAATATTTTAGTATTATTAAAATTCTTTATTTGTGCCATAAATATATAAAAAAGAATTAAAAAAAAAAAGAAAGAAATAACAAATAATATTAATAGTACAAAAAGCGCTTTGCAGCAATTTCTTCCAGGCAACCTTAGGGTAAGGAAAATTATATGGAAGTAAATAAAACAGAAATAAGTAAAGATTGAATTAATTATTGCTTATATATTTTTTTCAGGTGTTGGGTTTTTATTTTTCTAAGCTTAAGTAAAAAGGGTGTGGACAAAGTCGCAGGCTACGGCTAGTGAAATATAAAGGAAATTGTATAATATCACGATAGGGCAATGGGCACTGAAAACCAAGAATCAAAACACAACAGCATATTGGTCATCTGTAATATGTTTACAGCTGCATAATCAGATTGCCTTATTTATGACTATTGAATGCATCGTGGCCTGTAACAAAATTTTTATTCAAATTTGCTTCTTATGTATTTCATCAATACTTTATCATGAAGAACTGCAGGCAGCATCTGTGCTATTTTCGCATACAAACACAAGCATCATCAGACAAATGCAGTTGCATTACCAACCTTGATAGGATAAAGATTAAGGGGTTAACAGTCTTTATTCATGATAATTAATGAAAAGACATTAAATAGAATTGCCTCTTGTGTTCATGACCTATGGAAAAATATATCCAGTAGTCCATTTTTTTATTTGGAACTTAACACTATAATAATCTACAACATAATTCGTTTTATGTTTCAGTTTGCTGGATTGCAGTTCAGACACACTGATAATATAAATAAATTTTTGCAAATTCTCAAGATAACGGAATTGCCTGTGGTGAGTCTCTAGTGAACATATATTTTTACTTCCCCATAAAAGTATATTTAAAAACTTCATAACAGCAAATTGCCAATTAATTAAAAGTAATTGTTATTTTAATAATAAAAAAAAATAGTACTCTTCACAGTGTATTAAGCTAGCAGTGTTTATTTCTTAAATATTTTTAATAATATTTAAAAAACTTTAGACTCATTTAAAGATTTTTTTTAAATACCTATATTCTTTGTTTATTTTTTGCTATTTCAGTTGCCTTATGTACTTAATAAACATGATTGTGGTGTATATTTGGTTAAGAAGTATGCATATTTTGTAAATCCTGCCTTTGTGTTGATTTCTTAAATATATTGAAATTACTTTTCAGACTTTCCAACCAGAAACTACGGATATTTACGACAAAAAGAACATGCCTCGTGTAATATATTGTTTGCATGCTCTGAGCTCTCACCTGTTCAAATTAGGGAAGGCGCCGCTTATTCACGATGTATTTGGGACTGCTGTCTTTACAGGTTTGTGTTTATTACAATTCAAAGATTACAAGAAAAAAGCGTGACTATTTCTTTTCATACTCTTTTAACATTGGTCTGTGTTACATTTAGTAGCAACTATTAAATTAATTTATGTACATATTTAATAATTTAGTTAGAACAAAAATAGTTTGCAAAGAATTAATCTTCTTTAAAAAAAAATTTGTCCTTAACATTTTTGTGTTAAACTATAAGAAATCGTTTTAATTACTTTTTTTATTTATTTTGAGTTTTAAAATATCTTAAATAAACATTGTTCTCATCAGCAGAGGCAGTAGCCTCTGCTGATTGGCCATTTGACTTAGTTAGTTGGAATCTAATTATTATCAACCTTTTCTTAATATATTTTATTCTTCAGATGAACAGTTGGACACTGTTTCAAAGGATTTGCAGAAGTGTGAACATCCTATGCCAAAGTTCCAGAAAATTGGAGGGATCCTTTCTAAAGATGAAACCGTAGACAGTGAAGTCCTACATGAAGCCATTGTTCAACTAAATAACGCTTTGTGCACCAAAAAACCTATTACAACAGCATTACTAAATCCACATCTTAAATTAAAACACATTCAAAATCAACTCATAGAGGAGTATAAAAAAGTGTTGCAAGCAGCAAAATTTGAAAAACTTCAAGCAGCGCACAATCACTCTTTAAACGATAGTTATATTCCAGATGAATATGATGAGCTTCTCACTCTTGTTGAAATTCAAGGACACATAACAGCCACAAACTACAAATATTTATGGAGTTCATTATGTGTTGCATCTAAAAACAATGACGTCAGTTATCTCCAAAAATTACTGAATAATGATTGGGTAAAAATTACAGGTTACAAAAGTAATAATCTGGATTTTTACTGCGATGTGATCAAAGAATTGAATGAAGAAAACGATTATTTCGATCCGGAAAACGTTACAAACTGGCCTAAAATGATACAAAATATAATAAATGAGGGGAATACAAAATCACACGAACTCAAAGATCACAAGCATGCGATATTACAAGTTAATAAGGCTCTAGACGAGAACAGCCCTGATGATCTGTACAGGGCTTTGAACAATCCGCATCTAGAGTTGAGTATTAAAATAAACAGATATGCCATACCTCTCTTGTTTGAGGAGATGAAGCTCGAAAAGGATGAGTTGGAAAAAAATTTGAATGAGAGTGAGATAGCAGCTTCTGTGGCATATTTGAGCACAGTTGCAGCTGTATCACAGGCTGTTGACAGGGGAGATGAAGAAGCCGTCTGGAATTACTTAAACTGTAAACAAATACATCTGGAGGGTGTAAGAGCACACTGTCGCAGGAGATACTTGGCGGCGTTAGTTAGTGCTTTGCAAGTGAAAGTGCGGGAAAAGTGCGCTTGCCCTCTGCTCACCTTAGAAGATATACGTGACGCAATAGATATGGTCAATATGAAGGACGACGACAATGAAGAGTGTAAGTAATTGACATTTTTTTTTTGGTAAAGCTATAGTCTCATAGGCAGTGTCACTTGCGTTCAAGGCACGCACTTGAAGTGCGTTCATTATCAGTTGTTACTCTGCTATGATATCGGGTAACTTCTTAAAAATCATTCCTATATTTGTCTTTGGTTATAGACTGGCCTTAGGATCAATTTTTTTTTTAAATGTTGAGTACAAACCTGTTTTCAGTGGTAGCTGTTATTGACGGTATCAACAAGGCGGTCTCCGAAGATGATACTAAATCATTAATGGCTTTGTTAAAAAGTGCGTGTTTGAAAATATCGTCGCCATTACACAAGGAAGAATATCATTTATACCTTCGGATGCTTAAAAAAAAAACACTCCACAAGGAGTCTCAGAACTTGTGGTTGGACGATATAGTGAACACAATCAATGAAGTGAATTTGGAGTCTCAGAAAGTGAAAGAGTTGACCGATGTGTTAGTTCACTTGAATTTAGCTGTTTTAAAGAACAATATGGATGAGTTTTGGAATGCCATTTCAAAACCTCTTCTCTCGGGCTCCGCTATGATAGAGAATAGTTGCAAGGACGTGTATTTCCAAACATTTGCTAAAGCGTTGAAAAAGAAGGGACATCATATTTGCCCATGGGTAGTTTGTCACACTGATGCTGGCAACACAGTTTATATCGACATGGAATCGTGCACATACAGTTGGTCCACGCCTAAGGACTTTGTACCGTACGCCCGTTATTTATCCAGAAAAGATGTGGGCCATCTCATTGAGAAAATTAACAAACATCACGTCAGCAGATATAAACAAACATGTATTGAGAATGTAATAACCAAAATTCAAGCATATTGCCGGGGATACCTTTTAAGGCGAAAATTAGTTCAGAGGTTGAAATATTTTCAAAGAAACGAATCCTCTGTTATTAAAATTCAATCGTGGTGGAGGAAAGTCATTGTGCAAAAAAGATATGGGCCTCTGATAAAAATTAAAGCGATCGAAGCTAAATTAAAACGCGAGAGAAAACAGAATCCATGGGCTTGGTATAAAGTTCAGGTATTATTAATTTTTATTAAGATTATTTTTTTAAAACTATTCTTACATCCTCAACTTTGAGACATGACTCCATTATCAATATGCATATGAAACAGTTGTAAATTTACTTTTGCTATAATTTTATTTGCATAGTGTTTCATTTCAATTTCATTGAAAAACTTCAATTCTAGATTATAAGATTTTGAGTAATGTAAATTTTATTAAATAGAGGTTTTTATCCTCAAAAACTTTTTAAAAATTTAAAAAGCTAATAAAATGAAACTTACCTTATTAGTTAAAGTTACATAACTTGAATAGACGGTTTTAAAGCAGTCTTAAAATACATTGCAACAGTTTTATTTATTTGGTTAAAAAAAATGAACCTTATCATGGTTCTTTGAACCATAATATTTTTCAGTTTAAAAAGTAACTATTTTTTAGTTTAAAAAATATCAGTTTAAGCAGGTTTATATACAGGGTTACTTGTAAGTGGTCGTGGGATACTCCATTGCGGAATCCGTAACACATGATAATGTCAGCATATTTTTCATTTGAATACACTGCCATGAAGGAATAAAAATGAAGAAATTTAAACACAGATGAAAGTCCAAATACAAAGGCGAGTCACGTTTAGGAAGAAAATAACAGTTCATAAAACAAGCCAAGTCGCGATTATACGGATTTTAATTTTACAAAAACGTATGTACTACGCACGAATTACGAAAGCATCTAAATTTGCCTCTGTTCTGTTTGTAGAGTTAACATTTTAGTTATTCAACAGCTGTTAACAATTAAGTGGTCAGCTTTCCTTACCACTACCTGGATCCCTTTTGTGACGAAACAAAGAAGTTTTATTTATCATTTGCACATACAGTTTCATACATTTTTTTTTAAAGAGAGATAGCACTAAAGCCATAAGTGTTTTTTTTAAAAAAAATTTCAAGTAAAATAACAGTTATTAAGCTGGATCGTCTATTTTGTTGTAGAAATTTCTAGTTTTATTAACAAAGTAGTTAAATCTAAGCATCTTTTAAACAAAAACAGCAAAAAAGACAGACAGACTAGACAGGGTTGTAAACAAAAGAAAATACCACCCAAAAACTATGAAAAAGTGACTCTTTGCTGAGAAAACCTAAAATGTTAAATATCTTGAAAAGGGTTAATTTTTGGATAGAGTATTACAGAATGAAAATCGTTAGTTTTGATCAATACTAGCACCTCTCAATGTATGTATGACCACTTACAAGTAACCCTGTATATCGTATCTCCATACTCCTCACTTTTTACTAGATAAATTTTATGAATGACTTATCATATTCTTTTTTCAGGAAAAGAAAATAATAAAAATTCAAGCGCTATGGCGAGGCCGACGCGCTAGAGCAGCATTCACCTCTCTATTCTACTCCACCGATCCACCCCTAAAAGTTGTGAAAAAATTTATTCCAATGCTTGATTTCTCCACTGAGGATTACGATAGAGAAATTGAACTGCAAACCTTGAGGTCCGAAGTCGTGCAGTCCATTAGAAGAAACCAGGAGCTGTCCAAACAAATTGATGATATGGATCTAAAAATAGGATTGTTAGTGCAAAATCGTATAGCACTGCAGGAAGTGGCAGCGCATGGGTTGAAACTTAACAATCTGGTTAAACACAATTCTATGACGAAACTTGTGTTTCAAAATGCCGACGGTAAATGTAAATTGATGACCGTTTCGACAGCCGTAAAGGGGTTGAAATCTCTCACCAAAGAAAGCAAAAGATTATTAGATGGATACCAACATTTATTTTACGAGCTCCAAACAAATCCGACTTATCTGTCGAAGTTACTATTCTGTATACCTCAGAATAAAACTAATTTCTTCCTACAGAATGTTGTATTCAGCCTCTACAACTTCGGCGCTTACGCCAGGGACGAGTATCTATTGTTGAAATTATTTAGGTTCACTCTAGAAGAGGAGATCAGCTGCAAAATATTGAAGCCTTATGACGTCATTGCATCGCCACCTCTAGTGTTAAAGATGGCCGTCAGTCTCTCGAGGCAGTTGACCGGTTTAAACAATCTTCAAACGATAATAGGTCCTCTTGTGGAGAAAATATTGAACGATAAAGAGTTAAACATTGAAACTGGTCCTGTGGAGATTTACAAAGCCTGGAGAAACGAAACCGAAATGAAGACTGGACAAATTTCGTAAGTAAAGTGTTTTTTTTTTTAAATATCTGCTCAAAGCTACTTTCCGCAGAATCTTCTATTTAGATTCAATATCTGTATGAGTCATGGACGGTATATCCAACTAGACTTCTAGTACAGGGCGAACGCATTCAGACAACACATAAGAGAAATAGATATTATATAATTCCACGCCCGGTAAAGTTCGAGCAGTAACGACCAGATCTGTGACCCGTGAACATCTCTGCGCTCGCTTACTAAAATTTATCTATTACTTGTTGCAATGCCTACTTGTAGCATAAAATGGTGTGGCAAGGACAGCAAGAGCTCAAATTTTAAAACCGATGGTATAACATTTCACAGGTAAGCTGGCTTCTTTAAATTTTTAATTAATAAGATACATTTATTTTAGTATTACCACAGTTCACTTCAAACTGGTCGTTCAATCCACGTCACTGACAGTGCATCCCTTTCTTTCATAACTAAATATTATATATGATTACATTCCTTTCTTCCTTGATATGGCACGTGTAACTAGTGATGTACAGTACCGGGTACCGGTTAGTGGTCGAATATCGATATCAGTTTCGTAATTGCATTTAAATCAATGCCTAGTATGGAACAAAATAGGCAGAAAATATATGGCAGAAAACATAAAATTGTATGCCTTTATTTATTAAATCATTGTTACTAATATGTTTTTGTCTATTACAGATTCAAAATGTTTCAACTCATTTATTTACACCGTATTTATAGATACATAATAAGGACTCTATAATGCATTTAGGGATCCTTTTCATCAAAAATCTCCATAAATAATATTCATGATTATGCAAGAAATCTACAAAAAGTAAACTAAATAAACTTATTTACATAACTAGCTATTTAACCTCTACTACTGTAGATAATTATGTAGGCATCGTAGATAATGTAATTACGTAGATTGAAAACTAATAAACAGACTTCCACTACATAAAGTTATATTTTTTTTAATAGTATAATTATTTGAAATTAATATGGTATCACCCCTGAGAACAAGAAGAATTTTTAAAAATGCTTTACAATAGGATATTGTGCTATAACTAAGAAAAATGCCAAAATTATTTAAAAAAATTGTATTTACACTAAACAATGACATAACATTGACTCCAACTCATAAAAATGTAAAATTGATTTTATAAATCAATCTAACATTTTAACATTGGTAATGATGGTCGCATTGATGATTATTGATGGCGCCATCTTATGACGTCATAATAATTACAGGTATTTGTTGATGTCCACAGGTCTCGGTTCATAAATGCTTCTATCTAATCCGGGTGCCTCTCAGTAGGTACATACTGTAATTCAAATGTATTTAATGGTATTTCAAAATCTCAAAAAAACTTACAGATAGATAAATATAAAATACTTTTAAAATTGGTAAAATAAAAACATATTCAGAATCTCCTCCTTTTTGGAAATCGCTTGAAAAATAAGGCAAAAGTACCATTTACTCTGTTTAGTAAAACCTAGATATACTGTAAGCATCGATCGTTATTTTTATCGAAACTAAATACCCCATCCCTATGTTTTGTGTAGAATTTCGTCGTGACCTTGATCGGACCAATTGGCGTTCAGTACCCCGCGCCCGCGCACCTCAGCATACCTCAGTTAGTTGTCAGAACAGATTGCATTGTGAATAAATAGGTATTAGCCGTCTAGTTGGATATACCGTCCATGGTATGAGTCTATACATATTACAAGTATAATTACGACCAACTGCTGGGTAAAGGTCTCCTAAAAAGTCCAACACCTTGGACCTATGGATTGATAGGACTTCATATTTGTAGGTAGGTATGTATATTGCCCCCTTACTTTCAGCACGCTGCCGTACAACGTGACTCAAGAAGAGGCCTTAAAGTTTCCTGAAGTGAAGTCTCGCCTGGAGACTGCACTGTCGCAACTCAAGACTATAGTCACCATGTTTTTGGATAAAATTACAAATTCAACAGAACTTCTACCGTTTTGCATTACTTACATGGCACGAGTTCTTCACAGAGCGCTCACCACTAAGTTTTCGCAAATACCTGAGAAGGATATATTAAAGGTATTTGTAATTTTCTTATATGTATACGTAAATTCAACACAAGACCTTTTTTTTGGTAAAGTTGCATTTTGAGACTTTGAGACGTCACGCTTTAGAGTGGCGCCCTGTCGGGAAAAACGTTCAATGATAACACAACAGAATATGTGATGAGAAGAAAAAAGAAAATTGCAGCATATAGTACATTTCTCTCTAGGCCGGAAACAAATAAATTGTCTGCCGAGTAATATTTGAAGTTCAAATGAATTTAAATGGCCGAGTCGTTAGGCTAGCTGCTTTTATAACAATCTAGGGGTTGGGTTTTGAATTGGGGAGCAGGTTTTGGGGTATTTGGGGGTGAGATTTGGTAGGGGTGGATGTAATTTTTCTAAAAATATAGTTTTTGTAGTGAGGAAACCTGTATTCAAGACTCTCTCTCCGCTGCGCTTAACTATGTGCCTTCTCCCCAATTCAAGAGTTTTCCTACTTTTGAAACGAGGCCGCTAATTTGGGGTGAGACAAGTAAAGCTTGGATGCTGATGGTCCCCTTAATTATATGTGTTACGGTAGCTATTAACAGAGGTAACGCCATAGGGAATTCAAATCAATTTCGAAAGAATAAATATTGAGGAATAAGAAGGCGAAATGCGCTCTAGCATCCCTCGTCTTAATATAGTTTGATAATTAAAATAGCTTCCCAAGATTATTCTCTAACACTGAAATACAACATGTGCTTTTATTTCACGGTCTTCTCTGAGATTACACAGTCTTCTCTGTCACTGAGTCTTCTCAGAGATTGTTACCAGAAACGTTGCGCAGTTTATGAAGAATGCAGTCTGGGTCCATGCCATTACAAGTTTTTGGAGTGTTGAAATGTATTGCAATGTTCGAAGATTGCCAGTCTACTTGGACATGCAAGTTTCCATTACCGTTTATGCAAAGGATCATTATTTTTAATGACTATTTCTTATCCACGACATAAAATCGATAACTCTCCAGATAAAGTAAATTTAAAGTTATAAGGACAAGGAGAGTCTTTCAACTGACAGGAACTGACAGGAACCCTCTCATTCCCATGCAGCGCGTCTCAACATGAAATGATACTAGATAGATTTCTGAGAGAGTGGTTACTGTTAGTGAAAATGTAAATCAATTTATAAGAACCTATATTTCCAAAACCACGTGCATATTTATATTTACTTCCATAAATGTTATAGATATGCCAACTGTTTACATCTGCCTTTGATAGCTATAACGTGCTCATTTCAGGTGATCGGTAATTTGGTATATTACCAGTTTTTGAATGCAGCCATCGTTGCTCCGGACGCATTCCACATTGTTAACTTGTCCAACGGGTCCTCGCTCACCACAGACCAACGGAAGAACCTCGCCTCGGTCGCTAAAATACTGCATTTCGCTTCAGCTAAAAAGGGTGTAAGTAAAATTTCTCTCTTAAACTCGCGCAAGAAAAATTCTAGTGCGCTATCAAATTACAACGTGAGTTAACTTAAATTTAATTTTAATTACATTTAGAAGAAAAGGAGTTCATTTCAGAATTTAGTGTAGATAATTTAGTTTTGAACAAAAAGTGAAAAGTGCAAATTCAAAACTTATATAAAAGCACTTACAATAGTGTTTGTTTTTGTATATGCATAATACAATAATAGCTCAAACATCGTTGCTTGCCTATTAAACACTGTTCTATTGTTTGGATTGGCAGGCGGACTGACAATCACAAATCACAAATAGAACGGAGGTCTGCCTCTTCAATAGCTCTTCTTTGTGCTGGTATCACATGTCATGCTCGATACTCTGACGAGTTAAACATTGAATGAATTTTGAAAGAGTTGAGCTGAAAGACATTTATTAAACTATTGATAACGGAAATGATTAATTATTCTTTCTCGAAATAAGAAAATTGTATTTATGTCTTTCTTAATTAATTAGATGAATCTAAAATCTTTCTTTGAAAACCCATTATAGTAGTAGCAAGGAATTTGTGGCTGATGGCAGAATCACAGTGCCACCAGCCACAAAAAGCCATTGTGCCACCAGCCACAATGGCTTTTTCTGTCACCACTCATATGATACTCATTTGAGTTTAGTCTAACAACAACTACAGTCATTTCAAATGAAGGTAATTTGACGAGTTACAGTTTGGCGAAGAGTCAAGCCACCTGCGATGCATGAACCCGTTTATTGTGGAGTGCCACGAGAGGATGAAGGAGCTGTTCCGGCGCTGCTGTCGAGGGCCCACACTAGAGGACTACTTCGCCGTGGACGAATACACCGAGGCCACGCTTTTGCACCACCCGCACGTCTACATCACGGTGCAGGTGAGCCCACTGTTGCGTGGCAGGCGATGTTCGCGTTTTGCGAGCACGTTATGTCGGGCAAGGAAGCGGTGGAGAGGCAGCAGGAAGAGGATCCCTTCTCCCGGCCGATCCGCCGGAAGAGGCTCGGGCGCAGGCGGCTGGCCTATGTCCGCCACCTTCCCCTTTAACCGGGACATGGGCGGTAGTCTTAGGGGAGACTGCCGCATGTGAGGTCCCTGAGATGGCCGGCGTACCTCCACTTTCGGGTATGCCGAGGTTCCGAAAGGGAGCGTAGCCCTCCACGTGCTAGACAGCCGTCCGGGTCGCGGATATCGTGTCATTATGTTCCTGCAACCCTGCTCATCTGTGTCCGTGTTAGAAAGTCGGGCTTTAGTCGGTAGGAGTTCGACATAAACCCGCAGCGGCCCCTACGCTGCCGGGTATCTATGAGGATTTCCCAATGTAAAAAAAAAGTGAGTCTACTGCGCAGTGCCACAGAAATGCACAATGTGTCACGCATTTCGTGTTAATGACGAGCGAAACGTTGTCAAACAAAGGTATTAAAAAAATTGCCTCTTACATTTAAAGGAAGAATTCTCATTGAGTAGGTTAGTTCTAAATATGCGTGTCTTGAAAAAAAGGTGATCATGAAGTTTTAATCTTTTTTAATTTTGGGGACTTTTATCTTACAGAGGCATGTCATTACCATCATCCCTAAGACAAATGTCAATGACATGTCATTCCCGTCATCCCTAAGACAAATGCTAATGACATATCATAAAGTAATTTGTCGTACCACAATGCGGTTTCGCTAATAGAACGCTAAAAGCAACTATGTTTTTTGCCTATATATAAGGTGTTTTTTTTTTTATTAAAGATGGATTTGCTCTTGATCAGAATCTATCCATGTAGGAAGTATGAGGGCGACGATGGAGCGAGCTCACCCAGAAGATGCCTATTCACTCGAACCTTGAAAAGATTTGGGTTATATGAGCTCGGAAGTACAGCTACAGAATACGCCGGCAGGGAGTTTCAATGCTTAGCAGTGCGCATTATAAAAGATGTTTTAAAGAGCTTGGTCCGAATTAGAGGGATTTCGACAAGGTTAGAATGATAACCAGCCGTACGTCTGCATGTCTGATAGAAGAAAGGGGAAGGCGGTATGATCTCAGCGGCCCCCCTAGCACACTCTCCGAAGTACATCTTATAGAACACACACAGACAGGCAATGTGCCAGGCTCTGCAGCTTAGTTCTTATTAGTGTATCGACGCCAATGAGCCTCCTAGCTCTGCGATCCACCGAGTCGAGTGCGGCAAGTTGGTATTTTGCTGAGCCATCCCAAAGGTGACAGCAATACTCCATGCAAGATCGGACTTGTGCCTTATACAAAGAGAGGAGCTGTCTAGGTGTGAAGCATCGTTTCACCCTATTCAGGATGCCTAGCTCTTTTGCCCCTGTTTTGGCTTTGGACTCGATAGAAGTAACGAAGTTGAGATTTGAGCACAACTTCATGCCAAGAAGCTCAAGATCATTGGCCACAGATACACCTCGAAAAGTTGGAGCCAAGTCGAAAGGGCTCCTTTTTGTAGAGAACAAACACGCTTGCGTTTTGGTGGCGTTAAAACTAACCAGATTCTTGTCTCTCCCATTCTGTGTCCAATAAATACGCGAACTAATTTAATATGGCGGCTATAACGCCAGGACCGAGAATGAGATGACGGCGCCGAAGTAGCAATGCATACATTTACTATGCCGTCATCCCGGCCGCCGAAGTTTCGAGTAGTTCGGTGCGACCGCTAGAATTCGGCCCGAGATTTTGACGGACCGATGTGCTGGCAATACAAAACACGTTTGAACTTGTCCACACACTGCCGTTCGCCCAGTTTTTATTTTGGAGTGGCACTGACGTACCTCAACGTCACAGCCAACATTTCAGTTGGTGGTATGCATGCTCTGTAGTTTGTGTTTTGGAGTGTGATGGGATCTTTTATGTGATATAGGATATAATCGAACGTAGTCGTGGATATCCCTTAGTAGTGAAAAAACTTCTGGATATGCTGCCGCAACTTGTGACATACATAAAAAACTCCTCTGATGTATCATTCACCTATTAGAGGACGAATCCAAAATGCTTTGCATCGCCTACGCTTTCGAACGTACAAAAGCAGAAGAAGCAATTGTCGCCGGTTTAAACTAGCCATCCTTCTAGTTTGTTTTACTTTTACGAAAACACGACTACCACGCACGACAAAGCTGCGGACATGATCCACCGATATCAGCGCGGTTGACACATGATCTAATCTAATTTAAGCTTAGTCCTGTTAAATTTGTTTGTTTACAAATCATGAGATCTGTGGAGGTTGACTCTTTGCTTCTTTCATCAAAATATTCTTTAAATTTACTTTTACTGTACTTTCATGTAATATTGTATCATTATGATGAATTTGTATGTGACGCACTCAGGAAATAGTGGACACGCACGCGTTGTTGCTGGAGTACCAAGACGTGATAGCTCCGGAACCGCAAGACAGACTCAACGAGCTCCTGGACGAGCTGGGTGACGTGCCGTCCGTGGAGCAGCTCGCCGCCAGGGACCAACACACGGTAAGCTTTGCTTTGCTCTCTTAGACTACACTAGAAAGAGGGAGATAGTATCTAATCTAAGACACAAAAACACTTCTTCATTTGGTATCTGCATGAGTAGTTACTATAAAATATCGTGAAAAAGATGACAAGCAATGCATTGATTAATGTATTGAGTAAAAACCTAACACGTGAGGAATTCTGTTGGTGAGAGGAGACTAGTAAATTCCAAAGTGAGTGTGATACCTGCCAATAGACTAATAAAGACATGGGAATATTCTAGTAAAGCTATATCAGAGACGATAATATTCAAAAGAGTAACTGTAATAAACGTTTCTCGCTGGTTTCTTCGATACCACAGATACCAGCGCCATTTTTGAAAAAGTGAATCAAGATCGGCATATCAGTAGTTAGGACATAGCTGAAGAACTGGGAATTGACCAAAAAACAGTTTTGACCCATTTGAAAAAAAGCTGGGTACACAAAAAATCTCGATATTTTGGTGCCACATGAGCTCACTGAATTACCTTATGAATCGCGTAAAGCGATTCTTTGCGATTCTTTATTGAGACGATTACGTCTCAATAAAGACCGTCTCATTAGAAACAGAACCGTTTTTGAAGAGATTGATAACTGGTGATGAAAAGTGTACGACAAGAACGTGCAAAAAAGGTCGTAGTCAAAGGTCGGTCAGGCTTAACAGATTGTGCAATAAGATGCTGTGTGTATGGTTGGATTGGAAGCAGAAAGCAGAAAACAGAAGTTATATATAATAGGATATTATAGTTTCAATTAAATTTGTTAATAAAACACAGTCAAGGTTATAATTGTTAACAAAGCATCCTCAGAACATCATACACTCGTATGCTACATACTGAGTGTAACATGAGTTTTTCTGATGTTGCTAGTTACTTGTATTTTTTAATTAGGTTACCTAACTACATAGGTACTTTGTGTTGCGTACTTGTCCTCCAAAAGAGTATTCTTATTGTTTTATTTACTTAATGAGCAAATTTTACGTTCATACGTTTATAGGTATTGCTAAGAGAAACTTCTGTATTGAAATAGAAATTTGATTTGTGATCATTAGAAAATATAGTCTGTTCAATGTATTCATGTGTATTTTTTTTCTGATAAATATTGGATGTGGATGAGAAGTTCTTACTTTATCAATTTCAGGTGGGCGATTCTACAGAAGAAAACGCGAGGCTTGAAGTGTGTTTAGCCCTTGTAAACAAGTATCAAACGCCTGCAGATGACATGACCGATTTAAATAAACTCTTCATCAAAACAAAAGAATTGTGTGTAGATATTCTTCCGTTTTTAAATGGTAAGCTGTTAGCTCTACATACTACATCCCACCAATAATATTATGATGCAAACAGGGCGCATATAGACTAGGCCCGGCAAAAAGTTTGGCAACAATTCTTAAATTGAACTAACACCATTTTTATTATAATCAATATAATTATATACGATAATGAAATGTAATAATCTACAAGACAACATATATATGGCTGTCTGTGACCATTTCATTTGTTTAACCAATTGCATGTAATTTTACAAGTTTTTGATCACTGGGCTTATTATTAAGTAAATTGTTAAAACAAACACAATCAATAATAGGTGAAAATTGGGTTTTACTCGCCAAAATAGTAGAGATGTTGGCTATAAAATATTCTCTAAAAATCGTCTAATAATGTTTATTTCTACATTCTCCCATGCTCATTTTTATTTTACCACATATAATACAACTTATAATATTAGAGAACAGGTCGAACTGCCTTTCATATTTGGTTTATTTTCCAGGTGAACATCTTCTGGAAGCGCTGTGCGTAGGAACAACGAAGGAGCAGCAAGAGCATTACGCAAAGAAAGTCGAAAGGCGAATATACTCTGGGCAAGCGAAGCCGGACGAAGCGATGACGTTACGTGAACACATCACCAAGTTGCGTAGGAACCTCGAGATGCTCGAGGACGAAGGCTACGTCACTAGGGAAGACGGGTACCAGGCTTTGGTCACCTCTATAGCCTTGGATCTGTGCAATAAAGGCAAATACAGGAAAGCACAGAAAAGAGCCCTGACCACACTCACCAAGACCAAGCTAAGTCTCATAGACAAAACCAAGTATTACGAGGAGAAATGTAAATCGTACGATCAATACATCAAATCGTGTTTGGCAAACTTACATGCTGGAAAAAAGTAAGTTCATGTTTTTTTTATAAGTAGGAGTTAACTGGACTTTCGGAGAAAAGGATATTCGAGGAATTTTGAACTGGATAGCCTTTTACCTCCTTCCTGAAGGTGCATTCTAAATATGTATAAGTCAAAAAGTTATTTAAATCAAAAGAGTAATTTATGGATCCCTGACTCGAGTGAATAGGCTGACGGTCCACTTAATTGAAGGTGGCTACCGTCGCCTATAACACAAGCAACACCACAGGTGCTGCAAGCGCGTTGCCGACCATAACTAATTATGATAGAACGGTTAAGCCTTTGTACATTGAACTATATTAATATCAAAATTTTTTTAGGAGTGTGCATGCTTGCTTAAGAAGGCCTGGAAAGGATATTCAGAAATTGAAGTCAAAATTGACAGCAAGGTACAGTGCAGCCAAACTAATGGAGCGAGGGGTGCTCATCGAGATCGACGGTCTTTCCTCTTCACAGTTCAAAAACGTACAGTTTGACATCGCTCCAACTGACCACAACGGAGTATTCACCATAAGGGCAAAGTTCATGGGAGTCGAGATGGAGACCATCGAAATGGACATTCAAGACTTACTGCAAAAGCAGTATGAAGGTTGTGCTATAATAGACTTGTTTGGTAAAGCGAAGATCAATGTCAACCTACTTATATTCCTTCTAAACAGCAAGTTTTATGGTAAGTCATAGTCAATTTATACTCTATACAAATAGAGTGATTATCTATAAAAATATGAGATGTTTTTAAGTAAACAATAAATGCAATGAATATTTGTTGTCTAAAATGTTTGTCTAAGTTTTTAAATCGATAAGATGCATTATAATAAAGTCATATAATTATTTCAAATTCTGCACATTCATATACCGTTCCAGAACAGAACTAGATTTGACTCTAATCACATCTGAATTATAGTCAATTAAGAAAAGAAATATGTAATTTCTTAGTTTGGCTGATTTTATTCTTCAATATCAATCAAACCATGTAATAAGGTATATCTATTGGTTACATAAGCACCATAGAAGTGGAACTCTTCAGATAATGTTAAGTATTTTTCAAGAGGGACGTAAGGGTTATCATTTAAAAAAAAGTAAAAACACTTGACACTTGACTTTAATTTAAACCATATTTTATATTAATTAGTTTTTATTTTAGTTCTAGTTATGTACGTATTTTAATTATGTACCTATATCAACCAAATATCGAATATGAATTAAAATTGCTGATCAAGTATTAATACCAAAAAAATAATTAATTAATTTTACGATTATAATCTGACTTAAACGCTATTCAGGAAATAACATAACTGTTGCTGAATTATTGCTGCTGGTTATTATTATTTTCTTCATAAAGTCAATAGGGAATATTCAGACTCAATATCACGGAAACTCATCTCCGAAACAAACTCTAATCTGACATCGAATTATAAGAGCTTTACATAAATTTGTTATGCGTGATATTCTCCTAAAACATAAAATCAAATTTAATCATTATAATATCTTTGTTGGCAAGATATAAGAGATAGACCAACAACACGCTCGACCGTTAAGGACCTGTGCACACGACTTCTTAAAGAGCTGATGGTGCGCATTGAACGCGATCAGGACGCTCAAAAAACGTAAGGCAATCGGCAAGTTAGGACCTTTGCAATACAAACGCGCAGATAGGCACCCTTTTGCCGCTTCCGGCTCTTTGAAACGCGTTCCACGTGCGTTTTTATCGACACAAACACGCGCGTTTTAAGCGCGTTTTATTTGCCATTGTAACGATACAAACCCATAATTGTCAGATTGCTGTCAATACGAGCTCACGATGCTCTAATCAAAAACCCGTCATCAGCTCATTTAAAAAACGTCGTGTGCGTAGGTTATAAGGTTACGCATGCAGTGGTCAAGATGCCTGCTATGGATGAAGTGATATTCCTTGTTGCCAAGCGGCCCAATAGTGCTCACTAGTTTGTAAAAGAGTTGAAAATGGCAAATTGTTCCGTGTTGTGTTATTTCAAATCAATCGAACTTGTGGAAGTTAGTGAGATGCTTTCGTCAACTGGGAACGGAGCTAATAATCTTGAAACGCCTGAACAGATCTTCATAAATTATAGTAAGAACCATTTTTCAAACAAATAAACCAGACCAAAATCGGTCCATCCGTTTGGGAGCTATGATGCCAGAGACAGACACACTGATACACACGCTTCGGTCACATTCGAAATCATGGTTCGAAATAACACCCCTTTGTGCCAGGCCTCGAGGGTTAAAAATGCCAAAAGAAAGAACTATAACTCTGCTAATGTTATTTTCCTGTCTAGATTGTCGGAATTTAGTTTAAGTATTTGCCTTTTATTTTATGATTAATTTGATTTATGATTTTATGATGGGAAATCAACGAACGTAATTTTTTGTCTATTTATATTTTCTATGATAATATCAAGAAAAAGCGCAGTAAAGATATTATTCCAGCAGATAAATAGATTATTTATAAGTAGTTAGAAGGAAAATGTAAAAGCAATGTTACCTAAGTTACGAAATGCGTCCTTAGTACTATGTGTTTGCTAGTAAAAACAAAGCAATGTACTTACATCCAATCTTTTCACATTTGTCCTAATTTGGAAACTAATTTTATTCAATTTACTAAATTAATAATGACTATATGTATGTAATAAAATTTATTTAACAGAAGACTCGATTTCTAAAGGTTTACTAAGAGCTGGATTGAAAAGTTCGCGGCCTAGGCAAGAAAACAACGTGTTTTTATTTAAAAAAAAAAAATTATTTTTCGGCCTATAGATCTCTTCCACCCGCTCTCTAAACCAATTATTGGTTTTTAATAAGTAACTATATCTGTAATTAATTAAGTAATTTATAATCATTATAATACTCCCGACGTGAGTGATGATCCCCTGTGATGCATTAATGAGCTGTTATCGTTTATCAGTGAACAAGTAAGTTTTTATTTGTATTAGTTTAAACTAGTCGTTATGTATTTTTTTTACTCAATGTATGTATATTACAATAATTAATAAAATCAAATAAGTTATTATACATAAATGTCACAACTTGTAATTTTTTTTAAACGATCCCTAATATTTCGTGAAACATCGTGTGTTTAAATCGATAGAAGATTCTTGATTAAAATTAAATTACATGTGTTTTATAAAAAAAAAAAATGAAAAAAAAAACTTTTAAAGCAGTGTATAATTTAAATGATTTATTTGCTCCGATATAATTCTACGTTATGAATTTGTTTACATTCATACAATGAAAAGTTTTTAGTTTTAATTATTTTATCAATTAGATGTATTTTCAACAATTTTAATGTAAGTATTAACGAGTTATGTACAAACGTGGATATAATACAAACTGTCAATATTGCCTGCAAACTTGTAATTTTTAAAAGGAATTTACTTTGTGTACTGAAATCGAAAATACTTTGTTTTCATAATGTTAACACATAAGTAGTTATTTACAATAAAATGAGGCTACTAAAACGACTGCTTTTTCTTAAAAATTTAATACACATCTATTTTACATAACATAAATTTACCCTAGGCGTCTACCATTTTTCTAGATTTTTATTATACAAATTACACATTTTTTTATTTGGATTTATTAAGTATTCCCTGTATTATTAGTGTATTTTTGTGATTTTAATTCCCAGAAGTTCCTTTTTCATATAATTGAGTCAATAAGTCTTAATAAGTCTCAATAAGTCTTTGGAAAATCTATGAGATAGCGACCTTAGCATCGAAAATGGTTAGTTTTTAGTGAACATCATGACTGACGAGACAGCTGGCAAACTGCAGGCTTAACAGCGAAAGAAATCAAAGTTGGATGACATTCATTGCACATCTGCTCCTATGTTTTCAACTGTTTACAATTGGGCAAAAGAGTTTAAACGGTGGCCCTATACTACATCCACAAAAAAAGATTGTCGTTCGGGATGTTCAGTAGAATTGACTCTCCAGAAATAATTGAACTCCTGAAATAGAAAATCCACAATATGGTTTGAAGTGATCGAAGAATCAAAGTCCGTGAAATGGTTGAGGCCACAGGCATTTTCCAAGGTAGTGTTTTCAAAAATTTAAGTGTGAAATTTTTTCTGCAAGATGGGTGTCTCGTTTGTTCTCAATCCATACTAATATTATAAATGTGAAATTAACTCTGTCTGTATTTTACCTTTTCACGCCTAAACCGCTGAAGCGATCATCATGAAATTTTGGGTACAAGTCAGGGATGCAGGAAAGCGTAGATATAACTTTCACCAGAAAAAAAGTACTGTTCCCGAGTCAACATCTAACGCCTGGCAAAGCTATAACTGCAATAAAGATGTTAGGCGTTACATTGCTTATATATTTAGTCAGGCGTTATTTTTTTATTTTTCAATGTGAGAGAAGCCGCTGGCGCCAGTTCATGGAGAATAAACGCAACGTGCGGTCAACTCTGAGGCTATTTTGGCGCTTTTTCGTCGATTTCCTGACTAGTTTCTAGGTGTATCGTCCATTCCAAAGAGTGGGTTTTAAAGGCGAAAGGCCTCCGAAGAAGGCGAAGACTCTGAAATTGACCGGAAAGGTGACGGCCACGGTTTTTTGGATGCACGCAGAATCCAAAATCTACATCGATTACTTGGTAAGTTAAAAAAAAATTAAAAAATTTTTTTGGTGTACTTAGTACTCAACTCCGTGGGCGAGCCTCTCTCTCCATAAGAAAATTTATGGAACTAACCTTCCATAAATTTTCTTAGTCTGTTCTCGCTTTTGAACACCCAAGACTGCTGTTTTTTCTCTAGTTCAAAACAATAAATCCACGTTACTTCTCCATCACATGCCAGAAACTGCATTGGAATGTCCGTGGTCTTACTTTAGCACCAATCGAAATAGCCCATTCCTATCCTGACGTAATTCGTGAGGTATTCAAAGATAACAGAGTAATTATTTTTCTCAGATGCTCGGAAATGTAGGCATTCTTGTACTAAAAACAAGCCACGAAGTTTGTAATTTTTGGCTCATGCATTTCTTTCTCGGCCTAGGCCAAGAATGTTGTATGAAAATTCATTCCTGGCCGCTGCTCAGCCCGATGAAACCCGAAGTTTCACGAGTCTTCACGAACGCGTCCGCCGCTCTCACAGGCGTAGTAGCACAGGTAGTAGGCAGGGGCGTGTTTCATTATTTCCTCACATTTATTGAGAAAAGCACTATACCAGCCTCGACCGGAATGATGATTGCCGGACTCAGATCTTTATCAAGGCCTCGCTAAAACTCGACCTTGAAACCACTTCGTCCGGCAATCCTTCACTTCCTGGACTCTGCAGTAATGTACTATTAATAGATGAGAGGCCTCCCTTCCAAAAGCATAGTGAAGCTCTGAAATATGTGATAAAAGAAAAATTGACAAAGGATTTCTCGTCAAATTAAAAAAAGAAAAAAAAAAACAGTCGGACACCCAACATACCTAATTATTCATTAGGTACCTATAAATAATTACTTGATTGTTAGTATTGACACAGAATAAATAACAGTACTAGGTACTGATTCCTGGAAATACACGAGTATGGATAAAGTAAGTATATTTTATATTCACATATCAATTGGAACACTTGAAAAATTGCGATAAATTGAAGATATGAACTGTTTATATTTAGATGGTGCCAATCTTGTTATCGTTTCGAGAATAAACTTTTCCGTGTTACGGCTGTTTAGTTTTTTTCTGCTTCTAAACGAGTAACTCCACTTCAGACCAATAATATGCAATATATATTCGACAATACACGTAAAAGAATTATAATAAATAAAAGAGAATATTTATTTAATTAAATGACCTACTATTGCGTCTTTGAGTTGATATGCGACGTGTGACTGAAAGAGTGATCTGTTTCGGTTTTGGTGTTTTCTTAACGATTCTTTATTGTGAATTATTGATTTACTATGTGGTGATATCGCAGGTAAGCAGTGGGTATATAAGAGATAATATTTTTATTTAATATATACTATTTTGCATCTATTTATTATTTAGATTTATATTGCACATATATAAATACACATATTTTTTATACAATAAAAGGTGGCAGACAGGCTGACGGCCCATTTAATCACTAGGGATATAAAATATGTATATGTACCGCATACCAGATGGCTTTTTGTAAAATTAGATATTGAAATAACATGAACACCAAATATATGTGACTAGCTGAACTCGCCCACGCGCCACGTTTCGTGCGGCCCATACGGCGGTGGAGTGCGCGTGGGGCGCGCGGTACTGGACACTGCTTATATATTATACTATTGATCGTAGCGTAATGTTATATAGCCTATAGCCTTCCTCGATAAATGGACTATTCAATACAAAAAGAATTTTTCAATTTGAACCTGAGTTAGCGCGTTCAAACAAACATACTCTTCAGCTTTATATATTAGTATATAGATTAATGAAATAATTTAATAGGTACTTACTACTCGAGAAAGCTCAAAGTTTATTTCTGTCTAATTTTTTTTTCACTTTTTAGTGTAACTGGCCTGTTATAAGCTTACAAAAAGATAAGGGAGTTCTGAAAGCGTTCATATTATCAGACATCCATTTACTTGGCCCAAGGAAGGGTCATTGGTTGGACAAATGGAGACGAGAATGGCAAATGCATCGGGCGTTTCAAACTGCCATAACTTTTCATAAACCTGAAGTCGTTTTTGTTTTAGGTAAAACATCATTTAGATATAGTTAGTAAAAAAAATAATGTCTCGGTAAAAACAATCCCAGTCAACTAGAGTTTTAAAACATCTAAATTTTTCTTAAAAATAAGTTGTTTTGGGATAGCAATAGATGACGCTGAACAAAATACATTTACTTTGCCTTTATTTGTTCAAAGGAATTATTGCAGGTTAAAATAGAACAATAACAATATATCTAAAATTTATATTTTGAAGGAGACCTCTTCGATGAAGGGGAGTGGAGCACTGAACTACAATTTAATGATTATGTAGACCGATTCCAAGAATTATTTGCTGTACCGGAAAATATAAAAATTTACGTTGTTGCTGGAAATCATGACATTGGATTTCATAATCAGTGAGTTGAAATAAAATTAACGGTGAAAGAGAGAAAAAATAACATTGATTTACATTTTAAATTTCATGCATACCTACCTAATATTTCAGTATGAAACATGCGGGAATAGCGCCATGGTTTTCCAAGTCGTTGAAAGCCCCATCAGTGCGACAGTTGATTCTTAAGGGACACCATTTTGTCCTTCTGAACTCCATGACAATGCATGGAGATTCTTGCAACTTTTGTACTGAAGCCAGAGAATCTATTGAAAATATATCCAGTGCGTATCAGCATTTTCGAGTATTATAAGCAACTAATTTTATATTTTCCTACTGATATTAGCAATTTCATTTCATCCTTAATAAATTATCCAATTAATAAAATATCTGGAACACGTATCACTTTATTTACAGAAACATTTAAATGTACGGAAAATTTAAATGCTTGCAAAATCAACGATATTGATACAGGGAAGCGCCCGTTTATTTTACAAGTAAGTAGCTATACAGTCCAATTATATAGAGCCAACTTCGAAAAGGAGATCAATCGTCGAATCCAGCTCGGATGGGCAGCGTTCGGGAAGCTCCGAGACATCTTCTCGTCCAAAATTCCTGTGTCTTAAAACGAAAGTTTTCGACTAATGTGCTGTGTTACCAGTGATGACATATGACGCTGAAACGTGGTATCTAACTATGGGCCTCGTAAGAAAACTCAACGTCGCTCAACGAGGTATGGAGAAGGCTATGCTCAGGGTTACACTGCGAGGTCGAATCAGGAATGAGGAGATCTGTACGGAATTATAGTTGCCGACATAACCGGCAACTTACTAAAAGATTAGTAAGTTGAAGTGGCAATGGGCAGGTCACGTAGTAGGGAGAGCTGATGGCCGCTGGGGCCGGAAGGTTCTCGAATGGAGGCCACGGACCGGCAAGCGCAGCGTTGGACGTCCACTCACCAGGTGGACAGACGACCTGATAAGGGCCGTGGATCGAGGGTTGATCCAAGCTGCTTCTGACCGGTCCTTTTGGAAAATTAGGGAGAGGCCTTGTCCAGCAGTGGACGTCCTACGGCTGAGAAGATGATGATGATGAAATATATAGGTATAACAATAGGTAGTTATAATTAATTTATATATATTTAAATATAGAAAAATATTAATATATTTATATATAGAAGCCCCTTACATATACTTCAGGATGTTGCTAATATCATCAAAATAATTCAGCTTGCTATTACCACAGTCTAACCATACTTACGTCATACTGTCAGGCAACGAATGTACTTGCGTAGAGCAACGTTCGGCGAACTCGCTTCAGTTTGCAGGCTCGAACATTGAGCGTTGCCCGACTGTATTGAGGCAAGTATGGTTAGACTGTGCTATTGCCACTTATCTACCAATCCACTCTTACATATTCATAGCATTAACTAACCGACTGCCATTTCTCTTCAAATAGGTAGTCAACGAATGAACGAAAACCATCCTCTATTTCTTTGTGCACTTAAATCGTTCGTTTTGTTCAAAATCTTCGAAAGTAGGTACTTTATCGATCACACGAAATTTAAGATTTCATGATGAAATTTGGAATGGTCAGGATTCATCCAAAAGAAAGTACTGTTGCAGAGAGTAAAAATAAAAATTAAACGCCTGACAAAAATATATGAATAATAAATCTATATAAATTAAAAAGGGATCTCGAAATGTATGTACACCCATAACTTTCGAACGGGTAGACCGATTTTAATTCGGTTTTGACTAATGGAAAGAGGGATAAACGGGAATGTTCATATATATAAAAATTGCACCACGGGCGAAGCCGGGGGTGGGCTGCTAGTTTATAGTAAATGTTTCAACGCCTAAAGCACTCAGACAAGGTCGCGGGCAAAACTTCTGTAAAATTTTATTTCACCAAAAACAATATATCCATATAATGAACTTAAATTTAATTTTAATTAGAATAAAAGCAAATTAAAAATAATTAATATAATACAAAATTACATTTTTGTTTGTATAGCTGCTTCACTTGTTGCTTATAAAAACAGCATCCTCCCTTTTCATACGACCCTAAAAATAACCATGAAAATTATGATTTCAGCACTTCCCGCTTTATAGAAAATCGGACGAAATGTGTTATAACCCAGACTCAACGCTCGCATCAAAATCAAATCGGCTAAAGCATAAAAAGTTCAGGCAAAAATATGATGTTTTGTCTAAAGAGGCAACTGACTTCTTAATAGACAAACTTAAACCGCGAGCGGTATTCAGTGGACATACACATGACGAATGTTTCATAAGTCACTCATACACCAATCCAGACTTTGAGTTCAACGAGTACACTGTACCGTCGTTTTCCTGGAGGGAAAGTTCAAATCCAATGTTCATGCTGGTACGTAAGAGGACATCATTTTTCAAATTACCAAGTATTATAAATAAATAAATAAATTCGCGATTGATATTAATATTCCTTAGGAGTTTCTTTTACACATGAGCACATCTTTACGTGTGTAGCAAAAATCTATCCAAATTAAAAGCAAGCATTCGGATAACCGATAAGCGAGATTGGTCGTAGCTAAATAGCTCTTTCATTCATTTTCCTAAAATATGCCGTTGCATTCAACTGTTTATTTATCGAGATGTCCGGTCACACAATCTTTTATTGATAAGCAAGGAAAATTTATTTAAGACGTAAATTGCTCAAAAATAATTTACGTAAACATTTAATCGGTCATTAATTTAATTAAAATTAAATTAATATCATGAGTTAATTGGTAGTTGCAGCGCACACTGCGTTTCTTAGTCATAAATCAGCGACAGTAACTACCTCTTACAGTGAATTAACAATACGAATAAAATGTGAATTTGACGAGCCCGTTGGATGAGTGGTTAGGGTGCTTGCCTTAACGCTCCATTCTAGGGTTCCCGGGTTCGATTCCCGGAAAAATGAACTTTTCAAATTTGATTCTGGTCTGGATCTGGAAAGTAGTGGCTGGACACACAGCGTTTCGCAGTCATATTGGGCAGCCCTTCTGGCGGCAGTAACCACCCCTTTTACAGACCACCCTGAAATAACAGCACGTATCTATGCTGTTGTGTTTCGGTGAGTGAGTAAAGATGGCTATCCCCTTAATCCTACTGTAGTCGGCAGCGCACTTGCAGCAGCTTTAGCGTTGCTTAAATGTTATAGGCGACGATAGCCACTTACCACCAAGTGGACCGTCAGTCTGTCTGCCGATCTTAACATTAAAAAAATTTAGGTACTTATAATTTTGTATTTCGTTGAGGAGCGAGATAATGGATGCTAGAGCCCATTTCTCTATCGCAAATACTTTATCCCACTAAGGCGGTGCACTTTTAGCGCTCATGGCGTTGCTTGTGTTATGTATTAGGCGACGATATTCACCTACCACCATGGGGACTGTCAGCCTGCCTGTGAAATTTTACATAAAACTTCAAAATAGCTTCAATATTAAGGCTAACTTAGTAAATAAAAGTTCTGCATGCCAATATCTACTAGTGATTGTAGCGATGGAATAAATTGGGTGAATAATTATTGATGGTTGTTGAACGTTACTCAATGATAGCTTAGTAGTGGCATGGCACACTGCATTCCGCAGTTTTAAACTGGGCAGGCCATCTGGCGGCATTAACTAGTCCTTGCAGAAGACTACCGTGAAATAAAACGTGTGCATAAACGAGTTAGGGATGCCGGAGCTCATTCTCCCATTCCATATTTATTCAAAATCGGCAGCGCACTTTGCTTGTGTTATCAAAAAAGAAAATGTTAATAAAATGTTTTATCTTTCTAGGTAACCATAGCTCCAGACACATATGAGGTAGAAAAATGTTATTTACCGACAGAATCCATAATTGTATTCTCAGCAGCATTAATACTTTGTATCGTTATGTTCTCTACGAGATAGAAATTTGCGAGTGGATGGATTTTATGAGTAATAAAAAATTCAAATTTAAAAACCATTGTTATATTTCACAATAAATATATTTGACGTGATTTAGCACATTGTACACTGTACATTTGATTTTCAGCTTGATTCTAATACACAGTAGAATATAACTACATAGTTAAATTTAAATACACTGCATGCGATATTCCCTCTGTCCTGGACGAAGACAGTGTGCCATTGCATAGTATAATATCGGTCGAGAATATTGGGTCTTCAACTTTGTGAAGTGTATGGTGAATTTACGACCGAAAACAATTTCCAACCGAGTGTTAGAACCGACATTCTAATGTAGCCCAAAATCCTTGTCCTTATTATATTGTTAATGTTTTAATTTCCGAACCTCAAGTTTTTGCAATAGAAAAATTCCAATCAACTAACCAATAACAATTGAAAACGTACAATCGTAAACAAAATGAATTGTAATATTGCAGGTTTCAAAACTTGCAAAAATTGTTCTTTTTTTAGGGTTCCGTATGTCCGAATAAATAATCTGAACCCTTATAGGATCATTCGTGTGTCCGTTTGTCTGACCAGACCCCCCCCCCCCCCCCATATATATCTCCGAAACTACTGAACCTAAAATTTTGAAAAAAAATACAGAAATTAGTTTTCTACTTATAGACTATAGGATAACCTATAAGAAGTCCATGATATTAAAATAACATGGTAAGTCACTCAATATTGTGCGGATAGGTAACATCATACGGAACCCTCTTCACGCGAGTTCAACTCGCACTTGTTTTTTTTTTTGTACTGAAATTGTACCTGGCCAGTTAAAATATGAACACGTTTATAAAATGTATTTAAAATTAACAATGTTAGTTGTAATTGTAAAGTCAGCCTCATTAAACTTATCTTTGACAGAAACACGATCCTTTCATTATCATCCTTACAAAATATTTTGTTCATCATTTTATCACAAGTAACATACAATATACTATAAGTTAATTACATCGGGATCCAATTATCCCAATAAATATTATTTATATTACTTACTTATTAATATACAAAAGTAAGAGGTAGCAATGACATTCAGAAGATTCATTAATTTCTAGAATAAATACTGTATGGTAATATGTAGCTAATTAAGATTAAAATTGAAAAATTTTACTTATATACAATGAGATTTAGAGCTACTTAACCGTAATTAAGTACATTATTTAAATTTATACCCAACGAACAAAAGTCCACTCGTAACTCAATGTAACTTAAGTCTTTCGAGCATCTAATTACTTAAAACTAAAATCAGTCTACTCGAAATTGAGTACCTTAACTTATAAGACTAAAATCTTATAATCTACTGAGCATTGACTTTAGTAATAGTAACTTAGTACTTTAGTAGGTACTTAAATTAAGTTTTAGTTAAAACAATCAGTTCCTGTTACGATTATGTTTACAAGTCCGTATGTATTATGAAATGAATATCAAGCATAGAGCGGTATATTAAAAATCTTATATTAAGTTTAGTATAAAAGAGACGAAGACTTGGTTTTTTTTCTTCTTAAGATTCATTTTGATAATCGAGCCCAAACCAAGCATTTCTTGCATTTTAACAAAAAGAGGAAGATACGTTACCTACACTGAAATTACGCACACGTACAGTAGACTCTTCGCATGGTCTACTACCAGCTAAGCACTCTTGACAAAATAGCAAAGCGAGAAAGAGTAGGCTATGTAGATAGATATACTCGTAGATATAAGATTTTTCACGTTTTGATGTCCTACTTATGAGAAACTGTCTTAATTTTTTGTTCTGTTGTTTATCATGTAGGCATTGTAAGTTTTAATTATGAAATTAGCTATAGAAAGTTTTTCTTTGAAACACACATGTAACATGCAGACAAATTATGATTATGCGATCTATTTAAGTGGTCGAAATTCGACCAGTTCTAGCGACTTATTAATCCTCTATTCGTTTACTTATAGTTAAACCGGCATTGAATTAAGGCACTGTGGCAAGACGTTACTTTGTATTATTTTCAATTGCAATAAATATTACCTTTCGGAATACACACTCATTTAATATGTTGAAACGAAGCGTAGGCGAGGACTTTAACAAATTGTCTGTCTAAACGCGAAACACATTACATGTTTTATATGACGTGATTTATGGGGGACGTAAAATCGCGTTTAGCCACTACAGTGTGCGTTTAAAAATAAACACTACGCTTTAAATTCACGCCGATTATTAATGACTTATTATTTCTAGTGTAAAATTGAGATATTTTAAACCAAAACATTTACAGAACATGGGTAACCTTGAATTTCAGTTTAACTTTGAATAAAACTCCATAAACAGTTTTTTTAATACTACTACTATAATATCAAAATAGATAACCACTCCATGAAACGAAACATAAGAATGCATATGTTCGTTTCATGAAGTGGTTATCTATAAGGGTGTGTATCGTGTATCCGCGATTAGAACAAAATTAGCGCTGGCCGAAGGAGTGCTGGAAGGCTGGAACCAAAGATTTTCAACTGTATAGATCGGGTAAAACGAAAGAATCTGTAATGTGACATTTAGAACCACGTGGTACAAAATCACATAGTCCATCGCCAACTTTACAAGGCTATTTAGCTACGCCATTGCAATCCTGGCAATGGCTATATATTTAATCTTTTTGGCTGCAACACACCATAGGTAAAAAAAACTGCACCTATCAATGTCATTTTTCATTTACTGCTGGGATTGTGTAATCTCCAAGTGATATGGCAAAAGTTCATAAATGCAAACTCTTAACCATGGAAAAAAAAACGTTTTTAATATAATAACTACGTTAATTTAGGTTTTATTCTCCAAAAAATATGTGCGTTCACAGTTACACGAATTCTGTGCTAACTTTGAATGTGAATTTAATTGTTATTGACTACTTTGAAATTGAAGATTTGAGCTTAATTAGAATAATGTCAGTTTATTAATCCATAAACGATATCAGTAGAACACATATAAGTCAATAAGCCGGAGTACGCATGTAAGCATAAAAATATTAATAGAAGTATTCAAAATTACCCAGGCTTTAAATGACGCTTTTTGAAACTTGGTAACGTTTGTGAGAGAAAAGGACATAGCCGTGAGCGTCGTCGACTGTGCCCTTTCACGGCCTCTATAAAAATATGATTTGTAGGACTCTAGGCTGTGACATATGCGCGGCAGCCCTGTCGTGGGAGTGCGAGCGAGGGGAGTGGTGAGGGGCGCGGGGACGAGGCGTGTGCTGCTTCTGGTGGTAGCCCGTGTGCGCGTGCCTCGCCGATGAGCAAATTACGGCGTGCAAGTACCTATCGTATCGACACAGGTTCGAATCTCCGCCGCAAACGCCGTTCGCCAAGTCCAAGTAACCTTCGCCTGTGTTCTCGGATTTCACTTTTTGGAATGCATTTGCAGGTTTGTCGCTGACTGTGTACGATCTGTTGCGAATTTTTTGATATTTACTCGCAATCTCCTCCTCGTTCACCACAGGATCACTGGGCTTCCTGAAAACAAATTCATATTTCACATTGAGTCTCTTAACTGCAAGATCATATGGTTACTGTTTCTACAGGACTTTTGGTTTGTCTAATGATCAATCCTTTACTACTAACGTTATCTATTGATATGTTTAATAATGAAGTTTAGCGTTACTTATAACTTTAAAATTAAAACTATTTATCCCACAAGAACCAATTACGGAGACAGAATATTTAATTCAGGTGAATTGGAGTAATAAACATCTTCAATAACTTTCACGTTTACAAATTCAGTAGAGATTATCTTTTACGGAGTTACGCTCGCCATCTATATACGAATCTTATAACTAATGGTGGATTTATGTCCACGACGAAACATTTTGTATGTGGTGCCTATGTAATATTACGCCAACTACTGGGCACAGGCGTATTCTTTGTGTGAAGAGATAAAGAAAAGTTTAATGGGTTTAATGGGTAGCTTACTCTAATAATTAATGACAATATTTTGTTCGTACATAACTTCCTCTAGGTGTTTTCTTTCATTATTAGAACAAATGCATTTTCACAACGACATCCTAGCGCTAAGGTTGAGTTTTTATTTTTATTGTTTGGAAATGCATTATTCAGATAAAAACCGGATATGTATTAAATCAGTCAGATCTGTCTACTCGTTTACGCATTAAGTATATATTTGAAAATATGTTTTAGCAAAAATTACCGTGGGGCTTGAAAGCTCAAGTGGTTCTTTTCCATGTTAGCCTGTATGATTTCGAGGAGTTCTCGTCTCTGCAAGCTGCCGGAACGTTTTTTAACCTGCTTCCGTTCACGTTTCTCCCTTCTGTGTCTATGGTCACGACGACGCGTCTTTTCACACGAGAGCGGTCTCTTCTGTGGTTTTCTTTCGGCCGAACACGACGACTTGGACGATAGGTCGTCTTCGAGCGACAGCCTCTCCACTTCATCATCACTGCACTGATGGTACTCCGGTGCCGGTCTTTGAGTGGTTTGCGACTGGCGCGCTTCTCTCCGCCTCGATCGACGCGCCTCCCTCCTCTCGCGGGTGCTTCGCGCACTTCCGTCATCCGGCACAACGGTCAAGCGTACTTGAATCGTTTTAGAACCGTAATGTGGCACTGTGACAGATTTTCCTATCGATTCATAAATCGTCGACACTATGCCGGCAATGTCCTGCAAACATATTTATTTTTAGTTAAACAAAAAGTTGGTGACCTTCAATTCTTACAAGACGGTTTCATTTTATTTTAAATAGAACTGTTTACGTGTTTAAAAGCTATTGCGTTTTACCCATTTTAATAGGGTTTTTCAACGATTTCATTAATTCATAATGGGTAAATTAGTAAAATTGCCGTTGCCGTTTTTTGATGGTGATTATTAACGAGCTGTGACCCACCGTTTAATTTAAATTTTCAAAAGCATGCACATACTTATAGGCCTTTTCAGTGATTTTCGGTGTCCTAAGAACTGAAGACTTCAGCTTTATTATATTATTATTATATATAGTATAGATATACATACATACTATAAAGTTAATATTTCCTCAGAGAATAAAAGCTATCCGTACTGCAGATTAGCAAGCTTGGTCTCAATTCTCCATTTTTACATTGACAAATGTAAATAGCAAAACTATGCACTAATTTTGATATTATACTAACTGTCCCTGCAGCTTCGCATTCTATATGCCTTTGTATAAATTTGTTATTTAAATTATTAGGAATTTGTTTATTAAATTAGGTAATGGGTTGTCGCTGAAACTACTGAACCGATTTTAAAAATTCTATCACAGATAGATAGCCTACTTATCCGTGAGTAATATTGCCTATATTACTCACGGATAAATATATTATCGAAACTTATCGAACAATATTAGGAAAAAAAAAACTCTACCTACTGGGGATATAAAATAAGCGTGATATTGTCGCAATTAATTATCAGCTCTAAGTGGGAATCATAATATCATCAATTGTTAAGCATAAACGCTCGACGGCAATCCAAATTCAGGACGGGCGAAGTCGCGGGACTAGGCGATGCGAAGAAAACCCTGAGTTTGACTATAAAGACAAGCATCTTCCAACCAAACTGCGCTAGTGAATTGTCAAGTTTATTACTAAAGAAGAAACACTTACATCCTTAGTCATGCGGCCGTGTCCATCTAAATCGTAAAGTGTGAAAGAGAATTGAAGCGGCTGTTGTTTTGATGACTCAGGATGCTGTAGTTCTACATCACATGTCAATTCCTGAAAAGAAAAAAATAGTTTATATTATAGAAAGACATCACCTTCGTGTTGTTTAATCACCGCATACGCAAGAAAAGAACTACAGCTTTATAAATTACCTACTAGCTGACCCGGCGAACTTCGTACCGCCTCAGAATTAAAATCCGTTCCATACAAAATCTATGAGAAAATGGATTTTATTCGCAATTTTTTTTCGTGAATATTTCAGATGTTTTAATAGTTATTCTGCTATTTGGGGCGGAGATAAATTCAACAAATCAAACATCAACCTTTCTCGAATTATAATGGTGTAACTAACACGACTTTCTTTTATATCTACTTGTATAGATTGTTAGTGATAGGTTGATTGATTTTATTTGTGCCACCTTTATGCTACTATATTTGTTGTAGATATTAAATAATAATTTATTGGAGATATACTTTTGGAATAGGTAACACGTCTATTGCAAGTTGGTCCTTTGATAGAGTATGCACTTTGACTGCTAATGGCGCGGTCGTGAGCGGCATTCTTTGGCTTTGATTTCAAAAGAAAACTATTACAAAGACAGATTAACTGTACTTGTGATTTAGTTTGAATTCATAACCGCTTGATAATTTAAATTAATTAAGTGTATATTACATTTTTAACGCGTAATCAGTGCGTAATAAACTGCGATTTTTTTACTTAACGAATGGTTCAAAAAGCAGAGCAGAGGTACTAAAGTCTAAAATGTCGGAATATAAAACATGCTCATAGACTACGAGTAGTTATCTCAAGTCACGAGTCACGATTTAATACAACTATCTGTAATCACCACTTTCTATCTTCCATTCATGACCAACTTGGATCTTAAAACGTTCCGTTGAACCGTTTTGCATTGCGTCATTCATTTTTGAATAGGAAGGAAATTTTATATTCCACATTTAATATTTAACTTTCAAAGCCCACATTAAATACCTCAGATAATCACTTCATAGATTTCATTTGAGATTAAGAAAAATAAGAAATATTCAAGATAATGATTAACAATTGAGATATTCATAAAACACACACAAGTAGTGCTCGCAGATTCACCCGCGAAAAATTTGGTTTGAGAAAAATCAAAAAAAATCAGTATTTGTTATTAATTGCATTATCTCCATTAACTATATTTAAAACAGAGGAGCTGCGGATATCAAATTCATTGCAGAACATTTGGGTTATATTGTTCGGAGTTCTGACTGCACACCGTGCCATCCCCAAACCTGGGGGCACCTTCTTCGATTGCAACACTCTACGTCTTAAGGTATACCAAGACTCTCTTCAGACCTCTCTCACTATTATAACCCTCTAAAGATTTAAAGAAATTCTTTCTACGGTCTACGGTTCAGACAGACGTTCAAACTGTTCTAAGACATTTTACTGTTCCCATGAATTACTATAAGATAAAATCTTGGGCCTTTCTTATGTACTAAATTGAAATGGCTTTGAACTTACTTCAAACCGTAGCCTAGGTCGTTTCTCGTCATTTGCCGGTCCGTGGCCAGGGTTAGGCGAAGGTGGGGTTCTAAGAGGTTCGTGAGGGGTATTTGCCGAACAAACTGGTGTTGTACTCTGCTGGAGACGTGCCCCACTAGGCAGCAGGTCCGGAGGTGCTGAACATTGGGAAGAAGCTCGACCGACCAATTCTTCTGTGTCGGTACGTTCACTCTCCGTGCCAACTGAAAATTAAACAATATTCTGTTAATCTGTTTGCTAAGCTGTACCTGCGGTTTCAATAACGTTATTAACATTTTTATCAAGAACTAGCTTCGTCTGTGCCCTTTTTAAAACATTTATTCAGTCTTTATTGCTCATATATTTTTGTCAGACATAGAATAGTTTAATTTTATTTTTAAATGTAAAAAATATATCTAAATTTGTATTAAAGAAACTGTTTCTTCGATAGCTACTGACTTTCCAGTTAAGATCAATAGTTGAATAATTATTGCGCATCTTAGGGTAGTTTCCAATTTAGTTTTTTTTTAACTTCGGAGATTAATTAAATATTTTTATTATTTACGTCCAAAAACCTAATTAAGTAGGTATATGAATTTATATATTTGGGCTTGTAACTACTAAATTAAATCTCCTATTATGCTACTTTTATTTAATAAATGTTTTAAAAACTTACTATAGGTACTATATGAGTTTATACCTAGTTATTATTGATGGCGATTTGTAAATGATTTCTCTCCGTAAGAATATTCTGGTACCTACAAGTTTTAATTAAGTAATACTTCAAATTTAAATTTTCAAATGAAAAAGTCTCAGGAGGTATGTGTAGGGACTATTATTTATTTTGTGGTATAGGTAAACCAATATCAAATATGTTGGTAAAACCATCTATTACCTACTAAAGTTTGGCATGTCTCCCTATTTCCATGAATTTTTAAATTTTCAAAAGAAACACATTTTCGTTGTATTGGTACAAAAGATGTATAAAACACAATACAATGGCAACAAAAATACGAGGAATAACTTTAACAAGACGTCGGCAAAACTCAAAACGGTTGATGGTCGAGGCAGGCGGGCCGAGTCGGGGCCGCGGACAGGCCGGACCGCGTACTTACAAACACTCTTTTTTTTAATATATTTTATACTTTGTTGAGTTTAAGTAAAATATTATTTATATATTCTTAAATTTTATAAATAACAATTCGTTATGTATACATATTTTACTTTTCACTAAAACGATCTTGATGAAATTTTATGTGTATGTAAGGTACATAGTATATATAAACCCTGAAGAATGAAATTTAAAGAATAAATATTAACAAAAACGAATTCAGTTTCGCTTAACAAAACTTAATATGGTGTATTTTTAATATGGAAATTGAAGAAAGATGTAGATTTAAGCTTAGATATATAGAAATGACAGTACGATTTTAAGGCTTTTAGGAAATTTCACAATAGAAGAGAAAAGTAAATGCATAAAAGAAAGAAGGAAAAGAACAAAGAAGAGAATCTTTTTGATTGAAATAGGACGAGTAATACTTCAATTATGAAGATTTAATTAAATTTAGGCATAAAATCGCTTTTAAACAAAAAATCGTTTTAGGTAAAACAGATGATAAAAACGAATTACCAGAAAACTAATAAACAAAAATCACAAAAAGCCGTCTTCTAAAAACACAAAAGATCATAATATAAAAATAACCAAGACTAATAAACCGACTTTCAAAATATAGGCGATCAAAAAACTCATAACAGGCGAATCCGCGGCCACAAGCAATCACAGTAGCACATTATGATAAAATGATTAACTGTTCTATTATATCTAAACATATTATTAACAAAAAGTCGCCGTCTGTTTCTCTGCTAAATTCTCTTCTACACTACCCAACACATTTTGATACCTACGGTTTTCACTAATGGAAAGAGCGACGACACGAAGAAGGTTCGAGGACACGAAAATTTGAAGAAAAAAATTACATCTGTGCGAAGACGGGATCGGGTCACTAGTCTAATACGATATGTTAATGTTATATGTTATGTATAATAGCATACCTACATTAGTGAATGACAAATTAAAAATAAAATAAATAAAATATTATAACGGTGGATGGTATGGAGAAACCAACTTTTCAATTAAAATTTGGTACTGAGTATCACACTGTGTGATGATAAAGATGGACCAAGCATTCGGTAATCAATAGATATTTTTCCATTAATTGGTCTAATTTCCGAACAGTTGCCGATCATTTAAAATTTGTAGTTATTAAATTAGTTCTCTCAAGTCCCACTATATTATATGAGAATATTAACAAAATATGGATTACTTTTGATTTGTAGATACCAAATAAACAATCGAAATGGGTTAATTATTTGATATCTTTTATCTCTTTGATGCGTAAAATGGATCTAATTTGGTTTTGCATGTTTTGAAGCAAACATTGAAATTCGGCAGACAGCCAGAGACAAAGAATTCCGTACTGATATAATAATATAGATTATATTGAAAATGTGTGGAAGTCACAAGTTTATTTTGACAGACGCCCGTAAATAATTCTTGTTAAACTTGTATTTTGTGTTCGTTAAAATACAAATCTTCTGTAAGCTAAAAAAACTGTAGACATGTTATTAGTATAACAGATAACCATGATTTGTAATAGAACTTGTTGCTCGCTTTAATATAGATATTTAAAACATATTACACCAAGTGTTAATATGTCTGAGGAAGTTACGAAGAAATTATGTAAGTATATATAAAAATTATTATTATTATTCTGCTATAGAGCAATACATTACCCATCATTTAAGTACTTACTTCATAATAGTTAAAATAAATAACTCTATTGTGATGAAGGATATAGAGGTACAGGAAGGTCGTTCTAAAAGATTTCAACGCAGATTTAGCATCTCTATGACATAAGTGTATGACCTCGGTATTAATTTATTCACAATAACCTAACAGCGAATTCACATTCACAGAAAAGAAAAAGGGGTTATAATATAGAAGTACTACGTAGAATGTTGTGTTAGTAAAATTCCATTCGTTCCTATCATTCGGATTTGTAGGGATTTAAAAACACGGACGCATAACATGCATGTTAAAACCATTTAAATTCATAAGTGCGTATAAAAGTTAACGCATGCAAGCCGTAAACGTTCGAGATAACGCATTTACGATACACTACAAACATGAGGGCCGAGCTAATAGCGATGTTGTTCGAATTAAATGAGTTTGTAGTTTTCATTGTTCTCTTATTTTTATGCATAAATTATCGATAAAAAAAACATATTATGAATATAACAATTATGTATGTATCTAGTTATCGTTCGATGATCTAGTTGAAGAGTTTAATAATTTCTGTAAAACTTCAAGAATTTCAATATAGTATGTAATAGTACAAAAAAACACAATAAAAATTAAAACAAATATTAGAAATATGCAGTATAATATCAAACATAAACAGACATTGGTATATAGGTAAGTTTTTTTTAAATAAAATGTAAATAGAGCCACATAAATATTATCTATCTGTAATGAAAGTTTTTTCATCAATTATAAAACGTGTTTAACTGCAAGAGCAACTACAGGGAACATGCAATAATAAGTAGTACTTGAACAAGTATAGTTTGAAAATACGCGGCCGGGCGGCGCGGGTACCAAAACCAAACCGTATAGCGTTTAGTCGTTTCCAGGAAGGCCCTTGAATCGGATCAACCCAAACGCTTTGCATTCTACCGAACCACATCTGCCGCTTGCCACTAATGTTATTTTATCACAGAAAAAATGTTATAATCTCATACACTCGGTGGCACACAGTTTGCGATGACAATATATCCAATAGGACTTGACTAATTAACAAAATACGCATAAAAGAACAATTTTTGTACTTTACGATGACTACAACAATTTTTAATTTAATTATACCTTCAATATTTTTAAGATCGGCTGAAATTTTTGTCTTGGATCGTGACGTAGGTACTTAATAAAGGTTTATTATTAAAAAAAAATAGATTAATTTTTTTGTGTATGATGATATCTTTTTAGCCATAGATCCAAAATGTCACGTTAAAACAATATAGAAACGCCTCATTAATAGACACGTATTATTCGTACGTTCTGTATTTACACTATTTTATGTCAATGGTAAATATGTATAGGACAGACTAATGCAACATCTTTGTGTATAGGTATGTCGCAGGTTTATTGTAAAAGCTGATAATACCACAGTGCAAGGAATCACCGCGCCGCCCGCTCCTAGAGACGGCATGGTTAAATCCAGCGTTATTACCGTTTATTCAGGGTATTACGCACCAACTTCGCATGATTTAGGTTTTGTGTTCCAAGACAATCTCGACTCGCATTTTCTAGGCTAAAAATTGCCTTTTATTGATTGTTTTATTATACACCAGAATTTTGCTTGTTTATGTTTCACTTTGATTATTACACTAAATCACAATGAGACATTTCTATGGCTTTTTTGGATAATGTATACGACGGACTTCACAATGTGCAAATAGAGACCGACAGCCAACTGCGCCCTGAGTTGCGCTCAGCGCAATTGCGCGGCACGAATATTATTATTGCCCAGCGATTTCTTGCTCTGTGCGTGATATTATACGCACGTTTGTCAGTCTACTCCATTTCGAATAATGTCACGGAGCAATCAGTGACGTTGTAATTATTTTTGTTAGAATGTGGTGGTAAGGTGGTTTTGATTGGTCGATTCACTGACAAATGTGTCATTCCCATTTGCAAAATAAAAATGTAAACATTGATTTTGTAAACGGACTAATGAGGGACCGCCTAATAAACAGACTGTCTTGCAAATCTGGTGAAATTGTCAAAATATCACTGTATGAGTCTATGTAGTTATATTACAATAACGGTGAAAAAAGCCTCGTGCTTGATCACAATCGTACGAATTGGTCGCGAGTTATTATAATTTCCCTAGTGAGTTTATAATGTAACGGCTTTTACTATCCCTGCGACATAATATTAATATTGTTCTTTTAGTAATATTTAATGATACCTACTTATATTTAATTTCAAAGGTGAATGTAGCTATGGAAACTCAAATGTTCAGGAGAATTTATGAAGTTTAATTTACTTCTCTCTAATGGCTCCTTGACTCTTTGTGAAAGTAGTCTTATAAATTATGTATGATTGTTTTCATTCGTTTAATTAATGTTAATTCGTTAACACCTAAGACTAATATACGTATAATATACCAATATACGTATAAGTATATTGGTCAAAACACACATATATATATACATACACTTTTTCAGAAATTTCCAATTATTCACAGATATCTCATTAATATTTTCTATGGTTTCTATGGTTCGACAGTTCGGGAGTTTCTATGGTTATACGGATGGATATTTGTTACCTTTTATACAAATAGGTACTACACTACTGAACGGATTTTGATGGTAGTGCTGCTGCAAAAGACTAATGTTGTTGGAATATATCACAATAAATCTGTCTCGCTTTAACAAGTAGATTGATAGTCGCCCTTTACTCGTATTGACTCTCCTTCACTCGTATAAACATTAAATTTATTATAATAACTCATTTTATGTTGTGATTTGTGGTTAGTTCTATTCTGACTGCGCCTAGTACTATAGACCAAAAGGTGATATATTAAATAATATCATTTGCTTCAGTTTGAATCTTTCTTTGCTTGCTTAACCAAATAAATGTTTGTGAAATTCGAAGCAAGATATGATAAGCACTGTTCCGCCCAATTGCCTACTCCTTGTAGTTGCTATTACGACTACGGTAGGCTTCTAGTTGTTATAACAAAAAGTGTTGAATGGCAGTGGCTAGATCTTGTTGTTACTGTGGCTATATTAACTTCTTTATATACTTAAGATTTTAGATTTTACAATCTCATCTACACAATGACTTGTTCGAAAGTGTCTCCAAAACTACCAAGCCCATACGAGGTTAGGTTCTAATGAGTAAGAATCTCACACTAACCTTTATAATCAAAGGTATGTTATATAATCTTTATATATAATATAGATACTATACATATATACTATTACTACATATATTATACATACATTTAAAAAACAAAAACAATTTTTTTTTAAATAAAAATGAAACATTCAATGCCCGACAATATATATTATGAGTAATAAAGACTGAATAAATGGTTTAATAATTAAAAAAGGGGCGGAGACGAAGTCGCAGGCATTATAAAATCAGATATAATATAAGATACAAAGATACAAGATCAACATCACTATCAGTATCAATGTGAAATCAGTAATCAAGATAATAAAACACAATTAGGTAATAATTAAGATATAATTACATAATCATAGAGATTATATAGTATTTAATCAAAGATATTAAGTTACATGAAAACAGTACTACTAACTAGGTAATGTTGCCTTCTAACATATGTGTACACCGTTAATATAGCAACATGACACTGTTAAGTTAGTAAGTAGTACGAGCGACGATTAGTTCGTCATCACTTCTTCGCCATGGACGTATTCCTCGTAACCAAACCTCTAGGTTTATGGTATCAAAGCAAACCATAAACCTAGAGATATCTCCACTTTATCAAAGTGTCCATTAACAAGTTCTACCTCTTTATTCTGTTTACAATTCTCAAAACAACTGACTTAGTACGAGAGAGACATCAACATTAAAAAATTTCGAAGTGTCATACGTAGGGTACATACTGAAATGTAGCGTTGTATATAGTACTTATTACTTCCATGAATGTAGCTTATATATTGTCTCCAAAAACTGTAATTACATCTGTAATTTATTAAAATATATATTTATAAAAATATATACTTATATTTGTACATCTACGAGAATGGGACCTCTGATCATAAAAATGGCATAAAGTTTCATTTTTACTCTAAAAGTTAGCTCTATTTTTCTACATGGTGATGTAAAAACTCGAACCGCAGCCTTTTTTTTTACAAATAGGTATTAAGCAAATAATGGAGTAAAAAAATATTTTTGTTAAGTGTTAAATAACATAAATCATACCTTCTATTTACTAGAGTCTTTGACCTCGACCTCAATATAATACAAATTGAAAAAAAATGTTTTCCATGATTCACAAAATTTGCAAAGAGCTTTATCCTCTAAAGTATCCTATATGTTAATCCAGGTAATAAAGTATCTGTGTGCCAAAATTTATCCAAATCTGTTCAGCCTTTTTGCGCGATTGAGTAACAATCATCCAAACATACAAACTTTCGCATTTATAATATTTATTAGGATGACTTCTCTGCTTTATATATTATTCATTTATTTGACAAGGCTTACCAACTAAATACATACTTATACATACAACTACATAGAAAGAAACATTACAAGTATGATTTAAATTACTGGAAAGAACAGCATTATTATAGCAAAATTATAGGAAACAACAGCACAGACTAAAAAAAATAAAAACAAAAAAATATATGATAATTATTACGATACACTGTATATAGAGCCCTTTTAAATGGTCCAATTTATAAGAAAAAAAGTTGTCAATGTCACACTTGTGAAATATTTCATTTTAAAATCGCAAGGCACAAGAAACCGGTGTTTACTACCATATTTACTCTTATTAAATCTTATATATAAAACGGTCTAAAGTTATGTGGTTATTCGCTTTAAATTACTTTACATACTAAATATAAATTGTACCTTTTTAAAAAGTGAGGCCATTAAAATCTTTGTTCGAACTAATTGCTTTGTGGAAAAAAGTTAGCATGCTACACAGCTAAGCCAATACTTTTATTTACCATGCGTTTGCACTCTCGCGGACCACGAGACGATAGCTAAGCTAGAGTGTACTGCACTCGTGGCTCACACGCAAGGCTCGCACCCGCGCCGGGAGCTTTTTCGGCAAGAGTCAAAGGGGCTCGCAACTCTCGCAAGGGACGTGAACTCGTGTTTACCCTCGCGTTTGGTCAGGGGAAATGGAAATGGGCTCTGGCATCCCTTACTCACCGAAACACAACAGCACGCATACTGTTATTCTACGGTGTTCTTCTTTTAGAGGGTGATTACTGCCGCCAGACCGGCTACCAAAATGACTGCGAAACGCAGGGTGCCCTACAACTTTTCTTTCAGCTCCAGTCTGAACTTTCAGATCAGAACCAACTTTGAAAAGTTCATTTTCGAAAGTTGAAACATCCGGGAATCGAACCCGGGATCCCTGGAACAGAGCGTTAAAGGCGAGCACACTAACCACTGATCCAATGGGCTCGCATGCCGCTGACCACATATTTAATTTAATAAAATTTCTTATTATTTTAATTGTTCATTTTAACTCGCTATTTTAAATATTATTATTTATTTACAATAATTATTGTTTATTTAAACATAAAGTTCATGCCGCTAATACATATTACGACGTCCTCCATGTTTGATAGTTCGAACAACTAAGTCCCGGACTTCACGAGCAACTAAGCTATAGAGCGCGAGCCCGAGACACAACACGAGCCGCGCGCGACACGAGCCACTAGACGAGAATATAAACTATAAACGCGCTATCGAGTCTCCTAAAAATTAGTGTTCTTGCATAATTTACAGAAAATAAATGTTTTTTTACAGTTACTAACAAAAGAATAAATGAAATATATTTTACATTTATTGAAAGTGATGGATTTGAAATTTCAAAAACACTTTTTTAATTTTATTTTGATGCACATTTTAATAGCTCTATTGGGCGTTAAAAATGCCTCTATTTAGGTTGTACGCGTTGAAGGTCTCATTCAAGCACATGCTACGTAAAAATTATAACAAAAATACGAAATATATTCAGTTTACATTTATTCTCATATCGTTAGCAATAATCTAAACTGGTTACTTTTTTGATAAACGCTTTAGTTTTCTTATTTAAAGAGGTTTAAAAAGTTGTAGTTTCATGAATTTTACCACTGCAAATACATATATTTTTCTGTTGAAAATTTTTTTTAATGCAGTCGCTCTTAAAACCACTTAGTAATGACCTATTTTTTAATAAATTAATGAAAAAAAATACAAAAAAATTTTTTTTATGTACTTTTTAATAATTGCAATTCATAACAAAAAAGACGCGTGAAAGTGCGCTTAGTTCTGTTTGCTAAGGTAGAGTCGCAAAGCGAGGCGACCCGCCCGCCCCCGGGTTCCCACTAATGTTTTTTTCTGCAAATTATGAATAGACAAACCTTCTTCGTGTGACCTCTTTCGATTGGGTTTCTTTTCATTCCAAACCGTATCAGTCTGTTGAGTGGTTTAGAAAGTCAGAAGCGGTCAGCGTCTTTATTTATTTTATACTAGCAGCCTGTCTTCGGTTTCGCACGGATGCAATTAGGTTTTATTATTTATAAATAAACCTTCCGTGAAAAATTATCTGATACTGAAAACCGCATCAAAATCCGTTGCGTGGTTTGGGAGTTAGCGGAAATATAAACAGACAGACGCGGGCAGCGACTTTAATTTATACTATGTAAGGAGTAGATATAGATTTGTTTGAGTAGGTAATATCACAAACAAAATGCAATAAAATACACGTCAACTATGGAACCTTCATATGTTTATTGTACTTCAGTACCCACATTAAAATGCACAATAAAAAATAAAATTTAATTAATGACAATCGTTGAATATTTATGTAATAAAATTTAAACTAGGAATACCTAACTTAAATTATTCATGCAAGTCAACATTAGTCATGCATGCCACGGACTTGACTGAGATCCATTCTCAAGGAATTTTGAGACTTGTATGGTATAAAAAAAATAAAGGCCGTTCGCCATTAAAGTAATAAATTTTTATAGATCAACTATGTTGAATTGGGTTTAAGCCGAGTATAGAGTGTAATGCATACAACGTCGCATCGCATGCGTTTAAATTATGCAACAAGAGCTCAACATCTCCGAAAAAGTCTTTTTGTGGACGGATGCCGCCGGCCCGGTTACTATAAATTTGTTCGTTTGTAGAGTACTGTAGAGCTAAAGCGGGGGGCGGGCTCGGTTCCCTTTGATCTTAAATAAAAGGTATCATTGTCTCCGCTCCGTCGACGTGCTTTCAACTTTTCCCTTTGATGTTAATCAAATGAGCGACGAAGCACAGTTTGCTTTTAAAACTTTATTAACAAACTTCGTTTTACATATTTGATGGATGTAAGAAAAGATTTTCAAATGAAAGACGCGGGATCGTCTTCTAATTGAAGTGTTCTGTATATACATACCTACCTATCGTGAATAGGTATGCAAATGGAACGAGATCAAAGCGACTCTGTCTACTTTGAAGTAGGTTAAGATTGAATTGGGTGGCGATCTCTTCTGAACAACGGAAGTTTCAAATTTTTATGTTACATTAGTTGTGTAGCGTAGTGTTGTGCGAGGAATAAGTGTTTTAAGAATCGACGTTTTGTGTAAGAGTTCATTTTAAGTAGCTCAATAAAAAACGGTTATCTTTTCGGCGGTTTTCAAATGTCTCTGCGTGCAAAGATTTACTTATTATTTTTATTAATAAACAGTTTTAAGTCACAAGAATATTAATTGTTATGAAAAAAATTATATTGACCAATACGTACACCCTACACATATATATTTATATATTATATGTAGGTAACTACATTAACTTTGGCACAGATTCTCAATATTATGTCCTATAATGAGCCTTTAGCCATATTTTTTAGTTGTTTTCGATTATAAGCGATGACAGTAAGCTTCGGTTATGTTTCAAAGTAAATTACCTAGCTATCTATCTATTTGAAGATTATTTGTCAAATAGATACATACTTGTACATATCAAATATAATTACGAATAGCCATGTGAAGTGTCACCACCAAAACATGTTGCACTGTTAGTTTTCAGTTACATAAAATAGCTCTCTTTGACGGTCACATGAACTGATTTAAAAAGAAAACCAGGATAGGCTTCTAAATAATAAATAAAATAAGTATGTAGCTAAAAAAATATTCTAATATTTGTGTAATAGAAGTTTAAAGTGCCATGTAAAGTTACTGATAATTAAAACTAGAAAAACGACGATAAGATAATAAGTTATGAAAAGGAAAAATTATTATTAAATTGACCCATAAAGTTTGAGAACATCTGGTATCTTATTGTAAAACTAAATAATATAATTTGGACACGTTAAAAAGGCAGTCCATTAATGGTACCAGCTACCTACCTACCTATGAAAAATTGATTATAATCTCTTTAATTTTATCAATTATATTTTTATATAAAAAATAAGAGTGTTATTCAATCTACTTTTGGTTTGAGACGAGCGGCAAATACTTTTGATCTCGAACTCAATGAGTAATTGTGATAAAATGATAAGAAGGTTTAAGAACTAACTAGGTGTATATCAGTATGTATAGATCAGACGATAACATTTGTTGTATAAATTTCATATGGGAATCATCAATACTTTCATGGGTAAAATTCTGTTAATAGTGTTTATTTATTTATAATAAAACTGTAATCACTTTCAATGTTAACATTGTTTATAAATGAATTGTATTTTGTTTAAAATGTTATAATTTTATGTTGCAAGTACATATAAGCATAATTTGATTCTGTATATAATTTAACGAAATAAAACTTATAGAATAAGTCTATTAAGATACATGAACATGAAATATAATAAACTAGCGACCTGCCCCCGGTTTCGCACGGATGCAATTTTTTCTGCAATTTATATACATCAATCTTTCTCGTTGATTACTCTTACCGTTGGATGTGTTAGAAGAAGTTAGCAGAGAAATAGATCTAGCCGGACAGCGACTTTATAAGAGATACGTACAATAATTGCAAATAAATCAATTCGAAAATAATAGCCCCTAAGTACCTACTTATTCTCTCTGGAAAGGAGTAGGTAAGACCCAAAAAAACATTCCTATCTTCGAGCAACTCAATGGAATTAGAAATTAGTTTTTTTTTAATAAAATGGATTTCAATAAAAACTCCACTCGTATTATTCGGGTTATACACGTAAGTCGTAGCTTATACGCTATTTAAGGCTTATACATTATGCTTATTATACACATAAGCTATTTTAAAATTGCTTTTTTCTTCTAAATTCACTTGAGTGTATTAGAGTCATGCATATCTGACTACTAATAAAAAAATATTTATTAATATTTTTTTTGTTATGTATGAACTCATGAACTTGGCTACATCTGAATAAGCCTAAGTATAATTTTGGCAATTTTGCTTATCTCTTCTATAAAAATTTACAATTTCGCGATAAGTTTTAAAGAAATAAAAAACAAAACTAGCCAAAAAAGCTCAAATCTATTCAATTGCTTTAAAGCAAGATTTATAAAAAAAATTATAAATTACTTAGGTAAACCGCTCTAATTTGAATACCTGTGGCTTCTTTACATTTTTGAATTTTACCTAATGTATGTATAAATAATTGAACTTTCAACCAATAGGTTAGTTGATAAATTCTTTCTTTACTTATTTTAATTTTCGTCTATTTATCAGATAGGCTTAGTATCTGCTAGGCTTAGTATAGTTATTGGAAACTGCTAGGCGTGGGGAAAACTTTGAACGAACTTACTGCTGAATTTCTTGTATCCATTCCTAAACTTATTGCGCCACCACTTGACGAAGTGGTACGCCATGGGGGCGTCTGCGGCGGGTGCCGGAGTTCTCAACGTTTCGTAGCACGTCATGCGCTGCGCTCACGCACGCATCCCGCACACATCAAAGGGACCGCTCTTTTATTATTAAACCACAACAATAATTAACACAAAACCACTGTCACTGGAACCATTCACGGGATCGCACTCGATTTGTTTCTTAACGTAATGAATATAAACACCGTGACCTAGTTGGCCGCGTGAACGGCGGACGTGCGAGCGAACGAACGTGCACTCAGCGCGCGTGTTGTCAAGTGACTGATGGAATGGAATTGTATTTTGGAGTGGGGGAGGCGCGGAATGGTTGGCGCGGCAAGCGGCACGGCAGCAGCCACTCAGCCAGCCCAGCTAGAGTAGCGAAGCCCATGCGGACCATGCTACGTGCGTTATAGTCCAAGAGCTCTCTTAAAAACTATGTATGACATATATGTGATTTGAATAATAATAATTGTGCTAGGAGTAAACTATTCTATATAGTAAAAATAATTTCATTATTTTAAAGTAGGTACTTTAAAATAATGAACTTTACCCATTAAATAAATATTACCTACTAAATATTAGTACATACATACTTATATACCCATTAAATATTCAAACCTTAAATATTAGTTTGCCATAATGAATTTTGTTCTTGCTTATCTAGTAAAATGTGCGTTATTTTTAACCGTTCAAATATCTATCTGCTATTTTAACGTAATATCATCTACTCATTCTGTTCATCGTCAACCGCTGCTTGACTGAGTTATTTTATAAAATTACTTCATAAAGTGGCTATTATTATTATATTTATACTTTCTTAATTCAAAATTTTTTATAATATAAATTTCTAAAACAATATTACAAAAAACTTAAAATTCGTTATCCCTTAGTAGCAGTGCATAACAATACATATATGCTGTCTCAAGACTTCGGTATTATTATTATCAATTATTATTGTTCAGCGCCATCTATTATAACCACACGAGAAACGCGTAAACCTAGCATGAAGGATTTATATGATACTAACTGGTGGTAACTGACTTCGTCGGCGTTGAATAATAAAAAATATAACGCCTGACAAAATATATGAACAAATTCAATCTTCATTGCGTTGGATTTATTATTTTTATTTGATTCCTCGGGAACAGTACATTTTTCTATCTTTTGCCTCAAAATAGGCCTCAGTTTCAGCGATAACCTCTTCATTCGTGCGGATTTCTTACCGGCGGCGAGCATTTTTTTTGAAGTCTGCGAACAGCCAGTAGTCGCTGGGACACAAATCTGGCGAATACGGTGGATGTGGGAGCAATTCAAAGTTCAATTCATGTAGTTTTGCCAATGCTTTGATTGACTCGTCTTGATGAAACAATTATTTTTTCTTTGCCATATGTGGTCGTTTCTTTGCAATTTCGGCCTTCAAACGCTCTAATAACGCTATATAATATTCACTGTTGATGGTATTTCCCTTCTCAAGATAGTCGATAAATATTACACCACGCACATCCCAAAATACCGAGGTCATAACCTTTACAGCCGATTTTTGTGCTGTCGGGCACTTTGGACGAGGTTCACCAGTTTCTGTCCACTCAGATGACGATCGTTTTGATTCCAGAGTGAAGTGATGGATCCATGTTTCATCCATTGTCACACATCGACGCAAAAATTCCGGTTTGTTTAAACATGACCAAACACTGCTCAGAATCATCAACACGTTCTTGTTTTTGGTCAACAGTAAGCAAACGCGGCACCCACTTTGAACAGAGATTTCTCATAGTCAAATGCTCATGCAATATAAGGCCAACACGTTCTTTTGATATCTTTACGATGTCGGCAAACTCACGCAACTTCATTTTTCAATCATTCAAAACGATTTCGTTTTTGTTTTTTGGTATTTTCTGGTGTTATCGCCTCATTTGGACATCCACTGCGTTCTGCATCATCGGTGTCTCTACGACCACTTTTGAAATCAGCAAACCAATGTTTTATTGGTGTTTCTGGTGGAGCGGAGTCCCTAAACACTTTTCAAACCATTACTTCGCTTAAACGGTATTTTTTTTTCCAATCAAGAGGCTGTGTAAAATTAAAACAAGAAATTGTTTTTGATTCATTGTTTTGAAAATAACAAAAGTAGCGTCACTCTTAGCACAATAACTCACAAACTAATGAATAGAATATCATGAAATTTTAACAGCTGTTTTTGAAGGTTAGTACTAACTGAAAAAGAGGTGAATGCAATAAAACTAGTGCCATCTATGTGTTGGGCCCGAGACTTTTTAGCCCATGTAATAGATATGAAACATATTTGAAATACTACATACATACATATAAGGTTTACATAAGGTTTTAGATTTTCGCTATAATAAAAAGAATTAATAAATACCTATGTGATGCAGTCCAGAAAAATTTACTAACAAATCAAAATTTGAATCTCTTAATATTTATATATTTCAAATTAAATTAAAAATTATATAATAAATTAATTTAATAATTTAAAAAGAAAATGAGTCTATGTAACTTGAACCAATAAATATTATTATTATTATTATTATTATTAGGGGCATTTTTTGACATAAGTTTCTAGAAGATATGAAATGTCGATGGGTGAAAAAAATTTTCGATTCCACTCTATAGAAGGGGTAGCAAATAAAATAAAAATAGGTGCCTTTTCCAAATTATACAAAAGAAGAGTTAGAAAAAAAAGTAACGAACATTTTTAAGTTAAGAACTATTGAGAAACGAAAAAATATCCCTTCTTTATTGTGACACTCAGCTCTGGGAGTATAAGCGCTATGGATATACCATACCACATAACAATTTTTCAATTTTGGGATGTTAGCACATGCACTCAAGGGTTTCGAGTTCGATTCCCAGCAAAGATCAACTTTGATAGTGAATTTTTCATAATTTTGTGTGAAAATATAAATTAATCATTTTGTAGTTGAGCAGACATATAGAGGTATTCTGAACAAGGAAATTAGGTAGGAGCAATATTTTATATTCAAATAAAAAATTGGTTAATAATGTGATAAATAAATTATTGAGTACTAGCTTTTGCTCACGACTTAGAAATTATTACTCGCTGATAATGTAGCTTTCTATTAGTGAAAGAATTTTTAAAGTCGATCACATACATACATCTGTATGGAGATTGGAGGGGGAGTAAAGGAGGGAGATGGAGGAGGGTGAGTAGTCTATGTTACTCACTGATAATTTTATTGAGCTTTCTATAGGTGAAAGAATTTTAAAAATCGGTTCAGTAGTTTTTGAGTTTATTCATTACAAACATGCAAAAATAGATACATAGATACCAAATCTTTTCTCTTTATAATATTAATATAGATATAGATAGTATAGACTAGTATAGATTGAATTTCGTACCGATATAATTATAAAATAGATAGAAAGCTAATAAATAATGAACGGTACAAATAAAAATTATTTTAAATTTTTTTGGTTTTTAAGGTTTTTGCATAAAATATATTAATGTTATGCGTAGTTAATAAGTTGTTTTTTTTTTTACTACAAATCGATTAAAAAATGCGTGACAACATTAACTTAATACAATATCTTCTGCTTCCTTACATACGTAATTTCACAGTGCAAAAAATATTAAATTGCGATAAAATGGAAGTGAGAACACGGGCATTTATTTTTGAGATGATTTATTTAATTTGTAGCGGTCGACTGTCGAGGCACGCGGCGGTGTCTCTTTATGATTTGAGTCGAAGCGAGTGGTCGACCAGCCAGCCGACTCGTGTGAAGAAAGCCGACTTGCCGAGATTTTGAATTGAAGATAGCATGCGCTTCCCGCCTTCATAAACTAACAGCCCGTGCCGCGACTGGCGCGCCAGCCCGCACCAGTTTAACGGCCCCGTACTTTTATTTTTATTGTGCTTAGTTTATTTTGTTTACTTACTTCAGTTGACAAATATGGAGAACTAAAGACAAAGCCTCTACACTAACTTAACAAATAAAATGAAGTGCTTCATATATGTAATGGAATATTTTAAAACAACCAGGGAAATTCAGAGAAATATTGTTTAATAGCTTTTCCCGAGACAATATATATATATTGTATATACACACATAATGTTAAGATCGGCAGACAGGCCGACGACGGTCCACTTGATGGTAGGTAGCTACCGTCGCCAAGCAACGCCACAGCTGCTACAAAGTGCGCTGCCGACTACAGCAGGATTAAGGATAAGGGATTGTTGAAGGGATTAGGGAAATGGACTCTGGCATCCCTTACTCATTCATCGAAACACAACAGCACACGTGCTGTTATTTCACGGTGGTCTACTGTAAGGAGATGGTTACTGCCGCCAGTTGGGCTGCCCAAATGACTGCGAAACGCAGTGTGCCCTGCCATTACTCATAATTATATAAAAATACATATAGGAGCAATATATTGAATGTTATATTTTTAGTTGATCCCTCGGGTTCAGTAAGTATTTTCTTCTTTCTGTATCCCTGACGACGTATATACAAAAATTTATAATCGGTTGAGTAATTAAGGCGTGAAAGCGTAACAAATCCTGTAAAAAATAAAAAGGTGGTATATATACCCAAATGTAATACCCAATGTACCCAAAAAATAATACCTAAATGTAATTAGACGAAAATGTTTCTTTTAAAGTTACTGTGTACAGTTTAAAAATTCGGATTTTTTTAAATGAAATAAACCTCATACTATTATGCGATATATAATAGATGTTTAAAATCAATTATTTATAAGTAACTAGCGATCCGCCCCGGCTACGCCCGGGGTGCAATTTTTATATATAAGAACATTCCCGTTTACCTCTCTTTCCATTAGTGAAAACCGAATTAAAATCGGTCTACCCGTTCACGCGTGATGCCGTGACCAAGGGAAATGGGGATTCATTTTTATGTATTGACAAAAGAAACGCACTCTTTAAACGATAAGGTATATAGGTAATGAAACTTTAGAACTGAAGAAGTACATATGTTAGGAAACATTATAGTTATACTTAGAAGATCCTGTAAAAAAAATAATAGAAGAGGAAGAGGCATTGAGCCAATACACCCGTTACACTGTGCCAGCGCATGGCCAAGGCAGCCTCCGTGAGGTCGACGACCGGCACTCACTGATTACAAAAAAGATTATACCTACTACGGCTATCCGGCTAATATAACCACGAAATAGAAAACATCAAACCGTAACTTCATTATTTTACTGTGGAATTATTTCACAGTAATAAATTTTATGCGAAGATCATTCGAATAGAACGCATATCTCGTCTTCAAGTAGCAACTGTGATGTTTGCTTCTAACTAAACACAATAGGCATGCACTAAATAAACTGTACAATATCTTCCGGCGCCAACGAAGTGATCTACTAATCATTAGAATAAATATTCCGAGGGACTAACGAGAGAATGAAATTGTAAACATTACTTATGCAGGTTCATAGGAACCATCTTATTTGTCGTGCACGTGGAGGAATCGCGTCGAGGAGAAAACTTACTAGATCCAAAGGAAATGGAGTTTAGACAATGTTCCTTTCGCGAAGTTGAATTCATTAATCATAAAATGTCCCATAGATGTGAGATTGTACGTATAAATTCTATTTCATGAAATATCTCCTCCATCTGAGGATTTCTTCTGATGCATTATCGATAAATTACTTTTATTATGTCTGCTTTTCGTTGAGCTGACTAGATCATTAAATTGAGGTTTGATGGCAGAAACGACTTTAATAATATATATATATATATATATATATATATATAAACATATCTTTGGGCACTTTGTTGATCATGCCACGAGCCCGTACATTGTTGACTCCACCTTTTGACCCGAATAACTTTAATCTAGTTGCGTATTTCTCGGGCGAGATGGCGTCGTAGCATTCTATTATGCGATGTTGCCAAACATATTCGTCCATAGTCGATATATTCGACAAATATTTTTACAACGATTCCATGCAACAGTGGATCCGTAACGGCTAAATTTTCTATATGCACGAAGACTTTTAGGCTCCGATTATATTTCAAAAATCAATTACTTGTGTTGATCACTTTATATACTCGTACTTCCAGTAATACTTGTTTTGATCCGAATAGGTAATACGGCATCCTAGCATTCTATTATGCGATGTTGCCAAATATATTCGTCGATAGTACCTATTATTCGATAAATATTTTTTCAACGATTTCATGCAACGGTGGGATCCGTCAAGGCTAAATTTTCTAAATGCACGAAGACTTTTTGGCTCCGTATATATTTCAAAAATCAATTACTTATGTTGATCACTTTATATACTCGTACTTCCAGTAATACTTGTTTTGATCCGAATAGGTACCGATACTGTAACGGTCGATCAATTATGAATTTATTATACCTAATCTAGATATTGTATATTCGCAATGCTCCATACATTGTAGATCCGCCTCGGTTGTTTGAATGCGCTAGTTGAACTGTGCGCACATCGACATTATTTTAAAGTCGTCATTTGAATTTGTTTTTGAATGAAGACAAAAGTGAAGGTCAAGGTATGTGTTTTACATTTAGTACCTAGTTAAACGATTTTTTCTATCTGAAGTCCCGGCGCGAGAAGCTATAATTTTTAAAGTAGGCCAGCGGCCAGACGGTACGAGCTACGGCGACGGTCATTAGGGTGGGTTGTCATCATTTTCGGGGTTGCTTTTGATGGTCTACTCGAATGGGGGATATTCCTCTCGGTTGACACCCCTCCCATATATTTTTTTTCTTTTTTCTTCAAAGAAACTTTTCTCATAGAAAGAGAAGAGTCCATTAGATGTGCAGTTCCAGGAGTTTCCGAAGACTTGGTCTTTTTGATCTGGTAAAAAAATGGTGAGAGGATCTCGAAAACTATTACAGCTAGCAGAGTCGGGTTTTCAGCGTTTTATAGAGGGTCTCTGGTGGTCTCCACAACTTTACTAACCTTCACCCCCTACCACACATTTTTTTTTACAAAACATACATCTTTTTCAATTTTTAAGCTAAAAACTTGATCTTTTTTTGTTTAATTTTAAAAAATTCTCAAAATTACGAAAAAAATATTTTCGAGTCTATTCAAAATACATCAAAATAATACTTTAAAAAAATATTGTAGTTGATAAAATAGATACAAGGGATTAAAATAAGTCGGTACTTTTATAAAATGTAATAGGTATAATAAGTATTTATAACATTAAACAATATCAATGTTGATTGAACGCATGTAGGTATATTTTTACAAAATCATGTTAATCGTTTGAAATCATTTGAACAGGTTTGAATGATTGCTAATTAGTACTTAATTAGTTGTGGAGTATTGACACAGGTGGGTATACACACTTCGAACCGAGCATCATTGTGACTCGAACAAATAATTTTTTATGATAAACGTTGACAGACAAGTTGACATTTTATTTAGTACAAAATCACAAAACCTCGCTATAGCTATTTAAAATACCTACGATCTTTAAAAACAAATAATTTCGCCGGATCAATTTTTAAAAAAATAGATTTATCAAATTAAATATACTTACTATTTATGGTAGGTATTGTATGGCCACGTTATTATACCTACGTCCATTTTTATGATAAAGAAGAGTTACAAGTGGTAGGTACAAAACAAGTTGACCGTTTAATTAAGAGATCCACATATAAGTAAAACAAATTGGAATTATTTATGGTAAACAGTAGAAAACAAATTAATTGAGCTTTAACATTTTTTTATTACATTTTTTACATTAAATACTGTAAGCTGTAGGCATCCACTTACACGTGCCGTGTTTCCTCGCCCCTGCCGCATGCGTCGCCGTCGCTCGCGCAGCGATGATGTCAGCGGGCACCTCGGCGGGCCTCAGTGAATTCCAACTACGCTTTTAGAAAAACGCGTGCGCTTCACGACCGGATTACAACACTTACGTTTTGTCGTGTCGTTGCTTATAATATACTTATTATAAAGAATCGTGGTTTTCTTAAAATACCTACGTAAGTATGGTTAGGTTAGACTGTGCTATTACTTACTACTCCTATTGCATGAGAGGCGAGGTCGTATACATCGGCCATTTTTTATGATAAAGAGTTACAGACAAGTTGAGAGTTTAATTAATATTATGTGCCTAAATTCTAAGAAAGTTATCTGAGGTTGTGAACAAAGAAATATAGACATAGCAAAAAACGTCATGCAAACTTAAAAGACACCGAGCACTAAAGACAATTTGTGCTTAGACTAATTAAATTACCTAATGAATATAATTTAATTACATATAGAAATTATCATAATAGGTGAAATTTGGTTATTTTTCTTTCTTTCCTACTTAGTTTTCTTTCTTTCTTACTAATATACTAATGATTGTACCACGATGCCTATGAAGTTTATCAAGCCACCTATTGCTTACTACTTTGCACGAGCGGTGAAGTCGCATACATAGACCGTTTTTCATGATAAAGAAAAGAGTTGCAAGAGAGTTTAATTAATCTGACGTGCTGAGAGCTAGGACAGGGGGGTTTGCGGAATGTCTTATGCCCCTGCCACTGCCACACACTCGTCGAGTGGCATGGGAAGTAGCGAGGAAAGGAGGCAGAGACGTAGTGTGGCAACGTTACTCGTCATGCCGCACGTCATGCTCCTCGTCTTGCCCACCGATCCATGCTTTGTCGGTTTTTAAGCGCGATTCAAAGAGCGGCAATATGAACGCGAGTCACCGGCCACATAATCGCGGGCAGACGCACTCCGAATCGAGCGGTCGCTATGGAAACACTTCACGCATACGCTTAATCATGCCGCCGACGGCTTTTTTAAATTGTAGTAAAATTGTTCATACTGCTTCTGTAACGAATGAATAAATAAAAGTATAAAACAACTAACTATATAATTAGTATTAACTAATTATATAAATGTTTATTGCAAAAAAAAGTTTTGTCGTGCGACGCGAATTCTAAAATAAAAAGAAAATATCTTTTTTTTTTTTTTATGTAAAGATCGGCACACAGGCCGACGGTCCACTTGATGGTAGGTGGCTACCGTCGCCTATAACACAAGCAACGCCAATATTCTTGAAACTATTTCACAGTGGAAGAATAAATGTTTGTGCACTCACCAAAGTCAGTGAAAGTTTCGGCTATAGGTAGTTATTGAATTGTTCGTTTATAATTGTTATTTATTAATAATTATAAATATTAGAAGAAGTCTAAATAGTTAGTTATAATTTATTTGGTTAACACGTATTATTTATTTATTTACACAACACTAATACTTTTTTATATTTTTTTATTTTTCACTCTCTAAAAACACCATAGCAACTGACACTTATTTTTTCCTTTTTTATTTTATATATTATATTGTCTATTGAAAGTGAAGTAGTATGTCAGTAATCAACCTACTTTAACAAATAATGTGCCAAGGAGATAGAGAAATGGGCTCTGGGATCCCTTACTCACTCACCGAAACACAACAGCACACGTGCTGTTGTTTCACGGTGGTCTTCTGTAAGGGGGTGGTTACTGCCGCCAGACGGGTTGCCCAAATGACTGCGAAAAACGCAGTGTGCCCTGCCACTACTTTCCAAATCCAGACAAGAGCTAAATTTGAAAAGTTCATTTTTCAAAGTTGACCCTGCCGAGAATCGAACCCGGGAACCGTAGAACAGAGCGTTAAGGCAAGCACTAATATATAAAATTCTAATATTATAAATAAGTAAAGTTTGTATGTATGAGGTAATCTTCGAAACTATATCCGATTTAAAAAATCTTTCGCCAATATTGATATATTGACCGCGCCGTGTAACTACAGAGGCAGTGCAAGATCAAGACACATACGCTACCACCGAGAAACAATCTGGATTCCACGCAGGCGTAGCCGCGGGCACAGCTAGTTAACAATAAAAGCGTAGCGTAGCGTGTCTTGATGTTGCACTGCATCTGTGGTACCCGGCGCAGTCGTGCTTTACAATTATATCGTAATATCTTTAACGATAAATGCAAAACAAATGCAGTAAAAATCACACGTATAAATACTTATGACGATAAACTTGCTGATTTTGATAAGGATTCATAATTTTGTTGATAATAAAATGTAATAATTTGTCGAGGACGACGACGACGACGTATATTTCTATAACATTTATAAAATTAGCTAAAAATGCATAGCGCGCACGCTCTCTCAATTTCCACGTCCATTCTGTTGCAAAAGCAAATGACCTAGTGCGGCGCGTCGCGATTAATCGCGCGAGTAGAGAAGCGTGTGGACAGAAGGGCAACATCGCGGCAGCGCGAGGAGCAGAGCGATGAGCAGCGCGAGGAGCATAGTGTGGCAGAGGGGTTAGAGGACCATCGGGGGTTACCAAATCGCGCCCCTCCCCACATACATGTTTTTTACACTCCCATACAACCGTCCAGGATCTTTGAAAGCTCGTAGCTCCTCAACGGTGACAGCTATCGCTGCGGTCACTTTGTCGGATAACCATCGCCCACCGAGATCCGTCGTCCGGTACCGTCTCCCTCCTCCCACCCAAGAGAGGAATTCGCAACCCCGGCTTCGCAAGCCGGGTTACGGCACGGGGTCTGCCGGAGCGATGAAAAGCGAAAATTTTGCCACCCCCCCTCGAACCACCTCAGTCGTTACTCGGCAATGACGCGGCGCCAATTTTTTATCGGTAATATCTCAACAACGGCGCGTCGCAGACCCCCCGTGTTGGTACTCATTTAAGAGGTCTCGGGGAGACCAATTTTTCTGTTACGACAAAATTTGAAAATTGACATTTTTGAAAATATCTCGGAAGCGGTGCGTCGCATACCCCCGTGTCGGAACTCATTTAAGGGGTCTCGGGGAGACGAATTTTTTGCAATAGACCAAATATCAAAATTTTTCAGTACTCAGTAGACCGTGGGTAACCGTAGCAGGTAGGGTTTAGGTCCCATTCGCCCGCAAGATTCACCCGAATTATTATTTTTCCCAACTGTCCCGGAAAAGTATGTCCCATTCACCCGAAAATTAAATTGATGACTAATTTTCCCGACTCACCCGAATTAATAGGTCCCACTCACCCGCGTATATATTTTAATAGCGATAGCAGAAACATCGTACGTATTTAAGTTTAATTTGAATATTAATGGTTGAGGAATTCAGACCTTTTTTTTTTTTTTTTTGTCGAGGAGAAATCCATTTACGGATGCCCTACCGCTGGCTAGGCGATAGGGGTATGTAGGACTCACCCAGTCCTAAAGGGACTGGTCCTACCCACTAAAACTCCCCGGTGACCCCTTGAAGCCCTTGTGTGAGTTGGACCGGGCTCTGGCGAACCAACTACTCCGATCCAACTCCGGACAGCTCAGCCTGTTAGCCAAGCTGACGCCAAGGGGGAGATTGCCCGGGGCACCGAGACAATCCCCAGACGAGAGGACCTTTGGACGCGCGCACAGCGGCCAGGCCATGCGCGCAGGTCCTGGGCATTTGAAGGAGGGCGTCACACGCCCGTCTTCGCCTGCCCACTCATCTGCGTTAGGAGCGGCTGGAGCTTCCTCCGCCCGCTCCCTCTAATCTGAGATTATTGGCCCTGGGCCAAGTCCATGGGCTCCTCCCTTGCTGCCGGTGGAGCCCGTATGCATTCGGCTGGTGCGGCCGCGATGAGCCGACCTCTTACCGATGGGGGTTTGCAGCTTAACCCCCCCATTCTGTGGGTTGCTGGAAGGACTGCGTCACTACAGATGGCACACTTAAAAGTAGCCTCACATCTGCTGGCTTTATGCCCGTCCATTCCGCAGCGGTGGCACAATCCACTGCGGTCCTTGGTGGACGGACATCGGACCGCTGGATGCCCGAGCCCCATACACTTGAAGCAGCGCATGGGGCGCTGTTCCATTATCTGGATGGAGGCAAGGCTCCATCCTACTGCTATCCGACCAGCGCTCGCCAGCTTCCTAGCCGCCTCCACCGGACAGGACGTAAACGCCGAGTTTGGTTTGTTGGGACTCACTTGGACGGCACTAACCTTGATTTGTTCGGGAGTGCAGCCCGAACTTGATGCCAACTTGGCTCTGAGCTCCTCAGCCGACACCCTGTCATAGAGCCCGTTGACTCGGATGTCGGCTGATTTTGCAGGTCGGGTGACCTTTGCGGTATCACCTAGGACGGTACCAATTCCTGCCGCTAAACTGTCTGCTTGCGCGGCAGTGGTGTCCTTTGGCAACTCCATTATACGGGCTCCCGTGATGCCCACGCGGAATCTGGGTGGCCCTATGCCAAGGGCGTCCAGGGATACCAAGGCTTTAGCCCTAGTGATCGCCTCCCCGTAGGTGGCGCCCTTGGCAACCGCCTCAGGTTTTAAGGACACCACCACCGCAAGTGACTTTGGCTCTTTAGGGAGCTTGGTTTTCTTGGTATTTGGCGCCGCTACAGTGATGGGCCGCTTCTTTCTGCCCCGCACCACCTCCGACCACATTTCAGTAGTGCCGGAGGGGCCATCCTCAGTCTCCCTAGCAGGGTTCGTTGCTCTGGGCTCGGTCTTCCTGGCCACTTTGGCCGCTCTCACCGCCTTGGGCAAGTTAGCCGGCGGAGCGAGTGTCGTATTTTGGGAGGTTTGTGCCGTCTCCATGGTAGTGCCGCTGTGCGTCGTCATCTCATTTGATGGCCGTCGCTCCGGAAGGGGTCTCACTTCAGACTCCTGATTCGCGGAGCGGGAGATCAGGATGCTGTCTATGTGAGAGACCAGCTCTTCCTGCAAGGACCCAAATGTCTCCAGGAACTCCGCCCTGGTTAACATCTGGGTAGCGGCCATGGTCGATGGTGGCTCTCCCGATTACACAACTGGGCTGGGCTTTTCAATAAGTGCTCGTTTGAGTGACGATATTTCTGCTTCAAGCTTTTCTATCTGACCGCGGAGGCGCCCATTTTCCTCCCGCAGCCGTTTATAGCCTTCGGACCGGTCCTTCTGGCTTGACTCCGATTCTCCGTCAAAATCAAACTTGGACAGGATTCTATCGGTGAGTCCCTTGTACGATTGAGAATCGTCCGAGAGGGCTCCCATGTCCGACAGGTTCGAGTCGGACTCGTACTTGTCGTACTCCCTTAGTTCGCGTTTAGCACGCGAAAGGCCAACATCATGACTGAACGGTTTACCACAGCCGGTCTTGGCTTTTGTCACCTTCAGAGGGACCGGCTCCTCGACTATATTCGCCGCTTCCGCGCCCATTTTACCGGACCGCTTCCGCGCCCATTTTGGGCTCCACAGTGCCCTTGTCGCTTGATCCACTCGCCTCACCTAGCCTCCGCGGTACTGGCCTCGTCACAGCCGAGGAGTAAGAGAGCTTACGCCCCCCCCCTCCCCGATGGACGGGTCTCGCCAGCCCCTGATTCCTCAGACATTGACCAGTAGACAGCCCTGCCGACCACTGAGTCAGTCGGAGAATCCAGCTCTGGTTGGGTTACAACAATAATAAATAACAAAGAAAACAATCAACAACAATAACAATTAATAACGACAGTTTAACAAAGGAAACAACAAGAGGCAGCAGTAAGGAGTGCTCCGCAGTGGCCCTGAGAAGGGCCCTTTCAAACTGGAAGCAAATCCACAACGAAAAACCAAACGAAAAACTCCAATCCAAAAATTCCAAAAAACACATTAAAATCTACAACTCCCAAACTGATGGTGAAAACCATACTGTTCGACCTATCAAAATGTAGGTCTCGGCGAGACGCAACTTTCCCCCATAGACACCGAAGCAATCCAAGAGAAAAGTTGCAACAACAACAACCACCCTGAGGAATTCAGACCTAACACTAAGTAAAACAAAAACAAAAAAAATGCTAGCAAAAGTATGTTTGTGTTTCTTTTTGTAAACACTCATTTTTCAAAATATTTATTTATCAGTAGGTAAATATAATATAGTAACAATCGACTTAAGCAAGTAATTTCGCAGGTTAAAATGCTGTGATACATATTATAATTAAATATATTCTTAGAAAAAATAAAACGTGAAATAAGTATTTTCAAATATTTTATTAATTTGGACATTTTTCTTTATTTACAAACCTACGTAAATAGTAAAAAACAAACAAATATACGGTTCACTGTAGGTACACCATATAAGGTGCCCTTTATAAAAATGAAAAATTATCGACAATGTTGCATAATTTTAAAGTAGGTATAAAACCAAATGTATGCAATTTGCAAATACTGAACGTTCACTGCATAGTGAACTGGCATTGAAAATCCAAATACACACTTGTCAAGTTAGATGTCCAAACAACTTCCAATTTCAATTGTCCATACATTCAAAAATCCAAAGTGTAACGCGCCGGTCTTGGTCATACTGCGACACGCGCGCCCCAGGGCTCCGAAACGACGCGCGGCAAAACTAACCGATCACGCGGATATACGTTGATATATGGCATTGGAAAGTAACGGATTTCCCCGCGCGCCTATCGCCGCGCGCATTTCAGTCGTCTCCGCGTCGCCAATGCGAAAATACGTTGGACTATTATCTAAGTCTCGTCCTTCAGTGTCCCGCGCTTTTCATAGTAACGGACGTAACGGTTTCTTTTCTGTAAAGGGATCTGTAGAAGTGACCTCCTTTTATAAAAGTAATAAAATCCTTAAACTATATTCTGAGTATGACGTTTTAACTGTTAGACAACTTTTCAATAAAGATACCATATTGCCTCAACATATAAAACTTCCCTATGACAATAACCTAACATTAAAGAGGTGTAAAGATAGGGTCTGTCCAGTTACTGTGTTTATTCTATTAATAAATTCCAACGTTATACATGCCCCTTATGCTTTATAACAAACTAAATAAAATTCTAGGATTATACCCATGTAACAAACCCGATGTTAAAAAAATAATTGTTGCGTGGCTGAAAAATAAAGCAAATGAAGAAATCGTAAACCTAATGACGACAATAATAATAAGATTTAATCAGATGTTTTATGTACATGTCCGCAGTTGCTTACACCTACCATCTATAAGACTACAACTTGACATATTTTTTAATAATATAATTACTAATGATTACATTTAGTCTTTTATTTCGAAATTATTCTAACTATCAAAAATGTAAATGAAAAATTACAAGAAAATTTAAAAAAAAAAACTAATCTTAAGTTCAAATGAAATGAACAACTGAAGATAAAAAACTGTAACGTTGGGGTGGAGCTAAAACTACGAACACTTTTAAATTTTAAATTACCTATTTTTTATTTACGTTGTTAAGGTGTAATCATGTTAAAGCAAGCATAATATCCAAATATTAAAATATTATGTCATCGGATGTGGCTTACATTTACAGGCTCAGCCTAGTTTATATGTAAGGATAGATAGATTTTGAAATAACAAGATTTAAAATTTAAGATCTTAGACTTAATATTTACTCCCTGTAATTTGCCGGAACAAATAAATATTACAATAATTATTATTATTATAGGTAACATCTAGTCAAATTACAATTTTTTTCCAAGCAATAAGCATCTATATCGAAAGTGAATTGTATACCTATCTATTTAATTTTTGTAACTTGCATTTGTATTTCATAAACACAACATATAAAATATGTCGAAATACCCAAAAACAAACAAATCAATTTAAAAGCACAATAGCACGCAAGAACATTCGAGTAGTCCCAAACGTGCCAATGAGGAAGCCCAATGGCAAATGCTGCGCCCTGATTGGCCCATTTGAATTGGATCTACAACTGTTTATACGCCAAAAAGGTAGATTTGTATAAAAAACCCTTAATTATTATTATTGCTCATCGTGACACTTGTGGCTCCGAACGGAGCTACATATTTATGGTCAGCTGGCACTGGATCAAGAAAAGGCGCCCGGATCAAAAAGTGAAAATGGATCAAAGAATAACTACCTATACGGCACGTCTGAGCCACAAAGTGCCCAAAGATATATTTATATATATATATATATATATATATATATATATATATATATATATATATATATATTTATTTTATTAAAGATGGGTTTGCTCTTGGCCAGCAGGAAAGAAGAGCCCGACGATGGAGCGAGCTCACCCAGAAGATGCCTAATTACTCGAACCTTGAAAAGATTTGGGTTGTATGAGCTCAGAAGACGCCGGCAGTGAGTTTCAATCCTTAGCTTGGTCCGTTAATAAACGTTTAATAAAACGTGTGCTGAAGTGAGATATTTCAGTGCGCGAGTAGGGAATACCAGAATTGAGCCATTACCATATCTATCTATATATATTTTCATGTTAAGATCGGCAGACAGGCTGACGGTCCACTTGATGGTAAGTGGCTACCGTCGCATATAACACAAGCAACGTCACATGTGCGGCAAGTGGGCTGTCCACTACAGTAGGATTCAGGATAAGGGATTAGGAGGGGATAGGGAAATGAGCTCTGGCATCCCTTACTCACTCACCGAAACACAAAGCATACATGCTGTTATTTCACGGTGGTCTTCTGGTTACTTTCGCCAAACGGGCCGCCCAAATGACTGCGAGACGCAGTGTGCCCTGCCACTACTTATTGATTCTTATTTTACTTTATTTTCATTTATAATTTTATTGATTCTTATTTTGCCTCATCGACATCCCATGTATCAAGAATAATCAGTATTTTATTCTTTTAGAAGTATAAAAGATATACTAAGAGCTCGACAGTTGTTACTTGACAAAAAAACGTCCATTCGATTGCTCCTTTTGCTCTAGGCTATAAATTGGGTTGGATTTATGGGAAAAATAGAATAGACAAATAAAACACCATATCCTGTGATCTAGTTGATATGAGCGGACAAAGAAATTTTTTAATTCCTGACTAACATAAACTAGATTTTTTTTTAGTTTTTTTTTGCACTATATTGTTAATATATTCAAATCTATTCACTTTTCCATGTTCATTTATTTTGTATAATGGTAATTGATATCTTGTAAAAATCTGACCTTTTTCATAAGTCATTGGACAGGTGAACCTAATTTGTCTTTTAAAGTAGAACACTCACCTAATTATTATTTTCTTTTTACGTAATTTCCTAGACTTCCTAGTCAGAATTCATACATAAGCAAGATTTTTTTAAATCACTGATTTGTGAATGATGATTCATTGTAATGCGCGGGAGGCTGCGTGTTTAAAAGTCAACGTGGGTGGCGTATCAAGTTGACCACTCAACTGTGGTCAGTCTCAGAGGGCTAGTAGAGCCTCTATAACTCTGTAGCAAATGACATCGGCGTCGAAACTATTTTTTTACTGCAGGTAGAGTCGAAGGTACAAGTTACTACCCAAGTAACACAAAACTTGTATATTAACTAAAATATATATATATTTACGTTCTAAAGCCATAATAACACTGTTAATCGGCACTAGACAAGTTTGAAATCTGTATAGAGGCTTTTTTTTCACCTAATAATGCTTAATGCTATATTACAGTTAGTCAAAATTTGTTACAATGTCAAAACTCGTAATTAAACATCGGATAATACTAATGTACAGCTTCTTAAACAGCTTTTACACTTACACTAAGACTGTTCTCTTATAACGGTAATTTGAAAAACGTTACGCATTAAATAAGCATTACGAAATTATTGTAAAGTGAACTTAGCCCTATTTTGATATTTTTAAGAATAAAAACTTTCTTATGGTCTATGGTTGTGTTAATTTAATGCTGATCCTATATTAACATTGACTAAATACAAGTAAAAGCCATAGGTCCGTTTTCTTCATAATCCAATTCTCTAATAATATCTAAAGCTATATTCTGATCCAAATAAAAGTATTGTTAGAACTTCAAGTAATAAATATGTCGTAATTTGAGTTTGCAAATGGTCATTTATTATTGACGTGAATTTATACGCATAGCAATTAATGGACAAAAAGAATTGGAAACAAAACTAAAAAATTAGTACCTACTAAAAAACGGCGCCGTAGGTATATTATATATTAATTTATATATTATAAAATTTATTATTACCTACTCGCTTAGAAACAATTTAGATACTTTAGGGTTTACGGTTTAGATACATACGAGTCGAATTGAAAATCCCTTAATAAGAAAAATCTCGGATAATTACATTTTTACATGGTTTTTACCATATGATAGCTGTGCCCTACTAAACATGATAACAATCAGTCACTATGGCTGAACATAATATGTAAGTGTCTTATATAGTAACAATACAAGCTCTAATTTTTGTGTCTGGCTATATTAAAATTAAAAGCACTATTACGCCATTGTTGAATGCCTAAAACTTTAATTCACTTGCCGACATTTTGCATTCCGTTTTCTTTTCTTACAAAAATAATTAAAGTCACCTAAATCTGATTAAAAAGCCTAGTGATCATTTGCTTTGTGCAAGGATGTCTATAAAAGCAACTATGTTTATTAAAACTATGCTGAAATCCTAAAACACATATTGATACTAGGTTAGGTTTTGACCTAACCGCTTTAAGATGCCTTAAAATGTTTTAATAATAAAGCACATTTGGGAGGGCGCGTCTATTCTTTACCAAAAACATGCATATTTTATCCGACAAACTGATGCGCGCATGTCATTTCACCCATAAAAGACAAAAATAAAGTGGTATAAACTTCAATATTAATCCTTCAAATATTAATCTCCAAGTCAAGTTACAAATAAACACTTTGATCATAATACAGCATCATACGTATTTTTAAAATCATTGCGGTTTTTTTTACAAAGGAAATAAAAGCATAAGCATTGTAAAAGATTACATTAATAAGTTGTAATTTTTAAAGCTACATATTAATTGTGTAAAAGTCGCAAAAAATGCCGTTAGTATATCGATATGCTTTTTACTGACTTTATTAATGTTGTAATACAATAGTTGTAATGCTATTAAACAGCCTTTATAAAGCTCAACGCTGTCTAAAGGGGGGGCCCAAATTTTACCTAAAAGAGTCGTACAAAAGAAATACAGCTGATATAAGATTTGCTTATAATGCTTTGCGCATGAACTTGTGTTATTATATGTTTGTTATAATGGTGTTTTGTGCTACTTGGGTATACTATACCTAGATACTATACTATACCGTAAGTCGTAACGTATCGTACTATTAATACAATTGACACATGTGGTTATTTAACGATGGTTTTCGGTGAGTGAGTAGAAAATGCCAGATCACATTTCCTTATCCCTTCCTGATTTATCCTTTAACCTTCTAAGGTCGTCAGCGCACTTTCAGTCAACACCTGCGTACCTACTTAGATAACAAATAGAAATTCAGCATAAAGCTGTCACGACGAGGCGTATTATTTTAATGAATTGAAAATGTTTCTGTGAACTATGATGCGTCTTACATTTTTCGCTAACACTTAAAAGACCTATATATTAGATGTCTGTCGGTAAAAGTTAAATGATTACGTCATTGACTGCCAGTACCTAGCCGTTTAATAAACTATGTAAGTATTTATGACATTTTTTGTGCATAATAAAAAGATAATCGTACGAAGTGACCTGGAATGTTGATAGTGGCGTTATTTCTGTTATTTATCTGGCACGCAGCCAGCGGCGCTGCGGGCTGCGGTCCATCGGCGGACGAACCGTTGCTTGCTTCCAATCGAGCCGCACAATCATTCTGCTTATTATTCTGCTTTAAGGGTTGAAAATCAATAAGATTTACACAGCCTTTTTCGGCAACTTGAACATAGGTATTTAGTCTTTGTAATTCCCAAATGTAATTTTTTTAACAGTTTACCCACATATACCTACTTATATATTGTTATCGTAAATAATATTTATGTAATTTAATTATGCTAAACATACATAATTTTTTTATGTACAAAAACTTTTTAATTTTTAGGAAGTTTTACTTTTTAATCACGTGAGAACTGAGTAAGAGGAAATTGTTAGACTGTACTAAAGTCATGTTATAAGCAATAAAATATACATTATATACCTACCTACTATCGGGCAAAAATTGCCGGTAATTTTGATAATGTAATGTATAATCTAATGTATATTAGATATATATATGTTATACAACCTACACAAACCTTCCTCGTTGATCGCTCTTCCATTAGTGAAAACTGTATCAAAATCGGTTGGATGATTACAAGAAGTTAGCGGAGAAGCAGATTGACGAGGACAGCGAATTCAATTTATAATATGACAGATATAGACATAGAAAACATAGTTCCAATTCAACATTATATTACTGTATGTATGTCTGTTCGTCCGTTCACTTCTAATCTTTCTAATGGCGGCTAATCTCGAAAGCTCAAAGCAGATGGCGCTGGTGTATTTGGAAGTCTGGCTATCTGTCGAACTCTATTAATTCATATGCAATTATCAATTGAGTGAAAGATAATTAAATATTTTGTGGAAATAAAATGCCTCAGTGTTGTGTTGTGCCTTTGTGCTAATCGAGAACATAGAGCAACAGGTTCTTCCTTTTTCCCTGTAACTCTAGCGTTTCTATTCTTTAATTGTTTTTTCAGCTCACAAACTGTCCAAAAGCCGTACTTTTCTGCTATTTTATTCAAAAGAAATAATAAACAAACAGTAAACACACAAAAATAATACGCGATTAAGGGAGCTGTCAAAATGGTGGGACCTCCAACAACACCAGTCCCACCAAGCGTGAGCAAAGGCGGACATATCTGCCATTGAAATAATTTTCATTTGTCAGGAAATTATATAAAACTTTTTGAAAGTTATACCTACGTAGATATATATTTTTCTTTTATTCTCTAATATGAATAAATTTCATTCGAACGTATTACACCTACTACTGACCATAATCCGTGAAGAAACAGCGAGACGCAATTAGCACTTTGTACATTATCTACTCGTAGGTGTTCAGAGAATTAAATGTCTTTGCATTTTACTCAGCCGCGTACAACTGCGATGTACGTTCGAGAGTGTGGCGACCACGCGGCGCCAGTGGACGAGAATAAATACTATCCGTTCCTCTAGTGTGATACTACTAAGTAGATATAAGCACGTAGAAGGTACCTTTGGCGGTCCGGTCGGTACTTCAAAGGCTATTACGCCGTCCGATTATGTACCTCACCTTTCCCTCTCGCCTCGCGGCGCGAACCATCTTCTTTATATCGAAACCCGTTTCCCCTCATGTCGTGCGCACTCAAAAAGTGATTTTCACTTAATAGCCACCAAGTGTGATTATTAGTTATAGCACTAACGAAATTCCGCTTAATAATAGGTTTCGAGAAGAGATTTATGGTCGGCGATCGACTCTTCTTTGAAATACGTAATACCTAGGTATATAGAACTTTCTTAGCTACTTAGTTCTAATAAGTAGATACTAATATTCTAGACTTATTTCAGCTGAAAATAGGAAGACGTACAATTTTGTTAAGTTCAATGCGATTGTGACGAATCAAAAATATACCTAGGTATTAAATATTTTAAAATAACACGTCGAATGTGAAGTTGTGACCTACTTAAGAACATTTAGTGGTCTATACAAAATTACAAATATAATAGAGCTGAAGAGTTTGTGTGTTTGGCTGAACCACCGATGGGCTGAACACGTTAAACTCTGAAACTGTCAGTTCCACTTTAAAGATGATTTTTGCATTTGATTCTTGAAGGTTATAGACTATATTTAACGTTGGGATAATTAGAAGCCGAGGCGGGTGAAACCGCCGGACACAGCTAGTATTATAGATATAGATCGATATAACGTAAGTATTTGGTGTTACAGATGGCCTCATTCAGATATTACTATATACTCATTCAGATATACTCATATATGACCCGTTTTGACGAGCCCGTTGAATGAGGATTAGGGTGCTTGCCTTAACGCTCTGTTCTAGGGTCTCGGGTTCAGGGTCAACTTTGAAAAATCAACTTTTCAAATTTGGTTCTGGTCTGGATTTGGAAAGTAGTAGTAGCAGGGCACACTGCGTTTTCGCAGTCATTTCGCGTTTTCGCAGTTTTTTGGGTCGGTACAGGCAGTTTATGGGTTAATTAATATATTTTTATACCTATTTACCTTTTGTATGATATATTAAATTATGCAACAAATTGTTACAAAAAAATGTCGTTTAATCGTTTTTTACCATTTTTAAGTAAATTTTGTACAAGAGACGTAAAACAATTTTATGCAAACAATTTTACGGATTAAAAATAGTCTGTAGGCATTATTAAATAGTTTTAGCAACCGTCACTGTGTGTCGTTAAATTCATCTTCTTCTTCTTTACAAATGTTTTGGCTCCATCAGATCTTCTCCGATGATTTTGCCAGTTTCATCTAGAGCAGTTAATAATCTAGACAACGACAAGATTTACATCAATATTTCTATAATAGTATATTTTCAAATTTCTTCTCGTAATGTTAAAATTAAGTTTATTTCTTTTAGGTGGTGATTAAAAAATATCAACATTTTTAGATAACATTTTTAAACCACACTATCTTAGGACACTATAATGATTTTTCATTTATGATTTACTTAAATAAATACGAAAAAATCATGTCTCACCACTGCTGTGCTCGTTGTCAGTGTCGTTTTCGAAGTAAAATAAAATAAGTAAAATAAAGGAAATCATATTTTGAGCATAAAATACAAGTAGGAATATTTATATTGGAGCTACATTATTGTCTAAAATAACAATTGCATCGCAATCGAAGTTCGATTCGAAAATGGGTAGATTAGGTAGGTATTTTAAAGAGGATTATGGTGTAATGGTTTTTATGGCAGGCAGGAGATTGGAATAATTGTTGTCAATGGCTTTTCATACTAACCATGGAGCCCTTTGTCGGCAACATCACAAGAAAATTTCACAGCCAACTGGATTAATCCATTTATCAGAGTACAATGAGAACTTCAAACGAGCCGGCACACCTATTGCGTCACGCACGTGCTACACACATAGAAATTTACATTGCTGAATTTTATGATAGAACGTGAGTGAATATATAATATGTATTATAAGTTTTTTTTTATATAATCCAGACTACCTAGTTGGAAAGTTTTGCAGTAAATTATTAGGAAGGTCTAATACATTTAGTATTCTTTCTTGCTAATGGTTTTACCCACATTCATTGAATTAAGTAGGTAGGTGGAAAGTGGTTTAAGTATCCCTAACCTATAGGATTGTTGATCAAGAGGGGTGGGGATACATGATCATAAGCGGGGGATACATGAGACCACACCTTCTTTTTTTAAGAACCTTTTAAAATGAAAATAACATTTATTAACTATAATCACTATCAAAAGTTTCTACTTAGCAACTAAGTTAGAAACTAACTAACTAACTAAATTAGAAAATATGAACGACTTTCTCATTATTAAACAAAATGCATAACTCTAAATGCAAAACGAAACAAACATAACTCAAAATGCACAAAAAATATTCCTTATGTTACAAACAATATAAAATAGGTCAACAAACTAATTTTTCTCAAAGACTTTTTGTGAGATTTGTACACTATAATTCCGCTTAATATCAAAATGGAAAATATTAATTTGACTTATTCCTATATCTATGAATATTTAAGTAATCGCTGAAGGTAGGACACTCTCTTTAAATTAGACGTCTTAATACAGTCTTAATTAAATTTGACACATGCAAAATCACAATGAAAAATAACACCCGTAGCCCGTAGTTAAACTTAATATTATATTCAAATTGTCAATTGATCAGTGAAAATGGGACTGTCAATTCCATTCAGGACATATGAAATCTTCAGTATCTTTTTTTGGTTAGTCCAACATAGATTTCATGAACATATCTTTTACATGATATGCATATTCGCATGTCCATCAGTTCTTCGGTTTCACATATAAAACAATACTTTGCTCGGCCATCGAGTTCTAATTTTATTGTTATCAGAACTATCAGCATATGGAATGGCGACATCATGTTCATCTTCAGATTCACTCTCAGTAACATCTTTGCAAATATTTTTCGAACTTTTAGTGGTTTTAGTACTTTTAAATTTTGCTTTCTTTTGTCCTTTTTTATTTGTTTTTTTTTAACTGTAACTTTCTTTTCTTCCTTCCTTTGGATTTAACATTGAGCATGGAATCATTTTTACCGTCTGTTTTACTCTCACTGTCTTCAAGGACTTTTCTTTTAACCTCTTCTTTATTTATCTTTTTTTTAGCTTGAATTTTTTTATTTATACCTATCTTATTTTGGGATATTTTTCAGTTTCAATTCAAAAGAATCTTTTTCAAGGGTTTTAGTAAAGATTTTAGTCTTACCTGGTTGTAGTCCTCGCCGTGTTGTTTTTCTTGGTCCAACCTTAGGATATGGTTTTATCATCTCTGGAGTTATAATGGGAATTATCTTGAATGTTTGGAGCATTTAAATCTTGTAGAAGATTGGGAGAAATCGAAGAGATATAAAAATCATCTTCGTATTGACTTATAGTAACATCAGAAGTTCCAGAATGACACGGGAGAACTGTTGGAGAGGATTGTGACCTGCAGGTGGTATTTTCTTTAGAAGTAGTTGGCATGCAAAGCACGTCGTTCACAACCTCCATAGCTAACAAAGATAACCTTTATAGTTTTTTTGTTTGAACTTGAGAGACGTATCAAGATTTAACTCGTTTCCATTGACTGAATCGTTAATTGCCAAAAGTATGGATGAGCTCGTTTTATCAATATCTTTGATTTCATTTACTGGACAGGGTAGAGACGTGGAAGGAGTATTTTGGATATCGTCAAACATTTCTTGAGAATTCTGTGGATTTTCGACATCTTCATGAAAAACAACTTTAAGTTGACGCTGTGTTAAATTTCTTGGGAGATAATCATCGTTGTTATCAACCAAATCTCTATCAGTAATAGCAGAGCACATAAAATAAAGGATTTTTAAAACAGGTCCAGCAGTTTTGAGTTTATTCATTACAAACATACAAACTTACATACAAACCTTTTCTCTTTATAATATTAGTATAGATTAACGAAGTTCGATTAAACACCAAACAATTCCACCAAACAACCGCCATAGTCTTCTTTTGCATTATATTTGATTGGGAATCATATAGATCTAGATCCATGTCTTGAATGATTTTAGGTGTTTAGTTTTCACGTAGATTTCGACATTTCGAATATTTTTGAGAAATTATGACGTGTAATATACAGATACACTTTTAAATGCAATAAACAATGGAAAAATTACTAAATTTTAATTTAGACGGTTTTTGTAAGTTTTTGTAAATTTCTGTTATTACGTGTGGTACTATTTGCTTTTTAATTTGGACCAAACGCATTCACAGGAATTTCGAATAGATCAGATTCAAAATTCGCTTATAAATATTAAGCATTAATTTTTCATTATTAACCTTTACTCTATCTCTAGTACTCCACGTGGCCCACAAAAAAAACCTTGTCACATCAACCTCTCTGTTAAGTTGAGATCAGCTTCAGAATCCACGCCTGAATTGCAAATTAGTAAGTAATGGAAATTTTTGAATTTTCCATATTATGGAAAAGAAAAAGAAAAAGCAAGAAAATAAATAGGTACGTATCAAAGAGAATGTAATCACTGCGTTTTATAAATATGAATTAAAATATGAATTTTGTGGCACAAAAAATATTTTTGTTAAATTCCTTTAAAGTGGAAGAATATGGAGCCTATTTTTTCACATCAATTTTTTTAGCTTAAGACATGGGCTAACCTAAGATCGAACACAATTTTTATCAAAATGAGCGCAACCTAATAACATTTGAATTAAGGTGCAATATATTGCACAACAAATTTTTGTAGCTTCTCGAAAATAACCGAACAAATTTAAAATTGGAAGGTTTTTCTTAAATATTGTATAAAATATGAAAAAAAAAAGAAAGAATAGTAGCCGTTTAATACTTTAGTATAGTAATTAATTTAATTAATAAGTCTAAAACAAATGTTGTCGCTGAATTTTTTTATTATTGGGGCGAGAAAGCTTTTTTGGGCAGTAATTTATCATTTTTTTTTCTTAGAAAATATAATTTCTTGTATTTAAAAATCTGCCCGATTTAAACTTTTAATTTTAATTATTTTAATTTGACTTGTAAGAGTCAACTCTGTCAACTCCTTGCCTTAATACTACCTACTTTACGATGCATTATTTTAAAAACATTACCTATGAGTAGGTACCTAATAACTTGTCTTCACTGAATATAATTAGATTCCTATCATTTAATAATGCTTATAATAATTTCAATCTATAATTAAAATGCTATAATGTAGGTTTCTATTGTTAGTTACATAAAATAAAATAAATTATTTAATTCTAAGATAGCATTAAAAACTCCTTTCGTTTGTTCATGAAATACATATTTAAATTTAATTACTTATATAAATACATGACATACGTAAGTGTGTCGTCCGTCTATAAGGATTCATTTTATCTTAACTGTTGTAAAACGAGGAAACGTACTCTACATAGTGAGATAAGAAGCAAGCTGTTATAAGTATAAAAAAACCTTGTGTACGCTCTTTTTGGTCGGCGATCGCGGCGGGCGGTGATACACGTCAGTTCCTTTGATCTAACCGCTTTGTGCCGACAGATGACCGTCTTCGTCATCGCTATAAAAAAGGTTATTCAAAGATTACACTTAAATTAAAAAATCGCTTTGTGCCACATACCGATTCAGCAGAACATCTTTATACTCTAAGTTGGTACCAGCGATCGCATACTTAATTCTTTACAGTACTCAACTGTTTTAAAAAGTTGTACTTAGGAATAATTTTGATTTTTTTTTCTAGTGTAAAATTTAGCCTAGCCCATCGGGTTCGCAAAGATGTATTTTTTTTTCTTCAAATTATATACACAAACCTGCCTCTTTTATATGTCTCTATTATCGCTCTTTCTATCAGTGAAAACCGTATCAAAATAAGTTATGTGGTTTAGAAGAATTTAACGGAGAAATAGCAGTAGGACTTTATTTTTTATATTATGTGTGTTTGTAGGTAGATATATAGATATAGATTTAAGGTCATTGTGTCTGTTTTCCATTCAGATACCTACACAATTAGGTAAGTACGAGTTTTACTCACATAATATACGCTCTAAACAAAGTTTTTTTATTTTATTTTATTACTAGCGGCTCGCCTCTGGTTTCGCAAGGATGCAATTAGGGTTTTATTATACATAACTTTTCCTTGAAAAGTTATCTAAGTGATAGCGAAAACCGCATCAAAATCAGTTGGGTGGTTTAGGAGGAGTTAGCGGACATACACAGTACAGAGAGACAGACAGACGGACGAGGGAAGTGATTTCAATTTATATACTATGTCTATGTAAGGATAAGGAAAATAAATAAAGAGTGCTTATTTTTCTTCTGCATGGTCCATCAGCTAGAATTTATAATTTTTGATATAAGATTATATTGTGGTGTTTTAATTTAGAATCATTAGAATGTAATGTAGTTTTGTAGTAAAATTTACCCATAAAAACAGGCTGTGAATTGCATATATCAGAAATAAAAGGAAAACACGAGAGACTGATGAATATTAAAAATATTTTTAAGAAATTAATTTTCCGCCAAGCTCACTTGGTGCACGCCAATAGAGCTCCCATAACCGCCAACCGCTAGAGACAACCGGTAGAGCGTTTACTGGTTTGTATCACCTTGGTTGTATCAACTATATAATAGTGAAAGTTGCGGAAAGAATTTTATTAGATGGTTGATTGAAGTTCAGTACAGTACAGTTATTTTGATTATATACCTAAGTAGTTAGACGTATAGTTATAATAGTAGGCATTTTTTACTAGGTAAATTAATCTTCAATCAATCTACTAGGTCATTAGGTCGGAGGAAGTCTTTTCGCATATATATAGTATATATAAATTTGTAATAAAATCTCTTTGGCTGTAAGTGTTTGTATCTGGCTGGTTTTGATGACATTAAAAAGGTTACATTTCAAAAAAGAAACAATTTCCAACTATTTTTCATTTGTTTTTCATTCTGTCAAAATGAGTGAATCTAATAAGATCGATACATTTTAAAGAACCTAATGCAGTGTCAGTAGGTAGGTAATAGTAGCATGAAGTTGGTACCTATGGGAATTTTGATGTCAAAGATGCACTTTGGTCTGGTCGCCATGTTACGGATAAAATGGACGTCATTTTGAAAAAGTGGAGCAATATCGGCATATCAGTAGTTATATAGTTACGACATAGCTGAAGAAATGGTAATTGGGAATAGCTGAAGAATTGGGAAAGAACTGGGAATCACGAAACAGTTTTGACCCATCTGGGTACACAAAAAAGCTCGATATTTGGGTGCCACACGATCTCACTGAAAGAAACCTTATGAATAGTGTACTCATTTGCGATTCCTTATTGAGACTTAATGAAACCGAACGTTTTTGATGAGATTGATAACTGGTTATGAAAAGTGGAACACGTGCGACAAGAACGTGCGAAAAGGTCGTGGTCAAAGGTCGGTCAGGCTTCACAGACTATGCCAAAACCCGAGTTAACCGCAATAGGGTGATGCTGTGTCTAATAGGGTGATGCAATGGGATGTGAAGGGCATTGTTCATTATGAGCTTTTACCGCTGGGCAGAACCATCGATTCGGATCTCTACTGCCAACAACTGATGAGATTAAAGCAAGAAGTTGAGAGAAAGCGGCGGGAGTTGATCAATTGAAAAGATGTGGTCTTTCATCACAACGCTAGACCACACACGTTCTTAGCCACTCAGCAAAAATGAAGAGAGTTTGGCTGGGAGCAGGTGTTAATGCATCCGCCATATAGCCCTGATCTTGCACCTTCAGATTTCTATCTGTTTCGGTCTTTTCAGAATTCTTTAGGCAGTGTCATGTTAACATCAAGAGAGGACTGCCAAAACTATTTGTCGCGTTTTTTTTCGATCAGAAGTTTAAAAAATTTCTACAGCAACGGGATCATGTCACTACCTACAAGATGGCAAAAAGTCATTGAACAAAATGCTACATAATTATATACCTACAATTATATACCTATAATTAAATGTAAATAAATTTTGAAAAAAGTCTTGATTTTTCATAAAAAAATGCGAAGAAACTTTTTCCCTAACCTATAATATAGGCCGTTTATTATAGGTTAATAAACGGCCTTTATTAACCTATAATAAGTAAACCCAGCCTAAAACTAAGTAAACCCCATAGGTAGGTACGTACTATAACTGTGTGTGGGTTTGTGGGTTAATATATAAAATTTGTGGGTTTCAATAAAAAAAGTAGTAGAAATAAATATATAATTACTATCTTCATATCAAGTTTTATCGAAATTGATTCAGCAGTTTAGGCGTGAAAAAATAACAGATAGACAGAGGTGCTTTCGCACTAAGACTATATAAGTATATTTAGAGGTAAAAAATTAGGTTACTAGGTCCTTTAGTACGAAAAGCAAAAATTTAAACATCTATACTTCATTTTTTTAATATTTATGTATATAAAAAAGAAATATTTTTAAATCGACAAAATGCACTTTCGGAATTCACACATTCACTTTGCCATTTTGATTCACTCAATCTTGCGAATTGAAAAACTTACCTAGGTAAGTATATAAGGAGTTTTCAAGATTGAATAAAAATTGTCAGTAGATCAGTAAAATCAGTACATGTCATATCCGGAGAATACGGTGAGTGGTAGGAATGGTTGGTTTCTAATTGCAATTCTTGTGACATAATTCTTGCATAGTAAATTTTATTGCATCTGATCTATCGTTGTCTTGCATCAGTAGGCATAATAAAACACGGTTTTTTTAATATTAAAAACAAAAACACAATAAAAAGACAATAACCGTTAATCTATTTCCCGTTAAAACGACATCTAGGTATAGATATACCTATATCGAAATTATTAATATAGATATGTATTGTTATAAAATAGATATTTTATAACAATACATATCTATATTAATAATTTCGTCAAGGGGTACGGTAGACTCGATTGAAACCTTACCTGAATAATAAAACACAAAAAAATAAAGATTTCGAGTCGACAACATATATCCGCAAAATTCGGATTGTCAAGTATTTTGTTAAATTCTAATGGTGCTGACAGACAAATCGCAGTCGCCATATTGGCCACTCTAGCGAAACGTCACTCACTGACACCTGTGACATCTTGAGTGGTTAATAAACGTTCCGTTTCATTCATACTAGCGCACATACGCCTCGCCACTCAATACGTCGTCGCACCATTCATTACAAAGTCCATTACAAAGAACTGTAACTCATGTGACTGTGTAAAACGAAACGTCTTGCCGCAAACATTGAGCGAAATCTATGCCTTGAGAACTACAGATAACTACAGAAATATCTACCTACATTTTGTACCTACATGTGTACACATTATGAGTCACATTACACCCGAGCGAAGCCGGGTTTTCATCTAGTTATAAAATAAAGTCGCTGTCCGCTTCCGTCTGTTACTCCGCTATTTTCTTTTAAACCAATAACGGATTTTGATACAGTTTTCACTAATGGAAAGATCGATAAACGAGGAAGGTTTTTGTATATAATTTTAAGAAAAATTGCATAGATGCGAATCCGGGGGTGGAGCTCTGGTGTATATATATTTACTAGCTGACCCAGCAGACGTCGTCGTCCTGCCCGAACCCGAAAACAAATTTCTAACCCGATTGTGACGCCACTTATCTTGTCCAATTTTATTTTCAAACCATATGTCAAAGTGACGCGACACTTCACGTCAATCAACGACGGAATTATTTGAATATTCTTCATACAAAAATACTAAAATCCCTATTAAAAAATGGGGGGTGAGGGTAGGAGGATGAAAAATACTTTACGACCTATTCTCAGACCTACTGAATATACGCACAAAATTTCATAAAAATCAGTCCAGCCGTTTGGAGGAGTTTTGTTACAAACCAAACGCTGTGACCCGAGAATTTTATATATTAGATTTATTTTCTCTATGAACTCGTATTTATAAGCCTGTAATTCGAGGCCAATTATATTGTTCCATTTTAGATAAGTCAGCATAATGATTGACGATTTTTAGATTGCGTTGTTGATGTATTTAAACAATATCCAATTTGAAAAAAATAACGCGTCTAAAGATTTGTTTAGAGAACAATAACGATGTCTTAAAATAAAACTACGAAATCAAATGCAAACCCCTATTACGCCGCTACGGTTAGCCGTATAATATACGCGATTAAAATAATTATGCATCTATTAAAACGGTGCTATAATGTGCCTACTGCCTTACTTCATTGCTTACCGCTTATACGACATGAAAAAACCAACGACAAATTGACTATTCCGAGGCGTGGCAGGCAGAGGCGGCACAGTCAAAGCCCACTGTGATCAAAGATGCCGCCATCGACGGCCTCCGCTTTGATCTCGCTCACTGCACGAAGTGCAAATTATGTTATAAAGACAGTGGAGTGGCGCGCCCGCCGAGTTGTGTGCAACACGCTAATTAATTCAACTCGTTGCATTGCGTTCCTTTCGGCTTGGACCGCAACTATATTATTACGTAGCCTTATTTTGATGACAATCACACCATGACATTGTCGATCAATGATACCAACATTATTATCCTTAATGCATTAATATCAACCTATTGGATCATCGGAAGCAGGGTTGCGGAATAACTACCTACCAATATTACGTTTTTTTTCACATTTTTGAGAGATTTTTATTTTTAACAAAAAGATGATAAAATGATTTTATGGTAAATTCACCATCTAATCTACTGTAATTCACCCTAAAAACATCCGAAAATTAATTATTAATTAGTATAGTACGTAGATCCATTACTGTTCCAGCTAATGGAAGCAACAAGTAATTTAGTAGTGGCAGGGCACACTGCGTTTTCACAAGCAATTGGGCCGCCGTGAAATAACAGCACGCGTGCTATTGTGTTTCGGTGAGTGAGTAAAGGATGCCAGAGCCCATTTCCCTATCTCTTCCCTTAATCTTTCCCTTAATCCTACTGTAGTCGGCAGGATTAAGGGTGCGTTAGGTTAAGGTTAAGGATTAAGGGTTGCTTGTGCGTCAGCCTGTCTACTTAAGTGGACCGTCAGCCTGTCTGCCGATCTTAACATAAAAAAAAGTAAAATTTACAGCTTTCCAAAAATCCTTGATAACCCTTCATTTCCGCCCAAAAGCCAAAAGTTTAAATATCATTTTTCACATTTCTATCTAAAAAAAAAAAAAGAAAACATAAAAGTACCGTACTAATTTCATTCAATAGAAAAAAGGAAGAAAAATCTTTTGTAATGTACAACTTTCTCAGGGTTCTAATTATAATACTATAAATATCACCAAAGTTGATTCAGTCAAACTCAACTGTGAAAAGGTAAAAGAAATACAGACGGATCTGCCACTGGGGTCAGCAAAAAGTACAAGACAATATAATTATATTGATTGACAGCAAGTAATGCCACTCTTTATAGTCAATTTAGTATGTCGGATAAAACATTAGATTATAATAACTATTTGGGAATGTTAAAATTTTATTAATGCTTTATAAGTTTTTTTTTAATGTTAAGATCGGCAGACAGGCTGACGGTTCACTTGATGGTAAGTGGCTATCATCGCCTATAACACAAGCAACGCCAAAGGTGCTGCAAGTGCGTTGCCGACTACAATAGGTATTTGCGACAATAATATTAGTTTTAGTACTGTTAGGTGTCCAATGGTCGAATTTTTAAGGTAGTTATATTTTTGACTGTAGGGTTGAAGATTCGGTTTCTTCAATGGTTTACTTATCTACTATACAATAAAATGTTGTTTTTCTGTCGTATAATTTCCATAATAACATGTCTAGTTTTATACCTAGGTACTTATCCTAGTGACCTTAGTGCGATTGTTTTAGAGTAAATCGTGAATGCTAGGTCTTTTTTTACGAGGGGAGAAATCTTTAAAACCTTATGAACAAATGCCGCATGCAATGCAAATGCGTATATAGAAGTTATGTGGGACAGATGGTAGGCATGGTTTTGGTGCTGATTTGACTAATTCGGTGACCAAGAAACATTATTATATAAAGAACAACAAGAAAAATGGCAATTCCAATCATTGTGTTCACTGAAGATTTCTACTTACTGATAATATGTATGGGTACCTGCCTATTTCTTATTTGATTACTAATATTATAAAAACGAAAGTGTGAGGACAGATGGATGTTTGTTACTTACTTTAGCCACTTACCTTAAAATGGAAGGTCAGTTTATCTACCGCCGTTTATCATTAAAAAAACTAGTGATGTGATTCTTCATTATGTACCTAAATAACAACGTTCACAGTTGCGAAATTTTTCGGTTTACAAACAAAAAAGTTTTCAATACGTTAAATACATTCTAGGGCTTTCAAAATCGGATTGTTTTCAACTCCGGAGCTAGTTACGATGTTGAAACATCAACTCCGGAACTCCGGAGTTGGCTCCGGAGTTGGTACAATTTTTTAAGAAATTAAGAAAAAACGTAATTTTACTTTTAATCAAATTAGGTTTTATTTGTATAAAAAAAAAAATCACAATCTTTTTTTATCATGGCATCGTTATTTAGAAAATATCAGTTACTTATGTAAGTAAACGACCTATTTAAATGTAGAATTAGTAACAAATAATAACTATCAATGATCGTAGAAAATTAAAAAAAAAACTTTCAGATAGAAATAATCGAAAAAATTAAGAAAATATTTAAAAAATCAACATTGTTTAGTCTTGTAATGACCTTAACTTAAAAATCTTCTTGTTTCGTGAGATCGTATCAGTTACTTATGTAAGTAAACGATCTATATAAATGTAGTATTAGTAACTAACAATCAATAATCGTAGAAAATTAAATGAAATAACTCTCAGATAGAAATAATCGAAGACATTAAGAAAATATAAAAAAAATCAACATTGTTTAGTCTTCCGAATAAAACCGAAGTGCCGCGCTACGACTCAAAATGCATTAAAAGCGTTTTTTTACAATTTAAAGGTATGTACCTTTAAATTATATTATCTAATAAAATTTATCAGTTTAAAAAATGTGTATTTTTTTTAAAACCGGTTTCAAATCCGGAGTTGCGTTTCAAATCCGGATTTGAAAAATACTAAAAATCGCTCCGAAACTCCGGAGTTACGAAGCTCCGGAACTCCGGATTGAAAGCCCTAATACTAATACATTCCAATAAAATCGTAAACGAGCCGTGTCTGTACATGAAACATGTATTTTTTTTTTCAAGAAAACAATTTGTACACGTTTTACTTATGTTACCGAAGTCAAAGAAATTGTTAGAATTATTGTCTGTTTTTCTGTGGGTTTCTGCACGCTAATCTTAGAAACAGTCTAACCAATTTGAATGTGGTTTTCACTGATTTATTGTGTTTTAAGTTTCCCGTAACATTGTGTTTGTTTTATTCCAATCGGTTTAGAAACAAAAAAGTTAGAAAATAGTACGCATACGACGTTGCTGGCTCAGCTAGTTTTAACCCCTCGTCTGTTTCAAGGTCATAACGAGTAAAATGAGTGAAATAAAAAAGGAACAAAGTGTACTGTACTATATTATGTTTTCTGTGAAAATACACGTTATTCTAAAACCGAGCGTACGAAGACGCGGGAACAGCTAGTATGAAATAAAATTACTTTTTTTGTGTGATGAGGCTTTGTAGGTTTGTAGGTTCAACCATACATTAATATAATTAAACTAAGGCATATGATAGAGCTTCGATTCAATAGATAATAAAGCGCGAAATTAAATCACATCAAGTCGCAATTACTTTTATCGCGTTGTTTTTGTTGTGTTGATCTTTGTCAGAAGGAAGAGGGGGAGGGGAGGTGGACTGCGGGACGGACGATCAAGAATCGCGTACATCGACCCGCGGCGGCATGTTTGATCTTGCCGCCGCCCGGTGAACGCAAAGGTCCGAGGGTCCCCCAGTCCGCATTGCTCGCTCACCAACTTACACTTTATAAAAGCACACCTGCCGAGCCGATCGCATGCATTGAACATTTACAACCGAATGCTTATTCGAATGCCATTTTATAGGCAAACGTCATATGAAAGATGAACGGTTACTACATTTTTTTAAGACTCTGATGATAGCTTTTGTTCTTAATAATGATTTGCTCACTGGAACCCCTTAATAAGGCCACTAGATTTAAATATTTTGTATATGCATAAATAAAATGTCAAAAAACATGACTAAATATTTATTTTATTTTAGGTTTCTCCAAGAAACTCTTATGATCGTCATTTAAATTTACCAGGGTTTCGGAAAAAAAGCCAAGATGACGATCCTGAGAAGAAACCTCCGAAAGAAACTCAGATACTTAGGAGTTTATTTCGGACACCTTTAAATTGGAAATGAATGACTAAAAGGGTTGCTAAGCGCAAAATTGAACGGCTGGACCAAAGGCTATCTTTTTTTTTCATAGTCATAGTAAGATGAAGATGAAGATGAATCTCTAATGAAGAGTAAAATTGTAAGTATTTTTATTAGTGTCTAATAACTAGGTTCTTTTACTAGTTTAATGAAAATTTAAGAAGTTATATTTCTGTGAGAAGAGTAGGTATTTGCTATTGACAGGACTATTGATTTTTAGTTAGATGATCCTTCATCTAATTATCCTACCCCTAGCAACACCGACGACTTTGCCACATGTAATGTGGCAAATATTAATTATTTTCTAATTATATGTGCCAATTCTTTTAAATAGCTGCAACCCCTTTTATGGATAAAGTAACATTGTTGGAAGAGAGCATTATGGTGGAGGATCAGTAACTCCATCGACTTTCGTTTTGAAAGGGGATCATAGTATAGTACCATGGTTTCATCCCCAGTGAAAATTGACTCCAAGAAATTGTTCCCGTCTGTGCGAAATGCCTCCAAATGTTCTTTACGCACAATACTCGCTCACTTCGCTGAACACTCGAAAGAAGTTTTGACAGACCTTATTCATATGAGGATAGATATTATAAGATCCTATGCATCCTATGCATAGCATAGGATAGATATTATAAGATACTCAGGTGATGAAGCCCGTACCTCGTACCCCATCATTCACATAGCATGGATATGGCATGGATATATACCTACATAAAATTATATGAGATTTTTACCCACTAAACTCTAGTCCTGAGGGGACTTTGGAACTGACGTCGCTCATTAATCTATTCTGAATTCTAAGTACTAAAACAGCCAATGTTCCAAATTCCACATCTGGTAATACCATACAATACTGAAATCAAATATGGGTTGTTGATGAATCGTAAAACCGTCTTTGTATTATTATGAGGTACTTACATTACAGTGTAAGTTCCTGACAGTTTCGAACTGCACAAGGCGGCATTCTATTGTAGGCGGCTGTATATCCTACTTAATGAAAGTAATAATTTTAAGACTAGGTACACATTATCATTGTAAGCGCCGGTTTTTCCATTTATTATTTGCTTTTCGTTCGCTAATAGATAAAAGTTATAATGAGACAAAATACGAAAAATGCACTCAGTGTAATAATTTATAACAGCCAACAATTTACCTTTGTGAACAAAGTTGGTATACACCTTAAGTGAAGATATGTGGTAACCACTAACGAAGGAGAAGCGGGCATTATTATTCCACGCTGATTATAAATAAACACGGGATGAACGACATGAGATCCGATGCAATAGTTACTCGGAAGCGCTATTTCCGACATTTCCAGAAAGTGCTTTTACAATAACAACGGCTAAGTGATTTCTTTTTGTTCTCACAGAAAAAAAGTTAACATTTGGATTTTACCAAAACGATTTTTTTTAAATACCTCACGATTTAAGACGAGGACTTAGCAGAAAAGCGTTATTTTCGTCGCCTAATTTACTCGTTAGAAAAAATTAAAACTAATATATAAATACAGAGCATAATAGACTATATTTAAAATAGTTTGAATAGGGCAAATTTTCACAAAAAAAAAAATTCTGAAGAAAAAGAAATAGTAAATTTTTAGTAACATTTTTGGCTTTTGGGCTTACTAGTAAAATAGTAAGCCCAAAAAAAGTTTTCTCGTCACAGTAATAAAAATTTTCAGGGACATTTGTTTTTGAGCTTACTAATTAACTTAAGTTCTGTATTAAAGTTTTAATGCCCTACTTTTTTCTTTTTTCATATTTTACACAATATTTAAGAAAAACCTTCCAATTTTAAATGTTTTCGGTTATCACCGAGAAGCTAAATTGTCGGCGTGATGAAGGACACTCTTAATAAATGGATAGGTCAACCAACAAATGTATATACCTACGTGGTATGCCTATACCCATTAGCGAAGAGACTCGTAGAAGTGGAGAGTTACTAGACGAAATGGGAAGATAAAATATGTAGAAACCGCCTCATAGGCAGTTTCGTAAAAATTTAAATATTATGTTTAAAATCAGTAATGCAAGGTAATATATTTAATTTTTGTATTCAATACGAGGGGCACACTGAAATGATCGGGAATAAGAAAAACCACATGCACGGTATAGCTAAATTGTATTTTATTGTTTTTCGAAGTATTCTCCGTTCAAGTTAATGCCCTTTTCCATTCGTGCAAACCAATCATTAAAACAGTAATTCCAGTCTGAAGTTGATGTTGACAAAATGGCTGATTTGTACGCTTCCACAACTGCTTCGGGGTCTTCAAACCGTTGACCGCGTAATAAATCTTTCATTCTAGGGAATGTAAAGAAATCGTTTGGGCTCAGGTCAGGACTGTACGGAGGATGGCTCATCAGCTCAACGTTTTCCTGCTTCAAAAAATTATTTGTCTTCCGAGCCGTATGGGAGCTCGCATTATCGTGATGTAAGATGATGCGACGTTTCGGGTTATTTTTTCGGAGTTCGGCTATCGTTTCTGGCAAAGAAACAGTGATATACCACTCGGCGGTAACCCTTCTGCGTTCCTGTAAAGGAATTGTAGCAACATGCCCCTTTTTCGTTTCGAGACAAACGTAGCGACCATTTTCTTTGACACGCTGCGGGAGCGAACCACTTTCGTTGGCTTGACCTCGTCTTCGAAGACCCAAACTGCTGACTCATGTTTTCTTTCAGGTTCGTATGAATAAATCCATGATTCGTCACCTGAGACGATATTATAAACGGCATTTGACTTCCCTCCGTTGAAGCGTTGCAGAGTATTCCGGCACCAATCTACACGAGCCGCCTTTTGCTCTTCGGACAAATTGTGGGGAACCCAGCGGGAAACTAGCTTTCTTACACACAGCTCATTATGTAATATCGACTGAATTGCAGTCATTCCGATACTGATAAAACAGCCCGAATCTGCTCGTATGTCACATGACGGTCATCTAATATAATAATAGTTCGCACAGCTGCGATGTTTCAGGCGTGACCGCTGTTCTTGGTCGACCTGCAGAAGAAACAGTGCTGAGCGACACACGACCGCGTCGGAATTCGGCATACCAGCGCTATATTGTCGTTTGACTCGGTGCTTCAACATCATAAATCGAAACAAGTTCGCTGAGACATTTATCTTGAGATACGCCGAAAATTGTGATAAATTATGGCACGGAAATGTTCACGCGTGAGCTCCATTTCTGTTAACGACGTGTCATCTTTAAACCAACATAGTTTTTGTTTTTAATAAAAAAAAAAAATTGTTTGAATGTCATAAAGATTCTAAGAGGCCAGTATTCAAATTCTAAAAAAGGTTTTATTGTAACTCAGTCCGAAATATTCTATTCCCGATCATTTCAGTGTGCCCCTTGTACAGGGATTCTAAGTAAATCAGTAACTAATTAAATATTTCGGTTTTAAATGTTTTTTTTAGTATAGATCGTTAGACAAGCTGACAGTTCACTTGATGGTATTTGGTTGCCGATGTCTATAAACACAAGTAACCCCACAGGTGCTGCAAGTGGACTTTCGATTTTAGTAAGATTAAGGATCCTTTACTCATCACCGAAACACAATAGCATAATACTGTAATTTTAGGGTAAAACTCAGTTTACGTTAAACGCTTGAAAATTTGAGCTAATTTTGAAAATATCATTTCTAAAGTTGAACCCCTGAACCCTTGAGACAGAGCGCTACACGACGCACCTTAACAAAATAATAATTAAACAAATAAAACAGAACCATATCTACCTACTAGTGCAATGAGACGTAAGCTATTGAAAAATGGTGTATCGATTCGAAGCAAATTCTAATTGAGTAGTCGCTAGTTTCCACTTATTTTAACGAGCCCACCGACCGCCTTCCATATTCAAATTACAGGTTTGATTGTACTTCTCTCTGCCGGGAGAGTCGCTCCGACTTGTTGACGACGACGCTAATACTTTCTAGGAAGTTTCTAAACACTTACTATATAAAATCATTTAAAGTAATTATGTGTAAGTAAAGTCAGGGTAAGAAAAGGTTAGTCACGTTAAAGTGGATATTTGATTGCACCACGACAATTATCAGTCATGCCAAAATTTAATTTCAAACGTCTATCAGTTGTCCTTAGTGCTTTAGTTTCAAAAGGTACTAAGAGTCTACGACTTGATAAAGGAATTAATTTGAAAACTGACGAAGGTTTTCGTACCCCGACTGTACATATTATTAGTTTAAAATTTTTCTTACGGATAACACTTACATAATAAAAAACCAAAACATACAGTCTGTCTGTCTGAATGAATTCCAATTTTCTGCCTATTTCACATGAAATTGGGAACCGTTCGAAACGTGGAGCACGTTTCCGTATTTCCGCCCCTACCTTCAACACGCCGATCCAATCACAATACACAATAGTATCCATTAGCGAGGGCATTGAAATTATCCGACAGATATTTCGCTTTAATTTCAAGCAAATAAAGCTCTTTCAGTGACTACTTCGTAAATATTTAACCAACGCGATGTGATACCCATTCTAGGTAAATACATAGATGTATGTGCTTATAATGGATATACATACAACTTTTAATTTCCTCTAAAAGAGACCAAAACTTGTGAGCGGTCAGAGGGATCGTCGTCTTATTAAATTTTATCAATTGGAGGCATAAAGCTCCCAACATTACAGGTTTCAAGGTACAACTTTAAGACCAAAGACATAAAGCTTTTTAATACCATAAGCTATTTTAGGACTACCAACAAAAAGTAACCACCTTGTGATTTTTGTCACATCAGGATTTCTATAACAATAATATATCTACAAGACGGTGAGTTTTTTTTTGTTCCCATTTGTATAAAGACGTAGTTGATAGTTTATCTAAGTTAAATGTATGCGTTGTTTTCCTTATCAGAATACCCCCGGTGTTACACAGCATGCGGCCTGTCTCTTTGCTTGTATTTTCTTCTTGGAGATCGTCGCTCTTTTATCACTTTTTCTATCAATTTGTAAATAAGCTAGGTATAATCATATGTCACGGAAAGATAGTTTTATTATTACCATATAAGTATATAGCTTATTCAGTACTATAGTACCTACCTTATAGGTCCTATACTTACAACTTGTTAGAAATTCCACCACCAAAGTACTTTTTTGGATTTATCCATCATCTATATCTAGGTATAAGTATAACAATTTTTAAATTTGAACACATCGACCACGCTAGCTGGACGACCGGTGACCTTGCTACTACAATTCCTTCTCTCATTGTTAATACATTTCTTTGTATTTAGATCGTAGATGCAATTAGTTAAGGTACACGAGCCAGTGTGTAAATTTCGTCAATCATTTCCTCTCGGGCGATAACTCGTAAAATGCTTCTGAGAGTTCTATCATGAAGCCTTTTGAATGCCAGCTGCGGCTCCGTGGGTGGGTTGAGCAGGTTGATACACGTAAAAAAAAATTTTTTTTAGTAATTTCCTTCCGATTGAAAATTTATCAAATTATGAAAAAAGTCAGCTGACAAAAAAGTATCAGATGACAGTTTATATGCTACTAGCTGTTGTACGCGACTTCGTCCGTGTCTCTTTATAAAATATTATTTGTGGAAAACGGCAATTTTGTATGGAGGGGGTAAAGGGGATTTTGTGGGAGATAGGGGGAGGGTGAGTAGCCTATGTTACTCGCTGGTAGTGTAGCTTTCTATAGGTGAAAGAATTTTTAAAATCGGTTTAGTAGTTTTTGAGGTTATTCATTACAAACATACATACGAGTACATACATACAAACCTTTTCTCTTTATAATATCAAGTATAGATTATGAAAAAATAAAAGTGTCAGCTGGCTGAATCGCGGTGGAAACATTGTCAGCTGATGTCCTGAATGCAAGAGCCAGACGGGAGCATGGTCATGAACTTGGTCATGGAAATCTGTTGCTGGCTTGCGACCCATTACTTACTCGTATTACAACAATGTTAGTGAATAAATAAAAATGTCATTGGTTTGTAATTACTTACTTCAGTAATAGGTTCACATCTTGCTGGACCCAGACGACAATGGTGACGAAGACCCAGCAGAAACAAAAGGCCTCCAAGATCTCTTACCTAATGAACAGTTTAATTATATAACTGATGGATTTTCTCTCTCACTATGCGATCTTTTGATCGCTTTTTTCAGCAATGCTTCACTCAGGGACTGTTTCTGCCGCTTCGCCGACTCGTCCACCGACTGCTAAAACAGTCGATGGTTCGCTTCACCGACTGTAAAAACGGTATCTATAAAAAAAGCAAGGGTATCTTTTAGTGACCCGACCCCGTTAGTGACCGACTTAGTATGTAAGTTAGTTATTAAGTTTTTTCTTCGTAAGGGCTGAGCGCTTTACGCTCGCCCGTCAATCCGCTGTCGCTTTAGGTTCGGACCAAAACATTAGGCCGCAGCTAAGTATGGTAATCTAGTACACGAATTGTCGATTGTATCTATGAAAATCTATAAAAATATTCAATTTTTACGTTTTAATAATACTATATTTATTACTGTCCAACTAGATTTACGGCATAATAGCGTAAAGTGCGACCAACTCAATTCCTATTTCAGAGACTACAAAAAGCGTGTGACTCACAAACATGTACAAAAGTGTATTCGCTTCTACAGTCTGGTATTCGTTTCTGTGGAATGTTAAGTAAAAAAGATAGGTGGGTATGTGACCGCTTACGACTCTGTTGAAATATTTTACATGTATTTAAAGGAAATCAAAGTCTCGATAATAAAAGGCACGCTGGTGTCGGCGGTTCCTTTGACAGCTCTGGCCGTGTGCCGCATTTACATAATTATCTTTTTAAATTTGAGCACTTCGACCACGCCAGCCGGACGACCGGGCGACCTAGCGAACTCCAATTCCTTATACGATTTTTTTAATACCTATTGATTTGGTTAGCGATTTATAATAGACTTAGCTTTTGCCTGGATTTCGTGCGCGTCTCTCGGGAACTAACTAGCCATTCTTTCGTCGTCTTTAAAGTTAAAATAAAATATATTATTATAAAATATTAATAATTATATATAATATATTGATTACAACTACTATACACAAATCATAGTATAATTTTATTATAATACATAAAAACTAAACATAGTTTGAGCTTAGAATCGATTTGATCCAAGCTTCATTATTGCTTAAATAATCAACGATACTGTTTTTTATATACCCTAAAACATTCCCCGTTTATCCCTCTTTCCATTAGCGAAAACCGAATTAAAATCGGTCTACCCGTTCACGCGTGATGCCGTGACCAGGAGAAATGGGGATTCATTTTTATATATAAGACTAGCGACTCGCCCCCGGCTTCGCCCGTGGTGCAATTTTTGTATACTAAAACATTCCCCGTTCATCCCTCTTTCCATTGGTGAAAACCGAATTAAAATCGGTCTACCCGTTCACGCGTGATGCCGTGACCAAGGGAAATGGGGATTCATTTTTATATATATATAAGAATGTACTTGTAAAGATTTGTCTAAATTTATCTTTAGACGTTAGACATACCTAGGTCATTTTCTGTATTTGTTTCTACAATGATTGAAAATGCCACTTATAAAAATGTTTTTATAGTGGAGCGCTATAATTTGCATAGAAAATTGCAGCGAGTGAGTTGACGTATCGCGGTGGCCGGTGACGCGATCTGCGGCGCCCGGTAGCCGCCTTTGGAGCTTTCTTCATAAATCAAAAGTTGTTTTTGTGTGTTATCGGCGGATAATCGACGGCTGCTACCGCGCTGCCGAAGCCGACTGAGACTGACCTCCCCGCCCGCCCTTGCACCGCTCCGCTCGCGCACAATACCCGTTCTCGCCTGTCCGAGAACATTAACTTTTTGTTCATTTCGTGGGAATTAACGAACCTACAGATGATAGGCACCGCTGCCATTCGTCGCTTCCTGTGCCTAAATTACTGCTATTAAAGGATCTTAAGAAAGAAAAATATGTACCTATGCGTTAACAACTAACTCATTATAAGAGATATTTTAATATTAAAGAAAAGTAATTTACTTTTAATATTAAAGAAAAGGAGTAGGTACTTAGTACCACGTAAAAGTATAACTTTTGAAGTTTTTATATTCTATTGCTGTTTTATGTAAAAGTCGGCAGGAAAATTGCTATACGTAATAGGATTGCGAGTGCGCTGCTGTCTTTGATTGAATATAGGATAAGAAACGAATAGAGGATAAGGGAATGAACTCTGGCATCCGAATCTGCCAGTTTAATTAGGTTTTTCTTTCCGACGTATTAAAACTAATTTTATAAAATAAAAAGAGAGTTTTTTTGTTTGTTAGTAACGCTTCTAGTCATAACATTCTAACATATTTAAAATTTTGCATACAACGTCAGGGATACAGAAAAGGACAAGGACATCTGGATGAAGCAGAAACAAGTATCTACTGTTCTCAAAAGTTTATTTAAAAATGAAATAAAAAATTCAACGCCTGACAAAAATATGTGAGCAATTTGAACAAATGTTTTAGCGCCTAAAAAAGGGGCGTGGACGAAGTCACGGGCAAAAGTTAGTAACATTATAAGATAAATTTCCAGTATCAAGTTGACCAAATAATATTAACAAAACATGTAATTCGAATGATTTTATTTTATGTTCTTTCCGTTTTTTTTTATTGACTGCTCCTATCTTTTGAATAGATTAACGGATATTCTATTGATATTAACATTTCAATGGAAAATAATACGCGGAAACTTATCACTTATATTTTATTCGGGTAATTTTAGTACGGGCGGTCATTGCCCATTGGCGATAAATCTATACGTATAAAAATTAAAATAACGCATGATAAGGGCTATAGTAGTTGCTGGACTTCCCCGACCAAAGTTTGTTCGAATATTAGATGCTATGTTTAAATTAGACTACTACCTACACCTACAAAATTTCTATAAATATCAAAATAAGTAGAAACTATCTTGTATAATATATTTATCTACTATCTAGTATATCTAAAGTTTTTTTTATGGATAATTCGTCAAATTCATTAGTAATAAGTGTGAGTATAACTAGGTAGGAAATGCAATTTTTTTAAAATAAAAATACGGTAATTATTTAGTAATTATCCAGAGAGAATCCAGAAAACTATGGGCCTCGTAAGAAACCTCAACATCCCTCAATAGAGAGGGCTTTGTTTGGAGTTACACTGCATGAGGTGGGCAGTGACTGTGTGCAGTCTGTAGACAGGACACTTACCTAGTACGGAGAACCGACGGCTGCAGGGGCTGGAAGGTTCTCGAGTGAAGGCCACGGACCGGCAAGCGCAGCGTAGGACGTGCACCCACAAGTGGACAGACGACCTGATCAGTGCTGCGGGTCACCCGTGAATCCAGGTTGCTTTTGATCGGTTCCTTTTGAAAAAATAGGGGGAGGCCTTTGTCCAGCAGTGGACGTCCTGCGGCTAACATAATGATGATACTGATCCAGAGAGGTAATGCAGCCTATTGGGTACCTTCCCATCAGGACCCAATTTATATAGGTAGCATTTTTTTTAAATTATTAGGTTAATTAATTAGGTTTATCATTTTTGGGTAGTTTTTAAGTTTCTATATTAATATTGTAATTAAATTATTGTTGTTGTTTCTTGAATAAATTAATTATTTAGTTATTTTTAACATCCTTATTTATTTATTTATTTTCAAAGAAAACTTACAGTGATATTTATACAAAACAAAATTTACTTAATAACTAAATGATAGATTAATTTGACATCATTTACAAGTTTCCGCATATTCAATCTATATAAAATAAAATAAAACCATTAAGTAAAAAAAAAATTAAGTATAAGAGTAAAAAGAAAAAGTCTACAGTGAAGAACGAGAACCATCCAACCATGATTTTGAAAGTAATTCTCTTATTTTGTAAATCTTTGAATTAAGTATACAATAAATCGAGCTCTAGAATTTCAACTAGACTATTAACAAATTTGACAGATCTGGGAAAGAAAGAGTTCTTCCCATAAATTGTCGCCTAATGTCTGAAACTTAGTTGTAATGCCATCCTAACAGCCTACAATGAACTTTTAAATTTATTTTTGATAGCAGATAAGGAGAATCAATAAAGTTTTGGGCATTTTCATAAGAAAATATTGTTATTAGGCATATTGTGTGGAGCATGTCTAAATTTAAAGATGTCGGTAAGTTACAGAACGTAGAAAAATTACCCTCTATTTTTCCACGCTCTATGAACTGTAAAAGGATTGAATTAGTTCCGAACAAATGGTCATACAATTTGCTGTTTTACAATGTAAAAACCTACTCGTATGTACCACGGCCAAAAATATGCCGACAAATTTTGTTAATTAGTCACGTTGTTGACTGTATAGTTCATGTGAATTGGCAATTAGTTTTGGATAGAAATAACTTTAAAATGGGTAAAGATTATGCGGCAGTATGGCGCGGCGTGTCAGCACATCTACTCGGCGTAATTGCACCCCTGCAGGGTGATGGATGGTCCGTGCCAGTCGGCCCTGTTACCCCGCTTCTCCCCTCCACCGCCCCGCGCCCTCCACGGCAAACCCCACAGGGGTTGTTCCCAGAAATACCATTATCATTGCGTCGTAGTGCAGTGCTGAGTCCTCTTAATTTAGGCGCGGCCAAACTACAAATGGGTATGCGTAGCCTGTACTTTTGGCTATTGGAATCTAATAATTTCGATTTCACGTGAAAATATTAGAAAGTTAGTTAAATTATACTTTTTTAATCTGTAACTTGCTTGTACTTGTAAATGCTTATGGGTAACTTAAGTGTGTCAAAAATTAATTAGATTATTTTTAAGGTTTGGCTGGAAATCAAAAAAATAGATAAACATACATATATAAGAGTTAGAACAGGTGTGACAGATATTCTTACTAAAATAGATCAAATGAAGTGGAGATGGACGGGTCATATGCTACGAGGAGCTCATGATAAGTGGAGCAAAATATTGACAGAATGATACCCTGGAAACGGAAAACGAAATAAAGGTCGACAACGCAAAAGACGGGAGGACGAACTCAAATTGACAGTAGGATACAACTGGAGAAGAGTTGCAAGGGATAGAGAACAATGGAAATCGTTAGAGGAGGCCTTTGCCAGGAGGCGCACCGAACTCCGGCACATATTATAAACAAAAACATATATGTATGTATGGGAAAGGAGTAATATTTTATATGGAATAAGGAGTTTCGGGACATATTATTATTATTACTATACTATATTATTATACTACATTATTATTATTATTATTATACATTAAGGAACCAACTAACGAACTGCCCCCGACTTCGCAAGGAGTTGAAATATTCAAAAACCCTTTCTTAGCGGATGCTTACGTTATAAAATAATCAGTAGTTTTGGCTGTGCGTTGATAGTCAGACAATTTTATAAGTACAAAATGTACTTAACAAATACATGTTCCCTAATAATATCACCCTTTCTTTAAAACTTTTCATATTTTTATTTTGAAAAAATCATAGGAACATCGATAAATTGTGACGAAAATTACCTCTCTCTGTTTGTGTGTCCATGGAATGCTCTTTTTATGGGTTTAGTCACTTTTATGAGTTAGATCGTATTTTATTATGAATAGATAGATAATACCTATACTCGTAACCGATGAATCACTTCGTCCCCTACTTCTGAACCGACTCATTGGTTCCGAAAGTACTCCGTTAGTAAATATACGATCCATAAAATTCTCTTAATACCTTGATTGAGAACGGTGAATCAAATTTGAAAGCTATTGAAGATTTCGTAGCATTAATTTTATTTTACTTTAGCCTAAAAATTATTTTATCTATAGGTATAATTTACTTACCTACACAAATAATCTAATTGAACAAATCATCTAATGTATCCTAATATCTAATGTTAAACCTAATCCTATTAATATTAAATGCGAATATTATAAGATACTTCTTAGCCTGGAAAAATGTTAGGTTTCTATGGAATTTTCAAAAAACGAACTACAGCCCTTACGAAGTTTTATGTAATGTACTCGATGTGCACCTATGTAATATGTACCTAATACAAATCTAGTTGTATGTAATTGTAATTACGAATACATAATCAGATGAAATTGGGAAGTTCCAAGGTCGCTATTACTGACATGACAATTTTTCGTAATAGATGGATTTTGATGTAATATTGGGTAGATATTAAATAAAAAATATAAAATTTGATTTGATTTGATTATATACTAATATGTCAATTAAGAATTTTTTTTGTAGATATTATACATAAGTTAGTTACACCTAGGTTAACCTTGAAAATGTAATTTATAAATAAATTAAAGTACATTTTCGGCTTGCACTGCTTTAAAATTATTTGGTATATGTATGCACCAACACTAAAAATGAAGAAGTCCTTCCCAATTCGCACATCTGGCGGAATGTGTATATTAGATATTACATAATTAAGATCTTATTTTGTACTCACATTTTAAGCAAATATTTCTTTCTTTCTTTCAAATTCAATGTTTGGTAAGAATTTTAAATTTTGAATTATAAGACATTTTTAAACAGATATGTCAGAAACAGCTCTTTTCTATTCCAATGAGAGCTTACACAATGAAACTTGTTAGGTATTGCAAACAAGCTAAGCTAGATGTTTCAATTTTATTATTGAAAAATCATCGAGCTGGTATCGAGAGTTAATAATACTAGGTGTATTACGAAGCTATCAATCCAGAGAAATACGAGTAAATAACAAGGGCAGGTGTAAAATTTAAAACCAGAGGCTACACGATTGGCAAATGTAGGTGCCCTTACCTAACTTAAAAAACGAGTTCGCTCGTCGTGCCAAGGGGTTGTGCTTTGGATATTGATTACTTACGTGCAGTGTGCTTACAATAGACCGCCTTTTCCGGTGTAATAAACAGGAAAGGAAGATAAAAAAGGTCAATATTTGGACAGAAACGATTAAAGTTCACGTAACCGGACGCGAATGCGTTCATGGCGCTTAATGTTGTAAAAGAACAGGATGCGATTTTAGACGGAATCATGTTAACTCGTCTGTTCTCAGCATTCTCTTGTCACAACAGAGGCATAAAAAGTTTGCTTTTTGTTATTCGAATGAATGGAGGAGACGGATCAAATCGTAATCCAGCCAACAGGTTTTCAATGGTAAATTCAGACCGCATTCATTCGAGACCAGTACCATTTCCGCATCTATGTTACACGCAAAAGTAAGTAGGTATGTTGATACCTGCATATCATAGGTGCTAGTAGATAAGGTAGGTCATCGTTATACATTATGGTAAGTAAAGACCAACAAATTACTTCGCGTCGTTTGTGTAATGTTCCAATCGAAGGATTACTGCGGCCATTTAGGTATGCAGTTCGTTCTCATGAATTGGGCAGCCTGTCAGCGACAGTAACTACCCCTAAAATGGAAGTTTGTGTGCTGTTGTGTTTGGATGAGTGAGTAAGGGTTCCTAATTCCTTTATCCTACTAAAGTCGGCAGGCACGTATCCAGACTTTTGGTTCGGGGGGGGGACAAACATTGAAACAACCATGTGAACTGTGTAAAAATCGCTGTATCCACTGTACTATAATTTTTAATATAAGTATTTTTCTGTTTCCGTTGGCAGCCATTACGTCTAGTACCATATCAGAATCTGGCGCCGAAGCGGAATGAATAGACAATAGAGCGAGAACAGTAAGCCTCTCGCCCGCCATTCTATTCCTTAGGAAGGATTTTATTCTCTTTAGGCATGAAAATGACCGCTCCACAGATGCCGTTGAAACGCTCCACAGATGCCGTTTATTTTACCTACTTATTGAAAGAACACGCAAGTGAATAAATAAACAGACTGCTAAAAACGTTTTTTTTTTCAGTCAGATTTCGGGGGGGGATAAATCCCAACTTGCCGTTGCCCCGTTGCCGACTTCCAAGCACGTATACAGAGGGGGGGATCCCTCTGTATACGTGCTTGGAAGTCGGCAACGCATTTGCAACACATGCAGAGGCGACTCTATAGCTCATGTAGCGCCCTTGTGCAATCAATACCCTGGCGCCCTCTTCGTCAGTATGTTGAAAGTCATTTAATATGTCTTATTTTCGGTTTTATAAGATCTTAAAACTGTTGGCCGCTCGTGGCGCGTCTTGCTTTGCTACCACGCCCGGCGTTGGTCATAACATGGGGACAAAGTCTTTGAGAGCACCGTTACCGCGAGCGACACAAGCCCTTTGGAGGTGTTACGAGCTGGGGCGGCGCTTGCTCGGCGCCCCCTAGCATGCGGGCCTGAACAAAGCGGGCCCTGAACACATGCGGCTTTATTTGTGTTAACATGTGACAGGAATTAGCTACAATTAAATTGACAGTTAGCCTTTCTGTCGACCTTTATATTAAAAAAATCCTATCTCTAACTTACGCTTATGTTATGAATGTTGTATCATTGGGCCCTTCATAGCATTACAGTACCTACAGAAACATCCCATCTTGCACCACCTGTCTGTTCACATAAAAGGCACGGAAAACCATGATACTCATAATACTGGGCGTCCTGTCTGGCTGCATAACACCCCCCGCCACAAAAGTTCGCAGTGAAATAAAAACAAGACGCTATTATTTCCGCGCGTGAATAAGGGATACCAAATGCCATACTCCTATGCTGTTATTTTGTAATTTAATCTTTATTCAGTACGGAAGTGCACTTGCATCCCCTTAGTTGCCGGTGTCGACGGTAAACACCTACCATCAAATGGACCTTCAACTTACCTGCTGCCCTTTTCCATAAAAAGAATATGTTATAAAAGGGACCTAAGTACCCAGGTACTAAGGTATTCAACAAGACACTTTAAAATATTTAATTTAAATATATTTGCACATAAATTTGGTACACATATTTGGAATCTTAATGTCACAAAGACCGTTGTATGTGCCTACCTACTTGTGTTACCTTTGAACAAAATTGAACTATATTTATATAGATATTGTTTCAGTGTTTGAGAATGCTATCGAAGAAAGAGACATTGTATAAAGTAGGTAGGTCTATTAATTATTAATAGGCCAGTAGAACGAATCAAAGAGCGCAATATACATATATTTTTATATATACTATGAAATGAAAAAGAAAGTTGTATTTGAGTAGAAAAAGAAAAAATAGGGTAAAAAGCCTTGATTAAACGTATCTTAGAGGATACATGAGAACTAATTAACAAAGAACTTTTTATTCTAAATTACTTATAACACGCTCGCGAGATGGCGCTCGCTTAAAGATTTTTGTAATCCGGTCTGCCAGTAGTCTACCGATGGACTACGGGTGGATACTGCCCGTGCCTGTATCCGTCGAAATTATGCTATAGGCAAATGAGATCCTCTTTGTCTCCCACTTCGCAATGCTGTAAAAAGCGACATCAACTGTTTTTTCAATCAAGAAGAAAAGTCTCTCGTCTTTTATATTACAAACTTTTTGGAGGAGAAGTTTACCTTATAATATATATAATAAAAAATTATTTTGGTTTATGCTGTATAATTTTAACTAAAATTCAGTTATATTGTCAGATTTTTATATGTCTCTGTCAAGCACTTGACATTTGTCATTGTCAGTAGCACGTGGCTTGGTTGGTGCGTAATTGCTTATATGTGTTTGACTTCTGTGTTTGGTTTGGTAATTGATTGGTTATTTATTCCACTTTGTTCGACTAGTATTTATTTTGTAAAAATGGGAAAAATACGAAAAACGAAACCAAACAAAAGCAGAAAAAGAGAAGCAGACGTAGACAGTGTTACTGATAGTGAGGAACAAATACCAGTTGATTCAAAAGAGAATATTATTCAAACTGTACTCGATCAACTACAGGTTAGAAACAACCATTTATGATGTAATAATTAATTCAAACGATGACTATTAGGTACATTTATTAGTTTGTTTTGCAAAAATGTTAATTAAGAAGGGTACAAAACTTCTCTTAAGCTTTATTTATATAGTATCTGTTGAAGATGAACTACTTTAACCAAATTATTTTTCTGTGTTATCTGTATTATTATTCTGTATTATCTCTATTAGCCTATCTATATATTATATATTAAGTCCCACTGCTGGGCAGAAGCTTTTTTTCTAGGTGAAGAGGTTATTAATTAACAACATACACAATTACACATGTCTGAAAATTGCTAGTCACACTAGGTTTACCTTTACAAATAAATCAAGTGACCATTATTTCCAATTCAATCCACGCACAAAACCCCCTAGAATTGCAGGCACGTAACTCTAGTTGGAAGTTGCCTCTGCTAAATATCAGCATGTTTCTGCTCCAAGGTTCTTATCTTTTTTTTTTTACGTTTTTTTCAGGCTGCCAATGTAGAAGAGAAATATTGTGGTCTACAGACCTTCGCTCTTTTCATTGAGAATCCTGAAAACGTTGAACAAGTGATTAGTCGTGGGGTACTGAAAGTGGTTGCACCTTTACTTTTGGATGCAGCCAGTTCAGTTAGAAATGCAGCGGCTGGAGCATTAAGAAACTTCTCTGCTTTAGGACATGAAGCGTGTGATGTTTTAATGGAACAAGACATTATGACAAGTCTAACGTGTTATTTTCATGAGGTATTTCTTTTTATTTGGACACTAGCTATTGCAAACGACTTCGTCCATGTATCTTTATAAAATATAAGTTGTGAATATATAATTTTATAAACAAAAACTAATATAAAGTTTATAATCTGAAGAAAAAATAAAATGTATAGGTATCTAATAGACTATAAGCATAGGGCTGTTCACTCACACTGTGACATTTTTTTGTTCACTTTTAGCATTTTTATGCTTGTAACTTCGAAAGGAAAGGTTCAATTTGAATAATGTAAAGAGGAATTTATATGTACATATTTATACATACTGTTTAGTTAAGGATAAGGCTTAATGATGTTTAAAAGTGTTTCTTTGAAACCTTAGTTTTAACAGTTAGTTATTTAATGAATAACTAACTGTTTCACTATTTCTGATAAGAATGTCCATAATCTTTCGATTCTACCCGTGATTTGATGACCAATTTGAACAAAAATTATTTAACTATTGGTTATTTAACTATAGTAGTAGTTAGACATATTGCCTTGCAAACTTTTTTGTGGGTAATGACGAGTACTATAAACATGTAGTACATTTTATAATATAATGATATTTAATATATGTTTTATGTACGCCAAATAATGACTTATAGGTACATTTTTTATACTTTGTGTTACATTATCATTAAAAATTACGACATCCTATTTTACTCGTTGATAATGTAGGTTTATATAGAAGAAAGTATTTTTAAAATCAGTTGAGTAGATTTTGAGTTTATCCTTTACAAGCAAATATACAAACATACAAAAAAATCCAATCTCTTCTCTTTATAATATTAGTGTAGATAGGTTTCTTTTATTTAAGTTGTATTAAGTATTATTATTTGCTGTATTTGCTTGTAAATCTCATTTGACATGTACTCCAATTCACTCCACATATTGATACATAATTTTGTCTAGATTATAAATTATTTCTTCACATTTAACAGTTCAGCTTGTTCTGAAGATAATAAAACTCTTCTTTGTTTTGTAGTACATTGAGACTTGGACACCAGACCCCAATTCTCGCACTAAAGACGAAGATACGGATACATTTGTTCAATGTATTAACTTATTGTGGAACCTTTGTGAAAGCTCAGGTATGAATAATATTAAAAATAGGTGAAAGCAAGTTTGACATTTGACATTTGACTTTATAATGCTTTTCTATCTATCACTGGAATCATTATTAATAGTTATGTAAACTAACAGACATTTGTGCTTATTATATTAAATTAAATACTAGCTGAGCCCGCAACTTTGTACGCGTGGTATTCAGTATAGCGCGTATTATATACAAATAAAATAAGGCATCAGAAAATGGATTCACAATGTAATCTTGCTAAATATATATATGACATAAATATTTTAAATACATCAATCATTCTTTATATTCTTCTAGGTTGTCACATTGCGATAATAAAGCAAAAAGTATATAACAGGTCTCCGCCCTTATTTACTCCTTTACAATGTTCTTGACCGCGGTGTTTAACATCTGGTCTACATGTCTTCTCCAGGTTAAGCCGGAGTCCGTTAAAATTTGGTAATGTAGTTGTCCCAAACGTTCTGTCACTGTGCCAAATTCCCACTTTTTACTGCCATTGTAATTGCGTACCTGGACCCTCTGTCCCAATTGGAACGATCTTAGATGATCGGTATTTTTTCCATGGGAATTGCCCCGAGTGTAAGTCTTCTCCAACATGGCGTGAAGTAGAGTTCTTATTGTTCTTTCACCAAAGACCTGTTCATACGGACTTTTCCCTGTTGTTGAAGATGGAATTCTTCTCAGTTGTGACTTCAGTTTTAGGACCTTATCCTGTATCGTTCCTTCTTCAATCTCCATACACTTTAAGGCTTTCTTTACCGTCTGGACAAACCGCTCTGCTTGGCCATTGGTCGCTGGATGATAAGGGGCTGACGTTTTATGTATTACACCATATTCCTTTAGAAATGTCGTAAACTCTGTTGATGTGAACTGTCTGCCATTATCTGTGACCAAAACGTACGGTAACCCATAGTCTACGAATATGCTCTTAAGTTTTGATATACACCATGCACTGGTGGTTGTTTTGGTGGGTATTATCTCTACCCATTTGGACATGGCATCCACAATTATAAGAAGATGGAGCCCGTTCAACGGTCCTGCAAAATCCATATGTAATCGTTGCCAAGGTTCCGTTGGTGATTCCCAGTGATGTAAGGTCACCTTATTCGGCTCATTTTGTTTAAGACGACATTCCCGACATGTACTTACCAACTCTTCGATATCTTTGTCAATATTTTTCCAATAAACGTAACTTCGGGCTAGTAATTTCATTTTTAGCGTACCTAAATGACCGGTATGTAATTCAGTCAATATTTTCTGTCGCAGATTTATTGGGATCATGACTCTGGTGCCCTTGATAAGGCAACCATCCTCTAGTGTTATTTCGTTATCGTTGTAGCCCAACGTTTTTAATGATTCACCTTTTTGTAAGTTATCCATGATTTTTTTGTATTCAGGATATTTTATCGTTCCTTCTGATATTATTTTACGGTTTAATGCCAGCGTATTTAATTGATTTTGTTGGAAAATACTGTGTTGGTCCTTTTGGTCATCCGAAACAATTTCCACAGGGAACCTTGATAGGTAGTCCGCGTTGCTATTATCATTTGATTTTCTGAACTCAATCTCATAATCAAATCCGGAAAGGAAGTGAGCGTAGTGAAATAAACGCATAGTGCTCATTGCTGGTAAGGTTCTGTGTGGATGGAATATTGTAGTTAGTGGCTTATGATCTGTGATCAATGTAAATTTCCTTCCGTAACAGTAGTGAAAGAATTTTTTTATTCCCCAGTATATAGCTGTTGCCTCTTTATCTATTTGGCTGTATTTCTTCTCGCTCGACGTTAATGATCGTGAGGCAAATGCAATTGGTCTGTCGGTGCCATCTGACATTCGATGAGAGAGGACTGCGCCGAAACCGATTGGTGAAGCGTCCGTGGCTAGAACCAGGGGTTTCTTTTGATCAAAATGAAGTAGTATTGTATCGCTTAATATTTCTTTTTTAATTCTATTGAAACTTCTTTCACAGGCATCAGACCATAAAAATTTTGAACTCTTCTGTAGTAACTGGTTTAGAGGATAAGTGATGGAAGCAAGATTGGGGATAAATTTATTATAGTAGTTGCACATACCCAAAAATGTCCTCAATTCATTTACATCTTTAGGTTTATTTGTCTCCAGTAGCGCTCGGATTTTATCTTTATTTTTATGTAATCCAAACTTGTCTATTGTGTGTCCCAGGTAATTTATACTTTCTTTGAAGAAGTTACATTTGTCTTTGTTCAATTTGAGATTGTTGGTTTGTAATCTTTCTAAAACTTTTTCTAATCTTTCCTGTAGTTGTGATTGTGTGGTGCCTTGAATAATTATATCATCAAAGAAGCATTTTACTCCTGGTAAGTCTTGTAATGTTTTATCCATGAATTTTTGCCATAAACTAGGTGCAATCTTTACCCCGAACATTAAACGATTTACCTTAAATGTCCCCTTATGTGTACTTAGTGTTTGTAATAAGGCGCTTTCGTTGTCCATCTCCATATTCAGATATGCTCTGCAAATATCTAAAGTACAGTATATTTCTCCTCCGTTCATTTCTGCAAATATATCCTCTATGATAGGTATGGGGTATTGTTCATCTTTTATAACCTTGTTAAGTGTAACTTTATAATCAGCACATAAGCGAATGCTGCCATCAGGTTTAACAATCGGAACTATTGGTGTCCCCCATTCAGAGTTCTCTATTTTAGTTATTATGCCTTCTTGGCATAGACGGACGATTTCTTTGCCACCTTATCCTTTAATGCGTACGGAATTCTTCGAGGCTTTACATAAATCGGCGTTGTGTCTTCTTTTAGCGTCAAGTGTCCTTTATAATTAGGTATACATCCAAGTTTCCCGTCAAATACTGATGAAAATTTTGAAATTATTTTGTCTAATGAGTTCTGGTCGAACTCTTGTATTGATACCTTCTTCATATCGGCTCTTTTAAGCTCTATTTCTCTTATCCATGCTCTTCCAAATATCGCGTCGACATCCTGTTTGATGATGTAAAGTTTTCCATGAAATATTTGATTTCTGTAATTACATATGACGTACGTAACTCCTACCGGTGTAATAATTTCGCCTGTGTATGTTTTCATTCGTACTCCGGTTTTGAAAATTTGGTTCTCTAATCTCATTTTTCGAAAATCCTTGAGTGACATAGACGAGAGTGCTGCTCCCGTATCCAGTTCCATCTGTACCTTCTGGTTCTCTATTTTTACATTTATCATAAATTTATCAGTAGCGTTAGAATTTATGTTATTTATGTCACATATGTCTTCTGTGTCTTCTGGGTCGGAATTTTTTATTTGATGATTTTGTTTTAATGCTTGTAAGCAAACACGCGCAAGATGTCCAATTTTTTGGCATTTTGTGCAATTAGTGTTTACATGTCTGCACTTATTTGCTCTGTGATTAGTATCACCACAACGAAAACATTTACCTTCTAAATCTTTGATTGACGTAACTTGATTATATGTTCTTGTATTTTTTTTTTGAATCGAGTATATTTCGTTATGGTTTTTGTTAATGATGTACTTGTTGTCAGATTTAGCCATTTCCGTAGATGTTGCCAGCTCTAGTATTTCATTAAATGTTTTAATTGTTGTATCTTGTAGTATTTTTGTGCGGATGTCACAGTCTTGAATTCCTCTTATGAATTGCAATGCTAGGAAATTCTCATTTACCGACTTTTTACAACTGTCACAGTTAAATTCGCATTCATGAACCAGGTGTTTCAATTCAGTACTGAAATTGGTAATATTTTCATTTTCACCTTGAGTACGTGTGATGAATTTATGTCGTCTTGCCCATATGCTGGGTTGAGGATCTATGTATTTTTCTAAAAGATCCACTAATGTACTGAATTCCATATTTGGTGGCTTGTTTGGAGCAGCCAAGTCCCAAGCCCTTTCATGTAATTCTGGGCTGATGGAGTTCAATAGTATGTAAGTTTTTTGTTGAGAATCATGACAATTTATTAAATGCAGGTATGTTTCTAATCGTTTTACAAAATTTTTAAATCTCTCTTTTTCTTGAAACGGTTGGAAATTAATCTTTGGTATTTGATTATGAGGAATGCTGTTACCATTTGTGTTCTCGATGGTGCAGGGTTGCGTAGTTGCAGCTGCATCCGTACATGGGGCTGGTGGCCGTAGGCTGTGTAATGTAAGTTTCAATTGGGTAATTTCTTCTGTAATTTCAAAACGGTTATCGATTTCTTCCTCTAAATTACGTGTAAGTTTTTCTATTTCACTTTGAATATTCTCAAATTTATTTTCATATCTTTGCAGTGACGTAAGTCTAGTTTCGTATTCGATATTTGATATTACCTCTCTAGCTTGAAGTAGGTTTGAAAGTTTTGTTAATTGTCCTTTTAGATTGCTTCTCGCACGTTTTAAAATTATTTCTTCCTCCATCGTCGCCAATTATTATATACAAATAAAATAAGGCATCAGAAAATGGATTCACAATGTAATCTTGCTAAATATATATATGACATAAATATTTTAAATACATCAATCATTCTTTATATTCTTCTAGGTTGTCACATTGCGATAATAAAGCAAAAAGTATATAACAGCGCGTAACTTTTTTGTTTGCAAACCATTTGAAATGAAACAAACACTAAATGTTACTCAGTGCTTGCTACAATACATCAGTGAAAACCGCATTCAAATCGGTTAAGCCGTTTCAGAGATTAGCGTGCACTAATGCACAGATAAACCTACAAACAAACAAAAATTCTAAAAAGTATATTTTTGACTTTGGTAACATAAGTACAACCTGTACAAATTGTTTTTTTTTAAATCCTTAATGTATCGGACACTGATCCTTTACGATTTTATTATATGTATAGAGATGAATAAGACATAAGACCACCTTAACATAATGAGTTTAGGTGTTTGATAATAATTGCTTTCTTTAAATTGTTTATAGTCCCACAAAATATTGTAATTCACTGATTTGTTGCATAATATGAAAATTTTATTAATTTCAGAACTAGCTGTCAAGTACCTTGGACAGTCACGAGTGTTGGACATTCTGTTTAGATATTTAGATTTGGTGACATTTGGTCCTGACATAGTAGCGTCTGTACTTCAGTGTCTCTTTGTAGTTGCGGAAGACAACCCACAAGCTATGGATAAGATTAAGAATAATGCAGAACAGCAACTGCAACAGTTACTGTCCTTAGAAGGAACTGATGCTTCGGTGCTTATTGTGAGAACTTTGGCTGCCGGTGTGATCATAAATGCTTGTGGTGGAAACATAGCCAGTTTACCAATTAATGTGATTAAACAGATAATTACAATATTGGCAGAAACATTGAGTAAAGATCATCGTTTGATCTGTAATCAGCTTTCGAGCAACGTTCCATTGCCGGATGGTGCCGGGAAGGTGGAGCTTCCTAAAGGAAAGGCAGCCCAAGTGTTGAATAATCAGATAAAGTCAGTCCAACAATTGTTGGACGCTCAACAGAGTTCTGTAGAAATTTTAGCAAATATTTGCTCCTGTGAAGGTTAGTTATATTAACATATTTGCTTACACTGCAAAAGCGCTTAACCAATTTCAATGAAGTTTTGTAAATGCTTGGTCCAACTAAAACTTGAAGTATATAATTTATAGATATGCAGACAAATATAATTTATTCCCATAAGTGCGCTATTTTTAAATAATGTTAAATTTATTTTATAATAATTAAAACTTTTGTTTGAGCTATAATTTAGTCTCATAATTTACCTGATCTAATATAAAATTTTACTCATCATATTGTATACATTATTGGGGTATTTAGTATTTAATAGCATTTAATCTTAAAAACCGTACTATACAATAAAATTCTTTTTTTTTGCATTCACAATTACAAAACTTCTATACATACATTTTAATGTATGTATAACAAACTTGTATACACTTTCAATGCCAACTGAAATTGTGTTGACTAAAAAAATACATTAGTGAGTGTTTCCTTAATATTAGCATGTTCAGATACGGTTTTAATAGATGATTGCCAAAGACCATATTTTTTTCCATTTAAAATTCTGATGTTTTAAATATCAGTTAAGTTACGACAGTGACCCCATTGACAATGCAGGGTTAAGCTGTTGTTCTATGGCTACGATATTTTTAAATTTATACAGTTTGTTTTGTTATGGTCTTAGTGAGACCGGTTGCGTTATGGATAGGGTTATACAGCGTGCTGGTTGTTAATTTTCAAGATGCTTACAATTTTTTTCATATATTTGTGAGTAACTGACAACAGCAATCGGTATTTTGTAGTAGTAAGGCTCACTACATTATAAACCCTGCAGCAATTACCAACTTCTTACAGAAGACTACTGTGAAATAACATTTGTGTTGATTTGTTCCAGTACTTACATGAGTAAGCGAATTTAGAGCCTCCACTTGCTCTTGCATCTCCTTAAGTAACTTATGTTTAGAGGCGAAGTAGTCTACCATCAAGTCAATTGACAGACTGCCTGTCACATTTTATTATAACAATCTCTGATTAATTTCTCAGATGCGGATGATTCGAATAATGACATTAATGGAGCGGATTCCTCAGATAGTGAAGAAATGGTTGATGACGATTTGTGTAATAACAGTGGCACAATATTAGCTGAGGATAAATTGACCCCTGAGGTCATGGAAGCAATGATATCTCTTGAAATATTCGAGAAAGTCTGTGACAGAACCCAGCTGCCGGCCGAAAACGTAATGATGATTCTGAATGAGTATGAGGGTACTCAGTTTATTTACAAAAAGTAAGTTACCTTTTTAAAACTTAAAATTTCAACATAAAGTTAGAACCGACACTATCTTACTACAGTGACAATAGACATGCTATGTTTCCTGATTAAACACACACACACTAGCATTACATATTTGGCACAAAACAATCTCATTTTGAAATATCAGAATGTTCCTTGACAGGCTTTCTCCAGAACTGGTACTACTGGCGGTCATTTATCATTATCTCAAACTTCTGAGTAACTCATCATTTAATATTTATATCTTAAAACTTCATTAAACCAAGTTCTAAGATACTTTGATAATACCAACGTATTATCAAAGTCTTTTCGTATTATCAAGTATTATATTTAGATAATTTCAGTCAAAACATTAATTTCGGGAATGAACCTCTTAACATCAACAGCAACCGAACCCAAGATGACTAAACACAATTATACAAAGATGATCAACTAGATCAGAGTGAAATAAGTGTGATTTTGGACTGTTTTTATTTAAACTGACATAAGTTTAAATGTTTACTAATATACCTGTACCTACATATAATTTATAATGGACTTTTTTAATAATTCCTAATTGTTCTTAAACAATTTCAGAGTGCACAGTCTTCAATCAAGATCCTTACTATGTATCAATAACATGCTGTCAACCTTACCAATAGAAAATGTCGGCGGTGTGAATGGTGTCTATAAACTGTGGATAGGAGCCGGTAAACTTGTGTTCAAACAGAAATCTGATGAGAATCTTCTTGAATCGGCGACGGCTGTGATGAGGGCGGCTTTAGACAAAATTAAAGTTTCAGCCGATGAAAATAATGGAAGCAATTTGTTTAATAATTTAGCCCTATCGGATATACAGGTGAGAAATTTTCTTTGTAAAATGAAGATTCTTTAATTTTGTTCAGTGTGAGGTGTTAAGCTCTATTTGTAATGATAGATAAAGATAAAAATGAATTAAATGTGAAATATTGTGCCACTTTAAACCAGCAGAAGTATTTTTGAGAATCATGAAATATGAAAGTGAGAATTTTATTTATTTTTTTAACACATACACACACCTTACGGGAGTATGCAATGTGATGTAATAAATTTTTTATTTAATAATTATTTAATTGAATTAATTAATTAATAATACCCTTATTAATTGAATCAGTGTCAGTAGCCTACTGCATTCACTTAGTGCTAATTCCTAGGTGACCTACTGTCAAACGGACAACATATATATTTTTTAAATCTAAACAAGTTGACAGTCCACTTGATGGTAGATGGCTACCGTAGCCTATATAACGCAACGCCACAGATGCTTTTGCCAATCCTAATAGAATTAAGGATAAGGGATTGAGAAGGGTTGGAAATGGGCTTTAATATCTCTTACTCACTTGCCAAAACACAACAGCAAACATGCTATTATTTCTCGGTGGTCTTCTGTAAATTATGTTTACTGCCGCCAATAGGGCTGCCCAAATGACTGCAAAACGCAGCGTGCTTACCACTCTTTGCCAGATCCAGACGAGAGCCAACCTTGGAAGTTCATTTCCACAGTTTGCCCTGCTGGGGATCGAACTCGTGACCCTCAAGACAGAGCGCTAAATCTCTGGGGCTAGGTTTAAGGCTTTAATGTGCTTACCGTAACCACTCGACCCAGTGAGTTAAGTTTTGAAAAGATAGAAGTAAGAAAAGATAAATGCAAATGGTGTATCAATTGGCATATTATCGCTTGGAGCGATCTCTTCAAGACAATCTTTGGGTGGATACAAAGACAGTAAGAACATGGCGATGCAACGAAATTGTGGGATATTAATAAAATAGTAAAAATAAAAATAAATATTGAGTAAAATACTACATATATTATACAATACATACAATATAATAAAATAAAATAAAAAAGAAATAATATCGTCACATACATAGATAGATAGATATCAGTCAACAGTACCTATGCATTCTTTTATTGTCCAAGGATTTTCATTCGAACCAAACTCATTTATAGAAATAATATGACCAGTCTGTGAACCCTCGAGACTGCAATAGTCGTAGACGACGTTCCTAGTCATGGCCTCCTGCTTGTTCTTCTCGCATTAACATAGAAAATTAATCCAAGAACCCAAATTACCTAACAATACATAAGTATTGTTATATAATTTGATAAAAAAATGTGTTTTTTGTTACAGATGATGTTAGTGGGCATTAAGGAATGTCACATTTCTGAAATTAGATCAAACTTAATACGAATGATCGGGATATTGGCGCTATTGCTTGTTAACAAGTTAAACGACACGACGTCCCAAGTGATATGTACCATTACCGAGTTTATCTTAGAACAAGCTCACAAGGAGAACGAAGTGTGGGTTCTGGCCGAAGCTATTGACACTATTGTCGACTTGTACTCGGAGGATGAAACTGATATTTTAGCGGCTAAAGTTAAACTCGTGGACAAACTTATGACTCTTGCACCTATTTTGAAAATTAAGGTTAGTAATTCATTTTATTTCAGTAACATTTTGACTTTATAGATTTTTTATTCCTAAAATAGTATTAATCTCTTTATACACCTCTTTGTGTTATTATTTATGATAAGAAGTTGCACTCACATGCAGATGAATAAAAAGTTCAGTATAGAGGAATGAATTCTGGCACCCATAGTTCATTTTTTTTAATGTGTGGGCCGTCAGACAAGCTTATTCACTTAATTGTAGATGGCTATCATTGCCTATAACACTAACAACGCCACAGGTACTGCAATTGGGCTGCTAATTAAGGATAAAGGTCCGTTTATATCTTCAGACAACAAACATATCAGACACCTACCGTCTGAGACACCGTCAGACACCGTTTATTTACATCTAGCGTACCAGAAACGTGTTCTATCAGACAAAAACAGACAAGTCGGCGGCCGCTCTCCATCGGCCAGTTACTTGCACGGTTCCGATTCTGGGGCACGGGCCTTCCCTCAGACAAGTTTCGGCTCAGACAAAATATTCTCTCCGCGAATGCCGTCAGTGTGCGGACAGTGTTTGATGGCGTCCGAGCGGACACGTTAGGCTAGATATGAGTATAATCGCCGTAAATCTTCTTGAGCTCTGACCTTGAGCAGGCGTCTTTCGTTTGCGCATGTACAATTGCGAAATCCGAATAAGCAATACGGCGCAACTGCTTCCTCTCTTGTACAAATGTTATCATTGCGTCTCGCTCATTCCGTGGCTCCCCCCTGCGCCGCAATACCTCACAAACAGTCCCAAAATCGGTTACTGCGCACATAAATGAAATAATATTATTTTGTCTGACACGCTGCATGTCTGATATTTTCGTTGTCTGAAGATATAAACGGACCTTAAGGGACTAGGAAGGAAAGGGAATGGGCTCTGACATCCCTTACAACAGCATACACACTGTTATTTCACAGTGGTCTGAAAGGGGGTCGTTACTGCCGCCAGACGGACTTCCCAAATTAATGCGAAACGCAGTGTGCCCTACTACTACACAAACATACGTATATGTGTTGGGCCCAAACACAATATATGTGCTGTAATTTTGTTTATTGGAACTAATGTAGATAAATAAAGTTCTTAGATCGACGCGCACCTGATCCTATCGAGTGAAATTGGGAGATTTAGTAGGTATTATTTACAAAATTCGCACTCATTCTAATTTAAATGTTTTGTTTTTTGTTTGGTTTAGGCAAGGCAACAAAAAAGGTTACAGAAGGAATACAAAGTGCTCGTCAGTACAGCTGCGTCTAATTTACCGAGATTCATAAAGTATAAGAAAGACAGATTAAATAATCTAAAAGTATAAAGTTACAGATTTAATGTACCTAACGTGTATATTCAGAGCAACACAAAGTTTTTATTTTACCAGAGTGTATTTTTTTATTCTTTTATAAGGAGTTGGCATGCAAGTTTATTCAGTGATTCAAACACGTTTAGTAACATTATTGTAATTTATTAGACAACAATGACTGAATTGACAATAGTCCTACTCATTGTGAATTGAATACGTGGTAAATAAATACAATGTATTATTGTACCCTAATGAAATTAGTCAAAAATAATGTAACTGCAAAAGCATTGTTATAATATTTTATCACAATAAAAAAATTAAATATGATGTACGTTTTGTTGACTTTATTTCACCGCTACCCTATACCCTATTGGTACTGACTATAATTACAATTTTGGTATACGCGTAAATACTCTAATGTGCGTGATAAACACTAAAAATGCTCATAAGCTCACGTGAAACGATAAAAATTAGTGACCTTGTCATGTGTTAACTGGTCGTAAAATTATATTTTTTTATGTAGATTCTCCTCGTCGAGAAAATGTTCAATAAATTTTGTTTCGAAGGAAGAATTTGAGATCCAAATAAATGACTTCCCAATGTAAACATAAAGAGTAACTATATATATGTGTTTTAAAATGTTCTTTTTAAGTGTGGTTACCGTTCACAGGCGAAACGGAACCGCCATAGTGGCTTCTCCTTGGCTTTGGTATAGGATTAGGCGAAGCGTCGCTGTGGTCGAATCTCCGCTTAATTTCGGAGACTGAGAGTCTGGGACCGATCGCGTCGTCCTCGCTAAGAGCGCAGTTCAGTTTGCTGATCTCTCGTTCGAGCTCTCTCGTGGCTCTATCGATTTCGTTAAATTCCTTTTCCGTACTTGAAATGGAGTTGTCCGTGCTTTGTTTCCGTGATATGCCATCGTACACTTTGCAAATTAGCTTTTGCGGTTGCTCGTTGCCGTTTTGATCTGTACTCACATGGTTATCATTCAAATGTATGTCGCACTCAATGTAGGCCGCGTCCAAAGCGTTAGTGCAGCTTTTGCTTCTTTTGTTAGAAAGAGAATGGAAGTCTTCCAAATTTCCTCGTCGTAGTTTGATGTCGTCTTCATTGAGGCTTGAATTTCTTCTATATTTTACAATATCTATTTTAGGGAAAGAGGTCTTTTCAAGTATATCGTCTTCTGATGCGGAGGACCTGACGGTATTTTGTTCAGTTGTCTCCGTATTTAATTTTTCCTTTTTAGACGTTTCCATAACTTCATTCGTTTTCTCATCATCCAAGGGAGTGACATCGACAATTTCTACGTAAGATTTACGTCTGTGATCCGAGATTGTAGTTACTGTTAAATCTTCGTCCTCTATAATCTGTAGTTCAACAGTGTAGTCCATCTTGCCTATATCTATATCAACTTCTGTATTATTATTTTTGCTTTCGTCTATTTCACATATTTGTACATCTGAATTTGTACTGCTCACCTGAAAAGTCATGACAACAAATTAAATAAAAATGAAAAAACAGATGAACACTCGCGCCCTGAGGTTTCCATCAAACGCATTTTAGTTAATTTTAGCCGGGAAGATAAAAATTTACAATGCTTTTTATGGTCCACTGGTTTAAAAACAGATGCAAAACTAGCGAATTGAAATTTGACTGCTGACCAAGATAGGGAAAGGGTCTAGGCGTCCCTTATGCAATGAAACACAACAACACAAGAATTATACACTAGCTGTACTCGGCCACGTTTCGCTGCGGCCCATACGGCGGCGGCGTGCGCATGGGGCTCGCGGTACTGGACACTGCTTATATATAATACTATTTATCGTAGCGTGATGTTGTATAGCCTATAGCCTTCCCCGATAAATTGACTATTCAAAACAAAAAGAATTTTTCAATTCGAACCAGTAGTTCCTGAGATTAGCGCGTTCAAACAAACAAACTCATTATAATATTAGTAAGTATAGAAGAGCCGCAAGTGAATCTGTTTAGTTTATGACGGCGGAACTAATGTTTGGGAAGTCTCGACAGTTTCAAAGTACCGTGACACGAGACAACTCACGATCACGTCGTCGTCCCGGGACCTCGAGACTTTAATGAATAAAATTATATTACAGTCTAGTTTATTGTTGGCAAAATATATTCAATATTTTTCATATAGTCAAATACAGAACATGTAGTCAAATCCTTTTATAACGTTATTTATAGTGTAAGGAAATCTCATATTTAATTCTTATAAAGTCATGTCCAATTTTAGGCATCAAAATATTATAAACAAATTTAGTAATTTTATATATCTAGTAGATATTATCTACTATTTACCTATCATTTGTCACAATCCTTATAGAATCATAGATTCATTTACTTATCATTAAAATGTACTAAATATAAAAAAAAAACAGACTTTAAAATTTGAATCATATCCCATACTAATTATTAATAATCCTCACCTAGTCTCATCAGACTTACAAATACTATAATATAATGAACTGCTATTTACACTTCTTTGCCGAATTCATAAAAAGGACTTTTACAAAAATGAGTGTTAGAAGTGAAAATCAAATTAAGTTTAATGTGCATGTTTTAAAAATAATTTTAACTACCGTGCCTCGACCCGAAAGTCCCGGAACACGAGATAGCAAAATTTTCAAAAATCGGGACTTCGAGACACCCTAGGCAGAACGCAGTGTGACTGTAACTACTAATTTTGATTATTTTCGATATTCTTGCAAGAAAAACCAAACTTAACTTTGTGGTTTAAAAAAAATTACCCATGTTGCTGGTGTATCGAAAACATTTTTTGTTTTGTTTCATAACAGATATTTGAAAGTGAGTTTGGAGTTCAAAATATTATGAGCCACAGGTGACCACAGGAGGCGACGTTGATTGCACTCAAGTCATTCCGACTATTGTTAGTAACATAATATTGATTATAATGAAATCACATTATAGAATTATTTAGTTACCGAAATGTTAGGGTTTCCTGGTGGTAGAGGAGCCTTCTTCTTCTTCCGCCTCGATGCCCTAACAGGCGGCACAGGATACTCATCGAATGGGTTGGTGCTTTCGACGCTTAGCCGGGAACCTGTGACGTCACTGCGAGCCATTCGAGGAGTTGCACTAAAAAGCAATGTTTTTGTCTTTAATCGTTTTCGGATCGAAAGCTGTATTTGGAGTAAATATTGATAGATGTAGAATGTTATGATTAGATAACTTTACCACAAACCATAAAATAGACAAAAAAATTGAAATCCCTCTAACATTATAAATACGAAAGTTTGTGAGGATGGTTGTTTTTTCCTTCACACAAAAACTACTGAACGAATTTTGATCAAATTTTACAGTAATAGTTTATAAATCCGCACATCAAATAGAATATAATTTCTAAAGACGCGTGGACGAAATCGGGGGTAAAAGCGAGTACGCTAGCACGGTTCTCAATCCTCATATATTTTTCAACTTAGACCGTTTTACTGAAAATTCGCAAACATGTTTCGTTACTTTTGGATTTTAGCATTGGGCTGAAAATTAGATTTTGCGTTTGACTTGTTAAATCGATAAATGCATCAACTAATGCATTTCTTACATGACTTATTAGGTACCTACATATGTATTATGTGGGAAGCATTACCACAAAGACTCGACTTCGTGTTGACTTGTGCTGCGCAGACGTTCTTGGAAACGTGAGCGCGGTAGCGGCGTCACGGAGCCCCCGTAGACATAGCGGTCCGGAGAACCCGCTGGGACGGTGTTTCGCGTACCCGATCCTCCTGTCGACGATGCTGATGAATCTTTAAAAACATTACATAATTATTCTACCACCACACCCTACATTCATACTTTCATATTTATGTATAGATGGATGTTTGTTACGCTTTCGCTTTAAAACTACTGAACGAATTTAGATGAAATTTGGCACACAGATAGTTTATTGCGTGGATTAACATATAGGATTTATCCTGGAAAAATCTTAAGTTCCCGAGTTCGTCTAAAAATATAAAATATTCAGCGCCACTGTCGCAATGGTGGCGCCATCGTCGTCACAGCGGTAAAGATGACGGGCGTTATTTCATTTTTCAACGCAGATGAAGTAGCGGGTACCAGCTAGAAAACCTACATATCTTCTTCAATATGTTATGGAAGTAACACGGACAAAATTTGAACTACCTTAGACTTGCTACGATTTGAGGAATTCACAATTGAGACGCTCACAATACAAGATTTCACAAACAATATTTTGGTGGATACTGACCGAGCGCTTGGCTTGGTAATAATACTAATAATTATTATTATTTTTATAAAAGTCAATCTACAAACGATATTTTGTGACTATATTTAAAAATGCAGAATTGTTTTATGTAAGTATATGCTATTGTTCTAAAATAGCAACAAAATATTTAAGAACATATTAACAATAAATTATTACTGTAAGTACCTACTTAACTATTGTTTAATGTTTGATAACATTTGGATTCAAATTTCAAATCAAACATCAACAATGAAGTGTGGAAATTTATTAATGAAGAAAACTAATTCAAAACTAAAAACTAAAAAAACAGACCTCCACATTAATTAGTTAGCAATTACCTACTTATATTTAAAAAAAAAATCAATAGGTAATATTTTTCTTACATTGTAAACCGCGTCGGTAAACGATAGGACTAGTTTCGCCATTCGTTTGGCTCGGCTGATTCTCCTTCGAAGACTTCTCTTTCTTCCCTTTCTTCATGAACGACCGAAGAGCCCTGTAACAATAAGTTTAAGGTCACGGACGTTGCAATGAATGATATCGGCGGGGTTCCCACAAACCATTCAGCGGATGTCTGTAGGCGCAACTCTGACAAAAGTAATGGAAGTTTAGTGCACTTGATTCCACTTGAGCGGTCACAATTGTGCCGTGACGAAACGACAGACGAACGACCAGCCATCGTAGCGGCGAACAGCCGCACAACATATTATGCCACGTGGCTGGCGAAAGAAAATTACCTATTCTAGAACTTGTAACAGACTATTTTTTTTTATTTATTTACTTGTTACACTGATATGTATATTTAATAATGTATTACTTATAACGTTAAGAGACTTTATACAGTTTTATATAAGACTAAAGACTTTTGTTTAATTGCGTCGTACCTAGAGGACATTATCCTGTGAATTTGGTAACATGACACGCCATTAATTTCTATACATCTAATGGCAAAAACGAACAGACAAACAGACAAAAATTCTAAAAACCAAGTATTTTTTGACCTCGGTAACGTAAGTAGGTACAACATGTACAATTTTTCGTTCGTTTACAATTTTATTTTACTTATGTATAGACAAAGTCCCCCGCCGCGTCTGTCTGTACGTTTGTGATAATCTAAAAAACTACTGAACGGATTTTCATGCGGTTTTCACTAATGGAAGGAGCGATCAACGAGGAAGTTTTTTTTATATAATTTGCAGAAAAAAAAACCATGCGAAGCCGGGGGCGGGCCGCTAGTAATATTATAAATGCGAAAGTTTGTATGTTTGGATGTTTGTTACTTTATCATGCTAAAACCGTTCAACGGATTTGGATTAAATTTTGCACACAGAGAATTTATTACTTGGGTTAAGATATAGGATAGTTTTATCCTGGAAAAATGTTGGGTTCCTGTTTGATTTTCAAAAAATGACCTTTTATCTTTATCTTTATCTTGTCTTAGTGGCTATTTCTGTCTGCTAGAGTACCAGTATCACGTCGTCCATTGCTGAAATATTGTGATCGCCACGTGAACTAAAGCTCTCTACCTATACCTACCACGTTAAGGAACTGTAGTACTTTTTTGATAGAGGCATTCTTCACATCTTCACAAGCCATTGTGTGGCTTCCTAGGATGTGACTGCGCTTGTGCATCAGAGGGCCACACTCGCACAGGATATGCATTGGTGTTTCTTCTGCCTCATGGCAGAAGCGACACTCTCCCGTTCTAGTGAGCCCCATTACTTTAAGGTGCCTATTGAGGCGGCAGTGCCCCGTTAGCGCCCTAGATAGCATGCACAAATTGCTCCTGCTAAGCGACATAGCCTGATTTGTTGCATTTCGACTATAGGCTTTAATGAGCGCTTTGGAATGGTTCAAACCTGGCAAGTCAGTCCAGCGTTTGTAAGATTTAATAAAGCACTGGTTCCATATGGTCCAGCGAGCTAGGCTATTTGGTAGTCCGCACATAGGTTCAGGACCTATTAGCCTACCTTTTGCGCCTACACGAGCCAGTTCGTCGGCCAGTTCATTGCCTTCGATCCCCATATGGCCAGGTACCCATCTTAGGACCACTTTGTTCTTGCGCCCTAAGGTATTTAAGGAGTCTACACAGTTTCGCACCAGCTTTGAGACTGTAGAGTCTGAGTCCAGTGCCTGAAAAAATGACCTACAGCGCGTACGAAATCGCGGGCACAGCTAATAGTTGAATAAGTATATAAAGACGAGGATCAATATTACTTCGTGCGAGAGTTTAGGCAATAGGTTACAGTTAACTAGGTCAGTTCGATAGTAGAAATTTATTTTATTTGTATTGTTATATTTTGTCCCAATAACCACCCAACGGATTTTGACAATTTTCACTAATAGAAAGAAGACCGATAAACGAAAAAGTTAGATGGAGGGTCGCTTGTAAAATATAATATGACCTTTAAATCATTACTCAGAATTACTCTTACATAACAGTAGGTAATTTTAAAGATATGTGAGGAAAGGAAAGTTGCGTCTTTGACAAGATATGTATAATGACGTCACTCAATCCCAAACTGGAGCGGGTTAGCACATGACTAAAAATATGCATTCGGTATCAATTAGAGTAAACACCCATTCCTAACTATTCGATTTCTATAATTAAAAAAAAGGTCATCTTGTAGCCTACGTAGGCATTTTAGGAACAGAATAATGCAGTATGTTTTACTTTTAAAAACTGTATCGGGGTCTTGATTTTGAGCGCTTACAATACAAGAATATTAGCAAAGATAGTTAGAATTGTTCTGAAGAAAATGTCATTCTTAATTACTTAAAAACGCTTTCACAAATCATTCCACAACCAGTCATCGACAATGTCCTTCAAATTAGACACTACAACCTTGAAAGTACGTTGTTTAATTCTTAATCGTAAAGAATTAAACAAAATCAAATGTTATGGATATAATTATCTTGGACAATACTGGGTATATTTCTACTTACCTATGATGCTATTCTGTTGAAAATTTATATATGACCACATGAATATGAAAATTATGCAACCCGTTTAGCATGGGTTCAATTTTTTTTGCAAATTATATACAAAAACCTTCCTCGTTTAACGCTCTTTCCATTAGTGAAAACCACCAAAATCTTGTTGCGTGCTTTAGGAGGAGTTAGAGAACATACAGACAAACATACAGACGAGGGCAGCGACTTCAATTTATACTACGTAAGGTGATTGTGTTGAAATAATAAACACATTAAAACGATTGTAATGGCAATATCCCAGGCACTAAAGTTTAGCCTAATTAAAAATGTGCACATGTCGAAGATTATAATGACGCTATAAAATGTGTGTATGATGTAGGTACCAACTATGAAAATTGCAACGGTTCAAATGAAAATAGGACTATTCTCCTTGACCAACGCTTGCAGAAATTTGGATAATCTTCTAATTGACTCACCACTTTTGGCCGTTCGATTACATTCAACATAGAAAGAAAAACTCGGAAAAGTAACCTATGTCGAGAATGACGTGGGTATTTATAAAGTTTAAAAATGCAGAGTGTGTACCGGAACCGAGATAAGGGACACTGCAACGCATAGGTACATGCAGTTTACGAAAGATATAATAGATGAAGTCGCTTGTTTACACAATTGCATTATACTCGTCCAATGTGACATTACAGCTTATAGGTCATAAGAGATAAATCAAGGTTTGACCTGATCTTGAACCACAGATGTTGCAATGACGGCAACACGCATAGTAATTGCTTTTTAATACTTACATACATGATTTAATTTAACACATATTCTTAAGCAACTAGACATATAGGTAATTTTTATAAACTCGTGATTTTTTTAAAATAATGTAATCAAAATGACACACAGCTCTTACATCATCACTTTCTTGCACTTGTTCGTCGTGCAGGTATATTTTATGCTGAATAAAAAAATTTAAAATTGTTTTCTAGTGTTAAAATTGAAACCAAGTCGACGATAATAACAGACAATTTGTTTAGTCATATTATTTCTTATTCCAAAGTTTTTTTCTGGAGAAACACTATACTTTTATTGTCGAAAAATTCTTTTTAACTCTACGGTGGCTTTACAGTCTATAAGCACCGTGAATCAACAAAATAATTGTAATATTCAGTTGAAGAATATATCTTAACTAATACTTATAATGAGTTTATTTCATTGTTACGCTTTCACGCCTTAACTGCTAAACCGATCAACATAAAATATTAAATAGGTACACGTCGTCAGGGATAGAAAATAGGATAGAGAGTACTTTTCATCCAGAATAGAGTACTTAAGCTAATCTACAACAAGCATTTATTGGCAATTACGTATTAAGGAAAAACAAGTGAAGCGCTGCACGTTTCTTTGATGAGGTCATTGATTTTGAATGAGGAGTAGGTACATGTTATTGCATCTTCAGTACTTCTTAATGAAGCGAAAAAGAAAAAAGTTATAATATTATGTTTTCAATCACCCATTTCGAGTCCAATTTCCTTGTATCGAAATCGAAACAACTCTGACTTTTGGCATAAGAATAAATAAGAATACGTAGAACGGAAACTCCCGCTCCGGATGCGCTGAAGGGATACTCGTACTCGTATACGTGTAAGCTATCTTTGAGTAGATTAAACGGGATACTCAGTCGGGCTGTCACGGCCGGGCCGGCGTCTCCGGACGAATAAACTTACTTAATAGTTTTACGTGAGCCTGTATGTTTTTATGTTTGTAGGTAAGTAATGCTTACTTAAATGGCTTCATTTTGTATGGTACTGTCTTATAATAACTTATTATTTATAAGCATATTTAATGTAGGTACGTAACATAATAATGTAGGTAAGTATTTATAAATCTCATATTTTATTAAACTAGAATAAAATATTGGTTCCAAAGTAAAGAAAATTTTTTATTCGTAAGAAATATTTAATAGTAAGCAACCCTAGCAACAAGCCTGGGCGACAAAGGGGCGTAACGACGTGAAGGAGGAGGTAGTTATATAAATGGCGGCGTTTGGGACTCGGACAAAGAAGACTCCGTTCTACTTGTTATTATTTATTTTTATGATTTTGGTCCAATTTGAACAAAGGTTTTTTTTTCACATTTAGAGGCGAATTTTTGAAGACTGAACTAAATGCAAATTAGTTGTATAACTAAAAGGATTGTTAAAAAGTTCAAATTCTATTTTTTTTAATGTTAAGATCGGCAGACAGGCTGACGGTCCACTTGATGGTAGGTGGCTACCAGTGGCGTAACTATAGGGTGGCAGGGCTGGCAAAATGCCACGGGCCCCCGACCCAAGAGGGCCCCGGCCCAAGAGGCCGCGAGTGTAGAAATAAATTTTTAACATTGTATCTGAGTATTTTATTTTACTTGAAAAGTATATTTTTAATTTTAATTTTTAAGTATCTGCTTAAAATCCATTAAAGACCAACTAAGACCATAATATTATATCAAGTTAATCGTTAAGCATTTCAACACATCCTAAAGAAAAAGATGTTGATCAATTTTAGAACGCATCCATTAGTTTCTACATTTTTTGTCGCGTTGGCAGCGCTGGTGAGCATTGACGGTCGGGGAATTCCCTCATTTTGTTAACCAAGAAAGTACTTTACTCGTGACGCTGCCGCTGGGGCGGTCTAGCAGGACTATGTTAGGGGAATTGCGCATTCTTTGTGTGATTGTTTTGACAATTGATCATTTGTATATTAGATTTTTCGTATTTGTTGTTTTATTGAACCTGCAAATGGTGGCAAAGTAAGTTAAAGTGAAAGTTAGATATTAAAATGTCTAGTTCCAGAAAATATTTAAGTGGTAGCGACAAACGAAAGAGAAAGAGGGAGACTGAAGAAAAAAATAAAAAGTTACCTAAAATTAGTCAGTACTTGAAGAATGATGACTTTAATAATGAAAACGCGAAAGAACAGTGCTCCAAAAGTGATGAATTATAAACCTTACTAAAAGTATACCAGAATTACGAGATGCAGCATCCGACACCAGTGTCTATCCAGATCCAGAACAACCACAACAAGGTAATAGCAAAAATCAAAGAGAATTATATTTTAGCGTGAACAATATTGTATCTTCGTCATATGTTACTGATAAGGGTAATTTTAAAGAGCTAACTGAACAAGTGAAAAGGTTCGTGATTGAAAACGGACATTGTAAACCTAAGGGCCCTTTCTTAAAAGATAGTGACAATAGATCTTTTCTAGAAAAACATTACTATATTATTTCCAAGTGTGGCGTAAAACTGGAACGAACATGGCTATCTTATTCTTTAATACTTCAGAAGGCGTATTGTGAACCGTGTTGGTTATTCTCAAATCGGGCATCTAAAAAAATACAAAATGTTTGGATGGAGGGCTATGATGACTGGAAACATATTGTAGACGCCATAGAAAGACACGAGGCATCGAAAATTCATCTGGATTCTTGTCTTATGTATCAACAGTGGCGGCTACATGGAACACTCGATGAAGAGCAAGAGTCCATGATCAAAAAAGAAAAATCTTTTTGGCGCCAAGTACTTTCCAGACTCCTTGATGTTACTCTGACACTTTCAACGTGTAATTTAGCCTTTCGTGGCCACAGAGAAAACGCAAATAGCAATCCAAGCTCCCAAGGAAACTTTTTGAGTATTGTTGAATTATTAGGAAAATACGACCCGATTTTACAAGAATTGTTAAGTAAACCAAAAGGCCAGATAAAATATTTAAGTCCAAAAATACAAAATGAGCTAATTTCTGTCCTGGTTCTAAAAGTAGAAAATGCACTCATAAATGAAATAAATGCCGCACCATTCTACTCTATCATATTCGATACAACTCAAGATATTTCAAAAATTGATCAAATGTGTGAACTTTACCGTTATTGTATGATCGAAAAAGATGGTAATGGGATCCCAAAGGCACTCGTCGTTAAAGAGACATTTTTAGGATTTCATGAAGTTAAGGATCAAACTGCCTTAGCAATGTCCAAGCAAATTATTAAATCCATAAATGACAAAAATATTCCTCTAAATAAGTGTCGAGGACAAGGATATGATGGTGCTAACACAATGAAAGGGACTTATGGTGGAGTTCAAAAACTCATAAAAGATGTCGAGCCAAATGCCGTATATGTTCACTGTGCTGCTCATAACTTAAATCTAGTACTCAATGATGCAGTGAGAGAGGTTATTGATATGCAATTTTTTTTTGATACAGTTCAACAAATTTACAATTTTTTTGGGCATAGTATCAAAAGATGGAAGATTTTATCAAGTTTTATATCTAATAAAGAAAAGGAGTCTTCAAATTCAATAACATTAAAAACATTAAACCCTACTAGATGGGCAGGACGTTATGATGCTGTTTTTGCTTTAAAAGTTCGGTTTGTTGAAGTCCAAAAAGCGCTAACGAAAACAATTTTGTTAAATTGTAAATCAGATGAAAGAAATGAAGCTGTTTCACTCAAGAAGAAGATTGAAAACTACAATTTTATTATGTTATTGGTTTTCCATTGTAAAATTCTACAAACTACCGATGCAGCCTCTAAAGCACTTCAGTCTAAAGCCACCGATCTTTCAAATGCCTTAAAACATTTGAAAATTTGTCTAGAAGAATTGGAAAGGTATCGACATGAATTTATAAATTTAAAAATGGAAGCAAATAGTGTAGCAGAAAAGTGGTCCATCACCCCTGAATTTTCTAAAACTCGTCAGAGGAAGGTAAAACGCCATTTTGACGAACTTTGCGAAGATGAGCGTCTCCAAGATCCGGAAAGTTTGTTCAAAGTAAACATATTTTATCGAGTATTGGACATCATTATTAATCAACTGAAATCGCGTTTCTTTCCGATGAATGAAATTGTTTCCAATTTCAATGTTTTGCAGCCTTCAACTTTGAAAATTTTAAATGACACTGATCTATTAAAAAAAGCTCTAGAATTTGTAGATATATATAAAAAAGACATATCTGAATCATTTGCCAGGGAAATTCTCAGTTTTCGGTCCACTTTCAGAGACGAAATAGAAAAGTCTTCGTGTATTAGAGACCTTGCTGATTTATTAATAATAAAGAATCATTTTATGTCCTGCAGCTTTCCTGAAGTATGCACTGCATTAATGTTATTTGTTACAATTCCTGTGACTACAGCTAGTGCTGAACGATCATTTTCAAAACTAAAATTAATAAAAACCTATTTAAGAAACTCTATGGGACAAGACAGGTTATGTAACTTGGCTATTCTGTCTATTGAAAATTCTATGGCCCGATCTTTAAACTTTAATGATGTTATAGACACTTTTGCGGAACAGAAAGCTCGAAGAAAAGATTTTTCTTAATAAATATGTTATTGAAATTAAATTGTTATTTCATTGTAAATGTATAAACCCATGCTCTTGAAAATAAATTTTTATTAGTGTTAATAAAAAATTTTCAAATTCATACTTAAATACTTAAATGGTTTATTAAAATGAAACTAAGTAAAACGTGACGTTTTTACTGATAGGGCCCCATCAAAAGAATTTGCCACGGGCCCCAGATGGTATAGTTACGCCTCTGGTGGCTACCGTCGCCTATAAAACAAGCAATGCCAAAGCTGCTGCTAATGCGCTACCGACTACTTTAGGATTAAGGATAAGGGATTGGGAGGAGATGTGAAAATGGCCTCTGGCATCCCTTATTCACTCACCGAAACACAACAGCACACGTGCTGTTATTTCACGGTGGTCTTCTGTGAAATAATGACTGCGAAACGCACTGTGTCCTGCCACTACGTAAGTATTAATAATAATACTTTAGTAGTAAGCATTAATATTAATTAGTAGGATTTCTTTGATTAATTACATCCAAACGTTCTTCACAAACTTTTACAAGTTTAACTCTATTATATCAAGAAGTAATGCTTATTCTTGTAACAATAGAAGTGTGTGTCCAAAGAAATGTAGATAATCTTAAAAGGAGACACACCTATTTATTACCTATTTATTAGGATTAGTTAATTTTTTGAAAAATAATTTATGTATCATATCTAGGTACGAACTTCCCTTTAAAGATATAATTTTATTACACATTTCAATGATATTTTATCAAACACTTGTCACAGTATAGTAGGTACAATGCAGTTCGCTTTATTTCTTTATCATTGCGTTGATAATATACCTATTTACTCGCGGCTCAACACTTCGGAAACAGTGAGATAACTATGGCTATTAAATATAAATAAAGTATACTTTGTACCTATGATTACTATTAAATTTAATTTATGCACTTTACATTTAGAGAAGAATATTGCTAATCTGCTCTCCTATGCGAACAGTAACCTATGTTTTTCGGAGTAGTCTTCTGAAATTTCTAAATCATTTAAGTGGTAATCCTCTGATACAAAAGTGGTTCAGGAGTGTTCAGAAGTTTCTTCAGGAGGTAAGGCACCGACACTTGATCACGGAAGGCTTCACGAGGTCAATTATAAAGTAGCCAAGCTATTTATTTTATTTATTTATTTATTATACATGAAATAATTAGAAAAATATTTACAATGTCCCATAAAACTGTCTATGGGAGTTGTCTATGGGATCAAACTAATGTTATCAAAAATAAAACTGAATTTAAAAATAAATTATATTTAAATAAAAATAATTAAAAAAATAATTTCACCAGCTGCATTACAGCATACCAAACCATGTAGGTATCACAAAAAAATTATTAGCGGTACAGCTGATGCAAGAAACGTATTATCAGGACATGGAATTATTACGTGCTTTTCACATATTTTACACTAAATATCTAGTTATTCCCCTAACTAAAGAATACTCGTAGCTGACTGGTGAATTCCCGGAATTTGCTGATAATGTGAAGTGTTATATTGCCTTAAATTTGTGCATTTTGTACTCTTTTTTAATTATTTTTTTCTAAAAGCCATCACAATAATAATAATAATAGTTTTACTAGCACATAACAGCTATGATGTCTATGATTTTAAATTTACAATCACCTCTGCCACCTATAAAACGTGTGCTACGTGACAAGATCTGTAAAAGTAGGTGGGTACGTACATTTATTTATATGTAACCAGTTCCTTTTCCTATATGTAGCAGTACATTGAATTGGAGGTAATAGTCCAGAGCGGTCGTTTGGCCACTGTTTTTCAAATTCATGTGTGGACTGGCTGGCACAGTAAGGACCACAGAGCTGTTGCTCACAGACATCTTAATTTTTTATTCATTGAAATTCTGAATAGTGCGAAAATATCTAATAAAAAGAAATAAAAAACATAACATTGACTGGCCGAAAACAAGTACAAGCCATTATGTATTTTCAAACTTATTGGCCCCATAATTTTTATTAATGAATTCATATTGGAATCGAATAGGAATATTTATTGTAGGTAAAGTCAAATTTTGTGCTTTAAATTTTTGTAATTTAAACATTAAAATAAAATTAGTGATTCGCTTTTCTACGAAATTAACATTACGAATCTCTAACTAAAACTCTTGCATTAGACTAACATTCAGTCAAACGTTCGGTTTATACCAGTGATTCTCTGAGGGGAAGAACGCAACATACAAACTTCGTACGTACCTATAGTAAATGTCATAAATCAGTCCCAACCCATGAGTAGATAATAGCCCATTTTTATATAATTATTGTACGTATATTATGCCACTACTGTTTTATTTATTATAATGGTAATGCTGGAATAATATTTCGAATTCGTTTATAGAATTAGTAGAAGCAGGGCACATATAACCACCCTCTTACAGAACACCACTTTGAAATAAAAGTTACGAGATGCTAGAACTCATTCTCCAATCCTTTCTTTATCCTTTATCCTATCGAGTTGCATTTGTGATTGGAACACCCCAGATCACGTAGTTTGTCGAATGCCGCCCAACAAAGCCGGATTTTTCTTTCAATGGCTTTGTCAAAATTGTTCCAGCCTAACTGGATCGTTTGTGCCAAATAGACGTAATCCCGCACAACTTCAAGAGTCACACCCTCTATATAAACAGATCCTGGGAGAATATGCTCGTTGAACATGACTTTCGTCGAAATTCATCCCAAGTCCTACGTGCTGACAGGCTACATTAAGGCTTTCCAAAATAAAATTTGTAGGTATACTGAATTGTTACGCATTTCATTAATTACTTAGAATTATAATAAATATTCTAAAGGAACTAGAAAGAAAATAATGCATTTGGTGCGGAATAGTCTCCATTTGAAATTAGATTCATTCCTTTATGTAAGTAAATATGTCTCATCAAACTTGTCTTGCACATGCAAAATAATTGTCTAGTTAATTCTTTGCTTGTAGCATATGTTAGTCAGTAAACGTTAGCAATATTATGTTGCACTTCGTAATGTAACTGTTGTAAATTGAAAAATATGTCGGCATAGATTCTGAAGGTCATTCCTATAAAATAGCTTCATTTGTAACTCTATGATAATGATAAACAATTACAGAATTGGAATTCTTATGTATAATATACGTAGTTTTATATTTGGTCGGGGAAAAGTCTTTCCGCATATAATATGTATAAACTTGTAATAAAATATCTTTGGCTGTACTATTTGCATCTGGCTGGTTTTGATAACATCAAAAAGGTATAGTAAAAATTAGTAATATGTTGTTTCCAGCTATTTTTCATTTGTTTTTCTTTCTGTCGAAATGAGTGAATCTGATGAAGTAATTCGATACATTTTAAAATTTTATTAAAAAAAGAAAAAAATGCAAGGCAAGCCACAAAAAAATTGTGACGTTTATGGACCTATTGCAGTGGGCCTCCGGGAATTTTGATGTCAAAGATGCACTTCGCTCTGGTCGCCCTGTTAAAATGGACGCCATTTTTGAAAAAGTGGAGAAAGATCGGCATATCAGTAGTTACGACATAGCTGAAGAAGTGGGAATTGACTTCTTAAAAGTAATTAAAGTTACTTCAATAGTTATTAATTAAATAACCGGCCCCCCCGGCGATTATCGCTCTTTTTGCGAACTCATAGGCACAGTTAGTTATTCTCAAAGGGAAGAAGGATATATAATATATTATATTAGAGACACCTGCTTTTTTGAAGTCGAGAAATGTGAAGACATGTGAAATAAGTAAGTAGTAAGTAAATTAAAAACATGAAACTTTTTAAAAATTTAAAATGACATTTTGATCATATCAGTATGTAAATATTATCAACTATCGACCCGAGGAGCCTTCGCACGGACGCATTTTTTTTTCTGTAAATTAGGTATATGTAAGTATAAACATTTATTTTACAAGATTTTTATTGAATAAAATTGCGATAAAAGTTAAAGTGAATTAAAAACATAAACGTACTTTTCATTATACGAAGTTGAGTATTCTTAAATATTTTCAATCTTAGGGGACGGAAGATTGACCGATGTCGATCCGGAAGTAGCACAAGGAGCACGAGAGATCGCACGTCCTGTGTTCCTGTGTCCTGTGACAAGGATAGCAATGTTAGCGTAAAAACTCGAACATTTGTAAAATTTAAAGCCATTTAAATCATATGGGTTGGAACACACAAGAAAATTGGATATCTTATTTTTTAATTGTTTATCTTATTTTTTCATTTTAATAAAATGAGATTACTTAATTAAATTACTTTATTTATTATTATTATTTTGAGTTTTAATTATTTTAATTAAACCAAGGGGGCCCTGTACGCCAACGACGTCACAATACTTCACAATAAATACGGTCCACGAAAATGGGAAATACAGGAAACCATATATTATTTAATTCTGTGAGTTTTATTTAAATCTTTTAAAACAATTCTATCTTAATAGGCGAATTTGCCCTTAGTACATTCATGCCACGATATAAAATGAAATGAAGTTTAAAAAGAGGTGTTTTCACACACCACAGTCGTTTATACTTCACCACTTAAGTGACGCGGTGTGTAAGATTTATGTAAAACTTTCATCCAGAATATATAATACTTACTCTTTTTGTTTTGTTTGTTTATATCATCGTGTTAAAGTGTTTTTGTTACTTTTAAACTATACCTACTCACATTAGGCTACTGTGTACTGTGTCTTACCTAATTATTGCATCCCGATAAAATAGCACATAAAATACCACCTAACGGGGATTTCCCATTACAATAGTGCAATTTTTAGGACACACGACTACAAAAATTTATATTGGTTAAAATTTTTTTAAAGATATCTTAAGGTTTATATATCTCAGTGGTGTGACTGACGATATGTCTTGTCCACAAACTACAAGTCACTCAGCGAGTTATGAACAATGTTCGTAACTTCTTTGAAGGAATATTCTTCAAAGAAGATTTTCAGACCCGAAGTCTGATGATCTGTTGGAGAATCAAAATGGTCGACATAAACCAAAGAATCTGTCAGCTAAAGTGGAAATGGACGGGATACATCTATTGTAGGTACAGCAGAAAGGCGTAGGTAAATTTAAGACAGTTTATTTTAATATAAACTGTGGTTGAAATTTTTACAGTAACTGTCACATCTATCTACTTAGAGGTACTGATAATTTACAGAAATTAACTAGACTACGTTCATGACTGCGATTAAATACATGACTGTTAATTTTTCTTCTATAGGATTATTTATTAGTTATTTACAGTATTGCGATTTTATTTGCAGGATTATTTTTTAAAATTTCGAACAACGCAAGTATAACAAATAAAACGAAGATTTTATTATGAGCATACTTAATGGGTATTTAAAAACACATAAATTATTTGAACGAATGAGAGCGTTAATAAATCAGTTGGATCTGAGCCAATTTTCTTTCATGCACGTACATTAAAATGCGATGCATTCTGCCACAAAAACAACCGTTATAAACTTTTATTTTTTTCCATGTTTTTAGTTAGACGATACGATAGGTCGTCTAACAAAATTAGAAAATTTTTGTAGGCTACAAAAGCCTGATTGAAGAAAGAATTTATATGAGAAAGAAATCATACTTTCGTTATGCTCGAACGGGATAGGATAGGGAATTCGAATAGGTTTGAAGTTTTTAATAAGCATTACAAAGTTGAAGAGCTTTCGGTTTTCTGTATTTTCAAGTAGGTAAACACTGGATGAAATTCCAGTCGTTACTTAAACATTTTTCGCATTCTTCTAACATTCTAACACGTTACTAACATTCTACATAACATTCTAAATACGTTACTAACATATCTTCAGTTTTCTTAAGCCATCCCTAATCAGAATCTTACCTTAATTATTACCAAACTAAAACTTAAAATATATTAAAATACGGTAATAAAAACTTTATTTTATTTCTGCAACAAAAAGGTTTGCCGTTAGAATTAAATAGGACGGTAATTAAATTTACCAGTACTGTATGGACTTGGACACCCACATAAATAAACCACAACACAAAAATTTACATTTATAGAACAATTTGTCCGAGTAAGACTTTTTATTTTATTTCTGAGTCTAAAGAGACAAATACATATTTTTTATATTAATTGACGATTAAAATATAAAAGTTAAGATAATGATTACTACAAATCACGCGTGACCAATTTAAAACGAATAATGTGTTTTGTGTTTTCCTTGTTTGATAATAATATAATAACAAAATGTGGGTTGCAACAAGTGTAGTTTTACCTACTAGCACCTCAAGTGGGAATATTCACACATGAATTATAGATTTGTTTGTCTAATCGTTGGTTCCTACATTTTTATGTATCCATGCTCCATTTGTATAATTTTTTAATTAGTAAACCACGTCGTCTTGCTGCCAATTTGTTAGAGCTCTATCAAATCGAGTTGGTACTTATATGATTTGATTAGCAATATCTACTAAAGTTGAGATAAAATATTTCCTTTACGTCATTATAACTCCTACTATTATGTACGGACATAATACACTTAATGGGACCATCTAGAAAGTTGCACACATTTGCAGCTGGAATAAAGAAGCAATTGTTTTTTAAATAGTCGCATTCAGGTCTTGCTAGAAATCGAACTATAGGGCTAAATACCTTAGCCACATGACCATCGTACTCTTCTTTATTAAATTAAGATGATAAATCTTAGTTTTTGTTAAATACAAAGATACTGTATGGCGCTAGGATTGAGGCTTCTTATTCTGGAAGATATATACCTATACAGGGATTAACCAAATTTTGGTACACCATAACCATACACCAACATATTATGATCGTGAGACTAGCTGACGTTATGCTAATCTTTAAAATTCTATGGGAGCGAAATCCTGTCGAAGCAATGTAATTTACAAATTATTGAATTTAAGATTCAAATCTATCCGTTTGACTTAAAAATAGGCACATAACATAGGTACAAATTGATGATTGAAACTGATCGAATATAAAAACATTTAGTTTATTTTCTAATTTAGAAAATATAATTCTAAATCGTATTTGGAATCACAGCACCTAGATGTGAGTTAAAAGTTATAAATAAAGAATTATCTATTAGTCATTGTGTGTATGGTGATGACATAATATGCCCAAAGCATTGTGCAAACTGTCGCGACGATATATAAATTATTAAAGGATAATAAATAAATAGCTCACACGACAAATATTCCAAAAAAAACGTACAAAATGCTGACAATATTAAAAAAAAAATATGTAATTTGAATGGTAGGTATTCATTGTCTTAAAACAAAAGAATATTTGAGTATACGCTACGTACACCTGCATCCATTACAAATTATTTTAAGTATAAGTTAATATTATACAAGACACTTTTGAATCTCTTTTGGTCATTATTTAATTAACTATTTGGACAATGCTAATTTTATGTGCTAAATTTCTTTTATTAGCTACTTTTCAAGCCTAAAACCTTGACACCATGTCTAAAAGGTGAGTAAAAGTGATAATTGTGTTTAAAATGTATACTGTATTGGGAAACTCACCATGAATTCTTGAGGTCCTTGATGCCGGTAAACGTGATGCTGTTGGATCGGCTAAGTCGCCTGCCGAGAGTCCAGAATCTGATCTTATTGTGATTGTCATCCTCGCGGAACGGGTTCAGGTGTTCCGGATAATCGTGAATGGATACTGTTTTACGAGGGGTAGCCATCGCCGCCATGACCGCGACTTCAGGAAATTTCACTATCCTTTACATAATAGCTGCACAGAACAGCAGACACCGACCACAACGTACTGAATATTTTTTATCAGTTATCACACTGTTATCACGTTGATAGCACGGTTTATAGTCTTATCGCGGTCAGATAATTATTGTCGTTTGTTTACTGACGGCGCGGGCGGTGGAATGAGGCGCGATGCGAGAGATCCTCGGACATGAAACGTGGATACGGCTTCGTATAATGCACGGACAGAAAAGACGCTTGGCGTCGCAACTCGCGGAGTGGCGAAGTCGTACTAGCTATATTCTCGCTTCAACGGCGAAACGTTTACCACCTCTAATGTTGACGTTCGTCGTAGATATTATGGTTTGGCTCTGAGCGTGCTTATCCATTGGTTAAATCCATATTTTTGAGGCGCTTTTTCGCTACCAGTACTTCTCAACAAAAAATAAACTATCTTATATCAAAAAATCATTTACTTTAAAAAACTATATAGCTTTACAATAATATTGATATCACAATGAATTAGACTTTAACTTGCAGCGAGAACTCAGGAGTTCACTCTGAGTCTTTTCAAGTTTATATGTGGACTATTTATATAAATAAGGACCACTTGCTATAACAGCGAAGGTAAATATAGTTAGCAAAGCAACGTTTCTCAGTAGTATATTATTGAAAACACATAAAGTGCTGTCAATCCACAGCGGGTTAACTTGGTAAACTATTCCATCCTATTCCCATTATGTAGTAGAATGTATATTCTATGTGTATACATTTATTATAAAATCACGATAAACAATAGTTCTTTAAAGAAAATTTTGTCTTTATAAATAGGTCGAGCGATTTAAACTCAGATAGGTAGGATTGACCCATCGCGATTCGCGACGCAACGTCTAGCTGTCTTTGAATTGTTTCACAGCAAACCGATATAATGTACACTATTTCTTCTTACTTTTTTATGACATGAGAAATTTCAATTAGCTATTGTTTACAATACAATAATTTAATTTCATTTTAAGCACTGCATAGATCATTATTTAATAAGTAGACCTTTGACAAGACGGTTCATTGCATGACTGCGCCTATGGTCCAATATAACATTCCATGGGGTTTACAAATATTTAATTAAACAAATAATATACAAAGATACTTACTCAATTAAGATTTTAATTACTATTGTGAACCATTATCCTAATATTATATATACGACTTTTGATGTGCAATGAGATAAATAAAAAAACTTCATTATTGCTAACAATATCTTCAATTTTATTGCCACGTAAGTACGACAACGCATGAATAAAACTAAGGCCGACACAGTTCTTTGTCATATAAACATCTTTTTATTAACATGAGTCACAACATGATAAAATGAAAATATATTTTAGTATTTACTTTTTGATCTGCTCGTGACGTGATGTTAGTTTGCGAAGCCGCGTCATCGGCAAGGAAAGCCGAAGGTCGAGTAAACAGTAGAAATGTGTACATACACACCTAACTGTTTTATTCAGGCACCTTGGAATATTTAGAAGTCTGATGTTAACGCCAGTTGGCTGCTAAGTAATCAGTAGGTAATATCTAAGTTTTTAAGTAAGCACCAATAAGCATATTAGTGCCAATAAATTTTTCAAAGAATTGGTTAATATTTTTCCAATGCAACATTATACTCGTAAGTAGGGTAAACATATAAAGCTGTATTCTAACTAATATTTTAAATTCGAAAGTGGTTCTGTTCGCTTGTTTTTGTTACTCGTTCACGCCTTGACTACTCAGCCTATCCACATGAAATTTTGCATACACGTATTGTGGGGTAACTTGGGTTGTTAATAAAAGCTAGCTTTATACATTTTAGGTGGCCAAAGAGAATAACATAGGCTACCTACAAAAAATAATTAAAGATCCCTACAAAAATTACAATAATGTAACATAAGGTTTTAAAAATTACCCTATAAGTCATTATTTAGCGTACGCTGCAAAAATTATTGATAATACATAAAAATTATGTAAGAGGTAAATATGTACCATTAGGGTACTACTACTCATACTATGAATTTTTTTAATTATTAGTACTGGCCTATTCTATTTTTGTGGTATTCACAGCAGTGTGACTGTGATACAATATGAATCAGTAATGGACACGCGAGGCTACCGAGACCCCACACCGCGCGGCGACTACCGAAATACCACCACAACCAAGGGAGAACACACCTTCATATTATTGATCCATAGAGCTATTTAAAAGTCAACGACATTAGCTTTTACAGTAAAGCGACTAAAGACCATTTATTTTTTATTGTGATAAAAGGCTACCGAGTTGGCTAACTGCCTAACAAACAGAGAATCATGCTTTGCTTTTGTTTCTCTGGATAATTTCGTGTCTAACTACGCAACATATTCAGACAGTAGGTATCTATTATTAGATTAGATCTTATAAGGACTTATGTCTATATGTGCACAGGGTAATGTAAATAATAATAAAATAAAGATTTTATGACAACTGACAATATGAGCTAGGCGTAGGTAATTACTGTAAATTTTGTATGCGAATGGCTTTTGTAACTGGTAAAATCATTGTTTCATAGTAATAAATAAAATATTATAAATGCGAAAGTTTGTATGTTTGAATGTTTGATGTTACTCAATCATGCCAAAACGGCTAAACGGATTTGGATGAAATTTGGCACACAGATAGTTTATTACCAGGATTAACATATAGTATTAACTTATTATCTTGGATAAAATGTTAGGTTTTCGAGGGATCGTCTAAAAACATTAAATAATCGGCGCCACCGTCGTTACAGCGATAGATGTCGGGAATTATATTACTCACTAGCTGAGCCTGAAACTTCTGTATATGAACCGATTTGAATGAAACAAAAACTAATAAAAATTACGGGCAGCTTGCTACAATACATAAGTGAAAACCGCATTCAAATCGCTTAAGCCGTTTCTGAGATTAACGTGCACAAACGCATAGACAAACTAATAAAATTCTAAAAAATATTTTTTGACTTCGATGACATAAGTACAAGGTGCATAAATTGTTTCTTTTTTTTTAATATTTAATGTACAGACATCGCTCGTTTACGATTATTATATGTATATAGATTTGTAGGTCAGCGTTTCGCAATGCGATGATGAATTAATTGAAAAACAATCCAAATGCTTGCTTGCTTTTTGGAAATTATTGTGCATAGCTGTGCCCGCGAGTTCGTACGTGTGGTATTCGGAATAACGCGTAATATTTTTGTTTGTAGATTGGAAAGAAATATACACTACATGTTACCGGGAGCTTGCTACAATACATCAGTGGAAACCACATGAAAATCGGTTAAGCCGTTTTTGAGATTAGCACGAATAAACGCACAGACAAAAAATCTAAAAACTTTTTTTTTGACTTCGGTAACATAAGTAAAACGTGTATAAATTGTTTTTTTGAACAGACACGGCTCGTTTACGATTTTATTATATCTATCTAATATGTTTTCTTCTATTTTCCATTTTTCAACGCGGACGAAGTCGGGGGCACCAGCTGGTGTACAATAAGTAGAGCTACCGTCGAATGACAACGAAAATAGAAAACCAGAATATTTTACTGATTTTAGTTATTTTCTTCGAAAGGTTGCGATTTAATGAAGTGATATGAGAAAAACATTCAGACCAATTCAGACCAAATATTCAGACAAGTAGGAGGTACTTATCTATGAGAATTTGGCAGGCAGGCTGGCGGTTCACTTGATAAACATAAACAAAGTAAATATGGGTCGCAAGTGCGCTGCCGACTTTAATAGGCTAAAGCCATGTATTCACTAGAGGACAAAGTCGTTCGACATGTCGAGAGCAGTCGCCGGACATTTACGTGGAACTGTCCGGAGACAAAGTCGAGTGACATTTTGCTCGTCCACACATCATAGTTGTGATTGAGATGTCGCCCGAGGAACTAGTTGTTCAGTGCCGATTACATTTTAATTTGGAAGAACATTACAAAACGTAAAAAAAGATGGTCGACCACACTACTGCCATTTCACGGAACACAAGCGACACACATCCTCACTTCATGCATTAATATAATGCTATCATTATATTAATGTATATTTAGTTTTCTTTTTAAATTGTTAAAATTATAAATAAATAAATAAATAAAAAACTTGGCAAAGCCTGTCGAGCGACTGTCGGTCGCAGCAAGTCGACGCTCCCAGAGCGTCGACACGCGACATGTCACGCGACACGTAGAATTTGTGTCGGGCGACAAGGTCGCGGGACAAATGTCCCCTAGTGAATACATGGCTGAAACGATAAGAAATGAGGTCTCTTTCTCAATGTGAATGTGGTATCTCTTACTTTTCATTTACAATTGAATTTTTAAAATATTTTTGCATTTTACTAGGTAACTTAAAAGGTTTTAAAAGTATAACTACTCAGTTGAATATGTGTTATAATTTTTAAAAGAAATAATATAACAACGAGAAGAGTAACAAAGCGAAAATATACCTATACCGAGGCTGCGGTTTGTTCAAGAATGTGCATAGTTCGGTGTATAGACACGCAAACGCAATGCACACTCATTGCGCCATCAATTGTATTCGATATCGCCAATCTATTGACTGGGTCACTTGCTAATTGAACTTATCTACTTGCTTTACACACAACATGCACATCGTTCAGATACAACTAACTGTATCTACTCCCACACTTTCGTTACAACTAGCTAAATAAAGAACAGTTAATTAACCGTTTCTTTATGAAGAAATTTTTACTACTTACATTTTCTATTAATTTGCTCATGTAATAAAAAAATAGCTCGTTGAGCGACGTTGATCATAGTTAGAGACCACGTTTCAGTGCCATATGTCATCACTGGCAACCCACATTGGTCGAAGAAAACTTTTGAGGAATTTTTGACGAGAAGATGTCTATTGTTATTCATATAGTTCAAAGTTACGAGTCGAAACGAACGAAGAGAAAGTGCTAAGCAAACAACAAAATTAGTTCAAAAAAGCAGAACGAATCAGGTAATCTAGATTTTGAGGCATCCTAATTACAACTCTAAACGATTGTCTAATTTTTCGCGTATGTTATTAGTGATTTTAAGTTTTTTTGCATACATATTAGAATAACAGGACCGAGGCGCCTCCGCTGCGTGGGTTTGTTGTTTGTCGGACAAAGGAAGACGGGACTTATCTCGGAAATTGCAGAGAGGATGCGCTACAACAGACGACGACATTGAGCACCAATCAGGTAGAGCGCGTTAAATGGCAAACGCACGCCTGACAATGCGCACTTCTTTGTTGACAACAACAAAATCTTTTTTTAATGTAAACGGCATCAGATAGGCTAATGGTTCACTTGATGGTAGGTGGCTACCGTCGCCTATAACACAAGCAACGCCACAGGTGCTACAAATGCGCTTTCGACCATAGTCGGATTGAGGATAAGATATTATGTGATAGGAAAATGGGCTCTGGAATCCCTCATGTACTCACCGAAACAACACTTTTACTTGTAAGGGGAGGGGGGGGGGGGAGGGCAGACGGGTTGCCCAAATGACTGCGGGACGTAGTATGCCACTACTTTTCAAATTCATACCAGATCCAACTTTGAAAAGTTGATTTCCAAAGTTGACCCTGCCGGGTATGGAACAGAGCCTTAAGACAAGCACTCTAACCACTCATGTAACGGGCTTATCAAAAAAGTTATTTAAAGGGATTCTTTGTGTTCTACGGGTATATTTGGCAAGACCTGCCCCACTTGCTCTCAATTACTTCAGTATTTCAAATTTTTTTTTAGTTCATGTGTATATTTTTCTCTTTTGAAGTGAATCTTCTTTGCGCGCGATGACAGTAACGCTTCTTGTAACGTTTCTGCATGACATCTACCGCTTACTATATACATATTTGATCGCCAATAAGACGCATACTCGGCACACGTGCATTTTTTTTATTATTATAACTTTTTAATTACATTTACTTTAAAAATTATTAGTAAAAACTCATTTTAAATACGAGTAACTTTAAAAAACTTGCTCAATTACTTTATCATTTCATAACCACCCCCTTATAACACCCCTTAACAGCATGTGTGTTTCGGTGAGTGAGTAAGGGATGCCAGAGCCCATTTCCTTATCCCCTCCAAATTTCTGATCGTACTGTAGTCGGCAGCGCACTTGCAGCACCTGATGTTACTTGTGTTATAGGAGACGGTAGCCACCTACAATCAAGTAGACAATCAGCCTGTCTGTTGACCTTAACATAAAAAAGTACTTACCGATCAATTCTGATTTTTCGTCAGTAGATTCGATTAATTAGCGATTTTATTCTGTCAAATAATCAGTATTCAAACCCACGACAGCACGTATCTCTGAGCTAAGAAACAAAAATGTAAATCTATGAACTAAGGTAGGTACTTGTATAGTAAGATAGATATATTTATTAAATAAATGATAGTATCGTCCGAATAATACCATAAAATCCATATAAATATTTTGTAAGATTTTGATGGTTCGATGAACCTTTTGTTTTGTTCTAACCTAATTGATCACCGCTTTTCCCGGTGAGGTTAAATTAAAGGTTAGATTACTCACCACTTAAACCTTTAGGTACAGTTGTTATCAAATTTCCTAAAACGGCCTGTGTCTTATTCAAATTTGAAAAAACAAGTAAAAACATTAATGTCTCATAAAATAAAATTCGGCGGTAGGGTACATAGGAGTATATAAACAAAATCACTATCTGCGTCTGCTAATTGCTAATTGATTTTGAAGCGATTTTCACACAACATAAATATCTATACCAATATTATAATGAGGAAAAAGAGAGAACTGTTTTTGTAAGTTTGTTTATATGTGGAGGGTAATCTTTGAAAAATTCTTTCACTTTTCGAAAAGTATAATATTCCAGGTGCCTTCAATTCCATCAGAGCAAAATCGGGGCGCGTCGGTCTAGTATCTACTCGTCCATAGGGAATTTAGCTAAATAAATATATAGCCCTGTAATTAACTTCACTTACACCAACTTAACTTATTTGATTATTTCATGCTTGTAGTTTTTTAATTAACATATGTTTTTCACCGTTTAGACCTTTAGACATTTAACTAGGTCGACCGAGGCCAACGATAATAGCAAAACTCTCAGAAAAGCATTAGATGTGCACGATTCGCGACTGTGCCTTATGGAGACCCAAGAAAGCCCACAATCCAATAATGGACGGATACAGGACGCGAATATATTTATTCGCTGATGATGATGTTTGGCAAGTATTAAAAAGATAAAAGATCCGGGATAATATTACTAGGTATTTATAATATGAGCTGTTATTGTAATTACATTTGCGGATATTGAGAATCTTACTTATGAACAAACTAATATAATAACTACTTACTTTTCAAGGCGCGAAACAAGGATTTATTGATCGTTTCAAACCTACTTCGAGATTCAACCTACCTACAAAAGATCTCGCAACAAAACAAAGATGTTTATAACGTATCCTTGGTAACCGCAACGTTGAATCGAATTGTATGTGTTTATTGCATACAATCTTGGTTTTATATTATTGTTGCATTTTTTATTAGAATTAAATAATCATGGCAATCGTAACAGCGCCTAATTTATCAGCCAGAATATTTTATGGGCTGCGGACGGATATACAGTGAGTGAAAATAGATAAGAACATGGTTTTTTTTTAGCCAAAATAACGTATGATTTGTATGCTTAGGTATAACGCACATTACCTCTCTGAGTCGGAAATAATTTATCCAGCTGGAGGAGTCATAGTTATTCACAATCATTTGCAGAAGAAACAAAAGTTTATAAGACTCCAGGACAAGCACAAACCTATAAAATCCATAGTACTCTCCCCAAACAGGTGAGTGTTTTGGATTTATAAGTACTCACTGGTTTTTACAGAAATATACAAAATACCGCTATGTTCCAGACGATGGCTCGCGCTAAACGAGCAGGCCCAAGAGGGACAGAAGCCAATAATTACAGTTTACGATTTGACCACATATAAAAGGCGTAAAATTCTAACGGTTCCCTCTGAACTGGAGGCGACGACTGCTACAGAATTTGCCTGCGTTCAATTCACCTTTGACTCGAAGTACCTCGTTGCAATAACAGGCGAGCCCGATTGGTATCTGTATTATTACAACTGGGACAAAGGAAAAGTAGAAAGCCACGCTAAAGCGCAAAATCCGAACGGTCAAGGAGTTGTTGAGAGTGTAAACTGTTTGCATTTACTTACTAATTAATTTCTAAATGTTAAAGAATACTTTATTTAGATTTTTTTAAAAACAAAACAATTTCAAGTACAGTACAGTATTCCATAAATCTGAAAAAGTCAGTAGATAATATTAACTTGGCTGGTTAATACAATCTTTTAGCATAGGTACTTATAGAAATGTATTTTGTACTACAGCTTTGAAGATAGGCACGATTGATGCACTGCATAAAAATAACCCTTAATCAGTCTATATATGTTCTATTAAATACAATTATTGAGCACAGAGCTCTCTTCTAAGATGAGTGAAGATTAGACAAGTATACCCCTCAGTACTATGAATTGTCAGGCGGGACTTTACATATTTATCGAACATTGATGTTGACGAACCAGGATGAGTGGTTTGTCAAAGTTGGCTCTGGTCTGGATCTGGAAAGTAGTCGCAGAACTGCGTTTCGCAGTCATTTGGGCAGCCCGTCTGGCGGCAGTAACCAACCCCTTAGATAAGACCACAGTGAAATAACAGCATGTGTGCTGTTGTGTTTTGGTGAGTGAGTAAGGGATGCTAAAGCCCATTTCCTTATTCCCTTCTAAATCGCTCATCCTTAACACTACTATGGTTGGCAGCGCACTGGCTTTGCTTATGTTATAGGCGACGATAGTCCTTATCATCAAGTGGACCGTCAGCCTGTCTGTCTAACATAAAGAAAGATTGCTCACACACACACACACACACACACACAAAGATTGCTGTTTCCCTTGAAGTAAGTGATCCTATCTAATCCACATATGAAAATAAAACACACGCCAAACGAACATACGTTTGAAAAGTTTGCAGCCGAGTGTTAAAACCACTGTGCTATTTATCATTGCTTTTTCGACACAATTATTAGGTTCAATGCAATCCATCGGACGCGACGTTGATTGTAATAACCGGACCCTATACATTTCGAATAATGAATGTAGCAGAGACGGTGTGGCGGCAATGGGGATGGTGTAAAGCTGAAAATGTAAGTACAAAGTATTGTATAAACAAATGCGTTCGTTATATTAACACAGAGGATGTTTTGTTTTAAATAATGTATTATTAGCGGCCTTTAGTCAGGAAGTAGCTACCTAGTTTGTCGAGTGTGTAAACTCTGAGGACGTATGTAATAAATAAGGTAATTGGTAATTTCCATGTGTTCAGCTGATCATAACTAGTTGCATGTGGCTCACCTCGGACCGTATCATGTTCGGTACTGATAGCGGAATGATCATGATGGTTGAGAACGGTGAACTCCGACAGAATTGTGTTTTCCGCGCCAATGAGGTTACAGAAATGTCTTTGAAGAAAATCGAAACCGAGTAAGTACATAGAAATTCAGTAGTTTTGTTATTCGTAACAATATTGTGGTTATAACAAACAACCTTTACGGAAAAAGACGTCTGGCTTATGTCATATCGAATTTAATAAATCAACTAACTAAAACGTTAAAAAGAAATTTGATGGTACAAGATGTCGCGTCTACGCCATAAGATAATAAATAAAATTTACTTGTTATTTTCGCTTTTACAATGTATTATTAAAATAAAATAAAATATTTTAGTGCTGAAGAGCAATCTGCAGAAAAAACTAGCACATCGAGTAAACCGGAAGAAAGCAGTGAACAAGGTGATATCTCTGGAAGTTACCCGGTCACATGTTTTGTTAACTTCGCTAAAGGTAACGGCATTAATTTGGTGATGAATGTATTATACATTATCTGCTCTTATCTTTAAAAAATGTGATGAATGCAAATGTAAGATTACGGAGATTAAAATTGTTTAAGGGTTTGTGTATGCGTGTGGTGCCGGCTATGTGCATATGTTTGAAAAGGAATCTCTTCATCAATGGAGGAAGAGAAATGTTTACAGGATTTCAAAAAAATCTTACAAGTAAGCAATATGTGTCACATGAGAATACAGTAAAGTATCTAGTATTCGATTAATGTAAAATAATATTTGAAGGCACACACGAGATTATCCAGTCTGGTCACCTTTAGACGCAATACAACACATTACAGTGGATCCAAATCAGGAGACCGTTCTTATTACTACCCTACGAAAGCAACTGTACACCGTCAAACTGTTTGGACAGCATATGCTACAGGTAAATGAAAAACGCTAAAGAAAAAAAACCATTGCACAATTTTAAAATATCTTATAGCGCCATTCCTTTAAAAGCGATATTAGAAAAAAGGAAATCGAAAGATGCTAAGTTTAGAAGTGATAAGACCAATGTGTGCAGTCCGTAAATAATGTCAGAGCCTAAATACCCTTATCTTCAACTTGTCTCAATCTCCCGTTACCTTCCTACTTTTTTGCTTGATGGTGGATCACTAGGAAAATGGATTGTCACTAAGAACTTTTTTTGTCTCATTTATTTAGTTTTTGGAGTTCACTCCTTAAGAATCGATTTTCATATAAGGCCCCTGGTATGGAAATTTTATGAGGAGTAAAATTAATACAAGCGTTAATAAAAAGCGTTATGTTGTTCTAAGCAGTTCTGTCCAAATCCGATAGATGTCGCCGTTTCGCCTAATTCTATTGTAGTATAATTTATGGTGCGTTTATTTACGCTCTTTTCTTAATGCATAGTCAAAGACAATCTTACTTAAGGAGTAAACTCAAGTCGTGTGTCGGATCTGACACTTACACTTTTTTTAAAGCGAAAAAAAAAAGGGTGTACCATAATTCAAATATAAAGTACATCATGTACTTACTCTCCATTGTGATATAAGTATATCTCATTTACCCAGAACCCAGAAATTGCTTTTACCGAATTGGGTCCAGCAATGCACTACGGCCGTATAAATTCACTCTCCGTTTGTGCCTGGAAACCTATATTTATGACGTCCGGTGAGGAAGACAAAAGTATTCGAATTTGGAATTACATGACAGACGATGTTGAAATGGTCAAGTTGTATCAAGAAGATATTCACTGCGTTTCTCTACATCCAACTGGTATAATACGATTTCCGTTTTTTATGTAAATTGCAATTTTATTCCATTCACTATTAATTATTTTTGTATCACGGCCATTTTCAGGTCTATTTTGCATAGTTGGCTTTTCGGACAAGTTGCGTTTCATGGTTATCCTAATTGACGATTTCGAAGTGACACGAGAGTTTCCAATAAGAAACTGCAAAATGGCCAAGTTCAGCACTAATGGACATCTCTTTGCCGCTGTTAACGGACAAGTCATACAAGTGTTCTCTTCTGTTTCATTCCAAAATGTATTCAATTTAAAAGGACACAATGGAAAGGTTGGTTAGACTTAATAGCGTCTCACAGTGGAGTGTTTATCCGCCGTAGATATTCTTGGAATTTTTTAGGTCAATATTAAATACAAAAAGAATCCAATTAATGTGCTTTTTGATATCATAGATATCGCGTTTTGAACAGTTGCAATCTTTTGCAGATACAGCCTCCACTTTTACCCATTCAGTAACACTTTGCATACTTATTTATTTAAGACAGGAGTTTAATAAAGATGTTTGCGTGAACTTTCTCTCAGGTAAATTGTTTGGCCTGGGCTTCAAACGACTTAACTCTAGTATCGTGTGGATCAGAAGGTGCAGTGTACGAATGGAGTATGTCTACTGGACAACGTGTCGGGGAAGTCATACTTAAAACCAATAATTTCAGCGCTTGTGCTGTTAACAGGTAATCTTAAAAGTAAGTCTATGAAGTAGGAACAGTTTGAAAATAATGTAATGTAAATAGGATGTGAATATTTCAGTGTAGTATAAGAATAGTGTAAGATCGTAACAGAAACTAGAATACATATTTTTTCAGCGTCGGTAAAACAACATACGCAGTGGGAACCGATAGTGAAATTAAAGAAATCGGTGCAAGCACCTTTCGAAGAAATTTGCCACTTATTGGATGCGCTCTTGATACAATACTGCTATCTCGTTCAGACATGATGTTATTCATCACTGGTGGTCTGGGTGGCGTTACAGCTGTACAACTGCCGCTTCTCGATAAGGCTATATTCCAAGAATTCCACATGCACAATAAGAAAGTTACATGTATAGCACTGGCCTACGATGATCAGACCTTAATATCAGTAGCGGAAGATTCATCAATTTGCCTGTGGAGGTTGACAAATGCGGATGGTAGAGCCATAGCGCTAGATAAAGACTTTGCCTATTCAAGAGAAATATTGATCAGCAAAAAGGATTTACAAGAAAAGATTAACAACATTAATGTTAGTATGATTGCTTTTAATGACAAATATAAAGTTTTTATTTAAGATGTTGGATGTTTATATTCTGGTTTTTCCTTGTTTTTGTTGTGCAGTCAAAAAGTACTAATGCATTTTTAGTTGCTGAGTACGAGAATAAGTGAGTTGGAAACGGAACACGCATATCAATTACGTCAAGCAGAAGCAATGCAGTCGGAAAAGTTAAAGGAAGTGCACGAAGGTTATTGTGCAGCTATAGAAGAGCTTAAAGAGAAAAACGAGGTTGAGTAAAAGGATTTGTTATTTTTTTTTAAAATACCACCTGCTTATGAGATTATACTTATCTCATAAGATTAGGGAGATTATGGTTTTGAGTAATCAACATAAAATTTTGAGGGGGAAACTATGTCGTTTATATCATTGTTAATGTGAAAATAATAACTCTACATATTTTTCTATTACGTGTTCACTGCTAAACCGCTGAAAGTGATTTTGATGATGTTTGGTAAAGAGATAGTTTCAACCCTGAAGAAGCATAAAGCTAAGAAATTAAATCTAATTTTTAAATTAACGCTTGGAGGTTTCCGGCGAAGCCAAAGGCAAATGTACAGTTTCATCCCTCGAAAACGAACCTACAAATTTTGATAAATCCAAGCTTTATCAAATAATGAAAGTGTATTTACAGCAAATGGAAAATGAACACACTCACGAAATCGGTACGATTCAACAAGACATCGCAAAATTGCGCTCAGGCCACGAGAGAACTCTACAAGCGTTGGAGGCAGATTTTAATATCAAACTTATTAACGAGTACGATCGTTATCAGGTAAGAAAATATTTCATTAATGGCGTAGTCTTGTAATGCAAACATGGCGTGAGTTAACAATATTTACTTTATTTCTACAGTGTCTTGAAGATAAGACGGCTCGAATGAGAAAAGATTATGAGCAACGGTTGGAGGACCTGGCGGAAAGTAAACGGCAAGCTCTCAGGGAAATGAATAATATGTTCGAAGCGAAATTAGAGGAAAAGGACCTAATCTTTCAAGAGGTAAATCTTTCAATAGTGTTTAGACATGTGGAGATACTTCAATTAAAAGATAAGTTATCAATGTACTAATTTTGCAATAGTTACAAGAACAAACCGATATGGAAAAGAAAGAACACGAAACAATTAAGTCATCAATCGAAGAGGACGCTGATCGTGAAATAATAGAAATAAGGACAGCGTATGAAATGCAATTGAAGGAGGAGAAAGATGCCAACGTTAGGTTGAAAGGAGAAACTTCATTAATGAAAAAGAAGTTAATTACTGCACACAAAGATATTGATGAATTTAAACATCAAGTTTCACAGCTGAAAGGTACGAATATCATAAACATTGATGGCACAAATATATTGAACATAAAAGTACATACTACCCCATTTATTATACACTTAGTATAAACGACAGGATACAAGGTTAATATGCATGAATTCACGACCATGCAGATACTTAAGGGTCAGTAGACAGAAAGATAAGTAGGCCTGAATTAACGTAACGTAAAAAGTTCACTAAAGAAAAGAACTTCATCATCTCAGCTGTAACCATTACGTCCACAGCAGGACCGATCAGAAGCAGCCTGGATCCACAGTCGACCCGCGACCCCTATCAAGTCGTCTGTCCACTTTGTGGGTGGATATGTCCTACACTGCGCTTGTCGGTCCGTGGCCTCCAAAACCTTCCGGTCCCAGCAACCGTCGGCTCTCCGTACTGTGTCCTGCCCACTGCCATTTCAACTTATTAATCCGCCGGGTAATGTCGGTAACTTTCGTTTGTCTACGGATGTCCACATTCCTGGTTCAATCTCGCAGTGTAACTCCGAGCACAGCCCTCTCCATTGCTCGTTGGGCGACATTGAGTTTTCTCACGAGACCCATAATTAGAGACCACGTTTCAGCACCATATTCATCACTGGCAACACACATTGGTCGAAAATTTTTGTTTTAAGTCACTGAGGAATTTTGGACGAGAAGTCTCGGTTTTTTCCGAACCCTTCCCATCCGAGCTGGATTCATGGATCTTGGCTTCCTTCACAAAGTTGGCTTTAACTAATTTGACTGTCCTAAGTGGATGTAGGATGTATATACAACAACTTCGATAGTTGAATTCCCAACTGTTACTGGGATGTGCAAAACAATAAATATTTATATATATTTTTTATTAGAGCATTGGAACGGAGTGATAAAGAAATTCGCAACAATAAAGTCGTGCATTGTTTTCAGCCGAGCACGTGCAATTTCAAAAAGTGATTTCATCTTTGGAGCGTGATGTGGCCGATTTGAAGAGAGAAATCTCCGAAAGAGATGGCACTATACAAGACAAAGAGAAACGAATATATGAACTCAAGAGGAAAAAACAGGAATTAGAAAAGTACAAATTTGTATTAAATTTCAAAATAACGGAATTAAAAAATCAAGTAAGTACCGACGACGTCTTTAAATGTGTAAAAAATTTTTTTTACATCAGTATCTTTTACCTTTATTTATTTATTATAAATACTAAATGTTTTGAAGACTATTGAAATTTTTAAATATTTTAATAGAAATAAGTAAAATATATGTTCAAATAAATAATAGCGAACACAATAATAAATGAAAAGTTATAATATGTATAAATGTGTATAAAGCACTAAGCGTAGGTGCAGTACATGTGTACTAGGCGGCCAATGTGATGGCTTCAGTTCGTAGATTTTAAGTTTTAAGTCGCTAGAGCTACGCTACTACCACAGTTCTAGTTTATTCTGTGCTAGAGCGATCACTTTCCCTCATAAAATCTGTTGTCGCAAGCAACAATATAGACGGCGCCTTAGACGAAACACGTTATCAGCGCGATCTAGCAAATTCTCAGTACAAATCCAGCAAAGCAACTCAGTAGCCATTGCGGCCTCCCTTAGCAACAAGCGGCCAGTGTAACAATCTTGACCTCTGCGACCTGGCCGCCTAATGCGCATGTACGCTAAATGTGCGATGGACGATGGACAGTTTACAAGGAATGCACATAATTATCCTGTGAAATTTTTGAAAATTTCGTGGATCGTAGATAAGTGAATCGAGACACAAAATGGTTTAGTAAGGAAATGGGATAAGGGATAAGAGAGGGTGACAGAAATGGGGTAAGAATGGATTAATTAGGGAACTAAATCTAATATAGAAACCAAACATATGCTTTTGTCTGCCTACGTTGTGAAATCCAATCTTCACTGCTTTATAGATTGAGCCTAAAGAACAAACTATTCGAGAATTAAAAATTCAAATTGACGATATGGAAAATGAGGAGTTAAAACTATTAAACACTAAACACGATTTAGGTATTGTTATATTTTAACTTACGATCCTGTACTTCGGAAAAAAATTACAGCTGTACCTTCTCTTTTATCTACTAACAGATTGCACCGTTGGATCTTGAAATTAAAGACAAAAAAACGCGAACACTAGAACTGGAAGTGTCATTAGAACTGCTTTTAAAGAGCAAAGCTTTCCGGGGTAATATACTTAATCGTATCTATACGTAATTAGTTTATGAATATAATATGCGCTCAGTTGTAATTTTTTTCAAGTCACGTAGAAGTGTTGATGTCATCCATGATTTATCACAGTAGTGTAATATTTGCACCTATGTCACCAAGCAACATACAAATAGCGTAATATGGGATGTCAGATTATAATTTTTCCACATGCCTGCATCAATAGGTACCTACACAAGTCGTATTGTTTTTATAATAAATGATGATTAGCTTGTATGGTCTTTGTTGTTAGTATTATAAAAATGTTTCATTGTTTGTAGAGCTTAAAATTAATCAGCTGAATGAAAAACTGTCGTCTGCAAAGAAGGATTTTTTGAATGAAGCTAACAGAAATATAACATTAAAAAATACTCTGAAAAAGATCAAAATTGACCTTCACAACATGACTGCTAATTTTCAAGATCCTATGAAGTTGAAGTCTAACGTAAAAGTAAGTTACTTAAACAAATGTTTCGAATGTAATAGTAACAGCGCGCTGGCTCTAGCAAGAGCCAAAGACAAAACAATTTCCAGACAATTTTGTTAGGTGCGGGGGCAGTGTTGCCAGTTTTGATTTTTTTTTAATTCGTAGGGTGACACTGAAAAATACGTAATTTCGATAGATTTAAGGGAAGTGAAAGCACTGAATATTAATATTTAAAAAATATGAGTATTCCAAGAATAATCGGTAGGTTAACAGATTTACAAGCATATGGTCCACATCGCACAATATAGAAAAATTGAGATTTATAAAAGTTGTTGACACTCCAGTAAGGAATAAATATTAGCTCGATGATTGTCGACCTTTGTTGGAATGCCTTTTGATTCTAGCTTTTGAAATTTTGATTGTATTTGATTTCCTTTTTAATAAACACATAACTTTTGCTCGCGACTTTCGGCCGCATATCTTTAAAAAATATAGCGCACTTGCAGCACTTGTGGCGTTGCTTGTTTTTTAAGCGACGGTATAGCCACCTACCATCAAGTGGACCGGCAGTCTGTCTGCCGACCTTAACATAAAAAACATTTAGCCCATATATTATAATTATTATTGATAAATAATAGAGGTGGATTATTATTAGTATTTATTTGTTTTACACATTTCTATATCTTACTTCTATAACTTTTAATATCGACTACACACAATATATTCTATTACATAATTACAAGCAAATCAGACAGCCCCACAGACAGAGCACGAGAACCACAGACAGAGTGTTGCCATATTAAATAGGGATGCACACTTAACAATTATTATTAAGATTGGGGGAGGCCCATGCGCAGCAGTGAGCATATAATTTATACTCTTACTAGAATGATCACTTGCTCTAATGATGAAGCAAAACAATCTGTGCAAAATATACGCATATGCTATACTTTAACAATATTTCAATAGTCTGGAAGACCTGGCATCTGTTGTGTGTAAGCGTCGTAAAATGTAACCCTTTACACATACCTTTTTTACGTTGGGAAATCCATCATGGATACCCGAAGGGGATGCTGTGGATTATGCCGGACGACTTTCTAGCGCGGCCGTAGATGGGCGGGGTCGCAGGAACGTTACACAACTTCGGCGACCCGCCACGGCTGTCCAGCGAGGGAAGGACTAACGCTCCCTGTCGGAACCTAGGCGTACCGGAAATACCTCGCCGGAGCCCTCTACCCATACCTCCTTACAAAGGAGTGGAGCGTAATATGTAAAAATTACACGGAACAAGTACAACGGGCCAGAATCTGAAAGTACAGCAGCACTAATTAAGAAGTTAGTTTTAGGGAAAGTAGTAGCCGTTACAGGAAAAGGGATAATTGTCAAACCTAATAGTAACTAAAAGTTTGAGTTCTGAGAGATCATCCTGAAATGAGAAATAACTACATTTCAAGGAAATGAAAACGTATAAATTCTTTGATTTTTTTTTTCAATACTGTTAATAACTTACAGCTAATTAGGTTGTATTTATGTCAATGGTTTTTTGTGCCAGCAGACTGAAAGATATAACAAAATCTTTTACCCATTCAATCATCCGCCGGGTAATTTCGGTAACTTTTGTTCGTCTACGGTTCTCCTCATTCCCGATTCGATTTCGCAGTGTAACTCTGAGCATAGCCCTCTCCATAGCTCGTTCAGCGAAGTTGAGCTTTCTTACGAGGCTCATATTTAGAGTTAGAGACCAGATTAGAAACCTAATTTTCCGCGAAGACGATTTGATGGAAAAGCTTTTTTTTTCTTCATAAACTGTAATAGGCATGATGACGGTATTAAAGAATCAAAGAATAAATGGTTTTGGGGGAAAATATACATATGTTGGAAGGAATCTAAAAAATTACTCATTTTTTGTATTAAAATTAAGATTAATAAGATTTTCAATAAAATAGAAGTATAAAATAACTGCAATCCGCCATGTTAACTGAAACACCAATCAGAGCGAATGACGTCACGCCCAAGTAAGTGCCATCGTATTGCTTGACTTTACTTTGACAGAATGTAAAATCTGATGAGATGTCAGTGACGTCACGGTTCATCAGACGCGACGCCATGACACCTAAGAGCGTTTTCGCGCGTAATTCAAAATAGATTTAAACATTCAATAATTCGCGTTGAAATTTAGTTTTTTGCTGAAATATTGTTTTTTTCGGATATGGTAGACATGTATCTAGATTATGGAAGGGAATTTCAAAATCTGTCATCATGCCTATTACCAGCGTCGTTTAGGTACCTACTTTGATAAAACAAAGACAACCTTACTTAGATCTATCGAAGGAAAATGATCAACGTAACAGATAAATTTATCACTAGATAGAATAGTTGTGCCAGGACACACTGCTTTCTGCAGTTATAAACTAAACAATCAGTGACAGCACGTACGTTGTTGTGTTTCAGTACTGTCTCTATTGGTAGCAGCTTTGCATATCCTATAGCGCTGCTTGTACTAATAGAAGACGATAGCCCTTCAAGTATACCGTCAGCTTGCCTGCCGAGCTTCATATAAAAAATCGATTGCAGGGATCCTTTTCTTTCAAAGAATATAAAGGTTGTCGTGCAGCCTTCTAGGTTAGCAATTTGTACAGTATATTTAAATTAATATTACAGTTCAAGATTTCATAAAAGTTACTGTTCATAAGTTGGGTTAAGTGTAGATTTGTGTAAATTCTTACACAGGCATTGTTTCACAAGTACATTGAGGATATAGATTTCGTGCGCAGTCGTCTGGCGGACGACGAGGCTATACGAGAGTTCAACCGACAGAGAGATCATCTAGAGAGACAAGTGGCAAACCTCAAAAATCAACTTGAGAAGTCGCTAGGAGGCTCCAAGAGTGATATTGGCAAGATAATGGATGTAAGTTCTTTTTTTCTTTCTGCGGTTCAAGGAAAATGGAAAATGTAGGTGCACTACTTAAAACGTACTCTTTGAAATATGACACTCGTGGTTATGATATCAGTATATATGAATATTTTCTTTTTCAAGACTCAAGTTTTGAAAGTTGTATTAGCTTTCAACCCGTCTTATTACCACAGTGTATTATATCCTACTAATAATATAAATACGAAAGTGAGGATGGATGTTTGTTACGCTTTCACGCAAAAACAGCTCAATGGATTTAGATGAAATTTGGCATACAGATAGTTTATTATCTGGATTAACATATAAGATACTTTCTATCCTGGAAATTTGTTCGAAAAATTGGCGCTAGTGTGGCAGTGGCAGCGCCACCGTCGTCACGGCTATAAAGATGTCAGGCGTTATTTCATTTTTGAACGCAGACGACAACGCACCAACTAGTATAGTATAATCCTGACTGGATTAAAGAAAATTGACCGACTGGTACAGACCTAGAGAGTCATACATTTAGTAATTACTTTTGCAGATGTCGCTGCAGACATACTTTTAGACTGCTCAAGAGATACACTTTATTTAAAAAACACTTTTCGATGAGATTTGTTTAAATCAATCCTTTTAGATAATGAGTTATTAGTGCCAGACTGAAATAAAAACGTTGATAGAACTAATCTCATATAATATTATGTCGAATTGCTTATTGTTCTAAAATGTTGAAAATATTTCTGTTGCTATTTATCAAATTTCATATGTTTTTGGTGTTTACTCCTTAAAAATCGATTTTCATATAAGCGTTAACTAAAAAACGCTACGTTATATGTCACTTTGACATTTGTGCGACAACTGACGCATGTATTTATATTCCTTAATTATATTCTATTGTAGCATAACAAGCAACACCAGAGGGTTCTTATACAAACGTCGAAATCTTTTATGAAAAGACCTGCCGGCGCAGCGACATCTGTCGTCGAAAAAAATAACTATTTGAACTTATAAAATGTAGTGACATCTGTGTATACCGAACGTAATTACCATAACTTTTGTTGGAACATGTGACATCTGAGTATGCAGAATGTAACTAAGTAATTAGGTATCCAGTTATCTATTGATACGAGGACAATTCTTTACGTTTAAAGGTTTAAAGGAGTAAACTCCGTTGTGCGTCGGAGCTGACACACTTTTTTTTTCTTTATAAATTTTAAAGTTAGCTATAAATTGTTTAGTGTCTCTGTTGCCGTGTTCGTTCTATAGTCTCGATGTATAGGTAATATCAGTAACTAGATTTAAATCACTTTAAATCACAGATGGATAAGTGCATTTATAAAGACAATTGGCAAGTAAGAATTAAAGCATGCAAAAGTAAATAAATAGGTACATTTATTTTCTGCATTTGGCTATAGGTGTTTTTAATATTTGGCAACAATAGGTCCTAAAATGATGGATTCTATAATGTTCATAATGTTAAGAGATATTAAGATAAATATAATTTGTACATGTGCATTTATGTAGGTATTTTTATTTTTATTTGATACATTACACATTTTCAGGAGAACTGTACCCTCCTCACGGAGATAAACTGTCTTCGTTCTGAGCTAAAAACGACTCGAACTAGATGTAACCAAATGGAATCAATACTGGGCATGTCCGCCCGCTACGTCCCGCCGGCCACAGCGCGAAATAAACTCAAACACATCACCGAAGAACGAGAAAGACTTGATGACGAGTTTAAACAAAAGATTGACGTAAGTAATTTTCATTTTTAAACAGGTTCGTAATATTAAGATACTAGCTGTGTCTCGAGGTCGCAACCGCCTTTTAATGACATAGGCCTGCACATTTCGGCTATTCATCATAATAATCTTTTCTCATCTGGCGGCCGTCCTCTGCCTCTGACCCATTTCATCATCCGCAAGCGCTTCATTTTAGCTTAGCTTATTCTGACTAATCTTTTTATTCGGCTTCTAAGGGCCGTAGTGAGATAATAAATAGCCGATAATCTTCCAAAAGAATTGGTCTATCAAATGAAAAAAAAAAATATAATAATTCCACCGGTAGTTGCATCTGTATAGATTAGTGTTGCCAACACAGGACGACTCGGAAAGTAAAGAATTCCCTATTTTAATGAGACATAGTAATTAAATTTCAATATAAAATTACAAGAAAAAAATTATTGATATTCCATAAAGAGGGAAATATTTTATTTATTAAAATATTCTAATACATACTTAAAACCTGTACATAGTAAATGTACATGGTACTTAAATTATAATTTTTCACTACAATTACTCACTCGCATACATTTGGCACACTCGCATTATAGAAGAGTAATTTGTTAGCATTTGGCACAATAATATAAATTACAATAATTTTTGTTTTAAATGCATCAGGAAAGAGAGAATGTAATCTCTACCCTTAAGGAAGAAAACGAACGTCTACTTGAAAAAATTCGATGCGACCTTAAACTGGAAAAGGATAAAGTACCCTCAGTGGATGAGCAAACACGAAGATTAAAGTAATGTTATTAATAAATGTTCGGGATTATCCGCAGACTTTCATTTCCTCTGTTAAATGTTCACAATTTACAATTTTACGTTGGATTTAAATGCAATTTATTATTTACTAAAAGAAGTGAAAATATAGAAACTAATGTTATAATTATTCATATCAGAATATTTAAACTAAAAGAGCTATTTGAGAGTATATTTCTAACTAGCTGTGCCCGCGACTTCGTACACGTGGTATTCGGAATAACGCGTAACTTTTATGTACCCCCACTGTATTCAAGTGTTCTAGCAAATAAATCAATTATTATTATTATTATTAACTATTTTTCTGTCCTTGGTAACATAAGTACAACGTGTACATTTTTTTTTTGTAAAAATATTTCATGTAGACACGGCTAGTTTACGATTTTATTATATATGTATGACTTAAGAGCAAAAAAATCACCAGATCTATTAATGTGTAGAATTTAATTAATTTCATACGAAACCATAATACCTACGAACCTCGCAATAGCAACCAGGTACCATTATTTTAGTTGCGCAAATAAATACGCTCTTCAAAGTTGGCTTTGGTCTAGTGGCGGGGTACACTGAGTTTCGTAGTCATTTGGGCCGCCTGTCTGGCAGCACTAGCCACTCCCTTACACAATACCACTGTGAAATAACAGAATGTGTGCTGTTGTGTGTCGATGCACAGCACAGTGAGTAAGGGTGTCGGAGGCCGTTTTCTTATCCGCACTTTTAGTAGTGCCTAGAGAAACAAACTGTTTCTAATCCTACTATGGTTGGCAGCGCACTTACAACACCTGTGGCGTTGGTTGTGTAATTGGTGATGGTAGCCACTTACCATCAAATGGACCATCGACCTTTACATAAAAATGGGCTTTTTATTAAATTATTTCATATTATCTACTTATGTTTTCCATTTTTTTGTTGATAGTTTAACTATAAATTACTGACATTTTAGTCATTTAGAAAGAAAGAAAGAAAGCAACTTTTATTCCTCTAATACAAAGAATATATGAGCAAATAATAATTACAAATAAAACAAACAAACAAATATATAAACAATTAACAAAAGAAAAAGGAACCCTGGCTCAGTATACATTTCGAGATTGTACACGTTGGTAGGTGTATTTGGACATTTTGATACTTTTTGAGCAAATTATTACTAGTTGTAAAGAGATCTGTGCCAAATAATATCAAATGTATTATCCTGAACAGAAACTTCAGAACACTATAAACTTTGTTTGAAAAAATTTGTCATAAAGGTTTGTTAAACACTTGTTAGGTTAAAATGTAAAATATGCTTATTTATTATCAAACTCCAGTGTTAATAGAAAATATCGCCATAATGTTATAGTAATCTCCGTAACATTTTTCACCGTTGTCGATAAGTTCAGCATGTCGACAATAGACAATGTAGTAATCGCTGTTGTATCCATCGAAATAATTAGATTTAATTTTCATACAAAACCCTTTATTAAATAGAAATCAACTTTAAAAAATAACCATTTTCACTTTCAAATTAAAATTACTTTACAACAAACAAAATGCGAAACTTATAGAAAAATATTGCATAAATTAGTACCTTTCGTGTAAGCTATCATACAATAAACAAATTCCCATGATACCAATCACCCATTCCCATTCTTAATCTAACAAAAAGCTGGTACCGGAATTACAGTTACAACTGAGTATATTTCATATTAGAATCGGCGGAGCAGTAGGTACTTAACTTTATTAAAAATATTTTAAGCGCCAAAAACTAGGTAAATTTAAAGAACAAATGGCAAGATAGCTTTACGTCCTTTAGGATAGTCCGGGAACTCTTTCTTGTAGTTGCGATGCTTGCCAATAGCCCAAACCGCCATTTGATAGAAGCCAGCCGCTGCGAACAGGCCCGCTGGAATGCACCAAAATGTCCGGTGAGACACATAAACATATACTTAAAATACAGAAAACTTGTCTAAGAATATTTCTTTCCGAGAACATTCTTAGCGTCTATTGCGACTATTGCGCGTGCACGTAGGACTCTATCTTCGAGGATAACTAGTCTCAAATGAGCAAGTTTACTTGTTTCTTATACTATCACCTGAGATAACTTATTATATTAACTAACTTAACTTATTATGAAGTTATTTAAAACTAGCGATCTGTCTCTGGCTTCGCACAGAGTTGAAATTTTCAAAAATCTTTCCTTAGTGGATAAGTACTTAGGTTTTAAAATAAAGCTATGTTCCATATTTCAGCTTTCTAGACTTAGTAGTTTTGGCTGTGTGTTGAGTCAAGACAAATTATTATATAAATATAGATCTTATTACTTAATGAACCGATTTTCTTATCCTTTTGTTTAGAGGTTTAGTGTTACCAATAAAAAAATTGGAAACAGTTTTTTTACCCACCTTCGAAATGATTATTTCGAATACCCGACCAGTGGCCGAAAACTAGTTAATATCTTCACAATCTTCTTTAGCAACTTGAAATGAATAAATATCACCGATTTGCATGAAAATTTAGATTTAGGTAGATGGCACTAGAATATATGTACAGTCAAGGGCAAAAATATCTGTACATTTCCGAAGCGGCAAAATTATCTGTACAGTTGAGAGGCCAGAAATATCTGTTCGATAATTCGGTTAGAAATATGTCAGCATTTAAAGGGTCAAAAAGATCTAAACTTTCACGTGGCCATAAATAAATGTACAATGTCAGTCAAATATATGCAGGCAAATAGGAGGGCATAAATATCTATACATGAAACTATCATATATATGAGAACAAAACGCGCGCCAAAAATATCTATACACGTAATTGTCATATATATGACAACAAAACGCGTACCAAAATTATCTATACATTTATCTGATAGTCAAACTTACCACATAGGTATGCAAATATGCATCTTATTCAATTGAGATAACTAACTAAATGTAACACTCAAAATTCGAATTTACATTCGCTTTAAAACTATCTTTAAGAGTTTTATTTCTATTTCTTATACGTCGACAATATCGGTAGTTTTTAAGAAGAATAATGTCCCGACTTTCGGACTGTACTAAACATCGCATCATAATTATTATGTTGGAAGACGGAATTCCGGTAGCATAAATTGTTGAGGAAATGGGTGTAATGGTGAGTGATCCGAATCATACCAGATTTAAATATGTATTTTAATATCACTTTTGTTGCCTACGGATATTCATTGTCTTATCTTTTAATCGTTTTAGAGGAGCACCGTATATCTAAGGGTGAAATACAGGAGAAGGAAATGTAAGGAACCATGCATCTAAAGGACGACCTCGAAAGACGACGCGAGAGTGTGACGACGACGAAGATGTCAAAAACCAACGTTTCATTCGCACTGCGGACTTAGCAGTGCCTTTAGCAGTATCCACCCACACAGTGCGACGAATATTTTTTTTTACGAGGAGAGAAATCTTCAAAAGATACCTTATGAACAAGTTCCACATGCAATGCAAATGTCCATAGAGGTTATGTGGGACTCTTACTGCACTAAAACTCGTCTCGAAATGGGTATGGTTCTATTCCGACTTTGGAACCGTCACCGGGAGTCGAGTGCGACGAAGATTTCTTGAAGCTGGCTTTAATATGAGGGTATGCGAAATTTTAGGTTATAAGTAAGAGATAAGAGTTTTGAATAGATAGATAGGTAAGAGTTTTGTGTAAGTCGAGGTTATAGGTAAATGATGAAAGTAAATAATTTAAGTTTTTCAAACAATAAAATTCAGTTTTTAGTGATCTGTTTAATTTCCCCCCTCCTAAGCTTATACACGTCCGCCTGCTGGGCACAGGCCTCCTCTCAAGCACGAGAGGGATTGGTATAGTCTCCACGCTAGCCCTATGCGGGTTGGAGACTTCACATACACCATAGAATTTTTTCGCGGATGTATGCAGGTTTCTTCACGATGTTTTCCTTCACCGAAGAGTGACTGGTAAGTATACTTTACATGACAAATTCACACTCTTGTTTAGACACCCTAGGACATGTAGTAACTGGAAATGCCTTGTCTGTCATTTTCTGTACAAAAAACTCGGCTCTCTACGTAACGTACGTAGAGGGGTATGCTCTTAAAGGCAACTCCAGTTATTAAATGCTCTAAGTTAGACACACACCACAAAGAGGAATAGAAACGAGAAAATAGAGTAAAAACCTAAGTGTTCTTTTTAACGGCAAATTGACATTCGTAAAATCACTTACATTAGCGTAAGTAATCGAAAGATTTTCGTACTAATATTGTATAATTACTTAAATAACGAATAAATATCTTCCGTTTCATGGCTAGTTCATGTCTAGCATCAATATGTTACTGACAAACATTTAGCATTGAAAAAACGCTAATATAATATTCACGAAAAAAGCCACATGAAAATCCTATATCGTGTAGCTGTGAACGCTGTGAAGCAAAATCTAAAATAATAGGATTACAGGTGAAACAAAGATCAAAATGAAAGAGACAAACCAATCATAATGACAGAATGGTACTCTTTTCGATGATTGTCATAATTCAAAATTAGAAAACTTGTTTGTACAGATATTTATAAACGATTAGTTGCATAAATTTGTATCTATATATTTGGCACGCGTTTTGTTCTCTTGTATATGATAATTGCATGTATAGATATTTATGCCCTCCTATTTGCCTGCATATATTTGACTGACATTGTACATTTATTTATGGCCACGTGAACGTCTAGATCTTTTTGACCCTTTAAATGCTCACATATTTCTAACGGAATTATCGAACAGATATTTCTGGCCTCTCAACTGTACAGATAATTTTGGCGCTTTGGAAACGTACAGATATTTTTGCCCTTGACTGTACAAGGATTAAATCCAATTTTTTGTGTAATTCAGTGCTGTCTGGCAAAATTATACAGTATTGCCGTATTTTACCTTCAATGACTGGGGGGGACGCCTATGTCCTATGGCTGAGATCATGATCACATTGTGCAATATAGAATAGGACATATTGATTGTTAATGATTTGGAAATATGTTACAGAATAATGAACAATTGCATCTTATGGTATGGATAATCTTATTTTCATTATGGCAGATGAATTCTTCCGCAATGTTGAAAGATTACAATTTATTAAAAAAAAAATTTGGATTTCATCATTGGAATAAAAAATACCAATGTTACGGATATAAAGTATTTTCTTCTACAAATAGCGTTTATATAACTGTATAGTAAAATTGTTTAAAGCAATTCAGTTTTCTTAATATTGTGTTCAACGAAATATTGGAAAAGATTTTTTACATGTAGGCACTGTATTATATAAAAAACTACCTATTCATAGAAACTCTTATAATACTGTAAAGATATTAACGAAACTATAAAAATGAGGTTCATTACTTATAATTGCAGATTAAACTTTGTGTTTTATGTTAATAGATATTCAAATAGGGTTAAAGTTCAATACAGAGCACAAAACAAACGTAATTCACATAATGTTTATTGAAGGTTGGCAAACTTAAACTTTATGACATATTATCAATGTTTAAATATTTACTATTATTTTTTAATTTATAAAAATGTCTACTAAAAGAAAAAAATAATAATGAAATCGTAGCATGGTTCATTAAAAGAAAAAGAAACAAAGATGTTTCAAGTCTATTTCGTGGTGTTTCAAGTTGTGCGTGTATTCACATAATTATATGTATTATAAAATGACACGAAGCCACAGCACAGGAAAAGTCGACGAGATTTTGTACGAAATAATCAAAATTCATTTTAATATAGAGGCCATTGGGAAAATTTTCCTACAAAAATACTGATCCTGATCGCGTAATCAGGATGGCCATGGCGGAGCTAGCCTTGTAAAGTTGATGATGGACTGAGCGACTTTGTACCACGTGGTTCTAAATGTCACATTACAGATCTATACAGCTGAAAATCTTTGTTTCTATGTAAATACTGTTTTCTGTTTTTTATGCAACACACTCATGGTAATTTTATCTAAAGTTAAAATTTTTAAAATATATCTCACTTACCAGGCGCACATTTAGTCATGATGGTAAAGAAGAACCAAGATCCAAACTCGTAGGTGTAGTTAGGACACGAAACATAGTTGAAGAGCAAAGAGAATGGATTGCCATCTGGGACTGGAATGCGCCTCACTTTAGTCCCTGGAGGACGAAGATTTTTGAGCAGAATATGAATGCTCAAATTACCCAATTCACAGATCTAAAAATAAAATACATCAATGTACTGAAAGAGGTATGGGCTTTTCTATATAGTCCACCACTTTAGCCCTTTATGTTTCAAAGGCCAAACCAATATTACAGCAGATTGTAATACCATTTATCATTTATTTTTCCAAAAAGAAAATTCTATTTACATAAGGCGATTTTTAACGAAAAAGCACACTCCATATGAATTTTAATTAAGTTAAGGAATAAATAGCAGATAGAGATTATATTGTATTAATAATGATTGTGTTAATTGTGTGTAATTAATATTTATGAAACTGGTAATTTGAGCCTCACACAGGCAAGTCATGATTATTGTTAAATTTGAGTACATAATTCATATGTACTCTGTCAGCTTTTACAAACTTAGCTCCCGTTGCTTTCATGGTTATGTTTTGTTTTAATATTATTTTGACACACAAAAATACATATATTGTTAATTGCTACACACATAATACAATATATGTATAAGGATATACATATATTGGAGACATTGGCTTGTTTTAGTTTTGCTAAAACATGGTTTCAGCCTCTAAGTTAAGCCTAAGCCTATATTTGATAAATGGCTAATAGTGATTGATGGCTGCACTGTGTCCTTGACCTTTTTGAATAACGAAATACTTATAGAGATATTTCAATTAGAAATCATAAAATCCAGTCACATATAATATTTAAAAAATGCAATGTTCAATAGTCATTCAAGGGGAAAATGTAGATCGGTGGTGGTACTAAGACCTTGGTCTACTACTAAACCATGCAGGATTAAAATAGAAGAAACATGTATATTCCATAGCACCTTTTTAATTAACTGCATACATGTCGGACAATTGATGTGATAATTGCTTTTATAGTTAATTTAATAATTTGGATGTAAGCTTTATGGTGAAGGAAAACATAAAGTGGTAACTAACAATAACTAACTGGGCTGGAAGTAGATATCAGATCACAACACCTCGTTCCAATAAGAATCAATACTGTCAGATGAAAGACTATACTGCCAGGACTTCATTACTGAAGAATATGCCAAATCATGGCATGGCAGACTAGAGTGTATTAGTGTAAATATTAATAAATTATTAAAATTAATAGGTACTTACAATAAATCCAGTAAGTCCAATGTAGAAACAAGTGTCGGAGGGTGGTGTGTAAAGAGGGTGGTTAATATGATATGCAACATATAATGTAAACAGCCAGTAGTAGCCACAGTTTCTGAACAAGTTCTTCAATGGCATGGTGCCATGTGAGAAACGATGTACAAACAATGTTTCAAGAAGACGTTTAGCATAATGCCCTGACCAACAGATCGCAGCTACACTGAAAACCAAATATTGTCATAAACTTTTAATGATTTAAAAACTATGAATTTGTGCTACTTATTACAATATTTGAAAGTATAAGGGATAATTTCAAAATCAAGCATTTTTAATTGAATATGAAGGAAAAGACTGGATCAGTATTGGATTTCTTTTGGATCACACTGAGGGAATTCTTATTCAAAAGTACCACAGTTCTAGTAGTTTAAAAGAAAAAAATATCGTCATTGTCAAAATAAAATCTGCTATGTGCACTTTTTTGAGATTCCAATATTTTGGCCTTAGTGAATAGTTCACTGCCTTATCATATAAAAAACAGCTACATGCTTATAAGCACTATTTGTCGAAATACAACTTCTTAATAAAATATAATCTGTTATGTGCAAAAATTATTTTATTATCGAAACAATAAATAAACTATTAAATTTTCATGTTAGACCAATAAGTTTACATAGACCAATAAGTTACAAGACCAATAAGTTTACATATAACAACCCAAGTTTCAAATAAAATACTTTTTTAAATTCCATGTTAAAATTTTCAGGAATTTTTTTTTGCCAATATCTTAAAAGCAGATTTTGGTTTGACAATGGCGATATTACAGTTTATAATATTGGTAAATTATTACTCACCTAGCAACAGTTCCAGGATATGAACTTTGACCCCCATATAGTAACCACGGTTTCTGGTAGACCCATAAGTAGACAAATAAAGGTCCAGCATACTCAGCTAAAAATACATTTTTCCAAGAAATCTGTGGACCTAGATCTTTAACAAAAAGTTTATTACCATTTTGAATGTTTAATGCTTTTAAAGTATCATCGTCTTTTAAAGTTTTTCCTTTAGCTTCGAGTTTTATAGCTTGCCTGTCTGGATACAAGGTTTTTTTCAAGTTTTGATAGATTTTCTCCTTGACGTTCTTTACTGTAGCATTCTCATCTGTATTAATTTTTCCTATAGGCTTAGATCCAATAACATTTAATATTTCAATCTGCGGGAAAATTGTGGCACAAGTAAAATGTTAGGAACGTACTTTATGTAAATTTATAAGTAATTTATTTATTGAAGAAATAATTACCTCCATTACTAAGTTGAAGCAAAATCTATGAATGGGTATGTATTTACACTAAAAGTATTCTAAATCGTAATAGTATTAAAATTATAAATTAAATTATTCAATTAGATGTCCAAAAACGCAATCGAAAACTCCGCTCAGTCAGGTAGGCATTAGTTTAATTAATTAATTAGTTAGGCAAGCCATAGGCAAGCAAAGCAATCTTAGTATATTATATATATAGATAGTATAGTATACACATACTTATCTATGGTAACATGGTAACAGTCTCCAAAAATCTGTGATATAATATATTGATCAAAGATGTTGTATTAGTCTGTACCTATAGATGGATCACAAAATGCAGCAATATTTTATTCTTTCTAACACCTTCAAATTGTCATAAGATTGAAAGAGACATACATATATAATCTGTCGGGTCGAAGTTGAGTGAATGTCTCCATTTTGACTATACAATGCAAGCTAAAGTTATAGCGTATAATAGTGCTGTGCATTTTTATTGATAACTAGATATCGTTGATATAGATTTTAAATATATGACGGATAAAAAGTATGGCTAAATGCGTTTCGGTGTACTGTTTGGTTATTCAATATAAATAAAATATGGGTGCGTACTGGTACTCGCCGCATTGCTAATCGGTTGTATGAGATTGTATGCAACCTCTCGCATTTATTTCACCAAAATATTTCAAAAGAATAGTTATTTTTTGAGTAGAAATATTTAGAATCCATCCTTAAGGGGTAGAACGGGAGTAGGTTTTTATTACGAGAGAAAAAAATCTCGATAATCTTAAAGTTTTATTTTTAAAAACGATATCACAGATTGGATAATCTGTGATATCGTTTCATTTTAATCTGTGATATCGTTCATCTGTGATTCGTCAACATTTTAATTTAAAGACTTGCAGTTAATGTTGACGCTTGGGTATCCACGTATTTATTAGTAAGTTTTCTTTTTCTGGGTAATTTCTGAAAAGAAATAGTTTTTGGTTATTAATGATTCAAAAGATTTTCATAATTTTCATAGATTGAAGCATAACTTCTTTATAACTTATAGATATTACTTACTGGTTTACACGATGGTGGTAATTTTGGGAATATTGTCGGCACTGCATACGAGTGTAGAATTTTACGCTGATATCCTTGGCGAAAGCAAGAATCTTCAAAGTTCATCGAGCATATTCTTGTATATTGCGAAGCTCTCCAATCGTCGGCTTTTCTTACATTTTTTGTCCACGTTTTTTTTTAAATCGATGTCGGTGGGAAATCTGTTATAAATTGATAAAAATTACTTTCAACCTGCAGTGAATGCTAGAAATTGTCAACACTCTACTAAAAATAAATTAGTTATCGATATCGATAAACTTATCAAGATCAGACTACAGCACTATAAAGCAAGACAAATGTCAAATATTCCGATTAACTTTGGTTTTTGTAAATTTTAGTTATAAACACCAGCTTTTCTTTAAATAAATCAACCTTAGAGCTGTGTATGCATGTACAATGATTCATTTTTAGTAAATAATTATAAAAATTTGTTTACAAAACACCAAAATTAATGAGTGTGAGCTGTGCGACTTACCGGTGAAATGATATGTTTCCATTATTCTCCTTCAAAACACCCATTCTACTTGGACAAACGGGAACAGTACAAGCCATTCTTGGCAAGCAACAGATTTATGAAATCACACTTTCAGATTTTTAAGTATTTTAAATCACATAAAGCTAAACGAGCTTGTTAACCAGCATGATATAAACAAATATGACGTTGCCTCTTTTATGGCGCGCAGCGTTTTAAGACGTCATATTCGGCTATTGTTATCTCTTTTTAACATACGACATGCAGCCATTAGAAAGACGGGTATCGAGTATCGAAGGAATCTTCAATTTTTATTGTTCCATCTATACACTAATACAATTATCTTTGATATATGTACCTACGTCTCTTTCAATCTTATGACAATTTGAAGGTGTTAGAAAGAATAAAATATTGCTGCATTTCGTGTTCCATCTATAGGTACAGGCTAATACAACATCTTTGGTGACTATAATATAGTTAAATACTACGGCTAGTATTGCCACCCTCACGAAACTAAAAGCAATAAAAAAACCTAAAGTTAAACATTTTCAGATTCATTTTTCTTTTTACAATCATATATAATAGGTATATAATATTTGTTTTTTATTTAATTTCTTTTTTTATTGCATATCTTTTATGCAAAACTTACTAATTATTAATCTAAATTTTGCAGAAATTATTAGGCGATATTGAGGCTATTATAGCACGCAGAGTCCAGAGGCTCTAGTATGAGTTTACGATACTACACCAATACTACACTCGCTAGCGAGATCGAAAGCTTGCGTTGCATTTATTGTTTTTGTAATTATTGTATAGTTGCATTATTAATCATCTCCAAAGTTCGAAATCTATTTTCTAAACATTGCATCATTTTTGTATAAGTGGGTAGATTTTGTATAGCTCCCTAGTGATTGTTCCCAAAACTTATGAGAATTACAATCTAATAATCCAACAATTAATGATATCGAAACATGGGCAGTGCTCGAGGCTCTGCAGCAGCGAAATCGCATTGAATGTCGGTAAAGGAGCAGAGCACACAGCGAATTCCATTACGAAGAGGTGTGACACTCAGAGGCTGTTGGATAGTGTAGCGTTGGGCGCTAATACCGCTACTTAGTCCGCAATGTTGCCGCTACGGGCGTTCACTGTTATTATGTTGGGGGGGTTTCGCAGAAATTTTAACACTTTTCACCAAAAGTAACAATTATAATCAAGAGAACAATGTCTATATTAATTAGATGATTAACAGACCAGACTAACAACTAACTTTAAAAACAAAAACAGAATAATATTATTCGCGAAAACGGGACGGCAGCACTATCGCTCGAGTACGAGCCTGTGGCTCTAGCATGAGTTTACGATACTACACTCGCTAGCGAGAGCGTAAAACCATGGAAGTATTATACGTAGTATATAATACTTCCATGCGTAAAACTATGGAAAATTGATAATTTGACATTGACAGTTCACGATTTCCCATACAAAAGTTTTACGTTCTCGCTAGCGAGTGTAGTATTGGTGTAGTATCGTAAACTCATATTAGAGCCTCTGTTGACTCGTAAGAGTGGTCTATAGTATTTGTTCAAATACAGCACGCAAATAACGTCAATGTCAAAATAATCTGAAAAATAAGTGGTTTTCTGGCTGTCGAAGAGGCAGATAGAGTTATTCCACAGTTAGCGAAGTTATTCGCCAAATAAGTTATATCTGATTGCAAATGCAATAGCAATATCTCCGTGTCTGACGAATAAACCTCATCTGCCTCTTTATCAGACGATTAAAAAAATCGGCCTTTAGTATATAAATATGGTATATTTTGTTTCTCAGTTCCTATTGTCTTTTGCCAGAGTTTACCACATGTCTGTGGAAAACTTTGTTCCTATAGTCTATGTTCCTACATTGCGATTGTTAATAATTGTCTGTGTGATTTTGTATACTGTCAGTTGAGAAGCGATTGTTTTTTTATCGTTTTATGCAAATATTTACGGAATTCTAAATTTTATAGAACTATTACATAGTAAATATGTAAATTAAAATTTTAACCTGTTTTTCTTTAAAAAAATAATAATTGACTATTTTATTCTGTTGGTCAACAGAATAAAACCAACCTATTTGTCAAGACAGGAAAAAGTTAAATGTCATGTCATGTCAATCAGATTGATAGTGCAAGTGTCTAAAAGGTTCTTGCTTGAGTCATTTGTATTGTATTTGGTACATAATTATAGTTTACTTTTCTTGCGTAGTTAAATAAATGGCGATTTTCTGAATGGTGGGTCGTATCTCAACTAACAAGTAATATCTTATTTCAGGCTGTTAATAAAGAGATTAAACCATGCGTTCGGTTGTCGTGATTGGGGCTAGTGTCCCAGCATTCTTGGGAAAATTGTGGAAATTGGTTAATGATAGTGACACAGATCATCTGATTTCATGGAGTCCTGTAAGTATTTATCCGTAATAAAATATCTGATATTTGTTGATAAAACTAATTTTATACGACTTAAATACTATTTTGACGTATCGTTAAAGCTTATTAGCTATTATTGCAAAATAACCTTTTGCATTGACAAATAGTAGATACAGTCATTTTGTTGCATACATAAATATATAGACCTCAATCACGTTCTATATCATGCCATTCGTTTTAACATATTGATGAAATGTAAACATCTTTTATTTTGCATAGTATTAAAATAAAAACTAATGTAATTGGTGGCATATGAAACAAATTTTAATAGTATCTGTTGTCATAACAATTTTGTTTATTTTGGTTTATGTACCTTTCGGGTTTTTAAGTATTTTAATCATAATAAGTATTTTAATGGTTAATGTAGGTCCAGGAATAGCAGTACTGGTTGTCATAAGAAAAAAAATAGTTTAAGTTTTCATTTAGTATGAAAAGATTTAATGTATTTTTATCATTTTTATTCTTGTAGATTCCTTATCTATAAAATGAAATGATTTAGACAACACAATCCAACTGTGATACATTATATTAGTTTACTGTTTATAGTTAATATCTGTATCGCAAAACCAACTGCTGATCTTGTTCATTATAAATACATAAATAAACCAGTGACCCGCCCCTGGCTTTGCACAAACCTGGAATTTTTTTCTGCTAATTATATATATACACAAATCTATCTCGTTTATCACAATTTCCATTAGTGAGAGCCATATCAGTCTTTTGGGTGGTTTAAAATAAGTTAGTGGAGAAAAAGTCAGAGACTGACAACAACTTTACTAAATAATATGTATAAATAATACGTATCTTGCATAATAATCTTTGCATATTAATAATAAACTTTTCAGAATAACTATTCAAAATATGTGAAAGTGACTGATCATAATTGCTTATTGCTTAATATTATGTAATAAGAAATATTAGGTACTATTAAATATAGGAATTGCTGTTAGATGTAAGATACAGATTACGTTCTTATTAGATATACTAGCTGTGCCCGTGGCTTTGCCATGTAAAATTCAGATTGTTTCTCAGTAATAATCAATTACCTTCAATACAATCAATACGAACCTACTAACCTCATTTATCGCTCTTTCTGTTAGTGAAAACCATATCAAAGTTTTTTGGGTGGTTTAAAAGAAGTTAGTGGAGAAAATAATAGAGACAAACAGCGACTTTACTTTGTAATAGGTATGTATAAACATAGATAAAATACTACTTAACCAGTATAGATGGTCACTCACATACATTGAATCCGTACCCTATCCAATTTCGCTTATATCTAGATGCCGCCTGTGTAGTTTGTCGCTTATTTGTTGTCATTAAAAATCCACTAGACTCGCTGCAGTCGACCATTCAGTCAATTCTCATGTACAAGAGATGGCACTACTAAAATTTATTTAAAATATAAAAGAAGTGGGCACGAACAACGATAAAAGGGCCGTATGAACGGTATAGGTTCTGTTCTAAAAAATAGGGCAATAAGGAACTAAAACGTTAATTACTGACCGATTATATCCTATAATAGAAAAACGTCTTGTCAATCGATAAAATATTATTAATTATGTTTTTTGTTATTTGTATTCATAATCTTTACATACTTCAATATAATTTTGCTTAGGTACGTATGTTTGTGTTCAGAAAGCTGAAAAACTGGGTGATGGATTAACTTAATTTTTTTGCAAAACGATGCATTTTATCACAAGAGTGTTTAAATATATACTTTCTATTCCGAAGATTCAGCGGAAACGAAAATAAAAATGAGCTTACAGCAAAGCGTGGCCAGGTTCAGTTAGTTATAACGTAGATAAAAATTAACCAGTTTTTGTCGATTGTGTTACGAAGAAAAAAATGATAACTCACACATTTTAATTTGTTATTTTTGTACTATGGTCATTATGCTATCGTCTACACTATGGAGAGTGTGCATCTATTCTGTACGAATTAATCCAATCGGAACCGTTCCACTTGCGGAACACTAGGCGTGGGCGGGGGTTTCATCCCTTCGTGGTCGATGTACCTCGATCACGCACGAAGCGTTTCAGTTCCACCTTCCTTGTTCGGACTGCTAAGGACTGGAACTCATTGCCTGCGTCTGTGTTCCCACAGAACTACAACCTCAGGGTCTTCAAAACCAGGGTAAATGGGCATTTACTGGGTAAGCGTGGTCCACCTTCGGCCACATCTACACCTCACATCAGGTGAGATAGTGGTCAAGCGCTACCCTGATCTAATAAAAAAAAAAAAAAATATGCATTATAATTGTAAAACAAATTAATAACATAATGTTTTCTGATATAATAATATTAAATATCTAAATAAAATTTTTCTATCATTTTCATTAAAATATGCATGAAATGGAACAATATCATACATAAAAGTACTCCCAGCAACGTCGCCCTCTAGTTATTACCACGATAATAAGGAACTATAACTGCATGATTGAATTTGTTGGTTATAATTTTTAACAAAATACACATTAATGTTAAATTCGAGACTATTAGTGACATCTAGGGAGTGGAAATCCCAATATGAAATTGGCTTCAGATCGTTATATGGAGGTTGACCATCTATACTGGTTCAGTAGTATTTTATCTATGGTATAAATAATACGTATCTTGCAAATAATCTTTGCATATTAATAATAATCTCTTCAGAATAACTATTCAAAACATGTGAAAGTGACTATGACATAATTGCTTATAGCTTAATATTATGTAATAAGAATTAGGTACTATTAAATATAGGAATTACTATTAGATGTAAGATACAGATGACATTCTTATTAGATATACTGGCTTTGCCCATGTCAAATTCAGATTGTTTCTCAGTAAAAATTAAAATTACCTACCTCGCAGTTGTTTCTTGACCGTCTTGTCTTGGCACTGACTCTGTAGTTACACAGCGCGGTCATGCTTTACATATATTGCATTATCTCTTTAACTATAAGTCCAAAGCATATGCAGTAAAAATCAAAAATCACGTACATGTATTAAATACTTGCTGATTTTGATAAGGATTCATAACTTTGGTGATAATATGATAAATAAACTTCACCTAAGGATTTTACCGTACTAACAATTTCTCTAACTTTTTTTGTAGGATTATCAAGCTAGGTTAGTCAGCTATATAACATAGGTTCCTGCCTTAGGTGCAGTACTACAACATAGTATTGCACCTAATGGGTGCTGGAGCTTTTCACGGGGGTGGTAGCGCATCCAAAAATGGTGGGCGTTATGACACTAAAGGGAGTAGTGGCGGCGTTCCTGCCTAATTAGAAATTTAATACAATAAAATACTTTGAAAATATCATTATTTTCATAAAAACATTTTATCTAGCCATCTAAAATGTTTATCTTTATGAGTAAATAAATATTAAAATAAGCATTAAGTATAAATGAATTGATTCAATTTAGGACTGTCTATAATGATCCCCTGACAGGAGCACGATTACAGAGAGAGAGAGAGAGAGAATAAATTTTTAATTTTGATTATTAATAGACAGACATAAAATTGTTATAATTAACTATTATGTCACAGGGGGTGTTGGAATCTTTTTTTCTTGAAAAGAGGGTAGTCCATAAAAGGTTGGGAACCGCTCTACAACATTTATTTAGAAATCAATCGAATATTTCTCACTGTTTAAGCAGCATTCGAAAGAAGCATTTTTGTTCGACTTTTTTCATCGACTTACTTTGCAAATTCAACTACCAAGATAAAGCCTTCTCATTTTATGGAATAATAATTATAGTCTTTGGCCATCCGATTGAGTCTTGTTTAATGATTTTATCTTAGGGTTAATATAACAAATATATAGTTTAAACAAATATATAGTTTATATAATAACAAATATATAACAAATATATATTAATTAATGTAATGTTTGTATATTTTAGGGTGGTAAAACATTTGTTATAAAGAATCAAGCAGAATTTGCACGAGAACTGTTACCATTATATTACAAGCACAACAATATGGCAAGTTTTATCAGGCAATTAAATATGTACGGTTTTCATAAAATCACTTCAGTCGAGAATGGCGGTCTACGATATGAGAAAGACGAAATTGAGTTTACACACCCGTGCTTTGTGAAAGGTCAAGCTTACCTTCTGGAACATATAAAGAGAAAAATTGCCAATACAAAATCAATAGTGACAAGTGGAGAGAGTGGTGATAAAATGTTGATAAAACCGGAACTTATGAACAAGGTGTTGGCGGACGTTAAACAAATGAAGGGGAAACAAGAGAGTCTCGATGCCAAATTCAGTGCCATGAAACAAGAAAATGAAGCCCTGTGGAGAGAAGTTGCAATACTTAGGCAGAAACATATAAAACAGCAGCAAATTGTCAACAATGTATGTATGATAGGCAGCAGAATCTTAGTTTTCCCAATTATCTATATAGAATTATAGTAAATAATAAAATGGTTAAAATAAGTATGTCTATCTATACTGATGTAGATCCCTGAAAGTATTAGACTCGGTATGGTCTGTTATGATTTGAATGAGTTATTTCATGCATAGCAAAATTGTTAATGTATTTTTTTATCTGTAGCTCATACAATTCTTGATGTCTCTCGTACAACCAACAAGAACACAAAGTTCAAATGGAGGTACGGCTGGTGTTAAAAGACATTACCAATTGATGATCAATAATGCAGCACATAATTCGGCAGAAGACAGTTCTTATCCAAGTGCATTGAAAAATATCAAATTGGACAAAGATGCCATATTGGAAGAATTCAATGAAGACAATTTGGTATGTTATAGATATAGTTTTAACAATCACAGACTCCTCGGAAATGTTTGAGATTTCTGAGTGAACAATGTGAAAATTATTATATTTTGTCTTCATACTCAGCCTATATGGAAATTGAATAAATTTTGATGTTTCTTTCTATTAAAACATATTTGAGATATTGCAGTATATACACTTTTTGCTCCCACCACGAAATTTGATTATACCTTGTTTTGACTGTTTTATTCTCGTCTGCAGTGAAGGATTATGAAAATATTTTAGAAAAGTATAAAAATCTATTACAATAAAATTTTAAATTAACCATTTGACTTATATTTTAGGATATAATGTGTACTTTTATTAATATTTTTTACAGTTATCTTAATTTTAATGAAGCCATTATCAAAAAATTGTATTATCACAAATACACTTTTATTTTGGTCACCATCGCGATTATAAAACCACAAGTTACAGTTACCAAGAGGTGTTTGCACACATTAATTATTTGCTAGGGGAGCTGTACTTACATTTTATTACATTATATACAACTGTTATCACATTGTAAACTGCAATATTGAAAATTATGCCTGCACCTCTAATAAAGTTACAATTTTGATATTCTAAAAAGAGTTTTGTATGCATTCATATGAGACACATTTGAATTGGAAATGAATACTAACATTTGTGTCTATAGGAGGATGGACCGATTATACATGAATTGGTTCATGATGAGAGCAGCATTCAGAATGAGACGTCACAAGATTCGATGGATCCACTTTATCTTGTAACAGTTGACATGATGAAAAACAATCAAACTGTTCCCAATGACGCGAGTACCATCGATCCTTCAGGTGTACTTCAATATGAAGTCACCATGGAAGACGGAGATGATATTGATGAAGGTATGTGTAGTAATTTTTTTTTAGTTTAATAGTGTCTTACCCTTTTAAAGAATGTTTTTGCATTCTTCAACTAAGTATAAAACAGCAAATTATACGTAAAGTAATATTTGATTAAGTTTATTTTGCTCTTATGTTTTAAAACATATTACATATAATCTTATTCTTTGGCGGTCGTCTTTGTGTCTTCTGCTTGTGTGTTACTATAATAATATTGTTCTGAAACAAATCTTAATTTCTACAGATGGAAATAGATTAACATATACAGGTTGTCCTAGTAATCTATTAAAGGCAACAGAGGTAAAACCGATAGTGACATCGCCTTCACCAACTGCAGTTCCACCGGTATCCCCTTTGAACGTGTCTACCGTTGGGCAAGTGGTTGGGAATCCAAAGACAATTCCTGGCCCATCTACACCTAAGAAAATGAAAACAAACAAGGCGACAGTTATGACCAGTAAAAGTTCGCTCTCACCCATTAATTTCAATTTAATGAACCAAGCGGATTTAAGGCTGCCTGCCGAAATATTCGCCAGTGATGATTCAGTGAGTGACGCCGGAGTGAGATCCCCTGAGGATTATAGAATTCAGAATTCACTTCAGGACTCAGCTCTGAGTCCGGATCCAGTAGTGTTCCCTCCGAAAGATAAAATGTTTGGAGGCATTAATATAAAGATTGAAGACCCTGATGCGTCCGTTCTGAAGAAGTCCAAGAATAAATCATCAAATAAGCACACAACAGCTGTTTTAAACTTGGCCGATATTAAAACTGAGTTGCAGGACGAGTCGGAATGGAATAACATGCCACTCGCTGCTATCAATAACAATTCTGATGTGAACAGGCTGCAGTCTGTGTGAGTGTGATTTTAATTTTTTTTAGAGTGGACCTTCGAGTATTTTGTTTTACTACAGTTATTTTATCAGTTATATAATATTTAATACTAAATAGTTTTAGGTTATTCTCCACAATACTTTGACTTCTAGTCATACTTTAGCTGATTTGCAAACCAAATCATATTAAAATGAAAATATTTCATATGAAAATGAAAATGAGTGATGTTTTACAGTAAGAGTTCATTTAGAATTCATCAATTTTATGAAATGTTCCAATATAACTATTTACTATCCTTGAAAAGTAGAGAATGTAGGCGTTTACTTTCCTATATTGTGATTGTCTTTTCGTGTGGATGGAGTTGTAATGGTTATTGATTGCCTGTTAACCCTGCGTGTGCTCATTGGCAAACAGCACACTATGGGTAGGGTGTAATGTGGGAAATGAATGAGGCCAATTTGAAATGGTGTTTGTTTTAATGCATAATTTCCTATTCAGGAATAGGAGAGATTTGATCAGCAAAAGTCGAGACGATTTATCCACACTCTATGGAAACAACAAGTATGTGTATTGTGTAATTACATTATTCTGAATAACAATGACGGGCAGATGTGGCTTGCTATAAATATTTATTGAAGGCCTTGTTTCAGTAAATTGTTTGACTAATTTTAGACAGTTACCATGTTCAACGCGCAAACTGTAAATGGATCCAGGGATTTGTGAATTTCATTTTATTTTTTTCAAATGGGTACCTTTGTTTGAATCGTTATTTATTTACTCGAATTTTAAGAAAAATGCTAAATAAGGTGTGACTGAAATTTGTTGTTTTGATTAACTGATTATCATCCTTATTATAAAAAAGGCTTATAGTTACATAACAGTGGCATTCTATTTTTGAGTTTTATTAGAAAAAGTTTAATTTGAGTTTTGTCAATATGTTAGTGCGTCTAACATACCATTTGGTCAAACTAAAACCCATTAGGATCACTGATGTTATTTTCTGCCTCTATAATATAACTGGTCAAACATTTTTTCCTTATCATAAGCCTTGGAACTTATTCCTGGAATTGATTTTTTATATACAAACATATTGGCTTAAAACTCCAAAGGCCTATCTATTTTAGTGCAATAGGGGATCGGACAAATTTTCAGAAAGTGTTTTAAATTAATCTTCATGGATATTTATTCCCATAAAAATACTATTTTATTTATTTATACCCTTTTAGGTACTCAAAATCATGTTTTAATATTGTTTGTTTGAAAATGCCGCCACAACGCCACGATAGTTCATCTGAGAGCGCGTAACATCATTTGTGGTCATATCATAACAAAACAGCTGTATTGGCATAAGACAATGCCCACAAATGACGTCACGCACTGTGATTGGTGTTTCAGTATAGATTAAAAATATTGTAAATAATAACATTTTATTTCTTCATTTAAAATTATTTAAATGAATTGTATTAAATTATTATTCGATAAATAATAGTAAAACATTATATATTTTCTTTCTAAGTACATTTTAGATTTTAATCGGATTACTGTCCGATCCCCTATTGCGTGTTGGACAAACAATGACAAACTTTGATCTAGTTAGACAGAGAGAGCCTTTTAACCGAATTACTAAAAAACAGGATGTCTTAAATTTATTTTCGCGAAACAATAATTGCTGGAAACAGGTGCGTGTGCAAGCGAGAATTAAAGTGAACCGCTTGCACAACTACATGATAAAATAGCTTGTGCATTATAAACAAGTACACAGATGTGTTTTTGTTGGAATATTTTTTAAATATTGTGTAACATAAAACGACATGGTGCTAACGTTATGTATATTGAAAAAATTACAGGAATGATATAGACGATCATCTGGATAATATGCAGACAGATTTGGAGTCTCTGAGAGAGCTATTGCGAGGTGATACGTACGCGCTGGACACAAACACGCTAATGGGGGTATGTTCTATTTTTTTTTATTTGATAACATTTTTTGCAGGTTGCAATCATATGCACTATATCAATTTTGCAGCATTTGACTTGCTATCAATATTTAAAAAAAAATCAATATTTAAAAAACACTCTTTTTAAATTTTTTCAAAATCTAAAATGTTTTGCATTACTTAAAGTTTATTTCGTTGTTGACATTTTTGTACGTTAAACAATTCTTATGATATGAAAATTTTACCATTTTTAATGAGTATATATTGTGTGGTGTTAACCAAAAAAGCCCACATATTCTCGGATTAATCAAACATTACATTATTTTCATTAAAAATGCAACTAAACAGACGGGCAACAGTTACTTTCAATTTTTAATGTTAGTATATAATGTATGAATAATTTTCATATAAAGTGTATATTTATAAGTATATAACAAAATTTCAAATGAAAAGTGAACAAGTAACCACTGAAAATGAAAACCATGTGCATATCATATATTAGGTCGGGGAAAAAGTCTTTTGTAATAAAATCTCTTTGACTGTATCATTTGTATCTGGCTGGTTTTGATGACATTAAAAAGGTTACATTTTAAAAAAAGAAACAAAATAGTAAAATGTTCTTTCCAGCTATTTTTATTTTTTTTTAACTTTCTGTCAAAATTAGTGAATTTAATGAAGAAATTCGATACATTTTGAAATTTTATTACAAAAAAGGAAAAATTGCAAAATTGCAAAATTGCAAATTGCAAACGAAAAAAAAAAGTGACGTTTATGGACCTAATGCAGTGTCAGTAAGAGTAGCACAAAGTTGGTTTAAGGGTTTTCAATCCGGGAATTTTGATGTCAAAGACGCATCTCGCTCTGGTCGCCCTGTTACATTGAAAAGAGTTGATAACTGGTGATGAAAAGTGATTCACGTACGATAAGAACGTGCGAAAAAGGTCGTGGTCAAAGGTCGATCAGGCTTCACAGACTGCCAAAACCTGTAGTAATTAACGGGTAAACTCGCAATAAGGTGATGCTGTGTGTATGGTGGGATTGGAATGGAATTGTTCATTATGAGCTTTTACCGTCGGGCAGAACCATCGATTCGGATCTCTACTGCCAACAACTGATGAGATTAAAGCAAGAAATTGAGAGAAAGCGGCGGGAGTTGATCAATAGAAAGGGTGTGTTCTATCATCACGACAACGCTAGACCACAAACATCTTTAGCCACTCAGCAAAAATTAAGAGTTTGGCTGAGAGGTGTTAATGCATCCGCCATACATACAGCCCTGACCACCTTCAGATTTACACCTGTTTCGGTCTCTTCAGAATTCTTTAGGCAGTGTCACGTAACATCAAGAGACGACTGCCAAAAGTACTTGTCGTGTACTTTTATCAGAAGTCACAAAATTTCTACATCAAGATGGCAAAAAGTCATCCAACCATCGATGCATCCAACAAAATGGTACATATATACTGTAACTAGCTGAACTCGGCCACGCTTCGCTGCGGCCCATACGGCGGCGGCGGCGGCGCGGCGTACGCATGGGGCGCGCGGTACTGGACACAGCTTATATATAATACGATTTATCGTAGCCGTGATGTTATATAGCCTATAGCCTTCCTCGATAAATGGACTATTCAAAACAAAAAGAATTTTTCAATTCGAAGCAGTAGTTCCTGAGATTAGTGCGTTCAACCAAACAAATAGACTCTTCAGCTTTATAATATTAGTATAGATTAAATGTAAATAAATAAAAAAGTCTTGAGTTTTTTATATGAAACTTTTCCCCCAACCTAATAATATAGACTCGGTCGCTACGTTGCTAACTCATACACGCGAACGGTATTGATGTAAACAGTTGTTTTGTTTGCCGGGTTGGTAGCACTGTCGAAGTCACGTTGCAGGCAACGTGTAGTAGTGTCACGTGTAATGCCTCGCTTGTCTTGTTTGTGTCGCTTTCGCCGGCTCGCGCATATGGCTGGACCGGTTATGTAAACTTATTCGTGTGTATAATATAGACGCTCGTTACATATCACCACTTGAATCTCCGCCGTTTTTCTCAATGATGCCAACGAATCAAATATAAATTGTTTTCGTTCCGACGCTCCTTCAACGTGCGGCTCAAATAAATTGCTGCATAATAAAAATACCTACACAAATAACTGGAATTCGCATTTACTGATCGATATCGAGGTGCTTTCTCTGTGTAGGTGGATTGACTGACCTTGACCGCTTGGAAACATTTATTAATTAAGCAATCAAGTTGTTGATATGAAAATTAGGCACGTCTAGACCTTAATAAATGTTTTGTAAATATGTTATTATCTTTTATACATTAGTAGGTATAAACAACATTGGGCCCCTTGTTTGTTTTTCGATGAAAGCGTGGATATTATCTTGTATTCTCTTTTTTATATAATTATATAAAATATATGTTCTCTTTGCTTTAGGGACATGTGGATGATGCGCAGAAACATCACCTTTTTGTAAGTCGTTTATAAAAGTGAAATCAAAACCTAGATAGAAGATTTTATCAATTGAAGTTAGTGATTGTAGTATAACTAGAACTATACTACAATCCCTATACTGTACTACTACTACTACATTACTACGTACAGTCAGCAACAAAATTTATGTGCTTACAAGGTTAAATAATCGATTATAAAAGTTTCTTTATATCTCTTGCTGCTTTAAAGGACGACTAAACGAGGACAAATGACATGTTGATTTTTAAAAACGTACTTACTTACTTACAGAAGACCACCGTGAAATAACAGCATATACGTGCTGTTGTGTTTCGGTGAGTGAGTAAGGGATGCCAGAGCCCATCTCCTTATCCCCTCCTAATCCCTTATCCTTAATCCTACTGTAGTTGGCAGCGCACTTGCAGCACCTGTAGCGTTGCTTGTGTTATAGGCGACGGTAGCCACCTACCATCAAGTGGACCGTCAGCCTGTCTGTCGACATAACATAAAAAAAAAAAAAAAAAAAAAAAAATGTATCTGTGATCGTGCGTCTGAACTTACTGAAGTCTTACTGCCTTTATTAACTTTGTGACTCGTTATCTCTATTGATGCTTTGAGTTCATAGTCTTTGGAAGCTAAAAAGGATTTTACAAATGATTGCCGTTATGATTTTATTGCGATTAGGGGCCATTTATTGATTACGTAATGACGATTTTCGGCAATTTTTGTCCTCTACACCCCCATTTAGGAGCACATAATATTTTTTAGACTCGATATTACTTAAGTAAGATTTTATCTGGTTTTAGAATAGGATCAATTGCACTAAAACTCGTAATTTGACATATTCAGATTGCGGTTCAGATTTTATCAATCGTTGTTCGGCTGAATGGGTTGGCAAGCCACAATTGGTAGCTCATTACATAAGATGCAACGGTATATAACACTTCAACTGTCACATATTTTTTTGTTTTTCCAATAATTAAAGAAAGATTAATATAGGAAAAAAAAAACGCTTAGCTCCCAAATATCTATTACTATCGTAGATAGAAGCAAAAAAATCTAAGATCACTCACTGTTATTAACACGATCACTATGTTAGATCTCGCACAATTCTACTTATAAAATATTATGTAACAATGGCTTTTACCCCCCTCCCCTCGAAACAAGGACATGTAGAGGTTTTAAGAACCCCCTTCCCCCTCGGGACCCTTACGTAATTAATTAATGCCCCCTTAACGTTGCCTTTTCATGTTGCTTATTAATGTCAGAATAAATAATAAAATATAGAACAAACATCTACCTAGTGCTAACTTGAAATTTTTTGAAAATATTACAAATGAATAGTCGTCTAAATGGGTCAGTAAGCGAAAATTATAAGAGATAGTAAAAATGTATCTTACGCCAAGAGACTTTGACATTTGACTTACTAAAAACCACATTCGAACTTTTTATGAATATTGACTTTTAACCACAACTAGGAAGTAATCCCTAACAAATCTCTGCAGTAAACATATTACTGTAATTTTATACGAGGACCAGGAATAATTAAAGAGTTATTAATATATTATTAATAACTATTAATATTAATCACTATTATCGTATCATTTGCTTCAATGAAAGGTTATAATTATATTTGTTCAAATATAATTGAATAATCATTTAATATAATTTATTTTGCTTTTTTTCCACATGGATTTTATCAAATTTGTTCCTTAGACTAGTACTTATTATGATAAAACTAATTAGGATTATTTACAGAGATTTGATCGGGTTCGATTGCTGGTTGTGCATTCAGAGTAGGTACTTCAATATAGTTGGAATGCGTGCAGTGCAAAATATTTGTTGATTATAAAATCGAAGCATTGATTTTCAAATTCAAATTTCCATACTTTACAGTTTCATATTTCTCTTCCCTGACCCGTTTGGAATTCTTGCCCGGCATTGGAATTTATAACAGACCTAACGCCAACTGAAGCACCTTATGCAACTGCACACAATATCTTTCATGTCGTTACGCGATTATGTTTTATTTTTTCATGCTGAATCTTCAAAATTTTAACTTAACAAAATATTATCAAGTACATAAACATTTTAACATTACAAACATATAATTTAACATAATTTTCTATTTCTTAGTACAATTTGGCTTCGCAGTTACTGAAGTAAAGCCATAGAGACAACACAAACAAATCCGACCCATACTGAGTTTTACAATATCATGTGATTATGATTGTCTCTGTCCTTCTCCCTCGCACGTAAAAATGACTTAAGCGGCCGACGCTATTTGTTTCATGGTACAGGAAAGCGATATTGCCTTGGTCACATCACCTTTTTTTTGAATGGGGGGGGGGGGGGGGGTTTGCACTGCTAGATATGTGTGTTATTATTTGTATTTACTCAAAAAAATGTTATGAACCCCCTAAATTTGTTTACGTTGTTTGCGTTGTCTCTATGATCTTGCTTTAAGCTACCCAATTATTAATTTACGCAAAAATGCGTTTTATATTTTTGGTTGGTAGTAATTTCATTAAGCGAATAGATTTTGTAAAAGTTCTTGATAGTAATTTTTTTTTGTATTCCGATTAATGAAATAATATAATACTGTTTAAACGCCTTGTTTACTTCGAACTTTTTGATTTCGACTGTACGTGGAATGGTATCTTGCTCTAGCTGGGATTAATTATAAACATTTGAAACAGAAAAGGGACTTATGTCTTTTTGAAATTTTAATCCTTTTTTTAAGTTTGGAGTCATAGTGGCTTCAAATCAAACTACAATGATGTACAACCAATATATTTTTTATGTTTCAGCTCTTTGGGCCCGATGATCCTTTCTATGGGCTGTCTTTCAACGAGGAACGTGGAAAACCATCGAACAGCGGTGAGTTGATTTAATATTAATTTGAATTAAAAAAAAATATGGGTGTTACACAGGGAAAGCCATACACACATACTACACTGAACACATATATAACACAACACAACATTATAGGTGATGATTCGGTGCAATAATATTATATAAGTTATATTTCACGTTTATATTAATTGTAGATTACAACAAACAATATCCGATGCTTGATTTTGATTGGCTGGTCCATAACAGCGAAGCATCGCCCGCAAAGTAGTCTGTACCAACATCATCTTGTCAAGATTATTTCAGCAATGCTGTCCTCAACATTAACGACGCATTGGACGTTTTTTGGAAAAAAAAAATAAGAGGGGAGAAAATGAAAACTATAATGTATCATAATAATAGGTCGTAACTATTACACAAGAAATAAGTCCATTCGATAGTTGGTTTCCACATGAGTGGTGTGACAAAATGACCGGCGGACAGCCCCCGTTTTGTAAAAGCGTGCAGTCAATAAAACTGCAGGTGTAGCCAATTTATGATGCGTTACATTGGGTCGAATTATATTTTGTGTAATAAAAATATCATTATTACAATTATCTATATTTCGTTAATGAGCTACGGATGTGATTCTTGGGGTTATAATTTTGTTTTGGCCCATTTTCGTAACCATGTTATCTAACAATTAATTGTAAAATTAATATAGTTTTTTTTTTCTATTTACTGATATTTGACTTTTATACAAAAGGACCCATGAACTAGCAATCATTATTGCCTCTCATTTTTTTTAAAATAAATACATAATTTTATGGATTCTTTTTTCCTGTTACCAAATGATATTGTAAATAGAGAAAAAAAGTCACATTACGTATTGATTATATACTTAGTGAAGATTACGTTTGTTATTTGTTTTTACAATTAGTTGTGAATACACAAGATAATACTCTTTTTTCGTTTTATACAAAAAAATTCGGGAAAATGATAAAAATTTTCGTTGCCGATTAAAAAATGGTTATCAAAATGGATCAAAGGATCATTTTGACTTAATTACTTTTAAGTTAGTGGTTTAAGTATCATAATCAATATTATACTATAATGTTAGAATTATGCAGATTTTTTTATAAAATTTCGGATGGACTCTGAAATTGAATTTTCTTAAAAAAATACTTAGATGGATAATGGGTATGAAATCAAAATTTCTGTATCTACAAAAGAAATATGCACATGTATTGATACAAATAACAAGAGCTTCTTAATTAGGCTTTTCAATTTCTTTTTCAATCGGATAAACCAATTTTAACCAATCAAAAATCCAAGTCTACTTATTGGTGAACTTAAGTTTTACTACTAATAGGATATATATATAATTTTAGTTCTATCTGAGTATTGTATTGTAAGTTAAGGCTACACAAAATGGCGCAGTTGATCTTATCTTATCCTTCAATAAAGGATTTCAATGATCAGTCGTTTGTTTTAGATAATGGTTTTGTGACTATGTGATAATGGGACAATATTTAAATGAACATATGCATCTCTGGAACGCACAAAGTTCGCTTTTATAAAATAACCATTATTAATTATCATTGAAATTATCACCAACGACGTGTGTGGATGTACACGTCGGTTAATATTAAAAACAGTATAATTCTGTGCTAGTATAGACATGTTTATCTTAAAAGGAATGCAGCTTGTCGCCAATGAAACCTTTACACAGTTAACTATATAAAATTGAAGAGTAACACTACATTACAAAAAAGTTATGTTTTTTAATCTATTCAAAAATTTCAACGTCGTTTTAATTCCGCTACACGAAAATAAAAAAAGTAAAAATTCGATTATACTTTCGCAATCTGGTAAGACTCAATTGAAAATATGACCCACTTAAATGTAATTAAACGGATTATTAAAACCACGATGAAATAATTATTCGTTTTTAATTGTTTATTATTATTATTATTTTTATTTATTTCATTTAACATAACTAATTCAATTGTAATTACACGTGTTGTATGAAAAATATATTTGCAATTTTCTAAGAGACATTTCCAGTACTTGATAAATGCATAACAACATGGGGAGACAAACCCTAAATACTAAAAATATCCATTATTTAATGAAAATGTTATAAGAAATGGACAAGACAATTGCGTTGAAAAAAATATATATTATACTTAAACATGTGAAGAACCAATTGTATTAATTAGAATTTTCGTTAAAGTAATAGAAACTCCACAAAAAAAGTTAGAACACAAGAAGAATTTGACTTTTATTGAAAATTCTCTCGAAAACAGCTTATTGCACGCATATGAATCCTGTACCTATTAATAAGTTAATATCAGATTAAAAAATTGTATTAATATTTTTTTTTTATTTTGTGTATTGTTCTAATGGTAAAAACAGAAAAACACCATTTCTAGGCCTGTTGAATTGGATCCGCCGCCAGCGAGTTCTATAGTAAATGTCATTTGCCTCAGTGAAGCCCTTAATATAATTTGCTTTCATTAGTTTATCATTGTTTAATTATCTTGTGTATTTAACTCGAAATTCAAAATGAATAAATCAAAAGGTGCTTATTTTAAAATTGCATAACTTGCATGAAATGCGTGCCTATAAACAAGACAAATTTAAATTAATAAATTATTATGAATAAAAATTATACTTCTCAGGCGTACGAACTACTTATATTATGTAAAATGTAATCTCATCCTCTTTCTTCAGAATCTAGGGTCATTTTTACACTTCGGAACAAAACTAGTTTGAACAGTTATAATTAAATTAGCTTCATATACATGATCTAATTCTTGTCCGCTGAGTGACTTTCTCTGAGATTAGTTTTCTGTTGTAGCAATCTTTTGTGCACTTTTGGTTGGTACAGTATTCCGAGGTGTTCAAATAAGATGTCAAAATTTATCTTTATCTTATTTTTATCTTCATTGTCACATAATATTAAAAACAAAACAAAATGACAGTTAAACTGATGTGTGTTTTTTTATAACATGAAAAAATTTACTTTTTTTGTGTATCATTTAGTTCACACTTATTATATTTGTATGAAAGAAATTCAACAGGGTATATAAATTACTAAAGAATAGTATTTAGTAATAGATATTTTAAAGGATTCTTTTATTGTACATAAATATTTTTTTAAAATAAATATGTAAAATGTACCTACAGGCTGTCCCATAAGTCATAACTTTTTAGAAATGGTACATTAAAATGTAATTTTAACAAAAGGAAGTATTTTAGCAAAATTTTTATTGCATTAACAATAAATTTAAAGTAGTGTTATTTTTTACATTAAATGAATGATTTCTGGGTCTAATATATATTTAATGGTACTTTTTAACACTTTTTTAGTAAAATTCTTTTACTTATCATCGAATTGTTCTGTGTACATTTTACGCCAAGATTAATTTTTTTTTTGGGAAACTTTCAGCTGAGGGGAATCAGCTTATCTCGTATACAGGAAATATTCCAGACTTTGAGGATATAAATAGTATGCCAGATTTGAACGAACAGTCTGAGGAGGCGGATTTATCGCCGCTGCCTAGTTCGAGTATGTCTACTCTCAACACGCCACAGGTACAAATCGAATCGCCATCTTTCAATATTAAACCATGAGGGAAAGGGGGTTGCAGTTGAAAACGCGAAACAATATGTTTCCTCCGAATTGTCACAAGTACGATTCAAATCTTACGGAGCGCGCCGGAACGTATGTTTCAAACATTTTGGAGCGTGTCGGTGTGTACGATTCATACTTTTCGGAGCGCATCTCTTTTAAATCGCTTTGACGCTAAAAATTCTTAAAGAAAACATGGGCGCCAAATAAAAGCGTAGAGTAATCTCTCAAGCCGAGCTGACGCTGTCAGACATTATTTGTATATATTATATGTACATATATATTACATGTTACCAAAAATTTGTAATTTAACCGTTAAACGGAGACCCGAATATCTTTTTACTTTCTTAAAATGCGTTCCGAAGTCTCCATGAGGTCTGAATAGTATAAAATGTTCAAATAAGAAGTCATCATGTTTAAAAACCTATTATAATATGCACTTATATTTTATGCTGGTCCATTTGATTACAATTAGAAGTGTCCATGTATCTTGATATGCTTAAACCCTTACTCTTTAACGTCTAAATTTATTTCTTAACATTTAATTACTTTATGAAACAAAAAAAATGCAATTAAATAAATACTGCGCGAATATTTTACACACAAACATTCGAACAAACAGTGCAGTCAAATTCTTTATTATTTATCATTGGATAAAGAAGTGGGTTTAAATTTTCACTTTTTCCAAATACAGTATATAAAATGAAATGGTACTGAATGAGTATTAGAGTTAAATTTCTTTTGAGGATGGGATGGGTTAACCATTTCGATGTATTTCTGTGAAAATTATGTTAGTTTTTAGTACTTTTTTTTCGGAAATGTTTTAACTTTTTAATACTAGTAATTTGATTCGCCGTGCTATTTATGGTAAATATTTTTTTGTTGTTGTAAATATCGTGAATAAAAATCGTGATTTGTTTTAAACATGTCGGGTGCAATATTAATGTCACACGTATTCAACATTTCCCAGTGATTTAATACATTAATAGAAAATAATGTACACATGCAGGTGTTTTAGGTCTCTCCTAACAGTAAGAAATTAGCTTGTTTAATTTAAATAATGAATGAATGAAAAATATATTATGAAATCTGTTCAAAATTCTACATTATATAATTCTAATTAACTGTTATTATTTTATAGTAATCAATTTTGATTAACTGCTTTGTGCCTTAGGTTGATGGCCTTTGGTTAATAGTCGTGATGACAGATTTTGAAATACCCTTCCATAATGTAGATACACGCCTACCATATCCGAAAAAAACAATATTTCACCAAAAAACTAAATTTCAACGCGAATTATTGAATGTTTTTAAATCTATTTTGAATTACGCGCGAAAACGCTCTTAGGTGTCATGGCGTCGCGTCTGATGAACCGTGACGTCACCGACATCTCATCGGAATTTTCATTCTGTCAAAGCAAAGTCAAGCACTTACCTGGGCGTGACGTTATTCTCTCTGATTGGTGTTTCAGTTAACATGGTCGATTGCAGTTATTTATACTTCTATTTCATTGAAAATCTTATTAATCTCAATTTTAATACAAAAAATGAGTAATTTTTTAGATTCCTTTCAACATATATATTTCTCCAAAACCATTTTTTCTTTGATTCTTTAATACCGTCATCATGCCTATTGGTAGATATAATATTGAGTTTATATACATCGACAACCTTTAGTGCCACCCGGATTGGCGCGAAAGGAACTCGGGCTTTTCAACAGGTTCTCAACACCAAGTTTGTTTTAAAATAAGTTTATCCTTAAAAAAATATTGGTTATAAAGCCTAAATGGCTCTTATTGAACGACTAGAATGCACTAGCGTTCGCTTTTTTTAAACCCACCAAATAAAAAAAGAAGCTCACTAGAGGGACTTAGTTGGTAGTTACGTGTTTCGAATTGATCTGTCAATCCAAAAATAACATTTATTTGACCTTAAATTTTCACAACGCCTTATATAAAATATTCTAAACAGGTTTTAAGGAAATAGTACATATAGTATCGTCGACCTATTCGTATACAATTTTTTTACAATACATCTTAAAATAATCATAGATTAATCATTGGTCTCTGCTGGCGTTCCAACCAGAGACCGCCCGTGCACAAATATTATGCGGCAATTAATACTACGCCGGAGTCGGCGTAAAGTTACACTTTGTTGGTGTAAAAAATAAACAATTTCATTTATTGATATTAATTTCCATATAATTTGGGTAAAAGTTAACAAGCTTCAACCTTTTTTTACTCACACAAGTAAGTATTAGGACAAATAGTCAATGCAAACTAGAGAAATTAATTGCCACACATCTGGGACTATTTTTTGTTAGCCTGGTACCTGGTTGGAGCGTCAGCGGAGACCAATCATTAATCTATGCTTATAATCTTAACGTTGTAACGACCATGTCGCTATTTAGTTTTAGTCATTGTAGAAATGTCAGTCGTCAGTGTCTTTGTGAGACGGCAAAATAATATTTGGTCAAAATGATAGCATATTAGAAAGTTTATTGTTACTTTTAAAAATACTTTCACGTATGTGTTTTATTAGGTAAAAGTAAAAGTGTACCTGGATAATTTTGACAAAAAAAGGAATATTGTTTAAATTTGTATAATAACACAGCTCTATTACTCGGAATAGTTACAATTTTTAACAGGCTAACCTTAAAAGCATATAACGCAGCGTTTATATGCTTTTAAGGTTAGGAAATGCTTAATTTATTTATGAAGATATCAGTGATATGAGATGGCGATAATGAAACCTCTCGGACTCCATCTCAATTAAACTTCGCAAACAGTGTAGATCAAGATTTTTTACTTTGCGATTTGCCAATCAAGACTAAGCTTTCTAGTCTGCAATCTGTAAAAAAAATATATTCTCAAAACGTGTAATTGACATGGAAGAAAACAGTAACTTGGTAGACATTATAAATAAATTATTTTATTTTTAACCAACGTGGCCAACGTTATAAATAAGTTATTTTTGTAACTTACAACAAAAATATTAGTTCGACTTAAAATCGTCACTTACTAGTCCTACTTACAATAGTCACTTGTAGGTATTTAAAAAAATCATTAAAGTTGATAAATTTTTATGAAGATTTAATATAAATGTTCAAAATAATACTTAAAATTAAATAAATTCGATCGACGATACTCACAATACATAAAAATCTAGTTAAAGTACTACCAGCATATATATTAGTTAAATTGTATGTAGTTAAATAATTTCAATGAAATTAGGCAAGCCATTTTAATTTGTTTACATTTAATTATCTTCTCGTAATTTTTTTTTAAATCTAATTAATAAAATAAAATAAAATAGAAATTCTTTTGACGCTACTTGTTGTAAATTGTGAAACTTATTATGATCGTAGTAATGACGATGTTGCGAAAAAATAGAGGAAACTTTAGAAGTGCGATAGCGCAATCTGTTACGTTTGAAGAACATCGAAGAATGATTCATATTACACCTTGCCGCCCTGTCGTCGCCAGGTCGTGTCATTCCCACAGTGCGCGGCTGCCTGGCCAGTCATTCTTATTACCGTGCCGTCGCTGGGCCGTGCCCGTGCCGTGTCATTCCCACAGTGCGCCGGCCGGTGCCCTTTTTTACTTTGCCGTGCCTTTATATACAAAAGCATACTGTAGATATTTGACCGGCACGGTGTTATATGAATCATAACGCGTCCGGAGGGGACGAAACATCTGTTTTTTACTTTTACTGGCCATTGCTAAAATTGGTTCCTTGTTTTTTCGTTTTATCCACTCGGAAAATCTGGTGATTGATAATATATATATTGAATTGATGAAAAGTATAAATTATAGTGCCTATATTCACGAATAGTCTGCCGAAATCATCTTGTATTTAAATTGACACATACGTCTGTTTATATCTTGCTGCGATGGCTTCTTTCTTTACATTAATGTAAGTGTCTACATTTTTTATGAACCTAGTATGTAAATATAAAAGTCACAATTGTAACATTCGGAATTTAATGATTTATACACAACCGACGATTGATGACAATCCGTCAATTTACCATTGTAATAAATTATTTAATAAACGCTTGATTTTCAAAGAAAACTCTAAAAAATTACTGGAGATTTAATGTCAAAGACCGCTTAATATGTACATACATTAGATGCAGAAGTTTATAAAAATAGTTTATATTTTTGTATCAGTTATGTTAAGCAATAACATGACTGACTTGAAAGTTATATATTTTTTAAAGAAAACATGCGTGAAACGCTAAGGAAGATTCAAATTAATTCGTATTGTAAATAGGTGTACTCGTATATTGAAATCAAATTAAAATAGCCATTAGGAATTACCTCCAAAAGCAGGAGACCTTTTCAAGGAGTAAGAGTTGGAACTCAAGATTTATCACAGTTCAGTATCTACTTTCTGAAACCCAACCGGGGAAATTCAAATTTTTTTATCATGTATATTTTAAAATTTATGTTCACGCGCAATTTGTTGAACGCTCTCCACAGTGAGACAGAAGATAAAGCAAGGAATGCCTGGAACTGAAACAAATGTGTTAAATATCGTCGTTGTCAAACCAAAATCTGCTAAAATATTGATAAAAGTTTTTTTTTTAAATTTACATGAAGGTTTATTTTAAAAAAGTATTTTATTTGAAAGAGTTGATATAAGTAAACTTGTTTGACCTATAAACACGAAAACTTAATAGTTTATTTATTATATTGATAAATATAATAAATAAATAATATAATAAATAGGGTAAATAAAGTTCTAGCTGCTGTAAATAGCATATTTTATTAAGAGGTCCTAATTTAACAAATAGTGCTTATAAGCACTTAGCAGTTGTTTTATATGATAGATAAGGCAGTGAAGGTCAAAATGTTGGCATCTCAAAAAAGTCCACATCGCAGATTTTGGTTTGGCAACGACGTTATTCCATTTTGATCTGACTTTGTTTTACAAGTGACCTTTCGGCTACGGACACATTACAAATTAAGAACCTCGCTTACTGCTAATAGCCAAGCTACTCGCTTAGTGACTGATCCTAGTGAAAGGCCGTATTGCACACTGCAAGCGACGTGCTAAGATAAGGTCTAAGGTCCCTGGGGCCTTAGACAAAGTAGCATTCGCTCCGTAGCGATGCGATATCGACGTTCGTTATCGTCTCAGAGACAAAGAAATCATGACAAGGTATCACGTGTTTATCACGTGTTACAGTGTCGATTCCTTTGTCTCTGAGACGATAACGAACTTCGATATCGCATCGCTACGAAGCGAATGCTACTTTGTCTAAGGCCCCTGGTTAGTCAACAAGCGAGTCGCTTAGCGAACGAACGTGTTGGTAAGTTCGCCTAGTGACTTCACGATTTACAATAGAAGTTCTAATTGTTGTTTTGGAAAGGAACCCATAAATAACACTAGGAAGTCGATTTTGAATTGTATTCAATTTAAGCATTTAGTTTTTAATCAATAGTAATTTATTTGCGAGTGAGATTTGTTTTGTCCTTACAAAAAGACGGGGGCGAAAGTGAATTGTGTGTCACCGAGCCAAGCCCCTGTATCTGTATGTGACCATTTGTATCTTGTACATAAGCGTAGCTCCTAGCTTGGTACTTAGTGTTTCCTAGGCTTCCTCTCTCTGCTCAGACATAAGCGTCAATGATTTGCGTCGGACCATTAACGTTTTATTAAAGATTTATCAATTGAATAAGTCTCCTTGTATAAATCAATTGAATAAATCTCCTTGTATTGTATTCGTTGTAACATTATTATGCATTTTAAAATTGAATGGCTGAACATTAACAGATACAGTTCATGTTTTTATGAGAGTGCGTATGGTTTACATGTTTTTTGTTTTTAAAAATGATCTTTTTTACCGTAATTAACATGTTTTCCTTCGTTTGAAACCAAAGGAAATGTATTCCCGTTTTCACCAGATAAGGAGGTATTTTGTAGGTAGAGGTTTAGAATAAGTTAATCATAGTATCCATTGTTTATATTGTATGATTTAGTATGAATAAAAATAAGTTACGTTCTGTACTACATTATTATTATTATTATTCGTACTGATATTTCACTCGACAACTTTTCGATAATACGAACATTACATAACGTTTACTGACTTAAGGCAGAGTAATTTCGATTTCTGAATGAATCACTTTCCATACATGTCGGTGGTACCAATAGCTTTTTGAATGGGTTCTTGATACTGACTACAAAAGTAACAATACTGAACCAGTCATTTTTAACTCTATTAATTTCATATAGGCGTACTGAAATTTATGAAATATCAGTTTGTGATAAATATCTGTAAATTGCAAGGTGAGGGATATGTCAATCTGTCATACAATAAGAACACACTAATAAATTAAGTTGAACATTAACGAATAAATTAAGTTTTGAAGTTGAAATTAAATTGAATTTGGTGATTTGTCTTGTTAACAACCTCATCTTGTATAATTTTAAGTAGGTATGTTATGTAAATATGTAAGTTATTTTTAAATTGAATGTATTAAAACTTAAAACAAAAGTATTAGTTTTATTTAATGACTATTCCCTATTGTAAAGAAATAGTATTTTTGTCGAATTTATTCCAAATCTTACAACACATAATTTTGGGATGTTCAGTTTAAGGGATTGTTGCTACTTGTGCTACAAACTTATGTTTTAAACGCTCGTTTCGAAGGGAATATTTATTTCTTTAGTTGATTATTCTTACCTATGTGAAAATGCTCAGTGTCCTCGCGCCAGAAGTATCAACAACAACTGCAAAATTTATCAACAATAACTTCAATCAAGTTAAGTCAAAATAAATTAGAAATTATATTTCAACCGAAAATTCAAAAGTTCGTAAATTCCTTGATCACATCTAATTTTGCCGATTGGTAGGGACTATTTCTTGTACTGTCACACTTCATGGAGTAACATAAAGTCATGTTATTCTACTTCCTACTAATATAAATGCGAAAGTTGATGAGGAGGATGTATGTTTGTTACTTCTACCCATGTGTTTTACTCGTGCATGCTGCTTCGCCCACCTGAAACTCGTCTTTTCTTAAAATGTACATGCGTTCTACATAGACACTATGAAATCTGTAACAGTAGGGTGCAGTTGCACCAAAAGTTTTTTTTGCACAAAAAGAGGTGCACTACGCCCTGTCAGAAAAGAAAATAATTATACAGAAAAAGATGAAACTTCTTTAGGCACGTTGGAAACTTTTTGTATGGAGAAAAAGCACTAATTCGCGTCATACTCACTGAGCGATACGATTTTAATGTGGTTTTGAAATTTCAAAGCCCCGTTGCTCCCAAACGATGCGACCTTGATCTAACAAAGCCATCCGACTACGAATTCTGAACCGACTGGACCCCTGTGTTGGTACTCATTTAAGAGGTTTTTTTCCCAATAGACCGCATTTTGAAATTTATGATCTACTCAGTAGACCATCGGTAACGGTATATATATACACACTTATGCTTGTAGCCCGTGGCATCAAAATGACAAGCCAAATTCGATTATTATTCATATATACTAGTAGATATGAATAATAATCGAATTTGGCTCTGATCTGGAAAGTAGTGACAAGGCACACAGCGTGTCATTTGGGCAGCCCGTCTGGCGACAGTAACCACCTCCTTACAGAAGACCACAGTGATATAACAGCATGTGTGTTGTGTTTTGGTGGGTAAGAGATGCCAGAGCCCATTTCCTTATTCTCTTCCAATGCCTTATCCTTAATCCAACTGTAGTCGGCAGCGCACTTGCAGCACTAGAGGTTGTTTGTGTTATAGGCGACGGTAGTCACCTACCATCAAGTGGACCGTGAGTCTGCCGATAAAATTACGAAAAAAAATTGTTACAGATTTTCATTAAATAATTTATTAATTGCACAAGGAAACATTAGCTTTTGTTGATTTTAGAAATACAATAATGCAACTAAAGTAACTAAATGTACAATGTTATCACAGTTATTCTACTAAATATTCCTTTTAGGAATTTCTAAAAAAATATATAATGTAAAAAAAAATTAAAAATTTCAGTTTAGACTAGCACATATATATGACGGTTATATTATGTTATTATATAAACAAGACTAATTGTTTTTGCAGAAAAAAACTTAGTGTCTTACTTTGTATACTTCACAAAACATTTTTATAAAACAAGATCATTTCATAATGTATGCTTCTTTAACATAATATATAGACAAAAAACTTAGGAAAAACATGAATAAAAAAAATAGGTTTACAATACAAGTTTGAGTTCTACGAGTTGCCGTACCAATGCTAAAGCTAAAGGGATCGTCATAAAATTACGTCATAATGGAATCGTGACAACTCCGTAACGTAGCATGTAAGGTTGCTCTTATACAACATTTATTTGACCATTTTGATTGCATAGGTATGAATAATCTAAACAAATTCATTACCACATATTTTTAAATGCTATTTAAGCAAGTGCGAGTTTAATAATTATCTATCTAGAAAGCACTATTTAACAATAATAAAAAAATCCCGTACAAAAGAACATGAAACGGAAATAATGCTTTTTGCGATATTTGTAAGGTTCCTGATTAAAGGGACATCTTCAGGAATGTAATCATAAAATTGTACAAGTCTTATATTTCTGGATTTCGTCCGCAGACCGAACGTTGTTAGCCATATTATTTTCATAATTTTTTCCTTAATGCAGTCGCAATTTTCTCATTAACGCAGGTAAAAAGGTTGGTGCGGCTTGTCTGTTCTTGACTCCATCGGTGATATACGGTCCTGGCTTCGACATCAATACAGTGTGCACAGTAGACAAGCTTCCTATGGCACAGGCCAACTCGGGAGACATGTTACGACACCCTTGTACATCCAAAAACTTTAATTTCTCACAGTGAGACCTTACAGCCTCTAAAGACTTATCTGTTAATTGATTGCAACCCTGAAACAATTGAAATATCATGGATGTTTAACCCAGCTACATTTACTAATAACTCTTTATTATCCACTAGCTTGCGATTTCGCCTACAATATAGATTAACAATAAGCATGGTCCTAGAGATTACTTAACTTTATTTTAGATGATACCTTTGGGAACAGAACTTTCCTCTGGATGAAACATATCCTATCTCCTTTTCTTTACTCTTGACAACGTGTATGCAAAACTTCATAATGATTGGCCCGAAAGCGTTACAAACAAACTCACACTCGCATTTATAATATCTTGTGAAAAGATTATTTAAACCCAGGCGCATGTGTTGCTTATGGCACGGCAATGGCAAAGCTTTCTTTCGACTTGCTTAAATAGGGTAATAAAAATTTCGATAGGCAAAACAATTTTACCAAAACAAAATACAGACTATGACACTAACTAATTATTTACGTCAATTTACAGTAAAATTAAGATAGCACAATGTTTTCGTGAATTTTTCAAATCCTTACTTGCAGTGACTTCAGCAGCCCATTTTTATAGTGATGTGCTACAAATATTAGGCAATGGTAACGTATTTGAATCACTAAACGGAACATCACCCAGGTAAGAGAACCCATCCTAGCCGGGCCCTTCTTTTCCACTGGGCACTCTGGGCAAAAGCCCAGGGCCCCATTCATCGAGGCCCCCTATTTCCCGCCTAACTACACTACACTGACGAATGGTCCTCAAAATTGAAAAGAATAAAAAATGAATTCAGAAGCACAGTGCTTCAATAAAGATTGACCAGTTTGTCGCTGATGTCCATAGAATGTGATGTACTCAAACACATGTACTTTGAAGAAGTGCGCATCTTAAAGCCTGAAGGGCACCTCTTCAATCTTTAAGCACTAACCTGAATATCTATTCTGGATTACGTTATAATTATACCTATTCATTTAATATAAATATAGAGAAATAATCATTTGAATAAATGTAAAATTTGACTTTTATATTAATTTTGCCTATTTTAATAAAATAATCCTTATAGTCTTAACCATACTTACGTCATACAGTCGGGCAACGCTCAATGTTCGAGCCTGCAAACTGAAGCGAGTTCACCGAACATTGTTATATGCAAGTACATTTGTTGCCTGACTGTAAGTATGGTTAGACTGTGATATTATTCTAAAGTGCCCAGGGCCTCCAATATGTTAAAGGCGGCCCTGGTCCTAGCACTCGTTACTTATTGTATACGCATTCAAATCGGATAAGCCGTTTCTGAGATTAGCGTGCACAAACGCACAAACAGACAAAAATTGTATAATTATTTTTTTTACCTTGGTAACATAAGTACAATGTGTACAAATGGTTTTTTTTTTTGAAAAAGTATTTAATGTAGGTAAAATTTAATGTAGACACGACTCATTTACGATTTTATTATATGTATGTATAGATATAGATAGACGCCCTCTGCCGGCAACCCTCTCGGTCTTTGTCCTCATACCCCCGCATCCCTGTACCATACTCTTAAATGGTCTACCTATAATAAGGAATCTCACAAGGATGTACTGGGGCCTTAGACAAAGTAGCATTCGCTCCGTAGCGATGCGATATCGAAGTTCGTTATCGTCTCAGAGACAAAGGAATCGACACTGTAACACGTGATAAACACGTGATACCTTGTCATGATTTCTTTGTCTCTGAGACGATAACGAACTTCGATATCGCTTCGCTACGGAGCGAATGCTACTTTGTCTAAGGCCCCTGAACTTACAATATTAGTTTTCTATATTAATAGTAAATACAAAATATTTATTTCTTGGTAACTATTTGATAATAAGTGTCAAGTGTCAAGGAAGCATAGTCGTTATAGTGTCTCACGAAATAATTTACTGAAACTTTAAAAAAACTCGCGATATTGTCCCTAAATTAGTGACGAAATTACCCAGTTATCGTACCCTGACATTATAAGTGAAAATCAAGAAGATAATCGCGTGGATTAAACTAAATAGTGCTAAAATAAGGTGATCACAATAAAAACACATTTACCCACTCAAAATATAGAGACTCATAGTGTATACATCTACCTACCTGAAAAAGGATAAGCAACCACAGAAAATAAATAAGTGAAACCGTGCTACCATAGACTAATATCGACCATAGAGTACTACCATCTAATAGTAGAATAGAGAACGAATATAGAAACCCTACCAACATTAAACTATAATTGATCTACTAGAAATAAAATAAATATCTTCTACAATTTAAAGGAATATGGAAACTATTCTAGTAAAAATCTCTGAAGAGATGGAAAAACAAGGTGAAAAAATAACGAAAATGTTGACAGATAATCTAACCAAAATAATAGATGATAAAATGAAACTTATTACTATTGAAAACCAGCAGTTAAGAATGGAAGTAGAAAAGATGAAATCCAAAATAAATATTTTAGAAAGAGAAGTAAAAAGAAAAAACCTGATTCTCCATGGAATACCAGAAACAGAAAAAAACAGTGAAGAACTTCTTGAATTGGTCTTAGAAACGTTAAACGAACTGAGCAAGAAAGCTGAGCAAGAAAGATGGGACAAATGGGAGCTTAGCAAATACCACAGAATAGGGAAACAAAAAGCCAAAGGAAGTAGACCTATTTTAATATCTCTGACATTAGAATGGAGACGCAACATGGTATTAAAGAACAATAAAAATTTCCCAGTTGGTATATACGCTTCAGAGGATTTTTCAAAAGAAGTTCTAAACAAAAGGAGGGAGCTCATACCAAAAATGAAAGAAGAACAGGGGAAGGGGAAGATTGCCTTCATAAGGTACGACAAACTAGTAATAAAAGATCAACCCAAGGAAAAGAGGAAGAGATCGCCCTCCTGCTCCCCAAAATTAAATCCCCAAGACAACGAAAATCTCACAATTCGGAACCCAAGAAAGATAAACAAACAAGATCAATCATGTAAGGCAAAGCAAGGACCATCAATTCAAATACAAAAGAGCATAACTTATAACGACGAACAACAAAACAAACAATAACAACAAAAAGGCAAAGGCACTCGAAATACAACAAAATATAGCAACAAACACCATACAAAACCAAACTCTTCTCCAAGACGGACGGTCACCATGGAGAAGTATGACCATTACCCTACAATCTATCCTATAATCAAACCTAATATCAAACCTACGAACAATCATGTTAACAAACCGGCAAACAACCAAATAACTACTATATATATGGCTACACTAAATACACTAACATTAAGAACAGAGGAAAGACTTTTGGAACTAGAAATGGCCTTAAAATATGTCAAATGGGATATACTGGGCCTAAGTGAAGTGAGGAGATTGGGAGAGCAAATAGAAGAATATGACGATTATATCTTATTTTACAAAGGAGAGACCAAAGGACAATACGGAGTGGGAATCATGATAAAAAAACACTTGAAGAAGTATATACACGAGTTTAAAGCCATCTCCGAAAGAATTGTGCTAGTTAACTTACAGCTACCAGGCTACCTACACAAATGGACGGTTATACAAGTTTACGCTCCAACAGAAGCAGCTGACGAAACTACAAAAGACGACTTCTACCAAAATCTAAACAATACCATTCAGGAATATGCAAACAAAAATTTGATAGTGCTTGGAGACTTCAATGCACAAGTGATAAATAATATTGTGGGACTTCATACATATAAGAAAACAAACAAAAACGGTAATAGACTATTAAACTTCTGTAATGAAAACGACCTAACAATAATGAACAACTTTTTCAAAAGAAAAGAAAACAAAAAATGGACCTGGATTTCACCCGATGGAAAGCATAAAAATCAAATTGACTATATTTTGTCAAATAAAAAACTTTTCTTCGAAAATTGCGACACGATTAAAAATTTAAACTTTAGTACAAACCACAGAATGGTTAGAGCAAAGTTAAAAACTAAGCAACCAAAGAAGCCAAGAAGATATTTTAAAACACCTGCTGGAGCATACGACAGTAGAATATCCCCTGCAATCTCCAAGCTACACAAAATTCACCCAGTTCATGAGGAACAAGTAAAATATGTTCATATCCAAGAAAAGTATAATACCATACAGAATACAATAAAAGGAATACAAACAACAAATGGTGCAAAACGAACTGGTAGGAGTGAGAGCTTATCTGCTAATACACTAAATTTAATAGAAGAAAGAAAAAAACTTATTAGCATACATAAAAAAACAAAAGAGATTAGAAAGGAAATATCAGATATAAGCAAAGAAATAAAAAGGGAAATGAGAAAGGATAACAAGCAATATAGAATGAAAATGTTTGAGGAATACATAACAAGAACGGGGGGGGTAAAGAAGGCTATAAAAATCTTAACGGACAAGAAAGAATGGATTCCGAAACTAAATGACAGAGAAGGAATAAAGACCAAAAGACCAGATATTCTCAGAACAGCGACAAACTTTTATAGGAAATTATATTCAAAAGAAAGAACCCCAAGGAGCGCCATCGATGTTGCTATTCATGACCAGACACCAGTAGCGTCAATTATGCAAAGAGAAGTTGAGAAAGCAATAGAAACACAGAAAAAAGACAAGGCTCCAGGAATTGACAACATAACAAATGAGTTTCTGATGGGATCAAAATCTATACTATTACCTATCCTAACACAGTTCTTTAACGAAGTTCTGGAAAGCGAATCAACACCGTCCCAATGGTCTACATCAAAGATTGTTCTAATACACAAAAAAGGAGACAAAAGTGACGTAAGAAATTATAGACCAATTAGTTTAGTATCAAATATATATAAAGTCTTCGCCAAAATTCTTCTACACCGCATTACAAAAATACTCGACGAAAATCAACCCAGGGAACAAGCGGGATTTAGGAGAGGATATTCTGTTGTGGACCATATACATACAGTCAGACAAATATTTGAAAAGTCTGAAGCATACAACTTACCACTGTATTGCTGCTTTGTAGACTACAGCAAAGCCTTCGACTCTCTCTATCACGAAAAAATATGGGAAGCCCTCAGAAATCAAGGCATAGAAGGAAAATATATAAGATTAATTAGAAATATATATACAGGAAGCACAGCGACAATACAACTCGAATCGGAGGGGGACACAATTAAGATAGAGAGAGGAGTGCGTCAGGGAGATCCCCTATCACCAAAACTTTTTACTGCAGTCCTAGAAGAAGTATTTAGAAAGATCGAGTGGCAACATGGAATAAATATTAATGGTGAAAGACTAACGAATTTAAGATTTGCGGATGACATCATTCTGTTCGCCAATAGTCCGACACAGCTGCAAGGAATGCTAAGGGATCTCGATACACAAAGCAAGAAAGTGGGCCTAGAAATGAATATTTCGAAAACAAAAGCTATGACGAATAGAACAGAAGAAACACTCATCCGGAACAACAACGAAATAATTGCTTACGTAAAGGAATACAACTATTTGGGTCAAATAATTTCAACAGAAAATCTAACAAATAAAGAAATTGATTCGAGAATAGAGAAAGCATGGAAACAATACTGGAGATACAAAGAAATAATGAAGAATAGGATGGTAAGCTCAAAAATTAAGGGTATATTGTTTAACACGTGCATTTTACCCGTCTTAACGTATGGTTGCCAAACATGGGCACTCACAAAATTGCACCTGAAAAAATTAAGATCTTGCCAAAGAAGTATGGAAAGAAGTATGATAGGAGCAAGGAAAATAGAAAGAATAAAACATATAACTATCAGAAAACAGACCAAAACACAAGATATAGTATTAAAAACAAAAACACTAAAATGGAGATGGTCTGGCCATACAGCTAGAGGAGAGGAAAAGTGGAGTAAGAAAGTGCTATATTGGTGTCCCAAGGAGGGAAAAAGAAATAGAGGGAGACAACGAAAGAGATGGGAAGATGAAATAGTAGAAGTAGCAGGTAGGACATGGTTAAGAATTGCACAGGACAGAGAAGAGTGGAAAAGATTGGAGGAGGCCTTTGCCTTTCGGCAAACAGAAGAGGAGAAAACAGCAATTTAAAAAAATGTGTATAAAATATGTAACTACTTTTCTGAATAAAGGCTTATTATTATTATAACTATTTGATAAGTATGTTTTTACGTCACGGATTTTTTAGCTACTCACAAAATGATAAAAAAAGAAAGTATTATAATAACAACAATATTTACCTTCAGCTCTAACTGTTGCAATCTCCTTAATCCCTTAACAATTTCTGTAACTGCTTCGTCCTTTAAGTTATAACAATCAATCAGATTGAAATATTCTATACTGGGACAGTTTTTGACTAGATATGATATGCCTTCATGGGTTATCTGCTGGCATCTGCTTAAATTTAAGTTTACGAGCTCTTTGAAGTTGAAAGCGTATTTTAGACTCACATCAGTTATTCTATTACATCCACTTATATCAAGTTCTCGAAGTCCCTTCATTCTCGCTAAAGAGTATCCACTGTAGGTAGCCATTGACAAATTTTCACACATAAGCAACACATCACGTTTTCTTCTAGCGTCACGTACAATCTCCTCTTCAGCTCTAGATCCTAAATGTATTTTATGAGAAGTGCTGTCTTCGTCAAATGTGGACATGATTGGGCCATCAACTTCACTTTCCGTTTCCACTTTACCCATTCCAGTAAGTCCAGCGTCGGACACTTTATCGCAATGACTCATTTTTAATACTTGTAAAAGCACTTGATTCTTGAATATAACTTGTATAGATGTATCTGTAACTGCATTGAAACAGTAACTTATGTCTAACATATGTAATTTAGGTAATCGTTCTGAAATCATAACGAGTCCAGTTTGATCTATATTTAAGCAATGTATATCCAGTTCTTCTAAAGTGTCATTATCCTCATAACAGATTCCTTTATGAATACCTTCTAATGTTATTAATTCACACCTTGAAATATTTAAAGACCTAAGTTTCTTCAGTTTGTGTAATTCTGCAATACCCAAGTCCGTAACAGCTCTACATCTCTGTATGTTGAGGTACTCCAAATTAACTAGGTTTTTGCAAATATACACTAAGGACTGATCGGTGACTCTTGTACAAAAACCGATATCTAATTCCTTCAATGAAGTTTGATTTAATGTCATTGCCAATATTCCAGTATTTGTTAATTGATCACATGAATTAACTTCTAAAGCCTCCAATTGCAGGTCTTTAGTTTCAGCCAGAGATTTTAATGCTGCACCATCTATGAGAGTTTTAGAAAATAGTAATCTTTTGATGTTTTTAGCTCTGGAATTAATAAATTCCAATACAAAATAGAAAGTAAGTACACTCTCTGATGGATTCTTTTTTAAATCTGTCCCGGCCGGGTAAAATTTTTTTACCAAACCTAAATGAAACTGTAAAGAGCAGGCGGACAAATTGATTTCTTCTAAATGTGGAGAGGCCGATACAAATCTGTTAAATAATGCATCAGTTAGGTATTGATTTCCTGATAGACTTAATACTTTTAACTCCTCAAGGTTATTTAATAATAAACCATCCGTTTTGCCTTCAAGTAAGCGTCCTGACATGAACAGTTCTTTACAGCTCTGAATATGCAACGCTTCTAGGTTCGGACACGACTGTAGAATGTATACAAACACTTTTTCACATATATCGCAATTTCTCAGTGTGAGACTCTTTATGTTTTCACCGACTTTATCCCAAAAATGGTTTGTCTTACTCGATATTTCAACTTCATTGAATAAATAATTACAGTAGGCAATTACAGAGTCTTTAAAAACATTTAATGGTGATTGTGTATCGTCGTTTATTGCAGTTTTATAAAACACAGTTACTTTGTTTCTCAAGAAACAGTTATCATTGGCTGCTAGGTACCACGACAGACATGTTTCACTGGCACATTTTCTATCAGATTTTGGTAGATACTTGAAAAGATAGACTAACACCTGTAAGGAAAATACAAAGTGTTAAAACTTCTTATAATTAGCAGGTATATAAGTGATTTGTTTTAAAAATATTTCCGCGAAAAATTAATACTGTAATCATGTCGAAAAGGTTACTTTTATCAATTCGTTAAGATAACGAATAATAGACATAATCACGTGAATGTGAGATTTTATGGAAAAATACAGTGATTATAAGAAAGGCGAATGTTTAAAAATAACTACATACCTCAAACGGGAGTTCCATGATGAACACTAGCGTTATCGGAATCACATAGAATTTTACAAAATCAAATAATAAGGTTTGGTTTGTGCGTTCACTTCTTTGTAGGATATATGGTAGGATAATTTTATATTAAAATTGAAACTGCTTTGTTCAGTCAATCAGCTTTGTTTGCCTCTTCCTTCTAGCTTCTAGCTCTATCTAGCTAGCTTCCGTCACTCATTCATTTGTTGACTAAATTTATTTGACATTGACAAGTGACAGTCAATCAGCTGATCGATTGTGATTGTGGAGAGACATGGGAGAGACCTTGAAAAAAAGTACCTACTATATAACTACTTATTGTATAACTACTTATAACTACTTATTGTCCTTTCTAAGTTAAGGCATAATAATAGACATGACCATTTGTCAAAATGTCAGGTGGAACAGAGGGACCCTGGCGAAAGCTTGGATTGACCACAAAGAGGTCTATGACTCAGTGGCCTATTCATGGTTGAAAAGGATCTAGACTTGTATAAAATTAATTCAACTTTGAGGTCCTTCTTGAGCACAGGCATGGTGCAGTGGACGACAGTTCTTCGTCAACCAGGCGGTCTACAGAGCGTCTCTGGTCTGCAAGACGAGATTAGCATCAAGCGAGACATATTCCAAGGCGACAGCCTGAGTTCACTGTGGTTTTGTCTAGCTTTGAACTATTTGCATCCAAACGCCAGGATCTGTTGGAGTTACTGAAAATAACAGAAACCTTCAGCAATTCTATAAAGATGGAGTTTGGTGTAGATAAGTTTGCGGTCATGTATGTACAGGGGGGCAAGTTTGTAAATTTTTCCAACTTCCAACTCGCAGAGATGACTTTTAAATTTCTTTCTGAAACTGAAACCTACATGTATATCTTGGTATGTCACAGTCATTGGGTATCGTTGATAAGGACATGAAACAGATGGTGAGGGACCGCTTTATTGGTTGCCTGACAAAAGTACTTTAGACTTTTGTCAGGTGGAAATAAAGTGCGTGCCTTCAACAGCTATAATTTATGCCTTTGCTAATCTACCTACTCCTTTGGCATATTAAGATGGACGCAGATTGAACTAGATGCCTTGGACAGAAGGATTCGTCAACTGCTCACCACACATCGGATTTCACACACGCGCTCGTCTGTTATGAGACTCAAATTGTATACGTATATCCCTCGGAAATTGGAAGACCGCGGCTTTCTAAATGCCAATAGCTCCATAATAACCGATAAATACGCAGTCTTAGAGATCGAGTGCGGGTTACATAACGATTTCGTGGAAATTGACCAACACTGCGCTCCGCTTTGTTTATCTGACGAGAACTGGTGCAAACCAATAATATTGGGTACCGAGAACCGAAGGGAGATATGGAAGAGCAATGAATTACATGGGCGGTTCTATCGAGTTCTCACGGACTCGACAATAGACCCTCTCGCATCTGTAAACTGACTAAGCATTGGTGATCCCCTTGGGGAAACCGATGGTTTTGTTTGTGCAATAGCTGATGAAGTTATCAATATGAGAAATATATTCTCAAGGACGGTACAGCCGACATTTGTCATGCCATGGTCTCATAGAATCATTGAGACATATTATTTCCGGTTGTTCTCATCTTGCTAACTGCGAGTATATGCACAGATAGGTATAAGCAAGTAGTCAGAATTAATCACCAACAACTTGCTCCTCAATATCACCTTGTTGACTCTGTGGTGCCATATTACAAATAATATGTACCTGCACCCGTTCTCGGAAATAATCATGCCAATCTGTATTGGGACTTTGGGATCGCTCTATAATCATGGACAGAACTATTGTCAATAAGCCTGATATCGTGGTTATCGACTGATCCCAGCATCGGCCCATGCTTGTTGACATAGCTGTCCCCATGACAGAAACCTCTTGAAAGCCGGGCAAATGCGCAGCGCGGCAAAACTGAAGGGCGGCAAAATCGAGGGCGCCACCGGACGGTTCCACGGACTTCTTAATTTTCTCTCTAGGAGAGAAAAATCTTATAAAATTTACCATGCTTGGTAGGACGACAAAAACTATCGTTTAAGGTTTTCTTTGAAAAAATGCTACTTTAGCGGATGTAAATCTTTATAGGCGGACCAAAATTAAAGTATTGTTTTGTCTTATAATTTTCTTAATGCCGTCTCCTAAGAAAATTATAAGACAGCACTTAAACCAGGCTGAAGAAAGAAAACGAAATACATAAATAGGAAAGAAGGAACCAATTCTTTCGATATGCAATGATTTTTGAATTGAGAAATACAAGAAATTCTCTGGAATTTTCATTTATTTCCACCTTTTCTACAGGGTTGGAATCAGAAATTTCTTTCACCACCGATATTATATATCTTCAAGAAACTTATACCAAAAAGGGACTCAAATTTTGATTTGTTAGTAAATTTTGCTCGACTATTTATTGAACAATTTCCGTATCGATCGAAACAATTTCATTTCTTCGCCAATTTTAGTTTGGAAAGTACCCTGAAGTCGCCCATGCCGCACTCTGGCGTTTTGTTCAGTTTTGTTATTGACTCGCATTGAAAACACCACGTTTCATCACCAATTACAATGGCTGACTTGCTTGCCGGATTTCTACAGGACATTTTTTTGCACATGTTTTTTAACATGTTTTTTGCAATGCTGATCTCTCCAATCTTTTTGGTCGTCTGTCAGAGTGTGTGGCTCGCGCGCACAGACCGTTTGTCCAAATTTCCTTGTTGACCCTGCCTGTAATCGAACCCGTGATCCCTGAGACAGAGCTTTAAGGCAAGCAATCTAACCACTCATCCAACGGGCTCTTCTTTCTTCACATAAAGTTTTATTTGAAAATACATATTGAAAGAACTCAGAACAGCCTTTAATTTGATGGTAAAATAAAAAATAGGGTAAATAGTTAATTAGAACCGGCACTACAACAGCTTAAATTCAATTAATAACTAATAAATAAAACAGCAACAAAAGGATCGTTGTATGAAGATTGCTTTTCCGCCAGTAGTTTTGTTAATCAAAATTCACCTGGTACGAATTTTCAATACTTGCACTCATGGCATTGGCAACCTTGTTAAATTGTTAATTTTAACATTTCAAGAAGATCTCTTGAAAAAGAAAAAGATTTAGAGCAAGAAGAAATAAGTTCATGTCATGTCTCATGGTGTTAGTGTAAAGGGCGGCGAATTTTATTTTTGCCCTGAGCGATTAAATAGCTAGACCCTGGGACCCTAGCCAAGATACACAAGATGCAAACGGTTCCTTTGCGTACTTACGAAACGAAAGAAATGAAGCCCGGTGATTGGTTGTTGAAGTTACAACTGTCACAACAACCAATCACCGGGCTTTATTTCTTTCGTTTCGTAAGTAGGTACGCAAAGGAAGCGTTTGCATTTTGTGCATCTTGGCTAGGTCCCCAGGGGCCTTAGACAAAGTAGCATTCGCTCCGTAGCGATGCGATATCGAAGTTCGTTATCGTCTCAGAGACAAAGAAATCATGACAAGGTATCACGTGTTTATCACGTGTTACAGTGTCGATTCCTTTGTCTCTGAGACGATAACGAACTTCGATATCGCATCGCTACGGAGCGAATGCTACTTTGTCTAACTCTCTCCTTATTTGTTACTTAGCTCAAGGCTGCGTTAACTACATTGTTGTCACGGGCTCGATTATCGAAATCATCCAAAATATCGAAATCAGGCCATCGTTTTTCTAGACTCGGGTCGCAAAGACCCAATCGAGTGACTACAATCCTTTGAATAAGTACAGATAGTAAGTCTGAGTGCTTAGATAAAATTTAAACGATTTTGAGTTCTTTTGTTGTACTTGATGTTTATTCATGTAGCTTTTCTCGCTAGTTTGATTATACCTTTTATCATTCCACGTAGAAGATATTATTATTATATATTTTGCAAATGATATTGCATTTAGCAACAATATTATTACATTTTTCAACTTAGTGGTCGTATCAGGCAGTAGGTACTGCTTATTATAGTTCGATGACTGTACCTACCTACTCTTCTCGCTTTTTGCACACCCCACACAAAGCGTCTCCTACAACCCAAATAACATGAAACGTGAAATTACTTATATAAATAACAACAATAAGCAGGTGGAGTTGACTCACGGAATAATTCGACCTTGGTCTCCGCTCGAACACTCGTCTACTCTTCCGTCTCTCCGCTGCAAGACAGACTGCTAGCAATTCTAACTTCAGCTGACTGATTCTATAATAAAATTGCTTGCTCCTGCTTGCCCGTATAATACTTGCTCGCTGGCTTATGGGCTGATGATGAGTACAACATTGATAGTGACTACTCGTTAGATTTTTAAAAATATTTTCTTTATCTTAAAGGATTACAGGTAGGTTCCGGCAAGGTACCTGAAAAGTAACTTCGATTAGACTAATTTTGTTTATAAATTACAGATGGCGCTGTTCGCTTCGTCTCGATAGCGATAGATGTCACCACTATTCAAATCTTGTTTGGAGCTTTTGTATCGTTTCAAAAATTTGTTCGGTATACATTGCTTATTTTGGTCTGAAGCTCCAACGCAGCACAGAGTACTTTATAATATAGGAAATAGAGACCTCTTTTGAATCTTATTCTTGCTTATACCAAGCAACACTAACAGTACGCTAGTACTCTTTATTATACTGTGCTAACAGTAAAAATTGAGGGTTACACTCACGTGCGCTGCCTGTCTTGACAAAGGTGAAAGCTATGGGCATACGATATCCATTTGCTATAAGTTCACGGATCTCTTCAGTGACCACTTCCTTGAGTTGTTTTTGCAGTCAGACGGGCAGTCCATTTGTAATTATAGCAAAAAAGTCGCCTATAGTAAGTAGCGTCTCATTTATAGTTTTCTTTATAGGTATACCATTCATTACTTTCTGGATTTTGTGATTAACCTGTTTGAACAGCTACATATTTATGGTGTAAAGTGATGAGTACCTATCGGGTAAGCATTTATTTGATTGAATTTGTAAAAGATTGTTACAAAATTAAACTATGAGCGTTACTCAAAAGTAGGTATTAACATAGATAAAATACTACTTAACCAGTATAGATGGTCACTCACGTACATTGAATCCGTACCCTATCAAATTTCGCTTATATCTAGATGCCGCCTGTGTAGTTTGTCGCTTATTTGTTGTCATTAAAAATCCGCTAGAGTCGCTGCAGTCGACCATTCAGTCAATTCTCATGTACAAGAGATGGCACTACTAAAATTTATTTAAAATATAAAAAAAGTGGGCACGAACAACGATAAAAGGGCCGTATGAACGGTATAGGTTCTGTTCTAAAAAATAGGGCAATAATATCATACATAAAAGTCACAGATTAATGATAAAAGTACCTCTCAGCAACGTCGCCCTCTAGTTATTACCACGATAATAAGGAACTATAACTGCGTGATTGAATTTGTTGGTTATAATTTTTAACAAAATACACATTAATGTTAAATTCGAGACTCTTAGTGACATCTAGGGAGTGGAAATCCCAATATGAAATTGGCTTCAGATCGTTATATGGAAGTTGACCATCTATACTGGTTAAGTAGTATTTTATCTATGGTATTAATAAACTTTTCTTGGGTATTGACTACATCTATGTACGTCACCCTTGTGTGCTATCTAACATTTTTATCAACCTATCTATCTAAGTGGATTATTAAAAGCTGCAACACAATTATTAGAATTATTAATGCACAGTGTTGAACAATTGGACAAGTGCGTGTACGAATACCGGTAGGGACGATCATTTAATTTTCTTCTAACTGCGATGGAAATCATCTGGAACAACAACATCTTTCGTAGTTTACATCCTGAGCCCAGCGGTTGGATTTTTCCAAGACAATGAATGATACAGAAGGTGCAAATGAAGAGTGATAAATTTTACAATTTTCACATGTAAGTAAAGGATATATATCTTTCAAATCCAGGCCATATTTTTTTAACGTACACTTTTGAGAATTTGGTGATAAAAGTAATTCTTAAATTTCCTGTGAATACTTCAGATTTTGTAAATGGAGATAACATTGAAAAATTAACACATTGAGCGCGAAGTACGTACTCGATACGTTGTTCGTGTCGGTGCGCATAGTTCAAAGAGATTATTTAATACTTTTAAATTTAAATATGTATGAAGCTCCATTACAAAATTACACGATATTTTCCCAGTAAAATCTATAATTTCTTCTCACCCAATTGTACAAGTTTCAACCGTTAAAACGAAAATGAACTGATGGCCTGATCTCCATAAAAAACGGTTTGATCTCGTTTATTCATTGAGCATAGTAATAGTCAAAACGCATTCATAGTAATATTCATGATAGGTATACACGCGTTCACAGTTTTGATCGTTTATTTGAGGATGTCTCGAAGAAAACGCTCGTAGTCTCTATTCCTTCGATAGTCGGAATAATTTGGGAATAAATGACTTTAAAAAGTCACCTTTTATTAGATTATATTAGTAGTCGATTCATTGGAGAATCGCCCACAGCAGTGGTGTCAGATATATTTATATTTTTAATATATAACATTTTGAAGTCAGTTCAATAACTGAATTTATGAGTGTAAAATGAAAAAAAAAAAAAAAAAATTGCTAGTGAAGAAATAAACATTGGCGAAGTGATATTATGAGTTTGCGCGGAGGTAACAATATGATTGCCACTTGTTGGGCGCCACAAGCTCGATTTCAGTAAGCGCGGGGCGAGCCTCGCGTTCGGCCTCACATTCCGTGTCGCGTTATCCCAACTTACCGCATACTTTCCGATAAACTTTCATAAACAACAGCACGTCTCTCGTCAACTCAGTGGAAATACCATGATATACATGCGTTCACAGTTTTGATTGTTTATTTGAGGATGTCTCGAAGAAAACAAGCAAAGCCGAGGTCCCTTAAACGTAAGTAGACATTTTATTGTGTTTATTTCCACATGTTAATAGCCCGTAATGTGAATTTTCAGCTAAACACTGTAAAGGCTAGATCACAATAGAATAGTATCACTTATAGAGTTTAAGTTAGAAAAAAGTTAGAAAAAGTAGAAGAGTTCTTTTCATACATTGGTAAAAAATCACATTTAAAATCACTCATTTTGTTTCTTTGGATCAATCTGGATTTAGTTTTTCGTCATTTATTAGGATTATAGTAATTTATTGGAGTAGTTTAATCGGTTCATAAAAATAGGTTGACAATTAAAAAATATATGTAAAGTGTTTAAAGACTGATTATGGACGTTTATGCCTATGAAAATGGTAGCACTAGGTACTATTATAATGATATATTTTCTACAATGAACATGTGATCAGTTTTTTAATAAAAATATGAATATTTCACCATGTAATAATACTTTATAATGCTTTAATAAGACTAGATCGACGCGCCCCAGCTTCAAAAGGGTGCAATTGGACGAGATAGTAATTATATTACCTAATATTAATCACACAAATACAAGGAAGAGAATTTGTAGTTTTGTTGCAGGCTAAATTCAGAACCACTGAACTTATTTGAAAAATTCCCTTACTATTTGAAATGTGCATTAATCAAAAAGATTAAATATATAGAATATATAGAGAGGGCATTGGGCATAAATAGCCTTGTAAAGTTGGTGATGGACTGAGCGATTTTGCATCACGTGGCTCTAAATGTCACATTACGGATTCTTACGTCTTGCCCGATCTATACAGTTGAAAATATTTGCCATTAATCAAAGCCATTGGCTATACGTATATAACAGTGTATACTAATTCTTCCAATGAAGCATGGCCTAGCATTATCCATCATGATAATGTACCTAGCTATTAACTTTTCAAAACGTTGAAGTGTTTCCGATGATTATCCTTCACGTGTAACAAACTTATTTTTTTTCTCTTTCTAACATTAATGTAGATAGTACAAAAGTAGCAACTTCTAATATAACCTACCCACTCTATCATTATCATTATAGACACAGCACGTGAAAAACAGGAAATTGTTTGAAGGTGCGAACTATTCTTTACATGAAAACATGATCATTTGTTTAACGCCATCTGTTGTGCCTCGACGGAACTGTTGTGCTATAGTTTTTTGTGAACACTCGTTTATTTAAGAGTACACAAAACTTCCTCGTTTATCATTCTTTCCATCAATAAAAACCGTATCAAAATCTGAGTTAGCCAAGAAACAAACGGAGGCGGGCAGCGACTTTATTTTAGTCAGTGCATATTTGTTGAGTTTTGGTGTAATATGGTTAGAATGAGATTAAAACTACTTAATTGCTACTTATGTGCTTAAATACGAGAAGCAATCAAATCGCATAAATACGAGAAGGAATCAAGACTATAAACTAACGGTCAGGAACCTCAATCTAAGCGATCAATATCGTCCTGCAGAAAAAGTTCATGTCAACGATTGTTATCATGTTTTTGACAGTTAAAGAGAATTTTAGTAAAAAAAAATCTATTTGAAAAAAAACACATCGATATATTTACAATTAATTGCTATTTTTCCTTTTAATATTTTATTATTTACAGATAAATTTTATTCATAAACTGGCAGTCCGCCCGGCAGCAGTAACCATTCTCTTACAGAAGACCACTGTAAAATAAAAGCACATAAAAAATCTGACGAAGTTAAAATTTGGCTATAAAACAAAGTAACAAAGCGTGCGGTTGTGTTGTGTGTCGGGTGAGTAAGTAAGGGATGCCAAAGTCTATTCCTTTTCTTACTCATGTTTTATTCTTTATCCTCTCAAGGTTAACAGAGCAATTGCAAAGTCGATTATGTCGCTAGAAGCAAGTGCATTCATAAAAGATGCTGGCGATAAATTATACACAAAACTGTATGAAAATCCGTTGGGTGGTTTAAAAGTTAGCGGAAAACGGACAAAGGCGGACAGCGACTTGATTTTAAATAATATGTATAGGTAGATATAGTAGAAGCTAATTAGAATGAATTAGTAATTCGTGTTTGTATCCGCCTATACAAATGAATTTGTAATGATTTCCAAATATTTCCTAGTAATATTTGAGAATATATAAAAAAACGGGACTAGTGCGAGTTGAACTTGCGTGAAGAGGGTTCCGTACGATGTTAGCTATCTGCACAATATTGAGTGATTTACCATGTTATTTTAATATCATGGACATCTTATAGGTTTTCCTATAATCTATAAGTAGAAAACTTAGTTCTGTATTATATTTTTTTCAAAATTTTAGGTTCAGTAGTTTCGGAGACAAGGGGGGGGGGAATGGTCGGACAGACGGACAAAGGACAAACGAGTGATCCTATAAGGGTTCCGTTTTTTTATTCGGACGTAAGGAACCCTAAAAATATTAGAAATAATCTTTAAAAACTCAGCTTAGCTTAGCTTTGGCGTTAAACGCGCTGCGTGAGGCCGCTTCGGTGCCAATGAACCCTATCTTATTTATGTTGATGCCCATATAAAAGTAATTAAAATAATTAATTCTATTGGAAATTGTTTTATCAAAACGAAAATTTTCTGTATTTAAGTTCTTTATGTGATAATAATTCACAATCACTGCAAATCAGTCTTGTTAAGTGTATTTACAAAAAAACTCACCGCTCTGCACAGACGAGGCGCCTGAAACAGAGGAGCGGCCTGTTAATTCAAGGATTAGTAAGCCAAAAGCAAATGCAGTTAATGTACAGTAAAAATAAATTGCCTCACGTCAATGATAGGGCTGCATAGGCGGGTGATGGACGCGATGCGCCGCGCGTTGTGGTCGCGGTACCCTAATATAGCCGTTTTATCAGTGGCCGGCCGCGGCGACGGCCGACGCGGCTAAAACCACACATGCGTTTGGTTTAGCACACCTATGCTGTATAATGTATGAGTAGCTGGTTGCCAATGTTTCTCTATCAACTAGCGACTCGACCCGGCTTCGGGCGAATGTCCACAACTAGCGTAAGCTATACTCAAGCTCTTCATTGCAAATCATCTTCTATTTATATCTATTTTATTAGTTTCATTGTTTTTACCATAAAATTTAATATAACAATTTTTTTTTAATTAAAGTTGAGTTTGCTCTTGACCAACATCTGTCATCAGTAATCATTATATCATTTTATCATCAGTAGGAAAGATGAGGCCGACAATGGAGTGAGCTCACCCAGAAGATGCCTATTTACTCGAACTTTAAAAAGATTTGGGTTGTATGTGTTCGGAAATACAGACGCCGGCAGAGTGTTGCAATACTTAGCAGTGCGCATGATAAAAGATGTTTTAAAGCGCTTTGTCCGAATTAGAGGGATTTCTACAAGGAGAGGATGGTAACCAGCCGATGAAAGGGGAAGGCGGTATGATCTCATGTAGCTCCCGATCACACTCTCCGAAGTACATATTACAGCCAATTTTGCGTCTATGATGTGCCAGGTTCCGCAGCTTAGTTCTTATTAGTCTACCGTCGCCAATGAGCCTCCTAGCTCTGCGATCCACCGAGTCGAGTGCGGTAAGTTGGTATTTTGCTGAGCCAACACAAAGGGATGGATACAGCAATACTCCACGCGAGATCGGACTTGTGCCTTGCACAAAGAGAGGAGCTGTCCAGGTGTGAAGCATCGCTTCACCCTATTTAGGAAGCCCAGCTTTTTGGCTGCTGTTTGGGCTTTGGACTCGATAGAAGTCGGTAGTTGAGATTTAAGCACAGCCTCATGCCAAGAAGCTCGAGATCATTGGTCACAGGTACGGATGCACCTCGGAAATTTGAAGCCAAGTCGAAAGGGCTCTTTTTTGCAGAAGATACTTAGGTATCGATAAGAAAAATGTTATCAAGCATCTGTGTATTTTAAAAGAACTAACACACGTATAGAGGCTTTGTTTTTCTAATTCGTGAGTACTAGTATTTAATAATCCACTGGAATAGAACTTTGATTACAAAATATAATTAATTACTATGGTAATTGGACAACTGAGTAATCGACGTGCAATCTTTGTAGATTCCTAAACCGAAGCAGTAAACAGCAGTGCTGAATGGCTGAATGGTTCTGTAGGTAATGCTGTTAACTTTAGATATCGATCTGGAGTCTAGTACTTTCGTAATGCGTCCCGTGGGGACCGCGAGGATGCTGCGACTCCGCCCGACTCCTGGGACACCTAATGCAATACTATACAGCTTCTATCTTATTATACTCTATTGTTTATCTTGTACGGTGCTACAGTGTCATACACAAGTTTTTTAGTATTAGTTTGTTACATTAATATTTTTTCCTTTGATTCCAAGGTCGGACAGCTGACAGTGATATTGGTAGTTGTCTGTAAAGCGGTTCGTAAGGGTTCAGACTAGACAAAGTCGACCCGTGATCAGCGGGTAAATTTTAATTTTAGTCTAAGAAGTCAAATTAGGCGATGAAATAACGAGGACTTATAAGTCCTCGTTATAACTAAAAAACATTAAACCTTAACTGACTTAACTTTTAGACTTTAAGAATGAATATTTTAGTTAAACGCTTTTGTCAAACAATGCCTTGATGATTGTCCCAGAAACAATATAGATACCTATATGAGATAATAATAAAAAAATATTTTCCTTTGGTTTACCGTAGAGCAAACGGAGGCCGCACTCGCTGGGGTACAATAACACGCCAATTTCAGGTTGTCGTCCCTCATGTGAAGGAATTAAAATTTTACATTCACCGAAAATGTTAATCCATGGCTGTCCCTCCCGGGCAGCCTATAAAAAAGATTGTTGTTCTAACTCTTCTTTGTTACTTGTATTTTTTTTCTTGTAATATATTGATAATGTTTTAATTTTGACCACTTACGGTTGATTCTTCTAAAGGTTCTTAAAATTTATAAGAGTTTCATATATAGGTACATCAAGCCAATCGTTTGATTGTGTTTAGCTGGCATTAGGAATGTATGCAGGTTGAGCTTTCCGTATGTGTCGGAGAAGTTTCAGAACCTTTCAGAACTAAGAAAAACAAAATTTTCTTTTTGTAATCCACTCGTGGAATCCACACGACACGAGCCCGTTGGACTTAACGCTCAGTCTCAGGAGTCCTGGGTTCTGGCCGGCCCCCAACCCAGGACTCCTGCCGGGAGGACTAACAGAAAAGAACTTTTTTTTAGTTGGCTCTGGTCTGTTTTCGCAGTTATTTGGACAGCCTGTATGGCAGCAGGAACCACCCCCCGCCCAGACCATGGTGAAATAACAGAATGTTTGCTGTTGTGTTTCGGTGAGTGAGTAGGGGATACCAGAGCCCAATGCGCTATCACTTCCCAATCCCTTATCTTTAATCCTAATATGGTCGGCAGCGCACTTGCAGAATCTGTTCCCTACTGCTCAACAGCAGCATTCAGTGGTGGCTTCCGAAACCAGGTTTCTAAATTTTGGAACAATATTCCTCCCCCACTTCGTAATCTCAACCCGAAATTTGCTTTCAAAAACAATTAGGCATACAAAATTACTAATTGAGAGACAAAAAGGTGAATGAGTTGACCTAAGTATCTTGAACATTGACTGAAATAAATTTGACTAGGAGCGGTGTAGTGTTATTTTGAAAATAATTGATCAATTATTAAACGTTTACTATTGTATACCCTAAACGGAGCTATGACTCTAAAGTTGACTCGTGACAGGGTAAATTCTTATTGATTAAGATGACGATAATCCAATGACCGGTGCGTATCCTGCCGACGCGAATCTGTACACTAGAACTGGTATAATATCAGCGCTGTGCTTTGCCTCAGCTTATGCTGAGCCAGATATCTTTTTGCTGCCATGGCGTACACTCAGTGGGATTAATGTTGGGATTAATGTTTGCGCAAATAAATTATTATTATTATTAACTCTTTATTTGTACTATAAACATATAGAAAAGAATAAGTAAAAAAAAAAGAAAGTAACACAAGCAATAGTACAAAAGGCGGCCTTATCGCTTAATAGCGATTTCTTCCAGGCAATCTTAGGGTAAGGAAAATTATATGAAAAATATAACAATATGGGTGGCAAAAGTTGTCATAATAAACTTATATTCTAATAAATAATTACTAATAGTACATACATTGAGTATACATACATTGAATATAAATGTTCTATCTATTTATCAATGCCGCTAACATCGATTGGACCGCTATCATCAGTAGATTTAGTCATCTACCATTGTCATCCTGTCTGTCGACCTTAACATAAAAAAATGGAATATCTATATAAGTTAAAGTGACTCTTCATTTTACTGTTTATGCACAAAAGTAACTGTGCCATTACCAACTATAGTGGTGCAGTGTTTCTTCTAATGTAAGGGATGTGTTTGCACTTTTAGCCGCCATACACGCTCACATTATAACGTATTTTCTTCTTTTACTTATGCAACTAAACAAGAACTAGAAAAGCTACTTGGCGTAAAACTTTATAAAAATATACCGTGCAGACATATTAATATAGGTGACTGTATCTATTATTTCTGTCCACCTGAAATTCCGTCCATTTGAGAATCCGTCCACTTGAGATTCTGTCCAGTTGAGAATCTGTCAAAGTAAGCTTGAACGAATGAAATAACGGAATAAACTAAATATGAGCGAACGAAGTGACTGGACGTGGAGGCTTTTGACTTGGAAAGAAATAATCTTATATGTTAAAAGTTTTTATATAAAAATATATATATCTAGATGATGTTATATTGATGATGTTATATTGATGATGATTATATTGATGATGATCAAATATAATGTATCTACCATCAACCCTATCTTGATGGTACATGGACAGATAGTTACTGTTGCCTAAAGACAAACGCACACAACACTATTTGTTCACGACGCCTCTACCTATCTGTAGTTACAGATACTTACATAACATCAATATGTGCTTTCACTGATCGAGTAGAGTGCACGTAGTTACAGCCAATGCTCAGTCCAGTAGAGCAATCGATTTTACGCTTTATAAACCAAGTCTTATTGCATATATTAAGTATTGATACTCGTGTTACATAGGCCTTTTCTAAAAGATGAGTAAATACAATAATGCAATAAATACAAATAAATAATAATTCGCTACAAAGTACAAATTACTAAGTAGCAATTTGAAAAACTCCAATTTTTAAATATGCGACAACATTTAAAAAACACTTCATTCACATACAAAATTATTGATGCATCTAGGTTTAATTTTATTCGCAGTAGTCAGGGGGAGGTGTGAAGATCACAATAAAACGTATAAATGTTTAATGCGAGGTAAAAGCTTTGGATGGACGTATTTGTAAGCCTTTTGAAGAGGGTTAAGTCAATTTAGCTTTGTGCGTCAACTTTTTTTATCTTGTTACTCGACACGTTCAGCTGAGCTTATGTGACCGTTTACTTGCTTAATTTACTTATTTAATTGAATGCCAAAATAATACTTAAACGCTGCTGTTTACTGCTTCCTGTTTAGGAATCTATGAAAATTACCTATTATTTACTCAATACTTCTCTTTACTGTCACTTGAGAGTTAAAACTGTGAAGGAAGAAATAAGCTGTTGCGCAGCCAATTTCACAAAAGGCTTCTGAGCAATCCAAATGAACAGGCAGAGAATTGTCTGTGCCTAGAACTAGACGAGGTCTAAAGGGACGCGATGTGTTTGATTCTGGTTTTAACCTACACTACAAGAAAATGAGCAGAGCCTGTAAGGGCACTAACTCGGCACTACAAGCATTCACAAAACATAATCTGCTTACTCGTATAGCTGAATGATGGCACGATAAGGCAAAATCTATTTTTTTATATATATATTTATATAAAAGAAAGTAGTGTTAGTTACATCACTTATAAATCGAGAACGGCTGGACGGTCTTTGGTTTATTGAATTTGTCTCAGCCTTGAATAGCAAAATAACTATTAAAATATCTGAAATATTCACAAAAAAAATTGTGAATAAAATTCATTTTCTCATATATTTTGTATGGAAAGGTTTTTTTGTTGATATGTCGAGTAAGAATGAATTTCGATGATTTTTTTTGTTCGTGTAGGCCTCGAGAAGTTTCCTCGGTTATTGGAAAGTTTTTTTTATGTTAAGGTTGTCAGACAGGCTGACGATTAATGATAAAGTGGTTAGGAAAGGGATAGGGCAATGGGCTCTGACATCTCTTACTCATTCACCGAAACACAAAAGCACACGTGCTGTTATTTCACGGAGGAGGTAATTACTGCCGCCAGATCGGCTGCCCAAATGACTGCGGCCTTTTTTTTTCGTGCGAAAACCTGGAACCAGACCCCCACCGATCCCCTTATGGTGATCGTGATCTTAAATATGATCAAATATTCTACTCACTAAAAAATCACTGTGTTTCCTCGCGCCGTCTATGGGACAGGAATCGTTGAGACACGCAACCCTAAACCCCTGCCAAACGCAGTATGCCCTGTCACTACTTAGAGTAAGAAATCACGAAAAAAAAGAAAAATAGTATACAACGCCATATCTGACAAATAAGAGATTCAAAAATCATCATTTTTTTCTCTTTATTTAGGAAACACTCGTTATACATTTTCTTTTTAATATATAAATTAATACTAAGAGACTTGAGTTCCATGCACAAAATAAATATAAATATCTATTAAACGAAAATACGATAGTAGGTACTGTAATTAAATTACTAAATAAATATTTTAAAGATTGAATTAAGAAATATACATTGTGCCATGATAAGTATTCAAGGAGTTATTGAACATTTATGGAACTTAGTTCAATTTGACTATTTATTTATTAAGGAATTGAATTTAATTCAGCTAATAAGTTAATACAACATTTATGAATTCTGAGGAGGTACGAAGTTCGCCGGGTCAGCTAGTAAATAAATAAATAATGATTACTCTGTCATAAATACTTAATTAAGTAAAATTTGCGTTTACAAGCACATTAAATTATTCAGAAATATACTGCATCCACAATTTGTGAAAACAGTTGGTTAATGAATCGTGACATCAAAATGTTTCGTTTTGGTAGCGAAAATAAATTTTCAGATCTGGTAGAGGATGGGCATCATTAAAATCTGTTTTGCGCGGGGATGCCGAAGTTGTAATGATAAAGGATAAAGATGTTGATGGGAGGTAGAGGCGGTGTGCGGGGTCCGGGAGGGTGATTGCGCGTCCATAAAACTTGTAGAGGCTCCACAGAGAGACGCCGGGAAATTTCCCCTGGGCGGCGCGCACCTCCGACCGGCGTACCTCTGGGAAATACACTAAAACCATATCATAACAGTTTTATGTTGATGTTGACCTCTCACACGAGAGCTACCAGTAAACCACTAGTTTCAATTAATTTTAAATGTAATTTACCATGATTTTTAACACATAACAAAGTGAAAATCTACACGGGATATGCCTTCTCAATCTTAATGTTATAAAGTGTCTATGTCTGTCTGATACGGTTAAATTAGAAAACAGACTTCAATGAATTTCACCCAGATATACATATATATATAATCTCTGGGGTAGGGGGACTACTTCCTATGAAAGGAATATGTATGTAGGTATGTATATATATAGTTATAAAGAATTAAGGAGGCCTCTAATCGAGGCAATTTTGATACAATGGTAAGAGTTCATTTCTGTATTCCAAGATACATATAATATGTTTATCTAATTGGTGTTTGACATAGATACATTTAAAACTAACTGTGCTCGCGACTTTATACGGGTGGTATTCAGAATGACGCCTAACTTTTTTGTTTGTAAAGAGACTGGATTTAAATATACACTAAATATTACCGGAAGCTTGCTACAATACATCAGCGGAAACCACATGAAAATCGGTTAAGCCGTTTCTGTGATTAGCGTGCACAAACACACAGAAAAACAGACAAAAAACCTAAAAACTATTTTTTTGACCTTGTACAACGTGTACAAATTGTTTTTTGAAAAAAATAGTTAATATGCAGACACGGATCGTTTACGATTTTATTATAAACGTAGGTATGTATGGATAGAATAGATCTAGGTCTATTAAACTAGACCAAGAGTTGAAACTTGGTATAAATACGTTAAATCATTGTGTAATTGTCACTGAGGGCGCTTTTTAAAATGAAATTACTCAGTAAAATATTCTGACACCCCTGGGTGGTAATAAAAAATAATTGAAAATGTGATTAGAAATAATTTCCATAACGTTGAAATAATAGTTATACAACGCGAATAGATTTTTTCCTGTGGATTCGCTCAAATAAGCAGTTAAAATGAAGCTTACAAGTAACTCCATACTAAAGTTCATCAATAGCAATCCAATTTTAGAAATGCAAACATAAACAGACAGATAGGGTTACATTAATATGACATTATACATGTACAGTTCTCTCTGTAAGTTCTAGGAATAGGCTTTAAGTTTTCTCTGTTAACAAAACAATTAAAAATATTTCCGAACGCGAGACTAACCTTTTTAAACTTGATTTTATAGTTACTATGCATAGCATTTTTTTTGTTACGCTTTTAGACTCCTTCATTTAGAATGCTAACATTTTACAAAGTTTTTATCCCCTGTCAGACATTTGGAGAGTTAAGATATCGTTAAAAATATCACGGTTTTCGACCTTGTTACGTGGTGGGGACCAGGCAGGGGAGTAGGGGGAACGAGGTCCCTGTGGAAGTGAAGTTCTCACCCGCCGCCCACGCTGTGTCCCGCGGGACCTGGCCCAAGCAGCCGCGCGCCGCCTGCTCCCACGGGACCTTCGTCCTCGCTACATACCCCTCCCCGCATCCTGCTCTGTCCCCTCCAACCTACCTTAGTACTGTCTCCTAACTGGAAAATACGCTATATAACTACTCTCATGTTCAGAATTACTAAAGGAAGGCGGTGTTTACTTATTCCAATAATTGGCAACGTAAGTTTCCCATGGCCTTGTCTTGTTTTACTCATATTAAATATCTAACGATACCTTGTCTATCACAACTCCATTCTTTTCATGTTGCTACCATCAGCCATAATCAAATCTGATTGATTTGTTATATATATATTTTTATTCTATGTGGAGGTCATTAAAAATCGTTTTTATGACAATTATTACAAAACGTCTACGGATTACTATTAAAAGAATTTAAATGTTACTAATAAGGAATAGAGTCGTGTTTATTTTTAATGAGTGTTTCGGTTGTTAATGATAGCTAAATGACTAGCTGTTGTCCGCAACTTCGTTTGCATTGAAAAAAATAAAAGTTATAACGCCTGATGAAATATGTAAAGCAATAACGCCTGATATTTACCAGTCGTTGGATTTTTATTTTTAGATAGCTGGTGACTGCGGCTTCGCCCGCGTGGAATATAATGGCGTAGGTATGTCCATCCTGAAATTCTCTTATAACTATGGTTGAAAGATTTTTTAAAATCAAATGAGTGGTTTCGAAGGTTACCTCCTACATACAAACAAACAAACATACAAATTTTACCTCTTTATAATATTAGTATAGGTTTAATTAATTGAAATTTGACGGCCTTTGAAACTATTTTGGTTTTGCAAACTATTTTTTTAAATATTTCATCTAGACAAAATTCTAGATGAAATATTTAAAAAACATTTCATCTAGTTTTTGTCAATTGTAATTGATAATTATTAGATATGGCCCTGGCTTCGTACTAATTAAACTGAATAACGTCGGCCTCTTCGATTTTTTTCGACAAGGCAACGACTGTCGGGTCAGCTAGTAAGATATATTTCTCGAAAATCAGTATTTTATTTTCAGACAAATTAGTCCATTTGTATATAGGAAAATACATAAATTTAAACTAAACTTAACAATTTACATTTTCAAATTTAAAAAAATCAATAATAATATATTGCAAGGCAACGCAACGACCAAAATGCAAAGAACAAGGGCGAAACTTTTGTTCAAAGAATTTTGAAGCGTCTCTGAATGTCGTCAATATAAAGAGATATAACCAAATCTAAAGTTTTTCAATTTATACTAATGGCCTATTTGAGTCTGGAAATAAATATCAATTTTAAAAGAAACATAATTGACTGTGAGTGGTAACCATTGTTCTTTATGAATCTACCAAAAACTGCCGCGTCCATCCTGTCCGCTATCTTGTGTGATCTTGTGATTTCGTTGGAGCTAATGAAATAAGCTAAAGCTAATATTTAATGAATCAAAATCTAAAAGAGCTTTTCCCTTTGCCGTTTTGACATGTCAATTTCAATGTTTAATGTACTCATATACATATTACTCATATACATATTATACTCTCTATGACTTAATATATTAATTAATTACTATTTCAGATTAGTATCAAGGGAGAACAGGGTGTTTTCCACCGTCCGGTTATCCCTCCACCTACCACATTTGGGACCTTCGTTCCTTCATTATTCCCTTACGGCATCCGTACTGACGCCTCTGAACGCATTAAAATTACAGTTTCAAAGGTTATGGGGACCGTAGGAAACTACAAAGTCGTACGCGTTGCGATGGGCTCACGTTATTATTCCTTTGTGTTTCAATTCGTGGTATTTAATCAAAATTATTGTCTACTGTGTTTAGTACTAGGATCGTTTTTGAAGTTGACTGTGAGTTGCTTGCTTCTATATGTATATACTAGAATTCGATTTGTGTTTTCCGGGAGTTCCGCAAGTGTCACGTCGGTCGTGACACCTTGTGAGACTTTGTGACATTCATTAAATAAAGTCATCCCCTTGCTCGTGACGTGTCACGAGTACTCTCAATAGTTATTCACGTTATTTTCGATACACGTACAGACATTCTATTAATAAATGTTCATAAAAGAACATCATTATCGTATCTGCATATTTGGTAACTGCAAATTTTATTGTCTTTTATACATAAACTAGCTGACGCAGCAGACATTACCCGAACCAGAAAATAATTCTCTAACCGGATTGTGGCGCCACCTATCGTCAGTGTATCGTACGCTACACTTCACGTCAATGAACGACGGTAACTGGATATTATTCATACAAAATTACTAAAATTGCGAGTAAAGAATGGGGGGTGGGGGTAGGAGGGTGAAAAATACTTTACGACCTATTCTCATCACTACTAAATAAACACACAAAATTTTATAAAAATCGGTCAAGCCGTTTCGGAGTTTTGTTACAAACACTATGACACGAGAATTTTATATATTTGATAATTTGATAATACAATATTAAATATGTATTGTAATTATCCCTACTAATATTATAAATACGAAAGTTATTAACGTTAACGTTATTAACGTGAGTTTTTTTATGTTTGTTTCATGCCTTAACTACTCAACCGATCGCCTTGAAATTTTGAATACAGAATAGTACATCTAAAAGGACAGGGTTTATCTAAATTAACACCTTAACGCCTTAGAGAAACGTAGCACATTGCGTTTCGCAGAAAACCATCGTGAAATAACGGCACGTGTGCTGTTGTGTTTCGGTGAGTGAGTAGGGGATGCCAGAGCCCATTGTCCTATCCAATCCCTTATCCTTAATTCTACTGTAGTCGGCAGCTCACTTGCAGCTTGTGTTGCTTGTGTTATAGGCGACGGTAACCACCTGCCATCAAGTGGACCGTCAGCCTGTCTGCCGATCTTAACATTAAAAAATATATATAAATAAATGAGCAATAATAATATATAAACAAGCTAACTTATCTATTAATAAACTTAATCATGATCTCGCAAAATTTGGGAATTTGTATTTAATACATCTAAATGGTCACAAGATTATGATTTGGTCCTCGATGATTGTGATTTGTGTTTGAGTTTAGGAACTTGGACGCTAACTTAACGCTTTATTAATCTGTTAAAGCTGCTTTCATAAACTCTAAAAGTTATATAAAATCCGGGCTTTTCTGAGTAAAGAATTGCAAATACATAGGCGTTTCCGCGAACTGTACGCGCCACGACACGTTCCCATACGCGGATAGTAAGGTCTGGTAAGTAAGTAAATAATATACCAGCAGTCTTCAAAATTTGTACGGGTTTAAAATCGAATGGAAATAATTTCTTAAAAGAACGGAAGAAGCAGCTGGAAAATTTAAGAACCGAAGTATCAATAATTTTTTAAATATCCTATTGTTACCTCACCATATACAATATCAATTAATATATTTAAAAATGTACTCTATTAATTAATAATTAAAAACATATTTTTATGGATTTGGGTGGACCTCCGTGAAGTGATAATAAAGTCCTCAACGGAAGATCAGCTTTGTGGGATTTGCATCACATACACCACCTGCTGAGTTGGGTGCTCAATTGCCCACTTGAGTCGAACTTCAATTTATTTAATTTATTGGAAACTGGTTTTGTGTTCACTTTCTTTCTTTCTTTTTATTGCTAAATAAACAATAGTGTTACATAAATGTTTATTCCTAATCTATGTATGATCGAAGTCCTGAGCACCAGCTACTCTCTAATTATAAAATAGTAAATTTCTGTACAATAGGGAATATGCGTCTAATTCAAAAAAGGTTTAAATATATTTTTTTATCAACATTTTTGCTTTAGAATTATGTCTATGTAAATATTTTTTAATATTATTTCTTTTTCGTTAAGAAAATAATTATTAAAAAGTGCATAAAAATGTGGGAAATTCAAAATACTTGAAACGGTCAGATCGAATGTGACGTCAACGTCTATGAAATGTCAACATTTTGTGATTTTGTGATTTTTAACATTTGATTGTATTGTAGACTTTGACGTCACGACAAGCGCGCCAAAAGGGCGGGTGTTTAAAGTGCCCGTAGCTGTTAGTTTGGCTGGCGCTGAATATTTTTTTACGGTTATATAACGATATAACTTATCGTATGAAAATATAAAAAAAATGTGCATATTCCCTATTATTTCCCCGTATGAAACACTGCTTATTATCTAAGTTCCTTAGTATACTTGTAGTACAAGTAAGTTAGCTTACTTGTACCTACTACAAATTTACTTGTTCTTATGTTCAATAAAATAATTAGAGTTCAAGCTATTCAAATTTATTTAAACACAGTTATATGGTAGGCCTTGAAAAACCTTACGCCCAGACAGAAAGACAATTTAATTTATTTATAACTATCTCAGCCCGCAACTTCTACGCGTGGCATTCAGTATAGCAGCGCGTAACTTTTTTTTTGTAAAATGATTGGAATGAAACAAACACTACATGTTAGGTGAAGCCTGCTACAATACATCAATGAAAAACGCATTCAAATCGGTTAAGCCGTTTCTGAGATTATCGTGCACAAACGCACAGACAAACAGACAAAATTTTAAAAATAACTTTTTTGACCTCGGTAACATATGTACATCGTGTACAAATTGTTTTTTTGAAAAAAATCTTTAATGTACAGACACAGCCCGTTTATAATTTTATTATAAGATTAATCTTATAATTCTTCTTAATCGAAGGATTATTAATTGTTTTTTTTTTAAATTCTTAATAAATTGTTGTAGATTAATTGAATAGGTGAATAAATTAAATAATTTTTTAACAGTTTTAAGTTAACAGAGAATTATTGTTTAACGAATGGGTAATCTTTTTTTAGTACCTACAAAAGTTAGGACAAAATAGAATGGAGTGTTCAGAGAAGGCAACAATATACGCGTTATTATAAAGGAAGATCGTAAAGTAGTTAACTGCCTTGGAGATTCGTTTGACAGATGGTAATAAGGAATAGCAGTGTGGTCAGTAAGAAAATTGAATAGTCCGTTGTACGATAGTAGTGCAGCCTTGGTGCCGAATGTGTCCCGCGCGAGACATTGTTGACGGGAGTTATGATGGGCTATCGCTGTTCGCGATGGTGCCCCGATGGCCCTCCACTGCATGCATTGTTTGCTGGAAACTTGTTTATTTCCTACTGGTAGCCGTTAAACTTATGGATGCATTCCATAGAGCGTAGGAATCATAATATGCATTCTGGTTTATTTGCAACTATACTATCCACCTAATTAACTATAACTACTGTTTCATTCTTTTCAAATTTGAAACGCTCAAGAATTATAGTGTGATTATATTTTTAAGTTGTGATTTTTCTTATGAATTAATATTATTTTTTACGCTTGAAGTACACGCAAGCGAAGAGATCCAAATAACCATAGATAGTGTATAACCTATAATAATATAAAATATACACAAACACATACATATTCCTGGGATATTGTATAAAAAACTATTTATACTATATTTTTTTCTAAAGATGGGTTTGCTCTTGGCTAGCATCTAGCCGTGTAGGAAAGACGAGGCTGACGATGGAGCGAGCTCAGCCAGAAGGTGCCTATTCATTCGAACTTTGAAAAGATATAGATTGTATGAGTTCGGAAATATTGACGCTAGGGAGCTCCAGTCCTTAGCAGTGCGCATAAAAGATGTTTGGTCCAAATTAGAGGGATATCGATAAGGTGAGTATGGTACCAGCCGTACGTCTGAATGTCCGATAGAAGACGGTATGAATATCTCATGCAGTTCCCGAGTACACTCTCCGAAGTACATCTTATAGAATATACACAGACAGGCAATTTTGTGTCTATATGCCAGGCTCTACAGCTTAGTTCTTATTACCGTACCGCCGCCGCCAATGAACCTCCCAGCTCTGCGATCCACCGAGTCGAATGCGGCAATTTGGTTCTTGCTGAGCCATCCTAAAGGTGATACTCCATGCAAGATGGGACTTGCGCCTTTGTAAAAAGAGAGGAGCCCTCCAGGTGTGAAGCATCGCTTCATCCTATTTAGGATGCCCAGCTTTTTGGCCGCTGTTGGACTTGATAGTAGTTTTTTTTTAATGTTAAGGTCGGCAGACAGGCAGACGGTCCACTTGATGGTAGGTGGTTACTGTCGCCTATAACACAAGCAACTCTACAGGTGCTGCAAGTGCGCTGCCGACTGCAGTAGGATTAAGGATAAGGGATTAGGAGTGGATAGGGAAATGGGCTCTGGCATCCCTTACTCACTCACCGAAACACAACAGCACACGTGCTGTTATTTCACGGTGGTCTTCTGTAAGGGGGTGGTTACTGCCGCCAGGCGGGCTGCCCAAATGACTGAAAAGTTGAGATTTGAGCACAACTTCATGCCACCTCGGAAAGTTGGAGCCAAGTCGAAAGCTCCTTTTCGCAGAGAACAAACAAGCTTGCGTTTTGGTGGCATTAAAACCAACCAGATTCTTGTCTCCCCATTTATTGTTATTTACCTACTAGCTTTTGTAAGCGAATTCGTTCATGTACTTATCTTTATAAATTATATCCTATTAGCTGTGCCCGTGACTTCGTCTGCGCCCCTTTTAATAAATACAACGCGTGACAAATTATATTAGCATTTTTTTTTCAATCTTTATTGCTGTTATAGTTTTGCCAGGTGTTTGATTTTTATCTTTAGATTCTGTACTTTTATATTTTTATCTGGATGAGTGATACCCTATGTCCTTTTCTGTATCCCTGACAATATGTATGCAAAATTTCATGGTAAACGGTTGAGTAGTAAAGGCGTGAAAAGGTAACAAACCGATAGACAGAGTTACTTTCACATTTATAATATTCATAATCATCATCGTCAACTCAGCCTTAGGAAGTTCACTGCTGGACAAAGGCCTCCCCCTTAATTTTCCAAAAGGACCGATCAGAAGCAGCCTGGATCCACCGTCGACTCGCGGTCCTTATCAGGTCGTCTGTCAATATTTATAATATTAGTAGGGATTAATTGGTCGTTGAAGTTTCCGCCATGTAGGTACGAAGTGATCGTTTCAAATCCCTATATCAGATTCTTGTTTGTAAGCATAAATGCGGTACGAACGGCTGTGGGTGGATGTATTCGTGGCTGTAGAAATCCAGGGTGCGGCCGATGCGTCGCCCGTGGACGGGGCGCAATCACGCCATTCAGCCCGCGCCTGCTTCCGCACCCAACCACCGTACACTAATTATGTCACCAAACTACCGACATCCCATATGGATATAACTGCTACTATTTTTCTCATTACTCCAATCGGTAACTCTTTAAATTAATATTAAGATTATTTGTAAGAAGAATATTTATTTATACCTACAAGCGAACCCAACAAACGTTATCCTGACCATTCAGGGGTCCACTAGAAATTGGTCCAGCCGTTTGGGAGGAATTCAATCAGATACACAAGGACAGAAGATACACAAAGACCGATATTTTTGTTTTAAAAAATAATAATCGTAATTTTATATGTAAATGACGGAAACTCCAAAGTGTTGTAACTACACAATATATAGAATCTCTACTGTTTAATTGCCCCCCACTTTATGTGATACTTCCTATCGATTTTCACAAATAACTTTTTCCGTGGTAAAATTAAATCATTCATTAATCAAATAAGTACAGAAATATAGAATGAGATGAAAAAGTATTGTATTGTAAATCTTTAAAAATAATAAGAACAGAATAAGTTAGTTAACTCAAAATATTTTTAGGTAACTTCTAAACGAAATTTATGTTACATCTAGTGATGTAATATGTCTTATAAATTGTGGCGAAATAACTAAGTGGTTAGATTGTTCATTAAGTAATTACATTCATTCAGATAGTCAGGCTGCACTTCAAGCACTGGACTCAGACTCTACAGTCTCAAAGCTGGTGAGAAACTGTGCAGACTACTTAAATACTTTAGGGCGCAAGAACAAAGTGGTCCTAAGATGGGTACCTGGCCATATGGGGATTGAAGGCAATGAACTTGCCGACGAATTGGCTCGTTTAGGAATGGGCTAATAGGTCCTGAACCTATGTGTGGACTACCAAATAGCTTAGCTCGCTGGACCATATGGAACCAGAGCTTTATTAAATCTTACAAACGCTGGACTAACCTGCCAGGGTTGAACCATTCCAAAGCGCTCATTAAAGCCTATAGTCGAAACATGACAAATCAGGCTATGTCGCTTAGTAGGAGCAATTTATGTATGCTATCTAGGGCACTAACGGGGCACTGCCGCCTCAATAGGCACCTAAAAGTAATGGGCTCACTAGTACGGGAGAGTGTCGCTTCTGCCATGAGGCAGAAGAAACACCAATGCATATCCTGTGCGAGTGTGGCCCCCTAATGCACAAGCGCAGTCACATCCTAGGAAGCCACACAATGGCTTGTGCAGATGTGAAGAATGCCACTATCAAAAAAGTACTACAGTTTCTTAACGTGGTAGGTATAGGTAGAGAGCTTTAGTTCACGTGGCGATCACAATATTCCAGCAATGGACGAAGTGGTACTGGTACTCTAGCAGACAGGAATAGCCACTAAGACAAGATAAAAGATAGATTGTTCATAAATCTATTTATTATTTATTTTCTTCATATAATATCTAATAAGACTTGAAATTCTTTAAAAAGACTGGTGACCTTTAAAGTATTTTATTGGTAAAATATGCCTAAACTGAAATATGCCTTCACACCTAAGCTGCTGAACAGATCATCATGCAATTTTGCAAACACGTTGTCAGGGATGCAGGTAAGGACATAGGGTACCTACCTTTCATTCAGAAAAAATATTGTTCCCGAGGGATCATCTAAAAATATAAAAAAATTTGGCGGCATTAGTGTCGTCCACATTGGCGGCGGCACCCTGGTCTTAGCAATAAAGATGTCAGGCTTTATTGCTAAGACCAGGACCAGAGAGAAAATATATATTACTTATATATTTTCTCAGTTTTTTTTTTACTTTTCAACGCCGACGAAGTCGCAGGCACCAAGCTAGTAACATATAGGTAACTACTTAATTCCATAAAGCAGATTTCGTATTTACTGAAACTTAACAAATAGAACATGTATTGATGTTTCTGATGTAAAATCAGTGAATGTCCATACAATGGACAATAGGATGGTTTGCAAAATGTGCCAGTGATTTCTGGTCCCGATGGGCGTCCACCTAACTCGCGCGTTACATGTCGGAGCCACGCTGGTTGCATTATCCTAATTAGCTTTCACTAGACTTGTGTTCATTAACTTGATGTATATGCAAAGTATCTAACCGCACATATTAGAGTACACTGATTTTCCTTTATAAATGCATATGTAGTTATACATATAAATCTATAAATAGTAGAAAACTGTCACTAGATATACAGTTCGTTCCTATCAACTGCTCAATAGATTTCGTCATGGTTCAGAGCAGATAAATGCACTTAAGTTTTTAGAAAAAACTCATTGATGCATGGCATGAGCGGGGATCGAACTCGGACATCTCGACATGATAGATCGCGTTTTTCCCACTGCGCCACCGACGACGCTCTAACACTAATTTATTCAATATTGTTTGCTATGTAGTGTAACTTATACGTTTCCACTCAATAAGTCACTTAGATATTTCGAGAAAGAGATTATGTGAAGTAGGATACCTAATGAAGAGTTTAATGAAGAGTTTCTCACTAAAACAAAGCAAAGGTGTTTTAGTGAGAAAACTACCACTGCACGATGTCACAGTTTCCGCTTTAGTTTTAGTAGCAGTAGGATACACGGTGTTGCGCACTCATGAATTAGGAAGCCCGTCTGGCTTCATTTCATCCCTTACAGAAGACATGAATAACACTGTGAAATAACATAACATGTGCTGCTAGGTATCTATATGCTAGTAAAGACAGCTAGAGCCCATCCCCTTATTCACATCTTATCCTTATCTTTTATCCTATCAAAATAGGTAGCGTACACCTATGTTTATAAACGACGGTATGGCAAGGACGGACAGTTTGCATGACAACTTTTATCAAAAAATCGACGTCACTACGTCCTAAAATGTATTTTTTTTAATTGTTTGAATTTAATGTAACTGGTCCACACATAGCATCGTAGTCACTTTTTGGGCAGCCCGTCTGGCTGGCGGCAGAATTCTGAAGAGACCGAAACAGGTGGAAATCTGAAGGTGCAAGGTCAGGGCTTTATGGTGGATGCATTAACATCTCTCAGCCATTCTCTCTTAATATTTGCTGAGTGGCTAAAGAGTAAAGATGTGTATGGTCTAGCGTTGTCGTGATGAAAGACCACACCCTTTCTATTGATAAATTCCGGCCGTTTTCTTTCAACTTCTTGCTTTAATCTCATCAGTTGTTGCAGAGTTGCAGTAGAGATCCGAGTCGATGGTTTTGCCCGGCGGTAAAAGCTCATATTGAACAAGGCCCTACCAATCCCACCATATACACAGTTAACCCGTTATTACGAGTTAATCCGAGTTTTGCCAAAGTCTGTAAAGCCTGACCGACCTTTGACCACGACCTTTTTCGCACGTTCTTGTCGCACGTTCTTGTCGCACGTGATCCAATTTTCATCATCAGTTATCAATGTCTTCAAAAACGGTTTGGTTTCATTAGTCTCAATAAAGAATCGCAAATGAGTACATTTGCGATTCATAAGGTTCTTTCAGTGAACTCGTGTGGCACCCAAACATCGAGCTTTTTTGTGTACCCAGCTTTTTTCAAATTGATCAAAACTGTCTTGTGGTCAATTCCCAGTTCTCTAGCTATGTCGTAACTACTGATATGCCGATCTTGCTCCACTTTTTCAAAAATCTTGCTCTTGCTCCATTTTATCCGTAACAGTAGGGCGACCAGAGCGAGGTACATCTTTGACATCAAAATTCCCGGATTGAAAACGCTTAAACCAACTTTGTGCTACTCTTACTCACACTGCATTAGGGCCATAAAAGTTTCAAATTTTTTTCTTGGCTTGCTTGCATTTTTTTTCTTTTTTGTAATAACGTTTTTAAATGTATCGAATTTCTTCATTAGATTCATTCATTTTGACAGAAAGAAAAACAAATGAAAAATACATGGAAACAACATTTTGCTAATTTGTTCCTTTTTTTGAAATGTAACCTCAAAACCAGACAGATACAAGTTTAAACAAACAATATGCGAAAATACTTTTCCCCCGACCCAATATTAAAAGAATTTAAAATGTTGCATCACGAGCCAATCATTTTAACTCGCATGTGAGATCCGCGAAGTTAATGCTAAGGTGTCTAAATATGTGATAAAAATTTAGAAATTCTACACCAAATGTATGGAGATTAGATCAATCAAATCAAGTTTACTTGAGAATTGTGCTTAGTGTCCTCGAAAATGAACCATAATAACTTATTAAAATTTTATAACTCCAATAATCTGTCTAGCTAATACATAGTTAAATCGAACTGTAATACATAAATTCTGTAATATGTCAATCGAAATGTAATATATTATACACCCACATATAATAAAATAACGTCACTGTTTGCCTGTCTGTTTCTCCGCTAACTTCTTCTAAACCACCCAATCGATTTTGATACGATTTTATCTAATGAAAAGAGCGATAAACGAAGAAGGTTCGTGTCGTGTATAAGATTTGCAGAAATAAATTGTATCCGTGCGAAGGCGAGAGCGGCTCACCAGTTATATTATAAAAGATTCAAAATACCTATGAAAGAAATAAAACTAAATTTGGTTCCAACGAGTGTGTAATATTTTTAGCAGCAGCGTTTGCGATAAGCCACATGAATATGGACGTATAAAAAACGTATGGCTTAACTGATTGATGTTTATTTGGATTCCAATCGACGATATGGAAACGGTGATAGGTGAAAACGCCTGATTGACCAGTCATGGGTGATCTATGTACGAAAATATTTTTAATCACTCTCTCTAAAAGCAATAGCGATTTTTTTTTTTCGTTTTTCCCTATTGAGTCAAAAGTTTCTGAAACAAATACCGTCGCCCAAGAATACATGTAACACCAGAGACTACCGACCCTGCAGGAATTTGTTCACTTGTAGCATGTACTTATTATTATGGATAACGGTGGAATAGGCTAATAACACCTGCCAGAATGCTAAATTTTAAAAGAGCAAATTTATGTAATCAAATCGATTTTTTTTATTATGACAGCTTGCAATGTAAAAGTTGTTTTGTAAAAGAATGAATATTAAAAAAGAAAGTTTTTTGTATAGTAACTGCTATTTTAAATTCTGTAATTATTCTGAAACTACTAGGTATCAGTAATTCAACAAATATCAACATTTATTCTTTTCTTTTTGTTCATTTATGTATGTATGTGAGGACACGCATACATACATAAATGATACGTTTTTTTATTAATTTCTGTCCTGTTCTTGTATATAATGTGTCTTTCGTGCAGTGAATAAAAGTCTTTCTTTCTTTCAAAGTTGTATTAGTAAATGTAAAGAAATTACTAATTTTGAATTTTCTTTAATTTGTATTGATGAGGAAATCTAACAATAGATTATAAGAAAATTCTAAAATGTGATCAAAAATAAAAATCGTGAAATAGAACTGTTGTTGTATGAATAGGAATTTCTGTAAAATTACAATGGTTTACAATTTTAATACAAGTAATTATACCCAGTTTCTCTAAATCTTTTTTTATGCATTATGCTTTATTATAGGTGGCTACAAAGCTTTAATGAACTATAACATAATATACGCAAAATGTTTGTTGTTGGTTACCTATAAGTTGTTTTAGAAATTAAATATCATTAATATTCATATCCAATTTTTTATATTAAAAAAATTATATGTGTAGATTCTATGAATAAAATCTGCAAGAAACCTCATAATTTCTAAAGCGATACAAACACAGTGAGAACATTGAATTTTGTTTGAGATTTTCGTTGAATTTTATTCGAATAATAACATTACATTGTATTCGCTATTTCTACACACAATAACCGTTTACTAAAACGAAAACTGCAACAAAATTTACTCGGAATTGTTGTTGTAAAGTATTATTATTTTGATTTTTTACTGGTCTTATACGCCACTGTCGCCTTATGAATTTGGGTGTGAACCCTTGTAAAAATATATTTATAATAATGGGGTTCGTTTTATAATAATGGAGTTTGCATTGGGCAGTACAATAAAAGGAAATAGAACGCCTCGTTATGAGGCATTTATGATGTCAATTTTCCTGCTATTCTTAGATTTCGTTTGCACTCTTTGAAAATGCCTTTGTTTACAGTAATAGTAAGCATATTGAAGAAAATGAATACTTTTGTCTCGGGAAATAGGATTAGTGAGAAATTACAGGGTATAAGAGTGATGTTTTTTTTTATTTGTAAGACTGCTTCGCAAAAGATTCTTTTTTAAAACCCCTTTTGATCGCAGCCGAAGACGAATGGAACGAAGAAGGTCCCAGTAAAGATGCCACAACAGACAACATTGAAGACAAAGAAAATACTGCTGAAGATACTGATATCAGCGGCACAGCGATAGAAGAAAATATAGAAAAAATGGATGAAACCGTTAATTCTGACGCAGATAGAAAAATCCTAGAAGGTCAGTAGTTTTTTTGAACTGTTTATTTTGTACAAAGCTCTTTAAAGTGATGGTATACTTTTTTATTGTAAATAACTCTTATTCATATTATTTACATATATTATTATTTTTGAAAATATATGAAAAGATATTTTTCATTGAGAACGAACACAAAATGCATAATATACAAGTTTTAATCAGAACAATTTTAATAACAATAGTATCGTAGTTTTCAGTGCGTGCCTCGACTCAAATGGGCACCCAACTCAGCTTGTTCTGTGTGTGCTGCAAGCCACACCCACAGCGCTTATCTTTGTTTTCAACGTAGATACTAAGATTAGAATAATGGGACTCTTAATGGTGCTTGCCTTAGCGCTCTGGATTCTGATATCCCGTGTTTGATTCTCGGCAGAGCCAACTTTGTGATTTCAAAGTTGGTTCTGGTCTGGATTTGAAAAGTAGTGGCAGGGCACACTGCATTTTGCTGTCTTAAATTGGTCATAAACAGCCCGTCTGGTGGCAGTAACCAACACCGTACAGAACACCATGAAACCGTGAAATAACATTAAGTATGTGTTGTGATTCTGTAAGTATGGATGCGGGCGCTTCTCGCTCCCCCGACGCCCGGTGACGGTTCCAAAGTCCCCTATGGACTAGAACCACACCCATTTCGAGGTGAGTTTTAGTGCGGTAAGAGTCCCACATAACCTCTATGGGCATTGCATTGCATGCGGCATTTAAGCATAAGGTATCTTTTGAAGATTTCTCTCCTCGTGAAAAAAAAAAAAGTATGGATGTTTTTTTTTAATTTAATTTTTCTTAAACGTTTGGGAGAGGAATCAGTAAGCAGGATCGATTATGTTTTAGTAGGTAAGCTATAAAAGAGAGGCTAAGCAAGCAATTAAATGACTAAAAGCGACCAGCCCTCGGCTTCTGAAAATTATATCTTTCACAAATCTTCCTTGTTTATCGCTCTTTCTATTAGTGAAAGCATATCAAAATCTGTTAGCTAAGTTTAGATGAAGTTAGCGGAAAAACAGACAGAGGCGGATGATCTATAGTCTTGGAAAAAATGTTATCAATTTGTTGAGTATTTGAATAGGCTTTAATAATAGCTGCTGTATGCTAATTATAATTAGCAATTATAATTAAATAAAAGGTTTGTGAAGATAATTGGATGTTTGTGACTCTATAGCTGATTTGACTTGAATGATGGCGCACAGACACAATATCTGACTAGTTTTATTCAAGTAGTAAGTTCCCGTCAGCTCCTATTTACACTTATTTCAAGAACATGAACCATTGTTGCGGGATCGTTCTGAGAAGTAATAGAAGAGGACACATGTGACTTTTCAGAAGAGCCCATTCCCTATCAGTTGTCCTTAATCCTATTTTAGTCGGCAACGCACTTACAGCACCTCTAGCGCTGCTTGTGTTATTGGCGGCGGTAGCCACTTACCATCAAGTGGACCGTCAGCCTGTCTGCCGACCTTAACATAAAAAAAAGTTATACGTGTTTCTGCTTGATCACTATAAATAAAATGAATGATATTATAGCTTTTAACACATTTACTCATCATCATCAACAGCCTATTATCACAGTCTAACCATACTTACATCATACAGTTACGCAACGAATGTACTTGCGTAGAGCATTGTTCGGCGAACTCGCTTCAGTTTGCAGGCTCGAACATTGAACGTTGCCCGACTGTATGACGTAAGTATGCTTAGACTGTGCTATTATTATGTCCCCACTGCAGAGGCTATCCTCTCAACAAGAGCGTATGGGCTATATGGTCCACCACGCTAGCCCATTATGGGTTGGTGGACTTCACATGTGCCTTAGAATTTCTTCTTTGGCGTATGCAGGTTTCTGACGATCTTAACATAAAAAAAGCTTGTAAGTATTTCTGATAAATAAAATTTATCTTGTTGGTTAGGAAGATACACTATTGCTATTGCTTCCTAAATATATTGCAACCTTAAATTGGTGTGAATTAAAATTAGATAGCCCTCAAATGTATCAATGAAGCTGAGTTCACGCAGACATTTGCATATTCGGTGATGGGCGGTGGCTATATCGTCAGGGCACGCAGGCGGTGCGGCATGTGACACTGACACACGACCACCGATAACAGATGACGTATGAGCGAAGTGGGCCCTAGTCTGCAGTGGGTGCAATGCGACGTCGATGTGCGGATCGCACAAACTCAGTCGCCTCAATTCACTACTAGCTACCATTTTATCCCCAGTGTTTTGTAGAATTCTAAGTATTCATTATGGATATTTTCCGAAAATTAGAAATTGTTAGAGAAAATCACTTTGATATCTCAGCCCTAAGAAGTCCACTGCTGGAGTATGTCCAGCTGGCCTCCCCCATAATTTTCCAATAGGACCACCCAGAAGCAGGCTGGATTCCGGAGTAATATATACTTTGATATATTAGTTACTTATTCGTACTCTAAAAATCGTTAAAACAAGTCATTGGAAGTATCTTGCTTACTCAGAAACCGTCATGCATTTTATCTATTTAACCTACATATTATAAAATAAAGTCGCTGTCTGTCTCTGCCTGTTTCTTCGCTAACCTCTTCTGAACTACCCAACTGATTTTGATATTGTTTTCATTAATGAATAGAGTGATAAACGAGGAAGATTTGTATACTTATACAATTTGGTAATTAGATGCATTTGTTTCAAGCATCATAATGACGCATACTATGATTGATTAATACATAAAACGCATGTGTGTTATCATTGTGAATTATGCTATTATACTGATCAAAATAGGAAAATTTTAGGAAACGAATGAGAAATTTTGCAAAACGAGCGTACTGCCTTTCTTCGTTGCCATTAAGTATCTCTTACCTAGATACCAGTATAAACGCGCCACCAGTATAAGGTGGCGCATTATGTACGAGTTTTACTTTTATAGCCGTCGGGATATAGTTGGAACTGCCACGATTTCAGGAGAGCAACGTGTGGAAAGCAAGCAAAGATCTATAAGCTTGCGTATATAAATTTATACAGATGCAATCACCAGCATGACTTCTGCTGATAGCTTGAATTTTTCCGATATGCATGTCGTATGTGTTAGAATCTCGTCGGTGAACGGTTATTTTGTGTCCACAATAAGATTATTCTTGAAGATTAAAATCAGAAGTTACACTTGTTAGCAATAGTTGGAAAAATTATCAAGTCTTAACAAATATGACGTTTTGTATATTAGATCCCACTGCTGGACAAGCGATTCGCCTCCACATGAGGAAGTATGACAATCGACGTTAAATAGACTGGGCTATCACTGCCTATTAGTTGCAAATGGCCATCTGTTTTATAAAAAAAAGACTCCGCGCGATTTTTTTTTTAATAAAAATATCCTTCACTATGGTTAAAGCTATTATTTCTATTTCTATATTAAATTTATTTAGTGGTTACTTTTAAAGACTGACTTTGTTTCAAATGTTTGTAAGTAATACATTCTTTAGCCACGTACTACTAGTTGCCTATTCGCAAATTCGTAAAAAATGAAAAAATATGAATTATATCTTTATTGCTATGACTACGGTGGCGCAACCTATGTTGACGATAGTGGCGCCGAATTCTTAAATTTTTTAGAGGGTTCCCGAGGGATCGTTTCCGATACTTTTTGCATTTCCAATATAAAAAGAATTTTATATGTTAATCCAGGCAATAAACTAATAATTGCCAAATTTCATCCAAATCAGTTTAGTCGTTTTTGCGTTATTGAGGAAAAAACATCCAAACATACAAACTTTCGCATTTATAATATCATTAGGATTAGAACCAGTATTAGGTAAAGGTTTTTCAAAAGTTAAATGTTAGTAACTGCTAAACGTTGTACCTGCTCACATTGTTAGGGAAAAAAGCTTTTATTATTAGAATAAATAAAATATGTTTCCTTTTCGTACATTAAAAGTTAGTGTCGCTTTTAGAAAACATTTATCAATGAAGGGTTACACTATTGATACATGAAGTTGTGTGCCGTAGTAATAACTCAATGCAAATTGATTTAATGGCTGATTTAGTGGCAGCGGCTGCGTCCGCACCCAACACTTTGTCAAATGTCAAATACATTCGCGAGTGCATACAATTCAGTGAGCGCGTCGGGTCGTTTGGCCTCGTCTGTTGCTAGATTAGCCGCTCACACACTAAATGATCGCGTTCAACATTTGCATACTAAATCAAAGATAACTTGCAAATTAAATAAAAGCTTCGGTACTAGTGATGTACGAACTACTAAAACGACAGTATCAATAAGGGACGCTAAACAAAATTATTACAATATGTATTTCCTATCAACATTTTTGTAAAATTTATAGTGTTGTTAAGAATGTATCTATCTATCTATAAATAGGAGTCTTACGACATTCGTCAGATCCGTTTCAGATTCAGTAGTTATTTATTGAAGTCAAAACTAAATAAAAGAAAACAGTTTCTTACTACCTTTTTCCATTTGTTTTATAATCGATTTTTTTTTGTAGCTGTTAACAAGTTTAGTGTTATCAATAAAAAAAATGTAGACAGATTTTTTCTTCAACTTCTAAATGGCTGTGGACGAATTTCTACCATAGACGAAAAAAAGTATTTATCTATCTATGCCTAGCCCTTGCCTGCGACTTCGTAAGCGCCCCGTTTTATTAGGTGTTTAAAATATTTATTTAATCTTTTTCTTGCTCATTTATTTTTGTCAAGCATTGAATTTTTATTTTTAGACGATCCCAAGGGAAAAGTAATTTTTTTTTCTAAATGAAAGGTCGTAATTGCAAAATTCCATAATGATCGATTGAGTAGCTAAGGCGTGAAAGTGTAACAAACAAACAAACAGTTATGTATTTTTAGTAATACAGCTGAAGAGTTGGTTTGTATGTTACAGCTTTAATTACTTGACCGATTATCATGAAGTTTTGCTTAGACATAGTCACGGTTTCAGAAAAGGATATAGGGTACTTTTCATACAGAATAAAGTAAGTTACAGAGGGATTGTCTAAAAAAAATTTACGCCTAATATAAATGAGTAATATAGATTAAATATCTAAATATTTCAACGAAATCGAGCGTAAAAGCACTAGTATACCTAGTCCAGCCATAAGTTCTGTTACAAATGAAAAAACATTAATTTTTTTATGAAGTAAGGTAATCTTAATAAAAAATAAAAATATGTCTTATTATAATATCTTATACATATTTATTGAATGTAAAAATAAAAAATAATTGTATTCAAACCTTTAGCTTTTATACAGGCCTTTAATCTGTTTGGTCACGAATCTATGGATTTACGCACTGCTTCCATGGGAAATTTAGTTCCAGAAATTTCCTGAGTCCAATGCTCCCCCTTAATTTTCCAAAAGGCCCGTCAAAAGCAGCGTGAATCCATCGTCGAGCCCTTATCAGGTAGTCTGTCCACCTTGTCTGACGTCTTGCGTTGTGCTTTTATATATTATATACCTAATTTGCGGAAATAAAATTGCACCCATGCGAAGCCAGGAGCGGGTCGCTAGTATTTATATTTCTATTTTATTGTACAGAAATTTTGGTATTTAAAAAGAGCCATTTGTGCGTAGCTTCCTGTCATACGCTTGAGGAGACATTCATTCTCAAGAGACTTGTCTTAAGAAGGGGAGCGAAACTGTGGCTTGAATGCCTTTTTCTCACATCGTATCACGCATGTCTCCACAGAGAGTGATGTTTTCATGACCACGTCTTCAAATCGATACTCCTTGATTGCACCCTATCTATTCAAATACGAATGCATTTATTTCAGTTTTTAAAATAATAATTTTTATTTCGTACTGGTTAAAAATATTTATGAACTTTTTAAGTTTAGATCAAGAGATCTATATATACATACGTATGTATAATAAAATCGTAAACGATCCGTGTCTGTATATTAAATATTTTTTCAAAAACAATTTGTACACGTTGTACTTATGTTACCGAGGTCTAAAAAATAAGTTTTAGAATTTTTGTCTGTTTGTCTGTGCGTTTGTGCACGCTAATCTCAGAAACGGACGCGGTATTCACTGATGTATTGTAGCAAGTTTGCCGTGATTAGTGTTTGTTTCATACCAATCGGTTTACAAACAAAAAAGTTACGGGCTATGCCACGCGTTTATATGAAACTGCGAACACAGCTAGTGCTTACGTATATATTTTCTTTTGAAAAATAGTTATGAAATATAATTATGCATTGTTATCGAATAGTAAAAAGAAATGTTAATTGATATTCGAAATGAAGTTTCATCTTCAAATTTTTAAGAGTAGTTTTTTGAAATTAGAGTAACATTTTTATTACTTGAATCATTTTGATATTTATTTCGTTTTCGTTATATGCGTTTGTTTTTATTTTTATGTTGACGTCGTTGGACATGCTGGCGGTCCACTTGATGGTAGATGGGTACCGTCCCCTGTAACAAAAACAACGCCACAGGTGCTGCAAGTATAAGTAAGACTGCCTTTTATAGTAAGATTAAGGATAGGAAATTTGGTAATAGGCTCTGGCATCCCTCCGATTCACCTAAACGCAAAGACACTAATGATGTTATTACTGTAATTTCACGTTGGTACAGTTAATAATATCCCTACTATGATCATATTTAAATAAGATCATATGATCTATTTATTAAAGAATGTATGAAATGAAATATATCCCACGTGTGATTCGAAATGGAGTGACAAGTATGTAACGGAGCGGTAGATTTTTATTAATAATGTGATGTATTATAGCCTCGGGAACTCCATTCCGTTCTTACCAGAGTTCTATTACAATATTAGTATTAGCAAACATCCTTTCTTTGACTGAAAATGTAAAAAAAAAATTCTTTATTTGCAGATGATGAAACTGAAGACCTAGAAGTAAACAACGAGCAGAGAGGTACAAGTGCACAAGAGGACATGACAGGTGAGTAAAATAAAGTTTGACATCAAGACTTTTTGAATGATAGAAACTTATTTGTTGTAGTATATAGCGTTCTTGCATTTTGCATTTGTCAATTGATAAAAAGTAAAAATATTACTTCGTCATCTATTTTTATATACCAATTAAACCTTTTACAATTTTAAGCTAGGAATATTAAATATAATAGAGATTGACTTTTCTAAACAGACGAATCCATGCACATCTCTTGAGATGACTAATAAAATTAGGACACATAGTACGAAGAGCCGACGGCCGCTGGGGCCGGACGGTTTTCGAGTGGAGGCCATGGACCGGCAAGCGCACCGTAGGACGTCCACCCACAAGGTGGACAGACGACCTGATAAGGCCCCCTGGTCGACGTTGGATCCAGGCTGCTTCAGATCGGTCCTTTTGGAAAATTAGAGAGTGGTCTTCGTTCAGCAGTGGACGTCCTACGGTTGAGATGACGAAGAATATTTGGTACCTTAGCACGATATGCAGATAACCTGACGGATAGTGGTTTGGTATGGCTGTGGACTAGTTCACTTGATTCATTTAAAATTCACGCAACAATTTTGAAAATACATATTGCAATGGTAAACCTGTTGAAGTCCTGGTCAGATACAAAACCGTTAATTAAGTTCAGAGTTTCTGTCAATAATACGCAATGTGTTACTCTCCATTGCTATACGACGTAAAGTGAGCAAAGATTCGTTGGCTTCTAAATAAACAATCAAAAGATTCGTTAATTAAAAAGCACCTCAAACGATGGGTAGTTCTTTAAAATAAATTATCCGACATGAATGACGACGGCGGATTTTGTTGCACAGTACTATTCCAAGAACATTTTCATTGAAATTCATAAGGAGGCCACTAAAGCGAGGAGCAGCGAGCGAGGCTGTTCGAGCGACACGCTCCCGATGCGTTTTTACTGCGGTTTAATGCTCCTTTTACAACTTCGCCAAAGGGTGTGCTGCGGCAAATAGTAGGAGCGATGGCGCGCCGCCCGGTGCTTTACGACTCTGTTCTCGCTTATCTCATGCCGTTCGCGATAAATCTCCGCCGGGCTTCTTGGACCTCAAATATTTACATGCTAATTCGTAGTCAATTTCGCACCCGAGATTATAAATAAATTGGCCGCAGTGGCCCATCATCCGCCGCCACCTCCACTTTATCTTTCATGACTTTAGGAGTTTTTAAAACAGTGCTATTCCGCGGAGTTGACATTGTAATTTTATGCCACCTAGATAATTTAGATTTTATGGTAGTCGTAACAGGAGTACTTTAGAATAATGGAGGGCTACAAAATATTGCGAATATTGCTAAATGAATGTTGGTATATGGTTTATAAGGTCAGGCATCTTCCTTATAAAAGAAGCCTTGTGCACGTCAAGAGGAGGCTGCAATTCACTTTACCTTTTGAGTACGTAGGTTTACCAAATTCAAGTGGATACAGATGAAGCATCTAATCTTTGGCGTACAAAATTATAGCCCTATGCCCTGGAAGCTTGCACAGACATCGTATCGCATAAGTTTCAGTTTTCTTATTGTTCACATTCATTTATAATCCGTACAAAAGCTGTGAAAAGAAGCCGAAACTCTTTATTTTCAAAGGGTCAAGAGTTTAAAATCGCTTGTCCTATGTTCCTTGCTGTGCTGACGATAAGTATAGAGAAACAAAAGTTTTGCAATAAACAGACACGACGTGAACTTTATGAAAATCTGTCTCAAGTCAATTCAATTACAAATGAGTGAAACAGTTGGATAGTATAGAAGTAATACAAGAATCAGACAAAGGCTTTTTCCCCTAAGGCACCCTCGGAATTATAAGTGAATGACTTATTGTTCTTACTTTATAGTAAATTCAGTATTGTTTGCGAAGACCGACAGTACTAGTGGTTTCGTAACTGACGCAGTCGATGAATAAACAGCTAGAAGACCTCTTTGTCTGTGGACAAACGGCTTTAGGTAGGTATGCATCGCATGTTAGTATTGTAAAATGAGTAATTTTTCTCGTTGAGTGGTTCTCGTTGTCGCAGAGTCGCTGTTAGGCCAACACGAGTATTGCGCAAATGTATTCTCTGCGGGGGTGAGTGGTGGTGCGCGCAGGGGGGAGGTGAGCCCGCTGCCTCCGCTGAGCCCGAAGTTGGGCGCACGGGCTCACTCCCGTGGGATTTCGCCGCAGGGACCGTACTTGCCACTCTTAACGTTTTTAACTTTATATTTTCAGCAATTTCCCATTTTAATTACACATTCGCCCCGACGAAATTTACACATGTTTATTTAAACTAAAGGCGCCCAGTGATCGAAATTTGACCATAAACAAAAGTGTATATGTTACTACAATGCCTTTGTTAAAACTAGAATTAACTAATACTTAACTATAGATTAATTATACATCTAGTATACGTAGTGTCAAATGTATGTGGGTGTGTCAAATACACGTCGGTAGTGTGTATAATGTTTACTTTAATTAATTTATTTCTAATGCATATTATATAAAAATCAGTACTCCAGCTTTCTCTAGTCCTCCATATAATCTATAAGTGTAAGGTATTTCACACTCCTCCGTCGGCGCAATTTCCTTAAAAAGGGATCCAAAGTTTTTCGCTTCACGCATTAATATTATAGATAGCAAAGTTATAATCGTCATGCTCCTAAATATCTTTGTGGGACAATGCGGAACATTCGTAAGTTATTCTGTCAACTTAACGGGCCTGAAATGCGAGCAATGTTGGTTCGTCGGAGGATCGCCTCTCTACGAGGACGTGGCTAATTAAATGCCGATGCTATATCGAGGGTCGGGGGTGCATTCGGAATTCGAATCGGCGCCGAGGCGCGTGCCCGCCTACACCGCGTTAAATGCCTCCTAGCTCCATTCCTGACCAGCGTTCACGAATAGTTCACCGACTTGGCCAAATATATGACAATAATCTCTTGTGTACACACAGTTTATGCAATATTTGTAATTTTTAATAATATGCCTACTATAGACATATATAGGTAACTTTTGAAATACAATAATTTCGTTATAAGTAAAGGCGCGTTCACAGAGCGACTTATTTTAGACTACTTTTTTTAACACAATTGCGCATTTAAAATAATTTTGCTTTTTGTATTACTCGTTTTTATACATACGTTTTTACATTGTTTTCTTTGTAAAAAATATTTATGAAGGAAATAAAAATTATAGTTTAATATCATACTTATTTATTGTAGATGCATGCATGAAATACAATTGAAACAATCAAATAAAATTACAACGTTGAAAATTTATAAATAAAAGCAAAACAATTAATAAAATTGACAGATTCAAATAAATTTAATTCAGTATTCAATTTCACTCTGCGACGAATCACTGTCACTGCTGTCATTTCCTACATTTATTACTAAACTTTCAGTCATGACTTCTACATTATGGTCCATAGCGTTCATTTTGGGCTCAACTTTTTCTGTGACGTGCCTTATGCCTTTTTTTCTATTTTTCAGCGTCAATATTTTGTATGGACTCATTTAATAAAACTTTTAATTCAGCCATTTTGAATGTTTTCATGTTGGCCGCTACGTAACCCTTCACTTGAGCCCAAACTAATTCTATTGGATTAAGTTCGCAGTGATAAGGCGGGAGTCTTAATACTGTTTTATTTTGTCTTTTTGCTAATTCGTCTATAACGCATGCCTCGTACCGCTGTCTATGATTTTTAACAATGTTTAATAATTCTCGTTTTAACATACCTTCCTCAAAGCTAATTCCTTTTGTTTGTAACCAACTTATAATGTCCTGTTTTTTACATTTTGCCGTTGGTACATATTTGCTCAACTTTTCTAGAGTGGTACGAGGCGTTATCCAAAACTATTACACAATTATCCTGGAGTTTGTTTAAAATTTCGCTGAACCAATTTTCAAAAACTTCGGCATTCATCTCTTTATGATAATCGCCTTGTTTTTTAGATTCAAACACGTGTAGACCATCTTCAACGAACCCGTCTTCGCTCCCGATGTGCGTTATAATAAGTCTTTTGCCTTTTCCTGTAACAAAAACATAATAACATTCAATACAAACAAACAAAGTCATTAGCACACCTGGGCGCATCAAACAATAAGATGTAAAAGATAGAAAATAACAATGATACAAACAGACAACAGTGTCTGTCATTAACGTACCTAAGCCGGTCAGGCAATGTTTATGGTACGTGTGTAACAAAAATATAACAATAATAATGAGAAAATAAATACACACCTGAAGGTGTTTTCAAGCCAGTCGTTAATCCATTAATGAAAGCGCTCCGACTGCTGTTCACTGTTGAATCGGTCCATGCCTTTGAAGTAGTGTGACCTTCATTCACCCACGTTTCGTCCAAGTAATAAATTTTTTGATTATTTTCTCGAGCGGTTTTGATAGATCGTAAATATTTTCTTCGCCAAAAAAAAATGTCGTCACGGTCCAGCAACATGCTATTTCTGCTTCTCTTGCTGTACTTGAAACCAATTTTTTTCAATATTTTATGTAGCGTCGATCTCTTGATTGTGCCCAAAGTACCATCATCATTTATTTTCTTTAAAATCTTGTCCAATGTAGGTATTTCATTCTGCGCGAAGAAACCATGCACTATACATCGGATAGCAGTCTTTGTAAAGTCATCGATCTTATCGACGATTGGCACGCGTATCTTCGACTTTTTGGGCGATTTAAGCACACCACACTCCTTCTTTTCTTTAACAATTCTATGGACCGACATCCAGTGCACACCTACTTCCAATGCAACACTTTTTAAAATTTGACCGGTCGAGGCCAAAGGGTTTTCATTCCTTGGTTGACGAAAAAGCTCGCCGTTTTCTTTTTTCAATAGATCCATTATCCGACAGATCCGCCATTGTCACTACGCAAAGTACGCAATCAAATGTCCGTTATACAAGTCGCCGAGTCGTCACAAAGCAATCGAGCACAAAGTCCATAAACAAGCCGAGTCACAGGTAGAGGAAATTTATTGAGCAAATATTGCAAGAAAGAACACGTCTGCACAGTACGGACAGCACGAGTAGACTAAAAAAGTTTCGCTCTGTGTACACTGCCTTAGTGTAAATCGCCGACCAATCACAGTTAAAATTTTGTGCAAGAGAGATAGCGCTCTACTAACTCGTTTCCGTGGATATAGTATAGTTCTACACACATTGGCTTACTTACATAAATAGACATAGAACGATGTAAGTACATATTTCTAAATATTTACATAGTTAGTCCTTTACACATCAATTTTAATCGAATTCAAAAACAGTAAAGTTATTTCCTGTTTCAAATTCCCTTTAAATATAACTGATAATTTATATATCTTATAATTATTTTTACCCAAAAAGAAGTAATGATTGTCACCCTTATCACACCCCCCTTTTTGAATCTTTTGCTGAATGTAGGCCATAGGATGAACGCCATAGGACTCATTGCGCCCGCACTTTTATACTTACTACGAAATGAATTACACGCAATAATTTTGAAAGACAGAAAGGAAAGATAGTTAAGAAAGAACACATTTATAAAATACGAACAAAAACACACAAGACAAGTTTTGTCACAAAACAACGCCACAAAACAATATGCTTCATTAGTCATTAGTCAATTCAATTCAATTCAATTATATGTCGTTATAATTGAAATTTAGTAATTTAGATATCAATTCATTATGAAAAAAAAAAACCGTTTACGTTATTGCAAATTTTAATAATAATAGATAAAAATATTCAGTGGCTGTGCTCAGAGTACGACCCTGGCAGATCCCAGGTGGCGCGGCCGCAGCGTTTGGAATTATCACATAGTGGAGAGGCGAGGGGCCACGAGTGCGGTGCGCGGGGGGCGGCGGGCCCGATACATTCGTCACAGGCCCAGCAGCCATTAGGCATTTAGATATTATCAGCCGCCACAGGGGGATGACCCGCGACCTGAGGCCGTCGCTGTGTCAATGCTTAATTACTGAAAGTGTTTGTTTTTTCCACAAGGGACGACCATCTACAATTGGAGATTGTAGCAACCTTTTCGCTACTGAGCCACTATCTAAGTATCGCATGATACAACCCTCTCTTTCTCATACTATGATGCGTTGGAACCACAGATAACCCCCTCTTAGAACAAGGAACATGCTCCGAACACGTCCATTTTTAAATTACCTACATATTGCAAGTGGCGAAGTTTTATTAAAATTCGCTTAGATTCTCGCACAGATAGTTAATCAATTTCTTTACATGAAATCTAATTCTGAAATAACGGTATGTGGGACATTCGTCTTAGTTCGTTTCGATAGGTAAGCTTGAAACAAAAATAATTGGATTTTTATATTCAAGGTTTATTGTAATTTTTTTTAATATGTTATATCAGAACTTCATATTGGTAACATTCTAATCAAAGCTGACTGGACGATGCTAAGTCATGACGTCATACGTGATTTCAGAGTCAAAATAAATAAAATAAGATTAAATACACCAATTGTATGCACCCCAAAATAAGTAGTAATAAGGTTGTGTTTTATTTATGTTAAGATCGGCAGACAGACTGACGGCCCACTTGATGGTAGGTGGCTACCGTCGCCTATAATACAAGCAACGCCAAAGCTGCTGCAAGTGCGCTGCTCACTACAGTAGGATTAAGGATAAGGGATTAGGAGGAGGATAGGGAAATGGGCTCTGGCATCCCTTGCTCACTCACCGAAACACAACAGCACACGTGCTGTTATTTCACGGTGGTCTTCTGTATTTCGCCAGACGGGCTGCCCAAATTACTGCCACACACAGTGTGTCCTGCCACTACTTTCTAGCTCCAGGCCAGAGCCAAATTTTAAAAGTTCATTTTTCAAAGTTGACCCCGCCGGGAATTGAACTCAGGACGCCTGACTCAGAGCGCTAAGATAAGTACTTTAACCACTCGAGCAATATTTCAAAAGTATTTCTCTTATTAATTTTCCGGGATTTCCTCCTGTTAAAGTGGTGTTACATTCCACATAAGCAATTTATATACCTATATGTTCAACTCCCATGATTTTGGTCTCAAAATAATCCGAGAGCCGAACGATTGTTTGAATCATCACCATACAAACCCGCTGGGGGTCCCAAGCAATTTGAAATATCTTACGGACGTTCCTTCTATGCCCTAGAGATGCAAGGATAAGACAGGGTTCTGTAAATACTAACCCTCTAAGGAATTACATGCATAACCACAGATAAACTTCCTTTTATAACAACATTTAATAAGAAGACGTCAAAATTGTACGTTATGTACAAGAAGCCCCCTTTATCATTTCATAATATTTGAAATTAAAATACAAAATATATTGTTATCGTTATACATATATGCATGAACTCATGTAACTAGTTAAACTTATTGACAACATTGACATTTAAATTAAACTTTGTTTGAAATAAGCAATTATTTCTTCCTGTTTGCAAATGCTACACGTGTCAATTTAAAATGTAGTTTACATAATTCGTGCAGGCAAGCCTTGTAAAATAAATGAAGTAAGCTTGCATACATCTTACCTTATCAAGAAGCGTAGTCAAGTGTGTTGTTATTTTCATTCGGAACTACGTGAAAAAGTTTCCTCCGGAGAGGCATAGCGGCATCAGTCCGCGGCGTTACCGGAATAACACCTTCAGTTTGAATGGCTTCGCGAAAGGTAGCGCGCCCCCAGGGGGCACTATGCTCAAGGCGGCAGAAAATTAACGTGCTCCCTCGGGAAATCTAGCGGCAGCCTTAGAGCTTTCAGAGCACCGGCGGGCCGCGTCTGCCGCCCAGCCGCGCCCGCTCCTTCGGGATGTATTTAATATCCTCCTACGGTGTCGAGAGCACACCTGGGCTTTTATTACGTATCACTAATGATTATTAGCACGGATAGCAATACAATAATAGATTTATTTATGCTCTATATAGGCGTTTACTTATTTAATATCTTTCTTTATGATGGACGTAAACGTCTTAACATTTTTTAAGAAAGGCAATTTATTTTATTGAAAAATGAAACACTTATGGTCCATTTGATATTTTATAAAAGAAGTTATTGAATTTTCAATAAACATATGAAACCCCAACACATTTAATAAACTTTTATCTTATGATAAAAGAAAATATATTGAAAAGGAGATGTAATTTATTTTATGTATTTTGGGCATGGTCAAATATTGTTTTTATTTTTACCTACATTTTTCAGTGGTTTTTTATTGAAATAAAAGTTCAATAAATATTTTATATCGTTATTATTAAGTCACTTTCCATCAAGTGGACCGTCAACCTGTCTGATATTTTATTTGGTGTGATATTATTTTTTTATTTTATTTTTTGCATAGCAAGATTTACAGCGAATATAAATTGAAAAAATCGGATAGAAATATTCAATTGATAACTTTCCTATAGTTTAAAATAGATTGCAAATCTTACAATTCGATTACGTAATTGATAGTGTATATATATATAATTTAGTGTAGGTATACGTACTACTTACATGCAATTATATACAACGAACAAAATATATCCCACATATTAATTGGATCTAATCTATATGTATAAAGTTATTGTTTAGGAACACATTTCATCCCTACAAATCAGGCTCAGATGTTGTCTTCATATACATACAAATTAGGCACGAGTAGTCTAGAGGTACGTAGTTGTACGTTACTAATTCAAAAGATCCAATCGCGGCAATAAGGAGGCGCCTGCGATCATTAATATTGCATGCGCCGTTGCCTGCCTTCTATCCGTTAAACTACAATCATTTACCGACCCTTAATAATTTAAGGAGTGCTTATCTAAGATAGGTACGACAGTAAGATTTGAAAATTGCACATACTTATTGGAAGCTTCTAAAATGTAGAAATACCACGTAATTCCCAACGGGGATTGCATACGATTGCTCCAAAAAATTATAGAATCATCCATGATAGTTAAAATTTTGTACTCATTAAGATACACATAACCCATTTACTAAAGGATACATTTACATTAATGAACCAAGGTATGGTTCATTGCTACCATAGATTTTGTGTAGATATATTAAGGGAAAAAATAATTTAAATCTTTTTATTTTTATTTTTTTATTTTAAGATCGGCAGATTGTTTTGCTTCACCATTGGAACAAGTGATCATTCTACTAATAATATAAATTATATACTCACTGCTGCGCATAGGCCCCCCCAATCTTAATAATAATAATTATAATATATAGCCTAAATGTTTTTTATCTAAATGTCGACAGACAAGCTGACGGTCCACTTGATGGTAGGTGGCTACCGTCGCCTATAACACCAGAAACGCCACAAGTGCTGCAAGTGCGCTGCCGACTACAGTAGGATTAAGGATAAGAGATTGCAAATGGGCTGATGGTATCCCTTACTTACTCAACGAAACACAACAGCACATTTGCTGTTATTTTACGGTAGTCTTCTGTAAGGGGGTGGTTACTGCCGCCAGACGGGCTGCCTAATTGACTAATTGAATTTTATTAATGTTAGCATTGAAACAAAAACAAATAACTAATAGGATAAAAAAGGAAGATGGCGTTATACCAACATTTATATTCTTATGTTTGTTTAACGAAAAGGTTATCTATATCAATGAAGCCAGACGCAGTGGAGCCTATCTCCGGTATAGCTTTGCTACGGTATGTTTCTGCTCATGAATCTTATGATTACCGGATTTTTTAGGTGAACACTGTGAGGTGATATTGGTTTGTATTTTTAAATAATTTTTTTCACCCTAATATTTCTACACAAAATCTACGTTAGCAGTAAACCATTTTCGTAATGCGTTTATATTTTTTGTACAATATTGTTTTGTTAAGTGATTGGTTTGTTTTACTTGGTACAGCAGATAGTAAGTATTAAAAAACTAATAAATTCATGAAATGAATCCAACGCCTCACACACAAAAAATGAAATTTTTAAATCGCTTAAGGCATTAAAGATGTTCGCATTGAATATATTCTCGAACCTTATCCTTGTTATATTTATGGTTGCATTCAAAGGACAAAAAGGGACAGTTGAACTAAGTACTAAATTGGTGTAAAAGTTTAAACGGGATCACCTTTCCGTATTCCAAATTTAAAACAAGTGGAAAAGTATGTGATACGTCATGTACGAGATGTTCTCAAGTGGATTAGAGCGCCCAACCGCAGGGGCGACCGCGCCTCGGGGCTAGGGTTCGTTCTGTGTTCCTCTCCATACTTTTGTCCTTACCTATTGTTCGTTGGGTACTGACTACTGAGTAACTAAGTTTAATGCGGTCGCCAAGGGTATAATAGACCACAAAATTGATTTTAAGTGAGAGTAGCTGTTTACACAAATAAATGCAGGTACTGGTTTTCTTTTTAGGCAAAAATGTAAAATATCCTAATGTAGTGACAACTATGATATGCGAATAAAACTAGTATATGAAAACGAACACATAGACCAACACATTGCTCGTCCTGTGTGGCAAATAGCAAGGCAATCCTAAAATTACAAAGCGTGATGACGTGGGTTTGTGAATCTTGCAATAATGTATTAATAGATATAATATACATAAAATAGCATTTCCACACACAAATTTAGACAGAATAATTGAAAGAATTTTTAATTTCATACTTTTTGGATTGGATTTGGAGTACTTAGGTACGTACAAATTATTCTTAAAATAACTCTATATTAAAACTAGAAGTTAATATTAATACAAAGACTTAAGAATTAAGGTAAAAATAATATTTTAATAAATAATTTAAAAATAACAAAAAGTTGTGTGTCAGCTCCGAGGCACGACTGGAGTTTACTCCTTTAATTAAACGTATATTAAATGTATAAAATTTTCCTCCTGTCAATAGATAACTGGATAGCTAATTACTTTATACTATTTAGTTACATTCGGCATACTCAGATGTCACCTGTTCCAACAAAAATTATGTTAGTTGCGTTCGATATACACAGATGTCACTACATTTTAGAAGTTCAAATAGTTCATTTTTCGACGACAGATGTCGCTGCGTCAACAGGTTATAACGCGCTACACGCTCCTCAACGCGGGCTACACTTTTCATACAAAATTTTGAAGTTTGCTTTTATAAGCCCAGAAAAACCCTCTCGTGTGGCTTGTTATATTACAATAGAATTAGAGAACATAAATACATGCGCCATCTGCCACACAAATGATAAATTGACAGATAATGTAACGCTTTTTAGCTAACGCCTGTATTAATTTTACTCCTCATATAATTAGAATATATGAAAATCTATTCTTATGGAGTCAACTCCAATATAGAATAAAATAAAACTTACTATTTATAAATGTTAATGCAATGAAATTTGGGTCCAAGTGGCAAGGTACCCAAGAAGATCTCTGAGGCTCATTTGTGCGTATAAGAAAATCTATGATTTCATCATCATCATCATCATTTTCTTCTCAGCCGTAGGACGTCCACTGCTTGATATAAGTTCCTATGCAACTCTCTAGCAATATCTTTATGTGTATATTTACCTATTTTTAATTTGTATAAGCTGAATTTTTTAATGCACTACCAACTTCTTAAAAAAAAAAAAAAAACTTCTTATACAGAATTGTCTCTCAAAGTAATTTTTCAATGGGTCTTTTCCACATTTGATTTAAAATTAATGTAAATAATTTTAAAAATCTTAATTACGTACTTTGGTTGTTTCAGAATTGGCCGACATTAAGTCTGAAAGCTTGGATAGCTTTGAATCAGGTAAGTCGAAATATTACTTGTAAAAATTTAAACCATGAAGAACACGTTCTATTTTATTATTTTTGTTATCATTCTAATATTAGTATGGTATTACTTATTTTATTATGTAAAAATCTTATTTTTGTTATGTACTTGCAAATATAATAACTCATAGTTTAAATAAAATACGCAAGTGCCTATTTGATTTTTAATTTAAATTCTTAACACACCTACACCTACATAAGAGTTTCGTTTTGTCCTACCAAATAAAATAAATAAAATAAAATAAATAAATTATTTATTTTTAGTTAATATTTATTTAATAAAACATATTGATGAGATAATTCTGAATAATTTTCATTATTTATTTAAGAAATTGCACCGTATATACATGACCACGTTTTTTATAATTAGATAAAAAAATGCTCACACCTCATCAGGGTGCAGTATCGAGAAGGAGAGAACTTAATACTCTCTATTACGTTTGGCCTTACATCTAAAATTAAGATATTAATTAAGACTACCTGGTGTCCGCGGTTTCGCCCGCGTTGAATATTTAGCCTATGTCCTTGTCCATCCTGAAATTCTGTTCTAACTGTTGGTGAAAGAATTTTTAAATCGGATGAGTAGTTTCGAAGATTACCTCCTTCATCAAGCAAACAAACATACAAACTTTACCTCTAAATTAGATTTATTAAATTTTCACGATAGACTGACTCACTATGAAATTAACTCTTCAATAAATAACTATATATTCTTAACATTAACTTGACTTGACTCAGAAGTAAGTCCAATATACTGCCTTTTCTTATACACATCGTTATTGAGAATTATCCAGAAATATTATTGACATACACAGAATATTATTGACATATTATTAACCTATTTTCCGCGGCGAATATTTTTTAATAATAAATGTGTTACGAAAACGGAATAAAGCTAAAATAAAATATAAATGGCGCCGTCGTAAAAGGAGCTCCTATATTAATATTTGAATAGTGGATTGTAAAAAGTCAGAAGTGGGAGGTGGCGCTGGCCGCGGCGTTAACGTAGCCCTGGAGGGCCTTTGGCGAGGTCCCCGTTTCGCAATACACTCGAAAAGATAAAATGAACATAAAGTTGAGGAGCAGATACACTCGCTCACAGGAATCGTAGTTTCTCTCTCGGCGATACTAAACCGGCAACAGTAGACCGACACGCAGTTTGCGCTCGACTGCCTTGTCGTTTCAACCAGGAGACATTACCGCCTAATTTTATTGGGTTTTCATTACATTACACAGGAACAGAGTATTACGGCTTATTTGCGAAGCGAATGTTAGCCTTGTGTTTAATAGTTCAATAATTTCATGAAAAGCTACAGCGTACCATACGGTGGTTAGTGTTGAGATTTAAATTTTGAGTAACATGTGTATCATTGAATAATTTTACTCTATTTATAAAAATAAAATAAAATTGATATAATATAATCAATTTTATTCTTATATTTTTCATCTGGGGATATCCAAGTCCATTTATTTTTTGTATTTTTCTTGAAAACTGTATTGAGGGCTGTTAGATAATTTTGCAATAATTTTTTTACCAATTTGTGACCATTATTACTTCTCTTTCCATAATTTCCCAAAATTGATTCTTCCTCGGCTTCTCTTCTTCCAATCTGAGCATTAAAATCTCCCATTATTATAAGATAGTTATTTTGGTATTTTTTTACAAAATCCGAGAGGACGCTATAAAACATTTCGATATCAACCTTGGTAGCTTGCTCAGTAGGTGCATATGCCTGTATAAGTCCATTGTTTCTGATATCCTGGCAATTTGAGATTAAGTATTGCTAGTCTATCAGAAATTCCTATATATAATATTCCTAAATTCTTATATTCAACTTCTGTATATAATATTTCATAGATTGCTTTATCAAAAATCCTACTCCTCTACTCCTCCACTTTCACCTTTTTGGTATAAAATGTAATTATTAAATTCTTCTATTTATTCATCCAATCTTCTCATCTCGCTTATGTCGCATTTTAAGTATTCTAATGCCTTTTCTAACTCGAGTAAGCTTTCGTGCGTTCTTAAGGTTCTAGTGTTGAGTGTTGCAATATTGATTGTTTTGTTTCTTTTTGTTGGAGGGTACCCATTAATTATGACCGGTTATTATTAATACTTACCATATTCAATACAATCACCGTAACATATTTATATAGTACTTCACTGCAATACCGCTAAGTTTAGAGTCCCGCAAATTTACTACTTTCACGTGATTAAAAGCATATAAAATCTTATAAAAAGATCAGCGACGAGACGGAAATGCGAGGGCAAAATTGCATTATGGGCAGCGGTATCCTCGCGCCACCACGTGCACCGTTCAGTTCTAAACTTACAATTAAAACGGACGCCTCAAATTGTGTACATCGTTCGTCACTTAGGTACGCGGCTGGGGCGTGTAATGTTTCGTGTGTGCATCTTAAAATATCTAAACATTTCATCAAATAAATTAGTTGCAAATAAATATTTTTAAATAAATATTTTTGTATTATTTGTATATTAGGTATTTTATATTAAGTAAGCATATGCAGAGTTCATGTATTTGTAGTAGGCTCCCACGATACAAGCACAGCTTAGTGTGGGGGTCAACGATAACTTATGGTATTGTAATTTAACTGTTTGGAAATTAATTTAAATTAAAAAAAAAATATTTTTAAGTAATTAGATTTAAATATTAGAATCTCTATCGGCTAACATTATAAACTAAGGAATGTCTGGGACTAAATTCTTGCATAGATTTTTCCCATTTTTTTCTTAAAAATAGAACAGACACGTAGTCTTTTCTGAAAATTTCTCACTAGGAAAATTTTACAAATAGTCTTGTGGTTATGTTAAATGCAAACAACAATGTCAGCTTAGAAAAAAAATCTTTTGCTTTGAAATTTGAGTTTTTTGATACTCAGAAACGAAATAAATTGTTGAAAGGGTTCCCACGGGAAAATAGCTATTGGCAAATCTCACAACTATAGTATATATAGTACTATATTACTATTACCATAGATAAAATACTACTGGTATTTTATCTATGCTATTACGCATATTGCTCGCATGTTTGCTGTGTGCATGCACCAACTTTAAATAGTTTGTCCCGTGATTGATCTTGTGAAACCGATTCAGGACCCTTTAGTCAGTTCAACATTCTATTAATGGGTTCAACCCTATGCTAAAATCAACCTTATACGTATCAAATTAGGGCTAATTTCCCCCACAAAAATTATTATAACTAGCTTTTTCCCGCGATTTCATCAGAGTATCTTTATAAAATACGTCCCATGTGTTATTTCTGATGTATATTACTGTAAAGTTTCATCAAAATACGTTCATTATTTTTTGTCATAAAGTAATAATTAATCTCATTTAATTGCATTGTTCAACTCCATTGAACAAAACTTTAAATTCTAGTTCCACAAAAAATTTCGCTAAGTATCATAACCCACAACAAAACTTCAATAATACGTAAGTTACTTGTAGAAACTATATTGTTGGAGTAAAAAGTAACTTACATTTTATTGAACGCCAACTATCGATAAATTCATCTAACTAATTCAACATCTAAGTTACAGAATTGTAATGAAAAAGGATAGTGCAGAGCAATATAGGAGTATTATAATTATAATAACATTATGTAATTGATGAAGAGAGTAATAGGCGGTAATTGAATAAAGTCAACCGATGACTGAAATAAAGTGGAGCGACACTGGGACTTTTAGCCGGGATAGTAACACGATTCTGCAATCAGGTCCGGTTTAAAATGTGCATTTGCGATGTGGCGTGGTGCAACGGGCGCGAGGCGCGGACAGAAATGCATTTTCAATAATTGAGGGTCAGACGGGGTGGTGGGGGTGCATTAAAATGTTCTCGCCCAAACTTTCAAATCGTCACTGCGGCCGACACGGCGACGGGCAGCGACGGGCGACGACGCTTTATTCTATCATTTACTAATAAGTACCTGTTTGTTTTGTCACACGCTTCTTTAATTCAATGTGCATTGCTATATGTATACGTGATGAATTCTATTGCAATTTACGGTCTATCCCCAGTAGTTACACTGAAGTTACTATGCAGTTTGTGTCTGTATTGGCAGTTGAAAAAAAAATCGAATAATGCATACACAATTCTTACGCAGTAACTCATTAATCTGACAAAAAATTATCCTACAATTTGCTTCAACCTTTAAAGGACAATAGAAAAAATAGATAATAGCTTACTCCAACGTAACTGCTGTAAAGAACCTAATCATAGAAGATAGACATATTAACCTATAGGCAGAGAGGAGAAATCTTGCACCTTAATGCACCAGCTATTCGCGATATTCTTCATGACCACCTCAAAGTAACTAAGCGTTGTATGCTTTGGGTACCCCATGATTTGACCTATGTATAATGGAAAGCTTTAATCCATATTTATTGCATTAATATTTTGAGTATATGAGAAAGTATATATAAGAGCTTTGAAATATTCACAAAAAATATACAGTGGTGGCAGTATGGCCCTGTACTGCATATAGGCCGTACAGTATCTAGCCCGTCTGGCAGCAGTAACCACGCTTTTACAGAGACCACAGTGAAATAATAAAACTTATATTGTAGAGTTATGTAATCCTTATCTTATCTTGTTTATCCTCTTTAGTAAGGTATCTATTTGTATCCTCTTAGAGCTCCCGCGCACTAGGCAGCCTGGCTGCGCAGCCAAGCTGCGGGCAGCCAGTTTTACATATGAGAGCGTATAGGAGTCCGAGCACTAGGGGCCTACGTATTCGTGGCTGCGGAACCCATTACAACGCGCCTGATTGCACGGCAGCCCATTGGCTGCGCGCAGCCAGAGCCAGAGTTCTAGAAAAAAAAGTAATCCAATGTGTTTTCTTTGCTTTGTAAAGAATAGGGAATATGCGTCTAATTCAAAAAAGGCTTAAATATATTTTTTATCAACATTTTTGCTTTAGAATTATGTCTATGTAAATATTTTTTTTTCGTTAAGAAAATAATTATTAAAAAGTGCATAAAATTGTGGGAAATTCAAAATACTTGAAATGGTCAGATCGAATGTGCCGTCAAAGTCTATGGAATGTGACGTCAACGTCTATGAAATGTCATCAAGCGTGTAGATGTTTGTGATTTTTAACATTTGATTGTATTGTAGACTTTGACGTCACAACAAGCGCGCCAAAAGGGCGGGTGTTTAAAGTGCCCGTAGCTGTTAGTTAATTTTAACTTTTTTTTGTTACCAAATTTCTGTTTTTTGGCGCTGAATATTTTTTTACGGTTATATAACGATATAACCTATCGTATGAAAATATAAAAAAAATGTGCATATTCCCTATTGTAAGATTTTCCATGTCCAATATATCGCTCGATGAAAAAGTCACAGCTAGTCGCCGATTGACTTGCTATAACTGGCTGCTCAATGTTTCGCTGCCGGCAGCTAGGCTGCCTACTCGTAGTGCGCAGGGGCTCTCAATGTTGTGTTGCTTGTTTTACATTAACCGATGGTAGCCAACCTACCACCAAGTGCAAAATTGTAGCAATTAGCTGAAAATACATAGATTATATTTTGGACATACGAGTTATAAAACAAACAATTAAAACTACGCCTAATTTACAATATCAGTTATAACAAAATTTATAACAGGAATGAGGAACTAATAATATTCATATAATGTTCCTTTATATTGATAATACGTTTTAGTTTAGTTAGTTTAGTTTTTTTTTTAAATAGCTATAATAGGTGTTAGGCGTTGAAATCTAGGTAACATAATTAAAAATGTTTGCCAACTTACAAAGGTATTCCCAAAGTAATTAACTTCGGTGTGTCAGAGACAGCTAGTATTTACATCACGGTCTCCAAGTTACAACACGGTGGCATACGATTAAGGAACAACGAAATTAGCAATTAAGACATCGTCTCAAGTAACTTGATAAATTCTACTCTAAAAGGAGAACGGAAGTGATTTAGACTGTGACTGCCGTGGCCTTTCGTGAATAGCTTAGCCGAAAAATTTCTAAACACCCTCATGTTGTGAAAAATCCTGATTTAGAAGAGGTGGTGTTTCTTATTTCCATAATCCGCATGAGGAATCCGCATACTAGTAAAGACTAATAAATTAAGTAATAATATATTATAAACAATTGTATTAAAATAAATATTTAAAGGACCATGTTCAAATTTGTGTGATCCCTGGATGATGATACCTTTATTATTTGAAACTTTTAGGTTGCAATTTCAAACATTGGAGACTGTGAGTTGGAAATAAGAAGACGATGTACCATCTGCAGTTGAGAGGCTGGGAAGAGTTTGGACAGATAAGAGAATCACAAAAATGACTAAAGTGTTGGATCAGGTAGAGGGCAGACGCCCAAGAGTAGATCGCCTATCCGCTGGACAGACCTAATAAGATCCACAATTCGATCTACTGTGGTACAGTGTGCTCGTTTTACCACCAGCGGTCAAAAAGATAAGCATCGCGGGAGCGGCAGTGCGGCAAGCCAGGGAGGGCGAATACGACCATCCTCCATGTACGTCATCCGCACGACCACGACCACTCTGACAAGAGTGTACGACTTTGTTAGGTTAGGTTATTCCTTATTATTCACATTATGGCAGATTTAGTGAAATCGATGGCGATAAGCATATTTAATTTCAAAGACTGCCTCTGTATTAGAGAGTTTTCCAATCTGCGTCTACCTCGAATGTTATCATATACCTATACATTGTTAAGATATTTTCATTCATTATTAAGTATAACAACTATAGTTACATTCAGTAGCAATTAAAATTCTTAAGTTTATGTAAATAGAGTTCAACTTTGAGCAAAAGTCGATTACTAAAATGTTAAAAACGTTATGTTTGCGCTCGATTTCGACTTGGCAACCATAACGTTGACCCATACGAAAGATAAACGGTGTTAAATTTAAAAACAAATTATCTTACATATGCATGTTTAGAAATCTAGGATTATTTGACAATGTGACGATCACAGGTGTCGAAACGAGCAACAAAAAAAAAAGTGACATGGGTTTTATTACTGTTGGGAATTTGTTGCACAATGACTCGAGGTCCTTTATTATTTAATAATAATAATTTAATATGCCTCGTGGGCATATAATTAGACGGCGATTGACACAATCCCGTGTGTCAATCACCTGCTCGCTGGACGATACTTAGGGCGGAGGACCAAGTATAGTGGGTTCAATTAAAATGATCTATGTCCAACAGTGGGCGCTTGTGAACTGATGTTGATTTCTTTTTCAATTTACATTTTTACAAACAACTAGTTTAATAATAGAAAACAGGTTGGTTATCCTCTGTACTCTGTTTTAAATGAATTGGAATCATTTGTCTCTTTTCGTCAAAATTTGTGACGCTATAATCGTATGGGTTTTAATAGAATGGGGTTGCCTATCACAAAAGACGACACCGGAACACACACATGCAATTCAATTTCAAGGAGAAATCACATAAGATTTTATTAGAAAATGAAGTCGTAAATAGTACAAAGTACAAGATATTCACACGTCATATATTTCACTTTACACAAGAAAAGAAAACAAACAAAAAGAAGTTTACCTCAGTTATTTTCTGAGGGAGATCACGTAGGCGCGCACCTCATCTGCGGCGCTCCCGTTGCGGCGATAAAATTTAAAATTCAAGGCCGCGTTAACGAACGGGCCTTGCCAAGAAATAGATATTCAAATGTGAGAAGATCCCATATTAACATTTATGGCAAGTTTGCGGGGGCGAGACAAAAGCGAGCATTCGGGGACTGACGACGCGACACAGTAGTGGATCTAGTTGATGATTAGAAACTAATTTATTACAATTTCCTCTTTGCTCTTTAGTAATTTTATTTTTAGCCATTCCCTTTGGACATATTGGGCCTCACCTCCCCGCTGCGCTGTCACACACCTCGCTAGCAGCACAGGTTTTTTTTTATAATCTTTATTTAGAGGCTTTCCATAAAGGACATGTCGCCTCATTGTGCAAGGTCATACATACATTTCTTTATTTTCTATATTATCATTAAATCTTTATAGTAAATCTGGTATCATCGGATAACGGGAATGCCAGGTCTCTGTTCAAGCAGCGCCTACTATACTAGCAGCACAGGTCGTCTAGCAGTGTCGTGTCTCTCAGCTGTCTGTCATGTTTTGCAGGTGTGAATGAGAACAGATAAGCATATATCGTTTTGAATAATCCAATTGTTACAAAATGTAATGGTTTTTGAATTATGTATGTATTCATAGTACCTAAATTTTAAGCTGAAGTAATATTTTTTCATTAATTATCGATACTTCAGTATTTGTTTTTTGTAAAGTATCTACAGAAAATAAATGCAAAATTTGTTTAAAATTCCGTGTTAGAGGTTATTTTAGGATTTAATTATATCAAGTGAAGTATTATAAATCGTGTATCAAAAGATGCCTTTTTTCAGAAGATATTCACATTTTTTTCCATATCTACAAATATTAGCTTTTCTTAGAAAAACACGTAGGTACTTGTGTGACGAATTTTTGAAGGGAACCGCCTTAATATAATTTGGTATGATTTTAATGCGACATTGGACTACATACTGGAGTTCTGTTATTCCAACAAAGATTGTTTGTACGAGTATAGTTAGTTACTTGGAAAATACCACTTCAGGTAACTAAGTGAGCCATTATGAATTTAATATCATTTCTACATAAAGACTATCAATTTATTTAAGAAACAACTACAACAATTAAATTACATTAATAATATAAAAATATAATTATTTATAAATAATTTATGCAACTAAATTTGGGTCCAGGTGGCAAGGTACCCAACATGCTGGCTGCATTATACCTCTCTGAATTGCTTACTTAATCTTACAGAGAAGTAATGCTCAGTCCTGTCATCGCTAGTTTTTTTCAAAAAGGCGCTTAGATGTATTTGATGAAGTGAAGCGCGTTGGGACCCCATGGGCCCAGCTTCTCAAAGTCAAGAGGAACGAAAGAGTAAAAAGTACTTTTTTTTACTTTTTAATCTTTCGCTCCTCTGCATTCTGGGCCACGCCTCCAGCCTTACCTATAGTATTGGGAAGATGGAAGGGAGCCTGTGTGTGTCTACACATGTGGAGCACACTAAAGGTCTACCCACCTTACAGGGAATCAATGACATCCATCAATGAATCAATTTAAGAAGTTAATTTTTATGGATTAAAATTGATTTTCTCTACTGTTAATAAATTTAATAAGGATGCAAACATTGAGGAAAAGATTCAATAAATGATAGTAAAATAACAACAAAAAAATCCTTTAGACCAATGCCACGACTTTGTTTTAGAAAATTTATCTTGGGATGAGTAAGGAACACATTTGGGTAGAGTGAGGTAAATAATTAAAAATATTGTAATGGGTTAACACTTAGGAATATAGTTTGAGGAATTTTATAATACGTTTGGGACATTTTTAAACCACTAAAAATGTATGCAAATAAAAATTGCATGAATAAAATTTTTATTACTAATAACGAGAGTAAAGAAACAAATGAACGCAACGTGATTTACGTTTGTATTATACTTTTAGGCCGGCCGCATACATACGTTTTCCGAATTCGATTTCCGATTCGTATTCCGCGTTCGGAGACCCGAATGCATCAAATCGATAGAAAATACATTGAGTGCCGCACACATTCGTTTTTTTTTCCGTACGGAATATATTCCGTACGTACGTTTCGAATGTGGGCCCGTGCGTTCGGAATCCCCTTATGGAAAAAACCTAATGACGTCATGCGGAACGCAGCGCTTGCATACATTTTGTTTGTTTCGGCGCACACGTTCGGAAATTTCCGTTCGGAACCGCGAGTTGTTTGTTTTGTGTTGTGTGTTTTAAACTTCTCATCACGAGTGCATCAATACAATGTGTGAAGCAGAAGCTTAAGTTTAGCTGTTGAAAAACATCCCTGCTTATGGAATATACACGACAACATAGATAAAGCTCTCTTTAGATAATGCAATCGCAATTAAATCGTTGTTCTCCATGGTCGTGCGTTCACCAAAGCCACCACTGAACGTACTGGCAGTATAATATTCCGAATGCAAATTCCGAACGTCTGCGCTAGGCACACGGAATTCCGAATACGGAAAACGAATTCGGAAATCGAATACGGAAAACGTATGTATGCGTTAGTAAGTAAGTATTACTTACTTGCATAATATGATGTAACCGATGGATGAGGTTAAAATACATCATCTCGACGACTTTTAAAATATTTTAATTAAAATTAATCGGTACTTCATTTGTGTTAGATTACGATGATTCCTCTATTTTAATTATTTAATCGCTGATCTAGAACAATAGAGTCAAACAACTCCCGTGAACGGAGAAAAGACAAATAAAACTTTGAAAGAAAACAAATCAAAATTCCAATTTTCGTGGTTGCATTATTTATGTGATATTGCTCGGTGACTGTCGATGGTCCCCCTTTTTATTCTTGTGAACTTATTGTGGCGTACCTAATTCGCGCTTTCACAACTTTTGCTATCAATATTAAACAATGATTTAGTATGGTGGCTAAGGCATTGTCTTCGCCTTTACAAACAGCCATTAAACTCTTAAATGTATTCGGTAATGGAGGCGTTTTCTTAGCGAAAACATTGCCGACACACACGTTTCTTATTAATATCGGACCGTTCAGATGGCCGAAGACGTCCCCGGTGCCCGCTCGCTCCCAAATAAAATTGCCGCTATCTAAACAAAGAGCCCTAATTATTCGGCCGTGGCGGGCGGGGTCGCTCTCTTATGGGTGTTCTGGGGCCCATTTCGCTTCTCGTATAGGACCCCCGGGACCGACGGGCGCCGCCTAGCCAATCGTCGGATGGAGAAGCGAGCGATCCACAACCTTTTTATATGCGATATCGGCGTCGGCGCCGGACCCTCCCTACCCCCGCACCCCCTACGCCGGGGAATTAAAAGTTGGAAGGCGCACATCTGATTACCCAAAACACACATTACTCCGGATCGCCAATCTCGATAAGCCACCCACAATTTATTAGCGGCCGCTGATGAGTTGTTTTCGACTTTTCTCTCATTAATTCAGGACGCGAACGAATTGAACGGACTGTCCAAGAAGCACGTAGAAGCAACAGTGACACAATTCACAACATTTGAAGAATTATGAAAATCGCAATTTTCATGGAAATTAGTTCGATCTAATCTCAAGTAATATCCATTGCTTTACTGTTTCCTTATTTATCATGTATAAACAATTTTGCTATCGGTAATCATAACTCAAGGGACATAATCCTTCAATTTATACGATATACCAAACTGTTTTACTTATAAATAGATCGAAATAAATAAAGTATTTATTTCTTTTTCAAATATGTTATAAATTTCGATTAGTAGATATTCTACAACAAGTAATGATTTTAATTAATCGTTTGTGTTTACACTGTTAGCACACGCCGACCTATCAAGGCTGACATAGCACTTTTGTGTTGTATCCAGACCATAAGATATGATACAAAAATGACTTTTTTGAGATTTCAACATTTTTGACCTTAGTGAATAGTTTAAGTGCTCCCTTTAAGTGCTCTGCCGACTACAGTAGGATTAAGGATAAGGGATTAGGAGGGGATAGGGAAATGGGCTCTGGCATCCTTCACTCACTCACCGAAACACAACACTGCTGCCGCCAGACGGGCTGTTCAAATGACTTGACAACGCAGCGTGCCCTGCCACTATTTTCCAGATCCAGACCAGAGCCAAATTTGAAAAGTTCATTTTTCAAAGTTGATCCTGCCGGGAATCAAACCGTTACGACAAGCACTCTAACCACTCATCCATCGGGCTCGTCAAATTTTTTCAGGAAGACTTCTTTTGACAATATCTCAAAAGTACACTTTTAGCACATAGCAGATTTTGGTTTGACAACGACGACATGTATAGTTTGCTTGTTAACTGTTGTTAAATATTTTATCATTTCAATTAAACAATTACATCCGAGTATGATAGTGAAACACATTACAAAGTTCCAAGAATAATTCTACGTAATTACCGCGATCTTCCTTGTTTTTCTTAGTCGCTGTTTGCTATTAGTACCTACGAATGAAAGCCATTATTATTAGAACGCTTTAAGAAAGCTCGCAACGGTAAACACTTCTTTCAATATTTATTTTAATTTGCACCCGATTTGAGACAATAAAAACGTATAAAGGGTTTCCGAACTTTACCTCCGGGCGCATTGTCTTCACCCTACGCCTTTGCAGCGTTTTCATTGTGTAGAAATTATGAAAATAAAAGAGGATATCGTGTGTCGACGAGGAGCGTTGGCGAGCTACGGCGTGGGCGACGCGATCGGGCCCGGCCGTCATACGACACCCGAGCGGGCTGCGGCTGGTCTATTGTGCCTCTATACAATTCAGTATTCACCCGCCACCACAACACACTCGCATTCTATTGCAATGTTTTAAGCATTCGATTGCCTTAGCCATTAATGAAAGGGGTTCCCAAGAAGTCTATACAAAGTACGGTGTTTTTTTCCTGTTTTTTCGTCTTTCTCTCGGGCGCTGCGAAGGGTATGATCATTGTTTCTATGGTGAATTGAGGCGGATGAATGGGTAACGAGCATTCATGCGCCAAGTTGGAGATTGTTAAGAAGATAATAAAGAAAAGGCGGGCTTGGGCGGTACCGCCGCGCTCTAAGTGACAACAGCAAACCTCCCACAGAACGCTCCTAAAATTAGATTTTATAATTTAATAATTCAATTGAATGCAAAAGGATTAAAGGCGAAGAAGTATTGACAAATCAGTAGAAATACATATTATTTACTAGCTGAACCCACAACTTCGTACGCGTGGTATTCGGTATAGCGCGTAACTTTTTTTGTTTGTAAACTAATTGGAATGAAATAAACACTAAATGTTACTGGAAGCTTGTTACAATATATCAGTGAAAACCGCATTCAAATCGGTTAAGCCATTTCAGAGATTAGCGTGCACAAACAGACAAAAATTCTAAAAACTATTGTTTGACCTTTTTTTTTTGAAAAAATCTTTAATGTACAGACACGGCTCGTTTACGATTTTATTATATGTGTAGATGTATAGATAATGACAATCTAAACAACAGTGTCGTAAAGCAGACAGAGTTTCGGATTCTAGTCGGGCCTGCACGGCCTGTTTTAAGATTTCGTATGTGAGTTAGAAATAATTCTTACCTGTCAGTTGCTTTAACGGTCATGAAATATGTCTTAAGGAAACCTGCATATCCGATAAAGACATGTGCAGACACGCTAAGGCCGCCTTTCCACCTGCAAGAAAACATCCGCAAGAAATGTCCGAACAGGCTGTCCGACAGCAGCTTGCAAGTGTAAACTTCGTAGCAAGAGCTGTCGCGACAGCTCTTACGCTTACACTTGCAAGTATATGCACTTATGGAAAATGATTTCATAAAAGAAAAAGGAAAAGCCAGATAAACGCAACATTTTAAGGGCTAACACCTTAACTGCTAGACCACCAGACTCGTCAATAAGATCTGTCACAGGATATAGTTGGTGACAGTAAATTGTCAGCATACTTTTTATAAAAACTGTCCAAATTGAGATGGGATTAAATGCACAAATCTTAAAGAGCGTAAGGAGTTTCTAGTTATGTTTTTTAGAAAACTAAAATGTGTCGTACATTGTTGCGTCAGAAATAACTATGTACAATTGTACATCCATACCTGATATAATAGGAGCGAGACTACTCGCCAAACAAGCAGAACGTATCTACCTACCGGCTACGACAACCGACAAATAGCCCAAGAAGTTAAATCAACAAACTCTATACTCAAGGGGAACTGTGATATTGCGTCGACACTTGACACAGATGCACTTAACTATGCATGGACAGAGATACGACTATCGCGACCACCAAAATCTTAATCTCGTTCGAAGTTAATGCAAATAGTATCAAGACGTTTACACCTCGATGATCATAATTTATCTACGTATGTAACCTCGAGCAATGACAATTGGAAGTATTTTCATGCAAAAATGCTAGCGTCGTCTAATGTAAATACAAGCATGGTGATGGAAGTCGGCTGTTAATGATTCTATTTAAAGGTCGGGGGACGAAATCAGGATAGCGAATAGAGAGGATAGGAGAATTTAAAAAAAGGATTTATGAATTCAACCTATATGAATATACAATTTTTATATTATTAAAGGTGGCAGACAGGCTGACGGTCCACTTGATGGTAGGTGGCTCCGTCGCCTATGGACACAAGCAACACCAGGGGGGGTACGTGTGCGCTGCCGACCTTGCAGGAATTTGTTTACTGCTCGCTTGAAGAAGCCCATATTGTAGCTAGATGGAAACACCTTAGAAGGGAGACTGTTCCAAAGATCGCGCGCCCGTGGGATAAAGTTTCTACTCATCCGAACTGTGCGCAGCGGCACTAGTAGCCATAGATATATTATATATTAACGATACTTTACATAACACACATAAGGTCCTCAGTATTGTCATAAATGCGAAGGTTAGTTTATTTGTTATCTTCAACTATTCAAGAGATCATCATTAAATTTTGCATACACATTATCAAGGGATTAAGAAAGGACATTTTTATCCAGAAAAAAGTATCGTTACCTAGGGATCATCTAAGAAAAAAAAAACAATTCAACGCCTTAGAAAAAAGTAGGTAATGTTCCCGAGGGACAAGCAAAGCTAATATTATAATGCATAAATAATATAAAGAAAATATTATATTTAGAAAAATATTATACCAGATATCCACAGAAGAATGCTAACAAACTTTTATAGGTGTGATAGAATTTTCGTTAATTTCGTTCCCATAATTAAAGTAACAGTACTAAAAATTGTTTGCATGAAGAAATTACATCGGGTTGGCGTTAAATCAAAACTAACATTGATTTCAACGTTGAATGATCACAGGTTCGCGTAATTTGTTCAATTTTAGGCCCAGAGCGGAACAATCAAATTAGTATTTTAATATTGTTATCGATGCTCCCATCATCTGTGCACAGTTAAACATTGTACCTACCTACAGGAATTTGTTTAAAATTAGTGGTGTTAAAATAACGAAATCGTCTCAATTCTAATTGTGATTTTCGTGGGAACTTTTTAATTATATTTAACTTCAATGCGGATCCATGTAATAGGACACCGAATCTGATTTTAAAGAAGTAGGATCAAAATTTAGGAGGATACCTACAGAACCTAAGAAATATTTTGAAATTTCAAGCGACTAGTAAGGTGTATAATAAGAAGTAAAAGTAATCTTCGGAAAATCGCTATTAGAGTTATATTAGATATTCAATTAGCAAGCACCTATTATAATTTTAAATTTTATATAACTATTTCTTTTTTTCTATGAAATTAAAGACAAATCTGTATTTTGAAAACAGTGTTAATATTAATTATAGTAAGTACAAAAGTTTTTATTTATTTATTATTAAAAAAATATTCGTGTTGGATTTTGTCGGACTTTGTACAATTAGATATAAAATTTCTTCATTGACTGACTGTCGTTGTACGTCGTCTGCGTTAGTGAAGTACCTACGTCCTTGATCGAGTACCATCTGTTGATTGAGTACCTTTTCTCTATCTATCCACTACATAAACGAGTATGAATAAAGTATTCAAGTGACATGTTTGAAGAGTGTATCGTGTCATTATCGCGGCTCTTAGGAACCTTCTGTCCAGCTAACCCTGAAGTTTAAGTTAGTCATTTGTATTTACCTGCCGAGCATGCAAATTTTCGAAGAGACAAATCACGAAAAAATAAAATAAATAAATTAGCTTTAAGCTTATAATAATTCTTATCCTTGTTGAGGACTTCTACTTGTATTTTTTTTATGTTAAGGTCGGCAGCCAGGCTGACGGTCCACTTGATGGTAGGTGGCTAGCGTCGCCTATAACACAAGCAACGCCACAGCTGCTGCAAGTGCGCTGCCGACTGCAGTAGGATTAAGGATAAGGGATTAGGAGTGGATAAGGAAATGGGCTCTGGCATGCCTTACTCACTCACCGAAACACAACAGCAGACGTGCTGTTATTTCACGGTGGTCTTCTGTAAGGGGGTGTGTCTTCTGTGTTTTTAATATTTCAAGTTTATAATTCGTTTTTCTGTTTTGAATTTTATTCTTTATATTAGCTGAGCCCGCAACTTCATAGGCGTGGTATTCGGTATAGCACGTAATTTTTTTGTTTGTAAACAGATTGGAATGAAACAAACACTAACAACTTGCTACAATACATTAGTGAAAACCACATTCAAATCGGTTAAGCCGTTTCAGAAAGTAACGTGCACAAACGCACAGACAAACAGTTTTTTGACCTCGGTAACATAAAAAAAAAACAATTTGTACACTACGTGTACGTGTTTTTTTTAAATATTTCATGTAAAGACACGGCTCGTTTACGATTTTATTTTATTATATGTATAGATTACAAACTATAGTCTAATTTACAACCGAAGGAAACCAACTTGTACCCACATTAGTAGCGATCCGGGGTGGGTCTAATTTTTTTTTCTGCAAATTGTAGGAATACGCAAACCTTCCTCTTTTATGGCTCTTTCCCTTAGTGAAAGCCGTATCAAAACCCTTTGAATGGTTGAGAAGAAGTAAGCGCAGACAGTGTCAGAGGCAGACAGTCAGGGCTGTTTGATAATATTTATTGAAGAATTCCTTAAGCTTCTTTTTTCTCTTGGGATAATAGTAAAGTAAATTTTTATTAGTAACAGAAATTTTTCAAACATACACCAAAAGTTTTTAGGTATTTTTTATTTATTAAAACTTGTCATCGTGAAGAATAACTTTATCACGAAATTTTATTACCAATCTTAAAGTCATATAACAAAATAAAAGCTACATAAAATTTTTGGTTGTCTTTCAATGCCAAAAAGCCAATGCCTATGCCTTTTACATACAGTTAGGTCGGTCTTTATATTTGGTCTAAATATTCGAAATTTTTGAAACAGTTCACTTAACAATATTTTGTTTATTAAATAGCTATTCAAGGAAGCACTCTTAATCGTAAGGCTATTTCCATCATGGTTTCAAAAAGCAACTAGCTAAGCTGATGAAGATCTTGAGAAAACCCTGAGGGAAACTCAGGATATACCTTTCTGAGTAAGTACAGTGATGATAAAGAAATTTGACGAATACCTACCTATATACTTACTGTATCACATTAACAAGATAATGATTGCGTTTATTGCGGAACAATTGCGGAATTTAAAATCGACATAGTCCCATGCAATTTGAAGATTTTTTGTACATATATATACTAGTATGGAGAGTGCGTGCCATGGTTATCAGCGATTAGATGGAAGCCGCATGGCGATGGCGGCGGTGAAGTGTTACAAAGAGCCCGTGATCATATCGACACTCTTTCATGTCGCCGCTCACCTGAAGCCAACAACGTGATTATAATCGCTTTATTTAATTGTACCCTTTCAACTTTATTTTTATTAACTCTAAAACGGGTTACAACAGCGGCAAATTTCACACTTAAAAGAATACAATCGTCATAAAAGTCTTATCCTAATCATTACCTAATGATTGTATGATTGATGTTTTTAGTATTTCACGTCTTAACTACTCTAACGAATCGTTTTCAGGAGTAAAGAAAACCGTATAGCCTTAAAAAGTACTGTTCTCCAACTAAGAGGATAAAAATTCTAAATTAAAATATTCCAGTTTTTTTTTTTTTTTCAGTATTCGTGAAGTACAGATTTATCCTCATAGATTTAGTTACGGCAAATGAAATTATAAACATTATTAAATTAAATATTAAAAATAATGAACTAGAAATACATAGGTACCTACTTCGCAGCGCGGAATTAAATGACCAGAGTTGTGCAGCGCACTCTATCGTCGACGGAAGAAAAATGTTAACAAGGATTTGAACTCGACTAGAGGTTAGTTGTTCGTCCCACAAACGTGTTATACTGACATCTAACGAACAATTCAAGAATTAACTTCAGTTAAGCTTTTCTGTAACTTGTGGGCGGCGTAAGTCTTTATTGTTTACTTTGGAGTTTACATTCTGAAAAATTCTCTCATTGGAGTACTTACTATACTTTCGTCCGTTTTATTTTTGGATTTTTGCTTTGAAAGTATTTACTGATTTTATCAATGAGGAACCGCTTTCTCTGTAAAATTTACAAGCAATAAAATATTTACTTCTATTCTTATTGATGTTAGGTCATCATCATCATCATCTCAGTCGTAAGATGTTCACTGCTGGACAAAGGCCTTTCCCCTAATTTTCCAAAAGGACCGATCAGAAGCAGCCTGGATCCACCGTCGACCCGCGGCCACCTTGTGGGTGGACGTCCCACGCTGCTCTGTCGGTCCCTGGTCTCCACTCGAGAATCTTCCGGCCCCAACGGCTGTCGGCTCTGCTTGCTATGTGTCCTACCCACTGCCACTTCAACTCACTAAGTTGTCAGGTAGGTAGATACCTACTATTTCAAAATAAAACTAATTTAAAATAGAAAAGTTACATTTTTTACATATTTACTCATTTTCTAAACAATTTTTAATGTCCCTTAAACCAAATTAATTGAAATAATTTTGTAAATAAAATTTGTATAATTATTTGCAAAATAAATATTGTTTCCAATTACCAGTAAATAATAATTTAACACAAAGTGTTTTAAGTATAAAATACAATCCACCATAAATTCAATGAAATAAAAATTTTCATACATGCATAGGACCGAATTCCAGTAACAAATGTTAGTATTTTACAATAAACAACGCTTCGGTATGCAGATACTTTTTATTTAATTCAGTTGATTATTGACTCTCTCTACCCAGATATCTATAATAGAGGTAGGTAAAGCGCAGAATGGAGATAGCAAGAACTGCCTTCAATAAAATGAGACATTACTTTTACAACGGTAATCTGAACCTGAAGCCTCGCCAGCGAATAGTGAAGTGCCACATTTGGTGCTACATTGGTCATCTTGTGGAAAACCGATTGGAGGCGTTTGAAATGTGGTTTAAATTGTTAGCACAATTTAAACATTTATGTTTTGTTATTTAGTCTAGTGTTATTGACAATCAGTCATCATAGCAAACAAATGACGTAAATTTTTACGTAATCCTTTTTTACGTACCTTTTTTATGACATTACTACCTATTTACGTAAATACTAGATGAACTGTAATGGGCATCTTGCTACATCATATGGTACCTATACCTGATAGGACACATCTCTACCTGCCATAAAATCATTCAACGCATTTACTCATGGTCGATAGGACTGATCCCATGTACATTAAGTATGTTATGTATACCTACTTAATATACCTACGTACTTGTTAATACATAGATATGTAAGTATTGGTCCATAATGTTAATTTCTTTAAATCTCCTATGCACTAATGGAAATCCCAAAGTATGCACTATGCACTTTTCACTAATGGAAAGAGGTATATAAACGAAGTCTGTGTAAGTAGATATATAATTTGCAGAAATTTTGAGAACTTGTAGAATCCGTACGAAGCGAGGGCTCAATTATTTAGAGCGAATAGCCTCTTCTGCAGAACGAATATATTATGTAGTTCCCATAATGGGGACATCTTCCAAGCAGTACCTAGGTATGACAAAGGAAATGAAAATAACTACAGTAGGTACCAGTCATGTGTAAAAATATGTACTTACTAAACCTTTGCAATAACATGAACGTACCAACCAAAGGAATCATGAAATAGTACCTAATATTTTTCTCATCATTAATATGTCTTCACAAATGTTGCAAAATTTTATTAATTACAACACGAGCAATAATATGTCCCAAAAATACGATTATTAAATTTGGATACATATTTATACAATTGGCTGTACGTATAGGTGTAGTAACTTTGCTGTGTCTATAATTTTTAACTGCGAACACTGAAAAATCTGGGTAGGTACTCGACTCGAGCTTCATAAATTTTACATAATTTTTTTGCCAGAGAGTAGTTTTTTTGCACAGAGAAGTAGTTTTTACTTCCTGGACAGTCAATCGATTTCGTTTAATTTTAAAAGAAGTAAGGTGTCAAGCAATGACTGTTAAACCTATGTCATATCAGTACCTATATTTCAAGTTTCAATATATCGAAGGTTCAATAGTTCGTTCGGTTGAAGTTAAATATTAATGCAATATTTTTTCGAGCTTCTCTCTATAATTATGCGCTGTTGCAATCCGTTTATTACAACTAACTTATCGCTAAATGTTACTATATCAATAATTTTCCTTAAATATAAAAGTAAATGTATAACTATTATTTGTTAATCACCATCTATTGTAGTTTGTGGGAGGTAGCCTGTGATAAATACCTATCACAGGCTTTGGTTATATATAAGTTTGGATTATATAGTTCACATGTTTATATAGCAATCTGTATTTCAATCTGAGAGGAATTTGTCAGAAATATGAGAATACATGGGAATAATAGCGCTGGCACTTTGATCGACCTACGAAGAGAGTTAATTTTTAATTATAAGTACCGACAGAAAAACTATTTCCATATAATATTATGGTTCCCAGAATATAATGCACTTCGTTATTTCTCGTTATATTCTGTACCTATTTATTTATTGCGTCAACAAAGCTAACACTATAATTTTATAGGAATAAATATTTTGATCAGCAAAATATCCATTAGGTCAGCAACTTTTTTTGGCTGACCTAGTTAGTACTTGCTGCCCAAATAGGTTACTTGGCTGATCAATCATTAATTGTTAGGTTAAGTTAGTTTTTTTTTGCTGATCGATTAAATAACACCCTAATTTTATTAACATATTATTTACAATAAAAAATTGCGAGCCCGTGCGAAGATGGGGCCAGGTAATATGGTAATATATAAATCTGAAATAACACACAGCTATTGTAGTAGTATTGTAGCTATTGTACTTAATTTAGTTACAAAAGTTGTTTTTTTTTTTATATATTTATTTAGCGCCTAAACTTGTCACTAAAAGGCGTGTCTGTGAGGGCGTGGCTGGCTGTATTGGGCGGTCCGTTGCTCCGCCTACTGCACCCACTAGAGCACCCAAGTTCACATTGCCACTGGCTGTGCAGCCATTGCTCGCTACGAAGTAATAGGTAAATTGTTACAGCCCTAGAAAGTTATATTATTTCGATGCTACAACTAAGTTTAGTAATGAGAAAGTATATAACACCTGTGATAATAGAAGGTACATACGTATGCATGTTCTTATTGCATTATTATTGCAATTGACGAACAGAACAAGCTTTCAAAAGTTTCTAAATATATTTGACTTTGATTAGTAGATTACTACTTTATTACTATTACTACAGATGATTGAGTTAAAATATATTTTCTTTACGATTTGTTAATAGATTGTAATAATCTTACAATCTGGGACGAAGTAGGTACTATACCTATGCAGTATGCATGCCATGCCAAAGTACAGAAAACATAATAGTACAAGTCAAAGTGACGCGTACAAAATTGGCAGACATTTTTTCGAGAATGAATTTCCACAGTTAGGAACCAAAGATGTAATTTCCACAGTAAGTATTAGTCTGTACCTGGTAGGAACTATGTGAATTTCATGAATGGCTTATGAAATAAAATTATTAGAGCACATACTCTGTAGGTAGGTTGCCCCTATCATTAAAGATTATCGTCGTTGTCAAACCATAATTTGCTATGTGCAAAAAGTTATATACATAGGTAGGTACTTTGAGTTTTCTTGAAAAAATTAACAGAAGGGTTTATCTAAAAAATAAAGTATTTTATTCGAAACTTAGGAGGGCTGTTATACGTAAACTTATTGGTCTTTTAAACATAAAAATTTCATAGTTCATTTATTACTTTGATAATGGAGTACATTTTGCACATAACAGATTCTAGCTACTAGAGCCCACTCCCCTAACCCCTCCAAATCCCTTATCCTTAATCCTACTGTAGTCCCCAGCACACTTGCAACAGCTTAGGCGTTGCTTGTGTTATAGGCGACGGTAGCCACCTACCATCAAGTGGATCGTCAGCCTGTCTGGCGATCTTAACATAAAAAAAATCTAGCTGCTGCACATAGCATATTTTATTAAGTATTTTAGAATGGACAAATAGTCACTTGGCAGTTTTATTAGGATAGGGTAACGTTTGACAATGACGATGTGACCATTACTTCTATATCACAGCACATAAATCAGCGGCTGCCATTCGCCCTACTAGGCTATCACGGCTGCATACTGGATTATTCTTTAGGATTAATTTTATTAGTGTAATTAAGTTGTAAATCCACGATTTAGTATACAAAATGTACTTAAAGCATAAATCTTCGCTACATCTTGCATTCTTACAACTTATGAACTATGTATTTTGAAATGTAACTGAAAGCTTGAAATGCTTACTATATGCTATTCATGCATTCCTAATGTATTTCTAATACGCAATTGTATTGGAACGATCAATGCACCTACCTACCTATAAAAGTATAGGTATCGTACAAGGCCGACTTAAGGCGGCTAAGTCACGGCGGCGAAGAGATACGTTGCCCACTTTTAAAATCTACGAACTAAGGCAAGATCTCGTTGGCCGCCGCGACCTGACCGTCTATAGATATACCGTTTAAATGAGTCTTCGCACGCGCGGATCTAAATCAGAGAGGTGCCACAAATATAATAAAATCGCCTTTGTGCACGCTAATCTCAGAAACGGCTTAATCGATTTTCATGTGGTTTCCACTGATGTAGTGTAGCAAACTTCTGGTAATATGTAGTGTATATTTCATTCCAATCTGTTTACAAACAAAAAAGTTACCCGTTATTCCGAATACCATGTGTACGAGAAGTCGCGGGCACAACTAGTATAAAATAAATAAGTAAATAAGACGGCTTAGTTATCATGCGAAAGGTATGCTTTTTCCAGGAACAAAATTGAAAAAAAAAAAAAAAAAAAAAAAAAAACCTGATGCTAAAATCACATTTAAAACTGCTTTACACATTCACCTGTGGGAATATGGGGCCATAGGTAATTGAGTTAAAGATATTGTGCGACAGTAATTGCTCGTTTAATATCAGATAAGAAGCGTGAAATGAATCGGCGCCGAACCGACCACCCAAAAATAGGATGTCCATCCGCTGTGAAGTGGTGCGAAGCTTTCGAAAAAAGATGTTTGGGTGTATCGATCTTGTCTTTCTGTTGTACCTATTTATAGGGAATAAATTAAATTTTTATAATATATTCTTCCATTTTTGTACATATTTTAACAATTATAATTAATAGCCAGATTATCACACCACTATAAGACTTAAGAATAAATCTAAGCTAGCTTATTACTTAGAAGAGCTTTGATCTAACACCTAGATCAAGAATGAGATGGAATCGTACCTAAGATAATTCAGATACCATATTAAGATACCATCTTAATAAATCAGAGGTTTATCATTTTGCAATCATCATCATCATCATCATTAGTAGCCGACAGAAAACCGCTACTGGACAATAGACCACCAAACCTACTAATGTTTTCCTGTGACCTACGTCTCCCCTCTAGTCTCGTCTATTCGAGTCCTTTTTTTGTTCAATAGTTAGTTCTACGAGTGTACAATACTTCCAATATAATAAGACATTTATTTTTAGATTTATTTTAACCATATGAGGTTCTCAATGAGATTCCCATTATGAGGTGACAAAAGATCTAGAGTTATTCTTTTTAAGCTTAATTAATAACTTGAAATACCTATTCAACTTCACATTGTTATTAGGGTATTCTTAGGTGTGATATTATATAAATATTTTTAAAATAAATGCTGACGGCATTCTTCTTCCTTCTTTTACCAAAGACGGAATGTGCATTGTTATGTACCAAATGATGGATGTTGAAATTAGTTTTAGAGTGACTAATTGTGCGAAGGCTTTTGTTAAAAAGATTTGTAAGTCCTTTCAATGAGAGCACCTGATTATTTTTAAAAATATTACAAATATTACCAGAAGAGCTAAGGTTAATAATACTAATCCCGTGTATAGTCTGTAGTAGTGGGAACGTTGTAGGATTTTTAAGATATTTTCTGTCCTCTGGTGATTAAATAATTGATAATTTAATTTAAAAAAATATTTTGACAAGGTTGGACCCACATATATGCACAAAAGGATTTAACACACTAATATATATACAAGAAAATATATATTAATTCACAAATAATTTTCATCCTCCTACTGAATCTTGCTGTTAATAAGATAAACATAAAATTATGTAAATATTATAACTTTAATTATCAGCAGTAGGTATATCGAAGTGTTGATGTGCTTATATTATACAATAAGACCACCATGTCGGTTCGAGTATAGAAGCATAACAGAGAGCGCAGAGTCAATTTCATTGTGAAGAAGCATGAGACAATGAGACATAATTTCTCGACACTATTCACTGCCGCTCTGAAAGATGCGTTTAAGCTCCTAAAATAGCAAAACTTGGCATTAACAATAACGATGAGTACCTACATCAACTCACCTTCGGTTTCCCGGCTTTGTCTATGACTTTGTGATCATGTCAAAAATGAAAACTTCAATAAGATGCTAGATGATGTCCTTTCCGAGTTTCTCAAACGGTGGACCTTAAGATGAAAATTATGTGCCTTACCGACCCGAGTATTCAATGAGGAACCCTCTCTCGAAATTGTTGATGAGTAAGTGAGTCTACTTGGGAGAAACTGATCCAGGCCGCTTCTGATTGTTCCTATTGGAAAATTATGAGAGAGGCCTATGTTCAGCAGTAGTTCTTCCCCCGTTTAAAATAACGTTGATTTTTCCCTTTATAATTTTCTTTTTGCTGGGACTTATTGTTTCCTAATATTAGATTAGTACTTAAAATTAAGATAGAATTAGTACTAGTATAATTTTTTTTTGAGTGCCCTTCTCTATTAAAAATATTTAAATTCCCTGAGAGTACTGTTAACGGACATGAGGGTGTGCAAAGCTACAAACACTTTTCTCGTTAAAATTCCCATAGGGATAAGAATTTGCCTATTCTAAAAACTCTATCGCAGTCTCCAAAGTTTGACCGTGGAGCTCCAGGTTTGCAAGTACCTACATCTTCACAATACATCGGCAATTTCCGATCACTTGCAATTCGCTGTTATTAGCATGACTTTTAATGTTTGCGCCAGAATGCTCATTCAATATTATATGTTTCTGAATGGTTTTGGCTTTTCTCTAATAACTCTTCAACGGTTATTCGTAAATTGAGATACAAAATTACAGGCGAATCATTACCTAATCAAAGTATGAGTGACCACGAAACAGCTAACAGGTTTATTGTAGACAATTTTATGGGAACACATTATGAGAGCAGCATTTGCGGCTGCCACCAAACATGCCGGTCACGTTTGTCGCTCACTCTTTGTAAATTTGTGTATTCACGCCTTCATTGCTCATCGCTATCCGTATTGTGGCGATGATTACGGACACGACTTCATTACAAATTTACCAATTCTCATTACATTTTTTTTTTCTTAGTAATTTATTTTGTAACTACGCGTTTATTTCTGTATATTTTGCATTCTAAAAAAGATTCGTGCATTGGGAAACGGGGTTTCTCCTTTAGTCGTCACAATGTCGTGCGCCCATTCAATATATTCGTAATATATTTTATAGGCTGTGGTATTTATTATAGTTAACGTCAATCTTTAACTTATCCAAAAATAAATAAAATTTAAAGAAGTTGAAATAAAGATATACATCTTTAGTTTTTATGTGTTTAACAAACAAAAGTCAAGTTTTAACTTAGTTTTCTCAAAATCAATAAAACGCAACAACAAGTTAAGCCATAATCTATAATGGAATAAAACCCTTCGAAGAGTTTAGTTAATTAAGACAATATATCCATCCAGGTGATATCGAAAACAAGAAACTATTACACGCCTAAAATACTACTTACCGCATAAGAGCCAGGTGTTCGTTTCGCTGTGGTGTGGCCGGCGGCTGTCAGACAGCAGGTGATGGCTTTGGTGACGTCCTCGCTGACGCGTGCGCATCGAATCTTGTTCTCACCCCTTCATTAAGTCCACTTGAAGCAATTTGAAAGCAATCAATATTCAAATAGCACACCGATTACACTTTCGATGCGGTAATCGTGTCCACTTCCGTAGTAAAGTTAGTCGATCTGTGATAGATAAGTGGATGGTGTTAAATGAGTTATTTAGCAACTTGTATTTTATGTTTGAGTCTTGGGGCTTCACAAAAAGTTGTTTTTTTCGGAACTTTTCGAAACTATTTCACCAATAGTTACAATAGAATTTCAGGATGGACATAGGCTACATATGCTATGCTATCTCAAAATAAAAAAATAAAGATCCAACGCTTGGCAAATGTATAACTAACAGCAATAAAGATATTAACCAACTAAGATATAACCAACTAGTCACTTATATTTTGATACTCATAAAACGTATGAAACATAAAGAGTATTATCCACTTTTTGACCACTTTGAAATACGGAATTTTGCAAGAAAAAATGTACAAAAGAAAAAATAAAAAGCCCTTATTTATAGTGAATTGTAATGATAAAATAAGTTATATATTATATACCGTTATATACTTACACACTTCAGAACTATTTCTAAACTAATGCATTTTTTATCTTCAAAATGATGATTGTCTCTCAACCAATGATTACAATTAAATTATAACAATTGAATCCGACTAGCCATAGGCAATATGGCTAGTCTGGAGCATTTTATCCATAATCCTCACGAGTGTGAGTTCAACTCGAATGTGCCCAGTTTTGATAATATAAGATTACGTATGCCTATTTGTAATTACGAATTTTTTATGTGCAACTAGCTGAACCCGGCCAGGTTCTCTGCGGCGTGCACGTGGGTCACTCGCGTTACGAAACACTGGTTTAATATTTATATTTATATTTATATTTACATTTATATTTATATTTATATTTATATTTATATTTATATTTATATTTATATTTATATTTATATTTATATTTATATTTATATTTATATTTATATTTATATTTATATTTATATTTATATTTTATACATATTTTTTTAATTTTTTTTCTAAAATAAAAGTAGCCTGAATTACTCTAGCTATCTGCTAGTGAAAATCCCGTCAAAATTGGTCCAACCGTCTCGGAGATTAGCCGGAACAAAGATTCAGACAAAACATTTTAAATTTTTCTTTTTTGTTAGGTATAAGCACCTAGGTATCATATATTTATTTTGACATTACAAACAGACAATTCGATTTTATTTATTTGTATAATATATATGATCAAACGATGTAGGCAGGTACTATTTCAAGTTTCTATCTTCCGTTAGGTATTCAATACACAAAACCTCAATTACTTTTAGATTCTAAACATTTGTACAACATACTCGTAATATAGAGTGATCCAGTTTTTAAAACAAAATTCTTTGCAAACAGTCTATCTTCTCTAGATACATGTGACGTCATTTATCTAGCCCTTTACGCAAATCTTAAATGTAAGCATGTTATAAATGTTTACAAACTTCATAGTGTCGCTTTTGTTTGTTCACTGGTACGATAGTTTGCGGCTTATTTCCACTTCCCCGGCATTTCCTGTTGTTTATTCCACTAGCCATTGTTACTTAGGTGTTTGTAAATCTTTAACGCTTCTCCTCTCTGCAGCTCTGTTTATACGATTATTCCTCTGAGATAATCGTATCTATAATTTCTTTAGCAGATACAAGCAAAGTGTCTGTAAAATCCTTTCAACATAAATGAAATAATATTTTAATACTAATATTTAAGGGCGGACGTAACTAAACAGTAACTATATCTAAGAAACAGAAAATTTGAATGTCTTGTTGGCGTGAAATGGTTTGATAAAGTAATGAAAAATCTTTTTTAATACAGTTGCTCAAAAAGTGGCGTATTGCAGGGACGTATAGCGTTCGGAAAGTGGGCTATTACACACTCGTGCTTTTTTTTTACCTTTCCCGCACTCGTGCGTTCTCTTTCCCAACTGTCAAAATAATATCTATTAAAAAGAAAAACCAACCATGAAGTTTTTACTAAAAAGTTTTTATGATTCATGCAAATACGTATATTTCTAAAAAGAAGCTACGAATTTGTTTCAATATCAGATTTAATGATTTGATTTAATGAGTTAGGTTAGGTTTCATTTCATTTCATCTCATTAAATTTCATTTTCATTTCAAATCAACAAAAAAATTCTACTGAAGACTTGGCTGTATGGGCACATAGTTTCCTTTGCCTACCGGAATGCGTGAAGAAAAAAAATGTCTCTGCTTATATTGTACGGTTGGCGCCATTTTCCAGAAATTCTCTTTGCGAGTTTAGTTGTTTGTTTTATTAAATCGCTTCATTTTTTCGCAACTGTATTAAAAATAGTCGTTCAGTACACGTGCGGAACCGTCATTGCAACTTGTTCCGACTGTCAACCCTCGCCTTCGGCTCGGGTAGACATTTGTCGGAACTCTTTGCAATGACAGCCTTTCCGCACTTGTAATGAAATATACTATTTTAATACAGTTGCTCAAAAAGTGGCGTATTGCAGGGACGTATAGCGTTCGGGATGTGGGCTATTACACACTCGTGCTTTTTTTTTAACTTTCCCGCACTCGTGCGTTCTCTTTCCCAACTGTCAAAATAATGTCTATTAAAAAGAAAAACCAACCATGAAGTTTTTACTAAAAAGTTTTTATGATTCATGCAAATACGTATATTTCTAAAAAGAAGCTACGAATTTGTTTCAATATCAGATTTTATGATTTGATTTAATGAGTTAGGTTAGGTTTCATTTCATTTCATCTCATTAAATTTCATTTTCATTTCAAATCAATAAAAAAATTCTACTGAAGACTTGGCTGTATGGGCATAGTTTCCTTTGCCTACCAGAATGGTTGAAGAAAAAAAATCTCTGCTTATATTCTACGGTTGGCGCCATTTTCCAGAAATTTTCTTTGCGAGTTTAGTTGTTTGTTTTATTAAATTGCTTCATTTTTTCGCAACTGTATTAAAAATAGTCGTTCAGTACACGTGCGGAACCGTCATTGCAACTTGTTCCGACTGTCATCCCTCGCCTTCGGCTGCGCCTCGGCTCGGGTAGACATTTGTCGGAACTCTTTGCAATGACAGCCTTTCCGCACTTGTAATGAAATATACTATTTTAATACAGTTGCTCAAAAAGTGGCGTATTGCAGGGACGTATAGCGTTCGGGATGTGGGCTATTACATACTTGTGCTTTTTTTTACCTTTCCGGAACTCGTGCGTTCTCTTTCCCAACTGTCAAAATAATGTCTATTAAAAAGAAAAAGTTTTACTAAAAAAAATTCATAGAAGTTTTTATGATTCATGAAAATACATATATTTCTAAAAAAAAGCTACTAATTTGTTTCAATGTCAGATTTAATGATTTGATTGAATGAGTTAGGTTAGGTTTCATTTCATTTCATCTCATTAAATTTCATTTTCATTTCATATCAATAAAAAAATTCTACTGAAGACTTGGCTGTATGGGCATAGTTTCCTTTGCCTACCAGAATGGATGAAGAAGAAAAAAATCTCTGCTTATATTCTACGGTTGGCGCCACTTTCCAGAAATTTTCTTTGCGAGTTTAGTTGTTTGTTTTATTAAATTGCTTCATTTTTTCGCAACTGTATTAAAAATAGTCGTTCAGTACACGTGCCGAACCGTCATTGCAACTTGTTCCCACTGTCAACCCTCGCCTTCGGCTGCGCCTCGGCTCGGGTAAACATTTGTCGGAACTCTTTGCAATGACAGCCTTTCCGCACTTGTAATGAAATATACTATTTCAATGCATCGTGCATTAAAAGAAGGTTTTTCATTAATTCATCAAACCTGCATGCACAAGGAATAATCATCATTTGTTCAAATTGTCTACTGTAACCAATGTAGGTCGTACCTATAAGTGTGTCCTCACAGAGTTATTTTTCGTGAATTGAAAAATATAATAAGGAGATTTGCACTACAAGCTCTTAGTACTGTATAGGTACTATTTACTTTAAAAGAGTCATTATTTGATGAGACTAAATCCGCTTTTTATTTCATCCTTATCTATATTTAGATATTAATTAATCTTCTGTTTAATTTAGGTACTTACTTAGACACACCATTATAAGGCTAATTAGTCTGACTTCTAATTAGTACAATTACTGTATCAGCTCACAATTATTTCACACTGTTGAGCGCAGGTTTAATCTATTACATTATAATAAAATCGTAAACGAGCCGTGTATGTACATTAAACATTCTTTTCAAAAAAAATTATACGCGTTGTAGGTACTTATGTTACCGACGTCAAAAAAATAGTTTTTAGAATTTTTGTCGGTGCGTTTGTGCACGCTAATCTCTGAAACGGATTAACTGATTTGAATGCGGTTTTCACTGATGTATTGTAGCAAGCTTGCCGTAAACCGATTTGTATTACGCGCTATACCGAGTATCACGCGTGCGAAGCTGCGGACTCAGCTAGTTTTTTTTTTAATAAAATTTCATATGAGATTTTTTTAATGTTTTCTTATACTATTAAAACAAATGATCATTGTAATCGATAAATTAAATAGAAACGACTTAGGTTTGAGTGTAATCGGGGTTTAAACCTGTGTCTAGCACGATGGCAGTCAAATATTAATATTGTTTTGTTAATCAAATTGAAGTAGCTATAAGCCGAAGCAATTACACATCACCTCTTCGGTTATAACATTGAAGTCGATTTGTGGCGGTGATTGGTGAGAGCGGTCGGCGAATCGGCACGTAGTTCCGGCGCAGGTGATGCTGTGGTCTCCGCCGTACACCTGCCCGCCACGGTTCACAAACGACAATATTATACTAGCAATAGTAGCGGTTACTGGTTGGCTACCTCCCCGATTTATCGATTGAAATCTGTAAGCTTGCATTTCGAGGCGCGGCAGTTCCATTTGGTTGTTCCCGGAGATGTATTATACTATCTCTCCAAGTCGGTCAATTTACAGTGAAAATGTAACCTGAATTATTTACGAAACTTCATTCTTGTATTTACATTTATAAAAATAGTTTTACAAGCTATAGTTTACGGTCAAATACTAAATGGCTATATTAATATTATAAAGAGAGTCTTAAAGTTTGTTTATATTATAGCACTTATTTGAAAAAAAAATCACTATCATATAACTTCTCCTAATTACAATCTCTCTGAAGTCGAAGAGAGACGGTCTAATATAAAATATTAGTTTATTTGATATATTGTTCATTTCTCTACAAAACTAAGTCTAAACATCGGGTCAAAGATTACTTACAGGTATACTTTGAAGCCTAAGGTTATTGGAGAGGCACCTGTGTGCTTCTCCAGTTTTTTGAAAATGTTATAGATATCGTCTTCTTTACTTCTGTAAATCGTGCCCGCTCTGAAATGCCTTAGTGGCATCGGACCACCAGTTGTCCTCCACCCTGTTCTCCACTCCATCCTGTCCTCAGCTCTTTTCATGGTCTTCGAAACTGTGATCTGACCATCGGCTGGGAGACCGGCCACGAGACCTCTTGCCATCCATTTTTCCAACCACCACGAGCATGTCCAATTTTTCTGGTTATTTGCGGGCTATGTGTCCAGAGTAATTGAAAACTCTTTGATAGCAGGTGGCGGACAGTCTTGTCCGAATCGCAAGCTGTTGAGGATAGAGATGTTATAAAATATGATAAAAAAGTTTTGATCATAATAAATTAGTGTATTTTATGACATCATCGTGAACGTTACGTGAACGTACGCAGCCACAACACAAAAATTGGTGTCGGAAGGAAGTAAAGACGTAGAGACGCCGCTAATCTATTTTGTCGGTTTTTGTGCGCGAGTCAAAGGACACTAGGATGGCGAGCACGAGAGTCAACGCGAGGTGTGCTACTGTGTGCTGTGACTGAAAATAAGCGGTCACCTGGCGAATGAGAACCATACCTGGAGAATGAGAACTAGATACCTATCGTGTATTTATTGCCTTGTTGTCACCGTGTTTCTTTTTAAACGGCAACTATGCCATTTGATCGAAGGCTGTAGTGGATATAACTTAAAGCAAATTAAGTAATTTGCAAAATAATTTATATTTTTATAAATATGCAATATGCACTTGGGATAAACGGTCCAATTAGGTAGAGCCAACTTTGAGAAGGAAGTAATTCGTCGAATTCAGCTCGGATGGGCAGCGTTCGGGAAGCTCCGAGACATCTCTTCTCGTCGAAAATTCCTCAGTATCTTTTCGACCAATGTGTGTTGCTAGTAATGACATATAGCGCTGAAACGTGGTCTCTAAGTATGGCCCTCGTAAGAAAGCTCAACGTCGCTTAACGAGCTATGGAGAGGGCTATGCTCGGGGTTACACTACGAGATCGAATTAGGAATGAGAAGATCCGTGAACGAATGATAGTAACCGACATAACCCGGCGGATTAGTAAGTTGAAGTGACAGTGGGCAGGACACGTAGTACAGAGAGACGACGGCCGCTGGGGTCGGAAGGTTCTCGAGGGGTGGCCACGGACCAGCAAGCGCAACGTAGGACGTTCACCTACAAGGTGGATAGACGACCTGATAAGGGCCACGGGACGACAGTGGATTCAGGCTGCTTCTGATCGGTCCTTTTGGAAAGTTAGGAAGAGGCCTTTGTCCAACAGGGAACGTCTTACGGCTGAGATGATGATGATGTTGATGAAATATGCAAGGCGTTTCAGTATTCGCTTATGAACTGACTACAAGTAGCTAGAATATTAGATTGAAAAATCGATGAGTGATATTTTTACTTAATCATATTTACATACGATACATTTGAGAATAAATGTAAATCGCTTTAAATCTTTTATAAAATGAAGTAACAAACGATGTGGTGTGTTCATTTTACTTCCATTGAGTCTTTATTAATATTCAATTAAATTATAAGTGATAAAACTCAGTTAACTTTGTATGTACTGCACATGTTAAAAGCCGCATCGAGCGAGAAGCAAATATCTGCTGAATAAAGAGTATAAAAACGTTTTATTTTTATGAATATTTATTTTTACAATGAGTAAAACGGGTTAATATTTTTACACATTTATTTAAATCCAAATTAGTTTATAGGCTACAGATTGAGAATGAATATAAAAGGAATTTGTATGACCGGCTAAAATATTCGAAAGGAAAAAAAATCAAAATGTAAAAAGAAGAAGAAAAAGAAGAATTAATTATCTTTTATATAATTTGACCGGAATTCAGTATTTTTGGGAGAAGCCCAAAAGAGATTTAAGCATTAAATTGCCGACAACTACCTGTGACCTCGTTTATGTAAGCCAGATAACCTTCTAGGTAAAGATTAGGGACCTTAAAAATTATCTGTGTATTTGTAAATAATGTAAATATGTATAGATATAACGTTGGACATTTTCTTTACTACTCGGACCCATTTAACACACACGCCCTGTAAAGTCAAAATATCCTTTCTCTTATTCTAAATTTCTATTATATTAGAAAGTTCTTTTAAAATTCAAAGACAATGGAACCTGTAATTGTATCTCGAGCGTGTTTATTTATTATTTTTGGGAATCCCATTTTTGTGTTAATGAAAATTACCATCATTCACATTGAATGAGACTTATTATAACTGCCGCTAACTTACATATCTAGTTTAGTGTAGTCTGTAACAGAGACGTTCCTTGTTCGGCATTTGGTTATAAAATGACTAAATAGATAACAATACGCAACTAGTAATGAGTGCTAAGAGCAAGAGCTAAGAGGAAGTGTGTAGATTTATAGCGTAGTGAAGAGGAAACATTTTTGCATAAGTGTGCCCTAAATTGTCTTGCATCTTCGGACAGGAAGACGGGCCCCCAACTCGTCCGTAGTGGTCCGAACTTCCGACCAGGGCGAGTGTACACCGCGTCCGGTGTTTCGCTTCAGAGTTGAGACTTAGATGGACTTCCGCCTTCTAATTGTTGGGGTTGGTTTGTTCAGAAATAATATCACTAGATAGTGTAGAAATTAATTTTTTTTCTTCACTTTTTGCGACAATGCTCAATTACCTAAAATGATCCAAAGGATCAACTCCGATTCTTGCCGATTTTTGACAATTTACAAATATTTGTAAAAGTTTATATTATGTTGTAATATGTAATTATATAATTATGAATGATAAGCTGAGGAATAAAAAGCAATTGCGCCATACACTCATTAAAACAACATTTAAATGAACTAACTTTAATAGTTTTCAATATATCAAACAAAGTAAAAGTTAGGACTTAATTTATAGGTAATTATCACCCAATGATGGACAACGTGACTTTATGATGATTACAAACACCCAATGATGACAAACAGACAAGCAGAATAATATAAGTCAATTTTTAAAGTAATTAAAAGTGAATATTTAATTAAAGTTAATTTTTAAATTGACTGTTAGTTGTTGGTCAACAGTTAACAGTTGAGTCAACAGGCACCTGAAAAGCATACATTTGCCTTTGTGTCACCGACATCATATCAATTCAACTCCATTTGAATTAAAGAGATCACTTTTATGTTTATGAGTTCTTGGTAAATGGTTATTTAGGTTTTTTTAATGATAATTATGTTCTACAACCATAAAACGTTTTTTCTGTGAAACTGCTATCAGAAGTGAGTCATTTATAAACTTAATGTGAGCAATGACAAAGATTGTGAACCCCAAGAATTGTTTGGTAAAAAAAATTCGGAAGACCATAGAGTTTTCCTAATGGTATTAAATTTTTTAGATCCTAACAGTGCTTGGCCTTCGAAGCCAACTAATTGTGTAGTACTGCTAAAAATCAGGTTCGATTTTTTTATGGTCTAGCGAATTGTGGTGTAATCGTCGTGCAAAGTATCTCACCTAAAGGTAGTAAAAAGCTGCGTGACGCATCGCGCCGTGAAAATCATAGATCACGAGCGCATCATCGCCCAGGGGCAACAGTACTTATTGCAGATACCATTACGGTGACAATGCATTTAGTGTTTTCTGCAAATTATAAATATCATTTTAAATAGAGCCTATATATTGGAAACATCATGAGACATCGGTTGGTACCGCAGACATTCAGTTGCTTATTCAAGCGCTCCCTATCTACAGAAGCTGTAACGCTTTCCTATATGTTTTGTCGCTAATATTATTTGTCATTCACAGTGATAGAAAGTTGATTGCCTATAATATAAATGTATTGGTTATATATGTATTTATTAAAATATATAAGTGGCAGAGTAAAGTTTGAAGTGATAAACTTTGCAGTCGGCCTGGCGGCTAATAAGTATGTGGAACTAAGCGCAGAATTAATTTGTTTAAATACATAATAGTCCGTGTGCCTGTCGTTAAATATTTATTTAAAAATAAAATCCTTTCTAAATTGCTCTTACAATCTGATAAATAAAGTAATCGCAAAAATGTATTCAGCACCTTTTCCTGGAGCAGTAATTTTTTTTTATTTCCACACACTGTTTACGTAATTTTAACGTCATTCAATAGAAACATTGAGATTTTGTCTTAAATAGTCTCTTCTTGTCTTCTTTGTTGTTTAACTTATGGTTATTCTAGCATAAGGCGTGTGACCTCGGTGCTATAGGCGCTGAGGCCACGCTGAATTGTCACCAAGCTAAGCATGTCTACTGGTTCGTTCCACTGCTCCCACTACAGCCTTAGTCATGCTAGCCAATTGAACTGTTTCAATGCACGGCTAGAAGGAGACTGTTCCCACGGACACATTGTTCATTTATTTCACGGAAAAGATGCTGCGGTTAAATGTTCCGTTCCGGTTTCAAAAAAAATCTATAATGTGCAAAATTACGTTTTTGCGTTTCGACAAATATTTGTCGATAAAGTTAATGGTGCGATAATGGTTAGGGTGCGTTAAGTATGTTCAGCTAAGGAACAATTGATACTCTTCAGCCTTGACTTTTGTTTCCTTGGGGTGAGCTCACTCCGTGCATTTAAAAGAATATTTAAACGATATATTTAAAAAGACAGATTCCATCATTCGTTTAAATGAACGCCTACATAAAACGTGCATTGATATTTAAACAATTTTATAAGTTTACTTGTAAAAATAATAGGTTAGTCAGAATACGCTTTGTTCGTAACTTGAGATATCTGATTGATTTTTCATTGTGTTTTGACGTTAAAAATATATTTAGTAAAATTGTGCATGAAAACTTTCATAATATGTAATTTGTAATCTTATATTTTTGTAACTTATTAGGAACAATAATATGGTAATTATACAAGAAAAGACTTTGTTAGTGTGACTTCGTTAGTTTGTATAAGAGCACTGCAAGATCGCATCAGACAGATAACAGAAGCAGATAAATTTCAAGATAAGTTAGTTATTTGTAATAATAAAATGCTTAATGACACATTTGTTCATACTTTTATGAAAAAACAATTTAAAATTGGAGAGAAAAAAATAAGCAGTGCATTGCAACCTGATAAAATAAATAGGTTATCACATTAAAAAAAGAAACTGAAAAAAAATCTGTTTTTTTTTCATACAAATCAATTGATTTAAAAAAAATGCTATAATTCCAAGATATTGATGTTTGATTAAAAATCTTTCTAATACCCTTGTGGACCTTTTTCAAGTATTAGGTTTCGTCCTAGAACAAGTTTACAACAGTATGCTAATATGCCCAGACTATATACCTAGTGAATCGATACCTCGATGAATTTTCTTTAGCATTCGTGGATCTCTCTGGCTATATCTTTCTATCGAATAGTTTGTCTCTTGCTAAGACCAGTTTACATATCTTATCTGTGATTATACACATATAGTTATTCGTTATTGTTGGCATAAAGTGGTCTCTAAACATGTTTTTTATCATCAAAGACAAAGTACTATAATCAGTCTTCTGATTCATTACGATTCTAGACCGGTTTTTAGAATAGTAAAATTAGTATAAAATCTATACATCTATACATATAATAAAATCGTAAGTAAGTCGTGTCTGTACATTACATATTTAAAAAATACATGCATACATACATACATATTACCGAAGTCAAAAATTTAGATTTTAGTTAAAAGTTTTAGAATTTTTGTCTGTTTGTCTGTGTTTTTGTTCGCGCTAATCTCAGAAACGGCTTGACCGATTTGAATGCGGTCTTCACTGATGTATTATAGCAAGCTTCCCGTAACATTTAGTGTTTGTTTTATTCCAACCGGTTTACAAACAAAAAAGTTGTGCGCTATACCAAATACCACGCGTACGAAGTTTCGGGCTCAGCTAATTATGAATATATATAAAAATGAATCCCTATTTCCCTTGGTCACGGTATCACGCGTGAACGGGTAGACCGATTTTAATTCGGTTTTCACTAAGGGAAAGAGGGATAAACGGGGAATGTTCATAATATAAAAATTGCACCACGGGCGAAGCCAGGGTTGGGTCGCTAGTTATGAATAAAATGCCAGTATTCTATAACAGGTAAGTGTCGCCTCATTGGTAGATAGAATTAACGTCCATAATGAACCGACTGAGATTCGATTAAAAAGTCTTCTTCATGGGTGGTTCGGCAAATATTATGTTCACAGCGTTCGCTGGTCGTTCCATGAAGGCGTGAAATATAGCGCATGGTTAATATCGTTTTTGTAGATCGGGCGTTACGGTCACGTATAGCCCCACGCCCACGACTTAATTGACCTATTTCGTGTGTGATGTTGCGCGTACTCTGCGTGATAGTACGCGAAGTCTCTGGGATAGCATCTCCGCAAGACGTGACCTCGAAGCAACTCCCTGCTAGTAGTAGCTAGCGCTTACACGATTATGAGTGTTATACTGATTGTATCGTAAAGCGGCTACATTTTGTGATGAAGGGTGTTTATTGCATACATTTAAATGGTTCTGTCACACCTTTAACGTTGAACACATCGTTTTTAACTAAATTTCTACACATTGTAACATAGGATCGGTAACTATATCATATATTGTGCTAGCGACCCGCCCGCGGTTTCACATAGATGTGATTTTTTTGATCTCTACACAAAGGACAATCCCCAATTTCGCCCAGAGTAACGACTATGTTTAAAAAATATTTTAAGGCACTCGGTGTAATTCATATGTTATATAAGCGAACGAAATCAAATTTGAAAATAAAAACTCATTGCGTATTTCTGTTTTTTAATGTTTTCTTTTTGCTTAAATAAGCTACTGTACATCTACGAATGTGAATCAGAAAAATGTTTAACGTGTTTAATATGAAGATCGAGTGATTCTGTTAATTTAGGATTTAGAGAAAGTCGTATATTTATGGGAATGAATGTTAAAGTTCATGGTTTGGTTTGCGTCCCATAGCATGCAAGAAATTGCTTAAAGACCACCCTGACGTTACTATATCTAGTAGAGCAATCTCTTGAATAAAAAACTTTACCCTTATCGATCGATTCTTTATTTTGTGTGGTCTTCATTTTACGCTCATCAATTCACCTGGGTTACATTAATTCGTGTTTTTTGAATAGAATTACGGATATATTTAAGTATCTTTGTATTTTATAAATCAGAGTAATTAATTTAAATTTCAAAAAGTACTCATTGAAGAAAATTTACTTAGAGTAGCCCTAGCCACTGATAATTATATAATTTTACGCTATAATTGACACAAGTAACACCAAAGAAAACGCAAATACATTCGCTTACCGTGATAGGATAAAGGAATGGCTGTCAACTCTCAGCCTTTATTCTTGTAATGAAGATAGGGATAAGAGCTCTAGCATCCTTTTTGACTATATTGGGATTGAAGTTGGAGAAGAAATTGGAGGAGTACACATATATATGGTTTCTGTGACTCTCCTCCAATTTCACATTGATATTCTGACTAAAAATATATAAATATAGAAAAAGAAGCCTCGTATTTTTTTCTCAATTGTTGGACACGTAAATCTCTTCTAAAGTATCTTAAATGAAGTATCTTTGCTATTGTTTTTTCATTATCTATTTATTATTTAGCTTGTATTTATTTTTGTATAACTAGTAATGAAATTATGTTATTTGATGCAATAGTTCATATACATTTACACTTAAGCTTTTACCTTTGATTATAAATTTTGTGACACCTTTAATAGATTATCTTTAAGAAATGCATTAACAATAAAGGTTTGTCTGCCTGTGTGAATAATAAATAATCACCTATGTTACTTCAGCACATCATGGTGGTCTTTTGTAATATGTGATGGCTACTGTCGCCTGCGTTCGGCGACAACTGAAGGCAGGGCTCCCAATTAGAAATTATTACAATTAAATTAATTTGGCGATTCGGGGAGCTCGGTTGTAATTAAATTAAAACTCTGATTGGGGAGCTAATTTTAATTAATAAGCGATTAAAATTGATAAATGGCATATTATTTGGAATTACAATAGTATTTGCATATTTTTATGATAAAGGAGAAACACAGACCTAGCAATGCATCATTTAAAGACCACCTAACTTGTTCTCTACCACCCAACGGGATTTTATACGGTTTTCACTGAAGACGAGACAAGTTTATGTATATTAGGTACATAATTTGCAGGATAAAAAAGAGCGAACCTATGAAGGAGTCGGAGACGGATCACTAGTATAGGGTAAAAATTAAGAACAGCGGAATACGAGCTGGCATCCCTATTTTCCGCACCGAAATACAAACACTCAAGTCTGCTGTTATTTCAAAGTCTTCCGAGAAAGCTGACGAGCCCGTTGATGAGTGGTTATAGTACTTGCCTTAACGCTCTGTCCAAGGGATCCCGGGTTCGATTCTCGGCAGGGTCAACTTTGGAAATGAACTTTTCCAAGTTGGCTTTAGTAGCAGGGCACACTGCGTTTTGCAGTCACTTGGGCAGCCCGTCTGGCGGCAGTAATCACCCCTTACAAGACCACTGTGAAATAACAGCACGTGTGCTGTTGTGTTTCGGTGAATGAATAAGCTATGCCAGAACTCATTTTCCTAACCCTTCCCAATTCCTTATCCTTAATCCTACTGTAGACGGCAGCGTGTCCTGCGAAGTTGCTTGTGTTGTGGGTGACGCTAGCCACCTACCATCAAGTGGACCGTCAGCCTGTATGCCGACCTTAACATAAAAAAGTGTTTACGTCATATTCTCAGGTCATATTATGAAATGATATAAATATAGTATAAAATTATCGAGGTGCCACGTCACCTGTCACATCCCGTTCCCTAGCTATGGTAGGTCGTGCAGGTAAGCGAAAAAAAAGGCTTGGGTGTTGTTGACGACCCGCGTTTGTCATGCTCAGAAACTTGTAAACATTTTTATTGTAGTTTTTAAATGCCCGCAGAGAATTGTCACATCACTACCGAAAGATTAAGATGGACGATAAGGTTTTATGTTCTCAACATTTGGGAGAAGGTGATTTCATTATACTACAACAACCAGGATTTTTAAAAATGTTACATTTTAAGCAATATGTTTTATTTACGTAGCAAATGTCTGATATAAATTATAGCTATTGGACTATTGACTAAATTATGGGTTGCTTCACATAGTTTATACGAAAACCCTAAACAAAATAATTATTTTCTTGTACTATAATAATAATGTTTATAATAATAATAATAATACTTCTTGACACGGTACGAATTATCAGGAGGTTCCTCACTCTGCAGTCCTAACCACCGGTAAAAGAAAGTATTATAAAAGAACTGTGATGTCAGAAAAGACTAACAAACGACGTAGAAATTTGAAGTCCTACCCAATAAACAAGTGGTCGAATAGCGTCCTTTTACCCGCGAGAAAGTTTTTCCCCAGATTTCGGAACCAAATTGTATCAAGTTGGTTTAGCCGTTAAAACTGATATCCAGACAAAGTTACTTTGAATGATTATCAAACAATTTAAGAAAGTATTTTTTTGTTAATTTGTGGAATCAACAGCTTTACAATTAACAGAATAGTATACCTTTGGATTTAAAGCCAACAACAAAATTTAATTTTTTTATGGTTAATATATAATATCACTTAAAATATAGATATCACTTAGAAATTAGAAGTTAAAAGTTTAAATTTAAAACAAATTAGTATTACAAAAAGTAATTTCTAATTATTAGTTCGCAATGAAAATATACATTCATGCATATATACATATTTATACAGAAAATTATCGATTTAGAAATTTAGAAATTAAATGAATACAATGAATAATATTTAAATGAAAGGTAATGAAGGTATAAAATGCAGGAAAACCAGAAGTCAATAATGGCAAGGAAACCAACAACAAAGGGATTGATATTTCGGAGGCAATAACGTAAGTGTCCCGCCGGTGAATAAACAAACGGGATGAAATTTTAATGAGTGAATCGCGGATGGGTTTCACGACACCTCGTAATGTCCAAAATCAAGGGTTGAACAACTTGAATACGCAGTAGAGCTGTCTTTCCATGGCTACGAAACAATGGAGTTGGATACGGTGTCAATCGTTGTATGAAATATGCAAGCGAGATGCTTATTCAGTGCGATTTATTCAAATGTGTTTCCTTACGTTTAGTAAGAAGATTATGAGCATATAGGTTTGTAATTGTTATTTACTATACAAGTGCGATAAATAGGTATTTATTAACTAGATACTAATCCCTTAAATTTACTTGGCACTTCGTTGGAATGCGAACCCTTCCCCCGCAACCCCGCTCACCTCTCCGCACACGACCTGTCGGTTGTGTGATTGGACCGCGATGAAATGGCGTCATTGGCGCGAGGTGCCGAATTAGATACGAGTTGTTTTCGCATATAATGTTAATTATTGTATACAGTTTGAGTTAAATAAAAAACAAGAGAATTTTGATTGAAAATCTATGTCTATATAAAGAGGTAAAGTTTGTATATTTGTTTGTATGTAGGAGGTAATCTTCCAAACCACTAATCCGATTTAAAAAATTCTTTCACCAATAGTTAGAATATAATTTCAGGATGGACATAGGCTAAATATTCCACGCGGGCGAAGCGGCGGACACGAGCTATCTAAAAATAATTATCTGCATCGTTTGACAAAAGTGTACTCCAGCTAGTCATCCTCAATCAATATAAACGAGCCGTGTCTGTACATTAAATATTTTAAAAAAAAAGAACAATCTGCATACGTTTTACCGAGGTCAAAAAAAATAGTTTTTAAATTTTTTGTCGGTTTGTGCGTTTGTGCACGCTAATCTCAGAAACGGCTTAACCGATTTGAATGCGGTTTTCACTGATATATTATAGCAAGCTTCCCTTAACATTTAGGTAGTGTTTGTTTCATTCCAATCGATTTACAAACAAAAAGTTACGCGCTATACTGAATACCACACGTGCGAAGTCGCGGGCTCAGCTAGTTAATAATAAAGTGCGTAGCGTATTCAGCATTGACTATTCAGCATAAACATTAATTCAAATTAAAATTATGAAAAATATTGGTATATTCTACAATTGGGTTTTGAAAATCCTCAAAGATTTTCAACTTTATAGATCGGGAAAGACGAAAGAATCCGTAATGTGACATTTAGAACCATGTGGTACAAAATCGCTTAGCCAACTTTTCAAGGCTATTTAGCTACGCCATGGCCATCCTGATTACGGCGACAGGATCAATGTTTTTGTAGGAAAATTTTCCCAATGCCCTCTTTATACATATATTCTACTGTATATTTAATCTTTTTGATAATCTTATAAGTTTCTTAGTCATTATTTTTTTTAATATTTGTACTTTTTTAACGCCCTCAAAACATTTTAAAATATCTTTATCAACTTACTGCAATAATAGGGGGCATGTAATTTAAAATAAGTATAATAGATAGATATTTAATTATCATATTTTAAGGCATTTATTGTTAAAAATGCGCTTCAAGCAATGTGCTTCATATGTTATATCTTCTAGAATAATCTAGTTCATTGCTTATGTCATTTTAGATGTAGATATTCACTGTACACAAAATTGTCGTAACCCTCATCAGAAAATCCACAATCGAGGCTCACGAGATAAAAAGCACTTTTTTGTACAATTTTGTTTGGGCCTTGAGACCTGATGTGACAGACTTAATCGTCTATGTCAGAAGAAATGGGACGCGAGAAGGGAGTGTTACTTATTAATGTTAACCCTTTCGCTTTTGGCTCCCTTGTCCCGACTGTATGTCAATCCGGTCCCGGCTACGTGAACGTCTCATGAATTCTTAATGACCATTAATTTGGTTGCTTGCCTGCCACTTGTGCAACCTCTATTATTACGACTAATATACCTCGGCTTCAGGTCAGGTATACCAGCACAGAACAATAAAAAAAAACCGATTTTTTTAAATGGAAATAAAAAATCTGCCTATTCTCGAAGGAGAATTGCAATTGAAAAGAAGTCGTAAATTATGTAAGATTCAACAAATAAAAATATTTATTACTAGCTGTTCCACGTCACTTCGTCTGCGTCTCTTTATAAAATATTATTCGTGGAAAACGGTAAAGGGGGAAGATATGTTGTAGCCTATGTTATTCACTGATAATGTAGCTTTCTATCGGTGCCGGTGAAAGAATTTTTAAAATCGGTCCAGTAGTTTTTGTGTTTATTTATTACAAACATACATATATAATATTAGTTTAGAAGATTATGTTTTTTTTTAAATATGAGTAGATAGGTATCTTGTTATGTAGGTAAAATTTTAGCAATGAGAGTGCCCACTTGATGGTGCAAACACACACACACCAAAGAAGACGAAAATATGCTGCCAATTGATAGGATAAGAGACGAGCTGTGGATGGGTAAATGGAAGAGCTCTGGCTGATATGGTGATGATGATTTTTTTATACATTTACTCAAAATCTATATTTTTTTAGGTAACTACTTGGCACCTAATTATGTTAAAACTTAAAGTTATCATAAAATTTTCTTTTCGCAAGTAAGTACTTACCTGATTAGAAAAACGTTCGAAAATATCCAAATTTTGAATAATAAGGTGAAAACCTTTATTTATTTAGTATATTCATGTAACTGAAAGACAAATTATGGAGTTTCACCGGATGCCGCGGACGGCCGCGTCCGCGTTTTTATCGGCCCCCGAGGAGCAATCATGGCGATCATGGAATCACCAACATTCGTCAACAATCAATTCATAGTTTCATCAAATCTGTCGTCGTCCCACTAAGCTGATGTAACTAGGTCTTGAAAACAAAAAAGTAGGTAAATAGTGTTATGTACCTATTAATAAAATTCGACAAGCTAATGTGCTGGGTGAACTATTTTTTTGATAAAAAATATCAAGTATTGGTTTTATTTAAAAAAGAAAATTATTTTCAAATAAGAATTTTAAGTTTTGTTGGTGGAGACGAATATTAAGCTAAGATCTTACTGCCTATAGTTTTTGAAAAAAAAAATTCAGAACCAAATAAGTAAAACAATGAAGCGATAAAAATTCAAGAAATATTTCAATTGTAACAGGATCTGGTACTTACTATAGTTACAAACAAAGTTAAATGAAACAATGGGAACAAAAACATAAGAAGCGACGAGGTGAAAAAGGTGAACCAAGCAACGCTCAGAAATAGCCTCAATAATGACAGTGAGTCACAAAAAGAGACGAGTGTGAAGACAAAAGTGTTTTCAACGTAGATGTGCTACGAGACGTGGGACGTGGGAGACGCGGTTGGGGGGGACTGCGGCGCGGGGCAGCTGCGCCCATTGGCCGCGCCCACGCCGTGGGTGGAACGAGAAAATCCCTGGACACTTTTTCACGTTTCCAAATTCGAAAAGCTTTTAGCGTCAACCCCATTCCGTCCGGTTGAATGAGCGCCACATTAGCGCGCACGTAATTTGTTCTTCATTTAAAATTTCGCCTGTCAAACAATGAGAGATTGATTCACCGCTGGGAATTATTTCAGCACTCGCAAATACTTTCTTCATTTCAATCTTCTGTTATTGTAAATGCAAAGAGGTTCTATATCCCTACATAAAGAGTGTATTTGCTCGTGTGTTAGTACCCTATTAGTAAAAATTAGGTATGAAACCAATTTTAACTACTAGTCAATAAATCCTTCTGTCAAGTGTGAGTTAAAATAAATATAAGTACCTATTGATAATTATAATCCATTTTGATGTGGACCAAATATATTTTTATTGTATATGTAATAAAAAATATTATGACATTGGAAATAAGTAAGCAATGTTTTATGAAATGTTTTGCATAAAGTAAAATAAAGCAATAAAATTGTATTACTTATAATGTAGTGACAAATTGTGCTACGGTTTTCATCATAAATAAGAGGAAAAAATGCAAGTACTAGGCTTAAAATATTTGACTGTAATAGTTTCTCCGCCTTCTAGAATTGTTAAGACTCCAGTGTTGCATTTTTATAAAATCTTCAAAGGCTTTAAAAGGCTTCTAAAGGGGTGTGGGTGCCGGTAGGGGGGGTAGTTGTGGTGGGCGGAGCGGACAGGCGGGGCGCAGGGTGCCCGAGGTGCCGGCTCGGGCGCTGAGGCTCGCCCACCGGACTTCGCAGTCGCGTTCAACTCGCCGATGGTGCCGCGCGTGTTTCACAAACCGACACTGAACAAACTTTACGAATCACCTGATGTAAAAGTGCGCAAAGGTCCGGATCGTTCGAATTTAATTAAGCCGCTGAGTAGCAGCCACCCAAATAAGTAATTGCCGTGAAGGGGATTCGCGGGCGCCCCTGCCATTAATGCCACCTGTCGGACACGCGCACCATTAATTCGCATTCGCGATAAACGTCTACGAAAATTTTTTGAAAATAAACTGGAAATGCAGGTGCAGCAGTTACCGGACGCGAGTGCACTTGATGGACGTTTCACATTGTGACGCCACGGCGGTCGCCTGAACGTTGTTAAAACTAGACGAGTCGATATGATCATGCTATTCAAGGGTAACAGTAGCAGATTGGAGCATCTCATTGAAAAAATTCAAGCCAACAAAGAGAATCACGACGTCACTGGCGAAGACATTAAAGGTACGTAGGTAACTTTTTAGCCAACCGGAGCAATTGGATATCAAATTGTATTCGAAAGTAGCTAATGAATGTGTAGGCAATGAATGTCTAGTAATGAATTTCTTGGTGCGAAGATGTAACTTTACTAATACGAGTAATTAATTAACTCATGTATAGATTTATTATTCACTAGCTGAACCTGCAACTTCGTATACGCTTGGTATTCGGTATAGCGTATAACTTTTTTGTTTGTAAACCGATAAAACAAACACTAAATGTTACGGGAAGCTTGCTACAATAAACCAGTGAAAACCGCATTCCAATCGGTTAAGCCGTTTTTGAGATTAGCGTGCACAAACGCACAGACAAACAGACAGAAATTCTAAAAAGTATTTTTAATACAGTTGCTCAAAAAGTGGCGTATTGCAGGGACGTATAGCGTTCGGGATGTGGGCTATTACATACTCGTGCTTTTTTTTTACCTTTCCCGAACTCGTGCGTTCTCTTTCCCAACTGTCAAAATAATGTCTATTAAAAAGAAAAACCTACCATGAAGTTTTTACTAAAAAAAAATCATAGAAGTTTTTATGATTCATGCAAATACGTATATTTCTAAAAATAAGCTACTAATTTGTTTCAATATCAGATTTAATGATTTGATTGAATGAGTTAGGTTTATTTCATTTCATTTCATCTCATTAAATTTCATTTTCATTTCAAATCAATATAAAAATTCTACTGAAGACTTGGCTGTATGGGCATAGTTTCCTTTGCCTACCAGAATGGGTGAAGAAAAAAAAATCTCTGCTTATATTCTACGGTTGGCGCCATTTTCCAGAAATTTTCTTTGCGAGTTTAGTTGTTTGTTTTATTAAATTGCTTCATTTTTTCGCAACTGTATTAAAATAGTCGTTCAGTACACGTGCGGAACCGTCATTGCAAATTGTTCCGACTGTCAACCCTCGCCTTCGGCTGCGCCTCGGCTCGGGTAAACATTTGTCGGAACTCTTTGCAATGACAGTCTTTCCGCACTTGTAATGAAATATACTATTTTTTTACCTCTGTAACATAAATACAACGTGTACAAATTGTTTTTTTAAAAAAAAAATAATGTACAGACACGGCTCGTTTACGATTTTATTATACAATTATGTATAGATTAGTTTTTGGTCGCGACTTCGTTTGTGTCCCTCGGGAACAGTACCTACTGTTTTCAGAACGAAAGTACCCTATGTCCTTCTTGTACCCCTGGCAATGTGTATGCGAAATTTCATGATGATCGGTTAAGTAAGTAGTTAAAAGGCGTAAAAGCGTAACAAACAAACTCACTCGCGTATTTATATTATTAGTTAGGATAATATAATTAATTAAGATTAAGATTAATTGAAATTGATGGGCAATTGTACTGGCTATGACAGCCAATATACGTACATATTTTATAGGACTGTGTAATGTGTATGTTATAAGATAACATACATTTTTAAGTCAGTTTGTGTAACTAACGCATCTAGATTTGTGTATGTTAATAAGGGATATATATTTCACTACATGCCGAAAATAGTCCTGGAAGTTCTATTCCTTAGAAAATATTTTTAGTTGGGTATAAAATTATAAAATTATAATATTATTGGTAACTAATTTAATTTTTTAAGAAATTTATATACATTAAGAAATAATTTTAAGAGAGTGGGTGTAAGATGTCAAGAATTTTATCCATAAACCTAATCATTCATATTACTTATCTAGTTTTTATCTTACTTACTATGGAAATACATATCGAATATAATCTAAATATTTAGATACCTAACTTTTACTAATAAAATAGTACCGTTGTAATACCATTGCAATACAATAGGGTAAGCATTATTATAACAAATGAAAAACACAAATTAAGTATATAGGTATGTAATATCAAGACAAGACAAGACCACACCATCGTTTTAGGATAAGACTTTTCAAAGCCTTGCAAGAAAGTCTGCTTACGTATCTAACCTAATTACAAGTCTTTGCAGAATTATAAAAAGATTGTCTGATTGAAGTAGGTTTTTTTTAATGGTACATAACATTTCATTATTGTTTTATCTGGAATTTGTGGAATAGTCTTATAAGAGGAGTGAACTAATTGCAAGATGTATAGAGATGTAAAATGTATATACGTTATTCTTCTCCTCCTACTGCCGTATCAGAGTCTTCCCGACGTTGGCTATCACCGTCGACTAAGCCTCTCTGTCACGCGCTCTCCTGTTTGCCTTTATTTTAATGCAATTGAAACATAAGCAAAATAAATATTTTTATTTATGAAGCTAAAGTAGCGATTCAATACTGTTGTGCTGCTTAATTTCCAAACATAATTATGAATAGTGCTCAACATTTGGCTAACTTTCCCCCGAAATTATTTTATTGGCAACACCAAAGCTCGCAAAACAGCTGTTCTTTATGCTCGCAAATACAGAAAAAAAGCGGTTTAAAAAAATAGAAAAAGGGAACTGTAGGTTTCCCTACACGTATTAATATAATGATAATTATTATTAATGAAACCTACTTTGTACATTACACTGAGTGGGCTTATGAGGTTGACGGGTATATATTTAATATTTATTGCCGCATACCATTGTGTATGTATGTATCTGGATTAGTGTGCATACATATTCACCATATTTCTGTTAACTTCAGGACTATTTATTACGTGATTTATTTTTTACATGTAAGCCAAGCATCTACTTGTTCATGCAGAATGATTTTGTACAAGTTTTTCAAGGTGAGAACTTAGCAGAAAAGCGTTATTTTCGTCCCCTAACTTGACTTGTTAGAGTAAAATTAAAACTTAGATAAAAATACGGAGCATAATAGACTATATTTAAAAAACTTTGAAATTTTTACAAAATAAATATGTTCTGAGAAAAATAAAATAATATAACTACAAAAAAAGCTTTCACGATACAGTAATAAAAATTTTCAGCGACAGCGACATTTTTTTTCTGTACAAAAGTTCTACCCTTTTTTTTCTTTTTTCATATTTTATACAATATTTGGTTATCTTCGAGAAGCTACAAAAATTTATTGTGCAATATTGCACCTAAATCCATAGATTTTATCTATATTCTATAAATTATCTTTTCATTCTCTTCTATATTTAGATTAGATTTATTATTTACCCATTTAATTATGATAATTGTTTTTCTGTCTAAACATGAATTGAAACTCTGATTCTTTTCTGAATTGTAAATGATGATTTTTTTGATCAAAGTGTCGGGAAATATAGTGAGAAAACCCACATGTCCGAGCAGACTAACAATATAGAGATTGATACCTACTCTTCTCCAACTAATGGAGGTGAGGGTACAGCCTCCATTAAATTCGTAAGACTAATAGGTAAGACTAAAGACTAAACGTCCTCTGAAGAAGAAAAAAGGGGAGATGTGTCTGTGTGGTTCAGATTTGTTTCGTTCTTGTATGAAAGATCTAAATGCAATGTAAATACAGCCTTCACGTGCGTATTTTAAAATTAATTTTCATTTATTTATAATGAAACCAATGTAGTAACCATAGATTGTGATTCTAGACCTGTTAAAAGCGTTTCTTTTACTAAGTATTTTTGGGGTGTTCTCATTATTTAACAAATACAACAACAAGAAATACATATGTTACTCACGAAGACAAAAAAATATATAATAATACATATTTCGTCCGATTTTCAGTAATTACAGTACAAGATTATGTTTTTACGTGTTTACAAAATGATTTCAATAAATCTGTATAATGAGGGCAACAATTTAATTTTTAAATCAGTACCTATTCCAATCCAATGGCCTTCCCAAAGTCATTAGGAGCGTTTAAGGATTTTTTTTGCGTTTTAGGCCTTGTAAGGTACAACCTGCAATCACTCGAGAGTCTATCTATTGACTACTCTACTGATGGCATCAATTAAACGATCAATGTAACGATATTGTTTCCTTAAATTTCGTGACTTGACTTCGTTATTGATGACCATAAAATTGCCCTTGAATTATGGCGAGTGATAATTAAAAAGTTAATTATATTGTTAGCACGTAGGCATACTTAAAGCGGCATGGCGGTGGTTAATCGGCCTGAAAATTAAATGCAAATCAAATCCTTCACTAATTACATCAAGGCAGATGTTTTTCCATTTATTTCTCTGTTTGTTTTTATATCTACTATGTTTGTAACTATTAAAGCGGGCATTTGTATGATTTTATTGTTTATTTTGGTTATTTCTTAATTATTTAATTGCCATTTAGTAGCGATGTTGTGCGGGGCTGCATATAAGCTCGAATTGTTAAGACAAGGACTAGCATCACAGCGAACACAATTTTTACCAAAATGAGCGCAACCTAATAACCTACGAATTAAGGTGCAATATGCCACACCTATTGTTGTAACTTTTCGGAGATAACCGAACGGATTTAAAATTGGAAGGTTTTAAAATATGAAAAACGAAATAAATGTAGCCGATTAAAACTTTAGTTAATTAATAAGCTTAAAAAATAATGTAGTTGTAGCTGAATTTTTTTAGTTCTGTGACGAGAAAGCTTTTTTTGGGCAATAATTTACTTTGTTATTCTCAGAAAATATGATTTTTAGTATAAATCCGTCCGATTCAAACTTTTTCAAATATAGTTAATTATGCTCTGTATTTTTATATAAGTTTCAATTTTACTCTAATAAGTCAAATTAGGCGAAGAAAATAATGTTTTTCTAATAAGTCCTAATTTAATGAGATTAAATTTGTTTTGTAATTGTTTTTCTATTTGCATATAGGTACATAGAATTATCTTAAAAATATTTTAGGAGGTATATATGTAACCATCGGCGTAATAATTCTGGGGTGATATCTGTATTTTAAATATGCAGTAGATATTTAACGGCTTCGCTCGTTTGAAATTTTTTTTTGCAAATTGTATACCCAAATCTTCCTCGTTTATTGTTCTTTTCTTTAATGAAAACCGTAACAAAATTCGTTGATGATTAGAAGAAGTTTGCCGGAAACAAAGAGAAGCGGAGAACGATAATTTTAATAATTCTGATAATTTTAATTTTAGCAAAAAAGTTATATGAACATTTTTATGTAAAACACAATTCTCTACAATATTTGTCTAAAACTTATTCTCTGGCTCTTACCATTTTTGTATAATTTGGAAAAAATACCCTTTTAATTTTTTTTCATACTTCCACAGTATGAAAATTCTTTCACAGGTGGAAACGAAAATTTCTTTCACGCATCGATGTTTCATATCTTCTAGAAATTCTCCTAAGGGACTCCAATTTTGATTTGTTATTTTTCCTGGACTAATGTATTCAACTTTCATCGCGGTTTTCTGAAATATATATTTGAGATTAAATATTAGTCATTATTTTTGCCCAAAACTGAATTGTACTTGATAATGAAAGTAACATTAAACTCTATTAAGTTTTTAGGAGCAATTTTGCGAACAGTAATAATTATAGAAATGGACATGCGCTATATGGTAGCTTACACAGCTAGCTTTAGAAGCTGTTTAGAAAGTCCCTCATTATGCAGCCCTAACCATTTCATAACAATTTTTCCTTTTATATTTGATACCGTAATAATAATCTGAACAGTAATAACAATAATCGCCAAACTAAACGCAAAGCTTATTATGACGAGAACGCAATCGGACAGAGAACGAAATCCAGTACACCCAGATCAAGAAAAATTTTGAAAAACAATCGTAAACAGTTTAATTGAGCCACTGGTCTAACTTTTGTTTAACTTCATCCAGACACTCGCTAGGCTTCATATAAATCGGACTGAACCACAATTCCAGTCCTGCATTAGGTATTATTGAAGAGTTTTACTTTTATAACATTTATTATTTTGTTACATTACAAATTTCATATAGCCATAATAGTTTCTGCGTCGTTTTGCTGTTTGATTTAATCATTTACTTGTTACCATCCCGCCACCATCAGTGGGGGAAAACTAGGTAACAATTTGAATGCGATTAGTGTTGTTTCCAGTGACTTGAAAAAAAAAACGAGGAAATGGAATTGATGGATCATTCTTACTTTTTTTGTTCCCAAACTCAAGAACAACGATTTTGATGGGTAACGATTTTCATCAGCAGCAGAAGCTGTTGAAACGTTCAAAAAATACGTTTTACAGGTACCTCAATCGGAATGGAAAAAGTGCTTCAAAATTGGTTCCAACGCATTAAGTCTATTGATCATCATGGAGATTACTTTGAAAAACAATAAGACCAATTTCAATCATCAATATTTGTTTTCTCATTAGTAGGCTCAATACCCTCGTACACAGCAGTAGCAACTTTCGTAAAGCGAATAATTATTATACTCGGTCCCAGTGAACAACGTTTAGCAGACTCGGTCCCGTTAGTCGAGTAGTTAAAATAGTTAAAGAGACGTAAGAACTGTGAGTTCTATTCCCAACTTCAAGTTTTAAAACTAACTTTTAAGTTCCTTAAGAATGTATACTAATAATGTAAAGAGGTAAAGTTCGTATGTTTGTTTGTATGTAGGAGGTAATCTGATTTAAAAAATCTTTCACCAATTCTTTTAGGGTGGACATAGGTTAAATATTCCACGCGGGCGAAGCCGCGGGCAAGAGCTATCTAAAAATAAAATATATGAGGCCTTATATCTTTAATTTTTTTAAAGCGAGATTCAGCTAGTTTTTTTTTAAATATTTGACCCTGGTGTGTGATCCCATACTATAAGTGGCGATTTATAAAAAAATATGTATATCATTTTGCACACTATTTTTTTAATTAAGCACTTTTTTGTTTTTGTACATTTACATTGAAATAACATATAAGAATCATAAATATTCTTGACTAGTAGTGCAAATAGTAGTAGTAGGCCACACAGCATACCGAAGTTGTAAACTGAGTAGCCATTTTGGCGACAGAAACCACTCCCTTACAAAATTTAGGTCAATGAGTAAGGGATGCTAGATCCCATTCCCCTATTTGCACCTTATCCCTTATCCTATCAAGATCGGTAGCGCACTTGTAACTCCTATGCTACGGCGTTGCTTTTATTTTGCTAACATCAAACACGATCATGACAATCGGTCAGATGATTGTATAACGCAAAGATTTATAATTTTATAGCTTTTTTCTGTGACCTCGCTTGCACCCTTTTTTCTTAGGTCTTAAAACATTTATTCAATATTTATCTATATCTATATAAGTAATATAATCGTAAACAAGCAGTGTCTGTACATAAAATATTAAAAAAATTTTTTACACGTTTTACTTATATTACAGAGGTCAAAATATAGTTCTTAGAATTTTTGTCTGTTTGTCTGTGCGTTTGTGCACGCTAATCTCAGAAACGGCTTAATCGATTTGAATACGGTTTTATAGCTGATTTTTTCAACCAGAGATGTGGACCCTTATGGATGCGAGAGGCGCGAGAAAGAAATGTATGGAAAGGTTTAGGAGAGGCCTACGCCGCAGAGGCGACTACTACCAATATAAATTAACTTATATACATCATACATATAATATAATCATACATGTCATAAAATACATAATACCTAAACTGTTATAATCTACACTATTTCATGTCAAGTTTTAACTGTAGTAGAAAATAAAGGCTATTTTTATTTTATTTATTTTTATTTTATTTTATAGCTGATGTATAGCCAGCTTCAGATATCATTTAGTGTGTGTTTCATTCCAAGCCATTTTAAAACAAAAAAGTTACGTGCTATACCGAATACCACGCGTACGAAGTTGCGGACTCAGTTGTTCAAATATTTTTGTCAAACGTTAAATTTTTTGTTTGTATTTTTCGATGATCCCTCGGGAACAGTACTTTTTTCTGGATGAAAGTTATCCTATGTCGTTTTTTGTACCCCTGAATGCAAAATTTCATAATGATCGGTTAAGTAGTTAAGGCGTGAACAAACTCTCTCATTTATTAGTACCAAGGGTCCGAATGAATGCCCGTAGTACACCCAGGCGAACTTGCAAGGTGGGCTACTGGTAAATAGGCAATATTAGGATTATTTAGAGGAAAAAGATCTTCATCATGCAACAGCATACTCTTTGCTGAACTGAACATGGGAACATCTTCCTTGAATTTTATAAGGAGAGGGTTATAAATATGACAATAATTTAACGAACTCATATTATGTCGTTGTGACAACGAGAGTACCGAGTAGATGATATGGTGAGTTTTTGATAGGAGCGATTGGCGTTGATTGCTAAGGCGCCGGTTAGGTGTCTGAGACGGTGCAATTAGGAAGTGGGTTTCCGCCGCCCACCGGCCGCCGGCGTGCGGCGCCATCGTCACCCGCGAGGAATTGCCTGCAATCGCTGCTAATTGGCCTCTGTTTCCACTGACCGAGACGCTACACCTACCACTTACATGCTTAACACGACACTTGTCCCCGTCACGTGAAAACACATCTGTGCTTCTGAATATGTTTTTAGTATTCCATTAAAATAAATAAATTTATACTAGTGATTTGTATATATGAGTTTGTATATATTTTTTCACCATTCAAAGGTATTTTGGGTGTACATATAGGCTATTATATTAATATTAGCTGGTTTCCGCGGCTTCGCCCGCGCCCCTTTTTCTTAAAACATTTATTCTTATCTTTAAAACATTAAAACATTATCTCTATACAAATATATAAAAATGAATCCCTATTTCCCTTGGACACGGCATCACGCGTGAACGGGTAGACCGATTTTAATGTTTATATATATAGGTATATATATGTAGTTTATCCGTTGCTAGGAAACACTTTTTTCGGCGGAAGACGTTAATGAAAATGGCGCCGCCACATTTTTAAAATATTTTTAGATGATCCCTCGAGAACACCACTTTTTCTAGATAAAAGGTAACCTATGTCCTTTTTCGTATTCCTGACAATATGTATGCAAAATTTCATGATGATCGGTTAAGTAGTTAAGGCGTGAAAGCGTAACAATCAAACAAACTCATTGTCGCGTTTATAATATTAGTTAAGATGCGTATCGGTCTAGTTAATTAATATAAATGGAAATTTAGTTTTTGCTCTTGTAGTACTTTCCCTTAACAATGGATGTATCCAAAGTCTATGTTTTCGTTTTCTTTTTGTTAATAAAGTAAAGACATGTTATTTCTTGTCCATTTTGAAAATAAGCTGGTTTGGTAAAATACAGTAGCGAGCGACTAGTCGCACTCACAGTCGTATATTAACTAGCCGCTAGCGAATGCAGACGCGCACGGCTAGTCGCGCTAGTGGAAATAAGCTCTAAGAAATAAGAGATTAGTAAATGATATGTATACAAAATAATTTCATGCAACTTGATTTAATCAACTTAAATTTTAAGTTAAAATCATGCTACTTAAAATCTAAACAATGAAACCAATGTAACAATATATTTATTTAAATATTGATAGTAAAAGGTCGAATTTAATCATATTCATCATATAATTATTGATTACAGGTCAATCAAATGGTTAATTTGGTGACAGTTTCACTTGCAACTGTATTTTTTTGCTGTGACAAGTATTTTTCTTGCTGTTTCAATGTTTATAGATGCTATAGTTTAATTACTTATCATTTTTTATTAAGTTGAGGTCGCGAGTGATACCGTAAGTTTTAATAGCAGCAATATTTTCAAATTTCTTGCGATCCGAGCGCGCGCAGCCGGGAATGTCAGACGGGGCGAACAGCGAGCCGCTCTCCGGCTTCCATCATTACTCATCATTTGCGGTGATGCCGCTCGTCATTGCGGCCCATTCAATTTGTTTATATTTCACGCCACTCGAGGTGCTACCAGAGATATATAGCCCTTAACACCGAAATATGGGGCTTTACCTATATTTATGATGGCTTTATCTGAGTGTATAGCTACGCTGTCAGCTCTAATGTACTTTACAGTGCTCGTAACACCTCTCAATTGTCATTACCTTCGCGTTACGTGACAACCAATGATTTTCTATTTACCTTATTGCCTATAAAGAATATAAATTACGTATCCCATCAAAAAAAGGTTAAAGTTTCTGGCACAAAGACAAGGAAATAAGACAAGTTTCTTTAGCTAATATATGAGATCTTCTAGTCTGACTTTTTTGTGTAACGGTCGGCAGGCAGGCTGACAATTCAGTTGATGGCAGGTACGTACGTCGTCGTCTATATAGACATAGGGGTAAGGTAAAGAATAAGGAATAAAAAGGATAGGGGATGCCTAATCTCCAAATCATTTTAAATCTTCTGAAAGGGGATGATACTTTCGCTAGATGAACCGCTCAGTTTATGACTTTGGAACGTAGTGTACCGTATCAGAGATCTGGGTATTTTTTATACAATGAAGTGTCGCAGGCAGGCTGACGTTCAACTTTACGGTCATTTATCATATCCTCGAGAACTCATGTAAATAAATATCTTTTTTTTTAAATATTATTAAGGCTGGCAGGCAGGTTGATGGTCTTGATGGTTGGTGGCTACCGTCGCCTAAGGACACAAGCAATACCAGGGGTGTACGTGTGCCCCCCCCTAGGTGTGCCAGGACCTTGTGGTGGTGGGGGGCTTACCCTAGGCAATCCGGGCGGTTGCAGGGGTCGGAGGGGTCACCGGCCTTTGCTCGACTGATCGGATTGGTTTTGGGGACAAACAAGGCACACATACGGAGTGCTCCGAGCGGGCTCCGTTTAGCGGAGCTCGTGGGGGAGCGGTAGTTTGGAGGCTCCAACTTTCCGTTGGAGCTTCACTGGTCACCGCTCGCGCGGCCGAGTACTTACTTAAGTTACATATATAATGTTTCAATATTAATTTCTTTGTAAAATAAATATTTTTGGAGGGAGGGCGAAGCTATAATTTTTTTCTATATTTATGTATGTATCTCGTTAATTGTGGTAAGAACTACTAAGAACTATGTAGGTACGAAGGTAGTTTTAAGGCATTTATATGTATAGAGAGTAGGAATATATAGATGTTTTGTGTGTGCAGAGGCGCTGGGCAGCGTGGGCAGTACGGCGGGCAGCTCGTGGCCGTCTTCGACACCAGAGCCTTCGCCTTCGCCCGCTTCCACCCCTACGTCTGCCGACGCGGCAGACCCCGATGTCGAGCCACCCTTCACGCTTGGCGCCACAGAGCACACCCCCTACCAGTGCCAGTTCTGCGATAAAGCCTTCCCTAGGCTTTCATATCTAAAGAAACATGAGCAGGTTTGTGTGAACAATTTATCGTTCAAAAGACAAGAATGAATTACGAGCTTAAAATGTTTATGATATCTATCTATCGCCAAATTTAAATCAAATTTGTACAACAGATTATGCATGATAGCCTAGAACGCAGAGGCGTAACTATACCATCTGGGGCCCGTGGCAAATTCTTTTGATGGGGCCCTATCAGTAAAAACGTCACGTTTTACTTAGTTTCATTTTAATAAACCATTTAAGTATTTAAGTATGAATTTGAAATTTTTTTATTAACACTAATAAAAATTTATTTTCAAGAGCATGGGTTTATACATTTACAATGAAATAACAATTTAATTTCAATAACATATTTATTAAGAAAAATCTTTTCTTCGAGCTTTCTGTTCCGCAAAAGTGTCTATAACATCATTAAAGTTTAAAGATCGGGCCATAGAATTTTCAATAGACAGAATAGCCAAGTTACATAACCTGTCTTGTCCCATAGAGTTTCTTAAATAGGTTTTTATTAATTTTAGTTTTGAAAATGATCGTTCAGCACTAGCTGTAGTCACAGGAATTGTAACAAATAACATTAATGCAGTGCATACTTCAGGAAAGCTGCAGGACATAAAATGATTCTTTATTATTAATAAATCAGCAAGGTCTCTAATACACGAAGACTTTTCTATTTCGTCTCTGAAAGTGGACCGAAAACTGAGAATTTCCCTGGCAAATGATTCAGATATGTCTTTTTTATATATATCTACAAATTCTAGAGCTTTTTTTAATAGATCAGTGTCATTTAAAATTTTCAAAGTTGAAGGCTGCAAAACATTGAAATTGGAAACAATTTCATTCATCGGAAAGAAACGCGATTTCAGTTGATTAATAATGATGTCCAATACTCGATAAAATATGTTTACTTTGAACAAACTTTCCGGATCTTGGAGACGCTCATCTTCGCAAAGTTCGTCAAAATGGCGTTTTACCTTCCTCTGACGAATTTTAGAAAATTCAGGGGTGATGGACCACTTTTCTGCTACACTATTTGCTTCCATTTTTAAATTTATAAATTCATGTCGATACCTTTCCAATTCTTCTAGACAAATTTTCAAATGTTTTAAGGCATTTGAAAGATCGGTGGCTTTAGACTGAAGTGCTTTAGAGGCTGCATCGGTAGTTTGTAGAATTTTACAATGGAAAACCAATAACATAATAAAATTGTAGTTTTCAATCTTCTTCTTGAGTGAAACAGCTTCATTTCTTTCATCTGATTTACAATTTAACAAAATTGTTTTCGTTAGCGCTTTTTGGACTTCAACAAACCGAACTTTTAAAGCAAAAACAGCATCATAACGTCCTGCCCATCTAGTAGGGTTTAATGTTTTTAATGTTATTGAATTTGAAGACTCCTTTTCTTTATTAGATATAAAACTTGATAAAATCTTCCATCTTTTGATACTATGCCCAAAAAAATTGTAAATTTGTTGAACTGTATCAAAAAAAAATTGCATATCAATAACCTCTCTCACTGCATCATTGAGTACTAGATTTAAGTTATGAGCAGCACAGTGAACATATACGGCATTTGGCTCGACATCTTTTATGAGTTTTTGAACTCCACCATAAGTCCCTTTCATTGTGTTAGCACCATCATATCCTTGTCCTCGACACTTATTTAGAGGAATATTTTTGTCATTTATGGATTTAATAATTTGCTTGGACATTGCTAAGGCAGTTTGATCCTTAACTTCATGAAATCCTAAAAATGTCTCTTTAACGACGAGTGCCTTTGGGATCCCATTACCATCTTTTTCGATCATACAATAACGGTAAAGTTCACACATTTGATCAATTTTTGAAATATCTTGAGTTGTATCGAATATGATAGAGTAGAATGGTGCGGCATTTATTTCATTTATGAGTGCATTTTCTACTTTTAGAACCAGGACAGAAATTAGCTCATTTTGTATTTTTGGACTTAAATATTTTATCTGGCCTTTTGGTTTACTTAACAATTCTTGTAAAATCGGGTCGTATTTTCCTAATAATTCAACAATACTCAAAAAGTTTCCTTGGGAGCTTGGATTGCTATTTGCGTTTTCTCTGTGGCCACGAAAGGCTAAATTACACGTTGAAAGTGTCAGAGTAACATCAAGGAGTCTGGAAAGTACTTGGCGCCAAAAAGATTTTTCTTTTTTGATCATGGACTCTTGCTCTTCATCGAGTGTTCCATGTAGCCGCCACTGTTGATACATAAGACAAGAATCCAGATGAATTTTCGATGCCTCGTGTCTTTCTATGGCGTCTACAATATGTTTCCAGTCATCATAGCCCTCCATCCAAACATTTTGTATTTTTTTAGATGCCCGATTTGAGAATAACCAACACGGTTCACAATACGCCTTCTGAAGTATTAAAGAATAAGATAGCCATGTTCGTTCCAGTTTTACGCCACACTTGGAAATAATATAGTAATGTTTTTCTAGAAAAGATCTATTGTCACTATCTTTTAAGAAAGGGGCCTTAGGTTTACAATGTCCGTTTTCAATCACGAACCTTTTCACTTGTTCAGTTAGCTCTTTAAAATTACCCTTATCAGTAACATATGACGAAGATACAATATTGTTCACGCTAAAATATAATTCTCTTTGATTTTTGCTATTACCTTGTTGTGGTTGTTCTGGATCTGGATAGACACTGGTGTCGGATGCTGCATCTCGTAATTCTGGTATATTTTTAGTAAGGTTTAATTCATCACTTTTGGAGCACTGTTCTTTCGCGTTTTCATTATTAAAGTCATCATTCTTCAAGTACTGACTAATTTTAGGTAACTTTTTATTTTTTTCTTCAGTCTCCCTCTTTCTCTTTCGTTTTTCGCTACCACTTAAATATTTTCTGGAACTAGACATTTTAATATCTAACTTTCACTTTAACTTACTTTGCCACCATTTGCAGGTTCAATAAAACAACAAATACGAAAAATCTAATATACAAATGATCAATTGTCAAAACAATCACACAAAGAATGCGCAATTCCCCTAACATAGTCCTGCTAGACCGCCCCAGCGGCAGCGTCACGAGTAAAGTACTTTCTTGGTTAACAAAATGAGGGAATTCCCCGACCGTCAATGCTCACCAGCGCTGCCAACGCGACAAAAAATGTAGAAACTAATGGATGCGTTCTAAAATTGATCAACATCTTTTTCTTTAGGATGTGTTGAAATGCTTAACGATTAACTTGATATAATATTATGGTCTTAGTTGGTCTTTAATGGATTTTAAGCAGATACTTAAAAAATAAAATTAAAAATATACTTTTCAAGTAAAATAAAATACTCAGATACAATGTTAAAAATTTATTTCTACACTCGCGGCCTCTTGGGCCGGGGCCCTCTTGGGTCGAGGGCCCGTGGCATTTTGCCAGCCCTGCCACCCTATAGTTACGCCACTGCTAGAACGTCATATTATTTCGATGATGATTAGCTTAGCAATATAAAAATGTTTTCGTAAACTTTCAGATTAAAAATACATATTGGTAGCAATAAAATTTATTGGATTCTTAAAAAATTTAGAAGATATTTTACAAAAACTGCACGAAGTTAACTCAAACTTTAATAAAATTGGTTTCTTCCGACATTTTTTTAGTAACTACAAATTTATTGTTCTTATATACTATTCAATTATTTTCAGGGAATCTATATGGGATGGAAAAAAATCATCTGAAAGTTTCACATAAACTCCCTGTAAAGAAAAATATTTTTAAACGGTTTTAATTAATTTTAACACTGATTACACTAAGGATTTTAATTTTAATTTTACACTAAGGATCCGACAATAAGGGTTATTATGATTAGCAAATGTATATTAATTTTATTTTCATCGATTTCAATTATAGTAATAGCAGGAAGAATTGCTTGTCGGGGACATTGTGTGACAACGTTCCCGCGACCCCGCTCACGTGTACTGTCTGAAAACGAAAATCAGGGATCATTCTCTTAATTCATACGCTACTCTTATTCTGCGGTAGCACACATACATTCCCCTGGTGTTGCTTAAGTTTATAGGTGACGGTAGTTATACCACTTACCTTAAAGTAGACCGTCATTGGTCTGCAGGCCGCCCTTATAAGTTATCAAAAAATTAGGTTACGACTCTAGATTTTTAATTTAGGAAAGCCAACCTCATTTGATCCATGGGTGCGATATGTAAACGAGAATAGCAACTTTAGGGCCCTTGATAAGTGCTTGTTCATATTATAGCAATCATCTTGACCATTGTGGCGTCGTAATACGCTTCTGGTGCTATAAAACAAGTCGGTCGCTCGCACAATAAGGCCGTTACAGTCGTCATATCAGTGAATTCATTGTCCAGTTTCACCGTGCAGTCTAGTACTTCATTAGCAAGTGGATACCCAAAAGGGGCCATTTATAGAGCCGGTGCGTAGATATGTATCTGAGGTTTACGCTGAGGCTGTGACGGGGCCATTACGCCCCGCTCATACATCTCGGCTCCTTTGTGCCGCGCCGCCCGCCCGCGATCTCGCCGCGTTACGATTACGACACGCCGCGACAGATCTAACTGAGATAGGATAAATAGAAATGTCACTTTAAGCCGCCGCCGCTCGCAAACCGCCCGCACAAGGATACGCATCAGCACGTGCAACCGAGGTGACAAAAACGTCACTTCGTCACAAGTGAAACACTGTGCAACTAAAATTTTATTTAAAGAGAGAAAACTGGATTTAGTTAGATTATTGGCATGCAATTGCACAGTTGCCTCTGCCTCTGTGCAGATACCGATCGGCGCAAACGCATTGGCCGGTTATTGCGCGGTGTCGCCGACAAATGTATCGGGCGATGATCGCGCCGCGACAGGACTGACGGCCGGAAATAGGCTTACGATAACAACTCCCTAGTCAGCCGTACCATTTTATCATCGCGGACGCTTGGGAAAGGCGATCATTAGGAGTAAATCAATTGCCGAGCGCATGCATAGCTTATTCATCTTAGATACACCGCGGCTCCGAGTAAACCGTAAAACGCTCGCTGGAAATATTTAAGTTCCAGTGAAATACGAACACAGTCAATATCGTAGAACTGTTCTCAGCTGTCTGGCTTAATTAAGTCGTCTAGTATGCATTGTCGCTGATGGAAGTGGATAGACGGGAGTGCGCAATCTCGACGTCGTAAAACAGTCGAACCGCTCGTGCCAGATGCGGCGGCCATCACACCCACTCGGAGCAGTTGTCTTTTTACAATCATTTATTCTATTCATTTAATTAGAGAAGCAATTCGTTGCTTTATTACATGGAAGCAATTCCAACAGGAATAAGTGTTATATATACCTAATTTTTCAAATCTTTTTAGTGCTGCCAGAGCACATTGCACCCGATAATCATAACCGCAGCAAATCTGCTGCCAATCACTCCCTCCATAGAAGTCCATCGTGAATTATCAGTGCGTGCGATTGTAAGTTTCAAAGTTGAATTATTTCAAGTTCAATTAATTTTGTTAGAATTTAAAGTGTACCTTAGCGCATAGAGATCCATATCTTTATTACTCATATTAGTTTCTGGCATTATAACTTGCGTCAACCTGTATTTAAATTGACCCACGTCTTTCTTAGAATTACATCAGTTCATGGGAATATTTTTCACTCTTCATCGTCTCTTATAAATACGAAACATGGAACGTGGACTGTAATTATGCTTAATACATTGTACTTACTAAACACTTTTGTGAAAAACTATAAATTGCAATCGTATTTTTTTTATGTTAAGACGGTCCACTTGATGGTAGGTGGCTACCGTCGCCTATAACACGAGCAAGGCCACTTGTGCTGAAAGTGTGCTGCAGATTACAGTAGGATTAAGGATAAGGGATTGGAAAGGTTAGGGGGCACTTACAGAAACACAGCAGCACACGTGGTGCTATTTCACGGTGGTCTTCTCTAAGGGGATAAATGGCATTTTCCATTAAATATACTATGACAACTATGGGATATAATCTAATAATAAAGGAAAAAGTTTAACCTCAGGGATAGACGAAAGAATATATCTAACATACGAGTCAAGGGTGCTACCACGTAATATCATATTAAGTCACTAATGGTTACAATCGGCATAATATGTATAATTTTGTGAGTAAGACAAGTAAAACACGTAGACACATAACTATTAAAGACTCTATCCGCATTTTTAGACAGGGCAATAGCTTCGATGTTTCTTATATTCTGAAGTACTAGGCTTCTATCTCTGACGTCTGCATAGTATGTAGTTTATAACAGTTTTAATGGTAGTAGTTACTAATTGTGTCACTAGCCGAAAAAGGCTATCACAAAGAGTTTAAAAGCTACAGACCTGTAATTATATTGAACATGAAACTTTTGTAGTTATATGTAAATATAAAGGCAGAGTAATAAACAAACAAAATGCATTATTGTCAAAAAGCGCAGTAGCAGTGCATTAAGAAAGTGTTATGACCGTGAAGGAGCGAGCCAGCGGCGTCGATAGCGAGGTGCCGTCTACAGTTGACCCCAGAGCCGCGGTCGGCACCTGGCTGTGTGAACCAACGGCATCGCACAGCCATTACTACTCGGGAAAGTCGCTCGGTAGCCACCAGATGCCCATTTCCGAGCTTTTATAGGCCATCACGTTCGCCTCAAACTAGTTTCGGAATGTCTCTTGGTGAGTTGTACGCGGAAAAGTAATGCATTACCATGTTTTCTCTCACGGTGTTTAAATAAAGTGGTGTTATTCGCGTGCCTTTTCACAATAAAGTGACGTGCTGCAGCACGAGGCGAGCAGCAGGGCTTCGCGCACCCAGGGGCCCGGTCTCAGTCCCCGGGGCGTCTTGGGGCAACGCTTATTGAATTCCCTCACGAATCAATATTTTGTGTATACGCTGCGTGCTTAGGGCCGCTGCTGCGCGTTGCGATTGCGACCGTCGTGCAATAGGCAATAAGGAAGGTCGTTAATCTACGTTAGCGCTCCCAGTTGGAAACAGTGGACTGAAATGTTTAGGTGTCGGATGATAAATATGCCGCATTTGATAAATATAGTGCTATGGTCGAAATATACATTATATATATTTTAATAATCCTGTTTTTAAACGCAATAAAGAATTGAAATAACTAATAGTGGCAGGACACATTGCGTTTGGCAGAAATAAATTGGGCAGCCCGTCTGGCGGCAGTAATCACGCCCTAACAGAAGTTAAGGGATGTCAGAGCTCGTTTTCTCATCCTCTACTAACCCCTTATTCTTACCCTACTGAGGTCGAAGTAAATTTTTTTATACTTAATAGTGAAATAAAAGCAGTTATTAAAGAAACTTATTATTGTTGCAAGAAAACAGACTTCGCATTATATAAGCACACAAAAAAACTACATACTTCTTTTTCTAAATTTTGACATACAAACAAGAATTGAATATAGAATGTAAACCGTTGTGGCCAGGACGGCTGATCAGTGCCTGATTTAGAGTTCTAAGAGCTTTAGGCTAAATGTGGATGAGTTTTGCTCATCCACATCCAGACCTGTTTTGCTGGTGCCTAAGTAGGGATTGCAATCCAGCACTGTCTTCAATTAAGCGGGATTTTTGCTTGGATTGACTTTAATCCAGCGGGATCCCGCAATCCCGCAATGGTTATTGTTTTGTTTGTAGTTTGTTTTGCTGTAAATTTTTATTAAAAGTTGACTAGTAGACTAATCATTTTACTGTTTGACTACTTATTTGTAGTCTATTAGAGATTTAGAGTATCATATGAATTTAAGTTTACTAATTATCTTAATTTTTCTCACTAAAGTGAAGATTTAATAAAAAAATGTAAGAAATTTATAAATGTGAAATAATAAGTCACTTCTCTTTTTTGGAAATATGATCTTAAAAAGCAAATAGCATCAATAATGTTATCTTCCAATCCATTTATAAAACTACATATAATATATAGCCAGCAGTCGAAACTTCGAAAGGGCTCTTTCTTGCCTCCACGCTTGTTGGTTTGATAGTAATAAATACTTAGTCGAGCAAGTCAAATAATTCTCTTTTATTCCATCAGTTTCAAATGCTGTCATTTCTTTTTGTAATATCTTTTCGTAGTTTTTCAAAATGCAACACAAACGGCAACAACGCGCTACGAAGTGAGTCTAAGGCGGCAAATTTAAATGAATTTGAGCGATTTGATGCTTGCGGATCCGCAGGCTGTTGCCCGGGATCGCGCAGTTCCTAAAATTATGCTGGATTCAGCTGGATTGTGGATCCTGCTTTGCTGGATTGCAATCCCTATGCCTAAGGCAAGGTTACTAAATCTGTTCAGCAGACGTAAAAAGGAAACAGACAAAGTTTTCGCATTCATAATAATAGTATGTGAATAAATAGATTTTTATATTGTTCTAACTATCACAGCAGCTTATTTGATTTATGGTAATTAGATAGGAATAGATAAATACATTATTAGACATCCATGGCGTAGGTACAAATGAGCAGAGGGGCAGTGTTTGTCTGGTGAACTCCAAGCTCAAAGTTCAAGTAATTTAAAATCTTCGAATCACAGTCAATATACGAAAGAGGAAGAAGGAAGAGCTTGAAATTGTTTTAAATTCTAGTTAGTATTTACGCTCGTTTTTTTCAAATTACCTACTAAGTTTTATTGTGTAAATAAATGAAGCTTGCGAAGCCACTCCAGCGCCCCCTAGGAACTTGTGCCCTTGGCTCAAGCCTGAATAGCCTGTGGGTAAATCAGGCCCTGCGGCTGATCACCACATATGTAACCTACAACAAAAATTCTCCATTTACACTAACATTATTAAATGCGTAAGTATACTCTTGCTGTCACGTTTGCACGGCTAATATAAACTACTTAACGAGTTTGAAGTAATTAAGGAGATATAAAAAAATGAAGAGAATTACCGACGACGGCTTAAAGTCTTCCATTCCATTGATTATTTTCCAAAAAATAAGTATCAGAATATTTTTTAGCATTCATATTTTTTAGCGTATAAACTTTGGGATTCCTAGTCGAGCGCCCAAACCGGGCAGACATACACCATTTCGACTGAATTATTTCAGAACCCATTAAATCGCATTATGGATGTTGCCAACTCCCTGAGTCACGATGTTGACCTATTTAACGACGCGTTTTCCAAAATTAAAAGACTGTCCATATGTTTATGTTATGTTTATGTTCCATATAAATATGTTCAGATAATTAACACTCGATTATTTTTAATCGAAATTATCCTATGTATAATTTTTTTTAATTTTTTTGTTAATTTTTTTTCTAATTTTATTGCTGGGATGTTACTTTGATTCTTTATTGGCGTAGGCTGTGCCTCCTTTAATTGCGGCGGCATCCGCCATGTTATTCTTTTTTTGTCCATTGCTGTGTGTTTTTGTTCGGTGCCTGCCTCGTTGGAGGCCATGTAATAATAAATAAATAAATAACAAACACGATTACTTGAAATTAAGTAAAAAAATATTTAATTTTGTACAGTTGTAGATATATGCATATGACTGCGCTCGCATGCATAGGTAATATATAGATGCTGTCATTATTATAAAATGCTATTATGTAGAATAGAACAATGAAATAAGGCAATAAAGATAGAACAGTTAGTTTGCACATAAGCGGATGCTTAACGAAAGCCGTAAAAGCTTTGCGTGGGCATGGGCGCTGGACGATGCGATTTATCGCTTGCGGACGATCAGATTTATTAATTCTGTCAGAGGCCGATTGCTCCAATTAAGCGAGTGGAGTAAACATGCCGCTGTCTTGTTTATGTGATGCGCCGGCGGCGAAGCCCGCGCTCGACGCTCGGCCAGGGTATACGCGACACCGCGTCATCGCCAATTCACCGCTAATCACAACATGGGATTTAGATATCACAACCTGTTCGCAGAATTAACTAATTAATTAAATTACTAGATGAATAATGATATACCGGCTGATTAATCCAAGTGGCTCATTGAGGGCAAATCTGAAACCATAAGAGATACGAAATATTGTTCTTAGGAACTAAGGATTCGATTTTTGAAAAAATAAAAAAATGCATTTAAACTTTTCCAAATTACGCTCATACGCAGCGAGGAATCGAACCCAGTCAAATTTCTGTAAAAAAAAAATAATTGCAATTATTTTTATTACCGTAGTTTGATAGTGTGTGTCATAAAGAATAAATTTTGCTATAGAAACTTCTGTAAATAATAAACATACTGCTTTACATATTTATCGTCTTCATCTGATATTTCCGAATTTTCGGATATGTCCTCTACTGGTCAAAATTTATGTATGCTTTCTAGGTCTCTAGGTGGATTCAGATACCTGTTACTTTTCCATAAGCTTCACCTTATGAAATGTAACAGAAAGTCAGATAGACTCGCATTTACTTTAGTATTTTTTAAATGTTAAGATCGGCAGACAGGCTGACGGTCCACTTGATTGTAGGTGGCTAACCGTCGCCTATAACACAAACAACGCCAAAGCTGCTGCAAGTGCGCTGCTGACTACAGTAGGATTAAGGATAAGGGATTAGGAGGGGGATAGTGAAATAGTATGAATTTTGTTGTAAATTTTAGTATTTAATAAGGTATAATGATCACATAAACGAATTAATATACAATAAAATTGAAAGTAAATTTTAATCCTGTCAGAATTTGTGTAAGAAAAGTGACAATTTGTACTTAAGTACTTAACTTGGTTGCATTGCCGGTGTTCATAACTAAGGCTCGATAATAACGATGGCTCGTTATACAGTCGTCATAAGTAATAAGCACTTGTCGGCAAAGGTGCTTGTTTTTTCAAGTCGCCGAGTAGAATGGTACAGTTTACACCACAAGTTCCGACATTATGTGTATTGTGAGGTTTAAGGATAATGCTTTTTGTTATATTTCTGTTAGTGTACAGTTTTCCAGAAAAAAAGTCTGTATAACTGTGAAAGAACTTAGGATAAATTTAGGAAGTAGGTATATTCAAGAACTATAAATTTAGATGCATACTTCCTTTTTTCATCTTAAGGCCCACCCTTTGAGAAACCCGATTGAAGCCATCGAACATCGTTTGCACATAGATAATTCACTAATTTTAATATATTGAATATATATATAAAATAACCGTGTTATTCGTAAATTGACTAAGCATTAATGCGGTATTGATGAGAATATGTCTTGACTTTTTCATTCTCACCAAGCCTCAATAGTTTGTGATTCGTAACGAGACTGTTACAAAAATTGTAAAAATTTTAATAGATAGGTAACTTTTCTTAAGGGTTTACAATCGTAATGTTAAAATTCGTAATGTTTCTTAAGAAACGCCAAGTGATTATAAAAGTTTATGGGTTGGACTTAGATTGTATATAAGGTTTCGAGTAAATTTTGGCTGACTGTACACCACACGGTCCTTCCTTTCGCTAACAAATTGAGATGGGACGCTAATGGCCCCGGCAAGCGCCTCCCGTGGTAATTGGGGGCGCACGAGACCGCAGGCCTTTTTACTAACTCAAACACTCTTTAAATGAATAGTTTTCAAAGAAATGTTTTACCAACGTGGCTATGTCGACTCAGTAATATGTACTAGTAAGACAATAAATTAATATAATATTATTATATATTATTATATTGCAAAAACATTAAAAATTTAAAGTTGGTATATGAAAAATTACTTTATCTTGTATATGAATATTACCGGGAAAGAACTCTTAAAGAAGTGGCTATATTATTTTGGCTGAAATCATGTACAATTACTTTATGGAATATTGAGAACTTTAAAAGATTATTCTTTATCTTAACTTTAGAGGCAATTATAAGCATTTAAATAGCTTATTATGTTATTTCGGGTGTAGGAAAAGAATTCTTGATTGTTACACAAATCAAGAATTCTTTCATAATACTTCTTTCAATTTTTTTACTATCCTGGAATTAAACGAAATTTTGCAATTGCCTACACTGCGTTAGGCAGTCATAAGCTGTTTTGTCGTCGTATAAGTTTTTTTTTCATTGCTTGGAACATTTGTGTTTCTATGCGATGATATACGTACACCTATGATCAAGAAACTGAGTACATAAACTCGGCAGCCCACGAACCGTCGAGTTCAGCTTATTTTTTAAGTAATGGTCTAATTGATGGTAGGTGGTTACCGTTGCCTACAACACAAGAATCGCCAAAATTGCAAGTGCGCTGCCTACCAAAAGATTAAGGATAAACGATTAAGAAGGGATAGGGAAATGTGCTCTGGCATCCCTTACTCACTCACCATACAACAGCACGAAATACAACAGAACGCATGCTGATATTTAACGATGGTCTTCGGTAAGGGGATGATTACTGCTGCCAGATGGACTACCCAAATGACTGCGAAACGCAACGTTCCCTGCCACTACTTTCTAGATCCAGAATAGACTTAACTTTTATAAGCTTATTTCAAAAGTTGGTCCTGTCGGAATACGAACCTAGACCCCTGGGACAGCCCGCTAAGGCAAGACCATAACTCACCATTGGTCTCGTCGTAATAATATAAGTAAAATTAAATGGTCATTATAGACATTTCATGTTTTCAGCAGGACAAACTGTTCACTTGTCTACCATATAATTACTATATTATTTATTGAATTATAATACTACTATTTCCGTAGAGGCAAAGTTGTTTATTGTTTATTTGTTTAATAGTATCTTCGAAACTAACTTCGAACTTTCACCAACAGTTACATAGAATTTCAGGATGGACATAGGTTATATAATCCACGCTGTCAAAAAAAAAACCTCAATAAAGATGTCAGGCGTTATGCGTTAAGTATATCTTTTATTTTTCAACGCGGACGAAGTCGCGGAAAGCAGCTGGTATTCTATACAAGTGTAGGTACTTTTGTTCGCGCGAGTTAGCATAATTAGTTAAATACCCACTTATAATATTTCTTTTGTTTAAAATTGGTGCTGTCAAGGTGGTCAATTAGTAAGAGCGTGAACAATTTTTAGTGTGCATTGTGAATGAGACAACATTTTTGTACAGTCAACAGCAAATCAAGGAATTTGAAATGGTCACTTTTAGTGACGTCGCATCCACTTGACGTGTGGTCCACTGTATGTGACCCGTCTTCTGTTCTTTCGGTCGGTGCAAGTGATGCCCGACGTCTCCCATTATCTTGTAGACGATTCGTGTGTTTCATTAGCATTCTTATTGTCGCCTTTTGAATAATTCATTAAACGCGGACACTGAGGCACATATTTTTACAAGACATTGTATCAAGCTCGAAGATAATTACTTAATTTTAGCCATAACTGCACTATAACAGATTTAATCCACTATAACAGAGTTCGTACGAGTTAAAAAAATTATAATGAAAGTAACCCTTTTCTGTACCCCTGAGAACGTGTATGCAAAATTGTCAATTGAGTAGTTAAGCCGTGAAAGCGTAACAAAGTAACAACAAGGTTTATACAAATACTATAGCTGACCCGGCGAACTTCGCACCGCCTCAGACCCGTTCAAATCTCACTATAATATTATAAAATGCGGAAATATTTTGAGGATTTATGGATGGTTGTTCCTCAATAATGCAAAGATAGCTTAACGGATTTGGAAGAAATTTAGCACACAGATAGTTTATTACCTGGATTAACATATAGGAACTTTTTATTCTGAAAAAACGTTAGGTTCCTGAGAGGTCGTCTAAAAATATAAAAAAGGCGTTGAATTTTTATATTATGTGTGTGCCAAAATTGCATGAAAAAGTAAAAAAAAACTTTTAAAAAAATGGGCGCCATTGTCGCCTTTTCATTTTTAAACGTGGATTATTTTGCTACAAGTAGTCGGAGCGGAGACAAATTCAACAAATCAAAGATAAAAAAAAATCAGTCGATCTCGAGTTGTAAATGGTGTGATTGACATGAAGATATTAGGTTTGTATATTAGAATACAATGTAAAAAGATAGATACATATAATTATACAGGTTTTTAAATCATTGATTCCTTTCATACGAGTTTTCAAACGCCTAATCCCTAAAATGAACTAAGCTACACGTAATCATTAATCGTGGAAAAATGGAAGAAAAATCGTGGAAAGAGACGGAAAAATGGAAGAGCCTGACACCGATGTTGGACAATAAAAAAAATTAAGTAGGAAAAATTAAACAAAAAAGTAATATTATAGAATTAGTATACTAAGTATAGAACAGAAATTGCATATTGAATAAACTATATAACGCGAAGTTAGACACACCGATGTTATTACGTTATTTATATTAAGACTCTTCGTAAGTACCGCTGTTCTTTCATACTCTATTACGTTACGATATCGTTTTATATTTGTAAAGATTAAAAAAGGCTAGTGTGTGAATTCCAAGCAAATACGACGAAAAATAAAATAAAATTGATGATCCCTTCATCGAATGCCTTAGCGGTCCCGAGTTCGATTACAGAAGACCACCGTGAAATAACAGCACGTGTGCTGTTGTGTTGTTGTGAGTGGATAAGTGATGCCAGAGTCCATTTATACCTTCTTAATCCCTTAACTTTAATCCTACAAGAACTTGCTACAAGAACTCCTACAAGAAAGCGCACTTGCTCACCTGCGGCATTGCTTGTGTTTATATAGGCGACGGTACCTGAGTGACGCCACGTGTTCCTTGTGGTGTATTTTTCTTTTCTCTGTGTAAATAAGTTTTAAAACGTGTGTAAACGTTCCCACAAAGTTTATACGGAAAATTTAAATGAGGGGTTCACGATTGTGCGGTGAGCGAGTAATGAAGCATTCACAGTGGAACACATCACGTGTTACAGGAATTAAAATCTCATTAGGAAGACACGTTGCACCTATTACAATGAAATTGTCACCCTTTTCGCCGTAGAGCTCTTAGAATTAGATAATAGAGTCGACTTGTGTGCTTAATAGACAACTCATTTAGCTGAACATTTAACAGGCAAAGTATTCTAAGTATTATAATAGTTACAAATCGCCCGAGTAAAATTTATCATTCGTATAAATTCATAATTTCTATCTTGTGAAACATTGTCCCCAATCCACTGCGATACTCTGCCGCTGCGCTCTTGTAATTCGGAGTTTGTAAACCAGTGTTGTCTGTCACTACTGAAGTTTATTTTTTGCTATAGTAAGAAGTCACACTAATATCTATACTTTGTTTGTTTGAACGCGCTAATCTCATGAACTACTGGTTCGAATTGAACAATTATTTTTGTTTTGAATAGTCCATTTATCGAGGAAGGCTATAGGCTATATAACATCACGCTACGATAAATAGTATTAATAAGCAGTGTCCAGTATCGCGCGCCCCATGCGCACGCCGCCGCCGTATGGGCCGCAGCGAAGCGTGGCCGATTTCAGCTAGTTTAAATGTAAATTGCTTCATGTAACGAAGGGAAGACTAACAGAGAACAGGAATATCGTGAGACTGGGTTGGTAGGTGGTATTGTAAATGCGCTGCCGATATTGATGGAATTAAGGGAAGAGAAGAATTATGGGAATGGGCTTAGGCATCCTTAACTCACTCACTAACACACAACAGCACACCTGTTGTTATTTCACGGTGGTCAGGGAAATGTAACTACCACCAAAAACAGTCTACACAGTGTTTGTTTATTTATTTATTTATTTATTCGTTTATTTTTTTATTTACTAAAAGCTACACCAATATCACAAACAAAGAAGAGCTTACAATGGGTATAGGTAATACAAGGCAATTTTAAGGCATACATAGATAAACTACAAACTAGGAATTGAGGCGATCGATAATACACGCACAACACGCAAACTATTAACAAAATTATGACTAAGATTTGTTGTGTGCTATTGCTATAATTATTAGGATACTATTATAAAATTATAGTTTTATTTTGGATACATAATTTCCATGCCGATTTTATTTACGTAGAATCGATTTTCTTTCTTCCCCGCTAGGATTTTTCATTAATTCAAACTACATTCCTTTTATTGAATATACTGACATATTGGATACTTATATCTTAGATAAAACTCTAAACATAATTGGTCTATGTACAGGTAAAGAAAGCATCTTAGGAAATGATTAATATAGCGAATAATATGTGGAATATCTAAAAAATGGACTTTTAAAATTCGGCTCTGGTCTGGAGCTGGAAAGTAGTAGTAGGACACACTGCGTCATTAGGGCAGCCCGTCTGGCGGTAGTAACTACCCTCTTACAGAAGACCACCGTGAAATAAAAGCACGTGTGCTGTTGTGTTTCGGTCAGTGAGTAAGGGATGCCAAAGCCCATTTCCCTGTCCCCTCCAAATCTCTTATCCTTAATCCTACTGTAGTCGGCAGCGCACTTGCGGCAGCTTTGTCGTTGCTTGTGTTATAGGCGACGGTAGCCATCTACCATCAAGTGGACCGTCAGCCTGTCTGCTGATCTTAACATAAAAAATAATAATAAAAAAGTAACGACTAATTTTATTTTAAGGTAAAGCCCCTGGTTTAAAAAAATAAGTGAATAAAACCTTTGCGGATACCGTAAAATTGAGACTTCATAATCATAAACATATATATAAATAAAAACCGTCGTATAACCAAGGGTATCTTTTTTAATTCTTATGGGAGGCACATTATGATAAGCTCATTTAAAGAAAGTTAAAAATTTAGCTTTAAGACGAGGTCAATCTATTGACACATCGCAGTTTTCAATACGTATCTAATTGATATCCCATTGGATCATCACAATTGGTTCGTCATTCGACAGTTTTTATACGGATGCCGGCTACGGTAGTGGGTGAGCCGGTGAAGCACACTGGGATCTCGGCGTGCGGCGGCTCTTTGGCCATTGTTACTGGACGGTTCTCACGTTGGTTTTTTTGATCGAGCACCTCCAATTATTTCATCTCGAACACAGTATGACTTACACTTTTTAATCGTTACTTCGATCCTGATCTTACTAAATAAATATGATAGATTGTCAAAGGTAGGCAATGTATAAAATTGCCCACCTATACTTTGTACTTAGTTCCACTCCACCTTGAATATCATCATCATTTATAATCAGCAAAAGCCTAATGCTGGACATAGGCCTCCCACATAGACCAGCAAAGTGCGCCATTCACTATTTTTCGGCAACTTTTATAATCGAACTTTTATAATTTTATGGTGAGTGAGGACCTGTCCCCAACAGTGACATTTATTTCATTTTATTTATTAAGACGTATATAGACAATTGATAATAGTTATCAGCCATTATTATTACAGACATTTTAAAGTGTTTTTAAGTTTAAAAAAACGTACGAATTTGGTTAGCAATGTCGACTAATACCTACAACAGAAGATCTTTCAATCTTCCGTAATGTCGTTAACAATCTTTTATCAAATTATTGTAGTTAGTATTTAAGGTGGCGCTGTTCGAGCGTGGGAACTCAGTAATAAGTATTTGTGAGAATTTGTTGTCTCAATTTACTACAATACGAATAACCGAGGACAGAATGCGACGCAACCCATTCGCGCCACTTATTCAACTCGCGAAAATAATAAAACATACGCCAACAATTCCAATATTTTAGCAAAACCTTTACAGATGGTAGCTATTGTCATGCCAATTTCAAATGTACATTATAGGTAAGATGTTTCCATGAAAAACATTTTTGGATTTTAGTCAGTAATTACAAGAATTCAACCAGCGAAAAAGTCACAAATTCTGCACATTTTAAAAATTATACTAGATATAAAATAATTTTCAGTTTTTTGTTGTGATGCATACCTTCATATTTTATTCCAGAAATGTCATGTTTTTTATGTATTGCTACGACCTATAATTAATGAGTAATCATGGAATAACATATTTTGGATTAATTAAGCTGTTCGAATTGGAAAGTGGCCTCTTAATAACTTTGCCGACGACTTCGTCCGCATCCCTCAGGAACAGTACTTTTTTCTGATAATATGTATGCAAAAGTTAATGATGATCGGCTTAGTAGTTAAGGAGTGAAAGCATAACCAAGGAAGTGCACGACATTTATACTGCTCTAAAAATTTACTGGTAAAACAAGGAGATTGCGGGAAATCATTGGCACAGATTCTTTTAAGATCTTCGGTACGGAAACCTTAGAACGTCAAGGTTCACTTGATGGTAGGTGGAACAGTCACTCATTAACCTAAGCAACTCCATGTTTATAAGGACCTTAGAAATCAGGACTAGATACGGGAAAATATAGGTCGTATCGCAAAATTGGCATTCTTTATACGGGAAATATTTGACTCGTTTACCGGAAAGTTTACCCAAAGTAGGTTCCACACTGAAAGTGTTAACTTCTCCAACCACTTGAGTCTGCATAAACGTACATACATTACCTATTCTATCGTTTGTTTAAACTATATCTAGAGATTTATATTAGAGGAGGCCTATGTCGCAGTTCGATTACTTCATAGGATCGTAAATCAATTAATGTATAGAAAATATAATTATATGATTTTTTGTTGCTAGACTCATTCGGACCAGATGCCATTCCGGTGCGAGTTTTGTTCTCGTCTTTTCAAACACAAGCGCTCGCGCGATCGTCACGTCAAACTGCATACAGGCGACCGCAAGTACCGATGTGCACACTGCGAAGCAGCATTTTCTAGAAGGTAAGAACAGTACACATAAGAATGTTTAAAAGTATTTCCTAAATTCATTTGAACTAATGTCCTGAATTGATAATGGTTAAGAGGCAAGTAGAGGTGCTGGCACAATAAGTTCAACAGTAAGATTGATGGCCTTAAGTCGTAATACAAAGCCATCCGCGACTCTCGCCGACTAGTGACACGTCACCTTTTTCGTCACCTCGCTGCACTCACGTGACTAATACGAAGCAATTTGTCTGGCCAACAAGTGAAAAGAGATGATGCGTTGACAAATGATGTCGAGGGTCTCTCAAAACTGATATAATGGCCCGTTCCTAAACGGGCACGGCGAGCGTGGCCATTAGCGGAGGTGTTTGGGCGAAGGCGTCCATTCTGTGGTTCGCGTGAAAAGCCTCTTTGTTAGATTTGTTTGGTCCGTGCTTTATGTGACCACTTGCGTCTCTCGCATGACTAATTGTTCTCTGCACTGACAACATCATCAAATTGCTTTATATTTTTTTATCTCATTTGAACGCGGCGAAGTTACTTTTTAGAAATGGCCCGTAATCCCAGATTTTTTTATTTTGTAGCGTTAAGAAGTTAAAAGTATTAAGAGGTGTGTATTATCGGGCATTCAGCTCAGCCACTGTTCACATTCCAGGATATTCTAACACTTTTCTATTAAAATAAATTAAATAATTTACCGACTAACTGACTATGTATAAACTGTTTAATTGTTTAGAACAAGTACGTATTATCCATTTTGTTCGGACAATGCTATACTTCTCTTAACATAGAAAATTACAAAAATAATTTCTTGTTTACTTGCGTAATATATTTGATGTTAATCAATTATAAAAAAAATGTAATTTTTTATGCATATGACAGATTTTAATTAAATTTTGCACACTGTGTGTAATTTGAACTAACTTGAGAGATATGATGGTTTATATTTCGATGACCTAGTTATCTCCATTTTTTTTTATTGAAAATGAAATGTTTTTTTTATAGAACAGAGAGTTGTAAGTTAGTTTATTGACAGACACTTCAACATCTTTTGTTATCTAAGTTGAGTAGACGGTCAATAGATGGCGCCGTGTTTCTATTTCAAATTTAATTGTAATATTTTTTGCATTATTATTACATTATAATTATTATTAATTTTTTGTATGCGTTTGAGTGGGTCCCTGGAAGGTTTAAATTCACAATTGGACCCGATTGGTGTATCGCTGCAATCGGATCACAGATTTTTTCAGGTGGTCCACTAGTTAAAAAATTTGAGCACAAAATGTATAAAGTCGTTCTATTTTCCAGTGACCATCTAAAGATCCACATGAAGACCCACGATAATCAGAAGCCGTTCCAATGTACAGTCTGCAACAGAGGCTATAACACAGCTGCAGCTTTGACATCTCATATGCAAGGACACAAACGCGACAGAGATCGGGATCCCCGTGAACCAGATCGACGTCGTGCACTGCGTTGTCTCAGGTGTGGCGAGGCATTTCGAAGACCAGACCTTCTTCAGGTAATACAAAAACAAGGCATTTATTATTTTGTTTAAAACACAATAAAACTAATGAAACTATAATAAGTAGGTAATATTAATAAGTCACTTTCTTTTTCTAACACTAAATATTAATTGGGAAATAGCGTCTTACAGCACAGTCACGATCCATAACACTTTTTATACACTTTTATAAACATAACTATTAGTTTAAATCAATAACTAAACTAGCTAAAATGTTTTGGTCTTTTAGAATTTTCTCACTAAAATGTGTTGTCGTGCAGCTTTTTTTTATGTTAAGATCGGCAGACAGGCTGACGGTCCACTTGATGGTAGGTGGCTACCGTCGCCTATGACATAAGCAACGCCAAAGCTGCTGCAAGTGCGCTGCCGACTACAGTAGGATTAAGGATAAGTGATTAGGAGGGGATAGGGAAATGGGCTCTGACATCCCTTACTCACTCACCGAAACACAACAGCACACGTGCTATTATTTCACGGTGGTCTCCTATAAGGGGGTGGTTACTGCCGCCAGACGGGCTGACCAAATGACTGCGAAACGCAGCGTGTCCTACCACTACTTTCCAGATTCAGATCAGAGCCAAATTTGAAAAGTTCATTTTTCAAAGTTGACCCTGCCGGGAATCGAACCCGGGAACCCTAGAACAGAGCGTTAAGGCAAGCACCCTAACCACTCATCCAACGGCAGCTGGATTGCCTTGAAATGTATCAACTATTTTTATAGGTGTTATATTTTTTAAACTGAAACATTTATAAAAATAGGCAATGATGGCAATTACATATTTTGATTTAATTTACATTTATTGTTAAAGTTTATAAATGTGATTTCAGATTCATATGGCAAGCGCGCACGGAGTTGATTCAGCGGCTTTGACTCCACCTCGTCGGGTGGCCTCTCAACCCCCTCCTACCCTCCTCGCGTGCATATACTGCACGAGAGATACTTTTACTAGTATGGAACAATTACAATTGCATGTGAGAGCTGCTCATTCCGCATTATTAAATGGTGAAACACCCGAAACAGTGGATCAACCTACACCGACAGACCTTAGTCGACGCGGACCCGACGAACCCGCGCCGATAAAACGCAGACGTTCTGGTTCCGAAACTCCCAAGACAACGCTCTCACCGAGCACACTGCTTTGTAACCAATGTGATGCAGCATTACCTGACTTTGAGGCTTTTCGTGCTCATCTCAAAGGCCATCTAGAGGAGGGAGGCGAGTTGGGAAGAGGCAGTCCGACTCCCTGTCCACACTGCGGTGCAACTTTCACGGATGCTATAGCCTCCGAGAGGCATCTGGCTGCGCATTACCTGGCAGTATCGTGTGAATATACGTGTCACAGCTGCGCGCGCTCGTTTTCCGCTCCAGACGATTTACAGAAACATCTTCTGGATTTACACGCCCATCATTTGTATCGGTGTGCGCTCTGCAAGGAAATATTTGACTCAAAAGTTGCAATACAGGTATTGCTATTATAATTCTAATATAAGCTACTTAGACTTCAATGGATATATATTTTATTTTTTATGGCGGGCGAAACCGCATTCAACAGCTAGTTGGATACAAATATTACATTTCAATAAATAATAAATAAAATGGCACAAGCCATCTTTAGCATGATAATGAATTTATAATCCATATGGCAGGACTTGAAATCTCTGTTCAGATTTAAATTTATACTCTAAGTATAAACCTAGATAGCGCTAAGTGTATGTTTATGACGTGCGTCATGTGGGACCTCTGTAAAACTGTTTTTGTAAAAGTAAAAGAGAGACTAGCCGTCCACTAAACAAATCATGTTTTCCAAGTGTTACGCTTTTAATAAACAGTTTCCTAAGACACGCAGATTTCCTACGATGTTTTCATTGCAATACAGCAAGCGATCATTATTTCTAGTTCACAACATGAAATCGCAAAGCACTTAAATGTGTAGGCCCATCAGTTAGGGTTGCCCGATGGTCGGGATTCGTCTGGATTGTCCCGACATTTTATTTGATGTCCAAACTCCCGACAAAATACAAAATGTCCCGACAAACAGCTTCTAGTAAAAATTTTAACAAAGCATAAATTAAAAATGACCGCGCGGTTTTTTAGGCTTAGGTTATGAGCCTAAGCCTAAAAAACTTCACTTCACTTTTTCTGAACGTACAATTGTTTAGAAGGATCACTTTCTCGGAAAGTGCAAAAAGTTTCAAAAAGTGCACCTTCCAATTGGAACACTTTCTCAAATAGAGCAAATTATCTCAGAGGATGCACTTTCCCAAAGAGTGTACTTTTAAAAAAGTGCACATTTCGGGAAAGTGACTTTTATGAGCCTAAGCCGTTTTTTAATCATTTCCTACACCTGTTAGTGTCTGTTAAATAACTTGTACACTACAAAGAGAGAAATCACATTGCCATTAATTAAATAAAAGCCGAGTTAATAGTAAGACTGAATTTTGATGTAAATAGTTATTTTAAAATTTACCAGAGTATTATTCAAGGGTCAAAATTGGTGAATTCAGTGAAGTCTAATATCAAGTAGGTACATGTGACCACTTAAAAAAATTCAAATAATTGTATTGCAATAACAACAATCAATACAATAAAAATACTTACTTAATACTGCCGCATACAATTTTTTACATTTAATTTCCATACGACACTTGTAATTTTCGCAAGTCAGGGCTTTTATTTTTATGACTTTTTTTTTCATAAGTTTAGGACTTTTATGAAAAAATTGTTACTTTTAAAAATTACAGGTGCATTTCGCAGTAGCTCACAGCGGTGAGAACAAAGTGTGGATATGTCGATCGTGCGGTGCTGGCGCCGGAGCGTTGCGCAGCGAAGCGGAGGGTGCGGCGCATGTACGTGCGAGGCATGCGGCCGCGCGTTGCGGTTGCGGAGCAGTGCTGCCCGGGGCAAGGGCTCTGCGGGCGCATGCCGCAGCCCACCACGCCTATCGTTGTCCCGTGCCCGCGTGCACCGACACCTTCGCCGTCCAATATCTACTAGAGCGGCATATGCAGGCTCACCACGCCCATCAAGTAATTATTCTTTCATGCTTTTACGATTCGGGTGCAGTGTCAAACGAAATTCGAATCTCCGGCTCAGCCATTCTTTAGTTAAAAACTTATTGACCTTTAAACAAATGCTAAGAGTAGCAATTTCCAGGTTCTTCCAAACAGAAGCAAAGCAGTATGTGATAAAAACAAAAGTAACGGTAAAAGGGGTAATGAAATAACTAAGTAATTGAATAATTAAATTAACATAATCTCTAAAATTTCAACGGTCAAAGAATGTCTAAATTTAAACACATCATTATTGCATGATGTCACTGCTGTCTAAACGTTGCTACGTCATGCTCCGCAAAAGCTCGGTTTGATATGTTATCTCACCGTAAAAAGTTTCTAAGTTGTAACCATTTTAAACAATCAACAATCTAGACTATTTGAAACTAACCCGTAATATGAATTTCCGTAGTTCCAATGGCACCATTCACTCCTTTGTCCTTTCTATTTAATATTATAGTATGTATAATTCAATTTTATTATTTTTTCACATTCTTATACATCGTTTTCAATAGCAAAGGTTGGGTGATTTTTCAGTCTGAATCCCATTTTATTGTCGAATATTATTATCATAGTTATCATAAAATTTCTGGAGATTGGAAGGGAACGGTTTTGACACTTGTTACTATTTATGAGTAAAATATAAGTATAATATAACGCCTGCGTCTGCATCAAGCGAGTCGCGTTGGTGCGAAACGGCTTGACTGTATTTTCTCACGCGTAATTTTCAATTTACGATAACCCCTAAGATATTCATTGAAATTGTATGGTGCTATTACAATGTCTAAGAAAAACTTAAGGTAACTAACGTATTTAATTTGATAAATATTAATACTATATCCGTCTAAATAACTTTTAAATACCAAATTATATGTGTACTTTTTTTTTAGAAGTTCGAATCGATTTTTTGTACAACTATAAAAGAGAAACAATCTCACCATACATTGCTTTGTTTTATCCCAAACGAATTAGGCAGCGTTTTCGATAAAACTCTCAGACGGCTTGATTTTTTCCGACATCTTCAACAATCATTGTCATATTTCAACCAATTTACATAAAACTTTAACGAATTATAAAACCTTCCTTAAGAAGCACTCTGTTGATAGATGAAAACCGCATGAAAATCCGTTCAGTAGTTTATCGCGAATATTCATAGAGACAGATGCAGCGGGGGACTTTGTTTTATAATAATATGTACATACTTATAGATAACAGATTATTTGGTTTAGTCAGTCAGAAGAATGATATTCTTAATTTAAGTCAAACGAAACTCAAAATTACATCATAATTAATACTTCTTCAGAATTGATTCCAATGATTATTTCCTAAATTTTCCACACCTACATTTTTGATTTAGATATGGGAAACCTAATAAAAAAATATCATGTATAAAAAATAATAAAAAAATCTCTAATAAATAATAAAAAATGGAAATCTAGATAAAAAAAATCTTCATTGACTTGCTCAGTTCTATTTAAAGTGTTTTTATTACTTTTAAAACGTAACAAACTGTACCACTTTATATCATTGGAAATAATTAAGATTGTAAAATGTAACTGAAAACTGAAAATTCAACAGAAAATAATACCTTGTTTGTTTTATTTTAGGCATTGAACGGAGAAGCGTCGAAGAGAAATGAAAATAACAACACAACCGAAGGACCAGAAACTGCTTGTTCTCCTTGCGGGCCAGTAGACGGGAGTGCGACAGGGGTACCCCTTCCAGTCGCAGAAGAGAGGCGGCGTAAGAACGGCGCTGTGGCCTTACAGTGTGCATACTGTGGCGAAAGAACGCGTAGTCGCGCCGAACTCGAGGCTCATACTCGTGCGCATTCGGGTGCAGCCGCAGCGAGACACAAATGTCTCATTTGCGATGAAGTACTTCCATCAGCTGCCGTCCTAGCGGAACATAAGTTGTCGCATTGCAAGGTTGGTATTACCTTACAGTATACTTTACTAATAAATTCTTCATTAAAAGTATGGTCCATTAGTTTTACCTCGTTTTATTAACGACAGAATTTTAAGCGTTTCTAGATTTTTTTAAGAGACAAATTTATTTAAGCAATATCTACCCATTTATACAAGGGGCACACTGAAATGATCGGGAATAGAATATTTCGGATTGAGTTACAATAAAACCTTTTTTAGAATTTGAATACTGGCCTCTTAGAATCTTAATGACATTCAAACAATTTTTTTTTTATTAAAAACAAAAATTATGTTGTTTTAAAGTTGACACGTCGTTAACAGAAATGGCGCTCACGCGTGAACATTTCCGTGCCATAATTTATCACAATTTTCGTCGCCGCTTATCTCAAGATAAATGTCTCAGCGAACTTGTTGCGATTTATGATGTTGAAGCACCGAGTCAAACGAAAATATACCACTGGTATGCCGAGTTCCGACGCGGTCGTGTGTCGCTCAGCACTGTTTCTTCTGCAGGTCGACCAAGAACAGCGGCCACGCCTGAAAACATCGCAGCTGTGCGAACTATTATATTAGATGACCGTCATGTGACATACGAGCAGATTCGGGCTGTTATCAGTATCGGAATGACTGCAATTCAGTCGATATTACATAAGAAAGCTGTGTGTAAGAAAGCTAGTTTCCCACTGGGTTCCCCACAATTTGTCCGAAGAGCAAAAGGCGGCTCGTGTAGATTGGTGCCGGAATACTCTGCAACGCTTCAACGGAGGGAAGTCAAATGCCGTTTATAATATCGTCTCAGGTGACGAATCATGGATTTATTCATACGAACCTGAAAGAAAACATCAGTCAGCAGTTTGGGTCTTCGAAGACGAGGTCAAGCCAACGAAAGTGGTTCGCTACCGCAGCGTGTCAAAGAAAATGGTCGCTACGTTTGTCTCGAAAAAGGGGTATGTTGCTACAATTCCTTTACAGGAACGCAGAACGGTTACCGCCGAGTGATATATCACGGTTTGTTTGCCAGAAATGATAGCCGAACTCCGAAAAAATAACCCGAAACGTCGCATCATCTTACATCACGATAATGCGAGCTCCCATACGGCTCGGAAGACAAATGATTTTTTGAAGCAGGAAAACGTTGAGCTGATGAGTCATCCTCCGTACAGTCCTGACCTGAGCCCAAACGATTTCTTTACATTCCCTAGAATGAAAGATTTATTACGCGGTCAACGGTTTGAAGACCCCGAAGCAGCTGTGGAAGCGTACAAATCAGCCATTTTGTCAACATCAACTTCAGACTGGAATTACTGTTTTAATGATTGGTTTGCACGAATGGAAAAGTGCATTAAGTTGAACGGAGAATACTTTGAAAAACAATAAAATACAATTTAGCTATACCGTGCATGTGGTTTTTCTTATTCCCGATAATTTCAATGTGCCCCTCGTATACAAAAATAAGTTGTGTCTAAAACATTTTTAAATTTATTTCTAGGTATAAGAAATTTTAGAAAATAGAAAATTTTTAGAAATTTCATTATTTATCGTTTAAATATTTGTCTATTTTTATTTTATTTTTTGTTTATAGGTAGGTAAAACTAGTTTCATAGAAGTTTTTAAGTAACCTAATTTGGATTAATGACGGCCATGTGCCGTGACTGACATGATGCGATTGTCTTCAGGCTAAATCACATTTATCAACTTTTTTTATTTTTATTAAAATAATATAAATATTTCAAAAGGTTAAATATACATATGTAGAAACGAACAATATCGTTATCGTTAGAAATAGTTTTTTATTTAAATATATTTTAGAAAAGTTAATCTTGTAGAAACGTGTGTTATTGCATGACACACGTTTTTACAAATTTAACAGATTTAGGCCATTAGGTTCGTATAGCTTCTTCCATATATCTTATGTTTATCCAATAATTTTCATTGATCGAATTCAGAAAATTCTGTCAATTGATCGAATTAACTTTTTGCTGGGAAAGGAAGTTGTTTCTCCCAAAATTACATTCGAATACTTAATTTTCTTTTACTGTTTGGATTTCAGGTCATTGCTGGCGATACTTGTGCTCGGTGTCGCGCCCGCCTACCGTCCGAAGAATCATTCCTGTCTCACATGGCTCGCCATCATCCTGCACTGCCAGCCCCGTGCGTTGTTTGCCGTCAAACCCTCGCTTCCGAAGCGGAAGCACGCCTTCACGCCCGTTTCCACCTACGGCCTTCCGGCGACGAGCAGCGATGCGCTATATGCCTTCGCGCTTTAACAGAAAGTGAAGCTGGTGAAGGAGCTCGCGCATGTACTTCGTGCTACGCCCGTCACGCGGCTCCCCGCCCAACTCCGCCCGCCGAACACGACTGTCGGCTTTGTCGTCGAGCTCTCGGTTCCCCCACTAGATTACAAGCACATCTCATCGAGCACACTTTTGCCGGAATTAACGCATTCACCTGCTACTTGTGTTCTGCGGTCTTCACAAGTGCGGCAGGCCTTCAACGGCATCTGCCCGAGCATGCTGCTGCCCCGAGGCCGTACGACTGCGGTCGTTGCGGATTGAAGTTTTTCTTCCGTGCGGAACTCGATAATCATGCATTCGTTCATCTCGAGGAAGCAGAAATGGCTCAGAGAGCATTCTACGAGGCTTATGCTAGAGGTGCGGCATCCGCCTGGGCAGCGCTTGTGCCGCCCGAACCGCAGCCCCCTACAACGACCGCCGCGCCTGCTTCGCTTACCGAAATACAGGAAATTACTATGAAACAAGAGCCTGACATAAAAGAGGAAAAGAATACTGATGAATATATTGAAGTGTCTTCGCCCCCTCCTCCCGCAGCTGCCGCTTCTCCGCCGGCGGTAGTCAAACAAGAGAAGCCTGACGCAGACTGAGCGAGATAAAAGATATAGCCCTTTCTCACTAAGACGTAGGTACGTTATCGTCCTGAAGCGGGTGACGTCCCGTTGCAATACTAGATTACGTCCCAATGTTATGTTTACTAGCTAGTGACGTTAAAGTTGATGAGGTTAATAAGGAGCGTTTAGAACGTTGCCTCTGTTTAGATAACTGAGTACGATGTATAAATAATAAATCGTTTATGTTTACTAGGAATCGTATGTTTTTTAATATTTACATGGCTATTTGTATTTGTAAAAATTGTTATCTTAATAAATTATTACGTTAAGCTTTACCTGCATTTTTATTATTTACTTTTATTTTTCAAGTCATTACATTACAGACACAGATAGAAAAAACTAAAAAACATATGTTTAAATAAATAACTTGCGTAAAAAAACAAAATTTTAAAATGCGAAGACAGATTGTCAAACAAATTCGTTATTGTATGACATTACTAAAATAATAAATCATGCCATAACGATCTCAAAGAAGAACTGCTAAGTAGCAATCTGCTGCTGAATCCATGGTAATAAGGCAGCGATGTTAACGTAGGCAGCCGGTACATTCGCTGTAGCACAGCCAAGTCCCCAAGACACCAAGCCGACGACCACCCACTGGCCGTTCACTTGACATACCAGTCCGGAACCACCATCACCCTAAAACAGTATAGATATATTTGTAGAACACAACTTCATATATCTTCGCATTCGCATTTACATTCTGTACTTATGAGAGTAATACCGTTATGACCTTTTTTGGAGTCTTGATGATTAGAAATGCTTAGCAGCGAAAGAATTTATATGTCTAGTATACTCTCATAGCACTTCTACTGCCTCACTTTGAACAAAGGCCTGCACCCTCAACAAGGACTTTATAATAAGCATTAGCGATTGTATGCCCTATTATTAGGTCGGGGAAAAATCTTTTCGCATTTAGTATGTATAAACGTGTAATAAAATCTCTTTGGCTGTACTATTTGTATCTGGCTGGTTGTGATGACATTAAAAAGGTTACATTTCAAAAAAGAAACAAATTAGTAAAATGTTGTTTCCAGCTATTTTCCTTTTGTTTTTATTTCTGTCAAAATGATTGAATCTAATGAAGAAATTCGATACATTTTAAAATTTTATTACAAAAGACGAAAAAATGCAACGCAAACCGCGAAAAAAATCGGTGACGTTTATGGACCTAATGCAATTTCAGTAAGAGGAGCACAAAGTCGGTTTAAACGTTTTCAATCCGCCAATTTTGATGTCACAGATGCACCTCGCTCTGGTCGCCTTGTAACGGATAAAATGGACGCCATTTTTGAAAAAGTGACGAAAGATCAGCATATCAGTAGTTACGGCATAGCTGAAGAACTGGGAATTGACCACAAAACAGTTTTGACACATTTGAAGAAAGCTGGGTACACAGCTGGGTAAAGCTCGATATTTTTGTGCCACAAGAGCTCACTGAAAGAATTGTGTACTCATTTGAGACTCTTTATTGAAACGTAATAAAACCGAACCGTTTTTGAAGAGCTTGATAACTGGTTATGAAAAGTGGATCACGTACGACAAGAACGTGCCAAAAAGGTCGTGGTCAAAGGTCGGCCAGGCTTCAGGGCACAGTCTGTGCCAAAACCCGGGTTAACTTGCAATAAGGTGATGCTGTGTGTGGGATTGGAAAGTCATTATCCATTATGAGTTTTCACCACCGGGCAAAACCATCGATTCGGAATTCTACTGCCAACAACTGATGAGATTAAAGCCAGAAGTTGAAAGAAAGCGGCCGAAATTTATCAATAGAAAGAGTGTGGTCTTTCATCACAACACTATACTACACACAATTCTAGTTATTCAGCAAAAATTAAGAGAGTTTGGATGGGAGGTGTTAATCATCCGCCATATAGCAACCTTACACCTTCAGATTTCCACCTGTTTCAGCCTTTTTTGAATTCCTTAGAAAGTGTTAGGTTAACATCAAGAGAGGACTGGCAAAACTACGTGCGTTTTTTTTATCAGAAGTCTCAAAATTTCTACAGCAACGTGATTACGTTACTACCTACAAGATGGCAAAAAATGCAAAATGCACATAAACACTGTAATTGCATGTAAATAAACTTTGAAAAGAAAAAAACTCTTGAGTTTTCATATGAAATGTGAAAAATCTTTTTCCTCAACCTGTTATGTTATTAGTAATTAACTAAATTAAACAAACATTTTATTTTTCTTTCATTTATTTTATTTAATTGATATACGACCGAGAGAAGCAGAGGCTGGAAAGATGATGCAATCTAAGGTCGTTATATAATCATAAAAGTTACTGGTGACGGAATATAAAGTCTATACTCGTATAAAACTATATGTATATACCAATTAACCCGAAAACTAGGCACGTATAATCAGCTAAAACTAGGCCGAGAACTTGATTAACCAATAAGTGAGCATTATCTTTTGATCCCGACTCAATTATTTGCGTAGGTAATTGAGTTTATGACTGTCGTAGATATCAGATGATCAATCATTAAGTTTGAACCTAGTATTTTGTCAATCGAAAGAACATACTTACTATTCCATAGTATAAGAGTAGGTACATCAGCAGAAATAAAATTTTCTGAGAATCAAAGTTCACAGAGACAGTTTCTGTCAGTAAGAGCTAATAATGTAGCCCATACAAATGTAAGACTATTCCAAAGAAAAATCTCGACAAGACAAGCCTATTCCATATTTCATCTCCGAAAAGAACAATTCCATTGAATGTTTATTTACCGTGCAAGAATCCTTGTTAGCCTCACCACCGGCACATATGAAAGAGGTAGTATCCAAAACGAAAGTAGGCCCGAGACGCGCTGTCCGCATTTGCGATTGACAGGTGTTCGAATCTACAATGGGCACGTCCACTTTTTTTAATATTTGCTGAAATTGACCTTGGACACCAAACATGTCTTTACCCCAACCGGATACCCAGCATCTAAAAAAAAAAGGTTTAATTTTTGCTCTTTTTTTGGAGCAGCTAAGTTTTCATATTATGTATATGAGTAAGTTTGTGAAAAACCATATGAATGAATATAAATGGCGTCTTCGTAAAACTTACCTTTGTCCGGCATATGAAGTTGAAGATGAAGGTGGCAGGCACGCTCTGTTGATGGTAGCCGCAGCACCATAAGATGGTGTTAGTGGAACAGAAGTAGACAAACGCAAAATAGTAATGTCATATTGTAAAGTGTTTGGATTAAACGACGGGTGAGAGATCACTCTTTGTACAGTGTACTCCTGGTACGGAATCGGTTCGTAGGTTCCTGCGGCATCCCATTCACCCAGTCGCACTTTTACATTGGGAGCAGTTCCTGAAACGCTGACAATTTGAACGTTCACATTAACGCAACTGCTGAACTAGTGCTAAGAAACATGAAATTGTTTTTTTTTTATTAACTTTTATTGAAAGTTGTTTAGTAGCTGTTATTTAAGCGCAATCAGTTAATATCATTGTCATAATAATCTCAGCTGTAGGACATCCACTGCTGTACATAGGCCTATCTCATATTTGACTACTAGGGCTGATCAGAAGCAACCGGAAAATATTCGAAATCTCTGAAAGATTCGAATCAGTAAGTGTATGTAATTCAGTGCCTAGATTAATTTAATTTTTTTTTTATTAGGTACACTGAAATGCCAAAAACCTCTGTAAGTTGGGTCTTGGGAGTGAAATTTAAGGTAGGATAATGAATCCTTTAAACGAACTTAATAAGAATAAAAATAAGAGTAACAATAATTTTTATTTGTAACTAGCTGATCCCGCAACTTGGTACCTACGTGTGGTATTCGGTATAGTGCGTAACTTTTTTGTTTAAACCGATTGGAATGAAACAAACACTGAATGTTACGGGATATTTGCTACAATATATTATTCAAAACCGCATTCAAATCGGCTAAGCCGTTTCAGGGATTAGTGTGCACAAACGCACAGACAAACAGATAAAAATTCTAAAAAACCTTTTTTTGACCTCGGTAACATAAGTACAGCGTGTACAAATTGTTATATATTTTTAAATCTTTGACACGGCTCGTTTACGATTTTATTATAAGTATAGAAATAGGTAAAGTGTTATTTTCACTTAGCGTTGATGTTACTCCTCGTAGTAACACCGTAAAATCGTAGTAACAAATAAAACTGAGTGAAAAATGTACCTTTGCAGAATGTTGGTAGATCTAGATTGCCTTAACAGTTGAAGAAAAAAACCACAAGACTCAGGACTATTAAGTTAAGACAGCATTGAGACTGCCGTTTACTGTTTTTTCTTCTTCTAATTTTCTGTAGTCACTACACTCAAACTAAACAGAAAATAGCGACAACGGCCAATTTTGTTGCTACTTTGGTTCACGTCTATCTGTTACCCTTTCACGCCTTAACTACTCAACTAATCATCAGTGTATGAAGGTACCTTTCATACACAAAAAAGTATTATTCCCGCGGGATCATTCAAAAATAAAAATCGAATGAATAGCAAAACTTTAACAGCAATACAGATGTCAGGCGTTACATTGTTCATAATATATATTTTATTATTACGCTATATTTTTTATTTTTCAACGCCAGTTAGTACCTACTTTATAACGAAATACTAATTATACACTTACACATATGAATTTATCCTGTGGGTTACTGTCAGAACATTCAACTGATTAACCAATACACCTCCGGCGATATAGTCATTTTGTTTCGTTAATATTAAAGCCTGTAAAGGAAATACTAGAAAGTATTATAGTAAATCTATTAATACATGAGAACCAAAACCCTTTATGGAATTGGAAAGAATTAAATTTAATTAATTACACGTAATACATGTGTTACCTAATTTTTGCAATAAATCTGTAATGGCGGTTGATCAATAAATCAATAACGCAAATGCGTATTTTAGTGTAGATATTAATTTATTATCAACACTTTCCAAATTTCTGACCTGACTTCGATAACATAACAACTATGTTTAGAAGCAACGCATTTAACACATATGCAGACTTAGATACGTTTGCAGAATATAAGTTGTGATGAGTTTAGCCAAGTACTAATTAGTATAAATTAATAATGGGAAATGATTATGGGACATGACTTCAATAGAGATTTTTTTTCGGCAGACAGGCTAACGTTCCACTTGATGGTAGAAGGCTATAACACAAGCAACGCTACAGGTATTAAAACATCAGTAGGATTAAGAATAAGCGATTGGGAGAGGTTAGGGAAACACAATAATAACACACGTGCTGTAATTCACTCACACAGTGGTTACTGCCGCCAGACGGGCTGCCCAAATGACTACAAAACGCAGTGTGCCTTGCCACTAATTTCCAAATCCAACTTTAAAAAATTAATTCCCAAAGTTGAACCCGAAAACGCTAGAACAGAGCGTTAAGGCAAGCACCCTAACCACTCATCCAACGGTTCGGTTAGATATCCATTATTCAATCATCTAAATACATTTGATGATTTCACAGAAACGTAAAATCGCGCTATCCATATCATTATCATGGTATTCAGTGTTATCGGCCTCTACTGAAATAAAAAAGTACTCCTGTCTATCGTCCCGAGAAAAAAAAATTGTATCTATAAGGAGAGTAGAAAACAATTCGTTAAAACAACGTTTCTCAACTTTTTCTTGAACTGTTGATAACTTCACTACCGAGGGCGATTTGGTCCTCGGTAAAACTTGAATATGTAAGACCAATAGGCTATCCTCACATCCTCCTATACAAAACTCTTACCTGCCAAGGAAATTCACCATAACCAGCTTGTCCTGCGCCTGGATATGTATTAGTACTTGATACCGACTGTACAGTGCCACAAGTAATTTGTTGGCCTCCAGTATTTCCATTGCAACAGTACTCTTGACCAACGGGACATTGTCCTCCATTTCCACCCTGAATATAGAAAATTTTTGGCGTATATTTATGAAAGAAGTAGCTATTGCCTGCAGTATGCTGTCGCATGCGAGTATGTAGTTTAAGACGGTGATTTATAAATTACATTTGATTCAAAATTAATGCTTCCTCTGAAAATTGATTATTTTCGAGGGAAATTTTATTAAAATCGGATGAAATGAATTTATTTTGTTAAAACTTGATAGACTTTGACATGAAGATGTACTTACTGGAGTAACAATTCTAAAGTCAATCAAACCGGCTCCTGAATTAGAACCGCCTGTGTTGCACGTTCCAGCCGTCACACATACGCAACTTTGCCTTTTACGAATCTTGTGATTACTTTCATTGGGTAGGCTTTTCAAGATATTCTCCAATTTATTGTCAATTTGTACGTTTCTCCGTTGCCTTGGAAATTTAACAGCTGTATTGAATGAAGGTACTTGTGCGCTATAGCCAGTTATTGGTGGTAGTTGAAGAGCAGCTAACGACGATGGAGTTGTGCCAAGTCTAGGGTCTATCGGCAGCGAGCCTGCGGTTTCATCAGGATTAGAAATACACACTACATCGGGATCGTTACAAAGTATTACAGGTAATAGCATTTCACCTGTCTGTCCAGTCGGAAACGTTGGTGTTGGAAACGTCACATTGGTCGGAGGTAGGCCTGTTGGACGTGTAAAATTCGTAGTAGAAGAAGCTGTAGTAGTTGTGACTGTAAGTATTGGAGACGGTACCCCGACGACCACTACAGAAGTTGATGGAGCGTTGTTATTAGGCAACAGCCCCAGACAAGCTGATAATAGCCACAAACACATGATGGATGGAACCCACTTTCTTCGGCCAGTTAACCGCGTCAACTGTCAGTTTAAAACAGCGTTATGGTTCTAATAACTGAGGTGATGATGAGTGGACATTAAATATGTCCTTAATATTGCAATTGATGGTATTCCCCTAACAACTGTAGCCTTCATGGTATAATGCGTATGGTTGTAGCGACAAATTGTTGCAATCAACAAAATGTGGATAACCGATGCATTGTTAATGTCGTAATCCTCGTCACCGGTTATGGTTAATTTAGTTCAAACTTAGTCATTGTAATTATGCACAGTTTAAATATAAAACAGCATTTAAGTAGCCCAACTAACATTGTATTTTTTTATGTTAAGATCGGCAGACAGGCTGACGGTCCACTTGATGGTAGGTGGCTACCGTCGCCTGTAATACAAGCAACGTCAAAGGTGCTGCAAGTGCGCTACCGACTACAGTAGGATTATGGATAAGGGATTAGGAGGGGGTAGGGAAATGGGCGCTGACATCCCTTACTCACTCACCGAAACACAACAGCACATGTGAAGTTATTTCACGGTGGTCTTCTGTAAGGAGGTGGTTACTACCGCCAGATGGACTGCCCAAATGAATGCGAAAGACAGTGTGCCCTACTGCCACTACTTTCCAGATCCAGACCAGAGCCAACTTTGAAAAGTTCATTTTCAAAGTTGGGTCAACTCGGGAATCGAACCCGGGAATCTTCGAACAGAGCGTTAAGGCAAACACCCTAACCACTCATTCAACGGGCTCGTCAAATACATTATTATTATTATAATTTATTGCAATGTAGGTATTTTTGCCCGCGAATTCGTCCGCGCCCCTTTTTTTAGACATAGAAACATTTAATTCAACCTTTTTGCTCTTATATTTTTGTCAGGCGTCGAATTTTTAATTATTATTAGATGATCCCTCGGGAAGTGGGAACAGTACTTTTTCTTGATATTATTTCATGCTAATAAAGTACTCTCGGAGATTTGCGGTTTTGAATCATCATCGACGTTTATCGCAGAAGATTGCACAAAAATAGTGCTTTCGAGATTTGGCGTGGGAGTAGAAATTTTTCAACAAAATATTATTAAGTAAATAATCCTCAGATAATTTAATTACATCTTATATCGTGCGCTGAACAAAATAATGGCGTTTTACATTGATACAGTAAAAGAATCTAGTGTCACTGGATTCCATTGCTGGAATCATGTAAATACGTTTCAATCCAGTATAGTTTCCAGTACCCAGCGCATGATTGGAATAGGGCCCATTTCTATTTTTCAATTCAGTGACCACTGACCACCCCCCGCACCCCGCACTCACTGTTTCATTGGTCTCCAGTTAGGACTCTACCTATCCATAATCCATTAACTCATCTAAATTCGCTTTTATTTCTGCAATCTTGTTAGTTAATTCATCGAATGTTAATGCACAAAGATTTTTTGACATTTTTAATCGTCTTTTCTGTTATAGACTCGACACACAAATTATTTGTACGAACGAACGTGTAGTAAAAAATAACCTCAACAAGGTAAGTATTAACTACTGGACAAATGTAATCGGCACTATGCAGTGCAGTACCAGAAATATAGGAGCAATGTATTTGTATATCAACCCTTATGAGCAATTGCGAGGAAAATAGTCTCCACGGCTTATTATCTCGAACATTCTCCCAACATTTCTAAAGAGAGCCATGAAATGTCACTTGCAAAATCTGTCAGCGGCGTTATGCAATTATATTACAAAAATATTACTGGAATTTTCTGGGTAATAACTAGGGAATAAATGGAACTGGGTCAGTGACTCTTTTCGAACCATTCTGGCGACTACCTAGCCATATTAACCCTTCTCTGATCAAGAGGAGTTAATAGATATCTCAGACAACAGCAGATTCAAAGTTGTTTTGCATCGCAATCACTGGGTTTCGTAAAATGGGTTTAATAGACATTTATCGTAAAATCTTTACTGCTATCTTGCAGGACATAAGCGTATTTTCGGCCCTGACAAACTTAAACACTAAATATCGTCACAGACTTCAACTCGAAAACAACTTGAGGTTGAAGCTGACCAAAAAGCAACCAGGTTTCAGAGTTGTGCATATTCTTACACAAACTTATCGTTAAAAAATATATTATTTTGACAATGCGTAGTATTATCTGCATAGTACGAGTACACTGATCGATTAAAATATATTTAAACAAATATGTTTCGTGTATGGTTTTATTGATTAAATTCATTAAAATTAAATTAATCAATAGATTACTGTGTTTACCTCTTGATTCAACTCCGCGTAGTCCTGGGGGTACACGTAGCACTATTTGAAAAAAAAAACAGAAATAGAGGGATCGGAAGAGTAATTTTTAGGGGACATACATCAATTAAGCAACTAAGAAGCATAATAGGACAATTTTTAAAACAAATTATTTTCACTAACCTACCTAGGTAGGTAACTAATTCGGTACCTTGAGTAGGCACTTAGGTAGTTTAAGTGATCCATTATTGGTACAAATAATAAAAATTTGGGCAAAAGCAAAAACTTATCGTCATTAAATTGTTTATCTTTAACAACTTTGCTTTGAATGCTGACAAAAATAAGTGGAGTCATTGGTATAATTTTACCGTGGGACTAACACATATTGTGCGTGATTAGGCCATGCATGAGCGTTCGTCCACTTTACACACTCGTTCACTGTTGAGTAGGTACTCGAATGTTCACCTTGGCTATCTACAGTTTTTAATCTTTGGTAGAATTTATTTTCTTGTGTTATCATTTTATATAAATAATTACTGTGTAGATAAGAATAAAATTGATGTGGCGCGAATGGATGTCTGATTCGTGATTCCATTAAATTCGTCCCACCGAACTCGACGCGTACCATGACTGTAACTTATTAATTGTAACTCATAGTCCACGTATACTATCTTTTTTACAGTTTAATTAATCTATCTATGTAAATAACAATGAATCGGTAAATGTTTTGCTATGTAAGCGCAAAACTCGAGAGCGGCTGAACTAATTTGGCTGTTTTTTTTTTATTTTTTCAAATTTCTTTGAAGTCCGAGCAAGGTTCTTATGAAGAGAAAATTGAAAAAAAAAAAGGGTTAGAAAATAGCACCGGGAAGCCTAGGGTGGGACGCTAATCACAATAAAAATATGGATTACCCATTATTAAAACCATTATAAAAATATAGATTATAAAAATATGGATTAATAACATTTACCCTCTATTAAATTTTTATTGTTGTCAAAAATTTATAAGAATGTCAGAACTAAAATGTCCTATTTGAAACTTGAAAACTTTCTACTTGAAAACTTCTAGTTCAGAGTAATGATCGATTAATTATGGTCTTTGAAAATGTGAATTATACGTATTTTAAGTGAGTTAAAGTGGCCTTAATGAAAGAGCGAATAAAGGAATAAGCAGAACTACATCTGAAGAAGATTCTTCGAATCCGAGGAAGTTATGTTATGTAAAAAATGTCAGTCGTAGGACTGCAGAAGTGTAAACTTAGCTTCACTAAATTCTTTTATTACTTACACACATTACTTCTCAATCACAGACAATCACCTTCGCACACCTCACACTTTTTTATATTCGTTTTCAAAAAAATTCTTCTTTGGTTATAGGATTCTTTTATGCAGTAACACTGCAGACATAAAATTATTTTCATTCTACATAAAAGAACCTTTGAGAAATCTACCAACTAAGTCCGCAGTCTTCCCTCCGATAAAAATTCAAGGAAATAAAGCCTGCTTGTTACTTGTCAGTATATTTATAAAAAATTAATTTGTATGCATAAAAATATTAGTCAATTTTATAAAAAATATAATATTCACAACTTAAATGCTAGGGAAAAAATTATATAGATATACATAAAACGTGACTGCACAAGATAAGTAATTATTTATGGGTCAATGTATATTATTTTTATAATAAACTTCCTGAGATAATCCTGAGAGATAATAAATAAAATTTAATTATAAATAAATTTAAAAGTATAAATAAAACCAAACTATTGGAAAGGTTATTATAGAATCGCGGATTATTTAAACGATAACAAAGCCTGGATTTATTTGATTCTAGACTCATATTTTGTTTAGTATTGTATATACTTTATATATTTTGTCTTAGTTTATTAAAAAAAATATTTTCAATTTTTTTTCATAACTAACACAATTCTAGTGAGTGATTTTAATGCCTTTTAAACAAGTCACATACAATTGTTAGATGGTTATCAAAATACGTTTACAATTTTAGTTAACACATTTCTCCGATACGTATCGTTCCTTTTTAGGGTTCCGTACGTCCGAATAAAAAACATAACCCTTATAGGATCACTCGTGTGTCCGTCTGTTCTACCATTCCCCTCCCCCTTATCTCCGAAACTACTGAACCTAAAATTTTGAAAAAAAAATACAGAAATTATTTTCCTACTTATAGATTATAGAAAACCTATAAGAAGTCCATGATACTAAAATAACGTGGTAAATCACTCAATATTGTGCGGATAGGTAACATCGTACCCTCTTCACGCGAATGCAACTCGCACTTGTCCCGTTTTTTATATATTATCGTTTCTGAACGTGCCAGTTGTTGCTTTATTATTTTACTTTGTAAGATAGCTGAGAACAAAAAGAAGTTATATATATGTTTCTTATGACAAGTTTCATACATAATATATATTTGATTATAATCACATTTGTACGAAGATACAAAAACATTTAGTAACTTATATGACCATTTGCATCGAAAAACATGAAAACAAAATACTAATATGGAATACATTTTAATTTTTTCATGTTACTAATTTAATTAGCTATTAATCGTACAAAATTTCCGGTTAATATGTTACTAGTTATTTTTACAGTCTTCCAATACCAAAAATCCGGATAATCCCTAAAATTGTTTTAAACTCGATATCTCAAAAATGATTAATTTCAACCCGTATATGACGCACGTTAAATTACTCCAATATAGTCTCAATTTCGTCTCCCGAGAGGAATATGAGCAATTTCCGGGTCACCCAGTATATTATATTATTTTAAAGACGATAAAAATAATGGTATCCTAGTTTCTTTCGGAATTTCTTCTCCGAATCGTCATTATTGTGGCAATTTTTTAACCCAAAACCTAGTAAAATATATCTATAATAATTTTTGGACTTTAACAAATGACTTTGTTATCCTATTATTGAAAAATAAAAATTTGATTTGATTTATCATATCAGTCTTCTAAGCCTTGCTATCGCCAGGTCACAGGCCAGCAGGTTGTTTACGATTACGATCACTAAGTATTCGACGTAAACATTTTCTATAGAAAATTAGCATGGGCTGCTTCATGCGGTTACTATTTGAAGATATACTTAAACTTAATAAATTATATTATATGGGTTTTTGAGAAACAAAGCCTGAACCCATTCCCTATCTTCCCATTATGCCTTGTGATTAATCCTACGAGGACTACAATTTATTAGGCACTTATAACTCCTATAACGACGCTTGTGTTGTGTAATAAGTAGACTGTCAGAACATGTGCAGAACAATTTAAAAAAAAAATACCTACACTTTTTAATTAATGATAACAATTCCATCTGGTGGCAACCATTTAAACCATTTTTATTTGTACAAAGGGTAATTTAACCTTCAGACCAATGTCATACGTGCGATACAAACAGTGTTTAGTAGCCACGAAGCATAGATGGAGTTACTAGGTGCTTTTCTTGAAACCATGACCGATCGCTATTGGCGCCTCCTTTGCGCCGAGCCTCCGCGCACGTCTCCCGTACTTACGTCAATACAAATACGAGCCTATATGCGAGTATTACTTTATATATTTGTAGCTATAGCTCATGTGGAGAACGCCTGTCTGTCAGTAGTGTTCGGTTGCTTGCGTACACTGTCAGTAATTCGAGGCCGACTGTGCATAAACACAACGAATACTCAATTTATGATGTTCCCGCGTATCTTGATATTATAAATTTTGTGTTACGACGCGATTCAGTGTTCAAACATGCGTTTACAGTAAAAGTTACTTTGTTAAACTTAAACAATTTGTCGGGAGACCTTAACATTAAAATCATATTGAGACATTAAAAAATATATACAAAATAAAATCGTTATCCACTGATAAAAAAATGTGTAGATCTGTAACAATATCTACATTCTGTTCATGTGTGAGCTCAAGTCAAACAATTTATTTAATGGTGAATAGTCTGCTATGTACTTAGCACTAGGAAGATAAAGTATTTTAGCTCAATATTGAAGTCTATTTTTAATATAAAAATGCCTTCGAACAGCCAGGAAATAAATGTGGGCACGGATAGTAGCGGTGCTTCTCCTGATGCGAAGGAAGGTGCAAATAACACATTTCTATCCGGTGAACAGGCTCTCAATAGCGCACCATCTAGTGCAGATCAATGTTTAACTTTTAATTTCATTGGAACTGAAAATACAATAGTCAGTGACATTGAGGAATGGCCTACGCCTCTCGAGGCACCGCTTCCATACATTGATGAACAAGTCGACGAAGAGAGAACCTTACCTTCCGACGACGATAGAACACATACCATAGAAACAGGAGAAGTATTGAATAATGCCGCATGTCGTCTGAGACGATGGCGCGCTGCGTCAAGAAAGTTGCGACGACCACGCATAATTAATAATTTAAGTGGCAAGGATGAGAAGAATGTGAACGGTGATGGGGGGCATACTGATCTAGCAGACCGGCTGCGGAGTCTCGCAGTGGCAGGAAGCGTGTCCACGTCTGTTGGAGAATTTTTGTCCTTGGCGCCCCCACCTCCAGCCGCGACTGCCCCTCCGTCACCTGGATGTTTACTCTCACCATCGTTAGCAGATCAAAGTTCCGCTGATTATTTTGTAAGTACCCTTCAGTCTCTTCTTCTTGCGATTATAATTCCTGATTCCGCTTTGGGAACTGTAATTACCATATGTGCGTCGCAATAGTAGGTACTTATCTATGTTTATGGCAAATATTTTACCGTTGTAAGCATTCATCAGTATTGTTTACCGAGATGTTATAAAATCATCACATACCATGATAACCCTCAATAGTCTATTATTAAACCAGCAAATTAAAAAGAAAAAAAAAAGATTTTTTTTGTGAATAAGATTTTAAATTATTTCCTATCTTATTTAACCGCCAACCAACTACAATACAAACATCACACCTAATGGTAACCTAGTCAGCAACGATTGAATAAGACGTAAAAATGTTTATGAAAGTTGTAGAAGAACTAAAAAACTACCTACTTTAAATAAACTTTATATACATATATCTTCTGTTTCAAATCCTTGGACTTAAAATAGGCCGAAATAAGTAAAATAGTAACATGTTCAAACTAATACAAGACCGAAAATTAAACCAACTAAATGGTGCGATAGTACATAAAAATAAGGGACAATTTAAACAATTGAACACCACAACAACAACATTAGAAGAAACAACAAAGCAACAAATTGAAGAAACTACGCTTATTAATAGTTTCCTTATTCGCAGGTGGTAAACATTAAACTCTTAAGACTTTCGAAGAAATGGAAAGGCATTACCTACATTTCATTTATAAGTGGGTATTTCATACACAAGTACATTTATTTCCGAATTAATTTTTTGAATACTTGTATACATCATCGTCATCTTAGCCGTAGGATATTTTCGATGTTTTGGCCGTACAAAAACCTCCTCTCTAATTTTCCAAAAGGACCGGTCAGAAGCAGCCTAGATTCACCATCGACCCGCGCGGCCCTTATATTGGGGCATCCATATTGTAGCTCCATACGAGTATATCTACTTATAAAAAAAACGGGACAAGTGCGAGTTGAACTCGCGTGAAGAGGGTTCCGTACGATGTTGAGTGATTTACCATGTTATTTTAATACCATGGACTTCTTACAGGTTTTCCTATAATCTATAAGTAGAAACTAATTTCTTTATTTTTTTTTCAAAATTTTAGGCTCTGTACTTTCGGAGATAAGGGGGTCAATTTTCGTTTATTTTCTTGAATAACTTGGAAACTATTTATTTTAAAATTACAAAAAAAATAATATTTAAGATCTTCACAATAAGACCTTCCATTTGATATGTCACACGATGCAGTTTTCAAATTATTATTTTTTAATTTTCCACCTTCCCCCCAAAAATGACCTCCCATATACAAATTTCATCTATTCACGTCACTCCTCTGCGTTCAGGCCACAGAAATTGATATGTGTACCAAATTTCAACTAATCGGTCTAGTAGACCGAACGGACCGACGGACACACGAGTGATCCTATTAGGGTTCCGCTTTTTTTATTCAGACGTACGGAACCCTAAAAAGGCGAACAATATTTCGCTAATACGAGGGTTGCTAATTATGTATTGAGCCTACTAATGAAAAAAGAAATATTGATGATTGAAATTGAAATCGATACACTTTTTTGCATGCGTTGGAACCAATTTCCGAAACACTTTTGCCACTCTGATTGAGGTACCTGTAAAACATGGTTTTCGAACCTTCAACAGCTTCTTCTGAAGAAAATCGTTATTTTGTTTTTGATTTAGTTCTTGATGTTTGAGTACAAAAAGAAATCATTAGGTGGTAAGTCAGGGCTATACGGGGGATGAACCATCGATTCGATGTTTTGGCCGTACAAATTCGTTTGTTTGATCCAATGCGTGAGGGCCCGCGTTGTCATAATGAAGAATTATTCACCCCCGTTTCGAATTTTTTTGGATATCTCCGAAGACTTCTGGCTAATAAAATATAGTCGTGTAAAATTCAAAATTGACCGTCCTAAGATTCTCCAATGGTATTGTCGCCACATGACCGGTAATTCTGAAGAAACAAGCAATCATTTGCTTCGATGTGCTCTTTCCGCGAACATCTTTGTTGGTTTTTGTTCATTTTGGAACACCCATACAGTCGATTGCTCTTTAGTTTCAAGCTCATAAAAACTTTCTTCGTAATTGATACATTTGTTTCATAAATTCTTTATTAAGCTAATCCTGTTAAAAAAAATTATACCTTACCATGGGAGTGTGTCAAATATCAATTTGTAATTGTTTTATAAGTACTAACAAAAATATAAGTAAAGCTGTACCAACTAATACTCAAATATAGACTTCTGGTTCGATAAATAAAGTATTATTATTATTAATAATATTTCTGACAGTTCGCAATATTCTTTGAAAATTTCATTTAATTTTTAAGTGGTCAAACAATCAAACAGACGTAGGACAATTTGAAAATATTATTGAGAATCTTCACATATTGTTTACAAATTCAGTTCACGTCCACATAAAAGATACTATTTGCTTCAAAATGCCTGCGAAAGGCAAATTAGGTTTAGGCAAATTTTAAATATTTATCCAGTTACATAAAAAGTCTTCTAACGCACTCTATGACGTAGATGTCAACAAAATACCGTCGTTTCGAACATGTAGACATTGTGATTAGTTATTCGAATTTGGTGTTCGGAATTCTGAACATGAATATTGAAAATGTAAACAAAGATCAAATTAATATTTATTTAAGCAAATAGTCAATTAAAAACTTCAATCTATGACGTCAAAACAGCGTCATATCATATGATGACTCTAGTCGAAAACAACAATGAACTTGGATGCTCTGCTGACACGTGGCAAACTAATATTCTTTTTATTAATACGTAGAAAGAATTCCCCGTTGCCATTTACTTGAAACTTATCAAGTAGGCGAAACATAGGCAAATTTTTAGAAAATATTAAGCATAATTTTTTGATTTACCAAAATATAGATTAATATAATGTGAAAAACACAGTATTTCCAAAACGAAATAATCGCAATTGACCTATCTACAATAATTAAGATTGAAGTTACTAAAAAAATGAAAAAAAGTTAATAACATAATAAAAAGGATTTAAAACTTCTATTGCAATGCTTAAAATGCGAAAAGAACTTTTGAATAAGGCCTTCATTTGTATAGATATGTACCTATGTATGAAAGATCACACATTATATTGATTTAAAATAGCAACAAATATTTAATTACTTTTAACAAACTTATAAAACATAGGTTTACCTATTCCGGAATGACCACCGCTCATCTTCGACACCACTGGTGGCCATCAGATAGGCATGAACATATTTTCCCTCCCTTTACCGTTTATAAAGCTTTACACAAATCTGAACATAACACACAAAGTACTTAGTGATTTAAATTTTTCAACAAAATGGTTAATACCATTAAGTAACCTCTTTAAATTAAAAATTAAAAAAATGTAGAAAAAAAATGTTTTACAACCATAGATAAGGTAACAAATATTACTTATCATTATCGCCCTGTAGGTAATTACATATTGAAATTATTTTTTTTATGAAATATGTAATTTTTGTCTAACTATACAAAGTTAGAGTACCACAATAAGTTTTATGGCAACGGAGAATTATGTATTTACTCTCAAACGGGTAAAAATTAAAAAAAAAGTTGTGGCAGAGCAATAAGCCCATTCTTTTGTGGTATTTTTTTTTATTAAAAACAAGATATACATTTTTATTGGATATTCGCAATATAAATATGTAATTACGTTTAATCAGGAAATCGAAATCAATTGACTTTATTTGCTTGTGTCTTTTGATTGCTTAAGTGACGTAAAAAGAATGCATCAGTTGCATCTTTTCTGCGAATGCATAAAGTATGTTCATTGAATGACGTATTATACTGTTATAACCTTTCCACAAGTAACCACTTGTGGTTCACTCCTTAGATTCGACATTAATGCGCAATGGATTAACCTTATTAGGGAACTAGCTTTTGCCTGCGTTTTTTTATGTTAAGATCGGCAAAAAGGCCTATAACACAAGCAACGTCAAAGCTGCTGCCGCCAAGTGCGCTGCCGACTACAGTACGATTGAGGATAAGGGATTAGGGAAATGGAAGCCCCTTTTTCTTAGGTTAAACCTTCTTTAGGTTTATATTTCTTTATTTTCATTAACGCTTACAACCACTTACATGAGAACTTACAACAAAAACTTAAATGGATAATGAAAAATTGAACAGAAAACAAAAAAATAAATTTAATAACACTGTTCGTTATCAATGCCATCAAAATACGCTGTTCAAAAACTTAAACTAACATGTTTCGACAGCTTGGATTTAAGTTCTTCAAACAATTTAGCTTGTTTTATATCCAAAGGTAATTCATTAAAAACTTGTGCTCCCTCAAAACTAAGAATTTTGTGCCATATGTGGTTCGAAGTTCAAACCTTTGGCAAAACTACATGGCTTGCTCTTCTGGTACATGTCAGTTATAAAATTATATTTGTTTAAGAAAAGTAATATACATTTATTTATATAATTAATTTTTTTTTTTTCTTTATTTTGTTAGTGGATTTTAACTACGATACTAAGTTAACAGACAGAAGGTTTTATGGTGTCCCATAAATTATCTCCACAAAAACAAACATATATTATTTACATGTGAAATATATTCACATATAACAGATCAACGTACCCACATAATAATTCATAAAAATGAACCTTTTTTTCGTAACGAAAATGAAATAAAATAATTTTATTATGACCAATAATAAACTAATACTTGTAAATAAAAAACTTAATGTATTTTATGTATAGCAAATGTAATTGTACTAATTTCATCCTCAATTTATCACGAGTAAAAGCGACTAGCGGCATAATACGATACTTCCAACAGCAGCTGAGGTCATACGTGAATACTTAAAGAAGTTAGTGTACCAGAATAGGGCATAATATTAGACACGCAGTCGCTTCATGACCACCACATGCTCGCTCGTGCTCACTAACGCAACCATTTGTTTCATTTGATCGATTGAAACATCCCTTAATGACGCTTATGCATGTGTAGGTACTTACTCAACATTTCATTATCATTTCTTGTTTCCTTATTGAAGAAAAATACTTAATTCAAACATTAAGCTGATACTGGTTAAAAGATGGTTTTTAAAATGTGATACCATCTATAATAAAATTCTAGACATTATTTTATAAATGTGAAAGTAACTAAGTCTGTGTGTTCCCTTTTCACGTCTAAACCGATGAAGCGATCATCATGAAATTTTGCAACACCTTATCAAGGATACAAAAAAGGACATAAAAACAAAAAAGTACTGGTCCTGAGGGATTATCTAAAAAAAAAAAAAAAAATTCAACACCTGATAAGAATATATGAGCAATAAAGATTGAATAATTAACAAGTAACAAGTGTTAATTATATGTACTTACTTATTGCCAGTCGCGTTGATTGGTAACGGTTTTATTTTTGGGGTAGGTATACATCTTAAGAATCAATTTTCATATAAGGCCCCCGGTATGGAAATTTTATTAATATAACCGTTAACTAAAAGCGCTACGCTATCTGTCACTTTGACATCTTTGCGACAGATGTCTATTGTAGTATAACAGATGGCGCCATCAATAGTGTTTTGGATATTTTTGGAGTTCACCAAGCAGTTCCAACCAAATCCGATAGATGTCGTCTCTTCGCCCAATTCTATTGGCACATTTATTTACCCTCTTTTTCCTATTGCATAGTCAAAGACAAGACAATCATATTAAGGGGTAAACTCCAGTCGTGCATCGGACCTGACACACACACTTTTTACTTTTTTTGGTTTTTTCTATAATTTTACCTATATAATTAAACTGTTTATATGTATTAAGGAAACCAGTACCAGTTTAAGATACAAAATATTATTATTCTATTAGTAAATAAAAATTCCATAACCCTTTTACAAAATGCATAGCACTTACAGTTAAAATAACAACATCTTTAAACATTGGTAAAAATAATAGTAGGTAGGTACATTTTATACCATAGTAACTGCACCTTAAATACCACCCAAGCAGGCGCCATGTAATATTTGCATTTATTTAACAGTTAATTAAATATGTACATTTTTTTATATTCCTAGTTACTCGAAACTTGTCGGGTTTTTCCCAAAATATTTTCTTAAGTCAACGTGAACTCATTGATTGTATTGTCATTCAAACACGCCATTCTATAATCAGTTTGTTTTTCTGCTTCATTCCTATGTTAATAAAAAATGTTTGCATCACTGAAAGGTGTGATGGGATTGTTGGCCATCACAAATTTATGTAATATGAGAACGTAATAATTCACCTTACTTTCACCATTAACTTGATATTTGATGTTTGATGAGCTTAGGAATAAAATCCTCCAGCTCGTCAAATATTTTTCTTTCAAATTTTCGGCTCCCTCCACAGTCGATAGATTGTAACATAACTAGCTACAAAAAAGGATTTTGGAGTTTACTCAGTCACTTTGACATTAAGCGACAGCTGACGCATGTATTTATGTTCCCTAATTACATTCTCTGGACTTATAAAAGCAAAAGTCGAAATTTTATATGAAAAGTGCAGTCCACGTTGAGGAACGAAACGATAGTGTGTTATAAGCTGCCGGCGCGCCGCAGCAGCATCTATCTTCGAAAAAATGAACAATTTGAACTCATAAAACTTAGTGACATCTATTTATACCGAACGTAACTTTTGTTGGAACACGTGACGTCTGAGTATGCAGAATGTAACTAAATAATATAAAGAATTAGGTATCCAGTTATCTATTGGTCGCTTTTATAATTTGCCGTGGCACGGCACGGCACGATAATACCGTGGACGTCTCAGGTATTTTTGTGGCCGTCGACGGCATACCGTGCCGTAGGTCGATTTTATAATTTGCCGTAAAATCATTATACGCTTTGCGCCTTCAAAGTGCGGACGTTGTTTTCGAAGAGACAGCGACTACTTATTCTTTATTTGTTGTATTTACGACGTAGAAAAAAACATATTACAAGAAAGTATTGGCAACATTTGCTTTTAAAAGTAAAATATTTAGAAGGATTATACTAACTACACCCTACTTGATAAGCTCAAGGAAGACCCAAATTCCAAGAAACGGAATATTTCGTTCCATGCCTTTTCTTTAAGAACTTTATCTTTAAAAGCGTCTAATGATTTGTCCCATAAGCATGGTCTTGTTTCAACAAGTTACAGTAAAGTTACTACGTCGTATTTAAATAACATCATTTTGCTTGTATCTACCGCTTACGCAAAACTGGAGCCGCTTCGCGCCCGACTACGCACGCACACAACTACAAATTCCTTGTACGTACACACTACACTCTCAACACTGCCGCGACGATTTGATGGGGAGCAGAGTGTGCTACGGTGACGGCACGGTAGACCGTTGCTGTTCACAGCATGCCGTTGCCGTGGACGATAAATTAAAAAGCGTCTGCATACAATTGCATACATTTTGCTTTCCTATTTTACCGTGACGGTAAAAACGTGCCGTGCCGTGCCGTGTCGTGCCGTGTCACGGGAAATTATAAAAGCGACCATTGACACGAGGAATATACAACTTTCGACGGCGAACTTCGACTGCCTCAAAAAACACGTTCCATACAAAATGTTTGAGATAAATGTTTTTCGTGATTATTTCAGAGTTTTAATAGTTTAACAAATCAAAGATCACAAAAATCGGTCGTTCTCGCTCGAGTTATAAATAGTGTAACTGATACGACTTTCTATAGATTATGTAATAGATTCTAAATATTATGTAATAAAATTTTTCAAGATAAAATTTAACCTCTTCCAAACATTGTCAAACGTAATCACATTTAATTACCTACATATATTATATTCACTATATGGGCATAGAATTGTTAATATTGTATCAATAATTTCAATTCACTCATTGTTAATATTCGTAATATAATAGTATTTTTTTGTAAATTCATTGACATGTGATAGCTAAAGAATTTAAGTCGCTTTAATAAGTAGGTGAATTTCGATTACTAGATTGCCTGATTATCGTGCTGTAATCTCCATGCTAGCGTACTGTCGTTTAGCACGAGTTACCATGTCTTCGACGGTTACTCTCCGGTTACCTCGTGATGTTTTCATTCGACTCTATCGACTCTCAAGACTCAAAAGTGCAGGTCTAACCATGATTTGAACCTGAATTGGCAGCCGAGCGTTGCTCTCATTACATAATACAATGTCTACCTATATGTAAATTATAATTTTATAGTTGTAATTGTTTCTGCGGATTACGAAGATGTACTAAAATATTTTATTAATATAACCTGAGTTATAATATTCCTGAGCTACTCTAATAATATTTATATTTTTTTAATGTTAAGATCGGCAGACATGCTGACGGTCCACTTGATGGTAGGTGGCTACCGTTCGCCTATAACACAAGCAACGCCACAGGTGCTGCAAGTGCGCTACCGATTACAGTAGAATTTCCTAATAACTTACCCCGAAGGAATAGGAGGAGATAGGGAAATGGGCTCTGGCATCCCTTACTTACTCACCGAAACACAACAGTACACGTGCAGTTATTTCACGGTGGTCTTCTGTAAGGGGCTATCCAACTGCCGCCAGACGGGTGCCAGCACCGAACTTCTAATATAGTAGAATTTAGTAAAATTCAAAGCTCGGTGGGTGCCAGTCATTTGGGCCCTAGAACCTGAGCCTAGAACAGAGCGTTTCTAAGGCAAGCTCCCTAACCACTCATCCAACGGTAAAATAGGTAGCATCAAAAGTGACCAAAAATTCTTCTGTACCTGTTATCTATTCTGTGGCGAAAGAGTGCCGTGCAACATTTTCGTTTATTTACAGACATTGTTATTTCTTTTTTCGAAAATGTATGCAAAATAGCTACTTATTTTAAATTTCACCGAAATATATTTATCTATATTTATTTTATATATCTATATGTATTATAAAATAAAGGCACAGTCTTCTTCTGCTGCATCACACTAACTTCTTCTATACCATCCAACAGATTTCGATACGCTTTTCACCAATGGAATAGCGTTAAACGAGGAAGATTTGTGTATTTATATTCTATACAATTTGTAGAAAAAAATTCATCCGTGCGAAGCCAGGGGGAAGCCATCCGTGCGCCAGTTATAATTATAATTGTACAATATAATATACGTACATTCTACTGAGCAGAATATCGTTGATCATAAAAATGTGATCTCTAGAGTGTGATTCAGAGAAGAAAGTGGAGCATATGAATGAACAGAATTACTTTCTCATTTAGGATTCGTATTCAAGTTCCATATTCAAACATATTTATTTGTTCGGTTGGAAAATTATGTGAAGACGGAGATATCAGTTGTGCTCGATACCTCTTTAATCGGGTCGAGTCGAACAGCGTACGCGATACCTCAGAACACGCCCTCCTGACCCAAATTTTCGCAGTGACGTCATTAAACACCCACCAAGCGTGTGGGGCATGAGCCACAAAGCAACGGCTCTTCTCTGATCCGCAGTACCGACTTGGCCAGACATTTTGTTATTAGAACGAGTATTTAAATGTTTTTTTTTTTTAAATATACTTTAACTTTTAATACTAGCTGTTGCCCGCGGTTGCGATCACGCCATCTTTTTTAACAGGCGGCAGTAAAGCCGACTTCTTCTTAGAGAACTATCATAACCACATGCAAACAGGAAAAGGCTCTGATATCTGTCTAACGCGCTGAAATACTTATTTTACGGTGGTCTTTTGTAAGGGCGTAATTACTGTCGCCAGATAGGCTGGCGAATTTATGCCCGCGAAATACTGCCACCACTAAGAATAAGTACTAAAAGTATACTTATTATTCAATCTTAATCTTCAATAACTTTATTAGTGTAAATTTATGGCCTGGTAGCTAGACCTTTAAGCCAAGTCTTTATTTTATATAGAAAACAACATTATTAAAGTTTAGGATTCTTTCGAATCTTAACTTTTTCAAAAATACACGTTTCGTACGTGAGTCAATCCGCCATTGTTAACAGTGCCTTCAATAACTTCAATCTTACAATAAGGTCTGCAGAACTATCTTCTAAGTGGGTACGCAACAAAAACGCATTTGCAGCATAAAAAGAATCAATCTAGGACGTGATCCGAACAACGTTTTACACATAATTGAATTTACGGATATTAAATATACGAACGCCTGTATTTTTACACATAATAATACTAGTTCTTTCCCGCGGCTTCTCTAGCTTGAAAAGTCAAGGCTAGTCTTACTATAACTTAGAAAATAAAGTAAGTAAAGTACTTTAAAATAGGTGATATACGAGTACATGTAACAGCCAGAAGTTACATATTTTATTCTTATAGATTTGTCTATTCTGAACACACGTTGTCAATAACTTCATCATAATCATTTATCTTATCAACAACATAACGTAACTGGGCTGGTGCGACATAAGGCACCAAATTCATTCAGTCCTTACTAGAATGGATGGTGCCTTAATCTCCAAAAGAACAGGTATCCATTAATTAAAGTATTATATGCAGGTAAAGGAAAATTAATGGAAAATAGGGTTCATGTTAACAAGACAGATTAAAGAAACTCGTTACAGTTAATTTATATAAAATTTATTTTTAAATTAGTTACTCAAAATTAATGGATAATAAATAGTGTGACTATTATAAATAATATTATCTGTTTGTGAACTTCAATCAAGTAAATACAAGGTCGCGTCTGACGTCAATCAGATATTTCGACCATGCATTAAAGCGACCACGTTGGTTTCCTTTTGTTTGCTTAGTACATTATATAAATATTTTGTTGTCATTACTTAATTTGAAGTTTACTTAAGAAAATCAAATGTAACGGCAATTCTTAGGATTTCTATATACTTAGTCGGGCCGGCACATTTCATTCGGCAATTTTTGTTGAACAACAAATCCGATCCGATGAACCTTCTACATAATGTTCTACTTTCATTCAGCGTACCCGAATTCTGTTATGTTGAACCGACTATATGTATAGCAACCCTTAACGCTCTGGCTCGCCCTCTGCAACGTTCAGTGTCAGGGTTATTCTGGACTTGCATTAAGTTCCACAGGCAGCGATTATTTTCTTACGCCTTTCATTTCATTCATATTTGGTATTCATCACCATATGCCGACAAATTAGAAACACACACACCCGTTTCCAACATCTACGAGGAGTTCAACCCCAAACCCCGGGAGTTGTAAAAATGATATGGTAACAGAAAGACAGCTATGATACATTATTTGCCTTAAAGTTAACAATGGGATTCCATGCCCTATTAAATAAAATATCGTTAAAATAAAAACTTTATTATTTAGTATTTTCAGCAAAATTATATTCCCTGCATTTTTTCCGATCTTGTGTACAGTGGTATCCCTTAACCATTACTTGACGATTTACTTAGTGCTATTAGGGTGATGCTTCCCAAAATTTTTGTACCATGCACTTCAAAATATGGGATACCTATTTGTTCTTTCTTTACAAAGCACGAAGCTTTCTGATAGTGATAATTACAGAATAATTATCACCTTCATAACCAGCCTGTAGATCGCAACTGAATTTTCCTGTCAAATGACAGCACTTTGGGTATTGATAGCAACCACATTTTCACGACAATAAAAACCATGATCACTTCTTTTAACAGTCATGGAAACAATTGTGAGGAAACCTGCGCTCATAATCGGCTAAAGTCTAACTTTCTTATCGGGCGTTATATTTACACCAAAATCACATGCCTAATGACGCAGAATACTCTCAGAAAGTGAAGTTATTAAGAATGGCCTTACAAGTTGGCCGCCACAACGTATAAGGGTCAATTTACACCTAAACGCGACGTCACGCGAAGATGCTTGAAGAGGCAAAATGCAAGGTCACGGAGCAGCGATGCTGATCATGAAGTTATGTAAAGATCGCGCTGCTTCTCTGGTTGCCTCGCTAGACGCATCGCGACGCAGAGTACAGCTGCTGACACTTTTTATGTAGTAATTACACAAATACAGGTGTAGCAAATACACTTTTAGTGAAGAACTCGTGAGGAGTGGTCAAGGGTCGAGAGGCGCGGTTTCGTTTCTTTTCGGTTAGAGGTGCTCCTAACCGCAAAGTTTAGATAGCTGCGATATCTATATCAATCATATCAATACATATTATTATTATTATTATGTCGCTCTCCGCTTCTGTATTTTCTTCAAGTCTTTATCTTCTTCTAAAGCACCCAACAGACTTTAGTACGGTTTTCAATGATGGAAAGAGCAATAAACGAGGAAGGTTTTTGTAAATAAAATGCAAAAAAAATGCATCCGTGCGAAGCCGGGGACTGCTATTTACTAGTTGAGCTCGCTAATTCTATTGGCCACACATAAGCATTTTTAGTTCTCATATGGAATCTCTCAGACAAACCCAGAGTAGCCTTTATTAGTGGTTACAGAGACAATATTTATGTTAGTCGTCATTTAACAGCAGGCTTACACTTTCCATCAACCATACTAAATTCGTTTATCAAAGTAGGTATAACAAAGGCTATAAAAATTGAATTTTAGAACAACTTTTTTTTTGTTCCTACTGTAAACGAATTTTCTATTGTTTCTTGCATAACCACAATATCAACGGTGGTGAATTGGAAATGCACTTACGTCAGAGCATGATTATTTCAACCTATAAACTTTATTACCCAGATAAAACAGTTTTCTTTATTTGCAAAATGTTTTTTTGCTCCATCGTAAACGTCTCTGATGAAAAGTTTAGATGAATTTTGTGAGAATTGCTATATTTTATATAGTCATTATTTTTTTAGAAAAGACGTTTACAACAAAACATTAATTTGCACAAATATTTTTAGCTTTAACAGTCTGGTGAATGCAAAAACACATCACACGTTGTTAATAACAGCATGCTAACAGTCGGAGAGTTCGTTTTTATGCTTTATAGAAATTTTAAGTCAAATCCTTCCCCTTATTACCTCATGAACTTGAGTTTACGATTTTTTCCTTTTTGCTTGGCTTCTAAGGCGTGAAGATAAATAGCCTACAAACTTTCTAAAGAACTGGGCTATCAAATGCAAAAAGAAAATTTTTAATCGGACTGGTAGTTCCGGAGTTTAACTCTGGAGACCAGAGACCATAAATCTACCCACGGAAAATTCTGCCAACCAGATCCCAACCGACCACAATATGGAGATCGGTGGAGTATGTGGGACTTCTACTCACTAAAAACCCACAGTGCTTCCTCGCACCGTCTATGATAGGAGAGGAGTAAGGGATCGTTGGAACATGCATCTTCATCTGTATGAAACTGTTCGTGTCGAATTATATGACCAGCGGCACGGCCACTCGGCGAAACACGTAGTTTCATACAAATTCACACGGAGCGGCCCGGCCGCTTGGTCGTGAGGATGCATATAATTCGTCACTTACAACAGAAAACCATAATATTCGTAGAATACGTGATGTTGTAAGGTTTGTATATCTTTTATAAATAAATTCATAAATAAATCTGTCCGCGTGTATATATATGACTGCGAACTCCTTCTAAATGGCTGGACCGTTTTTGATTAATATTTTTGTTTGTTCGGCGGGAAGTGTTAGGTTCGGGCGGGACGTCTGCCGTAACTGCTAGCAACTTTGTGTTTATCATCAATAAACACTGCAGACCGAATCGGTGTCATTGTGTGTTGGCCTAGATAAAGTGGCTAATCTTGAAACCCTGGCCGAGAGTGACCTCATCACTTTCCGTGGAACAACTCCTTGTGAGTTGATCTCAATCTTCGGAGTCTCTTGCTGAAATTGATAAAATAATGTCGTATTAATAATAATAAATCCAACCTCACAAGTTATTATTTGTTTGTAATGTAAATTACAAACTACCGTAACTGTAACTTTGTAGAGAAAAAGTAATTTTCTACAAACCCTATAACTTTATATATCATCTTTTGTTCACAGGGATCTAGCCCCGAATGTTGTGCAGATTTGAGTGGGCAGGACAGCGCCGGCGGAATCAGCACGCCCATGCCACCGCCAGGTCCACGCTATAAGCTCGCAACCGAAGGACCCTTGAGAGTTTGTTGCTTCCAACATACCAGAACGGTCGTTGATAAGATACTCGCCGCCAAGTTTCTGAGGCGATGGGAAACGCACGTTCTCTGTTTACAAGAATACCATATCATTTCGAAAACCGTGAGTTTTATTATCTCATACATTTTGTTAAGTTATTGATGAGTGGTTTTTCCACCACTACGTAACGTACATTCTGCACTAGTGATTTTAAGTTTTAATTGGTTCCAATAACGAATGAATGTAAAATTTGCGATGACTCAAAAATGTATCTTAACGAGTCATCTATTTTAATTGAAAAATGGTCTAATCACTCCCAGACTGGACTCTAAATCTGTTGTTTAAAACCTTTAGCATTTTTAATGATTTATAATCAAATGTTCGCCTGCGAATTTGTTGAGTTTTTAACTTAATTGATTTTATTTTTTAACTTAATTCTTTAATTTGTTTGTAGTATAATATCTAATACAATAGGTATACGTGCAACTCTTTAGTTTTTATATATAGTTACCTATATATGTAATATATATTTCGTCGCCTTAGTGGTGAAAAGAGCTAACCCACACTTTTGACCAAATTGAGTTATGAACATCATCATACTCAGCGTTAAACGGAGATTCTAGTGGTCAAGAGATCTAAGAGATAGCTCAAATAGAAGTTGTTTTTTTTCCTTCAGACGTGAAAGGAGTTAAATGAAACTAGAGCCAAAAAGAAAAACAAGAAAAGTGCACTTAAATCGAACTTCCTTAATTTCAACACTTTAATTATTACCTTCTCACAAAAAATTGTTAAAATCGATACAAATAGAGAAGATAAAACAAAAAACTTTTTTTTTTGTGAGTGCTTATTTATTTCAATTGTCATTATCTTGGAACCAGTTTAGTGTGGAATAGCTCACTTCACCACTAAGGCGACGATTTATGAAATCCTTTTAATGTAAATAGGTGTTTTATCGTATGTACATACGATGAAATGAAATGGATACAACATTTTTAGCTTTTAGTTCTAGGTCAATGGAGCAGTTTATTAATTTTATAGAATGTGCAATAAGTAATATATGTAAATACATGGATAGCAAATAATATTTACGATATCTCTATATATAAAAATGAATCCCCATTTCCCTTGGTCACGGCATCACGCGTGTACGGGTAGACCGATTTTAATTCGGTTTTCACTAATGGAAAGAGGGATAAACGGGGAATGTTCTTATATATAAAAATTGCATTGAAACCGGGTGCGGGTCGCTAGTTCTTAATACAAATAATAGACAAAAAAGTCGTCAATTTCTTTAATTAGCTTTTGAGTAAAGATCTAACTTTTTTATTTTAAATACATTTTTCAAAACAATTTATTTGACTGTTCTATTTATGATTTTATAAATCATAGTTGAAGTTTTAAATTTTTTTGAAATGTTCCAAACACATATTTTAAAATTTCAAATATCTCATAAAAATAAAGTAAGTATTATTTTATTTTATTTCATTCAACGGTACCGTCAGACTTATAACACTACTTCCGTTTTAAGAAAAGCGATTTTATGCCACCTCAATTACAATGTTGGTAAATTCGGTTGGTACAAAATTAGTATACTTTAAAAAATAAACAGATATTTATACAGTACATAATTGTTAACTGTCCCCTGCGGCTTTACCCATGTTATATTTGAGTATCACAATAACAACAAAAAAATATATAATTAAATCTGCATTAACAAAAAAGGGTTAATCAATTTGGGAATATATTAATATATTTGTCAGAAATTAAAACTTATGGCCGTATCTATTTGTGTGGGATCTGTACGCTTTCGAATGATAACGACCTCAAACATCAGACGTCGTTTCGTCAACCTGTCATTATCTCTTTACGAAAATGATGTATTTATTAATTATAGGTTTGCTCATAAACACGTGGTAAAGATTGATACGTAGGTTTTAGTTACTGAAACGCGATATTTCCTTATTTACTTTGTTGTATTTTCCCTTTCCCAATCATAATCAGTGACTAACTCTTTTACTGCGAAATTTAGTAAATCGTTGTTTTTTTATTTTGGAATTTTGGAGTGTTACTTGTCATTTTTTAAATATCGCAGACTTTTTTTGTCAATCTCATAAAATGATGTTTTATGCTTATTTCAAACTATATTATAGAGACCAAAGATAATTGTATTAGAACATCTTTGATAGAGACATTCCGCGTTATTAGTTCCTGTATTAGAAACAGAAATAATCTATTTTACGTTCTGTTAATATTAGGAATCGACAACTTTGTTCATGTTTTTTTATAAAAGAAATTATTTTTATGAAATACATATTTTATGTATATTGACTTAAACATTTATGCAACGTTATCTGAATCTGACGTATGTGTTTATTTACAGAAGTGTTACGAAGAAATTTACTAAATAACATTGAAATTATTAAAGGCAAGCACATTGCAAAACATATTGAATACTAGCTGAGCCTGCAACTTCGTACGCGTGGTATTCGGATAGGGCGTAATTTTTTTGTTTGTGAACCGATTGCAATGAAACAAACACTAAATATTAAGGGAAGCTTGTTAAAATACATCAGTGAAAACCATATTCAAATCGGTTAAGCCGTTTCTGAGATTAGCGTGCATAAACGCACAGACAGACAAACAGATAAACAGAAAAAAATCTTTTTTACCTCGGTAACATAAGTACAACGTGTATACAAACTGTTTTTTTGAAAAAATATTTAAAGTACAGACAAGGCTCGTTTACGATTTTATTGTATGTACAGATTTAGACAAGAACACGAGTGTTCATAAAACATTTATCAATGCGATTGTATAATATTTTTTGAATTTTCGAACAGTAGGAATATGTGGGAAAGTATCCCTACGGATAAGTGAAAAAAAAATCCGATGGGAAAGTAGGGATAGGTAAAACGGGCGTTTATAACATGTACGAATTTGTATCACTCAAAATTAACCCCTTAATTACTCCTTCCACATTTACTTATATAAACACAATACCTATCGATCGTTTTAACTCCAGACATACAAAACAATTTATTCAGACGTCTCAAAAGTTTAACTCCTATGAACCATTATACTTTTAGAAAGCTTATGAAATTTCCTATCGTAAGCCATATTTACCTCAGCAATTATTTAATTTACGACTATTAATATTATTATAAAAATTGTAGATTTATTCTGTTATTCTTTATTCAGTCGGGTAGCCTGCATATTTATTAATGTTCGTAATACAAAAATTCCAAAAATTTTTAAACATTTAGCAACTGTGCAAATATTGGAAGCAACGTCAAACCAATTTTATTAATCATCGATGTGTACTAGGGGGTGAGTAATACTTTATGAATGTTAAGTATGAGTACCTACCTAAGAACAGAACTATAAAAAAGACGAGAATAATAAAGGTGAGAAAAAATAAAAAGTGTGCGGCTAGAAAAAGTGTTAAAAAATTATAGAGTATATTAAGAAGTGAGCTTTGTAAATAAATTTTCATTTAAAATATCTACAAAGGAAGCTTTTAAAAGAATCTTCAATGTGACTAAGAAAGCCCAATTTTCCCTACATAGGTATAATCGACGCAAATCTTCTTGAGCTCTGGGGATATCACGTGTCAAATATGCGTGTAACCGATTTTGGGACTGTTTGTGACTAGGAACAAGGTTTTTTCATTTAACGAATAAAGAACTAACAATAAAAAAAACTATTAGTCAAATTTCGCGAAGACATTAACTTTCAAGGCAGTGAAACTAGCTTAGGAACAATTACCAAGAGTTTAGGATTCCGATGGAAACGTACGGAAAACAAAAGAAGAGTTTTAATTGACAAAACAAACATTAGGTTAAAACGTATAGAATATTTACAGGCAATACGAAAATATCGCAATAAAGGCTATTATTTATACAGACGAGTCATATGTTCATGTCATATGTCATATGCTACACACACCACTTCAAAGGCTTGGTCTGATGGATTCCTACATGGACTAAAACGACCTATATCCAAGGGACAGCTTTTTTTTTTTTTTTTTTTTTTTTTATATTATTAAAGGTGGCAGACAGGCTGACGGACCACTTGATGGTAGGTGGCTACCGTCGCCTAAGGACACAAGCAACACCAGGGGGGGTACATGTGCGCTGCCGACCTTGCAGGAATTTGTTTACTGCTCGCTTGAAGAAGCCCATATTGTAGCTAGATGGAAACACCTTAGAAGGGAGACTGTTCCAAAGATCGCGCGTCCGTGGAATAAAGCTTCTACTCATCCGAACTGTGCGCAGCGGCACTTTATCCAGGTAATGCGGATGAACTTCGCATCTATGGCGCGCAGTGCGGTGGTAAAAGTTTGAGGTAGGCATTAATTGGAACAACTCATCCGAGCACTCGCCATTGTACAGCCGGTAGAACACACAAAGAGAGGCTACATCTCTTCTTAAACTAAGTGGTTCTAACCGTTGCTGTATGAGCATTGGATCGTCAACAATTCGAACAATTCGACGCTGCAAGGTGTCAAATGGATCTAGCTGGTTGTAAATAGTACACGCTGGATCAGAGGCTGGGTTTGTGCCCAACGCTCTATTGATAAATCGGGATCGAAATCAGGAGACTACCATGATGATATGACTTTCAACAATTACGAGAAATGGCTCACAACGCAGCTAATCCCAAATTTTCCGCCAAATTATGTCATAGTGATTAATAATGCATCAAACTACAATAAATAATATAATATTGCCCCAAAATCGGCCTCAAAAAAATCCGAGATGCAATCTTGGCTTACCAAAAAAGGAATACAGTTTGATGCGCAAATGTTGACGCCTCAATTATATAATTTAATTAAAAACAATAAAGACCGCTACAAAAGTTTCAACATAGATTTCAATAGAAATAGGCAGATATAAATATAGATTTATATCTGCCTATACCATATAGAAGGCTACATTAGCAGTAAGAATTTAAGCTGGAACATTAACCGCGTTGTGGAGTTAATTAAAGAAAAGTTCATTCCATGGGTCCAGATCACCGGCAGAAACTTTTCGACAAAGTCAAAAAAATTGAAAAAGAATACATAAAAAGTGATCATATTGTGGATGATTTGACGGAAGAATTTATAATTTCGATAGGTGATGATTCAAATAGTAGTATAACATCGGATAGTTTTTTTTAAATTTGCAATCGGCAGAGTAAGAAAGGAAAAAAAATATAATAAAATAAGATGGCCAGCTAATTACCTAATAAATAAAATGCGGTAATTAAGCAATTTGAAAATTATGTATATTAACATAAAAAAAATTAAATTAAATCAGGGAGTGAGTTCTAAAATCGCCCTGTGCGTGAATTTAAATTTATATATACACAATCCTCATTTGAAATCACAATTTTCACTTTATATATCTAATGTAAGTAACTTAACTGAAAGGGGAGAATTTGGACAAGCTCGGCAATAAAATTAAAATCCTCTGGACTGGCTCGGCTTGTCTTCATCCGGTGTCGTAAGAAAAATCCAATCTCAGGAAAAAACTTGGTAGCGTCTACGTCTCCCAGAAGTAACAGCTGCAAGCCGAGGTTCGAATAATTAACAGTTACGGAGAATCCTTATTACTCCAGAACTTGTTATTCCCGGACTTGATCCCTGAAAATGGTTTAGAAATATCTAAGCACATATTCATATGGAATGATGTGCCTGACCAGTGGGAAACTAAGTATCAATATACAAGGTCCCTAACCGTTATTAATTTAGTCAATAAATGGTCAGGCAAAAACAAGAACAAGTAATATAAGAAAATAAGTAATTTTAAAGATATAACGAACTCAATTTAAATTTATGAATTTTACAATAATTTAAAAATAACTTAATCAAATATTATAAACATAAAACGTGCTATGGAAATATGGAAATTCACACAATGATAACAAAATGGCCGGTGAAAGCAAGCCTAATTTAGTATAAAAAGAAACACAGAATTAAAAACTAACCCTATTACAAATAAGATGAAATACGTACCCAAGAAATAAAAACGGGGATATATAGATAGAATTAAAATATACAAAAAAATTAGTATACTCGAAACGAAAACCAAAACGGTCAAAAGCAGAATGGCTTGTCCGCGACGGAAACTTCACCCCAGTAGTGCGTGACATATGTACATGACTCGGAAGATTCAACATCACTGCCGTCAGTATCTACTGACGACTTAACATTTTAATTTTAGGAGCAATGTCTAATTTTCTTGTAGGTATATTAAACCATATTATTTTTTAATTCATAATCAAAGTCTAAATATCTGATTGAAAAAGCAAGTTTTATCCGCTAGAATTTTTGTTGCCAATTATACATGCGCAAACGAAAGACACCTGCTCAAGGTCAGAGCCCAAGAAGATTCGCGATTATTATATCTATCTTATTATGTGGGTATTATGTAGTTCACTGAACATGAACATGAGATTGCGCGCCAACTTATCTACAACTTATGCATATCTTAGGATTAGCTTACTGAGTTTCTGTTGAATAATTTACTCAGAAGCATTACTGTAAGATTATAATAATTATAACTTGGTTTCAATATTATCCTTTTAAAGCAACCCTGTATGACGTCATGATCAATATTCTAATTAAAAAACTGTCATCCCTAGATGACAGTTTACTTTCTTTCTAGTGGTTCGTGTAAAATCAAACGATGAAAAAAAAATCACGTGATAATCATGGGATAGTGAGGCAGTATTTAATGGCACATCAGGAATACAGAATATATGTTTATAAAAAAATTGACTTTAATTTTTTTATTAAAGGTCGTCAGTCTACTTGATGGTAGGCGATTACCGTCGCCTATAACAGAAGCCACGTCACAGGTGCTACAAGTTCGCTGGCTACCACAGTAGGATTAAGGATAAGAAATTGGGAAGGGTTAGGGACATGGGCTCTGGCATCCTCATCGAAATACAACAGCACACGTGTTGATACTTTACTATGGTCTTCTTTAAGGGACCATAGTACTAGTACCATAGTAAGGGACCATGCTACTTCTTGCCATATCTAGAACATTTCCAAAGCTAACTTTTTTTTATTAAATCAAGGTAGCGCTTGACCACTATCTCACCTAATGTGATGTGAGGTGCAGATGCGGCCGAAGGTGGACCACGCTTACCCAGTAAATGCCCATTTACCCTGGTTTTGAAGACCCCGAGGTTGTAGTTCTGTGGGAACACAGACGCAGGCAATGAGTTCCACTCCTTAGCAGCCCGAACAAGGAAGGTGGAACTGAAACGCTTCGTGCGTGATCGAGGTACATCGAAACCCCTGCCCACGCCCAGTGGTCCGCAAGTGGAACGGTTCCGGTTGGATTAATTCGTACAGAACAGATGCACACTCTCCATAGTGTAGACGATAGAAAATCGATAGGCAAGCTACTTTTCGGCGATGCTGCAGGCTTTGAAGTTGGGAATCTACAAGGGTGTCGTTGCCAATAAGCTTCTTTGCTCGCCTTTCAATCTTCAGTCCAGTGCGGCCTTTCAGTCCAGTGCGGACAGTTGGTAACGGGCAGACCCATCCCAGAGGTGGCAGCAGTACTCCATGCAAGACCGGACCTGTGCTTTGTATAAGTCCAGGAGCTGCTCGGCAGTAAAATACCGTTTCACCTTGGAAAGGATGCCCAACTTTTTGGCAGCTGTTTTGGCAATGGACTCGATGTGCCTACCGAAGTTCAGATCGGCTGTAAGGTCCACACCAAGGAGTTGGAGATGGTCTGAGATTGAAACAGTCACTCCCCGGAAGGACGGGTTCAGGTCAATAGGACTTCGTTTCGCTGAAAAAAGACACGCTTGAATCTTCGTTTCATTGAAACTGACCAAATTGGCGTTACCTCAGTCAGATATATTTTTCAGTATTTGGTCCAACTTACAGACCATGCCTTCTCTCTGCGAGCGGATCTCCAGGCTACCATCCCGTGTATCGGACATATACCTCTCGACCACTGTGCTATCATCGGCATATCCAAATGTTCCGGGCATTACCAACAAGTCATGCAATAAAAAAAGAGCTTCGGACGTAACTATTGGAGCAGTGCTTTTTCAAGGCGAGATCGGATCTGATCTGACAAAGCAGTAGCATACGCTATTAGACACTGAAATAGAAAAGAAAATACTCAGTATTGTCTGGGCTATTAAATTAAACATTATTAAACACTTCACTAAACACAGACCATCATCTCTTAACGTTGATCATAAAAGGGCACAACTCAAAACTCACACGCTGGCGTCTAAAACTAGCAGAATATGACTTTATTGTACAGTATAAAAAATAAATTAAAAAAACACTACCTATTGCGGATGCATTATCTTGAATACATCACAATCAAGCGACTTCCGAAAACCCTCAACCATGAACCACACACGAACATTGATAGTCGTATATTACACCTGTACTACACAACTACACAAAGAAAAGACGCTCCGGAAGGAGGTATCATAGTAACGGAAATAGACGAAATCATAGCGCTGAATATTTTCTTTCGTTTTTTTTTAATACGATCTTAATTTATTCATTATGAAAATACTAAATGCTTCGCATTCGTCGATTTCATGTAGTTTAGTTTTCATTTTTAAGTCTTTAAGACTGGGGACTAAATCTTCGGACATGGTTGCAGAAGATGGTTGTATCGGTAAAGGCAATTCGCGAACAAAAGTAAATTTATTTTTTGTATACTCAGCACCCATCTGAGACAACTGGCAAAATTAAACGGGAAACTTGATTTAAATTAAAGTAACATAATAAACGCACTTTATTTAATTGATCCTTTTTGGGATTAAGTTTCTTGTCGTGACTGACCGCGTGGCGTGGCAACTAAGATAAACTTAGTTGTACTGCCAGAATGAAATCGTATAATTATTTCCTATGAATAAATGGGTATACTTCTTTCTTTCTTTCTTTCTTTCTTTCTTCTACTTTTATTTCAGTAGGCATTTCCCCCGGAAACAAATAAGATCTTCTAGGGTTCTTTTCTAAGGGAAAAATTCTGCCCTAGTAATAGACTTCTTGGTGAAATTCTGACTTCGCGATAAAAACATCCTATTGGTAGAATAAGTAGTATAGTATGCATTCACAGAGAGGACACACACTTCGCTCCGGTAGCGAATCCTTTGAGAGATTTGTAAAATTAAAATCTCGTTAGTATTAAATGGATACAATAAATGCGCATTATTTTTTTGCATTAATTAAAACTAAAATGGAAATTGTTTAAATAGCTCATTGTAAATTTACTTTCTGGAATTTTCATTCATATTTAAATATACATATTTCAATTAAGCCTAAATCATTTTTGTTCGTGAATAAACAATTGGAAAATGTATCTGTCATTCTTACATGGGCTTGACATAACATGATTGAAAGTTTCGTAATGAGGCCTACTGTTTTTCCTATTTTTCTAACTGGATAACTAATTCATAACTAGCTGTGTTTCATAACTAGCAACGAAAAAAGAACTTTACTTAATTATTTTGCAAATAGTTACTATACCAGAAAATTTTCATTTATTATATTTTAGTGAATATTTTATATATTATTTGATAATGAACAAAATATTAAGGTTTATAGTAATATATATGCAAGATTAATTAAATGTAGTTATCCAAAGATAAACTAATATATTTCGTGTAGCTAGTCGGTTACGAAAGATAGTTACTAAAATATTTTTGTAACTAAGTTATGTGACATTATCAAGCTAGACGGAACCACGGTTCCGGTACTAGAGCCGCCACAATGATTACATCAGGCTAAGTACAATCATAATCATATAATCAGTCTGGTTGTTGTGAAACTTGATGCACTTTGATAGCATCATTTAGTAGGTGAATATTTAAATTAAGCAATTGTATTTATCGCGAACTCGGGAACGAGGTCAATTTGTTGATAAAAGAACGCGCGTGCGTCACTACTTTTATAATTAAGTCAGCCGAGTATTTAACTAATAGGTACTTACATACATCATATGGATATACATTCGACTGAATTTTTCTTATGATGTTCTACATCTCATTACCCATTTTTATGTAGATACATGTTATTTCGTTCATCTTCGCTCCAATTAATTTTATATACATATGTACCTATGTAGGTAATGTGATTGTTATTATCATTTTTAAAAATTGTATTCTCATAGGCCTCATCCTTATTCTTACATAGTATAGACTAGCTAAGCCCACAACTTCGTACGCGTGATATTAGGTATAGCGCGTAACTTTTTTGTTTGTAAACCGATTGGAATGAAACAAACACTAAATGTTACAACATATAAGTGAAAACCGCATTCAAATCGGTTAAGCCCTTTCTGAGATTAGTGTACACAAACGCTCAGACAAACAGACAAAAATTTTGAAAACGATTTTTTTGACCCCGCTAAGATAAGTATACAACGTGTACATTTTTTTTTATATTTATTGTACAGACACGCCTCTTTTACGATCATATTATAAACAGATGTCACTATGTTTTATAAGTTCAAATAGTTCATTTTTTCAACGACAGATGTTGCTGTGCCAGGAGGTTATATATAACACGCTATCCTTTTGTTCCTCAACGCGCACTACACTTTTCATACAAGATTTCGACGTTTGTTTTTATAAGCTCAGAGAATAGAATTAGGGAACATAAATACATGCGTCAGCTCTCGCACAAATGTCAAAGTGACAGATAACGTAACGTTTTTTAGTTAAAGCTTTTCCATTTCCATACCAGATTACACTTCACATATAAAAAAACTTACAAAATATACGCTCCCTCTCTCCTTAGCACATACTTCTTTATATTAAGGAGACACTTGTGCTTAGCAGTGCCACATATAATTTACATATATGTAAGAAAACGGATTCAAGGACTATTCAAGACCCGCACAAGCTTGCAGTTTTGATGGTTCTAAAACCTTAAGTAAACGCTTAACTAACCCTTAACTTATGCTTAACTAATCCTTAAACTTATTATATGAAATATGATAAGATAGATACGAACAAGTTTGTAAAAAAAAATATCTTGAGGAAATTTGGCTGCCAACATTTGATTATAAATTTATAATCTTCGACGTATTTAACGACGTAATGTAAACGCTAAAAATCGCTTTAACGAATTAAAACCGCAATTACGTTGAACACGGATAGTGTGTAGTGTTCTTGTGTAGTTATCAAATTCAAAGTCCACGACATTTTATACAAACGATTTTGAAATTATATCCGGTAATGATGAGTTAGTTTCTATCAATCTTTATAATATCTATATCTAGTCAACTTCAAAAATTACACACTGCGCAAAAACTAAAAATTAACAACAAAAAAGAAAAGACAAAATTCAAGATAGTTAAAGAGTTTTAACACCGAACTAAAAACATTGGATGAAAGAAAACCATTTAAAAGTGATTCTGTCTGCGCAGATCGCGGATGTGTCGCATGGGCGATAGAGATTGTGATTGTCATTAAATGCAATAGATAACCCGGAGGCTAAGCGTAGCGACAAAGTCCTCTTAATACGTTTTACAGACGTGACGCAGGCGCTGCCCTTTGTACATTCATCATAAATATGAGTCTGACTAAAGTCTGATTACAAAGAAGTTGAGTCAGTACAAACGTAATACCGTATCAAATTTTACGAATTATTAGCCTTTATCACCGAGTATATCCTACAGAGCGACAGCTCCCTAGAAACGTAAATTTTATTAGCTTATTCTTGTAGGGCTGTCACACAGGGAAAATATTTTTTTTTTTTTTTTGTAAATATAAGTTTATTATAAATGGCTTACTTTAAACAACTTTTTTCTAAAAAAAATATTTTGGAGTTTTTTGTTAATTCGTTTCACGGTGTGATAAATTCTTAGCCTAATATACAGCTTTTTTAAATAATAAAGTGGAAAGCAATCACATTTTATGGAAATTTGAATCCCTTCCATAAAATGTGATGTGAATTTCTTATTCTTATTCACAAGTCATCACCATCAGTTCTATTTGGAGACGGTGCCAGCCAAGAAATCGAGTTCAACAGACTTCGTTCTCTTGTTTTCATTTTCCATTTGAAATTAATAATGTTATTTTTAACTTTTTTGTGTAAATAGCCTACCCACCTAGGTTGATTTTTGAAAACGATTTTTAGTTTTTATTAAAATTTATTTATCTCACAATTTTTAGTTTTTAGGATACCTAGACAGCTCTCCCCTGGAATTTTTCTTTATTATTATTATCATTAATCTAATTACGCAATCACGATGCATGTGCTTTCATCCGTTGAAGAGATTCTGATTTTCACTTCGTACTATTTTATTATTTGCTTAAAACTGTACTTTATTCCATAAAACTGTAGTCAGGTACTTATCTCTCACAATCTTTCGGATATGTGAAGAACGACACATTTATATTTCTTTTAGTGTTATTTATACACACAGTACAGCAATTAACCATTTTCTTTTCTTTTGCGTAATAAATAAAACCAACGCATTTGCCTAATAAATAAAACCAACGCGCACGTCCCTGCCGCTTAGTCCGCTCGGGTTTGCCGAAGCCGCCCGAAGATCCTCTCGGCTCACGTTCGTGAATCCGTCGGTGAGAGGTCACGCACACATAGCTGCGCATGTAGTGAAGTGCCTGCCGCCGCACGTTACTTGAAGCTGTTCCTCTGTGGTATTAATGCTCTGTGCCTTTATTATGGGGTATATTTTGATGTTATTTACTATTAAATTCCAAGCGGAAGTTGCTGTTCTATTATGATGAACGGATAGAAGCACAACAAATAGATACAACAATAGTACATATAGAATAGATCCTCCGTACAAATATGTTTACAATAAAAGTACGTGTAATGGCGATCTCGATGAGTGAAACTGTAAATATTTACGCATTACCTGCATGAACGAATTTTGCTGTTCAAAACAGCTCTCCTTTGACGTCATAGAAATATTTTTTTAGAACTTTTACAAGAAATCTAATTAAATGCAAATGAGTGATGATAGTAAGCAGAGATACCCCAGTGGTACATACGTTAGGCTGGATTAGAACTGGTTGTTTGGGGAAACTATTAGGTCGGCGAAAAGGTTTTTTCGCATTTAGTATGTATAAACTTTTATTAAAAATTTAAAATATCTTTGGCTGTACTATTTGTATCTAATTGTGATGGTTTTGATGGCATTAAAAAGGTTACATTTCAAAGAAAGAAACAAATTAGTAAAATGTTGTTTTCAGCTATTTTTCATTTGTTTTCCTATCTGGCAAAATGAGTGAATTTAATGAAGAAATTCGATATATTTTAAAAAAATATTATAATAAAGGAAAAAATGCGAAAAAAGTACGACATTAGTTACGACATAGCTGAAAAACTGGGAATTGACCACAAAGCTGGTTACACAAAAAATTTCGATATTTGGGTACCACATGCGCTCACTGAAAGAAACCTTATGAATCGTGTACTCATTTGTATTCTTGACACGTAATGAAACCGAACCGCCGACATAACCCGGCGGATTAGTAACTTGAAGTGGTAGTGGACAGGGCACATATTAGGAGAGTCGACGGCCGCTGGGGCCGAAAGGTTCTGGAGTGGAGGTCAGAGACCGGCAAGCACAGCGTAGGACGTCCACCCACAAGCAGGACAGACGACCTGATAAAGGCCGCGGGTGACGGTGCTTCTGACCGGTGCTTTTGGAAAATTAGGAGGACGCCTTTGTCCAGCGGTGGACCTCCTACGGCTGAGATGATGATCCATTCCGTTGTCTACAATAAATCCCGAAACGTTTGCCTTTTAAAAATTTCTAATTTCTTTTCATATAAATAATGTGAGATTATTTACAATTTTATTTATTATTTTTGTCATGATTGTTTACAATCACTGAACCTGTGTACTATGATATTTGGATGACGTGTTTAGATACGTCATCCTAACTTAGGTTATAAATTTTGGTTTATAGATCTAATCACTTTCGTTGTATTTAGATTAGACATTAATTCGTATGTGGAGGGCCCGACAGACTCCATAGGTAACGTGTATAACTGTAAATATCAATGGTCACTTCACTTAGGTACTACACGAATAGGTACTAAATACTTAGCCAGCACTCTTTGTTAATCATCTTATTGCCTTGCTAATAATAATATAGGTAGCAGCAATTTTTTTTTAATATTATCAAATTTCTGAAATAAGAAATGTACAGCTGTTATATAACAGATCTATAGAAAACGTCAGATACTTTAGAAGTTAGCTACAAATGTAATGCTTGGTTTTTTTTTAAATATAGACAACTAGCTTTTGCTTGCTACTTTGTCCGCGTCCCTCGGGAACAGAACTTTTTTACTGAATGAACGGGAACCTATGTTCTAACAACATGTATCCAAATTTTATGATAATTGCTTTAGTAATTAAGGCGTGAAAGATTAACTAATTAATTCACTTTCTTAATATATAATGTGACTTCAGCCAAAATACAAACATTCGCAGATAAATAATCAGAAAAAGTCACGAATAAATTAAAATATCTTTAATCACGATCACATAATTAACATAATTAGTGAAATAAACATAGTTACGTAAGTAAACACATTTACTTTTAAATGAAAACTTTTCTCCAAACACAAACTTGCTAAGTTTCTCTTCTTACATAATATGAACCATGTTGAATGACTTTCTAAACAAACTTTTCAGACATTAATTTAATCAGTAATCAGTTTTCACTTAGTCACTTCTTTCACTTATTACTCAGATTGCACTTATGCTCAAAAGCCTTCGAAGCTCAGATTTGTCAGAGCTTCGAATAGCACGATACATTTTTCAAAAAATATTTTATAACCAATACTCCTTATTGTGATTAGGTACATTGATTCGCAATGTACAGTTCAAAATCGTGGAATCAATAATGTAATGTAATCAAGTCCATTTTCCTATCCAATCCCTTATCCTTAATCCTACTGTAGTCGGCAGCGCACTTGCAGCAGCTTTGGCATTGCTTGTGTTATAGGCGACGGTAGCCACCTACCATCAAGTGGACCGCCAACCTGTCTACCGAGCTTAACATTAAAAAATGTATATATTATGTATAATATTTGATTAATTTTTGCCCGCGAATTCATTCGCGCTCTTATTTGTAATTGAAACATTTATTCAATCTTTATACTCATTCACTTTTCTGAGGCGCTGTTTTTTTTTTCTTTAGATATCTTTTGAGAACAGTATTTTTTCTGAATTTAAAGATACTCTATGTCTTTTTTAGTACCCGAGACAACGTGTAAACAAGCTCTTTAATAACCTAACGAACGCGTTGATAGTTAGATTCCGAGAAAATTAAGTGGTGAATTGACCACAAAAGCAACATCTGGTCATGTTTCTGTGATCTATAGATATACAGAGTGTAATCACTCGCTGCAAATAAGGTCACAAATCATGTCAATTGCGAGTGAACGTTCAATATGGTTCGCTAAGTAACCACTTGTTATTGCTAGTTTGCAGCGATAAATTTAAAAGTTTAAAAATTTTCAATACATTTTCATTTCAGTATCAAATGTCAATATTAGCCATAAAGACGGAAAGACAAACCTTAAATAGTAGCAAACAACACACATATTTGCCTTAGTATAGAATGGATCATTTCTTACAGTTAACTAGACACAATTTATTGTATATGAAATTATTTTGTCTAAAATAATAATTCTGAACAACACAATCCTTATGAACATCTATCCTAATCCTAATAATATTATAAATATATTGAAGTTTGGATGTAGTCTGATGTACATTTGGATATAGGATAGAGTAATTTTCGAAACTGTTCATTCAACTTCAAAAATCTTTCCCTAATTATCGATGAGTGAAAATTTTTATTATGTTAAATGTTATTGTGGCTAGTGTGGCTACCTGTGCCTCTGGCTTTAACCGACTCAAATGTTTGTTTGAACTCATAATCACTAACCTATCTCAAAATTTTTTTTTTTGCATATTTGATACAAGTATCACGCATGCACCTAGCACTAAACACAATTTATTTAACGGAGGTATTAGACATAGCATAGAGTAATTAGACAATATCATCATAATCATATACTAGTCTATACTAGTACTAGTAATTAGTAATAGTAATAATATTATAAAGAGAAAAGATTTGTACGTATGTTTGGTAAAGAATAAACTCAAAAACTACTAGACCGATTTAAAAAATTCTTTTCACCTATAAACAGCTACATTATCAGCGAGTAACATAGTTTACTCCCCCTCCCCCCATCACCGCCCTTTACCCCCCCTCCATACAAAATTGCCGTTTTCCGAGAAGAATATTTTATAAAGAGACGCGGACGAAGTTGCTTGCAACAGCTAGTCTTAAATAAGCAATAGAATGTATTTTTAAAACCTCTTATAAGACAAGTGTGCAATCATAGTTTCGAGAGGGCTCCGGGAACGGCTGACGTCACGAGGTAGAGGCTGCGGTCCGCAGCGGCCATTGCCCCTTGACGTCACGAACACAGTATACATAAATAAAAGTAGGAGAACTAGTAGTAATTTGCCAACAAATTGTAGAACGTTATTCTAAGCATTGTGACAAGTGACTAAAACATATAAAAACATAACTATGTCATCGTGTGAAGCTTTAATTAATTAATTTTCTTAAAGAAAGTTTGTATTTGTATATTTACCATACTGGTTTGTGTATGATGTGTCCTTGTAACGTCATGCGCCACATCTAGGTACATGTACGCCCCCTTGATATAGATTTTCTGCACAAATGCACACAAAGCGAACTGTGCCGAGCTGCACCTCTCTCGTTGACCTGAATTTTCGTCACTTTTTGAATTAAAAAGTTATTTTAAGAGCCTTTTAAAAATAGAATCATGTTTGGCCTATCTATTATTTTTTTTAAACGTCGCACTTTTTGAACTGTAAAATTCGTAACATTTTAGGCGTCTGTAGGTAGGTAATCTAATTAAATGAACTGTGTACAAAGTGCATAGGATATTATTATATCCTGCGTATATTAGAATTTCGATATGGTGAGATGTAGACGTCGATATATATAGCTGACAACATAAAGAAATTGCACTAATATATTTTTCATAAAAGTATTTTTTTAACATTATTTATTTTGCGCATGTTAACAAAAATTTTCATATAACGCCCGATATGGAAATTTTATAAGGAGTAAAATTAATACAAGCGTTAACTAAAAAACGTTATGTTCTTCTGCGTAACGTATCTTGCGCACTAAGAAGTTATACCCAAATTTAATAGATGTCACCGCTTCATCTAATTCTATTGTAGTATGATAGGTGGCGCCATCAATAGTGTTGTATTTTTTGAATTCACCAAGCAGTTCTACCCCAATTCGATAGATTTCGCTGCTTCACCTAATTCTATTGTATTATAATAGATGGCACGTTTATTTACTCTCTTTTACTATTGTGTAATCAAAGTGAGTAAACTCCATTCCTTCGTCGGAGCTGACACAAACACGCTATTTTCATTAAATTTTTTATGTTACGGCATAAAAAATGAAATTTCAGATAGGCTGAAAATCGGCAAGACAGGCTGACGGTTCATTTGACAGCAGATGGCTACCGTCGCCTATAACAAAAGCAACGAAACAGGTGCTACAAGTGCCGACTACAATAGGATTAAGGATAAAGGATTGCGAAGGGTTAGGGAAATGGGAAATGGTTGAATATTAAACTTGTTTTTGATGTGCTAAATTTAATACCAGATTAACTACTATTTTTATTATGTATCAACACAACATAGTGATATATCTCACGGTTAAACAGTACTATTATTTATTCTGTGGTTAAATTATAATAACCTGATACCTACATGACAACAAATAATTACAATTATATTTAAATTGTTTTTAAAGATACTAAGCTATATTTGAGTCGGTAAGGTAAAACAAAATAAAAAGGTTAAGATCTTTTTCCATAACCTCACGCCAAAAAACAATCATACATCTTATATATAAAAATGAATCCCTATTTCTCCTGGTCACGGCATCACGCGTGAACGGGTAGACCGATTTTAATTCGGTTTTCGCTAATGGAAAGAGGGATAAACGGGGAATGTTTTAGGGTATATAACAATTGCACGCCGGGCGAAGCCGGGGACGGGTCGCTAGTTGAATATAAACATTAGTTCTCAAAGAGTTTTCTTAAACTAATAGAGTAAGGTCCCAGGCATGCAATTGTAAGTTATGGCGGACGGAAAGTGTCTGGCTGTGCTAAATATTATTTTGTAATAATATTTTACAAAACTTTATAAAAATCAGCCTTTAGAAAATAAGTGAAGTTAGTTCTATTTTTACTTAGTTTTCTCACCTGATAGCTCTAAATTGACCCAACTTATCAGATACGCATACATTAAAAGTACATAGGAATACTACTCGATTCCCCACATTTTGTCCTTTAGAAAATAAGTTAAGTCTGGCTTTCCAAGGATCTTGGGCCATAAATTTCGTTCCTTTTGATGCTACAAGGTCATTTTTGAGAGGCATATAAATAAATAAAACAACAATCAATTATAATAAAATTTATCTGTTGTTTTCAGCCATGCGGCATGTTGGAGCACCCTCTGTCTTACGGATCGATGCAAGAGGTATACTGCATATCACGCTGGGATACTGCTAGAAAATACTGTCTTAGGATCGTCATGCCTCATGGATCGCTACTATTACAGGTAAATACATAAATTTGTCAATAAAGATAGTTAGAAAAAAGTTCGTTCTTTTTAGAAATAATTTATAACACTAGTTTTTACCCGCCGCTTCGTCCGTGGTTCTTTTGAGTTAAAGCATTTATTAGACCTTTATTGCTCAAATATATTTGCCAGGCATTGATTTTTTATTTTTGGATGATCCCTTGGGAGCAGTACTTTTAAGGTTTTTTTTTTGTATGGCTGACATATTGTTGAGTAGTTAAGGTGTAAAAGCGCATTTATAATATACTGGCTATTATATTTTATAAAATAAGGAATATTCGACGTGTAGCAAAATTGTTCGGCAATAGATGAATTATTAATTAAAATTCTTGTCATGATCAAATAATAGAGAAATCAAAACAAGTCATACTTTTTGAAAGTTTTGATAGCCGCGTCTGTATATTATATGTTCGCGATAATCTCAAAAACCACTGAACGGATTTTCATGCGGTACTTTAGGTTGTGTCACTAAGCAGTTCTACCCAAATCCGATAGATGACGCCGCTTCACCTAATTCTATTGTAGTATAATAGATGGCGCCATCAATAGTGTTACATTTTTTTTAATTTATCAACGCGGATGAATTTGCGGGCACCAGCTAGTAATGTTATAAATGTGTATGGAGCTTAGGCCATCAGTTTGTTTTTATTTTCGTTTCAACGGTTGAAACTTGTACCATAAAGTCGGAAGAAATTATAGATTTTACTAGGAAAATATGGCATAATTTGGTAATGGCGTTTTATACATATTTAAGTTTCAAAGTTATAAAAAATCTGTTTGAACTGCACACTGACTCGAACAACGTCTGGAATGTTATCCCCATTTACAAAATTTGAAATATTCTCAGGAAATTACTGAAATTAAGAAAAACCTTTATTACCAAATTTCCACAGTGTAACTTAAAAAAAGTGTGTGCGTGTGTGTGTGTGTGTTAACTCCTTAAGTACGATTGCTTTTAACTATGCAATAGGAAAAGGGGGGTAAATAAACGCGCCATCTATTCTATTACATATAATACTGAAAGTATGTATCTTTATTCTATCGAATTTGGGTATAACTGCTTGGTGAACTCCAAAAGTATAACACTATTGATGGCGCCATCTATTATATTACAATAGAATTAGGGAACACGGGTTCTACAACAAATAGTTAATTTTTTACGACAGATGACTATCGCTTCGTTTCTCAACGCAGACTACACTTTTCATACAAGATTTCGAAGTTTGCTTTTATATAAGCTGTCAGCTGTCGCATAGATTTCAAAGTGACGGTGACAAATAACGTAACGCTTTTTGGTAACGGTAACGGAAAATTAATTTTACTCTTCATAAAATTTCCATACCGCAGACCTTATATGAAAATTGATTCTGAGGTAAACTCCAAAAAAACTGGCCTGGTTTTGATTGATGTCCTGGCACACAGATAGTTTATTTTACCTGGATTAACATATAGGAAACTTTTTTATCCTGGCAAACGTTAGGTTCTTGTGGGATTTTCAAAAAACTAACTATAGCGCATACGAAGTCGCCGGCAAGGCTAGTAATTTTATACATACTTATATGTACTTAAGTAAAATTTTAGAACTTAATTTATAAAAAACTATTTTCCGGTTTCCAGGCAAACGATGCGTATACAAGAGATCAATGGTATCACTCCATAATATGGCGGGTAAGTAGAGAAATTCTCCCTTACTTCTTTTACCTGTAATAAAACTATTAAGATTATCCTTTACATACATTGTAAAGCAAGTCCAAGTTACGTAGTATACATAGTAGATTCATAGTAATTCTCATAAGATAAAAGAAAATAATTAGTTCCACGAAATTATTAAATACCTAATTGTATAATAAAAGACACGATACGTACAGGATAAATGTCTCACCCACCGTTACTCACCCACCGTACTCATCTGTATCTGTTACTTACCCACCATAACAGAACAGCATATAATATGCTTGTTTACGTGTTACGACCACGTCACTGTGTCCACGGTGGTGTTAAGAGAGTCGTTATTTCCACCAGCTGCCCCCTTTATTAGAGGCCTTTTACACAAGCTGAAGTGTGCTCTTTTGTCAAACAGTTTGCGATGAAAACTACATTCTAACATTGCTTTGCATATATAAAATAAATTAGATAAATTACATAAGTACGATACTAAAAAGATATTTTTATTTCATTTTTTAGAGAAACATGATCAGATACCACAATATTCTTACAAAGAGCGTACGCAAAGAAGTAGTCCTCAAAGAATTAAAGGTAAGTTGCCTTAACATACATTTACTCGTTCAATGAAAAGAGCTTATATTCATGTAAAGTATGAGGGTCCCCTTGATGATAGGCGGCTGCAGTTACCTATAATCTCAAGCTAGGCGGAAGCTACGCAATTGTGCTGTCGACCTTGATAGGATAAAGGATAAAGGGACAAGAAGGGGCATTAAAGAACACACATACTGTTATTTGACGATAGTCTTCTGTAAAAGGGTAGTTACTGATTTTAAAAATTCTTTCACCTATAGAAACCTACATTATTAGCTAGTAATATTTTATAAAGAGACGCGGAAGAAGTCGCGTGCAACACCTGGTACAAATATAAGTTAAGAAATAATTACACGCGAAATAATTACATGGTTTAAGTAAATCGTATTTTTTACTACGAGTATCCCATTACACTGTGGTTTCGACTATTAAATTAGGTAAACAAATCCTTTATGTAGCATTTTATTTCTATATTAATCTTGTTTTATTTTAATACCATGTCACATTTATACCCCAAAAAGATTGTGACTTGCGGTAATAAAGATTATGAAAACTGTTCCCGTGTTTATTTAGGGAAAGTAAAAATGCTTTCGTTTTGTTTTCAGAATATGGTCGACTATGTGATGACAACGCCGCTGCAAGACGAGAACGTGACGCGAACACCATTGCAGATACTGACCGACCTGCTCTCCGAGGTAACGCTCAAATACATTAGACAAACATTACAAATGAAACTTTCCATTGAACAGCCTACTTTACTTCAAGTGCGTACAATAGTACTTGTGATGCCTTCATAACGGGCAGGTGACGTAGTTCGCTTTATTACAGATAACGATATGTCCACTTTGGAATTTGTTAGTGAAACCTGTTAGACATCTGTATGACTTGTTTGCACATTAATATCAGGTACAATAAAGACGTGTCAACGTCCGTCTTATCAGTAAAACAAAAAGTAGTAATTCATACTTAAAAATACACTTAAATTACTGTCGTAGGAGTAACTTAGAACTTAGTACTGTCGAGTCGTACCTACAAGTTTTAACATTTTCCTCTTTGATTAGCGCCTTCGCCCGCAGCGGATATCAATAAAAAATATTTTAGGACTATTTTGTAGGTCTTTATAATTTATTTTATATTTTAGACTAAAAAACTCTTTATAATTTAGTACTAAGTGTTACTAAAAAATACGTATCTATACTAATATTATAAGGAGGTAAAGTTTGGATGTTTCTTTGTTTGTATGTAGGGAGTAATCTTTGAAACTACTCATCCGATTTAAAAAAATCTTTCAGTAATAGAATAGAATTTCGGGATGGACATTAGACTGTATATTATCCCGTAAAATGAAAAGGCTTTTTTGTGGTGATCTTATTTGCAAAGTAAGTCGACAAAAAAACGGTCGAACGAAAACGTTCTTTCGAACGCTACTTCAACGGTGAAATATATAATTATTATGATCGACTTCCATAGAAAAGTTGTAGAGCTATCAAGCTCAAAATAGCTACAAAAAAGATAGCAACAATTATTATGTTATTATGTTGGCCATAATATTATTATCAACAATTATGAATCCTCATCAAAATCTGCAAGTTAATTGTCACAAGTAATTAATACACGTGATTTTTACTTTTTACTGCATATCTTTTTGGTAATACGATATATTTTTGATAATACGATATGTATAAAGCGCGACCGCGCCGTGAAGCCACAGAGGCAGTGCAAGACGCGTGCACTCTGCGAGGTAGGTAACCGATACCGAGAAAACACCTGAAATCCACGCGGTGGGAAGCTGCGAGCACAGCTAGTATTTTATATTCAACTAAGGCACCAACATTAAAGTATCGTGCATGGCCTTAAATTTAATTATAGGTACATGTAATTAATGAAGCAATTAAAATATGGGTATGCAAATGACTCGGACATTAAAATTTAAGTTCAAATTTTTTACATCCATGCGCGATGCGACTGTTTACTCCAAACTTGGGGAGCCTATATTCATATATTATTAAGGCCAACCCGTTGCCATAATTATTGAGATTTGTCATAAACAACATTGGAAAAACAAAATTAATCTCATCAATCCGGTTGTAGAAACAAATCCCGCGCTGCCTTTCTGCAGTAAACTAAGAGCAGTGCGCTGAAAAAGGTTTGTAGCAACATGCCTGCTTTTAGATATGACTCCTGCGTTGAAATTGCAAAGTGATAAGATAAAGTTATTTATGTTACCGCGTGCTCATTCGTTTTACGCATAATACTTATATTACAAATCTAACTTTCATATTTATCTATTTAGGCTTACCTATTTAAACTCGATAATACAATACCGACACGCTTCGAACCCATCGATCGAGTGGTTCATTCTCGAGGGTCCCGGGTTTGATTCCCGGCAGGGCCAAATTTGTAAATGAAAGTAGAATGTAGGTTTTCTCGGCCGGTATCCATATGAGTTGTAGGTTTCCGGGATGATGGCCCAGGTCTGTTGGAAATTCTTCCAAACGTTTCGTCAACAACTGCGGTTGACATCCTCAGTGGTATAGTCCGTATTAGCAGAAAAAGTACGTCACATTACTGCATCGCAATGCACCAAACTGTGACACACTGCACTGCACTTCACTTCTGCACTTTTCGACTTCTCGAGCGAGACTGATTCGTCGACTGGAATGTTTCTATATTTAAATCCCCACCCTGTGGTTGAATTAGTGGGGTGTGGTCACTAGGAGAGGGGTTATAATGCCCTCTCTTTCTTTCATTATTATTATTCTTGCGTAGTGCCGGATACCAAATGTTGTATAGCCTTAGATTTTCCTCCTTCCTAATACCGAAGACACCCCCTTATAGAAGACCACCGCAAAATAACAGCATATGTGCTATAGTGTTTCGGTAAGTGAGTAAGGGATACCAGAGCCCATTTCCCTATCCCTCCCTAATCCTACTACTCAATCCTACTAAAGTTGGCAGCGCACTTACAGCATTTGTGACGTTACTACCATCAAGTGGACTCCCAGCCTCTCTTAATAATTTTTCCTTAAATGAAATAATAATAATTTTAATAATGTGTAGATATGGCTTTTCAATCTGTAAGATCTGACTATAATATCGGCTAATGATGGCAAAATGTTAGTTTAATAAAGTGATTGTCTTAGACATTTCTGAATTGTATTTAAAAATCCAATTTTAGTGACATATTTGCGAACAATGCTAAATTTAGAGTGCCTAAAAGAATGTATGCAATTTTAAGTTTAATTTTAAATTTAAAATCATAGTTTCTTTAACGGAACTATTACAGAAGAAGGACAGCGACGAATGGGAAGAATGGGCAGAAAACGTAACTAGTGTAGCTGCTCCGTTGCTAGCGGAGCGGTGCGCATCCGGAGAGCTGTGCGCGTTGCTGGCGAGGCTTTGTCGGCGGAGACCGCGAGCGGCGCCGCTTCCGGCGCTTGCTCCACCCGTAAGGCGCGTCCTCACAAGGAACGTTGACTTCTCTAGAGCACCGTACGCAAGACAACTTGTGAGAGACTACATAAGGTAATAACTTAATTTCAACATCTTTATAATTCATTTGATTATAATAAAATAAATGTTTCATCCCAGTTTGTTGCAACGAGATAATTGACTTGCTAGTCAATAATCTCGTTGTAACAAACTGGGATGATCGTTCACAAGGACCCGCCTTGTGTGTGTGCACACAAAGCGACGTTCTGTGTGTGCAGGCATAGTTTCGCTGAAATATACGTAAAATCAAAATGGCAGAATTTTTATAAACAATGCGCTACTTACAACATTATTTTTATTTTGCCATCTTTTCTTTTTTTTTTCTTGAGCCGAATATAACTTGAATAAAAGAAAATTTTATAGCAATGACAAAGTTTTTTTCTGTAATAAACCGGTATATGAGTGACGCAAATGTATAGTAGAAGTGTAGGTATGTTTCCGTTGTTTTGATGTTATTGAATTAAACTAATTTATGCACTCAACTTAAAGTTCAATATTAGGTAACATTTATTATTTTGATTAGAAAATATTGTTCTTGTATCTCCAACTAGCCTTTCAATTATAAGTATCTGAAATCAACGTACACTATAATATTTGGTATTATTATAAAAAATAAATAACTTATCATTGTAAATTACAATCATTGTAAATACAAAGCATATATATATATTTTTTTTTTTTTTTTTTCTTTTTATGCAATCTGCCACGTGAGAGGGCATTCAGCACTTCGTATGTTAAAGAAATAATGACATGTATTGGAGACATCCAATGACGTCTCCAAATATTACTGATCAGCAACTGGGGCTAGGATGTCCTGAGGGAGTCTTTTTTTGAGTCTGCGATGGTGATAAGCCACAGAGAGCAATCTCTTTGCTTCCTCATTGGGGTGCTCTAAGATTTTTTTCTTGTATTTTTGTAACCTTGCCAAGAGGAAGAGAATTGTTGAAATGCGTTGAATCCATGCAAACTTATGTTGTTTCCTCTGGTCATCCGACTTACTGGCCATCTGACCGAAGAAAAATTCCTGACCTCATTGATTTCTTTATCACCAAAGGATTGAATAGGAACTGTATGGAAGCAAGTCCCAGTATTGAGCTTTCGTCGGATCACTCACCTGTTATGTTGACTGTTAGGCATGGCGGAGCATTATTGAAACCAATGAATTGCTTCCTTCACAATGCTAAAACAGATTGGTCCTACTTTCGTGATATCACTGACGATCTGTTGAATATAAATGTGTCTCTTAAATCGGAAGAGGACATAATTCTTGCAGTGGAACATTTCAATAATGTTATTCAAAATGCAGCATGGGACTCAACCCCTATTACACATAAAAAATTGCCTAACTTCAAAATTTCAACTCAAGTTCTCGAAAAGATTAAAGCTAAGAGGGAACTTAGGAGGAGGTGGCAAAAAGCTTCTACTTACGGAAAAGGATGCGGGAATACAGAAATATCTTAGTCGACTCGACAATACTCCAAATACAGACTATTCCCTTTGGAAAGTCACCAAAAAGCTTAAAAATCCAATAGTGACATCAACACCTCTTCGAAGATTGGACGGTGGATGGGCTCGCAGTGATGATGAAAAGGTGACGGTATTCGCCAATCACCTTACAGAGGTCTTTAAGCCCCACCCATATGAGGGATCTCGGAGCCACCTGGCTTTCGTTGAGGATGCTCTCACTGGTTCCGAACAGATCGCGCAACAACCAGAAAAAACTGTGGTCAAGTTTACGAAGAGCGAGGTCCGCGGTGCCATCAAAAAATTAAATTGCAAAAAAGCTCCTGGCTACGACCTTATTACAGGGCGCGTTCTTCGGGAACTTCCAGAGTCTGGCATTTCGTTCCTAACTTTCCTCTACAACGCAATGCTGAGACTAAAATTTGTGCCACCCCAGTGGAAAGTTGCAATGATCAGAATGATACCTAAACCAGGTAAAAGCTTGCCTATAATTAAAGATAAAAATCTTATTCCAAGCCACCAATTTGGTTTTCGACGCAAACACGGAACAATTGACCAAACACACAGACTGGTTAACAAAATCCACTGCTCCTTCGAACGACTGGAGTATTGCTCAGCCGTGTTTCTTGACATATCCCAGGCGTTTGACAAGGTCTGGCATGAGGGACTCTTGTGTAAGCTCAAACAGAACCTATCTAGCGAATGCTTTTTGATTTTAAAGTCGTTCTTGAGCTGCCGTAAATTTGTGGTCAATTGTGGCGGCGCATACTCGGACCTACACTGCATAGAGGTAGGAGTGCCCCAGGGAAGTGTACTTGGACCTGTCCTCTACCTATTACACACAGCCGACTTGCCGACTAGTGTCTCTGTCCTGACCAGTACATTCGCGGATGACACTGCTCTGCTTGTTTCCCATACTAACAGAACATCGGCCTCTTTAGTGCTCCAGCAAAATCTAAACAAAATTTCACTGTGGATGCAAAATTGGAGAATAAAAGCCAACGAAACAAAGTCCGTTCATGTCACTTTCACGCTGAGAAGAGGTAACTGTCCAACTGTAACCTTAAACAATAGGGAAGTTCCACAATCTGACCACGTTAAATATCTTGGCATACATCTCGACCGAAGACTAACATGGCAAAAACATATCTTCACCAAAAGGAAACAACTGAGTGTACTTTTTAGAAAGATGTACTGGATGCTGGGAGGCAGGTCGAAACTGACTCTGGAAAACAAATTGCTAATTTATAAGGCTATAATTAAACCTGTCTGGGTGTACGGCATTCAGCTATGGGGAGCTGACTCCCACTCAAACATTGAAATCTTACAAAGGTTCCAATCTAAGAAACTGAGAGTCATGACAGGCGCACCCTGGCATGTGTCTACCGAAATCCTTCACAAAGACCTCCGAATTCCATTCATTAGTGAAGTGACAGTGACAACATCACAATATATATTTAATGCATTTATGTAAATTTAAAAAAAAAAAACTCCTATATAAAACTTAAACTCTCCTCTATTTATGTAAAGGTCGATAAGCTGCCGACATTAATGGAGTGACGCATCATCAAACTGAAAAATAAAATAATTAATAAACGGTACCTACACATAAATTAAACTTACAGCTTGTTACATTTGGACCGTATCTATTGTGTTGGAACCACATTCCAATGTGCCGCACTTCAGTTGAAAATAAAACATCGAACGTGACGTTCAGTCTCTGTCGGCAACATAAATACCAATTTCAACTCGCGAGTATATAAACTTGTTAATTTATATACAATTTGTAAATTTAATATACAATAAATAATTTGCGTCATTCCCTACTGAAGCATTATTAAAATTAGGAACAATCCAACTTAAAATATTAGGATAAAGGAAGAAGAGGGGATAGGGAAACTCTAAAGATATTATTTGAACTTATTTGCGAATGCTTCAAATTCATATTAGTTACATCACTATTCCAAATACATAAAAAAATGGTAATACTTTTTTATAAGCAAAAGTGCCGAGCGTTCAATTTCACTAGAAACTTACTGGCCGGAATTATAACAGACATTCTGAATACAATTCTGGTGTTTATGTAGTGCGCTAAGTGCTCACAACTCCGGCGCGGCGCTAGTGAGGCGGTTTGTGGAAGTGACGCACGGGGGGCGCGCGTCGTGTCCGCACCCCCGCGCTGCCCCCAACCTTGTCGCCGTCGCCCTCGCCGCGTTGGACGACCACTACCGAGGCACGGCTCTGCCCCACGTCTGCAGTGACTCCGAGGACGAAGTCCTGTGCTTCGCCGACATATTAGAGCACATGTAAGTGTTCAGCCGCTCTTTGGTTCAAGACTATCATCACTACATAGATTGTTATAAAACAATATACTTTCACTCGATACCGTACTGCTAGCTACTATACTTTCACATATCTCTTATATTTATTCTTCTGTCTGTGTGTATGTGATTTACGTGGGAGGATCCAAAAATTTTCGGCCCGGCAAAAAAAAATGGCACTGTAGTACATAAAGTTATATTTGTTTGTCAATATACACTTTCGGAATGTTTAATTAACAGTTAATAACCATCCTTTTATAAATTACTAGCTGGTAGGTATTTGCGACTTCGTCCGCTTTGAAAAATAAAAAATATAACACTATTAATGGCGCCACCTACTATAAGACAATAGAATTAAGTGAAGCGGCGACATCTACCGGATTTGGGTAGAACTGCTTGATGATACACCTGTACATAGTATGTTCCAATTTGCAAACTCTCGGGAATCTAAGGATAAAACCTTAACGAATTATACACCTATAGATTCCTCAGGAATCACTCCGAAAACCGCATGCAAATCCGTTTAGTAGTTTTTGAAATTATCGCGAACATATTCAGAAGTTGTGTCTTCAAAATGAGCAGGAAATGCTGCGACCACATCATCGTCACTAGAAAATCTTCTACTCCTTAGCTATCGTCGCCTATAATACAACCAACAATGTCACAATAAATACAATGGAATAATGCAATACAAGTGCGCTGCCGACTATAAGGATTAAGGATGAGGGATTAGGAAGGGACATCCCTTACTCACTCACCGAAACACAACAGCACATATGCTATTATTTCATGGTGGTCTTCAATGGATACAGCCGCCAGATGGACTGCCCGAGTGACTGTGATATGCAGTGGTGAGCCCTGCTCCCACTAATTTCCAAATCCGGACCAGAGCCAACTTTGAAAATTTCGTTTCCAATTTTTACAATATAGGTGACCAACATAATACGTCTTCATGATGCATCCTTCTAACGGATTCTCACCCAGTGATGGATGAATGCGACAGGTCCGAATACGAAGACTGGCTGGTGGTGGTAGGCGGTGTGCTGCAACCAGTGCCGCTGTGTGAAGGTGCTGTGAAGTGTCCGCGGGTAGCGAAACGCATCCGAGGTGTGCTGGCGGCGCTGGCAAAGGACTCGCGCTGTGCGGCCCACGGCTGCGTGGCTTCGCCCGCGCCTCGCGCCGCTCGCCCTCGTCCGCCTTCGTGGCTCCGTACCGCCGCACCCTCCGCTCCGCTGCTGACTGCGGAACACGATCAGCTGTGCCAGCTCTGGGGCGACATGCTCGGCGCTTTGTTGAATTGCTGCTGCCGCAGGAAAAGTTTTCTTCAGGGCTTGAGTAAACAATTGCCGGACTTCGTTCTCGTTGCTCTATATGAACATGTAAGATTTCATAATGTCACTAAGTATATTTTATTTTTTCGCTATCATGCTTCGCTGCGGCTTGCGCATGTGTCGCCCACCTTTTTTGACAATAGCCGTGATAACTTACCAAATATAAATAAGATATTCATGAATTATACACATAAACCATCCATGGAAATTCGTCTTTCCATCGATATAATCAGGAAAGAAATCCGTTTACAACTTGCCGAGATTAACGCATAGATACATACAGACATAGAAAAAGAAGAGCTTTACTTTATACTAAGTATGTTACCTATACTGATTTGTTACTTACTGCAATCTTTATAAATACTGACCCACTGATTGATACTTACCGATTCTATATTTAAAAAAATAAAGCAATCGATTCTTTTCTGTACGCACGCCGGCAATATCCAGGACAATAACAGAAATTGCTGGACAGTTTTAAAGTGCGACCAATTAATCTACCCAGGCGCGACCAACTAGATCAGAAGAAGACGATCGCCATTTTGTTTAATTCGTTCTGTCTATTCTTTTCTAATAATTTACTAATATTTTGAGAAATTTACATTTAGAAGTTGGAGTTGAATTTCACTTGGAATTTTTAACATGAATTAAAAATTGTTTATTACATATGTTTTTGCTATTATTTCTTTGCAACTTAGAGAAAAGTACCTACTGTACAAGTCTCAGCCGAAGTAGTAATTAACGAGTTTAACGACCTCGTTAGTTTAAAAGAGGCTCAGCTTACGCCTCGGCCTTTTAAATTTACTCGGCCGACAATTGCTCTATTTCCGACCTCGGCAGTAATGTTCTATTATCATTAAAACATTTTGAAATTTGTCATTGCAATAAAATAGAAAAACTCTGTTAAACTTAGGTTTCTTTGAACTCCGTTATGTTATATAGATCTTCACGTTTTATTGCATATTCTAACTTTTACACAACTAGAGCTGTCTAATTCGGGTCAATATAATTCGGTTTTTCGTGTAGTGTACCTCCTTGTTAATTAAAGATTTGTAAATTTTTTAGATTAATTAATTCAGAAACCGTAATTAGTGCAGTTCCTGGATATAGAACCGTTTTTCAACTTCAATCAATTACTTTTTATTAAAACCATAAAATAAAATAAAGAATATTTATTTAACATTATTAAACATTATTCATTGTCTCATTGCAGCCTGCCGCTCTTGAAGCCCTTTGCCTAATGCTAGAGTGGGAAGTGGTGAGCGGGGAACAAACACAGTTAGAAATCATAGCTGCACTGCAGGCAACTGAACTTGGGAAAAAGTTCTACAACGACCTTTGTGAACGGCAGCAAATTCTCGAAAAATTGGTTAGTGTTTTCAATTAGATACAGCCGTTACAAGAGTTTTAGCTTATGTAACGGTCCAACTAGATAGTTCTTAACACGAACGATCTTGTCTGCAGCAAAGCGAAGGTGGTCCCAAGCAGTTGGCGTTGCCAGTTCGTGCGACCGACGCAGATGTTGCCAAGCTTCTGGACGCAGGCGCTCTCGGAAACCTGGAATGTCTCTCCCTGGCGTTCACTAGCGTCACCAGCGCTTGTGCACACCACCTTATCAAGGTAAATTATCGTTACTTTTTTATTATATTTACACGTTTTAATAATTAGGTTCTCTTTTCAAATATGGTTTGAATTTTTAAAATGCAAAATACTCATGAAGCAAAAAATATGAGAAACCAAAAAAAAAATGAAAATAAAACAACACACAAAATAATCATCCGTAAATATTATTTCCTCTCACTTGCCTGGAAATTATTTCATAATTTAAAAAAATCGTCACTTTCTGTCAGAACTCCAGCAATATCCTAGATTAGGTAAGATAGGTATTAAATATTGCTGCACAGTATAAAAGCGTGGCCAACCGGTATACCGAGGCAGAAGAATAAGACGACCGCCATTTTGTTTTATTCAAACCGTTAATTTTATTCTGAATGAATTGTAGAATATTTTCAACTTTTTGAAATTTAAAAGTTATTAGATATACCTAATAATAAAAACGAGTAGGTACTTCATGGATTCACTATACTACGGAACGGAAGGATTTCACGCCATCTAGCATAATTGTAGATCTAGCATAATTTAATGAAATGGAAAATGGAAAAGGGTGAATTTTTTTACAGAAAATATTTCTTTTTTGTAAGTTTTTGCCTATTATTTACTCGCAAATTAGAGAAAAGTGCTATACAAGTCTCGGCCGAAATTGCAATTGCCGACCTCGTTTGTTTCAAATCTTTCAAATTCACTTCGAAGGTTTTCGGCTTCGCCCGGTACTTTCCATATTTCCCGTATCTAAAGTAGATCCCAAAATCATAACAATGACAAAGAATTATTTTGTTTTATTATTTTTGTCCGGAAATATAATATGTTACATAGGTAAATGGGCTCAAAAATACAACATTTTATAATCAATGTAACTTACCTATGTCAAATCTACCTACATCAAACGTTTGAAATGTTTTCAGTTGCCGTCTCTCCGATATCTGAATCTATGGTCGACTCAATTCGGTGACACGGGTGTGCAGCTGATCGCCGAACACCTGCCGCACTTGCAAGTTCTCAACCTCTGCGAGACACCCGTCTCTGATAAGGGCATCGTAGCACTTTCTGGTAATCATTTCATACCTCATGTAGGATGTATTCTTTGTTCGTATCTTCGTGTTATCAAAAAACATGCAACAGCTTCCATTAGTTAGATCTTTCAGGCAAGTTACATACTTCTATCGTGTAAAACATCACTAGACAGATCTAATCGTAAGATAAAGTTACAGGTAACTAGTAGATTTAAGTTTAATAGAAGATATTCTATTTTTAGTAAGCATCCTTGATCAAGTGATCTTTTCTTAAAACTCATTTCGTATGTAGACGGACACCAAAAATTTAGTGCAGGGTTGCTCAACTTTTTTATCAGTTTTACTTTTAAAATTACCTCAATATTTTGAATCTCACATTACAAGGCAAAGATTGTTCCCTTCCGACTAAGTTAATTTTTATAAGCGGATTCAAAGCTAAATTAAATCTGTTTTTAATTAATTTAAGAACATAAAATGTTGACCTATTTCCCACGATCAAACATTTGAAAGAGAAGCTTAAAATCACCACCATCGATTACTCTAAGTACGAATCTAAAATTAAATGCTTACTATAATCGTTGAGTTGTAAAAAAAAAGATATAATAGGTCGGGGAAAAAGTCTTCCGTTGTCCTTTCAGGGTCGACAGGACACTTGCGAGATGTAAGTATTTTGCCAACGGCAACTACCTATCATCAAGAGGACTGTCAGCTTGTCTGCTGACCTTTACCTAAAAAAGTGTTCCGTCATAGTTATGGCAGCACCATAATCCTTAATCGCAATTAAGTCATCGCTAGCAACACAGGGTGGTCAAAAAGTAAATTCTTGGCAATAAGGTGTAATTAAAATATTCCAGACTAGCAAAAAATTTGTGTGACATTAGTTTTTATTAAACATTGCAGGACTATCCCACCTGAGAAGGTTAAACTTGAACAGCACCAAACTATCGGCGGAGGCTTTCGAGGTCCTTCGGCAGAGGCTGCCGAATCTGCAAGAGTACGACGTCCGATATACGGAGGCGTGGTGACAAAGCCCGGTTCCAGTGAGTGACCAAACTCATTCCCGCAAGTCACTTCTCCGCATTGTGTACTACGTCCTGCGCAAAAAGGCACTAGCTCTTCTCGAAGTTTGCAAACGTAAGGTGGCGCCAGATCCCCCTTTTATCATCTAATTCCAGTTGCATTATAGAATCGAACGGTTTAAATTAATGTTTTAAATTATACTTTATTGCAAATAAAATGTGGTATGAAAAATAATTAATAATGCATGGAGTATATACAGTAAGTACTATTCAGATTCAATATTGCGTGTAATTGTTATTATATGTCGTAGTAATATTTAATTAAACATTGTCACAAAGCATGTCACTAAGACAATTTAAAAACCAAATTACCTACGCCAGAAATTGAATGGTGCAGTAATAAATATAAAACAAAATCCCAAATTAAAAATTAATACATACTTATTGAGACAATTTCTTATAGTCGAAGAATTAGTAGCAACCGCAAATTGGTAGTGAGCAGGAATCTTGTCCCATTAAAATCCACGTGACGTCATCCGCATCTAAAAACTCACCAGCCAGTGTCACTAATGCCACGATATTACGTCACCAAAATGGCGGCTAGGCACACTAGCAATTTGCGGGGCTCAAAGTGATGCTACATGCTACGGTTTTAGTGAATAAATTGAAAAACATTCTCACGATTTGACGATGGCTTGAATGTATGTACAATTTACATGTTCATAAACTTACATGGATTCATCTGTGTATGTAATCAAAGCTCATGTTGTCCCTTTAATGGTAATTTGAATGACTTTGTGACATAACCCAAGTCTCATACAAGTTTAGTTTAATTCCACTTTTGACTAACGTCGTCTACTACTCATACTTGGGTATTATATTAGGGACTGTAATTAAAGACAGATTTCAGTATTCCATGATAACTGAAATCAGACTGAAATTTTTGTGTGAATTGAATCTGATACGCTCGATAATTTGTTCAATATTTATCTTGTGTCGTCGTAAATAACATTATATCAAATAGAAATTGTCAAACTGCAGTCTGTAGATAGGATTATTCGTAAAATAGGTATATATAGTATTATTATAACTTATTTAGTTAATTTATGGTAGGATTATTTAAATGTGGATCCCGTTACTACAACATGTCTAATTCGTAATCAATATATTATTATCCCCGACCACAATCCATCACTATAATGCATTTCTTCTGCATCTTATAGCATTCATAGGATTTTTTTCATCATATTTAGAATTTATGATTAGGTACTTATTAATTAATCATAACTAGAAAACCAAGAATATACCTTTTCAAAGTAAAAATAAATAACACTACCCACATTTTCAAATTTATTTTGAAAATTCCTTTAAAAGTTTATCTTCTTAAACCGGTTTAATCTGTTGGGGATTTCAAGTAAGTATATTGAACGTTTTCCACATGCCGTAACAACGGGGTTTTGTGTAATGTAACTTAAACTACGGTTAGTTAATGATTGGTGGAGTCTTGTAATTGCAACTATCTGGTTATTGCAACTAACTTAAATAACTCCCTTTAGGATCACCGTTTCAAAGATCCGCGGCATGACATTGTTCTTCTACTAAAAGTCTCAATGAAAAAATAGAGATGGAGCTAATAGCTTATGAACTGTGTCAATGACAGGACTTTTTGTCAAACCGTCATTTTTTTCGTCTTGCCGTCGAGTATACCTACGTGTAACGTTATTTGTTGTGAAATTCTGTTTTTTGTGGTTTTTCGAGGGTTTGTTCACAAGAAGAGCGATTATCAACCACGGTAAATTGCTTTTTTCGTATTTGTTTCATTCTACGATAAATCTAATCCGAGTTTTGGTTGCAGTTACATTTACAAGACTAAAAATCAAAAGTCTGGTTATTGCAACTATTGTAAAAATTTTGGTTAGTTGCAATTATGTGACCTTTTTTATATGAAGTACGAAAATGCTAGTGATGTGACAGTGAAATTACTATGTCGATCTATACTTCCAAACTATGCAGAGTATTATGTTCTGAACCCCTTCATATCTTTGAAACGTTTGGCGCTAGTGTCGCCCTTTGAAAAGTTGTTATTCAATGAGTGAGACTAATACTTCTTATTCTGATAAATAATAATGACGTATTTTTAGTCTATCGCGTTAGTTGATAAAAATGTAATCTAGTTTGCCTAAAACATCTTAATTTTGTTCAGTACTATGACACTACTAAAAAAATTTGCAAAAAAAATTTTGTTTGACCTTTATGACCGGTTTTCTAGTGTTTTGAATACTTAAGTATCTTTTTATTTTATTTTTTGGATGCCAAAACAGAAACGTAAAAAAATATTCGTAAGCTGACCTAATAGAAGCAGTGTACTACAGCCATTGGACTGTAGTACAATGAAACCCATGAAAGACAAGTGGGATAGCGAACTGGTGAAATGGCAAAGACTCCATGTGGGAGCAAAGCTCCCAAAACAAGAATTTGCCAGGATCATAACTATGTTATGGGGTGATTTAAACCCAGTTATCATTCAAAATGGCTTCAGGAAAACAGGCATATATCCTGTGAATAGAGATGCAATTCCCAAAGAAAAATTCGACAATCTGTCATGGTCAAAATGGGAAGAACATCTCCCACAGCAAAATGAACTGCCTCTTATAACGACACTGATCACAACGGTGAAGAAAATCTTGAAAGAAGCTACATTTATATTACACGTAGTCAGTATTTTAAAAATAAAGAGTATAATGTTTCGTTAGTTTAAATAATGAATGATGTTGTGCTGTGATTACACTTAATATAACATTATAAAACTGCATACCCTGACATAATTTTTCTCGATAAATTAACGATAAGGTTCCCATCACTATTTGTAGGTAAATAGTTGCAATTACCCGGCTCTTGGCTAAAAATATTTTTGTGCAAAATTGGACGTTATTTTCAACGAGTTGAGTTATAAAATCTTATGAGCTATTATCAAGGCATGTTTTTGAAATTTTTTCAATGGCACAATACCCATAGAAGTAAAGAAATATAAGCAATAATTGCATTTACCCGCCAGGGCGGGTAATTGCAACTGTTGCTGCCTGTTTCAGAAATTTATGAAATAAGTTTTTTATTCTTACAGATTTTCTTTCTTTATGACACTGATATAAAAGTACATTAAATTTACTTATTAACGAATATTTCAAAAAAAAACTTGGTGCTTATAAATATATTTTTATCAAGCGATGAATTAAGGACATCCACATTTTTATTTGCAATTACAAGACTCCACCTTATATCGGTCATGATAAGATAGGTAATTTAAGAATTTATTGGGCTGTGAGAAAAAGAACCAATGTTTGAATATGAACCGTTGCGGAATATGAACCGAAGTGAAGTTATGGTATCGTAAGGAGTTCTGTAGTATTACCTACCTACATAATTAGCACAATTTATGAACACATTCTATTTATATATAGGTCCTAATTGTTTATGTATTAGTAATAATGGCGTAATCACATTTCCTGATAAATTTATAGTTAATTATATTAAATAGAATACAGATTGAATTAAAATGTAACGCCAAGTACACTGTAATTTATTGTTTAAGGTAAGTTTTTTTTATTAAAAATATTGTTATTGTTTAATGTTGTATACTATTATGATGTAGGTATTCAATAAGTTTTCTGTCAACCACAAGACTTAATGGAAGTATTAAAACATCAATGTTATAAAGTTGAGACAATATGTTGGTGTGAAAATGAAGGTCTCCCCACATTATTTTGTAAGGGTAACCATTCGAATAGGTAAATAAGTGAAAATGTACTGGCAATAGTGTAGGCGCGGAGAAAACCCTGAAGCTAAATTTTGTTGCGGCGGGATTTCCACGGTCACGTCATGAATCCCTATAGCGAATTAGTGGACTGTATATCTGGTTGCGGCTGTTGACTGTCTGATGGACAGGATAGGCAGTAGAAGGAAATGCACGTACCTTATAACCGGTGCTCTGGTGCGATCTCCTGCAGGATTCCCCAAAACGTCCAAAGGCGCGGATAATAACTACACTTTCATGTTCAGTATACTTCTTCTTTACTTCGAGCGAATCACACTTGAAGCGTACGCGTGATCTCTTCAGGAAAAATTGAGGGCTATATTTTAATGAATAGACGGGTAACAGGTAAAAGGAAAATTGACTGGACAGCCAACCCATTCGATCACGGCGCAAACAAATCTTCTATATAAATAAAAATGGATCTTCGAAATGTATGTACGCCCAAAACTTTCGAACGGGTAGACCGATTTTAATTTGGTTTTGACTAATGGAAAGAGGGTTAAACGGGGAATGTTTTTGTATATAAACACGGGCGTAACCGGGGGCGGGCCGCTAGTAGCATATAAATAGGTATATATCTTCATTAAAACATTAGAAGTAATTACATAAAAAAATTGTCAGTAAGTAGCTACATAATTTTAAAACGTCCATTTATATTAATCCTTTACTACAGGTGCTTACTTCCCTATTATGAACTGATACAGCTTGAATAAAAACCTTCAAATAGATTTTGATCTTCAATCTTTTGATGATTTGAATCACATTCGCCAGATCCCCATTTCGTCTTTTTGAAAATTTTGTTCGCTTAGGACTTAAGACACATTCGGGAAATTCCAGAATTGTAATAAATGTTATATTTACGATTAATTGATTATGGCTATCAGAAATACCTAAAAAGTAGCATTATCTTGTGTTTGTTAAGTTGTCAAAATAAGTAAGTAACTACCTACTTAAAACTTACTATGGACACTGACGAAAATGCAATCTGACGGATTTATTCAAAATCCTTTCGCGTTTCAAATATCGTTGTTAAATGTAGGGAGACCATAGAATGGTAGAGTGAATTTATACGTTTATGAAATAATTGATTGTAGCGAGGTTCGTCAGCCTCCATTAATTGTACACACAACTGTAGCGTTATTGTTAATGTGATAAGTGTCAAAGAGGCATAAGACTTAATTATAATATGTATTCACTGTGTAAGTGTAAAAACTTTTTTTAATAAAATCAATTTCAAAACAACATGTTGTGTTTTGTCACCTTTTACAAATCAAAATCTAATAGATGCGCTATATCGTACTATCATCGGGAAAGAGAGGGTATTTTCCTGCAGGACTCCTGGAGCCATATAAACTAGGTATAGCAGTTACCTACCACTTTACTACCTCTTGACTGTCTAACACAGACATAGATAATATAGATGACGTAATTTCATCAAACTGTATGAAAACCAAGCGTGCCACTTTTTTAGTGCCGACCACAATTTAGTGATGTTACAACACAAACTAAATCGTTTCCCCTCACCCAGCAATGCAACGACGCGACGACTAGTCCCTAATATACACATACTTATCTATGGACTAGTCTATCGAATGTTCAACGCCCAAGTCTACGCCTACGGAGTTACGGAGCGTCAATTTAGCACAGAGTACATTATATATATATCAATCAATTTATTTAGTATACCACCTACGTTCAACGTGAGAGGACGCGCGCACGCAGCTGGCTACGATATTTTCCAAACATTGGTTTGAATTAAATTACAGCACATTTTTTTTTACACAGCACCTTTTTTTCTTTCTACCAAATAATCTTCAAAATACAATAGGTCGCAATGACGCTCGAGTTACTCCACGATAAGCATCGTGAGCTCCGCTACCATAAAATCATTTGCTCAGTCTCGGGTATCGTGCATATTTGGTACGCAAACCGACGCAAACGAATTGCGTAACGTCAGTAAACTGACGTCAGGGAGCGGAAAACGATATCGGTAATCTGAAATTCTCACAAAAAACCTTTCGATTACTTTTTATCCTGTCGATTTCTTATATATTATATAGTCCAACTTTTTTACGTTCAAGGCAAAGTTTGGAACATAATTTTTTTTATGAATTTTCACAATACTGCCGTCCTCAAGCTTAAACGTCGTTAACTACCAAAACCAAGTTTCGAGTTACGCGGCAAAAAGTGTAAAAGAAAATCAAAATGGTGCCAATTAATAAATACTAAGAATATCAATAACATAAAAATAGGGGAATGTAGTTCTAATAAAGCACTTTCGAATAGCGATATGTTTAGGTATGGAAAATAAATAAAAAATAAAATATATCAATTTTGGTGTTAAAGCCTAGCATGTTTTTTAAAATAAGCGTTTATTTACATAACTATAATGTCGTTAGGTCACCTTTAAAGACATTTATGCTTTGGATTTATTGAAGTATTTTTTTTATTTTACAAAACTATAAAAAACTATACTATTGCGTAACTAAAATGTCTCTAAAGACTTTAACGACATTAAAGCCTAGGAAGTTATCCAGAAAATGCTTAATTAAGTTACATTTAAACGTGTTTATTGTCGTTTAGACACATTTTAGTCTAGGAATATAAAAAATAATTGTTTTGGGCAACATTTATAAAGACTATTGCTAAGCTAAAATGTAGTTACTTGCAGAAGATTCAATCATAGCGATGGTTTAGATTGGCATTGCTATCGTTAGCTTGACATTTTCCAAAGAAATTGTCGTTAACTACGAAAATTAAAAGAACAAAGTTTGAAAGTATAGCTGGCATTTATTTTCATAAAACATTAGGTAAACACAGTCATATTACTTAGTTATAAAATTATTGAATATTTTGTACTAAAATTAAATGAAAACTATCAAAAATCAACATCAATCTACTTAAGGGATTCACTGAGGCAAATGACATTTACTATAGAACTCGCTGGCGGCGGATCCAATTCAACAGGGGGCCTAGCCAAGATGCACAAGATGCAAGCGTTTCCTTTGCGCACTTAGAAAACGAAAGAAATAAAGCCCGGTGATTGGTTGTTGTTGACAGTTGTAACTTCAACAACCAATCACCGGGCTTTATTTCTTTCGTTTTGTAAGTACGCTAAGGAAGCGTTTGCATTTTGTGCATCTTGGCTAGGGCCCCAGGCCTAGAAATGGTGTTTTTTTTTGTTTTTACCATTAGAACATTACACAAAAATTTTTTTTTATTAATACGGTTTTTTAATCTGATATTAACTTATTAATAGGTACAGGATTCATATGCGCGCAATAAGCCGTTTTCGAGGGAATTTTCAATAAAGGTCAAATTCTTCTTGTGTTCTAACTTTTTTTGTGGAGTTTCTATTACTTTAACGAAAATTCTAATTAATACAATTGGTTCTTCACATGTTTAAGTATAATATATATATTTTTCAAATAATAATAATAATAATTTCTTTGCCATGACCATGGGTATCGGTATACCAGAGATGACACTTAGCTTTTTTTGTTCCTACATGATCAACCGATATATATTCGGTGTGCAAATTTTGACATCATTATTAATCGACACATAATTGATAGATATTATTACTCAATTATATTATTGCTCAAAGCAACTGTGTTGTCTATTTCTTGTAACATCTTCATTAAACAATGGATATTTTTAGTATTTAGCGTTTGTCTCCCCCTTAACAGTACGTATTGAGTCATTAAAAAACAAAACAATGGCCCACAAAACTAAGTAGTTACACAAAAGTTTTCGTTGGTAAAAAAAAACAGAGTATTTTGTACTCATAATAGAAAACTTAACATAAAACAAATATAATGTCTTAGTATCTAGTATTGAAATTATTTACCTATATATTAAAAGTACCTATTTTTATTCGTTTAAGGAACATAGGGCAAATAGTCATAAATACTAAGACTGTATTAATTAAAAACCTTTACTAAAAAAATAGTAACATAAACATAAAATATCTTAGTATTAAAAATGTAACCTTACTTATTTTAACGTATTTAAGTATTATTTACTCATATGCATTAGTTAAAAACAAATTTAAGACTGGAGAGATCAAACATCTAAATAGAAAAATTATTTAAGTACTTCGTACCCACTAAAAAAAACAATCTAAGTGTCAATAATCAATATTAAACTCTAATATGACATTGTATTATAAAATCTATCAAATCACAGCCTGTATTAGGTAGTTTAGTTTTTCAATTAAGTACTCAGTCTTGAAGTTTTGTTTTTAGTCTTAGAATTACTCAGTCTTGAAGCTTTATTGCTAGTGTCACTTGTACTGGCAGTTTCATCAAATGTTACAGGCAATTCTTTCCAGAACAGCTGTTTGTGAACAGGCATAATGCTGGAAATTTTATCTAGAATATCAGCCTTTCTCTCATAGTCTACGCCCTTTGGGGCAGAACGATGTTCGAGTTTCATAATAGAATCTTTTATGAATTTATCATTCATAAAGCGTAGTGACATGAATTGGTCGTTAAATTTATTTTTATATTGGAGGTCGTAACTATTGCGAGAGAAACTTACCTGGCACATGTCTTTTAAATAGGCTCTAGGGTTAGATGTTTGGATTCGTCTGTCAGAGATATATTTTTCTACATTGATAAAGTCTGTTGCTGCCATAGATTTCACGATTACTTTATTTTGATTGATAGATGCTACCGCCTCTTCAAAGTCTGTGAAGTCATAAAGTTTTCCTTTTTTCTTCATAGAAAGCTCTACCTGGTGGTGAACTTGATCACAACTCATGAATGTGTGGCCAGGTTCAAAATGGTACAAGGTTAATTTTTTAGCACAAATCATGTCACTGTTTATCATGTATACCAGAAACGAGTACAGCAACCAATTTTTATTCTGCGCTGTGCAGTTATCTAACCATAAATGAATTTGTGTTGCGTCCCTGTTGCGCCGGAGGAAATGGAAAAAAGCTGAGATTATATCCTCTTGTTTCCTTCCTGCTATACTGTCATTCCAGATCACGGTGAGAGGCTTACATTGATTCGTTATCTTACCAATTGAAGCAAAACCTTGATTTAATGCTATAAGACGTTTACAAAATATGATGGACTTGAATGTATCCATACGAGGCAGCCTCGCCAACCCAGGACGCGTCGGCGCAGATAGAGACAGTTAAGGTATGCATTGTTGGATAAAGTCGTTTTAGCCTAGGGATGCAATGTATTTGTATTGACAGTACAAAACTTCAACGTATTTATTTGCCAATAAAGACGTTTTAGCTAGGCAACTTCTTTTAGAGACATTTAAGCTATGAAAGTATGCACCATAACTGAAGAAAATACTTACCATAAAAGTTAACAAAGTAGCTTTAAACACATTAAAGCTAAGAAAAAATCACTAACGACATTATAGATATGGAATTCATTAAAAATTGCTGCAAGTAACAAACACTAACATTACTTTGAGACAATATAGATTGGCAATGTCAGTTAAATACGTTTATTGTTGTAATCATATCAATGGGCAATCACTTAAAGACGTTTTAAAATTTGCTAAATCAAAATCTACACCACATAGGAGAAAACTAATTAGATAGATCGATAGATTATTTTTTTTTAAGTAAGATGGCATTAATAACTCGAAATTGGCCAGCTGTTGGTTAACGACGTTTTAGCTTGAGGACGGCAGAATAGCCTATCCTTGCGTGAAATTTTGTAAGGAACTCTATTAGTATACTTCATGTCGATTAGACGCATATTTTCCACGATATTGACACAAAACTGAAAGGGCGTTTTTTTTTTAATTTGTATTAAAAAGATGTTCCTGGCCTCCCACGAGAGAACAATTTTAGGATCGTATTATTCACGCTTTTTACTAATTTTTAAACCAAAAAAACTGCAGTTATGTTTTTGGGGAACGGGCATGATTTTGAGCTAATTAAACCGGACTAACTATACGGAGTGGTTGGCAGTTACATTATGGTAGGCACAAGACAAGCCAAGAACCATAAGTAAGCAGTTGCTCGTGCTTACGCGGACGGTCGAGATGCGCAGGGGCTCTTGGAGGTACCTAAGCGAACGCATTGTGGACCGTACGCATGACAATAAAAAAAAAATAGGAAAAGGTCAGGAAGCGAACGTACGCAACGATTATGACATCGGCAATTGGCAACACAACACGACCACACGCAATCATAACTAAACTGAATTCGGTCTATATGGTAATGGATGGCAATCAGTTTCCATTGTCATTTCTCACTCATCCCAATTCTCTTTTGCAGTGGAAAACAACTGATCAAACTCTTTGTTGGTGGAAATTTAAAACTATTTTATGTAAAATGAGTCCATTCCGCTAGTCATTTCTCGCTCATTACCCTTTGTGCAGTGCTTAAGGGTTTGTTTTTTAGAGATAATATTGTATTTTTCTATCGAGGAAACTACAAGTAATCGTGTTTCTAAAGTGTACTATTTATAGAATGAATCCTTAAATATCTTACATATTAATTGCATGACTAAAACTTTAACAGTAAGGGATCAAATGAACACAATTATTTCACAATTACGTATCGCTGCTTCGACGCAGGCTATTAAATTCAGTATGATGTCGAGGCTTGGCATAGTCTGTAGACGGCTTCCGTTCCTGGCGGTGTGTTATGGTAGTGAGGTGAGCGGCATTGCGATCTGTTTAAACTCAGCCTCACGCCCAGTAATTCGTTCAAATTCTTTCAATTTAAAATTACAAAAAAAACTATTTTCAAGACCACCTACGTCAATTCTTTATTTACGAATTCGTAGTTTTTTAATAAACTTTAATTTTCATAATGTATCACTTTTATACAATACAAATCCTATTTTAATTTAAAAAAAAGTTAAAAATACCTCCAGTATTGATAGGGGATGAATTTGATAAAATTACAAAGTAAATTAAATAAAAAGTAGTTAACTTTCATATGTTTATATGGTATGTGTATAATACAAGTTTCAATGTTTTATACAAGTTTTTATAGCTTTATTATTCACCAACTTAATATTTTCAACATAAGGATTTAAAACTAAAATCTATATACAAAATAATTTTTATTAAAAAAATAATAGGATATTTTATAATAACGCGAAGACAACCACAGTCTCCTTTACAAATTTCTTTAACATTTTATTTTACATTAAAGTTAAATAAATATATGTATATATTTCATTAATGGCCAAATACATGACGATGGAATAAACCAGAGATGTCCAAACAATAGTTTTCATTCGATTTTTAAAAACATCATTTAATATTAACCTTTTTTTGTAATAAAAAAAAAGTTGTGAACTTTATAAAATCTAACTCACTAATTCACTGTCATTACATTAAGTATGTATTTGGCAAGGTCCGGGTGTATTTTTGTACGCTCTTAAATTCATTACGAATTTACTTGACACTGTACGTAATACAAATATTATTGTGAAATTCAAGTAGGTACACATATAGGTCATAGTTTGGGAAGATGAGTTACATTAAAAAATAAAAAGTTTGGACAGCCCGGAAATGCAATAAAAACTAAATGATCACATTAATTTAATACCAAAATACGAACATTATCTTCAGAGAAATCATAAATAGAAATATTATACCTATTTTGAATAAAGAAAATACCTCATTTTTATAATAAGACATTTAAACTAATCCTATAAAACTTATAATTTTAAACTAATATATTAAGTTTATATGGGTTACTGTAAGAAAAGATAAGTAATGTCATTCAAAAAATAAACTACACATGATCTCAACTCTTAATAAATTTAAAAAATACTTAATTTTGATTTTATTTATACAGTTCTTTGCGGGCAACTCTGTACAAATGCAAAATCTATTTCTCTAATATACACCTACACTGTTCCAATGCGTTTCTCAATATAATAAACACATACATTTGTTTTTAGACTAAGATACATAAATTAATTCAAAGTTTTTGATTATCTCTTCTTCTGCAATTCAATATTCGGCTGATTTGTAATGATCCAGTATCACAATCAGGGTTATTGCGGATGCATAATTTTAAATATCCGCGTGTACGGATACGGAAGCGGATTAGAGAATCACATCCGCGAATGCGGATGAAGATTCCGCATTTGCGGATGCGAATAATAGAACTAATTTTTAATTGCAGAAATAAATGAAATTGTTTTTGAGAAGCAGAAATAAATGAATAAAAATAAATCATACATAGTTCATCCTGGAGAAATCTGCGAAATTTAGTACAAGCTCCATATTCGCATCCACAAAAGATTCGCATTGATTATTTATTGGAGATGCGGATTTCTAAATCCATGCAAAAGTTCCGCAGTTGCGGATATCCGCGACACACCTGATCCTAATCCTGGGCGGTCATACTAAAATAATATTGCATTTCTTTTTTCAGACTTTGTAAAGGTGACCAAACGTTCATATTGTTCAAAGCTTTATACTTTTTGTGAGTAATACCTCAACATTATTCTATGGAAATTTTGTATATATTTAAAATCCGCATGTGTTTAAAATGATATTTACATTATTAGTGAAATATTGCTCCAATTTTACAGATTGGATACTGTATTTTTGTAAATCAGCCCACTCATAAACTTTAAACACATCCAAAGAGTTTTAAACACGCCCGCCGTCTCATCCAGCGATAGTTCGTTGAAAATAAATAAATTTGAAATTGAACGCGACAATTATTTAGTCGGCGTCGACAATTATTTAGACTTTGTAAAGTATATTATTATACAAAATCATGATGACATCTTGCGTCATTTCGAACGAGCGAAAATTCTACTAAATGCAAGTAGCAGGATGGAATTAAATTTCACTGGTGAGTGTGAGCAAAACGAAAAATACTAAATGGCTTGGCACGAGCAATACGCTGAGTTGAGAAAAAAGTATTACGAATAGAAGATGCTTCAGTTATTAAAATAAATTTCAGTTTACGTTTAAGTTTAGCAAAATGCTCTAAAATGTATTAGTAAAATATCAAAACAAAATGCTACAATTTAATTTAATTTAATTTTGAAGTCCAAGATTTGTGGCATCTTGTATCTTAAAATTTTTATGCATATGTGCAATTTTTTTGTTTACTACCTAGCTAGTGGGAAAATCATAATTTATAACCACCTTAATAAGACAGTATAAAATTCGTTTATTATTTAGATAAAGAAAAACATAAAATACATAAAGCGTGTATTTCTCGCTGATCCAACCAAAAGTATATAAGTAGCATGGTATATACAAAAATTTCAGAATTTTAATATTATAAATATTTCATTGTTTGTATAATGAAATATTTATTAACATTAACATTCAATAACAAAACTCTTATTTAAAAACATTTTAAATAAAAATTGATTTTCGTTCAGTCTTACGCCTATAGATACCATTTATTTCATCTTGCCCCTATTTTTTTATTGCAATTTTGTTTACTAAATATAAAAAATGTTTCCTACAGGATAGTGTCCATATTAACATTGTTCTATTTTCGAAAGTTGTTCTATTTTCTTTTACTCAAATACGATTTCGTGAATTCTATTCTCATAAAATTTTGCTAAATAATAATAAGTTTTAAAAAAAAACGCAACTCATCATCTTACCCACACTCATCCTAAGTTAAAGGTCCATTTATTTCCGAATTAAATTTTTATAACCTATCACAAATAACTGTTATCGAACGTTTTATTTTTGGACATTGAGCATTCATTACATTTGAACGCGACTCTAGTTTAGTTAAAGAAACACATTTATAAAATTATAATCTCCACCCAAACGCAATATTAAAACGAAAATACAACAGTATCCTCGCTAACAACTCGTATAAGGCGTAACAATACTTGCAAGAAAACAATGCATTACCTAAGGTCGTAACTAATGCAATAACAAAACACAATATTATCAGCATTTAATATGGGACCGTTAAGGCTTTATAGTGCTAAATTGCCATTATAAAATCCGTTAGAGCTAATTAAGTTTTCATCTGTTTATTGTTTTAACACGTCACCTTAATTTTTCATTATTTCCTTTTAATCTAAGACACAATACATTCCCAATGTCCTATAATAAAATGTTCTAATCGTTCCGTATAAACAAGATGTTTTTCGCTTAACAATGCCTAGAAGTGTAAATTACAATATTATAAAATTCACTTATGAACATGCCATTAAAATATATCACTTTGTCCGTACACACTGTGTAGCATACGGACATATCGTACGCGCACCATGGAATTTGAACGGTTCATCGATTACTCTGTTTTATTATACAATAATGAATTATATTTTTTTTTATTCTTAAATAGAATATCTGAATATTCACAAACATAAATAGGGTGACAGAAAAATAAATCTGTGTACCTCATGGGATACACGGCGACACGGCCGCGTGTACCGTCCGAAGTACACTGCACTGCTGATGTGTTAAGGCTAGAATATTCGAATTAAAAATTCTTGATTATGCTCGGAAATTATGTTACTTTAAATAAATATCCTTGATATTTTACGGTTCACAGCACGATATTTACAACCTCATCCGATAATACAATATTCCGAAAACAGGGAAATTTTGATCATTTTTCGAGTCCTAATTAAAATATATCACTCTATTACTCACGAAAAAAATATCAAAAAATAAGGTATGATGTTTAAAAAATACTTTATGGCTATTTTCTCTAACAGTTTTTGATTTTTTTTCACGAGATATAGTTTAAGAAAGAAAGCACTAAGCGCGATCTTCTCATCTCAGTTTGTTCAGTAGGACGTCTTTAAAGCAGGACCTGTGTCGCTGCATTCCTGATTTTTATTCATTGAAAATATCTGTTGTTTACATTATTATTATTATGTGTTTGTAAGCATTTACAAAAATAAGTCTGTAAATATTGATGTATTAATAACTGTAAATATTAAAACGACATAGGCGCGCGCCGGGCGTGGAAGCGCTAAATGCCTACTGCGCTCGAATATCCTGGCCTTAAGACACATCCTTCTCTTAAAGATGTATAAAATATACAACAGCTAAGTATAAAAACGAGCATTTGTTAAGCTGTATTTGGCGGAGGGTGAACAGTGTAGCTGACGTGTTTAAAAAACAAACAGTGCAACTCGTATTTTGAAATTAACTCCAACAAAGTTTTTACAAGAACTTAGCCATATTTACACAAATGCAAGAATCAGAGGTGACCTTTATGTACCTGAGTTCGGCAATAGTCAATTTAATTTAATTTTGTTTCCGAGTTTAACCATTATAGATTTATCTATTTAGAGCGCAAGTAGTTATTATTGCTATACTTTGTGCAAAATAGATGAGCATAAATTTCAACCCGGTAACCTCTAACATTTTATACATTTTATAGTAGATAGGCAGTTCACAAGACATTAAGCCAATAGCGGAACATTTACTGGTGCTAATTTATCCTTGCATCACAAAACGCTTGCTTAGAGAGAGACATACTGAATGAAATCTCATGCACATCTATTTGACATGGACTATTAATTTTTTAACAATAAAGATTTAGTCTGTCTCACAATTAAACGAACCTCTGATTCATGATTAAATATAACGATAACATCATATTACTTGAATATACGTGGGATTGACTTTGTGCCACTGGGTGAATATTCCTTTCTACATTTCATTCTAACATCAGTATAATCTAACATCAGTAAATTCATTTCTCCGAGTTCGGGATAAGGTCATATTTTAAATTATCACTATTAAACACCTCTCAAATTTAAAAGACGCCGAAACTACGGAAACATCTCACAATTTTAATACTGGCTGATAAACAATTATTAATTTTTAAAATGTCACATTCATCATGGATTCTCGTGATTCCAGGGGCAACTCAGCCCACAGCTGGTTTGATATAATTATTTTAATTTGTAACCCGTTTTGTAGTGTCAATATAAACAATTTTATATTGACAGTCAAAAAGTTGGAATTCAAAAATTACGTTTCCAATAGATATAGTCAGCTTCCAAGGTGACTGCACTGTGAGCCGCCGCCTTTCATGTCAAGCATTCTCTTTCTTTAATTTATTACAATAAAAAGGGTGTTTAGAATCTTTGAAGAAAGGCGATGAGCGTGCAATCCTAGCATGAGTTTACGATACTACACTCGCTAGCGAGAGCGTAAAACATTTATATGGAAAATTGACAATTTGACATTGACAGTTCACGATTTTCCATACAAATGTTTTACGTTCTCGCTAGCGAGTGTAGTATCGTAAACTCATACTAGAGCCTCTGAACTCGCGAAAGGCGACGGCTGGAACGCTCACGTTGCGCCGATCATGACACTACTCAAGTCGCACGGCTCACAGTGGTTGCGCTCGGATTTCGATAGGCAGCTTTAAAGTTACAATTATTCATCTACTTATAGGCTTTACATTCTCATCGTCTAATTTCAAACTCTTGCTGGTCTGTACATTTTGCAAAAGTTTTTAATACTTAAGTGACCGTAGAGAAGCGGGTTGTGAACTGAGCCTCTGGAGTCGTTTTGGGTGATAAATAAAAAAATTCAGGTTATCGATCACTATTAAGTCTGTAAAGATTTGAGAAAGTGAATTTAGTCGAAGTTGAAATGGTGGTCAGCGGTCGCCGCTATTTGGTGAACGCGGCGAAGACAGCCCACATGATCTCGCAGGCGTCGGAGCGCATAGCCTCCGCGTCGAAGTCCAGGTCGAGCAAGGAGCGAACTCGCCTCGTCGCCAGTTCATATTCCTCGTCCGACAATGGCGCGAAGGCGTTCTCTAATACGTCCGCCGAGTGCGCTAGCATCAGTAGCGCCAACGACCGCTTATCGGCATGCGCCACTTCCGTCATCGAGCGCCGCAGCGCGGCCTCCTGGACCTGAACAATTAATTTCGCTCATTTTCTACCATTTACGTATTGTCTATACAATTCTGCGTGTGCAATACAACTCTAAGAATGTATTTCAATTCTAATGCCCGTTTTCACCAACAGTGACCTAGAGTTTGGGATCACGTAACTGTTACTTAGCCGGCCATTCACGGCAGTCACATTCACAATCCTGCATGAAGCGTCGGACTGCAAGGCGGACTGCCACGAATGGCCGGCTTAAATAGTAGTTAGGTATTCCCCCAACTCTAGGTGTCTGTTGCTGAAAACGTACATAACAGCTCTAATTAACATTGATATTGATCTGACAGCACAGAAAAAAGAACGTTCGAAATAACTTCTTTCACTGTTCATTATTAGTAATAAAATGTCTTTTAGATTTTTTTTGCTTAGAATGGTCTAAGCTCTCATCCCCCGAAATCCTTAGTTACCAGAAAATAAATTGTGTCTTTTATAGATATTATGTCAAGCTAAAAAGGTGATAACATTAACATGTTATAACATGTTTAAATATGTGAAATGAATGTCTGAAAAAAGAAATAATATAGTACAGTTTTTCACAGCACAGTGAACCAAAAAATTCTTATTAATTCTCTAATCTTTATTCCAATTAGTTTATTCTATGAAATTAAATTACATCATGCAAATTATACATACATATATGTATGGTTCAAATATTTTAGTCATTCATACCTTAAATACTCATATCAAATGAATCATAATATTGAAAAATAAAAACTTATTTTTGTTATCAATTTGTATATTAATGATAATGTATATTTATATACCATACTAATAGTAGCAGGACACTCCACCAGGAAATATGTGCTTGTGAATTAATATTTGATTCTGGAACCTGTTCCTTTATCCTGTTTTTCCTTAAAACAGGAATTCTATTTTTTTTATGTTTTCTACGGCCGGCAATGGAGGGTTTTACACAGACAATTAAATGAAATAAATAATTACATTACTAAAGCAAATTCATACCTTTTTTACTAAACGACATTTAGCAACATTATCTGTGAGAGGATGTGTGGTCATATCAAATAAGAGAAAGTTTTGTTTCTCAGTTGTTAGAACCCCTTTCTCTACAAGATTCTTCGCTAACCTTTCACGGACATTCTTCAGTTGGAATTTCAACTTCATAGGATTCCATGTTTCACCTGCAATAGAAAAATACCTTGAATTAAAATTTTGTCTTTAATAGAACTTTCCTACATGTAAACCTATAAGAAAACTTAAAGTTCTCCTATAGGCATTACATAAGAACCTGGGTCTCTCCAGACCACCACTAGTGGCATCCGCTACTCGAAAATATCAAAAATCTTTGTTTTTATGAAACTATTAAATTAAATGACAAACCATTCGTGTCCTTTATAGTGTCAATGAAACTCTATCAGTTGATTATAGACACATTGCAATACTTCTTCAAACAACCAAGTTGAATCAATTTTTGTAACAAAGCAGGACATTTAAAATTTTATTTATTTTCTCATAAACCATTATGCTTAAAACAAAAATAACTCATCAGAAATATAGACCAAGAAATTATGTATTATATTAATTTTTATTTTCATTACATTGGCTTTATGTTTCAATGAGCTGAGTAGGAAAACATAGCAGTGATTTTTTTCTTATTGCTGGCGTGTAGCCTCTTAAGCACTTAATATATTTATAGCAAATAAGCAGACAAAATTATTTAGACATTTAAGTCAAAAAGATATTTTAGAAATAATTTTATACCTAGAATTTAGAACGAGACATCAAATGAAGTTTCAATGTTAATAAAATTATTAGAGTATAAAAATCATATCTAGAGATACTGACCGCTGAGATATTCTATCCAACTTTGAACTGTTTCTGGTGGGTCCGTATCTTTCATGTGTTTCAATGCTTCATCCAGTAACACATCGCCAGTTGGTGTATCTGTAATACAATAATGGAAATTATTATTTCAAATAATCAGATTTAAGATGTTTTGACCACCCTATAGACAAGTGGTTTAAGTGTTTGCCTTAACGCTCTGTCTCTAGGGTCCCAGTTTTGATTAACGGCAGGTCCAACTTTGGAAATTTCAAAATTGGCCCTGGTCTGGAGTTTTAGAGTCACTTGGCCAACCCATCTGGTGGCAGTAACCACCTCCTTACAGAAGACCACTGTTAAATAACAACATAATGTGCTGTTGTGTTTCCGTAAGTGAGTAAGGAATCCCAGAGCCTATTACCCTTTCCCTTCCTAATCCCTTATCCTTAGACTGTCAGCCTGTCTGTCAAACTTAACATATAAATAAAAGAAAACCTATCTAATCCTGATATTTTGAAGTATATTGAGGTATTAGAAATATACAATGTAGTATATAGTTTGAAGCATTCAATCTTGTGATCTAGTTTTACAAAATTTTTGGAAAATGTATCGGTAACAATGTGAGCAAATTTATATGTCAAGGAGAATGTATAACAGACTTCACAGTATCATTAAAATTTTGAATATAAAAGAAGCTTTGATAAATAAAAACCTTGCTTAATAACTAGCATTTTTTGAATGACATCAACTATTACAAAATATTACCTATGTAACACATATGTTGTTGTATGTTTCATTTTGCTTTCATATAATTTTCTTCCATTCTGCCTATTAAAAATTTTGTCACTTTATTTGTTTTGCAAACTTGTGGAGTTTTCCAGAAAAGTATCCTTTTCCAAAATAGTAACAAGATACAACCACAAAAAGGTATGCAATAATTATATAAAAAAGTGGCGCACTATGTTAAGTAAAATTTTTACTTTTAGTGTAAAATGCTACTTTGTTAAAGCACTATTAAATCATTTTCTAAATTGTGATATTATCCTTCTATTTTTTTTTTTTTTGTTGAATATGAATACTGTAAGCTGTATAAATATATCAGTGACAATTACACATAACACCAAAACATTATTTTTAAATCAAATTTGTAAGGTCACTAGGTCATAAATCTGTTGTTGTATTAAAACTTGTAATTTAAGAAAGGATATGCAATTTAAAACCTAAAATGTAGGCATCAACAGTTACAGTTATACACACGCAAGCAATCAAATCACATCGCATGCATTACTAAATTTTACTAAAAGTTATATAAACAATATGCCTCAGTCAGTCCAGACCTAAATCCCATTGAACATTTATGGGACAAGCTCAAACAAAGGGTACGGGCCAGAAATCCAGTTCCTTCAAGTGTAGAAGAATTGAAGGTAGCATTATTAGGGGAGTGGAATGGCATTCCTCAAGACACGGAAAAAAAAGGATCAAGAATAACCGACTGCAAGCTCTAATGGGTTGGCTTAAAATGTTTTTGTTTAATTCGTAAAATAATACCTGATCAACAACACACCTTTTCCCAAATTCCTATATTTAGGTTTAGATAATGAATTATTGAAAAAATAATGTATGGATATTGATAATGATATCTTATTAAAGATGAAATTTCAAGCTTTAAAATGACATATTGTTTGTATAAATATCTGGTATACTTTTAGTAAAATCAAGGCTTGTATGTGTTGTCGATTTGGTTGCTCGCGAGTGTATTTTGTATTTACCAAATACATTAGCCAAATTATATCTCATTATTTACAAACATTTTGAATATCAACAAACGTTTTTCAGTTTATAAAGTACAGCAGCAGTGACACGAGACATCGGCGTAGAATGCTTGATATTTTAATGTAAACATTCCAACTACATTGATTTTTTAGTACTGACCAGATTTTACAATAACTTTTCTAGATAATAAGCCTTTTCTTCGCATGCCAGCCCTTTCCAGTTCTATGCGTCCTCTCAATCCAAGTTCGATTAAAATACAACCTCTCAAGCCGCTGGATATGCAGTCATTCCAAAATGATGTATAACCCTGAAACAACCATCACATTATATGACAACATTCGTCCCTGAATAAGTCACGATGCTGATTTGTAGACATAACAAGCGAGCATACCTCTTTGTCTTTTAAACCTAAAAGCAGTACTTCCTCCATCAATGTCAATCTAGTTTCTTTAGAGTCTCCGTCATCATAATTTTTATCGTTTTTCTTATCATCGCTGTCGTGATTTTCTTTCAGAGAGCCATCGGAATTGCTGTCTTTTAAAATGTTTCTTCGTTGCACTAATCCTTCACTTCGGTTCATTTTACATTTATTGTAGAGATAGGCTTGAGATAAATATCCTTTCACTTGTGAATATTTTTCAGTAAAATGTAATGTTAATAAACTATATAATTGTTGACGTTTGCTAATGCTGCGACCGACGGACCGACGTATTGAGAAGAAACATGGCCGACCGATACTAAGGAAGCGCTACTGTTACTTCGAATAATCGAGAATCGAAAAACGCTAAATCGATTGAAATGGGCCATCATTGACTCGATTTTAAAAATATATATTTTTAAAGTCATAGACTTTATGCGAAGATTCTCTATGATTAAAAAATTACTTCGCTGTAAATCGATATAAATCGTTTTTTCAGAATTACATAATGTTTAAAGCAAACTCTGCAGTAGTATGTATGAAAGTAAAAAAATAATAGTTTATTATTTTTAAAGTGCATTCTTTAGTAAACAACCCTTCATTTTATGGTTTGTGTGTCAAATTACCTATATTTGACATACAAACATATTCTCGAATTTCTAAAACATGAAATATGATGAATCGATTATGTGCGTAAATTTTTTTATTCGATTAATTTTTAATTTGATTGGAAGGAAATTTATTGATTTAGAAATTTTATCAATGTTTTTTCGATATGGTTTCCTTTTTTATATGTATATCTACACAAACATAATGCATTAATAATACCTAATATGTATTCAAACTCCAATTTTTATATCATTGAATCGTAAGTTATCGTGATAACCTTTTCATGCATTTTTTTTTAAGTTATGAATTATAGTCTATTGGAATTGTTGAATCGAAGTTATATATGTAATTACATACCTTAAGTTAGTAGAAAGCAATAGAAAGATAAAATGACGGCAAATTATTTACACAGGCAACACCAAAGAGTATGGGCAACACTCGGATTGGGTTTGAAATTGGCGCTTTTTCAAAAAATTTGTAATGCTCAAATAAAAGACCGATTTTAAATACATACTAGAAAAAATTTGTACGAGATAAATAAATATATAATAGTTACAGTTAAATTTATAAAAAAAATACTGCAAACTACTGTATTATTGCTTTTAGCAATTGAAACACACATTCGAAGAAGAGTTCCTTACAATATTTATTTACTTTGCCTTTATGTACCTACCTACATTAAGCAGAAAATAAATACCTTTAATTCTGACCCCTGTGTAAAAAATTTTTGAAGCAACCCTAGAGGATTTGAATTTAATTAGGTGAACAAAAATTTTAAGATCGCCTACAAATCAAATAAATAGAGGTACCTACGTTTGATTGTTGCAAAAACAACTATAAATAATCATATCGCTAAGCTACACGATTTTTATCATAATTGCTAAACCCTCTGTGAGAACCGATGATATATTGCTACAATAAAACGGCAGAATAAATTATTAAGTAATTGCCGAGAAATTATCGCAAATGTCAGCTAATATTTATCATCGTGGTTGGGTGAGACTTTTCGCTCGCATGCACATGTCATGTTGTGCAGTCTTCGGCGAGCCGGTTATTCCTCAACACGTGTACCGTAACGGAAAATCGTTATGAGCATGGAACACGAAACGCGCGGTGCTACGGTGAGTAACTCTGGCTTTGCTTTCACTTTACGTAAACCAATTATTTGCTTTATAAATTACGTATAACGTTTGAGATAGCATGTTGGCGCGTAAAACTAAAATGGTTAGGAGCCGCGTCTTTACAAATGATGAACTTTACACTTGACTCGAGCGTGAGTGCGTGTAGGGCAAAGAGCCAGTTGGCTATCGTATTTGTTTCGCCTCGGTCGATGGGATCGTACGATTTTCCGTTTTGTCATAGACGACCTGTGCAGGGTCATCAAAATAAATTCAGTTAATTCCGAGTCCAGTTTCATTTGTGACCGTGTAGTTATTTGTGGAGAGAAATAGTGATTCGTTTTTTTAATGATAAGTTTTCGAAACAATTTCGGGATATTTAAATATAAATTCAGGTGAGAAAAAATTCTCAATAACTCCTCATCAGTATAAGCTTTATTACATTAAAATATAATTTCATTATATGTGACTAGAAAGCGATAATTGGTTTTATTAATTAATTTAGTCACTTAGATGAAAATTAATTAATTACATATGTAATTAAATAAATCTCTAAACAGGCAAGTAAATATTTTATAGAAATAACGATTTATTTTTGCTCTATAAGAAATAATTTGAAATGTAAGACGTGCATAAGTGGAAAGAAGTCAAATAATAACACTCAAATATTCAGTCGTTTGAATGAAACTGTATAGTGGCATATTGTATAATTTAAAACTATAGTGAAAATATAATTCTGAATTTACATAGTATTTACGTGTGTATAAGCATGCTGATAATTTGTCTTCGGTGCGTAATCGTACCTTTATATTAATGAATGTAAATTATTTGCATTGTTTTACATTTTAAAATATTACTTTAATAGGGAATATAATGCGTCGAATTCAAAAAAAGGCTTAAATATTTCTTATCAACATTTTTGCTTTAGAACTATCTCTTTGTAAATATTTTTTAATATTATTTCTTTTTCACTAAGAAAATAATTTTTAAAAAGTGCAAAAAAATTGTGGGAAATTCAAAATATAGTTGAAACGGTCAGATCGAATGTGACGTCAAAGTCTATGAAATATCAACAAGCGTGTAGATGTTTTTGATTTTTAAAATTTGATTGTATTGTAGACTGTGACGTCACGACAAGCGTCCGAAAAAGGGCCCGTAACTGTTAGTTAATTTTAACATTTTTTTTGTTACTATATTTCTGTTTTTTGCACTGAATATTTCTTTACGCTTATATAACGAAAACCTATCGTATGAAAATATTTTAAAAAATGTGCATATTCCCTATACTTTTATTATATAATAATGAAACAATTATTACACCCTGTAGTTTTTTGATATCGAAAACTAGCCTCCAAAAAGTCCTTGTTATTTAGACAAACTTTGGTACATCAGTATTTTGATTGCAAAGCTTACTAGCTTAAATATAACAAGCACTTAAATGACGGCACTTAAATATAACAAATAAGAAAAATCTTCTCTATACATAAAAATGAATCCCTATTTCCCTTGGTCACGGCATCACGCGTGAACGGGTAGAGCGATTTTAATTCGGTTTTCACTAATGGAAAGAGGGATAAACGGGGAATGTTTATATATATAAAAATTGCACCCCGGGCGAAGCCGGGGGCGGGTCGCTAATAACATATAAACGTAGACAATTAGATAAAACTTTAAATAACTTACAAATACTAAACAATATCGTTTATTTATTACCCTTTATTTAATTTTCTATTTATTTTTATTTTATTTATTTAATACAAAACGACTATTTTGTAGACGAGTCGTTTTGTAATTTTTCAAGAGCCATTTCGGACAAAAGCAATCTTTCATAACATGATGCTAATAAAATTCAACCTTTATGTATTTTTACGTAAGTAAGTAGAAGAAAGAAGTTTACGTAAGAAAGTAGGTACCTATATATTTTTACGTGCACACTTTCGTATCCACACATAGAGCGAGTAGATTATGCACCGTTAAAGGGCTAACTTAAAATTCCGGTATTTAGGTTTTTATATATGATTTTCCATAGAAAATTCTAATAAAGTGTTAAAGATTTCTTATTATTATAGGTACTATTAAACTAAGTAGTAAACAAGTTGAAAAACTGGAAAATTCTTGTTAAGGCTAGTAGAAATATGTGCGATAGCTCATATGATTTGTAATGACTTCTAGAAAAATGTGTATAAATTAATTCACAGATAAACAATAGCAAAGTTATAATTATAAGTTATGCTTATAACAATTAAAAATTAAAATGGGGTTAAGTTTTTTTGTATGTAAATCAAAAACTATTAGTGGAGTCATTCCTAAAAAATATTCTTAATCTCAAAATAGGTCTTTGCACGGCAAGCGCTGTGCCGCTACGTAGCGTCAAAACCGAGTTTTTTTACCTCTTAAAATATGAATTTATAAATTAAAAATAAAAATTAAGTTGGAAAAATTGGAATAAACAAACATTAATGTTACGGGAAGCTTGCTACAATAAATCGGTTAAGCCGTTTCTGAGATTAGCATGCACAAACGTAGGTACAGACAAACAGACAATAATTCTAAAAACTACTTTTTTGACCTCGGTAACATAATTACAATTGATTTTTTGAGAAAATATTTGAAAGAAAAAGAAACAAAGAAAGAAACATTTATTGGCATTTTTTTTCAATTTGTTTATTATTAAAATAAGGATTAAAAAAATTCTTTTCTTTTTTTAATGTTAAGAAAGACTTTCAGTGTTAAAATTAATAATTTGCGATTTTCTACAAGTTACTTTTTTTAGTTAATTTGGTTTATTTACTAAACAATTGTATAGTTATAAACAATTCCCGAGGTTGTTTATATGTTTTATAGATAAAAAAATACAAAAACAAATATATGCAAAAAAATATATAAATATATGTGTATTTTAATTTTTTTCAAAAAATAAAAAATAAAAGGGCAAATTTTCGAAAAATATGTAAGTTAGTCTTTTTGTTTTAAAATTGTTTAAATAAATTGCGTTAAAATTTTTATTTAAATGTTAGGTAATAAATTTTTCATACGTAAGAACAGTTATAACCTTTATTTACAACATTTTTAAATTAATATTTTATGCGTTAAAAAAATTATAAGCAATGGTGGATTTTAACGCTATGTAGCGTTACAGCGCTTCCGCGCGAAGTCCTATTTCAAGATTAAATAAAAAGTATTAATAACGCAGATGAAGTTCCGGCAGTTTTCATTTATTTACGAAATTTTCTCAACTTTAAAAATATTTTTAGTAAAGAATCGTTTTTGATTTATTTGCAAAATACTTAACCCCTTTTTTGAAATATTTAATTATTTATAACTTTTGTAATTGTTTATCTGCGGGTATGAAACTTATGCACATTTTTCTAGAAGTCATTAATAAAGTGAGTAAAGTGAGTTATCGCACATATTTATATTAGCCTTAACAAGAATTTTCACGTTTTTCAACTTGTTAACTATAGGCTATGTGACCAGTAACCACTGATAGCGAAGTTTTATTGCGTTTTATTAATGTCCTTCAGTTGCTTGCTTCAGGTTGCCTTTCTCCCACACGGTTCCATATATCTCACTTAATTTTTGCAAGCGATTATTTATTTTACCTTTAATGTATTATGTTTCATATTTAAAAACATATTTGTCTGTGATATTTGGCTCTTTGTGTTTATTATGAGCGTATTAAATATACTTTAAATTATTTAATAGTAGGAACTAGGGAATTTATCATATTAGTCTATAATAACATTATAGAGAGAAAATATTTGTATGTTTGTAATGAATAAAGTCAAAAACCAGTAGTAAAAAAACCAGTAAACCAGTAGACCGATTTTAAAAATTCTTTCACCTGTAGATAGCTACATTATTAGCTGATAACATAGGCTATACTCACTCTCCCCCCATTTCCCCCTCTACGCGGACGAAGTCGCGTGAATCAGCTAGTTATTAATAAAATTAAAATACGTGTAGATTTATTTTTTAAATAATTAAGAAACGATTTTGTAATAATTGTAATTAAGTGTTCTTTTAATTATTTATTGATCGGTATAAATAGCTAAAATGATTACCATTTACTCGCGTTCTGTTTTGTACACACAGCCGTCCCGTCTGTGTGTGCAAAACAGAACGGCTCGCAGGACGGCTCAACCATATAGGGCTCCATCCTGTTGACAAACGGAAATACCTTTTGGTCGCATCAGATTGAGGTCAATCTCTCTGTTCAGGCGTTTGAAGATAATTTCCTAGTTGACGAAGGGATCTCATTAATTTCCACAGGTTTGATTTATTTGAAATTTGGTGTAGGTATACTGACATACTGTTACTTCGGTAGTATTTCTGTACCGGACTCGTTACCGGCACCGTGTGCTGGGATTGGAGGAAAACACCACGTTACTAGGTATTATGTTCAGAGCGGCCTTTGGCTCGAGGTCTAACGGGAGTCATTCCGGTGTGACTGGAAATGCCAGTGGTTTTCGCCGAAATCGGTGCGGTTTATATAGGCTGGTGGAACAATTATCCCCACAAAGTTTGACATACCTACTTTCGATGTTACTTCCCCCTCTCTACCTTTTTTTTTTTTTTTTTTTTTTTCCGAGGAGAGAAATCTTCAAAAGATACCTTATGCTCAAATGCCGCATGCAATGCAAATGCCCATAGAGGTTATGTGGGACTCTTACCGCACTAAAACTCACCTCGAAATGGGTGTGGTTCTAGTCCATAGGGGACTTTGGAACCGTCACCGGGCGTCGGGGGGGCGAGAAGCGCCCGGCCCTTACAAATAAAAACTTAACTAATGCTTAAGCTATGAGGGACCGGCTAGCCCTGGAGGGCCACTTGCGACGGCCACGGCGACAGCCGCGACCGGTACAAGTGGTCCCCGGGCCGGGAGGTCCCTCGCAGGCGCTGCCAGGTCGCGCCTCGGAGGTGAGAAGGGGCGCGGCGGTCTTCCTCTTCTTTCACGATGTCGGGGTAGCTGCACGTCGTTGTCATCACCAGCAAACGCCGCGTTTGCTGCAGTGATGGGGTCATCCTGGTCCAACAGGATGTGTCGGGGTCTTCTTCTGAAACGAGAAAGAGTATTATTGGGATCGGGAGTATGGGGTGACGAGGAAGTTTGTCGTAGTACTTCAAGGCGAAGTCCTTGATGCACTTGACAATTGAGGGGAGGTTGAGGTCATGGTGCAGGTCGACGTTGCGGATGAACCATGGGGCGCCCACGGCTCTCCGCAGAAAACGGTTTTGAATGATTTGAAGGGATTCGATGTGGGTAGGAGCAGCGTGCGCAAAGACAACGCTAGCGTACGTCATGATCGGTCTGACGCAAACTTTGTACAATGTCACCTTATCTCTAAGGGCCATTGTACTCCGCCTGCCTATGAGGCACGTCAGGCGACCCAGGACGAACGCTGCCCTGTCCCTGACACGCTTGATGTGGGGACCGAAGGTAAGTCTCCGGTCGAGTGTAACACCGAGGTATTTGGTCTGATGGACCCAAGGGATGACGCGGCCCTGGAGTGAGATTTGACCGAGTGAAGCTCGGTCAATATGTAGGGCATTCTGAACGCGAGGAGTTTGAAGTAGATTCCCGCGTGAAAAGAACATTGCTGCGCTTTTCTCGGGATTCACCTCAATTCTCCATTTCTGAAACCAATCGCCGAGAGCGGTCACGGCGGTTTGAAGCATGCGAGTTAAGAAGCCTCGGTGTCGGGTGGAGAAGTAGAGGGCCGTGTCGTCTGCGAAGAGAGACAACTCGACCCCCTCCGTGCGTGGTATGTCGTTAGTGTATAAGGAGTAGAGGGTTGGTGAGAGAACTGAACCCTGAGGAACGCCTGCCCGTAGTGGGCGGGGGGAGGAGAGAGTGCCTTCAACTCTGTAACGAAAGCTTCGATCGGCTAGAAAGTCCCGTACTATGAGTACGAGGCCCTCCGGCAGCCCGAGTTGATATAGCTTGTATATCAACCCGGCATGCCACACCTTATCGAAGGCCTTCGCCACATCGAAGAAGACGGCACCGGTGCCTGTCGGACGAGGGCTTGCGGTAAGCCCGGTGAGAATGTGCTCAGTTAGTCGATGCACTTGATGAACGCACGAGTGTCTGGCTCTGAAGCCAAACTGCTCGTCGATGAGAATGTTATTAGAATTGATATGACGAAGGAGACGCGTCAATAGGATTCTCTCGTAGAGTTTCCCAATTGAGCTGAGTAGGCTAATTGGCCTATAACTGGCGGGGAGGGTTCTATCCTTGCCCGGCTTTGCAATACCGATAACGATCGCTTCCTTCCAGGCGGCTGGAAAGACGCGATCGCGCAAGGCTGCATTGAAGATGCTTAGTAGGAGCGAGAATAACGTCGGCGGAAATCGCTTCAGTAGTTTGTTGGAGATTCGGTCTATACCCGGCGATTTCTTAGGGTTCAATTGTCTGAGTAGGATCTGCAGTTCAGCAGGGGAGACAGGTTCGATGGGGTCATCAGGAGGTTGTGATGCCCTTTGCTCCACCTCTTCCTCCACCCGGGCGACGTGGTTGGCGTCGACCGGTTGAAGGCTGGGCGAGCATTGGGCCTCGAGGGAGTCGGCAAGGTATTCGGCCTTCTCGTCGTCGTCAAACGCCGGAGGGCCGTTGGGTCGTGCTAACGGAGGAGTTTGGGATAGGTTAGATTCCGTCTTCATCGTCCTCGCCAGCCTCCAGTATGCTAGATGTGAAGGCGAGATATCAGATAGAAGACGGCTCCATTGGTCACTACGGAGTTCGGCTATGCGCGATTTGACACGGCGTTGCAGTCGCCGTAAGCGAGAACGGTTCTCGGGAGAGGGAAACGAGTCGTATGCACGAGTAGCCGCATTCTTAGCCCTCAACAGCCTCCTCGCGTCCTCCGGGAGTTCCAGACGGCGATCGCTCGCCGCCGGGATCTCTTTAGAGGAGTCGCTGATGCGATCGTGGAGGTGGCTGTTGAGCGCTCTGATTGCTTCATTTATGTCGTCGGGTCTGTCTAGTGTCTCAGGGATCTGCTCTAGGTGTTGCGAGGGACGCGCGAGTGACTTCTGTAGTTTATTCCAATCGATAATCGTGGTGGTATCGCGAGAGCGGTCGGTTTGCCGTCCGAGCTTTAAAATAACGGGACGGTGATCTGAATTGAGCTCGTGAATGGGCTCGATTGAGAGAAAGGACAGCGATATGTTTTTAAGGAGAGCGATGTCGAGAACGTCTGGTCTGTGGTTCGGATTGCTAGGGAAGTGGGTGGGTGTTAATGGTGTGTAATGAAACAAGTGAATGTCGCAAAACAGACTAAATTTATATTTTACCCTTCCTTTTTAATATAATATGCATAGACAATCATACATACTAAACTATACATAATACAATAGTGTTTACATTGCACAAGAGATGGAGTTACCAATAGTTAAATACAAATGAAAAATAGTTTTAATATTTTGATACATCATTATAACACCCCCACTTATCAAAATAAACAAATAAAATCATTTTGGTACAACACCCAATTTACTCAGAAACTTATAATGTTTAACAGGACATAAACCTTTAGTAAAAATATCAGCTGTCATTTCCTCAGTACACAAATATAGAATTTTTATATATTTATACTTAACAACATCTCTTACATAATGATATTTCACATCAATATGTTTCGATCTATTGTGGCTTTGATTGCTTACTGACAATTTTAATGCACTTTGATTGTCACAATAGATCTCAATCACATAAAATTTACCCATAATTTCATGAAGAAGATTTCTAAGATATACTGCTTCCCGAGCTGCCTCAGACAGAGCAGTATATTCTGCCTCTGTACTGGAAAGGGATACCGTCTTTTGCTTCCTGCTTTGCCATGAGATAGCAGATCCAGACATCGTGAAGCAAAAGCCTGTATATGACTTCCTGTCTAAGGCGTCACTAGCCCAGTCACTATCTACAAAACCCTGTAACTTGCTATCATCCTTACAAAATCTTAAACAATAAGTTTTTGTATATAATAAATATTTTAAAATGCGTTTAGCATAATGCCAATGTGTACGATTGTAACAACTATTAAATTGGCTCAGATAACTAACAGAATAGGAAATGTCTGGCCTAGTTAGTACTGCCAAATACATCAATGATCCAATTAATTTTTGATACGGAAGATCAGATACACATTCATCAGCTTTAACATTTAATTTAAATTCAATTGGAGTTTTATATGTTTTACAATCTGACATCTTAAATCTAGAAGCTAACTGTTCAATATACTGTTGTTGATCTACAGTTATTACATTTTTATTTTTATCTAAATTTATTCTCATGCCTAAATATTGTCTTACAGGTCCCAAATCTTTCAATTTAAATTCTGCACCCAAAACACGTTTCAAATTATTAGTTTCAACAGAATTATTAGAAAAAATTAAAAAATCGTCAACATATAGGGCCACAATAATTTTAGTTTCACCCTTTGTTTTTGTGAACAAACAAGGCTCATACTGACTATTTTTGAAATCCAAGTTGCAAAGTAAATCTTTAACTCTGTCATACCACGCAAGAGAAGATTGTTTTAATCCATAAATTGCTCTTTTTAATTTCAAAACCTTTCCCCCACTTTTGTTCACAAAACCTTGAGGTAATGACATGTAAATAGCTTCTTTCAAAAAACCGTTTAAAAAGGCCGTAGTTACATCTAAGTGATCAATACTCATATTCAACTTAACACTGAGAGCAAATAATAATCTAAGTGTGGAATGTCTTACAACTGGAGAGAAAGTGTCTGTATAGTCAATGCCAGGTTTCTGCGAAAAACCTTTAGCCACAAGTCTAGCCCGGAACCGCACATTATTGTCCACATCAAACTTTTTATTAAGCACCCACCTACACTTCACAATTGTCACATCACCTGGGTTATCAACGAGCTCCCAAGCATCGTTGTCCTGAAACGACTGTAGCTCGTCGGCCATGGCATGTTTCCACTGCTCACTCTCAGGCCCCGCGAGAGCCTCTGAGAACACGATCTCCTCGGATGCTGGAACAGTACTGGAAAGACATATATAACCATACCGATCAGGTTGCTTTCTGGGACGCTTGCTAGACAATTCTGGTTCCTGCTCTGGGGTTGATATCATCTTGACTTCTTGTACTAAGTCATCTGCAGTCAATGTTTCATTCCATTCCTCATAGTCAGAAGAATCTGAATAGCAGTCTTCGGAGTCTAAAACATTCTGCGATTCTGCAGTCGAAGATTCAGTCAATGTTTCATTCCCATCCTCATACACAGAAGAATTAGGAGAGTCTTGGGAGTCTAAAACATTCTGTGATGTTTCCCCCACTGAATCTGTATCCACCTTCTTCTGTATGTCAACTGCAGGTGTCTCTTCGTTAGGAATCCAGATAGCCGACTCCTGTTTTTTTTTCTTGCTACCTAATTCTTCTTCCATAAAGATAACATCTCTGCTGGTAATAAGCTTCTTCTTGACAGGATTGTATAGCCTGTAGCCCTTAACATCTTCACTGTAGCCAACAAATATGTGCTCCTCAGACTTCTTATCCCACTTTAAACGACGCTCCTTAGGAACATGTACCATGACTTTACACCCAAACAAACGTATGTGGCTTAGGTCTGGTTTTCTTCCATACCACAATTCATATGGAGTTTTCTGAACTCCCGATGCAATGGATCTATTTTTCAAATAGACAGCAGTGTTCGCTGCTTCCGCCCAAAATCTCTTATCCAACTTTGCATCATGCAGTAGGCATCTAGCCTTTTCAACTACAGTACGGTTGGCTCGCTCACATATACCATTCTGTTCAGGAGTATAATTATTTGATCTTTGATGAATTATACCCTCTTGTTTTAAATAATTCTCAAACTCTTTGTTAGTGTATTCTAATCCATTGTCTGACCTTAGAATTTTTATCTTTTTATTTAACTGATTTTCCACCATCGTTTTAAAGATCTTGAACTTAGTAAATGCTTCATTTTTCTTTTGAAGAAAATATATAAACGTCATTCTACTAAAATCATCGACGAATAGTATAAAATATCGTGCACCATTCAATGAACTAATTTCCATTGGTCCACAAAGGTCTGTATGGATTCTGTGTAGTCTCTCTGTGCTTCTTTCACCCACATGCGAAAAGGGTAATCTTGCCTGCTTTCCTTCGCAACAAGTTATACACTGAGACTTGGTTATGTTGAAATTATTTTCGTATGACAAACCATTCACCATATTTCTCATTTTATTCATGTCCTGACTGTTGATGTGCGCTAGCCTTCTGTGCCATAGTTTGCCACTTACCGCAGGTGCAGCCAACATACAACTCTGTGTGTGTAACTTTAGCTTATATACACCATCCGATAAATCAGCTGTGGCTACCAAAATATTGCTCTTGTTTCGTATATAGCAGTGTTTTTCATCAAAACTGACATTATTTCCATTTTTAATAAGTTCACTTACAGACAATAAGTTTGTTGTCAAACTTGGCACACATAGCACATCTTTCACAGTAATGTTGAATTTTAAGTCAGAAACAAGGTCGACGTCTCCGGAACAAACAACTGGCACTTTTGATTTATTTGCTACCACAATTTCAGGTAAACACTGATTGAAGTTCAGGTTTCTAATCCAACATTTGTTCGCCGTCATATGTGCGCTTGCGCCAGAATCCACGTACCACTCTGTTTTGTTAAACTTTCCATTCAGAAAAACGACATTAAATATGTATTTGTTATTATTTTTCTTCAATAGCGGACACTGATTTCGATAATGACCATCTTCTTTACATTTATAGCATGTTATTTTTTTCTTAGATGAATCTGTCATTGCTGTCACCGTCTTCGTGTTTGACGTTGAAGAACCGCCATACTTCTTTGGCTTAGTATTGCCAGAGTAAAATTTATTTCGCGCGGCAAATACAGCTCCAGTTCCCGCGCTGTCATTGTCACTGGTCACTTCCATGTCAAGTAATTTCGACTTTATGACATCTGCAGTTATCAAAATACCCGAATGTTCAATTGCCATGATCATAGGAGCATAACGATCGGACAAACCTGCTAATAATAATGAGCCAACCCATTCGTCTGTTATTGTAAAACCCGTGCCATTTAACCGCTGTGCTGTCTCGATCATTTGAGTCACATATGTCACTATAGAATCACAGTTTTCTAGTCGTATGGATATCAAATGTCGCAGCAAGGTTATTTTTCTTGAGAAACCACAATCATCAAACATAGTCTTCAACGTAGTCCATAATTCTGCTGAGCTCTTGGTATTCTTTACATGCACGTACAATGACGGGTCTATAGTCAAAATTAGCTTTGCCTTCGTTTTTGCATCGTCCACTTGCTTAATTTCAAAATTTGGCGTCGGTTTGATGTACATTTCCATCCCTTCGAGCACCAACAAATTTTCAGCGGCGAAGCTCCACTCATCATAATTTTCTCTTCCTCTTAGTTTAGGAACACTGGCAATATAGTTCGTAGTCATGTTTCCGCGATACAACTTTCACTAATTATCTATTTTTAAACAAAATAACTGATAATTTTGGGGTATGCCCATAACCTGTAATGAAACAAGTGAATGTCGCAAAACAGACTAAATTTATATTTTACCCTTCCTTTTTAATATAATATGCATAGACAATCATACATACTAAACTATACATAATACAATAGTGTTTACATTGCACAAGAGATGGAGTTACCAATAGTTAAATACAAATGAAAAATAGTTTTAATATTTTGATACATCATTATAACATGGTGCAATAATGTCGAAGTCTAATTCGTCTGTTAGTAGGTCGAGTATTGTACCGTTACGTGAAACTCTACTACAGTTCCAGCGGGTATGTTTACAGTTAAAGTCCCCTGCCAGAATGACAGAGGGGCCGAGGTTGAAGAGAGATTCGAGATCTCTTTTCAACAGGCGTTTATCGGGGGGAAGGTAAATCGATGCTATAATTACTGGAGGATGGCCGGACATTGCGAGACGGCAAACCGACGCTTCCATGTTGACTAGATGAGGAGTGTTAATGGGGACGCAGTGAAGAGACCTTCTGTAGTAAATTAAAGTGCCTCCTGCCCGGGCGTCGAGGCGGTCATTTCTGACCAAAAGATATTGTGCGATTCGCGGATCGCGTGTGCTAGGTTTTAAGAAAGTCTCTTGCACTAGCATCACGTCGACCTGATGGGATGTAAGGAAATGTTGGATTTCGGTTTTATGGGATCGGATGCCGCGAGTGTTATAGAACGCCAACGACAGGGAAGAAGGTCTAATTCTACTAGTGGTAGCCATTGGAATTAGTCAAAAGAGTCCCGCATCCGGCGGAGGGCGGCGAGTGTGTGTTCGTGACGGACGAACACGCTAACTATACCTAGCGAGCCCTTTTTGCACGTTTTGAAGTCGCGGACGAGGGCCGAAATTTCGTCGAGATCTATGCTCTCCGAGAGCTTATCTATGAACTCTATGTTGTTATTAACGCGGGCCGGTGCGGGGCGAACGCGGTGTGAAGCCGGCACTGCCGGAGGAGGCGCGGGCCTCCCCCAGGCAGCGCTGGGTGTTGGTACGGGCGCTGGTGGCTGGGGCACGGGCCTCCTCCAAGCGGCGCTGGTTGCAGGGGCGGGCGCGGGCCTCGCCCATGCTGGTGTTAACGCGATCGCGGATGCCGCTTTCGGTAGCGGTGGAAAGTTTGCGGCGGAATGAACGGGCGCGGCGCGAGAGGCAGCGGGCCTCGGTTGTGAGGGGACGCGGCGAGAGGAAGCCATACGGGGCTTCCTTTTGGGTGCCTTGGGGCATCCGCGGTAGTTCGCGGGATGGCCGTACTCCTTGCAGAGTACACACGCGGGAGGCTCACTGCAACCCGCTACGCGCGCGCAGTCGCGGGTGGCGTGGTCCCCTAGACATTTGACGCACCGGGGCGTCGCGTAGCAGTTACGGGCCGAGTGCCCGTAGAGCTGGCAATTGTGACATTGCCCTATGGTGTTGCGCTTGTGTGGCGCCTCGAAACGTAGGCCCGATAGGCCGCAAATGGTGGGGACGCCGAAAATGCGTTTCCCCTCGGGGGAGTTCTCGAGAACGACGAGAACCATGTCGTAGGGAGTACGATCCCTAGAGTGCATCCGATGCACTTCTAAAACTGGCAGCCCTTGGGACATGAGGTCCCGCAGGATCGGTTGCTCGCCGAGTTCGTGGGGAAGGCCCCTCGCGACGACGCGGAGGTTTTTCTCCTCGGGGAGAGAGTACGTGTGGAAGGAGATGCTCTCCTTCCTGAGCAAAGCAGTTAGAACTCGGTAGTCGGCTACTGAGTTCACCTTAACAGAGATACCGACTCCCGCGTTGGAGCCTCGGTATGACTTGATGCCCTTGGCGAGCATCATTTCGCGGACGGAATCCCAATCCCTCTTGTCTCTGAGGAAGACAGGAGGTGGGGCCTTGGCGGCGGGAGGCGCGGGCGCGGTCGCGGTCGCGGTACGCGGCGGTGTCGGGCGGCGGGAGGTGGAGTCCGACTCCAGTTTCTGTTTACTAGACAGCTGTTTCGACTTTAAGTTTGTTTTTCTTTTTTTTCTGACAACGGTGAAGCCGTCGTCATCCGGGAGATCCGACTCCTCGGATGCCGTCGACCCATCGTCGGCATCCGAGTCATTCGCCAGAGAGGGTATAGGCAACGGGGAGGGAGAGGGCGCCGAAGTGGCGTCCATGGGCGACTCAGGAGAGTCGGCCGCTGGCTCGCGGGCCAGTTGGATAACCCTATCTAGGGCATCGGGCTGCTCCTGGAAGAGGAGCCGGAGATGGTGAACCAGGATGGAGAAATCCATCCTGGCGGCGGAGGCGCGGGGAGCGGCCCCGGGTCGGCGCGTGTAGACGCGCCGCTAGGTGTGAGTGTGTACCTAACGCGTGGGTTATAGTGTACCTAACGTGTGTCCCTGAGAAGGGGGAGTGACCCTGGCGGCTTACCAACCGCAAGGGCAATGGGATGGGTACAGAACGCTAGTTGCGCGACGGCCTTATAGTAAGAACTACTGAGACCGACTTGACAACTAGCGCAATGTAAAAAGTCCGCAACAGCACTGCACAATACACAATCGCACTTCACTTGTTCACACACTGCTGCACTACACAACTGCACTTCACAACTGCGCGGTGCGCGGCGAGCGACAAGCGACGAGCAACGCTTCGGAGCGTTCAGCGGGACGGTGCACTGGGCGACGTCGAGCGGCGAACTATGAACTGCCCCTCTCTACCTCGGCCCTCTCTGTGCGTTTATCCATTTTCATTATTTACAGTTCTTATTTTATATCTTATTCTATTCAGAATCTATTTACAATAATATCAATTCCTATCCTACTAATTTACAATTTTATATACTAGAAATATTCTATTTACAAATGTTGTAGCGAGACGACAAAGGCAATTGTTAGGGTCACCCTGTTGTCGTCTCGCTCTAACCTATGTTTGTCTTTTTCTTTGTTGTAGAAAATAATTATCACAATATTTTCTTCTTAATTATATTTCGTCGCATACAATTTCCAGGACATGGTAACTTTGACCTGATGCTGCAGCATCAAGTAGGTAGTCTGCAGAATACCCAACTCCTCAGCAACTTACAGCAGATATAGCGTGTTTGGGCTCATTAGAATGGTCTCAATAGAATGGCCGGAGTTAGTTCATAATTTTTAATTATATCTTGTTATTGAATAGAATGATGGCACATCTTCGTAATGTAGTAAAAAAATAGCGTGATTATAAACAGAATTGCCTTGTAGTAGATAAAATATAATATAGAAAAGATATAAGGGGCCCCTAGACGTGGATTGCCTAGAGGAACCATAGGTAATTCTGCCTTGAATTTAGGCATTTTAAATTGGCAGCATATCTATCTATACAACATATATTATAGGTATATGTACTCGGTTTCACGTTTACCATAATCGTTTCGATTCCAAACTACAGTGAAGACCACACATTAATAATCTAGCGATTAAATTAAGTTCCGCTGTTTACTCTGTTAAACGGATTCGCGAGCTTACTGACGCCTAATTACCGCGAGCATAGTATATTTTAGCTATTTCTGTAGTGTAATGATGTACGGTATTTTACTTTGGGTAATTCTGCGGATATAAACACTATATTTGTATTTCAGAATAGGGCCATTCGTACTTACTGTAGCCGCACAACAAATTTTTGAAAATTGAATAGCACTTTCAATTGAAATAGTGATGTTCATTAAATACTAGAAACAAACATAAGCTACAATTGCATAAAACGCGTCTCCACAAAATTGGCAACTTTTTTATGGGACAATGTGTGCGCTTTTACAATGGGCTTCCTGCTAATATACAACAGTTTTGTAGAAATTTTGAAGTTTATATTAAGAAAACCCTATACAAAAAGGGATATTATAAAATATTGGATTATATAAATGATAAAACATCTTTGGAGTTTAATTATAATATTACAGTGCTGTAAAATGTTATATAAATTGTTGAATTTTTTTACAAATTATGTAATTAATTATTTTTGAAAAGAGAACTTTCTTGCCGAGTTCTTCCCCCTATAAGCAGCATTGCAAACCGGTGGTAGTTTATAATTGTATAAAGTTAAAAATATTTAACGAAGATAAATGTTTTGTAAAATACTTACATCCAATAAATTATTTATCAAGGAATACTTTTGAACAGACGTACACAATTTCTCCTTATTGAGTATTGAAACCCAAAAATAGTATAGCAGTAGCAAACATCATTTCATTTTATTTTAATATCTAATAAAAGTAATACATCATCATTGATGTAAACTAAAGTATGTAATTGTGAACATACTCGTCTTATCTACCTTATTATCGTATAAAAATGACATCCTATTAAATCTCTAATAAGTACGTACACTAAGTATTATAATACACTAGCTGTGCCCGCGACTTCATACGCATGGTATTCGGAATAACGCGTAGCTTTTTTGATTGAATTATGTTTACATCCGTGAAAACCACATAAAAATCGGTTCTTAACAAACAAATTCTTCACCTTTATAATATGTAAGAAATGTCGAGCATTTTTCTGATTAAAAAAAAGTTTAAAGAGGGCGTTATAACCCAATTATCATATATGGCTCGTTGACTGGTGAGCAATCAGTCAATGACTGATAATACTTAGTTGATAGATTTTTAGCACAGACATTTAGACAGACACAGATAGTTTGTGTTTTAACATCACTAAATTGCGCTCGTGACGTCATGACGTCATGGCGTCATGGTAGGCACTAAAAATGTGGCAGGCTTGGTTTTCATACAGTTTGATGAACTTGCGTGATCTATACCTACTATCTACGTCTGTGGTTTTTAGCATCAAATATAATAGATAAACAAATACTACGCACCGTAGTACCTACTTACTAACAGTGAGATACTAGTCAGTAGCATAGAGAACATTTAGAAGATAGTTCACAAAATTATATTTTAATATATCTTAATTTAATACTTCATTTTTGAAGTTATCGAAGAAAGACCATTATAATTTGTTAAAAATGCATATATTTAATTGAAAATGTACCTCATTTATCTTATTATATATTCTATACTAATATTATAAAAAGGTAACGTTGTGTGTTTATTTGTTTGTATGTAGGTGGTAAACTTAGAACCTAGGTACCTACTCATTATATTAAAAAAAAACATTTCACCAATAATTACAATAGAATTTCAGAATGGGACTGGTAAGACTGGTAAGGTTAGTAAGACTTCTGGTAAGTCAAACCAGAACACTGAAAAATGCGGATGCGCAACCAATAAGTACAGGGACCAATTGAATGAAAAAGCGAGGATTTAGCAGAAAAGCTTTATTTTCGTTGCCTAATTTGACTTGTTAGAGTAAAATAAAAACTTAGATAAAAATACAGAGCATAATAGACTAAATATATTTAAAAAAGTTTGAATCTGGTAGATTCATACAATAAATTAAATTTTCTGAGAAAAAAAATAGTAAATTACTACCCATAAAAAACGTTCTCTTCACAGTAATAAAAATTTTCAGCGGCAACTGTATTATTTTTTAAGCTTATTAATTAATTTAAGTTCTGTACTAAAGTTTTAATCGGCTACTTTTATTTCATTTTTCACATTTTACACAATATTTAAGAAAAACCTTCCAATTTTAAACCTCCGAGAAGCTACAAAAATTTTGTTGTGCAACATTGCACCTTAATTCATACAACATAGGTTATTAGGTTGCGCTCATTTACGTAAAAAATGTGTTCGGTCTGATGTATTATTATACTAAACGACATTTCGCTGAAGTTGGTCAATGAAGTAGGTAGTTTAGTTATCTTTCTAATAAAATAATACCCTACTTACTTACTTAAGTACTCATAGTGTGATAATTATAGAGTTATAAATAGTACACTGATTTAATATTTTTATAAGATAGGTATTTCCTAAATCATTTAATAATCTGTTTATTTACTTCACTTAAATAATTCATGACAATTACTATGAGTAAGGTAATTAACTAAGTATTAAAACGAGACTGAAAATAAACAATGAAGTTGCAATCTGCGCAAGCAGTAATCATAGACACGCAACAGGTGGTTAGATAAATGTACAAGTCAGCATTAAATAAATACTCTGTTATTGATCAAACTGTATGTATTTAAGAAGTCTATGGATGACTGTTGATTTAGTTCTAACATTAGTTATTCATTAAAATATCACATATCCAAGTTCATTTTTTTACTTGAAGACAGATATTGAGTGATTAGAATAGATATCTATGCTTAAAAGACAACTTGTCAACATGAGATAAAGTGAGCCACATGTGAGCTACTTACGATTTAAAATATAAATAATTCATTTCGCCACCTACTTAACTAATGGACCAAATTATTAATTACTCAAGTGACTATTCAAATTCACAATTATATTTATTTAAGCTAAATATTTCATCTTTGACAGGATCTATCGAGAGTAATTATGGAGAACGGAGAAGAAATCGTGAAGGTTCATAAGATGCAAGTTCCCAACAATATTTCTCATACAAATTATAATCATGGTGAGTTTTAATTTACTTATTAATTTATTTTAAGATGTAGGTGTGTCACCAATGTTCTCTTACAAATTTTGTTGAGATTATTTTTTATAAATCAGCTTAGAGCTTTTGACGAGCCCGTTGGATAAGTGGTTAGAGTGCTTGCCTTAACGCTCTATTCTAGGGTTCCCGGGTTCGATTCCCGGCAGGGTCAACTTTGAAAAATCAACTTTTCAAATTTGGCTCTGGTCTGGATTTGGAAAGTAGTGGCAGGGCACACTGCGTTTTTGCAGTCATTTGGGCAGCCCGTCTGGCGGCAGTAACCACCCCCTTACAGAGGACCACCGTGAAATAACAGCACGTGTGCTGCTGTGTTTCGGTGAGGGAGTAAGGGATGCCAGAGCCCATTTCCCTATCCACTCCTAATCCCTTTTCCTTAATCCTACAGCAGTCGGCAGCGCACTTGCAGCAGCTTTGGCGTTGCTTGTGTTATAGGCGACGGTAGCCACCTACCATCAAGTGGACCGTCAGCCTGACTGCCGACCTTAACATTAAAAGAAATAGATTTACTTAATCAAAAATTTCAAACATACAAATCAAGCGTGAACTTTATCAACGAAGATTCTATTTATAACCTTTTCTAACCACTAAGGTAAATGTCCCCTATTTCGGCATCTTAAGGCTTTAGCTAGAGTTTAAGATTTTTAAATAATATTATTGAATCAATTTGAAAGTTTTTGTGTGACGAATTTTTATCAGTAGGTAATGTAATGCATGAATTATGTAATTTTAGTACGAATTGTTTTTTATTTTAATTTATTTGTGGGCCTCTTGTTTGAACTCTATTTCGTGATAAAATTTGACTTTTCTTCTAAGTTCGTGAGCTCGCGGCCCCTGTTTCGTGATAAAGTTTTTTTTTACAGTGAGTGAGTTAAAGACATTTTTTAAATAAAAAAGATATGAGCGTGAGATTAATAACAATAAATAAAACTAGGTTCATAGTTCCGACTGTGTCGCTCCGACAAAGTCGTAGTTGTATCGCGTTCAACATAAATTGATTGAAAGTGTTCAAAATAAGAACGTCTGTCGCTGCTGTCGCGGGCGGTATCAAAAAGATAAAAACTTAATTTCATTCTGTCGTAGAACTAGTATACAAAATTGGCCATTTGAAAATCTATTTCTATTAATTGGATGAACTTACAATTTTCTTCTTTCCTTTCTGTTTTTCTTCCTTATATATCGTACAGCTAGTAGCGCATCACATGCGCTTTCTATTAAATCAATATTGAAATTGAAACTAGCAAAAACGAGCGACGGAGTCGTGCCTTGAACAGTCGACTTTTACGGCGACACTTTCGCGACTTTGTCGCCGCGATAGAACATATAAACGAAAAATAAAAACACAACTCTGTCTCTTTCGTTTAAAACTTTGGGTTGTTAAAGAATATACTTAATTAATATTATGTCCGACTGCTATCTGTTTGGTAAATTAAGAAACACAATTAAGAACTTACGCAATAAAAATAAACTTAAAGGAATTTTAATAAATTTGAATATTTAAATAATTTCAAATAAACTTAAATAAATATAAATGATTAAACTTTAAAGAATAATCATTTAAAAATATATAAAACATCTCCTTTATAGACAAAACTATAATATAACAAAACGGTTTCCGATATACAGACATAAAAATGACAATATATATCTGCTACAGAATAAACGCCTCTTTTATTAAGTGGTATCGGAGCGTTCATTTTCCGAACATCTTCAGAGTGGTATGTTAGGATGTCGTTTTTTTCTGACCAACGCCAATTTACACGACCAGTAATTGTGTCCAAGACACTCATAGTCATGGTTTTCACGTCATATGTTTTCAAAGTGCCTTCAGATTATTTAGTGATAAGACTTGGGAAATTTTCGCCCTAAAATATATAATATATAATAGCATAGCATATAGCATATAATATATATTTTTCACGATGGTATTCTGTAAGGAGGTGATAGACGGGCTGCCCAAATGTCTGCGAGACGCAGTATTCCCGGCCAATACTAGGTAAATACTAAAATAATTTGATATTAATTTGAACTTTATATTATGGATACTTAAGTACCCTGTGTACCTACTCGGATTTAAAAATTTTGACCTCACGATCAGAGGGTTCCGTTCGGAAGTCCACACCTCCAAAAAAATGCAACATTATTCTTTTAAATTACTTACGCAATTGCCGTTGGTCACCAAACATGCTAAATGAGTATCCATTATCAGCTACTTATTTTAAAGTTGTTATTATTATTATATGACTTGAGATCCGGCAATACGTAGGCACATGATCGTTTTGTGCGATATACGTAATGACTTATTGAAATAAAGCTTTGTTAGAGGTCAAAAGATACAAAGATTATGAATAGCATATTGAATGATAGGTATGTGTGAACAGATAGCGTGTTGTCCGGCAAACACTTCTTCCTTATCAACACACAAACACAATCTACAGCAAACACTTCAAGTACTTACATATTAGAAGTCTTCAGTTGCGTTTCATAAGACCTTAAAGTTAGATTAATATATTTTAAATTAAAGAGATAGTTCGTATATAGTGTGTTATTAATTCATTATTAGAATATTTACAATTACATTCATAAGCCTAAGGGTATTTCAACACCAATTGATCCACCATCGATCGATAATATAATTGGTCACACATAGATCTCTACCTCCATCAGTAAGTATCCTTTATTTATTCAGAAAATAACATGTTCTTTACTCGTACTCTTATTACGAAGATCGATGTATTGGTCGACAATCGATCGACAATTTGGTAAGAACTATATCTATCGACGTCGACCGATCGATGCCATCGATGATGATGGATTGATCGATCAATCGGTGTGGTAACACCCTTACTGCAACGGTGGTGCCGAATTTATTATATTTTTAGACGATTTTTCCAGTATAAAAGTATCATATATGTTTATCTAGGTAATAAACTACTGTATGCATATATTAGGTCGGGGAAAAAGTCTTTTCGCATTATAGTATAAAATATATAAATTGGTAATAAAATCTATTTGTATCTGGCTGGTTTTGATGACATTAAAAAGGTTACATTTTAACAAAAAGAAACAAATTAGTAAAATGTTGTTTCCATCTATTTTTCATTTAATTTTCTCTCTGTCAAAATGAGTGAATCTAATGAAGAAATTCGATACATTTTAAAATGTTATTTTACAAAAAAGAAAAAATGCAACACAAGCCGCAAAAAAAATTTGTGACGTTTATGGACCTAATGCAGTGTCAGTAAGAGTAGGTAGCACACAGTTGGTTTAAGCGTTTTCAATCTGGGAATTTTGATGTCAAAGATTGCACCTCGCTCTGGTCGCCCTGTTACGGATAAAATGGACGCCATTTTTGAAAAAGTGGAGCAAGATTGGCATATCAGTAGTTACAACATAGCTGAAGAAGCTCGATATTTGGGTACCACACGAGCTCACTGAAAGAAACCTTATGAATCGTGTACTCATTTGCGATTCTTTATTGAGACGTAATGAAACCGTACCGTTTTTGAAGAGATTGATAACTGGTTATGAAAAGCGTATCACGTATGTACGACAAGAACATGCGAAAAAGGTCGTGGTCAAAGTCGGTCAGGCTTCAGAGACTGTGCCAAAACTCGGGTTAACTCGCAATAAGGTGATGCTGTGTTTATGGTGGGATTGTTCATTATGAGCTTTTACTGCCAGGCAGAACCATCGATTCGGGTCTCTACTGCCAACAACTGATGAGTTTAAAGCAAGAAGTTAAGAGAAAGCGGCCGGAATTGAACAATAGAAAGGGTCTTTCATCACGACAACGCTAGACCACACACACATTTAGCCACTCAGCAAAAATTAAGAGAATTTGGCTGGGAGGTCTCAATGCATCCGCCATATAGCCCTGACCTTGCACCTTCAGATTTCCACCTGTTTCGGTCTCTTCAGAATTCTTTAGGCAGTGTCATGTCGAAGGCTTTTGAGAGGGTTTAGGATGCAAGTCTACTTGGCAAGCTTCCTACATACGGCCCTCCGGTCTTTGGAGATGGATTTCTGATTTTATGAATGAACGCCCAATTCAAGTAGTCATTGATGGCTGCTCCTCGGACCTCATGGCAATTAATACCGGTGTTCCTCAGGGATCCGTACTCTCTGCGACTCTTTTCTTACTTCATATTAATGACCTACTTCTTCCAGGAGTAGTTGCATAAGTTGCATACGCAGATGACAGTACGGTCAAGAAGAGATATTTGTCATCCTCTTGTATCCCAACGAGGAGACAAGAATCTGGTTAGTTTTAATGCCACCAAAACGCAAGCATGTTTGTTCTCTGCAAAAAAGAGCCCTTTCGACTTGGCTCCAACTTTCCGAAGTGCATCCGTACCTGTGGCCACTGATCTTGAGCTTCATGCCGTGAGGTTGTGCTCAAATCTCAAATTCGGTAATTCTATCGAGTTCAAAGCCCAAACAGCGGCCAAAAAGCTGGGCATCCTAAATAGGGTGAAGCGATGCTTCACATCTGGATAGCTCCTCCCTTTGTACAAGGCACAAGTCCGATCTTGCATGGAGTATTGATCTCACCTTTGGGATGGCTCAGCAAAATACCAACTTACCGCACTCGACTCGGTGGATCGCAGGGCCAGGAGGCTCATTGGCGACGATACACTAATAAGAACTAAGCTGCAGAGCCTGGCACATAGACGCAAAATTGCCTGTCTGTGTGTGTTCTAGAAGATTTACTTCGGAGAGTGTGCTCGGGAGCTGCATGAGATCATACCGCTTTCCCCTTTATTCTATCGGACATGCAGACGTACGGCTGGTTACCATTCTCACTTTGTCGAAATCCCTCTAATTCGGACCAAGCGCTTTAAAACTACTTTTATAATGCGCACTGCTAAGGATTGGAACTCCCTGCCGGTGCAGCGTCTGTATTTCCTGTTTTTTTCAAGGTTCGAGTGAATAGGCATCTTCTGGGTGAGCTCGCTCCATCGTTGGCCTCATCCTTCCTACATGGATAGATGCTGGTCAAGAGCGAACCCATCTTTAATAAAAAAAATAATAAAAAAAATAAAAACAAACAACTGCTACAAGTGGGGTTAATTAATGTAATCACAATATCTCATCAAAATTGGATCTACATTTTATCAGTTCCTAGATTTAATGACTCAAATAAAAATTGAGTAAAAATTAATCATCGATGAATAAGCATTTTTAATAATTAATTATTAACGTTACTTTTCTAGATTGGTGGCGGAAAATATTGTTATACATTTCATTAAACTTACACATTTGTTTCCGGTTCCAAATGGACAAATGTTAGATTTAATAAAAGAATGCGAGGCACATTGTGGCACATTGTTTTAAATAATACAATATTTTATTGTGTTAAATAAAAAATATAATTACTATAATACTTAGATACAATAAAGGCAAAACAGATAAGAATGATAAGCAAAATTTAAAAGCCCCTAATAAAATAAAAATAAGTGAAGAAGTATTAACGTACCTCTTATATGAATATGAACTCGATTCTGTAAGTAATAAGGTAGGAAGTACACAGTACTTGTATTTTGGCTGCCAAATTTTTTTTTATCTTGTAAAAACTATTATGGTAATTTCAAAACAATTTACAAAAACTTACTACTTTTGTCACTCGTTGACGCTGTTTTAACTGCATATATTTTGAATACAAATGTTGAATACATACTTTGGAATTGTTAGTTTCGACATTTTCACGCTCATTTTTTTTGCAATAAGTACCTATTATTAAATTATTCATGACACACGATTCTTCGCACATGAATGTATGATTAATTTGTGTAAGGAATATGATGTTTGAATAATTTGAGGCTTAGCCAAGCACTTTGTCTAGACTGGCGTACAATTGAGCATCGAGTAAATCTACAATTCTAATTTATTAAGCAGTGGCAGACCACACTGTGTTTCATAGACATTTGGGAAGCCCGTGTGGAGACAGTAACCACCTCCCTCCAGAAGAACACCGTGAAATAACAACATAATATGTGTGCTGTTGTGTTTCGGTGAGTGAGTAAGGGATGCCAGAGCCCATTTCCCTAACCCTTCCTTCCCAATCTCCTATGCTTAATCCTACTATGGTCGGCAGCGCACTTGCAACAACTGTGGCCTTGCTTGTGTTATAGGCGACGGTAGCCACCTACCACCATGTGGACCATCAGCTTGTCTGCCGAACTTAACATTAAAAAAAATTAATACGTAAAGCGAAAAGTTTGGAGGAGTGTGAAATTTCGTACACTTTATATGGATAAGGACTGGAGAAAGCTAACATTTTGATTTAATATGCATTAGAAATACTTTAAATTAATTAAAATAAACTTTATACACACTACCGCGTGATTACCACACACATTTAACATTACGTATTACGTATGTAATATCTATACCTACTCTTTTGTTTATGGTCAAAGTCTGCGGTAAAACTGAAAAGAGATATATACTTAGGACTTAAAAATTAAATTAATTACGGTCTAATTTCGACTACTGGACAACCAGTGTATAATTAGTTTCTACTACCTTCAATTTTCTTATGAGACGCAAGCTGACGGTCCACCGTCACCTTTAAACACAAGCAACTTCCGCCCAATACTACTGATGACATTGAGAATTACAAGTATGCATTTATCTTGTCATCTTGTGATTTGTGATACTCTTATAAATTTTGTGATACTCTTATAAATTGTTTACAAAAGGACTTACATATTTTAGGACCCGATCAAGTTGTGCCGGCGGACGATTACATAAGTTGGTTACCAGGCGGTCACGTAAAACTCCGAATAACATCCAGAGGCATATCTTCAGAACCGCCCATATCGGTCCCTGGACTTCTAAGGCGAACGGCGGCAAGATACCCGGATGAAGTTGCGTTGGCCACTAAAAAGGATGATGGAAAATGGCACAAAATTACTTATAAGTAAGGGATCAAAAAAACACTCAAGTAACGGGATTTTTTGTATGGGGATTTAGAATTTTCTATTCAAGCAGCGTTTCCCAAAGTTTGGGTTGCGATTCTGATGTATCGCAAGATGTTATTGGATTGATTTTAACGTAAGCGCTACACTACATGCATTTTATTTGTGTATAGTGCAGTTTACTACCAAGGTTCTTATTGAAACATAAAGCTAGACAAGGCTTATTGGACCAATTGAATTGTATTGAATCTGTGCAACAAGAAATAGGAAATAAAGAATAGGAGTGAAATGAAATGAATAGAAGCTATAGAATAGAATGGTAGTTTTTATTCACTTCTTAATTAAGTGGTCCTTAGTTATAGTTTCGATGCGTTGACGGTCGCGTCCTGACAACTTTGGGAACCACTGTACTAAACGATGAAATAACTAAATATAAAGTAACATGCAAAATAGTTGAAAATCGAATACGCATCTCGTTTTTATTGTGGAATATTATACTTACCTAAAACCTAAACCTAAAAATTGTAATAAATTAAATATTTCAGACAATATTCAGATCGTGTTCGTACTGTAGCAAAAGCGTTCATTAAACTCGGCCTAGAACGATATCATTCGGTCTGTATCCTCGGTTTCAACTCGGAACAATGGTTTATTGCAGATCTGGCTGCTATACACGCTGGGTAAGTAATTCTATCAGAAAAACATATTTCACCTTATTTTACCTAACCTTAATGAAACCTGTCTACATTGATATCATTTTTATAACAAAAAAAAATAATTAATCTATCTATATCTATATAATTTTATATAATAAAAACTCGTACATATTAGAAAATAGAGTCGCTGTCTGATTTTCCGCTAACTTCTTCTAAACCACTCAGCGGATTTTGATACGGTTTTAACTAATGGAAAATTGATAAACGGGGAAGGTTTGTGTATATAATTTGCATTTAAAATCGCATCTTTGCTAAGCCGGGGGCGGGTCACTAATTTTTGATAAAAAAAAATAATTTCAAATTATTGTTTTTGATACTTATAGTTCTTGGAATATTTTTAATGAATAATTACAGGGGTTACGCGGCTGGTGTTTACACAACAAATTCAGCGGAAGCATGCTATCATTGCCTGGAATCGTCCAGAGCAAACATCTGTGTTGTCCAAGATAAGAAGCAGCTGGATAAAATACTCTCTATTAGGAGTAAACTGAAAAATCTCAAAGTTATAGTGCAGTGGGAGGGACCTGTAGAATCTATACCTGGACTGTATAGTGTAAGTTAAACAACATTTTTAATAAAACTGAGAATTGCTTTTACTATAGATATCCAGTTAAGATATCGTAGTCGTAGTGAACTCTGCGTTCCGCAGTCATTATTTTGTAGATCTCGTCGACATGTACCATTCTTACATATTATACAAGATTATTGTAAACTAGCTGGTGCCCGCGTTGAAAAAAAAAATGTATTTAACGCCTGACATATATTCATGCCGGTCATTATACTTTTACCAAGCGTTGTGTCTCTTAAACTAGATGAGCCTGCAACTTCGTACGCGTGGTGTCCGGTATAGCGCGTAACTTTTTTGGTTGTAAGCCGATTGGAATGAAACAAACACTAAATGTTACGGGAAGTTGTTAACCGATTTGAAACCGCATTCAAATCGGTTAAGCAGTTTCTGAGATTAGCGTGCACAAACGCACAGACAAAGAGACAGTACTTAATTGTTTTTTTTTTGAAAAAATATTTAATGTACAGACATGGCTCGTTTAGGATTTTATTATAAGTATAGATAGCTGTGGTGCCCGCGGCTTTGACCGCGTGGAATATTTAGCCTATGTCCATCCTGTAGTAAGAGTAAGGGATGTGAAAACTATTATCTCTTATCTTATTCTCTTCTGTTCTTTCTCTTTTACCCTAACAAGGCCGTCAGCGCTATTGCAACCCCAATACCATCAATTGGGCTGTCGCCTGTCTGTCGACTTTTACATAACAAAAAATTGTTTTCGTTATTCGTTCGTGATTACAGTCACTTCCAGGGGAACTTTTTTCCACAAGGAACGTCTCACTTTTTTATATAAAAAAATGTAAGTAATTACGTTACGTGTTCAAAAACGCCAGTATCCATACCATCATAGTTGTTGTGATTACACAGCATAATAATAAGTCCATAAGCATAAACATAAATAACCATTTATTTATTATTTCAGTGGGAGCAAATAATGGAAATCGGTGCCAAAGAACCAGATACACATTTGGAAAACGTTATCAAGACCATCGCAGTGAACGAGTGTTGCACCTTGGTGTACACAGTGAGTTAGATACATTTGGCGTTTGAGAATCGCGTGTCGGATTGTTGTAATGAATGTAAGAATTATTTCAGTCAGGAACAGTGGGACCGCCGAAAGCTGTGATGTTGTCACATGACAATTTGATTTGGGACGCATTCGCGCTCACCGAACGCTTGGGCGATTTGCGGCCAACACTTGAAAAACTCATTTCGTATCTCCCACTAAGTCACGTGGCGGCACAGGTAACGACAAGTATAATCTTTTTTTTTATGTTAAAATCGGCAGACCGGCTGACGGTCCACTTGATAGTAGGTGGCTACCGTCGCCCATAACACAACCAAAGCTGCTGCAAGTGCGCTGCCGACTACAGTAGGATTAAGGATAGGGTATTGGGAGGGGATAGGGAAATGGGCTCTGACATCCTTTACTCACTCATCGAAACATAATAGCACATGTGCTATTATTTCACGGTGGTCTTCTGTAAGGGGGTGATTAATGCTGCCAGAAGGGCTGCACAAATGACTGCGAAACGCAGTGTGCCCTGCCACTACTTTCCAGATCCAGACCAGAGCCAAATTTGAAAAGTTAATTTTTCAATGTTGTCCCTGCCGGAAATCGAACCCAGGAACCCTAGAAAAGAGCGTTAAGGGAAGCACCCTAACCACTCATCGAATTAATTAATTACAATTTAATTAAGTACACTCCACACTAGATGCAGAGTGCCAATTTGTTTCTGTTTGTCTATAAGCGTTCTAAGATTTTGAACAAACCGGTACATTGCTTAAGGTAAAAAAGTTCAAGGGTACGCTGACATCGGTCGAAGGTAGCAATATCAATGAAAATATATGAACGACTGCAGTGCAGTCTCAATATCCTCCTAATAAATCCATTGATTACATAATCATGAATCACTGATGCGTTAACTGTAAATGTGTCATTGTTTCCGCGACATCACTAATTTTGTTTACCGATATTTATCAGTACTCCTTCAATAGATAAGTACCTAAATATGAATAAAATAGTAAGTTCGCCAGAAAACCATTTCGGGCTGACGGAATAGCAATACCTTGGATTGGAAATATAATTTATATTACGACAAGCTGTTTCCCGCGGTTTCACCCGCCGCCGTTTATTTTATGCAGCGGACGTCTGACGACAGCCTTCAAAACGTTGACTTTTTTCCTTTTGCTCGCCTTCTGAGGGTCACACCGTGATTATAATAACCTATAACCTTCTTCAAGAATTAGGAGACAAATGCAAAAAGTTTTTTTTTAAATCCGTCTTGTCATAAGAGCATATAGATTACGTATTTGCTGGAATTATGGTTTCAATTTGTGGATATAGCGATTTTATTTTAAGTATTTTTATGTATTAGTATGTATGTAGTAGGGTGGATTTATTTTTAAATATATTACAGGTAGTGGACATTTATGTAACGTTGTTTAACGCCGTAACAGTGTTCTTCGCGAAACCAGACGCCTTGAAGGGAAGCCTGGTAGAGACTTTACGAGAAGTGCGGCCAACCAGGTAACGTTAACGAAATTTCAGTGTTTAAGAAATAATTTTATTTCTATTCTTAATTTAATATAATCGGTTTAAATTGTTTTTAGATTTCTAGCAGTACCTCGTGTCTGGGAGAAGATGTATGAAAAGATATTAACAGTGGGTGCTTCCAGTGGCGCGTTCAAGAAATGTATTGCTGTTTGGGCCAAAGAACGCGGACTGAAACATCACTTAGCTAGGATAGACGGGTATGCCATGTGAACTACTTATAAACCTACAAAAATTCTTACAAAATTAAAAGAGGAACCTCACCTTGAAAGTTATCGTTGATTATCGCATAAAAAAGGATTATACGGCTATAAATTAATTTCCATGTTTGTGGCATAATATCTAAAAAAATACAAGTTTATTTGAAATGCGGCTCATAAACTTAGATAACATTAACAAAATTTATTATAGGGATTATAATTCGTCAAATTTGACGTTTTTCAATCGCCATAATAATTTAATCACATTTTTTTCGACATCAGCGCTCTAACTGCGGAAATGAAAGGGCTACCGATAGAGTTTACTACCCTCGAAATGGTGAAGTATTGGTATGGATGTCCCATTAGTTCTGTAACTTATATTCCTTTTAGTACTCGCCATAAGCCCGTAGACTCTGTATTGACTAGTATAATTGCTTGTACGAATCCTCATTTACTTTATTGTTTTTGTTGCTCATGCGTTTTATTTGCTTGCATGGTAATGTTAAATGTCTTGCACCTCCGATTGCTCACTATTTGCTTTGTTGGTCCAGAGTTTAAGGTTGTTAACAAAGATGTATATTATGTAACATTTTTAAGTCATTGTAATTGCAATTTTTTTTCGTAAACGTAGATATCTACTTATAAAAGAAACTAATTTTAGTACCTAAGTATTGCTTTAATTGGTTAGTTCTTTTCCTGTATTTTTTTTAAATTTAACCATTATGACGCGTTCATTGACAGAATGCACTTTAATTTGACTAGTTATTCATAAATTGAATTTCCAATGGCAAGTTTTTAAACATTTGTTGACTATTTTGTTGGCCGGAATCATGTACCTACCTTGTATTATTTTATTAGTACGTTAATAAAAGGGAGTTGTATTAGTTGTATTACTTTTTTTCTCTTTAGTCGTGTTCTATGGCATCACTTGCAGCAAATAAACAGATATGACAATATAACACTTCAAAACGAAGGAACATGTTGAAACTTTTTCATTTCACTGACAATTTTTAGAAAAAGTTATTATTGCTCATCGGCAAATGTTTTCGCTGATAGCATAAAACGGTTTCATTGGGTATAATTGGTGTTCCGTATTCTTTCTACAGTTACTAAGTTATTATCTATTACTTTTAATACATAATTACAAAAATAGAGGTACTTAAAGGAAATGCGAAATTTTATATCTGATCGGTCATCTCTTATTTAGGTCAGATACCTATCCTCCGATCCTTATACCAAATGTGAAAAAAGTAAAAGAGAGAATTGGATTTGTATATAAAAAAAGATTCATAACTAAATAGTATTGTTTATGTAATAACTCAATAAAAATACCTAATACAATAATTTAAAAAGAGCAGCGCGTCAAAAATTGTTGTATTCTATGGTATTTCGTTGAGTAATTATCCTTTATCCTTTTAAGGCTCTGCAGATCTTTACCTATACGTGCCTATACGTAGCAAAGAAAAACCTGAAATAGGATCACTTTGCGTGTTCTAATTTAACTTGTTTGATTATTGGATTCATTTTCCAAACACTGAATCTATACCGAAATGAGACAAATTTTAATTATGTTCAATGGATTTCCGAACTAATCTCTTATAGCGGATACACTTTATTCCTTTTCTAATAGGCCGTATGAATAGCACAAATTGACACCAATCGATAGCAATTTCGATGTAAAGCTATAGGTACTAGTTACTACTCCAGAAATCAACTTAACGCAACGAATGCGCTTCTTCTACGCTTTGAATTAAAATAGAACGAGTTGTCTATTTACTTCTGTAAATTCAAATATGTAATGTTATTTTAACAAAACTTGAACAAACGAATAACGTAGGTAAAAACTACTTGAGATGTTTTAAAATTTATAAAAAAATATAGTTATTCTCGTCTAAAATAAGCAATTTTGTAGGTACGAAGGCTCATCGTGTGGATACAGAATAGCCAAGTCGCTGGTATTCGACAAGGTGCGAGAGTCACTGGGGCTCAACATGTGCACGACTTTCGTGTCGGCGGCGGCGCCACTGTCGCCAGAGATCAAGAAATTCTTCCTCTCGCTTAATATTCCCCTTATGGAGGCTTTCGGCATGAGTGAGGCGTCTGGCGCTCATTCGCTCAGTATAGAGCCCAAGTATGTACATTTTCTCATTTGTCGATTTACTTACTTACAAAGGTTCTGAATTCCTACTTACTTCACTAGAATATGTGTGGTCTAACAGCTTCATTTGAGATTCAGAGGTTTTCGAACTTATATCTATATAGTTAAAGTTTGTACGTAGGAGGTAATCTTCGAAACTACTCATCTGATTTAAAAAATTCTTTCACCAATATTTAGAATAGAATTTCAGGGTGGACATAGGCTAACAATTCCACGCGGGCGAAGCCGTGGACACGAGCTATATAAAAATAATTATCTGCATCGTTTGACAAAAGTATAATGTCTGGCGTCAACATAATATGTCAGGCGTTATATCTTTTATTTTCTTCGGGGACGAAATCGCGGGCACCAACAAGTAAAGTAATACAGTAATGCCAGTCTATGTATGAATTCAAAGCTTAACAATAAAAGCTTAACTTTTCAGATTCAAGTTAGATTCGGCAGGAGAACTCCTAGACGGCGTAGAGACAAAATTCGGAGGGTCCCCCAGCCCCAACGGCCCCGGTGAGATTATGATGAGAGGCAGGCACGTGTTCATGGGGTACCTTTTGGACGAGGAAAAGACCCGCGCGACCATCGACCAAGACGGCTGGCTTCGTTCCGGAGACGTAGGCAGAGTAGACAACCACAACTTCCTATACATCACTGGCAGGATTAAGGTGAGACTATTTTAAAATAGGTTATAAACTGCTACATTTCCCACAAAAACTAAAAAATAGGACAAAAACTAACGACAATGCGTTTTTGACGCATTATTAGTATTTCTTAATACGAACCTTATAAAAGAATACCTTGCGATGATAAAGAAGTTCCAAGAAGAAATGCTTATTGCATTTATGTAAGTGGATGTAATTATTATTTTATAAAATGAAAAATTATAAATTTGGTTATTAATTAGGTATATAAAAGCATATTTTGGAATTTTGGTGCAAACGATCTGATTACTGCATAGGTTTTGTATACAGGGTGGTAATTTGAGATGGGTCAGTAAGGGCAGCTACCTAAACCATTGTAGCTAGAACAAAACACTCTTAGGAGACTATCCATTATTTTAATAGTTATTTCCATCGGCATTCAAAGATTTTGGAAAAATGGTACAGTCAGCGAGGAAAAGGTCAATTTTCACGTTTTGTTTTTATAATGCCAATCGATTCTGTTACTTATAAGGATCAATTGACCCTATGGGACCACCTGAGGTTAGAGTACTAGAAACGTCAAAAAACTCAAAAAACTACTTCCATACATTTCTTACAGAATGAGATTGAAAAATAAGTTCAAACATTGTTTTTAATTAAAAAAGGCGGCAAGGCCTAACCTAATGTTTATTTTAAATTAATTTGAATTTGGAAGGAAAACATTGTTTTAGAAACAAATGTTATTTATTATTATTCTTGCATGTCAGCTAAATTGTGAAAATATTGAAGTAAAAATGGCTTCAAATTTAGATCGCATAGATTTATTAGAAGCTTATTTTATAAATAATATCAGCTGCCATGGAATGGTATAAGATTAAATACCCTATATCAAAAGTTATAAAAAATCTCCTAAATATTCTTGTAGAGTGTAGCTCCTTTAAGAGAAATCCTCACGACAACAATGATCTTGATAAAAAATAGCGGTTGCAATTTTAACACTCGGTCGGTAGAAGCTTTGAAGTCGCTGCCGAAGTAGGCATTTCCCATAACCAAGTTTTAAAGATATGGGTTAAACTACAAATACAAATGCTGTCGTTGTGGTCGTTGAGACCTCTTGATATTTTTTTTGGGATATCTCAAAAATGGAATTTACAAGAAAAATTAGGTACATTACAGTTCAAGAATTGTCACTACAACGGTGTATGGAATTAACGCAAACAAAATATCAGCGGTTACACGCTCATTGCGGAAACTGTCCAAACGGCAAACAAATAGAGCAACTACTATCGCAGATTTATTACTTACGATCTTTACTTGTTTTTAAAGATTGGAAATTGTAGTAATTGCCGCCTTTTTTAATTAAAAACAATATTTGAACTTATTTTTCAATCTCATTCCGTAAGAAATGTATGGCAGTAGTTTCTTGAGATTTTTGACGTTTCTAGTACTCTAAGCTCAGGTGGTCCCGTAGGGTCAATTGATCCTTATAAGTAACAGAATCGATTGGCGCTATAAAAACAAAACGTGAAAAATGACCTTTTTCCCGCTGACTGTACCGTTTTTTCAAAATCTTTGAATGCCGATGGGAATAACTATTAAAATTATGGATAGTCTCCTAAGAGTGTTTTGTTCTAGCTACAAAGGTTTAGGTAGCTGCCCTTACTGACCCATCTCAAATTACCACCCTGTATAACAAGCCACTGTTATTCGCTAGGAAACCGAGGATGAATTTAATTATTGTGTCCGGTTTTATACTTTTTAGACATTCCATTTTAAATTTATTGTTTTCAGTAAGATGTACCCTTTAAAATGGGTTGTAGTACCTACTTTCTACATTTCATAAAGCAAATGACGAATTATTTCAAACTCACACGTGGCCATAATATAGTCACACAGTGTTGCATGCATGTTCACGCTACATGTGCGTTGCCAAACCTATTGGGATAAAAGGAGGGATAGTGATACTCAGTGAAGCACAACAGCACACACGCTATTACTGTAGTATGCCCTCTCACTACTGATTTCACGTGATTTATTGTTTTATTGTATTTATTGTTCATATGACAAATGGCAACCCGCTAGTTCTAAAAACACTTACAAATCCTTCGGATTAGAATCCGTCTTGCAAAAGAAGAATAAATGACGGAAATCTGCAGTACTTGTGGAAAAATAGTATTTTTTCTAAAAAAAAATAATGGTGTTTAGGAGTTGCTGATAACTGCGGGCGGTGAAAACGTGGCGCCTGTGGTGATCGAGCAGGCGGTGCAGGCGGAATTACAGCACGTTGGCTACGCCGTGCTCATTGGAGACAGGAGGAAGTTCCTCGCCATACTCCTAACACTTAAGGTGAACCATGCGTTCCCTTTGCTAACCACCAACGCATAATCTTTAAGTATAATAATTTTAATACTATGGACTATCCATTACTTTACACCACGAGTGCAAATCAAAAGGTAAATGTCACAAAGAACTGTCCTAGGTCCAAGCTGTAACCATAACTCCTCCGACCTCGCCATCTATTGACAATTTTTCGAACCTAATTATTACATACTTACATCACGGCTTCTTACATTAAGTCATTCTTGTCTTTGTGTTATAATACAGGGCATTGTTCTTGTTGTACAGCAATTAAAATCTAAAATCTTTAAAATCTTCCACATTCCAAAACGTGGAATAGCAGTTCAACCTTTATTACTTAAAAAAAAATTTGTGAATTTGTACGATAGATGGCGGTGAAGGTAGACTCCGGAAACTGAATCTACTTCATAAAAATATTTGACTTCGGAGCATCTTTTTGTGATGTGCTTTCATAAGTTTTCCAATCTACAAAAAGTGAACAAAGTAGTGCCAAAAAATACCCCTTAAAAATGAACAGGACTGTATAATTTCTCAAAATAAGAATATAATTAAATAAGTTCAGGAAGAGGGTTTACAGATTTCTACGTACTATGGAAACAATCAAAGTTTTTGTGTGAGTCTTGTTATAGTTTTTTAGTTAAATTTTAAGAACTTAATTAAGACCCTAGAATTTATTTTATTTTTAAAGACCAAAGTAAATTCGGAGACGGGTGATACGCTGGACGAGCTCGAGCCCGAGACAAGAAAGTGGGTCGCTAGTCTCGGCAGTTCTGCAACTACCATTACAGACATATACAAGAACAAGGATCCAGTAGTAAGTACATGAATTCACAAAACTCATTAAAGTTTGGATTTGTTCATCAGTTTACATTTTATTAGCATTCCCTGAACGAGTCATAACAGAATAAGTATTGGCTTATGAAACTGTGCTTATGACTAGCCGAGTCTTGCTTAAACACCCTCAAATGGTTTTACAATCGTCCATACTTCACTAATATTACAAAGAGAAAAAAAATTGTAAGTATATGGGTAGACATCGTTTAGATGTCTCTAAATTGATCAATAGGCGTGACTATTTCACGTCTAATAATTTCAACACCATCTCAGTCGTAGGACGTCCACTGCTGCACATGGGCCTCCCCTCTAATTTTCCAATAGGACCGATCAGAAGCAGCCTGAATCCAGCGTCGGCCTTCGACCCTTATCAGATCATCTGTCTACCTTATGATGGACGTCCTACGCTGCGTTTGTTGGTTCGTGACCACCACTCGAGAACCTTCCGATCCCAGCGGCCGTCGGCTCTCGGTATTGTCTCCACTTCAACTTACTAATCCGCCTGGTTTTGTCGGTAACATTAGTTCGTCTATTGATCTCATTCCTGATCTCACAGTGTAACCCCGAGCATAGCCCTGTCCATAGCTCGTTGAGCGACGTCTGAGTCATATATATAAACTGATCTTGTTTGGACAACAATTTATTTGTGATTATACTGTTTGGTGTTATTTAGTTGGTTATTGATAGAATTTACTTATGGTAGACCAAAATTTTAAATATCATCCAAGTGTTAATGGAGTTTTATGACAAACTAGCTGAGCCCGCAACTTCGTACGCATGGTATAGCGCGTAACTTTTTTGTTTGTAAACAGATTGGAATGAAGCTTGCTGCAATAGATCGATGAAAACCGCATTCAAAGGGTTAAACCATTTCTGAGATTAGCGTGCACAGACAGAAATTCTAAAAACTATTTTTTTGATCTCTGTAACATAGCACATGTACTTATAGATTGTTTTTTGAAAAAAAAAAACAAAAAAAACTTTTAACGTAGAGACACGACTCATTTACGATTTTATTATATGTATAGAAATTAAATCATGTAAATTACAATATAGTTATTTCATTTACGAGCAAGAAGACGTATCATTAGATAGGATCCCTTAGGAGCCAAAATATCCAGTCGGTGTATAAGGTACTCATCCTAAATGTCTATTCTTTGGACATCTAATTACCTTAATGACAACTCCCGATGTCAAGACCAAGGGGGGTTCTCAGTGGTACCAGAGATATAGGTAGGAAACAGGTTATAAGGGACAGAAGAAGAGAGTATCCTTACCGAAACATAATACAAATACGATTAAATTTTTAGATTATGTATAGTTGTCTATTTGTTTAATTTATTTTCTTACTAAATAGAATTTGCCACTAGTCCGATTTGCGTCTCCGAGCCTCAAGGCTGCCACCGAGATTTATACTCATGATTATCGTAATAAAATAGTTTTATTTCTTCTATATAATGAAAATACGATTAAGTTACTCGATGAAGTCACTAACTCATTTGAAACTATATTGTTAACAGGTACACAAAGCGATAGATGAGGGCATAAAGCGCGCCAACAGACACGCTATATCAAATGCACAAAAAATACAGAAATTTGCAATATTGCCGGCGGACTTTTCAGTGAATTCTGGAGAACTTGGTAATTTTTTTTATATATAATTAATAAACGGTAAATAAATATCCGATATTATGCATGTGATTAGACTTACTTTTGAAGGAGCAAAACGTTTCACTAGTTCTATTGATGGAATGTACTATTCAATGGTATGATACCAGCTGGATGTTATCATAGAGGTGAAAATTCGTTTTTTGATAACATTAGCCAGTTACATCATAACGCGGACTTCCCTGTGTAAATATTATACTCTTTATTTCATTTGAATATTTCAAATATTAGACTTTAATACTTATCATTTAATTTTTTAATATTTCAATTTAAAATAGAATTCGCAAACACTGAATTCATGAATATAACAGAATTCTTTTCCATTACAGGACCAACATTGAAAGTGAAGAGGAATGTGGTGTACGAGAAATACAAGGACATCATAGAAGATTTCTATAAAGAGTGATATTTATTGAATGAAGCTATATTTAGGAATCAGAGACATATATTGATTATAATATAATTGCTCAATTAGGGGTTAGTGGATTGGATGGTTGTGATGTTTCAATAAATGTAATATTTTCATTTTGTAAATAATGCTTTTGTAATAAATTATAATTTAAGAAATGACTTTTTCAATTCATTTTCAGACAATTTTGCAGCAAAGTAAAAAACAAAATATAAAAATAGTAACATTTATTCAAATAATATGTACATATTATACATAGTACATGAACATAGTACAGTTTCCGCTTAGTGATCACGCTTCCTTTTAAGACGATTACCTCTTTTTAATTTAATACTCCTTTGTACTTTACTATTGATCTCTTGTTGAACAAATACTTTAGTATCATTTATGGCGCGTTCATAACCATCTATGAGCCGATCAAACACATCTGGGTCCACCGTTAATTGTGTCAGTTCCGATCTCCCTCCAGACTGCAGCAAGTCCTATAATAAAATAAAATTTATTATGCCTTATATTCTGCATTAACTACGCCTTTTGGGGAGCAATAAATGTTTGTTATTTCTTTGTGGATAATATTCTGAACTTGGCTAAGAGTCCTAAACTTCCCTAATAGAAATATTAGACTTTTTTATGTTAAGATCGGCAGACATGTTGGCGGTCCACTTGATGGTAGGTGGCTACCGTCGTCTATAACACAAGCAACGCCACAGGTGATGCAAGTGCGCTGCCGATTACAGTAGGATTAAGGATAAGGGATTGGGAGGGGATAGGGAAGTGAGCTCTGGCATCCCTTATTCACTCACCGAAATACAACAGCACATGTACAGTTTTTTCACGGTGGTCTTCTGTAGGAGGTGGATACTGCCGCCAGACGGGCTGTCCAAATGTCTGTGAAACGCAGTGTGGTCTGCCACTACTTTCCAAATCCAGACCAGAGCCAGCTTTGAAAAGTTCATTTTCAAAGTTGACCCAGTCGGGAATCGAACCCGGGAACCCAAGAACAGAGCGTTAAGGCAAGACCCCTAACCACTCATCCAACGGGCTCGTCAAATATATGAAACGGATATTAAAATGTAATAAAAACTAATAAGCTCACTAATCAATTGATATTGTTTTAAATAATTAATTGTTTAGGCATGAAATGCGTTGCCGTTCGACTAGTGCCGATAGACCTGAATTTTCTTCATACTAGGAACAAGTCGATTGTGACTCCACATTCATAAAAGGCATTGTAATTGAACTGATGATGAGCACGGGTTATGAGTTTGACATGCAAAACAGAGTAGAAGTTTCGGAACGGCGCCTCCCAATTGAGAGGAAATCGAAAAAAACACGCCAAACTCAAAACAGAATTTTGAGCGGCGTGCGAGGGATAGCGTGGACGGTTACCATAATAATTATATTAGTATGGTTAAATAAATATGAAGTAAACATTAGAATTTTATATTTATACAACAACAAGACGTTAACGTTAACAAACAAGACGTTAGCACAACCAAGTTCACGCGCATTCATGAAACAACTTTATTCGATTATTTATAGTGCATTCGGAAATCTTGACAGGTGAGACAGTAAATAAATAATTTCTGGCCAAAATCTCAAAAATCCTATTTGACAACCACCGTATTATCCTGATGATACGGTTCTAGCAGACTTTTTTCTGTATCCAAAACTCAAATTACCACTCCGAGGGACCTGTTTTCAGTTGATAGAAGGACATAAAATAGTTTCCTAAAAATGAGTTAAAAAATGTTCTGATGATTGGATTATTTGTTGGCATAAGTGTATAATTTCGTAAGGGGCATTCTTTGAAGGCAACACAGTAAATGTGAATGATACATATTTGGTTTCATTGACTGAATCCCGGTACTTTTTTGACACAGTAGTATGTCAAAATAAAAATAATCTACACGAACATTATAAAGAGGAAAGAGTTTTATGTATGTTTGCCTGTAATGCATAAACTCAAAAACTACTTAAACGATTTTCAAAATTCATTTACGAATAGAAAACTACATTATCAGCAAGTAACATAAGCTATATTTTATTTTCAAAAAAGTCGAAATCTCTAAGAAAATTACAATAAAGTACCAAAAATTTGTCTATAAGTCATTATGGGTCGGTATCAAAACGACTGGATCTCCAAAATGACTATATCTGCATAAGGACTAGCTCACAAAACGACCATAGCTGCAGAAAGCATATATCTCGAAATGACATTGTAGTAACACGACCATCGAGCAGAAGGTCTTCGTCTCAGAATGGCTTAATATTAAAACGACTAGATCGCAAAACGGCCACCTCGTGGAATGCCTATATCTCCGAATGGCTTAGCAGTAAAACGATTAGACCGCAAAATGACTTTCTGGTGAAAGGTCTACATTTCATGGTAGCAAAACGACTAGTTATCAAAATAGCTACAATATCCATAGAGAATCATGAAATAACAAGATCTCAAAGCCACAGCCTCTGGTCAGCTATCACAAAATGGCAAAGTCGTATCATTAGACAACATTATACAGTGTGTTTTTTTAGAACAAATTGTCCTTTGTGAAAGGTTTACTTGCTTTTTAAAACAATGAACAATAATACAGAGGTATACATACAATTAAAACAACTTTATTCAAACATAAGAGGCATATTTACATACCAACTAAAACTTAAATTGTACTTGTTGATCGTGAAAACTATCAATCATTGTTTAAATCATTTACACATTTTCAAACTGTATTTAATCTCAGTAATACTATTAAGAAACTCAAAAGAGCTAATGTTTCCTTCATTAAGTGATTTAAGCTCCCTTTTATATTTTCGGTCAAACATTATGTCTTTTTTTTTGCGGTTTGTAGAATTCATTATAGTTTTAAATAACTTTAGGCTTTGGTACTCGGCTTCCTTTTTTAGTGTATCCAGAAAAAGAATAAGTGTTGGCTTGTATTCCATGAAGCCATTGTACCCCAGTCGAGCGATAAGGCACGCGATTTTGAATCTAGAGGCCGGTTTTAAAAAAAAAAACATTTGGTGAACTACATCGTGAGGAAAATGGTCTAATCTCTGGGTTGGAAGGTCAAATGTCAGTCGCTTTCGCAAAACTAATGCCGACTTATATCTTGGGATTTGGGATTAGGTTCTATAGCGGACCCCGGGCTCCTTTAGGACACAATCATCAAAACGCTAAGAGGATGATGATGATGATTTGGTGGCATGAACATTGTTTCATGCCATTTCAATAACCCAGTCTTTTTGCTACTGAGCCATTCTGAGATGAAGTCCTTTCGCGGTCTAGTCGTTTTACTGCTAAGCCATTCGGAGATATAGGCATTCCACGAGGTGGCCGTTTTGCGATTTAGTCGTTTTGATATTAAGCCATTCTGAGACGAAGACCTTCTGCTCGATGGTCGTGTTACTACAATGTCATTTCGAGATATAGGCTTTCTGCAGCTGTGGTCGTTTTGCGAGCTAGTCCTTATGCAGATAAGGTCATTTTGCAGATCCAGTCGTTTTGATACCGACCCGTCATTATTAGTCGTACACGTACGCGAAAACTATTGATGATACATTAAAAAATGTACTATATTTTAATAGTACTCATCATTACCTACAAAAAAGTTCGGGAGGCCTATTTATACTATTATAGTTTAGTCACAATAACAATTTGTACCGCGCGCAGCGGCTCTGCAGTCTCTGAGTAGGCATTAAACGAAACCTTTTATCACAATCAGTTTAACTCTCTCCAAATATTAAAAAAGTAATCTATAAATCTCTATCGTCATTTTGAAAAAAAAAACGGCGCTTTAAAATTATTAAAATTGGTATGTTTGCGCACCATCCATGTCACAGTGCAAGGAATCGTCGCGCCGCCCGCTACTAGAGACGGCAGTAATAATAATATTCGTGCCGCGTAATACGCATGATAACTGATTTTAAAGAACTACTCCACGGTGTTTCTAAGCATTTTGTTTACACAAAAAAATAGACGTCTTGAAGGAAAAATTTATGTTTTAAATAATACAATTTAAACTTTGCACCAAAACGCTACAGTAGCAATGATGTCTGTTGTGATGTCACACTTTTTTAACTCAGGAACAGTTTGACAGTTTACACAATTCAAGCGACACTGTGATGTTTACGAAAGCGTGACGTCATTCGCTTTGATCGGTATCTCAGTTAAAATGCCTCATTGTGCTGTGGTTTGGCGTAATAACCAAAGTAAAAACATGAATACGCGAAATTCTGATGGATCACAAATAAGTAATTAATGCAATTTTTAGCCTTTAAAAACTAAACAATGCGTAACCCCCGAGTCGCTAGTGCGTACACTGGTGTGAATAGACGGCAACGCCCCCTGACACGCTGGATTTGTATGGAAAGTGTTGATCATGCCGTCTCTAGTAGCGGACGATTCCTTACTCTGTGGTCCATGTAATGAACGACAGAATTACTCCATGTAATGACTAATTTGGGGCGAACCGGAATATTCTGGAATATTATTTTTAACCATAGCGATGACGTTACGAGTATACCTTGAATGAGCGCGCATGCTGGTGCAAGAGCATCGTGAGAGCGAGGCCGGAGCGTCCGGCGCGACCAGTGCGCCCCACACGGTGAATGTACGTCTTGATGTTCCTCGGCGGATCGTATGAGACCACATACTCGCACTCCGGTATGTCTATGCCCCTTGCTAACGCGTCTGTGCTTATTAACCTGCGGAACATACGTCAATTAGCATTTGCATTTGCAAACCTGTTGAATATAATCATAACAAAATTTAGTTATTTCTAATCCTACTGTGACTGCTTGTGACTCATTTTCTGCTAAATGATATGCTTAAAATCCTATAAGTTATTTTTAAAACTTAGAACTGTTATTGTGATTATTCAATTTTCTTGAGAACGAGGAAAGAAAATAACGAAACGCAAGTGATGTAAAATCAGTAACTTTGCTAGGAAAACCTAGACTAGGTTTGGCTGGCACTACAGGTGTAATCTTCATTAATAAAAATAAATTAAAGTCGCAGCCCGCGTCTGTCTGGCGTCTGTATATCCGCAAACTCCTAATCCACGCAACGAATTTCGATGCGGCTTTCATCATCAGTTGGATAATTTTTCACGGAAAGTTTTTTATTTATTAATAAATAAAATAGCAAGAAATCGACAGGAGTGGTTTAAGATGGAGAGACCTTTGCCTCAGAGGCAAATTAAATCAAATTAAATCACTGTAACTAGTTAGATAAATAAAGGAATTTTTTTTTTAATTATATTTTATTACTAGCTGAGCCCGCAAGTTCCTAAGCGTGGTATCCAGTATAGCGCGTAACTTTTTTGTTTGTAAACTGATTGGAATGAAACAAACACTAAATGTTACTGGAAGCTTGCTACAATACACCAGTGAAACCTGCATTCAAATCGGTTAAGCCGTTTCTGGGATTAGCGTGCACAATCGCACAGATAAACAGATATAAATTCTAAAAACAATTTTTTTGACCTCCATAACATAATTACAAGTATGCAAATGGTTTTTTGAAAAAATATTTAATGTACAGATACAGGCTCGTTTACAATTTTATTATATGTACCTTATAGATAATTGCATCTGTGGAAAGCCAGAGGCGCGCAGCTAGTTTAATATAACAGGCATTCCACGTAAAATGGTCAGGTAGAAAAGTCGAGGTTTGGGAATTTAGTAAAATGTATTTGATTATGTTAAAATCAAATACATTTTACTATAAATGTCCTCCATCCAGTTACAAAATATTTTTACAGTATAAAGTCTGGTTATACTTATGAACTTCACGTGGAATGCTTTTAATTGCTACTTTTACTTTTAATATAATATTTAATTCAATTTGTACTTTTTAAATTACTTTAATAAAGTGAGTGGTTGTTTCACACTTACACATTAATTTCTGAGTTAGTAAACTGCTTCAAAACATCCTCCCTGGTTGATCTGTCTAATGCTGCAGAGAGCTCTGCCACCTTTATCGCACCGTTGCTCCAAGCATTCAAGAGTACTGTCAACCTGTGTGCTGACTGAGCGGCATTTGTAAAACATAAAACCTTGTTCCATTTCTGCTCCATCAAAAAATGGTACAGCAGTAGGGGTTTCTCTTCTGGGTTGCATGTAACGATTCGCTCCTGTAATTCTTGGGGTGTCACATACTTTCTGATAGTATCTTCATCTTCGAAATCATCTGCGGCCGCGGATGAAAACAACTTGGGTTGAAATAGTCCCCACTGTTCTAACTTTTCAGGGTCTTGAGACAGTGTTGCAGAAAATAACAACTTATGAGGAGGCGACTTCGTTTCACTGAGATTCAACCAATTCAGACTGGTCACTTTGCCCGTTATTAGTTCATTCTCCAATTTTATATGTCGGTCCAAATGGTATAGCCAATCATTTTGTATGTGATCCATTATTCTATCGGCTTCATCTATTACTAGGAACTTCAAATGTTTAAGTGAGAATCCTTCTGTATTTTGCAAGTGTTCCACTAGTCTTCCGGCCGTTGAAACTATTATATCAACCTCGCTAATCCATCCCAAAGTTTCAGCTAAAAAATTCAATAGATTTCAGATTAAATTAATTAGATGCAAAGCTCAATAGAGATATATTTGATTTCTTACTTCCGATATAATATGTACAACAAACCTTACAAGTTAAAATATAGAAAAGAGATAAAAAGTATTATATAAAATGGTTTAACAATAAACTTACTGTATTTAACAATTTGTTGTTGTTCCTTACGCAATGGTGTGGATCCACTAAGTAAGGCAATCTTAAGTCCAGTCTTGGTACAATATTTTCTAAACACTTTAGCCACTTGCGTTGCTAGTTCTTGAACAGGCAGAACAATAAGAGCTCTTACATGATGGCCAATATCTTCCATTAGAATCTAAAATCATATTTTAAACTTTGAAAATTATGATATTAATTAGGCTTAATTAATAATATTTCAATTGTACTTTTAAATGAAAAAAAGTTAAAATTAAAGAAGTTTTCATTAAAAAGTTGAATAAAAAAGAGGGTCAGTGCTACAGTACAAAAAAAGCTCACAATAATTTTACAAGTGTTCAAACACTCTTAATAACATGTTATTAAGGTAATTTCATGTTAACCCCAACATATTTCATTGGCTAGACATAAGAGAATATAAGTGTTTTTTATTTTTTAGATAACAACAGGCCTTTGGTCTACCCACTGGAGGGTTGTTGACTAGTGTTGCTTTCCATACAGTAACAAATTAATTTATTAACTGTCTCATAAAAGAGTACCATGTTCAAGGCAATATAGTGAAGACACCACAGCGTGGGAGTAAAAAATACAAAATAGATATGGGTGGACAAATCATCAATAGTTATAGAACTAATAAAACCAAAAATGGATGAAATCCCAAAAATACGTATACTTTTCTTTTTTATTTTAATGCATAAGTTCAACTTTTGATTTTATGAATATAATGAAAATTAGATAATAATAAGAACTAGATCAACAAACAAACAGAGACAACATCTTCATTCATATTATAATAAAACCAAAGTATATAGAAAAATTACCTGAATTATTGGCAGAACAAAGGCCAACGTTTTACCACTTCCCGTAGGTGCTGAGACACAAACGTCATGAGGCCAAAACAGTGGTTGCTTATGTTCTTTTAGTACAAATGGTATTACTTGTTCTTGAACTGGAAAAAAATTAGTTATACCCTCAGCCAATAAGGTGGTTTTTAAAGTAGTGTGCAGCCAGTTTTGGTCATCTACTGGACATACAGCATTCTTCAAATTGGTTGATATACTAAAAGGGTGTGATAACCAATGAGGTAGTATCCTTTTCACCTGTAAGAAGAGTTTCCATCTCATAGTTTTCCTTTTTAAAACGTGCTATTCATTTTAGTACCAAAATTAAAGTGTAAATTATTAAAACAAAAGGTGACACCATTGTTGAAGGAAGTATTTTTTTTACTACTTATGAACATTAAGCACAGTAACGTGACACTAAGCAAATAGTATTTACAAATTTTTAATCACACTTTTGAATAAACAATCTTGCCAATGGGCGTCAGAAGTAGAGGTTGCATTGATTACTTTTTGTGTGATATGTGGCACCCAAAAATTCAATAATTCAATGTGTGTTAAATCTCTGTTAAAATGACTTCTTAAAAACTATTATTTTACAGAGTACTTCAGGATATTGTTTCATCAGCAGTGTTCATATTAGGATATTGTGTAAAAAAAAAATTCAAAGGTTAGAATCCATTTCATTTTGCCTATTAGGCTTAATTAATATCATAATTTCAATTGAAGTTTTGAATGATATGGCACAAATCATTAAAAAATTGAATAAAAAAAGAGGGTCAGTCAGGTTGTGACCTTGTGCAACCATAAATAAATGGTTTCTTTATTCTTTACATTCACACTATCAGGGACAAGCTGTATTAAATTTGATATCTCCCATAATTGATGTTTGCAATTTGTTGTTAAAAAATGATTTCTATAAAATTAACCTTTATATACTCACATTGGTCTCTTAAACTGACAAATCAATAATTCGTTGTTTTCTCTAAAAATATCAATACTGTGAGTTTGTGGTTTTTAGTAGCTTCCTCATTTGGTTTTCCCCATTGTTTAGAGCGGTGCCAATGCTGGTGTCGAGCGGACTTGTGTCTGTTATCAGTTCGTGAGACAGACGCTAGTATATATGTTAATATTAAATAGTAAGTTACTATTTTTTTATGTTAAGATAGGCAGACAGGCTAACGGTCCACTTGATGGTAGGTGGCTACGGTCGCCTATAACACAACGCCACAGCTGTTGCAAGTGTGCTGCCTACTACAGTAGGATTAAGGATAACAGGGATTGGATAGGAAAATGGACTCTGGCATCCCTTACTCACTCAATGAAATGTATTAATTGATTTTAATGTATAATCTCTATATATATACACGCATGCTGGGCGAAGCCGGGGGTGGGTCGCTAGTGTATAATATTTATTGAGTATAATATATATAAAAAATATATACGTTATTTTAGAACCGTTTTTAATCATTTTTGTCACTATAATGGGTAAAGAAAAGATAATGGACACTATAATGGGCGCTGTTAGAATGTGAAGATTTTGATGTGAAGTAACACTGAGACAAAAGATATTATAAATATACAAACTTGATAATCCAGAACCTTCATCTTCTAGTAATCATCAAGCATGTTTATGTTCATTCTGTTCAAAAAAAAAAATTTGTTTCCAACATGCAGTTATGGTACACCAATGAAATCATAAAGGATTAATACTTTTTTATGCTATTTTATTATGTTACTTTCATTTATTATGTTTCTTTTTTTTTTTAGTTAACGCAAATAAAGTTCATTAACGTAGAGTACCAAAAATTACGTTATTTTTTAAGAGGCTGATTTAAAAGACTGTTTCTAACAAATAAAGTTAAATTACTATAATTTTTTTTTTTTTTTTTGTTATATCCTCTTTACCAAGATTATTTAAAAAGTAATTGTACGGAACGTACATTAAATATAATGATGACGCCGCGATTCGTCGGTTTGATGTATTATTTAAAATTGTAGTCAGTCTTGGTGCTACTGCCGACCAGCCCTGTCGTGCTTGCATCATTACATCACTATACGCCGTGCGCTGATGGGGCGTCTTGAACTAGATTCGGTACGAACAGCTCGCAGTGCGGACAAGGCTCTAAACTAACTAACTAACTGTTTAACTGTGGGACCAAATAAACCCTTTAAAACTTAAGTGAACTTTCTGTGCTGTATACAACATAAACTTTCTGTGCGATATACAAAACTATCAACTAACTAACTGTCCCGCCACTACCTATAATTAGATGGGGCGGCTGAGACAGTAATAATACAGACAATAATCAGTTTAATAATACAGACCAGATCATCTTTCAGTCTGAGACACTGTGCGCGAATATATGTGTTTACGTGTGAGTATATGAAGGTTAATTATTAAGGTTAAATTTTATTATTTTACTTAATCCTGAGATATAGGTAGGAGGAGAAATTGATACCTTAGTTTTCTTTTCAAAATCACCAACGCCTAAAACTTTAAAATCGTGAGATGGTTTCTCTTTACTGCTACTTTTTCCAGATTGTTTATCTCGATATTGGTCCCTTTCGTTGGTAAATAATTCTTGAACTTCTGTTTCTGGCGCTTCTTCAGAGGTCTCTGTTATGTCTTTTTGTGAAAGTGTTATCTCGTCCTCATTCTTTTGGACACTGTGAGCTTTCTTCCTTTCCTCTATTTTTTGTCTTAATTTTTGCAAATGTAAAGACTCCTGTTCAAGAAGATCTACTTCCTCGCTGTCGTCTCTATATCTGAAATATATAAATTATTTTCATGTAATAATTAATTTTCCAAATTTCAACGCTAAAGAAAAATAATGTGCACAATTAAAATTTTCAATTGACAATTAATTACATGGACAAAAATGTAAGATTTACCTATTAATAACAAACAAATCCATTATTGACCTATGAATACCAAAAATAAGACAATTAGGGAAATATTTAATTCAAAAAATTGGAAACACATTAATTTACGAAATTTGTATTCAATTCAATTTCATCAATTTGGTTTTTTAAAAAAACGTGTTTGTGACTGACTATGACACTTTTATTATTATTCAATATTCACTGCTTTGACATTGACATATCTAAGGAAATGTCAAACTATAACAGGAAGCTAAAGCCCACAGAAATACACTACACAGAACACTATATACTCACAATGAGAGCAAATTTACTCATTCAGATATAGCTCTGTGTTTCGCAGTCATTAAGGTGCTGGTTTCTCTGGCGCCCGCCACCTACGACGGACGGCCGCGGGCCGACGCATGTCTCGAGCGATGGCTGACAGAGCTATCTTCGCAAATGCTGGATTCTCAGAAACGCCGCACCGCTGCACGCGTCGGTCGATATCATTTTGTAGAATAGCGACGTGCACACGCCGCGGCGTTCTCACTTTAAAATGAGCTCTTTTTAATAAACAAAATGACGAATTATTATAAAAACAATATTTTAAAGCACAAGATATGGGAAGATATTAGTAAAACAAAGAAAATTTCAGGTTAAGTGTTTATTTTATAATTGTATATTCAATTTATGCAATATCTGATTGTCAACTCACTCTGCCTTGATGTGAACATAAATAATATTTTTGTTTTATTAAATTGTTTATATTAAATTTAAATTGTTTTGAGTTACAATATCGTTGTTGGTATTTGAATTAATAATGTGGTTATCATTTTTACCTTCTATGAACATCATAAGACAGCAACTTGCGAGAATTAAGTAGTCTACTCTTTCAATGTCGAGTAGAATAGGCGTATGAAATACGCGGAAAACATTTGATAGCATGCCGAATACACTTTCGTGAGTCCTTCGTGTACGACTAAGTCGATAGTCGTGCACGAAGGACTGTCGAATGGCCTAAGGCCAGAGAAATATCCACTATTAGCCGAACATTTCTCTGGCCTCAGGCTAGCTTTAGCCTTTGAGCATAGCGTCTAGGGACGGAAATCAATTCTCAAAAGATTTCTATGAAATAATAGCATTATATTATGAGTTTTTTTGCGTTTTATTACTTGAATAAGAAATGTGAAAACCTATTTTCACATTACTAAAGTAACTGGATTTGAAGGAAACATTACTTAATTGTAGTGACAGGGCAACCTACATTTCGCAGTAATTTGGGCAGACCGTCTAGCGGTAATAACCACCCCTTATAGAAATCCACCATGCTGTTGTGTTTCAGTAAGTGAGTATGATCGGCAGCGCACTTTACAGCACTTGTGGCGTTGCTTGTATAATAGGCGACATTAACCACCTACTATCAAGTGGATCGTAACCTGTCTGCGACCTTTACATAAAATATACATTTTTATATTAACCTCTACTACTGCAGCAGTTAAGATACTCTTAGTCATAAGGCTCTTGGCTTGACTAAGTGAATTATTTTATTCACAAAGATGTCGGCTACACATGGTTGCCTTCTGGTCTCATGTCATCTACGTGACTACGTGGCTGTCTGCCTGAGGCCTAGAACTCAATTCAATACGGGGCGTTCAGCCTTCATCAAGTAGTCATAAAGTTTTATCCATATACGGTTCAAATGCTTGTCAAACTGCCTCTACATTTAGTGATTGACTGTGCCGACACCTGCAAGTAACCATCACAGCGGCAGCGCTGTGATAGTGTTGATAAGAAACTAATTAGTTTCAATATAAGGCTGTACTAAGCTATTTCCTTTGTGTAGTTTGCAAAAAAGGGACGAATTTTGTCGATATTAATCACAATAAAGTTAAGTAACAATAAAGTTAATAACATCCGTGGAGGAAATAATATTGCTAGTAGTAAACTGTTGAATTAGTTCGGTTTGTTACATTAGCTTTAAATTTGATTTGTTCTGTGGTTATCATATTCTTCTCCTGTATCTAGCCGTCATCATGCTAACTTGGTAACTTGTAATGTCATTCATTTTCGTTTCGACTTTTTGTTCGTTGTTCGAAGTGTTAACACAATTCATTCAATATCCACATTTGTATGAGGAATTATTTTTGGTGATTTAGGCGATTTTGCGGAATTACTGTACAAATGAACACTTTTAATTGATTTTTCTATCTGTTAAGCTAAATACAGTGTATTTTTGACTGTTAGTTTAAATCGAGACTTGCAAAATGGCTAGTGTGTCATTTCAAATAGCAAATCTTCTCGAGAAGGTAAGCCGGTGCATTTTTTCTTTGACCATATCGGCCTATTCTTTACTAAAAAAAATAAGTCATGAATAGTAAAAATTCTCAAATAGTAATCCTTGATATTATGATTGATAAATTTTGTTTCTCAGATGACATCAAATGACAAAGACTTCAGATTTATGGCAACAAACGATTTAATGACTGAATTACAAAAAGATAGCATAAAACTTGATGATGATTCTGAAAGAAAAGTAGTTAAAATGTTACTTCGTTTATTGGAAGACAAAAACGGTGAAGTTCAAAATTTAGCAGTCAAATGGTAAGTCTCTGTCCTTTCCTTGTAGTACAAAACCAATAAAATGTTCGTATTATAACTAAGAATTCACTGGACTAACACTATTGTAATAATTAGAAGAATGTTAAGAATGGATTTTTTTTAGCCTTGGTCCTCTTGTAAATAAGGTAAAAGAATATCATGTGGAGGGCATTGTTGAAAATTTGTGCGTTAACATGCTGTCAGATACAGAACAACTGAGAGATATTAGCAGCATTGGTCTAAAAACTGTCATATCAGAACTCCCACTTGGTTCAAACACTCTTGCTGCCAATGTGTGTAAGAAGATAACTGGAAGACTGAGTAATGCTATAGAAAAGGTAATTATTATATTTTTAAAGTGTACTTCTTATATTACATAGTTTGAACTACTAAAATTACTATAATTACTATTAATTGAACTTAATAGTGCAATAATCAAAATTCTAGCTTTAATCCAAAATATTGGCTTACAAACAGTATAAAATATTTACAATGAAAACTGAAAAAATCCTTAAAATTGATCACAGGGGTAGGTGTTATGATACAAGTACTTAAAATAATCCCAAAATCTGCAGTTATCATTGCCAACTCTAGGTAGCAATGTTGAGCACTAGTTTGGATTGTGTGACTTGTAAATAAAAGTAATGTCAAAAGTTATTGCTGGAAGATGCTTCTACGTAATTACATATGCGTACTACTTGTACAAGTAGTAATATCATGTAAAAAATCATGTAAATTGATTTAACAAAACCAACTTCAGATGTTCATACATAGATTAGTTCATATTTTGTATTTTATTAGCCTCTGTAGAGTTTTCTTTTCTAAAAATGATTTATATATTTATTTAAATTTTTTAACAATGAACAGTTACAATATTGATTAAATAGTCACTTTCAATTACCTTGGAATTACAAGAAAATTACTGTTTAGAATCATATAGTAACTGATTTTTTTATTGTTCAATTTATTCTTGAAGATTTAGGTCAGGGATTACTAGATTTTTTTTTTTACTTGGAAAAAATTGTTGAGAACTGCTTACATATTTAGTGTTGTACTAAATATCTATTAATTGGTGTTTTAGCAAGAAGATGTGTCAGTCCAACTCGAAGCTCTAGACATATTAGCTGACCTTCTGAGTCGGTTTGGAGGGCTTTTAATAACTTTCCATGTGGTACTGTTGAATTCTTTACTTCCACAATTGGCTTCTCCACGCCAGGTATTTCTACTTTTCTTTGTACGTTTGTTTTTATATTACCTGTACATATAATAAAACAGTAGAATAGTTGTGTCTGTACATTGACAATATTTACCGTAAAGAGATGGGATGTAAAAGAAGCATAAAAAAAACGCATGTACACGTACCTGTCGCTATTTCTTCACGCTAATCTCCCAAACTACTTAACTGATTTCATACAGGTTTTCCAATGTCAAATAGAAAAATAATTATCATAATTTAAATTTAATTTTAAGTTTGTCACTTGCCTACTATACAAATGGCATAACGAACTGTCAAGCATTTGACTATATTGCAAATACAGTATAGTATAAATGTTAAAATAATGTTTTAAAATACAGGCTGTACGCAAACGCACCATAGTGGCTTTGTCACACCTGGTGATGTCCTGTCATGCTAATCTATACAATAAACTCATCGATCATCTGTTGGAGGGACTCAGCAATTCTACATCCTCCAGTGTCACTCGCACACACATTCAGTGTATCGCTTCTGTGTGGTGAGTTCATTTCATTTGTTTGTAACGTTTTTTTATCATTTGTTTGTGTTTGCATGGATTGAATCTAAAATTGTAATTGACATTTTATGTCAACAGTTGCAATTTTTTATGTGAAAAATGAACCTTATATTTTTTCTTATTATTTCTTCCGGAATCAGGTCCTACGTTTGCCTTTGCCCTTAGTTCTTTTACTATCCCTTGAATGCTGTACGTTATAATTGAAAAAAAAAAAAATTACGTTTTTTCTTAAATTTTAACTTGTTGATTAAAGAAATTTGTAAATCCTAAACATTTTCTAACACCCCCCATGTCCTAGACTCTAGGACCTAGAGTATATTCTAAAATATAGGCACACAATATAGCAAAACATTGCCTACACATATTTAATGTCGTTCAAATAGCCAGACTGAATATTTAAACATTATAAATGTTTCTTTTTTCATGTGCCATCAGTCGTCAGGCAGGACACAGGTTTGGAGAACAACTATGGCGCGTCGCTCCGCAAGTACTGAATCACTCCACCGATGCAGACGAGGAATTGCGAGAACACTGCTTGCAAGCCCTTGAAGCATTCGTGCTCAAATGTCCTAAGGAAGTCCAGCCCCACATACCAACTGTAAGTTATGTTATCGCTGTAGGCTTTTGTAATATGGATTTTAGAATTATTGTTTTCCCTTTAAAACCTAATTTGAATAATAGGAACAAGCAAAGCAATTGTTAATATGATTTCTCCTTCAATTTCTTAACATACAACTTATAAAAAAATATGGAATATTTAGTTCAGAACATAGGCTCTTTACTCCGGACCTAATCTCAGTTTTTCTAGTTGTATTCAAGATATCCTGTATGGTCCCAAGTTATTAACAAAATTACTAACCATGGATTGTATTATAGTATGGACAGTATCTTGCTGCATTAATCATATTTTGTATAGTTATTTACATGTGCAGGCAATATCTAAATAGATAATTTTTTGTGAATCAACATGCAAAAAGGCCTTGTTTGTTGTTAGAGGCTGGCTCCTGAATCCTGTGTTAGCTTTATTACTGTAAAAGTGTTTGTATATGTGAGATATTTATTACGATTGCCTGTCTGACTATGAGGTTGAATCAGTCTCTCTTTTTCTGTTTAATCCTGAATACTTTGGTTCAATTTCTATTATTTATTATTATATTAATTTGTGTATTACCTATTACTGTGTAATGCTATTGTGTATTCTATTATAATTTACAATAGTATTACTATTGTAATGTATGATTTTGTGTATTCGCAGTTGACTCCCACAATAGAGTGTGGGGCTCAGTGAACATTAACTTATGTGTGTTGTTTACCAACTATGTGAAAATAAATAAATCTGTATGAGTAAATTTGTAAATTTATAAATTGAAATGGGTGTGTACAATAATGTACATGAATTGAAAATGTAAATTTGATTACAGATCATTGATCTTTGTCTGAAAATGATAACATATGATCCAAACTACAACTATGAGGATGAAGAGGAAGGAGGAGGTGGCGAGGATGAAGAAATGGAAGACGAGTCCTCATTACCTGAGGCTGAACCTGGATCCGATTCCGAAGAGTACTCTGACGACGATGACATGTCGTGGAAAGTAAGGCTCTTACAACATATCTCATCATTTTTGCTGCACTGCAATAATTTGTTTATCTTGTATGTTTAGATGTTCAAATAAGCGTCATAGCTTCGATAACAATATTTTTGTGCCTTCTTTCTTATTTATGTGACATAAAGAACTTTAATGTTACAATGTTACCTACTTGTATGCTGTGAAATATCGAGACAGCAGTTACATTCGAGGGGAAAGATTTAGCTTTATTTGAGAAGCCAAATGCTTAATGAAATAATAAATCTTGTATAATGGTTAAGTGTATGCATGTATACTTTATGTACAGGTGAGACGAGCAGCTGCTAAGTGTTTAGAGTCAGTGATTGCAACTCGCCACGAGTTACTCGCCGAAATGTATCAAACTGTTTCGCCAGCACTTATCGCTAGATTCAAAGGTAAGTTAGATAATAATATGGTCTTTGTGGTGAGGACAATAGGACGATACACCAGTTTATAAATCCATTTCACCGTGACGAAGCTGGGCCGCTTCACGCACGGGGTAAGGTTAAAGATGTTATATTATTGTTTTGTATGATTCATGATAAGCAGCTCTGGGTCTGTGTCCCGACCGGGTTACGACCGTGTTTGATGCCGAAAAGTTGGTGAATATTTTTATTACGAAATGCTTAGAACAACACTCGCTAAATCCGAGAAGCCGAGACTGACGTGGAATAATTACTTGAACATGAAAGCAGCCTGGTGTAAAATGAATTCTTGGCCCGGGTGGTTCACATTGGAAACGACGAGACACGGACACGGCTCGCCACGGTGTAGCGTAAATCCAGCCTAAAGCTGTTAAAACGAAATTTGATATTGGCAGAAATGTCTAACATTTCTATGTTCACAAATGGAAGTATTTGACTTAATTTGAAGTAACGATAAGTGCAGTTGCTCCTTAATTGTAGATTTGCTACATTTTTGGTTATAGAACGCGAGGAAAACGTAAAGTGCGATATTTTAAGTGCGTACACCGCTCTACTGCGCGCGACTCGTCCACCGCCCGCCTTGCAGATGAATATAACGCACGCCGCCGACTCTCCACAAGCATTACTGCATCAGAGGGTGAGTGTCGTCATTTTTAATATGTTTTTCAAAATGGCCCAGTCTGCTTTTAATTGGCTGATTGTTACAAGTCTCCCTACACCACGTATCACAAAAAAAAAGAAAACTACTGAAATATAAGTTTATGTGGTCATCGTTACCATGAAAGTTTAAATACGAGTCTTAATGTTTTAATGAGCTCTTGGGTCATAAACACATTAATTAAAATAAATGTCCCTATACTCCGTGCGCTGTAGCATGGTGCGGGTGACAGTTGTCGGTATGACGTTGACATCTGTCAGTACCGCGTGACTAGGGATGTAACGTTCTGCGATTAATTTTTATCGCTATCGATACTCGTAGCATAAATCTCGTTCTCTTTATTATTGTTATGAAAAGATTTTAAAAAGAAAATTATTTGAATATAAATTGTTGAATTAATTAAATAATTCAAATTTTTTTGGTATTTGATATTTTTTTTCATTGCAACATTTTTGCTCTATGGCGCATCGGCGTGGCAGCCATTTTGTTTACCCGTGCGATGATGTCAGTACGAGTGTTAGCGCCTTGTATGTGACACGTATTTCCATTTCATTGTTTGTTTTCATTTTCGTTAAATTATTATTTGTTATAGTTTGTTGAATTTGTTGTTCTATTTGTGGTTATACGAAAAAAACTGTTTTGAGTAGTCAGGCCAGGGAACTTGTTGTTCGCCTCCGAGACTACTTTGAAAGAGAACAACAAAATAATGGACCGTTTTTACCACTGAATCGAGTTGTAGAACGAGTAGCCGAAGCTCTTGATATTGGTCGCAATGCTGTTTCGCGTATAACACGTGAGAAATTTGGCCAAGAAGGTTCGTCCGAAAATAAATTATCGACACCTAACAAAAAGCGGACCAAGGTGAAGCCAATCACAGATTTAGATGATTTTGATAAGGATGCTATTAGAAATCATATTTAGGCACCATCCTCACTATAAAGCCGTTCACAGTTCGTTCTCGGTCCAATCTCGGTTTGATAAAATATTATGAAGTAAAAAATATATGTGCGCATTCATACTATCCGTAACAGTCAAGTTTCGCTCGAATCCCAGTCCAATCACGATCAGGTTCGAAGAAATTTTTCTTTGAGTGAGATCGAACTTGTCACGACATGTACCGATAGTGTGAATATTCGGATCAGTCAGCTATTACCCGCTGAAGCGATAAGTACATCAAATGCAACAATACTTCAAGTATATTTTACTTTTAATTAAATTTTAATTGTATTTTAATTATATTGTAGTTAAAATAATCCTGAGTGATAAAAATGACTAAACAAATGTGGACTTTCGAAAGACTTTCGAAGCTATAGTCGCTAATTCTTCAATCGAAAAGTTCAATGACGTTTACAATAATTTTAATTATCTACGAGCCAAATACATCCGTCTTTGATTATTGACAATTCAAAACTGAATCGTGAATTGAGTCAGATTGTATAATGTGAACATGATACGACTTTACCAGACCGAAATCGGATCGAGAACAAAGTGTGAACGGCTTTATAGTGAGGATCGAGCCTTATGATTATTATAGAAGAATGGAGCTACCCACATTGCTCAAGCTTTTAAAATCACTGAAAGAAGCTGACTTGTTCAAAGGAGGTATTACTTCGTTGCGGCAAGTTATAAAAGATATTTATTGGCTTTGTTTTCAAAAAAGTTAACAAAAGGAGGATTATTATGGAAAGAACTGATATTGCCCTAGCAAGATGTACATTTTTAAGGAAGGCAAAAAACATAGGAGCAAAGTTGTCTTTTTAGATGAAACGTGGCTAAACGCCAACCACACAGTGGGTAAAAGTTGAACCGACGATACGGCACACTCGTGTACCAAGGTGCCGGAGGGCAAAGGCGAACGCCTTATTATTTGTCACGCAGGTACAACAAGTGGATTCGTCCCTAATTGTTTGCTGGCTTTTAAGTAAAAAAAAAACTACAGAGTATCACGAGGAGATGAACTACGAAAAATTTAAAGTTTGGTTCATAGGTCTATTAAATAATTTAAAAGAGCCTATGACGATAATAATGGACAACGCGCCCTACCATTCGGTACAAGTTAATAAACCCCCAACACAACCGCAAAAGCGAGTTGGTGAAGTGGCTGAGTGAAAATGGAGTTACAGCAGATATAAAAATGTTAAAAACGGAGCTTATTGCCATAGTCCGGCGTTATAAGCCACCAACTCCTACCTATGCTCTGGACGAGATGGCAAAAGAAAAAGGCCACCAGGTCCTTCGACTACCACCCTACCATTGCCAGTATAACGCTATTGAGCTAATTTGGGCCCAAATCAAAGGTCACGCCGCAAGAAATAATACTTCGCCGCCATTTACGGCAAATAAGATGTTGGCCCTACTACAAGAGGCCATCAACAATGTTCAACCTGAAGACTGGTCTAAGGTCGTGAATAAAACAAAAAGGGACATTATGTCTGATTGGGATCGTGACATCCGTATTGATAACATGATGGAGTCATCGTTAATAATATCCGTCACAGATTCAGATGATGAATTAAGTGACAATTCAGATGTTCCTGACTCTGATTTGAGTTTAGACGAATAATATGTACGTTTCTATGAATGCCGGTTAAAAGGTAAATAAATAAAGATTCCATCTAAGCGGATCTTTCTATAGTTTCTGGACGCGGCCGCTTCAATCTTCCTATCCCTTTCCTTGTCCCGTGCACGACCGTCCAGCGAGGAAGAGTATATACCCTATGTATGTTCTGTTGTTTTATTTATATAATTATAGACTTTTTAACAATAAAAAATGAAACTTCGCACAATATAAGTTTTTTATTAAAAAAAATATCGACTATCCATCGTAGCAGTACATCCCATCACTAAATACATCTTTGGCGTTACGTTATACGCATAACACTGCTTAATTTTTCTTTTAATTTGATTGTATTTGTAGACTAGAACTACTACACTACTACTACTAATTTACTACTACAGTTATTAATGTGATTTAATATATTACGAAGGTGCTGCAGGTGAATTACTAAATCATTATTGTAAATCGCGGCAACTTTCAAGAGTGAAACGAAACTAGTCGTAACTGTCACCCGCACCATGCTACAGCGCACGGAGTATAGTGGAACCTTTAGGGGATTTTAAGGTTCAAAGGGGTTCGAACTTTTTTGTATGGAAGCTGGCATATTGACTCGCCGCCATTTGGATTTTTTGCGAAATCGTGGCACACGATGACAATGGTAGAGGACACATAAATATGGTACCCTAAAGTGATGTTGTATGTTTGTACATAGGTTTGGAGATAAAGATCGACATATGAGTACAACGACAGTAATTAAAAATAGACTTATTACTTGTTTTAGATTTTAGAGTTCTTGTTAAGTTGGGTAATTGTTAAACAAAGACACTAAAATTATCACACTTCATTCAGATTTTTTGACAAATTATGAGATTATCAATAATAATTGATAATCTCATAAAACTACCACGTGGTAGTTTTGATTGTTATTACAACAACAACAAATATTGTTCTTATCACTGCTTTAAAAATCTATTACATTTAAAATTTTTAGTGCAATTGTTATAAAAATAAAGATCAACATAAAGATAAAATACTTATAAGATAAAAGGTCTCTGCCCACTGTATCGGACCATATCATGACCGATATAGTCCGATATAAAAATGACTAATTAAGTTTTTCAATAAAATTGCGTTAATCAATGTTCAACCAAAATCACATTGCACTGTGTCGCAAGCATATTGCTATGTAATCTTACACTTGCATTTGAAAATGCCTAACACAATTAGTGTTTTTTATAGAAAAAATTAATAAGTCGTATTCTAAAATTACCGCTAAAAATTCTATTTCCATATTTAAGGATTATTGTTAAGAAAACCCTAAAAATCTAATTTTAAATTTAATTTACACAATGGAAATTTAATTTCAATAAAAATTTGAAATATACATGGGAACTATTGGCGTATGAGCTTCTGACGTAATGAAAGATTTGCTTGTAGGTGGGCATGATAGTACGCGGCGCCCTGCGCGTGATTCGTGGACGCAGCGTGCGGGCTCGTGGCTGCGCTCTGGCGCTTCTGCGCGAACTTCTGGCCGCCGCACCCGCCTGCCTCTCCGATCACGTTGCCAAGGTTATCGCTGCGCTCACACCGGCGCTCACGTAAGTTCACTTCATCTGGCTCTAATGATACTTGATCCCACGTTATTTACAAGCCCTTTAATCCCACATAGTCCATTCATTCCATGCTATTGGAGTAATGTCATAACGTCGTATAAGTGAAGAGCATTTTTCAATTTAAAAACGATTTTTAGAATTTTTATAATGAAACTGTGAAACTTCCTTGCGCACGATAATTTCAAGATCGAATTTTGTGTGACGCTTCAGTGTAACGATCCCGTGACGTTTTTTTTTGTAAGGTTTCTGCAAAAGTAAATACTATTATTTTATTTTAGTTCTCTCTGACATCTACCACTTCTACCACTTAGTATATATATGTAAAGAATATGTATTAGCGTTAGCGTAGGTAAAATACTTTTTAATGTTGCCTATTTACTGTAACAAGGAACTGTGTCAATGAAATTTGTCAATTAATTTATTTTCATTGTTACTTGATTTTCTTAATGAAAATTATTTTTTATTTTAAAAAGGATTTGGTGGACAATAAAACTTTAATTGTCGTTTCTTTGGTTACAGGTAGGATTTTTGTTAAATTTGTAAAATATTGTAATTAAGTTTGTTGTTTTGAAAATATTATAATTAATAAAATAAATACTTTGGTTACAGAGCAACGCAACAGTTTAATTTACCAAATTTAATTACTAAAAGACGAATAGTCTTATATATATTTGATCGCCAAAGAAGTTTCACTTTTGATGAGTGTACTCTTTTGTTTTTTAATGTATTAGCTCATTTTGAGAACTCAAGCTGCATTTTAAATATTCCCACACGCATTGCAGGGACAAGAGTACGACGTCGTCTATGAAGATCGAGACGCTGGTGTTCATAGTGTGCCTGGTGCGAAGCCACCCGGCCAGCGTTATGCGCGCACACGTGCCCGCGTTGCTGCCTGCAGTGCTCGCTAGTGTGCGTGATCCTTTCTACAAGGTTACCGCCGAGGCGCTCAGGGTTCTGCAGACGCTAGTCAAGGTCATGCGCCCTCTAGGTGAATACTTCCTGCGTATCTATATTATTTATACTGGATTTACTATCAACGCACAGCCAAAACTACTAAGTGTAGATAACTGACATTTAGAAAATAGGTTTATTATATTTTGTAATGTAAGCATCCGTTAAGGATTTTTGAAAATTTCAACTGCATGCGAAGCTGAGGGTCGGTCACTAATATGTATAATATATAGTACACTTAATCGTAGCCACCTACTATTAAGTGAACTGGCGAGCCTGCCTTTTGTTCTTTAAAAAAAAACTACTAGGTGGAAAATTTATTGATTTTTGGTATGCTGGATGTATTGCATCGCGAGTTGTTGAAGTTTGTGTCTTAAATGTACGGTAATGGTAAACAGAGATGCAGAGTGGTATGGAAAGTGCCGTTGAGGTGGAGCCGGCGCCTCCGGAGGTGCAGCAGTACGTGCCGGCGATGTACGAATGCACGCTGGTGCGGTTGCGCGCTGCAGATATGGACCAGGAGGTTAAGGAGCGAGCCATCGCCGCCTGCGGGCAGCTCATCTGCCACTTTGGAGATGCGCTGCAGGTATTATCTACAAGCATATTAGAGCCGATTGTTGCAAATCTAAAGTACTAGAGTGAATAAAAAAGTTCTTAGAATTTGAGTAAAAAATAAAAGAACATCGGTTTATTTTATTTTTAAACATGTCACCTTGTCCTTTGATACACTTTGTGTAACGTTTTTTTTTATTCCTTCATAAAAAAGTTTTTAAGATTATCAAAAATTACTCTACGGCAGCCATGTCTACGTTATCATCGAATTTGTTTTCATGGACATGCTCTTTCAATTTTGGAAGAGCATAAGGGGAAACCACTAGGAGCTAAGTCCGGAAAATAAGGAGATGTTCAAAAATATCAAAAACAGGTTGGGCCATTGCTGTGAGGGCCAATTGAGATTGATGAGCAGGAGCGTTGTCATGGTGGAAGAGCACACCCAAAGTTGTAAACCGTTTATCCATTGATTCTTTAGTTTTTTTTTTCTTTTCAGAATGAGCTTCCTGTTTGTCTACCGATATTTTTAGAGCGTCTACGAAATGAAATTACACGTCTAACTACAGTAAAGGCTCTCACTAAAATTGCTGCTTCACCTCTGAGAATCGATCTAAGACCTATATTGGTGAGTGTTTTTATGTTTTCAGTAGAAAATATTAAAAAGAAAGGTTATTTATTGTTTTTTGTAATTTATTATTACGCCATTATTATACAACTTATAAAAATAGCACATTTTTTTAATAGCCTGATGCTGTCCCCATTCTTGGATCATTTCTAAGGAAAAATCAAAGAGCATTGAAATTGTCTACACTGATGCTGTTAGACACACTTGTACAGAATTATAACAATGAGTTAAGCATAGAACTTTTGAGTAAGGTGAGTACATTAATTTAACTTTATATGGTTTTCTTGATTAAGTGAAACTGATAATAAATCTTAATATAAATATTTGCATTTCAGCAAGTTTTTACTTTGTACAAAGTTTTCGGAAAAGAATGTTTTCATGTTAAATTTCTCGATAAAATGTATTCCTCCCACGATTTCAAATATTTGATTATCTTTATCAGTAAGAGCTGCAAACAAGTAACTCGCAATGATGATAGCGTACAGAATGGACACGGCGGTCCGTGATCGATTCACGCATTTGCATTTTTTGAAAGTCTGGTGGATGCGATGTTTTACTTACTGTACATTATCATTGTATATGTATAATATTATTATTGATTTTCTTTTTTATTTCGTGATGGAAATATTTTATTTTTAATTTTAGATGTAATTGCTACATATTGACTAATTTGTCTAAAAATAAATGATTTCTTAATAATAATAATAATTTATTTGCTTATTAATGATAAATAGGATTAATAAGAAAATATTGTCACTTACTGCTTCCGGTACTATAGTCACTCACTGTAGGAGAGAACTCGTACTTTCTTTTATTTATATTATTACTGTTAAAAAATCAGCTTTTAATTATAAGGGTCGGTAAATGACTATGGAACGCAGTGTGCCCTTGCCACTACTAAATTTGGACTTATCTGATGGATATTTTGTATGTACTGGCAGGTGCTGATGGAGGTGCCGGCGCTGGTGTCCGAGGCAGATCTGCACTGCGCGCAAACGGCGCTCACGCTGGTCCGCGCCGTGTGCCTGCGCTGCCCCGCCGCGCTCACGCACGACGCCCGCCTCGCGCTCACGCCCAATATACTCGCGCTGGCCAAGTCGCCGCTCTTGCAGGGTGAGTCTCAACCACCCAGTTACCTGGCTTATAAAAAAAACGCGAAACTACGAAGGGCACACTGAAATGATCAAAGGCACACTTTTTAAAAGTTATGCCTTTTGTCTTTTACCTTTTTAGTTAAAATTATTAAGTACCAAGTACTTCTCTGCCTGCATGTAAAGGCCGATCACCTAATCGCCTAATGTTTGCAGGTGGTGCACTGAAAGCGATGCTGGGCGTGCTGAGTGCGCTGGTGGCCGCGGACGTAGCCGGTTGCTCACGGCACGAGTTGCTTGCCTTACTGGTGGCGCCAGTGCATCGCGCTCACGATCACAACGCCACCGCTCATCACATCAAACAGGTAACTCCTATTTCTATTACACACTCTGCTTAGTAAGTATGTGACAATAGTAACTGCTTATAAAAGCAGTTATGCACACAGAGAACTCACATGTCAACGCAAAATCTTTTGGCTGTACTATTTGTATCTGACTGGTTTTGATGACATTAAAAAGGTTACATTTCAAAAAAAGAAACAAATTAGTAAAATGTTGTTTCCAGCTATTTTTCGTTTGTTTTTCTTTCTGTCAAAATGAGTGAATCTAATGAAGAAATTCGATACTTTTTAAAATTTAATTTAAAAATTTTTTTAAATTAAATTTAATTTTAAAATTTTTTTTCATGACATTTTTTAAAGTGTATATAAAGGAAGATTATTAGAGCTATTGACTATAATAATCTTCCTTAATAATTTTGGAATCAAAAATTTTTTTTTTTTATTCAAACACGAGTGAGACATTACATATGTATATTCATTGAATAACGTTTTTGCACAGGGAAATTTAAAATAATATATGCATATTTGTGTAAGTATTCATATTCTAAAAAAAAAAAATATCTGCCATTGGTGTTTTGCAGGCGTTCCACTCGCTTGCGAAGTGTGTGGCGGCCGTGGTGGTGTCGGGTGGAGGAGGCCGAGAAGCACTGGAGGTCGTGCGTGGGTTCCTGCGGGACGCGCACCAGCCGCCGGCCGACAATATCCACATGTTCTCGCTGTTGGCCTTGGCCGAGATCGGTCGCCATCTCGATCTCAGCCCTGTGCCCAACGTCAAAGAGGTCATCGTGGCCTCCTTCGCCCCCGCCTCCGAGGAAGTCAAGTCGGCCGCCAGTTACGCGTTGGGTTCCGTCGCCGTGGGCAACCTGCCGGACTTCCTGCCTTTCATCCTCGGCGAGATCGATGCGCAGCCTAAGCGCCAGTATCTTCTTCTGCATTCCTTGAGGGAGGTGGGTACTTGTGATAAACTACTTATCAAAGAATAATTTTTTGATACCTCAATAAATAAACATGATATAAACTTAGGTATGTATTGATATGATAGCGTAAACTTAACTAAGATGGATGTTGGTTTATTGTTTGCAGATTATCACATCAGAGTCGTGTACACCTCAAGGAATAGAAGCATTGAGACCGTTCATACCGGAAATTTGGGTTCAATTGTCTAAACACTGTCAGTGTGCGGAGGAGGGATCTCGTAATGTTGTATGTTCACATTTTGTTATAATTTTTTGTTTTTATCTTTAACAAATCAAATTTCTTGTAACACCTTTTACATAAATAAGAATCACTAACTTACGTAATAGATTACTTCTTTAAAGGATGTCTCCTTTTTATTTATCTCGTATTTAATCTCGTACATGTTCAATAGATCCTCTATCCATATTTATGACTTATGTATAATTGTAATAATATGAAAGTATAGTTAATGGGTACAAATAAAGAAACAAACGCAATTTTTTTTTTAAGTTTGAATTTTTGTAATTTTTAAAGAAGAAATATGTAATTTATTTCTGTTTTCGAGGCGATCGATTTTCAAATTTTTTGGAAGTTTTATCCCAAAAGAGGTTAAAAATTCAAGTAGATAAGTTTATTCATTATTGAAAATTTAAATTTATACATATAATAAAATCGTAAACGAGCCGTATCTGTACAATAAATTCAAAAAAAGCAATTTGTACACGTAGTACTTAACGAGGTCAAAAAAATAGTATTTAGAATTTTTGTCTGTTTGTCTGTGCGTTTGTGCACGTTAATCTCAAAAACGGCTTAACCGGCTTAATTCAAATGAATGCATTTTTCGCTGATGTATTGTAGCAAGCTTCCCGTAACATTTAGTGTTTGTTTATTCCAATCTGTTTACAAACAAAAACGTTACTCACTCTACAGAATACTACTCATACGAAGTTGCGGGCTCAGCTAGTGGAAAATATAAATACAAATAGATGAAAGGACAAAAGTGCAAAGTTTTCAAAATTCCTGTGGTATAAAGAGCAATTTAAGGCTAAACATCAAATTAAAGTACGAAATCAGATATGTATCAGATATCGTCAAAGCAGTATCAAAGGGATATGGCAAACTGTCTGGTAACAAAAAGATCAGTCCATACAATAGGGTATTTAGTCTATATGAAAAAAAATCTAAAAGTATATTATTGAGATAGCTTAGGCAAAAAGCAGTCGGAAAATGTTAGTTTTAGTTCGTAAAAGAACAAAATAAATTTTAAAATTAAATTCAGTTTTCAGAATTTTTAGTCTGTTCTTAAACACAATGAAATAGTAGCCGCCATGTTTACGTCATACGGTTGTGTAAACAAAAAAGTGTCAGTCAGTGTCATGTCAATTACCGGCGCATTTGTTTACACAGCCAACTGACGTCATGACCACAGAGCAAAATGGTTTCCAGCGTTTTCGTCAAATTACGCGCGAAATTTGAAAATGTAAATTTTAAATGCATTTTTATTAATCTTATCGATTGAATAAAAATTTGGTGTTTTTTTTAGTGGTTCATAAGCACTACAGAATCTAATTGAGACACTTTTTAAAAATGGCTGTAATACCCTATTTTTATGTTGTTATTATTATCTAATAATTGAATTATTTTTTTTAGGTCGCAGAATGCTTAGGAAAACTATGTTTACTGGAGCCACAAACTTTGTTACCACATTTGAAGGAGTTCCTCAAGTCGCCGGAACCGCTCACAAGAACTACTGCCGTCACTGCCGTCAAGTTTACGATATCCGATCAGGTAAGGAAACATTACACTGCTTGTTAAAATCAAAGCATAATCTAGTATCAACCTGTATATATTTTATACACAGGTACCTACGAATAAATAATACTCAGGAACTCTAACTCAACAAATTCTACACAAAAAGTGGCCCTACTTGAAAACAAAACGACGTATATTCAAAATACGAATCAATTAGAAGTTTATTAATACACATGCCTAGTGATTGGTTTAAATTCAGAACGAGAGCAGTGATTGGTTCACGCGCGTGCTGCAACGTAAGCTGGTAGGCAGTTGTCATAGTGGCGTGGACGATGCTATGCTATAAGTGAAAAAGACTAAGTCAATAATAAAACAATATTTTTTGTATTTAATTGTAATTATTTGTTGTTTATTAAATACGAATGGATTCTAAAGTATTTAAATAGAAGTATGTATGTAATCACTTTATTGCACAAAATTATAAAAAGAAGAGTAAACTTAAATTTTTAATATTTTTTGTTTTAAAAGCTTTTACTTTGATTTTTTTTATATAATAAATATTTTCTTAATGAGACGTGAGAGATTTTTTTCCGTAAGTACTTATCTCAAAGCTTTAACAAATGACATACATATTATAACAAAAATACACAAGCTGTGTAAAAATTATTGGGAAGAAGTGTTAAATCTCCTTGACAATTTTATTTTGACGACCCCTACATATCCTAACTTGCATATTCTGCTGGTTATTACAGGCATCCAGTCATTATCTTGTCTTTCTAGCCTAACTGCAGCTATCTACTTATTTTTCCGAAATAAATCGGCAGGAAAACTAAAAGTAAACAAAATATATTACTGTTTAATATCTTTATAATATCTTTGATAAAATGATTATCAAAGACATTATAAAAATATCTTAGATAATTTTATCGTTTTAAATTTAAATATTCATTTTATCAAGAAGAAAAAAGAACCTACTGAATAAAGTAAAAAATTGACTGACTTCATTTTGCATAATATTGACCATCCCGACTTAATAGCGTATTTGAACATTTTTGATTATAATTACAATGTTGCGACTACGAGTGAAAAGTGATCCTTGAACAGTTAAATCCCGTATGGCTCTTGCACCACTTCACAACACAAACTGGCATGATGATTATAACTGATTTACAGTGATGAAAACGTACACCAAGATTTGACGTGTGCTCGCTTGCAAGAAAAATGTCCGACTAGTGGCGCGCTGTACACAACATTTGGTCATTTGGGTCATTTTTTGAGCGCTGTTACATTTCCTGAGTATTATTTATTCGTAGACAGGTACACATAATAATGTACCCCTATTATTATAAGTATGTAAAAAAATTGGTTAATCACCAAATTGATAAATCAGCAGGCAGGCTGATGGTCCACTTGATAGAGGTGGCTCCTGTCGCGTATTAACACAAGTAACCCCATAGGACCTATGGCCATACCTATTTATTTATTTATCTATATAAACTTTTCCAAGTATTTATAGATTGTCAAACACAATAAAGATAAATTAATCTATAAGGCAGTTGTCCCACCAACGACGAGAAAACGACTAACTATCGGCTATTTTCTCGCTCAAGAAACGTACAATAGATATACTTTCTGTGTGAACAAAAGAGATGCATATACAAACAGTTGATCGCTGACTGTTCACACTGCCGGCGAGCACTCGCTTCACTAGTTTGTCGCTGAGCGACAAGAGCTATGAAAGATAACACTCGCTCGGCGATACTCGCCAAGCGATTAGAACTCACGCCGAACCACCGCCAACCAGTGGTCATTTCTCTACAGTGCGTATCTGAAAGTACACGTTTTTTTTTAATTTAATATGAATATCGAAAAATCATTTGAATTATCATTGTTATCTAGTTCAGACGTAACACGTCTGAACACGTGTATCGCGTATATGAGGCCGCAAGACTGACTGGTGACTGTATGCTTGACTGCCGCGAGCGAGTGATGCGAGTAATCGCCCGCCTCACTCGCACACTCGCTTATAGCCGAGCTACACAAATATCGGAACTACGCACTCGCTCCCCGCGTCTCGCTAAACTCGTTTCTAGTTCTAGCTCTACTCGTTACTCGTTAATCGTTGCCGGTGAGACAAGTGCCTAACTGACAAGAAACATCCGTAGATGCTCTTTAAATCTCTCCATAACCAAAATGTTAAATAATAAGATCTATTCTGCGGTGGCGCAGTGGGAAAGACGCAGCCTATCATGTTGAGACGTCCGAGTTTGATCCCCGGTCATGCCATTAGCATTGGGTTTAAAAAAAAAACTTAAGTGCATTTACTGGACTGCTCTCAAACGGTGAAGGAAAACATCGTTAGAAAACGTGCATACGCCAAAGAAAAAATTCTAAGGCGCATGTGAAGTCTAATAACCCATACTGGGTCAGCGTGGTGGACCATATAGCCCATACACCCTTGTTGAGAGGGTAGGCCTGTGCCTCTTCAGTGGGGACATATAATAGGCTGTCGATGACGATGATAATGAGTTAATGTTGAAGACAGTAAAATTTGAACAAAATAATTGTTTCTGTGCATTTTGGTCACCCAGTTTGTCATGCTATTTGTTTTGAATTTAGTTATTGATGGTTGATGTGCGTTGTTTGTTAACCTTTATAAGAATCTAATATTTTTAAAGTTCATTAAGTTTTTATAATGTGATTTTATCATTTATTTATATTTTTACAATCAGAGATCGACAGATCTGCTACCTGCAGATTTTTGGAATACACTTACATATCTGTGTGTAAGATATCCGTATGGCCCTCTCTTGACATAACCCCAACATAATTAGCCGCAGGCGATCGACCCGATGCTGCGCGCGTGCATGGCGGAGCTGCTTCTGCCGTTGCGCGACCCCGAACTGGGCGTGCGGCGAGTGGCGCTCGTGGCGTTCAACTCGGCCGCCCACAACAAGCCTTCGCTCATCCGCGATCTACTGCCCGACCTGCTGCCCACCATCTACGCGGAGACCAAAGTGAAGAAGGAGCTGATCCGCGAGGTTGAAATGGGCCCGTTCAAGCATAGCGTGGACGACGGGCTGGACTTGCGCAAGGCGGCCTTCGAGTGCATGTACACCCTCCTGGGCACCTGCCTCGACCGCCTAGACCTCTTTCTCTTCGTTCGCCACGTGGAGGACGGCCTGCGCGACCATTACGACATCAAGATGCTCTCCTACCTTATGTGCGCTCGTTTGGCGCATCTCTGCCCCGCCGTCGTGCTCCAAAGTCAGTCGCTTTATAATAATAATAACTAACAGTGATCACTTTATCACTACTATTACCCACTCCCGGTTTCGCACAGGTGCAATTTTCATCTGAAAATCTTCCTCGTTTATCACGCTTTCCATTAGTGAGAACCGTATCAAAATCCGTTCAGTCATTTAGAAGAAGTTAGCGGAGAAACAGACAAGCAGACAGCGACTTTATTTTATAATATTATGTAGATGTAGATATAGAAGTACAAACAAAGTCAACAAGTCTGTTGAAATGTTTTCGTCCTGCTATAAGATTAATAAGGCTAACTAAATGATTCCGTTCCAAGGCGGTTTCTGTGCGTTCACAGGCGACGGACGCACAGAAACCGCCTCCTGCATCCTGCTGTCAATAGTTATTACAGTAAAAGGTAAAAACCTTTACATTAATAAGCAAGGGTTAGTCCTTAATGAATTTCTTCTATGTGGTTTCAGAGCTGGAGAGCCTAGTCGAGCCGCTGCGAGCAACTTGTACGATGAAGGTGAAGGCCAACTCCGTGAAGCAGGAATATGAGAAGCAGGATGAGCTGAAGCGATCAGCTCTGAGGGCCACCGCTGCCCTTATGCACATACCGGAGGCTGGTGCGTAGCATTACAATACATAAATATACTACACGTCCATATTAATCCTCAAAAATCACGAAATTATCACGAGGTGTGTTTCTGCATATTAAGTTTACCAAATATAAATAAGTAAAGACAAAACAGTTTGTCTTTTATTCTAGGGCCTATTTCCCTATCCCTACCTTGTCAAAGCGGGCAGCACACTGACCTCGCCTTACCTGTATGTTTGTTTTATATGTGGAAACTTAAAAACCACTACATATATTTGAAATGGAAATAGGCTATTATATTAAGTAAAGTTGTATACTAATTGCACCCAGGCGAATTCGGGGCGCGTCAGTCTATTTTTCATATTGTTCATTAAAAGTCGTTGTTTAAAAAAAATACAACCTGTTTGGTTTTATCATTAGTCCGTTTTTTTTATTAAAAAATTTCGACAATGGAAAATGGCGAGCGTTAACTTTTTATGATTTTATTCTATTGTGATAAAGTTTCACACCCGAGTGATGATAATATTGCACTTTTGCACTTAAAACTGAAATAAACTGAATTTTGATATTGAACAAAGATCGGCTGTCTAAATGTATTTGAATTTTTTCAGATAAGAACCCTTCTCTGATGGACTTCGTAACGCAAATCAAGTCTCTCCCGGAACTTGCGCCCATCTTCGAGTCTATACTGAAGGACTCGAGTGGCGTCGATTCCAATCTGATGGACCAGAGTTAGCCGCCCGAGCGCCCCACCACGTCGCCCTTGACGATCACGCCCATCCCCGCCCCGCACGCAACCCCCTCATTCATCGCTCAAAAAGAGTTTCCGCCGTGCGCATTTCGGGTGCCCGCGCGCGCGCATCTCAAGCTCACCCCCTCGTATGGCTCGCACACGCGTCGTCGGCTCACTCCCGCTCACCAGCGAATACAGTGGCGGCCTCCGCCACCGCCCCTCGCGGCGGTCCCTCCCCCTCTGGCGCCTGCGCCACCTCACAAGCCGAAGCTCGTGGTCCGACCCGCGTGTCGGCATCGCGGTTCGCCTTCTTTGAGCCCTCCGAATGTCACGTGTCACCTGGTGCCCGCGCCTGTGCCCCCACCTCTGCCCCCGCGTAGCAAGCACATCATTGACCCCCCACCAGTGCCACGTCGCAAGCTCACCGTTGGGCCTCCACCTACAGTGCCGTTTCGCGAAAATGCGCCTGCGGCGGCTTCTAGACGCGTCAGCGTATCGCGCCATTGGAAACACACATAACTTATTTTTAAAGCCTAGTGAAACAGAACGCATCTCGTGTCTCGTGGAGGTTTGAATTTGACGCGCTGCTCTGGAAGGTCGCTGGCAAGATTTGTACAAAAAGTAAAGTTTTCTTCCACCTAAAGATGTCAAATGATATGTTTTGGAGAAAAACATTTTTTTTATTAATTTGCCTTAAAATAGTTTCTGAATGTAGAACATTTAGGAGGGCTTCACTAAGAATCCCTTTTGTTCTATTTCTTTCTGTAACTGCACAAACATTTTGGACAACGGTAACAAATATAACTTTCAATGTAAAAATCATAACGACGCATACTTCAAACACGCATAAGGACTAAAAATGCGTTCTGTTTTAAAAGGCCTAGCACCCGGAACGCGTACGCTGATGCATTTACTACCGCCCTTATATTTCCTATGTATTCAGTACACGTTGGTCCAGCACGCTTATAAAATTTTACGAGTTTTTTAGTTTAAATTAAAACTAAATTATGTAATTAAAATCGTAAAACGAATGATTAAATGTACGTAAAAAGGAATACAAAATGTTTATTAATAAAATAGAATCTCAAATAAATTTCACATAGGAAATAAAAGGGTGATATTTTTTTTTTAAATTTAAGCCCAGTCCTCGTAAATTTTTAATGTCCTTTATTGTGATTTAATCCATTAGAAAGCTTTTTTTATGTGCTAAATTCCAAATAATAAAGAGGTTCTACATTTATGCGCGGTCGTACGGCATTTAACTTACACTTATTTTAATTTATCTAATTGTTTACATGAAATCTTTTCGGTCAAATGTGTTGTAAAATGATAAGTCCATAGTAAAGTATAATGTTAAATCTTCATTTTATTTTTAATAAAACAAGGTGGTTAAATGAACAATTCAACGATTTTATTATAAAAGAAATTACAATTACATACATACAAACATTGGTGTTGATACCCGACATAGGAGATAATAAGAGGGCTTAGGCAAGCGAAGATATGTTATAATATCCAAGTAAATAAAGTCAGCCATTGGCTAAAAAGATACAGATCGCTGACTACTTATGACATACTCCAGCAGAATTTTATTACGATTAGATTGCACGACAACAGGTAAACATATTTTTATAAAACAGTGCTCACATTATTAACAATTACATATTTTGAACAAAGATTTCTAGTCGGGAAACATGTTTCGCTGGACGTCTTGAAGCGGTGGCAACTATAAATAGTATTTGAGGAATACGAATAAATCGATTGATATGTATTGTGATATTACATGCTTTGTGGGAAACGGAGAATGGATAAATACAATATTGAAGCAAAACCTAGAGTATTTAGTTATTTCCCTTTCCTCTTGGCGGCGGGCGTCGCGCTCCCCGAGCGAACTCCGCTCTGCAAGAAATTAATAAGATTCTTAAAATGAGTGATTATGATGGCAGAAGCGAACAAACTAAGGGACTCGTACCGTGTTGGTGTCGAGACGTTGCAAGGTGGCAGCACTGGCGTTGCGCAGCATCGGTCGCGCAGACGACGGCGAACTCGTGCAGGTACCGAGCGCGCTCGCCGGACGTTCCGGAGTCGACTCCGCACTGTAACCCGATATACTTTCTTTTGTACTATTTTTAGATTCGTATTTTAGTATTTTTACATTTACATATTCGCAGCACGCACATGTCACAATGCTTTTGTATCGAGAACAGTTTTTCGGTCGCGAGTCGATGAGTATTAACTCGTAACATGAACGTAGTGCTCGCGCCAAAGCTTTGTGAAGACGGAGATATTAGTTCGGAAATACAATACAGAAAATACAGAAATACGGAAATACAATACAATACAATAGTCCACAATTCTTTTGACTGTTTTTAGAATTCATATATAAATTTATTAACAATACAGTTATGGCATCACCATGAAAGTTGGCATATATAAGTACATACGTATTTTTACATGAAGACTTATTGTGCAATAAATATTACAAAGCAGGCAAAAACGCGAGGCCCAGCTAGTTGCATATAAAGATGAGTTTCTTATATTTTTTTCTATAATCATAATATTCATACAAATTTGGCACGGGTTTATAAATTTTGAAAGAGTAATAGGAATAAGATGAATGTTTAGATTAGATTGAGGTTATTTATCAAAAGGTTGTCCGTCGTTTGGTCTTACCTACAAATTGCAGCTTATAGTCTTATAATGATGTATTAACATCGCCCGGTGTTGCTTGTGACCTGTTTTTGCTATAAACAAGTGGAATTACCTGTTCCCCCTGGAAAGCTGCCCCCTTCTGCTGAACATGTCGGAGAGTCTGCCGCGTAGGTCGCGCTTACTGCCCGCCGCGCTCATGTCAGAGTCGGAGCCCTTTCAATGTAAGATACAAGTACCTTTAGTACAGCCACTGAAGGCTTTCCCCTCAGAATTGTTTAAACCTTCACGGATTTGTGTGAAAATTGGTAAGTAGTTACGAGGGTGCCTCAAGTAACAAAAGTGACATAGTGCCGCCCTTCTCGGGAGTGGAAATTATTTTATCAAAAATCACTCTGTTCAATAGGAAATCGATAAGGGGATTAAGCAAAATATATACGTATTTATAAAGTTTTTTTGATAAATCGAGTTTTTTTTTATTTATTAATGGTTGAAAATGTAAATTTTTCGCTTCGGCCACATTCGAAACCATGGTTCGAAACCGATTTCGAAACAAGAATAATATTTTTTCTTTCGAAATTGGTTTCGATAAAACAATAATATTTCTTATCTAGAAACTCGTTTCGATAAAAGAATAATACTCTTATCACGAAACTCGTCTTTCGAAACTCTCAAATCTAAATCAAATCTTTTTAGATGTATAAGAAGTTATTTACTGTCCACTAGCACATCATGGAAAAATATTAAAATAAAAATGACATATATTGTGATTATCAACAATGATAGACGTCAAGTGCAATTTAAATTGCATTTATTTAGTTGATACCGTGTTAATTACAGTATTTACAATGTCTAAAACACAAATTGAGTTTATAAGCACAAAAAGAGGAGGAGTGGCAGCTCTATATCAGGGGCGTAAGTACCATAGGAAAAAAATTTACAAATCCGGCAACACATTTTATTATTGCGAAAATGAAAATTTGGGATGCAAAGGTAACTTTACTATTAATTCTAAGAATGAAATTATGAAACAAAACCAGCACGAGATTCACTGTAAAGGGGACATTATAAAAACAAGATATCTTAAATCATTGGATACTTTAAAACAAAAAGTAAGTACTAATTTTGTCTCAGTAAAAAAACAATATGACGATATGATGTTTGATATGGAAAATGAAGGAGTCAGTTTAATTAATCGATTGCCAAGTTTTAATAATATTAAAAGTGGACTATACAACGAACGTAACAAAGTATTAGGTGTTACAAAACAGAGGTTTACGCTACCCAGTCAAGTAGTTGTTCCGCAAAAATTTGAAAACTTGCTCTTAGCAGATTTTATTGACGACGGCAATCGAATTTTAATATTTTGCACAAAAAATGCAGTACAAGAAATAACAAATTTTAAACACATTTACTGCAATGGAACCTTTAAGTCTTGCCCACGATCTTTCAAGCAGTTATATTCCATACACGGATATGATAAAAATAACAAATCATTAACCCCTTTAATTTTTGCCTTTCTTGAAAACAAAAAGAAAGGAACTTACGAAATATTATTCCAATTAATTAAATCACAAATTCCATCATTTAAACCTCAGAAGGTTACTTTGGATTTTGAAAAAGCAGCAATGCAAGGAATTAGAAATATCTTTCCATTGATCAAAATAAAGTTGTGCTACTTCCATTATAACAGGGCATTATTCCGAAAGGGAAAGAATCTGAACTTAAAATCAAGTGTCAAAAAGAGACACGTAGCCCGTTGTGCGGGCTTAGCACGCTTACCTAAACAATTTATAAATAAAGGATATAACTATGTCATGAATAAAAGCCCTGTTGGCATAGAAGTGCAAAAATTTAACAAATATTTTAAAAAGCAATGGTTTGAACAAAACGATTTTGTCAAACTTTGCTGCTGCAGTAATGAAGAAATAAGAACAACAAACCACTTGGAGGGCTGGCATTCCAAAATAAACAGATTCATTGCGCGTAGGGATCCAACATTAGCTCAAGTCTTGGATGTTTTGAAAAATGAAACAAGCGTTAGCAAGAAAAGTACCAAAAAGAATAAAGACTACATGGAAAAAGATGAAGAAATAAAATTAACAATTCAACAGCTACAAAAAAAAGAAATCTCGGTTGGCCATTGCCTCGAAATTATCGCACCTTTTTCGTTTCACTATAAATATAAGCATATCAGAAGCAACCTTTTTTTTTCGAGGAGAAATCCATTTACAGATTTCCTACCGCTGGCTAGGCGGTAGGGGTATTTGGGGATCACCAGTGCTCCACACTATGCTCTAGGTCATAGCGGCACTGGCACTACCCACTAAAACTCCCCGGTATCTCCTTGCCCTTTGAGAGGGATGGACCGGGCTCTGCCGAGGCAACAACTCCGATCCACCCCAGAGCAATATCAGAATCAACCTACAAGACTTTTATTTAAACAACGTTTCATCTAATTCAGAGTATTGAGAGTTTCGAAAGACGAGTTTCGTGATAAGTAGTATTATTCTTTTACCGAAACGAGTTTCTAGATAAGAAATATTATTCTTTTATCGAAACCAATTTCGAAAGAAAAAATATTATTCTTGTTTCGAAATCGGTTTCGAACCATGGTTTCGAATGTAGCCGAAGCGAAATTTTTCATTAAATGCATGCATGTTTCGATTTTCATATAAGGCCCCTGGTATGAAACTTTATGAGGAGTAAAGTTAATACAAACTTTAACTAAAAAGCGTTACGTTATCTGTCACTTTGACATTTGTGCGACAGCTGACGCATGCATTTATATTCTCTAATTTTATTCTCCGGGCTTATAAAAGTAAACGTCGAAATCTTGCATGAAAAGTGCAGTCCGCGTTGAGGAACGAAACGATAGCGCATTATAATTGACATTTGTGCGACAGCTGACCTTATGTTATGTTCCTAATTCTCTCTGGGCTTAAAATTGCAAACTTCGAAATCTTGTATGAAGTGTAGACTGCGTTGCGGAACGAAACGATAGCACGTTACAACCTGCCGGCGCAACGACATCTGTCGTCGAAAATAATGAACTATTTGAACTTATAAAACGTAGTGACGAGAGCCTGTGTATACCGAATGTAACTAACATGACTTGTTGGAACACGTGACATCAGAGTAACACGTGGAACACGTGCACAATGTAACTAAATAATATAAAGTATAATCAGGTATCTATTGACACGAGGAAAATTTTATACGTTTAATGGAGTAAACTCCAGTCGTGCGTCGTAATTGACACACACACACACACTTTTTTTGTCATTTTTGACATATTTATATTGATTGAGTATTTTATTGAAATACTTAATATCGTTCTATAGTACTCTTTGAAAATATTTGTGGAAATATCCCTTCTTTTGTGGAAACAGCATGAAAATAAGTGATTAAAAAACATGAAGATGCAAAAATCTCGAAAACCATGCAACTATTACTAAGGCGAAAATCTGGTTATAGATAGGTTATGGCTAGATCTATCTTGGATTCCAGCGTTATCTATTAATTACCGGACACCCTGTATATAAAGTCACGCTTTCTAATATTGACTCCCAATTTATAAAAAAATCTTTATAGGAGTTATAAAGATTTTATATGCTTTTTTATATTGGAGGTTTATAATTAATTTGCACTCTCTTCGAAGCTTGGACTCATAATTGGATGTCGTGTGAATTTAAGCTAAGTATCACAGAAACACTGGCTCACTTTGAGGCATCACAAGTTTAATTCTCTTCGATTACGCGGGGATAATAAAATTATAATTTCGGCGAAAAGTGGTGACATGAAGAAAATTTATGTTTAGTTTAAAAAGGTATTACTTGTGAAACAGTGCCAATGGGCCTGAACTCGACGACCTCTGGATCAACCTGGTCGTCTATGGACCGGGATTTTGTTAACTTCTTCAGTTTACCAAACAAGCTCTTCTTTTTCTTCTTCTCGGAAGGTAATACGTCACTTTGAGCTGACCCGCCTGATAGGCGACTGTAAAAGCAACATGTAATTATATTAATAATAATCATATTTTCAGTGTATAATAATAAGAGATTTTATATTGTTTTTCTCAACTATATTTAAGTCTTACCTAAGTATATAGGCTATTCCTACCAGGATTTTAAATTATTTATTAAGTATAATACTTAATTATTCTATTATTTCTTAGCACCTGTCTAAACTGGTATCTCGGTTCGCGAATAGTCTTCCGTCAGCGTCTCCATCCAGTGACTGCATGGACGACACGCTGCTCTCGTCCACAGACTTCCAGATTGCGCTCTGAAACATAACAATTAAAAATATATATTTTAAAACCTTGTACCTACTGTCATTGTGTGACATACATAATTGGCTCCGGTCGACTTTCACCATCGTAACTTATCGGTTTTCCACTTCCTAATTTGTCTTCACTTTGACAATTTCCAAAGTCGTCATTTCCTAACATGTTCATTTCCTAAATCATCCTTTTTTCATTTAGTCCATTTGATCCCTATAATGTGATATCGTCTAATATGAGTAAGTTTCTCGTTTTTATATTCCATCTCGGATTCAGTTGATGACATTCCCGAGTTCTTGTTCTTGACAAAGAAAACACCATTGTCCGTGTTTCCTCTTTTTATTTTTCTTCCTATTTCGTAAAAAATTTTATTTTTAATTAGATATGTAGATTTTTTAATTTAATTTTTTTTTCTAATTATTAAATATATTTTTTAAAATTTTTACTTTTTTTAAATCCTATTATTATTTTGATCAATACGTAGTTAATCGCAAGTCATAATTCATATTGAACTGCCTTAGGATGAAACGAATGGACGACTATTTAGGAAGTGGACTAATAACGCTCAATGGTGACAATTTAGAAAAAGAGACCGTTGTAGGAATGGACGACTTTGGAAACGGACAAATTAGGAAGTGGTCAAAATCGACCGGAGGGACATAATTTACACCAATAGTAAAGTGCAAAGTTACACATTTCAATAGTACGGGCGTTTAAGTAATATTTAACAATTCAAAAGTTTTCTTTTTTACCCACTTAGCTACTCTTGTGAATGAGTCACCTAGCCATCTAGGGCTATTGCTACAAAATCTAAGTTGTGAATCACATTTATTACGTAGTTACTGCTTTAGCCGACAACTTCGTTCTCATATCTGATATTATTCTGTAAAGTTTCATAAAAGATACTGTAAAGTTTCACGGCATTAAGTAATTGGTACCAAAATACCTGTTCCTTGGTGGTCTGTTCCAATGAAACGGATCTTTTCTTGAGTGACGGGGCGCGCGTCGGTGTCCGATTCGTCGACACGGACAGCGTGTCGCGCGGCTCAGTCGACATCGCTCTACAAAGGACAATACAAATGCAGTTTTAAATAAGCTAGCATCGCCATTTGATACATCGGTAACTAAATATGATATTGCTTGAATGATCTAGCTCGGTTTGATTTTAGTTTGAGATAAAATAATAGAAATATTTTTTTTTATTGTGTAGGTACCTACTCGTACCTTTATATGCGCGTCCGCGTCCCTTTTTCTTAGGTGTTATTACATTTATTCAATCTTCACATTTTTTCAGGTGTTGAAATTTTTATTTTAGATGATCCTTTGAGAACAGTAGGTACTTTTTTCTGAATGAAAGATATTGTATCCTTTTCTGTATGTATCCCTGATGATCGGTTGAGTAGGTAAGGCGTGAAGGCGTAACAACAAACAAATTCACTTTCACATTTATAATAAACTAGCTGGTGGCTGCGACTTTGTCCGCGTTGATAAATGAAAAATATAATACATGAGTAATAATATAATGCCTGACATCTTTATCGCTGTGTTTGACGACGGTGGCGCCGATTTTTTTATGTTTTTAGACGATCCCTGGGGAAACTATTATTTTTCCAAGATAAAAAGTATCTAACATACTTATAGATACTTTTTCATAACTATATGTTCCTGGTAACTATATGTTCCTGGTAACTATATGTGTGCCAAATTTCATCCCAAATCCGTTTAGCTGTTTTGGCGTGATTGAGTAACAAACAACGAACTTTCGTATTTATAATATTAGTAGGATTAGTTAAAAGATTTTTTATGTAAATGTCGGCAGGGCGGCTGACGGTCCTCTTGACTACTCTTGTCTACAAACACAAACAACGCCATAGGTGCTACAAGTGCGCTCCTAACCTTAATAAAATAAGGGATCAGGAGCGGACCGGATGGGGAAATACGATAATGCTCTAGCATCCCTTACTCACCGAAACATAACAGCTGAATAACACATGCTGTTATTTCACGGTGAACTGTTACTGCCGCTAGACTAGCGGCCCAATTATGATTGCGAAACGCAGTGCACCCTGCCACCCCTAAATCCTGGATAAATATATCTGAAGTACCTACAAAGTACGCGATAAACTTACTTTACACGTGAATTTGTAATGATATTTCACTGCTATATATCCTATGTGTCTGGTCACCGGTGTCGGAGTCTTTAACGGACATAGGATCAATTTATCTCATTTTTCTCCAACCATAATGAAATGGCAGCCACATATTATTAAAGCAGTGCGTTTAGAGTGTAGAGGTCGCACGAAGAAAACAAAAGCCTCATTTGATAGCTAAGAATGTTAGCAATAAATTATTGTGACCTATCTTATCCAAATGTTTTAATAAGTGACCAAAAAGAATCTCAAAGAAAAAAGTAATTTTAGTTATTTAGTTCATGAAAAAATCTAGCCCATCAAACTATTTTCTCTTTTTAGTTTTTTGTAGACAATAGTGGCAAACGCACTATGCCATGCATAGTGCGTTTCGCAGTAACCACCTCCTTACAGAAGACCACCGTTAATATGTGCTGTTGTGTTTCTATGAGCGAGTAAGGGATGCCAGAGCCCATTACCTTATCCCTACTATGGCCTGTAGCGCACTCGCAGCACTGGCGACGGTAGCCACCATCAAGTGGACCGTGGACCATAACATGAAAATAAAAAATATTTTCTAAAAACAGACATCATAAGTGAGCTAATTTGAGAGTTATGATAATTTGATTGGACCCTTTTATACATGTCTATGAATGCGTGTCCGTGTTATGTGAGCGCAATGCAGTCAAGTTAATTTCGTACAACTTTTGTTCAAGCTAACTCTTGAAATATCTTCTTCTGCGCTATGCCAATTTGCGAATTTCTTAGATTTGTAATGAAGTAGAAAGGGCATATACCGGCGAGCGGTGGCGTTGTTCTGGCGGCGCTGGCGCTCAGCGATGCGCGAGGCGCGCAACTCGTCAGCGAGACGCAGCAGTCGCGAGGCCGTCGCCTCCGCTTCCGCCCCCGCGGCCATACCCTCCGGCGTTGCTGACCGCGATCGCGACTTCGACGACTGCACATACAATGGTTAATTATTGATTATAGTATAAAGTAAAGTTCTCCTTTTTCTCTGTCTGTCTGTATGAATGCGCCAATCTGGAAAGAGGAATTTCTGAGGATGGTTTATGTGTATGATTCATGAATATAGTATCTATATTTACTGAAATATCAGGAATTTTGTTAAAGAAGCTAGGGACGGGCCGCTTGTATATGTATAACTATAAATCCCAAAAAACACAAAAAAAGAGTGTCTACCTTGAAGATAGCCGAGCGTGCATTATTGATGTGTGAGTGTAACTAGTTGCGATTTTTTTTTAATATTTCACCCACAGACTTACAAAATCCTTGTACAAGTAGCACAACCTTGTATTTAGCAGTGTCAACACTAAATTTAAAAAATCTATTGATGTCGTTAGTCATATTTTACAAATCAAACGCGAATGTGGCTTGTTATAATCACACATTTTATACAATAAAATAATAATTACTCTGTTCCTCCTGGGCGGAGTAGGCGTCATTAGGTTCTTCTCCGACTTGACGGGCTCCTTGTGGAAGATTTCTGGTTTCTGCTTCATAAACTCGTCGACTGTTTCTAACAGTTGCGTTATTACACGGTCATCGTCCTAAAAAAAACACATAAATATCTAATTATATTAACCATCCATGGAGTGCGTGTGGAGACGGATTAAGAATATTCCCATCGCCACCGGGTAGCGTGTCGTTAGAGGCGACTAACCCTGGTTAGCAGGAGATGGGCAGCAGCGTCTCCTGTGTAATTTTATACCTACTACGATCACCAACCCGCATGTCAAGCGTAGTGATTATGACAAATCCTCCTAATGGCAAGAGCAACAAAATCACAGACCCTAGTTCCCGGCGGCCCCTCTATTCTTGGTTACGATAGCGACCATGGTAACGGAGCGGCAAGGGGTTGGCAGCCAAAAACAACGACTATATGTGGCTTCACTCAATGTAAGGACCCTAAGGGAAGACGCAGCTGTGGAAGAGCTGGAAGAGTTGAGCAAGATAAAATGGCATATCCTTTGGGTTATCCGAGGTCTGAGAGAGGACATGATAACCCTGAGCTCCGGGAATCTGCTCTACTTCCGTGAAAGGAAATCAGCCCTCATGTTGGATTTCTAGTCAACAAAGTTCTATCGTTAACAACGTTATGGAGATCTCCAGTGTGTCAACTCGGGTGACATACCTTGTACTTAAATTAACCGAAAGATATTCATTGAAGGCTATAGAGGTACATATATGCACCAAACTCTACACGCTCGGACTAAGAGGTTGAGTCCTTGTATGAAGATATAGCAAAAGCTATGGATCAGTCTCCACTTGTTATGGTGCGGATCGAGACAGCTGCTTGACCCGAGGCTGCCGCTAATGGCTCTGAGGCTAAGGCTTTAAGGCTCCCTAATGCCTCTAAGGTTACCGGCTTAGGCCAACTCACATTCGCAGTTCGCGAAAACTGTCTTTATATAATCTTCAATTAGAACTGAGTGTATCATTTAAGATTAATTGACAAAATACCCGTTGACAAACTCTCAATCAGTGGGTACCCCCTCTTTAGCTATAAGTCGTACCTGCTGCGCGCGCTTGAGCGAGGCGACGAGCAGTTTGTTTTGGTCGCGGTCTTTGTCATGGCGTTCTTTGTCGCGGCGCAGCTTCTCGTTGGCTGTTCGCAGCTTGGCATGGGCGTCGCGTAGCTCCAGTAAATCGCATTGCAGTTCTGACACCTAAAAATTTACCCCTGAATGAACAGAATTCCACAGAAAAAATGCTAATATCTTATCTTGCTTTACCTTGTTTTATTAAAATATTTAGCATAAATAAAAATATTATTTAGGGATCACAATTTTATTTTGCTACTTAAGTATTTCTGTACTTTTAGATTAATTCCATCAGAATATGTTTATTTGTGGTTAAATTTCAAATTACTATTAAGTCATGATTTTATAGCTGAGAAAGTATAGATAAAACTTTCAAAATACAGCTTGCAGAGTTAGAAACTAATAGTATTTATTTATTCACGGCATAGGTGAAAATTTAATGTCTGACCCTAAAGTTCTGTGAAAAATTTGAATTTACTAAAATTCGAAACCTCAACAACGTTTTTTGCGTGTTCCTACAAACGGCTTTCTTTCATACAATGATTTTTTACCGAATCTTATAAGTCTACCTGCATTTTTAAACTAAATAATTGTGAAAAAATTTTAAAGTTTCATTCTTGACAAAAAGATTTGAAAACCATTATAAACCTTCTTCTTAGCCTCTTCCGTTTCCTCTTCAGTGGTTTTCTTCAACTGATCTATTCTCCTCTTCATGTCCAATCTTTCCTTGTCTCTCTCCCGTTCAACCTAAAAAAAAAAACAGTATAATAAGCATAATACATAGTGAAGCTTAAAATATATTCGCCGAAGAAAAAGAGCAATATAAGCACCTCGAAGAGTGTCTGGCGCAGATCGCGAGCGAGCGTGGAGGTTTCTTGTAATAGCCGCTGCTGCTCGTCGCGTTCCTTGTGCCATGCCAGCTCCATCCGCGTGGCCAGACCCGCCACTCGAGCACGCCCTGACGACAGTAAGCGCTCCTCCTCGTACTGCACAAAGCCACATACACTTAGTTAAATTGCGCAGTAGGGTGCATACACACGGCGTCACAGACGATTTTTAAAACCTGCATTTTTTTATAACCTAATTGCAGAAAATGATCTGAAGCAAAGGCCCATCACAATAAGCAACCAGGCCGAGGTAATAAAACTAATGATTGTGTTTGATATTATTTGTAGGTTACCATTAATTAAACCTCTTCGATTGCGATTATAGAGATTAGTTCATTAGTAGGTATACACTGTCCAGTAGCTGGGCAGAAAGTTTTTCAAACCTATCCGTCAGACCTCAAAAACTTTCTTATCAAATCCTGAAACTCACGGCTAAACAACGCTCGCTGAGACTGCAATCTTACAATGAAGCAGATATGTATAAGCAGCTCAACAGACGATACCACAGCTTAACAGCTAATACTAAAAGTATTAAAAATACGATCGAGCGGAATGAAGGTTGTAATGTGTTTGCAAGAGACAGCTCTATTGGGAAAAGCCAGCTGAATGAGCTGAAAAGAGAAGACGGCAGTATAACGTCATCTAAAGAGGATATGCTGAATGATGTCGAGAAGTTCTACAGACAGTTGTAAACTCCGGTCACATATATATTTTTAGAACTTTTCAAGAAATATAATTAAATGTAAGTGAGTGGTGATAGCAGAGAAAGTCCAGTGATGCATCACTGCATACATGCATACGCATACGCATATGCATACGCTAAGCTAAATTAAAACTGGTTATTTTAGAAAACTAGCAACATTTGAAGATGTGTAAAGTCCTGTCAGTCCGCACTTAAGCTAGCCAGCACAGGGATATGTTAGAATACTGCCAAAGAGCCATGGAAAGAAGCATGCTGGGAATCAAAAAAATAGACAAACAAAGAAACACATACATAAGAGCTAGAACAGGTGTGACAGATATTCTTACTAAGATAGATCAAATTAAGTGGAGATGGACGAGTCATATGCTACGGGGAGTGGAGTAAAATATTGATAAATTCTAAATGCTACGGGGATTCCTAGAAACGGAAAAGGAAATAGAAGTCGACAACGCAAAAAATGGAAGGACGAACTCAAATTGACAGTAGGATGCAACTGGAGAAGAGTTGCAAGAGATAGAAAACAATGGAAATCGTTAGAGCAGGCCTTTGCCAGGAGGCACACCAGACTCCAGAACATATATAAACAAAAACATACTTGTATATGGGAAAGGAGTAATATTTTTTGGAAGACAACAAATATTGTCTGTGGTATAAGCAGAGTGTTACATATGGCAACATAGAATAAAGTAGAAATATTGCAACTGTCTACTCCAATTTCCGATGTAATAGACGTCGTCATTTCAATAAGTGTATCTTTTATTTTATTCAACCGCACTCTATATAAAACAAGTAAACCAACAATATTTTATATGGAATAAGGAGTTTCGAGATATAAAGGCTATATTATTATTATTATAAGAATTATGTTTTGCGTGATAAATAACCTACTGCAAAATGGTGATAAAATCCTATTTAATAATTATAGACCCATCACGCTTCTGTTTACAAAGGTTCTGTTTCAAAGGTTATCGCAAATCGTCTGGCGCGTAGATTTGATGACTTCCAGCCTCTCGCACAAGCTGGTTTTCGGAAAGGCTTATAGTACTTAGACCAGTACGACAAGTTATACAGAAAACCGAGGAAAATAACATGTCTGGAGTTTGTGGACTATGAGAAGGACTTCAATTCGATCGTACCATGGGTACTTGAGGTTCTACAGCAATGCCGCATTGACCATCGGTAAATCGAAATGTTTATACAATAAACCAACTCAATTCCGTTGCGAAGAGATGTGAGGAGGGAGATGTAATCTCACATAAATTGATCACTGCCGCTTTAGAAGATGCATTGAAGCTCCTGGAATGGCAAGAACTTGACATCAACATTAACGAGGATATCACTCACCTTCGGTTTGCCGACGATATTGTGGTAATGGAGAAGGCAACACGATGCTCGATGACCTCAATCGAGATTCTTAAAGAGTTTCCAAAGATGAATACGAGGACAAAACGAAAGTTATTTCTAATGTCCTTGTTGTGCCCACTCCAATAACAGTTGGGAATTCAACTTTTTAAGTTGTTGACTAATACATCTACTTGAGACAAACAGTCCAAATAAGTAGAACCAACTTCGAAAAAATCGACGAATTCAGCTCAGATGGCAAAATTAGGGAAGCTCCGAGACATCTTCTCTTCCAAAATTCCTCAGTGCTTCTGTGTTTTTAATGGATATATGATAATTATAATTAATTTTCAACAATCTCCTATTATTGTCCATTTATAAGATTGGAACCGAATGCGAATTGCGATCGACAATGGAAACTAGCAAATATTTAATACGATTGTGTATGTGTATTAAATGGTACAAATTTGTGGTCCAGCATTACCTCGTTGAGTTTGGATTGCATCTCGGCCAGTCTCACTTCGGCGGAAGAGCGTTCGCTGACGAGCTCAGTGTTGAGTTTGGAGGCGGTGAGACGTGCCTCACACAGCTCGTCTTCGAGGCACGCCACTTGCTGCTCCAGTGTCGCCAACTTGCTGCGGTACTCCTCCTGTGTGTAACATTTTTATGCCATTCTAATGAAAAATTAACCACAAAATTACCGAATTTTAATAAAAAAACAGCTTCATTTACGAACCTCGTCTGTACTCGATATAGATAGTCTTTTATTTCTGTCTTTTTTGTCTCCACTCTTCAATTCAGCCATAGTTTTCTGAGCTGAATCCAACATCTGCTTGTAGTTGTCTCTCTCGCGTCTAAATCTTGACACCTAATAATCATAATTTAAATCAAAATTTGATATGAAAAGAAGTTTCATCTGAATTTATTGTAAATACACGAACTTAATCGCGTAATACATAGGAATTGTTTTTTCTACATCGACGTTTCATCATCAGATATTTCATACGGCCCAAAATTAAGTATATACCAGTTATTGTTTAGTTTTATGTCAAGAGAACCAAACAACGATCTGAGACCTACTAGGTTACATTGAGTAAGTGTGGCCTTAATCTGAGGCCCTTTCCAGTTTTAGAATCTAGAAACTTATGGTAGAAGAGCTAACACAAAATGAATAGTCTGTCACAAACAATTTGTCTGTCATGGAACTATTTGGACTTGGATATAAGAAATCCTCATTTCACTTTGGTCTACTTGATACAAATTCCATAATAATTGTTGCCAATGACATTGACTCGCGGTTTGATTCTCGAAACATTCAGACAATATTTTTAATTGGTTTTTACCAATATTTTTTCTACGCTCAAATAATGACATAAAAACCTTTATTTACGAGGTAATAAGGCGCCCTTTCAGAATAACGGCGTATCTTTTGGCGGCTGAGTTCTGATTTGTTCTGTATTCTAAGAACCTGACAGCAACTGTACCTGGTTTTGTAACGATTTAAGCTCCTCCCGCATTGTGCTGAGCTGCGCGTCGTAGCGCACCTTGATGTCAGCGACGTCAGCGCGGCGAGCACGCTCCCCTTGCTCCAGCTTAGCATTTGCGGTTGCCAGTTCGCGCTCTAGTTCGGCGTTCTCAGAGGTCAAATTCCTCTGCACTTTAGACACCTTCTCATAATCTTCCAACTTCCTCCGGGCTTCTTCCAACTACAACAGTTTCAATTTCAAATTTAAGACAGAACATTAATGTACTCGCATGTCAGTTTCGTGTGGATCGATGATGGTTTTAATCAAACATTTAAACGACTTGATTTTTGTTTAAATGCATAAATTCTGTACATAATCTATTGGAAGACGACTTAAAATATGTACTCTATTGTTCTAGGGTTCCCGGGTTCGATTCCCGGCATGGGTCAACTTTGAAAAATGAACTTTTGAAATTTGGCTCTGGTCTGGATCTGAAAAGTAGTGGCAGTAGGGCACACTGCGTTTCGCAGTCATTTGGGCAGCCCATCTGGCGGCAGTAACCACCACCTTACAGAAGACCACCGTGAAATAACAGCACATGTGCTGTTGTGTTTCGATGAGTGAGTAAGGGATGCCAGAGCCCATTTCCCTAACCCCTCCTAATCCCTTATCCTTAATCCTACTGTAGTCGGCAGCGCACTTGCAACAGCTGTGGTATTGCTTGTGTTATAGGCGACGGTAGCCACCTACCATCAATAAGACCATCAGCCTGTCTGCTCATCTTAACATTAAAAAAACGGATTGTATAACGTGGGATTTTGTGGACGAGTTATAAACTCTGCTTTTCACTTCGATTGCGAGGAAATAAAACAGTAGTATAACATAACCTTTCTTTAAACGCACGAAAAAACAAGAGCTGTTTCCCGCCGCTTTATTTTTTTAAATCTTACGACATTGACATTGACATCTGGCTTGGGCTTGGGCTGCAGACCTATACAGCCTACTATTAAATTAATTTTGTAATAATAATTTTCTTAAATTAATTAAATAACCTACCGTACTTGAATTTAAATTTTAATATATTTTATGTCTTAAAAAACAAGGCAAATAAATTAAGTAAATATTAAAAAATAACAAATTCTATCTATGAACTTCTTATTGTGTTTGGCTGTATGGCTCATTTTCTTTGCCTTGATATAGATACATTTAGGAGTAGATACGTTAATGCACTTGTGCACAAAATTCGATTTTGTACAGCCTATATCCTGCACAAATAAGCATTTTCAGAGCATGAGAAGTGAAAAAATATAAACCCTACTTGCCCGATAGACGTGTGCAAATAATATTAACGAAAGCATATTTTTCCATATTAAGTCCAACAAAGTTTGTATAGGATTAATATGCATTCAGGCAGTGCTTTATCTCTCCCTGGGACTGTAAATCGAATAAAATTTTGCGAGTTTTGTGTAAACGTCAAACGGTATGCAGTAATGAAAAAGTTGTAAACGTATCACAACACTATCATACGTGAGTATAGGTACTTGGAACGAAGCACTTGTACCTCTTTCTTGATGAGCTCGTGCTGGTGCGTCAGTACGTCGCCGGTGTCCAGCGCATCGCGCAGTTCCCTCTCGCGCTGTTCGAGTCGCGCCGCGAGCCTCGCACGCTCCACCTCCCAACCGCCGCCGCAAAGCCGCTCCTCTAGCGACGAGATCTCGTTCTACGTATTATCAACACAACAATACTGAAACAATATTTTTGTCGAAAGCCGAATTATATACGTCCGCGCGACCGAGCGGCTGGGCCGCTACGCTGTTGAAATTGTATGAAATTGTTCGTGTCGATTCGACACAAAATAGTTTCATACAACTCCACAGCGGAGCGACCCGGCCGCTTGGTCGCGCGGATGCATATAATTCGAGCTTTAAACGTTACGTTACACCTAGATGCGACGTTGCGCGCATATTTAAAGTAGCAATTCAATATAGAACTAATTTACTACACAAATAGGTATACAGTTCAGCGAGTACGCGATGCAGAGGCTTAGAAGCCCTTATATCCTTATTATAAAATATCCTAGATCATAGTAATAGATAATTTGATTACTTAACCGATAAAATATTTAATATTTCGATTTAGATTTTTTTCTTTGCATAATTGATATTTGTTGTCACTTACTTGCAGCTCCGTCTTTTCTTTTTGCCACTTCGTCGACTCTGTATCATAGTTGTCCTGAAGTGTTTTTAATTCATCAAGAGTATTCTTCAATTCCTTCTGCGTGTGTATTAATTCACTGTAACATAAATTAAAAGAACAAAAATGGTTGGCACAAAACATTATCCTCCAAACATAATTAATTCATCGAATCAAGTTCTCACCCCTGCGCCTGTTCTTTCTCAACGGTGAGTCTAGCCTTAGTAACAACATGCTCCTCTTCCAATAGTTCATATTTTCCAGTTAGTTCTTCATATTCTGCCTTTTCTACAGCTAATGAATGCTCGAGTTCTGAAATTTTAATTATTTTAAAAATATTGCTTTCTGCAGTTATAAACTGGTTAGACCACCCTCTTATAGATCACCGTAAAATAATAGCACCCGTTTTGTTGTGTTTCAATACGTCAGTAAGGAATGCCAAAGCCAAGTAAAGATTGCCCCTGTCCTAATTTTGTGCTTTAGACTTTATTTTCATCGGGATTGGCAGCACATTGGCTTTTCTCATTTTGATAATTCAAAAGAAGACCTTTACGTTATGGGTTGTTTCAACAACGATTTAAAAAAGGTGCTTTTACCCAACGAAGTGTCAAAAAAAAAAAATACAAACTCTTTACGGTTTCTTCGTATTCTTGTTTGAGATCTGATATTCTCTTTGCTCCTGCACCGGAGCTTTGTTCTAGCACTTTTAGTTTCCCCTTCAAAGTCGCCAATTCTGCTTCTTTATTCTTTACATCCCTATCATGAGCAATACGCATGCGCTCCAATTTCTTTTTCTCTGCCTAAACAAAAAAAAAAGTATTATTACATAACTACGATTGAAGTTTTAATGTTTACCATGAGGCACGCAATTTTAAAATGTCGAACCTGTAAATCATTGTCGAACTCAGAAGCTTTACTCTCCCAGTAAGTGGAATCTTTCTTTTCAGATTGTAATTTACTCTCTAAATCCTTTCGTTCGTTTTCTAATTTGCTTAAATCTGATTTAATGCGAGATGTTTCAGTCTTAATGGCGGACAATTCGTCTTCAGTTTTCTTAAGATCTCGCTTGGCAGTCGACAATGCTTCTTCTTTCAATTCTAGCTCTTTCGTTGTCTTATCGAATTTCTCTCGTAGCTGTGTCAACTCAACTGACGATACTGCTTCGTCATATTTCTGATTAGATGTTTCTCGTAAGATATCTTCCTGGAAAAGCATTTTTGAAGAGTTTTTAAGATTTTTAAATTCAAGTTTTTTTAAAGACAGATGTAATTTACACTAAAGGGTTTACTAATATTCTAGATTGATTCAACTACCTAAAAAGGAAAAAAACATTCAGGTGCAATCAGTTGCATGCAGTGGTTCAGGGGCAGTCTACAAAATAAAGTACCAGTTGTTTTAAATTAATATCTTTTGCTGCAACTGTGGATTCCAAATGAGTGATTTTGCTCTCATAGTCTGCTTTCATGTCTCTTAAATCTGTTTCTAGATTGATTACTTTACTTTCAGCTTTGAACAGTTTGGTTTGCATTCCATCTTTTTCTGTAGTAAAATCAAGAGACAAACGTCTATGGGTATTAACTAGGGCTTCGACTTGCTCCTTTTCTTCGGAAAGCTATTTAAAATAATTCGATTAATGGAGTAACCAATAACTATTTAAAAATTAAGCTGGCTGGGTTCTAACAATATTCACTGAATTATTTTTCATTTTTTTTTTGGCGTGCCAGTTTTTAATTTCGGTTTTCGGCTAGAACAATGTAGCGACTAGAACATTGCGTTTCGCGGAATCCTATAGAACACCACGGTTTTATAACAATTGTGTTTCGGTGAATGAGTCAGGGATGCTAGAGACCATTCTTCTATCCCTACCCTATTCTATCCCTTATCTTTATCATATATCCAATAAATATTAGGAGTGCACTTGCAATACACATTATCCATGGAAAGGTTACATAAAAAAATGTGCAGACCTTTAGATAAAAGAAACAAAAGTATATTCTCATTAAATGTACTACATTCTTTAATTATTAGGTCACAACAAAACCATCTCTTAGTTTTTTTTTTCATTTCTGATATCAATGGTTTTTACATTTAAAGAAAATTTGACAGCATTTACCTCCTTTTCTAATTTGGCAACTCGATCTTTCCGCGTCGTCAGTAACTTATCAGTACGTTTGTATTTGTCCTCTGCTTCTTTCAATTTCTTTTCTAAATCACCTATTTTCTTTGTTTTATCTCCAACCTGAAAACACAGTTACGTTACGATACTGTACTATATATACAGAAGCTTCATGTTTGATAATAGAATACATAAATCATTACCTCTTTGAGCAATTTGTTTTTATCTTGTTCTAGTTTGTTTACGTTTTCGACTTGTTTCTTTAACTTGTCAACTTCTTTATCTTTACTGTCCATTTCCTTTTTGAGCTCCTCTATTTTCTTCATGCAGTCGGACATAGCCGCTTGTTGTGACGTTGCATTTTCTGTAACATTAATATCACAACAATATTTGGCATATATTAAATGTAAATCTACATGTTTTCGAAATACACTAATTTATTCACAAAACGCCAATGTATCAAAATTTTTATACGTACTTAGATCTGTGTTCAATTTATTAATTTGGGATTCCAAATTTGTCTTTTGATCTTTGATTGCTGTATACTCTTTCAATGTCTTGTTTTTGTCTGATTCAAGTGTTTTACACTTTTCAATAAAACTTGATTTATCTGTTTCTAACTGAGAATTGAGATCCTTTAATTTCGCTATTTCTGTTTGTAACCGATTCTTTTCGTTTGTAAAATCGGACTCATTTCTATTGAGTTTAGACTTGATACTTTCAATATCTTTGTCTAATTGAGCCTTTGAGTTAATATCGTTACTACAGAGACCAGCATTTTTCATCACGACATACATTTCACCTGAAAGTGTATCACAAACCCTCTTAAAAAATAGATCATCCTTCATATATTACGTTTTTCTGTTAAAATTCCCTACCTATTTCATTTTCCAGTTCGTCGATCATTTTCTTCATTTGGAGTTTGGTAGTTAAGTCAGTTGGTTTCTTTGGATTTCGTGGCTTGAACGATTTTATCGCATCCTCTTTCAACGCTTTTAATGATTCTTGAAGTTTTGCATTTTCTTTTTCCAACTACAATATAAACAAAATAAACAAAAACATAAAAATATATAATATAAAAAAAGGGTACAAACCATGTTCAATTACCTTGGCGAAATTAAGTTTTAATTTATCTAATTCTTCTTGCTTTCCTTTGAGAATATCTGCGTCTTTCTTTGTAATTTCGCCACCAAACCGTACTTTCTTCTCAGATTTTTCTTCTTTTTCTTTACTTTCCAACACTTTAATCTTCGATAACGCTTCTTGTAGATCTGTTTCCAACTGACTAATTTTATTTGTATTTTGTTCCAGAGATTTATCGCTTTTTAAAGTTTTTGCATTTTTTAACAGCTAAAAATGAACAAAAATATTTACTTTGACATAATTAACAAAAAAAGTAATCATTATAATTAATTAATTCAACTAATATAACGAATAACTAAATAAATAATGTATTACAAATATAAATCTTAACATAATTCGCATTAATGGCATATAGTTCCTACTTCAATAAATACGCAGACGACACAAAAAAATTGTTCAATCGGAAGCTGATTGTAGGCAGTTGCAGAAAGATCTTTGAAAAATATTATGCATTAAATCAGCTACTTTTTAACAATGATAAATATTTTAAATTTAAAATTTTAATATTAATATTATTTTAATATTTTAAATAATAAATATTTTATTGCCTCGTACACTGCTAGCAACTCTCTGTCATACGGGCTGTACTTCGCTTGTGGCCGCTTTTTTAGAAAAGAAACTTAGTGGTTCCCATGTCTCACTAACTTTTTGTTGGAGTACTGCGCCGATAGCTACACTGGAGGCGTCCGTGACGATGCTAAGTTCGGCTTCGGGATGAGGGTGAACAAGCAGCGCAGAAGTTGCCAGCGTCTTCTTGCAGTCCTCGAATGCTTGAGTTAGTTCTGGGGTTGCTTGTACTGGATGTGAACCTTTTACATTAGCACCGGCTAGAAGAGCGTTTAGTGGCGATTGTTTTTCAGCAGCATTTGGTATGAAACGCCGATAGAAGTTTAACATTCCCAAAAATCTTCTTAATTCTTTCACAGACTTAGGCATAGGAAAATCCATAATAGCCTGGACTTTTGACTGTAAAGGTGTGCCGGTTGTGCCGGTTGCTGAAACTCTGTAGCCCAGGAAAGTCACCTCTGATTTGCCCATAAGACACTTCGTTGTGTTGATGAGAACACCATACTTCTTAAGTCGGCTGAAAACTTGACGTAGGTGATCCTTATGGTTCTCCTCTGATGGCGAGAAGACCAGGATATCGTCGCAGTACCCGTACGCAAATTCCTCGAGGCCCTGAAGGACTTCGTCAACAAAACGCTGAAAAGTCTGCGCCGCATTGCGTAAACCAAACGTCATAACTCGAAATTCGTACAGACCGAATGGAGTTGTGATTGCGGTCTTTTCTACGTCCTCAGGATATACTGGAATCTGATTATAGGCTTTAATGAGGTCTATGGTCGAAAAGATAGTACAACCAGATAGCTGATGTGAGAAGTCCTGGATATGTCTGACCGGATATCTATCGGGAATAGTTCTGGCGTTGAGTGCTCTGTAATCACCGCAAGGTCTCCAGCCGTCATCCTTTTTCTTTACCAGGTGCAGTGGTGAAGACCATGGACTCTGAGAACGCCTAGCTGTTCCGTTAATCAGCATCTCGTCGAATTCTTTCTTTGCAGCCTTCTGTCGCACTGGATCCAGACGGCGAGGTTTGCATGCCACAGGGGGTCCTGGGGTTGTTCTTATGTGATGCACTGTGTTGTGTTGAATTGACTTCGTCATACCTGCTGGACGTGTTATCTCTGGGAATTCGCGGAGGATATCATGATATTCTGACTCGCCAGACACTGTTTTGATCGAAGCTATTTTCTCTGGAATCTTCTGCCGCGGTACCTTGATGAAAAGTGAAGTTTTTCTATCAATAAGTCTCTGATTTCTGCAATCCACAAGAAGATCGTAGAAACATAAAAAATCTACGCCTATGATTGGTTTGGCGACATCAGCTATTGTAAATTGCCAAGTAAAATCTCGCCTGAGTCCCAGGTCCAAGGGAAAAGTTATCGGACCGTAAGTATTAATGCTACTGCCATTAGCCGCTATTAAACTATATTTCGTTTTTAAACAGGGCGTCTTAACTGCTAACCGTGGGAAAACACACAGGTCTGAGCCAGTATCTATTAAAAACTGCATTTTCGATGCACGGTCAGTTACGTATAAACGGCCTGATGACGTGGGGCAGTCGTTGGCCGCTACTTCCGGCTGCCCACAGCATTTCCCGAATTAAATTGACACGGTACCTTACATTTCTTCGCCGAAGCGCCAAAGTTATAATGATACCAACAGTGAGGGTGGTCCGGTGGTGGTTGGCGATCACGTGATGCACTACGATTCCGGCTGCCGCCACGTCGAGACCTGGAACGTGCTCGTGAGTTCTCCCGTCGGAACACGTATTCGCTAAGTTTTGCGACCTGCTTAGTTAATGCACTTATTTCTTGTCTAAGTTCTTCGTGACTTGATGGTTGAGGCGCAGCAGTTGAGGCACTGGCCACGGCTACATGATGCTGTAGTGTCGACGGAGCTATTTCATGTACCCGGTCTGCCAATTCAGCGAGGTCATCCAACTTAAGCTTGGGTTGCGAAGCTACAACAGTTTGTAAACTATGCGGCAAGCGGCCTGTCCATAAGGAAAGAAGCACGTCATCGGGAATAGACGGACCAGCAAGGTTTCTAAGGTGGCGTAAAAATTGTGATGGCTTGCGGTCTCCAATGTCTTCATGTAGAAACAGCTGCTTCAATTTCTTTTCTTTGGACGCACTGACTCTCTTCACTAGCTCCTCCTTCAATTTTTCAAACTTACCCGCCACCGGGGGGTTACATAAAATATCCTTGACTTGTGCAACATATGTATGATCTAATTGTGATACCGCATAATAAAATTTTGTTGAGTCGCTTGTCACGTTCGACAATAAGAATTGTCCTTCTAATTGGGCGAACCACAGCTCAGGATCATCCGGATAAAATGGAGGTATGCGTACGCCGACACGAAAGATGTTACCCATGTCACCATCGCCATCCGCCGACCTTGCTTCGCCACTTGTTCCATTGGACATTTTCAATCCTTCGTCGGGGTTACCACTCTTTGGCGGAGGTCAGACGTGGTAAATGAGACGCCACAAGTTGTCTAACTGGTTTTACTAGCTAAATTCACAATAATAAATTTTTATAATGTATGGGTACGTAACAATAAGCGGAGCGGATATTTGTTCGTTTGCGCGTGCTTCCGCCGTCAACAAGTTTTTCCGACTAACTCGAATGACCGAGCGTTAGCGATTCGCTGCCGGCCAACGTCTCCACCGCGCAGGCGCGGAGGTCCACTCATGCGCAGGTTGGTGATGCCACAACTATATAATATTTTCCGATAACAAAATTAAAGTTGTTAACTAATATCGTGATTTTGGTAGGTATATTATTCTGGACTCTAAATTGAAATTTAATCTCCATATAGATACTATTGTATGAAATTTTTTAAGAAGGTTTGATTCTGCGTCAAACATACACATTTCGCATTATTTGATGTTGAACAAATCATGCTAGGAACATCATCGCTCCAAGTATCGCTATAATAGGTTTTTTTTCAATCATTATGGTCTTACAAAAAAAAAGTTGGCGATTTACTTTTTGTTTTATTTTTGAAATTTTTATTACTATTAAGTATTATTTTTCTTTCTTATCTTCTTTTGTGTTTAGTTCTTTTTTAACGGATTGAAAATTACAATAGATTAATAATTAAGATATGGTTCTTTAGGCCTATTTATATATAATATAATTATATAACTTAGACATGAGAATATAACGGCTGTATGAAACCTTATTAAATAAATAAATAATCTAACATAATGCAACGGTTGAAGTTTGAAATAGTTTTAATGCAGTATGTACCTGAAGTTTCTTATTTTCTGCTTGAAGCTTTTCATTATCAGCCTCTAAACTCTGTGTTTTGGATCTAAGTACACTAGCCTCTTGTTCTATCACCTGTAATTGCCTTTTCAAGTCGACATTTTGCTGATCAGCTGAACCATCAAGTGACCTAATACAAATTTACAATATTTAATTAAAATTTGCTATAAATCAACCTTTACAAATTATCTTGAATCCAAGTTACACTTTTTGGGCTTACTTGCTCTTTATGAGTGATGCCTTAGATTTCTTTTGTGTTAAGCTCAACTCTGCGTGCAGTCTTTCACAGTCTCGCTCCTTTTCTATTAATTTTTTTCTCAATTCATCTATCTCGTCTTCTAATACCTGAACAAAAGGTAATCAGGACATTTTTATACAATGAAAGGTAATTATAATCATCATAATTATTATCAGTTGACAGACGCGCACTGAATGTAGGTATTCTCATCCGCTGACAACTCATGACCTTCCCTATGTCGTTGATTGCGCGTGTAGCTCCCGGATACGTGGACACCAATCGAGAACGTTTCCTCTCCAACGGCTGTCGATTCTACGAGCTATGTGGCCTGCCCACTGAACCTTTAGCTTACTAACTGACATTATAATCGTTTTGCTAAAATAACACAAGCTATGTGGGTGATTTTACCTTGACTTTTTCTTCAGCAAGATTATTAGTTTTAACAGAATTTCGTTTAAGTCCAGTTGTTGTATTCGTGGTTGTTTTGGTTGCAGTAGTAGCAATTTTATTATTTAGATCTTTCACTTGTTTTTTTAAGTTATCTCTGTCCTGTTCCAATTCTTCTACTTTCCGTCGCAAAACTGCTGTTTCCTGTAAAATCCCACAACTGTCCATTACTGTAATAGAGTAAAAATTTCACAACGAACATCATACGAGTGTCAACACAAAATATTACTTAAAAATTTCTTACCTGTTCGTTTAGTTCAAGTTGCAGTCGTAGTTCTTGTGGATCTTCCTCATCTGATATTCCTTCGTCTTTTTCATTGGGAGCTTCAATAGAAAGTCTACTTGATGGCGGAGTCGGTGATAGCTTACGACCTGATTGTCATAATTAGTCAGATATTGAATAAGTTTTATTTATGTTATTATAAAATAAGACAAGTTATAAGACCCATTCGTCGAATGCGACCAATTTAACCATTATTAAGTTAACAATGGCTAACTAATGAGTTTAATCATTGTGAAGGAACCTTACTGCTCTGCCTTAGGAGCCCCGGGTTTGATTCCAGACTGGGTCAACATTTGAAATGTTTTTTTTTTAAAGTTGGTAATAGTCTGGTTCTGGCAAGTACCGTGTCATCGCACACTGCGTTTCGTAGTCATTTGGGCAGTCTGTTTGACAGCAGTATCTACCTCCTTACTACCGTGAAATAACAGCATGTGTCCTGTTGTATTTCGGTGAGTGAAGGATGCCAGAGCTCATTTTACTATCCGTTCCTAATCCCATATCTTTAATCCTACTACTATAGTCGGCAGCGCACTTGCAGCACCTGTGGTGTTGTTTATGTCATAGGCAACAGAAGCCACCTACCATCAAATGGACCGTCAGCCTAACTGGCGACCTATACATAAAAAAAGACAATAAAAGCAGAATTATTCAATTCGTTATTCGATTGTACACAAAGGTTTTGTTATTGGTATTTACAAAGAATATTAGTATATTACATGGAGGTAATGGTCATGGTTTGTGTTTGTACATTTGTAAAATAGATTTAAGTTAGCATAGAAAGAAATAACCAAAAAAGCTTTAAAAGAGACTGGAGAAAATGGCTACCGTAAATACGCCTGTTGAATCGATAGAAAGTCTGTTAGTATGCAAATAGTTACTGGAATAGAGGCTCATCGGGGTAGTGTAATTTCAATGTGAATGCAATGTTAATGATATAATGCAAGAAAGTTTATATGCTGCTTTGGAATGTTACAACAGACCAATCGACAGGAATTCTCATAACAAAATTATTAGTATGACGTACTTCTGGCTTTGGTAGCCATTTTCTTCAGCTGTAGGAGCAAAGACTCATTGTCGTCCTCTACTCGCGATGCGGTTTTACGCAAGTTATTCGCCTGAAAATACATTAAACTTATAAATTAATAATGTTAATAATATAAGTAAAATTCTTAATTTATAATTGAGGATGTTACGCACAATAAACATTAACACGGGGAAGACAACCAACACGAATATAAATATTTTTGCAACATAATAAACTTCAGATACCTATTGCTGGTAATCTAACTGCCAATGGATTAAAGAGTGACACAAATTGAATGGAAAATTGCGATGAAGGGCCTGCCGTTTCTTTGTCGGGGGTAAGAGGCGGGCTGTCAGATTTATCTTTTGATCCAGTTGATATATCAACATCATCCCTCGTATAATCTTTCTTAAATTCTTTTGATAACTCGTTGACTACAGATAGCACGGGTATATTTTTAGTATTGTACACATCTAAATTTTCGGTCATTGTGCCCTCATTATAAACTAATGTAGTTTCGGTTTCAGTACTAATGTTTGCAGTATCCGTTTCTATTTTATTAATTTGCAAGCATTCATCTTTACATATTTTTCTTGAGGTTTGAAAGTTAGCATCTCTCATTTTAGGTCTGTATGTTTGAATAGAACAGTTAACTTTCACTGATTCAGTTTGAATTTGTTTGTTCTTCTTAAACGCTACATCAGTTTGAGTGTACATCTCCAGTACGTCATTAAAACATTGAATACACGAGTCTAAAGTTATCTTTCTAGTTTCAGCTTCCACATCGTGCGTCAAGATAAAATCTGTTTGACAACCTTGAGAATACACTTTGATGACATCCTGAGGTGACTGTATAATCTGATTGATACCGATAGACAATTGGCTTAAATTTAATGAGGACAAGTCCCTTTCTAGTGCGGCTTGCATTTCAAAGATACGCATTTGTTGTTTACAATTTTGATCACATTGATTGTGATCAGAACTCGAATCGGCAGAGTTGTCAACGGATATAAGATTTGGGTGACATTTTTGTGGTGTTTTCGGTGGCTGAGGCAACTTTTTACCGCCGAAACGTTGTCGATATCGACTAGCCTGTTAATCAAAAGTTCATCTTTGTCATATGAATAGTTTACAACAGACGGCACGCAATAGATAAGTATATAGTGACGTTGGTAATGAATTGGATGTGTCTCTAATATAGAGGCGCGTTGAAGTTAACAATATGCAAAGCATCATTATTTATGGAGTGTGCGTCTAACATTTGTCTATTTACGTCGTACTTTGAGTGAGGAGTTCGGGTCTGGCCTCGCGCCAGCTGGCGGTCGCGGAGAGCTAATGCCCTATTAAATGCAATTGTTCTTTAATAAAATCAAACAGCCGGGGAAATAACTAGAGGCGTAAAGCTGTTAACGAGCTGCAAATTGAAACCAAAACAAATGATATTTTTATGTTTGGGAATTTTCGGAAAAATTTTGAAAGATCACTATAGCATTTAAAGTTTTGGATACCAAAAAGTATTTCGAAATTAATATCAAAATTCAAATATTTTTAAATCTATGGAAAAAGTAGTTACCTTCTATATATTAAGCTACAATTCTGTTGACGGAAGATTTGCAAAATGCTAAGAAGGGACCTTTTTGTAACTTTCATTCTTGCTGTTACTATTTTATTTGTGTTTAATTGTAGATATATGCTTTTTTAAGTTGCAAATAAAAAAATATTGATTGATAGACAAATATCCTTTAAGTAACAAAGATATGATACATATATATATAAATAATAAAAATATATTAAACGAATATAATTTGATATAAGTATGAGAGTTTTGTCAGTTGCAATGGCAGTAAATGATTTTATGTGGTGTGGATGCATAAGGGTACACGTTAATTACCTCCTCCTCTGCATTGCGCAGTTGCTCACGCAAGTCGGCTTCACGCTCGAGCGAGTCTTGCAGGTCTCGTAGCAGCTGCGCGGGGTCTTCTTGGCTGCCGCCTCGCGTCAACGAAGAACGCGACATTTTTTGCTGTAACACCACATTCATCCCTTATTTTAGGAGTTCCCGTTGTAAAAAAAGATATTAGTATTTATATTGAGATACTAAAAGTTTTTAAGAAAGTAATTGATGGAAACCCCTGACTAAGTTTCATTCCGTGTTTTACCTCCATTTATTTCAATCAAGTAACATATCACCAGTTCAAAGCAATTTAACACGATTCGTATTGTAAACTAATGAAAAAAAAAATACATAAAACATATCAATGGCTAATAAATTATTGGTAAACAATTATAATTAGTTTGGCTATAAATAGGTTAAAAGTATAATAATTAAAAAATCATTGATGACATGGTAGGTATGGAGCCAAATGCAATTAAAAAAAAATCTCTATCCGATGAAGCGATGGTGATTTGTGACGGAAAAGATCTGGCCATGCAAATATTATTCGTACTAAAAAGACCATCAAAAGAACCCGAAGAAATCCAGTTCGGGAGAAAAAGATTTTATATGGTAGTCGTTTTCTACTCGCATTGTATTGGACTAGAACTTCACTATACTATTATAGGGGATACTATTATAGGCATCATATACCAATCCTGGTCTATTGATTTGTTCTAAAAGCCTTAACAAAACAAGACACTGAAAAAACGACGACACGACAAAACCCTCGACAAAGACAAAAATCTCTTGATTTGTACTATCTTACATTGCCGACAATACAAATAAATGCAAACACACTTTTCTATTACGTAATTAAAATTATTTTCAAATAAAAAATGAAATGAAAAATATTTTAAATAAAATCTCTATATATAAAAATGAATGTTCATATATATAAAAATTGCACCCCGGGCGAAGCGGGGGGCGGGTCGCTAGTCATTTATAAAAATTAAAAATTTTAAACAATTTTAATTTAATTTTTTTTAATTTACTCATTAATAAATTGTAAAAATTTATTTAAAAGCTTATCCCTTTAAATATTTCAATTAAATTAAATATTATTTATTAACACATTTTTTTTTATGTCAGGTCGGCAGACAGGCTGACGATCCACTTGATGGTAGGTGGCTACCGTCGCCTATAACACAAGCAACGCCAAAGCTGCTGCAAGTGCGCGGCCAACTGCAGTAGGATTAAGGATAGGGGATTAGGAGTGGATAGGGAAATGGGCCCTGGCACACGTGCTGTTATTTCACGGTGGTCTTCTGTAAGGGGGTAGTTACTGCCGCCAGACGGGCTGCCCAAATGATTGCGAAACGCAGTGTGCCCTGCCACTACTTTCCAAATCCAGACCAGAGCCAAATTTGAAAAGTTGATTTTTCAAAGTTGACCCTGCCGGGAATCGAACCCGGGAACCCTAGAACAGAGCGTTAAGGCACGCACCCTAACCACTCATCCAACGGGCTCGTCATTCTTTGCAATTGCGACAATCTAATCACAGTTGTCATGTGAACAACTCGTAACATATATGTTTAAAAGATTAACCTTAAGATTGACTTGCTTATAAGAGATTACCGACTATTATTCAACGGATAATTTAAAAATGAATAGGTGAAATCAAAAATAACTCCTCAAGCAGTACACAATCGGAGCCACAGAAAATTTTCATTAAGTAACGAGATTTTTTTACTCTTCTAGACTACAATGTAGCCATTATGCGGCTTCTGTGATGATTTGGTGAGGTGTTAACTATAAAGCAGTGACTAAACCATATACTTGTGACAAATGTATTAAATTGTGGACCCAGTTCTGCAAAGATACAATTTATCAGAAGGTGGTAAAAAGTCTTAAAATGGCGCTGTACGAGCGTGGGAATTCATTAATAAGTATTTGGAAAAATTTGTTGCCTCAACTACTATAATGCGAATAGCCGAAGACAGAATGCGATGCAACATGAGTCGGTTATGACTGATGATCTCGTTTGAAAAGTATGGAAATGACGTTATAGTATCGAGTCCCTAAATATTCAATGTGTAGCAGCGGCGATTGTCGCCATGGAGTGTGTCTAAATGAATCGATATGTGGCATACTAGGCTTAAAGATTTATTGTGGATTTATTATTTTAATTATAATATGCTTTCATAGAAAAAAAGTTTCATACAATACAAAAAAGAAAACTTTTGCTTGCATAAAACAGAATTTATGGCCGTATTAGCTTGCAATAATTTAGCAACTTTAAAAATTAAATTGAATAATGACAATTAATTTCTAAATAGTTACCCCTTCAGCAGGAGCGTGAAATTTCTTGGTGTTATTGGTCTGCACGGAGTTCCCGCTGGCAGCAAGCTTGGCATTGGCATCGGCCAGTTCCCGCTGCAAGCGAAGAGCCACCTCGTTGGAGCGACTCACCTCTTGCTCCAACTCCTTGATGCGGTTCACTCGGTCTAGTCCACTCTGACCGCCCACTATCTGAGGCACGTTGCATGGAAACAGTTACTTCCATTTAGATGCGACCACAGACAGACAGCAAACGTGTAGATATATAAAAAAATACATATACCCTCTTGTAACTCAACTTGTAACTTGTAACGCATGTATTTTTTTAATTTTTTCAATCTATTGTTTACATCGTCCTAGTACGGTAAAAAACATAAATGTTCCCATAAAATTAAAAAATGATAATATTTAAAATGGAGAATAAAAATTAACGATACGAATCTGTTGACATAGCATCTGACGTCACATTTCGTCTCAGCCAATGGCGTTCGTTTCGCCATTTTGAACTTCCCTTGCACAATTTGCACTTTTTATTTATAAAATTATGCAAGAAAAAAGGAATCAAATAATAAAATAATGATTTAGATATAATGTCCAATTGATTAAGATTCGAAAAAAAATATATTTGAACGTAATTTAAGCTACACGTTAGTTGGCCCAATTGTATGGCCCCAAAAGTAATCATTTATAGGTTTGTGTTATAGGATAACCGTACAATGGACAGGGGTTTAAAGGCATTCAAATTTTATATACATACTTCCAATAACTTTTTTTCCTGGTCAGCTTTCTCTTGTTCGAGGTGGTCAGCTCGCCTTTCAGTTTTTTTAAGCTTAAAGGACAAAACTCTGCAATTTTTAATCGTTTGCTCTAACTCTCTTCTCAGAGATGAATATTCATCAGCTTGATCCTCTCTGAAACGAAAATTTAAATGAATGATCATTAAAGTATGTCGGCTTGTCTTATCAGGGTTGTGGTTGACAAAATAGCATTTCTTACATGCATAAATTCCATTGGGTCTATGTTAATGACCTAAAACACGCTATATCTGCTATGTTGCTGAGGAGTCGGGTATCAGGTCAAGGCTACTATGCCATGTAAATACCACCGAAGTAACAATACACCAAATTTTAAATCAATCGAACATGTGGAAGTTAGTGACATTCCTTTGATCTTCAAACGTCTGAACAGATCTTCATAAATCATAGCTAAGAATCATTGCGATCTCACGTCAGCTTTCAAACAACAAAAACGGATCAAACTCGATCCATTCGTTTGAGAGCTATGATGCCACAGATACACAGGTCAAACTCAAACTTTTTAAAAAAGTCTAGGGTCGGTGAATTCGTAGTCATTACTCGTTAGGAAAATTTGACCCACTTTTTTCACTATATGGCTTCTTTAGATGATGTTGCCTTTAAAATTGGCCAATAGAAATGCATTATATGCTCAATCCAGGGACATCGTTTTCGAAGTGTGGGACGAACGTTTTGTGCTGACACTGCATACGTAAGTTCAATTCTCAAGTGGCCTTGCACTTCTGAATTATTTTTATTTAGTGTGTGAAATAGAAATGATGATCTAGTCTTCCAAAGCTGTCAACCCGCAGTGGAAACTTCGGAATATGTTTGCGGAATATACCTGAAGTTGTCCTGCATTTCCTCGATCTCCTCCTCGAGGTCTCTTAGTTCTTTCTTCATGTCTTCGTTCTCGTCCATGAGCTCTTCGCAGAGAGTCTCTGCGGCCAACAGTTTGGCTCGTAACTGCTCGATCTGCTTCGTTTGCGCCTCTGCTGAAGGACGGGCCTGAATTCAATTTCAAATTATATAAAATCAAATTAATATCTAAGTAATGCCCTATCTAGTCGATAGCTTGGTCTGCTCTTACCTACATGCAAGTTGTGTTGGTAGCAACATAAGTGGTGTTGGTATACTGGGAAAGAGGCTTGATTCTAAATACGCCTTAAGATGAGTCTACCACAAATTTCGAGGAATTGAAAACAATGTATTTTTTTTATTATACCGAAGAAACTACAGACATATTATTAAAAAAATGTATAATGGAAACCTTGCAGAAAAAAGTAAATAACCAAAAGACGATTACTACCCAGTTACAGTGACAATATGTTTCTTTAAAAATGAAATATAAAAAAGTAGGGCACCTTTTTATATTAATCATAAGAATTGTTTGTCGAGGGCAATTCTTTTTAAAATTTTGAGTTTGATCTTATACCTAATTTAGAAAATAAAATAAAGAGGGTACATGTCAATGGAATAATATTTGGTTATGTGCTTTAATAAGCGCATAATCAAATGTTCTTTTGTAAACACGTACTTTCTAATGTTCTATATCTTAATAGGTAGTGATAAGACGTGTTTGTAAAATGACATAGGTTCGAAGAGAGGTTCTAATCAACCTCTAAGAGATATTGTTGGAAAAATACAGGAAAGACGAAAACTGGGCATTTTAGATGCAGTACACAAAAGTATGACTAGTATCTCCAGTAATTAGGAACCCATAACAACATTATTCAAGTGTTCTAGCAAATAAATCAATTATTATTATTATTATGAAATTTTGACTCGTCTCCTCCTCTAAAAGCCAAAATGAGGGGAAGACGGTATAACCCCCGACAGAAGCACAGTCGGTCGGGGTTCAGGGCGACAAGGACAGAAACCGACGTACTATTCTGGCCGTATCGAGCAGCACCGCTCTCTGCATCTGGCCCGGGAGGGAACCGCCACGGAATCCCAACCGCCTCAGGTTGTCCCTGAGGCTGATCGGGATTAAACCATTCACGGACAGAACAACTGGGATGATTTCAGCGGAGGCCACAACCCACATGTCGACGATCTCGTGGGCCAAGTCGAGGTACTTCCTCCTCTTCTCGGTTTCAGCCTTCACGAGACCATCGTCATGCGGGATAGTGACATCCACCAAAAACACCCGCGACTGCTCCCGGTCCATCAACACGATATCAGGTCTATTCGCTAGAATAGTCCTGTCCGTGATGATGGGCCGGTCCCAGTAGAGCTTGGCACGGCTGCTTTCGAGGACTGGTTCTGGCGAGTACCGGTAGTAAGGTATCCTCCGCTCAAGGAAGCCGTATTTCAGAGCGAGCTCCTGATGCAGGATCCTGGCCGCTTGGTTGTGCCTGTGCAGATACTCAGTGTTGGCAAGCGCCGAACAACCGGAGGTGACATGTCGGAGAGTCTCTCCAGGATGACGACAGGCTCGACATATGTCCTCTGTGCCATCCTTTATGATGTACCTCCGGTAATTCCGCGTCTTGACCACCTGATCTTGTATCGCACAGACAAAACCCTCGGTCTCTCCGAAGAGATCACCGAAGCGCAGCCAGTGCACGGAGGCTTTACGGTCAACATGAGGCTCATGAAGAGCCTTGTAAAACCGTCCGTGCAGCTCTTTCTCCTTCCATACGGCCTCCCTGGCAGAGGGGCTCAGTACCACCGGATCCCGCCATTGCTGATCGGATAAAGATAGAGGGGTGAGTCCGTTGTCACATTCTACGATCGCCCTACGGAGCCCGCCACCCGAATCAGTCAAGAAGAATTTTCTAAGGTTGCACATCTCGCGGTTGTGCATGGTCTTGGCACTTAATAAGCCTCGACCACCACACTTCCGCGGGATGTACATCCTCTCAACCGATGATTTCGGGTGGCGCACTCTGTGAGAGATCATAGTTGTGCGGACCCTTCTATCCAGGGTGTCCAGTTCCGTCTGAGACCATCTGAGCACGCCGAAAGTATAAAGGAGAACGGGCATGACCCAGCCGTTGAAAGCTCGGACCTTGTTAGCCCCGGACAAATAGCTCCTAAGAACTTTTGTCAGGCGCTCCCAAAATTCCTCGCTAACCGCCCGTTTCACAACCGTCTCCCTCACACCCAATGACTCCGACATACCCAGATAACGGTACGTTTCAGTCTCGGAGAGCGTCCTCATTTGTCTCGGACCAGCTTCGACGTTCGTCGAACGAATGATCCGACCCCTCTCCACATGAATAACCGCACACTTCTCGAGACCGAACTCCATCCTGATGGAACTGCTGAAATTTTCAGTTATTTGCAGCAGCTCCTCCAGACGATGAGCGTTCGGTGCGAACAACTTGAGATCATCCATGTAGAGAAGGTGCGACATCTGATGGCCCCCTCTCCGAAACTGAAAACCTATCGCCGAATCCTCCAAGACAGTACTTAGAGGATTCAACGCCAGGCAAAACCAAAGTGGGCTCAGACAATCACCCTGGAAAATACCCCTACAGATCCTTATCCGATCAGCCGCATCCGTCATCCGCTTACCGGAAAGACTAAGCATTGTACTCCATTGCCCCATACATGTCTCAAGGAAGTGTCGAGTTGTACTATCTACTTTATACAACTCGAGGACCCTCAAAAGCCACGTATGGGGAACCGAGTCAAACGCTTTTTTATAGTCGATCCAGGCAGCGGAGAAGTTTCGACGGTTGCGTTTGACCAGTCTGCAAACAGCCGTGTCGATGAGAAGCAGCTCCTTGCTACCGCGACTACCGCCCTTACATCCATTCTGAGCCTCCGATAGGATGTTGTTATCGGCGACGTGACGATAAATCTTAGAGCTCAGAATGGATGTAAGAATTTTATAAATTGTGCATAGACATGTTATTGGGCGGTATTTAGATGGATCCGCGGTAGCACCGTCCTTAGGAGTTAAATGAGTGACCCCTGTAGTTAAGAAGTCCGGTAGCACCCCGTTTTCAAGAGCCTCCTGGAATTGAACAGCGAGAGTGGCATGGCTACGCCAGAACCCCTTCAACCAGTAGCCGTGCAGTCCGTCCGGTCCCGGACTTTTCCAGTTCGGGGCCTTACGGACCGCAGCGACCACATCGTCCTCAGTTATGGTGATGGGGTTCATCGGCGAAATTGTGGCACATGCCTCCTCCACTGTCTCCATCCAAGGGCCCTCTCCGTGAGTAACTGGTTCGGACCACAGGTTCCGCCAGAAGGCAATAGTTTCTGTCTGATTAGGTCCGGGACCAGTCACTCTACCGTCGGGGCGCCCCAAGCCCTTATAAAACTTCTTTTGGTCACTCATGAAGAGGCGATTTTGACGGTACCTCTTAACCCTTTCCGAGTACCGCCGGATACGTTTACCCCAAGCAGCGATCTTCTGCTTCAGGTCATCAATGCGCTCCGTGAGTTTTCGGTGCACATCCGGGTGAGACAGGTTCACTCTCTCACCCGAAAAGGCCTCCCTCACGAAGCGCATCACTCTGGGTCTTGTATTACCCGACCTGAAGCTGGTCAGTTTGCCGATGAGGACTCTGGCCGCAGTGATACGGCTTTCGATCCTTCTCTGCCAGGACGGCACCTTATCACAATGAGTGGCACGACCCGGCACACGCACTTTGGCGCCCACTATTCGGCAAACAGCCATAGCTGCGCCAAATAGGATCGAATCCGTATCAGAGAGGCCTGTGCTGCTCTCCAAGTATGAGGGCAGCATGTTGTTTATGGCCTCAACGACATCCCGAACCTTGACGCTAAGAGGTACTCGGGGTAAGCGCTGCCTCATTTCAAGAGGTGTTTGGCGGTACTCCAAAATCGCCTCTTCCAGTATACTTCTCATCCGCTCTATTTCCTGGGCGGTTACTCCTTCGTCCTCACCCTGCACATATTGCGGACGGCTATTGGTCTCCGCATCACTACGTGGCTGCACGGGGTCTACAGAGTGGTCCGTGCTACCACGCCGCGGCGCGGAGGCATCCACAATAAATGCAGCATTCGGATCAGGAGCAACCTCTTGTCTCAGTTGTTCGAGTTCGGCAGCGCTGAACAGACCTGAGCGCTGTATATACCGAACCCTGTCCGATAAATTCTGTTCCGTGACGGTCACCTCCGGTTCCAACTGCAGAAACTCACGATGCATGCGTGCTCGATAACCCGTTCCGCCAGTTTCTGTCATTGTCGCCATGTAAAAAGCGCGCATGGCGTTCATATTCATAGCATTTGTCCACGCCATGCGCCTTCTTGTACCACCAGCGGCGGATGCCGAATTCTGAGCCGCAGAAGGCCCTATCGGCACCAAGCCGCCTGGTGGTGATGATGAATTTGAGGGCAGGCTAGGTGGACTGCCTGCACCTCTTACGCTGGCTCGCCCTCTGCCACGTCCAGTGCCAGCGTTTGTCCTGGACGTGCCCCGGCGTCCCCCGGGTAGCGGCCATATACGTTTATTATTTACATTCATCATCATTCATTTTTTTTGGGCTATGTACAACGGGGGGCGCCCATTTCCCCGATGGGACCGTTTTAAAATATCTAGATGGAAACCCACAGACACGGTTCCAACATCTGTGGGGGGGAGAAATCCCTAACCCTGGGAAGATGAGGGATGACTAATTGCAGCGGTGAGGCAGCTATGTCACATTAATTGCCTCACCGTTGGGCGATGGGGTCGTCACATCCCTACGCCATTATTATTATTATTATTATTATTTGCAAGAACCATTAGATCCATGATGAGGATTATGAGGAACAAAATTTAAGGGTTATTACATTGTTATATACATTACAAGGATTGGCACCATAGCGACACTATGCGCAAGGATTTAATGTTGGATTAGTAAAATAAACAAGAATTCCCTGTTGTTCTTCAAATTTTACTCAAAATAATTTTTTGGGAGCCTTTTAATATTTTTTAATTACACTTATTATTTTATTTATAAAGGTTTTTTACCTCTAATTCGCATTCAATCTCTTTGACCCTGAGTGAGAGATGTTTCTTTTCATCTCTTAGATCTTCATTCTGTGCGTTAAGCTCGTTGACTTTCTGTTGCAGCTTTAGTACTTCAGAGGACCGGCCCGTCGTGTACTTGTTAGCCGTGTCAATATTCGCTAACCTTCGCAACAATATGTCACTCTTCTCTTTCTCAACACGTTCGCAACGCTTTCTCAATGTTTCTACCTCTTGTTTGAAGCTTTCTATTTGATCCTGAAAAACAAAACCATGTTGCAAATAAAATAAATGAAATAACCAGCCTCCACGAAGTTGTACTAGTGAGAAGCTCATATTTTTTTAAATATCTGAGGCTTCAAGTATCCTTTGTTACTAATCTAAAGTATAGAAAGGTATTTAATAGCAACGAAATAAATTAGTTGCCACGTTATTATGCCAATCGATTGAGTAATTTAATATAATCTAGTCCTAAAAGAGGCTTAGTATATACTCACAAAATTCGTAAATATTTTTACTGAATATGCTGAAAGACTTACAAAAACTTTGGCAACAAGTATATTTAACTTAGAGAGATTAGTGTAAATAAGAAGAGTATTATGATATTATGATTTATTACAAATTGTGAAATGTTACACAAACACCTTTACCGTGAATTGGAAAACGTCCAATAGAAAATGTAGATAACTAAATGAATATAGAAAATGAGAAAACACGCAGAAGTTCATTGAAGTAAAGACATGCAAAAATACTAATAAATACTAATCAATCTGGGGGGACGGCAGTGCCCCCGCCAAGTCGAGCAAAACAAAAACAGCGGCACGGCCGTACCATCCTTTTCTCGAAACAGTTCAGGCCATTTTCAACCCCCTATAACTTCGTTGGCGATAAAACTAGAAGCCTGAATTTTCAGTCACCAAGTGGGCATTTTATAAACTCGGTATATTTCATTGAATTTGAGCCAGTAGTTTAAGATTAAGAATATAACTAGTCAAAGTTTCTTAATTTTGTCACTCACTGACTGACTGACTGACTGACCGATCATCAAAACTCTAAGGCACTTCTAGTAGACATAGAAGCTTCAAATTTAATACAGTTAGTGTTTAGTGTATAAATCAAGGAAAAACTAAAATATTTTGCAATTTCGGACCAGTTTTCTAGATATACTAACTGCATAAATAACTTTGTAATCTCATATAAATAGTATAGGAATACAAAGTTACATTTGCAGCTAATGAATCAGTGTATGTGTTATTAATATTTTTAAACTATATTATAAGATAGGTGTAGATAAGTATCTAGATAATCAATTTGAATTTAAAATACAATAATACTTTTGATTAGGCACCTAGGTACTTTAAAGTCACGAATATCTATAATCGTATTCCTGCACAAAAACAACTCTTGTGTGACAGTACTAGTATAGTCGCAATGGTTTCGGAAATACTGTACGGAAAAGAAAAAGAGGAAGAAATAAAATTGGACTATCTACAAAAAGAAGTGAGATGCCATCAAAAACATAACTTGTAAAAAAACCAAGTCTCGCAACTCAGTTCTACTTCTTCTACCGTCAAAAGTTGTGAGATCCATGTTATGCCAAGTCGGTTAATTTATTCAGTCCCTACTTAAGTAACCTTCTGTCTTGAGTTATTACGAAATTAGTTCACCTAACAACATCTTATACTGACCATATCAATATTAAAAATCTTGTATGTTTTAAATAAATAAATTGACTTGGCAATCGCATGAAAACACAATGTATCTCACATATTCTAATTTAATATAACATAAAAACATAATTTAATTTAAATTATGAAAACACAATGTATCTAATATATTATATTAAATTAGATTGTCGAGTGAGGCAAACGACCCTTATTCCTTCGACACTAAATTTGATTAGTGAACGTTTGTGTGTCTGTATTGCTTACCTGGTAGTCCTTAATGTTGGCGTCGACGAGCGTGGTGTCGGTAGTGTAAGTGCCAGCCGTGCTTTCATCGTCAGAGTGTTCGTCCCGGTCTCGGCTCGGACCACCTCGAATGGGAGGCTTGGATAATTGTGTGCTACGGGAATTCTTCACCTATTCAGACGTAAAGTTTGCATAAACAAATGTAAAACCCATAGAATAATTATTGGTTTCCGCTAAGTAGATTTAAGTTCATTTTGTTTGTAAAAGACCTCTCACCCTCCCGACGACTGGTGACGGTTCCGAAGTCCCCTTGGGACTAGAATCATCCCGAGGGTGGGTTTCGTGGGTAAGAATCCCACATAATCCTATCCGTCACATTGCAAGCGGCATATGTTCATAAATACAGTATTTTAAAAATATAAACATTAAAAATAAAAAAATTATAAAAATATAATTAATATAAATATTACAGTATCTTGTTTATTAATATTAATTTCCACATATTAATAAAATAAAAATAGAAAAGGAAATAAAATTTCCACATAAATTGGGTATAAGTTTTCATGATTCAACACTTTTTACTCAAACATGCAACCATGACAAAATAGTCAATGACCATTTTGTGAAAATAGACACCACACTATAGAAATTAGTTGCCGCACATCTGAAACTGGGACTATTTTTTGTTAGACGGGCGTTATGTGGTTAGAGCGCCAGCGGAGACCAATCATTAATCTATGGTAAAACCATTAAACATATTAAGAATTATCACTTACTAACTTACTAAGGTTCGCTTACAAACCTTAGCAACTCTAAGGACGATGCAAAATATACTATCGATAATCTTTGAACTTTAGGAGAAAAAAAATAGGAACATAACTTAAAGGGTCAGACTTTGGCATCTTAACACAAACAATGTTAAAGAGGATGTAAGTGCTCTAGAACACTAGAACAGGATAACACTAGATAAAAACAGGATAACAATAGGATAAAGGCGAGAACATGCTCTAACATCCTTTATTCACGCGTCGAAACTGATCTTCTGTAAGGGGTGGAAACGGAATCGAAATGATGGACCCACGTATTATCCATGGAGACAATACAAGGGCAAATTAACTGACCCTGGTCGCAACGTAAAATTTAAAGATTTCAAAATTTTCTAAAAAGTCGCTTTTGTTTTTGTTGTAAATATTTGTGATTTGGTATTTTATATCAGGCCAAGCCTTTTCTATATTAAAGTGAATTAGTTAAAATGTTGTTAAAAAAGAGTGAATTTCTTATTAAACATTGTGCGATTACTGCTATTCTAAAAATCAACTGGTTGTATGTGCTTCGGTATTTGGTGGTGTAATGCGGCCCGGCGTTCATATGAGTTAATAATAATAGGTGTAGTAAAAAGAAATCCATTATTTTTGCCCAAAATTGAAACCTTTATTTAGCATAGTTACAATGATCCGATTTAGGTCAAATATGCGCCGTTTTGTTCCATGACTTGTTGCCATTTTGATGGTAATTTCATTATGCCTCTCTCATAGAAGCCCTCGTCCCTATTGGTAAAAAATTGAGACAGTCGATTTTCACAAGCCTCTCTTGAATCGAATTTTTCACCAGCAAAATTGTTCGCCATGGACAGAAACAGGTAGTAATCACTTGGTGCCAGGTCCGGACTATAAGGTACCGTTTTCACCGTTTTCGCCGGCTCAACGCGATTCGACCACGATCGTTTTCGCTTAACGTTATCATAAGTGATCCACTTCTCATCACCAGTCACCAATCGCTTCAGAAATGGGTCGATTTTGTTGCGATGTAGTAGCGATTCGCAGATAGAAATTCGGTTCATGAGGTTTTTTTGGGTTAACTCGTGTGGTACCCATACATCGAGCTTCTTTTTGTATCCAGCTTTATTCAAATGATTCCAAACGGTTTTTTGTGCAATCTTTAACTCTTGGGCAATCGAAGTAGTGCTTACATGACGGTCGGATTCGACAATGTCCATGATTTTATCGATATTTTCGACAATTGGTCTTCCAGTGCGTGGTATATCTTTGACATCGAAATTGCCGGAACGGAATCGACGAAACCAAAATTGCGCGTGATTGGCTGTTACAGTATCAGGACCATAAACACCATTCACATTTTCAGCCGCCTCGCTCGCATTTTCACCTTTATCGAAGAAAAACTGTAAAATATAGCGTATTTTCTCTTTGCTAGTGTACATTTTTGACGCACGGTTAAACAAAATTGAGTCAACTAATCACAAAACTGTCAAAAAGAGTTTTTAGTACGAAATGTCATCTTTCTAACGCCATCTAGCGTAACCCGATCGAACTTATAGAACGCGAGATACAGATTACTAAAGCCACCTATTGGAAAAATAATGGATTTCTTTTTACTACACCTAATATTAATATAGATCTCCTAGTGAATTCAATGCGAGTCTCATTTATCTGACTAAAAACATTTAATATTATGCATACCTAGTTTTACTGGTTCGTTAACGTAGATTTGTTATCAACTTTTTTGAAATTCGATTATTGGAGAACAAAAAATTGGCAAAAGTCGTGAAGATCCGCAATTTCTCAATACAAAATGGACTGACGAAACCACATTTTAAAAAAAGACTGTTTCGTTAGCACAACTACCAATATCAATTTAAAGTAAATATGTCAACGGAATAACAATAACCTGCATTAAAAATTTTACATCCTCTTTAGCTGAACTCCTTTCTTCTTTACTCTTCTGTGATTTATCTTCTTCTTTACTTCTTGATAGACTTCGCCTTTCTCGTTCCTTTTCTAAGCTTGATTCCTTTTCAAAACTATTTTGAGATTTGAGCAACTGCATCTGTTAAAACATGAATAAAAATAATGTGATTTATTTTATATATTTTTTCTGGGCTCAGTAGAAAATTTTGTACAAAACCCAAAATGTACAAAAAACAAAAATCTGGATAGTATTTGTATAATGAGATAAAAATTTATAGATATTGGAATCATTAATTATTTATTTAAACATGTAATTTTTTTCTTACTAAATAACATCCGTTTTAATAGTTCAATAGTAATAACCCATTATATTATAAATTCTTCATTACTTAAACTTTTTAATCATAATCGAAACATAGATTCATGATTGAATTTGGTTGTGTATACTATTTTTGTTAAAACAAACAGACAATGACAAATACTGCTTATGTGTAATGAATCAATTAAAAAAACATCATAAACGAATTTGTTTCCATAATTTATTGACAGCTATTTATGGATAGTCACTGCAACTGGCTAGGTCCAAATATAAGCATAAAGTAGGTCATTTCCTCAATTAATTAGTGAGCGTTGTGCATTGCCAACCACTTGGTCTGATGATGATCTTTCAAGTTTATTTAGAGCATCGCAACCGTTGAAAGCAATAACAGACAGTTCTACACTCGTGACCCACTTATAACTACACAATTCTCTATAACAGGATTCAAGGTGAAGTTTTTTAAGTGTTTGTGAATATTGTCTACTATCTCATAAAATATATATCAAGGCACGTTGTTACACAGCTCTTTGAAAACTATTCTCCCTTTAATTTATGGACGTCTATTTGATAAATATTTTCGTAAGAGTTTTAAAATAAGACATTGTTATTCCGTAAAAGCAACATTCACTCACACTAAAAACTAAAACTACATGTTATTAAAAAAATGCTAAATAAATTTTAAGAGTTATAAAAATAAGTATTGGTGGGATTCATAAGAATTTGAATCGTTTCAAGGTTCCGTAGAAATGTAACAGCTCAAATACGCGCAAAGCAACATTGATCGAAATGGGAATTATTAGAATGTTGCGTATTATTTTTTACTTTAGTATTAATTTTCAGACAATTTTCAACTTTCTATTAAATTTGTAGTGGTAGGGCAGAGTGCGTTAGTAATGACACTGGTGATCAATTAAGCTTAAATTCTGTATAGGCGCGTAGATTCTATAAATTCTGAGTACTGTTTTTAAGGTGGCGACTGACATGAAAATTCGCTCTATGTGAGCACGTTACAAGTCGGATATTCGGCATGTCAGTACAGCGAGCCGAGCAGCTCGATGACGAGCACCAAGCAAATATGCTTTCTTTTCTTCTCAAAATACTTAGCAACGGATTAAAAAGAACGCAGCACACGCTACTTTTACGTCCGCCATTTTGCCTACAACTGCCGGGGGTCTCCTGATACTTAATAGGAGGCCCCTTACACTTTTTTTGTAGGTACCTAGGCTTATGTATATGAATAAATTATTTTGTATTTGTATTTTTGTACAACTGCTGACGATGGAGTCGAGCATATATTTGTCGCGAATATCCGAGTGTCACGAGCATTTGTTCACAACGAACAAATTCTCGATGAGAATATACACAACGAGCAAATGCTTATGTCAATCGCCACCTATTCATTCTGCTATGTTCTGTTTAAATAGAGCGAATGGAGTTAGTGATGGTGTAATGGACTATGACATTTCTTTGTGTCCTAATGATTTAATATTTAATAATATATATTTTTAACGTCGAAAGTTTCTACTTTCCTGTATTCTTTCCTGACTCCAAGTCCATCGAAACGGAAAAGATCCACCCAGCGTGCCAAGACAAAGAAGCCAACCGCTCGGGCCATTACAATAGCACCACTAGTAGTTGCATTGGGCATCCTGCCTCCACAAAAACACAAGTGCTGTTAAAAACAGCACTTGTGTTTTTGTGCTTCGGCGAATGAGTAAGTTATAGTAGCCTATTTCCCTATGCCCTCCTAAACGCTTATCCTTTTCTTACTAATAGGCGACCGTAGCCACCTACCATCAAGTGGACCGTCAACCTGCCTGTCACTCTTTATACAGTAAAAAACGTGTTAACAAAAATAAGAGATAAATATGTTTTTAATAGACTATTCATCTGATAGAAAATACCTAACTAATTGCTTAAAAATTCTAATTTATGTTGGCTATGAAACTAAGATACAATGAAAAATAGATGATATTAATTCAGTAAAGTAAATGGTCAGCGTTGAATAAATTTGGTGTCTGTAAGTATGATACTGTTTGGCAAAATAAATAGCGATCCAGGTTACCTGTACATTTATAGAGAAGAAAAGTGAACACGCCAGAAGTGACGGCGAATAGGTGTCGTATGAAAGCGTTTTTTGGCACTACGGTCTGCCATATGCCATCTAACGATGACGAATGACGTACAAAAATAAAATGCTATTCATTTCGTACCTTCCGCACCCGTTCAGCTAACGAGTCGTTCTTGTTGATTGTGAGATTTGCAGATGGCGGCGGCGATGCCGATGGCCGACGCAAAGTTACTGTGTCTAGAAAAACGAAAGATTTACGTGTAATTCATTTTTGTAAGAATGTTATAATAATAATCGATAAAATAAGTATGAATTTCGGTAAACCATAACAACGAAAATACCTTCACATACTTCACAGTGGTGAATATCGTGTTAAAACTAATAAGTTTTCTCTAATAACCGATTCTCAATAAACTTTCAGAACAGAACATCAGTTATTCTAAGAAAATGCCTTTTCACTCAGTTTACAGGCTTTAAAAGCTCTATAAGTGTTATGCAATAAATAACAAGATATGAACAATGAACATGATCGACAATACGACAAAGTCAATTTAATTTGTTCACTTTAACAATAAATTAAGAAAATTAAAAAAAAATTAAGTACGTACTCTTCAGGAAAGAAACACTTCAAAATTTCGTAAAAAAAAAGTAATAAAGAAAAATATTAATGATTTTATAAGTGACTAAAAATATAACGTTATTGAAATCCCAAATCGGGACCACTTGAAAGATCTCCGAACACGTCTACCGTTAGTTTCTTGTAGCATGATGGATAAGAACTCGTACATTACGCGCCCCAGCTTCAGTGTGTGTTGCACTTTAAGGTTAAAGTTAAAAGATGTTTTTCCACTTATGTAAGTAGTAGAACGTGGTCTATTACCACGCTGGAAGACGCAGAACGCAAGTGTTCGAAATGAAAGATATTATCTAATATCTACCACAAAATAAAAAATAAGTTAGGTAAAATATTTACCGGTGCCATTCTGTCCAGTATCAAGAGACGGTAGTGGTCCGGTGAGACGACGCGTAGGTAGCTTCAGGCTGACGGTGACGGCGGTCGTATTGTCGTTGTCGTTGGCCCCCAGATCCGGCGTCGACGTCCACGCCGAGCTCGTTTTACTGAACCCTGCACCGTTAATACAAAGAGTTATTAATTATTATATCTTACAAGCGGCCTTCCCCTGGCTCCGTATCGATGCAATTTTTTTCTGCAAATTATGTACAAAAACATTCGTCATTGATCACTCCACCTGCAAGAAAACTTCCGCGAGAAATGTCCGACAGTCTGTCCGACAGCAGCTTGCAAGTGCAAGTGTTAGTATAAGAGCTGGCTCTTGCTACGGAGTTTACACTTGCAATCTGTCGGATATTTCTCGCGGAAGATTTCTTGCAGGTGGAAAGGCAGCCTCAGGGAGAAATATTGGGTATATTTTTAACAAAAGTAAAATTTGACCAAAATGAATACCTAAATCCATATATTTTTTACTTAATAAAAGTGCTTTATAAATTCAATATGATAGTGAGTTGGATTTCCACGCCAACCTTATAAAATCGTTTGTCCTGACTGACTACCGACGCATAGCCAAAACGACTAAGTCTAGAAAGGTAAAATATGGAACAAAGCTTTATTTTATAATGTTAAGCATCCGTTAAGAAAGGATTTCTGAAAATTTCAACTCCGTGCGAAGTGGGGGCGGGTAGCTACATTGTTTCCGTGCATTGTTGATTAAATAATTCGATCATTGTTGTTATCTACTGTGTGACCTACTGCAGATATTTACATCTTGTAATTATTTTTTTATTTACAATAGTTAGACAATTTTGTTTGAATGAATATTTATTTAGAAGAACACTTTGGATGCTTAATTTTAACCTACTGTTTGCTTTTATTATGATAGTTATCTCAGTATGCAGATAGCATATAAATTAAATTATTCCACAGGCCAAATCGTAGTAAATGTTATTTCAATCATAAAATTTATTTACTAACTTATAATGTCGTATTACTTTTCTCAAATATTATTCGACTTTTACCAAAATATGTACCTATTTAGGTATTTTATTAAGCGCAAATCACATACCTAATGTGAAACATTAAAAATGTAATAATTATAAAAATGTGATCATACATTACTGGTTCCAGGACTTCATTACAAATTAATCATAAAATTGGCTTATTGCATAATATCTCAAGGCTTGTATTTTGATATACCTAACAATATATCACACGACATTTAATGCTATCAAATCGTCTTCATGTATTATTACTATTAACGATGTTACTGTTGTGAAATTTACTAGGAGACTTCGCAATATGTGTCGTATGGAATGGTAATAGTGCACTTGTTTGATAAAAGCTATTTGTTATAGTTATAGGCGTCGTTATAAGGTATAATTGTGAGATATGAATGTGTGTTTTTTCTTTTCAAATACACAGCAGATCTACTTAACCCCCTTAAAAGCACAAATACTTGATAATGAACTTCACATACGCACGTAACACCTAAAAAGTATGTTTCAATAATAAGTGCATAAGGATAATGGGACGTAAATGCTTTGTGCTTTATGGTTATTGCATTTATTCAAGAGAGCATTTGAACCTCGGTTACAATTTTTAGTTAAGTAGTTTAATTATATATGGACTTTTAAATCGACAAAAAATTTAATAGTTATAAATTTCTTATTTAGCGTTTAATTTGGCTAATCTCTGGCTAATCTTGTCATAGATATGATACGTATATAGTCTGTGGTTAGCTATAGGAAATGGTCTGTAATCGGTATTAAGAAATAAGTAATAAAGCATGGACACGTAAATATTATTTTATTTATAAATTCTTTAAATAAAGAATATAACATGGCGCTGAAAACAGGATTCTAATATAAAAGGGAAAAGAAATATAATGTTTACAGATTTTGTGTTAACCTAATAAATCTGAAAACGTAAAATAAAATACAAGGAAATGGCGGAAGGTCAAGGTGTAATCGGATTAAAACCCCCTACATCGTTAAAGGAACTTCACGCAGAAGAATTTAAAAAATGGATTAGAAGATTTGAAATATATAGAAAAGCGTCAGGAGCTCAAGAAAAATCACAAGAAACACAAGTTGCTCTGTTATTACATTGTATGGGAGAAGAATGTATTGAAATATTTAGCACGTTTGATTTGTCGGAAGAAGATCAAAATGAATATCAGAAAGTTGTGCAAAAGTTCAATGAGTATTTTATACCAATTACAAATGAAAGTGTATCATCGCACATGTTTTTCAAAAGGGATCAATATGATGGAGAAACATTTGAAAGCTATCTAACAGAGTTGAGAAAACTGGCCAAAGATTGTGAATTTGGAAATTTAACAGATCGAATGATAAAAGATAGATTGGTGACAGGAATTTTGGATGCCAAATTAAAGGAAAGATTATTGAGAGAAATTGACTTAACCTTACAAAAAGCTATTCATATTTGTAAGGCATACCAATTAGCTGGTCAACAGATCAAGCAAATGGATATTAAACAGGAGGTACAAGTAATTAAGAAAAAACAGGAAGGAGTAGGAATGACGCAGAATTACAGAAATAATACAAAGGTACAAAATTTTAATTACCGAAACAAAGGTTGGACAGGAAGATACAAATCGTTGCCGAATGCCGAATGTGATCGTTGCGGATATGTACATAAGCCAAGAGAGTGTCCTACATACAAAAAGAAGTGTTCAAAGTGTGGAAAATTAGGACATTTTGCAAGAAAGTGTAAAACAAAGAATATAGTGAAAGAAATTGTTTGTGAGGTAAATGACTCTGATAAGGATTCTAGTGATATTGATATTAATATGCATAGTATAGTTATACGGAACATAGAAACTAGCTGGTATGAATGGGTAGAATTTATGGAAAAGAATAGAAAAATAAAATTCAAGTTAGATACTGGTGCACAGTGTAATGTGATACCAAGAAGTTTGTGCCATAGTATGTGTACCGGACACGTTACCGGCACCGTTTGCTGGGATTGGAGGAAAACACCACGTAACTAGATCAATGTATTCAGAGCGGGCTTAGGCTCAGAGTGTCAGCGGGAGCGGTCTGTTCGTGCCACTTCGCGTCCTATACCCCGACTGGTTGCCTACTACGCGCACTACACTATTCTTCCCGGTCTCTTCATACGACCGCGTTGTTCAGGCCTCTTCATACGGCCAGGAATTCACACACCTTTTCTTCAGCCTTTTCGCGGCTATTCTTCGGGCCTCTTCATACGGCCAGGTCGGTGACTCCTTTGCGATCGTGGAAGTGGAAGTCGAAGTGGAAGTGTTTTTGGCTAGGAAGTCGGCGCGTTTATATAGAGTGTATCCCCACCAAGATTCTCTCAATTCGCGGAATTATCCCCACTCTTCCTAAGCCCGCTCTGTGTCTTTATTCATTATTTACATCTGTGCGTTTCATTTTTTAACTTATCCTAATGAAATTTCTACAGGATATTTCCCCTATCTTATTCTACATATTTACAATTTATTTACAAGAAATATCCGTTCTAAGGACGTGTAGCGAGACGGCAAAGGTAAAGTTTAGGGTCCCCCTGTTGTCGTCTCGCTCTAACCTGTTGTCTTCGTCTTTTTATTATTATTATTATTTACAATTCTATATTTCGTCGCGTACATTCTCCCGCCGTGTTTCGTCTTTTTTACGAAACATAATTTGTAGACGCGACGTCTGTAGGCAGGATCACAAGTTTCTTCGTCGGCCGGCGCAGGACTCCTCCCTTGGTCTGGACGTCAGCTACTCGCACGATGTCATCGGGTCCCGGGAACACTTTCTTGACGATACCACGTGGCCAAACGTTTCGTGGTAGGGTGTTGTCGGCTATCAACACCAGTTGTCCGACCTTGAGTTGTTCCCCTCGTCCATGTGGCTGGCGTCGATTCTGCAAGTCGGGGAGGTATTCGCGCATCCAACGGCTCCAGAACATGTCCGCCAGACGCTGCGCGGTGCGCCAGTGATTGCGACCGACGAGATCGTTGTCGTTGAAGGTCCCTGGCGATAGTATGCGGCCCGAACCACCTATCAGGAAGTGGTTAGGTGTCAGGGCCTCTGGATCTTCTGGGTTCACCGAGACGTGAGTCAGTGGTCGGCTGTTGACTGTATACTCGACTTCTGACAGGAGGGTGCTCAATGTCTCTTCTGTGGGGCAGCGTTCGTTCAGGACAGCTGAGAGTGCTGTCTTTACAGAACGAACGAGACGTTCCCACGCTCCTCCCATGAATGGTGCGCCCGGTGGTATGTAGCGCCAGGAGATCTTCTTCGTTGAGGCTTCGTGTTGCACGGCGCTGTCGATGGCGACACGGAGCTCCTTGTCGGCGCCGTGGAGATTGGTCCCGTTGTCGGACCAAATCTCTGTAGGTTGTCCCCGCCGAGACATCATCCGTCGGAGTGTCATCACTGCGGAGCTGGCGCTGAGCGAACCTGCGACTTCCAGGTGCACAGCGCGCGTCGTGAGGCAGGTGAAGATTGCGACGTATCTCTTCTGCGTGCTCCGTCCCACGGTGATGGTGAGTGGCCCGAAGTAGTCAAGGCCCGTGTATGTGAACGGCCTTTGATGATGGGCGAGGCGCGATGACGGATGGTCGCCCGTAGGGGGCGTCGGCGGGACTGCTTTCTTGATGCGGCAGGGAAGGCAGCGGTGGATCTTCATTCTTACTACGGGGCGCAGGCGTAGCACCCAGTAGTGTTGTCGACACTCGTTCACTGTCGTCTCTACCCCCGCGTGATGCAGTTGTCTGTGAATATAGTCGATCCACAGCTGGGTTATGTTATTATTGGCGCTCAGTATGGGCGGCGCCATCTGTCGTTGAGGAAGGTCACTCATGGCGTTTATGCGACTCTTGAGGCATATGACGCCGTCTATGTATGTCACGGCGAGATGGTACAGTGGGCTGCTGGGAGTGACGCTCTTGCCGGTTTTCAGCCCCTCTATTTCATTCGGGAAGGACTGAAGCTGACTGGCACGCATCAACAATGACTCGGCTCTCTCCAGCAGGTCCCCGTTCACTGGCAGGTATTTTTTCTCGCCGTCGATGTTCGTAGTGACTTCTTTCTTCGTTCCTCCCGCTGTGTTCTGTCGCATGTTCTTCCACTGTGGATCACTCTCTTTGTTCTTCTTTGTTCGTTTATAATTCACTCGCTGGCGATTGCGACGACAGAGTTGGATGAACTGCAACACTCTTGCCGTAGTTCTCAGCAACCTTTCCCATTTGGAGAAGCGAGTGTCGTCTGGTAGACAGTCAGTCCATCTAGACGCGGACACTGTGTTGCACAACTCGACTCGGACGACACTCTTCTCCTCGTTCGTTACCAGCGGTGAGTTCTTCATTGTTTCCTGAGGCCACGACTCAGGCTCGTTCAGTAGGAAGTCGGGTCCGGTGAACCATCGGTGCTCTTGACTGAAGTCCGTAGGAACTTCCCGGGTGGCGTCATCGGCGACGTTCTGCTTCGTAGGCACCCATCTCCATTCGCTGACAGCGCTGTTTTCTTCAATGGCGGCGATGCGGTGGGCTACGAAGGCTTTGTATGATCGCGACCCGGTTCTGAGCCACGTGAGGACCGTTTTGCTGTCCGTCCAGTATGTCTTCGATTCGGGCTTGACATCATGTTCTTCGAGGACGACAGCTGCCATGCGACTTCCCATGACGGCGGCTTGTAGTTCAAGTCGCGGGATCGATGTTAGTTTCAATGGCGCGACCCGTGCTTTAGCGACGATCAATGACAGGTGCACGTTTCCGTCCGGAGTCTGTGCGCGCCAATAGAGTGCTGCAGAGTAGGCGGCTTCACTAGCGTCGACGAAGACATGCAGCTGTAGTGAAGTCGCTTCGTCGTAGTGTCTGTAGCACCGTGGAATCCTTACGTTGCGTAGGTCGAGTAGGCGTTCGACCCACGCTCTCCATTGAGTGGCGAGTTCTTCGTCTAACTTCTCGTCCCAGCCTATGCCCTGGCGCCATGTTTCCTGCAGGATCTGTTTCGCACGCGTAGTCACCGGTGATGCGAAACCGAGAGGGTCGTACAGCGACATGACGACTTGCAGGGCTTCCCTTTTCGTCGGCGTGCGGTTTTCAAATATGTCAGGAGGTAGGCGGGCTAGGTCGAGATTGAATGCCATCTCGTCTGTGTTTGGATTCCATATGAGTCCTAGTATTCGTTCAGCCTTCGTTCCGTCGGATAGTTCGCGGTGACTCGTGTTCTCTGCATGTTGATCGAGGCTTCGTAGGACTTCGGGAGAGTTCGTAACCCATTGTCTCAACTCGAAATGTGCTTTTCGATGTATGTTACGAACTTCGTTGGATACTTTGATCGCGTCTTCGATAGTCTTGAAGCTGTGCAGGTAGTCGTCGACGTAGTGGTTGTTCACTATGGCTGAACTGGCTTGCGGGAACTCGTTCTTGAACTTCTCGGCGTTGAAGTCCTTCACATATATCGCCACTGATGGTGAACACGCGGCGCCGAAGATGAGTGACGTCATCCTGTACTCATTCGGAGGGCCTTCTCTTCTGTCACCTCTCCACAGGAACCTGAGTGCGTCTCTGTCTTCACTGCGCACCTTGACTTGCATGAACATCTCTGCAATGTCCGCAGTGACTGCGACTTCATGCTGGCGGAAGCGCATCAGCACCCCAGGTAGTGACTGCAGTAGGTCGGGCCCGGTGAGAAGGTGGTCGTTGAGGGACACCCCTTTTGTCTTTGCGGCGGCGTCGTGTACCACTCTGATCTTGTTCGGCTTCATCGGGTTGAACACGGCAAAGTGGGGAAGGTACCACGTCTTCCCTTCGGTAGTCGATGAAGGCGTTGGCTCTGCGTAGCCCTTCTGGAACATGGAGTCTATTTGAGCGGCGTATTTGGACTTCAACTCCGGATCTTTGTCCAATTTCTTCTCAATGTTGACCAATCTCTTTAGTGCGTTGTCGTAGTTGTTCGGCATGTCAACTTTGTCTTCTTTCCACAATAAAGAGGCTTCATATTGGTCTTCATTTTCTATCTTCTTTGTACTGTCTTCTAGGATTTTCATGGCTCGCTTCTCCGGATCGTTGCGCGGTCGCTGTGGTGTGATGAGGAGAGAGTCTGCTGCGAAGTACTGACGCAGCTGTTCGTCCATGCTCTCTTCCTCTATTGTCCTCAAATTGTTGACGTAGTGCACAGTCTTCCTTGAAGAACCGTGTGCACCATGGACCACCCAGCCGAGTTTCGTCAGCGACGCGATCGGTTCGTTTCTTCGTCCGGTCTTCGTCTTCGAGGCGAGTAGTAGATGCCAATTGTCTTGGCCGATGAGTATCCTAGGTTCGGCGTTGTCGTACACGAGGTCCTCGATGATGTCGTGTAAGTGTGTGTACTTCCTCAAATCTTCTCGGCGTACCTCCTGTTTTGCCAGGTGTAAGTCTTGGACTGTGCACGCTCGGATGTCCTCTGTTGTGTTGCCTCGTCGCAGGTTCACGGTGACGCGTCGTGACTGCGGGTACTCCACCATTGTCTTCTTAATCCCTTCTAGGGTAAGGGGTTCGATGTCGCCGGTTGCCCCTACCCTTTGTGCTAACTCTTCATCGATTAAGGTAACCGTTGACCCGTCGTCCAGTAGCGCGAACGTGTCTTCAACTCCCGCCGGTCCCGACACTTGTATAGGCACAATCTTCAGGTAGGTGTGGCTACTCTTCGTCTTGCAGGTGTTGGAGACTGTCTCAGTTCTTCGCACTGGCTCTGGTTCCTTGACGTGATGAAGGAGCTTATGATGTGGGTATTTGCAGTCATCGATTCCGCATTGGTTGTAGCGGCAGTGATGTCCCTTGGTGCGGCGATGCAAACACCTGAAGCAGAGGTGGTGCTTCTTGGCTAAGTCCCACCTGTCTTGTGTGGAGGCTTTGAGGAAGTCGGTACAGTTGTCGGTGGTGTGGGTTCGTTTCCCACACACTGTACAGGATGAGTCCTTCTTCGTGTCAGGACTCCGGGCATCGCTGGCAAAGTGTGCTCGTTGTGGTCGGAGAGCCCTTGGTCTGAGCTCGGATGCAGAAGGCGGCAACGCGTCCGGCGCTGCGTAGCTCCCACACTTGTCGGCTTCTTTGTTCAGGAAGTGTGAAAGCATTAGTAAGTCTGGATCCTCGCTCGTGCTCTCGGTCATGAAGTCATACCAGCGATACTTCATAATTGGCGTGAACTTGTCGACGACGATCTTCACTGCGTCCGGATGGTGAAGATAGCGACTTTTGTTCAACGCCCGTAGAGCTGCCACGATGTTTGTTACTTTCGTTGAGAACACGCATATGTCCGTCGGCGAGTCTGATAGGCGAGGTAGGGCGCGCAGTCTGTCTACTTCGTATCGTGCGATGACGTCAGCACGACCGAAGCGAGTCTCGAGTATCTTCATTACGTCCTCTGGCTCGACGTTGTACATCAGTAGATTCTCGACGGCTTCTTTGGCGGCGCCCCGTAGACATTTTCTCAGCCTCGCTGTGTTCTCCGTTTTGTTCAGGGACAGTGCAGACTCGTAGTAGGCGGCGCGGAAGGACAACCATTCTTGATGCGCGCCGGAGAAGACTGGCAGCTCGTAGGACATCCGTGGCGGCTGTGAGCTTCGTGCGGCGTAGGCGATGGCGGCGGCGAGCTCGGAGATGTCCACTTGATTCGACGTCTTCTCGGCGATGGTAGTACAGTGTCGTTCTCCCGCCGGTGTCACGATGTCGTTTTGCACTGGTGGCGGCAGCTGTGTGTGCTGCGATGGTGGTAGCTGTGCCCGTTGCGGCGGCGACGGCGGCAGCAGCTCTGATGGCGGCAGCTGTGTGTGCTGCGGTGGCGGTAGCTGCGCCCGTTGCGGCGGCAACGGCGGCAGCAGCTCTGATGGCGGCAGCTGTGTGTGCTGCGGCGGCAATGGCAGTGACAGCTGATGTTGCGGTGGCGGCAGCTCGGCGTGCTGCGGTGGCAATGGCGGCGGTAGCTGTCGCTCGGCATCCTCCCTCTGGGTTGGCGGCGGTTGTTGTAGTGGCAGCAATCGTCGCTCGACATTTTCCCGGCTCAGAGGGGGTTCTCGCTCGTCCGTGGCGAGATGCTCTTCACTTCGACGGATCCATGTGTGGACCCGTTCTTGAGCTTCTTGGTCCATCACCGTATCGTCCTCTGAGTCGGACTCGGACTCTATGGCGGCGATACGGTTCTTCACAAGCTCGATCTGAAGCAGGAGCAATTCTTCCTTCGCTGTGGCCAGTCGGCGTGACTTGGCGGACTTCTTGGTTGATGCCCTGCTTCTGGCTCTTGTCGGGGTCTCCTTAGGCACAGGAGGACCCTTGTTCCCTGGCACTTCCATCGTGGGCTCAGTTGGTGCGTTCGGTGTATGCGTCGCAGGGGCAGTCGTCCCGACGGAGTCGGAAGACGAAGGCGTGTCGGTGGTCAGAAGCGACGATGAAGTAGCGGTGTTTGTAACGCCGGTGGTAGATGTCTGAGTGCCCGTCGCACTCTCCGACGTTACGTTCTCCTTCTGAGAGTGACCGCTCTTTGACCTAGTCACGGGCATTTTCTCTATCCGGCTCGAAGGACCAAATGTACCGGACACGTTACCGGCACCGTTTGCTGGGATTGGAGGAAAACACCACGTAACTAGATCAATGTATTCAGAGCGGGCTTAGGCTCAGAGTGTCAGCGGGAGCGGTCTGTTCGTGCCACTTCGCGTCCTATACCCCGACTGGTTGCCTACTACGCGCACTACACTATTCTTCCCGGTCTCTTCATACGACCGCGTTGTTCAGGCCTCTTCATACGGCCAGGAATTCACACACCTTTTCTTCAGCCTTTTCGCGGCTATTCTTCGGGCCTCTTCATACGGCCAGGTCGGTGACTCCTTTGCGATCGTGGAAGTGGAAGTCGAAGTGGAAGTGTTTTTGGCTAGGAAGTCGGCGCGTTTATATAGAGTGTATCCCCACCAAGATTCTCTCAATTCGCGGAATTATCCCCACTCTTCCTAAGCCCGCTCTGTGTCTTTATTCATTATTTACATCTGTGCGTTTCATTTTTTATCTTATCCTAATGAAATTTCTACAGGATATTTCCCCTATCTTATTCTACATATTTACAATTTATTTACAAGAAATATCCGTTCTAAGGACGTGTAGCGAGACGGCAAAGGTAAAGTTTAGGGTCCCCCTGTTGTCGTCTCGCTCTAACCTGTTGTCTTCGTCTTTTTATTATTATTATTATTTACAATTCTATATTTCGTCGCGTACAGTATGCAAATTTATTCTTTCAGTAAATCACATCTGAAGTTAACTAATTATAATGGTGAGAATATAGAAACGGTTGGTGAAATAAATTTAATGTGTAAAATAAAAGGTAACATTGATAAAATAACATTCCAAGTTTGTGTAGGTAATTTTACACCTATTTTAGGATTGCCTACAATAGATCTATTAAAACTGATCAACAGAAATATATCAAATATTTGTAGTGAGGATAAAACTGGCTTAATAAATAAATATAGAGATGTTTTTCATGGCATAGGTAAAATTAAAGATTTTGAATATAAAATAACTTTGAAACAGGGATGGCAAGGTAAAATTGAACCATGTAGGCATGTTCCATTTAAATTAATGAAAAAATTGAAAAATGAGTTGCACTCCTTGGAGAATAAAGGTATAATCTCCAAGATTGAAAAACCTACTTCATTTGTTAGTTCCTTAGTAATGACAACAAAACCAAATGGTTCGCTTAGGATTTGTTTAGATCCACAATATTTAAATACACAAATTGAAAGAGAGATAATAATGATACCTACAATAGAGGAAATAACGTCTAAATTAAGTAATAGTAAGGTCTTTAGTACTTTAGATGCTAATTCTGGATTTTTTCAAGTAAGTCTCTCCGAAGAGAGTAAGGAACTTACAACTTTCAATACTCCTTATGGTAGATACCATTTTAATCGATTACCTTTTGGTCTTTCATCTAGTCCAGAGGTTTTCCATAGAGTGTTCAGTAATATCTTCAAAGATATTGATGGAGTAGAGATATACATCGATGACGTATTGATTCATGCCATATCAGATGTGGAACATAACAAAATTTTAGAAAAGGTGCTTCAAAAAGCCCAAGAATATGGTGTTAAATTTAATTTAAGTAAGTGTCAATTTTTAAAACATGCAGTTAAATATTTAGGACATATTTTGTCAAGAGAAGGTATAAAAATAGATAAAGATAGAATTAAATCCATAACAGAAATGGAGGTACCAAAAAATCAAAAAGAATTATTAAGATTTCTAGGAGTTGTAAACTATGTGTCTAGATTCATACCAAATTTTTCTGAATTGACAGCTCCATTGCGAAAATTAATTAAAAATCAAATTCCTTTTATATGGTCTGAAGAACAGCAAAAAGCATATAATACATTAAAACAAAATCTAGTAGAACCACCAATATTAGCTTATTTTGATATAAATAAAAAACTAACTTTAAGTGTAGATGCTTCAAAAATTGGGGTAAGGTGCAGTGTTACTTCAAGAAAATAGGCCAATAGGATATAGTTCACGAGCAATGACAGAAACAGAAAAAATGTACAGTCAAATAGAAAAAGAAAGTTTAGCAATACTTAATGGATGTAAAAAATTCCACCAGTATTTGTTTGGTCAAATATTTTTAGTTGAGACAGATCATAAGCCTTTGGTGTCTATTTTTAGTAAACCATTGAATAAATGTCCTGCAAGATTGCAAAAAATTAGAATGGCGTTGCAACCATATGATTTCAATTTAAAATATAAACCTGGTAAAGAATTAATTTTGGCTGATCATTTGAGTAGATCTTTTATTAATAATAACGAGGACTTAAAGGATATGATAGATGTTGATATTAAAGCACATGTGGCTATGGTAATGGAAAGTTTTAAAATAAGTGACAAAAAATTAAAAGAATTTATTCAAGAAACTAAAAGTGATAAAGGGTTGACAACTTTGCTAAAATATATTAGGCAAGGATGGCCACAAAATAAAAATGAATTGGAGAGTGAGGTTAAAATGTATCATTCATATGTAGATGAGTTAAGTGAAAATGATGGTTTGATATTCAAAGGAACACAGATAGTAGTCCCTAAATCATTACAAAAAGGAATTTTAGGCAATATACACTATGCACACCTAGGGATGGATAAGTGTAAAGCATTAGCTAGAAAAACTGTATTTTGGCCCAATATGTCAAAAGAACATGATACAAAATTGTGATACATGTAAAGCTTTTCAGCACAACAACAAAAAAGAACCTATGATTTGTAAGGAAATACCAGAGGGTCCATGGCAAATATTAGCTGTAGATATATTTTTCTTATATAAAAATCCTTATCTTTTAGTAGTAGATTCATACAGTAAATTTGTTGAAATTAAACAACTAAAGAATTTGTATGCTAAAGAAACAATTAATAACTTAAAAGAAATTTTGTCTAGAAATGGTGTACCAGAAATAATATATACAGATGCTGGATCACAATTTACTAGTTGGGAATTTAAAGATTTTGTAAAAACATGGAATTTTGAACATAAGGTTGTTAGTCCTAAACATCATCAGGCAAATGGGTTAGCTGAAAGATATATACAAACAGTAAAGAATATTTTAAAAAAGCTTATATATGACAATAGGGATATATATTTAGGTCTTTTGTTATACAGAAATACACCAATAAATTCTGATGGGTTAACACCTGCAGAACTGTTGTATAATAGAAAAATTAAAAATATTTTACCACATTATGTTAAAAATAAGAAACAGGACATGACATGTAATTTTAAGAAAAATTTGTTTGAGAGGCAGCGAATTCAAAAGATGTACTATGATAGAGGTAGTAAACAATTACCTAAATTGAATACAGGGGATGTAGTTAAAATAAAAAATGAAAACAAGACTTCCAAACCTAATCAAAGTGGAATTGTATTAGAAAAAGGTAAAGGACCTAGATCTTACATATTAAAAAATGATAAGGGAGAAATAATAACTAGGAATAGGAGAAGTTTAATAAGAGGAGGAAAATATATAAGTCAAGAAAAAGATTATGAGGATAATTTTGGTTCAATTAATAATAATAATGGAGTTTCAAAAGATAGTAGTAATAGTGATTTCATTATTGATGAAAATGTAAACGTTAATTCTAAGGATAATAATGTTACTCGTACTAGGAGTGGTAGAATAAGCAAGAAACCTGCATACTTAAACGAATATATATAAGTATTAGAATGTTATAGAAAATAAGGTATTACTTTATAATTTGAAATAAGTTTTTAGAATTATATTTTAGTTTGAGAGGGGGATGTCATAGATATGATACGTATATAGTCTGTGGTTAGCTATAGGAAATGGTCTGTAATCGGTATTAAGAAATAAGTAATAAAGCATGGACACGTAAATATTATTTTATTTATAAATTCTTTAAATAAAGAATATAACAAATCTAGCCCCACTCACTATGCACAAGAGGTCGCTAGGCGCTCAATAAATGAATATATCAAACCATTAAAGCCTGTACGTCTGATTGAAGTCTCTAAATATTCAAGACTTACCCGTGGAGAAGGCGTCCTTTTTGGGCTCCGTACTACTAAGGTTTGTACTTGAAGACCAGCTGCGGCCTGCCTTCTCCGCGACTGCACCGTTTTCATCATCACGATTTCTAGAATGAAATTATCCATTTTTAGATCAGTTATCGCTAATAGGTACTTATAACGTTTTAAAGTCTACGGTGTTGTAGTCACATATAAGTATAGCTATATAAATTGAATATTTTTTATCGCAAGAGCTAATGAATACATAACCTTAGATCTCATGAGAAGAGGAGTCAAGTGAAAGGAAATTCAGAAATATAATATACTTCACAGAAAAATTAGTAGAATGTGTATTGAAGCTACAGAGGATTGGATAAATAACCTGTGTTTCGAAATTGAGAAAAGTCAAGAAAGGCACACACTAAAGAAACCTTAGGTAATCGTAAACGAAATAAACCAGCAATGACTTTACAAGAAAAACTGTGGCTTTAGGAACATTACATTTACATTAAATGCTATTTGATGACATAAAACCATCTTCCCAACAGATTTAAAAGAACTTCAATAACAAAATCTGAGGTATAAGCTATAAACTCTACTAAAAGCAGGAAGGCTGTTGGTGTCTACGAAATTTCTACTAAGATGTTGAAAATATTGGCTGATGAAAATATTCATACGCTTGTATAACTTTTTGGTATATATGACAGTTGGTAATTCCCGACGATAATAAGTATGAATCCACCTTTATAACACTACCTAAAACTAGCAATGCCAAAAGATGTAATGAATACCGCACCATCTCTTTTATGACCTACGTTCTAAGGATATTTCTGAAGATCATTCACAGCCGGATTTACAAAATAATAGACAGTTAATGTTTCAAACACTCAGTTCACTTTAAAAATGGTTCTCAATCATTGGAAATGGTTAATTCCTTCAGACACCTTGGCTGCATTGTGAATGATCAAGAAGATCATAGTATTGAGATAAGGTATCACATAGAACAGGCCACCTTCTCTGCAATCGTTACCTCAATATTGTGACCCGTCCTATGTGCTTGGTCCGGTGTTTCGTTTTCTGTGTTATTGTACGAGGTCGAGGCATGGACACTCATAAATGCAATGATCAAACCCTTAGAAGACACTTAGACGCTTTTGAGATGTGGGTATACAGGCGCATGCTACGAGTGTCCGAACAGATCGTGTAAAATAATGAGACGGTTCTGCAAGCACGTATACAGAGGGGGGGATAGTTGGGATTTATCCCCCCCCCCGAAATCTGACTGAAAAAAAAAACGTTTTTAGCAGTTTGTTTATTTATTCGCTTGCGTGTTCTTTCAATAAGTAGGTAAAATAAACGGCATCTGTGGAGCGGTCATTTTCATGCATAAAGAGAATAAAATCCTTCCTAAGGAATAGAATGGCGGGCGAGAGGCTTACTGTTCTCGCTCTATTGTCTATTCATTCCGCTTTGGCGCCAGATTCTGATATGGTACTAGACGTAATGGCTGCCAACGGAAACAGAAAAATACTTATATTAAAAATTATAGTACAGTGGATACAGCGATTTTTACACAGTTCACATGGTTGTTTCAATGTTTGTCCCCCCCCCGAACCAAAAGTCTGGATACGTGCCTGCGGTTCTGCAGAGAATGAAAAAGAAGGCCGAAATATTGAAAACCATAAAAGCTAGACAACTGTAATACTTAGGGCGGCGAGAAGTATGATCTGGTGCAGCTGATCATGCGGGGTAGATGTATAGCGGGCAGACGACGTATTTCCTGGCTCAAGAATCTCCGCGAATGGTATGGTTGAAGTACCAGATCGCTGTTTCGAGTCGTCGCGTCACCTAGAGAGAGTTACCTCCGAAAGGAGATGGCACTAAGAGAAGAAGTAGATCTCATGAGAACCGTTCGATGACCGCTTCATATTCATCATTATCATTAATTTATAATGTTCTGTGTTGCCAGGGCCAGTTATTTCCGGGAGTAGTAGCCGGATCTCTTCCGGTGTGATTCTTAGCACCTCACTGGAACCAGAGACAGGAATAACGATTCCGACGGGGACTAAGGGCCTAGTCGCGTTAGTGTTGGTCATAGAGGAGGTTCTACAACACCCATGGATTGAGATGGGGGGATGCTATTCTAAGCCGGTACCCATGGCTCCCACACTAATTTATATATAAATTAGTAATTATGTTTTTACACCACAGTAAGGAATTTATGTTATTGATTTTTTTTTATTATAGCTTCGGTGTCATAGATAATTTCCTTTTAAATTATTGTTAATCCGGCGACTACAGTGTAACTATTTGTAAAATATCACAACTTATACTCTTCAACTTTATATTAGTATAGATGTGAAAGTAAGTTTGTTTGTTTGTTACTCTTTTCCTCCTTTATTTTATCTATTTCTTATTATTTATAATATTAAAAATTTTAAAAAACTAATAATATATAACACATACATGTGAGATAACACTAAAAACAATTGAGGTCTAACCTTGTGCAATCATGTTATAGTTTTAAAATATTTAAGAATTTAATATCTAACTACACTCATGGACATTATAGAGGAACGCAAAAAGGGGGCAAATTAATATGAAGACACATTTATTTGTACAATAGAAGCTTTTAAAATGTGTTGAATAGAATCAATTAATTAAATCAACATTTTGAACTTAAATAAATCATGTTAACATAACACTTAAGGAAAAAAGTTAGGTTAGTGCCTTAATTGTAAAGAGTTTTGACCTAACATAATGAAAATTGAATATTGTTCCAAACACGGTGAACGGATATATAAACTACTTATTTCCGTTCACCTTACGTATTATTGGCGCACTGTTTACGCAACGACTTCTTTGAAATTGCCCGAGTGCATACGGGGTGTTCCATCACTTTCTTTAAAGATTCGTTAAAATATTGTTCTTTCAGTACTGAAAAAGCAAATTGAGTGTTCATTGATAAAACCTCTCAATGGTCATCGTCGTAGTATATATTTTTTAATTTAGGCGAAATTAATATTTTTAGAATTCTGACTTGTAGTTGTACTCAACCGATTATCATGAAATTTCGCATACAAATTTTGTCAGTAATCAGTAAAGGACATAGGGTATCACCTTTCATGCAGAAAAAAAGTACTGTCCCCGAGGGATCATCTAAAAACGACGTGTGATCTTAGGCACCGCTGTCGTCAAGGGTCATGCGTCGAAAAAAAGTCATTAGTGAAATGAATAATAGAATATCAAAAAAGTTTATTTGCAGTTTTTCAAAATATTCCCCTCGAACCCCTATGCACTTATGCATTCGAGTAAAACAGTCTTCAAAACATTTAAAAAACGCATCTTGCTGGAGGTCGAAAAATAACCGACGAAATTCTTCGACGACGTTGTTTGCGGTGTTAAATTTTCGTCTCCGAAGCATTTTTTTTTTACTGTGGGAAATAAAAAAAAAACGCACCGAGCTAAATCTGGGCTGTACGGAGGATGGGGTAACATTTGTACCCCCGAAGTTGACAAATAGTCGATGGTTGTAGCAGCTGTGTGAGCGGGCGCGTTATCTTGGTGAAAAAGATTGCCACGGACGCCGTTCCTTGGGCGCTCACTACTTAACTCCCCAAAAGCCTGAGGTAGACAACCTTCGGAATACCATTCACTAGTACTGTTCTACGATCTTCTAGCGGGATCTGGTCGTCTACGTCGAACAAAAACGGCAATCATTTTTTTATTAACGCTCCGACCGCGAACAAGTTTTGTGGGCAACTGGTCCTCTTCAAACACTCATTGCGTTAGATTGCTGCTTTTTAAGAGGATCGTAGCTTTAGATCCAAGATTCATCAGTTTTCATGATGTAAGATACGTTTTGTGAAGTTCCTCCTTTGAACTTTTTCAGCATAAATTTGCACCAGTCAACACGACGGTATTTTTGCTCTTCTGTGAGAGAATGAGGTATCCACTGCGAAGCCTCCTTCGTGGAAACTGCCTGTGATCCAATCTTCAATTCATCCTGAATCTGAATGTGTAATAGATATTCAATAGCCACTCCACCCTGATGACGTTTTCATGAATTACTGCAGTTACTGGTCGGCCGGGTCGGGGGTCATCTTTTAGGTTCTCTGGACCACGTTTAAATTCACGTGAGTTGCTAACCCAGGAGCAGACACCCCAAAGGCAGCTTGTAAATTTTCGTGGGATTTCTTGAAGTTAACCCGCGTTTATAATCATAGAAAATCATAGCACGAAAAGCTTCCTGCGAGACGAAAATCTTAGTAATTATTAATAATTTTCAATTAATCACACTAACCGTAACATTTATATATCCTGTCGCTGGTTTATGTGCTTGTAGTTTTTAATATGCAGAAAGAAGTATTAGAACAGTGCCTAGTATGTAACACATTGTAAAGTAGTAAGTAGTAAATTCTTTTTGAGCTGGTGGGTATTGCGTCAATCCGTCAGTTCAGTCGAGCGCTATACATACAAACAATTCGCAAAATCACTGGAATTTGGAATTGTGCCATCATTCTGCTATTCGATTATGAACAAAAGGTAAACACAATATGTATTTTCATGAACTGTATTCGCTAATTTTAGGTAGGCAACTACTTATCACAAATTTATCTTATTAAGATGAACATGCGAATTTATAAATGAATACGCGAATTAGATTCCAAGAACAAATCGATCGGGGCAAAAGTTACTAACATTTGATAGAGCGTTTTCTTATATGTTTTTATTCTTAAATAGGTACCTAAGGAGTTTCAGGAGTGGAAAGGAAACACACCCTTAGGTGACTACGTATACTTCTTGAACGATTACCTACCTTTTAGTAGCATTGAGGCGTATAAGAGTATTATTAAAGAATATACTGAATACCAAAGCATTGACAACCGATAAAATCGTACATTACTGTCGAGGCCGGAAATAGAACAATTATTGGCGGAGTGTCTTAAGCCGTGGCTATTTTAAATCAACGAGGCAATTAATTGCTCTTCAATTATGCTAGGTGGCGTGAAATCCATTTCTTCCGATGAAATACTTGTTTTATTTTTCAATGTAACAACTTAAAAAAAACTAAAACAATGAACCCATTTTTGAGTAAGGGAAGAAAAATATCTAACTATTTACTACCGTTGCAGATTGTACAATATTTCGAATAGCTAATTTCGAGAGACGCTTTGTCACGAAGTATAGAAACTCAGTTGAAACAGAACATCTTTCGAATTTTAGTGTGTATTTAAAAAAATAAACTAATTAGTTAATTAGGATTTAACAAATAAAATAATAAATGAATTGACGGTAATGGCAAGCATCGACTCGAGAAAATGTAATGGCTAAAGTGGAGACGTTTATATAGTCCATATTGATTAATGTCACAAGATGCCCGCACCAACTCTTGTAAAAATATAAAATGTAGCAATTATTATAGACCTTATGATGTAGGTATGTGAAGTTAATACACACTGGGAATCTCCATAATATGTTGCCAGGGACTAGTCTTTTAAAGATTACCTTTTGCGGCGCTTCTTAAGTTAATACCGTACCTTAGGTCATAACAGTTTAGTAGGTACCGATAGCACTATTGGTTATTTAAAAAAAATATTGATAGATATTTATTGATTAATAACTTATATGATATTAATAAATGGTAAAGAAGTGTTTGCAGAGATAGGAGAACCACAAAAATGACTAAAGTTCGACTTATGAGTGCCCTTGTCTTTCCTATCTTTCTTTACGGAGCTGAAACCGTGTCCCCGAGACTGCAAGACCCGCTGGAGATATGATGCTGGAGACGCCTCCTAAATATCTCATGGACAGCGTTTCGCACCAATAAATCAATTTTAGGGGAGGATAAAGTTAATTTATTTAAGGACAGGCTTTCGTCGGTTGTACTATTGCGAATGCAAAGTTCTTTGGCCACATGTGTAGGAAGGAAAATTCGATGAAACGGCTTGGGATTCAGGGTCAGGTGGAGGGCAGACGCTCAAGAGGTAGATCGCCTACCCGCTGGACAGACTTAATAACATCCACAACTCGATCTACTTTGGTACAGTGTGCTTATGACGCCACCAGCAGACAAAAGTGGAGAAGCACCGCGGGAGCAGCAGTGCGGCAAGCCAGGAAGGGCGAACACGGCCACTCGGACAAGAGTGTACGACTTTGATATGTTATATACCTACGTTTTTTCGCGTAAAGGAGTGAAAAAGTAATGCTATGTATAGCATAACCCAGAACATAATTTACTAATACTGATTCATGAAGCAGGTTCGTTTGTATACCAATGTCATTTATACCCTTACCCGTAAGCGGTGGGTCACGAATTATAATTATCGTAATAATTAAATAAGAAAATTATAATTATCGTAATACATTAATAACTACCTACATCACATCTTAAAAATAAAATAAAACTTTAAATAGAAAAAAGTCTTAAGTAAAGTAAAATTTTTATACCAAATAATATTTGTTCTAAAATATGACAAGCTATTGTTATAAAAGGTAATTTTTGTAGACATCATTGTGACGTAAATTTTGTTTAGTCGTCGACGTCAAACTTGCAGAAGGCAGATAGATAATACCTGCTAAATGTAATAACTAATAAATTTTTAATATTTTATATTGAATTTGTTCAATATCAATTATTTGTAGAATAGTGTGCTTAAAGAATACTTAATTTTTGTTGACGGTATACAGTAGACTTAAGATAACTTATTAACTTACAACAAAGCGAAAGTCGTGAAAGCGAAAGAAGCGATTGGAGGAGCCACTACCTATATCTAGACCTAAACAGGAGATAGCTTAGACTAGAAAACTTCGAAGTGTTACGAAGTAGTACTAAACTAATAATATTGCATGCACGCACTGAAGTCGCAAGACTAATTGCGGAAAATGTCCTACGAAAAGTTGTCTCTTATTATTCTCTTTTTACAAGATTATTCGCTTGGGAGCTAAATTTACCTACTCACTTTCAGTTTACAATGGATTAGTAAATAAATACATATACGAGTAGGTATCTAATCAATTTCTTTGATATTACGAGTAAGTACATCGGTAGCTTGTTCGTTTTGATATCTAAAAAGTTTAATAAAGTCACAATCACCATTATCCAATAATTTGTTTGTAAAAAGTATATTTTTAGTTATAAAAAGTATCTATTTGTTCATATATTTAAAAGTACTCATAAAAAATCTATAAGAAAATGAAGCATGAAATATGCGAACCGTGACGATGGTGAGCTCCAAGTGGAGAGGCTCGGCGTGGAAGCTGTAAAATCGTCGTCTTTCTTGCGCCCACCGTGCTCCTTATACTCGCGGAAACAGCGTTTACAGCGCGTCGGCCACCGCACCTGCGGGTGGAAACCCAACGGGCACAGCGGGTCACCTTTCGCCAATGGATACAGGTGATGCATACTCACTAAACCGCACTCACTATACACAAATGCACTTTACAAATGTCAAGGATTTCCTCTAAATGCCACTATTTCAATGTATATCACATTTGTTCTCTTTCACACAACTTTACGCACTGTTGAATACGCACACCTAGTTTTTTTTATGAATTCGCACGAACCGCAAACGTAACGGAATAGCGCGAGACTATAACAGATGGATTTCCGGTATAATAGTAATGTTTATGGAATGAGCTTTACGATTGTATTAGCCGTATTCTGTCTGCCCTCATCAGATGCAATAAAAATATCCCGCTGCTAGCACAGAACCGGGCGACCTAAATCGGCAGCTCTGAACTTTCGCTACTAGCTCCCGGTACCGTATACGCGAGTAAACAAAAGCAGAGATGTAATAATTTGCGGATTTTAATAAATGCAGTCAGACATGCTGGCGTTGACGGCCGATTACGCGAGTCCAATGTTATAAACTAGATGGAAACCGTGCGGTGTGCGGGAGCGCAAAGCGGCGGGTATGGGATCGGGCGCACGGCAGTTATGTATGCGTGCAGGCGGCGGACGGGCCGGCGTTCCGGGGACTGGCCAATGCGCGGGCACAGAGCCAACTCCTACCTCTCGCTTCGCCGCTTGCGCCCTATTACACCACACGCCGAGGAGCAATTTCTCGCGATCTGACCGCCAATAAAAATAAACCGCAGTCGCTAATAATTTGAGTACGACAAAAGCAACCGGTTGCTCTTGCTGCGCACGCGACGTTGCAACTGCGGCCAGCGCAACGCATATCTGGCAACAATTGCCGCAGTCTTTTTTCTTCCAAAATAGACTACAGATCGATTAGTGCGCAAAAGCAGGCACGGTGGCATGCTCCGGTATCGCTTTTGGAAACCATTATAAAACTGGGCGCGTCACAACCATCACTTTATGAATGGACATTGACGTCAGAAAGAATGAACAAGTTTTTCAGACGTGACAATGTATATAGTTTTTAAATATCTATTTCAATACATACCATGCAACACCCACATGGAAAATATAAAATAGACACCCGGATGAATGCGTCCTTGTAGAAAAGTCGTTAGGTGTGAAAAAAATTGTGTTTGCGCTAAAATGTCTGGGAAAAGTAAAACAACCAGCGAACTTTTCAAAATATTATTTTATAAACGCATTAATATTTTTCTCTTAATCTTATTGTTAATAAAATTGTAACTTCCAACAATTTACACTTATAACTTACACATTATACAGATAGATTATTTATATATTATGCCGATATTATTAGATTATATATTCTTATACAAAATAGTTTCTCGAGTAAGTAAATAAATATAGATATGTATTTGTGAAGTTTAGTCAACCAAGGCATCAATTGTGACTTGCCTCATATTAAAGTCAAGCCCCCTACATAAAATATGACTCTAGGTTCTTCGGTGAAGGTGAATTTAGCAGAAGTCCCCTTCATTGAGCGGCTCGTCTTCCTTCTTGTCGTAAACGAGGGTTTTATAAATGACGTCCTCGAGTGCGAGCGCGTTAAGTCCTTTGGGTTCGGCCACCTTGATCTTAACGTCACCTGGATACAGGATCTCCCCTTTGTTCTTCGTACTACCCATCACTAAAGACTTCTGCAGCTTGTCAATGCAAGGAATCTCTGTAGGAACAAAATTAAATAATACATTGTTTCGTAATTCATAAAAGTCATTTTCTTTCTAATATTATACCGAAAGTTAGTTATAATATTTCGATATCTGTTACTCATATGGATACTTTACCACACTGATTATTATAAGATACTTTTCATCACGGTAAGGCGTTCTTGTGGTATAAATAGTTCAATACTGAGTTTGTGCAATAGATGGTGCCAGCGAAGCTATTGTTGTTGAACACAAATACATACTAGATTAAAGAAAAAATTGGTGACTATAATGAAAGTATGGTTTTATGCCAGAAACAGCAGCCCAAATTTTAATCCAAGTGTGGGTTATAGTATCGTCGTCACTTATATAAGTAGAAAGAAATCTTTGGAGAAAAAAATTGGCATAGGTACTGTTCTAGTAAAAGTGACTACTTGCAATAAGTTACCACGTATTAATCGTATTTAGTACAATAATTGTTATTTGTATGTTTGTATGTATATACAACATGTACAATAGGTAGTAATTAGAGCGGTGATAAAAAGTCCACAGAGATAGATGGTCTCATCAGCTATAAAATAAATTTAAGCAATTAAAAAAGAATGAAAAAAGAACCAACGACGGTATCAAGAACTCTATTTCTTTACAAGGGAAGAAATCTTCAAAAGTTACCATATGACCATTGTGCATAGTTTTATGTGGGATTACTACTCATTAAAACCACCCCTCCGTATGGGCGTGGTTCTAGTCCTGAGGGACTTTGGAACAGTCACCAGTCATCAAGGGCGAGAACTCTAAAAATCGGCCTAGGCCCTAAACATACGTACCAGAAGTGACGACCTTCTTGATAGGAGTCCCTAGAGCTGCTTCGATGACACGCACATCGGACACCAGTTGTCGGAACTCGACCGGCGTCAAAGAGCACACGTGGTCAGTTCCCTTCATACTCTTATCGAGAGTTATGTGCTTCTCCAATACCTATAAAACATTCGAAAGATTATAGAAAATTATATTTAAATTGTCTCAAAATTAAAATAAGGCAATTATTGTCTTACAAAACCTTCTCTAAAGAAGTCATAACTCAGTGGAACAATATCCTAGTTTATGTACTAAAGCCTTTTAAGACAAGGACTAACGTCAGACTGGACGCAATTTTTACCCAAAATAAGCTCAACCTACGAGGGGCACACTGAAATGATCGGGAATAAGAAACCACATGCACGGTATAGCTAAATTGTATTTTATTGTTTTTCGAAGTATTCTCCGTTCAACTTAATGCACTTTTCCATTCGTGCAAACCAATCATTAAAACAATAATTCCAGTCTGAAGTTGATGTTGACAAAATGGCTGATTTGTACGCTTCCACAGCTGTTTCGGGGTCTTCAAACCGTTGACCGCGTAATAAATCTTTCATTCTAGGGAATGTAAAGAAATCGTTTGGGCTCAGGTCAGGACTGTACGGAGGATGGCTCATCAGCTCAACGTTTTCCTGTTTCAAAAAATCATTTGTCTTCCGAGCCGTATGGGAGCTCGCATTATCGTGATGTAAGATGATGCGACGTTTCGGGTTATTTTTTTCGGAGTTCGGCAACAACCGAACAAGCATTTCTGGCAAACAAACCGTGATATACCACTCGGCGGTAACCGTTCTGCGTTCCTGTAAAGGATTGTAGCAACATGCCCCTTTTTCGAGACAAACGTAGCGACCATTTTCTATGACACGCTGCGGGAGCGAACCACTTTCGTTGGCTTGACCTCGTCTTCGAAGACCCAAACTGCTGACTGATGTTTTCTTTCAGGTTCGTATGAATAAATCCATGATTAGTTACCTGAGACGATATTATAAACGGCATTTGACTTCCCTCCGTTGAAGCGTTGCAGAGTATTCCGGCACCAATCTACACGAGCCGCCTTTTGCTCTTCGGACAAATTGTGGGGAACCCAGCGGGAAACTAGCTTTCTTACACACAGCTCATTATGTAATATCGACTGAATTGCAGTCATTCCGATACTGATAACAGCCCGAATCTGCTCGTATGTCACATGACGGTCATCTAATATAATAGATCGCACAGCTGCGATGTTTTCAGGCGTGACCGCTGTTCTTGGTCGACCTGCAGAAGAAACAGTGCTGAACGACACACTACCGCGTCAGAACTCGGCATACCAGCGGTATATTGTCGTTTGACTCGGTGCTTCAACATCATAAATCGAAACAAGTTCGCCGAGACATTTATCTTGAGATAAGCCGCGACGAAAATTGTGATAAATTATGGCACGGAAATGTTCACGCGTGACCGTGAGCTCCATTTCTGTTAACGACGTGTCAACTTTAAACCAAGATAGTTTTTGTTTTTAATTAAAAAAAAATAATTGTTTGAATGTCATTAAGATTCTAAGAGGCCAGTATTCAAATTCTAAAAAAGGTTTTATTGTAACTCAATCCGAAATATTCTATTCCCGATCATTTCAGTGTGCCCCTTGTAATAACCTATAAATTAAGGTGCAATGTTGCACAACAAGATGTAGCTTCACGGAGATAACCGAACAGATTTAAAGTTGGAAAGTTTGTCTTAAATATTGTGTAAAATGTGAAAAAAGAAAAAAGTTAAAAAGTAGCTTTTTTATGTTGGGAAATCCATCATGGATACCCAGCAGCGAAAGGGGGACGCTGCGGGTTATGCCGGACTCCTACCGGCTAAAACCCAACGACTTTCTAGCGCGGCCGTAGATGGGCGGGGTCGCAGGAACGTTGTTGCACAACTTCGGCGACCCGCCACGGCTGTTCAGCGCGGGGAGGACTACGCTCCCTATCGGAACCTCGGCGTACCCGAAAGCGGAGGTACGCCGGCCATCTCAGGGACCTCACAACGGGCGGTAGTCTCCCCTTAGACTACCGCCCAGGTCCTGGTCAAGGGGGAAGGCGGCGGATATAGGCCATCCGCCTGCGCCAGAGCCTTCTCCGGCGGATCGGCTGGGAGAGGGGATCCTCTTCCCGTTGCCTCTCCGCCGCTTCCTTGCGCGACATTACGTGCTCACAAAAAGTGAGCATCGCCTGCCACGCAAGGTCACTGACGACCATCGCTTTCACGACGGCCGGCAGCGAGAGGTCGGCGCCCACGACGAGGGACAAAGCAGCGCGCTGCTCTGCTTATTCGGGGCAGTCAGCCAAAGTGTGCTGCGCAGTGTCAACCGCGCAGCCACAGTGGTGGCATTCCTCGGTTGGCTCTCTCACGGCCACTCGGTGAAGGTAACGCCCGAAGCAACCGTGCCCCGAGAGTACCTGCACCAGGCGGAACGTGAGGGCCCCGCGCCTCTTTGCCAGCCATCCCTCAAGGGAGGGGCGTATGGCCTCGATCGTGGGGCGGCCCGCACTGGGCTCCGCCAACCTGTCTTTCCAGGTTTGGAGGAGGATCGTCTCGGAGTATCTCCTCAACCTGACGACCTCCTCCGATGTCAAAAGCGAGCCGCGCGACCGCGCGTTTGCGATTTCGTGGTACACCGCCGCCAGCACTTCGACATCCAGCTCCCATGGAGGGGTGCCAGCTAACACACACGCCGCCTCAAAAGAGATAGTGCAGTACCCTCTCGCAATCCTGACCGCCATTGCCCGTTGCAAGTGTGCAGGCCTATGGCGGGGGGAGGCAGATGTATGTTTCCACGATCCCTTACCCAATAGACGGCGCGAGGAACACCGTGGGTTTTTAGTGGATAGAAGTCCCACATAGCCCACCGATCTCCCCATGATCGGTGGAGAAACAGACACAATACGAATAGCGACTTTATCTTATAATATTATGATATAGATAGACACAGAAATAAACAGTTGGTACATTTACAATTAGTTTATTTTTTTAAACAAAATCGAGTGTCGCCCTTAACAGAACGCTTAGTCACACTCGGCAGATACAAGCTTGAATCCCAATGGGAAGATACGAAACTCTTCAATTAGATTTGATTAGAAATAATAAATCATTTGCTGACTGAAGACATGTAGTTAGCGTTATGGACTATTTTAGCTCAACAAGAAAGACTTCTGTTTTGTCTACTTATTTTTGTGTGTCTACTATTATTGCTGTGAATGTTTGATTATGTGTGAAAAATTAAATTGGAAAAAAATCAGTAAAGTGAATAAAATATTATTACAATCAAACTAAAAACACTGACAGCATGTTGCTAACTTATTCTGAAATATTTCCGTATACATTTCAGGATAATAATATAAGATACTTTCATGTAGCATATATAGAATGTTTAAATGATAGTGAGTGAGATGTCTTATAAACTTTCATAGATAAGGCCCCGAACAGATAAAGAACTTAAAAGTATATATTTTTATTTGAGTGTACCTTTTCGCTTTAACCCGATTCTGCCTAATCCAGTTTCTGCTGAATCAAGTTATTGCCTTATCTCGAATCTGTCTACACGGAGTAAGGGATTTTTATACCCTTATAAATAGAAATTCTCAAGATCCAGGAAGTAATGTTATAAGATCATACACAACTATATTTAGTATTATCATATTATAATTTGAACATGCTGCATGCACTGAAAACCTAGATGAAGTATACGTAAATTAAACGACTATATAAGTATGCTAACGATTATCCGAAAAAATAAATGTTAATTTAATTTAATGCTTATGAAATATGCACATAATATAATATTTGACCCACATATCGAAACCTTTCCGTTTAAAATTTGTGTTATAAGGAATGGATTAGAGAAATTCAATAGAATCGTACCACGATCTCTGATTATGCTCACAGGTTTCAAATCATAGTTGATTCAAATCACTTGCTCTTGTGATTATTATGATTTTATTCAATTAATTAAAATAATAACCAGAACAATGTACATGCTTAACAACGTAATGGATGTAGGTTGTTAGGGCAAATCAAATAAATAGCTTGTTAGGCAATGGCAATTGGGTGTCGATGTTTAGTCATAATAATTTTCGGGGAATTACCTTAGCGCCTAATGCGACAGCGGCGAGGGAAACAGCAGTGCCACACTCCTGGCCAGAGTAACCAATAGGAATGTCAAAAGTGTTTTTGTAATCCTGCAGCACTGTCAAATTGCAGTCTTCATAAGGCACTGGATAGGCCGATATACAATGCAGTAAACAGAATTGCTTGTGTTCCGCGGAAATTATGTCGTATATCGTTTTCACCGCCTTCTTATCGACCATCCCAGTCGATATTATGAGAGGAACCTTTTTTGAGGCGGCATACTTTAAAAACAATAAATTGTTCGAGTCCCCGGAACCAATTTTGATGAAAGGCACTTTCAGGTTAACCAAAAAGTCGAAGGAGACCTGGAAAATAAAAAAAAGTTATGAATACTCAAGTCTATTTAAAGATTCAAGAATTATGCACACTAAAATATCTACTGTGTTCCACTTAAAACGCTTTGATATTCAAATGCAACGCTTAACCAATACATAAACATCTAAATAATTATATGCAGTTCTCGTGTATGAAGTAAGTACATGATACGGTGGCATAAGTACTTACGTCATAACGTAAGTATCTGCGTATCTTTTGCAAGAATGAAATAATGTCATGTACTGATTCACTTTTTGTATCTTTTTCAACTGCGAAAATGTAAGTACATATTTTAAAACAAACGTAATTCGATAACCAACAAAGTCGACTCTGTATTGAGTGTCGAATTCACCCATAATTAGTTAATTATGAATATCATAAAACAATCTTAATAGCGTTTTGCTAATGTGGGGCCGGCCCGCACAGACTTATCCGTACCGGAAAACGGCTTCTCTACCTATGGACCCTTAAGTGACCACGACGTAATCGCCATCGCAGTCTCTAAGTAATTTCAAATACCAAACGTCACCGTACCCATGCTATGTGAAAAATACTATATGTGTTGTAGTATATTTTTCTAAGTTTTTAATCCATCTTTCTACCACAACACTATTTTTGTACAAAGTTTACACCTCCATGCGATAACCCATTTATCGTCCAATAGGGGATCGGACAACTTTTCAGAAAGTGTTTTAAATTAATCTTCATGTACAAGTTACATGAAAAAATACTATTTTATTTATTTATAGCCTTTTAGGTACTCAAAATCATGTTTTAATATTGTTTGTTTGAAAATGCCGCCAAAACGCCACGATAGTTCATCTGAGAGCGCGTAACGTCATTTGTGGTCATATCATGACAAAACAGCTGCATTGGCATAAGACAATGACTGCCCACAAATGACGTCACGCACTGTGATTGGTGTTTCAGTATAGATTAAAAATATTGTAAATAAATTATATTAAATTATTATTCGATAAATAATCGTAAAAAATTATATATTTTGTTTCTAAGTACATTTTAGATTTTAATCTGATTACTGTCCGATCCCCTATACCATATTGTTTGCTGTCAAGTCAATAATTTAAAATAACATTTTTTTTATTAATACCTACCTATTTTGGCAATACGTAACCATATAAAAAACAGTAATACATTAACCATGTAAGTATAGGTAATATTTCTTACCATATCCATCCCTGATGCCGTAAACAAAATGCCGACCTCTTGTGCATATTTAAAAAGTTCCCTATATTGACTTTCAGAAAATTCCAAGTGCCTTTTGTGATCACCGTACGTCTTGCCCCAAGAATTCGGGTTGTCATAGGGTCGTTCCAAATATTTTTTTGTGAATTTCTCCTTTAAGCAAGTCTTTTGAAATTTCACACAACTTGCGCCCGCCTCCTGAAAAATGTTAATAATTCATACAAAAAACGTTTACGTAAACATGTAACCAACATGACAATATGAACTAATATCTAAGTATTATATTTATTAGCTGCGGCAATAACGTTTTTAACGTGAGTCTACCTGGCAGTAAATTATTTTATATATTAGCTGTGTCACGCGGTTTCTAAAGGTCAGTGTGTTGATAATAACCTATAATAATTTTTAAAAACCCATTATTTATTTTAAAAAATATTATGTCATGAATATTGAACATTCATACTGAAAACTTATAAACATATTTCCCATTTTTAATAACATACTAATACCTATACGCATTTTACGAAATATTCTTTGGTCTTTATCATAATGCCTGTAATAATTTCGTTAATCATCGGAATAGCAATTCGTGTGTGACAGGTTGTCATTAGAGCCCAATTTTGGTCTATAATAAATTTGGGTTGGGGAAAAGGTTTCTTCGCATTTTATATGTTAATTCAAGACTTTTTTTTTTTCAAAGTTTATTTATATTTAATTATAGTATATATATATATGCCATTTTGTTCAATGACTTTTTACCATCTTGTAGGTAGTGCCATGATAGAAATTTTGGGAACGCGACAAGTAGTTTTGGCAGTCCTCTCTTGATGTTAACCTGACACTGCCTAAATAAATCTGAAGAGACCGAAACAGATGGAAATCTGAAGGTGCAAGGTCAGGGCTATATGGCGGATGCGTTAATGCATCTCCCAGCCAACTCTCTAAATTTTTGCTGAGTGGCTAAAGATGTGAGTGGTCTAGTGTTGTCGAGATGAAAGACCACAGCCTTTGTATTGATCATTTCCGGTAGCTTTCTCTCAACTTCTTGCTTTAATCTCATCGGTTGTTGTTAGTAGAGATCCGAAACGATGATTCTGATGCCCGGCGGTAAAAGCTCATAATGAACAATGCCCTTCCAATCCCACCATACACCCAGCATCACCTTATTGCGAGTTAACCCGAGTTTTAGCACAGTCTGTAAAGCCTGACGGACCTTTGACCACGGCCTTTTTCGTACGTTCTTGTCGTATGTGATCAACTTTTCATCGCCAGTTAGGTATCAACCTCTTGAAAAACGGTTCGGTTTCATTACGTCTCTATAAAGAATCGCAAATGCGGATTCATAAGATATCTTTCAGTGAGCTCGTGTGGAACCCAAATTTTGAGCTTTTTTGTGTTACCAGCTTTTTTCAAATGGGTTAAAACTGTTTTGTTGTCAATTCCCAGTTCTTCGCTATGTCGTAACTACTGATATGGCGTTTATTCCATTTTTTTCACAAATGGCGTCCATTTTATCCGTAACAGGACGACGAGAGCGAAGTGCATCTTTGACGTCAGTTTCCGGATTGAAAATGCTTAAACCAACTTTGTGCTGCTCTTACTGACATTGCATTAGGTCCATAATCGTCACAATTTTTTTTTCGCAGCTTGCGTTGCAGTTTTTCCTTTTTTGTAATAAAATTTTAAAATTTTCTTCATTAGGTTCACTCATTTTGACAGAAAGAAAAACAAATGAAAAATAGCTGGCAACAACATTTTACTCATTTGTTTCCTTTTTTTGAATTGTAACCTTTTTAATGTCATCAAAACCAGCCAGACACGAATAGTACAACCAAAGAGATTTTATTACAAGTTTATACATAATATATGCAGAAAGCTTTTTCCCCGACCTAATAGGTATCTAGGTAGGTACTAATTTAAAATCACTAAGTTTATTTATTTAAAAAGTTACACTTTGGAAACGACACGCCAAGCCTACAGCAACCAATTATTTAAATTAATATTCAAACTAATCAGAATAACAGAATGATATTAACATCTTCCTAATACTTAATAAAATCAAAGATTGCGGTCGCTAGATTAATCTAACAATTATTTCGGTCAGAAACCGATCATAGCATCAAAAAAAGAAAGGCAGTCGTTTTTAAAGAATAAAAATCTTTTTTGGGAGCCAGGTTGACCAATTTTTTTTTTTAATATGTTTAGGTATTATAAAAATATGAGTGGAAATAATATAGTAAAATTAAATACGAGCACCTACATATCTACTTGTTACGAAGTCATATCTAATGCAATATTTAAATATACCTAGACTGGTTGTTTGGTTTCAAGGTTTTATCAGAGAATGTATCCATACTTATTGATACTGCCTTTTTCAAGTGGACCCTGGACGCACAGGTCAACATTCTCAAACAATTGCGTAGGCATTGTCAACTTGTTTACAATCTGTTTGTTATGCCCGTTTTAAAATAACTACAAAATATATCTATCTACTTAATACGTATTGGAGTTTAATATAGAACAGTATATAGAGACATTTCTTTCTTCGAATGTCATTTGTTCTACTACTTAGAATATTTTTTAAGTCATTGTGTTCAATCACAAAAGCACATTTCCTGTCTGAACACAGTCGTCCGCTTGCAAGTAAACAATAACCGACGGGGACGAATATAACCTAAACAGCGTTGCACTACAATAAAAACCAGAACCAGTTTGCATTACAATTACAACAAAACCACAATAGTGTTACTCACCTTTGCCGCTTTTATCAATTTTTTTGCAATCTCAATGTCACCTTGATGATTTTGACCGACTTCCGCTATTATAAAACACGGATTGCTGCCGCCGATTTTAACATCGTCCTTAATGATTACTTCCACCATCTTCACTGGCTAACTGCTTTCCATAAAAACAAAAGAAACCACGTCCTCGCACACGATCGTTGCGAGCACTCTCGTACTTTAATATTAAAGGTTTAACGACCTCCCGCTCAAGATCAGACTTTATAAATAAGGTCAATTCAATATAATATCGCGTCGTTTGTTGCGCTTACGCCGCCCGCAGCGGTAATGGACTGGACTGGTTGGCTGCGCGTACGATAGAAGCGAGCGCTGCTCTCTCCCGACTCCCGCGGTAGGTAGTAGGTACCCACTGCGTATGTTGATTGATAAAAAAACCAGTTAATCAACCGATCGCTGATAATCAGAGTGTCTATAAACACAACGCTTTGCGCGAACAAATAATAACACAACGAACGATACAAAATATTGTTTAATAGCACTTTGATCATTTACAGATTATATTCAATATCATATTTATTATAAGACTTGTTATTCACTTGCAGGCCGCTAACTGAACGATGTCTTTGTGATTATCAAATTTATTGCTTATAGCACGATTCACTTTGGATTCCGTGGGCTTCCCGAGAAAATTGGAAATATATCGGCCTGCCTCTATAAGTTTCACGAGATCTATGTGAGTGTTCATTCCTAGACCGTACAGGAAGTAAACTAGCTCTTCCGTTGCGAGATTACCGCTCGCTCCTCTAGCGTAGGGACAACCACCCAAACCCGAGATAGACGAGTCCACAGTTGTGATGCCAAACTGCAAAAAAAAGTTATTTAAATTATACCTACTCGATAAGTTTACCTTTTCTTGGGTGTGGTTTATGACGTACCTACATTTTTTGTTACCTACCTACACATATCTGCTGGCATTGAAAAGAATATTCAAAGAACACTGATTAGATAAACGAAACGAAACTTTTCACATCAGACAATGTACTCTTGTTACTACACTACAATAATCATGATATTGTGATCAAACAAAAACAAGTATAGGTACTATCTAGAATTATTTTCGAAGTCGATACATTAAGTAAATTAAGATAAAGTAGGTAACTTCTTTCTGCTGTTTATTTCGTTTAACAATCTATTCAGTTATAACTATGTAACTTATATTTGATGAGTTAATTTCTTCACATACTTAGGACAATATTACTGATCGATGAATATAATATTTATAGTCATTACGCAAAAAGTTCCTTATCTTAAGGGTTCAATATATTATAAACTGTTGTTGATATCAGACAAACACATTTTGTTTATAGAGTTTAATGGTATACAAAGGGTATTTAGACAATTATCAATTATTCTCAATTATAACGATGTACGAGGGCGTCTCAAAGGCATTAAGCTACTATTTCTCTAGTACAGTAGTTTCATTTTATACTATACCTACATTAGTACATACCATGCCTACAGTAGGTTTGTTTGTATTATTATACAAGCTACCTACATTTGACATGGCTGACGATGACGAGCCCATTGGTCGAGTAGCTACAAGTGGCTATAGGCGACATTAGCTATCTACCATCAAGTAGATGATCAATATGTCTGACGAACTTCACATAAAAAATACATACATGCTCCCTTCAAGTGTCGGTATCGGCATCATGAATCACCTATTGTCACTGTACACTAGGGAATATGAAATTCCCTGACAGAAATCCGAAAATTACGATAAAAATATATTCATAGATTACTAAATGCACCTAGGTACGTTGAGGTCGAAAGAGGAATGCCTCTTTTCGGTAGTTTTTTTACTACTTGTACAAAAATGATTTTTTAAAGAAAATAAAATAAATTAATTTTTAAGAAAGTTTCTATATTTTACTACACTACTAAGAATGACGATGGGAATAGTTTTATTTGTTTTGTAAGCATACCAACGATTGCTTCATGTGTTTGTATTATCGGAATTATTCGACAGTCTTCTGTTATAGAATAAGATAATTAATCATTACTCTGTGAAGCAGTAAAATATGCTATAATAATAATAAACAATAATACAGTTCAATAAAGTAGGTATTATATATTAAATAATTCTCCCACAGGACTTTGACCGATTGCATTAACGATATTTACAATAGGTATTATACCTTTTAAAGAAAAAATAAAGTTAATATTTATTTTTTTGTTACGAATTTTTCCAGTATTACCACTTGAGAAATTCGCTACGATTCTTACGTCTAATTTACACAGTGCGAGCAGTAGACTGGACAGTAGATAGCTGCTTGCATTGTGTACTCGGTGTCAGTAGATCTGCTAAACAGCTGTTTTTCATGAAGACAGTAAGAGTAGCTAGCTGCCTAGTTTCTTGTGAGTTGTGTGCTGGAGAAATACTGGGATGTTGCAACGTCTAGTCAATATGATTAAAAATAAACCGAGATAAGATCTAGGACCATCTAAGCTTTGAATTAGAAAAAGCTTATTAAAAACTTTTAAATAAGGAAGAAAAAAGTATTTGTATTAGAGATTGGACTGCATTTTTGTTCTCTGAAGATTGACTGACAGAAAGCAAACTGTCCCAAGAGCCCTAATAAAAGTGCAGCAGCGGCCTTTTTGTGATTTCTTCAGTAATTTCATTGTTACTTTGTTTTTATTGTTTTTATTAAGTTGTCTTTGTCGCTTTCGTTAAGTTTACCTCTTCTTTGTATTTTAAACACACGACTTGACATGGATCCGACACCAAGTACATCGAGAAAAGATGCGGTGTTATCGCCGTGAAAAAAGAGATAATTCTTTTAATTTACGGTAAAAGCTTATGATACGCAATACGATTTTTTTTCTTGAGCAACTAAGCACATTGAGAAGCAACTAAGCCCCTTCCAATCGAAATAAGCGTGGAAACAAAACGACTAAAATTAAGGCATTGCCACAACTGCAGTTTCCAATAGGTCTTATGAATTATTGTATTGTAGTATATTCATAATACTGATTCAGTTCCAAATTAATAAGGGCCGAAGGCCAACGCTGAATCCAGGCTGCTTTTCACCGGTGCTATTGGAAAATTATGGGGGAGGCCTATCCAACAATGGAAGTCCTACTGAAATAATGAAGTAAAAAAATATTATCCTATCAGTTAAGCTTAATTCAATTTGTGCATTTCATTCAAATTCAAACAAAGGCTTAATCGAAATTTTTAAAATTTGAGCCCAACTAAAGTTTGCAAAACTAATCTTAAAAGACAAAAATGCTGATTCCAATAATATAAAGACTCTTATGTACAACGTAAAGACAAGCTAGTCTTTACGTTGTACATAAGAGGAACAATAAGGAGAACACTTACCTCTAAACCAGCAAGTAAATTGGAAAGAGCTTGTCCATAGGTGTCATGGAAATGAAGAGCTAGTTTTTCAGGACCAGCGACTGAAGTCACTTCGTGCAATAGCCGACGCACTGAGCCCGCTGTGCCCACGCCAATGGTGTCTCCCAAAGACACCTCATAACAACCGACACTGAGCAGCTCTTCCGTGATCTGTTGTATCAAATTATCCAATAAAATTATTTCGGAAAAACCACAACTGATTATTAGAAACAACAATAAGTATTTAGGAAAAACAGAAACTATACTTAGATTTCATGTAGGTAAAGAGGATGGATGCTTAAGACGCCCATTGACATAGGGCCTCTTTAGTAGATCACGAAAGTACCTATTCTATGAACTATGTCTGTGAATTTTGTTCTCCTAAATAACTTATGTTATGGATTTAACCTAAACAGCTCTTTCCAAGACATGCTGACCAAGGGTCTTAAGGCCTTAAGGCACCACATGTCGACAACGTTTTTTTATTCCTTGTGGTGTTTTTAGGGGACCATAGTTTTTATCTTTATCTTTAAGGACCATAGTTACTTAGCATCAATTGACCATCCGTTTGCCTGGCAAAAAAGTATAACACAAAAATTGTGGCAATGTTAAAAATTGTGGCAATGTTATAAGTAAATGAATAAAATGAACACAATTGGAATAACATTCAATAAGCTTATGATGGGCAGGAATTTTATAAACAAATAACAAATAATTACCTTTGCTATAACTTTAGGGTTAACAGGGCCATCATAGGGACATCCAACAACACAGGTAACATATCCTCTTACTCTCATACCATCTTTTAAACCTTGAACGGCCACCTCTTTGAATCTTCTTAAACCCTCTTCAACTGAACAATTCAAGTTTTTTTGTGAAAATCCTTCAGATCCTGCAGGAAATATAGCAATTTCTTCAATGTTACAAGTTTTCTGTAACAAAAATATTAAGTCATCCAAAATACAATTAATTTAAGAATAAAAGAATAGTAAACACATTATAATTTATGATATACACATATAAAATATATTAAAATATTTTTACTAAAAAATGTAAAAACAGGTTACTATAGTTAAAATTTGTGAGTTTACTTTAATTCATTTTTCTTTGAATTTTGAAATGTTATATTTAAAACAAATAGATAACTTAAAGTGCAACAAACATACAGCAATTTCATAGCCCTTCAAATTTGGGATTAAAACTGGATAATTAATGCCTGGTACCCTCTGCAGGTTATTCATAACATCAACTCCATCACTCATTTGCTTCACCCATTTAGGACTAACAAAGCTGTTGGAAAAAACATAGTTTAATGAAATATGATAGCCCAATTGAGATTAGGAGAATACTGTCACCTAAAGACAAAAGCAAACTCTGGTAAAATGTAAATTACCAGTGATTCCCCATCCAAGTATTGGGGATAAATTCAATATCTATGGTAAATCCAAAAATCTACAATGGAAAATCCCAAATTTAGCATTAAGTGCAACAGAATATTCCCAATTGCCTGTAATAGTTGCTCTAATTACTACAATTTGAGGGATTCTAACCATTCATAAAATAAATTTATCATGTTTTGGGTATTGCTTAAAAATCATCATCATCATCATCTCAGCCGTAGGACGTCCACTGCTTGACAGAGGTCTCTACCGTAATTTTTCTAAAGGACCAGTCAGAACCAACCTGGATTTCCCATCAACCAGTGGCCCTTATCAGCCATCTGTCCACCTTGTGGGCAGACGTCCTATGCTGCGCTTGCAGTCCATGGCCTCCACTCAAGAACTTGGCAGCCCCAGCAACTGTCAGCTCTCCATACTATATGTCCTGCCCACTGCCACTTCAACATACTAATCCGCAGAGTTGGTCTGGTAACTTTCGTTCTTCTACATATCTCCTTATTCCTTATTTGATCTCGCAGTGTAACCTCGAGTATAGCCGTTGAGCAATGTTGAGCTTTCTTACCCATAGTTAGAGACCACATTCCACATTTAAGACACTGAGGAATTTTGGACAAGAATTACTTAAAAATTATGTAAGTATCATAAATATACATAATTTTTAATTCATTAAAATTATGTATCATAAATATAAAGTTCAGTGATACTAACTAAAAATCAAGAATAATTTTAAGTCACATAGGTAAGTAAACAGCCAGTGTATTTTATAGCATTATGTGTTGCCTACCTCGCAGATTCAATGTTTTTCAAACCAGCTTTTCCTAATTTATTGATAAGCTCTATTTTTATGTCTGTGGGCACAAATTTTGATTCATTTTGAAGACCGTCTCTAGGACCAACTTCATATATTCTAATTTGAGAAGCAGCAGTACTCTGAAAGGAAAAAATGCAGTTACTGTTTACAGTGTTACATTAAATCTTAGATGTACCTGTGTTTCGCGAAAAATGAAAATAGCTAAAATATTACTTAGTATTTTGGAAGCACAATATTAGGCTATGCACTGTCGGCATTAGTACATATCTATTAACTTTTCTAGTTAATTCTTTACGGTTTTTATCGAAATTTCTTTAATTAAACATTTCCATAATCTGAACACAGTTAACACAATAAATAAAACTTGCCTTGAAACAACAATTATTGATGCTGTTTCTAATGAGTTTAATTTTATTCATAGAAAACATTTCAAGTTAAAATTGGAAAATTTTAAAAAGTCAGTAAACAAGAATAAATAATATTAATTATGATAACACAAGAAACTATTACATAGGTAAAATAAATGAACTAACAAATTCTTATCGAAAGAATTCATTACATATCTACATACTTTGTTTATTCAAAGCTCTTATCAAAATAATTCAAAACATACGTAATCATCACATCACATGATCACACATCATAATAATAAGAGAGAGAGAGAGAGAGAATAGTCGCATCCAGTGTGTCCAGATTGGAAAATAGAAATTACAGTGTGGGCTATGTGAAATTACAGTATTTTGATTAAAATTACAGTGTTTTATCAGGCAAAATTACAGCGTGTTTTACAGTAAATTGAAATAAAATTTTAAAATTTTTTGGCTATTAAATGTATTATTATAATTAAAATTGAAAAAATGATAATTTATTTTTTATTCACTGTCACTTTGGTTTATCACTTTCAGAAGTAGTTTTCGGCATATTTAAACTTTTTAAACAATCAATCAGTTCCTTGAATCGCACAAAACCACACGTATGTATAATTGTAGTCTTTGCTAATAAGTAAGTACTTTGTCCAACGAATTACGAAGTAATAAATAGACAGTGACAGTGACAGTAAACACAATATAAAAAAATCACACAACATACCACGCTAAATGTAAAAGCCCCACATTAAAACCCACACCGAAACAAGAATCGAACAACATAATTTGACTGCGTAATAGCTCCATAAAACTTCAGGGTATTTCCCGCCGCTGAATCGTAGACTAAACAAAACGTTTCGTTTCACGCATTTATATAGATTTTTTTGGAGTTACAATTTTTTTCTATAGATATAAAAGGTTTTCATATAAACAAAAATTACAGTACTTTTCATACACTGTATTCACCTTAATACAGTGTACAGTAGATTTAGTAGAATTACAGTAAATCTACTGTAATTACAGTGTATCTGGAAACACTGGTCGCATCGCATTCGCATTTATTTTTTTTAAATGAATATGAATAGACACTACACACTACACTAAGACACAGACCATAAAAACAAATATAAATAATCTGTATTTTATGGTGTATAGAGATACCTGTACCTTCCATGAATGAACCTGAGGCTCGTTCTAGTATGAGTTTACGATACTACACCAATTCTACACTCGCTAGCGAGAACGTAAAACTTTTGTATGGGAAATCGTGAACTGTCAATGTCAAATTATCAATTTTCCATATAAATGTTTTACGCTCTCGCTAGCGAGTGTAGTATCGTAAACCCATGCTAGAGCCACTGGAGTTGCTGTAAGTCCATATCATTGTAAAATGTCAAACAAACGTGGTCTCAACAGACACTGTCAACCAAATGTTGTATTGGACCACGAGCCGCAAGCCAGCAACATTATTTCATGACCAAAAATGTTTCAGAGAGTTGTGTTATGAAATCTTGTGGATGTCAGCTGCGACTCCGTTGGTGGGTTGAGCAGCGGTACAGGTAAAAATAAAAATATTTATAGTAATTTCCTCCCCGTTGAAAATTTATCAAATTATGGATAACCTAATATCTTGAAGAAAAAAAAGTTAGCTGACTATCAAGTGGTGGATCATACGTCAGCTGTCGCACAAATGCCAAAGTGACAGATAATGTAACGATTTTTAATTAACGATTGTATTAATTTTACTCCTCATAAAATTTCAATTTCCGTATTTTTTTATCCCAATTGAAATGACGTAATTCTAAAGTTATTTGACTTTATACTCCCCCATTTTCTCGCAGCACGACAAAACGTATTATTTCTCTAAAAAAAATCCTACTTCAGCGGCTGTAAAGTGATGTCTTGTCCGATAATTTTCCTAATGCAATCTCCTAAGACAATTATAAGACTGTGTACAACGACAAATGAAACACCAATCACTGGCTAGTTCTTTATTGGTCGGATCGCCTGGTTCCCTTCTCCCTTTAAATTGATGAACAGTCTCTCGTGCAACAAACGCTTGCGCGATATAAGAAATTCTGCATCAATTTACCAGCGCCATCTATCTGAGATTATTGATACTACCATACAACATTTCACTAGGTGACCGTAAATAAATTTGTAAATAATCTTCAAACATTCCGCCCACCAAGGACAAACTGATTTGTCCTTTTACATGCACCGCCCACCATGACTTGGTTAAGCTGTTGGATGACTTTACCCGAATCAAATGTCATTTGTCCTTAGTGGGTTTACACAACTATTTTCCGTGAAAATTTTATAACAAAATAATCCCTGTTAGAACCAACAATATAAGTGGACTGTAAAAAGAAACAAAAAAAACTAACATTAACAAAATCAAACGGTCACCGGTAGAACACATAACTTGGAAATGGGCCGCTTGATGACAGAATTTTTTGTGCGTAGCGTAACTACGCGTGTTACGTTGTCTGTGCCCGGATGCTTAGCAACCACTCGACCAAGAAGCCAACGACAAGGAGGTAAGCCGTCCTCCTTAACTAAAACTACGTCATCGATCTCAGGTTCAGGCGTTTGGTAAGCCCATCTATATCGATGTAGAAAATTTGTCAGGTATTCCTGAGACCAACGTCTCCAAAAGGTTTGCATCATTTTTTGAGTCAACTGCCACCTACGCAGACTACTGACAGTTGACATTTCGAAGTTATGATCTGGAACAGAGATAAGTGGTTCACCGATCAGAAAGTGTCCTGGGGTCAACGCATCAATGGAATCTGATTCGGATTCAAGCCGTGACAGAGGTCTAGAATTTAAACAGGCCTCTATCTGCGTTAAGACAGTGGATAATTCTTCAAACGTCAGCGTGGTGTCACCTAAAACCTTTTTTAAATGCGTTTTTGTAGACTTAATCCCTGCTTCCCAGAGGCCCCCGAAATTTGGAGAATGGGGCGGTATAAAGTGCCACGTCGTACCATTATTCGCTAGAGCCTTTGCAACTTCCTCTGCTAGACCTTCATTTTCTGAAGAGACCAGATTTTGTAACTCACGAGATCCGCCAACAAAATTTGTTCCGTTGTCGCTCCATACCTCAGCGCAATGGCCCCGACGAGCGACAAATCTCTTAAAGGCTGCCAAAAAACCTTGAGTAGTAAGATCACTGACTACTTCAAGGTGGATAGCACGGGTAGCCATACAGATAAACAAGCATATATACCCCTTGTAGGCGCGATGACCGCGGCCCTTTGACGTCCGTACATTGATAGGTCCAGCAAAGTCCACACCACTGCACTTAAAGGGCCTTCCAGGTGTAACTCGGACGGCTGGCAACTGGCCCATCAGTTGCGTGGAAGTTTCCGCCCTGTGTCGAACACATTTTATGCATCTTCGAATGCATGCTTTCACTAAAAGTTTTGACCCTAACACATAATATTGATTACCTAAATGAGCCAACATGAGTTGAATGCCGCCGTGTAGCGTCTTGGCATGAGCATCAGCTATGACCAAATCGGTGAATGTAGACCTTTTTGGTAACAGTATGGGATGTTTCCTTCTTTCGTTCAATGGGGACTTCTCCAAACGACCTCCCGTTCGCATAACATCTTTGGCGTCAAGGAAGGGGTTCAGTGATTTTAAGGGGCCTTTGATCCTGGCAAACTTACCGTCCTTTCTTAAGATTTCAAACTCCCTTTTAAAATTTTCCCGTTGGCATTGCTTAATGCAAACCTCTAGTGCCTCTGTTAATTCTTTAGAAGTAAGATAAGCCGCGGGAGTGTAATCTTTGCTGACCGACTTCCTTATATTTAAAAAACGTCTGCAAAACGCCACCACCCTTACCAACCTTGTAAGGGAGGAGTATCGGTTCCAGATGGGTGTGTCGGCCACGGCGACATTTACCTTCACCTCTTCCAGCTGAGTTTCAATATTCTGTGGTTTGCTGTATTGAACAACTTCTCTATGCAAAATATCTGGACCATTAAACCACAGATTATTGTCCAGGAGTTCTGCAGGTGTTATGCCCCGAGAAGCACAGTCTGAAGGATTTTGACTGGAAGAAATATGTGACCACTGACTCGAGTCCAAGGTAGTCAAGATTTCGGACACCCGATTTGCGATAAACGTTTGCCAGCGACTCGGGTGACTGTTAAGCCATGCCAAGACCACAGTAGAGTCCGTCCATGCTCGAACATTTGACTTGGGAACTTTCAAAGTTTCTGCTACTTCTACTAGTAGTCTAGTGACGAGTACTGCTCCGCACAGTTCCAACCTTGGAATGGATACTTGTTTAATTGGTGCAACTTTAGTTTTAGCTGTTACCAAGGTTACGTGGACATTACCTGAGACGTCAATCCTGCGAAGGTATACCGCTGCTGAAAACGCTACCCTTGACGCATCTGAGAAACCATGCAGTTCTGTTAGCGCATCATCTTTGCTGGTGTTTAGCCATCGCGGTATATTTATTTGAGTCAACAAATGCAAACCTTCTCGGTAAGTATTCCATTCCGTCAACAATTTCCCTGACACTTCCTCATCCCATCCTAATCCCGCAATCCACAACCGTTGGATCAATATCTTTGCTGTTATCACACAAGGTGCCACCCAGCCTAGTGGATCATACAAGCGAGCAATGTGAGATAATATTATTCTTTTTGTTACGGGTCCAGTCGGCAGGTCTAAAAGTGTCAACGAGTACCGAAAACTATCAGTTCGTCGATTCCAGGTAAGTCCCAACAATTTCACCACCTCATCCATCTTAAGTTTTAGCTCCTCTTGAACAGTCTCCTTTCCCGTTTTCGTTCCCTGAATTCCTCGTAGTAAGTCATTGCTATTACTCATCCATTTTTGTAATTTGAACCCTCCCTTTTTTAGTAGCTCGTTCATTTCATAGTAAATAACCAGCCCTTCCTTTACAGAGTTACATCCGGTTAGCAAATCGTCCATATAGAAATCATTCAACACCCTTTCAGATGCTACAGGGTACTTCACACCTTCATCCTTTGCCACTCGCTGTAGACATTTTACGGCAAGATATGGTGCCGATGCCGTCCCAAAAGTAACTCGTAATAATCTATAATCTTCAGCCCTTGCCTCTGCGGTTTCTTTCCATAACAACCGTTGATAATTTGCATCTTGCTCAGACACTTTCACCTGACAGTACATTTTGATGATATCAGCTGCTATGCATATAGGATGTTGCCGCCAGCGCATCAGCAAATGCCTTAGTTCCGGTTGAAGTGTAGGCCCTGTCATTAGTGTATCATTTAATGAAATACCATTTTTATACTTGCAGGAGGCATCGTAGACAACCCTTACCTTCGTAGTATCTTTATCATTTCTCACAACTGGATGGTGTGGTAGGTATACAGTTTCCGTAATATCATTTTCTGTTTCAGGAATCTTCTCCATAAATCCTAATTCTAGGTATTCATCTATAACCCCCTTATATTTTTGTTTCAGGTCTTCATTTTTCTTAAGCTGCAAATGTAATCCATTCAACCGCTTTTCAGCAACCACTCTGGAGTCGCCATTCACACATTCCGGTCTATTCGCTTTAAATGGGAGTTTAACGATGTATCGTCCATCGTCGTCTCGTCTCGTTGTTTTTTCAAAATATCGCTCACAAGAGACTTCCTCTTCTGACATTATCCTCCCCTGTAGTTTAGGTTCCGCTTCAATTTCCCAAAACCGTTTAAGCATATCATTATCCTCAACGCTTAAGTGCATAGAAACCACCCTTGCAGAAGATGGTTGTGTCCTTTCACAAGTGCCTGACAAAATCCACCCCAATGATGTAGCCTGAGCAATAGGATAACCCTTTGGACCCTTTTTAACACCCTCTTGCAACACTTGTCCATAAACTTCCGCACCCAACAAGATGTCTATTTTGTTTGGGGTATGATATTGAGGATCGGCCAAACATACATCCTCATCTAGCCATTCAGATTGCTCTACCTTCCAATTTGGCAGAAAAGTAGTCACCCTTTTGATAACGTACGCTTGAACCGTGATGACGAATTTGTCATCAACTCGCGAATAAATCTTGAGGTCTACCATATGCTTAGCAATTGTTGTCTTGTTGCCATCTAGACCCGATATTATTCCTTTGACTGGGCACTTCTTAAGACCTAAATATTGAACTGTTGCTTCTGAGACAAAGGATGCTTGTGATCCTTGATCTAACAATGCCCTAATGTAGTGTTTCCTACCCTCTGACGATTCAGCCCACACGATGGCCGTCGCCAACAATACCTGACGTTTTACAGGCATTTGACCAAAACACGAGACCACTGGTGCTGTGTCAACAGAACTGGAGTATTCCCCTGATTTTCCAGCGGATGAACCACCCATACCATTTCCAGATGTTGAAACACCAATGTTGGAATTTTGTGAACCACCTCCACCTGAACCGTTCGGATGAAGCAATGAATGATGCTTACCTTTGCACACCCGACATGTTAACTTACTAGGGCAAAACCTCGCCGAGTGGTTACTACCCAAGCAATTGTAGCATAAACGCTTATTAAATACAAATTCACGTCGCTTAATAACATCTTCTTTAGAGAATTTTTTACATGTAAAAAGTTTATGATATTCATTACAATATTCGCATACAACACTATTAACCGTTGCAAAAACCTTATGCCTCCCTGGTTGGTCGTGAGTAAGATTTGAGGTTCTCGGTTTAGTAACTGGTTCGATTGATTCAAGAGCTCTAAATCGCGATTGTAAAAATTCACGAAATTCTACAAACTTAGGCAGTTCTCCGGAACCGTCTGCCGAGATCCTCAACTCCCACTGCTTCCGCGTTTCTATATCCAGCTTGTTAGATATTATATGAATTACTATTATATCCCAGGTATCGACGTTAACCCCTATATTTTTTAACCCGTGCAAACAATCTGTAGTAGTATCAGCAAGCTCCTTTAATGCGTCAGCGGATTCTACACTAATGCACCTTTGGTTAAGTAACCGCTTTAAGAGACAATTAGCCAAGTATTTTTTGTTATTGTACCTTGATTCCAGCTGATCCCAACATTCCGAATAATTTGTTGCCGTGAGTGGCAATTGCCTTATAAGTTGCTCTGCTTCTCCAGATAAATGACTTTTTAAATAATGGAGTTTTTGCACGTTATCCAACGAAGCGTTTGAATGAACTAATGAAACAAATAAGTCTCTAAAGGTAACCCACTCTGTGTATTTTCCCGAAAAATGGGGTATTGTAATTTTTGGTAACTTTATATTTTCTACAAAATTTTTAGCTGATTCAGTTTGAACCGAACCCTTTGAAACTGGACTCAGCATACTCATTAATTCTGCTTTATAATTTATGAAAGCTTCCTCTGTTTTATCATATAAGTCTTCCTTAATGTAGTTACTACTTTGTATGTTTTCCCAATCATCCGAATCCAAAATAACCTGATGGGTCTTTGTAAATTGATTCCATAAAGTGTCTAATAATGTTAACCTTGTTTGCACATAAGGTTCTGTAAGGCGGTCTTTAGGAGACTTTTTGAAGTTAACATGTGCCTTTACAATTTTTTCATAGGAATCTCGCTGCGCGTATAATAGTTTAGCCGTCATATTGTTAAGTTATAATTAAATTAACAGTACTAGTTTTTAGTAACCAAATTATTCTAAGTTCTAATACAATCCTGAAAATTTTACAAGTGTTTGAGAAATCGGAACTAAACAAATAACGGGCATGGATTCCCCGTCCCAACCAAATTCGCGAAATTATTCTAAGTCTAAATTGTCACCTAGTAATTTTACTAAGTAAATTTATTCTTACACATAAAGTCCAAATTAGCTTGAATTTAGTTCTTTTCTTCTCAGTTCACTAAGTTAATGTATTTAAAGATCAAAATTGCACGACTAATAAAATTTCAAAGTACTCACAACCTATTCCGACACGCACTTCACCGAAATCCTGACGTCACCGAGAACCTTCTTCCGTGATGTCCGTGTGCAGCACTCCCTGATGCTGACTGGTTTCTGGCTTCGTCTGCAGACCTTCCTCCTGGCCTGCTGCTGCTCACCGCTGCGAAGTAGCCACACTGCCTGCTTTCTTGCTTTGCTCCTCGGTTGCAAGATGCACCTTGCACCTCTCCAACCAACCGGAACGACGTGCCGTCCGGTGAACACTTTCAGTGGCGATCCGCCACTGATTACTAGTGTTTTTGCAAAAAATAAAACCGGCAGAAATCCGACTCGATAGGACCAAAAATATTTGTACAACGACAAATGAAACACCAATCACTGGCTAGTTCTTTATTGGTCGGATCGCCTGGTTCCCTTCTCCCTTTAAATTGATGAACAGTCTCTCGTGCAACAAACGCTTGCGCGATATAAGAAATTCTGCATCAATTTACCAGCGCCATCTATCTGAGATTATTGATACTACCATACAACATTTCACTAGGTGACCGTAAATAAATTTGTAAATAATCTTCAAACAGACTGAATTTAAGCAAACCAAGCTGAAGAAAGGAGAAGAAATACCCTTAAATACACATAGGAAAGAAAGAACTAATTCTTTCGTTATATAATGATTTTTTATTTGAAAATATCATTTCTAAACTGACATCCTTAGTCCAAAAAAAATTACTTATGTATTATAAAATCAAAATTTGAGTCCCACAGGAGCATTTTTGATGGGATGTAGTCCAGGCTGTATCTGTTTTGGGTTGGGTAGTATGATAGTTTTTTTTTGCTGAAATCACTCCCAAAAGTCATAAGGAATGACAATTTATCTATATTTATCTATGTCCTCGTATGAAACGATGAATTAAATTTTTTATTAAACAAAATGTGAAAAATTATATAGTTACATACATAAAATAATACATTTTTGTTTTCTCATACATATATCTAAATATATGTAGTAAATATAAATTGGAGACAAAAAATTATAGAGATTTTTAAGATTTTTAGGCATAAATCCATCTTTTTTTCACCTCAAAAATGTACCTAGCTTTGCATAATCACCTATGTTTACATTTTGCTTAAGACGTATTGTAGTTTTCAGTTTTGAATGTTCACACCACAATGTTGGCTTTTTGTTGTTCGACAAATCATTGAAATATGATAAAAGAACATTTTGTGAAAAAGAATTCGCCCCTTTTCCGTTTTTTATTTGAATAAACCTTCCCACGACCATATTTTTCTGTAGATTTTTGTTGTGGTTATAAGATTTATAAGTTTTCAGATGATATTTTAGGCTCTTCAATTACGCTAGGTGGCGTAAAAACCATTTCTTCCCATGAAATACACATTTTTTTATGTAATAACTTCTAAACGTAAAAATGCTATATATTTGTTAATTCCGAATTGTATTGACAGAATGAATAAAACAATATGGTGGTAGTCTATTTCTGATTTTTTGGTCAGGCCTGGTAGGTTGCGCTTTAAAGCAATATCTATTATCGTCCTCTTGGACATTACCGGCCTGTGAACAGAAAATAATCGATTGATGTATTCTTTTTTTAAAATAATGAATCCATTTCTGAGTAAGTGTGGGAAAAATATTATACTAATATTTAGAACATTAACAATATTTAGAATGGATTTCATAATGTATATAGGCTATCGCTGACAAAGCAGCTGTTAATATGTAGATAGATAATTTTTGGAAAAGTTAATTCTTGTTAATGTATTTTGAACTTGAATACTGGCTGACTTAAAAAGTTGAAATTAGAATGTTTTTAAAAAGAAATATAGAAGATGTCATTGTTAGAAAAAATGAGTTTTAGTAAAAAGACGAAAAGAAAATGATGTGTTTTCGATAGTGTTTATTTTATTTCATAAAATGTTGTATACGAAGAATACAATATAATTATGTGCACATAATATGGAGCAGAGTGTTTTATTAAATTTAGATGATTGGATCACAAAACGCAGTGGAGGCACACAAAATCTCTATTTATAAGAATTCTAACCTAAGCTCATTCCTGTATATTAGTTATTCTATGATCTTAAGTCATATTGATTGTCAATTCAATTTTGACAGTTTAACAGAAATGACAATTACTCCTATCTTGAATGCTCCTATCTCCTATCCTATTGTTGCCATGCCAGTCCCACCCGGCGTCAAAGAATTGTGTATTTTAAGTGAAATTTAATATATTTATTTCATTTATTAAGTCTCTACAGTTTTTAAAAATGGGTATCTATATATGAATGTTTCTTTATAAAATAGATTAAAGTATTGTATGTCCTAATTATGTACATATAATTGGGATGTTTTCTGTTTCAGCCGTAAACAGTGCCACGTCTTTCGTGTTATCCTCGATCCTTACTCTTTTAATATTCTCCGGGATGCAAATGTATAAGCCTCTACTAGTAAGATCGCCCGTCACAATTATATTTGGAGGATATCTTGGATCAATCATGTTTATGTTTTTCGTAACTGTATCCTTTTTATTGATAAACCCGCATTATTTTTCAATAATATGTTAGTGGACAATTTCTAATTAGTTACTGTAAAGGAAGTCTTCTTTCTTTATGGGTTAAAAAGTGATGTATTGGTCTCTCAATGTTCGGATGAGTTTTTAAACCTGTTATTTTTTTAATGTAAAGGCGAGCAAGTAGCCACAGGTTGTAAGTGTATCATCAACCTTCAAATAACAAACAACCACAAAAGTGCTGTTTTTTTACTGTGGTCTTCTGAAAGGTGGTAGTTTGCTGTCGGACAGCCAGCTTAGTTTATGACTGGGATGCAATGTGCCCTGCCACTACTATATGTGATTATAATTCCTTAACTTAATTTACCATCACAGGCTGTAGGTAATCTGGAGGCAACATTGTTTGGCAAACATTTTCAGTTGAAGTTGCCTGAAATAGTGTTGTCATTGGCAATTTCTCTAATTGCTGCCGGTATGGTGCACAGGATTTGCTTTACAACATGGTAATTCTTTTTTCATTATGATTACTTCTTACAATTTCCATATTGGTGCAACCTTTATAAATTGTTTTCTACATTTGAAAATGTCTTTCAGTTGAAACATAAAACATTTTAAAGGCAATGTAATTATGAAACAGGGTGGTGTCTATAATAATGGACTTACCCATATTTATTTAAACTTTAACTTATAGACTTAAACCACGTTAAAAATAATCATCTTCATAAATTCACAGTAATTGTTTGTTAAATTCATAAACCTAAGGTTTCATTCATTAAGATTATCAATTTTTAATGACCGCCTTTAGCTACTGCTAATTACCTGACCGAAATACTTTTAATGATTGCATTTCAATGTCAATTTGCCAACTAAAATTTTGTCTAATATTAAATTGAGCATTCTCATACCTAATAAATGTATACATTTTCTTGTTTCAGCCTAATATTTTCTATAATAACAATTTACTACATGAACAAATTATCCCAGAAAGCGTATGCTTCAGCAGCCCCAGTGGCTGTTCCAGTAAAAAGTCGTCGTCATAAATAAAATGCTTGTTTATATTTTTTATACAATTTTTAGTATTAAAGATTTAATAACTACAACTTGTATTTAATTTACCTTTACCAAAATTGTATGAACTCAAATCAGCTACTATAGTCAATTCGCGTTAAGAATGCAGTGAGTCATTTTTGTCAATCAGCCTTGCCACGCCCCCTAACCAATCAGGTCTCTTAAAAATTAGAAAGTCAAATTCACAATGACTGGAGTTGGAGGCAGGCCTATGAATGAAATGGTTGTATCGTTTGTGCCTTACCTTCAATTTTAAAATTTAAGAAACGAATACCTCACCCATATGTAAGAATAATTCATAGTGGAGAAAGATGAGTAATTTATAATGTTTTTAAATAGTACTTTAAACAGTGTGAATGTGGAGAGTGCAGTACTAAAAACACCAGTGTCTGAGAGAACAGTTTATAAAATTATTATTAGTGAACAAAAGGAAACTAACACATTAAAATCGCCAGTGAGAAATAACTCTGCTATACACAACTGATAAATTCGATGAATACGACAAATTTGCAATAAGAAGAAAAGTTCATTCAATATAATTAAGTAACAACTACCCGATATTAAATAAAATTATGACACTTTGTGAAGCCGATGAAGATATTCCAACATTCAAACGTTCATATAAAAAAAAAACATAAAAAACACTTCATAAAATACTGCATGAGCTAGGATTCAATTTTAATAAACGAGACAGCAGAGCATTATTATTAGAAAGAGAAGACAGTTTTATGGCGGCGTAAATATCTTAGACAAATATAAAAATACAGAGAAGCAAATAAAACCATATATTTCTTGACGAAACGTGGGTAAACGCGAGATATGTTTTTAACATGTCTCAAAGGCATGGTTGGATACAACTGTAAAAAATAAGAGACATGCTTTTCCAGATGGCTTATCTACCGGCCCCAGAGCTCCTACGGGAAAAGGTTAATTGTCCAAATAAAAAATTACAGTGGTGTCAATAACTCAACATTCAAGATAAATGACGTAAAAAAAAATTATGACGCAATTCGCTTAATAGACGCTAAGCAATGGACGAAATGCTGCGACCACGTAATACAGGAAGAGAATGACATGTGGAACTTGAATGACGTCATGGAATTAGCAGAAAGCAAAATTCTTATTATAAATGCGAAGGAAGATTCCACTGACACCGATTAGAATATATTTTTATTTAAGACAATTAAATTAATTTTTATCCATTAGGTAATGTTTTAAAATATAATTTGATTTTTAACTTCACTGTGAATACACCTTTACCCTACCGTTGCACTGATGACTCACTGCATTCATAACGCGAATAGACTATAGATAAAAAACTTCAATTCTTATTTGAATTTTTTTCCTAAGTCTTTCTGAACTGAAAATTCATGGGTCATATTTATTCATTAGCAGTAATGTAATTAATTAACCACAAATATAGGGCTTCCTGTCAGAGATATAAAAAAATAATCTGGATTTTGTAATCGTATAGTGTAAGATCCCACCGTAAATCCTGCAACTATCTGTTATTTATTTACTCAAAATGTGATTCCATTGGGAAATTATTTTAAAGTTTCCCGTTAACTTTAAAATACTTGTTTAAACGAATTACTTTTTTTAAACTAGATTAGCGAATTAGGACTTAAAAAAAAAACCTGTCATGTCTGTCAGACAAAACTTCAAAGCAGTCATAAAAAACTAAGTTCTAAACAGCGAACTAGCTTATTTATGTTTTATGGGAGTAGATTAAACTAATTCGCTATTTATTCGTTTAGCCAAGTTTTTGACTTGTCAGAAAAAGGCTTGAAAATGCTTTTTTCTTTCATTTTACCACTTGTTTAGCTATGTTTTTATGTATCGTGACATGCTTTATACAGTAGGTACATACAGTTTTGATAGTTCATGAAAAAACATTACCAATAATAAGAACATTACTTATATTAAGTTCAGTTTTATTTAAAAACCAAAGAAAAAGTAATCAAATAAACATATCTCACTCTTAATTTTTAGTTACAACCACTATATCTAAGAGTTAGTAGTTTATAAATTTAAAAAGTTAGTACATAACTTCTTTTAATTTAATCATGCATTTTACGTTAATATAAAATATAATGACAAAATAAAACGAAATAATGATACAAACTATAAAATTTAAGATGGTAATACAAAATAACACCAAGATGCATCTCATAATGTTTGAGAGTATCTATTTTGGCATTATGCAAATTCTGTTTTGTTTTACTATAGATGGTGTCAATGCTTCACTGAGAATTTTCTCTGTAGTTCCATCACACTACATACAATATTTACTTAATTCTAATGTCTTTTTAAAGAAGTATTTAAAAATAAATTATGTGAAAATTAATTGTAGTCTAAGTAATAGACCTTAAAGATTAAGATTCTAAGACTGAAGCCTAGTGATGAACTTTAAAGCAAGTACTGTGGCTTTACGATTCTACACTCGCTAGCGAGAGCGTAAAACATTTATATGGAAAATTAACAATTTGACATTGACAGTTCACAATTTTCCATACAAAAGTTTTACGTTCTCGCTAGCGAGTGTAGTATCGTAAACTCATACTAGAGCCTCTGATACAAGTATAATAAAATCTACAACCATTTTTGCTTTTAAAATACCTAATAATCCATTCCTACTATGACACAATAAGTTTCACATTACTATTATTTCATCCAATTTTTAATTCAGATTACAGCAGGTATTTTACCTATACATATAAATATATTATCTAAGTAAGTGGGCATACTATACATAGAAAATTATTCTTAAAAAAGCAAGTAATCGATTTATTCACATTAATGCCATATTGCACATTACATTTATTCACTATAATACCTATATTCATATGCATTCTTTCCTACACTAATGAAATTAAAAGTTCCAAGTATTCAATTTCATCTTAATGATTATCTTATAAATATGATCCTTACACCATCTTATATTTGTCTTTGTTAGTAATTGTAATACATTTGATGGACATTGTAAGGAACTATAATTTATTAATAATAAATTTGTAATATATTAAATAACTATATTTAGACAGACTTAAAAAAGTATTATTTTGTTAAGATACTTGCATTTACGATATAATCTAATTAAACATTGCAAAGGATGAGTGTTTCATGAAAACTTTGTGGAAGCTATAATGTAGTAATTGGTTTTGGACATTGGCACTACGATACAATAATCTTATCAGGTATAACATAATAATAAAAAACAAGATAATACAAAAACTGGAATTAAAGTCAAAAAAGACTTTATTAGGGACAAAATTTTGAATTTTCAATATCACAGACTTATTCATTAAGGCACAAGATGTGTAAAAGCGATTTATCAGTTTGAAAATAACACCTTCCACTAGCTATGTTTAACCTATAAGTAAGTAATTGACAGTTTTCAACATGTTTCACTTTTTCTTACTTTCTCAGTGCATCTATATGTAGAGACAAAAGAACAATAGACATAAACATGGAATACACAGCTACACATAATGGGACCATGAGTTGTGTGAAATACTATTTAATGACATAATTATACTGAAAATTTATTATTAAAAATAATAATAGCATGTATGTATATACTATGTTTACATAAAAAGTATCAACCATATGCGTTTAAATTACCTTAATTTACTTATTTCTAATATGCATGCTATTGTTTCTAACATAAGGATTCTGTAAAATCCTTGGTGTGGTCTCCATTACTCTAAGCAACAAGTCATCAAGATAATTTTCCAAATCTTTGTTTTTCTTCTTTCTCATCTCTGCATCTTTCTGTAGGTTGTAAATCATAACAATTAAATCTTCTCTGCTTTTTCCTTCAAACTGCTCAATTACTGTTTTAGGTATACTGTTATAAGCTGGATTTATAGAATCCTCTTCCACAATATTTTCTTCTCCCACAATAATTCTTTCCTCCAAAAGTATTTTCGGCTTATTATTCTGTCCAAATTTTTTAAAGAATTTGGGGCTTGGCTTTTCTTTCAACGAACTTGGACTGTCTAGTTTCTTATTTCTTTCGAGACTTGAAGATTTCTCTCTGTCAATTGTAGATTGACTAACAGACTTACGAGGGTACAACTTTTGTGACCATTCATCATCTCTGTCAAATACTTGTGTTGGTAATTGTGGAGCAGTAAATGTATCAAGACTCATGCGTACTGGCTTCTTTGGAGCCGTTTTCTCTGTGGTCGCTAAGTTGCTGCTAGTGGACCTTCTCAAAAACTCTCCACCACCTAAATTTTCTAGAGAAGCATTAACTGGTGAAGGGGTATATTTATGACCTCGGGGCAATGTGTTCACATTGAGAGAACTTCCAGAACTTTTGTGAGATAAATCATCAAAGGCAAATTCATCTTCATCTTCACTAATAACTCCTGGATCTGCTTCACCAGATAATCTTTTAGGAGTGGAATGATCTGGAGTAGAGAGAGTAGGGGTTTTAAGATTACCAATACTCCCACTCAAAGAAGAGGAATCACTTTTTTTATCTCTTTTTGTTAAATTTATTTTAGAACCTAGGTTTTTAGCAAATTTCTTGATACCTTTACGTTTCTCTATACTTCCAATACTCATCAGACTACCACCAACATTCTGAGCAATACTTGAAAGGGACGACTTATGTTTTTCTTTCTTACTCAAGTCAGTTAAACTACCTTCTTTAACGGTAAAAGCTATTTTGACTTCAAGTTCGCCACGTTTTTTATCGCTTTCCTTGCCAGCTTTCCCTTGTAATGTGTACCAACGATTTCTTGGTCGTTCGTATACATCTAGATCTTTTAACGGAATAGATACTTGACCTAATAAATGGTCCTTTACAAAATCTTCGTCGTACACTTTTAAAGTTATTTCAGCAGTATTTCCTTGACTCGGAATGCGAAGTTCGCATTCTTCTAACCACTCAACATTTTCCGTTGCTTTGTGTTTTACGGATGTTTGAAACTTATCTTTTCCCAGGGCGATTGTAACGAAACAGTTATTTGTACCGTTTTTACCTTTAATCAGAAGTCCACGGGCTTTTTGAACAGTAACTACAGCGTGAGTTGGGTCCCACATCGTGTACTGATAGAACAAATCAATAATACTGTTAATTAAATAAAGTTAGCACGAATATAATTTACGATAAAACTGTTAAATGATCACAATCAATGAGATGTCGTCACTTCACTTTACGACTTTACGATACAAATCAGAATCACATCACAGTCATACAAATATTATTCACCTTTTGACTTTTACCACTTAATATAGAGCAAATTAATTTGAAAGCAACTTGAACATAGAATACTTTTAATCGAAACGCATCAATTGAGTAGGTAGAGTACGTAATCCCTTAGAGTATACATAAGCAAGCTAAAATACCTCCATGAATGAAATGTCAATGCTGTGATCATCCACGACCATTTTGTTTTGTATTGTTGATTTTATTGTTGAGCTGGTAGAGAAGGCTATGGCTGATACGTTGATTTACAAATTGATCAACGCTAAGCTCAACATTTTATAAATAACAATAGAAAATTTTACTAAAAAGGTTTTGTACTAAGCGACTCTTGACAAACTGTGGCGAGCGCACTGTAACGTGCAAACAACTGTTAAATATTTTTCTCAGAAGGTTCCTTGATAGATTTTTTTCGCGCCTTAATAGAGTTTGTTATTCCCTCGGACCAAATATCATAATGATGATATTGATGATTATTATGAAACTTGGTCCGAGATCACATTACATATTTATATACTATATTATATTATAGTATCGTATACTATAATTCCATGTCAAAATCACAAAATTTGATCTGTGGTCGGTTTTCTCAGAGTAAATAAACTATTAGTTATTGGTTTTATGAGTTCAGGGTTTTATTTTAATATTATGTTATTTTTATTATCAAATTATCAATGAACCAAACCATTATGAACTTCCCTCAATTTTGAATTTTTGGTCTGTCTGCGTCTATATAACATAATAATCTATGAGAGTGATGAGATGATGTGGTGAGATGAGAGCTTTTCTGAGCAATTGAATTAATTGGATTGCAAGTGAGATTATATTCTCTTTGTTGGTGTTATAGTTAAATAGCAGTATCGGATATTGGTGTTACAATGTAAGTTTAAATCGTTAACATACGTTATTGCTTTTTATATCTTAGCATCGCCATAAATAACAATGGTATAGCCTGGTGGTTTTGGACTTTTGGTTAAGATCGTATGCCCAAGCTTTTGTAATTAGTTAATATGCAGTTAAATATCTTTGTGGGAAACACACAGATCAGGCGATTATAATTGTTATATACAATTTCTTCATTGTTTGTTTTTTAAAATAATATTTATTACACCACAATCATAAAGTTTTGGAATTGCAGCTCATATGTGCTGTGGAGTTTTTATTTTAGTTTGCTTTTTTGTATTTTTAGGTCATCAAAGCGTCAGTTACATAGACATGATGAGGATGATGCATCTCGGTGTAGAATGGAAAATTACAAGCAAGAGAGACTTGACAGATCTGCATCGCCATCAAAGCACAGGTCCTCTAGCACAAAGCACAAGAAAAAAGACAGTAAAGAATTGAAACACAAAAAAAGTAAGAAAAAGAAGAATAGAAAGAGTTCATCGAGTAGTAGCTCATCCAGTGATGGTGATGAGGAATTAAGGTTACTGCAGAGGTTGGAGGCTGAGAGACAAAGGATTAAGGAAGAGAAAAGAAAACAAAAAGAACTGATGAAATCTAATGAGACTCCTGAGGAGAAAAGGTTAGTTTGATTTTATTCTTGTTTTGTTATTTTTAGCTCCTTAAAATTATTCAGACTACAAGAATCACTAAAATTTCTTAATATTGTAATGAATGTGGATTACCGCTGAAACTCGAGCGAGCTAAATATTAAAAAAATCAGGTTATTTGTCTTGTCTGACAGAAAAAGAAATATATTTGGGCCACTCCTGCTTCTTTTACTATGAGAATAGCATACAGAGGCATAAATCTCACAACCAACCATTAGTAGCAAATGAAGTGAGGATTCGGCCTGTATCTTAGTTATTTTCACTCTAATGATCACTTAGGCTAAAGATTTTAAGGAAAAAATTAATGTTCTTGAAAGACCCTGATAACGTTGCTGGAAAAAGCCTATATAATTACAATGTATCCTGTAAGTATAGGATAACCTTGAACCAAAGATAGGTCTGGTCATGACCTACCTGTGACCAGACTTTAGCCTTGAAAAAGTCACATGGTTTTCAAGATATTTGCATATTTATTCATCAAGTCATTTGCATGCCGTTTCTACACAAGGAGGAATATTTCCATTCTGTTTTCTGTTAATGTTATTTTAAAAGAGTGGGCATTATTGAATGATTTTAACACTTTTTCAATAACTCTTATATGTTTCTTAAAAAGGAACAAAATCTGAGATAGATTATTTTAAACTTCTGATTTTGAACTTCAGTCACATGAAAAAATGTATCAAGCTAAAATGGCCAACTATAAAAAAATAACATTTTTAATACACAATTCAAAATAAATGCCATTTTTTTTTCTTACAAAAACAAAAATATTATTATTAGTATTGTCAAGGAACTTTCTTCACTGAATTACATTTTTTGCAAAAGTAACTTCTTGTTTTATTACAAGGAATTCATTGCAACAATTGTCTAAACACCCTAAACATTAATTTAAAATATTATGAAAACAACAGTGACCATTTTTATTGTACGTGAGTGTAGGATTCCCCACTACGTTAAAAGCTTGCCAAGTTATGTGCCGGTTACTATACTACGTTACTGCATACTTAGAAATTACAACCATATTAACAAAACTATTTATTTATACCATAGTAAAAAAATCCATAAGTGTATAGTGATCAGGAAAATATCAGGAAATACTTTACACTATAAATTACCACAAATGGGACTTGTTGATGGCAATTGTCAATTATGATTGATAAGAAGAGTTCGCTGTGGTATGTGCTGTCTCGCTCCTACCATACCCATTCCTTATCTGTCACTACTATACCGCATCGCAGGCTGACCGACCGGCCAATTTTTTATTACAAAGCGCCAGTCTGAAAAATTTTGCGATAACACGCGTCTCGCCACCGATCTCACCGCGAGATTAGAATACTTGTTTTCATCCGTATCCGTTTACCTACGTAATCAGGCAATGAGGGTTTTCTGAAACGGTCTACAAGAGATGGCAGCACTGTAGCGTCAGGTCCAACGAACTGTCAAAATACATACGCGAATTGCAATTTTCTATGTATTTTTTTAATTAACATAAATTATTAAACCAACACTATAGAATTTCAATAATTTATGTTTAGTACCTACAACTCTGTGCTATCTGACAGCTATTTAGACCTGACGCCTACGAAGCGCCGCCTGGTGGCAGAAAAAGAATCGAAAACCCTCATTATGCCTGTAATATATCTACTTGGTCACGCTTCCGCTCTGCGAGTGTAATCGTTAAAGTGGTGAAGTGCTGGAGCTTCTGGACTCTGAGAGTGACGGGCCCATTGCAGTCTTCGCCGCTGGAGGACCAGGGACTTGGTGACTCACGAGATTAGTGCAGAATTCCTTTGTTTCCTCGTCTTTCGATTGCATGTACCACAGCAAAAATAAATACAGTGGCCAGGACTTTTTTTAAATATTTCATAGGTCCCTCTTCATAACAGAGCAGAAACCACAATTGACTGCAAACTAGTAGAAGTATTTAAAATTAATTACATATAATATTGATTTATCTTTTACTTTTCCTTTAGAGCTCGTCGATTAAGAGAGAAGCAAGAAAAGGAACGTAAACGTCGGGAAAGGATGGGTTGGGACAATGAATACCAATGTTATACTAACCAGGACAATCCATTTGGTGACTCTGCGCTCACACATACCTTTGTGTGGAACAAAAAATTGGCAAAGGAGGGGGTCAAAAACGTTTCAAGAGATGAGTTGGAAGCTCAGAATAGACAAAAACAGATGGAAAATAAGATTGAATTGGAGAAGGTGAGTGATTTATTTCAACTTCTGTTTTTAGAAATAGCCTAGTAGAGGCTATTCTAAGCCGGCCATGCTTCGCTGCAGTGTTCGCCTGGGGCGGTGCGGTATTAGACACTGCTTATATCTAATTCTTTTTTCTAAAATAAAAATAGCCTAAGTTCTTATAACATCAGCTATCTGCCAGTGAAATTGCCGTAAATATTGGTGTTTTGTTACAAGTACCGTATGTACTTTGATATACATTTAGTAAAAAGCACATATTAATTGATTAAAAGCAAACAGATTCTTTAATTTTATTTATTAGTATAGAAGGATTGTTTGGCTTAAATGGAATGTGTGGCAGGTAAAGCAGCGCCGCTTAGAGCGCGAGGCGGAACGGGCGGCGCGCGAGGCGGAGACATCGGCTACGGTCCGGGCGCGCGAGGCGGCTCAGTTCCACAGCTGGGCGCGACAGGAGGATGCCTTCCATCTGCAACAAGCGCGACTGCGCTCGCAGATCCGCATTCGTGATGGCCGAGGTACTTATTATGCCAATTCCGAAATACTGTTTAAGTGAGTAAGGGATGCCAGAGCTCATTTCTCTATCCTTTTTTTTTCAGCTGCTAAGTTTGCAGCTGCTAAATTTGCAGCGCACATTCAGTAAAAAATTAAAAACTCTTATTTCAGCCAAACCCATAGACTTGCTAGCATGGTACGTTAGTTCCGAAGAATGTGTGGACGCGTTGGAAATGCACGAACCGTACACGTATCTAAACGGGCTTCAGAGCCAAGATCTGGAGGACCTGTTGGAGGACATCAAAGTGTACGAAGAGTTGGAGAAAGACGCGAACCAGCCTTACTGGGAGGATGTGCAGACGATCGTGACCGACGAGCTGAGCAAGCTGCGTCGGGCGGCCGCGCCGGACTCGCGTAGGGACGGCGTGCATCAGGCGGTGGCTGATGACGTCACGCAGGTATTCATTTTGCCGAAGCACACTCTTCTGGTTGTTACGTTAGTGCGACTTTGCTATGTTTTTGAAGATCGGCAGGCTGACGGTCCACTTGATGGTAGGTGGCTACCGTCGCCTATAACACAAGCAACGCTACAGATGCAGTAAGTGCGTTAACGGTTACAGTAGGATTAAGGATAGGGATTAGGAGGGATAGGGGATTGCTACATTCCTTGGATTTTACTCCTTAGGTTTCTTCACGGTGTACGGTGTTTCTCTTAACCGTTAGGGAAAGTGATGATTATTTTTAATGAGTAATAGGAACAGGCAAAACTAATTTCAATTTTTTGTTTTGCATCGAAATACCTCATTAGAGTTTTCAATCTCACTTAGGTTTTGAAAGGAAAGACGGGCGCGCAGCTGGAAGCGCTGCAGGCGCAGATAGAGCGTAAGATAAGCGGGCGACGCGACGGTGACGGTGTTGACGTGGGTTACTGGGAGAGTCTGCTGAGTCAGCTGCGGGCGCACAGGGCGCGGGCACGTCTGCGCGACCGCCACCAGCTGAACTTGCGGCGCAAACTGCAGCTACTGAAGCAGGAGCAAGGCGTGCAGCCGGGTTGTGAGGCGCCACCGGCCGAAGCCGAAACGGTTCACGGTGAGAGCGAGGCGGAAGCGGAAGCAGAAGATGAAGAGGCCGCGTGCGTGGCTCTGTACCGCGCCGGCCGCTACTCGCCGGAGCCTCTAAGCGCCTCCGAACTGGAGCCGGCCACAGTGTTGTCGGAGCCTCGCCTGGACGCCGAGCGCCTAGCCTATTTGCGCGCCGCCTTGCAGCACCGCCACTCGCTCCGCTCCACGGTAACACAAACACTTATAATCTGTATCTATCGTCGCTATCAATATTAATCTATCGCCATCAATATTAAATTAACTTACCAAGTATTTTGGCACGCGCCCGGCCCGGTGTAATATGTTTCATCCTTAATTTTTTTTTTTTAATATTAATCGTGCAGACAGCTCGCTTACGGTTTTTTTTTTTTAAATTTTATGGCCGATTTTAACTTTGTTACTGGTTTTCGTTAATTAACGAACCCTGTGAATCAACGTATCTTCCTTTGGATTAATCGCAACGAAGTTTTTATAAGAAGAGTGCTCTACCATTAAGTGATTAAATTTTTATTTAACTCTTTTGAGTAGGATACTGGTATTTCAAATCTCTGATAAACTCTCGTCATTGAGATCTGAATGACCTTAAGGGTGCTCGCGTATATGCAACAATGCATATACAACAACATTTATTATTAGAAACATTTTAGCATTTATTTTTACATTTATATAGAACTAGCTGTGCCCGCGCGTGGTATTCGGAATAACGCGTAACTTTTTTGTTTGTAAACAGATTGGAATAAAATACACAGTCGCGCGAGCTATGGCTCGCGAGCCAAAATCGCGAGGCTGCTTCGGAGTATTAGAATTTACCCGAGGCTGCCGCGCGAGCCAAAACCACGAGGCTGCCTCGGGGTAATAGATTTTATCCCGAGACTGACGCGCGAGCCAAAACCGCGAGGCTGCCTCGCGGTATAATATTAATAATAATACTATATAACTGATAAGCATATGTAGTTATAGTAACACAAAATAGTGTAATAATACTTGGAAATGACAGCCCGGCCGGGCACGGCCCGGCGGCGCGGCGTCACGGTGACAAATGGCAAACCCGGCCGGGGCACGTTGAGAAAAAATTGAGAACGTTGAGAACAAACACTTATAATCTGTATCTATCGCCATCGATATTAAATTAACTTACCAAATATTTTGGCAGGCGCCCGGCCTGGTGTAATATGTTTCATCCTTAAACTGTTTTTTTTTTAAATATTTAATGTACAGACACGGCTCGCTTACGGTTTTATTATATGTATAGATAATAGAAAACAGTATATAAGTTAATAACAATGTATGAAAGTTGGCATTCTATTGGTTGGTTGGTCCGAGCATTCTATAGAATGCCTGAGCAATATGTAGAAGACAAGTTTAGTATAAAAACATTTTTTTTGCTGATAAGGCTATAACATGAGGAACATATAATATTTTTAAACAATATCGGGTTTATATTTTGTTTTAAAAATAGATGGGAAATTTTTCATGACATTATTATCATTATTGTCAGACAAGACATTTTACTAGTGCTCTTTCTCCGCAAGATATGCTGTTCGTCTACGAAATTTTTTTGGGAGGGAATTTTTTTCTGAGTAAAAAAAAATTGAACTTTTAAAGCGTCTTTGAAGCGTGCCGTGTTGCAACAAGAAGGTTAATTTAATTTCTTATATTTTATTTGAAATTTTGTTTTCCTCAACAAGAAAAGCATAAATTTTGATTACTATAACTTTCATTTTTCTTCAGTTATTTAGACTATTTTTTTAATAGCACTCATTATTTTTTCAGAATAACATTAATGTAACATTTTTGAGGAATTCACGTCATTTATATAAAAGCCTTATCAGGGCAATTTTTCATACTTTGCCTAAATAGCACTTGTCATTGTCATGCCTACCTATTCTATACAATTTAGACTTTTCATACATTGCCGGAAACAGATTTATCAGTCTTTACTCAGTGCGATAATTTGGCTTGTTAGGAGGCAAGCACGAGTGCGGTAGGACAAAGCGGCGCAGAGGTTACCGAAGGTGTGGAAGGCTCCGGGGCTGCAATGGAGAGAGAAGCGAGACGCGCAATGACCGCAGACGAGGCGCAGTTCAGCGTAGAGCACGCGCTGCCCGACCAGCCATGTCTTTGGGCAGACAAGTACAGGCCAAGAAAGCCCAGATACTTCAACAGGTTCGCCCCTTCTTATTTTTTTTTATTCAGGACGACAAGGTGAGGCGAGGATTGCGTTTTGTCATCCCTAATGGAAAATCAACATCAGTAATTTCACAGTCCCTTCAATCAGAGGGTGGTTATTAATCCCTTTTGATGCGTTTCAGAGTTCACACAGGCTTTGAGTGGAACAAATACAATCAGACACATTATGATATGGACAATCCGCCGCCGAAGATAGTGCAGGGATACAAATTCAACATTTTCTATCCAGATCTCATTGACAAGAACTCCACTCCAGAGTTTACACTGGTGAGTGACGTAACATGTAAAGTCTTCGTAAAAAAATTAAATTGGCAAGACATAAATTTGTCTTAGTCAATTTTGACGTAAATTTGGCAAGAATTTGATATAGGCAAGGTATATTTGACGCTCTCTAGCGGCGCACGAAGATATTATTTTTTACTTTTTGTGAAATAAAATAACATTTTTACTCATAACCATAAATATAGAAATACTTTTAAAAAAAAATAATATGAAGGAAAACAAAATAAAACAAGTAACAGAAATTTCCTACTTCTGGCCGAACTTCTTAATACATTCTGCTTAATTAAATAAAATTAGCAATTTTTATACACTGATGCATGAAATTTTTTATAGCGGCTTCAGATGTGGAATTACTTTGGTTGATAGTTTCGGATAGTTCAGTTTAATCTTGTGTCTTGTATTTTTTATTCCACACAAGAATTAGTCGCCATAAAGTTTTTTTCCATCATTTGTTTATAATAATTATGATGCACTTCATAAAATAATTCATTTTACAATAGGAGTTTAAATTACTGTAGTCAATTTTTATTACGTTTTCATAAGTTCGAAATGCATATTCTATGAGGAAGAACTGACAAGAAACCTGGTAGAAGTCTTAACATCAATTTTCTATATATTATTATTAAAATTGAATGTGTGTCGCGGGGAAATTTTATACTTATTCTCGATGCTTGTAGTACATGATCGTAAATGTGAACAATTAAAACGTTGCTATGGATTTAACTGCAATCGCGGTGCGTTCGTCGCGGAACTAGCTCAACGCTTTTTCTCTTCGAACGCTATCTCTAGAATTCTCGTCCAAAGTCCTTTCTCTATTATCTATGGAAAGGCGCCCTCATACACATCACGGCTGCTAGTTCTGCGCCGACCACACATAAGTTTATTTCCAAGGCAAGTTATTAGATGGCGTTGTATGCTAACGGGAATCGATTCTTTAACCTTCCGCTTGTGGCGCCACTTCAGGAATCTCGGACATGTATTTATCGTTTCATGATTAATAAATATTTTCGTCGTGTTCTTCAAGGCGCGTGGCCCAAAGGACCGCGAGGCCGTTGGAGGTTCCTCACGTCGCTTACGCCTTACGGTGCCTATGCTTACTAGCATTACCTTGGTACTGCCAAGTCACTAGGCGACAGTTGCCCTCAACGATCAAGTAGACGGAAGACTGCTGAAGCTTGCTTTTAGCATGTCTCTTTAAAATAAAAGCTTTTCATCAACTCATTTGTTTCCTTTCAGAAACCATGTCTGGATAATCAGGACTTCGCGGTTCTTCGTTTCCATGCAGGCCCTCCATATGAAGACATAGCTTTCAAAATAGTGAACAGAGAATGGGAGTATTCTTACAAGAGAGGGTTCCGTTGTCACTTTCACAATAATATATTTCAACTTTGGTTCCATTTCAAGAGATATAGATATAGGCGTTGATCTGCTTCCAGAGAACATTTATTTTTATTGAAAAAATAAAAACTTACATTTTTTATTTAATTTTTTTATTTACTGGTAAATATTCTGTGTATGACACCTAAACCAGGTAACTATTATAGAGTCAATTAGTTTGAAAATCAAAATTTTAATTTCTCCTCCACACCATACTTTTACCCCAGAATATATATTGTATTCAGAATTTTCACTCCCCGAAGTTATTCAAATAAATAGCGACTCTTGCTCCAACATAACACAGTACAATTCAGGTTGCACTGCGCTATAGTTACCTATTTTTTTATTCACCCAGAACTTTTTCTTTTTAAGTATTTAGTACTTTACCCATCTAATAAAATATTTTCTTACCTTTGTTTTTTTAAATCATATTTGTTAGTATTAGCGTCTAGTAATTTCATATTGATGAATTAGTTGAAAATCATAGTAAAATTATAAAAAGTTATTAATCTTTTATTTTTAACATTTTTGACTAAATAAAATTGTGTTGTAATTTTTTGCGCCATCTAGTGAGATTACTGCCAAAATGATTGATGTCTCTCGGTTCATAGAAATCGTCGTTGAGTTATAATTGTTGATGTTTGGTTCATGTGATCGACGTTTTAAAAAACAGATTGTATATATTTAATACATGTTTCTTGAGAATAAACATAATATAACATAAATTGTTGTCAAGTACATATACTTGGGACAAACAGTCCAATTAGGTAGAGCCAACTTCTAGAAGGAGGTCAATCGTCGAATCCAGCTCGGATGGGCAACGTTCGGGAAGCTCCGAGATATCTTCTCGTCCAAAATTCCTCAATGTCTTAAAAGTTTCCGACCAATGTGTGTTGCCAGTGATGTTATATTACGCTGAAACTTGGTCTCTGATTATGGGCCTCGTAAGAAAGCTCAGCGTTGCTCAACAAGCTATGGAGCGGGCCGAGGGCAATGCTTGGGGTTGCACTGCGAGATCGAATCGGGAATGAGGAGATCCGTAGACGAACGAAAGTTACCGACATGACCCGGCGGATGAGTAAGTTGAAGTGGCAGTGGGCAGGACTGAGGACACAGTACGGACACAGTGTCGACGGCCGCTGGGTCTGGATGGTTCTTGAGTGGAGGCTACGGACCGGTAAGCGCAGCGTAGGACGTCCACCCACAAGGTGGACAGACGACCTGATCGGGGCCGCGTGTCGAAGGTGGATTCATGCTGCTTCTGATCGGTCCTTTTGTAAAATTGAGGGGAGGCCTTTGTCCAGCAGTGGACGTCCTACGGCTGAGATGATGACTAATAATTTATTAAACATTATGTAATATATGGCATAATAGCGTAAAATAAATAAAATACATTTATATTTAAACATATTAAACAAGAATTTTTCGACCAGACCGGCGCGCAGCAGCCCACTGAATTAGGCCCGACAAGTAGAGCCCTCCGCATACTTGTAGCTTCATACTTAAAGACGAGTGCGCCTGGCTTACACAACAGGACACGTGCTGATATTTCACTGTGGTCTTCTGTAAGGGGGTGGTTACTGCCGCCAGACGGGCTGCCCGAATGACTGCGACACGCAGTGTGTCCCTGCCATTACTTTCCAGATCCAGACCAGAGCCAAATTTGAAAAGTTAATTTTTCAAAGTTGACCCTGCCGGGAATCGAACCCAGGAACCCTAGAGAATTTAATGGCGACGCCTACTTGGACGCGACAATGAAAAGGTTGACATATGAATATGATGGACATTGTTACCGTAAAGTAACACATTGCTAGTTTTTGGCTCTGGCACTTCAATTATTAAATGAAGTCATATTATTTAGAGTGGGTTCGTATTTACTTAAAGTTGTATGCTTAGGAAGTAACCGACTTTTGTAAGTAACACGCAAACAGCCGTGCTGCAGCCAATGTAGGAAATAGCTTGCTAAATATGAGTAGTAATTTATGTACTGACTGGGTAATTGGCATTGGCCACATAATAATTACATTATTACACAATACATAATATACTGAATGTGACGATGCTGAATATATCTATATAGATATCTAAAAAATAAATCTAGGTATATAGTTCTTTTCGTTAGTTCAACCAATGCCGATATTGTCAAATCATGTGGAAAATATTAGCTTTCTCCGACATGCAGGTTCCTCACGATGTCACCGCAAAGCGACATATGTTGACATTGATTGATTTTTACTTGGCATTACCTAGTGAAAATTTTGTGCACTTTCATCATAATTAGTTACTTTCATAAATATTATCTATTCAAATTTTATTTTATTTAATATGACAAGCTTTAAAAGCAGATGACGTGGTGCTTTAATTCCTAATCGGAATCTCTTTAGAATATTTAAGAAACTATACAGAGATTAAGTTTAGGTTTGAACTACTTTTTTAAGCCATCGGGCAAACTGACAGTTTATATGACGGAAGGTGGCTACCGTCGCCTATAAACACAAGCAAAGCCAGGAGGAATGGAAGTGCGATGCCGGTCTTAGCCAATTAGGATAGATAAATGGTAACAGGAATCTATTTTCACTAGATGAAAATCTACTTTCTATTTCTTATAATGGTGGTTGGGGTGGCTTATACTATAAGCCTTATAGGAACGCTATAGTTATGATTTAAATCTTCCATCATACTTCTGAGATCCAATTATCTAAATCAATAAAACACTATGTCGTTTTCATAATGAATTTGCACATATATTCTTTTCAATCCTAATCTTTACAACATTTTCTATAAATAAATTAAAAACTATCAAATATTATTTCTATTTTGGTCTCAATACTTCAACTCATTTTTTCCTACTGACATATTCTATATATATTTTTGAAAACATTCTACTTTCGATATTTTTCTTTTTCAACGTTTGAAAATTAAACCTATTTAAATACAGCCAGTATTTAAGTTCAATTCATCAACACTATCGCACCGAAAGCCAAAAGGACACGTGATTTTATTCCATAGTGCTGTCTTAAAAGGTGTAGTTACTACCGCTAACGGGATACCTAATTTAAATTATCCTAACCTGCCGCGATAAATTAAAAACAGGAGTTATGAAGAAAGATTAAAAATGCTAAAACTCCCTACATTCGAAGAGGGATGAGCACGTAGTTACATAATGGAGATTTTCAATATCATATAATATTACTATAATATAATGATGTAGATACGAACCTGAACTGAATTTTATATTCTAAGTATGTGACAAATAGGATAGGAGTCATGAATTACCGAGACATGTCTTAGCTCTCGAGAACAGGAGGGCGAATTCAAACCCTATCTACCACACTACCACATCCTTTTTCTTTCTGTCTGGTCATGTCATGGCCAGACAGAAAGAAAAAGAATGTGGTATTCAATTTGAACCGAGTCAAAAACAACTTAGCTAGGTACTTAAAAGCAGATGTAGTCGCACCAGCGCAAGCTGCTTAGTCTATCTAATTAATAAATAATAATAAATAAAATAAAATTGAACACTCAAATTAAACTATACCTTCAGTTAGAATTAATTGCCTAACTTCAATGATTTTCTCTCGTGAATCATAAGCGTTTAATTTAACAAGTCGAAAGTTTATTAGGGCGAGGTCGCAGAGTTATTTGAAAGCGTCAATTACAAATAAACCCGACGAAACCTCTCGTGGTTATGACTGATATCTTACGATACATATTAATGTACTCACTTAAGTTGTTGCTCTGAGGTAAAATTGTGTTAGTCCTACTGATGGATTCTGAGTGGTTCTTCTTAGGGAGAAATAAGAGAAATTGTTATAAAATTGCACAATCAAGTAGGTACCTCTGTTATTTTCTTCGCTGTATATATATTGTGGGTATAAGCCAATATATTTCGATATGTTATTTGAACAACGTATTAAGTAATACAAAGGATATAAGGGATAAAGGTCTTAAAATGAACAGAATGTGAATGCTGGCTTTGAAGTAGGTATTAATATTTTATATATTCTTACATTTCTCTTTCAATTTTTAAACCACAATGTATTATCAATGAAAATGCAAAATATCTAGGATACTTTAAAACCAATCTAATCCATAATCTATAAAGCCACTTTTTTTAAAATACTTAGGAAATTATCAAATTTAACTTTGACAATTGACTGACCCGATCGGAATAATCTCTGATTTGCATCGTGTAAATATAAATGTTACCTTTCCTTTTTGGCCCATTTTGGTTTATATTAATGAATTAGCCAATAAGGATAAACATGAAACAGTACTTTTTGTCGTAATCAATTAACTGCCGAGAAAACAAATAGAGTTCTTTTATATCATTAGCTCAATGTAAATAACCTTGTTTTATACCGTAAAAAAGAAATGTACTTCAGTGAGGCCTATATCGCGCTCTGTCGCGAGTGGACTTAGTTCTGTAGTGTTTGCAGAATTTAAATTTTATTGGTGCTGAATTTCATTTCTGAAATTCAAAAGTTTTAGATACCGACATAATGTGTATGTATTAGTCACAGTTATACTACGAGTATAATGTCCTATGACATACTGCTGTGCTGATATGATGATAATATAGGTATACAAACAATAAAGATTAATTAAAATGCAATCTCGCATCACAAAAAAAATAATGGTTCGCAAGGAAAAATAACTTCAGATTTCAAAGATACGCTTGACTAGTACATAAAGATCTCACAATGGCTTGAATTTGACTATTTGATTGTTTTTATGTATTTTATCATTCAAAGAATAAATTATTCCAGAAAAAGTTTTCGTAATTAGAGTTTTCTGTCCCGTACATTAGGCTTGTCCTTTCCTATGAGGGAAGTAAACGATTTTAATATACATATACTGACATGTTAAGTACAATAATATATAACATTTTCACTTCATAATGCAAAATCAAAGAAAATTGGTTTTACCTGTTTCTGGCAAGTAGCAATTCTTGTTTCAAAGATAATCTGATGAATATTGTTCTTGTTTGTTTCACAGTCATAAATTGGGCAGCCCGTCTAACGTCATTAACAATTCCTTTTGCTACAATATCGCTCCATGTTCAATATAAATAGATAGGGCGTCCTCTTCATCGGTGAAGGCAGTGTCCGCTCTGAAATCGACCACCTTTTGTTTCCACTACACCCTGTCCTCAGCTTTCTTCATAGTCTTCGCGCAACAACTTGATCTGACCATCGGCTAGGAGACCGGCCACGAAACCTCTTGCCATCCACTCTTCCAACCACCACGAGCTTCTCCAAGTTTTCTGGTTCCCTGCGGGCTATGTGGCCAAAGTAATTGAGAATTCTTTGATAGCAGGTGGCGGATAGTCTTGTCCGAATAGTCTTGAGGATAGAGATGTTTGTTTCTTTGAGGATAGAGATGTTTGTCCTCCTGGCCGTCCATGGTATGTGCAACATCCGTTACCAGCACCACACTATTATTATTTTGGTTTTGTTTGAGACTTTCTTGTTTTGGCATATTCTCGTAAGTTTACTTGTCCATTTGAATTCTTCTTCGAATTTCTTTCTCACTTCCTCCCTGGTTATAAATCAACGATCCCAGATACCTAAATAAACTCGCCAACGAACTGCTAGTCAGAGAACACTCTCGTCCGTTAGAGCAGGTAAGCTCTGTCCACGACCATGACCTTTGTGTTGGTGCGGTTGAATGAAAGGTCAACCAACTCATTCCCATACTCTTCTCTTAGGAACAACTCGGCAACATCCCCCTCCGAAGCCGCATAACCGCTGATGACAATCTGCGTATTTTAAATTACTCATTTTGGTGCCCCTTATTGAGATAATACTTCCTTCCCATTTCTCTAAGTTCCATATGGACTGCATCAAATAGGCTAAAAATGTATATAACCACTAGACCACTACCAAAGGATTTATTAGAACACTAGCTTTTACCCGCGACCTCGTCCGCACTGCTTTTTCTTAGGTGTTAAAACATTTATCAATCTTTATCGTTGAATTTTTTTTTAATTATCTCTCGGTAGCATTACTTTTTTAGATGTAGGATATCCTATGTACTTTTCTGTTTCCCTGGCAACGTGCATGCAAAATTTCATGATGATTGGTTGAATAGTTAAGGCGTGAAAGCGTAACAAACAACAAACCAACAAATAAGTTCACTTTTACCTATTAGTTAAGATTTCTAATATTTGCACTTTAAAATCTCTAATACCGTTATAATCGTATTTTAAATTTTACTAATGCTATCTGCAAGGAATAATAATTATCCGCAACAAATTTATGTCAATATACATTGATATAGTTAATGTTATACCTTACAGAGGTTCACAGATTGTCTGAGAGTTGTTGATTGATGAGTTAGCAACTGCATAATGTATGTTTAGAAACTCTTATCCTAAATTAGATCTTAAACCTAGTCACGCTTAATACAGTTTATTAACTCATATGGATCGCGTTTAAATTTATCAACCATTATATTACCCGTACAAGAGTAACGATAGAGAACTGCGCTAAGAAGTGAGTCTTAGGACATTTTGTATAGAGTTTAAATTACCTGTTTAAGCCTCCCGACGTTTTCGGCAAGTTCTGACGGGTACAAGAAAGTTCTCGTTCAAAAGAATATACTTATGTGTATCCTAACACTATATAAGTATATTGAAATTCGTAATCATCAAGGTCCTTCATTATCAATAATTATTGACCAAGAATTTTTTTTAATATTCGTACAAACTAATATTGATGAAGGATGAATATGATTATGTAGGAGGTTTAAACTACACATCCGATTTTACAAATTCTTTAGCTAAATGGAAAGCTTTATAGGTTTTATATAGTTTATAGACAAGTTTTATAGGCTATATTATTTTTGGAGTTTACTCCTTAAGAATCGATTTTCATATAAGGCCCCCCGTATGGAAATTTTATGAGGAGTAAAATTAATACAAGTGTTAACTAAAAAGCGATACGTTATCTGTCACTTTGACATTTGTGCGACAGCTGACGCATTTATTTGTGTTCCATAATTCAATTCTTTTGGCTTATAAAAGCAAACGTCGAAGTCTGGTATAAAAAGTGTAGTCCGCGTTGAGGAAAGAAACGAAACGAAACTATTTTAAGACGAGGAACATTTTATACATTTAATTTTATATGTTTAAAGGATTAAACTCTAGGTTTGCCTTGGAGCTGACACACGTATACTTTTTTAAATATTTAATTTTTGAAATAAATCGAATATGATTAGGCAATTTTATTTTTAAGGTGGGCTATAAAGCCACTCAGCCTTTATCCGCGACTTTAAAAAGTTCGCGACAACTTCAACTTTCGTAATTAAGCCACCATAACTCAAAAAATAATTAGCCATTTACTGTAATTTCAAGGCGGGCAAAACCGTTGGGCACAATTAGTGTCAACATAAACACAGAGTGAAGAGTAAGGTTGAGGCTCTTAGTGCTTACGTGCAAAATTTTATACTTTATTTGGTAGGTAAGTGTAGTAATGTTTTAGTTTGTGTGCTTAAAGATTTCTTATAGCTGTTATCACAGAAAGCAAAATTTGGACAAACTAACTTAGTTAGAAATACATGTATATATTTTTAAGTTGTTTACGGTTTGTATGAATAAGAGAGCTACGACGTTTCCGGTTACAACTAAATAAACAAGCGAGGTGAAGGGCGCGATAGGGTAGGTAGGTAAATCCGTGGGCGAACTTTTCGAACTATTAAAAAGACATCCGCTTGTCCAGAATACACGTGTCAGAAGTGAAATTTCTTTGGCGATCAAATATTAGCGTGCAGACTGCACAGACAAACAGACAAAATTTTTAAAAACTTCTTTTACCTCGGTAACATATTATAATATACATATAGTATGCTGTAGATGTCATGCGGAAACTTTATAAGAATCGATCGTTACACTGAAGCGTCACAGAATAATCGACCTTTATTTTTAATTTTTTTTATGTTAAGATGGGCAGACAAGTCGCCTATAACACAAGCAACGCCACAGGTGCTGCAAGTGCGCTACCGACTACAGTAGGATTAAGGATAAGTAATAATAAATACAACTTTTAACCTGACCCTTGATTTTGATAAAAGTTTTGATAAAAGGTATATTTGGCCAAAGATTATTACCTCCCCTTTGGTAAATTAATCAATATTATAAAATAAAAAAATTCTTTTTGATGCCTTAAACAAAACATCCTGCTGATTATAAATTAATTAAAAGAAATTGATAACATTACTGTAGAAATACTCTAAATGGTGAAAACCAGATCAAAATCAGCTATCTAATTAGTTTGGAAGAAAAATATGTACACATATGTAATAAGAACAAAGGAAACATATTTTATTCGACACCATAATTACATATAGACAAGACAAAAAACTATTGCTGTTTAAACTTTAATTAATTTTTTACTAAGACTTGATGGTTATTATAGAATATCTAATCTAGTCAAATTTTTTAATTCCAAATTTATATAGAATTTCGTTATAATTTTTTTCTTAAAATGACAAGTTATTAGAAAGTATAAAATTGGAATTAAAGAACAATAAGTTTAGTTTGTCGAGGACAAATGACAAAGACGGATTTAACCACAAAGAGGCGGCATTACGCCGGCTCACGGCATAATCCGGATAAAGCCGCCAATTAAAATACTTATCCTGTCGGTATTTCACCCGGATACAGCAAATTTTACTCTAAATTATGTATCCTTTGCGAATCCTAACCTTTTGCGATTGTGTCTCGAAAAAATCTTAACCATTCAGATTCACAATAAATACTTTCCCTTTATAACAGATATGTGCAGGTCCAACTTTAGAAATGAACTTTTTAAATTTAGCTCTGGTCTGGTTCTGGAAAGTAGTGGCACACTGTGTTTTGCAGTTATTTGGGCAACCTGCCTGGCGGCAGAAGACCACCGTAAAATAACAGCATGTGTGCTGCTGTGTTTCGGTGAGTGAGTAAAGGATGTCAGTGCTCATTGCCCTAGACCGTCCTAATCCCTAATCCCGCACCTGTTGCGGTGCTTGTATTATAAGTGACGGTAGTCTGTCTGACTAGTGGACCGTCAGCCTGTCTGTCAACTGTCAATAAAAAAACTTCTCTTTAGTTAGACACTTTAACCTCTAACAAAATATATTTGTATCTTATTATTAAAGCTTGAGATAATCCTTGGGATAAACTTTCTTTCTTTCCGTATCAGGCATTTATCTTGCGACACTTGTGAGTCATTGATGCCCGATTAATTGGGCTTCAGTATATTTGGAAGACTGCTAATCTTTTTCAAGAGACACTTATGTAGAAATTCTCACGATGTTTGAGTCGTTAGAACAGATAATCAATTCCTAATTACTTGTTCGTGGAATGGAAAGACTAAGCCAGATCAGGAGATTGCAGTGTTAAACTAAACCAAATATAAAAGTGGACCATACATAAAACGATTAAATTTTTCCTTATCTGCGTTGTGTGGAGGAGTACTTTCCGACTTTTAATATTAATATTTATTATAATAATAATATTTATTGGTTCAAGTTACATAGACTAATTTTTTTTAAATTATTAAATTAATTTATTATACGCATATAATATAGATAGATAATTTTTATTATTAATAAAATATATCATATTTAAATAAGTTTATTTCTCACGTAAATGTTGCGGGATGTTCTTTTGGCACTAGTTTATTTATTTTATTCTTAAACTAAGGCACCTTCAAAAATTACATGTATTTAAATTGTGAAGAAAATGAAAACATATTTAATTTTTTATTTCCAATATGGATGATAAACACAAAATACTTTAATCAAACCATCAACACTTCGCAAGCTAAAAGTTAAAGTATGTTTAAATCTGAACGAAACACTTGACAAAAAGAGTGAAATAAGCAATAAAACCTACTTAAAAGAATCTGCACACTTTTTATTACCTTATTGTCACTAAGTTAGACATCATCTTCGCTTTTTCGTTGAAGAAACCGCATATTGCAGCTAACATCGACTGGAAATATTGATATTAATATCAATTGAGATGTTTCCTACAAAACGATCATACACCGGAACCATCCCTTCTAGATGTAGACTCAATGTAGCATTAACTTAAATGTAGATTAGACCGACTTCAGTCGTATGATTAGATGAACTTTTTTTTTCATGTTAATATCGGCATACAGGCTGACGGTCCACTTGATGGTAGGTGGCTACAGTCGCCTATAAAAGAAGCAACGCCAAAGCTGCTGCAAGTGCGCTGCCGACTAAAGTAGGATTAAGGATAAGGGATTAGGAGGGGATAGGGAAATGGGCTCTGGCATCCCTTACTTCACTCACCGAAACACAACAGCACACTTGCTGTTATTTCACGGTGGTCTTCTGTAAGGGGGTAATTACTGCCACCAGACGGGCTGCAGTGTTCCCTGCCAATACTTTCAGAGCAAAATTTAAATAGTTCATTTTTCAAAGTTGACTCGGGACCTTGGAACAGAGCGTTAAGGCAAACACCCTAACCACTCATCCAACGGACTCGTCAAACTATCATTTATAATGGTTATTATTTATAAAACGACTCATTCCCGGAATAAAGCGTTTTAAATGTATATCATTCTATAAAAAAAGCTCCACGAGGAAAAATGAATATTTCAATCTAAAAATATTTTTCTTGTAACAAAGCGTCGACAAACAAAGCTCTATCCACGAAGTTTTCTCCGTAAATACGGCCTTTGATGATCAATGTAGGCAGTGGATGGAGCATCCCTTAAATTAAAGGTAATTCCGCATATAATTGAAAATAGTTTTCGCTTTTATTCTCATTTTAAAAAGGCCGACAAATTCTTATTAAATACAGCGTTATTTCTGTGGCCCAAACGCCATTAGTTACAATAAAACGCTTCCTAAATTGTGTACATTACCAATACAAACGCGACCAAGTATCCATAAATTCTGTAAACAATCCTGAATACTAATAAGTTTAAAGACAGTCGATACAAGTTTACTCTAAATTTGGTCCGAAGCTGCTTGTTATTGGGCTTGGTTACAAAGCCTAAGTAAAATATTGACATTAGCTGAAAGTTCACCTCTGGAGGGAACCTGATGCAAGCTAATGAATTTTCTCCGTAATAACTTATTTAACTTAAGAACCGAGATGATTAATGAATGACGTTGTCGTAACCGAACTTCAAAGGCACCCATTGTTTTTTATAAATAGTGAAGTAGGTATAAAACGTCAAACAGTCTTTAATGGTATTAAAATAGGACGCACACATTAGTATGTGTAGTTTTAAGAAAAAACGTAATACGATTAATCTATATTATAATATTATAAAGAGAAAATATTTGTATGTATTTTTGTATGTTTGTAATGAATAAACTCAAAAAGTACTGGACCGAATTTAAAAATTCTTTCACCTACAGAAAGCTACATTATCAGCAATTCATAGTATATTATAAACATACGCGGACAAAGTCACGCGCAATAGCTAGTAAGTAATAAACTCGTGATATATGTATGTTATTCTTACGACAAAACTCAATTATATGCTTATGTAAAATTTATATGTGAAAATTGAAATAAATTTGAGTCATAATCATCGTAATCCTAATCTCGGCTGTAGGACATCCACTGCTGTACATATAGGTCTCACCCATAAATTTGTACAGGAATTTGCGATATAAAATCCCATAGCCACAGGTTTCTGTTCCAATTAAAATACAAACATTAGTGATGTAAAAATACAAACATGAATTAGTAGATTTTTTTTTGAAGTGAAACTTTTTGCGTGCGTTGAGAGTAAAATTTCAAGATCGAATTGAGCGAGTGTGGGATGCCAGAGTCCATTTCCCTATCCCACCATTTAGTACATCTATATCTGCGCTAGAGTGATATTTTTATTTACAGTGGTTATCGATAGTCATTCTAACTATCCTAACTTATAAACTAGTTGATGTCCGCGGCCTCGCCCGCGTTGAAAAATAAAATAACGCCTGACCAAATATATGAGCAATGTAACGTCTAACATCGTTATGGCAGTGATAGCTTCGTCAGGCGTTAGATGATCCCTCGGAAACAGTACTTTTTTTTGGATGAAAGATACTCTACGTCCTTTCCCGCATTCCTGACAACGTGTATGCAAAATTTCATGATTAGCGGTTCAGCGGTTTAGGTGTGAAAAGGTAACAGACAGAGTTACTATCCATTTATAATATTAGTATGGATGTTTGTTCGTTTGTTTGTATAAGCTTTCACGCCTTAACTTGATTGATAAATGATCATTTAATTGATAAATAATACAAAATTCTATTTTCTTTAATTAATTTATATTTACATGTATATAGTATTAAGAACATAGTTATTATTTATTTTAATTAACTTTAAGTAGGTATGTTATGTCAATAACATAGAATTTATATTTGTACACCGAGCTTTTCGGTTGATCATGTTTGGAGCAAGAAGAAAATGTTATCTGGTATTTACCATACCCATGGTCATAACAAATAAAGATTATTATTATTATTATTATTAACTACCTACTCAACCGATTATCATGAATGCATACACTTTGTCAGGGATACATAAAGAAAAAAGTACTGTTCACGAGGATCATTTAAAAATATTTAAAAAATCAACGCCTGGCAGTTTTTTTTGTCTATTTTTGTCAGGCGCTGATTTTTTTATTTCTTCAACGCTTGAGAAAAAGGGACGCGGACGAAATGGAAGCAGAAGCTAGTGAGCTATATTTTTAGTGACGTTTTGTCAAATTTAAAGAGAAAGTTTTTCTGGTTACAGTCGAAGATCCGTGCACTTTCCTGCAAAATATCTGTACGCCAGCTGTACCCTACGCTGTCGCAATGCTGAGGGATTAAAATTTTGAAAATTAGTTCAAAGAGAAAAAGATCGTCTTATTAAATGAATATATCTACACCTACATATCTATACATATAATAAAATCGTAAACGAGCCGTGTCTGTACGTTATTTAAAAAATAACATATGTTATTGAGGTAAAAAAAGTTTTTAGAATTTTTGTCTGTTTGTCTGTGTCTGCATTTGTCTGCACGTCGATCTCAGAAACGGCTTAACCGATTTGAATGTGGTTTTCACTGATGTATTTAGCTTACCATAACCTTTAGTGTTAGTTTATTCCAATCGGTTTACAAACAAAAAGGTTACGCACTATATCGAATACCACGCGTACGAAGTTGCGGGCTCAGGTATTTATAAAATAAAGTCGCTATCCGCCCATATGTTCGCTAGTAAATAAAAAAATATATCAACATGTGATATCATAGAGTAAAGTAATATATCAACATACTAACAAGTAAGTACACAATTTGAAAACAACAAATACCTAACTTTACATTTAGTGAATAATTAGGCGCCTATTAAACTGTATTTAAAAGTGAATTGTAAAATTACAAGAAAAAATAATTTCGTTTTGTCAAACTATGTGTCATTATCTAATAACAATTTCAAAATGTCTGTATGCAAAACAATACACGTACACTCAAATTTGTATCACTGCAAATTTGTCCATATTTTTTGTTTATTATTCTTAGGAATGACTTCTTTACCTGCTTGCCATTGTTCGTTGAGCCTGTCGTGTTTTCTGTTATTATTTAACCACTTTTTTTACAAAGAAATTTGTATAAAAGTACAAGGTTTGCATTTCGCCCTTATTTTTACTAAAGTTTGTTAAAAGAGCGTGTCTCCAGTATACATTTCGTTAGTCATTAAGTAATTGCCTAATTTAGCTTAATGTCCCATCTTTGCAGTGCATAACGCAACTAAACAGTGAACGGTGTTTGCATTGAACGTGATATTTGCAGAGATATATTAAAAGAAAACTTTGTGCAGTTTTTCTTGGATTTTTATTTGATATAAAGTTTTATGATAAATAAACAATGGTGAATTTGCCGACACCTAGTGAACAAGTGGCCAGAGCGCCGCAAGATCGAAGGGCTTCACTGCATCGAAGGGGTTATCTTCATCACATATTATACGCTTCTGGATTCGGGAGGAGACGCAACATTATGCGCAGTGAACCTACAACACTCCGAGAGCTGGAGGCTATGGCATGTGATGCGGAGGTATTATTTAAAAATAATAATACGAAGGCTAAAGATAAGTTCAGACTCGCAATGAATCATGTACGGGACCAGTACAATTATGTAAGTTCGGAAGATATTTTCTAATTACTTATGTAACAGAAATTAAATTATAGTATAGCTATTAACATATTCATATTAAAAAAAATTAAGAGAACATATTTTTAGTCCCATTTTATGTTGAACTAGACTGAGTGATTGGTATATTGGAGTGTACATAATATATAATAACATAGCCTACATAGTATAAATTAATGTCGCTGCCCGCGTCTTGCTGTCTGTATGTTCTCTAACTCCTCCTAAACCATGTAACAAATTTGGATACGATTTTCACTAATGGAAAGAGCGTTAAAAACATTGCACCCATGCAAAGACGGGAGAGGTTCGCTAGTCTAGAATAATTCACCTTTCAAAATATATAGTTTATAAAAACTTACAAGATCTGCACTCTATATTATATATTAGTACTATATTCAAGTTTTGAGGCCGGGGGATCCAGGTTTCAATTGAAGCAAACTTTTACTCTTGGTTACGATGTATTGAGTTTAAGACACAGGAGGTTTTGTGGTGTGGTTTTGGAAGGCTACAATGCCTAATTAAATTTAGTAATAAATGTTAAGTTTGGAGAGTGTTTTCATCCATTTATAATATAGATAATTATCATAATAATTTTATTATTATGATTGTCCAAATGTGTTTCTTTTGTTTCAGAACTTTCAAATCCTTTGCGATAATTGTAACGGTACACATGGCTACGACGAATTAGAAGCTCCAGAAAGATAGTTTAAATGGAGCGAGGTTAATGTTTTCTGCTGAAGTAGACCTCCCTTTGCCTTGTGTCATGTGATAATTACATAATAAGTAGGTGATTTCATACTATTATTTACTTTGTAGCATAATATATTTATTTATAAGCATTTTATGATAATGAGAGATGCGCCGAGCAATCGTTTGTTAATCGGTACTCCCAAACTCGAACTCGTATCGGTAGAACAGCTTGGTTCAACTGACGAGAATTTAATTATAATATACTGTTAGAGTTAGGTTAAAGACATAGTGAAAACAACATTATAGTAGTAGGTACTATTTATTTATTTAAAAACGCAATAATTGTAAGGAAAAAAAAATAAACAAAATAGTTTGAGCTGAGCCCCAACTTCGTTCGCGTGGTATTAGGTATATCACGTAACTTTTTTGTTTGTTAACCGATTGGAATGAAACAAACACTAAATGTTACGGGAAGTTTGCTACAATACATCAGTGAAAACAGCATTCAAATCGGTCAAGCCGTTTTTGAGATTAGCGTACACGCAAACGCAGACAAACAGACAAAAATTCTAAAAACAATTTTTTTACTACGGTAACATAAGTATAAGTAACCTGTACAAATAGTTTTTTTTTTTTTAATGTTTAATGTACAGACACGGCTCGTTTACTATTTTATTATAGGTATGTATTGATAATAATGATTACTTCCAGAAATTTTAGAAATATTTGCCGTTTTCGTTTATTAAAAAAATTATCTGATTACGAATTATTTCAAGATTTATTCTGTTTTAGTGGCATTAAACTGGCAATTTGGGCAAAAAATTAAATGAATCATTCAGCCGGAATATTACTTAACGATAAGGATAAGTTAATGATTATTTGTATTAATAAAAATGTTGCTGTAATGTTTTTGTTGCAAATGTCGCCAAATAAAAATAGTGGAAAGAAGCGAAATAAATAAACGATGATTTTAAATATTGTATTGGTGTCTCATATGTAAATGAAATCCAACTACCTAATTATTAAGATTGAATTTAACCTAAGAAATCTCGAGCTAAAGCGAGATAAGATATGCAGTTCAATCGAATACCGTAACTGTTTATTTTTGTACAATTTTTTATTGTTTTTTTAAATTTTGAATAGTTTTTATGTATTCTGTGATTTAAAGTTAAATCCTTTCTCCTATTAAGGCCGTCAGCGCACTTTACATGAAAAAAAAAACTCTTTATCGAAATCTTATAAATTTAATAAAGAATGTTTATTATCATGACATGAGTGCTCGTTTTTTTTTTATCAATCCATAGCAACAAAATTTGTCCCTACGATATAATTCCATTATGGCCTGTTACCTACTATGATCAATTAATAGGTGTATCGATCATTTGGTACCGATATAATAACGGCCGTATCAGGTTGGAACTTTAGTCAATTAATTATATTACAACAAAAGTACGAAACCAATCTCATGAGACTTGTTACAATGGAATACAATGTCAATACTTAATCAATAGGCAGGGAATATGAAATAGTGTATGGTCTTAGTGTGTGTGTACTTATACATACCTATTGTGTAGTCAGAAAATATGAATATTAGAGCATGCACGGTCCACTGTGCTCTCTTCATTAATTATTATAAACATGATCACATGCTCCGATTTCTGTTCATCTCGACCGACGGTAACTAACCTATTTTACTTATTAAATCATTGTTTGAAAATCTATGGGCAGCCTTTATTGTATTTATACTGTATTATATATGTGACCGCTGCATCGACTCTTGCAATTTTGTTTGTGATTAATATGAATTGAGAACATTTTTAGTGAGAAAACATTAATAAAACGCTGTTTATCTGAATCAACACGTTTCCTGAATAATGACGTGCGATTTCGAGCAATAGAATTTTCATACCGTTATTTCTCGGTTACAAAATATTTTATTACTTGTTTGAGAGATTTTTACCTTAGCGTGAAAATTAATAAGTTTTATGGGATTAGGCTCATAAAACTCACTTTCCCGAAATGTGCACTTTTTCTAAAAGTAGAAAAATTCACGTATTTTGAATTTTTCTACAATTTTTTTTACACTTTTTAATAACTTTAACGAAAAAGAAATAATATAAAAAATATATTCACATAGACATAATTCTAAAGCAATAATGTTCATAAAAAAAAATTAAACCCTTTTTTAATTAGACGCATATTTTCTAGTATAGATGACAAAAAGAATGGTTTCCTGAGTTTCTTTGGGGGTTCATCTCAGGCTCGGCTATTTTTTTTCTGAAACCCTGGTAAAATATAAAATCGACTTCAAAAAAGTGATCTTTTTATCCTATTTTTGAGAAATAAACGATTTGATTTGATCCAAGTTTTAGTAATACGAGGGTACATTTTGGAATAGCACTATGCTCAAATACTGTAATTTTAAAATTATGTCGTATCCCCTTTTTGTCACAAATTGACAAGCTAATATATTATTTATATTTTTAAATAAAATGATTTTTGAGGCGGTAGTATAGACGTTATTTTTAAATTAACCACATGACAAACAACTTAAAATCGTCTTACATTTTATAATATAAGCAACATGAGGATATCTTGTCAATACTTTAAAACTATGGTAAAAAATATTTTATACATTTATTACAGTACACTCCCACGCATTCAACTAAGCTATCATAATGTTGTATTAATTAAATTTATAGTTACAGAAGGCGAAATAGTCTCTGCAGAAATTAAAAATGTAAATAATTCAAAACATAAGTTCTTCGGTCAAGATATCTCATTGAAATAGGGCAGCGATAAGTACTACTTTGTTTCGTCTCAAAGACTTCGTTACTTTCATAACACTTTCATATTTAAATATATTTTTATTTGTTATTTTTATTTATAAAAATATTAGTTTTATATTTAGTGTACCCTTTAAAATTAATTACATGTTTTCTATTAAAAATCTGTATTAATTATTTATGTCATTGTATATTGTATTTACCTAAATGTAAATTATTCATGAATGAAGTTAAATAAGAACCTGTGTAGTTTTGTGTTTTTCAAAGGCTATGGATTTTATTTCAATAAATATAATAATCAATAATAAATTTGCAAGATTCTATAGCTTTTGTATTTTTCAAGATTTCGAGATGAATCAGTAGTAATTGATTGATTAATTAATGTATTAATTTTATATTGCTTAAAGAGGAACTTACATATAATGTTATTATTATTGTAATGACGATTTATGAAGACGAACGGTAATTAAAGCGGTGAAAATATACAGGAAAAAAATAAACGTACAGTGCATTTCATTAAGTGAAAGATTTATTAATAAAATAACAATATTTTATACATCTCTTTCGTAAATGTCTCCACGATGTCTAACATACGGAATAGCTGTGCGCATTGCGTTGCCGAAATCGCTGCGCACTCGTTTCGGCGGCGCCTTGTATTCTTCGTCTAATGAGTTTGGGGCATAAACTGAGAAGAAAAGAAATGGATCAGATACAGAAATGTATAGGTTTACAAAATAAAAGTGTGAAAAATACTTACTTTCTTTAGATGATACACTTTTACGTCTAATAACTCCTTTATTTATTAATCTCGTATCAAAAACATTGTTTCTTGGTCCTTCATGGAAAGTTTGAACATTCGAAGACGGAGAGAGAAGGTTACTTATACTGCAAATAGAAAAATAAAATATATTCCTCTGTTATTAGTTCAATGATTAATGAAAAAAACTTGTCTTGAATATTGTCTTGTTGAGGTTCAAATTTTTTTTACGAGGGCGAAAATCTTTAAAAAGATTTAGGTGTAGGGATAAATAGAACTCTGGACTGCTTATATATACACATGGTTATGTCTAGTTTGTACCAACTAAATTTTCCTCGGTTTGCTTTTTGCTTTTGCTCCTTAGATCTTTGAAGCGTCACTGGGTTTTGGCGAGCGAACGTTCAGCCCTTGCAGATAACGTCATTGGCAATGCTCACTAGTGGTTGCCAGGTGGAGCGATTAAGAAAAATCGCGACGAGATATAAATTTGTCGCATCTGGTCGCGTTTATAAAATAGTGTGATGGGTGGTCATGTGTTCATAGATGGCAGTTACACTGATACTTATTAATGGCTAAATCATAATTTTATAAGACTAGCTGAGCCCGCACCTTAACTTCGTACGCGTGGTTTTCGGTATAGGGCGTAACTATTTTGTTACGATTGGAATGAAACAAACATTAAATGTTACTGGAAGCATGCTTTTTTATGTTAAGATCGGCAGACAGGCTGACGGTCCACTTGATGGTAGGTGGCTACCGTCGTCTATAATACAAGCAACGTCACAGCTGCTGCAAGTGCGCTGACGACGACAGTAGGATTAAGGATAAGCAATTGGATAGGAAAATGGGCTCTGGCATCCCTTACTCACTCACCGAAACACCTCAACAGTACACGTGCTGTTATTTCACAGTGGTCTTCTGTAAAGGGGTGGTTACTGCCGCCAGACGGGCTGCTTAAATGACTGCGACACGTAGTGTGCCCCTGCCACTACTTTCTAAATCCATACCAGAGCCAAATTTGAAAAGTTCATTTTTCTAAGTTTACCCTCCCGAGAATGGAACCCGGGGATCCTAGAACAGAGTGTTAAGGCAAGCACGTGCTAACCGTGCAAGCATGTGCTAACCACTCATCCAACGGGCTCGTCTACATCAGTGAAAACCGCATTTGAATCGGTTAAGCCGTATTAGAAATTAACGTGCATAAACGTACAGACAAACAGACAAACCGACAAACAGTTAAAAATTATTAAAACTATTTTTTGACCTTGGTAACCTTGGTAACATAATTACAACGTGTACAAATTGTTTTTTTTGAAAAAAAATTTAAAGTACGGACACGGCTCGTTTACGATTATATTATAAACATGGATAGTTTTTTTTTTTAAAGAATCTTAATGTACAGAGACAGCTCGTTTACGATTTTATTATATGCATAGATATAGATAGATAATTGAACTAATTATTTAAAAAAAAATTGACTTACACATTTACCAAGTCGTTCATATTTCTTTCATTTGAAAAGTCTTTCGAATTTAAAATTATAACTGCTTTTGGAGCCCAGTATGAAGTGTCTTCTTCATCGGAATCGGATTTGCCGAGTAAATTGTTTGGTTTGACTTGTTGCTTATAACCATGTCTATGCTTGTATACGTTATTCATATCGCCCTTATTAGATTGTAAAATAAAATCTCTAATACTTCGTATTTTCGCTTGATTGACATTTTGTAGTTCATGTTTTTTACCTTTAGTTGCTGCTTTTAGAATTGCATCAACGATGTTATCCTTTTTGTAATGATCCTGTAAGTCTATTTTAGCATTGTTTATAAATTCTTCAAGATCTACGACATTGTATCCAGGCGAACTAACAACTTCTTTTATTATTGAAACCGCAACAACAGCTAAAAAAATACATAATTCGCAAAATATATTCAATTTAATGGAAATATATTTCACACTAACCGTATTACGTACCCAAAATTGTTTTTATGATGTCCAACATCGTAAGCTTGTTAATGATAAGAGCAATAAAATTGCTATAAATCCAATTCCACCGATGTTTACATAACCTTCTGCACGGTAATTAAATTTTTTAATTTCTTTTTATGAAATTACATATATGTTATAAAAAAAACTATATTTTTAAAAGTTGTACCTACTTTAATTAAATTATACGTTATACGATTCAGTGTGAAACATTACGAGCTACTTATATGTAGAATCTTAGATCTAACTGACTAATAAATATTTTTATTTTAATATATCTTCATGTATCAGTTTATTTAGGCTTATATTTGTGACACTGTCCGGCACAGGCTTTTCCTCTGTGTAAGGTGATTATTACTCCAGCCTTTACTGATGATTAGAAGAACACTTTGAAGATATACACACTTAGGACACGCAAGTGCCACGCTCTGTTATCCTTCAAATTTTAGAATTTTTCTTTTCTAATCCAACACACGATATCTAAAAGAAGCGAAGTTAACTTACGTCAGTATTATTTATTATTCTTTGGATATTCCAAAGCTTATCTTCAGCCGAGCGATTCTCCCTATAGTGTGGCTATCATTTTATCATAAGTAGACAGAGTCTTCTAATTTACACACGAAGACATTTACATATCTTATAAATATAATTAAATTAATTAATTATTTCACTTTATATTAATAAGTATACTAGCTGGTGGACGCGGCTTCGCTCGCGTTGAAAAATAAAAAATAACGCCTGGCTAAATATGTTAGCAATGTAACGCCTAACATCTTTATTGCAGTTATAGCTTTACCAGGCGTTAGATGATCCCTCGCAAAGAGTATTTTTTTCTGCATTCTGCATTTAATGATGATCGGTGCAACGGTTTAGGCGTGAAAAGGTAACAGACAGGCAGACAGAGTTACTTTCACATTTATAATATTAAGTATGGATAGCACGAATTATGTTTTATAGGTACCAATTAATAATGCCATTACGTTTCAATTTAAGATGACACGAATAAAGCCTACATTCATTCTTTTGTTACTAATATTATGCAGTGTTGGCTGCACTGCAGACATTCTTTATATTTCATCTTATTTAACTCTGATGTCGCTACTGTATACTGCAATGTCGCTCGTTTGCTCCTGTTAAATATTAAAACGTCTCATTAATCGGGATAGTCTAAGGTAGATCTTTAAAGTGAGTATTTAAATTTGAATGCGGTATAGTCAAACGAGTGGCCTACTTTTTATTAAAAATCAAAATGTAACATCTGTTGACAATTTTCAGAAAGAGAATTATGCATTATTAGTCGAGAAAGCTACTGAGCAAAATGTAAGCCATATTTTATTTATATTCATTTTGATGTATTAATATAAATCAAAATATCTTTACAAAGTTTCGCATTTATAATATTTTAATATCTTTATATTAATAAAATAACATTTAATAAAGAGTTATTAATAAACGGTAGAGATGAGACAAGGAAGTTATGACGTCAGTTAATAGGTCCAAAAGGTAAGATAAAATAAAGAAATTTCTTAATTTATACATTGTTTTCATTCCTGTAGATTAGGTTTAGGTTATATGTCCTAAAGTTTTGTAAAGTATAAAGATATACTCATTGTTACAAATACGGATACTTCCATTTGGTAGGAAATCTTTTGTGGTCCATGAAGAAATTGACATCTAAATGTCAACGCCATTATAATAAACATATGTCATTGTCATGGCGGGGGCGTCCGGCGACTATATAAGAGAATGTTAAGGGCACACTCGAGGTTCAACGCGATATTTTACGATGTAGGTAACCGCTGATTCCCAGCTAACAAAAATGTTACTAAATTGGATATAGTTTAGAAAGTTAATACGAGTTAGAGAACCCGAGCCATCGCAAGTGATGGCAAAGCAATTAATCAATTGTTCACAATAAATACCTGGCTGACAAAAAAATGAAGTTCAAGAGGGCAGTTTTTGAAATCCGTTTGGGATAAAGTCCCGTCGCTTCACAATGGAAGCTGGACAGGTTTTGGTGTCCGGTTGTCATCGAGCGACAGGCGCGTGCCCATATAGACCCGATTCTGTGTTTAGCTTCTAATCCTCGCGCGATATGTTCAGGCGGACGCATCCCCAAAATGCTGACATGCGAGGTGATGAGGGCAGGAAGCAGCACCAGGCGTCAGGATGGCTTCGTGTGGCATGTGCGAGCCCATGGTGGTTTCGATACTGCGGTCAGCTTTTGTACCTTGCGCGCGATAGTTGGCCTGACGGGTGTTATATTTCTGCCTACCCCTCAGCGGTTCCGGCAGGTCGGGTTTTTTTATGTTAAGATCGGCAGACAGGCTGACGGTCCACTTGATGGTAGGTGGCTACCATCGCTTATAACACAAGCAACGCCACAGCTGCTGCAAGTGCGCTGCCGACTACAGAAGGGTTAAGGATAAGGAACTGCATAGGAAAATGGGCCCTGGCATCCCTTACTCACACACCGAAACACAACAGCACACGTGCTGTTATTTCATATTGGTCTCCTGTAAGAGGGTGCCCAAATGACTGCGAAAAGCAGTGTGCTCTGCTACTACTTTCCGGATCCAGACCAGAGCCAAATTTGAAAAGTTCGTTTTTCAATGTTGACCCTGCCGGGAATCGAACCCGGGAACTCTAGAACAGAGCATTAAGGCAAGCACCCTAACCACTCTTTCAACGGGCTCGTCAAAGGTATCTTTGTACAATAATGTATTTCTTTATTAGTATTTTTTTATTTCAACGCATGTGAAACTAATTTCTCTTCACCATACGTGAATAGGCAGTGTGTTGTTTAATTGAAGTGTTGTGTGACAATCATAGTGTTTTCATTTACCCTTCTTTCGGATAGTAGGCGCCCATGGAGTTTCGTTTAAAACGATGGAGCTGTCGGTGGTAACTTTTCCTGGATACAGCCTTTAACAAACACCCAAACTGTTTGACTCTTCTTATTATCTTCTTTGAGTATTGAATAGATTTTAATCTGACTGAAACCACAGTATTCTTTAAAACATTCTTATTTAGGCCGGCCGCATACATACGCTTTCCGAATTCGTTTTCCGCGTTCGGAGACCGTTTTTTCCCGTACGGAATACATTCAGTACGTACGTTTCGAATGTGGGTCCGAGCGTTCGGAGACCCCTTACGGAAAAAACCATGCGGAACGCAGCGCCTGCATACATTTTGTTTGTTTCGGCGCACACGTTCGGAACCGCGAGTTGTTTGTTTTGTGTTGTTTGTTTTGTGTTGTGTGTTTTTCACGTCTCATTACGAGTGCATCAATACAATGTGTGAAGCAGAAGCTTAAGTTTAGCTGTTGAAAAACATCCCTGCTTATGGAACATAGATAAAGCTCTCTTTAGATAATGCAATCGCAATTAAATCTCTATTGTTCTCTATGGTCGGGCGTTCACAAAGGCACCACTGAACGTACTGACAGTATAATATTCGGAACGCAAATTCCGAACGTCTGCGCTAAGCACACGGAATTCTGAATACGGAAAACGAATTCGGAAATCGAATACCGAAAACGTATGTATGCGCCCAGGCTTTTTACATTTGTTTACTGCGTTGGATTCCTGATAAAATAAAATAAAATAAAAACACAAATACACTTTTTACAGTTACAAATAAATATCGGTACTGCACTCTAGGACGTCATAATAAAATCCTTCAAACAAAAATAAAATCATAAATAATTTCGGTTAGTAATTTTGGCAACTCAAAATTAAATACGTCTAATTAAAATTGTATAATTTTTTTTACCTAGATTCATTAGAATATAAAGTAATTAGGAACAATATAAAATGTTTTATTGTAGGCTATGTTTTAGTGTAATTGATAATATAATTATTATGTTTCAGATTCACAATGAATATTTATTTAAAAATAAAAGCAAAGCGGATTGCGTGTGTAACATTTAATGAGTTTTAGTGAACTTTGCCTAACGCACGTTTGACACGACAAGTCCGATATTAATTATAAACACACATTACATGTACCTTAGTTATATATGTCCCTTAGTTATACATATTGTAACTTAGAATATGGTAAAAGTTGGATTATGCTGCCATTGAACTAATGTCGATGCAGTTATACTTGCAATGCCCACACGACAAATGTAGGTAAGTATAAACTCGGTGACCATGCTGAAGCCTTTTAGATTTCATATGTCGATTAGAAATTGATTAAGCTTGAAAATAAAAAATCGTAATTTGTCTATGATGGTATGTGCGTGTCTATGATTTTGTCAATCTAAAATGAAAAGGTACAATTAATTTTGTATAATAAACCTAAAACTAAATAAAACCTAAAAAATATGTAAAAAATTGGGCGCCCGCGGCATAATGCCGAGGATGCTGGCAGCATTTCCTCGCTGTATTGCAATGCTAATGCGCGAGGAGCTCACCAGTGATGTCGATAAGCCTTTTTGAAAATGATAATCACATTCATACATGTGAAGTTTTTATCAAGTTTAAGAGTTTTAATTAATTTTTAGTAGCGGAAAAAAATTAGCTTAGTATTTTTAGCATTGGGTTCCGAGGTGATAAATTTGGCAGCCTGTCTTGCCATCCCCTTACAGAAGACTACCGTGAAATAACCGCATGTGTGCTTTTAAGTTTCGATGAGTTAGTATGGGATATCAGAGCAAATTTCTCTATGCTTTCCTAATCCTTTATTCTACTAAAGCACTTGCACTTGAAGGATCTATAGCGTCGCTTGTTTTGTCTACCATCAATAGAACCTGCCCAATCAGCAGCCTGCCTGCTAATCTTTACTTTAAAAAAATCTGCATTGGGTTAATATGGCAGACAATTAAAGCCAAACCTTCTAAGCGAACGACGTGCCATTCCAACTCGAAACGGAAAATTACGCGCGAATAGTCGAGAACCCGTGTACAAAGTGAAAGCTGTTCACGTTCCCTTTTACGCCTCTTTACAGGTGTTCATGGAAGTAGTACTGTAGCTAGTATCCTTAATCCTATCAGTGTCGACAGGACATTTGTATTCCCCTTTGTGTAAAGGATGATTCATAATAGGTTGGGGAAAAAGTTTATTCGTATTTTATATGAAAACTCAAGACATTTTTTTAAATATAAAGTTTATATTTAATTTTAATTACAGTATACATGTGCAATTTTGTTCGATGAATTTTTGCCATCTTGTAGGTAGTGACATAATGCCGTTGCTGTAGAAATTTTGGGACTTCAGATAAAGCTTCATTTGGCAGTCCCCTCTTGATGTTAACCTTCACTGTCTAAAGAATTCTGAAAAGACCGAAACGGGTGGAAATCAGAAGGTGCAAGGTCAAGGCTATATGGCGGATGCATTAACACCTCCCAGCCAAATTCTCTTAATTTTTGCTGAGTGGCTAAACATTAGTGGGGTCGTAATGAAAGACCACACCCTTTCTATTGATCAATTCCAGCCGCTTTCTCTCAACTTCCTGCTTTAATTTCATCAGTTGTTAACAGTAGAGATTCGAATCGATGATTTTGCCCGGCGGTAAAAGCTCATAATGAACAATGCCCTTCCAATCCCACCATACACACAGCATCACCTTATTGCGAGGTAACCCGGGTTTTGGCACAGTCTGTAAAGTCTGACCGACCTATGACCACGACTTTTTTCGCACGTTCTTGTCGTACGTGATCCACTTTTCATCACCAGTTATCAATCTCTTCAAAAACCGTTTGGTTTCATTACGTCTCAATAAAGAATCCCAAATAAGTAGGTACGCGATTCATAAGGTTTCTTTCAGTGAGCTCGTGTGGCTCCCAAATAGCGAGCTTTTTTTTGTACCCAGTTTTTTTCAAATGGGTCAAAACTGTATTGTGGTCAATTCCCAGTTCTTCAGCTATGTTGTAACTACTGATATGCTGATCATGCACCACTTTTTCAAAAATGGCATCCATTTTATCCGTAACAGGGCGACCAGAGCGAGGTGTATTTATGATATAAAAAAAATCGGATATGTAAAGATAAACATTAGTTAAAATAAATTTGAATCTTGTTTAATTATAAAAATACTTTTATAAGGACGCATAAAAATAATAAATTGTTCCTTCATTCTGATAATAATGTTACTATTATAATAATTAATTTAGTTTAACTAAATCAAAAAGCAACTTCTTAATTTAATTTAATAAATTAAATTAATTGAAATTACTGATAAATTAAACTTTTTTTGTCTTATATTAATTATAGTGAAATAAAACGTGTACAGGAAGCATGTTTAAAAATGAATTACAAACGATGGGCATTTAAATCAATAGTAATAAACACATTTGCTTTTCTCCGTTATCTTTGAAATTTTAATGATGTTCCATCTACACCTGATGCTCAATAATTTGATCGGAAATGTCTCAAATTGAGTATGACGTTGAGTCCGTATTAGTAATTATAGAATATGTCGCCGCCAAGCGTCATTCATGTCTACGGTACTTCCATTCAATTTCCTGTGTTCTACGGTAGACATATTTGTTATTATAAATGTATAGATCATCGTTTTTAAAAATGTTCTTTCAAACATCGTAATATTCGATTGTTTAAAGTACCTTTTTATTACTGGATTACCGTTAGCACTGAAAACTTAACTTGTGCCTGTCCTGGGCCAGACGAAGCAGATGTTCTCCACTACAGTCGGTCCAGTCCGTGATGAAACATAGCCAAGATTTCTTCCTCCTGACAGGGCGCCGTTTCTCATCTATTTCGATCATCATTATCAACATTAAACCAAATATTCGAACAAGCAACACCAAAAATATCCTAGAAAAAAACATTAGAGCCACAAGCATCAAGAATGACTCACATATTGTAGTATTCAGTCTGAAGCACTAACTGTTGGATGGGCTGGTAGTCCACCTCTCCCTCTCTTTGTCTTGTTAATTGTCTTTGAATTAAGTTGTTAACACTTCCTTTGACCTTATTTCTTTGGTAATTCTTTGAAAAGTGAACTTCTAGGAAAGGTATATTCCTGTAAGAAGGGAATTTATTAATTGAGAGACTTTTTCTTTTGTATGTCTTGGCTTATCTTTATGTTCGTTTCTGCTGTTGCTATACGAATTAGATACAGGGACACCGGGTTAATAAAATTTAATGAAAATTTTATTAATTTAATTTAATAAAATTTTCATGCATATGTTAAACATTTCGTGCATAGTAACAGCCCTTAGTCCCGGGGCAATACAAGCCCCAAAGCCCTACATAGAAGAAAGGTGTCAAATTAAAAATGTCAGTATAAAGGATATACTTCCGCAGGTTTCGCCTGTGCAGTGTGCTCCTTTCTTCACGTGCGTTATAAGACATACTTTGATGTCGGTTTTGTTCGCACTGTGTTCTACTTTCTTTGAGAGTGTTATGAGGTATACTTTGATGCCATTTCGCACGTGCTGTGGAGACAGATTTCGCTGACGACTTCGCTTGCGTAAGGAGACGTAAGGCGTAAGACTAGATGTCTTATGCCTTACGTCCTTACGCCTGGTGGTCTACTAGTGATCGATTTGCACTTGACCTGTTCCTCAGCTGGTAATGTAAAGACTTTATCCAGTTAGAAGTTATTTTATACATGTGATTCAGGGTATAGTCTAAGTAATAACCTTTTTCCTCCTTTAGACACTCCGCTATAAATTTTAATTTGTTAACAAACTAGATCTAATTTAAATTTAGTAAAGTCCCCTGTTCTTTTACACTGTGTATTTTGTTATCGTAAGCCCCGTGACTGAAGAAATTCTGTTAAGCAGTTCTCTCTCTTTCAATTGTATTTACCGTATTTAATCGAATTTAAGCGAACTCAATCGAATTTATTCGAATTGAATTTTAATCACTTGTAAAATCGATCTTAATCGAATTCAAGCGAACTTAATCGAGTTGAATAGAATGGAATCGAATTTAAGCGAACTTATCGAATTTAATCGATTTTAAATGAATTTAATCGTATTTAATCTAATTTAATCTAATTTAATTGAATTTAAGCGAACTTACTCGAATTTAATGGAACTTCATCGAATTTAATTGAATAGAATTAATCGAACTTAACCGAATTTATTCGAGTTAGTTAATTTAAACTAGTCAAAATCCCATGAAAAAGATTTTTAACAAGATTAGAGTTAAAGTTCAATTACCAAAAATAATGTTGAAAACACGGACCTAACCTACTTCTATTTATTTCTAGGGACAATTTTCATAATACCGAGTAGATACAAAAATGTCATATTTATTGGAAAGAACTTTACATAAACTTACGGTGAGGTGACTTTTCCTATAGAAAAAATGTTGTCCACCACAAAGTTCGCCCTCGGCGCTAGAACGTGAGCAGATTGAACGAAAACCGCTCACCAAAACAACCTACTTCACTTCCCTAATTGACTACACAACAGCCGGTCGTTGCCGAGGCTGCTAATTGGCAGCTATATGACTACCTCCAGCCACACTCAAGCTTGCTATATGGGCTTAACATTTTGAAAATGTGACGGAAAAATAGATTTCAATTGCATTGACACTGTACAAGTCTAGGAATACCTGGAAAAGGTCCGTGAGCGCATTAGAAAGTATATAAATATTAAACAATTGGTTATTGTGTGAATCAAACATATTTTTTAGTTTTTTTTTAAATTGTGAAAAACTTATTAATAAATTTAATTTGGCTAAAAATAAGTGTTGTTGTTAAAAAAAAACCGTAAAAACCGTCCATTATTAAATTTTTTTTCTACATAATTTTATCAAAAAATATCTTTGTGCAAAAGATACCTTTTTAGGTACTTTTTGTACCCAATTTTTTCTAATCCCAAAATATTAATTAATTATCAACATACGGTCGAATGTTTATTCACGAGTAATTATTTAAAAGGAATTCCCTGCTCTAATTGTAAACATTATACTAATACATAATAAAGACACAACGGAATTTCAAATTTAAAGGCTGGCAAAACTACGTGTTAAAAAATGAAACAATTTGTTTATTATTGGACTAATAACTTTATTTGTTGCAATTTCCTAATAGATTTATTTTACGAGTATATCACAGTCATCACTTTAGTAAATGCTTTAAATACAATACAATACGTGAAATTATTCAATAATGTTTAAATTATGTCAAGAAAAATATAAAACTTGTTTGAAGAAGGGAGAATGACGAGATTAGAATATATATGTAAGAAAAAATAAGCAATCCAAATTCAAAGTGATGTTAAGGTGTTTCTCAACATTGATAGGCCACAATAATTTCTACTTTTAAAATAAATACTTTTTTAATGCTTTTATTTCTACAAATATGGAATTCTATTGTAAACGAAAACTACGAGTAGCCTGAAGTAAGATAACAATTCAATTTCGTCATTCCCCTCTAGTAATGTTGAATATTTGGAAAAGTGAGTAATCTTTTTATAATTATCTTTGTGCATAAAGTGACAAATATATCGGATGAGTAAACTATCGGAAATATTATTATTACAATAGGTAGGTACTGTTACATTTCGATTAATATAGGTACATACACTGGAAAAGCTTTTTTCGCTTTTCGACTGTAAAATACATTTCATTTTAATACACTTAATTGAGTTTATTTTTCAAAAATAAACTTAATTATGTTATACTAACAAAAATATTTTTTTTCCAATGTAATATTTTCTTAATTAATATTAATTCATTTATTAGCTTTCTAACTTATCCTATTTGATTTTTATATATGAATAAATTGTTTCTTTTAATGAGCGACTAGATCCTATCAGATTTAAGTGTAAACCAGTATATAATTAAAGTCTACTTACGTCTAATACAAAGCAAGTTACATAGGTTACAAAATAAAAATAAAAATTAAAGCCTTGTTTTATAGTAGGTAACAATTCAGTAAAATACCTAAGCAGGTACTTTAAATTTTCCGTCAGTTTTAGTATAGTCTATGCATATAAATTGAAATTTTTGTCTAACAATAATATGCCCTTAAAAGCTTTATAATGTAAATTTTAGAGCAATATAATAATTGACTATAATATAACTAAATAACATGTAACTTCAGTTGACTAGGCCTCAAATGAATTATGGTTCCGGCAAGGAGAAACGTTGGGATTTGTCAATTGGAAACATTTACCAATCGCGTGGAAAAAAAATATTTCTTCAGTTATAAGAGAGATATTGCTTTTGTTTCAATAGAAAATGAAAGTATGGATCAGTGGGCACTGAGCAGGTGAGATTGGAAGACGTATACTGAGAGGAAAAAAACGAGAATTGCGAATATTTAAGGAAACATCTGATAGTTAAGTTGGTAGATTTTTAAATCTATCTTTAGAGACCTAGCCTATACCTTATATAGATGTTTGTGTCCAGGGCTTATTCTACGTCTGTAATTGAGTGTAGCGACCACACGAACGAACCGTCTACCTTCACAACTGTAACAGATAGGTGTTTGAAAATGGTTAATAATAACCTGTTACTTGTTGTAAAAACTAGTATACCTAAGTTAAAAAACAATTCGAAAACAATTAGAGCGTGTTCCCACTTCTTTATAACCAATATTGAATTGAGAAACTAACCAATCTCTCTTTTTGTCAATGTAAAGTCAAAATATAAAAATAAGAAACATTGTTGACAATGGACCTGCAAAAAATTAGGACAGAGCCTTACCTAATAAGCGATAAGAGAAAAATTCATGCAGGCTAAAGAGGACCTAGCAACTTAGTAACTAGTATTACTTGCTGTTAAATAGCAGTTTTTGTTTTTTCATGGTATCAATGAGGAGTATATTTGTCGTCATAGGATCATTCAAACTAAAAAAATATGATCATCTCAGACAGAGGACGTCCTCTGCTGGACATAGTTCCCCCATAATTTTCTAGTAGGAGCGGTCGAAAGTAGCCTGGACTACTGTCCTCCACTTTCCGGCCCTAGCAGCCGCCGGCACTATGTGCCCTGCTCATTACCATTTCTACTTACTAATCGCCGGATTATATCGGCGACTTTCTTTTGTTTAGGGATCCAATACATTGACCCTTCGGGAATTCTCGAAGTTTACAGCCTTTGAGAATTCAGCCCATCAAAACTAGATTAAACGGCAACTTTCTTCTGGAAGAATTTAAGTAATTGGGATGTACCTGATTAGACTACTCGTATGTGTCTCAGTAGATGTATGATCGTCAACGAATATTCCCAACTGTTATTGTGGGCACAACAAAAACATTTATAATAGCATATCTCTTGTCCATATTTCGTCTTAAGGCCCACTCTTTAATCATAGTAAAGTTAACAATATGAATATTGAACAAAAAATTACCAGCTTGTAATGAAAACTTTATTCTAACTTATTTTGACATTCTACTAAACTAGTCCAGCTATTTTATGAAAACCCGAGATGCATTTCGCGTTTTCGGTTGAATTGCTTGCAGCAATTTTTTTCAAAACACGATTTACGCTATCCTACACGTAGAGCGACACACTAGGCTTAAAACTTAGGACTGATATGAATCCGACGTGAATCAGTAGGTCTTTGCGCAGCTTCTTGAATCTATTAACCAAAACATGTTATTGCGACCGCCGCCAGTGTGATGCATTTCAAATATGCCATAAAATTTGAGGCGATTATAAAATTTTAGACCCCGCAGGAACGGCTGTTATATTTTTTTATGGTGTGTCATTGCTACTATAACTTCTAGGCAGTATAGAGAATAAATTAGCTGCTTTATAATATGTTACTTGTGTAGTAAGTAGTGTGATTGCGAAAATAAAAGTTTGATTTCGTTCGAAGATCAATGAAAAAGCCTAAAATATCTTAAAATGCAAAGAAAAACATAGATTATCCTTATTAAATAATATTTTGCTGTTAATAATAACAGGCGTGACTACATTAAAATTTATATAATGACTTATGTTTCCACAAAAATATTCAGATGACGGAAGGTACTCAGTTTTGGTTTAATAAATAATTTTATAACATTATTAGCATAGTAATTATTAGTATTAGGCTATGTTTATTTTAGACGCGTCAAGACTTAAATCAATATATAATATAAGCGAACTACATTTCGACCATCTAAACAATTAAAAAAAATATTATTGTGCAAAAAAGCATTGCATACTACAATTTTTCTACTTAAACGCAATTGATCCCGTCCCAGGCGATAATTAAATCCGTTACAATTCATTATACTTACAATATTATATATTGAGATTTATCTACATATTACTAATTGATCTACCTTGTGTGATGTATTATTATTAAATAGTACGTGACTTTTTATATTAATACCTAAAAATATTTAAAAATTTCCACTCAATCTCACTAAATCATGACTCTATGTTACACTAAAAAATAAACAGTCTAATGGACCCTTTCAGTGTCTACGCTTTACACTCATCGTATATCACCACACTACTGTAATATACATCGCATTATGAAATAGATTTAAGGTTCGTTTCACTGTTTCTGAACACTTGTTACACATTATTGTTGTCAAATACAAACCTCGTCGCGAATGGTTCTCTTAATTAGTCTTACGTAAGTGCGAGTTACATTGGTGTTTCTAGCTGGGCCGCCTCGAGGGCGAATCCGGTCACCCTCAGAGGTAATTCGGCCTCGACACACAACAGAGCACTCCCATGCTTTTGTACAGTGATCCTCTTCGCTTATTACGCCACAGCTCGGTCACTTCATCACCTTTCAGAGCCACATTTGTCTCTGTAAGCAAATAAAAGGGAGGAAAAATAAATTTTGCAATTCACTCCATGTCAAAGAGTAGCCCGAGCCAAAAAAAATAGTAAAAAAATTTTTCTCGTTATTTTATCATTTTCTAGGTTGAATAAATCTTGTTTCTGAAAATTTCTAATTAATATTTTAATTTCTAAAGGTCTAGTTGAGTGTAATCAGTAATATACAGCGGAATCCAGTTACGACGAATGGATTTAAATGATTTATTTTTATTAGGTTTCTGATGGCATACATTTTTGAGGTTTTACATTGTTTTTTCTTGCTTTGACTGACTTCAATATATTTTTTTATTAATATACTAGATGAGCCCTCAACTTCGTACGCGTAGTATTCGATATAGCGCGTAACTTTTTTGTTTATGAAGCTGGCTACAATACATCAGTGAAAACCGCATTCAAATCGGTTAATCCGTTTCTGAGATTACCGTGCACAAACGTACGAACAAACAAACGATTTTACGATTTCATTGTAAGTATATACAGATACATTAAGATTTAGATTTCTGCCGACATGATTCAAGTATTATAATAATATATTGTTTCTCTCTTCAAAAATTTGTTGCAAAGATCCTAATCCTCTCTCAATTTCAACAAATAAACAAGATCTTTACTACTCTGATTTTTTTTTTAAATTATAGTATTATGACTATTGAGACACACACGATTATGCGTTTCTGTAGGCAAATATAATCGAGATTTGTGGCACATATAGTAAAAAATCATTAAAATAACCTTTCATGACACAAGCACGGTACTAAACTGTATTCAGAGTAGAGAACCATCTATATATCCCTCGAACTCACTACTATCCTACCACCACTTTCGAGAACGATTGCTGTCCCTTTTATACTTTATATAGAAATTAAATAATTCCAAAGAAAGAAAAATAATAACTTTTCAGAAAACTACACTTAAAAAAAGCGAAACATTTGAATAGGTAAAGTGTTTCTCTTAAGCACATGAAACTTAAAAATCCAAGAACATTGAAATGCACCCATTATAACTGCATTTTGAGATATAAACTTAATTGCACTCGACTATACAGGGTGACCCGGAAATTGCTGGTATTCCTCATAGACGAAACTATGACTATATTGGATTAACTTAACCCCAGTCGTATAACGGTCGAAAATTGACCGTTTTCAAAATATCTAGTTTAAAAAAATCAGATATTATCCGGATTTTTGGTATTGATTCTCTGAAATTTTTTCAAATTCGATTTTCTTGAAAATGGTTAATTTTCGACTCGTATATGACTGTGGATAAATTACTCCAATATAGTCATGGTTTTGTTAAGCGAGAGGAATACGAGCAATTTCCGGGTCAACCTGTGCTCGTATGCTCTGCATACGAGCTCCCAGGAATTTTTAGGAATTTTGAAGTAAACATCTAGTGCAGTTATCGATATTAAGTAAGTATGAAATTACATAATAATTAATAAATGAATTAAAGTAAGTATTTAATGAATTAAATATGAATTAAAGTAAGCATGATAGTAGGTAGTTTTTTTAAATGTTTTTTAATGATTTCTGCATGTTTTAGTGAAAAACACAAAAAAAAACACGCGTCAATTTTTAATGCATAAAATGTTTCTTTTAGGCCATTAGAAACAAAAAACATCATTAAAATCTATTTATTATAACTGGATTCCGTCTGGACTAGTTGCTCATAATTTTTTAAGTTATTATTTCTATTATTTTGTACATCAAATAATTCGTTACGAGCGACCTAAAATGAACTCTAAATCTCAAAATCACATTTTGATAAGAGAACAAAAAAATTTTTTTTCTTTTGTTAGAAAAAAAACTAAACGAGGAAAGCTAAACGATCTCGTTTTTTTAGCGTTAGCTCGTAGTCTCGTTTAGCTAAGGGCTATAGAATATCTATTAATTTTTCCTAGAAATAATTTACCAATAACAACTTTTGTGTGTAATTCAGTACATAGTTCGTTCATTAATTTTTTCCATCTCAGCCGTTGGAAGTCAACTGCACATAGGCACAGTTTTACAAATAGGTCTCCTCCATAATTTTTAACTTTCATTATTTTATTTTTGTCATTTAGTACAATAAACTTAGAAAGTAAAGAATGATCGCTATCGTAATTGCTTGAAATGTTTTTATTCCACTTCTATCGTATCTACAGAAACTAAAACACCTATCAGTGTTTTAACACAAGGAATTTCTTTATTTCATTATTTGACCCAGAATATAAACTTTAAACATTCGTATAAAATAACAAGGACATTTGTAAAAGAGACCGTACTATAGTTTCCGTTTGCTTTCTTTTATTGAATACACACAAACAGAGAAAATATGGCCATTATTTTTAAAATATATTTTAGAGATAGGTCAATAAGAAAAAGGAAAACTTTTCATTATTAAATAGAAATAAGAAAAAGTTTACTGCAATTAACTAGCTCGTTTAATAAACTGTTGTTTAATTAAAAGGGTTTAGTCCATAAATATATTGAATACTCGAGGCCAACTTTAATTAAATTTTAAAACAAGTTTTTAACTTAATATTAAATTATGTTAGTAATTACATTTAATTTGATTTTTGAGATATATAGTAGGTACAGATACACCAAACACCTTCTTAAACATAAAAGTTTACCATTTGAAGCACCCTTTCAAAGTTCTAAAGACTGTAAACTTTATGTATTTTTATGATTTATTTTGTCCCAACATCCATATCATTCATTAATTGCACATCAGTACTACGCAGTTTGTACTTTGCAATACAAATTCAATTTCAAATCTCCCTTAATCCCTTTATACATTAAATTGATTAATGATTAGAATCAATTATTTGGTTTTCCTTACAACTTAATTCCTCTGAAAGTAGAAACTGTTTACATTTTGTACCTAAACCTAGTACTTAAACCTTATGGCATGGAATATATTCCAGTTAAATGGAATGTATGTGTGTATGTGTGATGAAACAAATCTCAGAAGTCTGTTACGTTTTTAAATGGGCAAACAGGGTAAACGACTCCTCGATCGTTGCATTAATAATTAATTTTTAAATTCGGTTTTCTTCCAGATGTTTCAATGAATATTGTAGAAGGTAGAGGCGTAGTGAGACAGGGATTGTATTGAAAAGTTGTTATGACCGAAGCTCTCTATAGTTTATAATTATAAATTTATTTATTTGTTTATTTATTTATTATTTGATACATAATTTAATACACGATGTTTACAATGTCTGTAAACCATTATTGGTATGTCTAGACATTTACTTCACGCCAATACAACATTACACTATAAACATATAATTGTAATAACAATATTACAACTCATAAACATCGAAAGCCTAACTATCTGAAAGATGCAAAACCGGCCGAGGGAAGCTTAGGTACGCTTTGTGCATGTGCAACTCGCTACACAGATGTCCCATTCTATGCAGGCGTGTATTTTTATAGAACAATTATTTAATTTAATTATATAAATATAATTTTTAAATATATTATTCAATTAAATAAATATAATCTTATTATATTTCATTTAGGTAATATTTTTTTAATGTATACTTGTGCTTCTTGTAGTATATGTACAAGCATAGTATGCTTATGTTTCTTTGTGTTATTCCATTTTTTATATTGATAGTTCTCACATAGTATATGTTAAAGCTACACTTACCCAAATGGTTAAAAGTCTCATGCTGAGGCAAAAATTCCTGTATATCATTCACTATCCTCGTGATCTCTTGGGTGTCCTTGGCGATGCTGCAAAGTTCCTCCTGATTGAAGTCCGGCGTGATCTGCTTGCAGAGTAGAATCTGACTGATCACGTTGCCGAAATTAGAAGGTCCCGCGCGATTCTCTGTTTACAAAAGGTACGTTTCGTTTAGCCATTTTGCCAGAGTTCATGAATGACGAATGAGGAAAACAATTAGGACTGGATTGGGTAGCCAAATGAAAATTAATATTTTATCGTCCTCCAAAAATGGTAAACAGGCACGCTAGGCACCGGTGAGCTTTATGCGTGAATTTAAAATGTATTTTCTTTTGAATATTCTCAAAGTAAAATGTTTAATAAGTTAAGTTAATTAGTCCACAATTTTATTATACAAATAATAATTATGTGGCACTATACTATCACACTGTCTTAACTCCTAATTAACTCAGACTTATTTATATTAAAAAAATCTTAAAAAAATTAAAAACTGCTTTCAATATATAATACAAGTATACAGCAGCTTTAATATAAAAAACATTAATATTAAATCATATATTAATAAATTATAGGTACAATATTTCTCCACAACAGGACTGTGGACATATTTCTGCATGCATTATACATTTGTTAACTTGAAATTTTAAATTAAAATTCATTAAAATAACCCAATACAAGGGAAGTCCTTGTGTCTTGCATATAACAGCAGTAACAGCATGTGTGCTGTTGTGTTTCGGTGAGTGAGTAAGAGATGCCTTAATACGTTGGTTGCGTTAATAAGTGATGGTAGGCTTCTACCATCAAGAGAACCCTCAGCTTGTCTGACGAACTTTATATATAAATTATTTTATGTTAAGCAATTGATAGACCACTGAGACGAACGTTCGTCTGATGACCCAGCTAACGCCACGAGTTAGCATACATATATATTTTCTCTGAGTGAGGAGATCTGCTATTTTACTTACGCTGATGTAACTGATAATGTACAGTAAAGAATATTATTGTTACATTAATATTAGCAGCAAGTAAATATCTACCTACTGATAAAGCTCGGTACTTTAAAACTAAAAGTCATATATCCTCTTCATGAATGAACGGGAAATGCATGATGTTGAATCAGTGCCAAAGTTTCGAACTCTTTTTAAATGTGGTAGTAATAGGTTCATTTGAAAGAAGCTCTATGTTAGAAGTAAAAGCTGGAGTCGTGATCGGACTTGCATCAGGCAGACTTAGGTACAAAGACATTTAATATATATATACTACTTAGGTACTTTCTCTAATTTATATGAGGACTAAAAATTCACAACTTTAAGTTATTGGTTTTAAATTTCTTTATATGTATTGTATGGTGGATTCTAAATAGAACCAATTCACTAAAGGAGACACTGTGGCTTTGAGACATTGTGATTTGTGCCAATTCCCTTTGTGATAATATTTTGACTAATCTGTAATTATCGGTTTTCATACATGTTTGCTCAAGAGACTTTACGCCATCTGATGAGAAAATGATGGTATTATCTTATTAAAGCGGTGTGATTGCGGTAAACCATTCTTAAATTTGTAATTTGCTGGGTTGGACACGTAAAATAAAATAGAGGCTTGGTAATTTTGTGAACGGGACGATCATGGCCGCCGATTCATCGCCAAGCTATTTGATGATCGCCGGCCATTTCATTGCTGTTCGTTGTGGCAGGTATTTTGTTTATCATGCCCAGTATTGTATAACGCAAAAGAATTACTACTAGATGTTTATAGTCAGAAAAGACGTAAATTTTCATAAAATGTGATGTATGTTTTAATAATATTTTAGTTACACAGTTAATTTGAAATCACATTTATTTCAACTATTTTAATAAACGTGATTTCGAAATAAAAGGAATACTGGTTTTGGCAAAAAGACTATTACAAATTATGTCACAAAACTTATTTGTATTGGAAACAAAGTTAGGTTAGGCTCTAGAATCTCCCCCCCCTAGGTGTGTTAGCTTAACCCTCGACAATCCCGGCGGTTGCACGAGCGGTGGGGTGACCGGCCGTCGCTTGGCTGATCGCATTGTCGCTGGGGAACTCGCTGGGGATCCGTACTCGGCTCATGGGGTGTTGGCCGGTAAGCGACGGCAACCCCAGTCCTTATGCGTTGGACCGAGGTAGGTGAGGACTTTTGTGCATGAGGACCGGCGCGGATCGTAGCGGGCGGATTCTCTGGGATGGCTCTGTCACTTAGTGGTAGTTGGGCAACGCACGCGAAGACGGAGCTCTATGGCAGGGAAGGATCATCTGGCAGAGTACCGCAATCGTGGCTTTGTGTGAGGTGGTGAAGGCTGTTGCAGGGGACCGGCCTAGTAACCACCCTCCGCAGTCGTCCGGAAGAGTGAACACCCGACCTCGCCACCCGGCTTAATAACTCTTTCGCGCCGACAACACGAGACGGGCTGTCTTTCGGGCTGACGCGATTGGTGTTTAAATGTCAGGTGGGAACCCCCTTTGGGCCGCCCACCCTTAATGCCGTAGAGAGATGAGCGGGCAAATGAGCAGGGGTTATCCGAGAGTTGTGCCGCAGAGAAGAGGTTATGGGGTGCTTCAGAGATGAAATCGCTGACTGCCCACTGCGAGAGGTGAGTATAGGCGGCTCGTGCTGCTTCGCCCGGGGGCGGCAGACCTGGGGTCGACCGCCGTCATCACAACACCGGGCAACGAGGGGAGACGTGCTGTGTGTTTCCGGCACGTCTCTCCACGGCGCGGAGGTCAAACTCCGCGCTTAATCGAGGTGGAGCCCGCAATTGTGCGGGCCTCGTCTGGTGGGGGAGGCAAATACATGTTTCCACATCCATAGACGGCGCGAGGAAACACCGTGGGTTTTTAGTGGGTAGAAGTCCCACATACCCCACCGATCTCCCCATGGTCGTTGGGGATCTGGTTCGAAGATTTTCCCACGCAAAAAAGGCTCTAGAATCTTTATGAAATTAAATACAAGCGGAGCGAGCACACCCGGAATACTGGTTTTGTCAAAAAGAGAGTCTGTTACAAAATGTGTTACAAGACTTATTGTACTGAAATCGTGTATGACATTGTTTTTTTTAAAGTGATACTGATGTTGATATTTTAACTAAACGGTGCGGCGATGAATCGGCGGCGGTGAATTGTCCTAGACCCCTATGTACCTACTTGCTGCAACCGTTATTGCCCTGCATTTTATGGGTGTGTAGTGTATGTGCCTTTTTGTTTAGTTATATACTATAATACATATATACACTACTGTTCGTATCAACCCGAGCAGTTTGAGTATGTTTAAGAGGCAAATCAATCGTACTTATGAATTACTAACGTTTAACATGCTCCTAATAAAGAATCATAACCAAGAGTTACGCACGTTATCAAATCGTATCAATACCAACCATAATAAGATGTCATGTCCATTGGCACAAGTTGTACAAGGCGATGACACTTGGCCAGTTCCCTTAACAACAGTTGTGCCATGAAGTACAGCAATACTAGTTGCGGTTGTTCTGCGCACCCTTCACTTGTCGACCTAATAAATTAAAAACACTGTTTTAATTTTATACGTAAATTGGTATTAAATTATTGGGTACATGTGACTAATTCTTAATCTGTCAAGAAAAATCAATATTAAAGCGATTGAGATATTTATAAAATGGGAGTTTATCTAATTCCTAATGAATATTTTTTACAGCGACAAGAAATGACAAGTAAGAAATGGCAGTTAAGAATATGCGGCAAAATTTTTTATTTAACAAGAAAAAATTTGGAAAAAATTGCAAAATTAGGTTTTACAATTGTCACTAATTATTGACAATTTCAAATGTTGCAAGCTCCTGTATTTATTCCAGCTTAAATGTTTTGGCAGCGCATTTTAGCAGTAGCTGTATTTTCACGCGGTCCATTCGAATTAAGCGCTCATAAAAAAATCATTGAAACCAAGGAGCACAAAACGCATGAAAATATAGTTGTTTCCGATATCATGTATGTGTTTAATATCTTGTGATTTTAACAAAATTTCACAGAACATCGATCAAGAGAAGTATTCCTCTAATAAGAGACTATGCAACGTAGACGCATAGTACCGCCTAAAGTGCAATGGCCTTTTTTTATTAAATAGGTCCGAAAAACTATCAAATCTATCATTAACATAACGATATAAGTAGATTTAAATGAGAAAACGACAAATAATATCATTTAATTAAAATGTCGTGCAACGTTTAACCATTAAGGGCGCTTATATAAAAATATTAATACTATAGGTACATCCTAGTGGCAGCGGTGTTATGAATATTGGTATAAGAAGGGAATGATTGTAGTTTTGCACTGGTGAGTACCAAATTCATCCATCAATACAATCCCTGTTAAAAAGAAATTCCATTGCAACACATACCTACTTGAGAGCTCTCAAGATCTTAGTCAAAGACGGACAATAAAACACTAACGCATGCTTTCTCCTACAAGTACATCTATAAATATCATAAAACCAATAATCTTTAAAGGTGATTGTACGACGGTATTGTATTGTATTGTATTGTATTGTATTGTATTGTATTGTATTGTATTGTATTGTATTGTATTGTAGTAGTTTGTTATAACCTCCTGGTAAGCGAGTTGTTACTAGAAGTCGCTTTATATGATTTGAATTCGGTACCGTTAGTTGTTGGTCGTTTGGCATATGTGCCAATAATTATAGAAAATAAGTTGAGGTCCGTCACTAGATTTAAAATAACTGGAGTTTTAGCATCATTTAGTGCCAGTATATGTGCAATTGTACAGTGAGATTTTCGAGTTATTTATTTATTTATTTATAAAAAAACTTTCGTCTTAAATAAAAACATAAATATATCAGTGTAGTCAAATGCTAATTATTTTCCGTAATATTTTTTTTCTAAAATGGTAGGCAAAAAGATTAAATATGTAGAATATACATAGAGAGGGCATTGGGAAAAAATTTCTACAAAAATATTGATCCTGATCACCGTAATTAGGTTGGCCATGGCGTAGCTACATAGACTTGTAAAGTTGGCGATGGACTGAGCGATTTTGTACCACGTGGTTCTAAATGTCACATTACGGATTCTTGCGTCTTGCCCGATCTATACAGTTGAAAATCTTTGATGGTAGGTAATTTTTTACACTAAATTTTTTATTACACTTAAAAATAATTCAAAAGCTATATGCCGTTATACAAGTTAAGAATCTCTTGAAAAAGATTTGTACTGATGGTACAAAACAAATCAATGCCAGTCTTATGACTCAACGAATTGAAAAGTGGTTTTGCTCTGTAAAAGTGGCTATTAACTTAATAAATATTACGACTTTTCGCTAATAGACTTCTCGTGTGGACAACTCCGACTTTGACACTAGCCAGAGCCATCATTCGCTTTATTATTTTTCGTTGCTCACGTTAAAAAAACACAGTCCATTTGAAGAGCATCGTCATTTTTACATCTCTTTGTTAGTAATATAACTTGGATTCTTAATGCAATTAACTTCCGTCCAATGGTAGATTTAGCGAATTATATTGCAACACTAAATAGTAGCAAATGAGCGATAATGCCGTCTGTCTTTTTGTTAAGGATTTAATTTTAATTATATCCAGAAGCGTAAAATATCTCATTAAAATTGTAACCACTGTCAATGTATTGTTACGTGCGGGGTGAGTTAAAATGCCGTGTAAGGGCGAAACGAACGATTTATTTTCACAAACGAAGATGACTTCCAAAATCACTAAACTTGTCCTATGAAACCGTTAAACTTGTCAAAATTTGTCGCCGTCGCAGATCACTTCGTAAAAGCTCCGAAGAGTCGCTTTCGTATCGCTGGTTGTCAAACCTCTAAAACTCGTCCGCCTGCTCTTTCCAGAAAATGTAACAGATCGTAAACAAACCATTGAAAGTTCGGGAATGCTATGTCTTTTGTAAACTCTATGTTGTAAACATAAGGACCAATTTCCTTTGACGCTAGTCGGGAAGGGGCGTGGCTACCATCGATAGGGTGGGACGTTCGATACTTTCGGCCGGCGCGAACGCTTTTTCCAGAAAGTTCCATAGTTAGTCGTAGCAGTATAAACTTACATACCTGATTGAATTTAAATTTTCAGTCATTATTTTTTATTTTATTTACTATTTATCAAAGAGTATACAATATCTGTATGGTAATTTTTAAAAAAATAGCCTTCCGAGCCCAATATTTGAAATTTGTAAAGTTTTTATTTACGTAGTGATTAAATCAAATAATCTATATGCACACTTTACGGAAATTCAAAACAAAACAAGTTTCTAACAACAATTTATTTAATTGCCTACCCATTTTATTTGTTAGTTTCCTGTTTCCTTCTACAGAAGCGGTAAAAAGGTAGAAAAGTGTGGCAATTATTTCTCCTTCAGAATACATTTCCGAGAGGTCGACTGCTCGGCCTTTAGAAATGCAAATAATTGGGTGCAGTTTGTATGGAAGTGTAAGTTTATTTCGCAGCTGCAGTTTTATACTCTCGCCGTCACAGTTACTGAGATGTGAAAATAAAACGATATTTACTTTTCGTTTAATTATATCACTCGACGGTAGCCACCTACCATAAACCACCATAAGCCTGTCTGCCGATAATAACTTAAAAAAATATCGTTATTTAAACATAGAAGCTTAATTATGATTATGATTATCATTAAATTATTAATAAGAGTTTTTTTTAATGTATTTAATTTAAAATTGCAAGTAAAGGAAAAATTAAAATGGGTATATTTTAGTAAATAAACTAGCTGAGCCGGCGAATTTCATGTTGCCTCAGCATAAAAACTATAGTTCCATACAAAATGTATGAGAAAATGAATTTTATTCACATTTTTTTTCGTGAATATTTTCCATGTTTTATTCTAGTTATTCTGTTATTCGGGGCGGAGAAAAATTCAAAAAATCAAAGATCATAAAAATCGATCCAGCCGTTCTCGAGTTTATAAATGGTACTACCACGACTTTTTTATAGATTAAGGAATTTTATTAATATAGATCTACAGTAATAATCTTAAAGTATAGTATACTCTATATACTCCAAAGCGAACTGAAGAAGGCATTACCTGTTTCCCAAGGAGTTTTGCTAATAAAATTTTTTGGAACGTATCAAAAATAACTGTCAGTCATTAATCAATCAGTAATGGAATCTAAGTCAATAATTACGAAAAATGTTAATTTATTTATTAATAATAGACAAACACACCAAAATTTAGTTATTAATAATATCCACTAATTTCACTTTAGTTCGGCGAGCCATGTTAAATAGTGCAAATTTGTTTTGTTATAAAACCATTTGTCTGGTCTTAGCGGCACATTAATTTAATCCTAAACCGTGAACTGTTGACTTATGTACGTCAGTTCAGGTAGCGATTTACTCCTCTTCGTCTCTAAATGTTTATATATAAATTATACCGAACTCAATAAATAATGTCAATTACTAAGGATCTCTTCCTTGTGAAAATCGGTTTCTTATTTTTTGAATTATATTAGATAATTGTTGAGTTCCAATGTTTAATTTTAATTTACTTTTAATTAAAAAAAGGCATGCATATTTCGGCTCTTTTCGGTAATGATCGTTTGATGTCGGACGGTCGCTCTTAGCCCCAAACTCAACGCATCGCATTTCATCGCCCGAACGCGTTATTATTTCGTTTTCGCTTATCGTTCATTCTAAAAATTTACTTTCTGGTTTCGACTTCCAAGGGTCATAGCGTGATGATAAATAGCCTATAATGATCCTAAAGAATTGGGCTATCAAATACAAACTGGTACTTCCTGAGTTAGGCGCGTTCAAACAAACTAACTCTTCAGGTTTAATATATTAGTAGGAGGCGACTTCGTTCGCATTGAAAAATGAAAAATATAACTATTAATTGTCTATTATTCTACAATAGAATTAGGTGAAACGGCGACATCTATCGGATTTAGGTAAAATTGATACACCTGTGCATAGTGTGCTTTAATTTGCAAACCCTCGAGAACCTAAGGATAAAACATCAACGTATTATACACCTATAGATTCCTCAGGAATTACTCTGTTTAAATCCGTTTAGAAGCTTTTGAGATTATCGCGAACATACATACAAAACGACGCGCGGGGGACTTTGTTTTATAATATTACTTCGTACCGCCTCAGAATCAATAAATAAAATAAAATAAAATTCATTAATAAATGAATACTCAAAATGAAGTTCCATAAATGTATCAAAAGGAAATTATACATAAATCAAAAATAAATCTATTTTAATTACATTGAAATGAACGTAATTCTCTATTGAAGCGAATCGAAATAATTCGTGTATTATTATTTTTGTATTTGTTGTGTATCAGACATGGCGTTTAATATATTTTTTAAATGATTTACTTACTCTAAGTATTGACAGGGCATACTGAGTTTGACAGGAGTTTAAGGTTGTGTATCTTGACGATCCCTGACCCATAGACGGGGCGACGAAACACCGTGGTTTTTTAGTGAGTAGAAATCCCACATATGGGTTCATATATGAGATCACGATCATCATATTGTGATATCGCGGGGGGCCTGGTTCCAGACTTTCCCACCCAAAAAAGAACACATTGCGTTTCGCAGTCATTGGGCGGCAGTAATCACCCTCTTCGTGAAATAACAACACGTGTGCTGTTGTGTTTCAATACAGTGAGTGAGTAAGGGATGTCAGAGCCCATTGCCCTGTCGCTTTCCTAATCACTTTAATCCTGCTATGGTGGGCAGCGCACTTGGAGCACCTTTGGAGTTATTTGTGTCATAAACCGTCAGTCTGTCTGACGACCTTAACATTAAAAGAACTTTCCAATCCGCGAGGAAACTTCTCGAAGCCGAAGACAAACAAAAAAAAAAATTCATCGAAATCTGTCAATCCGTTCTTGACATATCAACAAAAAAAACCGTTCCATACAAAATACATACATAACTTTTTTTTAATTAAGTCATTTATTCATTCTTCATTTGTTTTATATTTAGTAGCTTGATATATTTCTGAACGCACGCATAAATATTTGACAACCAATATACTCGTATATGTCAATTCTTTTTCATTACTGGCATTATTCTACATTTTTAAAATTTAAAATACGCCATTATCCGAATATTGTGGATATATCTTGTCGATTAGAAACTTTTATTTAAATAAGTTCTTTAATTTGAGTGGAGAGTATCGACGGGATGAATATTAAATGTTTGACAGTTACGAAACCTATGAACATTTTGTATGGGAAATTTTCCAATGTTTTTAATAGTTATTCTGCTATTCGGGACCGAGACAAATACAACAAATCAAAAACCATTAAAATCGGTCCAGCTATGAAAATGAATAGATTTAGTCATCACAAACAAAATAGTATATAGGTGTGTTAACTACGTAATAATTTACATGAATTATTTCTATAAACTTAATATTTCTAAGAAACATAAACATTAAACATAGTACGTCCCAAATATGCAATATGGTTTTTATAACCTACTAGCGACCCGCCCCCGGCTTCGCCCGGCGTGCAATTTTTATATACCCTAAAACATTCCCCGTTTATCCCTCTTTCCATTAGCGAAAACCGAATTAAAATCGGTCTACCCGTTCGCGCGTGATGCCGTGACCAGGAGAAATGGGGATTCATTTTTATATATAAGATTATTTAATTATTAATATTGATTTTTAATCAACACCTACTTAAAATTATATTATACTTACATAAATTATTATTACATATATTAAATATTTTTTAGTAAAATTAAAGCTATTAAAAGAGCATTTAAATAAAATGTAAGGCCTTTATTTGAAAATGATGAATGCGTCTCTTGTCTCTTAATAAGGGACGCTTGACAGATGCGACGCATGGAAATAAATACGTAAAAATTGGGTATGTTCCTTAACATAAAGAAAGATTTTCAACTTTTTCAATAATTTTGTTCTCTTTCGAAAATATATCAAAATGTACTTACTTTTTGCAATTTGGAAGCACTAATTGACTGGTTTGTTTGGTCGCTTCGACGCAAGCACGTCTAAGGCGCCGCACGCGTTCGCGGAGTTCGGGACAATCGTGAGGCTGACCAATGTGGATTAACAGGTCCCGGAACAGCGCCAATTGCACGTTGATCTCCGTTATCAACTGTATAAGCAACATATTAATTAGATTTTAAATCACATATAAAATGTCACAGTGTGGATAAACTTCACAGTGAAGAAAATACCAGGAAATAAGTTGCCTCATAAAGAAAAGTTCCGATGAATAATCTAGCCGCCGCACGTCCTTATTGGGTGTTTCAGGGCGTCAGACATGTCCCCTTCTGACGTCCTGAGGTTGCCACGCTATGTGCGCCGCGGCATACGCCCGGGCACGTGGGCCGGCCCTTCGACGCCTGAGTGGATCAGCCTGGGGGTCTGCCTTGCGGGCCCGCTCATTGGCCTCTTTTCCACTCAGGGCCGCTTCACAAAACGTTTCAATCATTGCCTGTCCCACGACTGCCGTCAGAGCCGCCCTCTCATTGACCCAAGCTGGGCACTCCGCCAGCGTGTGGTGGGACGTATCAATTGGCGATAATAATCTAGCTGCCTGAAGTGGTAAGTAGATTTACTGATACATTTTGGCATGTCTTTAATGAACAAAATAACATAATATGTATTGAAGGAGAAAGTGACTGTAACAATACAAAAAATATCTATTAAATATAATATCGCCATATATTTATCAGTGACCAAAAATAAATAACCAATTTATTGAATAATAAATTTGTTAGAATTGAATAAATTATTCTACATTTTTGACGCTTATGACCATTTAATGTGATCATACTTTGTCTTTTAGCTTTTGGTTTTGAATATTTTTAACTAAAAACTCGACAGACTGAAGTTTATTCTGTGTCATCTTATAAATAATTACTTCCACGCTGTTTTGTTACCATCTTTCCTTGTCAAAAGCATAATAATAAAAATGGACGTTTAATACCACAAAAGCTTTTCTTTTTCATCTCAGAAAAACTGGAAATCCGAAGAAGTATTCGGCTGACAAGGTCGTGTGTTGAGCAAGGGATAAACTTTTTGCCTTCATACGCCTTTTTATCATTCAACGTGTTGCCACTTATATTTACAAGAAATAGGGTCATGAAATTTTCATGTAGATTATAAGTAAACCCAGAAACAAATAGCCACATCGCTTCCTTATAATTTGTACGATACTATATATGTTAGGGCAGGAAGTATGTAATCCTCAGCGATAGCTTGTTTGCGAAGGCGACTAAATCAAGCGACAAAATGTAATGGAGCGATATAACTGTGACATTGTACAAATTAGGGCCAGCGATACTCTGACACATAAACCAGAAATGTACGACGATCAAGCAGATCGACCACCTTATATAAATGCTACGAAGAATTATTCTACAGGGAAGAATCTGTTCAAGAAGAAATAGTAGCCAAACGCAGTTATACATAAATATTAACGCTTCATTATATCTGTTTCAATATATATTTTATCATCTACAGTTGCGCTTAGTAACTGACATATTAGTGTTACGTAAACACACATAAAGAATCAATTAGTCGAGCTTACGAATAAGCTGTGTTTCCGAGTTCATATAAACGAAAATCATTTTAAAGTTCTAGAGATTCGAGGCTTCTTCCACTCCATCGTTAGCCTCATTTTTGACATAGCTAGTTGCAAACCCGTAACAAATTAATATAAATAATTCTAAATTTCTAGAATTCTAATTTTCTAAATTTGAATTGTCTGAATTTTATAAAATTAAAAGTAGGAATATTAAAATAAACATAAAGCTAATTAGTTTGAATATCGAAACACACAGAAGTGTGTTAAGAATAACATATCATATCATTTTTACCTCTCATCCAAATCTCAACCCTTATTTTTTTCACACTCCATCAATAAATTCACGTACATTGCATTTATATACACCCTACCTAGAATAACCCCACAACATACATATATGTATATAAATTTTGATTATGAGTGTAACATATTTACTCTAGTTAGACAATTCCTGTTCCCCACAATACTGGATCAAGATCAACGAAATCTCTATGGCTTAGTAACAGTAGTCCGATTACTTAATCCGATGATCGGACGAGTTTTTAGTTAAAAATATGATCGGACTTCGTCTCAGTAGTCCGATGATATAGAACATAAAACTACATGTCTTTCGGAAATAAAATAAAATGTTAAATAAATACATGTTAAATAAAGTATCATTTAATTAAAAAATAATTAATAAATGTGTAATAAATAGATTGAAAGCAATTAAATCTATTTCTTTTGTTACATCAAGAAGTTTTGTAGAAATTAAAGTGACAGAAAAAATAAAAAATATTAGCATTTCTTTATTCATTCCAAAATTATGTGTGAATGTTATTTGCAATAATTTTTATAATCGATCGTTACAAGGGCTACATTGTTCCCAACAGTCGATGTAAGTCGATTTCGTGAACATGCTTACTCAGTAATTGTACGCCTTGATAATGTAACGTACGATATAGTAAACACTTAGAATTATTAATGAACGTAGCCGTCAAAGATATCATATGTAATTTTGATTTGTTTAGGTCCAAACCATGATTATTAAGCTGTATCAAAACCTGTCATAACTGGAATAACATTGCACGGAACAGTCGGAAGTGATCTATTAAATAATATGACAGATTGTTAGTAAATATTAACAAGCCATACCGAAGTCAGTTAAGGTTTTTAAAATATGGGTTTAGAAATGTGTTATTGTTTACGACATTAAATTTGGAGTTTATATACCAATTAACCATGACCGTAATTTTTAAATAACTATAACTAATAATTATAAGATATTAGCAAGTGATAATGCTTCTGTCTACGACGAAAGTTGACGGGAGACTAATTTCGGGTTTGCTAATCAGCCTCGTTTCAATCTGCCACTTGTGAAGCACAAATCACTCTATTTCCTCTTTGAAAATTGGGAAATACAAGTAATGCTTGCTTGAATATCGAAGAAAATACAGAAAATAAAACACAGTAAGGTAACGAACTTCAGATTGACAAAATTGAAACTATATTTAACTGGGTAATAGTCTTCTATGATGCTAATGAGACACAGTAATCTGGAAAGTCCCGGTAGTTTTACTTACATCTCTTTGTAAATAATTAAACTTTTCAGTTGACCCGCTTCCAGAGTATTACCCAAGTCCAGACCCATATGTTCATCTGACAACTACTTAAATATTACTTACTTAACTACATACTATTTGAGGTTCGTGGCTTCGCTAGCGTCCTTTATTGTTGTGTTCTGAATTAAGGTGTTGTTAAAATAATGTTTAAATTGAAATTGTCCCACGCAAACGTATTACTGATTTAAAACTATTTTATATGTTAACCCACTGTATATTTTTCTGTCAAGATCATCAAAATCTTGACATTAAAATTATAACAAACATTCAACAAAAAAGAAGTTATTTATATTTGAAGTGTATTTAGTAAACACAGGGAGCGAGTATTGGCAGGTGAAGTAGAAATCTGATACAGTGATTTTTAAAATGTTCTAATCTCAAAATGGGTTCGCAATGGCAGGGCATACTGCGTCTCGCATTCTTAATCGGGCAAATCGACTGGCGGTAGTAATCATCCACCTTACGGAACTCCAATATGAAATAACAGCACTATGGCGTTGCGTTTATAGATGACGGTATACACCAACCATCAAATGAACCGTCAACCAGCCTGCCGACGTTCACGTAAAAATAAAATGGGAGCCCAACTTAACAGTCAATCGTTTAAAAGCCTGGATGTAATTAAAAATGCAACAGTAAAAATAACTTTATTCTTTCATTAAGTTAAAACAAAGCCCATTGTATTTTCGAATCGTAAGGTGGAGAATGGTACGCAAACAGGGAGACTTGGAATATAACTTTCTTTCTACCCCTCTCTCTCTTCGTATCTTACGTTAGTCTCAAGTCTTCAAAGAAGAGTTCTATTTCTTTACGTTTAACGTAGAGTATCACCTGACAAAAAATGTTAACAAGTGATGCAATTCTGTCAAAATTAAGCAATTCACTTATTTACTGTTGAAAGGTCATAGCAATATTTTATTACAATTTGCTGTCCTCTTATTAAAAGTGAAATCTTACCGATTGTGGTGTTTGGTCTGGCTCGTGATGGTATGTGGACAGGTGTCGAATCGTCCCCGCCATTCCTTCTTCCTGTGACTACATTTTGGGTTCACTATCACGTCCCCATTATAGCGACGATCACTTACAAAAATAATCGAATGAAATCTTTACGACATAATTTTAATCCTACTATTAAAGTCTTTAAATATTAGTGATAATTTAAAAAGAGTGTCTGTAATAAAAATTAATTTATTCTGTATAGCATAATATTTGAAAGTTAACCCATACTTCCATTATAAAATTCAATTTATGAGGAGCGTCAGTTCAAATTTCATTATACACTGTGTTTATTCTTTGTGAAAAGTAGCTATATCCTCTTTAAACTTCTACCTTATTTTAGAGTTCTGGTCAAAAGGTACTAATTGTAATATGACATTAAATTTAAGCAAAAAGGTTTCATGGTAATTTCGCTAATTATTGATAGTTTTGTTCAAAATAACCTATTATTATATTATATTATATGTTAAGAAGGATGCGAATCCAGGATAGAAAAATAGGTTAATTGAAGTGATTACCGAACATGAAAATAGGAAATTTTTAGACTAACATCAGTGAAAAGGATTATTATAAAAAAATCTCACATCTTTGGTTGCAACATTTATACTCGCGAGACATTACAACTTGAACGTTTAAAAGCTGCTATTTATTATCACCGAATAAAAAGTGCTATTTTCAGAATAACTGATCAAAAGGGCATTAATTTTGTGGTTTTGTCAAAGATACAAAAAAAACTTTTAGTCATAAAATTAGTGGACTTCTCATGAATTATCTCAAGTAAAAATATACACTTGCCTCATTATATTTCTCAAAAAGAATAGGTTTTTTAATTTTTCTAAAATTTTGTTAGCATGTGTGAAATTTTGTTATCCTTTTTGAAAAGACGAATTTAAATTAAGCCTTTTCCCCTATATCCAATCACTTGTTTTATCTTTTTATGCCCTTTCTAAGATATTTTTATTTAGTTATTTAATATTTTAAATAACTTTTTTAATATTTTGAATAACTTTAAAATATTAAGTTATTTTAAATAACTTAATATTTTAAATTTTTTATTTAGTTATTTAAGTTTATTCTCCATTACGCCTTTAAATTGACCATCAGCTTTTTGGTCCCATGTGGGTAATTGTTTCTTATGTTCTTCCTAAGGGACCTGGATAAAATAGATCAAATACAGAATTATTACTAGTCGTAAAGCTATTCCATCCCATACATAATTCAGTGTTCGGATTTATTTATTTATTTATTCAATGAACAAATGAGATTTGAGCACGTTTCAGCGTACTTATATGTGCTACTACGGTTTCAGAATAATATCAAATATTTAGGGGTGAAATCCCTGTATTTTCTATCCTTTTAAATGTTTCACTTATTTAATACATGCATTTACGATGTAGAATTTTTAGTAGATAATTTTTAACGACAGTTTTTTTTTAAATTAAACCTAACAGCTTCATTTAAGAGTACACAGTTTCTGCGTAAAGGAAAATGAAAAATTAACAAGTGCACAGTTTCAACTATGCAAGTTGCATAATGCAACGTGCATTATGCAACATTTAAAAACGTAACGAACGTAACATTTAAAAACTATCAAAGCGTTATCTTTATTAATTTATAAGTGCCAATGTTTAATATATATAAACGCTGAATCTAGATTTAACGGTTTATTTTGTAATACCCTGAATATTTAAAAATCACAATACCGTAATAGTGCATTCATTTTCCACATCTATATATTTAAACGTACAATGAGGCAACATTTGTTTGTTTGTTAGTCTGTTTGTAGGAGGTAATCTTCGAAACTATTCATCCGATTTGAAAAATTCTTACACCAGTAGTTAGAATAGAATTTCAGAATGGACATAGGCTAAATATTCCATGTGGGTGTAATCGCCGGCACGGGCTATCTAAAAAAAATTATAATGTCAGGTGTTTTATCTTTTATTTTTCAACGCGGACGAAGTCGCGGACTCTATAAAATTTGTTAGTTATAAAATTAATTCGCTGTCCACCTCTGTCTGTTTTCCTTCTAACTTCTAAACGAGCTGCTAACTCTAATGCTGCTCTAACGGTTGCTAGTAATATTATAACTTAATTGCAATAAATATACCTCGATTAGCATTTTGTTTCATAGCGTATCGTATAATTAATCTACAGAAGTTTAATAAAATTACAATTAAACGCATATATACCTAGATGACGAATAATCCGTACGACAACATGTAACGGAATCAACCGAATCGAACTAAACATTGTAGGTATTAACTACTTAATGAGGGACGCAACGCCTGGAGGGCTGTCAGTATGCCAACACCAAGTCCAGATATGTCCAAATTGTGGTCATTTGGTATTCATCGAAGTTTCATTTCATTAAATTTTATCGAAATATTCAACAAATTCACTTAGAATTTATCGAAACGCGTAGTTGTAGGGCAATTAATTAGGGTCGAGTCGATAACAAGGATTTGTTCATTAAAATACCTAAGTACAAGTACATGGGAACAAAATTTAACAGTTTTGAGAAAGAAAAAATTTAAGCACAAAAACGCTGTACTCAGTTAAGGCGAAGCGCGTGCGGAGGTTACGTTGTTACTAAGGGATAAGAAAGAAAAATATTCAGTGGAATATGTTTCATTGTAGTGAAATAGAACTAGGTTTCAGAGGTTAAGGTACACTTTAATAGTCAATTTTAGGTTATTGTGGGGAATTAATTTTATCGAGTCAAGACTTTAAATCATGTTTTGAACTTCATACACTGAGAAAAAAAAAAAAAAACTTAATTTAACTGCGGACCTTTTGGCTCGGCTAAAGACAGAATATTTAATATTAAATGAGACTTATTTAGAAATGTACAAGCAAGGTTGGTAATTACCTAACAAGCCAATATTGTTAAGGAGTCCTAGTTAGCCTTAACATTGCACTTACTCACTTATAAACAAAATCGTTAGCATTCCGAACCAATAAAGGAATTAGGTAAATAATTTAACAAAGTAAATTGTTTGATAATGTTTGCCGATTTGACTTATTAGCTGTTTGCAATTAACATTGCGGGCTCCATAATAACAGTCCTGCTTGGTTATTTACAGTAATGACGTTTTACTGTAGATTTGCAGCGTTTCTGGGAGTACGTCGCCTTAAGGCAAAGGCAGAAATACACAAGTGCGCCTGTCGTAAACTATACGAAATGTTGACAGGCCAAGAAATCTAAAACTGTGTTACTCTATGCAATGGGTCACCACTTGTATTTCAAGTAGGGTTATTTATGAAGGTTTGGCGTGAGATCGAAGCATACTAGGTATAAGTTAAAAGTAAATAACAATCCTTATGTAAATATGTAATGTATGAATTAGTAAATACGGTTGCAGAAATTGTAATTAGGCACGACTGTTCTTAAATAGAAGTGAGGAATATTAACTTTAATACAATATGTCTATATAAAACTTATGTATGTTATAAATTGCTATAAGTAAATAAGTAATAGTGTAGGCCAAGGAGTGATGACAATAGCTGTGTTGTATAGCTGTTAGTAGTACAAGATTTCATAACCGTTAATCAGTACTTTACTATTAAATAAATAAATAAATAAATAAATCATTACGACCTAGTAGATACGATGGCCATGCCCTAGCTGAGTTAACAACAAAACAATGAGAGTAGCGATATAACTAGGGCAATCAATTAAATCAATCAATTAAATCAATTAATTAAATCAATTAATTCAAAGGGCCCCACAGTCACCTTTTGAGAATAGAGTTGCTAGGTAGATTATCTGTCAAATTATGGTATGGGAATATAAATATTTTAAACGGGGATTTAGTTATCAGATTGAAAGCTAGTACTAAGACGATTTACAGTTTAAAATTAAATTAGGTAAAGAAGTTGCCAGAATGTTTGTAGGGACCTTAGGGTGTCATAAATAGTCAGGGGATGCGGGGGAAGAGAGCTGTCCCTTCCCAGAAAAATACGCACGAGTGCAACTGAATAGAGGCAGACTTGAAAAAAAAAAATAAAACAAAAAATGGCCAAGAGAAATTAGGGGTCCGTGCGGCATTAGGAATCATTGTTTTTCACAACAATGATGCGGACAGGCTGACAAGTTGAAGGAGTTTAAAAATAAAACTATTAGAATGAAAACATCTTATTTTGAAAAAAAAAAGAAAAAGGGAATTTATATAAAACTAGGTCACACAAGTTAGAATGAAAAGATACTATATGATATTAAGATACTATATGATATTAAGCCTGAAGCTTGACTAGAGTACTAAGTAAATATTTTATGATTGTCAGGGCCTAATTAGACTTCCCCACAGAGAGATATAGCTAGCGTAGGGATCGATTAAAGAATAACGTAATGATAAAATATAATTATAAAATCTCAATATTAGCGATAAAATATAATTATAAAATAATTATTAGCGTTGCTAATTAGTGCTAAAAAATAAATATATGCTAGGCAAGATAGATACAGCCATTGTCTAGATACGTAGTGGTTCAGATGAATTAGGGAATTTAATGGCACACAAAACATTAACACATGGGAGTTAGGGACGCTTAGACTACGCGTTGTAGTATTCCTAACTATACACAAGAGTTGATGAAGAGGTATATACAAACAGAAAATAAATACCGACAAACATGCGGAACCCGCGAGCGTATTAAAATCGAATTTCGGAGAATGTTAAAAAGTAACGGTAAGGAGAGCTAAGGGATAGTCGGGACTAGACTTTGGGAGAGATCGGACGCGAGGGAGTGGTGACTAGACTTTGGGAGAGATCGGACGCGAAGAGTTGAGATTAGGACCTGTGAGGGCGCACACGCAGGTGTAGATTTGCAGACGAAGTGATCGCGAAAGTCGATAGGAAGTATAGGCAGGTTAAAATTGAATAGGGGTCGTACACTCGTAATAGGGCTCCACGATAGTCGAGATCGTGTCGCATGCACGAAAGAAACATAGTACGCGCGTGTAATACCGGCTAGTAAATCAATCTAATAATTCGTAATAGCGGTAGGGCATATAAAATATTAGGGTTTAGAAGGGGGCGCCGCCGTTCTTCAGGTTCGTTATATTTTACAGTAGGTCTCGCCATAAATAGGAAATCAGTTAGGGCTAGCTTAGTTGAACGCGGATCCTAGGTCTAGGTGACGAAGAATTCGCGAGTCAATCTTCAGAGGAGAAAGAGTCATCGTCCTGGGCAAGGTGAGCAGAGATGAAAACCCGAGGTCCGCCCAAGCACTGCAGCCCGACAGCCAAACCAATCACAAGTAAGTGATTTCACTATCTTTAAATTACCTGACGTTTATAATTTTATTATGATAATAAATTTATAATCCACATATTAATAATAAATCCCATACAACTCGGGAAATAATAATATCTACCGATATTATCGAGTATGCTTTACTATGTGATTAAATAACGGATATACTTGATTCTGATAACGGCTCCCGATCGAATTGGGAAAGAATTATTTAATTTTCGGTGGCAGGCAGAGAGATTTGCGAAAATTATTACCAAGGTAAATAGCTAGTCCTGTTATATAATTTACCTGACGTTTATAATTATGATAATAAATTTATAATCCACATATTAATAATAAATCCCATACAACTCGGGAAATAATAATATGTACAGATATTATCGAATATGCTCTACCATGTATTTAAGTAATTATAACGGATGGTTTGGGAAATTGACGTGAGTAAATATACCTGATCCTGATAGCGGCACCCGATCGAATTGGGAAAGAATTATTTTCGGTGGCAGGCAGAGAGCTTTGCGAAAATTATTACCAAGGTAAATAGCTAGTTCTGTTATATAATTTACCTGACGTTTATAATTATGATAATAAGTTTATAATCCACATATTAATAATAAATCCTATACAACTCGGGAAATAATAACATTTACAGATGTTGTCGAATATGCTCTACCATGTATTTAAGTAATTATAACGGATGGTTTGGGAAATTGACGTGAGTAAATATACCTGATCCTGATAGCGGCTCCCGATCGAATTGGGAAAGAATTATTTAATTCTTAGTGGCAGGCAGAGAGCTTTGCGAAAATTATTACCAAGGTAAATAGCTAGTCCTGTTATATAATTTACCTGAGTTTATTCGTCTAATCGACTAATATTACGGCGGTTTAGATAACTGAATTCCTTAACGAGAGGTTATCGATAACCAGTTTTGACTATTTCAGGGGAAACCGTAGGTACTATATAGACTAGTTTAATACCGAACTAATATTGTTATAGGTTTTACCTACGAAATAATTAAGAATTTCTATCTTTAATTCACGATTATGTGTCTAATAAATTACACACACATACACTACGAACATATATGTTACATTATAATATTATCCTATATGTGTATTAATAGATTACATCACATACACTAACAAAGGTAAAGGTTGAAAAGGTAAATATGTAGTAGCGGATGGCTATCTGCTACGAGGTAAAAAGGTATTGGTTGTCTAGTTATGTAGTTGTGTGTTAGACAGCATTAGACTTCCTGGAAACGAAGTAGAGATTTTGCCGCGGATCTGCTCATTTCCTAGTCAGAAGGAACTTGGCGAAGTTATGAGTATGATCAGGTTTCGCACGTTAGTTATTGATGCGGGGGTCAGATTGAGGATCTACTCGTTATTTGACTTTCGCAAGAATATCTAATATGAGACGGAACACGATAATTAAATACTTTGTCTGATCGGGTGGTCTGGGCATGTCTGGCGGATAATTGCATGACATTAATCAATAGCTGAAGGAAAATGGTGGATGCTGATCCAGATACTCAGTCTTGCATAGTTGCCTAGTAGTCTTTGAGTACAGTTGGCAGCGTTACGTGTCGGTATCCGATAGTGGAGCTTCCCGTGGCGTTTCTAGCATGGATCGTGCAACCGCTTAATGAATGCATAATTATATTACGTGGATAGTAGATTATTTCTAAATCCTGTTAGAGTAATCAACTTTGATCGCGAGCTCAGCCGGGCAGAGGACATGGATAGGCCAATCCTATGTACTTCTGACTTGGTGAAGCTTGGCCGGACGGGTATACATGTGGATGGCGAACCAAGGGCATATAATGCCGCTAAGATAGGCGACCTTGAACCATGTATACTTAGTGGGCAGCCGTAAATAAATCTTGAATCATAGTTATACTTATTTAGAAACGATCTATTTACCTAGTATATAATTGGCATTCTCAGCTAATATTTGAAAAGGTAACGTTTTTAAAGAGGTAAAAGGCTATTAAATTTTATTAATCAAAGGAAGCGGTGTTTTATCTTACACGCATACACACTTCTGACACACTATAAAGCCCAAGGGCTGTTTCAATAGTGACAGACGTCCTAAATACACACATGTATATATTACATTATTACAACATTTAATAGGTGAATGTTATTAAAAATTATTATCAAAGGAGGTGAAGTTTTATTTCACGTGCTTACGCACTCCTGCCAAATCTCAAATCCTAAAGGCTGTCTTGATAAGGACAGTCGTCCTAAAGCCAAGTTCAACCAAAGGAGTCTTGCCTGTTAAATCAAGATTTTAATCGCAGACATTCTGCTAGGGGTTGTAGGCCCTACCACTATTACTTTAATCGGAGTTTGCAGCTACGGCTGGCCTACGGGCGGAGAAAGTTCACGTTGACTGAGTCAATCATGCGTCATACCTCTGGACTATCGGCCTCGGCAGTGTTCCTAATTCTGGCGGAGCTGTAATGGCACGCAGATCTTAAAACCTGTGTCGGACTGGCCTGAGTCCCTACGCTTTGATTTGACTAATAGTCCGTGATTATGAATTAGCTCAACTCTTCATCAACCTTCTGAGTCTATTTAACCCTTGGCAGAACAGTTGCTATCAGTCATAATTGCCTAAAGTAATAGACTTCCAGTTGGTTAAGCTCGGTGAGCCTAAATCCGTCACGGAGGCTTGGAGCGAGGGTGAAAGTCACGGGACCCGGCGATGGTGTGGGGCCGGTTCACTACCTATCCTTACCCAATTCCTGAACTATATCTATATCTACACTATACACATACACTCTACATTTTAGGCACATTCAAATTACACTTTGTTTAACATTATAAGTAGATAAATGCAGTAGGTATAGATCATATGTAAAAATAGCGTTGCACTAGAAAAATAAATATATATATATATATCGAAAATATAATTAGTATTCATTAGGGAGTTACTAGCATACCTACCTACCAACAGTACCTCACTAAGAAGATTTCTGCGAGTATAGAGTGGAGTCCTAAAAGTATACGAGACGAGACAAAATCTACGATGGATCTAGGAAGTAAGTGGTAGATCATAAGCTAGAGAAAAATTAGTAGTAACTCTTCTGATTTAGACTAGACATAGCAGGTTCTAAATTAGGTAAAGGTAGAATTAGTCTAGCATATTAGTTTATAAGAAATAATTATTGATGACAATTTTAATTCTTAATTCAATCCCTAATACAAGATTTAGTTACTGCTCTGCATTTTAACCAATTCCAGGGGATTCGGCTGTGGATCGGGGCGTGGCGATGGCCGTAGGGAGCTGTGGAGCAGCGGATTAGGCGGTCTAGTAAGAGCAAGCCGGTGCATTCAGGTAGGTGATGATTATTTAATTATATTAAATGGTTGTGATTGCATCATTCGCGTTGTGAGGAATACGCGAATTCGCTTGATAACGTAAAAACAAATAGACTTATCGGGCATGGTCATATTCTCTAGGTTGTGAACAAAGGTTCTAAATAAAATTCAAATTAGGAAATTAATAATTTTAGCACAACACACTCTATTTGAAATTACTATAACTGAGCTTAAAATCATCCTAGTTTAGTTCTACATATTAATTCTTATAAGACTATTAGGGACAACACCTGACCAGGGCGCTATAGGGACCTAATCTATGTTAATTTATTTATAAGTTAGTCGAGCCAAGCTAATAAAAGAATATAATAATGAAAAACACGACAGCAAAATATTCACTAGTGATTAGGTAGAATCCAGAAATAGTTAATTTAATTCCCTATAACTGACAAAATAAAGTATAATTTTAATTAAGCAATCAATCTTTAGGTAAACATGTTAGGATAGCATCTAGTTAATTTGGTAATCAGATTAGCACATGATATTACGTACCTCTATAAAGAACTAAAGGGTTACTATTAAACACGACGTAGAGTACTGCCACTATTAGACGATCACAATGCAATAATAAATAAATATTTATATTCATGCCCTATTTCCCATTAAGGAAGTATGGGGTGAAAGTTTACTTTTACCTTTTATCTTTATCTTTCATCTTTTGAAAAAAAAAATTTTTATGTATATAGGGGGGGGGGGGGGGTTATGTGACAAATATAGGGGGGGGGATTCGTGACAAACATGTGAACAATACAAGAAATAATGTGTTCTTTTTGGCTTCGTTAGATTTTATATTAAAAATACTTTGCAGATCAATTATAATATTAGATTAATTAAGTACTAGATATAAAAGAGTAATTAAATAAATTTAAGTAATTACACAATTTATCAGGCTTCCATAGGCACTAAATGTACGAGTCCACGAGCAAGTATAGGTTCTACAGATACGGCAAATATAATTATTTAATTACTAACATAAGTAATGCGATGGACCTTTTGAGTAAGAGTGATTCGTCTTGTCCAATTAGATATTTTAGTTTTTCTTTCATTTAATTGAAACCTTTGTTAGAGAGATTTTATCCTATTGATTGATGCCATAAAAGTACATGATGTTATTTTTTCGAATTTTATCCAGTTTGATTCTCGGGAAAGACAAGTATTTTTAAATTCAGTTTGGCTTCTTTTAAAAAACAAAGAAATCTTTTAGTATTTATAGTATACCAAATGAATATAATTCCATGAATATAACCAAATGATTATTTGAATTGAGCACTCGTCAGCGTTAATAGAAATACTACTTAAAAAATTACTTCTGCTGAATATTGCGATTTGTGACATTTTAATATGATAAATATGTTTAAGCTGGTTTATGAATTTTTTAACCACTTCAAATTGCAATAAAAATTGTAAAAAAATTCATTATAATATATATAAATAAAAAAATAATAGAAAGATTGTAGTAATTTATAAATTAAAAGCGACCCACTCCCGGCAACGCAAAGATGCAATTTTTTTCTGCAAATTATACACATAAACTTCCTTAGTTATCGCTCTTTCCATTGATACAGTGAAAACTGATCAAAATCCATTGGGAGTTTAGAATAAGTTAGCGCAGAAACAGATATAGGCGTACAGTGACTTGTATAGGCTATAATATGTAAATATATATGTAGATATGGAAGATATAGACGAGTTCATAGTTTGAAAATAATACAGCACCACTGTATTATTCACAATTATCATTAACGTTATATATAATTCGCATGCTAATTCAATGCACATAATTATAGTGAGAACGCGAATTATAAAAAAATGCCTTCCATATAAATTACGGTTAATACCTCACTGTCATAAAACCACAATTAGAAATTAATGAAGGTGAAAGAACATGTGGTTACGACAATAAAAGGTTACGACTTAAGATCGTTTGTATTCATATGAATGTTAGACAGAGACATTAAAAGGACCATACGTTTCCCCAAATTTCGTTTCTTAATGGCTGAAGTCATTTCATTACTATTGTGTCTGTTTTAAAACTCACATGTTTCAACATTGAAAAAAATAATAATAATAAAATAAGGCAATCAAGTCTGAATAGAAACGAAACCACCTTTTATTGAGAACGCAAGCAAAATTCAATTATTCTGTTTATCTCACAAAATCGTTGGTTCTACGTATAAAAAAAAATATAGATTTTGTTCGCTAAAGATTTATTTGATAAGAGCTTTCAGATCTCGGTAATACTTTGAGACAGGCTTGCTAACATAAAGAAGTGAATAAAAAAATCTTTTTTAGCTTCGTATTTAATTTTTTGCGAACAGTAGCATTTGAATTTCCAAGAGGAAAAGTAAACGATGAATATTGCTATTGATTGAAGATAACTATTCTTTGAATGAAATAAAATAATATACTTTAAATTTGGTTTCAATAAAAATCATTTATGCGTTATAATAACTGGACAAATTTTATAAAATAAAAAGGTATATTGTGTTGGACAAATAGATGCAATATATCTTTAGTTATAGACCCATAGATCTTTATCTTAGCACGAAGTAGTTTTGTACCTGGCACTGATTAATTGGGTTCGTTAGTATGCTGTTACGTGTTATGGTGTTAATGACTATTAAATACTAGTTTGCAGCCTAGAAATAACACGACAGTCCGTACTAAATATTCTTTTATCACAAAAATTTGACGAATCCGTTTTTCGAGTGATTAAGGTGTTGGCGCTGCGCCTATGGAGCGAACTTTTCCAAGTTAGCCATAGTCTTAGAGCATAAAAGCCTAACGTCACAAGTGCTTAATTTGGGACTACATAATTCGCATGAATTTTAGGAGATTATTTAAATTAATTTTATACTTTAATGAAAATAAAATTAATTTTAATCGACGAGGCACAAAAAACTTTCAAAGACACATTAGTTCTAAATCAAAATCACACTGCTTTGGTAACTTAAAAAATACTTTTTTATGTCTTTTTTTTATTGAGCCGCGTCGCGCGTATACGCTACGAGACTGTCGTAGCGCTACGAGTTTGTGAGGTGGTATACAAAGGGCTACGAGGGATCTCAATGTAGCGCTCGCTAGCGTTCAACTGCCGCAGAGAGCGGCCGCTGTAGCCTCGCCGCGCGCCCGGCCCGCGCACTCCGCACTGTTTAATGATTGACAAAATACTTCTCTTGTATTTTCTTAGCCGGATGAAAACTAAATCAACTAACAATTACAGTTTTAAACGAAAATTATATGAACACACCTATTAAACTCTTAAAAATATAAACACATTATTATCTACACACATAAATCGAAAAGATTTTGCCCTATTTCAGTGGCCCAATTGCTATTGTGTAGATTACACACAAGCCGGAGTCATTCATCACCCGGGCATTCCGCGTTGTCACCTGAACCACTTGTAGGCAGGTTTAGCGCTCAGAAGCTGTTGCATTTCCAATAAACATTCAAATATGTACAAACTATACCGCGACGGCTACCTGTTGATGTAAGCTTGCGCTTTTTATTGCATATTTGTTACACCGATTAATTCATAATGTTGAACAACTCATTCAGATGGGGAATTCTAAAACATCAGTACAATTAGTAGGTACATGAAAATCTGAAACTATAAAAAATAGAAAAAGAGCATAACCTTATATTTAAGCAACTTATGCAAGTTTCCTAATTATGTTTCCTTTATTTTTTCTTTCACCGTTTGAGAGCAGCCAGTGAATGCACTTAAGTTTTTAGAAAAAACTCATTGGTACATGCCATGACCGGAGATCGAACTCGAACCTCTCGACATGATAGGCTACATGTTTCCCACTCTGCAACCGACGCTCTAAGACTTTTAGTAAGGCTACATTTTACTCAAATTGTGTGTAGCCTTTCTTTTTTCTACATTCTTTATGTACCTCACTTGCACCATTTTGATGTTGCTTCTGCTGCATTACTTAGCATCAATTGGACCATTATCTGCCTGCGGCTTTTATCATAAAGTCCTTTTTTTTTCGAAGAGAAATCCATTTACAGATTTCCTATCGCTGGCTAGGCGCTAGGGGTATGTGGGGGTCACCAGTGCTCCATGCTATGCTCTAGGTCACAACGACACTGTCACTACCCACTAAAACTCCCCGGTATCTCCTTGCCCTTCGAGAGGGATGGACCTGGCTATGCCGAGGCAACAACAAAAAATCCACCCCAGGGTTTATCATAAAGTCCTAGCATCATTAAAAAAATCTTCAGTATTCTTTGTACGTATATAGGTCGACAGTCAGGCCAACGGTCTACTTGATGGTATAGGTAGGTGACTATTAACACAACCAACGCAATACGGGGTTGCAAAAGCGCTGCTAGGATAAATGATAAGGGATAATAAAAGAGATAGTGGAATGGGCCCTGCAAACCTTTACTCACTCACTGAAACACAACTGTTTCATGGTAAGTCTTTACTGCCGTGCCCTCAAACAGGCTGCTCTCACTGAACTCACTGGAACGCAGACTGTCTTGTCAAAACTAATTAATTTTATTTATTAAATATTTTTATTTATAAATTATTTCATGAAAACACCAGTTTATCGGACATACTTGTTTAATATTGAGGGGAGCAAAGTAATTAAAGCTAAACGCGTTTAATTAAATGCAAAATCGAGGATGTAGTTTTATTCTATTATTTTCAGACTTCCACATATCGACCTTTCCATTACACAACACCCTGCTTCTCGCTTTGGTGAATGATAAAAATATTTATTTGATTCCCTCACTGATATTTCTCAAACGGACTTATTCAATAGATACGGAAAGTAAATAGTCCAACCTCAATATACTTAAATATATACTTCTATGTTCCATTTCTAAAGACGGATAATATTGTCGTTACAGAAAAGTAAAAATAGTCTATTGTTAGAAAAAATCAGCGGGAAAATAATGCTCTTACGAGGACATATTTGTATTAATATATACATATATATCATACCAATACAATTTACGTCTACGTACTATGGTTATAGATGTAGTCAGTTATAATATGGCAGCGGAAAAATTTCTTTGATCCATTAAACACGATATTCTTCTTTAAATATGATATGTGGTGGCATAATTAAAATTATATCCGGCTTTGTAATACAATCTTTTATGTTTTTCGTGTTTTGAAGAAATTTTGAAATTTGAATATGTAAGGGAACGTGTTTTAATGTTAATTGGATTATTGATTGCAAACAAAGCGCTTGCTACATTTAAATGTAAAATATTTGAGAAGAACAAAATTAAGTATAGAGACATATGGTGTTTCAGAATCGAAGTGGATCCATAGTGGCAGAACGCTACGGGGTTTCTTTTACAACCCCGTAAAAGAAACCAAGGTAAAAATATCGAACGTAAGACCCTATTCTAAAATAGGAAACAAATAATAGAAGTATTGTAACATTCTGTGCAATACTTCTATTATTCTAATTAGTAGTGGCAGGGCACACAGCGTTTCGCAGTCATTTGAGCTGCCCGTCTAGCGGCAGTAACCACCCCCTTGCAGAAGACCACCGTGAAATAACAGCACGTGTGCTGTTGTGTTTCGGTAAGGGATGCCAGAGCCCATTTCCCTATCCCCTCCTAATCCCTTATCCTTAATCCTACGTAGTCGGCAGCCACTTGCAGCAGCTTTGGCGTTGCTTGGTTATAGACGACGGTAGCCACCTACCATCAAGTGGACCGTCAGCCTATCTGCCGATCTTAACATAAAAAAAGTGACAAAAGTAAATTAACAGAAATAACATAGTGGTTAACTATTTAACGTTTTAGGAACTAGACGTTGAGGAGTTATTATAAAAACTTGACTATTTGAAACACTTGTCTTTACTATATAATGTTACATTAAGGGATTCACTGAGGCAAATGACATTTACTATAGAACTCGCTGGCGGCGGAGACAATTCAACGGGCCTAGAAATGGTGTTTTTTTTGTTTTTACCATTAGAACATTACACAAAAAATTTTTTTTTATCAATTTTTTAATCTGATATCAACTTATTAATAGGTACAGGATTCATATGCGTGCAATAAGCCGTTTTCGAGAGAATTTTCAATAAAGGTCAAATTCTTCTTGTGTTCTAACTTTTTTTGTGGAGTTTCTATTACTTTAACGAAAATTCTAATTAATACAATTGGTTCTTCACATGTTTAAGTATAATATATATTTTTTTCAAAGCAATTGTCCTGTCTATTTCTTGTAACATTTTCATTAAACAATGGATATTTTTAGTATTTAGCGTTTGTCTCCCCCTTAATATTTTTTCCTTTGATTCCACAGCTGACAGTGATATTGGTAGTTGTCTGTGAAGCGCTTCGTAAAGGTTTCAGACTAGCTACGTCCGTGTTCAGCGGTTCTGTTATGCGTCTTGGCTTGTTCTGTGTATTATTGTGAAAAGGCAACCCTGAGTAAATGGGCGTCCTGATTGGACGTCATTCGAGCGTTTCATCGGAAAACCAATCGACTTCGCTGATCAAGTCGTGATGTTTCGAGTAGGGATCTCACCGCGAGGTGGCGAAAGAGCTTAGGCCTTCTTATATATATAACTTTACTCTATGGCTTAGGATCGCGCATTGGTCCGGCAGCATCCCAATTGAGAGGTCGACGTCGATGCAAATAGCAAATTTACATTGTTTACCGTCGAGCAGTAAACAAATTCCTGCAAGGTCGTCAGCGCACATGTACCCCCCCTGGTGTTGCTTGTGTCCTTAGACGACGATAGCCACCTACCATCAAGTGGACCGTCAGCCTGTCTACCGCCTTTAATAATATTTAAAAAAAAAATGTAATTGTAGCCGAATAGACATTAAATTTTTTATTCGAAATCAATCAAAATCTGTCTCATCAACCAATATTTTTAATTGTTATTTTAGTAAAAGTGCCTAAAAACCTCGTTGGAAATAAACAGCAAGAATGATATATATTTGCTATAATTTAGATTTTCTAGAAATTATTTTTTTTTTTAAGTCGTGTCATAAATTCGCAATTTCAATTTTTTTTACTTAGCTGCTTTTTCTTGACTATTAATGGTTTCAATCCATAATATAGGTAAAGGCATATATTTCGCATAAATTATTCTAGTGTCTATTTTTTTATTAAATTTAGTAAGCGGGTTGGTATTTTTTTTTTGACGATGGCATCGGCCTAATTCCTTTTTTTAAATATAATAGCTTGTTGCCGATCGCCATCAATAAATTAATTGAACGGGTAATCCATTAAGTATTTTATATTAAGTATAATTTAGGTAACTTTTAACTATGGAACCCACGTATTAAATTTCCCAGAAAGATTGCATACGAATGTGCATTATTCTGAGGCGGTTTGTACGTGCCCGTTGCAGTTTTTTTTAAATATATTATATATATATGCCTACGTGGCGTCCCCTCAGAGCGTCGGACGAGCAAATCCGCCGGTCCTCGTTAATATCCAACGGCGCATCGGCAGCCGACAATCGTTTTTCCTTTTTTTATTTTCTTTTCTCGGCCTATTAAATTCGGATTATTTTTATATCGACGGCTCACCTTCGGTGGTAGGATTCCTACAAGGTCCATGGTATGTTATTTATATTTTTATATAACTTTTTGTATTGTATAATTTTTTTAATTTAGTAATTCTGGTATATTTTGTATTTTAAATAAATATTTTTTTGCCAGAGGCTATTTTTATTTTATTTCCTTTTTTTTATTGTGTTGTCCGCCTGTCCGCGCCTCACGCGGAAAAAGGCGTAACAATAAATAAAAATTAATTGCCACATGTATGACTGAACATCATTTGAGAACGGCAAGACCGATTTTTGCTGAATCTTTTGTTGTGTTCTTACTTGTTAGGACCAGGTTTGTACGAAAGAAATTTTTTGGAAAATCCTCGATTAACAAATTAACAAGGCAACGACTGTCGGATCAGCCATTTTTAATATTTTTAAGACCGAATCTAGTTAATATATTTTAATACAAGAGTGACATTATAATCACCAGTATTTTTAAATAATATTTAGGTACAATGGTGTAATTTTCCTTCTGACTAATTTAATAATAGAATTCTTACCATTTTGAATGAAAAAATACATATGACTCTACAGGTCATATTCATAATTTGAATGTCTAAATATTCAAGCACTGTTTGTAACAGTGTAAAATATAAAAGCTCTAATCTATTCCAGATTTTTTACGAATGAATTAAGAGAACCGGAAGATTGCGTGATCTATGTGAACCAGAAACAACAAGTACATTTACATTTTATACGGGTATGTATATACACAGTGAGACCTAAACACCCAACCCTGATTCAATATTTGTACCTCAAATATTTATTTGACCCAAAAACCTTGGAAGCAAATAATACTGAAAACACGTTTGTACACCTTTTTACATTATGAGAATATTATGATATAATTGACATACATACATGAAAACAATGTTGGTTGTAAAATATAAATAAAAATGTGATTGAATCTGTGCTATATAAAAAGAGTGCTTCATTTCATCGTATTCAAGTTGAGGAAAAAAAAAAAAAAAGATAAGTTTTTGCTTGTACCAGAAAAAACAGTTGATTTATTCAATACTTACAAGAGTTATTGTAATATATCTTTGTATCAGTTTTGTAAGAGTTGTATTTTTAAGAAGCAATAAGTATAAAAATATACCTGAAACTATTTCATGAGCTAATCGGCACTTACATTCAAATACTCAAGTTTGAATCTAGTTAGTTCATTTAAACAGTCGCTTTTGATATTACTAAAAAAACTAAAAAAAACCACACAATTTGATATTACTAAAAAAACTGAGATTTGGCAGAAATGTGACATACAATATTTCCTTCATTCACAGATGAAGCGACGATACAATGATAGAAAAATATAAAGTAAAAACAAAAATATTGTACGAAAATCATTTGTCATTTGCTATGTCATTTTTGTCTGCTACAGGTAAACTGAAATAAAAATATCAACCGACACAGACCAAAAAAGAACATAACAAAAAGAATAGTTAACTAAAAGTTTGAGTTTTGATCAAAAAGTGGACAAGTTGCGAGAGAGAGACCTGCATTTTAATACATATAAAAACTACTGTAAAACACACTATAAGATGAAACAAAGAGAGCAAACGCCTCGTTCTTTAACCAAGTTATATGAGAATGGACACGGATGTAGGTATTTGAAGAAGGAATTTAAGCGTATTTAGAGGTCCTTGCAGAAAAAAAACTATGCTTAAACATTTTAATTCAGTTACAAATTTAATTCATAGAATTTTGTGAACACATACTACTAACACATTAAATTTTGTAATAGCGAATATTACTTTGTGCGTCAACCAATATAACCAGGTTGGACTATCGATAGCTGAAATAAATTATTATTTGTTATAATATAGTTCAATAATAGAGAAGATGTAATGAGATCATTATGAGAAGACGGTGTAACAAAAAATAGTCAAATAAAAAAACTTTAGTTATTTAAAAAGTCTACAAAAAAGTATGCAATTGAAAATAATTCCTGTTGATGATGTTTAGATAGGCGATTACCTGTTGCCCGAGTGAGGGCGGTGTTTCCGCCACGTCGGTCACGATGCCGCAAAGAAAATTTCTTTGATGTTGTTACACCTGCCTTTATATAAACTGATTAAAATACTCTTTCGCAGTGCAAAACGTGGGTAATAAGTTTTTTTATAGGAACTGTTCTTTTACAAGACACAAATATTTTAATATCATTGTAGGAATGTAATTGTGTTACATTTTAAGAAGACAGTACTGACTGATAGAAGTTTATTTTTTCTATTACTTTACAATCATAGATTGAGTAACCTGCCCAGCTGTAACTATTCACCAACAAAAAACAAAGATAACTACGTAACGGCACGTGTTCTGTTACTGTGTTTCGGTGTGTGAGACAGGAGTGTTGGAGTTTCCTCTCTTTTGCTTTTTATTTTATAAGGATAGGCAGCAAACTCCTCTCATGATGATGAGTGGTTAGTGTGCTTGCCTTAACGCTCTGTTCTAAGATTCCCGGGTTCGATTCCTAGCAGGGTAAACTTTGAAAATGGACTTTTCAAAGTTGGCTCTACTCTGAATCTGAAAAGTAGTGGCAGGGCACACTGCGTTTTGCAGTCATTTGGGTAGCCAGTCTGGCGGCAGTAACTACCCCCTTACAAAAGACCACAGTGAAATAACTGTGTTGTTGTGTTTCGGTGAGTGAGTATGGGATGCTAGAGCCCATTTCTCTATCCCCTCCTAATGTCTTACCCTTAAACCTACTGTAGTCGGTAGCGCATTGCAGCACCCGTGACGTTGCTTGTGTTATAGGCGACGGTCGCCACCTACCATCAAGTGGACCGTCAGCCTGTCTGCCAATCTAACATATTTTTTTAATATTAATATAAATGCTTTAAGCGATTCAATCAAGCTCACTTTACATATTTTTGAAAATATGAAAAAATTTTAGTGATTCAAACGTCTTCCATAGAGTAACAAAAGGTAACAAATTTTTGTGAAATAGTTATACAAAATTTTTGATACACTTTTTATATACATTCCGCACAGTCGTGTTGCGACCTATTTTAATCTGAACTGAAAGCGCAATGTGCTAGATAAAGCGGAAATCGCCACCAACCTATATCCAGCACATGTAGGGTTGCCTGTATCAGATTATATAGATGATAAACTACCTTAGAATTGAAGGCTACTCGTCTTCATCTAACGTGTTTATGTGGGTAACACACACCGTGTTATTGTGGATGTGTTTTTATTTGTACAATGAAATAATAAGCAATCAACTGTATAGATCGTGTAAAGGAAAGACTTAAATAAAAATAAAGAAGCTAAAACTGATGAGGGAGTAAAAGAAAAAGAAACTCGTATATTGACCCGATTGGCCCCAACAGCTGCCAGCAGCAGAGGAGTAGCTAGATCAACAAAGGCCCTGGTCAAAAAAAATTGGGGCCCTAACTAAACTCTTTAGATTTCAAAAGCTCAAAAGCTCAAACGCAAAAACTCAAATCTCTTTATCGTGCACAGCAAAGCTACTTACTACATTTTGTGCACGAGTGTCTTCTGTGAGCTTTAGTGAACGCCTAAGTTCTATAGGTGAAGAGTTTAGAAACGTATACTTGGATTAATAATATTGGTATTAGACAATAAAACGAAGTAAATCAAAAACTACATATGTTTGTAAAATACTTTATGCTACATAAAACATTAAAAACAATTTATATACAGATAATTTATGTACAAGGCAAACTTATTCCTTTAAGGGATCTGTTCCAGTTATTGTTTGAAAGTCGGATCTACCTACTATCCTGATGTATATACGTGTACTGACAGCAAAATACCAATTTAGTTTTCCTTAGCCTCAGTTTTCACAAAGGTATCAATGACTTCAGTTAAATCTAGGCTTGATGCGCTTTGTCGAACTTAGCCTATTGTGTTTCTTAAATATATTTTTATTTTCATTTGCTAAATGGTCTTTCAGTTTCTGCAGAAGTGACAAAAATTTTATGGTACATCTGTAAACGCTTCTGTTAGGTCGCATTCTAATACTCCATACTTTCTCATTATTTCTATGAAAAATTGGTGAATAGTCCATGCATTGCCTTAGTTAATTCAGGTAGAAGTAGGTGGTAAATATTAAGAAACGGAAGGGAAAAGTTGGGGCCTATTATATCAGGATTGGGCACACTTTTGTAATAAAGTTGTTTATGATTAAAGTCGTGTAACAGGAAGGTGAAAGAATTTTTCGCTAGTTCGATTTGAGGTTTGTTGATCAAGGTCCGAGGGACCCTGAGTATGGGGGCCAGCAGATATTGGAATAATGCCTACTGTATGTAGTTTTTTACTGTATATATATATATGTAGTTTCTACTATATATATATATATATATATATATATATATATATATATAGTTTTCTACTGTTTCTACTGTATATACATATATACCTACTGTATGTATACATTTTCACTGCAAATGATATATCCTTCCTTGTTTATCGCTCTAAACCGCCCAAAATCCGTTGGGCAGTTTTAGAGAGAGAGAGATTAAGAGATATCAGTACTTCATTTTCAAAGCATGAGAACAATATATTATGAATGGTTATTAGTCAGATAAACGCCATAACCACTTATTTGATTATTTCTGTCCACAATTTCGAAATTAAATTTCGCGGTTGACCCAAAAACCAATTGACAAATGTCGACTGATTGTTATTTTTTTTTATGTATTCGTTATTTTATATTAATAAAAAGTTGTTATATATCTGGTGATTCCTTATTGCATTAGATTTAATCTAATCATGAAAATTGTTAGCGTTCTATCATTTGTCAAAGTCAGCCTCTGCCCACTTTCATTTGAAGATTAGTATTGTAATAAGTTTTGTTTTTATTTGAAATAACATTGTTTTAACATTGCGTAGTTAATATAATTAAAAATAAGCTAGAAGTATGTTCATTTTTTTCAACGGCAGTTAATCATCAGGAACACACTGATTAAAGCCAACTTTTAAAAGTTCGTTTGCTTAGTTAACCCTGCAACTAATCAAAGCCTGGTTCCTTATTTAAAGGATATTTGTTAATATACAGATATTTTAAAATTATCTGACAAACAGACGATTGATGCACTAAGTATAGTCAACTAAAACGAAAGCGGTACGTGTATATACTTAGTTTTCACTAAAAATTCTATATCGAAACGAAACAGAAAATATTAGCAGAAATAACATTTCTTAATTCCGAGGTTTTTTTAGTATGAGGACTCTTGACGATCTCCCATTTCAACGAATCTCAATTCAATATAATATGTAATAGGAGAGTCTAAATCACATGTAGGTACCACAAGTACTGGTCGATATCAATGAACCGTCAAGGAGCTAGCGACGTATTGTACAACGTTTCGGGCCTAATATTACGGCTTTTAGTGGCTAATATTGTGTTACAAAGACCGTCACAGCGAATCAAGTTTAATGAAAATGTTTTATGAATATCAGTTATCCAATACACAATTTATTAATATACATTATTGCTTAATGCGTATTCATTTTAAAGTAGCTATAAATATAATAGTTATTTTTAGGCCATTGGATTCATATTTTCTTAACTATTTGTTTTGTTAAGACAAGCTGTAGTAATGCTAGGATCTGGATACAACCTTTAATCAACTGAAAGGCTTCCCTTATCGGAAAGTGCAGAATTACGTATGCCATTACATAGTTGTAACAACATAAGTTTTTTCATTTTTTATTAAAGATGGGTTTGCTCTTGACCAGCACCTATCCATGTAGGAAGGATGAGGCCGACGATGGAGCGAGCTCACCCAGAAGACCCGTTCCACTTGCGGACCACTAGACGTGGGCAGGGGTTTCATCCCTTCGTGGTCGTTGTGCCTCGATCACGAACAAAGCGTTTCAGTTCTACCTTCCTTGTTCGAACTGCTAAGGAGTGGAACTTGCCTGCGTCTGTGTTCCCACAGAACTACAACCTCGGGGTCTTCAAAACTAGGGTAAATGGGCATTTACTAGGTAAGCGTGGTCCACCTTCGGCCACATCTGCACCTCACATCAGGTGAGATAGTGGTCAAGCGCTACCTCGATTTCATAAAAAAAAAAAAAAAAAAAAAAAAGATGCCTATTCACTCGAACCTTGAAAAGATTTGGGTTATATGAGCTTTATGTCTTTTTTGTGTAGCTTTTATGTCTTTATTGAACCGAACTATTGTGCTGGAGTTACAAATATTTAGATCTCAATAATTGAAGAGGTTAAACCATAAATAATAAAGTGCGCTAAGGTTAATAATTATAACTCACCACAATTTTTTTTTAGATTTTTTTAAGTTGTTAGCAAACTTAAATTAAAAATATTTTTTTATGTCTCAAAGTTTTAAAGTTGTATACATACAATAAACGAAGACAAAAACGACCTTTGAGTAAAAACGACAATGTTTTGCAAAGTGTGTGAGAAATGAAAAACATATTAAAGCATTAATCATACAGTGATATAATTAAAATCTAATAAAGAAATGTGCCTGCTTAGTAGAAAACAAATACGCTTTCTTATTGTGAAATGTAGAGGACAGGTTTATTGAACTAGGTTAGACGAGGTCAAATATTATAAAGTTATTCAAAGGTAGTAAACAATATACAGTTGGAGGCTTTGCAGGTCACTTGCCGCGTAATATTAAAGTGGTTGTAACCACGCAATGAATTGGTTCAGGTCAATGTTATCGCTAAAAGGATCAAGGCTTTAATACGTATACAGTCGAAATTGCTTTGTTTTAATAAAAGACTGCGTGATCTACGAACAAAATACAGAATGCCTACGGGATGTCTTAGACAAGATATCGCGTATCAATTTCGTATATATGCCACTTATTACAAACATAATAAATTGACGAGCCCGTTGAATGAGTTATTAGGGTTGCTTGCCTTAATGCTCTGTTCTAGGGTTCCTGGGTTCGATTCCCGGCAGGGTCAACTTTGAAAATGGACTTTTCAAATTTGGGTAAAATTTGGAAATGAACTTTTTAAAGTTGGTTCCGGCATAGATCTGGAAAGTAGTGTCAGGGCACACTGCGTTTCGAAGTCCGTTGGGCAGCCCGTCTGGCGGCAGTAACAGAAGAGTTTACAGAAGACCACTGTGAAATAACAGTAGGTGTGCTGTTGTCCCTTCCCTTCCCCCCCTTCCCTTCCCAATCCATTATCCGTAATCCTACTGTAGTCGGCAGCTCACTACCATCAACGGTAGCTACCTAACATCAAGTGGACTGTCAGCCTATCTGCCGATCTTAACAATCTGAAAATCTTAAATATTTGTTTAGTTAATTAACTTAATTTTATCATAATTGGAAAAAATACAGTATGTTGTCATCATTATTAGTCCAGGAAACAATCAAAATTTGAGTCCTTCGGTGGCATTTTTTATATTAGTTTCTAGGAAATATGAAATATCGACGGGTGAAAGAAATTTTCGATTCCACCTTTTAGAAGTATGAAAAAAAAAACACGATAAACGAAAATTATAAGAGTTAGGAAAAAATAGTTTCAGACAAATATTGTAGAGAATTTGGAAAAAACACCCCCTTTTTTATTTTTTCTACCCCTTCTACAGGGGGGAATCAAAAATTTGCTTCACTCATTGATATTACATATCTTGTAGAAGCTTATATAAAAAAAATGTCCCTGAGGGACTCAAATTTTGATTCGTTATTATGGACTATATATAACTAACGATAATAGGCTATATAAGACGATGTCATCATTATATAACTAACATGAAGATATTTATTTACTTATAAAGTTTTCGAAAACTATATGTTAGATTACTTGATAATTTTGGTTTTAACAATACGTTTATGTATTTACAAGGAATCTAACGGCTTGAAACGAGATATTATGATGAAAATTAAAATAATGTTTAATTGAATTATAAATTATGATACTTTTAATAATAGTCAATGAAGGGATAGATACGCAGAAAGGTTTTTCGATTTTGGAATTGAAATAAACATGGTCAAAACTCGGAATGACGGACAGAATATGATGTATCTTGCACCTTAATATATATATTTATTTCAAATCTGTGACACCAAATCGAACAATTATTGAAACGGTTTTATTGAGCTTACTACGATTAGTGTTATAAAAAGACATTAGTTAAGAGCCGTGAATAAGCAGACTTTTATACAAATTTTAATTTAAAGCATTCAGTTCCAATTTTCTGGATTGTGTCTCAGATTTTCTGAAATATTTTTCTGAACCGGAAAACTTACAAAAGTATTAAATATTTTATTTTTAATATTTGGTTACACACATCGAAATACTCAATTACAATGAAGAAGTTATTGTAACAGAACGTGACACCTTAACAACAACATTATATTAGTAAATTTAATACAACTTGTTTATAAGAAAAAGCATTGCAATTAGGATTTGCTAGTGTCTAATCAGATTGAAATCATCAAGTATATTGTCTTCTATTCTTGCCAAGTTTTGTTAACTTTGGCATTGATATTAATATTTTTAATCAAAAAGTTTTGGAAATAACAATAACATTATTATTTATTACCAGTTAATAATTAAATTTGTCGCTTATTTTCTGCCTTGGCTGATAAACAAAAGAATTAAAACTATTCTATATAAAAGTTTATATGTGGTAACCTGCATTTGGCTTTCTGTTAAAATTGTTTTCGCCACTATTTGACACTGGTGAGCGTTTATTTTCCAAAATGATTAAATAATAAAGTTACATATTTTTGCTTCGAAAGTTAACCCATATTATTTTTTAAATTTCTCGTTTTCTCGTGACGGTTTACTTGATGGTAGGTGGCTACCGTCTGCTATAACACAACGCCACAGCTGCTGCAAGTGCGCCGCCAACTACAGTAGGATTAAGGATAACGGATTGGATATGAAAATGGGTTTTGGCATCCCTTACTCACTCACCGAAACATAACAGCACTTATGCTGTTATTTCACGGTGGTCTTCTGTAACGGAGTGGTTATTACCGCCAGACGGGTTGAGCCATACTAGAGCCAAATTTGAAAAGTTCATTTTCAAAGTTGACCCTGCCGGGATCGAACCCGGGAACCCTAGAACAGAACGATCTCCATAAAAATATAGATACTCGTAGCTTGTAAATATTTTATTTTTAAAAGACAACTGCTCTCTTACGGATTTTTTGTGACCTCAATTTAAGAAATATAAATACGCTGTTTGCCAACCACAATCAGCTATCGAAAATCATTTTAATATTTTTATTGAGTTTATAAGGAAAATTTATGGGAAAAATACCAATTGATGATAATTATATTTTTGACGTGTTAAAACAATAAACAGACCAAAATAACACATAATTTGAAACGTATTTGCAATATAAACACAATATGCTTTATTAATGCAATATTTAATGCAAATATAAACACAATATTTGCAAGTAAATAGTAGCATTAGTAAGAGCGTCGGTGGCGCAGTGGGAAAGACGCGACCTATCATGTCAAAAGGTCCGGTTCGATCCCCGGTCAAGCCATGTATCAATGGGTTTTTAACTAAAAACTTAAGTGCATTTACTGACTGCTCTCAAACTGTGAAGGAACCATCGTGAGGAAACCTGCATACGCTAAAGAACAAATTCTAAGGCGCATGTAAAGCCGGCATTAGGTCAGTGTGGTGGACTACATAGCCCTTTATACTTCCTTGTTGAGAGGGTAGTCCTGTGCGCCTGCAGTGGGGACATATAAAAGGCTGTCGATGATGATGATACGGCGGGCGATTTGGTTGTGACCGAATAACCCAGTGACCAAAAATTGTTGCGGTATGCCAAAGTGGTGCGTGCTTATGTGGCACAGGCCCAGACCACCGGCGGTGTGGACTGTATTTTTTCGCAGTAGGGCTTGTATGGACATGTAAGGGGATAAAATAATGGGAAGCGTTTTGCTCGTTGGCAGATGATCCAGGAGCTTCCGTCACGGCCACTTGTGGCGTCCAGCAATCACCCCTTAACCACAATCAAATGGACTGGTCCTCGTATGCGCCGCAGTCGCATAAATGAGACTCACAAACTCGCGAGCACCGGTTGAAATAAATACATAATAGGTACACCGATAGCGAACACTTTTTCTTGTAATGAGGTAGACCAACTTCTTCGGGTAGCGGTCAAAAGACGGTAATTCAAAATACTTATTAGCGAAATCAACTACGAACTATAAACAACTTCTAAAGTGTATGACAGTAAGTCGGACTGCCCGTGACAGAACTCTGATACCAAGGTAAAATTTGAACACGTGTTTCGGTGAGTGAAAAAATTCTGAAGCAGGCATGTCCGTTTTGTGGCAGTAATCGCTCTTTTACAGAAAACCACCATAAAATAAATTGCGTGTGCTATTGTGTTACTGTGCGTGAGTAAGAGAAGCTAGAGCTCGTTGAAAACACTGTATTTTATGCTAGCTTTTTCTATAGGTGATATAGCCACTTACCAAAATGTGGATTCTTGTGTAAACCTTAGTCTTATATCTTAACCTTCAACATATAAAGGCACACTTGTAACCTTTTTGGATATGCTTCTGTTAATAGATCACCAATTTGCTTGCTCTTTTTTTTTTTTGATGTTACGATCGGCAGACAGGCAGACGGTCCACTTGATGGTAGGTGGCTACCGTCGCCTATAACACAAGCAACACCAAAGCTGCTGCAAGTGCGCTGCCGACTACACTAGGATTAAGGATAAGGGATTAGGAGGGGATAGGGAAATGGGCTCTGGCATCCCTTACTCACTCACCGAAACACAACAGCACACGTGCTGTTATTTCACGGTGGTTTTCTGTAAGGGGGTGGTTAGTGCCGCCAGACGGCTTCAAAACATTCAAAAAATGTTTTGAATCAAATAGGTTAGGTTACGCAGTTACACCCACTATACATGTATTCTAGCATGATAACGACAGTAAAAAACATATTGAAAGCGTTAAAATGGTAGCGTGTGACACGCTCGTTCTCTAAAATAGGCAGCTACATACCAGTAGCTATTTTCTCAATATGGTGGTAAAATATTGTTAATAATTTGGCTGTACTCCAAATATGAACTGTATTGAAAATGTAGCAAACATATTAGTATGGGGAAAGTGCTATGAAAGGGACAGGTCCAGAATGGGACAAATTAAATTTAGCGTCTCAGAAACTACTTAGTAGTTTTTTGGTTTTTAAATTATGACAACTCTGACTCATAGACAATGTTGACGTAAATGTCACTTGGTGTTCAAAACGAACAAAATGGTAGTCCAAGGAAAAACAAAATACCCAAAAAGAAAGCTGCAAAAGAATAAAAAAGAAAGTTAATAAAAAGGTGCAAAGCAAGGTACTATTGGAATCAGCCAGTGACACTGACCAAACTATTTGTGATTATGAACCCATACAAAAACTGAGAAAATCTACAACTAATGATGAGGATGTATGCTGTGTATGTAAACAAAAAATTTTTACTGGTAAGGAAGACTGGTTCAAATGCAAACTTTGTCAAAAATGGGCAAATGAAAAATGTGGTGTCAAGGGTACTTATAATTTTTATTGTAATCTGTGTCATTAAACTTAAGTTAATAAGACTATTTGTTGATCTCGCGAAACCTATAAGTATGTGATAAAAATATTCAAAAAAAAAATGATTAGTATGTAGGTAACACAAGAATTTCTACAATAATTGTTAAAATTCATTAAGTTAAGGTTTTATTTTAATATGTCCCTTTTATGACTATCAATGTCCCATTGAAGACCCGCTTGTCATGAATGGGACATATCTTAAGATTTTTCAATTTGACTATAATGAACAAATGTTTAAAGAATATACTGTTTTTCGTTTTTATTTTCAAAGATGATTAAATATAGTTACAATATAAATAAAAACTTTTTTTATTATGCCTCATTTATTGGTAAAAATCTTTCAGTTCAAAAAATTGTCCCGTTCATGGCACCTCTCCCCTAATTATTATCGGCTTCACGTGGAGCGCTTATATTTTGTGTCAATTCGTAAGATGCTTCCGGCAGAGCGCAGCAAAACGATTTACATGAGGATATGTAAAAAATTGAGTAAAAAATTAAATATTTACTATTTTTTTAATGATAAGAACGTGGTTAGCGTCTCCAGTGGATTATGTTCTTTTGTAGGTATAAGTATATTTTTAATAAAATAATATTTTCTTCGAATGCATATTCTTTGTTTTTATGATCATTTTTCAATCAACCAAATTAATTTTTATTGTTATTTTGACCATGTTACAAAAAGTAATATATTTCTTTTGATAGTGGTATAACCACAGATTAAAGATAAGAATTAAAGATAGACCCTTGCCCGTTGAATCCACTAGGATTGCAAAAAAACAGATTTTTTTTCAAAGGTTAAAAAAAACATTTAAAAAATCTTGAAAAAAACGTGTTTTTTTTTCTAAAACATGTATTTTTTCATGAATTTAGAATTCAATATTCTTAAGGTAGTTTCTGTTGAAATTAATACTTTTATGAGTTCACAATATAATTTTGTTTTTATTTTTAACTAACATATTTTTTTCATTGAATAAATAGGTAGCACTGAGATTTAAACAACTGGCAACACTCAAGGCGACACGCACTCACAGCACGGGAAAATCCCTTTTGATTTGTTTGATATGAACGTAGTTGACAGAGCCTGACAGAGTATCTGAAATTATTAATAGAGGAGATAACGACACTGACAAAAGTGTCGGAAGTGTAGGGAATGGCACAAGTGGCACTAATTCTGACAGTATTACGGACACCGAATGAAGTTTAATTGTTTGTTTTTTTTTTTAAATTTAAGTAAACAATGTAAGAAACCTAAATATACCTTAATAAAACATTTAATTACAAAATATATTTTTCTTGAAAAAAAAAAAACCAAATTTAGAAAAAAAAAACCTCTGTACTAAGTATTTTTTCATGTTTTTTTTCAACATAGTGAAAAAAAGCAAAATTGTTTTTTTTTTTCACATTGCATCACTAGCCTCCACCCGCGCTCAGTTACCTCACAGTTACCGGCTGGCGCCGTGCGCAGAAGTAAAATATTCAAATATTAAACAAATATTTTTATGTGGGCAATGAGATTTTGAAAAATATTGAACAAATTACATTATCCAACATACCTTGCAAATGCTTTCCGATTGAATATTTAAAAAAAGCTTTTAATTCGTTTTCTCATAAAAAAAAACATATATATTTAAATCGAAATTTTAGAGACAAGTCATTTCGCAAAAAGTTTTTTAATGTCTCTCATTTGTGATAATTTTGCGTTTCAAAATTATACTATTTTGTTACACATTTTATAAATTTTGTTCGTGAATAATAAACAATAAAATTACAAGCATGAAATTTTATTTTCCTTCGACTATCCCTTTATTTAGTCTGTGGTATAAGAGGCTATTAGCAAAGATTCAGTTTTCCGTTGGCTATACATAATAATAATTTCGGTTATTAAAACTGATTCATTTTTCTTTCTTTCTAGCTACTATTATAATAAGAGAAAGTTAAAGTCAATCCACAGGTTTTTTTGACCACATCATTTCATTTTCATTTTTTAAGCAATGGGAAAATGAGAATTCGTATTTTTCTCATTATTAGGTATTAGGATAATTAGGTAAATAATGGCTACTTATTAAAAATAAAATAGTTTAATAAACACCCTTATAATGATAAAATCTCAAAAAATAAAGTTAACAACGTTTTTGTTTATAATTAATTACAAGCACACAAAATTAATTCGAGGCCGCTATTACAAGGTCATCTCATATTGCCACACATTGCGTTCCCGATTCGTGAATGCACTACGAATAAATTAAGGCAAAATGGCGGCAACCCTAGCAGGTCTTATCTCACTCACACAAGCATGGTACGCGTTCACCTACACGAGCTTAGACTGTGTGCGTAGCAACGCGTTTCTTTCATACATTTTATCGCAAGTGTCCGAGGTGTGCCCTTGCGGACGACAGAGTGAAGCCGATAAAACTACGCCTCGCCTTATTAAAATATTTACACGTGTAAAAGTAGTGAAAGGGTGTAAAAATCAGTCTTCACAAAATAAAAAGCAGAATGGAATCACATTTCACACCTAAGTAAACTCGAAAACCAATATTTTCAATAAATAAAAATTGAAGTTATAGCTTGGAACACAAAATCTCAACATAGTTGCCTTTATTAAGCGCTATAATTACCCTATTTTTTTACTTATATTATTATGATAATTTATTTTTTATTTACTTGTTTTTTTATTCGTCCGTTAGGTAAAAGTAAAAGTATAAGGCAATCTTACAATAAATCTATTCAACAAAAAGGTTTTTAAATAAATACACAAAAAATATTAGGTACCCAGTAATTTTATTTCATAGACGAATTACTAGCTGAACTCGGCCACGTTTCGCTACGGCCCATAATGGCGGCGGATTGCGCATGGGGCGCGCGGTACTGGACACTGCTTATATATAATACTATTTATCGTAGCGTGATGTCATATAACCTATAGCCTTCCTCAATAAATGGACTATTCAAAACAAGAAGAATTTTTCAATTCGAACCAGTAGTTCCTGAGATTAGCGCGTTCAAACAAACAAACTCTTCAGCTTTATAATAATAGATAATGACAACACCGGCCTATGCACACATGTTTATAAAACTAGCTTCACTATGTTGTCCGCAAAAGTCTTTAGTCTTTAGTTCTTATTTGGTTTGAGATATATATTTATATCAACATATAGAGCGGAATAACGGCTTGGCTACCTATTTGATGGAAAGGTCGACAATAGGCTTATGATCCATTTGCCGCCTACCGTTAAAAGGCTATGCGCTAGCGGCCTTAATAAGGTAAAAAATAAGGAATAAGAAGGGGTTAGTGGATTTGTCTAGGTCATTCCTTAAAGAAAAACAATAGCAAATATGTTGTAATTTCATTGTGGTCCTCTATAAAGTTCAACTCACGACAAAATGGCAACGGCAAGAGCTTCCGGCAGTCCAGAATATTCCGTATATTATTCTGGACTGATTGTAATTCTGTAGACATATTAAACCATGTAGAGCCGGAATAAAGAAGGAATCAAAATAACACACGTTCGTGCGAATGGATTGGCAATTCAACGTTCGACTAATTGCAGTCCGATGCATGTGACCCACACTACGGAGTGTGACCTATTACCGCAACGACGCAACCGGCACCCACTGACGCAATCCCTGACATTATGACTATATTAAAATGAACTATAAATATACATTTGCAAAAAGAGGATAGTAGCAAAACTTTCCAGTTTCATTTTTTAATTGCCTTTAAAGGTTGGAACTCCTTTGGCTTAATGATTTGATTTCAACCAAGGTGTGGGTCTAGAATTTAGTTAAGGTGGAGACAAACGTTAAATACTAAAAATATCCATTGTTTAATGAAGATGTTACAAGAAATAGACATCACAATTGATTTGAAAAATATATATATTATATTTAAGCATGTGAAGAACCAATTGCATTAATTAGACTTTTCGTTAAAGTAATAGAAACTCCACAAAAAAAATTAGAACACAAGAAGAATTTGGCTTTTATTTAAAATTCTCTTCAAAACGGCTTATTGCGCGCATATGAAGGATATACCGATTAATAAGTTAATATCAGTTTGTATTGTTTTAATGGTAAAAACAAAAAAAAAACACAATTTCTAGGCCTGTTGAATTGTCTCCGCCGCCAGTGAGTTCTAATGTAAATGTCGTTTGCCCAAGTGAAGCCCTTAAATGTCAAATGATGAGAGCTTATTGTGAATATCTTATTTACTTTTAAAAGCAATAGATATTAGGAAATAATTTAAAATCAGGACGACGCCGTCAGCGGAGCAAGGACCAACTACCGGTGGTTAAGGTTGCAAAATTTAGACCTCCTGTCCCTTGATCTAGTCATTCTTATAGCGAGAGCCTCTTGAATTGTTGGTCGAGTCTTGTCGCTTTGTCAAACGAAACTACTATTGAGACAATGATCTTCAGATCAATATTATCAAAATCGTAGTGCAAATAGTCTGCTTCGGAAATCTGCCTCGGATATTTAGTAAGCTTTACTTTCACCGTTTTCAGAAAGTTTGGAAAATGACAGCTTATGATTATATTGTTTATAAAATTAAGTAAACTTATGGATAAGCATTATATAGCCAAAACTATAACAATCTAAGTTGGGCCCAGTCTCGTATTTTTCATATTATTTTTAATTATTGTTTTACCGCGTCATCTATGTTCAGGCTGTCCCTAAATTTTCTTTATGTACAAAACTCTAAGAAATTTCTTTATATTTCATAAACGAATTGAAGACATTAGAAAAAAAAATTACACTAATTATAAATATAGATAGATGTATGCTGTTTTGTTAATAAACAACATAAAAATAAAATAAATATTGTAAAATAATACAATAAATTTTATATTGTGCGCTTTGAAAAATAAAAAAAATATAACGCCTGACAAAATATATGAATTAGATTTAAATAGAGAACCGCGGGTTGTGGAGCACGGACGGGGGTGGCTGCATCAAGCGTTGGTGCGATACCGCTTGAATTTATTTGCTCGCGCGTCATTTTTAATTTACGATAAATCCTAAGATATTCATTGAAATATTATAATGTGTATGAAATGCTTAAGGTACCTAATGTATTTAATTTGATAATGATTTACTGTATCCGTCTAAATAGCTTTTCCAACTACCACATTATTTGTGATTTTTTTTTAGAAGTTAGAATGGGTATAGTAATCTATCCTTAAAAAATAGACATATTCCATCGCGGATTTTCTTGTAGACCTATAAAAGAGAAACATTAAACACCCTACATTGTTTTGTTATATTTTAAACGGATTAGGCGGGTTTTCGATGAAACACCAATTTACACAAAACCTTAACGAATTATACACCTAAGCCTTTGTCAGGAATCACTCTGTTGCTATCAACATAAAAACTATTAATTTTTATCTATATAAAAATAAATTAATTATTTTATTAAAAAACTATATTATTTTAAGTAAAAAAATCTCCTAGTGAATTTATCTAAGTGGATAAAAAAATTCAAGTTATGATTTTTAACTAAAAATAAGACATATTAGAAGACGCTTTTAAGTGGGCACTTAAAATAAACTATACATCAAAAGCCCTAGCTCAGAACAAGTAGAGGTAACAAGTATTATAAACTTCATATAGTAAAACTACAGTTTAATATAGCATATTATAACAATAGTTTTCGGACACTCTATTCAACAAAGACTAACATCTATATAAATAAGAGATGAACCAGAGTTGAGAATACAAAGGAAAGTCAACAACTCTTCGTTATAGATAGGGGATTCGAAATACATTCAACAGTTACTTGTATCTAATTCAATCTGAATCGCAGAGTCCTAAAATCGATTACGTATTTTGTTGTTCACAAAGTAAGCCTCATTAAGGCGGGGTGTGCCCCGGCATATGTAGGAGACGTATGCGTGAAGAACATTACCAGCGCTTTCGCTTCGTTAAAGTCCGATAATAAATTAGGAAGACTCGGTTAATTAATGAATCCCTTTTTCAGTTTCAAGCTTTGGGTTACTATTTCTATACACTTTTTACAATTAAAATAAATTGTGTACAGGCTTATGTAATCTATATGTATCTTTTCTATTTTTTTTAAAGTTTGAGATATACGAAAATAAAAATTAAAAAATTGAAAAAAAAAATGTTTCAAAACTTCAATAGTTTTAAAAAATATTGGGATAATTTTATTATTGATTTGTAAAACTCTCATTTATGATGATATCTTTATCTAAAAGTACTTATAAAATTTGTACAAAGTATAAAGTTTGTAACATTTCCAGCATAAATAAATTTTATATACCTTTTGCGCCGATATGATTTTTTCAAATATAGATTTTCGGGAATATTGGGAATTTTGGTTTGTTATTTCGGATATAATACTAATAATATGATAATTATGAAATTTTAATTTTTGGCTTTGATTTGATTATTCGTTAGATAGATTTATCAATATTCTCATAGTCGATTTCAAGAGATTATTCTAAATATAAACATTAGCACACCCTTGTCGGGTAGAACATACTTTGTATTGTAAAAAGTACATATTCATTCATTCATTCTGCCGGCCCTTAGTATTCATTACAGTGTTCCAAATAAATATATGTTATTGCTAGAACGTTAAATTATATGTCGATGATGTTATTATAAACATATGAATTAAGAACCTGTAGACATGTGTTTGTGCGATAAAGATTTTTTATTTATTTATTTAAAAGGTATTTATGACTACATCTTTATGCCAATAACATATAACGTCCCTAAACTAGTGACTATATAGAGAAATAACTATATACTCCACACAGTATTTTTTTTCATTATTGGGAACTCTAATGGCACACATTGGAGGACTGCACGGCAAAGTATATTTTTTGTCATAGAAGTTTGAACCTATATCTGGGTTTTAATATATTTCAAATTTCACTGTGTCATGCTATTTCCGCAACACGCCCTAGCATAATACAATGAAATTTAAATTATATTGAAGACTCTTTAGGTACAAAATTCTATGAAAAAATTAAAATACCGTGCCGTCCTCCAATGTGCGCCGGCCCTTAGTTATTCATTGCAGTATCCCAACTAAACATAATGTTACGACTAACAATGGAAAGTTCTGGAAAAAGCGTTTGCGCCGGCCGAAAGTCTTGAACGTCCCACCCTATCGATGGTAGTCATGCCTCTTTCTGTTTAGTGTCAAAGGAAATTGGTATTTACGATTACAACATAGAGTTTACATTCAACACAAATAGCATTCCCGAACTTTCAATGGTTTGTTTACAATTTTATTTACATTTTTTTGTAAATTCCAAATAGATGAGGCGTTTAGCGCCAAGTATAAATAAGAGGCTGCCGGTCAAGTGCGAGTTAGTTGTGCGATAACAAACGCGATTCGAAAGCGACTCCGTAGAGCTTTTGTGAAGTTATCAGCGACAGAGAAACGGCGACACATTAAGGGAATCATTAACGATTTTTGGCAAATTTAACGGTTTCGTCGGACAAGTTTAGTGATTTTGGAAATCATCTTGGTATTGTGAAAATGAATCGTCTGTTTTAACTCACCCCGCACTTAACAATATGTTATTGTATTAATGAAAAGAAAAAATACACTTGAATTATAAGATTTTTACTTACAAGTACAAGTACATTGAATGCAGCGACACAGAATGAACACAACGACGTCTATCGATACTTGTGTTAAACGAATCAGTAGTGCGAAACTTGCAATCAGAATAACTATTGGTACTCGTATCTAGCTTAAATTTCACTTATTTTTAACAATTTTATAAGAAGCTCCGTTGGATACGTATTTATTCGTATCATTCCAACTGATTGCCAGTTTTGGTCTATAAAATATATTAGTAAATACGTATTCGTCTCAAGAAACCATTAGAATTATTTGCTAATCCAAAGTCCTTCTTATTCCATTTCACATTGTCAAATCTAGTTGTTTGAAAATTTGAATGTGTTGTGGAATAATAGAAGAGACAAGACGCAAATCCGTAGTAGTGGTGTCGAAGGCAAATCAAACAACAAGCGCCAATGATTCTGCATGTGCCACCGCCCTCGAGCATCGAAACCACTGAACCGTATTAATTACACCTGCTTACAGATTGTACCTATAAATACATGTTTTCTGAAAACATGTTTTTGAAATAAGAATATTGCAATTTTTTACGTAATCTACAGTGATAAATAAAACTGAAGTGTCTGTCTGTTTGATCCGGCTAATTTCCGAAATGGTCGCACTGATTTTGACGGGACGGGATGTTATAAGGAGTAACTTAGGCTGCTTTTATTTTAGACAAATAAAAAAAATATATATTATAAATAAGCCGTGTCCAGTACCACGCGCTCCCCACGCGCACGCCGCAGATACCGTGGTGAACCGTGGTGAACATATTTTCAGATAGTATAGTATTCACTTACCTAATTTTAGTAATCTAATTAGTTATCTGATAAATTAATAGAACTGTGAGGAAAAAAATTCTATTGATTCAATTAACGGAACTGTATGTAATAGTTCAATCAATCGAACTGTATTCCATTGATTCAAATAATGAAACTGTATGGAAAATATTTAATGTAATACCTAGTTCAATCTATCGAACTATGTGGAAATTCTTTCTGTTTAGTTCTACAGTAGAATATTGTTCTACATTGTTAAAAATAAATAGAACTGTAAGGAATACAGTTCTATTGATTCAATAAATGGAACTGTATGGAAAATATTTAATGTAATACCTAGTTCAATCAATTTGACCGTGAGGAATTTTACAGTTCTTTTGATGCAATTAATGGAACTGTATGGAATATTAAAATAATAATAGTGCAATCAATAGAACTATGTGGAAATTATGCCTGTTTAGTTGAAAATTAGAACAACGTTCTACCGTAGAACTACACGGAATAGACTCAACAAATAGGTAAAGTTGGCTTCTAGTAATGTAATATCTTTGGAATAACTGAAGAGATTTTATGAATTCTTTCTAAAGAATCCAATAATCTATAAAAGTATATTTTTAGCTTGGAATTTTAATAACTGTCGATCAAGATGAAAAATGACGTGTTATTTTAGGAGTAACACAAATGTGCCTGGGATTTTTTTTTTGCTGTTTTTAACAACAAACATAGGTGGACGCCATCATCAGTTAACCAAGCGGCACTGTTTCGTAGATTTCTTGCCTTTTTCTTTTTGTTTTCAGAGTTTTAGCATATTGTCATTTTTTGTATTAATTTTTAGAATTTTTTTGCCCCTTTTTATATATTTTTTTTTAATTTATTTCCTCGGACTCTTTTATGTAATACTTATCTGTGGACACGTTTCTGGAATATGTATTAACTTTGTTCTTCTTCCTGTAATGTAATTTAATTTCTGTTTGTGTCCCTAATATAAATAAAATAAAATAAATAAAGAACTAAAATAATCTTCGCAATCCTAGTAAGAACGCACAACGGCAACCCAAATTTAAGGCAGGGTACATCTAGAAATCAAAATAAGTCTACATTTGAGTGCTCAAATAAATTCATAAAAAGTAACATCTCAGGACGTCTACTGCTGGATATAGTCCTCCTCCATAACTTTAAATAGTACAGATCAGAAGCATCCTGAATCCGCGGCCCTTATTTGGCCGTCTGTCTATCTTGTGAATGGAGGACGTACTACGTTGCGATTGCCGGTCCCATACCACTCAGTAGCTTTTTGACCCCAGCGGCCGTCGGCTGTCCGTATTATAAGTCATATTATGCGGGTTTTATTTATTTATTTATTTATTAATGCAATATAATGTGTGATTTAACTTAAAATTGGCGTAAACATAAACTCATTAGAGTTTTACCGCACACCATGTGCCGAAATGGAGTAATTAAATAAACCTTTCGTCGACGCCCACGCACACTTTCGACTATTCAATTATTTCACACATATAGGTTGTAACTAGCGGCCTGCCCCCGGCTTTACATGTATGCAATTAAGTTTTATTATATATATAAACCTTCCGTGAAAATAGTAAAGTGTAGGTTTTCTCGGCCGGTATCCATATGAGTTGTAGGTTTCCTGGATTCTTCCAATTCTTCCAAACGTTTCGTCAACAACTGCGGTTGACATCCTCAGTGGTGTAGTCCGTATTAGAAGAAGAATTACATCACATCACTGCACCGCAATGCACCAAACTGTGACACACTGCACTGCACTTTACTTCTGCACTTTTTGACTTCTCGACGTTTGGAAGAATTTCCAACAGACCTGGGCCATCATCCCGGAAACCTACAACTCATACTTTCGTGAAAAATTACTAACTGATAGTGAAAATCTCATCAAAATCTGTTGCGTGGTTTAGGAGGAGTTAGTGGATATCAGATAGATAGACAAACGCGGGCAGCAACTTCAATGTATACTATGTACTAACTGAGTCCGCAACTTCGTACTCGTGGTATTTGGTATAGCGCGTAACTTTTTTATTTGTAAACCGATTGAAATGAAACAAACACTAAATGTTAAAGAACCTTGCTACAATACATCAGTGAAAACCGCATTCAAATCGGTGAAGCCGTTTCTGAGATTAGCGTGCACAAACGTACAGACATACAAACAGATAAAAATTCTAAAATCAATTTTTTTGACCTTGGTGACATAAGTACAACGTGTACAAATTGTTTTATTTTTTTAAATATTTAATGTACAGACACGGCTCGTTTACGATTTTATTATATGAATAGATTTCCTTTTTTTAAGAATAATATCTAATTATTGGGTCATATCCACAATTGAAACATATACAATTAATATTAATATTGCTTATTGATAGCCCGTTGGATGAGTGGTTAGGGTGATTGCCTTAACGCTCTGTTCTAGGGTTCCCGAGTTCGATTCCCGGCAGGGTCAACTTTGAAAAATGAACTATTCAAATTTGGCTCTGGTCTGCATTTGGAAAGTAGTGGCAGGGCACACTGCGTTTTCGCAGTCATTTGGGCAGCCCGTCTGGCGGCAGTAACCACCCCCTTACAGAAGACCACCGTGAAATAACAGCACGTGTGCTGTTGTGTTTCGGTGAGTGAGTAAGGGATGTCAGAGCCCTTTTTCCCTATCCACTCCAAATCCCTTATCCTTAATTCCTTAATCCCTTATCCTTATCCTATTGTAGTCGGCAACGCACTTGCAGCAGCTTTGGCGTTGCTTGTGTTATAGGCGACGGTAGCCACCTACCATCAAGTGAACCGTCAGCCTGTCTGCCGAACTTAACATAAAAAAAGCTATTTATGAATTATTGTTAAAAAGTACCATATTTATATATAGTTAATCTTCTTTATTATATAAAATGAATCCCCATTTCCCTTGGTCACGGCATCACGCGTGAACGGGTAGACCGATTTTAATTCGGTTTTGGCTAATAGAAAGAGGGATAAACGGGGAATGTTCATATGTATATATAAAAATTGGATCCCGGGCGAAGCCGGGGGAGCAACGCTAGTTGTAAATAGTATTGTTTTAGTTTAAATATGTGATGTTTTTGGGTGTTATGTCTCTTTTTAATGTTTTAGGTAGTTCGGTATGACAAATACGCAAGACGTCTTTTTTCATACTTGGATAGATTAAATTTTAGTTCATCAAATAATCTGGTTGAATAAGTTATTTTTGGAGTTTTTAAGTTTTCAGTAACATATTGTTCTTTTAACAATACAAATTTAATATTTTCTTCTATAACTTTACAAAATGCGAATAATTTGCGATAAATTTCTTTTAAGTTTTTAGGAACAATTTCTTTTAGAATACACAATTGAATTGAGAAAATTTTGTTCAGGTGGCTTTTAAAAGTTCTTCCAAGTATTTTCCGAACATTTCCGGTATTTCCGTTATGTCGGATATTTTATTTATTGTGGAAGTAAAGGTATTATAATGTCCATGAACGTATTGGAAATTTACACATACGAGCAGGTCGTGAAAAAAAGGCTGTCGATTGACTTGCGAACCGAACAGTTGTCATATTTTTTTTTATATGCCTTTGTTTTTTTATACGTCCTCGATTATGTGCTCTACCGTTTTTTTTATTAATAATTTTATAATAATCTAATATAAACTTCCCATTATTATTGGAAATGTGAGAATAAATACACCTGCTCTATAGTGCTCTATGAAGAAAATGTATAAAGTGAAAATTAGTTTTCATTAAATACAAATGAAAATTAGTTTTCATGTGCATAGTTTCGTAATAGAAGACTTGGCTGAATTAAATTCTGGGTCGTCTTTTGTTTAACTTTAACTAAGGACTCACACATTAAGTATTTTTAGTAAAACTGCTTCTAACTCGTCATAAATATGTTTAATCCTAAATTGTTTTGACACTTAAAGTCAAGAAACAGTTAAAATAATGAGTTCAAGGGTAAAGAGTTAGTCACAACTGAACTTGTTGTATGAAACACGTATAAATACTAATGTTCAGTTCTGCGACATTGTAAGCTTTTGTTTTAGTCGAAGTAAAGTTGAACTTGTAAGAAGTAAAGTGGCTCACGAAGTTTCTCTACGACGAAATTGTGTTCGTGGCGTTTGTGCTCTCTAAACTGATTCAATTGAATTCTCCGATTGTAGTAGGTGGGTACATATGTGGCAGACCTTCAGGATACTTTTGCTTCAGCTGGAGCCACTTGAAAATTAAATTGGAAATGTAACAGGGTATTTGATTTTATAACGGTTGCAATTCGATAACAAATGTTTTCAAATAAATGGTATTTAACAGCGCTTTTCCAAAGAGCACAACAGCACACGTGCTGTTATGTTTCGGTGAGTGAAGTAAGGGATGCCAGAGCCCATTTCTCTATCCCTTCCCAATACCTTATCCTTAATCCGATTGTAGTCGGCAGCGCACTTGCAGCAGCTTTGGCGTTGCTTATGTTATAGGCGACGGTAGCCACCTACTATCAAGTGTACCGCCAACCTGTCTGCCGATCTTAATATAAAAAAAAATCGAGATCGCATTTATCGTTAGGATATGAAACAATATCAAATTATATCTGACCATAAGTATCGTTAGTTATGGATTTATATATTATGGATAGTTATGGATTTAACTAAGATAGTCCGCTTAGTTCTATTATGCAAGGAGTTTTGATGCAGTTTTGTTATCCTTAAAGTTTCTTCGAGGTTTGGTTTATAGGTATATTTAAATGACAAAAAAATATTCTTTTTCAGTATGCAACTAATAAAAAATTCGTTGGTTTATTAGACAGTATCACCAGACAGTACAGTACAGACAGACAGTAACAAACCTTTTAGTGAAAGCACAATCTTTACACATTATTTATATGAGATACCTATGGAGTTCATGCGATATTCATATAAGTACCTATGTATTTGTGTCAGTCAAAAACAAAATCCATAGAGGTATTTCATATTGCACTTTAAAAAAATAATTATTTGGCAAATCGGAAAATGGAGTAAAGCCATTGTCATTTAAACGAATACTTTTTTAAGTATTTGAAAAATTAAAATTAAAGATTTGGCTATTTAGTTAAGAGTATTTATTATTTTAGAATTTGACTCTAATGCCTGTAATAATGGAATATAGAAATTTTATTTTCATATCGGAGAATGAATACGCCATTATCTCTTCCTCTTGGCTACGAAAAGTCGTTTTTCGGATTATACGTTTTACCGAATAATGCAAAGGAATCCGATACTGAAGAAACCAAATTCTCAGAAGAAAACAAAAACGTCTTTTCAGCGACATCTAGTTATCAACAAGGGTAACACTAGGCTGGAAGATTTTCCCTCACTAAAGAGAATTTTCACGGACCTGCCCCACATGTCGACCGTATATAGTTGTTGCTTTCAAAAGCTAACAGATGGCGCCACATATGCTTGAAATTATCAAAGCCCTCAAACTCGATACCTATTACCATAGCTTTTAATCGTAATCGTGCTCCACTCCGAACGCTCTCCCATGAGAGATAAGGCAGCATCGGAAAATACAGTCCTCTTTGAATTGAAGTAAGTGAGAATGTATGAATTTTTGTTGTGCTGTGAGGCATCAGAGGCATCAGTTTATTTAATTTTATCTTGTATTCCAAGGATATCCATTAATTACTTGACACCTCGTATAAAAATCTTCCACTATATTGCGATATGTGGCAACGAATCTTTTTTAAACCGTGAGAGCATTGCCTTTGTACAACAAATCGCCTTGTAAAGGTTAGCTCCGGTATCATCTTCTCCTCCGGTGTCTACTTCCATTTTTTTTTCAAGATGACCCCAATTAATGACTTCATCCAATGGAACGTGCAAGTACTGAACAATTTCAATTATAATACCATTGATTGTTCATTGATTCACCAGTATATATATATACATATATATATATTGCTACAAACTGTGCTTTTTCTTATTTATTTTGCTAAAACAGTAGAAATAATATTAATACTACCTACATCTAAAGCCTAGGACATAGTTGAGTGTGAAAGGAAAGTAATGTAAAATTATAGGAACTTCTTAGCATTGAGAATAAGAATATCATGTCAAATACGGAAACGAATTAGGCATTTACAAAAATTTGTTTGTAACTCCATTTCAAATATCAGAAAGTACTGTACTTCTCTACTACTAAAACTCGAGGTAAAATTTAGGCGATATTTTAAAAAAGGTTAATCTATCTTAAAAATAATTTATATGCTGAACTTAGTACTTCACGCTGGGACAGCGCCTTATTTTCTGTAAGGTGCTTAATCAGATCTAGGCTGGAGCGCTAAAATACCAACTAAATCCTTATAACACATTGAAGAGTCCAATTTTTCGAATCTTCGACGGTCAAATGGTTTCTTAATGTGTTCTACCGGCTGCATAATGGTGAGCGACAACGCATTGCACGCCGTAGATGCAAAGGTCTTCATCATTATTTGGATAAGGAGCCGCTGTGCACGGTGAATATGAGTAGACTCTTTATCTCGCGAACAAACAAACAAACACTCTTCTGTGATATTTTCGTCTATCACTAAGCTTGCACTTGCTACCCTTTTTAATTAAAAAAAAAAAAACAAATTTCAAATAAGGATGGAATTAAACCTCTATGTGAGTGTACCACATAGATTTAATTCCATCCGATTTTACATTTTTACACGCCGAAGTCTACGATACAAGATGGCATAATTTGAATAACTTCAAAAATAATAGTATTCATTTCCTCTATTTATGCGAGATCGCACGCATTACGTACGTTATTTTGATGGTACCAAGAATTAAACTTTATGTTTCCCCATACTCTTCAATGGAGATAATGTGTATGATAAAAATGACTGAAGTAGTTGCTATCAATCAAACCGACATATAGCTTATCTATATGACATATGGCTTTGAATACCCGGGTGGTTCTCGACTGCGATCTGTTTGGCAATAACAATATCAATACAAAGATATTTATTATACGTACCAAAATAGATCAATATAGCTTGGTCGTCTATTGTATTAACAAATAAAGGAAATTAAAGAACTGTTACAGTTTTATAACGATGTAACCACTTGAAATCAGGTTAGTCGGTGCGACTTTGTAACTGTTCCCATTTTTGAGAAATGACGTAAAATACAAGCTAACTCTGCAGTCTCAAAGCAATATCCTGTAACGTGCGACATAAATGCACCGAGAATTTTTCAAATATTAGAACCAACTTTCACAATCTGACCCGTATTTCGTTATGTTTCCTTTGATAAAATTCTTACATACGTGTTTCAGTTGTACACGCAAACGGTTCTGCTTCTGAAACTAATGTTTACTTCGTACCACTTACAATGACATGCTATAATATTTTCCACATCTCACGCAAATGCCAGCATGCTTTGAAGTGTAATAATTTACATGTTGGTTATAAAATTTATATTTAACACTTGATATCGATGTTATTTTTTCTGCAAATTGTATACACAAAGCTTCCTCATTTATCGCCTTTTGCATTAGTATAAACCGTATCAAATTTGTTTGTTTAGAAGAACAGGCAGAAGTGGAAAGTGATTTTATCTATAGATACGTATTAATATAATAAAATCGTAAACGAGCCGTGTCTATACATACTTATGTTACCGAGGTTAAAAAATAGTTTTTAGAAGTTTTGTCTGTTTGTCTGTGCGTTTGTGCACGCTAATGTCAGAAACGGATTAACCGATTTGAATGCAGTTTTCACTTGTGTATTGTAGCATGCATCCCGTAACATTTAGTGTTTGTTTTATTCCAATCGGTTTACAAACAAATAAGTTACGCACTATACTATACCGAATACCACGCTTACGAAGTTGTGAGCTCAGTTAGTTTTATAATATGTCTAGATAATATATATAAGATATACATAAATAATGACTTTTAATTTGGCTATACTGTCTAGCAGTAGTTCAAGCCCGCCCTTAACATTAGACACCTGTGAAACCGCAGCACGTGTGTTTGTCTGAGAGCATATTGAGACATATTAAAGCGTTTTCCGACACTACACGACGAACGACAAGCGACCTGTCGTACGCTTTCCCAGGAGCGACGATTTCTCAACGACACTGCAATGCAGTCGTGTTTAGCAGTGTTTCATGTACGGTCACAAGCTCAGCCCATTCAATTAACTGCTTCTGATCAACGTACAAAACCAATGCTGAATACTTTTTTAGTCCTGCAGATTGTTTGCCATGACAAATAAATGAATTCTAAATGTGATACAAAAATCAAACAAAATTAAAAAAGTAATTTCTAATTCCTTATTGATTTTTTATTTCTACATTTTCAAACTCCGGCTCCAGAGTTTACATAAGCGCTTTTGTTTTTCACTGCTTCTATCTCATATTTAAGAAAAATTAACGCAACAATCTCAAAAAGAAAAAACAAAACAATAACCTGTTCCACGCAGCGGCTTCGTCCGGCTCATCATCGCAAACAAATCGTTAACAAAAATAAAAAAAAACTATCGTTTGAAAATCGTTGCTGGTGCGATGTCGTTGCGTGTGAAAACGGTTCATACAAATGTAGGTATAGCGCTCGGAATCGTGTAGTGTCGTCCGTCAAGCGTCGGAAAACGCTCTGAACTTATCCCGAGACCCGCCTATTACGGCTGCGCTAAAAAGTCGTTGGGTTTACCGGTAAGAGTCCGGCAAAACCCGTCATCAACCTCTACGTTGACAGGTATCCATGATGGTTTCCCAAAGTTTAAAAAAATCTTTGAATTAGAATATATTTTATTATCGTAATTTAAGATATTTGTAATGGCACTCTGGAAATTCAGTATGTACACGATTAGAATATTTTCGTTCTATGTATTTTTTTAATTAAACCGTATTCAATGTAATAAACTCGTTTTATATATTTTTTCGTCTCTAATTATCGTTTGGACACAATCTAGCGGTTTTGGAAATTAAATTTCAAAATCAAATCATATGAATATGTAATTATTACATCATTTATAAAACACTGTTTACCTCTTTAGGGAGATTTACAATTGAGTGATTTCGTACTAAGTGTGAGTGGTTGAAGATATCCCAACGACCTACAGGAGGTCATTAGTCTTCCACAAGGGGATGGTCACAAACGCCAAACTGGCAAAAAATTACGGTGGAACGCCGTGTGCCTTACCACACATAAATTATCTTATATTTTACATGGCATTATATGTTCTAGAAGCAAATTACAAAATGCAAATTATAATTCGATTCTGCCGCCAATAAATTTTGTAGCAGGATTCACGCTGCCTCTTCATTTTTTACGCTCCGATCGGTCCGGTCTCAAGGCACAAATCTCTTGGTGAATGTTGCAAGGAGGTTGTATATCAGTCAATGTCCGAAAGGCACTTTAATTGTGCTCGAATTTATGGCCCCTATACGAGGGCAGCCGACCCGGAATATTTTGGTACATAACAACGTTATGTTCCTATATTTATGATCCGGAAGTGATGCACAAGTAATTATGACGCGAGGTAAATTAGATCATAATACGTTTACTGTTAGATTGAAAATCAATAAGTTGATATCTATCATAATAAATACTGTTGGATATCACCTCTCTGCTTTAGTTAGTACCTACGAGAGAGCTGGATGTAGTATATATAAAAACAAATTAGAACTGTCAGCCAATGTCGTAACAACTTCTAAGTTATGTGTATACTTATTCTTATAATCCTTCTTATGTATATGATGTAAATATACAGTTACAAAGTGTAAATGCTTATAAATTTTTCTACTGCAACCCATAACCCCTACAAATACCTTCATAATTAATATTTTTAGACAACCCTTTTGCGTTTTACTTATCGTTTCACAGGCATACGGTGTTTAAATCATGATTGAGAATGAGATTAAAAGGAAAGAATACTACACAAAAGAAATAAAAGTGATGTAATACATGATTAACTGGTACCTACTTCATTTAGTTTACATTGCGTATAGCTAAAATGTTTACGCACACGCGTGATATGGATCGTAATTTGGGTTTGTGGAAAGAATACCACGAAGTAATATAATAAGTGGGTATGGAAGATAAATATAACATATACTTATTCAAAACCGAGACCATCCATCTGGATTAGTTCGCAGCATACACTTCGTCAACACCTTGGTATTTTGTTTCCAGCTTGTTGGTCGTATAATTTTAACAGTACCTAAATTAAAAATGTATTTCCCTTTTTCTTGAAATTATCAAATCGTATTAGCTACGTAGAATTTTAAACATTGCCAAGCCAATAGTTTTTCATATTTTCAGCAAATCATTTTTTTCACCATGAAGCGATACTCGGGCACGCATTATATTAAACAACTATCTGAGCCCGCAACTTCGTACGTGTGCTATTCGGTATAGCACACGTAACTTTTTTGTTTATAAACCGGTTGGAATGAAGCAAATACTAAATATTACGGAAAGCTTGCTACAATACATCAGTGAAAATCGCATTCATATCGGTTAAGCCGTTTCTGAGATTAGCATTCACAAACGCGCAGACAAACAGACAAAATTTCTAAAAACTATTTTTTTGACCTACTCGGTAACATAAGTACAACATGTGCAAATTGTTTTTTTGAAAAATTATTTAACACGGCTCATATACGATTTTTTTATATGTATATAGATAAACACCTTTTATAAGTATATTATATATCATGCTTTGTATATTGGTACGTCCAGTGGGTACTTTAAATTTAAAAGCATTTGTTTTAATTTTGCGTAAACATGTTTAACGGCAGAGAGGTGGCCATTAAAGGGTTAGCGAGGGAGTGCTTACAGCTCTGTTATTAAATTTGTCTCTCAGCGAAGCGGGCGATGAGTTGCAGGTCTAGATGACTGTTCAAACAAGCTAAAGCTTTCAGAATCCACAAATTAAGCAAGATGTCACGTGCCTATACATACCGATGCAAACGCGATCACTTGCTACGTACGAGTACGTTAATTTAATGTGGGCACTACACGGAACAATTTTGTTTTATTAAGTTGCTAGCAATCAGCCCTCGGCTTCGCATGGTTGCAATTTTTTATGGAAATTATACACAAACCTTCCTCTTTCCATTAGTTGTATGTAGCCAATGTCCATTTTGTAGGTCGATTCGAAATATTGGTAAAAGAATGTTTGTTACCATAAATAAATAGATTCAGAGATAAAAAACTAATGTTAATTTACTAATGGTTGTTAAGTAACTACTTAAGCTTAACTAATATTATATATTATGTTTTGCGTAAAGTATTAAAATTTAAAAAAAATAAATTAAATTCAAAGAAATTTTTAATTTATTAAAATGGTTTTAAAACAAAATAAAGTATGAACATATATGTATGTTAAATTTCTCAAACGCCCTATTAATAAATCGTCCATTTAATTTTAAATGGACGATTTTTTAGTTAATTGCTTTGCTCAAGTTGCACAAACTATTTCTCTTTTTTTTTAGTGTAATGTCGTAAACAGTAATTAAATTTTAACTTAAGGAATAAACACATAAAGGAGTAACGCAAAGGCTGGAAGTATGTAAAAATAATACTTATTGTATTGCCATAAAAGTCTTTAACCATTTGCCAGATAGTATTAAAATGTTGCCTTTCACTAGTTACAAGAAACGGCTTTTGAGATTCTCATATCTAAATCCTACTATTCTATTGACGATTTTATAAAAGATAACTTAGTACAATAATAAATGTATTATTTTATTATTTTAATCTAAATACCAACAACAACAACAAAATGTCATTAATTCAAATTAATAGAAACAAAAAAATGTATTTACATTTATAAGCTAGTTACAATTATCTGCAGCTATTATATTTTTACACTGTTATAAAAATATTTAAAGGAGTTTTTTTTATTTTATTTTATTTTATTCTCATTGTATTATTATTATAAAGAATCCGTCGATCAGTTAAAATCTCAAGATTTTTATATATTCAAGATTTCTAAACCCAAGTTATCAAGATTTGCACGCCGCATATTTACCGGTTGCTCATGAAGGAACAATAAATCTAAATGTCATCTCTGGTAATCAATTTTATTTGTGGTCATCGGAAATAAAATATAAAAAAAAATGAATGAAGGCACGACGTCTGCTGGCCACTACCTATGACGGTATGAAAGAGGATTATGTTATGAATCATTAGTACGTTCAATAGGTTCTAGTTAATAAAAGCGGCTGTCATCAAGGTTCAAATCCCGTTGAGCGTACGCCTCTGAGTCTCATTTCCAAGGGTAAACTACTTTATGTACACTCGTTCCAAAGGCAAAGGAAAATTTCGTTAGAAATCACGCGTATCCGGCAAGACTAGCAATCTTCGAAGACATCCTACTAATTTAACAACCGGGTTATAAGTACGCACAAAGACTAATGGCGGTGAATGCCTTCTGGTAATGAAAATACAAAAATATTTTTTGTATATACTTATGTTGATTACCCATATTATTTATTTCTAATTAAAAAAACAAAATATTACAGTACAGTTAATTCAGTCTTAATGTAGATTTTGGATTTAATTCAAAATTAAGTTTCAAATTATGCTTAGGCTAATACTACTCTCTAGCAAGTAAACTAATCAAAGTAAGTAGATTCTGTTACTTAAGTTCAAGGTTTTGAGTTATATATTCAGAATATCTAATTCTATTTTTCATTATTAAATAGACCTGGACGCTTTGATCTAGCGTTCCTGGGTTCTATTCTCGGCTGGGTCAATTTTGGAAATGAACTTTTCGAAATTGGCTCTGGTCTGGGTCTGGAAAGTAGTGGCAGAGTACACTGCGTTTCGCAGTAATTTGGGCAGTCCGTCTGGCGGCAGTAACCACCCCCTTACAGAAGACCACCGTTAAATAGCAGCTTGTGTGCTGTTGTGTTTCGGTGAGCGAGTGAGGGATGGCAGAACCTATTTCCCTAACCCTTCCTAATCCTTTATCTTTAGTCTTACTATGGTCGGCAGTGCACTTGCAGAACCTGTGACGTTGCTTGTGTTACAGGCGACGGTAGCCACCTACCATCAAGTGGACCATCAGCCTGTCTGCCAACTTAAAGATAAAACATAAACGTTCAATTTTGCCATTTTTATGACTAGGAAACGAGAATTATCAGATTATACAGTATACACGTCCATAAGGTAATTATTAAAGATTAGTGGAAAGCAGAAATGAACAAGCAATAGCTAGGTGTAAAGGATTTACTCGTTCCTAATGCACACAGATTTGTGAGGCTGAGTACGTTTACACTTCAATAAAGACTAAAAGGTTTTAGAGAACACCGCTGGCTTTGGGCACCGGATTCACTGAGGCTGAAGTGGGATTTCTCTGAATGGAGTGGAGAGTTCTCGAACATCTTTCCACTAAACAACATCAACTTGATTCGTGTTATTATATAATAACGTATATATAAGTATATGTGGAAATACATTTTGAATTAAAGTTGAACCAGAATAAAATTTTATAGGCCTCATATAATTTGAGTGACACTTGTTTACAATAAAATGGCTTTTTTAATACAGTTGCTCAAAAAGTGGCGTATTGCAGGGACGTATAGCGTTCGGGATGTGGGCTATTACATACTCGTGCTTTTTTTTTACCTTTCCCGTTCTCTTTCCCAACTGTCAAAATAATGTCTATTAAAAAGAAAAACCAACCATGAAGTTTTTACTAAAAAAAATTCATAGAAGTTTTTATGATTCATGAAAATACTTATATTTCTAAAAAAAAGCTACTAATTTGTTTCAATATCAGATTTAATGATTTGATTGAATGAGTTAGGTTAGGTTTCATTTCATTTCATCTCATTAAATTTCATTTTCATTTCATATCAATAAAAAATTCTACTGAAGACTTGGCTGTTCCTTTGCCTTTTGCCTAGTTTCCTTTGCCTACCAGAATGGGTGAAGAAAAAAAAATCTCTGCCTATATTCTACGGTTGGCGTCATTTTCCAGAAATTTTCTTTGCGAGTTTAGTTGTTTGTTTTATTAAATTGCTTAATTTTTTCGCAACTGTATTAAAAATAGTCGTTCAGTACACGTGCGGAACCGTCATTGCAACTTGTTTCGACTGTCAACCCTCGCCTTCGGCTGCGCCTCGGCTCGGGTAGACATTTGTCGGAACTCTTTGCAATGACAGCCTTTCCGCACTTGTAATGAAATATACTATTAAATGGTTGAAAAATTATATCTATCGAAGAAATTCTGAACTGTTATTACAATCATTAAATTACTTAAATTAAAACTTAAACATAACTAAATCAATAAAATAGTAAATTTAATTAATTAAAATATGTTTTTTAATTAACTCCGCTTAAATCTCAATTTACTTACTTCTCGCTTACTTACCAAAAATTTCAAGCAGTCATCATAAAGTAGTGGGGATGTTAAAATTTCTAATTTAAATACATTATTGTAAGTCTATTTTTCTTAGGTTGGTACACGTGTTCATTATTCTTAATATGGTTTGTAATTCATTATTGTAACACGTCGTAGGACGTACACTGCTGGAATAAGCCTTCGTATAAACTTGAAATAGGACCGGTCAGATGCAGCCTGGAACCAGCGTCGATCCGCGGCCCTTATTAAATCCACCTAGCGAGTGGATGTCCTGCGCAGCGCTTACCAGCCTGTCACCAGTAGAAAACCTTCCGCCCCCCGAGACTCTCGGCTAATTATCCTATACTGATTATCATGCCCAGTGCCACTTCAATTTACTAATCCGCCGCGATATGTCGGTGACTCTCTTCTACAACTCTCTTCAATCCTGATTCAATCTCGCGGTGTAAGCTAGTGGAGCGACGATGAGTTTTTTATGAGGTTCACAATTAGAGACCACGCTTCAGCGCCTATATATTTGTCGAAAAACATTTGTTTAAAAAAACTGAGGAAATTTGACATTTTGAAATGATATATTTTGAGCAAAATATAAGAATTCATCATCATCATCAACCAGTGTCTCTCCAAAGCTGGATGTAGGCTTTTCTCAAGGCTCGCCATCATGCACGCATCCAGTCGTTTCCCGCGAAGGCTTTTAGGTCGTCTGTCCACTTGGCCGCAGGACACCCCCGCTGCGTTTTCAAATTCGTGGCCTCCATTCGAGAACTCTAATACCCCATCGCTTATCCACTCTGCGACAAATGTGACCAGCATATTGCCACTTCAACTTGCTAATTTTCTTAACTATGTTGACAACCTTGGTTCGGAAGAACTGGGAATTGGGAATAATATATTCGTAAGCGTTGCGTAATAAACAAATAGCTATATGTTTTTAAAAATACATAATTTCCGATAATTATTGTAGAACGAGTGATTTTATAAATTGGGTGAGTCTAGTTGACATTTCAATGCGAAGTTTCTGTCCTTTAAATCTGGGGATAGATGAAGGCGGCATGCGGCGCGTTGTGACCGCACAAGTTTTGAATGCTTTCATTCAAAGTTGCCGTTGTGTTCGCCGGCTATGAATGGCGGATGGCACAGTTCGTCTCGACAACTTTGTCGATTTAACTCCTCTGTCACTCGTTCGCTCTGGGGCTTATTCACGCTCTGTTGAAAAATAACCTCCTTTCAGTTTTATTTCACTTCAGATTAAAATCAGATAGATTAAATAAGTTAGACGTTAGGTATGTACATAATATATTATGTATTAAATTTGTTAAATTTTATTTACTTATTTAATAGTGGCTGGACACACTGCTTTTCACAGTCATAAATTAAGTTGCCCATCTTGCGGCAGTAACAAACCCCTTAATAAATAACAGTATGCGTGCTATTATGTTTCGGTGAGTGTATTTCCCTAACCCTCCTAATACCTTATCCGAGTAAGGATATTTTTTTCATAATTCTCCAATTAAAATTTTTTCTTAAATGTTTAATTATTGAAAATCACTTTCACACATCGAACAAACGAGCATTGTATTTTACAAATCAAAATTTGTATAATTACTTAATTTGTATGTAGTTTTGATCTGTCTTTTGTTTGTTATTAATATAGTTTTTTAGTAAAAATAAATATAGGAGATAATTTCAGTTAGTCGTGTTTCTAGTTTATAAAAAAAAACTACAAGTATATAAACATGAAAAAAATTACAATACAAGTGGAGCTATAAATTCAGAGCCCGTATTGACATAAACGGCGAAACCGACCAACTTTTGTAATATTTCCGTGAAACGCTACACTCAAACTTGATGTAGTATTTTCAACCCTAAAAGTTAAACGAATTAACTTACACAAACAATTTGAACGATGCGATATACGGAAAATTGAAAACTAACTACCACAACCTCTCTATAACGTTTAATATAGACAACTATTTCACGATACTTCAGTATGTTACGTATTTTGTCATATTAAGGCAACCTCGGAAGCCATTGAAAGTTCGAACGCGCCGAAAGGTCTTGAGATATGAGTTAGCAAAAGCCGATGAAAAGGGTAAAGGATCGGAACGTCTGTCAATCCGATATCAGAAATAAATAAATAATATTTGGGGCCGTTCAGAGGAACCATAAAATACATAATGCGTCCAAATTACAACACGAAAGAATAATCTCGAAGACACATTTGAAGACAGGTAAAAGGATTGAGAATTCTTTGAATGATACTTAATGGAGCCTATTGAGAGTTTTATTTTATGTAAAAGTAGTCAGACAGGCTGACGGTCCACTAGCTAGAAAATAGTAGTGTGTTGCCGACCTTAATGGGAGTGAGGTTAAGGGAACCCTTACTCACTCACCGAAACACAACAGCACATAATTATGCTATTATTTCACGGTGGTCTTCTGTAAGGGAGTGGTTACTGCCGCCAATGACTTACTGAGACGAATAGCAACTTACGTACAACGTCCTGAAACGCAATTATCTCTGCCACTCAGACCAGAGTCAACTTTGAAAAGTTTATTTCCAAAGTTGGCCCTGCCGGGAATCGAACCCGGGAACAAGACAGAGCGCTAAGATAACCACCTTGACTTATTTATTTAGTATTAGTTAATTTTTTATTATGAAGAGCTTGACATAGCAATTTTTTTTTTTTTCTCAACAATAATCTGCAATCGGCTATATAGCCTTAATCAGATATGTTCCCAAATTTCGCAGTTGTAGGAGGCATTCCTATGAATGACACCCTAGTAATATGATGGAATTCATGTTCTTTGACATAGCAATAGGCGGATTATTATTAGATGAAAACTGCACTGATTTCATCAGGGGTATTTTCAGGCACTCCTAGGCGAAGTGAAAGTGCATTGGTGGCCTTTTAAACATTATTTGCAGCCTTCAAAAATCACTCCAGAATACTCCTGAAATATTCCAGATGAAAATGGATACCACCAAATCAAGATATAGATCCTTTTAATGATGAAAGGAGTTAAAACATATTTTCGCATGCCATTCCAGATGCGAGAGCAATAGAAGTAAGACTTTTAATCTTTTAACTTTTATCATTAGTTAAAAAACTTAAGTTTTGTCATGGCTCGGCTTTTGTATTCCAACAACTTTACTTTCTAAATATTTCCTAAATTCGACCCTGCGATATTCCTACAATGTCGAAAATATGTGTCGAAAAAAATATTTTTATAGGACTATACTAAACAAAGTACATCTGTTTTGTCGAAAATAACGAAATAGGAACCAAAATAACTAGACAAGGTAATTTATTGCAAAGACCAAAATGTAGATTAGAACTATTTAATAGAAATGTTTATGTTATGGCAATTAAAACATACAATAAACTACCTAATAATATAAAAGAATTGCCGGATCCTAAATTTGCAAGAACATTAACAAAATGGTTATTAGATTGTTGTTATTATGATGTTAAAGAATTTTATAATAAGAAACATTAATTTCTTTATTAATATATTAGTTTACCAACAATTAAACACAAATATTTACATGCCCTTGGCGGGTAGAACATACTTTGTACTGTAACTGCTGTATACAAATTAAAATCCTGTAAACATGTGTTCGCGCAAATAAAGATTTATTTTATTTTTTATTTATTTTTTATCTTTTTGGTCTCTAAAAGAATCACCTGCTCGGCGTATCGTCTGTGGCAGACATCAGCCTGATATACCTACGTTTATTTTAATATATTCTTGAGAAAGCAATCATATTATGTAGCATTAAAAGAGTATCAACTAGTTAGCAAAGTAAAATTGTAGGGAAAGTGCGGAGTCTATTTAATTTATTGCATTTGTTGGTTACCAAAATGATTCAGCTATCATTGTCATTTTAAAAATCTATGCACAGGAAGTTTGATAGTATAATTTTATACCTAATAAGAGATAGAGGTTAAAGTAGAAACTTATTAGGTTAAGTAGAACGTTTATTATTAACTACTTGACCCTGCGAACTTGGTCTCATGGTATGGTCTCAAACCCGTTTCATACATACGAGACATTTTTTTTTCGTGAATATTTTAGAATTTTTAATAGTTATTCTGCTATTCGAGGCGGAGACATATTCAACAAATCAAAGATCATAAGAATCGGTCCAGCTGTTCTCGAGTTATAAATGGTGTAATTAACACGACTTTCTTTTATTACAGGCTGATCAATCCAAATGGTTCAGTGAGGGCAAATCTTAAACCATGAGAGGTACGAAAATTTGTTCTTAGGAATTAAGGTTTCGATTTTTTTTTTAAATAAAAAATTCATTTTTCAAATTACGCTCATTTGGGACCAGAAATTGAACCTGGTCAAATTTTTGTAAAAAAAAATCGCAATTATTTTTATTACTGTGGATAGTGTGGGTCGTTTTTCTATGAAATCTTGTGTAAATAATATGAAATCTTGGCAAACTTTAATAATTGGCAATATCTTAATATCAATAATGAATCAATTATTTGTAAAGGTCACTTATGTGTTGGCTCCAGTCTGGATCTGGCAGGCAACACTAATATAGTCGCAATCTTTTCAGCGGCCCGCCTGACGGCACTAACCACTCCCTTACACAAGATAACCGTGAAATAACAGCATAATGTGCTGTTGTATTTTCGGTGTGTGAGTATGAAATGCCAGAGCCCATTTCTCTTTCCCTTCCTAATCCGTTATCCTTAATTTTACTGTAGTCGGCAGCGCACTTGCAGCATCTGTTGCGTTGCTTGTATAGGCGACGGTAGCAACCTACCATAAAGTAGACCGTCAGCAAGTCTGACGACTTTTACTAAGCAAGCGGCGCACCAGTACATTCATAGTTTAAAAATGGAATATAAACTTAATGTTTCTCTAGACTGGCTAAATAGATTTGTTGTAATTTATAAATCGATCATTTTAACATGGTACTCCGTTCAACTTCAAATACATACTCATTATAATTACAGTATGATATCTTTTATATATATAAAAAAGAATCCCTATTTCCCTTGGTCACGGGATCACGCGTGAACGGGTAGACCGATTTTAATTCGGTTTTCACTAGTGGAAAGAGGTCTGTCCTTATACATATAAAAATTGCATCCCGGGCGAAGCCGGGGGCGGAACGCTAGTTGTACTATATAGTGGATATGTATTGTATAGTCATGATATACATATGTTTAAAAAAAAATGTTACCCAGAACCGGGGAAAGACGGTGTTACCCAGAAGCACAGTCGGTCGGGGTTCAGGGCGACAAGGACAGAAACCGACGTACTATTCTGGACGTATCGAGCAGCACCGCTCTCTGCATCCGGCCCGGGAGGGAACCACCACGGAATCCCAACCGCCTCAGGTTTCCCCCGAGGTTGAGCTTCCTCCTGTTCTCTGTTTCAGCCTTCACGAGACCATCGTCATGCGGGATAGTGACATCCACCAAAAACATCCGCGTCTGCTCCCGGTCCATCAACACGATATCAGGTCTATTCGATAGAATAGTCCTGTCCGTGATGATGGGCCGGTCACAGTAGAGCTTGGTACGGCTGTTCTTGAGGAGGAATTATTATTATTAATATTATTGTGTTTTTTACAGTGTAGTGAAATCTAACTATAAATAAATCTAACTATCTAACAAATGATGAATAGTTGGATTTATTGCAAGTTTATTTTAAAATGATAAAAATACAACGCGAAATGCACATAAGTGATTATTATAATGACCCTTATAACGACGCGATTTCGAAAATTAAAAGATTCACCCTTGTCCATGGTTTAGAGACTTGACATTTAGTTATTGCTGACATTGTATTCAGATTTTTTTAAATTATTATTATTAAGATGTTACTCTAGACTTTTTATTAGTGCAAGCTGTGCCTCCTATGATTGCGGCGGCATCTGCCATGTGTTTTATTTTCTTTGTCCCTTGTTGTGTGTTTTTGTTTGATGCCTGCCTCGTTTGAGACATCGCTTCAAACGAGGCAGGCATCAATAATAAATAAATAAATAGACATGACCTTTAACCTTAAAAGGTATTTTAATATAAGTTACTTGTTTAAAACATCAAAAATGCAAATTTAATTAATGTCACTGTCGTCGCGCCTTTATTTTTCGCCCCGTTCTACAGTAAATAATTAGAGCTAACTTTTAAATTAAATATTTAGCTTCGATTTAATTGTTTAACTTCAGTTTTAAACTTCGTACCCTAATATTCTTGAACCGAAAAAGTTGAAGTTGGCAGTTGAGCTGCTGATTCGCCTTATTGTAAACAAAATTGTATCGCTGGTTGACTGTCTTTTTAATGTTTCTTAATGTCTCTCAAGCAAGTAACTTATGTTAAAATAAGATGATCTCAGAAGTATTTATTAATATAAAATTTCCGAAATTTGTTGATAGTAAATGAAAGATATCCATTTTTAATTCTCGTGATAAAGTAAGTAAGTAAGTAGATTTTAAAAATTAAAAAATAAATAAAAACATGTATTAATATTTAAGTGTTCGTTTCCATTTGTAACAACCAGAAATATGATGAAGTGTTGAACCCAGACTACGTAAGGTTGAAATGTGAAATATAGATTTTCTATTAAATGTTGTTATGATGTCAAAACTCACTGAGATGAAAAGTCATTTTCTTGACCTTTGAAACAATTGTTCTCAAAACGAGCTTTCAAGCTTTCGAAATTGAAACTAAACAGGAGATTTAAGACGAAAGCACAGCGAAAACAACCAGACTATGACTCCCTCTGATATTTTCTGATAAACTGAAAAGTCACCCCTCTTGAATTTAAACAACGCAGTTGGCCAAAATCTATTAGGTATCCGTTTTATGTATGAAATTTTGTGACTATCTTTGAATGTTTGAATATTTTCCACCCACTCACTTTAAACCAGATTTTGTTAAAATCAGCCACATATAGAGCATTATGATTAACAAATACATCGGATTTAACGCCGTCTTTGGTTTCCACGTGGAGGTGCTCGTGGGCACTGTTGTGGTCGTTATAATTTTATATTGAAGTATGCAGCTCCAGTTCAGACATACGGCTGGTTACCATCCTCTCCTAGTCGAAATCCCTCTAATTCGGACCAAGCGCTTTAAAACATCTTTTATAATGCGCACCACTAAGGATTGGAACTTCTTGCCGGCGTCTGTGTTTCCGAGCTCATACAACCCATATCTTTTCAAGATTCGAGTGAACAGGCATCCTCTGAGTGAGTTCGCTCCATCGTCGGCCTGATCTTTCCTACATGGATAGATGCTGGCCAAGAACAAACCCATCTTTAATAATAAAAAAAAAACGAGTAATGTATGTGTTCCTGGAATCATCACAACTTCAGAATTCGTCCCTAAATATCAGTTAAGAAACATTTACTCGTACACACATATACGAATTTTACATTTTGCATAACTGAAGTCGACGCCTTCAACTGTGTTCAAGCAATTCAATCTGACACAATAATACACCCACAGAATCCGCCACATAACAAAATTGTGTTAATATCCTGTCTTCGCAGTAAATCCCTCGCTTGACCCCTTACGAAAGGTCAGTAAGCGCGGTACGGCGATGGTACCTCCTCGACCTAGACGACGATCTATGCACAACTTTACTTTGCAAACACATTTCGGCTTTGTTAAAGTTTAGTTTTGATATCAATCATGTGGGTACTGAGTTAGTTCAAATTTACCTATATTAATTAAATATTTATCTGTTATCCAAAACGGTTTCTACATTATTTGTTTTTATTCTCCTACTGGCGACACGCTCCCGGATTCGTACGGATGTAATTTCTTCTGCAAATTATATACATATCTCTTCCTCGTTTATTACTCTTTCCATTATTGAAAACCGTATCAAATTCCGTTGGGTGGTTTAGAATAAGTTAGCGGAAAAATAGACAGAGGCGGAAAGCAAATTAATTTTATAACTAGCTGACCGGACAGACGTAGTTCTATCAAATGCCATTGGACTGTCGTAGCCGATGTGTAATAGGGTATTTTAGTCTATATGAAAAAAAAATCTAAAAGTATATTATAGAGATAGCTTAGGCAAAAAGCAGTCGGAAAATGTTAGTTTTAGTTCGTAAATAACAAAATAAATTTTAAAATTATATTCAAAGTTTTCAGAATTTTTACTCTGTTCTTAAACACAATGAAATAGTAGCCGCCATGTTTACGTCATACGGTTGTGTCAGTCAGTGTCATGTCAATTACCGGCACATTTGTTTACACAGCCAACTGACGTCATTACCACAGAGCAAAATGGTTTCCAGCGTTTTCGTCAAATTACGCGCGAAATTTAAAAATGTAAATTTTAAATGCATTTTTATTAAACTTATCGATTGAATAAATATTTGGTGTCTTTTTTAGTGGTTCATTAGCACTACAGAATCAAATTGAGACATTTTTTAAAAATGGGGGTTATTGTCAGATAGGAATTTTGGATGACAAAAAGATCACGTCCGACAATATTTCCAATTTTTCTTTTCATAAGATCCTTCGTCGGACTTCAATTAACATTTATAAAAAACCAATTTAACTTGGCTGATCCAATTCTCGAATTTTGTGCTTAGCAACACATTTAGCGATTCATTTTTTAAAATTATATAAATGTGTAAATTATAATTAGATCACGATTTTTAAGCATGTTCCTTGGCACTTTGGTAGAACCAAAAGATCGATTTAAAATGAAATTGTTAATGTATATTATGTTTTTCTCCTCTACTTTTCTATTATCTGTGATACAGTTTAAGAATTCATTCAACAAATTTTATTTGCTAATGTTTTTGACTTATAACAATTTATCGTTATTTCTAAACCCAAACATGAGATCTAAAAACAGGCCCTAGATCTAAAAAAAAGGTGCAGGCCCATTTTTAATTCGAATCTATTATCAACATCATCTATATTCTGTAGTACTACGGTATATTTATTGTTTCTGTATATTCAAAACAAAAGTATTATTATGTTAATTAATTTTCATTATTCATTAACAGCCTATTACATGTCCCCACTGAGGTATGCAGGTTTCCTCGCAATATTTTCCTTCACCTTTCGAGAGCAACCAGTAAAATGCACTTAAGTTAAAAAAAGATTGGTACATGGCATGACCGGGGATCGAACTTTGACCTCTCGGCATGATAGGTCGAGTCTTTCCCACTGCGCCACCGATGTTCTTTCTGTTAATTACAATTCCCCTAAAAACTTTTATTCTTTTAAGTTTGCTTAAACCTAAATTAACATTTTATAAGTACAAACTTATATTGTAGCTGGTCTGGCAGTTCCATGATATATATGGCAATAAATCAGTCACGTCATTATCTTGGGTATAAGATATGTATTAATTCCAAGTGGGTTGAATTCTCGGCCAATATGGCAGATTCAGGTTCAAGTACCAATAGAATCTACATGTGTATCATCTGTGCATTAGAAATAATGATCACTCTAACGATCAAGGCCCAGAAAATATCGTAAAGTTCCACCAATTCATAGTGAGTCAGTGAGTCAAGAGTGGTAGGTTTCAAATTCCACATATTGAGTAGAAGGCATGTGCCCATTAACGGAACCTAACATACAAACTAATATAACTATCGGTTGTATTATAATGGGCTTCGCCATGGCCTAGCTAACTACTTTAAAAGGCTCTCTTCATTGTAAAATCATTTTGACGAGCCCGTTGGATGAGTGGTTAGGGTGTGGCTTAACGCTCTGTTCTAGGGTTCCCGGGTTCGATTCCCGGCAGGGTCAACTTTGAGAATTAAATTTTCAAAGTTGTTCTGGTCTGGATCTGGAAAGCAGCCCGTCTGGCGGCAGTAACAACCCCCTTACAGAAAGCCACCGTGAAATAACAGTTGCGTGCTGTTGTGTTTCGGTGAGTGAGTAAGGGATGCCAGAGCTCATTTCCCTAACCTTTCCCAATCCCTCATTCTTAATCCTACTGATGTAGTCGGCAGCACACTTTCAGCACACTTGCAGCACCTGTAGCGTTGCTCGTTGCTTGTGTTATAGGCGACGGTATCCACAAATGGAGCGTCAACCTGTCTGCCGACCTTAACCAAAAAAAAAACTTAAGAATGCTTTGATATTTCTTAAAACTGTATGTAGAGATGAAAAACTCTTCTGTTTATTCAAGACTACATTTGCAATTTGTCTACTTTCAATTGTTGTGCGACAAAAGTAAGTACAAAAAATTGCTAAGCATTCCTCGAATGTTCTTTGACGTGCGGCCTGCGTAATATACTTCGGGCGAGTAAATGGCCTGCCGCTGATGAATGGACCTCCTTTCCTGCCAAGAGTTTCTTCATTAAAGTGCACATAAATTACTTACTACTTCGTAGATAAATTAGAAAATTCAATTTAAGTATCGTGTTCGTTTAGAAGCAACGTGATGTAAGTAAAGTAAGTAAATTCATGAATCGTTGAACGAGTGTGGAAGTGCCATTTCAGACTGTTAAATAATGTAAGAAGAGAAGTGTCAAGTTACTCGACGAAACTTCTTAGATTATGTAATAAACTTTATCTGAATTGCGATTACGACCAACATTTCCATTTCATCAACTTTTATTTATAACATTCGAATGTATGTACTCGTGTTCCACAACTTCTAATGAGGGTGAATTATTTGAGACCCTAATTAAACTCTTACCCACAGTTTTCTTGGCCCAGATCCGTAAGCTTATGCCATCTTTGTTTGCGTATTAATGATAATTGTATTTATAAGGTTGGGAGAAAAAGTTTCTTCCCATTTTATATGAAAACTCAAAACTTTTTTTAAGTTCATTAAAATTTAATTGCCGTATTTATGTGCCATTTTGTTGTATGACTTTTTGCCATCTTGACATGATTCCATTGCTGTACAAATTTTGGGACTTCCGATCAAAAAAACGCGACAAGTAGTTTCGGCAGTCCTCTCTTGACGTTTGCCTGACACTGCCTAAAGAATTCTGAAGGGACCGAACTTGGTGGAAATCTGAAGGTCAGGGCTATATGGCGGATGAAGTAACACCTCCCAGCCGAACTCTCTTAATTTTTGCTGAGTGGCTAAAGATGTGTGTGGTCTAGCGTTGTCGTCGTGTAAGACCACAGACTTTCTATTGATCAATTCCGGCCGCTTTCTCTCCACTTCTTGCTTTAATCTCAACAGTTGTTAGCAGTAGAGATACGAATGGTGCCCGGCGGTAAAAGCTCATAATGAACAATGCCCTTCCAGTCCCACCATACACACAGTATCACCTTATTGCGAGTTAACCCGGGTTTTGGCACATTCTGTGAAGCCTGACTTTGGACTTTCGACCAAGACCTTTCTCGCACGTTCTTGTCGTACATGATCCACTTTTCATCACCAGTTATCAATCTCTTCAAAAACGATTCGGTTTCATTACTTGTTAATAAAGAATGCAAATGAGTACACGGTTCATAAGGTTTCTTTCAGTAAGCTCGTGTGGCACCCAAATATCGAGCTTTTTTGTGTACCCACAGCTTTTTTTCAAATGGGTCAAAACTGTTTTGTGGTTAATTCCCAGTTCTTCAGCTATGTTGTAACTACTAATATACCATCTTGCTCCACTTTTTCAAAAATAGCGTCCATTTTATCCATAACAGGGCGACCAGAGCGAGGTGCATGTTTGAAATCAAAATTCCCGGACTGGTACTACTCTTACTGACACTGCATTAGGTCCATAAACGTCCCAAAAAAAATTCGCGGCTTGCATTGCATTTTTTCCTTTTTTGTAATAAAATTTAAAATGTACCTATCGAATTTCTTCATTAGATTCAACTCATTTTCATAGAAAGAAAAATAACTGGAAACAACATTTTACTAATTTGTTTCTTACTTTGAAATGTAACCTTTTAATGTCATCAGATATCTTATTACAATTTTATACATAATAAATGCGAAAAGACTTTTCCTCGACCTAATATGTTAGTTCTTGTTGTACTTGATTAAGAAAAATGTTTCAAAAAAAGCTAAAAATAAATCCTTTTTATTTCTTTGCTCATGTAGGCTTATTATAACCACAGACAAGTTATAATTAAAAATTTGTGGCCAATATAAAAATAACAGCCGTTTTAAATATTCAAATGCATAGATTGCAAAACGCCCAGATTCACATTTTCTGTTAAATTCGTGTCCGTCACAGGTCGATTTAAAAGAAAAAAATATTTAATATCGAAGCAAAAGCTTTGAAATGTTTGAATTTTTTAGATAGGGATTAAATTACCTTTGCTCTTTGGTGTTGCAACGCCAATCCAGATTTCATAAAAATGTATTCCCTGAAAATACTTTTTGGTAAAGTTAGGAAGCGAAAATCGAAATCTAGTTTATATTTTATATTAATGTCGATAAGACTTTGTTTGTTAATTATCAAAGGGTTAATTGAATTTAAGATACATATAGTATTACTGGGCAATTCTTTACCTAAATTAAGTATAGATAAATGACAAAGAGAATAACATGCACAACAAGTACTTTTTAAACATATTAAATAATTTTTAAATATATACTTAAGAGCGTGCAGCGCGATCGAAAATCTTCGAGTTGAAGTAGCGGTGACGGAACGCACACAAAAATAACTTTACAGATTAGGCTCAACACAGAGTAAAACATATTTTTACTAATTTTTCTTTAGGAAAAATTAATGTAATAAATGATAATAGAATGTAATATATGTAAATAATAGTTAGTTATTATTATAATATAACGTAATATTCAGCTGATCACTATGTTTTGTTCATTTCTTATACATAATTTTACCTATGTATACTTACCTGCATATCTGGAAAAGAATAAATAAAGTATGAAAGAAGAAATGAAAAACTGCAAAAAATAATAAAAAGTTTTTATTATTAAATTTGTGATGTTTGGTTGTCGTGGTATTATCGTTATTTGTTAATTGTCGTTTATTTTTGACCTTATCTTTCGAGTGCTTTCAATATATAATCAGGCTCCTTAATTGCCATTTTTCTATCCAGTCTTTTTTCGTATGAAATATTTACGTATTGAATTTTTCCACTGTCTTGATTATCCGAGGATGTTTGAATTTCTGCTATTGGTAGCCTGAAATAAAATTAAACACTAAAAACGACAGAGAGCAAATTGTAAACACCGTTAGTTTATAATAAACATAACTGACGAATATTATGAAAGGAACATTGAATTTAAAATAAAACGCTTAAAAGTTGATAGTATATAACCTCTCCGTTCCGAAATTGTCTACGAACATGCACTGTTCAGTACTTGGGCCTATCAATGAACAGTTTTACAAATTTACTGCGCGGTTTCAGTTTACAGTTTCGTTATAAACGGCTGTTATCAAAAGCAAAAAACCTAATCTAACCTAACCAATAAATGTTTGATTAGCTAAGAAACCTATTTGTTGATCAAGTACTAGACTAGGTCAACCAAAAAAAGTTGCTGACCAAATAAATATTTTGCTGAAAAAATATATATTCCTATTACAAACTAACATATGCAATGTTACCGGATAATAGCCTAATTGACAAAATTTGGAAATTAGTTTAAAACTATGGCTTAGCATCTATTTCACCCCAAAAATATATTATTTTAAGAAAAATAGGTCTTTTACATTAGTATTTTGAGTTTTTAGAAATGAACTTGAAATTGACCGCGAAAAAGGCCAAGACTGTCATGGCGTCTTGAATGACGTCACACCTCGCGAAACAGCCGTGTTTGTTTATGACAGTCAATTGTGTTTTTTAATAAATAATGAATTCCTCGTATTATAAATACTGTATAGTGCCCCAATATAAAAGTTCAACGATAAAAACGCCAAACAAATTATTCATATACGTTCCAAACAATAAACAATAACAAATTGATGAAGTTAAGGTTATTACAGCTCTTAACAGCCACTATCAATACCTCGTTGTGAATCTTCAATGCCAGAGATCTAGATTCACAACAAAGAGATTCGAAGAGCACTACGGAGTCTTGACGTGAACAAAGCTCCTGTACTTACACGCTTGCACCATCTCTCTCTCAGGACGAATACCGTGCCGGCATTTTGGAAGCTTGCCAATGTTCAACCAGTGCCTAAAAAGGGTAACCGTGCCAACCCCTGTAATTATCGACCAATCGCCATCACTTCTGTACTCTGTAAGGTTATGGAGAGAGTACTGAATAGTAAGCTGCTGACATATCTTGAAGTTAACGACCTGCTCAGTGATCGCCAATATGGATTTCGCCAGGGACGTTCAACCGGAGGTCTTCTTGTATATGTCACGCAATACTGGAGTGAAGCCATCGAGAAACATGGCGAGGCTCTCGCTGTGTCACTCGACATATCGAAGGTCTTTGAGAGGGTTTGGCATGCACGTTTACTTGGCAAGCTTCCTACATACGGCATCCCCTCCGGTCTCTTTGTAGCTGGATTTCTGATTTCCTGAATGAACGGTCAATTCGAGTAGTCATTGATGGCTGCTCCTAGGACCTCATGGCAATTGATGCCGGTATTCCTCAGGGATCTGTTCTTGCAACTCTTTTCCTGCTTCATATTAATGACTTACTTCTTCCAGGAGTAGTTGTATACGCAGATGACAATACGGTCATAGAGAGATATTTGTCCAGGATTCGTTCTGAGAGCGAGGCAATGGTTGAGCGAATTAACTAAACCTTAAATCTTGTATGCCAATGGGGTGACAAGAATCTGGCTGATTTTAACGCCACCAAAACGCAAGCGTATTTGGTCTCTGCAAAAAGGAACCCTTTCGACTTGGCTCTAACTTTCCGAGGTGCATCCGTACCTGTGGCCAATGATCTTGAGCTTCTTGGTATGAAGTTGTGCTCAAATCTCAACTTCGGTAATTCTATCGAGTCCAAAGCCCAAACAGCGGCCAAAAAGTTGGGCATCCCAAATAGAGTGAAGCGATGCTTCACACTTGGACAGCTCCTCTCTTTATACAAGGCACAAGTCCGATCTTGCATGGAGTATTGCTGTCACCTTTGGGATGGCCCATCAAAATACCAACTTGCCGCACTCGACTCGGTGGATCGCAGAGCTAGGAAGCCCATTGGCGATGATACACTAATAAGAACTAAGCTGCAGAGCCTAGCACATAGACGCAAAGTTGCCTGTGTATTATATAAGATGTACTTCGAAGAGTGTGCTCGAGAGCTGCATGAGATCATACTGCCTTCCCCTTTCTTCTATCGGACATACAGACGTACGGCTGGTTACCATCCTCACCTTGTCGAAATCCCTCTAATTCGGACCAAGCGCTTTAAAACATCTTTTGTGATGCGCACTGCTAAGGATTGGAACTCCCTGCCGGCGTCTGTATTTCCGAGCTCATATAACCCAAATCTTTTCAAGGTTCGAGTGAATGGGCATCTTCTGGGTGAGCTCGCTCCATCGTCGGCCTCATCCTTCCTACATGGATAGATGCTGGTCAAGAGCAAACTCATCTTTAATAAAAAAAATTAAAAAAAAATAAAACTTTGTATTCGCTTACCTCAAAGTCAGCGGTTTTGAGTCAATGTCAAATTAGGAAATAAACGTAATCACCATTTATTAATATTGTCAAGTTAAGTTTTTACTATCGTATTAATTGTATTTTTATATATTTATTGTCCTGATATCAGTGGCAAAAGAAATTCATCGTGTGATTTGGTAAAATAGCTTGAAATTTACCAACGCGCCACCATTTAATTGTAATTTAACAGGTGAAGTTGAATATATACAGATTTTACAAACAATTTTTTTACGTTTTCTTGGCTTCTCAGCCCAATATTTCAACATATTTTATATTGAAAATACTTTTTTTTTATTTAGAACAAACTTTAAAGTAAGAATACTTTCAAAAAGTAAATCTTTAAATGTTTTAAAAATTTTAGGTTGTAAAAGCATTCTGTCACAAAAGTTATAAGATTGTGTCGACAAGTGTGGACGTGTAAGCAGAAGATTTTACCGATTTAACAAAATGGTGGAACACATTTTTTGTTTCCACGGGTTCTCAAATTTTTATATAAAATACCATTTTCCATGGCGCTCACCAATGAGGGTTTGGCTCAGTTCATATCAGTTGTACCTAGTATATGGGTAAATGAAAATTCTGTCCAGTTTTGGTCAAGGGCAAGAAAAACCGGCGATCTTGAGACGGCTGATTCCACAGTAGGTAAATGCCACTCTCTGACTGGTAACTGCTAATTAAGTAAGACTTTGTTTGTTCTTCACATAATACTTAGATAGAAGTTTTACCATTGCGGAATTCCGATGAACTATTGTTAACACGACTATTGTCGGTGTTCACTGCAAAAAATTGTCCAAGCATAACGGCGTCAATTTTGGGCAATATACTGCTGTTTGTTTTGTTAAATCCTGATTCCATGGCGAATTATACCTGTCTTTCAAGATTAAACTAAAAACGAACTGTATTAATTTAACAATAATTGCTGAAAACTCGAAATAACCTGTTCACTTGAAGTTGAACCTGAAGAGTTGTTTTTTGTTTACTAATTATTATGGTTAATCATTAGAAACTCTAAGCCATCCGATTTATTCTCAGTGGAAACAAGCCTGTTGTATACACCTCTGTTTGAGAAATAGATAGGTAGGTATTTACCTGTATGCATTTGCATGTTCTGCGTTCGCACTACTCTGTACGGAATTCGACTCAACTGCAATATTTTATTTTGCATGTCCAGATTTTCTTATTTGCCTGAAAGTGAAACCAATGACATGATTAATTTAGCCATATTTAAGTATGCAAATTAGAAAAAAAAAAACAGACAATTGCGTTCTCCGATAAAAATACTTCCAAATAGAAGTCTACTTACCACATTATAGCAGCATTCTTAGGATAAATTTTTTATTTAGTCACTTAGATAATGATTCTTTTTCTGGTTACCCATCCTTCACTTCCAAAAAACACTTAAACATGTGTAAAATGTAAATACAAAATTTATAACACAGCTGACTTGACATTGACCTCATGACGTCATGTCATACGACAAATAAGTGCGCCTAGTGATTTTATTAGAGCAATGTTTTTTGTTTGGAAAACCATCAGGCGTTTGGATTAAATATTGAAAATTCTTAATATTTTCATATTTATAATTTTATAATGAATATTAAGAAGGGGGGGATCTGCGGAATATCAATACAAACATTTTCATGTGAGAATTAGTGCTTCATGCGTAAAATTTAAGAAGTATTCGAAGAAATAAATTTTTAGAAGTCGTTCCGTTTATGTATTTTTTATTAATTTTAAATGTATTTGTTTCAAATTTCAACAAGGCGGTGACCTTGTGCAAGGATCAGGCTAACCTACAAAAGTTACTTTAATGTATTTAACTAATTCAGCGCATAGTACTAGTCACTTAAAAATGAGTAAATTTCCAAAATTTTGTGCAGTACCCCCTTAACATGTTATTTTTTTTTGTAAATTTATATATTTTCTGAGTTTCTTTGTAATAAAAAGTTTATAGCAATTAGTGATTTTGTAAAATCGATAAACTTTTTTTTAAGAAAATTGTAAACTTGCCTTTAATGTATGTAGTGATAGAGCAAACTGCACCTTGCTGTCAAAATGTGTACAACTCGTCTGGCGACTATAACCATCAATTTACAGATGATCACAATTAATTGGATGCAACAGGCCATTCTCCTATCCTCACACCCTTACCTATTACTTATCCTATCAGGATCGATTGTACCACTTTCACCTCCTGGGGGTACCATTAAGCGGAACATACGGCTTTCTAACCCCTTTCCTCATAAAAATGTAATTAACAAAATAAACTATAAATACTTTGCAGTTATTATCGTTATCATAGGAACAGGAATAGATAAATGTTTGATATGGGTTAATACCACTTTGTTCAATTATGAATGAATGGATGGATCCATTGTTCTCTATCAAAAATATAACTATCGTAACAATATCATGTACTTACAGCGTTTTATCAAGTTGTTATCAAAATGGCTAGCAATATAAATAACAGCGGTTTAGTTTCAACAATAAAAAATGAGGCGTTTTGAAAGTATGTGATCAAGATTTTATTTAAAGGAGTTCTGGTCACGCGAAGCGATTATAAAAGTGGACTGTATTTTTCGTTGTTGGTGGTACATGTAATCAAAGGGCGAAGAAATAAAGGAAAATCTGTCACCACCAAGTCCTTGGTCCTCCAGCGGCGAAGATTGCAACGGGCCCGTTACACGCATAGTCCAGAAGCTCCAGCACTTTACCACTTCGATGATTACACTCGCGGAGCGGGGAGCGTGACCAAATAGATAAACTACAAGCACATTGCCTTATGATAACATTAGCGTATGAAATAAATTCAAATCTTGGGAGTCGAGATCGGCGGGATGAGTCTGTACGCATATTATTACTGCGATGTTTTTCTTAGACTGACTGCGGTTTTTAAAAATGGCCACTTGCGCGGCTTGCGGTGGCGACAGACATATAGACAGGTATATGGTGGGAGTGAGACAGCACATACCACAGCGAACTACTACTTCAATGCGTCAACAAGTTCAATGCGTTATTGAGCTCAATAATTCAGTTCAATTCAGATTTTGTCTATTTAAAAGCATCAGTTTTTGTATGGAGATGCGTACGCGTCCGTTCAACTTTCCAAATCTATTCAGCTTTCGGGCCAAACAGACGAAAGAGCAAGTGTGGCCTTGGCTTGGCCAACAGGCGAGTGTGTTTTATCATTCGCATGCTAACCGCCGCGTTCAGCACTGTGCGCGACTTCTCGTCGACCGTTCGCAACTTCTCGTCGAACTGTACTGATTCTTACTTTTTCAGCTCTGTACGCGGCTGACAGTAGCGGTCCAACGGAGATAGCATGATGGCCGTGCGCTGCTGATAAAAGCGAAATCAAAAGCGAACCTATGTATGTGTAACCAAAATCGTCAAGCGAAACGCGAATGGAGTTGAATAAGTAAGCATAGTTACACCCTTAAACAAGAAAAACAAGATTTATTTTTTAAACATTTCTTGGAAAACCGTAAAGGGCGGAGGTTTAGTAGCCTATGTTACTCATTGATAATGTAGTTTTCTATAGGTGACAGAATTTTTAAAATCGGTCCATTAGGTTTTGTGTTTATTCATTACAAACATACAAAAATACATACAAATCTTTTCTCTTTATAATATTAGTATCGAAAAGTGCTGTCCGCTTCTGTTGTTGCTCCGCCTAACTTCTAAACCACCAAAATGATTTTGATACATTCTTTCTACGGTGTTCATGGAAGGTTTTTATACATATTTTTTTAGAAAAAAATCGCATCCGCCGAATTAATTAAGTAATAATTAAATATATAATAAAAATATTATTAATATTTGTGGAGTAATAATATATTCCTATAACTTCCTTCTAAAAACCCATTTATTTTGTTTTAAATTATTTTCAATGGTAAATTTAAGAGTTTAACGGTAAAGGTTACATGAATTAGTTAAGTTTTGCTATCAACAATAATAAACAAACAATATTGTTTGCAACACCATATTGCACATTCACGATATACCATCTCATCGGTTTTTTAAATAGAAAAATATGCACATTTCTTTGAGCACTTTCTTTTATCTAGAGTATTTTATATTTGCTCGACTGTAGTGGTTTTCGTAGTTGCTTAGAATTAAGTTCACGAGAGTTTTAAGTAAATACAAGTATGTACTTCTGACTGGGTGATGTTTGTTTAAATATGCAAAACTAATATTGAAGCCATGATTTACCAATTCCAAAGAGAAACAAATCTCTTTGGAAGAGCTTCATTGTTATTTTAAACACAATTGCTTTAGTGTGTTATTAATCTCTTCTTGTATAATATGTAGGTACAGTTTCTAATATATCTGTAAGTAGGTCTTGGAAGAAAATTATTTTAATTAACTATTTTTTTATGTTATTAGAATATTTAAATCATAGATATCCTTAATAAGCTGTAAGTAAATTTAAATTTCAGAATTTATTACATTGAATGAATTGTACTCTAAGGCAGATTTAAATTTTTAATTCACCATTTCTTTTATTTTGTATTGATTTTTATTAATTAACCATATTTCTTCGTTAATTGACAAGTTATCGAATGTTAAATCAAATTTGGTTCAACTAAATCAACACTGGTGAACATTTATAACTACATCAGCAAAAATGTTACGTTCCTGAGGGATCGTCTAAACTATAACAAAATTATAAGCGACACTGTCGTCGTGGCGACGTGGCGGGCGCCACCGTCGTCGCAGCGATAAAGATGTGAGGTGTTATATTTTTCATTTTACAAACGCAGACCATATACTCGTAAGTATAATGCTATAGGTAGTGGCATGCCTGTTTTATATATAATAAAATCGTACATTTTTCCAAAAAAACAATTTATACCTACACATTGTACTTGTGTTACCGAGGTCTAAAAAAATAGTTTTTAGAATTTTTGTCTGTACGTTTGTGCACGCTAATCTCTGAAACTACTTAACCGATTTGAATGCGGTTTTCACTGATGAATTATAGCAAGCTTCCTGTGACATTTAGTTTTGTTTCATTCCAATCGGATTACAAACAAAAAAGTTACGCGCTATACCGAATACCACGCGTACGAAGTTGCGGGCTCACAAGTCTAACATAAATATGTTTAAATGTGACAAAAAAGGCTAAAATAATTTATTTAAAACAAAGAGTTTTTTATTACACTAAAATGTATAATTTAAAAAGCAAGCGAGGGCTTTTCTCTTGGTTGGTATTCAAAAACCATTCCAATTGTTTCCGTGCAACTCGTAAAAGTAAATAACAAATGAAAAACGCACATTTGTTCGCATTCAATTACGAGGGTCTTGTTACATAAAGCACGGTGTCATTGCGAGACAATGGAACTTCATTATCGTTTACGTTATTGGTATTGCCGCCGCGTGATGAGAAAAATATTAAAAGCAGTTTCCGTTGCGGCACATTCAAATATTTACTTACCCTTGTATTGTTCTCGTTAACTGGTATCAAAAGTTACTCTTTTTTTATTCTACTAAGGTACTAAATACCTAATATACGAATAGCTTATAAGCTCCTAATTTAATCACTGCGAATACGGTATTTGACTATAATGAAAATATGAAACAAATTGTTACTAGACCAACTGTAAATCTTTTTTTAAACCAAATTAACTAACACAGTATTTAAAAATATGTACGATTTTCATAAGAAATCATTATTAAAATAATTAAATTTTCATGTTTGGCCACGTGATTAAAAACGCACACAATTGGTGGCATATAGAGTTGCCGCATTTCCTTTGTTTACAGTCGATGCTTACATGAGCGTACTACGATTTGACAGATAAATATTTCCAAGACCCACATGTATGGCGTCGTTAGCGTTTTGGCGGTCTTATTTTTCATTTAAACTTTTATTGTAATTTTCATAGAAAATAAAGCAATTCGCAAAGAATGAATCGAATTGCAAGTGTATTATGGTATAATGAACAATTTGAGATATTTTCCTAAAATCTGTCAAATACTCTATTGATAGAATGTTATAGTTTCATTGCACTTCGATTTTGATTAAGAAATTAACACACACATTTAAAGCTCGTTAGATGAATGGTAAGAGTGCTTGCCTAACGCTCTGTTCTAGAGTTCCCGGGTTCGATTCCCGTCGGGGTTAAAGTTGGCTCTGGTCTGAATCTGGAAAGTAGTGGCACGGCAAACTGCGTTTCGCAGTAATTTGGGCGTCTGGCGGCATTTGGTCTTACAGAAGATCTTACGTGTGCTGAGTGACTAAGAAATGCCAAAGCCCATTTCCCTAACTCTTCCCAATCCCTTATCTTTAATCCTACTGCAGTGGACAGCGCACTTGCAGCACATGTGGCGTTGCTTGTGTTATAAGCGACGGTAGCCACCTACCCTCAAGTGGACCGTCAGCCTGTCTGCCGACCGTAACATAAAAAAATCGATATCTTAACATCTAAAAATAAGTAGGTATATAAACTTATAAAATGATTTGAATCTGATGTGGCATTTCACTACTCTGTAGTACAAGAAATATTTAATATTTAATATGAGTTTAAGAGAATGAACGGCAAGGATTCATTATTAAATAGTGAACGGGAGGGTCTAACTTTAATATATTTATAGCAAAATACCCTTTTCAACGAGATATTATTACGAGGCGAACGTAATGAAGATTTTCCTCGTTTATTAGAAATCAAATCTCCCATTATGAAATTGTTAACGTTTCAGTAAAAAGGTCAAGGATTGTTGTTAATTGAGTCATAAATACTTTCTTGAGTACGTACCTATCTTATGTAGAATGTGAATAATGTGTTTTATGAGCAATGACCACTAATGGGTAATAAAGTTTCGTACTAATTACAACAAAACTTTAATTTATTTATATTTTATAATTAAATTAAAGCACAATAATTTGTAATTCTTAATTCAGTTATTGTATAATTTTATGCAGAACTAATATGTTATTATGCTCTATCTAATGATGCTTTTACAAACATAATATTAATCATCGACATCATCGAGTCGAGCGGTTAAGGTGCTTGCATTATCGCTCTGTCTGAGGAGTCCGAGTTCGATTCCTGGCTAGGCCAACTTTGGAGATGAACTATTCAAGATTGGCTTTGGTCTGGATCTAACAAGCAAGGCACACTGAGTTTCGTAGTCATTTGAACAGAATACCACTGAGAAATAACAGCACGTATGCTGTTGTGTTTCGGAACATCAAAATCCATTTCCCTATCCCTTATACTTAATCCTACTAGGGTGAGCAGCGCACTTGCAGCACCTGTTTCGTTTGCTTGTGTTAAAGGCGACGGTAACCATCTACCATCAAGTGGACAGTCGACCTGTCTGTTGATCTTTACAATACGTTTAGTGAGCTTAAATTCATCGATCTTCTCGAATTCACAAGTTTTAATAATCGTCGAACCGTACCAATTAACGCTGCATGACGAAATGTAGTTAGATATTGGTTGTTAGGAATCTATGTTTGAAAAAAATAATTTTTTTTTCATCGTGTATGTTACTAACATTTTGATATGTATTAATTATATTAAAGTTATTATAAACAGAGTTTAGATTCTTTTTCTTAATATTCATCCTAACAAAACTATAGATACAGAAGTGAGTCTGTTTGTTTATATTTAAATTTTCACGCCTTAAGAACTCAACAGATCATAATGAAATTTTGCATACACGTTTTCAGGGATACAGAAAATGATATATATCTTTGGTCCAGAAAAAAGTACGTAGGTACTGTTTCCAACGGATCATTTAAAAATAAGAATAAAAAATTAACGACTGACAAAAATAATATGCGCAATAAAGATTGAATAAATGTTTTATTTATTTATTTATTTATTTATTTATTATTATATGGCCTCCAACGAGGCAGGCACCGAGCAAAAACACACAGCAAGGGATAAAAAAAATAACATGGCAGATGCCGCCGCAATTAAAGGAGGCACAGCCTACGCCAATAAAAGTCAAAGTAGCATCTTGGCAATAAAATTAGAAAAAAAAACACAAGAAGAAACATAAGAAGAAGGAAAGCGGACGAAGTCACGGGCTAAAAGCTAGTATTTTATAAATGTGAAATATTTAAAGGCGGATTTGTTGACACAATAAAATATCCATTCCGGCCATAAGAACCGACGACAGATATTATGTCTCCAACAAACTCTCTAATGCCCACCCATACCCTTTTCAACCTGGTTTCGCACTCCCTGTCACTTTCACGTGCTTTTTGTCAATTAGGTACCAATTATAAAGAAAATTGGATTTCGAGACCCCCAACGACTAGTCATTATTCCGTTCGGCTGCCTTTTAATTTAAAAGTATTAATGCATCCATTTTAAACTATTTTAAAATTGTACCTATCAATTTACCCTATTCTATCTTGATTTTGTTTAAAAGAAATCGAAAACTGAGTGCTTATGTTGGTGATTCTCAAATATATACATATATATAAAATATCTTAAATAGGAATTAGTTTCTTCGGAGTTCTTCCGCCGAAGGCCCTGATAAGGGCCGCGGGTCGACGGTGGATCCAGGCTGATCAGATGATCAGTCCTTTTGGAGAATTAGGAGGGAGGCCTTTGTCCAGCATTGAACGTTCTATGGCTAAGATGATGATGATGATGATGAGATTTGTTGAACTTGACTAGGTTTGATTTTGATTTTGAGGGACTTAAACTTTTTTAATCACACATGTAATTTATAATCATTAAATAACTATGCAAAAATATTAATTTCTACTTCGTACTATAAATACGTAAATTTGTGATGGTGGTTTGTCACGATAACTAATATATGATGAAATTTTTAAAAATGAACATTTGATAGATTTGTCTTAATTATGTCGAAAAAACAAAATGGTATTCCATTTTTGGTTACTTTCCTCTTCTAATTCATTAAAAAGCTACGAATACAATTTTATAATTCTATAATTTGGACTACACAAAAATCGATGCTTATTTGTACCAAATGGAAACTTGACACATAAAAATTACCCAGTGGAGAAGATTTTTAAGATATCCAATTTAAAAACCACGATGCACAACAAATAACACAAAAAATAGAATACCTCTTAGTTTAAAAATGGAACCATTACTCAGATGTAAATCCATAAAGGTACTCATGGCTCAGCCGACAACAATTCAGTCAGTTACTAAATTATTACACTAGAGGTTGTGTTTATACAAGAGGTAAAAAATGAAACATTAAACTATTTTCCCTACACTGTCTGCCCAAGATGGTTGGTTGCATTATCATTTGTATGCAATCGTTCCCAAAAACCTAAAGCTACCTCTATACTTTGTGGAACACTTTACGCAACAAAGAAATGAAATGTTATAATAATTTTATCTCCAACATACGCTCTCGTTGCGAGCCATATTTCTCCAGACCTATAAAATTCTTTATTAAATAAACTGTTGAAAATGTCTACCACTTGTAAACAGTATGATTCATGTGACTCTTGTGGGTACGTCTTACTACTGTGGCCTTCACCAAAACATAAAAGCAATATTTCCTTCTCAGAGGAAAACTGCGGAAGTTATTTTTGATATAATAGCATTTAGTTTCTCTGTACACAATTTATACGAGATATAAACGTTTTTCACATTTTAAATGTTTCTGTATGTTAAGTACGTTAACACAAAAGTTTTATAAAATCGGTTGTCAACGCACAGCCAAAACCACTAAGTCTAGAAAGCTGAAACTTGGAACTTTATTTTATAACGTAAGCATATGATAAAAAGAATTTTGAAAATTTCAATTCCGCGCGAACCCGCGAGTATTGTATAAAGTACACAAAACAAGATGGAGTGAAGTGTGGAGCGTTAATTTCGACTGAAATATTCTGCTACAGATGGATCTCGTTTTGAACGATCAGCTCGCCAAAGACGTTTGTTTTCAGATCCAAAAATGCTTTTCCGTACATCAAGCGGCTCACCCTTGGTAGCTGGAATGCTCTAGGTCATGATAGAATAGCAATACCAAAGAGAGCACTTTGGTGATATATTACGGTAAATAGACAAACATGAACGTGATGAAGAATAGCAATAATTGTGAATGATAATAATGGTACGTCCATACAGTAACGATGGCGGTGAAGGATTTGTAAAAATATTTATGACATTAAATAGAAGTATTCACTAGAATTAGTGTATTACAAGGCTACACCGACACGTCCCGGCTTCATCCGGGTTTAATTAGGCGAGCTAGTATACGTAATAAAGGTGTAAAGTTTCCAGAGATACTCTTTCACTTTGCAAGTATGGATAGTATAGACTATAGACAATAGTAGCATTGTTAAACAATACGTACACAATAGTGACAAATTCGTGGTTTTAAATAATTTCAGTTTAGTTTTAATTTAAAAAATCCATTGTATTGTAAACATACAAAAAGAAACTTTCAAAAAACTTTAAAAAAAATTACGATTTACGATCGTAAATTATAAAATTATGAATGAAATTCATAAAACAGCAATAAATCGCATATAAGATTTTTCTAATGATCATACTCGTAGGTCACCATCTTTGCTTTGACATAATTTTACAATATTAAATGGGGTACAATATTACAATTTTGTTGAAGTATGAAATGTGTTAGTTTATTCATACAAGTTCTATCGTAATCGAAATCTACTCAGAGATAGGCATGTCGTATAAGGTTACTACTTTTCCTGTAATGTGGGATAGTATAAGCCTTTCATTATGAAACCCAACACCACGACAACTAAATCATAAAGCGGTAAAAATAAAAACTATACCTACCTCATTACCTGTTTAATGAGGTAGGTATATTTTTTAAAGAGAGATTTGAATTTATGCCAAACAAGCAACGCGGTTTCCCACGGATCCAATTTTTTTCTGCAAATTATAATTTAAATTTTTTTCGTTTATCGGTCTTTCCATTAGTGAAAACTGTATCAAAATTCCTTCAGTGATTTAGAAGAATTTAGCGGAGAAACAGACGGCGGACAGCGACTTTATTTTATAATATGTATGTATAGATATAGACGCATATATAGAAGGTATCTCTCATGATCTAGATCCTTAGTTCCCAAAGTGGTCCAGGTGGACCCCAGGGGTCCACGGGAGACTCGACGTTGGCATGACATAAAATGGGAGTAAGAAATAAAAACAAAAAAATAAATTGCATCTTAAAAATAAATTGTCTGTCTATCTTTAAAAATAAATTGCATAATTATCTCTTGTCCCAAGCTTAGTTAGCAAGTTGTTATTGTTTTAATCTCAAGTGTATATATGTTATATATGTATTTGTATTTTATATGTATATATATTATTTTGTGTATATACTTATGTATTTATCTATTTATTTATGTATATGTGTATGTTTTTCTTCTCTGTTATATTTGAAAATTTAGTATATAGATTTGATTATATTTTGTTTCTTTAGCACTCTACCTCTTTCTCTCTTTCTTGTTTTCTCCTCTGCCACGAGGTTGTCTGGAAGAGATCGCTCTTAGCGATAAGACCGCCTGTACTCACTTAGTTGTAGTATTTATTTATTTGTTATTTTCATTTATGTTGTGTGAGTAATAAAGAGTTTGTCTGTCTGTCTGTCTGTCTTACTTATTTCTTTTAGAAAACTCCCCATTCGCGGTTGGAACTCAGCCGCAACGCAAATTTCCACAGTTAGATCTAATCTTCATATTTATTGTCAAGTTTTGGGAATATGGTAGAAATGTAGCTGCAGGGGGTCCACTGCAACCAGCTAAATTTTAAAAGTAGTCTATGAGAAAAAAAGAGTCGGAACCACCGATCTAAATACTGTCAATATTACATTGCAAAAAAATTTGCCGAAAAAAATTTCTGATTAAAAAATCCCCATAAATATAAAAAAGAATAACCGAAGGTACATTAAGACATAAAAGGAAATGGTTATTTGATGACTTTTAATCAAATTGAACGAGTAGTTTAGTGTTAACTAGTGAGCTGTTATCCGTCTTCATGAATCGTGTACGTAACTAAAGTGTTGAGAGTGGATACATATAAGCCGTCAACTCCGTCGAACGTAAGTAAACATGGTGGATTAATTTGACAAGATAATAACGGTGAGCTCTGAGCGACGTCGTTTCAAGTAAACGTGTTGGCATTATATACATACATCGGAACCTAGATTGCTCCCACACTAATTGACTAGTGTTCACGAACAATCTGATTTGCCAAAGTTTACAATTCATTTATAATGCAAATTCGTTTCTGATGTTATCGGCGAATTCCCTTTGGGCGATCGGTAAAACTGAACAGCTGATCGTCTAAATGATTTCAAGGCTCGGCGCAGTAACAGTACGAAGCGTTTGCCATCATGAATAATGCGGGCGGCAGCCGCCATTGATTGTTCAAGCCAAACCTGTACAGATGCTGACAATTGTTAAGGGATCTTTGCTAAGGTTAGGAATAATAGGGCCCCACAAAACAATATATGAATTATTATTAATACTGATATTATTATATGGATTACTAGCGAACCACCCCCGGCTTGATATAGATATAGATATGACTTCATGCGTATTCGTGAACCGCTCACCGATGAAGAGTATATCTTGTTTTCTTCGGTTTTTTTTTTACTATGTAGTTCCATTATTTATGTTATTCCCATAACATAACAAATAAAACTAGTGACATAACTTCTAACATACCTATGACCAATGGTCTTGATTTGATGGTATCCATGTACCAGGTGTGCTATGACCTTGTCGTGGTGGTGGGGCGGGGGATTAACCCTCGACAATCCGGGCGGTTGCAGGGGTCGGTGGGGTCCCCGGTCTTCACTTGGCTGACCGGATTGTCGCTGGGGAACCAAGAAAGCACACCCGTAAGGATTCCGAGTGGGCTCCGCACATCGGAGCTCGTGGCGGAGCAAACGCTGGGAGGCTTCAACGGTCAGTTGGAGCTTCGCCGGTCACCGCTCGCTGGGCCGAGGATCCGTACTCGGCTCATGCAGGTGAGGACCGGTGAGAGACGGCACCCCCGGTCGTTGTTCGTCGGACCGAGGTATGGGTCTCGGTTTTGCGCATGAGGACCGGCGCGAGTCGCAGCGGGCGGTTTCTCTCGGATCTGTCGCTCAGTGGTAGTCGGACAACGCACGCGAAGACGGAGTTCTACGGCAGGGAAGGACCGTCTGGCAGAGTACCGCAATCGTGGCCTTGTGGGGGGTAGTAACCGTCCTCCGGAGTCGTCTGGAAGAGTGAACACCCGGCCTAGTAACTCTTCCGCGACGACAACACGAGGTGGAGTCCGTCTCTCGGGCTGCCGCGATTGCTGTGGAAATGTCAGGTGGAAACCCCCTTTGGGCCGTCCACCCTTAATGTCGTAGAGATGAGCGGCCACAAGAGCAGGGCTTATCCGAGAGTTTCAGGTAGAAGCGGCCTCCGACTCTGTGGTAGGATGTGCCGTAGAGAAGAGGTAATGGGGTGCTTCAGAGGTGAAGCTCCTCGCTGACTGCCCGCTGCGAGAGGTGAGAATGGGCAGCTCGTGCCGCTTCGCCCGGGGGCGGTAAACATGGGGTCGTCCGCCGTCATCACAACACCGGCGGGCAACGAGGGAAGACGTGCTGTGTGTTTCCGGCACGTCTCTCCACGGCGTGGAGATCAAACTACGCGGCTAATCGAGGTGAAGCCCACAAGTGCGCACGCCTCGTCTGGCGGGGGAGGCAGATGCATGTTTACCACGATAATTAGATGGCGCGAGGAAGCACCGTGGGTTTTTAGTGTCCATGGTCGGTGGGGATCTGGCTCGCAGATTTTCCCACGCGAAAAAAAATGGCGTTCATAAGTATTATCGTTTCTAATTTATACTCGTAATAATTGCACATTCATCTTGCAGACGTTAGGATTGTTAATATAATTTTATAGTTCTTGCTTTTGTCGACATTGAAAATTTATCTTGCATGACCTAAAAACGTAAACAAAATAGTGGTCATTAAATTAACAAAAACAAGAATAAAAATAACTAATAAAAACTAAAAAAATAGTCGTATTCGATGGGTAAGGGAATGTCGAAGTAATTCGGGGTACCTACTAATTAACATGCGATGCTCGTATTATTTTCGACGTTATTCCGGAATGCATCTGCTGAAAATGTAAATTTTCAAATTCAAGACAGCGGCATAATTTTTTATTGAAATATTATAGACTTAAATTATATAAGCTTAAATAAGAGATTAAAAATTCAAAACTTCAGTCTAAATTTGATATTTTCTAAATTGAAAATATAGAAAATATCAAATTTTAGAGAAATATTAAATGATTTTGATTTGTGATTTTATGGTAATACTACAATTACCTATATAGATAACCATGTTCAAAAACATTGATTTATTTTTGTTATATAAATACTAAAGACATAGTATTCTGAGAGGCACCTAATCCTTGGGATAAAGTTACTAAGATAGCACATATCTCGTGACGAATCTTACACTATTGTGATTCAGGAATAACTTCTGATAGTTTTTACCATAAAAAAAACAAGAAAGTTCTCAAGATTTACCTTTGTTGGATCTTGGTGGTTTCCGGTAACGTAGACGGAAGCACGACGACCCAGCAAAGTACGACTGACGATAGAGCTGCTCCGTCGACCTGACATACGATCTTGAGGCACTGGTAACATTTTCATCAAGGTTTTTTCTTCCACAAACACCAATGAGAAAATATTTTACAACAGAACTAATAAAGACATTTTCACGAAATTATCGCATATTTGATGGTTCTGTATATCTAAGCGATCATTTAAGAATAATAAAGAAACCCGCTAATTGACTGTATTTTTTTCTCCACCTGTAACAAATAAAACATGTTTAAGTTAGAATATAAAAAAAATAGATCGCGTTCATGTCGTAAATAATAATATGTTCATCAATTTTAAGCAATTTTGAGTGAAGATTACATTTTTCATGTTGCATGTTACATACAAACACTATGGGCACATTAGATGACGACACAGCAAAGTATTTCAATTTTTACATAGCATTTTGTACCCTAAGAGCTTTTAATATAATTCAAATTTCATTTTATTATGCTACGACGAAATGCCGCAGCATACCGATTGTTTCCTTAGCGTCACAAAATAAAATTTGAATTATATTAAAAGCACTTAAAGTATGAAAATGAAAACTAATAGGTACTATGAAAAATTTTTAATAGTTTGCCGTGCCGGCCTCCAATATGCGCGAACCCTATAATGAATAAGTCCCTGGTATGTACAACAACAAAAATACAAAAAAATACTACTCGTTGTAATAATCATAAGAGTGCAGAGAAATCATTGAATATCTTGAAAGATTAAAATTATAGAAAATCTATTACAACGCAACAGAACGAATAAGTCAACCTTTGTGTTTAGTAGAATACGAGTGATTCTTAAAGAACACCCTCATCACCACGAACACGTTTTTTTCCGTCTGCCAATCATGAAAAGAAAAATGATATGGGTTCTATTTGGAACTTAAATAGAAATATGTGAAATATCCCCTCCTTATCACACTGTCTTTCTTTTTTTTGAAGGGTATTTCGATGAGCAAATTTAATCAAAACCTAGTTTGGGAAAAATGTCATTTTTAGTCATTTAAAATGTCTAAATTCTAAGTATAGTAGCTATTAAAAATTTAAGCCTATTTTACACAAAATTCTCCATATCTAAAAGTAGTATGTAGTATTGCATGTTCAAAAAGTTTCTATGTCGTCGCTCTGAGATTTATAGCTAAGAATATTAATGGTTCTAAGTCATATGTCCCTATTTTAAATTAGCTTTTAAAAACAAATAATTTCAGAGTTAAAATGTTCGTTTTCGTTTAAAAATAATTAAAAATTAGAAAAATAATTGTAATTTCTTATTTCATTAGATTTATTTCTTTAGTTTAAAATTATGGTATTAATAACTGTTTTTCTACAATGTCCATAATTTTCGCATTAATATTTGAATACAATTATTAATAGAAGAATTGCAGTCGTTTAGTTACTTTAGATTGTCTTGTCTTGAGAGAGACAAGAGATTGTCTTGAGTCAATTGTTAGAACAATTGTAATTGTTCTAATAATTTACTTTTGAGCATTTAAAACATCGAATGGATGAAGCTCCTAATAATTTCTTATTGATTCAGCAAAGTAAAAGTAAATTGGTAAGGTCAACTTCTTTCGATGCCCGAAGAAGAGGTTGAATCACAAAACGAAAATCGGTTCAAACGGCGTAGGTTCATTTGCATCATTGACCCGCACCATTAATGGTGCAAATAAAACGGATATGTAACATTTCCACGAATAATAAAAATACAAATTCTTTCCCCCTATTCCACGTGTGCCTGCCAGTATTATTTACTAACGCATACAAAAATGTATGTAAAAATGTCCATACATACTTTTCTTTGTGGAGAATATTTTGAAAAAAAAAAAAAAAATTTGATAATAAATGTTTGTTTTCATTTGTCTTTCTCCAATCTCTATGAGTTGGTTAGAATGAATGTGTATGAATAATTTTTTAGAAAGTTTTTAAGATCCGGAGAAATCAAGATTACTAAATAAAAATATTACAATTGATGTATGATAAGTTCAATCACAATTTTTATCACATTTAAGAATCTACTTAATGATCTCCAAAATCATTAAGAAAATTAAGATCATTAAGAATCCAAATAATTCAAAAGAAAAATTGTTATAAGTAGAATTCTGCTGTGTAAAATTATGTTCAATTCAGTAATAGGTAATACGAAACACTCTCAGTGCCGCATATTATTTCTGATTTTCATTTTTTATATGAAAAAAAAAATGTGTTTTTCCTATGATCAGCAACCATATTAAGTTCAGAAACAGCGAATGTCTTTCTTTTCATACACGAGAATTAAATATAAATACGTATACATTGATGAATACAAAGTTTATAATGAAAATTACGATTATATGGGCACTTCACGTGCGTAACACTGAGAGTAATGTTCGTAAAGTTTGAGGTAAGTGTTCTCGTAAAACTACAGGTTGACTCACTATTTCTCTGGAATAGGTTGGCTCCTTAGCATATTTAACGCATTAAGAGTTTAATGGGCAGTGACGCCCCACCAACTCCCGGGACCGCTTGGTAGCGTACAATTTTCCACTTCTTACTTAACAAAATGAGACATCCATTTTTTAACATGTCAACTTCATATTATAAAATTGACACCTTATCAACATTAAAGACATTTTCCTTTGACGACCTCGATACCTTTTGCATCAATAGAATTTTCATTTCGTATTTAAAATTAAGTAAGCAATTAATAAATATACATATTATATTGTTTGAAAATTGTATTTTATTTTCTTTTGTGTCAAGGTCGACTTACTGGTAGTTAGTTGGTTAATGTGCTTACCTTTATTGGACAAAGAATAAGGGATAGGGCCCCTCCCTATCCCTTAGGAGAATGGACACATCCCTTACTTACTCACCGACACACAACAGCACATCGCACACGTGCTGTTATTGCAAGATTTTCGAACTCACACTCCTATAGCGTTCCGCGTCATACCACGTGATGCTACGGCATGTTTCGGCATGTCGCGGCAATAAAGGAATGTAATAATAATAATAATAATAATAAAAATCTTTATTGACGTAAGCAAGGTACATAGCAATATTTTACACAAAAAAGAGAAACAGTAAACATAAAATATGTAAAAGCAATGAGGGTAGTTTGAAATATAAATATAATAAAAAAGTGCAACCACTAAAACTAGTAACTTCATACAATCTTTATGTTACCTAAATTAATAATTACAAAAAATGCATTTATTGCGCACATTAAAAATATATTGTGGGCATCTAAACTAGGCCTAGCCTGTATTTTAGTACCACACTATCCCAATAGGATAAATCTATGGATGGGGTGCATGATAATTGTATTATAATATATTTTTATAGAATTTATATAATATAATCAGCTTATCTGAAAATTTCTGTAATATGCATTTTTATTACTATGCATGTACACTGTACACTGCATGCGTACACCGTATAAGTTCTTGGTTTATTTTTGCACTGCAAATAAGTTTTCAACATCCTCGTAACATAGTGTCTTTAGCCAATTTGACAATTTAGTTTTACATTCGTGTGAATTGAGTGAGTATAAATTAATTATTTTATTTATTTTGTTATACAAAAAAGGACTCAAGAAATATTGAAATTTGTGCATAAAAAATGATCTACAGGAGACGGTTGCACAAGCTTTGTCTTTTCTACGAGTTGCAAAAATCATTGCAATAAGATTGAAAATAATATGTTTAGGAAAAATCCCGTGCAGTTACTGTCAGTCAGCGCCTGTGTTGTTACTGCCAACAGACAACTGCCCAGTTATTAATTTAATGAAAATATCTTATTCCATCTTATTTAATATTATTTCTATCTTTGTGAAATATTATTGGTTTTCTTTTAATTTCGCTTTACATTTGACAAACACGGCTCGGCTTCACCCGAGTGCAATGGAGGGAGTTAGTATAGGTAACATTTAGCATACATAATTATGTTCATCTTGAACAATGTGCCTTTTAAATAGGGAAAGAATTTTTCAATTATTTATTAATAGTATCTATAGATTATTTTAATTATTAATATTTTAATTTTTTTAAATAACGCTTTATAAAGTAACATTAAAAATTAAGTCATAATATTAAAAAAAATAATAATAAAATATTTATTAATTCATGTAAATTTCGCTTACAAAATAAACAGTAATTGAAGACTTTTAAGCGGGAGCCTGCCCAGGAGCCTTCGCTCTTCCATAAAAGCCAGTACTAAACCAAAATAACTTAAACTTTATCAAACAAGAACAAAAAAATTGATACTAAATACTATTTCCCGTGCTCATGTGTGAATGTACGCTGTATGTGTGTTGCGTGCGTGTGTAAGAGTGGGTGTGTGTATTAATTAGTTATTGCATTACCATTAGTAATTCCTCCACTTCGTCATAGGTTTTAGTTCTAAGCCAATCCGTGATAAGTTTTGGTGTTTACTCCTTAAGAATAGATTTTTCATATTAGGCCTGTGGCATGGAAATTTTATGAAAAGACAAATTAATACAAGCGTTAACTAAGAAGCATTACGTTACCTGTCACTGTCACTTTGAAATCTGTACGACAGCTGACGCATGTTGTTTGGAACGCTGATGAACGAAACGATAGCGCGTTAAGCAGTTCTACCCAAATTCGATAGTTGTTGCCGCTTCACCATAGAATAAAAATACCTACATACATACTTTCAGTATTATTATAGATGGCGTTTTTAATTAACCTCTTTTCCTGTTGCATAGTCAATAAATTAAAAAAAAAATCCAGTAAGTGAGTCGGAGCTGACACACACACACTTTTTCTTTTATGTTTGTCATATATACATAAATTTCATATTATATCAAAATTATGATCTTATATAGTATTGATTTATCAATCAATAGAATAAATTAAAGGATATTCTTAATCTAGAAAATATTTTGCTAAACTATAAGTGAAGTGCTGAGGCTGTATTGTGTAAACTGAAAACTTTTTATACGTATATTATTTAAAGTGTTACAAAGAACTACTCTTAAGAGAAGTGCTTAGGTACACCTATTGAATTCTGAGTGGGGCGAGTTGTCGAACAAGTTTCTCGTCCTATACCAAAGCTGTAGCGCCTTGGAAAACTTTGTTTGATTAAAACCACAATCACCTTAACGCGAGTTATGTTATGACATGAATACTTAATCGAATTTATGTAAGTACACTTTAGTGTTTCAAATTGTAACTTTAATGAAAGTTTCATGGTCTTTTGCTATGCAGTAGAAAAGAGCTTTGTCTAGAAGCTGCGATTTCTAGCTGCTATTTTCCAGATTCTCGAAATTAGCTAGTTATTTTTGAAGAATTGCAGGAGAGGTTTAGTTTGCTGAGTGTTGAATGCAAGAATGTAAATTTAAATAAAGTTCGGCACAGACAGGTTGATAGTGCACGCCTTTAGGACAATCACAAGTAGGGTTGAGTATAAGTGAATAGAAGGGGACGGGTGAACTCTGAAATCCCTTACACACTCACCGAAACAGAACAGTATACGTGCTCATTTGTAAAAGGGTGGTTACTGCTGTCAGAGAAAAGCCTCTGGCACTTTTATGAAAATTACTAGTCGATATCAATTTTTATTGAATGCAGTGATAGCTCAGTGTGATGCAGGTACTCTGCCGCTTTGGCAGACACGGGTTTATATCTCGGTAAAGCCTGCACCTCTGGGGCTTATCGTTTTCATGTGTGACTTAGAAATGATTCTATCATTTCAATAATCCTCATGACCTCCAAACAAACACAATGATTTAACGGTTAAGAAACACGTTTTTTCTTATTATATTTTCCTTGACTTATAGTAGTAAGTGCTGCCAATCCTTCTTCGCATAAAGGAAGACACACACAATATATGGGCAAAATCTCAACAGCGGAATTTATTTAAATAATATATTTAAAAATATACTGCATTTAATACAAATTATGAACTAAATAATAAATACAAACGAGAAATTCCTTACCTTTCTTTCTCAATAGAAAGGTTTACGAATTTTTGATGAAGTATTCCATGTACTTTTTAATTTTGCTGAAATAAGAAAATATAATTGGCGATTCTCACCAGTAAATATCAATAAAGTCTTTCTCAGATATAGTTTTATATTATGGGAGATAAAATGTTTCACTAGGTCTCTTCTCAGCCTGAGTAAAACGTTACGTCTCCTATCGTCGCTTCGGTTCGAGGTAATGTTGGGGCGCCCCTTTGTTATCGGTCCGAGGTATTGACATTGAGGATCGTATCGAATGTTCGAATAGCTAATCGGATGGGATTACGGTCAACCATGCGTAGAGCTTCGACGGCAGTTCCAGTTATCAATTTCAAATGAGGCCCATATGTGTTCAGTGTCGCTTATCTTTATTAGAATTTGGTATTTGAGGGATTAAAATGTTTCAAAACATTTATTTTGTTTTATTTTTTTACGGACGAGTATTATTTTCTGTTTTACTCCAAATTACATTTTTAACTAAATGAGATCTTCGTAATAACCTTGTCTCTTATAAGAAAAGCAAGGAATTATTAATAAAAGACTTACTAATCCAGAAAAAGTCGCCAAAGATATTATTCCACCAAGATAACAAAAAACAGAGATTTTCTAAATTTTACTTTTAACGTAAAATTTTAGGGGATTTTTTTTTTTATGTTATGTCGACAGACAGGCTCACGGTCCACTTGATGGTAGGTGGCTACCGTCGCCTATAACACAAGCAACGCTACAGGTGCTGCAAGTGCGCTGCCGACTACAGTAGGATTAAGGATAAGGGATTAGGAGGGGATAAGGAGATGGGCTCCGGCATCCCTTACTCACTCACCGAAACACAACAGCACGTATATATGCTGTTATTTCACGGTGGTCTTCTGTAAGGGGGTGGTCACTGCCGCCAGGCGGGCTGCCCAAATGACTGCGAAACGCAGTGCGCCCTACCACTGCTTTCCAAATCCAGACCAGAGTCAATATTTTGAAAATTACATTAAAATTTCCAAACTTGACCCCGCCGGGAATCGAACCCGGGGCCCCTGAGACGTTAAGCAAGCATCCTTGCCACTCATCCAACGGGCCGTTGGATATATGTTCATATGTTCATATGTTAATATATGTTCATATGTAGCTTTTCTCTAATTTTTCATAGATTTCAAAGAGAATTCAGAAGCAACTAAATAGTTTTACCTGTATTGTTCTACCAATAATATGTATATTATGATAAATTGCACCAGATGAGACATATTATACGGAGAACACGTCAACCTAATAAGTTATTCATGCCTAATGCTAAACTTCTCATTAATATTACATGCAATACACACATACATACTCGGAGACATATAAATCAAACCGCTGCTGGAGAAATGAACTTTTGTTGTAATAATATAAAGTATTGGTTATAAATTTGATAAATAGCAGTGATAATAGTAGTGATATATAATAGTTTGACGAACTGCCCAGTTGACAACTGTGGAACACAGTGTGCCCTGCCATTATATATTACTAGCTGATGCCCGCGACTTCGTCCGTATCTCTTTTTCTTAGGTGTTAAAACATTAAAATCTTATCTAAAAATTATATAGAGAAAACGCTAAACTTTGTTATTTTGTTTATCCGTTGCTAGGCAACGCTTTTTTGCCTATTCTTCATACAATATTTGAATTATATTCTTATATTCCTCATACAATATACAAAAATACTAAAATTGGGAATGAAAAATAGTTTACGAACTATGTATTCTCATAACTACCAAATATAAAAATCGGTCCAGCCGTTTCGGAGGAGTTTTGTTATAAACACTGTGACACGAGAATTTTATATATTAGATGAGTTTTTATTTTGTAACATTTTTTGTGATCCCTCTGGAACAGTACTTTCTTTAGATAAAAGGTACCCTATTCTGGTTATTTTTATTTATTTATTATTACATGGCTTCCAACGAGGCAGGCACAAAAAAAAACATACAGAAAGGGACGAAAAAAAAATAACATGGCAAATACCGCCGCAATTATAGGAGGCACAGCCTACGCCAATAAAAGTCAAAGTAGCATCCCGGCAATGAATTTAGAAAAAAAAAAAACAAAAAATTACCAAAAAAATTATCAAAAATTTATCAAAAAAAAAATTAAACATAGAAATATAATTAAATTGGAAATTTGGAATAAATGTCAAAAATAAACTAATGTTAATTATCTGAACCACGGACGAGGATAAGTCTTTTAATTTTGGAAAATGCATCGTTAAAAAGGTCAACATCGTGACTCAGGGAGTTGGCAACATCCATAAAACGATTTTGCACTGACTCTAGGCGTTTGATTTAAACGTTACTCGTATAATGTGGATTCCATATAACTGAGCAGTATTCCAGACCAGAGCGTACGTAAGCATTATAAAGACATTATAAATTTTTTGTACATATATGCTATATTTCATAAATTTCGTGATAATCGGTTGAGTAGTTAAGGCGTAATAAGTATATGGTAATATTCATTTAATTCATCAATAAAGCTTTTATTAGCATACCAATCATCGTAAATATAGTAAGTGTGGGGTCTTATAGGGCTGGCGAAATTGATTATGACAAAGTTCTATTCATTATAATATATAACGGCACTTGAGAGCCTTGATCAGTCATATCAGTGTTGTAATGCGTGGGTTAGCGGGCGAGGAGTTTCAAATAATATTCCGTATAATCACTTTTAAGTTTGTACTATTGCGCAATATTACAAGACAAAGAAGATATCGGACAGAGCGTTCCGCAGACCACGTGTTGATGCAACCGAATTCACTGGAAGACTGTCCAACCTTATTCTCATTTTCTTCTGAACAAACCATTGCCCCTGCCACCAATGACGTCACTCTCAAAGTGCACGCTCATTGGACGAGGCCACTGGTTGACCGGCACCCTAACCAATCACGACACACACTTATGTTAGGAACACCGTGATCTGCGTTACGCTAAGAGATGGCGCCACTCACTCTTATCCGTTTAGAACAGTTAATTAAATCAGATTATACTCTAGATGGCGCTGACATACAATTAAAATTAAATTTACGAATTTATATTATAACTAAAATAACGAAGCGCCGTCACGGCCAGACTGACACTCGCACGTCCACGTGCGACCTTCATTCATTAGCAGGAACATCTGAAACAAAATGATGTTATTTTAACGATCAACGCTCGCCCATTCCTGACAATACAACTGGCATCCGAAGAAATGTGCACAAAAGGACCGGACACTCAGTCCTTTCCACCAGCTTTCAAGATCGTAGTCGGCATGGACCGGACACTCAGTCCCTTCGACCAGCCTTCAACATCGTAGTCGGCATGGACCGGACACTCAGTCCCTTCGACCAGCCTTCAACATCGTAGTCGGCATGGACCGGACACTCAGTCCCTTCGACCAGCCTTCAACATCGTAGTCGGCATGGACCGGACACTCAGTCCCTTCGACCAGCCTTCAACATCGTAGTCGGCATGGACCGGACACTCAGTCCTTTCGACCAGCCTTCAACATCGTAATCGGCATGGACCGGACACTCAGTCCTTTCGACCAGCCTTCAACACCCACAGTTGCCCGGACATCTCCATCGTCCTTTCGACCAACTGTACCCCTACTGTTGCGGACCGGACATCGGCGTCCTTTCGAACCAACAGTAGGTACATTTGTGGACCGGACATCAGCGTCCTTTCGACCACCTCAATCAACATACTAACATACCCTCACTTATTACTCGCCATGACTAGCTGACCGCTCATCGTGATTCGATGTAGTGGTGGAATCGGCTGTCATGATGTCACTGCACACGGATAAGGTATCGCCATCATCATTATCTACAACCGCCGTCACGGTTTCATCATCACTACGGCTCTCATTCATTACATGATCCGAAATTTGCATTAGGCCTTCGTGTGAATATTTATAACTACGATTGGACCCTGTAATGTTTCTTAATTCGTATCGATCGTTTTCTGAGACTCGAATAATTTTGAATGGCCCCCTAAAATTTTTTTTTTTTAATTTTTTTTTTATCTCATTTTGTCTGATTTCGTTCGCTGCATTTAATAAAAACAAAATCACCCTCACCAAAGGGCTAAACCGTAGCCTTTCCTTTATTAAAACGTACAGTATTCGCCCTACCCCACAGTAATATTTTTTTTTTTTTTTTTAGTGTTGTAGGTAGGTATAGTAAAACTGCGTGATTAGCAAGGTCAGCTAACGTTACATCATAATGTCGATTTTCGTTTAACTTATCGGCTGTGCTCTCTACCCCAGAAACAAAACAACACGGTCTATCTCCAGCTTCACATTAAAATTTTAAGATAATTATTCTCGCATAACAATAACTGGGTGGGTAGATCGAATTATTAGTAACAACAGATCAACGTGAAAGAAAACCTCAATTAAATAACTCTCATCTAAACAACCGATTTTTTTTTTTTTTTTCATTATGAACAGTGCCTAGAAACTTATCGACTAAACTCGATCTAATTAAGGAACAGGCAACATTAAGGAACTATCAAAAAGAGATGAAACGGTCTCACCCGATTGTGTCGACAGCGAGCTCCTCGCGTGCTTGCGATCACAGACATAGACCTCCTTCAGCACTGCACTGCCATCGCCTCTCATCTTCTCCGGACAGGCTGATGATAAGTGTCCCTGGACACCGAGAGCGTAGCATGTAGGAGAGGTTTTTTCTTGTATCTTCTTTAGTTTTCTGTGCATTCTGCTTTCCACGCCGGCGATTACAGTCGATTTTTTTATGCCCTTCGATCTGGCATCACCGCTGGCATTTGGCTAGCGGTTAGCAACCGCGTCAGCAGAGTTTCCATACCAGCAATAAAACCGGTCGTAGATACATTCTTGCTAGTCTCCTCCGATGGTAGCCCTTCGCATCCCACTTCTGATAACGGCACTTGAGAGCCTTGATCAGTCATATCAGTGTTGTAATGCGTGGGTTAGCGGGCGAGGAGTTTCAAATAATATTCCGTATAATCACTTTTAAGTTTGTACTATTGCGCAATATTACAAGACAAAGAAGATATCGGACAGAGCGTTCCGCAGACCACGTGTTGATGCAACCGAATTCACTGGAAGACTGTCCAACCTTATTCTCATTTTCTTCTGAACAAACCATTGCCCCTGCCACCAATGACGTCACTCTCAAAGTGCACGCTCATTGGACGAGGCCACTGGTTGACCGGCACCCTAACCAATCACGACACACACTTATGTTAGGAACACCGTGATCTGCGTTACGCTAAGAGATGGCGCCACTCACTCTTATCCGTTTAGAACAGTTAATTAAATCAGATTATACTCTAGATGGCGCTGACATACAATTAAAATTAAATTTACGAATTTATATTATAACTAAAATAACGAAGCGCCGTCATATACATACAAATATAAGTAAAAATAACAATATAAACATGAATTCAGTCGCTGAAGTGTATAAATAATAAATGTTTTTTATATATAAATATTAAAAATGGTTCCAATTTACAAAACCATCTCTTTATATTTTAACTTGGATGTAAGTGTGAGTACCGATCTATTTTTTATCCCAAATCTATTTCCCTGCATTTTTATATCCTCTTCCGATTGGTAAGTAGCATCATACCCACATCATGTCCAACTGTGTACGTTGGCGACATTGTGAAAATGAGGGCTTTGCGTTAAGAGGCGTCTGTAGGCGACGTTTCTCCGTTTCCGTCATTTTATAAAAGATACGTTTGGTAAGGATTTGCTGACCTTGTCTTATCGTGTTGCGTGTTTGTAGTTGCGTACTTTTTTTATATTAGAAGAGCGGCAGACAAGGCGGCGGTGTACATGATAATAAGTATTACCGGAAGCAATACCAAGGAGTAGGTGTGAGCGTTGTCTACATTGTAAGTCGGCTTGTTTATTATTATAATTTGTAAGAACGTATACTGTGTAATGCTTCAACATGTGTTAATATCAAGATCTGATAGGCGAATATTAAAAAAAGATCTGATAGGCGGTTTTTACTGATGTATTGTCGCTAGTTTCCCGTAACATTATTTCATTCCAATCGGTTTACAAACTTATGCCACTATTCGTATACCTACTAAATAAATAACGGGAACTTTGGGTGAACTGTATAATAAAAATTCACAATGCATTTTCGTTTATTAGAGGATTTATGAACTTCGGCGGATGCCGGACTTATCTTTCCTTATAACTTATAACAGAAACTCTATTCAGCGTTACTTTCTGAGAAGTAACACTGACATTAGCTGACGTTAAAACTGACAATAATTTGTAGCAGCTAGTCAACGCTTAGATTAATGACGCGTTCACTAATGACACACGTGCTATCAAAAACATGTAACCTAATCTAATTGCGTTAGTGGTTTGTTTTTATTTACTCACAGACACATTTAACCTTTTTTTTAATAAGTAATTTGCTCATCAATACTTTTTTGTATATATTTTTTAAGTTATTTTATTTGTACAATAATTTAATTTATAAATATATTTTATTCCATTATATTTAAATACGTAACATGTTTCTCATTCCAATACTTTGCTTTTTGTATATTGTGTGATATGTAGGTTTAATGTAAGTAATATTTCTTTCTTTTTATCTATCTAAATAATATTCACTGTTATTTATTGTTTTATGGAGGCTTGTTTTAATTGATTAATAATCGAAATTGCCAGATACAATAATCAGCAAGAAAGTTGTCATTATTAAACAATAGCAAACCACAATTAAATCAAGTAAATTAATTAAGAAGTGCTTTCATATTTAATCAACTTAAGTATTAATCGAAAGAAAAAGGGGATGTAAATGGATTACGAAAACACATTGTCCGAAACGAGTGTTGATTAATTTATGATGACGTTATAATGTCTTACGACCAAAGGTATGTGCATTAACAAATTAAGAATCCAGTGGGATTAATTTAAAGTTTCTTGTGTTAATTGTGGTGGCAAGGTACACTTGTGTTTTATAATTATATTTGGCAACCAGTATGGTGACGTTTACTGACCCCTCATAGAATACCACCGTGAAAAACCATGTGTGCTGTTATGTTTTGGTGAGCAAAGGATGCTAGAATCGTTGGATGAGTGGTTTGGATGCTTGCCTTAATGCTTTGTTCTAGGGTTTCCGGGTTCGATTCCCGGCAGGATCGACTTTGAATATGAACTTTTAAAATATGGATCTGGTCTGAATCTGAAAAGCAGTGAGGGCAAACTGCGTTTCTCAGTCATTTGGGCGGCCCATAACTGAAATACAGATACAGACCTTGCAGAATACCGTGAAATAACTGCACGTGTGCTGTTGTGTTTCGGTGAGTGAGTTAAGGATGCCAGAGCCCATTTTCCTATCCCCTCCTAATCCCTTATCCATAATCCTACTGTAATTGTTAGCGAACTTGTAGCACCTGTGGCGTTGCTTGTGTTATAGGTAGTCACTTACCATCAAGTGGACCATCAGCATGCGCTGACCTTTGCATAAAACTAAATAACAGAAACTAAAAGCGAATAAAGCAATAATGCTTGTGGTAAAGAATGTCCTGGAGTATATATGTACATGTAATACTAACATACATAATAAAGCCGAAGAGTTTGTTTGTTTGAACGCACTAAACTCTTAACTACCAGTCGGATTTGAAAAAATATTTTTCGCATTTAATACGCATAGGCGATAGATTACAGGTTATTTATCATCACGCTATTACCCTTTTGAACCGAGTAAAAAGGAAAAAGTCAGAAAGAAAGAACGCTAAGCGAAAATAAAGAACGCTATGGCATGTGACGCTTTTGGTCAGAGGACAAAGGCGGCTGCCCGACGAGAAACAAGCATTTCCAAGAAGAGCCGAAAAGTGCATGCCTTTTGCAATATACTCGTAAATGAAACGCTGGTTAAAATCGTGAGACACAGCTAGTATTTGGATATATCAGAAGCCTGTGTCGCACTGAGATTAGCGCGTTAGTTCAATGCAACATTACTTCAAATTAGTCTTCTTGAATTTTGCTTTATTGTCCGTTTAATACTTTATCCTCAAAATATAAAAAGAATAATGATAACGCAGTAACTGTAGTTATTTGAGTTTAGCCTTTTGCTGAGTTTAGGTATCTTAGTTATCTTTATCTGAGTTTAGTTTCGCTATTTTCCGAAGGAGCCATAAATTTTAAAAACTAAATTGTGTTGATTATGTTGAGTGCCATCTTTTTTGTAATAAAAAAATTGTTTTAAAGGCTATCGCCAACTGAACTGATCGATTGAAACTTTTTATAATGCATGTTTACATGGTTTACATATATGTATTTTTTGAGATAGGGTCCATAGATGTATCCACAATGTTTTAATTGCCCCTATCACAAGCTTTCAATCAACAGTGACCTTATGAATTATTGTTTACGGACCTTCGAACTAAGTAATGCTTGAATCGTCGTCGTTTATATTGAAAATCTTGACGTCAAAATGAATAATTAAAAGTTTTGAAGTGTCACCGCTAATAACCAGCGATCTCTCAGCAACTGTAGTAGGTATTTACTATTATTTTTATTGTAAATTTTGTAATCTTTTGTACATCTATTACAAAAGATTAATAAATTTGAGAATCGGAACTGATATAGGAATAAATAACGCCACTACTTCTTAGAGTTATAATAAAAAACTAAGTTAGGTGAGTAAAAGATCAGAAATGTTAGAAACTTTGAGAGCACTTAACACTGCGGAGTAAGTTCATCACAAAACAGGACTACGCATAGACAACCTAAATATCTTACTTTTTACTTAGAAATAGAAGTAAGAATAAATAAAATACTAATGGAAAATAAATTAAATTAAATAAATTCAAACTTGGGCTGTCTTTTCAATTAAGTATAGAGTTATTTAAAATATTTTTTTATGTTTAAGACTGGTTTCATAATTTAACTATATTAATTTTAACACCAAAAAAGTTAAATTCGCCACACTAATAATCAATTATACCTAAAACTATTTATTTCTAAATTCACCTTGAAACTTCCCGTCTTATAAATCCAATATTATGAACTGATATAACATTATAAATATAACCGAGATTGTTTAAACTAATAACATATTTAAGATGACAAAAAGAATAGTATCCTGAGTTTCTTTCGGGGTTTCTTCTCAGGATCATCATCCTTGGCTTTTTTTCGGAAAACCTGGTAAATTTAATTTGATAAATTTAACTGGTAAATCTAAATGACGATCATAAGAGTTTCTAGGAGAAACCTAATTGATAAATAAATATTTTGATTTTGATTTTGAATTATTAATTTGAGAGGTCACATAAACCACATCCATAGACTGTGTAATCGTTGTATTTAACTTCAGAATTTTTTAACTTTTGAAACTTTTGAATGTTGAAGAATATGATATTTTCGTTAAGGAGAATTTAATTTACGAATATGTCTAATAATTACATTACAAATGAATGATAAAATATTTTACAAAAGACCATTATGACCATTATCATAATTATGTTAAATACCTGATTTAGCATAATTATGAGATCTTTCCCTTTTATCTTCCGAGGATCTTCTAAAAACATAAAAAATTGCGCCAATGTCACCGTGGTGACGCACCGTTGTCACAGCGATAAAGATATTAGAACTAGCTAACCGCCTCGGCTTCGCACGGATGTCCATTTTTTCTAATTTTTCTAATTTTCCTCTTCACAAGTACCTTCCTGTACTTCAACGAATATTAAAAATAAAAAAAAACATGGTCCAGTGTTCCGAGAGTTTTGAGCTTAGAAAATATTTAGCGATTTATTTTTATTTATAGATAAAAGTTACATAATTTAACCCTTAATTACCAATTTTAATACTAATCCAGTATGATGCAAAAATGTATTGTTTTAAAAATTACGTCTTATTGTAAAATCTTTTTTAGTATACAATTTTACAAATCAATAACAAACAACTAATCGAGCAAATTTAATTTAGCAATTAAATATTCATTTGTTATATTGAAAATAACATTGATTTGATGCCAAATCATGCCGAATCATTTCGCAACCCTCTTTTCCTTTTGGACCCTTTTAGACTATCAGAAAAAGTCTACGTCATTTTTCTTTGAGGTTGAACAACAATACGTTCTTGGCAGAGATTAGCTGATAATTACATGGTAATGTAATTCTGAGCCGTTGGGGGACTAAGTCATGTGTGAGGCGGAAGATATGTTAATATGTCACTCATTTTACCCTATCTCGTATCATTTGGTAAGTTACACACGCCAAGCCTTCGGTTAGGATGGATTTCTTGTTGCTTACCAAGTAGACATATTCTCTTATATTAATTTTTTATATCAAGTTGATAAATATCTCGAGTTCTAATTAAATATACTGACAAATATCAAACAATATTAAATTTATTATTCAATGTTTCCAGACTTTTCAGGCGTATTTCATGTACTTTACATGAAATAGTAATTAGGGTTTAGCCACAGTAAGTAGTGTAAACACACAGAAATGTTTTTAGTACTGGTTTTTAATACTTAATAGAGAATTTTAATAAGAATAATCCAGCTAATCCTACCAGACCAAAAAGTCAAAATGTCTGCGAAAGCCTAATAAAATTGTGCTCTAATTTAGCAAAAGCGAATAACACACGGGTTTTTTACAATTGTTTTGCTTTAATTTCCTATGGTAAATTTTTTTTTTTTTTTTTTATGTTAAGGTCGACAGACAGACTGACGGTCCACTTGATGGTAGGTGGCTACCGTCGCCTATAACACAAGCAACGCCACAGCTGCTGCAAGTGCGCTGCCGACTACAGTAGGATTGGTAAGGGATTAGGAGAAGATAAGGAAATGGGCTCTGGTATCCCTTACTCACTCACCGAAACACAACAGCACGTATATGCTATTATTTCACGGTGGTATTCTGTAAGGTGGTGGTTACTGCCGCCAGGCGGGCTGCCCAAATGACTGCGAAACGCAGTGTGCCCTACCACTACTTTTCAAATCCAGACCAGAATCAATTTTGAAAATTACATTAAAATTTCCAAACTTGACCCCGCCGGGAATCGAACCCGGGGGCGTTAGGCAAGCACCCTTGCCACTCATCCAACGGAAAATGGAAAATCCCAATAATCTAATATCCTATTAATATTATAAATGCACAAAATGTTGAGGATGGATATATGGATGTATGTTACAAAAATATTAAATGTATTTTAATAAAATTTTACAGAATTATAGTTTATACATTGGAACACTAATAATATAAAGAGAAAAGATTTGTATGTATGTTTGTAATGAATAAACTCAAAGACTACTGGACCGATTTTAAAAATTCTTTCACCTATAGAAAGCTATATTATCAGCGAGTCATATTTTATAAAGAGACGAAGTCGCGTTCAACAGCTAGTAATTTATAAAGATACGGGGACGAAGTTGTGAGAGAAATATAGTCACGTCATAATAAAGAATAATTAAGTCTGATTATTCTTATATGATCTTGATGGTTGGCCGCTAGGACAACGATCCTCCAAGCCATGGTAGGTGGCTACTACCATGAACGCCTATAAACTCTAGCAACACGAAGAGGGCGCAAGAGCTTTGCAAACTTTTATCAGGTACGGCAAGAACAGCTTACGAGCTGTTAATTCATAACCGCCATGGTAAGGATCATGGTATGGCCATTAATAGTTTTAAAAAGAATTGTGGCTATTTTAAAAAGAATAAGTTTAAGGTTCAGATATATGTAGGTATACCTGAAACTGCTGAACCGATATAAACACAATTATGAAATTCCATTTTAATGAAATAAAATATGTTTATTTTGGTATAAACTTTGTAGTTTTATTTAAATGTTTCTTTCACGATATCGCGGTTTATAACCAACCTATATAAACCAGATATATCACTTCTTTTTTTACCTTCTTTTTTATTAAAATATAAAGTTAGATACATTCTTAAAAAATACTTTGCTTTCACTATTGAATGCAATCAATAGATAACATCATCGGGTTAAAAGGAAAGTTCATAAAAAGCATGAAACTGTAATTTTAAACAAAAATCGCAAAAGGAATGAAGATAAGAAAACTTCTCTTTTATATTAAGACATCAATCCAGTAGAGTCGTTGGCAGTCGGTAGCATTAATTTAAAATGGAAAATCCGGGTATGAGAGGTACTTTGCCGCAAAAGTATAGTTGAAAAAAATAATTCCAACATTGTACTGGTAGCCAGACACGATTTCCAATTATGATGATGAGAATGACCTATGGACCTCGTATTTGTAATTAAACTTTTTTTTTACATTTCTTTAATAATAATAATAACTTGCTATCCACAGACATAAAATAGACAGCCTGCCTGATGGTAGAACTATCATTTTACTAAAAGAACAGCTCGTGTACTGTTATTTCCCGTAGGTGCGTTAGGGATGACGTGATGTACCTATATTTCATCCCCCTTTTCTCATTTTGATCATAATCCTATTCTTTACTTCTTCAAGGTATCGGTGTTCTATTTGAGTAGTTATTTGGAAATTCTACAATTTGAATTTAAAAAAGAAAATCAAATTTAATTTAGAAACTAAAATGGTTCGTGTACGGCCAGCCAAATTAAAAGTCCAACATCCAATGTGACAAATCCTAATCTATACATTTTTTTTTTCAAAAAAACAATTTGTACACATTGTACTTATGTTACCGAGATCAAAAAAATAGTTTCTAGAATTATGTCTGTTTATCTGTATATCTGTTTGTCTGTACAAACGGCTTAACCGATTTGAATTCGGTTTTCACTGATGCATTGCAAAAGCTTCCCGCAACATTTAGTGTTAGTTTCATTACAATCGGTTTACAAACAAAAAAGTTACTCGCTATAGCGAATACCACGCGTACGAAGTCGCGGGCTCAGCTAGTAGTATTATAAATGCGAAAGCTTGTATATTTGGATGTTTGTTCCTCAATAACGTAAAAACGGCAAAACGGATTTGTATGAAATTTGGCACACAGATAGTTTCTTACCTGGATTAACATATAGGGAAAATATTAGGTTCCCGAGGGATCGTCTAAAAATATAAAAAAAAATATCGGCGCCACCGTCGATGAAGATGTCGGGCATTGTAATTCGTAACTGTAACTCGTCGTTTTCATTTTTCAATGCGTAAGAAGTTGCGGGCAAAGCCAGTGTAAGATAGAATTAATGACAACTAAAAATAGTAGTAGTAGTTTTTTTTAAATAAAAAAATATCCCTTATCTTTTAAGTAATTAATAAATAATATTTATTTGTGGAGTTTGTATCACAAATTTATAGTTGAATTGTGCGCATCTATGAGATTTCTTTCCACATTCTTCGCTTAGAATCTGCTCTCCAAATGGACATTAATTTAAAAAAAACTTAACAAGTGCAAGTTGAACTCGCGTGAAGAGGGTTCCATACGATGTTACCTATCCGAACAATATTGAGTGATTTACCATGTTATTTTAATATTATGGACTTCTTATAGGTTTTCCTATAATCTATAAGTAGAAAACTAATTTCTGTATTTTTTCAAAATTTTAGGTTCAATAGTTTCGGAGATAAGGGGGGGGGGATAAACGGACAGACGGACACACGAGTGATCCTATAAGGGTTCCGTTTTTTTATTCGGACGTACGGAACCCTAAAAATAAGCTAGAACAGTCTTACTGATTTAAATTAGATCTTATGCAAATAAGAATATCTTATTCTATTGAATATTGTTATTTATAAATAAGAATAATTTTAGAATTGTTAATAATTTTAAAACAAGTAACAAGTTTATTGATAAAGATATTATCGTTAAATATTTAATTAATAATCATTTTAAATTCCGTTTAATTTTAATTTAAAAAATATTTATTAGTTTAATAATATAGGAAAGCGCTGGAAAAATTGTATAAAGTGCTCATTAGGAAACCTTTTCATTAAATAATAATCAAGTATTACGGAAACGAAACAAGCTCTATTCATAATTTCATCTCTTAAGACCGGAATCCGAATAACCACTGAATAAGTTGAGTAAAAAAGGTTTTCTTTGAATAAACACGATCCGTCATTTCAATTCGAAATGCAAAACCTAATAAAATTAAGTAATAGTTTTTACGAAACATCAACATGAATTACAAGACTATACAAGACATTTGCTATGTTTCAATATATCATTTATTTTTAATTAATAACAAATACTTGCCTTATTAAAGCCATATTGGAAATTTTACAATTGACACTTGATAAAAGTCAGGGATATATCTTCATGTTATAAGAAGAAGTACAGAAGACGAGATATACCGTACGGGCGGCGCTTACGCGACGCGGTGAAACGGGAGTAGCGCGGCAACGGCCGATCCTTGCGGACCGCGTTCGCTGACTGCGCTACGAGAGAGCTACGAGCTACGGCAATCACATGTCGAGCTACGGAACCAACAATATTATACCATCATCTTATTTTCATGTCGTGTCGTGTCGTACTAAATGTAGGATGGATGTGGCACCTTACGCTTTGACATTGTTGATAACCTTTTAGATTTTGTTGGTATATCAAATACATATGTTGTCATTTATGGCGACTTCGTGCGCGTGGTATTCGGTATAGCGCGTAACTTTTTTGTTTGTAAACAGATTGGAATGAAAAATATACGAAATATTACCGGAAGCTTGCTACAATACATCAGTGGAAACCACATGAAAATCGGTTAAGCCGTTTCTGAGACTAGCGTGCACAAAGGCATAATAGGCAAACAACGATTTTATTGTAGATTATAAAATACCTTCGCAAATAATGCACATTTTAGAACAAATTTAATTACCATAAGAGATAGACATATGCTGTCGCGGACTTTTTTTTAAAACTTTTAAAGGCGAACAATTCCGTCATAATTTTTGCGTAACTTTAATCGTTTATGCAGCGCACGCAACGGAAGCTCTCAAAAGGGATTATTTTCCCGTTTTTGCAACATTTTTCATTGAAGCTCCGCTCCTATTAGTCGTAACGTGATATTATATAGCCTATAGCCATCCCCGATAAATGGACTATCCAACACAAAAAGAAATTTTCAATTCGAACCAGTAGTTCCTGAGATTAGCGCGTTAAACCAACCAAACAAACAAACAAATTCTTCAGCTTTGTAATCTATATATATAAAAATGAATCCCCATTTCCCTTGGTCACGGCATCACGCGCGAACGGGTAGACCGATTTTAATTCGGTTTTCACTAATGGAAAGAGTGCACCCTGGGCGAAGCCGGGGGCGGGTCGCTAGTTCTTTGTATAAGTATACATTCATATTGATTTTTATGTATTATGTGTAATATGTCATGGACCAAATAATTTATCAGGGCACTATTTGTAATGCCCGGGCAAAATCAAATCAGGCTACATAATTGATACTTATTTAAAATATTAAAAGACGCTACTGCTTATATATAATACTATTGATCGTAGCGTAATTTTATATAGCCTATAACCTTCCTCAATAAATGGACTATTCAATACAAAAAGAAATTTTCAATTCGAACCAGTAGTTCCTGAGATTAGCGCGTTCAAACAAACAAACAAACTCTTCAGCTTTATATATTAAGTAATAGATTTTATTTGATTAAAAGAAATAAAACAGGTTTTAAGTTCATAAAAGTTAATCCTTAATCTTTCTGAAGTCGGCAACGCACTTGCAGCACATGTGGCATTGCTTGTGTTATAGGCGACGGTAACGACGGTGACAGTGATATCAAGTGGACCATCAGCCTGTCTGTCAAACTTATCATTAAAAAAATCCGAAAGCGTTTTCCAAACAACAGCAACAAAGATAATGAATATAAGTAAATAATTTAAGTTGTGTCATATTAAATATAAGATGGACGTCGACACCGACAAAATGTCTCGTTCAGAAATTGCATGTTGCTCAGCGAGTTATAGCTCGACATTTCTCATACGGATTCTCTGAAATACAGAGATCCATCGGAGAACCAAAGCGGTCGAAGTCGATACAGCAAAATTAATCAATCGCGTGAAGTAGGAATCGATAGGACATATCTGTCGTGTAGCGGATGGGTTAGACAAATCTTGGACTTGAGACCACCACTCCAATGTCGGACCGATGACCTAAACAGTCGAATGACTGGGTATAGCGGTACTCAATTAAAAAGGCCTGTGTCCAACAGCGGACCCTTTTAGATTGAAGATAATATTGATAATATAAGAGTAATAACCGGTAAAGTATTGATAACCAAGAAGGTTTTGACATTTGGAAAATCTTGTTTAGTCTACGTCGTAGCGCTTGTTACTATAATTAACGTCAATTTTCCTGTTCACAAGAAAATAGAGTGGATCCAGGCTGCTTCTGACCGGTCCTATTGGAGAACAATTGGAGCCCATGTCCAGCAATGGACAATTGGACATCCTACGGCTGTGATGATGACGATGATGAGACGAAAATGCATGCTTATATGATGTAAATAAATATGTTATTTACTTTTTCACGCATTCCTTTACAAGATTTTTCTGTTATTAAAGTGTTTGAGAAATTCTAGATTTTTTAAAATAATGAGCGAAAAACTACACAAATTACGGGTTAAATTCAAGTGATGTCTCAACCCCGTTTACCCTTTTCACTAGAGATCGTGTTTTCTCAAATAGGAAATATATTTTACAATATCTGCCAGACCTAGCAAAATTTTTCAGAAACACAGACATTTTCTTATTTTGTTTATCAAGTGATTTTTCTCCCAAGGCTTGTTCAAATTTACATCTTCCTCACTACTGCATGAAATAGCATTCACGATTAGTTTTGCTACAACATTATTTTCGTGTCTTTTTTCATTTAACGAAGTTTTAACGAAACTCATTTAACGAAACTCTAATGAAATGCAATTATTTTAATATCTAAATGTATTAAATAAATTTCTATATGCTTACATGATATTTAATAACATACATAATCCGTTCATACAAATACATAATACATTAATCCGTTCATCTTGAGGTTTTAGCTCTCTAAATGACTATAAAAAGTCGTTAGAGATAATTCACAAATTGGTTATTTCCACAGTTTAAGCATAAGTGTTTGAATAGTGTATGTGTGAAGCCGAAGCCTAAAGAAAGGTTCATTTACGTAATAATTTTTATGTTATATGTTGCACGCACCCTCTTAAATAGGATACCGCTCATGTAACTGTGCAACGTCAGAAGAATTGTAGAGGCAATATCAATCAAACTTTTAACAAAATTATTAACAAAATTGAAAAGAAATGCGATAAATAAATAAGAAAGAGTAATGGCTGGCGCAAATTGGAGTACGGCACGGTAAAGTGTTTAAATTTTTTCATAGTATTTTGTACATTAAGAACTTTTAATATAATTTAATTTTCATTGCACTATGACACGACAACAATCAATGTACTGCAGCATTCCAATGTGCGCCGGTCCTTAGAGCAGGGTTGAGGATAGCAGTAGCACACATGCAGAATTTCAAGCAGTACGTCTACAAAGCGGTGCTACCTGCGACACACTGACCACTTTATAAATGCAGTACACTAAATTAACAGGCTTTTTTTATGTTAAGATCGGCAGACAGGCTGACGGTCCACTTGATGCTAGGTGGTAATACAAGCAACGCCAAAACTGCTGCAAGTACGCTGCCGACTACAATAGGATTAAGGATAAGGGATTGGGAAGGGATAGGGAAATGGGCTCTGGTATCCCTTACTTCACTCACCGAAATACAACAGCACATGTTCTGTTATTTCACGGTGGTCTTCTGTAAGGGGGTGGTTACTGCCGCCAGACTGGCTGCCCAAATGACTGCGAAACACAGTGTGCCCTGCCACTAGTTTCCAGACCAGAAACTTTTGAAAATTTCATTTTTCAAAGTTGACCCTACCGGAAATCGAACCCGGGAACCCTAGAACAGAGCGTTAAGGCCAGCACCCTAACCACCCATCCATAAAAACTCCCACATAAAAAAATCTATAGAATAACGGTTGTAAATGAAAAGTAAATTGTCCTAACAATTTGTACTAGCTACAAATATAAGAGATGCAGCCTACTAGTTGGTAACTAGGGCAGAGCACACATACGTTATAACAGAATATCGAAAGTCGAAATAAGGATAAAATAGACTATGGAAATGTAATATGATTCTCTCCATTTAATATGCTTCTCGAACTGTCGTATCAATACTAGTAAATGATATGCTTTTAATGATAGAAAATCTAGAAATACATTTCTTGGATCAAGTTAGTACGTGTCGCATTACATCACGGTACATCGGATTTCAATAGTCTATTCATACCCTAAGCAGTAACATTTAATATCATAAATTTAATATCTTAGAGGCACAGAATTCTTTATCAATAAGATGAAATGCAACTATCATTACTACGATAATAAAGCTGTGGAAATTCTCTGTTTTGTTTAAACGCTTTTCAAGTTAATTAATTAAAAATATTTTCTAATTAACTTGGAACATTTTTGAATTTTATAAATCATTTCTTGAGGAAGGTTAACATGACGCTATGACCTTCAGGTGTAGAGCAAAAATAAAAAAGTCTGAGACAACGTTAATGAAGTAATAAAGTAGGCGATTGTATATTGCAATGCCTTTGTCAACGCTCAGATGTTCTTCTATTCGCAACAGTCAGGTTTTCGACCTCTTCCCAGTAGTCTTACCGAGTAGTCTTACCGGTTGAACTACTGAGAATTTCCTTCCCAATAAACTTAATAGTAAGACCCTTTTTCGGCTGGTGAAACCGCGGGCCTCGTCTAGTTTATTAGAAATACAATACACTCTAAATTAATGATATATTTTAATTAGATATACCTATCGTAATCTTTGTATTATGAATGAACAAAAGTCTTATCTTTTATCAAACCGTTGTGCATATAAACATCATCAGACAAACACACGTTTGGCGTATAACGTCAAAGTAATCACCATGCTTATAATATAGCATACCACACTATGATGAAACCCAGAACACCTAGGTAGGATTTGAACCCGGAAATCGCAAAATAGAGAGCTCAACAAGCTCATCATATACGAGAGTGATACGTGAGCTTTTCGCATTCATAAGATAAGTAATGAATGAGTGCAATGCAAAAGCATGTGCGCGGAATATTATAAAATTGCTGTTTCGTAGATGAGTGAGTTGATATTTGAAGCGAACATCCATGCTTCACTGACGACATCTTCGTTTTATGGAATACGAGTACTTTTCTTGTAACTAACATAGTTCGTTATATTATTATTTTTTTCTTGAAATTTATATTGTAAAACACTGTAAAAAACATTGTTACAGTTTGATATGCGTGGTCATGATAAATGATAATTAAAATTAAAAATAAATTAAAATGATTTAATTATTTTTAAAAAACTTCTTATTTGAATAGTTCAGGAAAACTGAAAGGCGAAAAGACTTTGTTTTGTGTTGTTTAGAAATATTTGTGTAACAAGCTCGAACGGAATACTTTTAGATAAAGGAAGAAATATGTTCAAAACTTGCATACAAACGTATACTGACTTGATGATACATATGATATATAATGAGTTCGAGAAGTTGCTGAATTAACTGTGCTCAAGTTGTACAACTTCCATTGGCCACCAACTTCCATTTCACGAAAATTTGTAGAACCACAATTTGTTAATATCGAGAAAATTTTATTTTTTCAGTACGAGGTAAGGTACCATATTGATTTTTTCTTTTAAAAATCATGTATTTTTAATTGAAAAAATCAATATGCTTCTCTCAAAATTCAAAATTTGTCTGTTACATCATTTATTTCATATAATAATGGATGAGATCTGTTAAACAGGTTAAAACAACCAAATTCTTTAACTAAAATTAGCGATTAGGCCGTAATGCAATACTCCGAAAAACAATAAATATATCATAAATCTGTATAAAAGCGGTTGTTTGTATATATGAAATCGCTAAACTCATACATTGTGTAGGGCGCAACTTCGTATGCGTGGTATTCGGTATAACGAGTAACTTTTTTGTTTGTAAACCGATTGGAATGAAATAAACACTAAATGTTACGGGAAGCTTGCTACAATAAATACATCAATGGAAACATTTTGAAAAAATCTTTAATGTGCAGACACGGCTCGTTTACGATTTTATTATATTTATAAATAAGATGTGGTTCGGGGCATCACCATGGAGTGGATTGTATAAAGGATTAGTTCACTGACCTTAATCTGGCAATAGTTATTTAGCCAGACTCCTTAGCCCTTCTTCATAAAATCCAGACTCTGGTTCCTCTTGCCGCTCGGAGGTTCCCAATCACACCCGACATGCAAAAAGTTCAGTATACGGTGGGTTGGATATAGTTTTATGTGGCGGATGGTGGATGCACGCGATGTGAAGAATACGAGCGTCAGCGTTCAGTGAGGCGGGAAATGGTTGACTGAGTAATTTACTGATATGACTGAATGTAGATTGGTACCTGATCTGACAGGAATGACTGAACTGCCGCTTGAGCCAAGTGGCGCGAAAATACTATTTTTCCCATCTTGATAGTTGACACGTTTATATTTTATTTAATTTTTTTCATGCAGAAGACACAGCTAGTATACGAGTAAATGTTGTCTTATATAACAGAATTCAAAAATGTCAATGTACCGCATGTTCATGTATTATAAGCTATTTAAAAGTGTAAATTTATCTATAATATTTATCTACTGAGAAAGGTCTGTAATAATTTATTTGCTTGATTATCATATAACCAAACAAATTATTTAAAACTTTTTTAAACAATGAATTTTAACATGGTTAATATTTGGAGACGACGAAAATGACGAAAAGGGGTTGACGAAAACAGACTTGACGGCATGCAATATTAGAGTACATATAAATTCAGGAAAATAACTTATGGACACATGGAAGGAAACAGTTTCAAAACTACATACTAAATTTCAAGCTTCATCTAAAAAAGAATATACTGGATTATTTTTTTAAATGACTATTTTTGATATGTTCTTTATGAAAGAATATAAAATTTATAATTTACAAATAACAAATCTGAAAAACACAGACTGTTTCATATTTCACGTACCTACACATTGGAAGAGGGATGAAGCAGTAAAATGCTTTATGATAGCAGATGTAAAGAATCATATGTAATATAACTCTTGACGGCGTCAATTTCACAGCCACAATAAATTATTAAAGGGTTGTATACGAGTGTTACGTTCGAAACACGAACGCCGGTAATTTTCTGCTATAACATTTATAAGGACATTTGAAAATTGCTACACTGTGCATTGTAAACTATTGCTTGTATTACTTTTTTAATACACATTCTACCTCGTTTCTAGAGTTGATACTTTCTTCATTTTAAAAATCATACACAAACAAATATTAGCCAATTATTATTACTAATTTGCCACAAAAATAAGTAAGATCTTTGAAGTTTAAATGAACATACAATTTGTTTAGTCCACTAATTAATTTTAATAGTTAGCAAAGCACGCTAACTACGCTTGGAAGTCATCTGACAAAACCCATCTGGCGACAATAACCACACTCTTACAGAAGCTGTTATATGAAATAACAGCACGTATGCTATTGTATTTTAGTGCGTCAGAGCAGGGGCTTATATTCTTAAATTCATTGGTGTTCATGCTCGATGATGCGAACTGAATGGAATGTTTTTCCCTTGAATTTCTTTGGATTACGTTGTATTTTATAAAAATAGCTATCGTACATGTAGAAGACGCTTTAAATTACATTTTTTAAATAATGACATAATTTACGATAATGTTGTTATTATTGAACAGACTGCTAATACGTATACAAACCAATTTCCAATATGTACATGAAAGTGGCTGACTTAGGTGTGAGATGCCACAGAGCAAATCGAGTTCGCTATTGGGATCGCGAACAATTAGCCTTTCTCTTAAATTGAAATAAATAATTGAAAATAAATCCTTCGTTAACTTATGTACTTAATTTAGCAGCAACAGAATGAGAACAACTCGATTTCCTCTATTCATAAGCAAACCAAATAAACTAAGAAATTAAGAACTAAGTTGAACTAAGAAGAAGGCTAAAGAAAAACTGAAGGATAATTGCACTTTGACAAGAATTTTACATAATTAATATTTCCTAGGTAATATTCCAATTTAAGAACACAGACATTTGTATATAGCTGGCATAGTAAAAATATTGGTAGTTTTACATAAATATCTATCGATTAATAAAAAACTACAATACTGATTATGACCATGTGTATCTCCGATATTGTTATTACAGTGATAACGCACGGTCAGAATGCTAATGGAATTCTAATGCTTGCTAATGGCTTCCAACATTTTAAACACACAATCTTCATTCTTATCTGTGTTAGCGGCAATGGACGTGCCAGACCACTGAAGGCAATTAAAGGCAAACATTCACGTAGCGACTTTTAATGTTTCTTTTAAAAGTTGAGTCAGCTGTCCGCAGCAAACGCTTTAAATGGTTCAACGGACAAAGGTCGACGAATTAAACTTTCAAAACTCATTTGTTAACAGAGTACTTTTTCTCTAAGCTGTCTCCTATGGGATTTATTCTTGCGTAATAATTGCTTCAGTAAAATTTACTATAACAGTCCATGTGACTACATTTCCCAGTATGAAGCCCCATAATGTTGATAACGTCTCATGTATTTTTAAAATAAAATATTATAAATCTGTAATTTTTAAGAGATATTAAATAGTTTTTAAGTAGCTATGTTATCCTATTTTATGAGCATGACTGTTTAAATAATTCTCATTATTTTAAAACTACAAATTTCAATAACTCCAAAACATGTTAGTGAACGATTTGAATTTGAAAATAGAACTCTTTGGCTGTAGAATTCAATTTATTTCATCTGACTGTCACTTGTTTTTAAATTGTGGATTTTTAAAAATTCATTTTTATAATGAGATGTTTCTTTCAACGTGGATTTAACTCGTTAAATTTTTCGTAGTATGATGTTAAGTAAGTGTAATTTAACAACTCAGCAGAACTTCGCTCGGCTTCAAACTGCTTTTCACGATGAAGCACTATGCAAGACGACTATTTATGGTTTGTAGAATTCAAACGCGGTCGTGTCAATCTCAGTGACGAATTTCGCGATGGTTGTGAATAACAAAAACATCGATGCTGTGCGCCGTATGATCGAAACAGACAGGCACATGACTTACCATATGACTCAGGCATAGGTATGAGTCAAATACAATTAATTCTACACAAACATTTGATTGTGAAAGGCTGTGCTCTCTGTGGATCCCACACAATTTAACTGAGGTTCAAAAAACGAACTGCGTCACTTGGTGCAATGCCATGCTTACCAGATTCAACGAAGGGGCGTCTTTGGTGTGGGATATAGTAACAGGTGAAGAAACGTGGATTTATTGCCACAATCCCAAAAATGGTAGTAATCGAGCGTATGAATCGTTCAAGATGAGCCGAAACCAACCAAAGTAGCGCGAGTGCAAAGTGCCTCTAATCAGATGATTGCTTCTTTTTTATAGTAAAACTGCATATGTAGCTACTGTTGCTTTGTAGAATCGGCGTACCGTGAATAGTGTTTAGTTTTCTTATTTTTTTTTTATATATGTTAAGATCGCCGGAGAGGCTGACGGTCCACTTGATGGTAGATTGCTACCGTCGCCTATAACACAAGCAACGGCAAAGCTGCTGAGATTAAGGATTAAGGATTAAGGATAAGGGATTGGATAGAAAAATGGGCTCTGACACCCCTTGCTCACTCACCGAAACACAACAGCACACGTGCTGTTATTTCACGGTGGTCTTCTGTAAGGGGGTGGTTACTGCCGCCAGACGGGCTGCCCAAATGACTGCGAAACGCAGTGTGCCCTGCCACTACTTTCCAGATCCAGACCAGAGACAAATTTAAAAAGTTCCCTTTTTCAAAGTTGACCCTGCCGGGAATCGAACCCGGGAACCCTAGAACAGAGCGTTAAGGCAAGCACCCTAACCACTCATCCAATGGGCTCGTCAATACACGACTATTTGTTTCCAGAAGTTATTGACGAACTCTATAAAAATAACTATAATGCCTATGACTTGCATTATCATAGTGCGTTGCACTATGATATTGCATTATCACACGGCCAGACATACAAACTAATTTTTGTATGGTTCATAACCACCATAAATGGTTCATAACCATCCTGCATATAGTCCTGACCTGTCTGTCACCTTACGACTTTTTTGTTTCCAAAAAGTAAGAACTAGTTACGCGGTAAATGATTTTCATCACCAGAAGGCTATGGAATAGTATCAAAAACATGTTTCCAAGGTCACCACGAGGAGTGACATAAATGTTTTCAAAATTGGTTTATTTGTATGTAAAAGTGTTTTTACGTTAACGAAGAACATTTTGAATAACAATAAAATTTATTGTACAATAAAAAAAATAGAATTTAAATCATTTTTGACTATTCATAGTCAAAAAGTCACATGAATTAATAACTCCTTCTTATTAGTTCATGTGACTTTTACTGCGTCCCATGTATAATAAAAAAAATACGTCCAAATAAGTTTTTTTGTACTTCCTTTATTAAGTGTGTGTGCAGGTGTGTGTGTGTGTGTGTGTGTGTGTGAAGCACGTTGCTTTTTATTTTTAAAGCAATGAGCGATAAACACAATTGAGAAGTGAGGCCGAAAGGGTCAAGAGGAAAAAGAGGTTATAAAGAAAATATATGGCAACGGAGTCGAGAGACGAAATGTTTCGGGCACGTTTCCTTTCTGCAAATACGTAGTTCACCAATGTTCCTAGCATAGGTAATCGAAAAGGTTGGCTTCGTTGTCCCTACACATTTTAAAGCCTACGTGATTTGAACATAAATGTAAGTGGATTTCGTTGCTGTTGTGTGTTCTTTTGGATTTTCCAAATATATAAATTCAATTACGCTTAAATTCAACTATTGAGGAGAATATTCTACTATTAAAATGAGAATTTCTTTATAATACTTTTTTTTTTCACACATAAAAGTAAAAATGTTTATTTCAAACAAACACTTCATAATTTTAAATAAAAATTTATTGAACAATAGTTAATAATAATATAATACCTAGTTAATAAAAAATAGATTGAAATTTTAATTCTTTTAATTTTTTTCTTTTCTTTTTCTCTTAGCATTTTTTTAAATAAAAATATGAGAAAAAGAGCGATCCAAATTTTTCTTTTTTTAAATATTATTAAGAACGGCAGGCAGGCTGACGGTCCACTTGATGGTAGGTGGCTACCGTCGCCTAAGGACACAAGCAACACCAGGGGGGATGGCTATATGTAAGCTGCCGACGTTTACTGCTCCGTTGAAGAAGCCCATATTGCAGCTAGATGGAAACACCTTAGAAGGGAGATTGTTCCAAAATTCGCGCGTCCATGGGATAACGTTTCTATTCATCTGAACTGTGCGCAGCGGCACTTTATCCAAGTAATGCGGATGAACTTCGCATCTATGGCGCGTAGTGCTGTGGTAAAAGTTTGAGGTAGACATTAATTGGAACAACTCATCCGAGCACTTACCATTGTACAGCCGGTAGAACACCGGCTACATCTCTTCTTAAACTACGTGGTTCTAATCGTTGCTGTATGAGTATTGAATCATCAACAATTCAAACAATTCGACCCTGCAAGGTCTCAAATGGTTCTAGCTGGTAATCAGATCTTTGAAGTAACACATCACACGAATGTTGTCAACCATGAACTACGAGCTATGTTTCAATGGAGTTATCAATGTAGTTAGTCTATTCGATTCTATAAGTTTGTAATGGCAGCACACACGGTTGTTCGTAATCTTAAAGTAAGAAGGCTGACAGATATCCAAATCTTTTAATAGGGCCACCAAGGTATGACCCTTGTCCTAAGAACGTCAGTGGGTTTAATATGATTTAATATTATAAGGGAATCTATATCTATAAATATTATAAAATAATGTCGGTGACCGGCTCTATCTCTTTCTTCGCTAACTTCTAAACCACCCAATGGATTTTGATTTTGCACTAACCGAAAGAGCGATAAACGAGAACAGTTTTTGTATATAATTTGCAGAAAAATTGCATACTGGTGAAACCATGGGCGGATCGCTAGTAGTAAATAAAGGACAAAAATCAAGTAACCTTAACTCTAAAATCGGTGACGTATCCCTTCATCTTTTAAAGTATCAAATTCACCGGGAGAAGCCGACGCAAGTAGAAAAAATATTAATACCTGCATAATTTACCCATTTAAGTATCCCGACAAGAGTAAAAAACGCTTTCGGAAAGGCCTATTTTCAATATATAAAAAAACTGACGACACGTAGCGTACTCGTATATTCTTTAATCCACACTCCACATACATAGAATAATATCATGCAAACTGCACAATGTATTCATATGCAAATTTGTAATATTCCTTTTACACAAAAAAATAATGAAACCGGCGACAGGTGTGACATGTTATTTAGTGTGCTATATTTTCATCCAATATCATGGCAACCTTTATTCCTGCTCGCAGTATTCCATTTGAATGATCTGACGGTTGCAGAATGTAACAAGTAGAGCGATACAACTGACACGAGATCAGAAACGTTCATAATATCGGTAGCATTATTTTGTGTATTAGATAAGATATGATAGAATCAGATACGATATTATAGTTTAATAAAATCATAATATCGTTATTATTCTAATTCTATCTCTAACTTTTTAGACATTATTTTCAATGTTATGTTTATTCCTTCCAAGTTCCAAGGAGGTTATTTACTTCTTTAACTAGCCTGTTGGATGAGTGGCTAGGGTGCTTGCCTTAACGCTCTGTTCTAAGGTTTCCTGGTTCGATTCCCGGAAATGTCAACTTTGAAAAATGAACTATTCAAATTTGGCTCTGGTCTGGACCTGGAAAGTAGTGGCAATAGGGCACACTGCGTTTCGCAGTCATTTGGGCGGCTCGTCTGGCGGCAGTAACCCTTACAGGAGAACCACCGTGAAATAACAGCACCTGTACAGTTATCGTCACGTAAGAAGGCCGCTGGCTATGTACCTACGTAGTGTGTGATTTGCAGATAGAATTTTTTTTCTGTTCCGTGATTGGCGGTATGGCTGCGGGACGAGCGCGCTATTGGTGAGCGCGACTGTACCCATGCGCAAACACATCCCCTCCGTTGTAGCTCAGCGGCCTTCTTACGTTATAATATTGTGTTTCTGTGAGTGAGTAAGGGATGCCAGAGATCATTTCCCTATCCCCCCTCCTAATCTCTAATCTTTAACCCTACTGTAGTCGGCAGCGCACTTGCAGCAGCTTTGGCGTTGCTTGTGTCATAGGCGACGGTAGCCACCTACCATCAAGTGGACCGTCAGCCTGTATGCCAATCTTAACATAAAAAAAAGTACAGTGCTTTATTTTCTCTTTATCAACACTTAATTAGTATCGTCTTCAGACGCTTAATTAATTTCGTCTTTATCTTTTGACATATCAGTGCAAAATTAAATTAACAAGAAAACATTTAAGTATTTGTATCTTATTAGTGTATTCTCTACAATGCTTAACTTGCCTACTCACACCGAATTGCAATCACAGATTAATAGTTTTATAGTATACGAACACCATTTGATGAAAATATTTTGAATTACGAGTAGCTGAGCTCGCAACTTCGAGGCGTAGTATTCGATATAGCGCATGCTTGTTGCCGAAGATTTAATTATATATATATATAAGCACGCGGTACTTCGAAACTGCTCTAAAATAATAGTAGCCTACGTTACTCCTTATAACATCACCTATCTGCTAGTTAAAGTCCTGTCAAAATCTTTCCAGCCGTTTTGGAGATTAGCCGGTACAAACAGACAGAAAGATACAAACAGACAATTTAAAATTGATTTTTTTGTTACAAGTATTGTACATACATATGCACTTTCATGTACGTTTAGATGAAATTACAAAGGCACATTTAAATTTTATTTATTAGTATAGAATACGAGAACTTCCGTAACGGTAGTGCTGGTGTCAGTATTGTTTATACCGTACGCCGTGGGTTTGTGCATTAATTATAGTAATCGAAAATCAACATGGTCTGCTGTTAAATGAATGCCTTTATCAAGCTCCAGCCTTAACAATGTTTTGCAGGGATGCAATGTCAGTAAATTCGCACATAAATAAAATAAAATAGTATTTTGTTTTATACATGCTTGATGTTGATTAATATTGACAAAGTTTATTAATATTTTACAAATCATTGACGATTTCTTAAAGTTTTGCAGAAATTTCAAAATTCCACAGATTTTCGTAAAAACATTTTATTGGAAGTCGTCGAACTGACACGAACCCGTAAATTATTCTCAAATAATACGATATACAATACGATTTATTTTTCTTGAAATTAGGACTGCCTCATTTTTGAGCACACATTAAACCATAAAATTTGAATTCTGTTGTTATTACGGCTCGAATTCATAATATCCATAAACCATTTATTGGTGTAGTAAATAGTACCGTTTGCTTGTTTCACTGAAGTGTGTTCAATATAATGCATTAGCGCCAGGTCACCGCGCCCCGTGCATACGTTTTGCCATCACCCACTGACGCGTCAATTCGATTGTTCCGACAAACCTATAAATTAATAAAATATTGTTACTTCTCTGGATTTTTTCATTTTTCCTATAAATAGCTGGTGCTCGCGGCTTACCATCTAATAGCTTTGCCAGGCGTTAGATAATCCCTCGGGAATTGTACATTTTTTGAAATGGATGTTATGTTCTTATCTGCATCCCTGACAACTTGTACAATCATGATGATCGGTTCAGCGGTTTAGGCGTGAAAAGGTAACAGACAGACAGACAGAGTTACTTTCACATTTATAATATTAGTATGGATATCATTGTCGTAGATAAGTATAGCTACACAATAAGTCGGATATACCTTACGTTTTTTTTATTATAGACCTTGTAAACAATCCATCATAATTTTATTTTTTCTCTTCAACACACTCAGTACACATTTCAAGTTTAGAATGACACAAAATAAATACCTAATATACAAAAAATAATCATTCAAATAATACAAAACAATAATTCTTATACAACATATATTGTAAATTCTTATTCGAATAAAAAAGATATGAAGTTTAATTACAAAACAAAATTAGTATTAACAAAATTAGTGACTAAAAGTCACAATTTAACGTTCATTGTGAAACCTCGCTGTCTTGTAATTTCGTATTAATATTAACTCGTAAAAAATCTAATCGAACAACCAAATTTTCCAGCTGGTCCATAATTTTTTTAAACTCAATCGTTTTTTTTTTTTAATTTTATTTATTTATTGAATTAGAAAAATTATTGTTCGTTTTCTTTCTCGCAACCAGTGCTGTCTAAAAAAATTAAATGAAATAACAGCAGCTCACAGCTAACTGAGATCGAGTCAACACGGATTAATTAATTAATCGAAAGGCATACGTTTATAACTCAATGAAAAACACACAGTAATACCCTCCGCAGAGTGAATGTAGTTTGTATTAAAATCGTATTGTAACTTTCAATATGAAAAAGTTCAGTCAGGCCGACAAATTGAATTTTCGCAATATCGACACGTGCCAATATAGACTAACAAATCAATTGGTCCAGGTATTATAGTTTCGAGCGGCTTTGGCAATATGTAAAATCGCGTTTTAGTGTAAAAAGGGTCCAAGTATCATAATCGAGATTTCCCAGAGGTAGTCCATTTTCATAAATTTTTATTAGGCTGCGTCCGTCCAATTTGATCCCAACTCTCCCCGGCTGGCCGGCAAGCCTCGTCTGTCATAATTCCTGAGACATGAGCTTTACACACGTAGGAACAACGAGAGTTTAAATGAGTAATAAATATGATTCGCTTTTATTTAAAATAAAAGTGTTTGTTGTTGTTATGTCATGTTGTTTGTCTGTTTGTTTATTAATTTATTTATACATTTATTGTAGACTAGCGGCCCACCTCCGGCTTCGGACAGATGCAATTAGATTTTATTATGAGATAAACCTTCCGTGATAAATTATCTAAAAAAGGTCGAAAACCGTTATGTGCTTTAAAAGAGTTAGAGGATATAGACAAACAGACAGACGCGGGCAGTGACTTCAATTTATACTATGTAAGGATAAGGATATGGATACAAAGATTCAAGAACACGAAGGTTGTGGCGCTCAAATAAAAAGCCCTGTTTATGATATATTTGACGATATCATTATTCTTTCAAAATTATTAATTAACAATTTATAACTCAAAGAGCGTCGGTGGCGCAGTGGGAAAGACGCGAACTATCATGTCGAGAGGTCCGAGTTCGATCCCGGTCATACCATGTATCAATGTTTTTTTTTTCTAATATTCTTTAATAGTTTTCACTAATTAGTTTCATGACGTGATTTCATGTTGCTTATGTTTTTTTTGTCAAACTTATTTATTCATATAAGTATTAGTACTTAGTAGTGGCAGGACACACTGCGTTTCGCAGTCATTTGGGCGGCCCGTCTGACGGCAGCAACCACCCCCTTACAGAAGACGTGCTGTTATTTCACGGGGGTCTTCCGTAAGGGATTGGTTACTGCCGCCAGACGGGCTGCCCAAATGACTGTGAAACGCAATGTGCCCTGTCACTATTTTCCATATCCAAAACAGAGCCAAATTTGAAAAGTTCATTTTCAAAGATAACCCTGCCGGAGATCGAACCCGGGAATCCTAGAACAGAGCGTTAAGCGTCATCCAACGGGCTCGTCACAATACATATATTTATTGTTATATAAAAAGTCGTTATATTACTGTACACCTTTTATTTTTCTTTGCTGATTGGAGAATATAATTTAAGAGACTAGTAAATAAACAAATAGTAAATAGTAGTTAAATGTACATATTTCATAAGATTAATAAATATGTATATCCGAGTTAGTCCATAACCTAGACATACATAGTAGACCTTGATTCGAATCCGGTCAGGCTTGTAACTTTAGCAATATACAGAGATGCGAAGTTCTAACAATCCGCATGATGGGTTAGTATACTGTATATATACATCTTCACACTGGTATACTCGGCAGTGGGAAGCAATATTTATAACATATTATTAATTACAATTACAAATAAATTACTTACAAATAATACCTGACAGATTAATCTAAAATACAATTGTTAACTCTCACCAAATTGAAAGCTAGGCTGCAGCCGAGTTTGGACTTGGGAATTGAGGCATGACCTATTTCCTCACGTAATAACAAATATCCCTTGTCTGGTAATGTCAGTGAGTTTGTGCAGTAGACAGCAAAGGGGAGGTCTCTATGCGGCAATGCACTTCACGAGGGGGACTCGTGAGGCCGGTTTCAAATTTGCAAGTCAATTCAATACAATACAATGCACTTCTAACATTAATATGTATGCAGATATTTTTGTAATCCTCTCGGGTTTGGCAATTGACAAATTAATTGTTAAAATAATTGAATAATAGCATACACTACTGTACTGTCTTATGACAAATATTTAGTATATTCAATTATAAAAATATATAATAATCTATACTCCAGTTTACATACCGTTGAATTTATAATCATTATCGAAACTTTTGTGTTGGATTTTTTTATGCATATAGAGAGAATTACTCTTAATTTTTAGTACTATGTGTTACTGGTGAAATTTAGATTTTGCATATTTATGAACACATGAATTTTTAATTTTTAATTATGAATTTTTCATTAAAACAATAGATCTGCATAATTTTTTCTGCGTATGGTTTTTTTTTGACGTGTTCTTGATCAATTTTACGCGTCTTCGAAAACATGCGTATATGTTTTCGAAGGCACGTAAAATTAGATCTTTAGATAAAACGTAAGTCTTTAGATATGTAAATTAGATAAACGGTGTACCTAGTCAAGTCACAAACAAATAATAATGGATCAACAAAATAATAATGACCAGTTATAAATCAATTATAAAAGAAATAAAATTTAGTATCATTTGTCAATAAATAATAATCAAAAATTTAAAATAGCAAAACCAATAATACAGTTTTAATGAACAGTGATAAGTACTTGTATTGTCTAAGAGACGATTCCACTGAGGTGATTGCGTCAGTCCGTGCCAGATGCTAAAAAATGAGAGTAAAAAGAATGCACAGTAAATATTTAATCTGCGCACCTTTCTCGCTTCAGGTGGCATTCACGTCACAAGAACATTTTTTTTGCTGTCCCCTTTAGCCCTCCCCGGTATCTATCCCGCACGGGTCAGGTTTATTCAAATGAATTATGAATTTGTTTTTTACAGTGCGGCTTAATAACAACAGATTTTGTTAATGTCATGAAATGTGATGTTTTGTTAGTACGCTTGGAACTCATTTTCTCAATTGACGAGCCCGTTGGATGAGTGGTTGGGGTGCTTGCATTAACGCTCTGTTCTAGGGTTCCCGGATTCAATTCCTGGCAGGGTCAACTTTGAAAAATGAACTTTTCAAATTTGGCTCTGGTCTGGATCTGGAAAGTACAAGGGGCACACTGAAATGGTCGGGAATAGAATATTTCGGATTGAGTTACAATAAAACCTTTTTTATAATTTGAATACTGGCCTCTTAGAATCTTAATGACATTCAAACAATTATTTTTTTTATTAAAAACCAAAACTATGTTGGTTTAAAATTGACACGTCGTTAACGGAAATGGAGCTCACGCGTTAACATTTCCGTGTCATAATTTATCACAACTTTCGTCACGGCTTATCTCAAGATAAATGTCTCAGCGAACTTGTTTCGATTTATGATGTTGAAGCACCGAGTCAAACGACAATATACCGCTGGTATGCCGAGTTCCGACGCGGTCGTGTGTCGCTCAGCACTGTTTCTTCTGCAGGTCAACCAAGAACAGCGGTCACGCCTGAAAACATCGCAGCTGTGCGAACTATTATATTAGATGACCGTCATGTGACATACGAGCAGATTCGGGCTGTTATCAGTATCGGAATGACTGCAATTCAATCGATATTACATAATGAGCTGTGTGTAAGAAAGCTAGTTTCCCGCTGGGTTCCCCACAATTTGTCCGAAGAGCAAAAGTTGTCGTGTAGTCGTGTAGATTGGTGCCGGAATACTCTGCAACGCTTCAACGGATTGAAGTCAAATGCCGTTTATAATATCGTCTCAGGTGACGAATCATGGATTTATTCATACGAACCTGAAAGAAAATATCAGTCAGCAGTTTGGGTCTTCGAAGACGAGGTCAAGCCAACGAAAGTGGTTCGCTCCCGCAGCGTGTCAAAGAAAATGGTCGCTACGTTTGTCTCGAAAAAGGGGCATGTTGGTACAATTCCTTTACAGGAACGCAGAACGGTTACCGCCGAGTGGTATATCACGGTTTGTTTGCCAGAAATGATAGCCGAACTCCGAAAAAATAACCCGAAACGTCGCATCATCTTACATCAGGATAATGCGAGCTCCCATACGGCTCGGAAGACAAATGATTTTTTGAAGCAGGAAAACGTTGAGCTGATGAGCCATCCTCCGTACAGTCCTGACCTGAGCCCAAATGATTTCTTTACATTCCCTAGAATGAAAGATTTATTACGCGGTCTACGGTTTGAAGACCCCGAAGCAGCTGTGGAAGCGTACAAATCAGCCATTTTGTCAACATCAACTTCAGACTGGAGTTACTGTTTTAATGATTGGTTTGCACGAATGGAAAAGTGCATTAAGTTGAACGGAGAATACTTCGAAAAACCATAAAATACAATTTAACTATACCGTGCATGTGGTTTTTCTTATTCCCGATCATTTCAGTGTCCCCCTTGTAGTGGCAGGGCACACTGCGTTTCGCAGTCATTTGAGCAGCCCGTCTGTATATAATGTAATATAAAAAAGCTGTCAATCATACAGCCTGTGATATATCTACACAGTGATGTGATGTATCTTCAAGAGCTATTACATGATAGTCCAAGAATCAAAATTTGAATCTCTCAGAGGCATTTTGATTCCACCCTGTAGAAGGGGTGGAAAAAAGGTGTTTTTTTTCCATATATGCAAAACTAAGAAAAAAGAAAAAATGGTAAGCATTTTTGTATTATATAATTTGGAAAAAACACCTATTTTTTTTCGTACTTCTACAGGACGGAATAGAAAAATTCTTTTAAATTTATATCAAAATTGCCCCTCAGGGACACAAATTTTGATTTATTAGTAAAAGGGGAACAGAGAAAAATACGAATTCGAATATGTACATTACTTAATAAAAGACAATATATAACATAAATTGCCTTAATATTAAATTAGACAGAAGAAATTGGTTGTCATTTAATAATATAATTGTTGAATTATTCTATAGTAATTGTACAACAAAGCAATAATTGAAAAGAATACCTGTGAGGTATATTCATTCTTTATGAAATTCCTCAAAAAATGCCACTGGTGGGTATGGGTAGGTAACATTGTATGAAAAATTGTTGATATTATTGGAATATTACTGTAAATGACCAATTTATAGTGTTTTTTATATGTTTTAAGATTCAGTATTATTATGGCTTTTCAGTGACACGTACTTCATACACAAATACAAAAAATATGTATTTATGGCCATGGCTATAAATGAGCGATAACAGTTAGGAAGGATTAATAAACAAATGCAAGATGTTACCTACTAGTACAATTGGAGTTAAAATACAAATTGCGGTATACGATATTATAAAGACAGAAGTTGTCTGAATACAGATACTATGCAAAGTTAAAACAAACCTGTTTTGCAAGTCAATGCTGAAATATCTGCGAACGTTGTTTTTGACTATTCTATTAGCTCATTTGTAAGATCATGCATTATATTTTTTTTAGGTTTACAACCTCTCTAAGGCAAATATAACGTAGGTATTCGTAATTTTAAAAGCAAAGACATTCCTAGCTGAAACTATTTACAATTAACATGCCAGTCAAGCAAATACAATCTCCGGGCACAATATTTAATCAGAACGCGCACGTGAGTCAATACGCGTGCGATGGCAATGCTCTGCTTCACTCAGCTTCAGGTGTACAAAAAAATCAAATTACTGCTCTCACATGAATCCACCTTAACTCATATATGTATGTAGTTTTGTCTAATTTCGTTGGGCTTGTTTTTGAATAAGAAAGAATATGCGTTAAGTTAAATCGTTTATTAATTACGAACATCATCTAAACACACGAGCCAAGGGTTATTATAAATTCTCGTTTATCTGTCGAATAACTGTACCTCACAGTTTCATCCTCTATTTTTTTTTTAAATCTCTCTCTTACCATCCCACACCATCGCATTTTTGCTTGACTCTTAAGGGTTAAAGTTAAGAATGAAATAAAATCATTTAGCAAAGTTATAACCGTCCTTAATTGGACTATCAAATGCAAAAAGTATTTTTTTAATTCGACTACAAGTTCCAGAGATTAGCGGATTCAAAGTAAATTAAATCTTCAGTTTCATTATACAGTTGATTCATTATCTTAAGTCAAATATATTATAAAAATGTTTATATCACTAGGTATTCAGTAAAAGTGTATACGAGTCTCTGTCAGTGTTTCCCAAGAAAGTTCGACTCGCGGTTAAAAGAAATTCGTCGACTCGATGATAAGAGTTATATCACCATTAAACACAGATATCACCAGGGAGGCATGGAAGTGTGCTGCCAATTCTGATAGGATAAGTAAGGAGGAACAGGTGGTGTAAATTGTGATTATCGACTGTATAATGTAAGTATACATTATACAGTCGGGCAACGCTCAATGTTCGAGCCTGCAAACTGACGCTAGTTCGCCGAACGTTGCTTTACGCAAGTACATTCGTTGCCTGACTGTATGACGTAAGTATGGTTAGACTGTGATATTGTGGATCCGGGTGAATATATTTTTAAAGGTCCACCCATGGGATTTAATCATTTGTTTGTTACTTACTTTAACCAACAGTTTGGTGCACAGTGTTGAGCTTTGGAGATTGTATTTTCATGTATGGAGGCTTGTGGCGGGAACGCAGCCTGACTAGCTTAAAAATAAATGACCGTTTTTCCCATTAGCAAAATAAAGTTTATACGCCAATATTGTCAATATTTGTTTTCTCGCATTGTGGATACGTAAAGGTATAAATTCGTCGAAAATAATCTAACTTTAACTAACTGCTACTTATTGATAATATTTATGAACTCTTGTAATATAATTATTAACTCAATATCGTTAAAAAATTATGCATATTATAAGTTAAATGTTGTAATGTCTAAGTTAAAGGAAACATATTACTAGCTGTGACTCGTCGCTTCATTTGGGTTGAAATATTTTTCTGCTTGAGCGTGTACGAGCAATACATGAAAATAAATTTATGTTTCTTACATTAAATCTAAAGAAGGTTGTATAAGAACAGCGTTAAAATAGCCCCTTAACAATTTTATTGGCCCGAAAATGTCCGCTAACTTTATAATTCAGTATTTGTATTTGTAAAAAGAAAACAATTGAGGAAGATTCCGCGGAGTGCTCTCGTGATTAACGAGCGGCTCTCTTCCCGCGGCGTTTTGTAAACTGATATGAAGACAAATAGTTTCTTAGTGCGAAGAGTAGACGATGACCTTTGGGTTAAACAAATAAAACACTTAAGCGACGAAGGAAACGTCACGTCACTGCTACAAATTATAATGTATGAGTGTTTAGTGTCTAAATTGAGTATATTTTTAGGAATGGTAGGTACTATTACACTAGTGTTTTATATATCCGCATCATCAACATCATTAACAGCCTTCAGATGCCCACTGCCGGGCATAGACCGTTACAGTGAAGTTTCTTCGAAACTATATGACGTGCCCAATACCGCTTCGGTTTACCTATCATCTATCATGCAGTGAATCTGTAAACATAGTTTCTCAATAGAACCAATAGAACGCTGAACAACCTAAAACTTAGGGGCCACGTTTGAAAGAAAGAAAGAAAGACTTATATATATATATATATATATATATATATATATACTACTAGGTCTAGAAAGCTCAAATTTGGGACATAGCTTTATTTCATAACGTAACCATCGGCTATGAAAGGATTTTTGAAATTTCAACTCCATGCGAAGCCGGGGCGGGTTGCTAGTATTAATTATATATTATTATACCATTAAAGTCCATTCAGTATCCACATCGTGTCTCTTATTCATTTTCTAGTGAGAGTCGTTAACGCGTTTTATTCTGGTGTTTGCCTGTTTTCAGGCTTTAATATACATAGATAAAGCAAAAGTATGGTTTTATTCAGTTTCTTTATAGCTATAACGACACTTGTATCAAATAATATGGAATTTTGGAACAAAATACACATGAAAACAAGCAACCAAATCGTTAACCATTAAATTTTTCACTATTATAAAATAAATCGCATAGAAGGATTATTAAAAGGGTAGGTACTATTTTTTTTATGTTAAGATCGGCAGACAGGCTGACGGTCCACTTGATGGTAGGTGGCTACCGTCGCCTATAACACAAGCAACGCCACAGCTGCTGCAAGTGTGTTGCCGACTACAGTAGGATTAAGGATAAGGGATTGTATAGGAAAATGGGCATTGTCATCTCTTACTCACTCACTGATTTCGTTACAAGCGCACTAGCAGCAGCTGTTGCGTTACTTGTGTTATAGGTCTACATATAAATCTGTAGACAAAAAATATTTTAGCCTCACAATATTTTGGCTCAACTATTGGATAGTGGATACGTTTTATGTTCATTTATGAAACTTGGGAAGACTCACATGATTATCTAGGTGTCATCACAGATCTTTCAAAAATATTAATGTTATTTGACATGAATATCTTTGCGACAAATTTTTCACTATAAAAATAGCTTTTAATCATACACAGAAAAACGCTTTAAAATATGTACGTTAATGTCTCAAATTTCCAACCATACGCTTCTTATTTAACTGATAAAACTTCTTAGAATAGATAACGCCTTGTTAATACATGGCTTCTTTTGAGGTACCTACCTAATTAGGTTGCTTTAGTTATACAAATACCTAACAACTTCCGTTTTAATTGTTTTGCTAACAATTTGTTTCAAAATATACAACTCATGTAACTATCTTGGCAATTATCGTAGTGAAGTCAAATTAATTGATCTTTACATAGTATAATTGAAGTCATTGCCCGATTCTCTATGCGGTTTTATATATAAATTTCGTTAATTTATTTTATTATTTTGGTAGGTATAAGTTACTTTCCCGCGAGGCAGACCCCTCAGGCTGATCCACTAAAGCGTCGAAGGGCCGCCGACGTGACCGGGCGTATGCCGCGGCGCACATCGCTTAACAACCTCAGGGCGTCAGAAGGGGACGTGTCTGACGCCTTGAAACACTCAATAAGGACGCTTGACGGCTCACGGCACTCCAATGGACCGCCACATCTAAAGTGAGGCGAAGCTATCGCCCTAAGCCAGGTTCGAAGAGAACGTAGGGGTGCGTGGGGATCCGAGGATAAAGCCTCGCTGTGAACTCGGACCCGCACATCACCGCTGATGGTGGAATCCGGGAGGGTTTTAGTGGGTATTCCCGGTGATAAGACACTTCACCGGGCGAGTCCACACTCCCCTTCGTCGACTGTCCCCGTCGACGAGGGATAGTGCGTAAACGTCATTTCCCCCTCCTAAAAAAATAAAATAAAAAGTATAAGTTACTTCCATAGAAATGTATTTCATTTCATGTTTTCTTCAATCTATTAATTTTTTTTATTGATAAATGGATTTACTGTTCCAAGGTTTATTGCTATTATCAATTGCTAATTTTGCTTTTAGTGGACTCATTTTATTACAAAGTTTAAAGTGAAAAATTAAACGGTTTCAGAGTATCCTGGATGTGCGAACCAATAACAAAGACGACGAAACCCAATAGAATACCAAAATTTTGCTTGCTTTCGTAGTAATAGAACAGCTTTTGACCCACTAGTACGGCAAATCGAAGGCAAAGACATTCAATCGTGTTGCATTTCGCCGAGTCTTTTTTCGATACTCCAGCTGGCGAAATATTTTGTTAATATTCTAATCGTGTATCCACTACGTTCTAACTAATAGTATGCCAATACAAGAATTTGCTGCAATAGATAGAACCGTTAAAAGGATTCGTTTGTTGAATATACATGGAGTTTACAACATTAATATAAGTCATACATTCGTCGCCTTGGTATACAAAGGGGCTCATTTTGATTGGTGTTGCTTGTGTTTATAGTTGACGGTTGCCCCCTACCATCAAATGGATCGTCAGCCCTTATGACGCTGTTACATAAAAAAAGATATAACTTACCACTAACCTATTATAAATAAAATTAACACGATATAATTACAGACTTGAGCGACATATAAACTTAATTTGATTAATTTTCGGTCAGACATAATTGGTTTTCTAGTTAAAAGAATTGTTGTTGTTAGAATGCCGGCCGCCATGTTCTTGTTGCGTGTTGCTGCCATTCTTTCACCAACGACTTTTACCGCTGAGAGCGGGGTATGTACTGTTGAAGTGCTGAACTATCTAAATAAACAAAAATACAATATTCTTCATTTTGAATACAATTTTTATTCTTTCGAAATAAAACCCCAGAACTTTTCCGTAAGAGCTCTTTTCGGACACCGTATTGACTTAGTGCTATTCATTTGGACTGATTTATGTTTTTCTTGTGTTAAAGTCGACAGACAGATTGACGGTCCACTTGATGGTAGGTGGGTACCGTCGCCTAAACACAAGCAACGCCACAGGTATTACAAGAGCGCTGCCGACTATGATAGGATAAGGGATTAGGAAGAGAGAGGAAAATGGGCTCTGTATTCATGTGAACTAAGCGTTTTAAGTTAGTTCCTCGTTTCAACTTTTTAAATAAATATGTCCGATGACGTTTTGAACTACAAACAATGCCTTAGAAGTAGTCAAGGAGAAAGTGTGAAAACAGAGTTTGAAAATGGGTGTCCCAAAAGTTGAATTGGCAGTTGTCTCGAGGGTGCGCTGCTCTACGGGCACCCCTAAATTCTGATCGTTCGCTCGATACTATACGATAACAAAATTACTACGTTTCATTTGTATTTTAGTTATGACTTTCATGTCATCCAGGTAATTTGAATTGAAAGTCCATTTCAATTGACACATTTTATCTTAACAAGCAGTAAACGCTTCCTTGCCTAAGAAAACAACGTCCAAGCAGAATGGAAGTTTTTAAATAGTTCCCACTGAGATGTTAACATTACCATCTATTACCCTTGAGTAGTTCTAAATTTTAGAAAATTCTCTTCCTCACTCTGTAGATATTCTATCGAGATGTTTAGACAATGAGGATAAAAGTGAAAATATAGCCCAGCACAGACGTGGCTATAATATATATTAATATTCTAAAATATTTTGCCTTCACACTATTGTCCTACTATCTTAATATAGGATACATATTTCAGTAAATGCCGTAACGCAATATGAATATAATATTTATAGCTGTGTATGTGGTCACTCAAAAAATACCATAGAAAATAATTTAAAAAAAAAAGAGTTCAAAAAGTCACGGCTTGTTTGCGATTTTATTGTATATTTTGCATAGATTATGATTGAAATACCTATTGTAGCTGTTTTTTTGAATTGTAAATGAACATCGTAATTTTACTATTGTAAAGTCATTGACTCTTAATTTTTAACCTTTGTTTATGTCACGCCTATATCACGCTATGAATGCTATTCAGTTTAAATTTATCATTCAAGTATCCGAGGTCAGGTTTACATTTCAACGTAAAATTAAATGTGAAATCATCACCAGATTATATGTGCTTCCACGTCGTTTTCAGTAGCGTAGCTCTGTAGCGGTGAATAATTTCGACATCCCTTGGCGAACAATTTTTCGCTGTCCATAGCACTAAATCTGAATGCTGAGATTTCGGAAAATTCCCTGCATTTCCCAGTAGACGTACAACGAAAAACGTAATACTGTTAACATTTCTTCCAGTTCGTATTCTGAGACCTTCTGCTACTTCCATCACATTACGATTTCGCTTTGAAAATTTAAACTGGGACGGTCTGTTTTAAAAGTATAGTCCTATTTATAAATGCGCAATAAAGTAGTCTATAATTATTATGCTAAATTGTCATTTGTCAACAGATTTAGAACAAATTTAATGCATAAGGTAAAATATAAGTGTTTTCATATTTTTATGAGAGTGAAGTCACTAGACCGAGTCCGTTGGATGAGTGGTTAGGGTGCTAGGGTTCCCGGGTTCGATTTCCGGCTGGGTCAACTTTGAAAAATGAACTTTTCAAATTTGGCTCTGGTCTGGAGCTGAAAAGTAGTGGCTGGGCACACTGCGTTTCGCAGTCATTTGGGCAGCCCGTCTGGCGGTAGTAACCACCGTGAAATAACAGCACGTGATAAATAACAGCATGTGAGTGAGTAAGGGATGCCAGAGTTCACTTCCCTATCCCCTCCTAAACCCTTATCCTTAATCCTACTGTAGTCGGCAGCGCAATTGCAGCAGCTTTAGCGTTGCTTGTGTTATAGGCGACGGTAGCCACCTACCATCATGGCCAGCCTGTCTGTCGATCTTAAAAATAAAAAAAATAGAAAAGCTAGTATTTATATTTATATATAACATATTTTCATATGAAAGTCACCAGACAGGCTCACGGTAGATGGCTACTATTAACTATAAACACGACTCTGCTGCAATGCAGACCTTAAATCTTAGAATAAAGGATAACTGATAATGTCACCCAGAATACGTTCCCCCATCTGCTATAGGGGAATGTCCTTCCGGACGACTTTGGCCGCTTTCTAACTTGTCTTCGAACTAACTTGTTCAATACCTAATATGTTAAGGAGTCCCTTTCTGGCTAACGTATAAACAACAGCACGTGCTGTTCTTTCACATGACTCCTGTAAGTGTTCTGCTAGTACTAAAAATATTTATATTTGGAAACTGCTCTTTCTGTTTATATTAAGGTAGTTAATATTAATCCACCTTAAAAAGGCTTTTTTTTAATTCACACAATTACATGATAGTTTTGTTCTATGTAGACCCTTCTAAAACGTAGTTTGAGGAAGTTGCAACCTATTTTAAAATGACACAGCTCTCGTGCCATACGCTACACTTTAAAAACTTTTGATGACACGCCCGTCGTGGGGGTTAATAATAATGTAGTAGACCGTAGGCGAAATCACAATCCAATTAATAAATGCGTCACCGACTTTATAGAGGAGAGGATATTATGTGGATGGAATAGCATGGAATCTGTTACATGTTACTTACTTACCGAATTGCAATACGTGGTATTATGTATTTCACGGTGGTTACTGTCGTGCCAAGTTTACGACTGCGGATCGCAGTGTATCTTGCCATTTTAAAATAATTTGCATTGCAATTATTTTAAAATGGCAAGGTTTAATTTTGCAACTGTCAAAATTGCGCGATAAAATGCTATCTTTTCTCATTAGCTACAAATTGTTAGATGTAAAGAGCTTGACAACAGAGTTTCCCATCAAACACTCATTAAAATGTAATCAATACGCCGCTCAGCGTCTCGGCAAGCCTGTAACCAGTCGATCACCAGCGTAAACGAATAACGTCATTTCATTATTATAACATTATTTTAATATTAATATTAATAACTGACATATTTACAAAAAAGAGAACGTATGTGCCTTTTGCATCAAAAAAATCATTTGGGCAAATAAAAAGACCGGAAGTTTTGTTAAAATGATGTACAGTCTCCTCTAGCTATAATTCCATTACACGTATTTTAATACATGTTATTTAGAGTAAATTTTACCTTTTTTATGTTAAGATCGGCAGACAGGCTGACGGTCCACTTGATGGTAGGTGGCTACCGTTCGCCTATAACACAAGTAACGCCAAAGCTGTTGCAAGTGCGCTGCCGAATACAGTAGGATTAAGAATAAGGGATAAGGAGGGGATAGGGAAATGGGCTCTGGCATCCCTTACTTGGTCACCGAAATACAACAGCACACGTGCTGTTATTTCATGGTGGTTTCTGTAAGGGGATGGTTACTGCCGCCAGCCAGGATGCATAAATGACTGCGAAACGCAGTGTGCCCTGCCACTACTAAGTACTATACTTATAAGTTTGACAAAAAAAAAACAGGAACAACATGAAATCACGTCATGAAACTAATTAGTGAAAACGTAGATTGATATTTTAAAGAAACATTAAAAATATAGGAGTTTTAAATTTCTGATGTATTTGTCAACAATTATAAAAGTCATATAAACACCTTCATAAAGATATTACTGCCGGCGATTGAATTGGCTTCTAATCACTTTATCTCTGCTATGCACATAGGTACTCGTAGATCTAATGAAGCTCAAAACACCTGACCGTCGTAAACGCTACTTGAGCACGAATGTTCCAAGGACTGCGAGTTGCAATTAATTAAACCGATTGGCCCTTCAAGTGTTCCCGATCGAGGGATTCCCTTGATTACAATTCGTCCATTACTACCAATACCACAGACCTAAAGATACAAACCGAGCAATCGAATCATTTCTATATATTTCTTTAAATGGGTTAAAAAGTATCACAGCGTTCTAATGGCGCAAAGTATTTTTTTATTAGTATTAGTATTTTTTTTAATGTAAAGTCGGCAAGGAAGCATTTTGTCTTGATGATCGATGAGTACCGTCACTTAAGATGGCGCTGTACGAGCGTGGGAACTCAGTAATAGGTATTTGGGAGGATTTGTTGTCTCAACTTACTATAATGCGAATAACGGAAGACACAATGGGACGCAACACATTCGCGCCACTTATTCAACTAGCGAAAATAATAAGACATAAGTACGCCAGCAATTCCAATATTTTAGAAAAACCTTTATAGATGGTAGCTATTGACATATCCATTTCAAATGTACATTATAGGTAGGATGTTTCCATGGAAAAACATTTTTGGATCGTTAGTAATTACAAGAATTCAACCCCCGAAAATGTCACAAATTCTGCAAATTTTAGAAATTAATTTGTAGTATATTTGAAAGAATAAAGTAAAAGACATAAGCAAGAGATAGAGGAATGGTGACTGTTATCATTTAAACACACGTGATACACGAAGGTACACGTGCTGTAGTTTTCAGTGAGGTGTGACTACTGCCCCCAGATACGCTATCTACTAATATGAACACTAGACTTATATCAAAAATATTACTTAAAATCCACAAATCACTTCTTTTGTGTCCGATTATAAATAAAAGAGACAAAAGATTGTCGAGAGATTTTTTTTAAACAGTCCATGATATGAGCTTTACTAACAAATATATTGTGGGTTTGTTTCTCAAATATTTGATTATTTTTACTCTATATTTGAAGGTATTCATAGGAAAATCGTCACTTTATTTGTTATATAAATTAATCGCAATTGTATTTAGTAATAGTTCCTTTTCATGGCACAAACTGACCCATGGAAAGTGGAATATTTTTTCGTTTTTGGTCAGAAACTTAGTATATGATCTTGGATTACTTTTACGAGCTGCATTTGAGAAAATGCGAAAATTGTAGGTTGACATAGTATACCGATTCTGCTCATTGACCTATATTGATGTGAAATCTCAACCATTTGCTGCACCCCCAGTCATTAGTAGTGCCCATAGATCTACCTACCAATGGTAGATTTGTCCTACCAATGGGACCATGGATTGTCTGTTCGCGATGAGTTCAGTTAGTGGAATAAAATCAAAATTCCTTCACTTCGAAGAAAGAAAACCAAAAATCTATCCAGTAAAAATGTTTATGTCACTGTAGTTTATAAACCTTGATTAACTTGATAGTGTCTCCACTGCGCGATAATAGTGACTAATTCCAAATAATTTACATTTATCTCGAGATAGACGTCCCGGGCTAGGTTTAGCGATAACATTTACATAAATGGTAGTTCCAACACATTAATAAATGGTAGTTCCACATATGAAGTTATTACACTACTATTCCTATCACGTGAAATTTCGCATGAGCAACCGACTAATCAAATTTTTTAAGTAAATCTTCTTTATTTAAAGGATAAGCCATATTTTTCATCCCAGAGTCTGGTCCCAGAGTATTCAAAAAACTTGCTTGAATATTTTAAGACACTCTGTGTAATTCATATGTTATGTAAGCAAACGAAATCAGTTTTGAAAATAAAAAGTATCTTTGCGTATTTCTGTTTTATAATGGATCAAATATTTTGTTTACGTTTCGTCCCAGAGTTTTTTGAAACTCTGGGACGAAACGTAACTTGTTCAATGTTCAAAAAACATGTTTGAATATTTTAAGGCACTCTGTGTAGTTCATATACATGTGTATGTTATATAAGCGAGCATAATCAGATTAGAAAATAAAATATCTTACTGTTTTATAAGAATCAACTATTTTGTTTACGTTTCGAATACGTGACAAGTGAAAGGATATAAAATATTTTTTTCCTTAAAGATCCCGCATTCTTTGTAAAGTACGATAATCTATACTAATATTATAAAGCTGAAGAGTTTGTTTGTTTCAACGCACTAATCTCCAGGAACTACTGGTTCGAATTGAAAAATTCTTTTTGTTTTGAATAGTCCATTTATCGAGGAAGGCTATATAACATCACGCTACAATAAATAGTATAAATATAAGCAGTGTACAGTACCACGCGCCCCATGCGCACACGCCGCCGCGCCGTATGTTATGGACCGCAGCGAAACGTGGCCGAGTTCAGCTTTAGTTTTCCTATAAAATATAGATAGGTAAGTACTATTTTAAAACCAGTAGTATCACTTTGACTTTATTTAATGGATCCTATTATTTTTAACAGGCGCTAATTTTGACTTTTTGTTTTTTAAAATATATTAAGATTCGCTCGGTATTTCGAATATGTTCTTATTTGGTCAAAAACCTGTTCAGAACACTAAATACCTTTAGTGTTGAATTTTACAAGTTGGGAAAATCTCAATTACATTTTTGGGCATTCTCCTTTAATGGCAAATTGCCATATTAAACCTTATGGTAACCTTATATAATCGCATAAAATATACGCATAAAAATAAATTAAACAATGACTACACAAAATTATTTAAAATTTGTAAAATATTACCTATTAGTATAAAACATAAATACTTATTTTTAGTTAATAGACATGGCAATCGAGATCGTGACTCAGTTTTGGATAAAGTGATAAATACGCACAATAAAAGGGCAATGTCTTTGGGAAAATTTGTAGTTCCTAGGGTTGATAATTATTATGGTGACAGAGCTATAAAGAAGCGGTTACCCTATATTCTAAATAGTTTGCCTGAAGACATTGTCCACGAGAAAAATAAAACTATATTTAAAAATAAATTAATGAAATATTATCTGCTTTCTTTAAATTAATTAATGAAATTTAGGTTTAGGTTTAGGTTTTTAATTTAGGTTACATTTATTTTTAAATTCAGTTTTATTTTATTTTTGATAACATTAGTTTGATCCCATAGACAAACTGCTTTCCAGTTTTATGGGAAATTGTAAATATATTTTTTTATTATTTCATGTATAATAAATAAATAAATAAATAATAAAATACGAGTTTAATATAAAAAAAACCTAAACATCAAAAATACATACATATATAATGTGTACATTATAACGAAAATTGTTCTTTGTAGAAGATATTATTAAAACTAAAAGGTACAGCTGTAATCTCTTCGAGGCCACCTATTGCTGTATTTCAGCAAAACCACAGTGGCATCGATTTGAAATATCTTTATGTTTAAATATTAAACTGTCAGGAAGGCACTCTTCTTTTTAGAGGTTTATATGCGAATAATTTTAACGTAGCCCCTGGATACATATTTTAAGAAACATAAAAAATAAGCTATTCACGACCTGTGTGCAGGTCTAGTAAGTACTGCTCTCACCTCGCGCGCGCGCCTAAATACCAACTAGAACCTTTTGATACATTGCAGCTTCGAATTTTCATCGCTCACACAACAGCGGTTAGAACCACTAAGTATAAGAAGAAATGTAGCCTCTCTTTGTGTGTTCTACCGGTTGTACAATAAGTGAGTGCTTTGAGGAGTTGTTCCAATTAATGCCTACTTCGAAATTTACCACGGTACTGAGCGCCATAAAAGCGGAGTTCATTCGCATTTGAATAACTTGCCGTAGCAGCATGGGCACACATTTTAACCCGTTGTAGAACAGCAGGAACTGGGAACTTTGGATCTTCCTATTCTAGTAGCCTAGATTCTAACTGATATTCTGAGTCTAGCTAGAAAATAGGCTTTTTCAGCCAGAAAATGGCAGGAAATGAATTAGAATATGGGTAGCGCAACTGTATCCCTGGTGTTTCTTGTGGCCTTGCGACTATAGCCACTTACCTTCAAATGGTTCGTTGGCTTGTCTTTAAATAATAAAACTACAAAAACATTTTATTAATTAAGATGCGAATTTTTTCAGTATATTTAACTAGTGAATTCTAAACATTTGAAGCTGCAATATGGAAAGAAGACCGAGCACAGATTCTTTATCCTGGATGTACTAAGTCATATCATGTGGAAGACAAAATAATTAGCTTTATTTTACTGTATTCATAACTTCCATCCTAAATAATTCTACGGAAACTTCTGATTAGTATTCCGCGTATTATCTAAAACGTACTTGACGAGCCCGTTGGATGAGTGGTTAGGGTGCTTGCCTTAACGCTGTGTTCTAAGGTTCCCGGGTTCGATTCCCGGCAGGGTCAAATTTGAAAAATCAACTTTTCAAATTTGGCTCTAGTCTGGGATTGGAAAGTAGTGGCAGGGCACACTGCGTTTCGCAGTCATTTGGGCGGCCCGTCTGGCGGCAGTAACCACCACCTTACAGAAGACCACCGTGAAATAACAGCACGTGTGCTGTTGTGTTTCGGTGAGTGAGTAAGGGATGCCAGAGCCCATTTCCCTATCCGCTTCTAATCCCTTACCCTTAATCCTACTGCAGTCGGCAGCGCACTTGCAGCAGCTTTGGCGTTGCTTGTGTTGTAGGCGACGGTAGCCACCTACCATCAAGTGGACCATCTGCCTGTCTGCCGACCTTAACATAAAAAAAGTGAGTTTTCAGTAAAAAAAATATGAGATGAATATCCAAGAATTCATTCGCAGGGTTTTTCATTGAGACCTATTGAAGGCGCGACCTGAAATGCGATATCCGAACACAAATTTGCATACCTACACCGTTCATTGGGCGAGACGTCCAATGCATACAAAAGATTCGAAATGTGCGAACACCTTTACAGAGTAAACTACCAAGTACAGTCAGAAAAACAGGGATTATTTTATAAAGAATAATGGCAATTGAGGTGCTTGCAATAAGAAGGAACTTATGAACAGCACTGTGTTCTGCAAAGTTTACTGATGTTCCGAAAGATAACAATAGAAATACGGTAACAAGGTGGTAGTTGTTAATATATATATGTTGAAGCTGACTGTACTACTTACATGCCTCTGTTCACTCTACCAGCCATTTGAAATATTCAATACACGTAGGTGCGCTTTGTACATCTGACCTATATTGTACTCCATTCAAACACATAATGTGAGTTATGTTTACATGCCCAGAAAAATCAGCTATACATTTCCATTATAAAAATAATGACGATGTATGAGAAATGCTCCATTCTTGCTACTTAGTTGGTAGGTAGTACATATAACTTAATGCAAGGCTTAATGCGCTCTCAGTGTGATTTCGTCGTGTTGTGTGAGGGAATTGCCAAATTTTGATATAACTTTACTACATATAAAGCTTAAGGAAACTCAATCTTAAGTTGCTCGCAAAGTTATTCAATTTTTTATATATCGATTTCTTTTTTAGGGACTATGATTAATGCCAATTAAACCAAAGTTTGTCCCGCGGCATAAAACAACTGAAAATTTAAAACGAAGTGTATATCAGAGTTCAACGTATTTAGATAAAAAAATAAAAATAAAATCGGTGCAAAGTATAGTCAGGAAATGAAATGAAACGAAACGAAACGAAATTCATAATAAGAGAATGGATCTATTACTCCTTCATGAATCCACACTTAAAACTACTAAGAAATTTTGATGAAACTACCATGAAAATACAAAGATGAAGTCACGGGAAATGGATAAGATTAACATTTTTGTGGATGATTCGTTAATCCTTGAAATTCAAACCAGACCCCAAACGCAGTTCCTGAAACAAATCCCATCTCAGAATTAGGACACCAAAACATAATCCGGATTCATTCGAATGCTTACAGCGCCAAGTTTTTTCTAGTTAATGACAATGCAATAGATACATACTGCCATGCTGATTTTACCACCTAATATCATAAGCCAAGTTGATGTAATATTTTATTTTAGATCTTATATGTTAAGTATAATATTGCTAAAAATATCATGCTTTTCAGTATGAAAGTTTTTTTTATGAAATATATTTATATCAAAAATATCAAACTTTTCATACTCTCGGGGCGCCGCGCCGGTTAGGACAATCCAGTTCCATAGGAGATGTAGGCTCTATTTGTGTTTTTCATTATTTCCTATCTCTAACACGAATACAATAGGAGTAGTAGTAATAAGTAAGAATAAAATAGACTGCATGTTAATATGTATTGGTAATATTTCTAACACAAAAAAAAATCAATGTTCTGTTCTGTTGACCGAAACTGTAAATTTATAAATAATTCAGATGCATTGTGTTTTAATTTTTTTTTAGTATTCCTTCCATTTATCTGAAGTAAACGATTGTGATTTTAAAGACCGACCTTTGTAGGATTATAAATAAGGGATTAGGAAGAGATAAGGAATAAATAGATTACACACCCACAAAAACACAACAGCACACATGCTGTTATTTCACGGTGGTCTTCTGTGTACGAGGATGGTTACTGCCGCCAGACGGGCTGCCCAAATGACTGCGAAACGCAGAGTGCCCAGCCATTATTTTACTTTGGTAAAGGTCGGCAGGCAGTTTGACGGTCCACTTATGGCTACCGTCAGCTAATAAACACAAGCAATGCCTCTTGAGGTTGCAAGTGGTCTGTCGACCTTGTTGGGACAGATAAATCTGTTTCATCTCAAAGGGGAACAAAGCTCGATTGCTGATACAGCAGACTCGACTTTAACCCTAAACAGACTTGACAGCACAGAAATTTTATTTCAACTTGAAGGCAAACTTCAAGACGTATGAAGTCCTGTCTATTCAGTGTTTGAACATTAACACGCACCCCTGCATATTGAGAGGCCTATAGCCATCCTCGATAATTGGACTATCCACCACAAAAAGAATTTTTCAATTCGAACCAGTAGTTCCCGAGATTAGCGCGTTCAACCAAACAAACAAACAACTCTTCAGCTTTATAATATTAGTATAGAAGTATAGATAAAATTCATAGGCTGACACCGTTCGGAGCCACATACATACAAAATGACGATCATTAAAAAGGCGTATCTCGAGTGCGTCAAAGCTACCGGTAATGAAGTCTATACGAACGCTCCCACAATGTTGCTGTTGTTTCACTAATTGCGGCACACTTATTAAGGTCGAGATGTTGCAACAGTTAAAAAGTGTACTTTAAAGTAAAGTGGACTCTTTACAGTTGGGTGCAAATTTATAAGGGTTATTTTGTTCCGAAAAACCGCGCCGTTATTTGCATATACTTATTCACTGTCGTGCGAAACTGTGCACACAATTCGTTGGACGCAATCATTCATGCAACAATACATACCTGCTTACTCTTATTTTATTCATTATGTTAATTAGTAATGATTAATCAATATGATTAAAGAACACTGTTTTGTATAGTTTGTTCATTGCTATTCATTGTTTAAGTTTTCCCACATCTATTTGTATTTTATTTTATTTACGTTAAGGTTCAGTCCACTTAATGGTAGGTGGCTACTGTGTGCTATTGTCGCCTTTATAGGCCTTTGTGATAACACTTCCTGTGTTATCACAAGAAACGCCACAGGTGCTGCAAGTGCACAGCCAACTACATCAGTAGGATTAAGAATAAGGGATTGAGAAAGGTTAGGGAAAGGGGTTCTAAATGACATATAAAGCCTTTTAGAATTAGTTGGATAATTCGAATCAATTATTAAATCATTTTACTTCATAAGATGACTTTAATTGATGAAAAATATTCCCTTAATTCAACCCCAATTCAAATTATTTTGTTGCTTGTTTGATATGATGTTGAGTATATATATCAAAGAGACTATCAAATTTATATAAATAGGTTTAAGATTAAGGCCTTTTAAGATTAGGGTTGGCAGGCAGACTGATGATCCACCTATTAAGAGGTAGTCCTCGTAGCCTAGAAACACAAGCAATACTATTGAATGGGCATATAGAACAGTTTAAGAATAGGAGAAAAAGCTTTTGAATCTCTAACAGGCACACAGCAACACAACACCACACGTGCCTAAATCTTACAGTTATAATTTCTGAAGAAATGGTAACTTTTAATTCTCCACAATGTGTCCTCTCACTATCCACATACCACACCACAAATGACATGATGAATAAAATAATAAAAGCTTCGAATTACCTAAAAAGAAAGACAATGTTACAGACTTGATAGTGAAGTAAAACGTCCCTTGAGTTGCGGTGTCAACGTCGCATTCGTCGCGTCGCGTCGCTTAAATGTACCGTAGGAAAAAACTTCAATAAAAAGCGGCATAAATGACGCTGTAAGTTTTATTGCGTGAAAGCCGTTCACTTGGCGAAACAGCCTTCGCAATGCGAGTAAGATGTTCGTTACATCTTTTTACGGGCTCCTTGTTACAACAATATTGCGTTATTGTAAATTGCTTTGAACTACAAAGTTCCTGTTTTTAATATTATTTAAAGGGATGAACAATTAAACGAAAACACCATATATGAGACCATAAATGTCATAGCTGAAATATTTTCCCACTGGAACCTATTTCCTGGATAAATAGTATCTCTTGTGTATTTAAACTCAAGACATGTAAAGACAATCTATCTGTGTGGCAAGTTTCATCGAAATCCGTTCCACACTTTAAGCGTCTGTGTTATAAATGTTTTTTCTTGTCTATCATCTTCTATAAAAAGTCGTAATGTATTGGTTTAGACTTTAACAATTTTCACATATTATTTTAAATTACTGTTTTACCATTTTTTATTAAATTAAGAATGAAATCTCTATTACTGAATTCTAAATAATAATAAGATGAAATCAACTTTAAAGTTGTATTTAGGCATTTTTGGCATGCGTTTTTTTATATGTTAAGATCAGCAGACAGGCTGACGGTCCACTTGATGGTAGGTGGCTACCGACGCCTAATCACAAACAACGCCACATGTGCTGCAAGTGCGCTGCCAACTACAGTAGGATTAAGGATAAGGGATTGGATAGAATAATGGGCTCTGACACCCCTTACTCACTCACCGAAACACAACAGCACACGTGCTGTTATTTGACGGTGGTCTTCTGTAAGCTACCGCCAGACGGGCTGCCCTAATGACTGCGAAACGCAGTGTGCCCTGCCACTACTTTCCAGATGAAAGACCAGAGCCTTTGAAAAGTTCATTTTCAATATTGACCCTGCTAAGACTAGCAACCCGCTCCTGACTTAGTAGGGATGCCTTTTTATCATCCGCAAATTATATACACAAACCTTATTCGTTTATCACTCTTTCTGTTAGTGAAGGCTGTATCAAAATCGGTTAAGCGGTTTTGGAGTTCATAGGAAACGTACATACACACATCGATTTTTATTTATGAAGACTTCGGCCAAAGGTAAAGCTTGATATAAGAGATTTACGACAAGTGATTAGAACTAATCCAACTATCATTTCGGTGAATAAGTAACAATATTGAAAGTTTTTGTTCCCACAATATTAAAACATTTGGCGCAAATAATTGAAGATACACTTGAACTGAAAAATGGATATCTGTAACTAAAATAACACAACTGAAAACTTCGTTTGTTCGTCTTTCGCGCCTTAACCAAATTCTCATCTGATTACCATGAAATTTAGCTTACACGTTGTCAGGTCTACCGAAAAGACATAAAGTGCTGTTTCCGATCATCCACAAAATATTACTGTTCCCGAGGGATCTTAAAAATAGAAATGAAAAATTTAATGTCTTAAAAAATAAAGGAGAAATAAAGTTTGAATAAAAATTTTAACGCCTTAGAAAAAAGAGCGGGAACGAAGTGGCGAGCAAAAGCTAAAGTAAACACTATACGATAGTCGTAAAAAGTGTTATTAACGGGCCAACAAACGTCTAAGCATCAAGACAAAACAAATATAAGACTTCAGTGAGTGTGGTGGACACGTTTGGTAGTTTTAGGTAAAATTGTTACTACACATGGTACAGTTTTGTTCAAATAATATGTTTTTACTAGCTGGTGGACGCGGCTTCGCTCGAGTTGAAAAATAAAAAAATAACGCCTGACTAAATATGTGAGCAATGTAACACCTAACATCTTTATTGCAGTACAGCTTTGCCAAGCGCTTGATGATCCCTCGGAAACAGTACTTTGTTCTGGATGAAAGGTATCCTATGTCCTTTCCTGCATCCCTGACAACGTGTAAGCAAAATTTAATGATGATCGATTCAGCGGTTTAGGCGTGAAAAGGTAACAGACAGACAGATAGAGTTACTTTCACATTTATAATATTAGTATGGATAATATGATAGTATGGATTCGAATATTTTATTAGGTCTTTTGCAGTGTATTTAAGATTTTCTATCTTATCCTGTTTTGCATCATTTCATTAAATAAATTGTAAATAGATAGGTCATTGTAGGTGAATAAAAACTGTCACAGTTATATGAAAATAACGTAATTTAACATAATAGTATATAAGAAATATGATTGTTAAGTAAGTAATTTAATGAGACACCTAATTTGTATTGTGGCTTATATTAGTTTAACTGTGACAGTAACAAGTAACAAATGGAATGCAATTACTAATGGTGAGTACCAAATGCACTTAATTTAAAAGAACATCGAGAGGCTCTTAGTGTACAATTGAACTGAGCATCGAACACTACGCTATTTTGGACAATACGAGAGATGCTAGTACAAAATTCATAACGCATTCCAGGTAACGTGCACTACGAAATGTTTTTTATATTGAGCTCTTATTTTACTTAAGTGACACGATGACAATTGCTACTTCGCCATGTCTTTTTATATGTTTATCTGTGTTTACAAAGATTATATTATATTTTTCTAATAGTTTTAACAATGACACCTATAACCCGCCCAAGCAACAAAATTATCCTATAGTGCACGCTTTATAGTCCTGCAGCACTAATAATGGTCTCTTAGTGGTTTTAGAATTTGCTACCACGCTTATAGTAGCATGCACGGAGACTGATTGGCCTTGTAGTATATCTGTTCTTATATGTTAACTTATTATCGTCTATAGAATTAAATTAATAGCTCACTATAAGCTGAGATGTCCTATAAAACTATTGCACAGGTGTAAACACGCTTGGGAATACGTGCTCTGGTAAGCTATACTTAAAATTGCCTACAAGAATCACTATAAATCCATTATATGTAAAGTATGCTTATAAGAGTATCAAATAAAACCAAACGAACTAGAAACCATTTGCACTTGTTACTTGAATTTATAAGGTTTTATAAGTTCACAATGTGGATCACTAATAAGTCAATTAGTTCTATAACGGCTTATTCCAAGAGTAAGTGTACTTGGTTTTATTGTGGATTTGTCGAACGCTGTTATAATCTTTACACAAAATGTTAATATTGATGTTTCTCGCTTTTCACTTATACCTAAATAGTATGTAAGACACTGTTAATTGGTATCTACTTCCTTAAAAATTCGACAGCGTGAATGGTAGTCAAGTTATTAGAATAATTGTGGAACCCTAATTCCTAACAATATGGCGATGCTGTGGTTCCGATGCAAACCATTTTGGAACCAAGTACTTCCGTAACGGTTCTGTAATGAACTTGGGAAAGCTAGCTATAAAAAATGGCGACTTTTCATTGTATTCCTTATTAATACCAATATTATTTTCAAATGCAACTTATTAAATACGCTAATTTCAAGAGGCGAGTAAAAATTTTGTTTTAAAACATAATATACTTCACCAAAAATATACGTTTGCCATGCGAGCGCAACTTATTATTATACCTATGTAACACTGTAGATAATACATTTTTACAGAAAATTAATTAAGATGACTTAACTTTTTATCTAATATTTTATATTTTTTATAAATATCAACAGCGACGCCATTAACAAATTGACAACTGTTTTTGAAAAAGCTTGTAACAGAAACACGGAGTACGTTAGAGTCGTGTATGGTTATGTTAGGCGATTATAGTTGGCTTCGCGGGGAGCAGTTAATTCTTTGTAGTCCAACTATAAGGATACTATTGGTCCAAGTGGTAGTCACCGAGTCTACTATGGGTGTCTTAGAAGAAAGAGTATGCCTATAAATTGGGCCCTTTTCCGTTGTTATAAGTTCCGTTGTTACTATCCCGTTATAGTCCTGATAAAATGGTGGTTCCAGGATAATTATAACACCACTTTTTGCTGCTTGGGCGAAAATTATAAATCAAATTAGCATTACCTTTTACAAATTAGTCAGCGGCTTAAAATGATAGTAATTACCATCTTACAGAAAACCTTAGCTGTAATACTTTTATTATTAGATGCGTGAGCCTATTATATATTGACAATAAGGGTAAAAACATGCCGAAGATGTCTCGTGCTTGTGTGCTCGTTTCTGTGCTGTATACTACCTTCAGAATAATATTTTGTTTAATAATGATAGTGATAATGACGACGAATTTATGTCAGCCAACGCAAAATGATGGCTACTTTCCACTATGCTTCATCGGCATATCTGTTGTGGCGGTTTTTTCCCACTTATCCAACAGAGCGGGAGCGGCAGTGCGGCAAGCCAGAGAAAACGAACACGACCATCCTCCGTGTACATCATCTGCACGACCACGAGCATAATTCAACTAATAACTCATTTTCCATAATTTAATATTTAACAAACAAACGTGCAAACGAGTTGAAGCGTGTGAGACTCATGATTGCTGAGCCGATTGAGAGGCAAATCAATTTGACCAATCAAGAGTCAGATCACATCGATGCTTACCGCCCGCCGCGGTGTAAAAAAATATATTTTGTTTTCACGTAAGACGATTTTTAAACCTTTGTGTAGACCGAGGGATATCTTTCGGCATGTGCGTGATTGTCTGTTTGCATGCATTTGTTTTACATGGAGGTGACATCGAGGTAGCGAGCTAAACCTCTAAAGCTCACTGCGCAGATATCGCAGTGAGGCATGTTCTTACTTCTTCTTCTTCTTAGGGTTGGCAGCGTACTTGCATACTATTAAAGGGTGCTTAAATACACCTTTTAAATTTCAGAATGATAAAATTGGAACGCTGCATTCCTTTTTCTACTGTAATAGTCTAAACGCGATATACCATCTAACAAATAAACATTAAAATATTGGAGGTTTGCCGATACGAAAAAAGTCTCAATAACTTTGGTTATTCCATAATTCTATTTGCTTTACTTATTCAGGTGTGAATGTAATGTAGGTAAAATAGTATCCGTTTCAGCCACTTATAAATTCTGCACACGCAAATTTCCGGCGTACGGGAAGAAAAAGGAAAAAAAATCCGTACATTTGCATTTTTATTCAAGTTCTTAAGCAGTGTATAACAAAGTTTGCACAAAGTGTGAGCGCGCGTAGATTTATTCTGGTATTGCCGGATTAGGGCATGCTTTACGCTAAGCTGCGCTCGCCCTTCGCTAGCCCGAATTGAATACTTAGTTTTTATGGCCGCTCATTTTAGAGTTTCCGTCCCTCATCGCTTAAAACCACATCCACTGCGAAGCATTCTCTTTTATGCACTGCTATTTTTCAAACGGTAATCCGGCACGTATTTCGAGACTTACAATCTAATGCGAATTTAACTAACTTTCGAATCAACACACGTGACTTTATGTTACGCTGTGAACGTGTTGTTATTTTGATGAATCTAACATTCCTTACTACGTTCATAATTAAGTTTTAGATGTGTATCTTGACTAACTGCTGAAAGGCGTCTTTCTTCCCTCATAATAAGCTAAATAATTAAGTCTAATTAGACCTCAAAACATTTTAACCTTCCGATAGACTAATTTTCTGCGTTATAATGCAAAATATCTTGCGAAAACTAATATTATAATACGAAAATGAGTTTGTTGGTAACGCTTTCACGTCTTATACGCAATTATCATCATGAAATTTTGCTATTGGTACATTTTTTCAAGAATACCTACAGAAAAGGACATAGGGTACCTTTCATCCAGAAAAAAAGTACTTATATTCCAGAGGAATCAACTAAAAATAAAAATCAATGCCTGACAAAAATATATGGGCAAAAGTTAAAACATTTATTTAATCTTTATTGAAAAGAAGTCGTGGACAAAAAATAGTTGACAATAATACAAAATAATATATGTATGTTTTTTTTTATTTAATTTTAGTCAGGTAAATCTTATATTAACATAGGTACCTTATTAAATCGTTTATTAATTTATACTTTTTTATATTTATATACATATTGATATTAAAGAAAAGTGGCCGCGAATCGACTCTGGATCCAGGCTGCTTTTGACCAGCAGTGGACGTCCTACGGCTGAGATGAATGAATTAAAGAAATCCAATTCTTCCACTGACATCAAAAGAAATTGCTTTTGTTGAAACGATAAATGAAATATTTTTAAGGATTAGATGGGAACATATAAACTACGAATAATTACTTGTAATAAAATTGTGGGTACTACCTATTATTAAAAATAATCATATCTATATCTATATGTAGGTATACATAATATAATGAAATCGTAAACAAGCCATGTCCGTACATTAAATATTTAAAAAAAAATTACAGGTTGTACTTGCGTTACCGACGTCAAATTTTTAGAATTTTTGTCTGTTTATCTGTTTGTATGTACGTTTGTGCACGTTAATCTCTGAAATGATTTAACCGATCTGAATGCAGTTTTCACTGATGTATCGTAGCAAGCTTTAGTGTTTGTTTCATTCCAGTCGGTTCAAAAACAAAAAATTCGTTACTTCGTACACGTGGTATACCGAATATCACGCGTACGAAGTTGCGGGCTCAGCTAATAAATAATAAAATAAATAATAAATATAAGTTTTAATTCGAATATATATAGTATCTAGAATTTAAAAAGATCTAATATTGTCACTGTTAAGTGTTCATGATACATGTTTTACATTACATATTACACACGTAACATCGTCAATCTATGTCAAGTTTCCCTTAAATACATCAAACTTTTTCCGTCTCGGTTGCAATTCATATTTCACATCAGCTATAGGTACTTCCTCCACGTCTCCGTCAACGCTTCATCATGCTATATAAAATAGTTTAATGCAAACGGTAGTGCGGAAAGCTTGTGAAAGCACGATAAGTTGTATCCAGAGAAATGAGTTCCGACTATATCTACTCCTACTTAGAGAAAATTACTTCGTTCTTTGTGGACGACTGATACCGGCACGAAACAGACGCTGACCTGAAAACTATTCAAAGGTTTAACCATTTCTATTCAAAACTGGTTCAAACTTGACTAACCGTATACGATTTCGTGATAATCTATACATATAATAATAAATATCGTAAACGAGCCGTGTCTGTAGGTACATTAAATATTTTTTCAAAAAAAAAATATTTGTGTACGTCGTACTTATGTCTTAGTATGTACTTAGGTCAAAAAATAGTTTTTAGAATTTTTGTCTGTTTGTGCGTTTGCACACGCTAATCTCAGAAACGGCTTAACCGATCAGAATGCGGTTTTCACTGATATATTGTAACAATCGTAACATTGTGTTTCATTGCAATCGTTTTACAAACAAAAAAAGTTATGTGCTATACCGAATACCACGTGTACGAAGTTACGGGCTCACCTAGTATTTAATAAGAACTTTACTACATTGAGCTTTCGGCGTCTTGCATGATAGCTACTACCATTTTGAAATTTGCAACTCAAAAATTAACTTAACGAACGGATTCTTCATGCCTTAGGAAATTACTTAATTATAAGTAATTCGTTTTTTATACAAACTGGCACATCCATAGACGCTTACATTGTATATTAATGAAAACAAATACTCACAATTTCTACATCTACTCGCATAGAAGTCCACAGAAATTAAATATTTAAATCTAAAATAAAACGAAATTGTCGTGAAAAATTATTTACAACATCAAACAGATAAATGGACTTCTTTTCAAGAACTCTTTTTCAAGAAAAAAAAGAAACCTTTATCTCAGTAACAAAGCGTATAATATTTTTTCTTCCCTAATTTAATAGAAATTTTATTAGAGATCCGAAATTTATGTGGCACTGTTATTTATAGAAAAACATGTTATAATAAAATTATTTTATTAAAATAAATAGAAGTATTATAGGATACTTGATAGCTTTTAAATTCTCTAGGCAATAAAACGCAAGGCGTCACTGAACTCCCACAAGAAAAGATGAATCCCTGATTCATTAGCCTAGATGGGGCTCCATTTGCTGGCAAAAGGTACAATAAACATATATATGTATATAGTTCGAAGAACTAAGCTTTCTTATCGGGCAAATCGACTTCTCATTTGCTGGTCGGTGACTACAGTCGCTTATAAATATAAAAATCAAAACAAGGGGAATTCAAATGAGCCGCCTACTCCGATAGGATAAAGAAAAATAAACAAGGTGGAGATATAAATATGGATCTTAACATCCCTTAAGGCGCACAAAAATAATGCACAATTTTTTTCTTATTTCACAGTGGGGTTTGTATTTTTTGTGATTATTGCTGCCAGACGGACTAATTGATTACTGTGGTAATGTACTACTTATGAAGATGTGAAATTTGAAATTTTGCAACATATTTTACGTTAGTAGTGCCTATATCATTGTTAAATTAATATAGAATGGTCCGTCAATAAATTTGAGTCCTTATTTAAAGTGACAGATTTAAAATTTGTAAAATAATAATAGACAACATGTCAGGTAAACGAAAATCTAGGAAGAAGACAATTATAATAGTGGGGTTAGGTAGCTGAAAAAAGTTTCATATCTGGCAACCAATGCGCCCTTTAGGATTCAGACTAAAAAGCCCGGACACAGTTTGTTCTGGCCTTATAGCGGCTTTGATAACGTAATCAATATGGCCGCCAAATTTTTGTGATGCGATTCTCATGGAAATTTTATGAGGAGTAAAATTAATACAAGCGTTAATGCAATTCCCAAATTCTATTCTCTGGGATAATAAAAGCAAACGTCGAAACCTTGTATGAAAAATGTGGTCCGCGTTGACGAATGTAACGATACCGCGTTACAACTTGCCTGCGCAGCGACAACTGTCGTCGAAAAAATGAACTATTTGAACATATAAAAGTAGTGACATCTGTGTATACCGAACGTAACTAACAAAACTTTTATTGGAACACGTGACATCTGAGTATGCAGAATGTAATTATACTACAAAATTATTAAGAATCTATTGACACGAAGAAGACTTTCTATTTAAAGGAGTAAACTCCAGCTGTGCGTCGGAGCTGACACACACACTTTTTTAGTTCATTATTCAAATAAGAACCTATATAGTAACGAACTATCAGTTCACTTGTCTCCAAGTGGTAATAAAATAATACATACAACCAACATATAAGAAGCAAATTACTCAGACCAGTTAATCACTAGTCAAAACAAATGACTTAGGAAATGTTTACGCACAACTTTATTCAAGTCAGAATTAAGGAAAACAAAACTCCTCAACACAAGGGGAGAACATTATTTCTTGTATTAAGTCAAATTTGTGAACAAAATAAGATTTAAGCAAGGGACAAGTTCTTTGGAAATAAAATGAAACGTTTAAAATAATATTGATATTATTTATATTCAATACTTCGAAAAAGCTTTAATAAGATTAGTTGGTAAGAGCATAGGATAGCAAAGAAACCATTTGTATTTATATATACTTAGTATAGATTGAATATTATAATCCTAATCCTAATATTATATTATATTATATCCTAATATAATAATATAGTTTGTATGTTTTGATATTTTTTTCCTCAATAACGCAAAAATTACTGAACGGATTTGGATTAAATTTGGCACACAAATAATATATTACTTGGATTATCCTGGAAATTGTTAGGTTCTGGAGGGATAAAAAATAAATACAAAAAATTCGGCGCCACCTTCTTCTCAGAAATAAATATATCTGGCGTTATAACTCATTTAATTTTTATCGTGGGCACAGCTAGTAAATAAAATTATTAATCATCCTTGCACTTTTCTACCTCAAAGCAATTTATCAAATCGGGTATTTTAAAAATTTATTATTTAAAATTTATGATTATTTTAGAAATTTCATTTCTTTATTTTTTTTTATTATATATTTGAGACACAAAAGGGAGGCATGAAATCGACAAACGACCATCAAAAATAAAGATAACTAAACTTATCATTAAACTAAATCTATATAAAATTTTAGTCGAGGAAATAAAACAGAGCGCAAAGCTTTTTCGTAGCCTCACAATGCGTGTACCAATTTCGTAGCACATCTAAACTACGACCACGGCCACAGATTACGAAAAGCCGCAGGGACCACGGGTTCGGCGAATTCGCGTAGCGCGGTGATCTACGAGTAAATTAGGCTATCATTTTTAATTTGGACACTTCAATCCAATTTAACTAACCAATGAAATAGTGAGTAACGTTTTCTTAACCCTTGGTGAACTTATTGATGTCGTTGTTATGGTTTTCATGATGAATTTAATTACTGATAAGATATTACTATACTCCTGCACTTCGTGAACTCGATAACAACCAGGTTTTTGTCCTATTAAAAAATATAAAATGAAATACTAGTTTCTTTCACTTAAATAAAAATTTTACACAAATGAAATAAACTTATCTAAATAATCTTCTATATCTTCTCTTATATATAAAAATGAATCCCTATTTCTCCTGGTCACGGCATTAGACCGATTTTAATTCGGTTTTCGCTAACGGAAAGAGTGGTAAACGGGGAATGTTTTAGGGTATATAAAAATTGCACGCCGGGCGAAGCCGGGGGCGGGCCGCTAGTACTAAATAAATTATATTATCATTATTAATTAACCAATACACGTTTTTCAGTAATAACACTTTAATATCACTGGTGGCAATTTGGATTTTTTTCAGTCGGGTATTTTTTTAAGAGAGGGGAAATTTTCAAAAGATCCCTGTGAAGAAATAAACTGCTTATTTTCACAATCTTGCTGGAACTCTTACCGCACTAAACCCTCCAAGCTTGCTTATAAGTTTTAGTCCTAGGACTTTTAAAGCGTAACCGGACTTTGCACCCTACAAACAAAGCGATTGGGAAAATCACGACGTAGATAGAGAGAAGCGTTCAGTTATAGGAAAGTTTAACTGGTCGCTTTAGGGTAGGGGACCGGGGAAGGTCACGGAGGTTTACCTCTTTCTGGTTCTCCGTAAGTGCCTAGATGTCGGTTTAAAGACATTATCTAGGTGGTAGAGAACGCCATTAATGGCCGTGAGGCGGCGGTCGGGGTCTCATTCCTTTGAGGACGGATACTATTAACGTTAAAGGGCGTCTGGGAGGTCTACCTTTCCGTGAGTACCTAAGTGTCAGTTGTGTGATATCTTCTAGGTCGCAAAGAGCGACATTTGTGACCGTAATTAAATTGTCGGGGTCTAGGAGGGGCAATGCCTGAGCCTCCTGCGGGACAGGATGAGTATATTATTATGGTCGAGGGCGTATGTTAGAGAATCCACGACTAGTAGATTAGAGTGATCTTGTCGTAGTGCTTAAAGGCGAATTCCTTAATGCACTCGATGATCGATAGAAAATCCAGATCAAAGTGCAGATCCAAATTGCATGACATATCAAGGAACAATTCACGGCATTCCACATGAAGCAGTTTTGTATCGTTCGCATACTAAATGTCTCAAAAAGTTTGGCGCGAAAACTGGATAGATTCGGAAAGGTTAACAGACGCGTACACATCTCCAAACAAATTTGCTGTTTTTCTATGGACAAAAGCTAAATTGAGCTGAATAAATCCACAAAGCACCCTTATCTGCTTTGTGGAGGTTGGTTAATGTACTTGAAAGTGCGACACTTGCAATTAGTCTGGCTAAATCTAGTTTCTCTCATTAAATAATGCAAGTATTGTGTTATAAATAAACACTGTAAATATTTTTATATATTTACATTCGTTTATTTTGTAGTTTGATTTCTATAACTTTACTGAAAAAAAGGAATCTCTAGAACCACTACAACTCTCACAAAAGTGGCCGAGGCGATACACTGAAATACTGAGTATAACTATACAATATGTTGCATAGGATTTTTTATACGCAAAAAGTCAAATGTGCGTCGCCCGTCAAGCGGAAGAGAATTTGAAGTGATGAACAAATATTTATTTGTTAAATTTTCGCTCTCGATTTTGTGTCCAATAAAAATATAGTCGCTTTTGACATAAATTCTGACTTCAAAACTGTTGCTCTGCAAATTTCAAAAATATAAAACGAATTTCATATAATATTGTCAAACTGTAAATCGAAATACGCAAGTAGGTACGTCAGCTTACACCATTAAAAAAATTAACCAAATATGATAATTACATATCATAACAATATTTTTCTTTTAATTCAATACAAAACAGTTCATTATAAGAATTTGTTAATAGAAATTTAATACCTATTCAGATACAAAATTACGAAATCTCAACCAGGGGCCTTAGACAAAGTAGCATTCGCTCCGTAGCGATGCGATATCGAAGTTCGTTATCGTCTCAGAGACAAAGGAATCGACACTGTAACACGTGATAAACACGTGATACCTTGTCATGATTTCTTTGTCTCTGAGACGATAACGAACTTCGATATCGCATCGCTACGGAGCGAATGCTACTTTGTCTAAGGCCCCTGTTCTTTTATTTTATTTATAAAAAAACGTTTAAATTTATATTTGGATATAAGTAATTAAGTTATATAAGTTAAACTATTAAACCGATTTAAATTAAAAAAAAATCACACTTACTGTACCTAGTTAGACATTACAAAAGAACGTTTTACAGTCGTCCTATATCTTGGGATGAGTACTAGATGCGTCACGAGACGCTTGTGTCAAATTACGTTTTTTTATTTCCGCAGATTTTATTATGGTAATAACGCGAGAAGGGCCATGAATAATGTTCCCTTTTTATGCTAAGACTGCCTATAGCAGTAACGGCTTCTTTATTCCCGTATAAATAAAGGAATGTTATTTATAACACGTTTTAAACTTTCTACAGTGTGGTGACGGATAAGCTTACAAAATTATGTACCTAGTTTATAGTATGTACCCAACTAAATGTTACTTGCCATCTGAAGTCAGCCACGGTGTTTTTTAGTTAGGTACTTTTTAATTAGAAGTTTTTTTTTCATGTTAAGATCGGCAGGCAGGCTGACGGTCTAACGTCGCCTATAACACAAGCAACGTCAAAGCTGCTGCAAGTGCGCTGCCGACTACAATAGGATTAAAAATAGGGGATTGGGAAGGGATAGGGAAATGGGCTCTGGCATCCCTTACTTCACTCACCGAAACACAATAGCACACGTGCTGTTATTTCACGGTGGTCTTCGGTAAGGGGGTGGTTACTGCCGCCAGACGGGTTGCCCAAATGACTGCGTAACGCAGTGTGCCCTGCCACTACTTTCCAGATCCAGACCAGCGATAAATTTGAAAAGTTCCTTTTTTAAAGTTGAACCTGTCGGGAATCGAACCCAGGAACCCTGGAACAGAGCGTTAAGGCAAAAACCTTAACCACTCATCCAATGGGCTTGTCAAAGATAATTTGAAAGATAATTCTTATACAGTCGAAATTAAAATTATATCTAAACAACTAAATTTCAGGGTTGACTGCATGGCCTCGGTGATTCTTATGTTTTTGAATGTCTAGCCAACTGCCATCACGTGACCGTCAGCCTGCCTGCCAGGGCATGGGAGGTAGCGAGCAATTTTACGAGAAATTTCATACCCAATGAATTGCATTTTTACTTGTTTTTAATATTGAATTATTAGCAAAGTGAATGTCAGCTCACGCACCCGCACTAGAGAGAAATTATAATTATTTGACTTATTTGAAATTGGAATAGGTATATGTGTATTATATGTGAAACTAATAAAAACAGAGTGTTAATATAGCAGTAAATATAACTTACATTAAATTGTAATAACAGGTACTTATTTATAAATCTATTGCTAAAAAGACACAAAAAATCACTGTCAGCTAAACAACGCTCAGATGCACTGAGCGCGCAATATGTTTATGACGATGACTGACGGTCTTTCCCCGTTATTAAAGTAGCTAATTATTATTTATTATTCATTTATTAAAGTATAAAAATTCAGCTGCATAAAGTTCATGCAGTACCTATACTTATAATATACTTTATACATGAACATTTTTGATATAATTTATGTACATGACCTAGGACGCATAATCCACTCTCTTTAATGCAGCCCACGATTATTTTTTAATTTATAGTAATCTCAAAAACAACCCCTTAAAATTTGATGAGTATGAAATTATTTTTAACCGCATTTTTTCTAAACCTTTTACCTGCTGTCAGAGGCGTAGATAGGTCAACAAAGGCTCTGGTGCAAAAAAGAACTGATGGGGCCCTAACTAAACTGTTTAATTCAACTCAAAATATAAATATATAAATATCGTTTATCGTACACTGCAGGCCACAATAGAGCCACTTACTTCATGTATGTGCACGAGTGTCTTGTATAAATTTTAGTGATTGCCAATTTTAGTGAAATTAGGAACGTATACTTGGATTAAGGCATCTCTTCCAGTTATTATACATATAAGAGTCGGACCTACCTACTATACTGATGTGTATACTGACAATTTAGTTAGACTATAATCTTTCCCTAGCCTCAGTTTTCTTTCACAAAAGTATCAATGACTAGTTAAATCTAGGTTTGATGCGGCTTCGTTTTCGATTGCTATTGGCGTAAAATCTCAGAGTCCAGCTTGGCCTATTGAATTTCTTAAATATTTTTTTTATTTTTAATTTGCTAAATGATAATGATAATTGAAGTGACAGGAATTCTGTTATTATTTCTATAAAGTTAGGGCTATTTCATGATTAAAAGTCGTGTAACTCGAAGGTGGCAGAATTTTTCGATAGTTCAATTTGAGGTTTGCTGGTCAGGGTCCAAGGGCCCCCTGAGTTTAGGGGCCCCGGCGCACGGCATCGTTTAGCCCTACGATAGCTACGCCACTGCCTGCTGTCACCTTTTGCTCCACCGCTACAGGAGTAGCTGACGCTCAGATTTCAAACACATTGGAGGAAAACTACGAGTTGTCCAAATGCAATGTTAAGGCGAATGGCGGGGTAGCGAGCGGCGCGGTGGTCGTCAAACCGCCAGTTGCGATGGTGGTGCGAGGTTCAAGTTTTATAATAAACATGGATTTAATAAATATAGGACTCCAATTTAAAACAAAAACTTAGCAGGTTCTCTGTCCTACTCAAAAAGAAATATTTCCATATAAAAATGATGTGGAAAGTTAGACATTTTATTGATAAATAATTCGTTTTACACTTGTATTTAAGTCGGTTTTTGGGATTTTATATGATCGAGTAAAGTTAATCCTATCGTGTTCCAATCCTTAGGTTTGTAGCATATTTTTTGTAAGATTATTATTTCATAGTTCGTAAATAAAACATATGATCTAGCAAAACAATTTTGCCGCTTCTCCTTCAAGGGACTCGCCTTAATGCTCAATGTACTCCCGTACCATGTTGTAATTTAATCTTCACTCAAATAATACCTACTACTTTGTATAATAATTGATAATCTTGATAATAACCCATTGATCTAGCATTCTGTTCTCACTATACCACATTAATTTTCCTTTTACAGAGAAGACTTCTATGTTCCCTGCTATCAAAACTAAATAAATAAATTATATTCGATGAATCAGCAATAAGTTTGTGAACTACTCGGAAATAATGCAGGGGACTTCGCGTGATTCAACAATATTTTTGGGTTTCGTAACGAAAATAGAAAACTTGTAGGTGTTCACAATCTGAGATATCAAAATATGTACTGATTTATTCGATATTTTTAATATTCATGAGACGTATGATTGTGATTGTATTTTGCATTTACTGTACCCTGATTAGGCATTTAATGCTCCCACAATTTGCTGCCATTTTTCATTTTTCTCGTTTGAATAAATATCGGATAGAATCCAGCGGTCAGGTACCTCGCCGGACAATAAACTGGCTGGTTGCCAATCCTCGCACAAAGCCTTGATGTTTTGTAATCTACATGATGGCGGTATCATAACGAAAAAAATAAACCTAAACATATCAGTATTTTTCTAGGTTTTAGACGATGATGCACAATATGTACGGTGAGAAAAACTTTTCGGGTTTTGTATATATATGAAAGTTGTAGGTAATCAAATTTTAATTGTATTATTTGTACCTGGCTGGTTATGATTTTTCTATTTGTTTTCTGTTTAAGATAATGCGGATAAAAAAAAAGAAAAAAAAAAAGAAAAAATAATTCTGCGGTTTATGTGGTGTTAGGAAGAGTAACAAAAAATTAGTTAAAGCCATTTCTGTCAGCAAATTTTGGACGTGAAAGATACAATTTGCTCTGGCAGCCTTGTTACAAATAAAGTCAGTGATATTTAAAAAAAAAGCTACAAGATCGGCATATTATTATGTATTTAGCTAGAAAACTGCTAAAAAACTGAATCAGTAGGCGCAAACAATGGTTGCTTTCACTGCTTCTTCGTCAACAAACTTTGGCATGTCAAATTTAAAAAACCAAATTGATGAATAAAACGAGCAATGTCGTCAGAGGGTTATGCAAAGAAAAAGTTCTGAGACAGTTTTTTATTTTAAAATTTGAAATACTTATTCTTAACTTCAAAACGGTGATTGCTTTTTGTTAATATTACTGCGAAGTAGGTACAATAATCTTCATTTAAAGTTTTAAAGTTCTACTAAATAATCGGATAGATAAATTTGAATCAGAAAACTTGCTGCACTGCGATCCGACATATATCTGTTGCCAATAGTTTCTAACAAATATGGCATCTTGTTGGTTGAAATATTTGGCAGAAATTCAAAAAAGATTTGACGTGAAGAATATAAAGAACTGTTTCTTCTCGTAAAAAACCTTTAGTGTGTATATTGAAAACGATGACATGAAATTATTCAGTCAGTTTCGATTTCTTGAAGAACACTTGATGAAAGAACATTGAATACGACGCAAAATCCAAAATTCATTTCTTGGAATATAGTGGGCAGACGTACATTGAATTTTAAAGAGATATGCCTAGAAACTATAAATATTTATTTAAAGGACTGCGGAATTTAAGTTTCTAAACTAGCTTTTGGAAATACAAATATCGCATTCGTCTTTGCATTCATTTTCAAGTCGTCATTGCGACTTGGATTTATTTTGCGCGGTTTCATTGGCACCATAAGCGAAGAAAATGAAACTGGTAGGTATACTCGTTTCCAGCATTACACGTGTGCCTGAAATATTAATTACCTACTAATACCTCGCTCGCGAATTTAAAAAGGCTAATTTAGCTTTCTAGCTAATTTAGACCTCTATAAAAAACAATAAAGGTAACATTCATAAGATAAAGTTTCAAAAATAATAATACTTTGTAGTTCCAACAAAAATCTTCAACATTTTTTGTGTGAAGGTCATCAAACAAGCTAACGGTCTACTTGATGGTAGGTGGCTCCCGTCGCCTATGACACAAGCAACGTAGGTGCTGCAAGTGTGCTGCCGACCTTAGTGGGATTAAAGATAAAGGACGGATAGGAATGAAACGGAAATTGCCTCTGGGCATCTCTTAACCACTTACCGAAACACAACGGCACATGTGCTGTTATTTCACGGTGGTCTGCTGTAAGGTCCTTTACTGCCGCCAGACGGACTGCCCAAATGACTGCGAGACGCAGTGTGCCCTGCAACTACACTATGAATATATACTATTTTTATTATTTATACATAATGTTAATGTATAATGACGTGTTAATGTATAATCACATAAGGGCTACATCCTACACACTAAGCTAATAAGACTGCGGTGTGCGGCCTGCAATGACACTTTACATATTCCGTGATCAGAAAATTGTGATGACCACGGCTTTATCCTATAAGCTTCAGCAGCGTACTAGTGTCACTTTGCATGTATTCACGGTATACAGCACTCTGTGCAGCTCTTTTTAAAAAAAAAGATATACAGACGTCTTCTTAAACTAATACTACCGGAGATGATACCCATAAAATCCAAAGTAAGCTTTCAAATTACCCTATCCCTCAATGACATTATATAAATATTTATCGTTACGGTTATTGATAGTAAAAAATATTATGACTTCTTTTAATATTCAGTCTTGCCAACATAATTTATTGCGAGTCTATTTACGATTTGCAAATACGCACCAAATAGGCACCTATTTCCACTAACTTCAATCTAAACCTTGTCGATCTCGAGGATATAATATAGAAGTATAGGTGTATAATTAATAGTATTTATACAATGAGATAACAGTAGTATTTACAATTTTGACAATTGGGTTTTTCATTAAGAACGCTCGAATTTTGAAATGAAATAAAACAACCTGTTTAAGTGATATTGTGCCAATTTTTATTTTATTTTAAAGGACATTTGATGACATTACATAATAATTTCAGCCAAATGGCCGCCGCGTCTCCGCTGTAGACATCTTCGTATATACGGGGCTCAATTACACGAATAACAGGCGACTTCGTGGACGCTCGGCCTCCGTTGACGCAGCAAACCAAGACTCGAACGGCTACGGCTGTGCGTGGAATCAACGTGGCTCTGGTAAAGGACTTGCCGTACGTGGAAAACCGAACCATCAAAACAGAACCGAACAGAACGGAACAGGGCACGACAGGACATAGGACACCCCCGAAACGCGATGAAAAAATATTTCAGACGCAACCCTAATTACTACTAAATCTTCGGCGGTCGCCGTAAATTTAATTGGTAGATGGCAAAACTACCAACACTCGGTAATGCTTACGCACCAACCTGTCTATCTGTCTATCGTCTCAAACCTAAAGAAAAAAAAACGTGCCGCGGCCCCTTAAGACACGATTTAAGACACCCTTAAGTCAAGATTTTGACTAATGTAAAGAGGGATAAACGGGGAATGTTTATGTGTATAAAAATTGCACCACAGCGAAGCCGGGGCGGGCCGGTAGTAGGAAATTTAAAAAAAACTAAACTCTCGTCTAATTTGACCAAACACATGCGGCGGTGCCACAAAATAAGTTAAATAAATTATTAAACAGTTAAACTGCTTCCAACCAATAAGAAAAGACTTACCGATTCTAATTCGGGGCGTCGTTTAAGAATTGAAAATGTATAGACTAGCGCGTAGAAAATTTAAGACAATGACACCCGAATAGTTGGGAGTCGATCGGCAATGCAGACATCAGCGTGCGTCGGCAGCTAGGTCCTCTCGTGAAAAAGAAAGCCGGCGCGTCGCTTGCGGACATCGCGTTACGCCCTCCTACTACGCACAGTCCCCTTTGCACGCTTCCACACTCACTAGGCATCAGTTATGCTCACGTTATGCTAAACCTACTGTTTAATTACAAACCCCTATCGATTGTATATAAGATTCAATCTTTTTGTATTTTTACTAAGAAAATATTACAATTTTATTACAAAAGTTACAAGAAACTGGCCTACAAGTTTTGTTTTTAAAATAATGTTCACGCCATCGCGACTTATTTTTTAGTCATAATTACAACTGAAATTTGTTAATAAAGTACGTAATTGATCTTGTACGTACAGGCTACTAAAGTGTACCATGGGTCCGATCAAGTTCACACAAGTTGAATTTGACGAGTGGACCACGAGTCGCCAAGTTTCCTTACAGTCCTATGGGACTTCACATAATAGGAATCAAGACAAAGTGTTAGAACCAAAGAAAAATCACTCAAAGCTCGACTTGGGGAAAAATTGTTTTGTCTAAATAATAATTTGAATTATCTATTTATTAATTGTAAATACTATAGTTTCGCACTAACATGTAATGAATAGAGTATATTTAGTTGGTGGTAAGAAGAAATAGATATAATATGTTAAACCTACTGTTTAAATGAATATGTTATATATTTTTTTAAATGTAATTCGCGATGGAAATAAAAAAACTGAAGGCAAGATTTGTTTTATAATATTCTCATAAACATTTTATTTTAAAGAGTTACATAATATTTTTTCAATACAACGTTTGCATAAAAACTATTTCAAAATAAATTGTCAAACTATAATACGAAATCCTAGTACATTGTCGCTGTAAATGTATTTCATATTCATATAGTTATTTTTTTATATTATAAAAAGTGGCTGACGGTTCACTTGATGGTATATGGTTACATCGCATAAGGACAAAAGTAACAGAGAGGAATACACCACATGCCAACAAAAACTATTAAATTTAATAAGGTAGTTTTTGACCTGTTTTTAAAGTGTAAACAATACTGACTAGGTTTGTAATAAGGAGCGTTGGAGCGGTGAATTCCCACAGGAAATTCAATCTACTTACAGTAGATATTTTAATACGCAGACTGCAGAGCATAAAACAAAGAACAATACTATGTATACAACCGATTAGTAAAGTATAGATGGGCCTTCATCGGGCGCGAACGGACTAGCGCGGAGCGCTCGTGATTAGCGCCCGGGATGAATAAAATGTCAGATCTGAATGCGCCGTCTCTCTTCCTTATACAAAATTTGTATAAGGATATGAAAATCTTATATATAAAAATGAATCCCCATTTCTCCTGGTCACGGCATCACGCGTGAACGGGTAGACCGATTTTAATTCGGTTTTCGCCAATGGAAAGAGGGGTAAACGGGGAATGTTTTAGGGTATATAAAAATTGCACGCCGGGCGAAGCCGGGGGCGGATCGCTAGTCTTATATATAAAAATGAATCCCTATTTCTCCTGGTCACGGCATCACGCGTGAACGGGTAGACCGATTTTAATTCGGTTTTCGCTAATGGAAAGAGGGATAAACGGGGAATGTTTTAGGGTATATAAAAACTGCACGCCGGGCGAAGCCGGGGGCGGGCCGCTAGTCTATTATATAAAAATGAATCCCCATTTCCCTTGGTCACGGCATCACGCGTGAACGGGTAGACCGATTTTAATTCAGTTTTCACTAATGGAAAGAGGGATAAACGGGGAATGTTCATATATATAAAAATTGCACCACGGGCGAAGGCGGGGCGGGCCGCTAGTAACCAATAAAAATAACTATTGATAGAGACAGGAGGAAGTGAAACCCCTGCACTAAGACTCACCAAACGCCATTGCTAAATATAAATGTATTAAATAAAACCTCACACATAATCAGTTTCAATTTTCGTTCTAGCTCCGGCTCTAAAGCAAGAGACATCAGATATCAGCTTTCGAAATTATAAGAAATTTGGTATTTAACTATAAACGTTTTGAAATTATTCGACAGATCGGCATCGCATGCGTCGGCCCTATGTTTCCATCCCGATATTATATATCGGTCTTGTTACATTATGACCTTTAATAAAAATATTAAAGATTCTACACAACTATACTCATATTACAAAAAGTCAAGAGACCTTTGTGCCCTACACATGATAATTACTTTATCTGAGTTTTTGTTTCCTTTCGGATTAGCCTTTTTAAATAAACTGATGTAGGGGAATTCAAAAAAATAGTAATTTCATAGTTCTACACTAGCCAGTAACAAATTGCACATTTTCCCGAAAGGAGCAAGCAAAAAAGAACTGAAACAGATACTAAATGTCAACTTGTTGGAACCATACTACATCTTAAAAATGACTGAAAATGCTAATTGAGATTATTGCCATCAAATAATGTCCAAAAAAATATCCCTCCATACAGTACAAAATTTCATAAATACAAGAAATATATCTTCCCTGAATCCTTTGAAGTTGCAACAAATACAATCTCAGAGGAGACATAGTCATTGCATTCTAAATTTTGCCTCTTATTCAGTGTAGAAAATTATGTTAAATTGTCAAGCTTAGGTCTTTCATAACTCACTCGATTAAACTAGTCGATCAAGAAATACAAAAATTTAATACCAGGTCTGTTAATATGCTTTCGATATTGTTATACCTTAGATTTTTTTAGGATATGTCAGAATTCCAATAAACATAAACAATAATCTTCTTTACGTTCTTTAACACTTCATTCACTTCAAAAACAGTAACTTAGGGGCTAGACACCCCCATCATATTCTGATTGTGGTACTTCCTCGCCACATAAATGTTTAATAAAATGTTATCCCATTAAAAGCTATTAAGGAAAAATAAAGCACTTTAAAAATTTCACCCGGATTGAAAAGTATAATTAAAACTGCATTTATTTGTCAATTCTATCTTGATCCATATTTTCTTCACTCTTGTTGTCATCTATTGTTTGTTCCGAGATATCCACTGCTATTGTCTCGTCTATTTGTTTGTTCTCTTCGTTTGCCATATCATCCATCTCTGTTTTGTCACTCTGAACCTACAAATACATAACAGGTTATAATTTTTTTAATAACGGTGTCGTTACAGTTCCATCGGTATAGTTTTAAAATGCCAGTGTAAGGAAACACTTAGAGATACAATTTAAGTGTAATAAGACTATGAAAAGGCACCATCATAAATATTAAACACAGTGTTTGTTTTAGTGCGGAAAACAATACTGTGTACAATACTTTTTTTACTTCTAGAGTCTAGAGGATAAAATACAATCTAGACCTTTATTTATAACTATTATATTTAAAGTTGTAGTTTTATGTCTCAATGAACACACGATCTGTTTCGGAATTGCCTAAATTGGAGCGTATTTAAATGTTTGGGATGCTAAACTCATTTAACATTAATAATCTGAATTCGTAAAAACAAATTGTATTTATTCACCTCAGATGTATCCATTTCAGCATGAGCTGATTTACTATACATTATTTTTCTTCTATTCATTTCTTCTTCAAACTTCACAATAAACTCTTTTTGGTTTGTATAGTCTTTCGGTTTTAATACTTTAAAGTCATCGTGCACAGTTATATCTGGAATAAATATTTGCCATCATATCAAGTAATTCTTGCACATTGCTAGGTTGTTAAGTTCGTGTCATGATATTATTATCACAAAACCTATGAGAATGATAACTACTATACTGTCTACTGGATAGACAATATGTCTATCCAGTAGACAGTAGTAGTCAACATAACTATACAAACTATAACTATTTATTTAAAATGCGATTACACCAATAATAAGGAATTTATATACATACATAAAAAATAAAGCATTAAATTTTAGTTAAATAGCCAGGTCAAATAAAGGGTATGTCAGACTGTTTGACAGTTATGGGCTAAATGCAGATATACACGGGGAGGGGAGTGCTCTCAAAGGTTTTTGCGAGCGAGCGTTTTACAAAAACCACGGTTCTTACACTTTTAAACATTTTTTAACGACTATCAGAAACTTGCCAAGTACAAATTTATTCAAATATTGGGCGTACAAGCTTGAAGAGGCTGGAAATACAATACCGGATAAATCAACTGGGCGGAAAATTATATCAAGAACTAAGCATAATGTCGACCGAGTTCGACAGTCTGTTACAGATGATCCACAACACGATTTACAATTGCGCACAGCTTCTCTAAATTGGAACAAATTCATGGTTCGGCGCATTATTTGCAAAGTTTTACACTTCCAACCTTAAAAAATGTTATTTTGCAATAGAAGAAGCCCGATGATCCTGCAAAACGAGTCGAATTCTACAGGACAATGAAAAACCGTTTTAAGAATTTCAATAACTTATGGGTCTAATAAATCCAATTTCCACTTTAACGGCCACGTTAATAAACAAATTTGTAGATACTGGGCTTATTAATGCATTTAATAAATAAAATTTACAATACAGTCTTCAATGTCTATAATAATATTATTAGATTTTTAACAAAAACGTTTTGAATTTATAAATAATACCAAGAGCAGTCTTAGTTTACCGGTCTACATGTAAATGATGCGAAACGATTAGAAAGTACAATCTGAGACAATTTGCATAATAAATCAGAATGTTCCTGATTTTCATCTATAGTTACGTAACTTTATATCAAAGTACGTAAATTAATAAGTGTTATTGAAAACATTAAAAACTGAATAAGTACTTGTATATCAGTACTATCACATTTCACTGCGTTTTGTAATCATAGAATGGGCAATCCATCTAGTGGCACCTTGTACCTTACCCTTTATCCTATCAATGTCAACATCCACCTTGTATTGCTTACCTTATAGATCTATTTATAACGAAAGCGACCTACCGTCACACTTATTTATTACACTTGTAAAAAACTTATATTCCCTAAATACTTCTTAACGTATCATAAAAAAATAAATCAATAAAAATTGAAGAGATCATCTGAAAATATCACTTGAAGTAAAATAATGAATTGTAATTCGTAACATTCATAATTCTTTTCTGTGAGACCTCTTAAACAATAATTTATTGGAATGGCAGGTTTCTATTTCATTATATGATAGTGTTTATAGAAACGATAAATATGGATAATGAAATATTACCTTCCCCAAGCAATTCAGGCACCATATAAGGGAACAACCAGCCCACTAATGGAGTCTCACCAGACACATAATGGACTCTCTTATGATAAAACAGTAATCCGTCCAACTGTGGCTGGTTTCCAGGAAAAGCCGGATACGTCGTCATAAACCTTGAAACAAAAAACTATAAATTACTCTCATTAAATTCTTTAATTATTTAATATGTAATATTAAATTAATCTTTAATATGTATAATTTAAAGTACAAAAAAGTAAGCAAAGAGAAAGAAACAATTGGTCTTTAAATACACGATATAATATAATATAAAGCAACATATTTAAAAAATATAATAAGGAAAGTCAATATCGAGCGGATTTTATGAATAGTGTACAGTATACTCGATTTCATTAAAATTAAAGGCACTAAATACCATGTCATATTTAGATTATAATACTATCTGGGCAAACTCGGTATTTTTTTACGATAAAAAATCGCAACCACAACGAAAACCATAGAAAAAGTGCATGGTATTGTGTTGGACGACAGGCGAGTGCATGTGAATGAGATAGCTGAGAGCGGATATCAGAAGAAAGGGCGTGAAATAACTTGCACAAAAAAATTAGGGATGCCACTTACACAAAAAAAATTGCCGGTCAAAAGCAAAGCTGAATGCCGGTCAAAGGCAAATTAGACAACGATTTTCATAACAATGTTCAGACCATTTTAATAATAGTATAAGAGCTAGCAACGTTTTTGAGAATGCATTTTAGGTCGATTAGTTTTTCTATATTTCTCATCCATACTGAGTGTCGGTAGGAATGCAGTACGTCTGGCACCTGGAAGCGGTTGCGTTTACCAGTGCGCATCACATCTGTACAGGGAAAATTGTGCATTTTGGAATTATTTTAAGACAAATTTTATTTTTTTAATAATTTTATATGCCTCCTTAACAATATAAATTTATGGTTGCCAGACATTTTTGCTGTTGCTAACATTGCCCCAGATACAATTTTAATAATTAAGAAATGATAATTTTCAAACATTTTTAGTATGTCTGTAATTTTAATATAATATAGTTCTATAATCAAAGAATATAACATTAATTTGCCAGATAGAAATTCCGTTGCTAATTAGAATTCAGATCAATTTAAGTATCGGGGAGAATAGGTGAGTTAGAAGAGTGCGGCAACTGAATTGTATATTAAACTTTAAAACAAAATGTTATTTTTAATTAATAACATTAACAACATTCTTCGCAATTAAATCCTGCATCAAAATCATCGTCATGTCATCGTTGTCATCATTATTTATATCATCATCATCGTTTGTATCAAATGTATCGTCGGTTTCTAGGACCTGAGTATCTGTACAAAAATATATAATTTATTAAAGATTAGTAAGTTTTTACGCGTTTGTTGAGAATTTTTAATTTTTTAATCTATTAACATTTACCTTGAAATATAATATCAGCAACCAGTGATGGTATTTGTTCACCGACAAACCAGACCAAATCGTAGTTACTATTTTTCATGGTCCAACCACAAGCTTCTGGAGATAACGACGATGGATATTTCAAATGAGCATTACTCCAAAATTTTGCAATATAACGGACTGGTAATAAATAAATAGCTCAGCTTTATATTGAGGTAAATTTGATGGGTCGAAATTCCTAAAAAAAATTCCGAAGTTGTCGTATGCATTTTTGGTCTGATAAGTACTACAAAACAAATGAAATCTCACATCATTAATGTTTTTATTATTACGAATTCCATACATATGACACAAGAATTTTTCCAAGGTAGCAAATGCATTTTCTAGTACGAGTATGTCGTCGTTATCAGTACCAAGATTTTGAAATGCTAATTAATAATCTTCCGATTCTCTTAATTATTTTGAAAGGTCGCGTTTGCTTTTACGGAAGAAAGCTGGCGTATAATCACATCCGGTTAATGCGTGGAAGCCCGGTAAAGCTTTACATTTATACTATTACCCAGTATAGCATACAGTTCATTGATGTTGATATATCGTTGATGATTTCCACCGCCAATATTTATCCAGAGCTTTAAAGAAGCACTCAGATGGTCCATATTTGCAAGAAGTATAATTATAATGTCAGTGTCCGAACACCTTAGTACAACTTCAGCGTCAAAATCAATTTGAATCAATTTGACTGCACACGATAGTGAATCCTCTTTGGTCATGATAACCTTGTTATTTGCAACACGATAGCAATAACACTCATCTAAACTCAAGTAAATAGTTTTATTACCAATAAAATGTGCCATATCATCATTACACCAATGACTGATGAAAAATTTCACTATTGCTTCTTGATCTGAATTCTAATTAGCAACGGAATTTCTATCTGGCAAATTAATATTATATTCTTTGATTATAGAACTATATTATATTAAAATTACAGACATACTAAAAATGTTTGAAAATTATCATTTTTTTATTATTAAAATTTTATCTGGGGCAATGTTAGCAACGGCAAAAATGTCTGGCAACCATAAATTTATATTGCTAAGGAGGCATATAAAATTATTAAAAAAATAAAATTTGTCTTAAAATAATTCCAAAATGCAAAATTTTCCCTGTACAGATGTGATGCGCACTGGTAAACGCAACCGCTTCCAGGTGCCAGACGTACTGCATTCCTACCGACACTCAGTATGGATGAGAAATATAGAAAAACTAATCGTCTTAAAATGAACTTTTTCGTGACGTTGCGAGCTCTCGTACTATAAAGATCCGACAGATTTTGTGTGGCCATTTGTCGCCATAGATAAGAAATGGTCTCACCATTACACGTCAGAAACGAAACAACAGTGGGAAAAGGTGGTTAAGCGCCAAAGAAAGCGAAGTCGACCGCATCTGCCGGAAAGATCATGTCCAGCGTGTTTTGGGATGTAAAAGGGATCCTGTTAATTGATTACTTAGAAAAAGGGAAAAATTATAGGCAAATATTACTTCATCCTTCTCAACGTACTAATGCTAAAATCGCGAGAAAAATAAAAAAACATCTTTCACCAGGACAACGCACGGATAAACAAGGGTGCATTGGCGATGGGAAAACTGCGGATTTGTGGTATGATTTGCTTGCAATCATACCACAGATGGGGAAACGCTGGACCGAGTGTGGTGAAGTCAAGGGAGATTATGTAGAAAAATAAAGTAATTTTTTAAACTAATAATCAGTATTTCATTCATTGTAATTTTGTATGATGGTAACCTCATACAAAATTAATTCAATTTTATTTTTATTTTAATCTTAGAGATTTTAATCTTTACCTTCAAGTAAAATACTATGTTACACTTACTTATTTAATGATTCTAGAGTACAATCTACCATCGGAAGCAAAGAAAAAATATAATTATTTTTCTTGCTAATATTTTGTAGCTCTGGTAATTCTGAAAATTTCGTAGTGAGCCAATAGCGCCTGAATTCAGTCTGCAAACATGATAAATGTATAAGATTAATAAAAACAAGGGCTGGTTTACCGAAATGAATATTCGAACAATCATCTATTATTATTAAAATTGTAACGTAATAAAATAAAGGAATTAGAATAGAGTAAAATGTCCATTGTCATAAAATTATTTGTTTATAAATTATGCATTATGCAATTTTTTACTATAATAATCTAATTAACATCATAGATTTGCAATTTATTGCCTTTTACACCATACATCATAGATTATCTTAATATTCTTAAAAATGGGGTTATCGTTTATTCAGTGCCATCTAACGGCGTCTATCATCGAAACTATTTTAACCTGGAGAAGTATTAATTGACGATGGCTAGATCGTGTGGTTATCATCTATTTAAAATAAGAAACAGTGCAAATCGGAGCATATTCTTAGAAATTTTGCTGGCCCTATTTTGAGTTTCCAATTGTTATTTCTGTAATTTTGAATAGAAAATTTTGCTGTGTCATCGAATGTAGCCTTGAAGTAGTATCGTCTTTCATAGATTGACCAAATGAAGATTATTAGTAATAAAGTTTTTGAAGCTTCAATAATTTCACTACCAAGTTGGTAAGCAACATTCTTATTGTTTCCATACATAAAAAAAGAAAAAGAAAACGTGGTGTTTTTTTTTTCGTTATCTGCATTTAACTTTCTTTAATTTTAAATTTATCTGTTATATTCCTCAGTAGCCAGTATCACACTTATAAGGTTTTTAACAAACTTTTGCATTTATAAATGAATAAGACATGGTAAACGAATATTAGAAAAAATACGGTCACTTTATAAAGCTAATGAATAATATGCACAACTGTTTATTTATTAAAGTGACCAGAATCTTGTGAAAGAAACAATAATACAATACGATATAATATAATCTTGACGTGACGTTTATTGACGTGATGTGTCGTGTCACTTTGACATATGGTTTGAAAATAAAATTGGACCCGATAGGCGGCGCCACAATCCGGTTACAGAATTATTTTCGGGTTCGGACAGGACAACATTTGCTGGGTCAGCTAGTGTAATAATATAATATAATGTAATGTAATATAATGTAATATAATGTAATATAATGTAATATAATGTAATATAATGTAATATAATGTAATATAATGTAATATAATATAATATAATATAAATAATAATTTATTTGGGATGACCATGGGTAACTGTTTAACAGAGATGACAATTAGTTTTCTTGTCCCTTCATGACCATCTGATAAAAATATGGTGTGCAAATCTTGAATTTTGATATCTTGATTCTCAAATTTTTGACGTATCAATTATACATTATTATGTTATAATATGTGACAATTCAAAGTTCATATTAATATGTTTTTGTTTTATTTACTTCACATCTCAAAGATAGACTGGTTGACACATTGTCAAATAACTTGTAGGTAGACCTAAGATATAGTCGCTTTTCGCTTACCTCACAGTCAGTCATAGGCTGATTGTTCCACGCGAGCAGGTCTAACACATAAATTGTTTTAGTTTCTTCATTGTAAAAACAGTCCAATACTGTATAGTTTTTAAATAAACTGGAATCACAACGGTTACCTCCAGGCAATGCAGAACGGAACACAAATTTAAAACGGCCATTTTTCGTATAGCATGTTGTGCGTCCCTAAAACAAACCAATAGTGCTGGTTATAAGGAAAGGTGACACACGTAAAAAAGCATAAAACTTCAAAATGTTAATGATCATATTCACAGCCAATAAATTTATTTCTTCAATAGAAGCTATTGAAGTGCAAAAAGTGTTTGGTATCCGCAAAAATAAAACAAATCTAAAAAAGATATAAAGTTTGGACATTTTTAACTCCATACTTGAAAGATTTAATATTTTCATGTCATTAAAATGCATCTGTCGTACATGAAATACTGTTAAAAAAAGTAATTCTTACCCGATTAGCGACAACTAGTACACGATTTCCGATTGGGCAAGGAACGACATACCAGTTCTCATTAAAATCTTGTGGTTTTTCTATTATCCATTCTGACAACATCAATAAATTGCTGTAGCTTGTTTTCTTAGTAAACCCAGCAACGTAAAGTGTCGGTCTATAGGCAACCTGAAAAAGCTATTAAATTTAAACCACACAAAAATACTTTAGAGTAATGGACTGACAAATGGTCTAACAATTAATTTATTAGACAAATAATCTAACAAGCAACCATAAAACTAATAGCAATCGAGCAAATGCTATTAGCATTTGCATTATGTCTTTTTTGAGACTTTTTTAAACACTATACTTTTTAGAATGCCTGAGATGACCATTTAACTATTTTTTTTATTAGCCATTTTATTTATTTAGTTTAGCAGCAAGTTTAGCTAAATAAATTTTTAAGGAAACCATCATTGTTGTGTGTTCTCTTTTGTTCTACCCTACTAGTTAGAGTGAATATTATAAGTATTATAGTATATAAGAATATAGCAGTATATATAAGATTATAGTATTAAAAATCCTTTCGTAGCACACACATACTTACGTCCTATAAACCTATGTTCCAAATTAAACGTTCTAGACTAATAGTTTTGGCTGTGTGTTTTATAACAGGACAAAGATTTTATAAGTATATAGTATTAGATTATAGTATAATAATAGATGAAGTAAAAAGTGTGGCTTTAGTGAGCCATATCTTACTATGTATACATTGCATCTTGTCATTTTGTACTGCGACTTAAAGGTAACACTCATTAAAAAAGTTCTCTGACAGTTTTGTTTTTAGTAAATCCAGGTTGTTCCAAAATGGAGGTAAAAAAAGATAAAATTCGATACATTGTTACAATACCACTACAACCAAGCGGAAAAAGCAGCGCAAGCGGCAAAAAAATTGTGCTATTTATGGACCCAATACAGTATTGATTGTAATAGTAAAAATTGTAACATCGATTGCAATAACAAAAATGCGATTCTTTGCTGAAGTGTAACGAACTCGACCCATTTTTGTAGTGGATGGAGACTGGCGAAGAAAAATGGGTCACACACGACAACAACAGAGGCGAAAAACATCAAACGATCGCCAAGTCCGGATTAACTATTAAGAAGTTTTTACTCTGTGTTTAGTGGGATTGGAAGGGAATCCTCAACTATGAGCTGCTCCCATCGGGCCAATCACTCAATACGGATAGATACTATCAACAACTGACCAGATTGAAATGGGCGATCGACGAGAAGCGTCCAAAATTGGGCAATAGGAAGGGAGTTGTATTCAATTAAAACAACGCCAGATCACACACATCTTTAACGACGAATAAAGAGAAAAAAAAATTTTTACATTCATTAATATTATAGTATAATCTCTATATATAAAAATGAATCCCCATTTCCGTCGGTCACGGCATCACTCGTGAACCGGTAGACCGATTTTAATTCGGTTTTCACTAATGGAAAGAGGGATAAACGGGGAATGTTCTTATATATAAAAATTGCATCCCGAGCGAAGTCGGGGGCGGGTCGCTAGTATATGATAAAAAACAAAAATAATGACTTACTTTAAACCTTTGTGATTCATTTTGTTCAAATCTTTGCACAATTTCCAAAATTCCTCTGTAACTGTCAAGATTGGCATGACGATTCCTAAAAGAAAATAAAGTAAAATTTATTTATTTTTTCCATTTTCAATACTAATTTTAGTTTAGCCACGCTGAGTTCTGTCATCATAAACTCACCAGCCCATTTATTGGCAGTTAACACCACATTTCAGAAGACCAATGTGAAATAACAGCTCATGTGTTATGTTTTGGTAAGTAAAGTTTGTCATTGCCCATCACCTCCTTATCCTTTATTCCATTAAGATAGACAGTGAACTTGTACCTTGTACTTGTACTTTTACTTATACTTGTACTTATACTTTTTACAGTGAACTTGTACTTTTAACATAAATCCATCAAGTGGATTTATGTTAAAAGTCGACAGACGAGCCACTTAATGGTAGGTGGCTACCGCCGCCTATAACACAAGCAACGCCACAAGCACTGCAAGTGCACTACCGACCATAGTGAGGATGAAGGATTAGGAAGGGATAGGAAAATGGGCTCGGGCATCCCTTTCACTCACCGAAACAACGGCATACATGCTGTTATTTTACTGTGGTCTTCTGTAAGGGTGTGCTTACTGCCGCCAGATAGGCTACCCAAATGACTTGTAAAAAATTTTACACTCAGGGCTTGTAAAAATATAATAATAATTGTCACTAATATCGACCACTTCCCTATTTTGGTATTGTAATGTAAATATAGGACAAGATAGAAGATAAGAATTGAACAAAATGCTTGTAGCCACCACAATGTATAAAACCTATAAAAACTGTTTAAAATCAGTAAATTGCTCAAAGCCTCTTTTTAATAATTGTATTGTGTCATACTCATAGAGCAACGCAGTGCTCTATGAGTATGACACAATAAGTGCCAGAGCCTATTTCCCTTTCTCCTCCTAGTCCTTTATCCTTAATGCTACTTTAGACGGCAGCGCACTTGCAGCAGCCTTGGCGTTGCTTGTGTTATAGGCGACGGTAGCCACCTACCATCAAGTAGACCGTCTACCTGTCTGCCGATCTTAACATAAAAAAAAAGGAGTTGAGAGAAAGCGGCCAGAATAGATCAATAGAAAAGGTGTGGTCTTTCATCATGACAATGCTAGACCACACACATCTTTAGCCACTCAGCTTAAGAGAGTTTGGCTGGGAGGTGTTAATGCATACGCCATATAGCCCTGATCTTGCACCTTCAGATTTCCACCTGTTTCTGTTTCTTCAGAATTCTTTAGACAATGTCAGGTTAACATCAAGATAGGACTACCAAAACATTTTTTTCATATTTATTTTTAACCAAAACTACTTGACGCGTTTTTTTGATCAGAAGTTCCAAAATTTCTACAGCAATGGGATCATGTCACTACCTACAAGATGGAAAAAGTCATCGAACAAAATAGCACATATTACTGTAATTAAATGTAAATAAACTATGAAAAAAAAAATGTCTTTCATATAAAATGTGAAGAAACTCTTTCCCCAACCTATTACGTTATATATTTTCCTTGGCTTATTGTAAATTCGCCCACTTTTCTTTAATTCCATACATTGAAAGTAAACTCGCCACAATCACAAAAAATTTTACATGACCATTTTTTGTTAAAAATTCTTATTAAAATGGAATTAGGTGAAAAGAAGAACTAAATGGAGCCAAATTGCCAAACACAATATTAAAAACTTTCAGTGTACTTGGTGTTACTCTAAATATTTATGTAAAACTAGCTGAGTGTGCAACTTCATAGGCATGGTATTTGGTAGCATGTAACTCTTTTGTTTGTAAACCAATTGGAATTAAACAAAAACTAAATGTTACAGCTTGCTACAATAGATCAGTGTAATCAGTGATTCTAAAAACTATTTTTTTGACCTAGGTAACACAAAAACATGTAAGAAAATTTTGAGAAAATATTTAATGTACAGACATGGCTCATTTACGATTTTATTATATGTATAGATAATAAATTATGGTGACAGAAAATTATTGCTATTGTTTTCATGTTTTAGTGTAACAATTTCAAAATTTAATAATTAGGAACACAGACATGGTTAGAGTCATTTTCCTTAACAAAACAATACCAACCTTTTCTACTTTCTATATTATACATACTTTTTTTGTGTTTGCAAAAGATCTTTTCGTCTCTGCTCTTGGTTTCCAAATTTACCGAAATTTTTGTAAAGGTCTTTGTATTCATTTTGACTGGCACCAGTCTTATTGTTTTCAATGCTAGTAGCTCCTAGGATAAGTAATACCTCATCCATTATCTGAAAAAATAAGGAGAATAGATCTTGTTAATTCTATTCATTAATAATTTGCAAACACACATTAAACAATAGTTATAGAACCATAAGCGTTTATGAGATAAAAGTAGTCGAGACTGTTTTTTCAATTGTTTTTGTTCTCTTGTTTTTCCTCTCAATATATGTCCTCACCTACCAGTAAAAGTTCTGTCAAAATCGTTTTAAGGTTGTCATCACAGACGGGACAGGATGATTTCCTAATATTGTTTCATATAAAATCATCATCAGCCTGTATCTCTCCAGTATCGTAGCTAGGCGTGGGCGAAGTGGGCCCAGGCCCACGGCCTCGCACTTAAAGAGGCCTCGCGAAGCCTCTTTAAATGCGATGCCACCACCCCTTTTATTTTTAAATTAAATAAGAGTCTAAAAATATTGGGCACACTCGTCACTTTCCTGAACCTGAAATAACAACAAAATATAACTCCTAGTTTTACGCTTTATAGAACGGTAGCCTCGCTCGCTTATTTCAACTTGGCGCGTGACTCGAGTGAGTCGCTTATAAAAAAAAATGAAGTTGGGATTCCCCGATCTGTTTGAGTCCGGCCAGTCACCAGAGACACAAAAATCGCATTAGGTCGCAGAAAATTACACTGTTCTGATTTTTTGGATGTTGTTAGGATAGATACCAATAGTGTAAAACCAAATTTGCAGCTTCGAAAGACCTGTGCTAACTGCATAGTGCTCGGAAAACCTCGAAATTTTCAGACTGTTTTCAGTTTTTGGTTTATAACTTCTAAAAAGTGCATTCTGCGGAAAAGTTAAGTTACAGTGCAATTTTTGCAACCTACGATGTTTTTAATGACTGGCCAGTTTTATTGGGTAGATCTTGGGAACGAAACAAAAGGGGCCTCGCTGATGTGACTTTGCCCACGTCTATGTTAGACCACGTTACGCCACTGTATCTCTCCACTGCTAGATGTAGGCCTCTCCCAAGCTTCCCGTGAAGCCTTTCAGGTTGTCAGTCCATCTGGCAGCAGGGCATCCCACACTGCATTTTTTAATTCGTGGCCTCCATTCAAGAATTCATCTATCCCATTGGAAAATACATGAAATAAAATATAGGTATGTGACGAGAAGAAGGTTGAGACGGGGCTTGGTACAAACTGCGAGACGTTTTCCATTCCTTCCAAGATACGTATGCTAGTCGCGCTTAATGCGGAGCAGTGTTGTAAAGTCAATTGTTTCATATGTTGGCCATATGAAACACGTTCTCCTTATGAACGAGGCAAATGACATCCCCATCGCGTCCGAGCTATTATTCCGTTACGTATGCGACGGCCTTAAATGCCCTTAATGTAGGAGCCACCACATTGAGGTTGGATTTTTGTATTGTACAAATACAAAAACCTTCATTTACAGTCATAGACAGATATCTATCAACTATATTTATTTGTGTGGATTGAACACATCAAATGGAGTAATAAAAACCAATTAGTAGATTTAAATGGGCAGAAAATACTACAATATTATTATATAAAAATCTCCTTTTTAAATAAAAAAAATACCTAAGAATTTTTTCACTGTAACATTTTGCCTTTACGTAGTTGTGATTACAGTATTTTATAAAAATGATTTATGTTATGAATGTAATATTGTAATATTAACTAGGTACTTACCTATATCAAATATCCGTAGCAAAAACAAAAACATAAAAACATAAACGTCTCTATCAAAGACTACAAAACTACAATATAAAACGTTAACGTAGTGATTATATACTCTTTGCTACAATATGTATTGTATTAATTATGTCTCTATCTACGAAACGAAAACTACGATATGATAGTCTGTGGTCTGTGCACACGAAGTACAGTCAAGGGCAAAAATATCTGTACATTTCCAAAGCGGCAAAATTATCTGTACAGTTGAGAGGCCAGAAATATCTGTTCGATAATTCGGTTAGAAATATGTGAGCATTTAAAGGGTCAAAAAGATCTAGACGTCCACGTGGCCATAAATAAATGTACAATGTCAGTCAAATATATGCAGGCAAATAGTAGGGCATAAATATCTATACATGAAACTATCATATATATAAGAACAAAACGCGCGCCAAAAATATCTATACACGTAATTGTCATATATATAACAACAAAACGCGTACCAAAATTATCTATACATTTATCTGATAGTCAAACTTACCACATAGGTATGCAAATATGCATCTTATTCAATTGAGATAACTAACTGAATGTAACACTCAAAATTTGAATTTACATTCGCTTTAAAACTATCTTTAAGAGTTCTATTTCTATTTCTTATACGTCGAGAATACCGGTAGTTTTTAAGAAGAATAATGTCCAGACTTTCGGACTGTACTAAACATCGCATCATAATTATTATGTTGGAAGACGGAATTCCGGTAGCATAAATTGTTGAGGAAATGGGTGTAATGGTGAGTGATCCGAATCATACCAGATTTAAATATGTATTTTAATATCACTTTTGATGCCTACGGATATTCATTGTCTTATCTTTTAATCGTTTTAGAGGAGCACCGTATATCTAACTAAGGGTGAAATACAGGAGAAGGAAATGTAAGGAACCATGCATCTAAAGGACGACCTAGAAAGACGACGCGAGAGTGTGACGACGACGAAGATGTCAAAAACCAACGTTTCATTCGCACTGCGGACTTAGCAGTGCCTTTAGCAGTATCCACCCACACAGTGCGACGAATATTTTTTTTTTTACGAGGAGAGAAATCTTCAAAAGATACCTTATGAACAAGTTCCACATGCAATGCAAATGTTCATAGAGGTTATGTGGGACTCTTACCGCACTAAAAGTCGTCTCGAAATGGGTATGGTTCTAGTCCGCAGGGGACTTTGGAACCGTCACGACGAAGATTTCTTGAAGCTGGCTTTAATATGAGGGTATACGAAATTTTAGGTTATAAGTAAGAGATAAGAGTTTTGAATAGATAGATAGGTAAGAGTTTTGTGTAAGTCGAGGTTATAGGTAAATGATGAAAGTAAATAATTTAAGTTTTTCAAACAATAAAATTCAGTTTTTAGTGATCTGTTTAATTTCCCCCCTCCTAAGCTTATACAAGTCCGCCTGCTGGGCACAGGCCTCCTCTCAAGCACGAGAGGGATTGGTATATAGTCTCCACGCTAGCCCTATGCGGGTTGGAGACTTCACATACACCATAGAATTTTTTCGCGGATGTATGCAGGTTTCTTCACGATGTTTTCCTTCACCGAAGAGTGACTGGTAAGTATACTTTACATGACAAATTCACACTCTTGTTTAGACACCCTAGGACATGTAGTAACTGGAAACGCCTTGTCTGTCATTTTCTGTACAAAAAACTCGGATCTCTACGTAACGTACGTAGAGGGGTAAGCTCTTAAAGGCAACTCCAGTTATTAAATGCTCTAAGTTAGACACACACCACAAAGAGGAACAGAAACGAGAAAATAGAGTAAAAACCTAAGTGTTCTTTTTAACGGCAAATTGACATTCGTAAAATCACTTACATTAGCGTAAGTAATCGAAAGATTTTCTTACTAATATTGTATAATTACTTAAATAACGAATAAATATCTTCCGTTTCATCGCTATGTCTAGTATCAATATGTTACTGACAAACATTTAGCATTGAAAAAACGCTAATATAATATTCACGAAAAAAGCCACATGAAAATCCTATATCGTGTAGCTGTGAACGCTGTGAAGCAAAATCTAAAATAATAGGATTACAGGTGAAACAAATGTCACGTTAATATTGCCACCAATAACACAACATCTTTGATTGCCACGATCAAAATGAAAGAGACAAACCAATCATATGACAGAATGGTACTCTTTTCGATGATTGTCATAATTCAAAATTAGAAAACTTGTTTGTTTGTATAGATATTATAAACGATTAGTTGCATAAATTTGTATCTATATATTTGGCACGCGTTTTGTTCTCATGTATATGATAATTGCATGTATAGATATTTATGCCCTCCTATTTGCCTGCATATAATTGACTGACATTGTACATTTATTTATGGCCACGTGGACGTCTAGATCTTTTTGACCATTTAAATGCTCACATATTTTTAACCGAATTATCGAACAGATATTTCTGGCCTCTCAACTGTACAGATAATTTTGGCGCTTTGGAAACGTACAGATATTTTTGCCCTTGACTGTACACTTTATCACTACCATTGCCTAGCCTTGACATCAAAGATGTTGTATTCAAAGATAATTAGGTACAGACTAATGCAACATCTTTGGTTGTATTAATACCAAAGATGTTGTATTAGTCTGTACCTATAGATGGATCACAAAATGCAGCAATATTTTATTCTTTCTAACACCTTCAAATTGTCATAAGATTGAAAGAGACATACATATATAATCTGTCGGGTCGAAGTTGAGTGAATGTCTCCATTTTGACTATACAATGCAAGCTAAAGTTATAGCGTATAATAGTGCTGTGCATTTTTATTGATAACTAGATATCGTTGATATAGATTTTAAATGTATGACGGATAAAAAGTATGGCTAAATGCGTTTCAGTGTACTGTTTGGTTATTCAATATAAATAAAATGTGGGTGCGTACTGGTACTCGCCGCATTGCTAATCGGTTGTATGAGATTGTATGCAACCTCTCGCATTTATTTCACCAAAATATTTCAAAAGAATAGTTATTTTTTGAGTAGAAATATTTAGAATCCATCCTTAAGGGGTAGAACGGGAGTAGGTTTTTATTACGAGAGAAAAAAAACTCGATAATCTTAAAGTTTTATTTTTAGAAACGATATCACAGATTGGATAATCTGTGATATCGTTCATCTGTGATTAGTCAACATTTTAATTTAAAGACTTGCAGTTAATGTTGACGCTTGGGTATCCACGTATTTATTAGTAAGTTTTCTTTTTCTGGGTAATTTCTGAAAAGAAATAGTTTTTGGTTATTAATGATTCAAAAGATTTTCATAATTTTCATAGAATGAAGCATAACTTCTTTATAACTTATAGATATTACTTACTGGTTTACACGATGGTGGTAATTTTGGGAATATTGTCGGCACTGCATACGAGTGTAGAATTTTACGCTGATATCCTTGGCGAAAGCAAGAATCTTCAAAGTTCATCGAGCATATTCTTGTATATTGCGAAGCTCTCCAATCGTCGGCTTTCTTACATTTTTTGTCCACGTTTTTTTTTAAATCGATGTCGGTGGGAAATCTGTTATAAATTGATAAAAATTACTTTCAACCTGCAGTGAATGCTAGAAATTGTCAACACTCTACTAAAAATAAATTAGTTATCGATAAACTTATCAAGATCAGACTACAGCACTATAAAGCAAGACAAATGTCAAATATTCCGATTAACTTTGGTTTTTGTAAATTTTAGTTATAAACACCAGCTTTTCTTTAAATAACTCAACCTTAGAGCTGTGTATGCATGTACAATGATTCATTTTTAGTAAATAATTATAAAAATTTGTTTACAAAACACCAAAATTAATGAGTGCGAGCTGTGCGACTTACCGGTGAAATGATATGTTTCCATTATTCTCCTTCAAAACACCCACTCTACTTGGACAAACGGGAACAGTACAAGCCATTCTTGGCAAGCAACAGATTTATGAAATCACACTTTCAGATTTTTAAGTATTTTAAATCACATAAAGCTAAACGCGCTTGTTAACCAGCATGATATAAACAAATATGACGTTGCCTCTTTTATGGCGCGCAGCGTTTTAAGACGTCATATTCGGCTATTGTTATCTCTTTTTAACATACGACATGCAGCCATTAGAAAGACAGGTATCGAGTATCGAAGGAATCTTCAATTTTTATTGTTCCATCTATACACTAATACAATTATCTTTGATTAATACAATTATCTTTGCTTGACATCTACTTAATAGTCTGTGCAACCAAAAAAGTAAAACCATAGAATAAATAACTAAAATATTTTCTATGGGCAAAACGTAGTGATTATCACGGACGTACATATATTAACTTCGTTAAACCGTGATTATATAATTACACTAGCTGACCCAGCGGACGTTGTCCGGCCAGAACTCGGAAATTTTATCCAATTTTATTTTCAAACCAAATGTCAAAGTGACGCGACACTTCACGTCAATGAACGTCAGTTAAATTATTTGAATGATTTGAATATTCATGCAAACCCCCCCTAGGTGGGCCATGACCTTGTTGTGGTGGGGGGGCAATCCAGCGGGTCGCAGGGGTCGGTGCTTATAACCCGCATCGGCCTTTGCTCGTCCCGCCGGATTGGTTTAGGGGACAAAGAAGGCCCACACGACGTGGGCTCCGAGCGGGCTCCGTCCAACGTAGCTCGTGGCGAAGTTCAACGGAGCTTGTGAAATCAAATTACTCGATGGCCATTTTTAAAAATGAGCCGAATCGCCACTTATAAAAAGAAGAAGAAGAAGAATATTCATGCAATAATACTAAAATCCCGATTAATAAGGGTGGGGGTGGGAGGGTGAAAAACAGTTTACGTCCTATTCTCAGACCTACTGAATATACACACAAAATTTCATAAGAATTGGTCAAGCTGTTTCGGAGGAGTTTTGTTACAAACACTGTGACACGAGAATTTTATATATTAGATTAATTATATACCCTTGCGAAGTACGAAAAAAAAGTCTGTGTGAGTGTGGCAGCTCCGACGCACGACTAGAGTTTCCACCTTTAAACGTATAAAATTAAATGTATACGATTTTCCTCATGTCCTAAGTATTTTCCTAAGTAATTAGGTATCCAGTTATGTACTGACTGATGTCACGTGTTCCAACAAAAGTTATGTTAGTTATTTTCGATATACACAGATGTTACTACGTGTTATAAGTTCAAATAGTTCATTTTTTCGACGACAATTGTTTCTGCGCCATTAGCTTATAACGCGCTATCGTTTCGTTTCTCAATGCGGACTACACTTTTCAGACAAGATTTCGACGTTTGCTTTTATAAGACCAGAGAATAGAATTAAGGAACATAAATACACATCCGTCAGCTATCGTATAAATATCAAAGTGACACATAACGTTACGCTTTTTAGGTAACGCTTGTATTAATTTTACCCTTCATCAATTTCCATACCGGGGCCTTATATGAAAATCGATTTTAAGGAGTAAACTTCATAAAATTATTTTATGTTTACGTATTTTATGTACACCTTTCGTTGAGTTTACAAATTTGAAGGTAATATAAAAACTTATCAAAATAAAAATAAAAACTTACTTGTATACATCAGATATTACAATTTTATGAGAGAAAAAACTACCATCTGAATTTACAATATAGTTAAGTTACACTACTGAAATTGTGAACTTAAGACAAAAAGAACAACCATTAAAGTTCAAATAAAACTATTTAACCTACACCACACTTAAAAAGTCAAAGAACTATTTTTTATTGAAATTAAAAAAGAGTACATGGAGCTTTATTAGAAGTAATGAAACTAAAGCCTTTTAGGTATCCCACATCGGAACTGTAGTCTGAATGTGAACCCCTAAGTAATTTATCGTTTATTTTTAGTCCAAATTTGGCCTGATCGAGCTTTAGTCAACGATTTTCCATAAAAGATAAGAACTGTATCATCGGCATATGCAATAACTGTACAGTGGTTCAATTTAAGGTCACAGTCCATTAATGTATATTTAAATATATGCGACATACAAGCCTTTATAAAAAGCTCGACAAATCTTCCGTAATAATTATTAATAGTAATTGTGGCGATATTAATGAAGTAAATTTCAAGGCTTCATAGCTTTGACCGGTAGCTAAAAATACCAACGTAGCAACCAAGCGTTCTTTTGGAGTAATGCTTTGACTCATCAAAGTGTCTTCTTTGTTTTAAAGGAAGTTACTAACGAAGGTAAGTCTTGGAAGTATTCTGAATCTATTCTTAAAACATTATATTCATATGAGAATATAATTATATTCATATATAGCCATTTTTTATTCGATATCTTTTATTCTGTGTTTCTTTTTTTGTATTATTGATGCAATAATTAAACTAATTCCCACTTTTTACTATTTTGAAAAACCATATTAGTGCTCTCAACGCGAGCTTGCACTGCTGTCAAAATGAAATTGTGAGCTGAGGCTCTAGTATGAGTTTACGATATACTACACCAATACTACACTCGCTAGCGAGAACGTAAAACTTTTGTATGGAAAATCGTGAACTGTCAATGTCAAATTATCAATTTTCCATATAAATGTTTTACGCTTTCGCTAGCGAGTGTAGTATCGTAAACTCATGCTAGAGCCACAGGATTGATACGTGAGTAGAGTACGCTCAATTTTGACTTCAACAAATTGAATCGACAGATTGGATATAAAATTGTATCGTGAGTAAGCCATTTAAAGAAGCGACAGAGGGCAATATAAATATCCTTTTATTCATTTAGGACATACATAAGACCAATGATATTGTAACAATTGATAAAATAAATTTATAGGCGGTAAAAAATAAACTAACATAGATTAGATACATCCCACCACTGAAGATCCGTGACTTTGACAGCCGTGTGGTCTTAAATATATTATGGGTCTATCCTACAAAGTGACATTTCCAGTGTTAGTGTTACCATTTTAATAGCAAATGCCATCTCCAGTCGATGTTCTCGTTTTGATCAACCAATTTTGACCATTTTTAATGGAATGATTTCTTAAGTACCTACGAATATTGTTTTTTTTTAACCAATTTCTATGATGAGTTCTTATTTACCAGATTTCATCAATGATTACCGATTTTATGAAAGCATTATTACAATTATATTATATGAGAATATACCATATAATTCTAGAATAATCTAAGAGTTCAACTGGGACGATATTTAGAAATAGAAATATATATCATAAACAAAAAGACTTCGTCGACCTGTCGTCGATGAATTTAAAGTAAACATATATTTTATCTAAAGAATTATTTAGAAGATTTAGTAGACTGGATAAAATATAGATGACTATAGTAGACGCATTATCAACTGAGTCGTCAAGCAAAAAATGTTAATGGCGACAGGAATGTGCAACGGAATGCAGATTGCTATCGATAAGTGTTACGAAAACCGGGCGTAGTGGCCTAATACTATCTTTTTTGTTATGTACATTTTCTTCAATAAAGCCAGCTTTTAAAAAGTTATGATCATTTGAATTATTTTTTGTATGGGAAAAATTAATTTATAAAAAAAAATCGAGATGTCTCAAAACATGGCTTATGTGTTCTAATAGCTGATGTACATTGGCTACCTGGTATACTAAAGTTCAAGCGTCGATTTGCTTCGATTTCTCAACAATTTATGTTTTTCATTTAATTCTGAAAACAAACAATTTGTACCTCTGTCATGATGTCTTTTTTTTATATGCACAAAAAACAGGTGATGTCATGCAAAACAATGTGATCGGTAATTAGGCGCCATTTTGTCATTGAACCAATCACAGTACAGAAAACTGTGATGTGTCGCATCCTAATTGGTTGGTGAATGAAATTTAGTTATTGCGGTTAAATTTTTATGCGGTATTGTTTGCCTATATGCAGTGAATTAGATAAAAATGAAGTTAAAGGAGCAACATTTTAGCATTATAATTATTTAAAATACAAAAGTTGATGAGAGTGTCTATATAATTTAAATTAATTTTCACGTACCAATGAGATAACGAATTCACCCAAAATGTAAGAGAATATCTCAGTAAACAAGAGCCAATTTATCGGGAAATGAGAGTTAATAAAATGGCAATCTTTCTTTGAAATACGAGTTTCACCGACTGTTTTTCTATTGGAAACCGAATATAGCCGAATGTATGATTAGGTCACGTGGTACTTTTGGAGTCTTCGTGGCGTAGCTTGTTCAGCTGCTCGTCGAAGCGGCTGTCGGGCGGTCGTTTTCCGGCGAGTCTGCGTACGATGTAGCGGCCATTTTTGTTCTTAGTTCATAATAGAGTGCGCATATTTAATGTCTTTAATAGAATATTTAGGGAACTTTCACGATGACTATAATCGTTTTTTTAATAGATACGTCAGCTTCTATGAATCAAAGAGCTTATTTGGGCGGACGCCCAACATTGCTCGATGTAGCCAAGGGCGCTGTGGAAACGTTCGTAAAGGTACGTGCAGTGTCATCGACTCGTCAACCGCCTCGATTTTACAATTGTTTATTTCATGCTATTTTGCTAACATTAAAATTCTATTGTTTAGGTACGACAGCGTTCTCCTGAAAGCAGAGGTGACAGATATATGCTTCTAACTTTCGAAGAGCCACCCGCGAACATCAAGGTTAGTGTATAGACTGAACACGTTTTTGAAGGTTTTATTATACTTTATGCATAATTTCGGAACTAGATTTTAGGCTTCCATCCGTCTCGCACTTCAATCTGTAAACTAGAACATTAACATATTTGAAAAATAAGTGATTTACTGAAATAGACAAAACTACGTAAACAGGACAAGCCGCGCCGTCGCTGCCTCCGCGATAGCGCTTGCGACTGCGCTCTCATCGCTCGCTCCTATTGGTCGCCTCAATGCATATAGCGAAATGGCGAATTGTGGGAAAATACAAATTCAATTTGCTGGAGATACGCGTACACGTTCAAACTGTGTCGCCCCGCACAGAAGTGTCTAAAATATATTAACATGCCAAAAATGTACCACACATGGTGTAAAAATATATATTTTGCCTTCACAACACGTTGCTATAATATATTACCATGTATTACTATATATTTCAGTATAGGCCGTGATAATAAAAATATATCGTAATATCTGTTTGTTTTCATGGTTAAACATATTTTATGTATATTTATTTTTATTATATTTTCTCAACAAACTAGGAATGAGTAATAAGCTGAATTAATTTTGTTTGTAATTTTGCAGGCTGGATGGAAGGAAAATCTAGCTACTTTTATTAATGAGCTGAAAAACTTGCAATGTTTGGGCTTAACTACAATGGGTGCTGCATTAAAGCATGCATTTGACGTTTTAAACATCAATCGCATGCAGACTGGTATTGATACCTATGGACAAGGCAGGTGTCCCTTCTATCTTGAACCATCTGTGATCGTTGTCATTACTGATGGTGGAAAACTTTCAAGTAATGCTGGCATTCAGGAAGAGGTGTGTATTTATAAATTTGTTACTTTGCAGCTTCACAATAAATTAGGTATTTAAAAAAAATACCTACTGAAAATATTTTTAAAATATTTTGACATTTAATAAAGCTTGACTAAGTTTTTATCTTTATCTGTCACACAAATAATAAAAACATATATTTTCATAATTATAAATATGATTGCTCTTCTTAATAATAATGCTGTCACACGATTGCTTCATACCAATTATGATAAAAGAAATATTACATAATTAATTTTCTAAATTGTTATTATAGAATTTAATCCACACAGAAGATCTTTAAAGGTTTGTTGTCAACCTCTTTATATATCTAGGTAGGTAGGTACTTAAGTAGGGTATAATTTGATGTTATCTAAATTTAAGTTCTTTTCAACAGTTTACATTGCCTATGAACTGCCCCATACCAGGGTCAGAGTTGACCCGAGAACCATTTCGATGGGATCAAAGGCTCTTTTCTTTAGTCCTGAGGTTGGCTGGCACTCCCGCTGTAGAAAGAGACTCTGGACTTGTACCTTCTGACTCATCACCCATTGATGCAATGTGTGAAGTTACCGGTGGTAAGTTTTAATTTAATTATTTTTATTTTTCTGAATTTTCTATTTGCCTTAATATCTTGTTTAAGCCTTAAGTGATCACAATTTATGCAAGCAAAAACCAACTTTAGAAAACAATCTTTTTCTTTTTCATACTGTACTGCACACCTATATAGGGGTTCGGACAAATTTTCAGAAAGTGTTTTAAATTAATCCCCATAAAAAATACTATTTTATTTATTTATAGTAGCCTTTTAGGTACTCAAAATCATGTTTTAATATTGTTTGTTTGAAAATGCCGCCAAAACGCCACGATAGTTCATCTGAGAGCGCGTAACGTCATTTGTGGTCATATCATAACAAAACAGCTGCATTGTCATAAGACAATGATTGCCCATAAATGACGTCACGCACTGTGATTGGTGTTTCAGTATAGATTAAAAATATTGTAAATAATAAAATTTTATTTCTTCATTTAAAAATATTTAAATGAATTATATTAAATTATTATTCGATAAATAATCGTAAAAAATTATTTTTGTTTCTAAGTACATTTTAGATTTTAATCTGATTACTGTCCGATCCCCTATTGCAGGTGTGGTTTATTTAATTTTGCATCAGATATTAGTATATAATCTTGGCAGTTATCCCTAGTTAATATGAACACACCTAACCTCATTAGCTGTAAATTAGCCATACCTTCATATCATTCTTTACCATTTCTTAGATAGGAAACTTAATAGGAAATATTTTAAAAAAATGTGCATATTCCCTTTTATGGAAATATGACTGAGGAGAATAATTTTTTTTTAAAGTAATTACATGAATTTATAATAATAATAATAATGATAAAAATTATAATAATTATTATAATGCATTTATTATTTCCACACAATAACATAAAAACACATAAATTATACAAATAATGTTCACCTAAATTGTCACATACAAGCAAGGGTTGTAATAGGGAATATGCATCTAATTCAAATAATGCTTAAATATATTTTTTTACCAACATTTTTGCTTTAGAATTATGTCTATGTAAATATTTTTCAATATTATTTCTTTTTCGTTAAGAAAATAATTATTAAAAAGTGCATAAAAATGTGGGAAATTCAAAATACCTGAAGCGGTCAGATCGAATGTGACGTCAAAGTCTATGGAATGTGACGTCAACGTCTATGAAATGTCAACAAGCGTGTAGATGTTTGTGATTTTTAACATTTGATTGTATTGTAGACTTTGACGTCACGATAAGCGCGCCAAAAGGGCGGGTGTTTAAAGTGCCCGTAGCTGTTAGTTAATTTTAACTTTTTTTTAAATTTAAAAATTTCAAATTTTTTTACGGTTATATAACGATATAACCTATAGTATGAAAATAAAAAAAAAAGTGCATATTCCCTATTGTGCGAGAGCCAGGTGCCCGTGGCAGGTATTGAAAAATAACTGCATTACAGGTCACCGGGTCTCACTCTGCAGATTGCATAAAGCTGATCCATGACAATCCCACAAATTGTAAGAAATTATTAACTATTGCATACTAAAATATAGGAATCAAGTAAATATGTATAAATACCCTTATTCATACTAATAACACATATTATTAGTATGAATAAGGGTGTGATTTTAACTATCATCACCAAATTTTTAAGATTGTTCTTCAAAATAGTAGATCCGTCACCAGATTTGAATCACAAATCCTGTACTTAAAAGTTAATTTAAAATAATTAGATATAAAATAAGAAAATTGAATAATTTAATTAATTAGATAGTCATAATAGCACGTTTGTTTTCTCTACACAAAACTACTATATGACCTAATTAAAATAATATTGTTCCAAAATAGGTGAAATATTTTGGATACCAATTATATATATAATTTAAGTCTGCGAGTAATTTTTTTTAAGAACAACAAAATTGAAGCAACATAATATAATGGTGATGGAACTTTCGAAGATACTGATTAATTTAATTGTGGATACCATTTTGTGACAAAATATAAATTTTGGTAACAGAAAATATTCATATTGTTGCCTTTTAATAATAGTTATTGACACTATCATATTTTTACTTGAGTCTTACTGTCACACTTCACAACTTTTTAATTTTTACGCAATATATCTTTGAATATTAATATTTCTGGTGTTATTTATTTAGATCAGTGAAATTATAGAATAAAATTTTTATGTTAAAATTTCAGATAGAATGTATTTTATATGCAAGACACTGTTATAGTTGTAACTGTAAGGCACTGTAAATACACTGTAAGGCATAGTTATGTTAGCAGTATAAAATATTTATAGACCAGCAGGACAGGCTCAAAAAAAACTTCCGCCTAATAAGCCTGCCCGTCTGAATGTTCATACCTGGATGAGAAATAATTAGCACTCACTTGGTCTTCACAGCGGAGGAAAAATCACAAGTAACTTGTGGTTTCCTGTAGACAAGCAATCTTCATGGATATGTTAAGTTATACTAACAACCCCATGAATGACATGCACACATAAAGATCGCCAGAATAGAGTTTAGAGTCTTGATTAATGTTAAGGTTTTCATGCAAAACTTTATACTTATTCATTGAAATTCAATGAAACTAAATAAAACTACCTACTAAATTATTATATTTACTTATTTAATAAGTTATTAAATATAATATTATGTGTGATGGTTTACCTATACATCTATAAATATAATAAAATCGTAAACGAGCCGTGTCCGTACATTGAATTTATACATGTAAGTCCTACTTATGTTACTGAAGTCAAAAAAATAGTTTTTAGGATGCTTGTCTTATTGTCTGAGCGTTTGTTCGCGCTAATCTCAGAAACGGCTTAACCGATTTGAATGCGGTTTTCCCTTATTTATGTATTATAGCAAGATTCCCGTAATATTTAGTGTTTGCTTAAATAAACAAAAAGTTAACGAAAAACGAAAAAGTTAACAAAAACAAAAAGCGTACGAAGTTGCGGGATCAGCTAGTTATAAATAAAACTATCGAAGAACACAATACACATATTGATATACTGTTTAAACATATAATATTTTTTAGTTTTCTAAACTCCTTACCTTGTGGCTATATCTCGCATCTATGAACAGACGCTTATGGACGCCATCCAATCCACCCTCCCCACAAGATGATTTTATCGTGTCCCGATGTTTGGAAAAAGAAAAAATATTGAAATTTCTAGTCTAGGCGTTTATGATAGACCCACGGAAATAACGGTGATTCACAATCACAATCATGGTGAAAATTTACGAATACCTATCTCCAGACAATATGTCTGCAAAATAAACATCGATGGCAAAATTAGAAACTAAATTTAGACTGTTTATTTTATTCATTTTTTTTTGTTATAGTCCATTGTATAAATTTTTCAAAGCACACAATGGTACTTTTGTGGATCATATGCGATTGATGTCTTTAGTTCGGTTAATTGTTTATAGTTTTTCAAATTTGTAAGAATGACGGGTTACGGATCGTATTGTTATTATTGTTAGGTATTATTGAGTTAAAAAGTCCGATTCCGTGAACTTTGTGTCGAAGTAATAATAATTCGCCTAGCCATACACAGGAGTCGTCTCTACAAAAGGCTCCTTTTTTGTTTACATGTGAATTCCGAACAGGTTTTTAATCTGTTTTTTTTTCTGCTACAGTTGCGATAACATTTAGTCGTATGTTATAAATATATTTAGAAAATATCAGAATCACATTCGTATATGGCTCCGTTACACATTGTGTTAGCAGGGGATAGGTGTAAGCCCTTTAGAAAACCTGTCTGACAAGTTTTTGTGTAGTTCACTTAGTGTCAAGGTTTTCAATGTAATGCAAATATTTTAATCATGAGGTTCCTAGTTGTATTTGAGAAAAAAAAAACAGTAACTCTTTATTTGTGACTACATTATGTTAATTTAAATAAATAATGTGTAGTTGTATATAATTGTATTAAAGTATCAAGAAGCGGATTGATGATTTTGCGTTAGATGACGATAGTAGCCTGTTAGTTAATTTCAATCGCAATACTGTTCACTGGTCCTTATTTGGTAAGAGAATAAAACGAGATATGCTCGCGCATTAGAAATTGTCATGGCGTTTCATTAGTCATTACCCATATTTATTTCAATATTAAAATTGTATATCAAGTTTAAGTCATTCAAGTCCATATTAAGTTGCTTTTAAATCTGTAAATGTAGACATTTTTTGCTTTGTTAGTTATCTTATCTAGACCTAAAAGCTTAGTTATCTCGTTTTTTTTTGCTTTATCTCGTTGAAGATTTCTATACGTTTCATATTTTATTAGAATTTCTTTACGGGCGTAATTTCAGATTTTCTATTATTATTATGAATGAGAATGAATTTTCATTTCATTGTCTCTAAAACGTAAACACAGAAAACGAAAATTAAAAATAATTTAGAAAAAACACTAGGCATATTATCGCCTGTATCGTGGGATTATTGATTATTTGAAAAGGTTATTGAATTCATTCCATCACTGTTCATTCCATCATCACCATGATCTGAACCGTAGGGCGTCCAATGCTGTACTATCGGACTTCCCCACAATTTTCCAAAAGGACTGGTAAGAAACAGCCTGGATCCAACGTCCACCCGCGGCTCTTGCATTATAATAACTTTAAACTGTTATTGATTTACTAAATTTTGTCTGCGGCTTCACTCTCTACGTTTTTTCTCAAAGTTTATGTATATATATATATATATATATATATATATATATATATATATATATTAGTAAATATTCTCGATATAAATCTAGTGTGTCAGCATTGTCCTATAGAAACTTATTAACTACTGGAATTATCTTCATAAAAATTTGCATTTATGCATAATATTAGTAAGAAGGCACATGAATATAGGAAAACGAACACTCGCGTTGATAAGTAAACATAACGTCACTAGCATTGTAAATTTTCATCACTTGGCCATGACCAACACAATGTGCTTTATAAAACTCTTAGTTGATATGTAAATTCCATTGCAATATGTCCAAGTATTTTTACGAGTTATTAGCTCCACATAAATTATTACAAGATATAATTTCAAAAAATGAGAAAAATGCTCTCTTAATTTGTTGTCTCCTTTACGCTACTCTCTATGTAGCTTCCTGTCTCTCTTGTTATTTGTTATGTATACAACATTGGATATTGGTTATTGCTAACTGATGTTTGAGAAGGCAGCTTAATTTATCTTATACATAACGATTAACATGGATAAAATCTCCAATATTAGACAATATGAAAATTGATTTTCAAAGATTTACCAGCTATATATTATGCCCTATTTTATTTTATATGGGGGATTTGAAGAAATTATATAGATAATTATCTTTGATTGATCTGATTAGTGGATTTATTTTACTTCAGGTCGTTCGTATTGCATCACTTCGCACCGCATGCTTATGCAATGCATAGACAGTCTCGTGCAAAAGGTGCAGAGCGGAGTGGTGATAAACTTCGAGAAAATCGGCCCCGATCCACCGCCAATAGACGGTGGTAACAGCAGGGATGGAGCAGAACAGGAGGACGTTAATCATGACGGAGACAAGGAAATGGAAGTCGATGGAGATAGGAATGGGGTATGTTAAGCTTTTTTTATTTTTATTATACACTAGTTTTTTCCCGCGACTTTGTTTGCGCCCCTTTTCACGCAAGTTCAACCCGCACTTGTCCCGACGAATATTAATTTGATATCCGTATTTGTTTTCGGTAAAGTACTATTAGTTGCATCTCTAATGCAACTAATAGTACTATTATAATAATCATAATAACTTTTCGGGGTAGACTTAACAACTCACCAGAGTGTTCACATTGAATAACTATTTTTAAAAATATTGTCTAAACATAGTATACATGATGTAATTGACAATGGTAAAAAGCACTTATATATTATATAAAAATAATTGCAGTTATAAAATAAAGTTTTTATAAAGAAAAGGGACTGTGAGCTCATTTTGTTTTTCCTTTTTTTTATGTTGTAAAATTATATTTGCAGCGATGGAACGGTGGTGGTTATCAAACAGGCATACCGAATCAGGGTGGGGGCACTCCGCAAGCATGGCATTCGTGTCGTCGGCTGATCTATGTCCCGCGAACAGTGGCACAAAAGGGTTTTGCTGTTGGATTTTGGCCCATTCCAGAGTCTTTTAGACCGGATCCTAATGCACCAACACTTGTAAGTTATGAAAAAATTGTAAACTTTTTGGATGCTATATTTAACCAAGTATTATCTGCATAATTTTCTTTTTTATTTAGATGACTAGCTTTCTGATTCTTATCAATTTTAATCAGTTCATAAAATTATAATAATTTTCGTCATGTTAAATTTCATATACCTATCACTTTCACTTCACAAATCTAATTGTCAATATTACGAGTGTTACTTGTATTATGCTAATGTTCCCTATAAAATTGGCAGTATCAAGTTTCATTACTTGTAGGAATTTCATTTTTATCACATTTCACTTGCAGCCTCCACGTTCTGCTCATCCTGCTGTAAAGTTTACGTGTTCAAGTCAGGAGCCAATGGTTATTGACAACTTACCATTCGACAAGTATGAGCTGGAGCCCAGCCCGCTGACCCAGTTTATACTTGCTAGAAAGCAGTCTACTATCTGCTGGCAGGTAGGTGCAAAATAGTGCATAATTTTTTACCATTTTGTAATATATATATATAGATTGAATGGTTACTAATTTGATTTAAACTATTATGGTTTAATAACAATATGAACGAATTGTCAATTTATTATTGTCAAGTTGCGGCTGAGAGAACTTACACTTGTTGAGTTTTTTGAAATCACCTACATATTTTTACATCAGTTTGCTGGGAATTGGTCTCTTCTCTGTATGATGATGAGGAGGTCCACCATGCTAGTCAAATTTGAATTAGTATTTTTTCAAAGGTTGGTAAGGAGAAACCTTTACCGTAATAGCAAGCGATCATTGTTTTTAATCCACACATAAGATCGAAACAGATATACAGTGCCGACCATAGAAGTACGAATACGGCTTTAAACCAATAGAAGTCTCGTAATAGATGAAATGCATAGAAACCGTGCGAGCCATCTGTGCGGGGGCTGAAGTGCAGGCGGGGACGAGGTAGTGAAAGAATAGAGCGTAACTGTGCCGATTCTGGATTGTCGATATATCGATGAGAGATTAAAAGGATAAAAGAAAATTTAGTTTAGTCGTGTACGGGGTAAAAATGATGCAAAATGGGGTAAAAAAAATATTGCATTTAATTTTTGTTTTTTTACTAAAATTTTACATATTTTACAAAACACTGTGGTAGAAAACAACCTTGAAACAACCTTAGGAAAACTGCAGCAAGTAATAATAAATAAATAAAGAACTCCAAAAAAATATAAATATAAATAAACATTGTAGGTAAATTACTTATTTCCAATACTATAAAATAATTTTTACGTAATAATAAATTAATGACTGTTCACAACAATACGGTTATAATTTAACACTAAACAAACTGTATTTTTATCATTCACAAACTTAATTTAATTAAATAAATTATAATATGCTAAGATATTATGTGTAGTAATAAATCTTGTTAATCGATATTTGTAAAGAAGACGCAAGCACAGCACTATCGATGACAGCACACTTTGGATGACCGTCATATTTTGACATAGTAATGGCGTATCAATATTTGTAAAATATTAAAATAATATGAAGTTTAAACTACTTACATGTGGAAAGTAACCTCACGAGATTTTATTTTGGGGTTCTTAGAATTGTTTTTGCATTGCACAATTCGGCATTTTATCACTGAAAACTTTTAATTTTCTTCTGATGCGAATCTGTCAGCGTACGTAACCGGACTGATGCTCGCGCAGGGCATACACTACTTTGGTAGTGTATGCTTGGTAAGACAGCAAACGTTTTGTGGTGCTTCTATCCGGGCGCGCGTCTATTCATAATTCTATGGTGCCGACCGAAATTTTACTCAATATTCTCTGTATCATACTTGACTTGGATTTATTTATCCATTAATATTATAAAGAATTTGTTTGTAGTAAGAACTTATAAAGAATTTGTTAGTTTGGATATGTAGGAAGTAATCAATCACTATGAACTGGCGAGTTAACTGATTTTGTATGTGATAAAAACCAGGCAATGTAGTTGAAGGCATTAGCAATAAAATATTAATTTTTATCAAAATGAATATTAAAATTTCATCTCAGGAGTGTTAAAATGAGATAAATTAGTAATTTACTGTAATTATTTAGTTTACGGTATTTTGTGAAATTAGTAACTTGTGCAAGCGCTTCCAAATACAATACATGATTTATGTTCCGCTACAAAACGAAAGCACAAAAATACCGATTCATTAACTGACTAAAAACATTTTATGTTGTCACATTGCAAGGCGACGAAGCCGCACTAGTGTTCTGTATAATCAAATTCAACTTTGTCCAAGCACACGAAGAGTATAAAAATTCATTGACATATACTCCGTTGTATGTTTCAGGTGTTTGTCGCCAACGCCAATTGCAAGAATTCTGAAGTAAGCCATCCGTTTGGCTATCTGAAGGCGTCGACCAACCTCACATGTGTCAATTTGTTTGTGTTACCATACAATTACCCGGTTCTATTGCCTTTGCTCGACGATCTCTTCAAAGTGCACAGATGCAAACCGACGCCTGAATGGAAGTTAGCATTCCAGCAATACCTGGACAGGATGCCCTCCTACTATGTGGCAGTAAGTTTGCAGAACACTGTTCATAGTTTGAGAATTTTCTAGTGTTTATAAGTTCCAAAGTCATGGATAGTAAGCTCCAATGTAATTTTTAGATTTTTTTTTTGGTATTTCCTATTAACGTGTGACTATAGATTGCAAATTTATGAATGGAATTTTATTTACTATGATTATTATACAAAAGTACAAACCAAACATAAAAGTTTAAGGAATTAAAGTAATTTTCATTAAAAATAATACTCACCGAAAATATGTTGGTGCTTCACTGCTCTATATGGTAAAATGTTTTAACTTTATTTAAGGTTGTATTCAGAAATATTCTTTTCTAACTACATTTCTGAAAAATTGAGTTTCTTTTATTTTCGAGTCTCAAGACTCGAATTTGCTTCAAAAGTTGTGATTTAATTCAAAAATTACAATTATAATCTGTGTAAAAGTTGTAGGTTCCTTTTAAAAAACGAAACGAAAAAAAATCGCTGTTAAATGAAGTTTATGAAGAGAAATATGCTACTAATTGAATCATAATTTTTCAGCCACTGCGCAGAGCGTTAGCGAAGATGGGTGCATCCGCCCCTTTAGTTCAAAGTTTGATTCCTGATACGGCGGACAATTCGCTCAGTTTCTCAGTACTGAACTATTTGAAAAGACTGAAAAACCAAGCTAAGATCGAGTTCGAGAAACTTTGCGCCGACGTCATAAACAAAGCTTCTAGTAATAATAACCAAAAGGTTAGTTACTTTGTTAGCATTGAACACAACATATTCATGTTTATAAATTTACTATCAAGTGCTACAGAGAGGTTGGACGGTTGCAGGTGGCGGAGAGCGTGCGCGTTACGGGGCGGTCGCCGTTGCGCAAGGAGCTGACGACGCACCCCTGTCTGCAGGACAAATTTGTGGCGCTGCGTGACCAGCTGAACGAGTTTGGCGGGTTCGTAGTAGGGCTGTCGCGCGGGCGGCACAAGGCGCAGACGCACACGTACCGGAACCCGTTCGACATCCAGCGCAGGGACCTGCTGGATCAGGTGGTGCGCATGCGCGCCAACTTCCTGCAACCCTCGCTGGCGCACACGCGCCTCGTCGACGAGGACAGCGTGCACTCGATGCCCGTCGCGCAGATGGGCAACTATCAGGAGTACCTCAAGCGCATGACCCCGCAGCTCAGGGAGATTGAGTCGCAGCCGGTCAGGCAGCACATGTTCGGGAACCCATTCAAGATCGATAAGGTAGGCATATATGATGCTTTAATGATAAGGGAGTAACTACATTTAGCTTCCAATTCAGATTTTGTTCATACAAAATTGCTGTTTTCTATGGACAAAGGCTGAATTGAGCTGAATGAATGTAGTTACTCCCTAAAATTAACATTATTGAAAACAGATCATCTCTATTTTCTTTAAAGTTTATTGCAAGTTTCACCTTTACACAAAAAAATAAAAAAATCAACTAATCAGCTTTGTACGTGAGCTTGGCTTGCAAATGAAAGAATACTGAATATAAGGTAGAAAAGTTGTTTCTCGTTGGTGATAAATTTTTTTCGTTTTCAGCGTATGATGGTGGACGAAGCGGATATAGACCCATTGGGCGCGGTGCGGAGTGCGGGAGGCGGCGGAGCGAAACGGGGAGGGGAACCCCCTCGCGCCGTGCCTCCCAAGCGCAAGGCGGGTCCCCTCCCGCAGCACGTGGTGGCGCGGCGGCCCTCTTCCCCCGCCGCGCCACCCCCCTCCGTCGCTCCTTCGCCCCCTGCAGTTGTCTCCGCGCTTCCCTCGCCTATCGTCCGACGTCCCACTTCCCCTCTATCGCCGGTGCCACCAGACCTGCCCTCAGGCCGACCACCCGAGGTAAATATAAACTTTCTAATATATTAATTATAAATACTATATAAATTCTCACTTTAGTGGAGAAAATGCTTTTTAAAGTTTCTTAAATTTGAAAGTTATTTCTATTGAATTCTACAACAACATTCCACAACAATATTTGTTTTTTTTGTCCTACAAGTTTTACTTATGTTTGCGTCAAAATATAAATAAGAAATTGTGTAAATTAATTCTAATGAATGCATTTTTGTTTTTTATGCATTAAAAATTGAATGCAACTAACTGCTTTTACCTAACAATAAATTCATAATTTAATTTTTAACATGAATTCTCTCTGTTTCAACAGGTAATACAAACTTAGGGTAAACTTTTACTATTGTTGATGTCATTTGGTGTACCATTACCATACTTTACTACCAGTACCATACTTTTACTATTGTTGATCCGACTATTAAGCTTGTAAGAGTTAATACAATTGTTGAATTATTTGATTAGGAAGTTTAACACTGATTTATCTGAAATTGTAGGATCCGCCTAACGCCGAACCTGGTGGCGCTGCCAGCGCACCGATGCCACCGCCCTCCCTGCCCCCCGCACCCGCGGCCGCCAATTTACCGCCGGTTGTCAAACCATTCCTCAATGGAGGTAAGTGATATAATTGACAGCTTCTGTATAGGTCTCGATAAACTTACTATAATATAGTCATAGTATTGACAAGGCATGCGTTTGCTTTTTAAAACGTGTGTCATGAGTAAATTAATATGACTAAAAATCGCTCTACATATCAAACGACAGATAGTCTTAAGTGAAACTGACTAATACTAAACGCATCGCTCTTGGCTAATGTAGTTACGGATAGTAAAATCTGTAATTGTTACCGCGTTACTTTTTTTTTTTAATTTTTTTAAATTGCCACTAAGACATTGTCACTATTTTTCTCCTATTTACATATTAACTCTCTGGTAACAAAGAGTCAATCGTTTGTATTTTTGTTTTTTTCTTTGGATAGGAACATCCATTAATTTCCTATCTCCCAACTCTGTTCTTTAGATTGGGAACACTATGTATTTTTAATCGGGAATGCCTTATAGTCCCCTGACTCTTAAGTTTTGTAGCCAACATGTTGACAATATTTTTGTGTTGACAATTTCTTCACTGACAGTGCTGATATTTCAAATCCATATGAATTTTCTTGTTACCAACAAAACGTGGAATATCAAATATGATTGACAATGTTTTGTTTTGAAATCTTTGGAGAATCTCGGTATTGCTGTTACTGGCTTTCCTCAGATTAGGATGATGGATGTCTAAATTGATTTAAGGATACTTTTATAGATCGCTATTTTACTATTATGGCATAGCCTGTTCCTGTTCCTGTTAGCCAATACATATTTTTCAATCAAGCTGCTTTCATTTAGTCCATATGTGCTTTCACCAATTGAGTCGACCGACGGTCAATATGCATTCCTAGATATTTTAAATCTTCAGTTTGAGGAATTGCTATATTGTGTAGTAACATGTGGACAATTCTGTCTATTTAACGTGAATGTAACATGAGTTAACTTGCTTTCAATAGCTCCTAAGCTCCTAATTCTACCTCTTTCGAATGAGCCTGAAGTTTGACAGAGGCAGAGATTGGATTTTCATGAACTGATTATAGTGCCACTAATAAAAGGCAAATTTTGAATAATAATTCTATTTACTTCTGAAGACTTCATATTATGTTTCGAAACACAACATGGTGCGCCACGAATACGGTTAAATGACGGCTAAGCATCGGGCGGTCGTCTTCTCCATACGGTCGGTTTTGGATGCGGCGCACCAAGTTCGACGGGAAAACACATCGAATCACCGACTGCACTATTGATAATATTTATATCCGCCATCTCGTGACTACATGATCAAATATGACACTAAGTTCGATCGTCTGTTACCGTTTAAAAAAATTCCGACATTTTTTTCGGCTTTGATTTTAAGCTTTTGATACGCAACCGATAATAGTAGCGACGGAATAGTTTAATGTCTTATCGAATTGAACTCTTTAGTCTATTCTACCTAACCATGGATCGTATTAACACAAGGTGCTTTGAGCGTATCTGTTCGTCCGTCAATTACTTTCTACTAGGGCTCGTGCTTACACGAACTCTCTGCGTGGCTCATATTGGTGAAACATGCGATGGCGTAGTAATATGGAATTTGCAATGGAATTCGCAGATGCGTATACGACGATGGGTAGCAAGATGGCGCGCTCGCCGTCTCCACCGCCGGAGTCACCTGCGCCGTCGCCGCCATTGCCGACGCCTCCTGCGCTCCACGACTCTCAGGAGCTGCAGATCAATGCTATTCTGCAAGGCATCGCGCAAGAGAACTATTCCAACGCACGTGCTAATAAGAGAAAGCGAAAGGTGAGTTCATTTCATTTCAATCGTCATACTCCTGCATTTTCTTTTATGACAAGTAATTCATAGTTATAAAATCATTTGTCCCAACTATCAACGCACAGCCAAAGCCGTTTAGATAGGTTTATATTTTATAACGTAAGCATCCACCAAGAAAGGACTTTTGAAAATTTCAACTCTATGTGAAGCCTGCTTTGTTAAATGACAATAAAAAACATTGACACAGAGTTATCGATCTTATCTAGTTGTGTCTTGGTAGTCAACAATGCTAGACTAACATTACCAGAATAAAAACAACACGATAAAAAAGCATTATAATGAAATATTTTTTTATTCATATCTGAAGTTCTTCACGTTCCACAATAGACTCAACATGCATCCATTTTACGCACTGTGTAGATTGACGAGGATGAGCTATCTAACTAAAGTATAAACTAAACTCTTAATAAAATCAACTTTTTAATGAGCTGTGGTTAGGACTTTTATTTATATCATGCAATTTATACTCAGAATTTGAATCTATTTCAAAATAATATGAAATTTATTTTAACAGAAACTCCAAGAAGAAAATATAAAGTGCATAATATATATTATGTGCATAATGTATAAGTGCATAATATATTTCATAATTATTTATTAATAAATAGTGTTCATGTCCGTTAAAATAACATGTTTCATACCTAATTATTCAGTTTAGTATTGATAGTTGAATAGAATCGCAACAAAGCTTTTATGTTGATTGACCACTTCCAATCAAGTGATAACAGAGCCTACAATATTTATTTAACGATAAATTTCCGTTAATAAAATTTGTGATAAGATTTTTTTTTTCTACATACATAGATAAGTAAAAGGTAACAGAGCCTCATATCGTATGTTGCTAATAAAACCTACATTTAATATATGAAGATTATGGAGTTGTGCAAGATTACAGAGTAGCTTGTCGTGTTTGAAGTTAAAAACTTATACACATCACTTAGTTTTTTTCTATTAAGGTAAATGTACACTATGCCAGATTAGTACATTATGGCTTGGCATTTTGATTTTTGTCGCAAAGTAAGAAAACAGTCAGTAAAATATTTTTTTTTTATAGTACCACATCAACTATAGTTTATATACAACCAAAGTAACACGATTTGAAAATATAAATAATTAGTTCTACACCTGTTCTGTCGATTGCGTTGTCGTAGAGCGTAAGGTGGTAGGGCAATTTTTATAAGGATTTCATATGTTAGGGGTAAACTGATTTAATTTAAAAATGTGAAATTATTGAATAGTAGTTATCGACAATAGGCTTTATAGCTAATTCGAGTCTTAATAAAGCATATTTTTAGAGGAATTATAAATTTTATAATTGCCGCCAATATGTTCACAGATATAAGGCGATATCACAGATATAACCTAATTGCGTGTGTATAACGCAATAAGGGAAAATCGGTCCGACATGTTTTTGTATTTTATTTCTAACTGGGGTTAAATTTTTTGATAAATTTAATGTAAATAAGTTTAGTAATGCCCGCGGATTATTGTGACGTAATTACGGTATATGTTTTTTTAAAATATTAATTCTTATAATCGACTCTAAAATGATTACTCTTTATGTCATACTACTAATTGATGGAATATGCCATCGTAATATTTGTAATTAAATTAATGTTATTTTATAAAATCATAAAAAATACCTTGGTGTCACTTATTATATAATTTTCTCAATATTCAATTAACTTCTCAAATTTAAATTGATATTAACATAAAATTCGAAACTACTTCATGTCTGTCTGTTACGTTTTCTCGGCCACAGAAGCGATTTTGATAAATTTTAATACAGCAATAATACAAGCGAGTGAAAATTTAAGAAGATGATTATATTTGTTTCGGTAATTGTTACTCATTAACGTGTAAATTTTTGAACGGATTTGGATAAAGTTTAGCACACTGATGAACTGTGCCTTGTGTAGAGGCATTTCCGTGGCAAAATAGTTAAACAATTATGGTTTAATTATAATTTCATTTTAAGCTTATCAGTAGATGATGGATCCGCGTATGACGCCTTGTAACTTTTCAAACGATTTGTGGTTTGAATTGTGTTAATTTTTCATTATTTTTATAGAATGAAAAGCCGGTGATTCCAGTGGTACCGGCGCCGCCGTCGCGCAAGGAATTGGCGGAGATTCGGAAACATAACATGACCGTTCGCGCTGAGGTGTATCGTGCAGTGAGACGACCAGGCAGAGGTATTATTTTTTTTATAAAAAACAAACTGACCGTCTACTTGGTAGTAAATGGCTGTATCAATGTAAAAACGCTAGATGAACTTTAACTTAAACTTATTTAGACATGCTTCTGACTTAGCAACTTGTTGAAATTAATATTAATGTAATTCTATATTCCTAATTGGAACATCATCCGTGTTTTACAACGAATGACGAAACCACACGATTCCGGCCGCCATACATTTGTATTAACCGTTTTCATACGCAACGACACTGCACTAGCAACCATTTTCAAACGACGCCACGCACTGCGTACGAGGCCGTCGGTAGAGCGCGTCAGTCCTGCGTGCATCAGCCGGCCGACGCACTATACAAGTATATAAGAGCGTTCAGTGCTTTGCTGACCAGTGAACCGATCGTACGGATGCGTGTTATATTTATCTTGACAAATATAGACACCGAGCGTGTTATCACTTCCCGATCAGGAAAGCACTGAAAATTACCAACAGACGACGGTCAGCCAGTGCGTATCATCAGGACCGCAGCTACGCACGACGGTCGGTTGAGTACTGTAACCGGTCTAACGTTAGAAAATAATGTAATCTCTTTTTACTTGAAAATTAAATGAAATTTTGATATCTATGATAGTTTTGATATTACTTTTTTTATATTAAGATCGGCAGACCGGCCGACGCCGACGGTCCACTTGATGGTAGGTGGCTACCGTCGCCTATAACACAAGCAACGCCAAAGCTGCTGCAAGTGCGCTGCCGACTACAGTAAGATTAAGGATAAGAGATTACGAGGGGATAGGGAAATGGGCTCTGGTATCCCTTACTCACCGAATCACAACAGCACACGTGCTGTTATTTCATGGTAGTCTTCTGTATGGGGGTGGTTACTGCCGCCAGACGGGCTGCCCAAATGACTGCAAAATGCAGTGTGCCCTGCCACTACTTTCCAGATCCAAACCAGAGCCAAATTTGAAAAGTTCATTTTTCAAAATTGACCCTGCCAGGAATCGAACCCGGAATCCCTAGAACAGAGCGTTAAGGTTCATTCAACGGGTTCATCTTAATATTTATATTACACTAGCGGCCCGCCCCCCCCTTCGCCCGGCGTGCGATTTTTATATACCCTAAAACATTCCCCGTTTATCCCTCTTTCCATTGGCGAAAACCGAATTAAAATCGGTCTACCCGTTCGCGCGTGATGCCGTGACCAAAGGAAATGGGGATTCATTTTTATATATAAGACTAGCGGCCCGCCCCCGGCTTCGCCCGGCGTGCAATTTTTATATACCCTAAAACATTCCCCGTTTATACCTCTTTCCATTAGCGAAAACCGAATTAAAATCGGTCAACCCGTTCACGCGTGATGCCGTGACCAGGAGAAATAGGGATTCATTTTGATATATAAGATTAAGATTATTATTAGGAGTAAGAGCCAATTGCCACATAATCTGCAAGTGCAGCGTAGGACGTCCACCCACGAAGTGGAAAGATGATCAGATAAGGGCTGTGGGACGATGGTGGACTGCTTTTGACTATACCAATTGCAAAATTATGGGGGAGGCCTATGGACATCCATATTGTAAGATCCAATAATCGTTTTTTGTCTATTAAAAAAGAAAAAAAAAAGAAAAAAAGTATGTTGAAAAATATATGCTTTACATATTATCTAGAATGAAAGTTTTTGTTTGGAGTTACTAAGAGCAGTTATCCCTTTGTATGCCGGAACGTGGATCCACGTTATTAATAAATCATGGTAGAACCCCCATGACTCCTTCTGGGAGAACAACTAGGTCAGTCAGTCAGTAGTTATATCGGTAAAATCGGTTATATGGCAAATGGCACTTGAAATGATAAATTTAAGCGCTGGCAGACAAGGCTAATTCGGCTTCCGGCATACAAGTGGTTATTCGGTGATGTTTGAATTGACCCTATTACGAACTACATAGAATATTGTTTCATTCCAGATTTCTCAAAACTGTTTGAACACTTAAAACAATTGAAAGGTAGTGTGGATATTAAAAAGGAAGTGATGCGTGAAGTGATAAACGAGTCTTTAAGGTTCAAGAGGAAAGCCCTGGCGAAGTTACTGGAGGACTTTTTAGCTAGTTTAGAGAAGAACGGAAACAGTGCCTCTATGAGTATAAAGAGAACTACGAACTCAATGTACAGTAATCACAGCTAGTGGTAAAACGCGAAGTGAAAGTCTGAATGTATAGTGTATTGTGGCAATAACTTCGACCTCACGTACTATTACAGGACTTGCCGTGATTAAAGGCCTTATACGACACAACCAAACATGCACAATAGAATTACGACATAGCTCGTGTAAAATTACACTGTACATAAGTATATTTTTACTCTCGAATTCTGTTTTTAATTAATTAAAATTTTGCCTATTATTAATAGTTAATAATTATGAACTGTTTATTTTCTAACAGCCTTTGTATTTGTACAGAAATTAATTAAAATTTTGCATATCTAAAACTATGATTTGTTTATTAAGTGTACTACCGCCTTAATTTTTTGCTTAAATGCAATCTTGTCACTCTGTGATACATTGCGCTCATTGGAAAATGAAATTTAAAAGTACGGCATCAACGACTTATCGATAAAAATTATAAAGCAAAGCAATCATTTAAAAAGATTCTGATAATATTTACAATCTTAAGAATTAACCAATTGTGCTTTAAAATTTTTGGATGCAATACGAACAAAATAGAGGTGCTATTGGGTTAATTCTACCCCTTGGCCATCTACATGTTACATAACCAGTATCGTAGGAAGTGAATTTTTATTTCTACGTAACAAGTTGTGTATGAAGACTCATTGCTAAATGATTATACTAAATATATGTTTTATTTATTGTCTTCATAAATTATATACAATTATACAAGTATTTTTACTTAAATTAAAAATAACTAGCATAATATATAAACATACACTGAGATAAAAGGTATATAATTTTCTCTTGTCCGAGAGTGATTCTGACACAATTTTTATTAGGAAAAATATATTTACCAAAGTGTCTATGTATAGATTTCGTTAAAAGAATAAGGTTTCCATAAGTATACTAGTTATGTAGCATGGTTTTTGTTGATTTCACACGAAGAGTAAAATGTCTTCGTAAGAAACTGTTTAAAAAGAAATAAATACAGATTTACAGATTTCGTAGCATGGGTTAGATGGGCGGCCGAAGCGAATTCTTCTAGTTCTAAAACCATTGGATGTTCATAATATAGAAAGTGAATGGACTAGGCTGATAAGGTTGTGGCTGATTGTTGGTTTGGGTTAAATTCAGGCTGTTATTAACTTATTAAAAAAGGGTCAATGGAAATGAATGCATCTTCTTTATAGCCTCAAAATTCAACGTTAGCATATAAAATATATTCCATACGGTATTCCTGAGATGATACATTATTGACATTGTTTCTCAATCTGGCATTGGTCATGTAAAGCAAAAAAGGTTGAAACTAAGCTGATAATATTTGAAAATTATTAATATTTACGAAATGAATTATATACTAATTATCATATTCAAAATTGTTCACGTGTTCACTTGGTTATTTGTCTATTTTATATAGCGTGCTTACGTTGGGGTGACTTTGAAATTGACTTGAAATTGGTATGTAAATATAAATCCCATTTAAATTTCTTATCTATTATCAGGCATATATTAATTATCATCTCAACCGTAAGATGCCCAATGCTGGACAAAGGCTTGACTAAAATACAGATTCAGACGGAAATTATTGTTTGAAATGATATTAATAATAATAAGAATAAAACTGCGCCGGCAGGTTATAACGCACTATCGTTTCGTTCCTCGTCGCGGACTATACTTTTCATGCAACATTTCGACGTTTGCTTTTATAAGCCCAAAGAATAGAATTACGAACATAAACACATGCGTCAGCTGTCGCACAGATGTCAAAGTGACAACATAACGCTTTTTAGTCAACGCTTGTATTTTACTCCTCATAAAATTTCCATACCGGGGCCTTATATGAAAATCGATTCTTAAGGAGTAAACTCCAAAAAACAGTGAAATGATTTTATAAAATCGCTCATAACGATTTCATTCTGTCAATCGATTAGTAAACTTAACCGTTCAAAATAGTGAATAAAATATTATGCGAGATTCAACGATTAGAGGAAATAACGAAATTCCGATTAAAACAGGTTTTTCGATTTAATTTAATTTAAATCCATTATTGGTTATGAAAGCCTTGAACTACAATATTCGCATAATGGAATTAAGTAAACGTCACAGTCAATGTACGCATGCTATTTATAGCAAATGAATGAATAAATGTTAAAATACTGTGTTTTAAATGCTTAAAGTGAAAGTGCTAAGTGAATGCATTATATTCAGAGTATAGTGTTTATATTTTACAAAAACAAGTTCGAAGTGATGCACGAGCAAGTTAGTTTCCATTTACTAGTGATTGGCCGGTCACATAATGGATGGGATAATGATCAGAAAGTCTGTTCGATAAGAGAAATATGTTAATTATTGATATAAATGATTTGACTGCACTTCGATAGTGAATTAATAACAGCTCTGTCAGTCAGCCACAATCATAGTCAGCTTAATACGTCCATTTCCATTACGAGTTTTCTTAGAATATTGATTCATGTTTTCCAATCTGTTCTTTGCACGATTCGACATCATGTATAAATAATTTAATGAACTTCTGCGTCTAGGACTTACTTACTTGTAATAGTTTCGGGAAAAAGACTATTAACTACCTGTGATTTTTAAAGAATCGTTTAAAATGTGTTTTAAATCTTTAATAGACTTTCAGTACTGTTAATAGCATGCAAGTAGAAAAAATAAATTAAGTTTTTCATTACGCAATAATAAACGTAAAGGGCGTTTTAATGTTTTTAATTTACAAAACTGCAAGACGTGACTGTAAGCATTTAATAAATATTGCATTAATTGTTTCAATTTCCCATTTGAACATGTCTTTTATCAGTATTTTAAGTAATTCTCTTATCAATTAGATATTTTAAATTTACGTGAAAGTCAAAAAATAGCAGGTACTTATAATATGTTTTAATTAAAAGAGATAACTTAATAAAACCGCCTTCTTTCTTCATAATGTATAAAGACTATATAGAGAGGGCATTGAGAAATTTTTCCTACAAAAATATTGATCCTGATCGCCGTAATCAGGGTGGCCATGCCGTAGTTAAATAGCCTTATAAAATTGGCGATTTTGTACCATGTGGTTCTAAATGTTACATTACGGATTCTTTTGTCTTGCCCGATCTATACAGTTGAAAATCTTTGATAAAGACAGAGACATATATGTCTGCGACTGTAAATATATCTTGTAAATATGTATTGCAGTGTACTATTACCAATGAACATATGTGTAGGATGCTTTTACGCATCAGTCAATTGTAAAGTGTATTATATCTTTTATAAATAAATTATGATCCTTTTTGGATTTTTATTTGTGCTGTTTAATGAAAACCCACCCATAATTTTAAAGAATTATAAAATTATAAAGAATGTGACAAGAATGCTGTCGTGAATGGAGGGTAAATATTTTAAGTTAACAAAGTAAACATGTATTTAATTATTTTAAACAGTGGATTTTATAGAAGAATCGATATGAGAAATAGCGACACCAAAATATTGGCATAACTAAATGGGCATAGTCTTTTACTTGAAAGCAGGCTTTTCCTATCACAAAGACTTGTGAGAAATGGCATTTAATTTGGCAGAAAAGAATAAATATTAAATGATTTCGATAAAGAGAGTGGCATGAGAATCCACTCATGCTTTAAATCCAAGTTTAAAGAGAAATCCAAGTGTTTGTTTACGTAAAGCAAAAAGAACCTTGGGAGTCAGACCCATAAAAAGGGCTTAAATAAAGTATCGTTAAATAGTCTTTATTTACTGTCGAAATCCATGGCCACTCCCGACTGAATATTCAATGTTGAAGGAGATCGGCATTTCAACTTGTTAAAAAAGGTAGGTAAGTATCGAAAATACTGCTAGACGCCTTTGACATCTGCCAAAGGAGGGAAGATGCTAACAATCAAAGATGTTGTTTGCTAACAATAGAATTATTGTTTAGTTGTCACTATATACCGCCCCTTTTTGTTTTTTTTCCTGGAGACATAGCTTCAAAATATTGTAAAAACGTTTATTTCTTAGACATCAATTACAGATTAAATTAAATTTACGCGTGCAAGCGTTTTTATAAGCTACTCCACCACTCGCATAAAATCACGCGAGGCGCAGGATGTCTTTTGATTGGTGAACGATAGCTACTGGCTGGCTGGCTGGCTGGCTGGCTGGCGATTGGTGGACGATAGCTATTGGCTGGCCGGTCGGCTGGCTGGTGTCTTATTTGTACGGGTGGAATTAGCTGGCGCGTTACATTCGGCCATCCTGCAAAAATTGCTCCCGCAATGGGAACATTGAAGAAACATGTTAGCTCTCTAGCAAATCGATGAGATCTTCGGTTTCTAATTGTTCATCAGAGCTGCTGGCACTGTCAGATACAGGGGCTATGCTCTTGTAAGGTCGGAGTGCGTCAGCTGGTACCAGACCGGTAAACTTTTTGTAACCCCTCACTCCCTTAATGCTTCTAATCCTGTATCGGTCATTGCCAACGGCTTTCGTAACCACGTAGGGACCCGAATATATATCGTCGAGCTTAGTGTTCACCTTGGTGGTACTACAAGTGGGACCGTTTTTCCACAGAACTAAATCACCCTTCTTGTATGTGTGACTACATTTACGTTTCCTATCATAATATTTTTTCATCCTATCACTGGTCTTTTCAATACGCGTGCTCGCAATGCCGCGTCTCGTTTGGATCGATTCATGTTCACGTCCAGGAATAGAGACATCACAAACGGATCTGCCCACACGAGAAAACATAAGGTCGTAAGGTTTGTATCCAGTTGTCTCATTTAGCGTGTTATTTATTCCCCAAATGACATCCGGCACACAATTTGCCCAGTTATTTGCAGCTTCACTGGGATCGGTTGCTCGTAAGGCATCAAGTATGGTGCGGTTTGTCCGTTCGACCTGACCGTTTGCTCGCGGGCATGCAATAGCGTTGAGAATGTGTCTAAATTGTTTATCGCTTGAAAACTTCTTAAAATTCCTACTAGTGAAAGCTTTCCCGTGATCAGTTACCACGCGATCCGGATACCCAAATTGGCTAAATACTTTTCTCATAACACGAATAGTTTCTATAGAGTTAACAGTGCGGGTAGGCTCTGCTATAACGAATTTAGAAAACCCATCTGTCAATACAAGCATGTACACATAACCTTTCTTTGTTCTACAAAACGGCCCTAAATGGTCTACGTGTACCATACGCATCGGTTCAGTAGGTTTAGGGATAGGGTGTAACTTTCCCTCCTTCTTACCATATTCCCCCTTACCGTAAGCACAATGTAGACAGGATTTTACATATTTACGTATGAATCTCGACATTTTTGGAAACCAAAAATCTTTTTTTATTAAGTCCATGCTACGCTTCAATCCTACGTGCCCAATCTCATCGTGATGCATCTGTACTAATTTCCACCTAGCCTGTCCCGGTACTACCAATCTTTTCCCGTTTGTTGTCTTCCTATACAGCTTATCATCAATAAGTTCGTAATTGTTTGTCACGTTTGGGTCTGTCGTGCCGCCTCTAATTTGTTCGATGATGCGATTTAATCTATCATCTTGTAATTGAACTGTACGGAACCAGTCGGTTATTTCCAATCGATTTACGTTAGCAATGTCAAGCGGGACGTCGGTATCGACGGGATGCCTACTCAATGCATCAACGTGTTTCATGCGTTCTCCCGGTCTATACTCAACACTAATGTCGAAATCTTGAATGAGAAGCCACCATCTCGCAATGCGTGGTATAAGATCGCGTTTGGTTAAAGTTGCTCGAACGGCTGTGCAATCGGTCACAATTTTAATAGGTTTACCGATTGCATAAACTCGAAATCTACGTAAGGATTCGACTACAGCTAACGTTTCAAGTTCGTAACTATGGTACATACTCTCTTCTTTACTGGTTACACGGCTATAGTACAAAACAGGACGCAAGTTATCATCAACCTGCATTTGCAACAATATACCGGCTATTCCCGATTTGCACGCATCCGTATGAATTTCAGTTGGCAATTTTGGATCATATAAAGCAAGTACGGGCTTAGTACACAAGAGTCGTTTCAAATCTTCGAAGCTATTTGTTTGTTCTGAGTCCCATACCCAAGTTGCATTTTTCTTTGTCAAATCTGTCAAAGGTCGAGCTATGATAGCGAAATTGTGAATAAATTTTCGAAAATAGCTACATAATCCAATGAATTGCCGAATGTCATGAACATTTTTTGGGGCAGGGAATTGTGAGACAGCTACTAACTTAGATTCGCTCGGCTGTACGCCTTCTTTTGAAATCTCGTGTCCAAGATAGGTAATTTTATTTTGTAAAAATGAACACTTTTTCATATTTAACTTTAAGTTTTCGGAATGGAGTTTTATCAATACGGCTTCTAACATTTCTAACCCAGATTCAACGTCTACCGAGGGTAGGAGCAAATCGTCTAAAAATGCTAATATTTCATATCTACCCGCACACTCGGAATGCACCGAGTCAACTAATTTGTTAATTAATCTCATGAAAACAGACGGCGCGTTGGCTAAACCAAACGGAACCCGCTTAAATTCAAAATGACCTTGCGGGGTTACAAAGGCCGTCTTGTGGGAATCCTCCGGGTAAATTTTTACTTGATGGTAACTTTGGGCCATATCTAGGCTAGTGAAGTAATGTTTACCCGCCAACTTCGAAACTTGGTCTTCTATATTGGGTAATGGATACCTGTCTTTGACCGTAATAGAGTTAAGCGCGCGGTAGTCTACACATACTTAGTCTACTGTCGCCGTTTTTCTTTTTTACTAAAATGACAGGTGAGGCGTAACTGGATTCGGATTCTTGAATTATATCTCCCTTGAGTAACTCTACTATTTTAGATCGGACTATTTCCTGTTCGTGATGTGACAAACGATATGGTTGTCGATGAATAGGTTGCTCAGTCGTCAATTTAATTTTCATTTGCACTAATTTTGTACACCCTAACTCCTGCGTAGTGCTCGCAAAACAGTTGCTATAACGTGCTAACAAAGATATCAATTCAGTGTACTGTTTTTTGTTTAACTGACCCGTTCTAATTTCTTTTATTTCTACCCCACCGATAATGGAATTACTGGCATGGCTGATATTAAAAACTGTGCTGGCCGATACATTAGAAATAGATTGACGGCTACCAACCTGGCTAAAGCTGTGCGACTCCTTGCAGCTCTCGGCTCTGGTCAACACTTCACCAGGCTGCCACACGACATCCTTCGTTCCAGTGTTGACAACCTTGATATAGCCCTCTTCACCACGCAGCACGGTAGCGGGCAGGGAGTAGGTGACACCATGTAGCTCGTAGTGACGTGGAACTGTCGCGACGTCGTTGCCTTTGTTGTTACCCAACGTGCGTACTTTAACTATGGAAATTCCTGGTGGTAAACGTTCTTCTGCCGCCGTGACCACCTTAAAGCGGTGACTTTCTTCAGCCACATCAAGAGCATTGAGAAAGTTGGATTGTTGTCTAAGTGTGACAACACCATTACTAACAAATAATGACATTCCTTTCTTATTGATTACTGGCTGACCAATTAATAAATTAATTCCTTTCATATCGACGTCAGAAAGATAGGCACTACACATAATGATAATATTATCAATTGTAAGTTGGAACTTGACCTCGCCTCGACTAGTAATGAAACCTCCGGAGAATCCTTTAAGGACGACGCTGGTCGGTGTGACGTCAAGTGCAAGCAATTTAGAAACTTGGGTAGACATCACATTGACTTCGCTTCCTGTGTCTATGTAAGATTTCACGTAGACTTCATTTACCTTTACCACCTTCTTGTAAATGTCGTTATAATTCTGTAAAATTTTAACTTCTTTAATGCCGCTTGATCCTTGGCCTGAGGTGGTGGGCACTGAATTTATTTGAGACTTGGGGCAACGAGTTGCGATATGTCCTTGTTCCCAACACTTAAAACATTTGCGTAAGTCGGGTAGAGAGCAGTCACGTAAAGTGTGCCCAGTCTTTTTGCACCGTGGACAGGGAGCTGTATCCAAACTGATAACCTTCCTCTCTGTTGTCGTATTCGTTATGCTTGGGTTTTGAGCGCGTATCTCTGGATATAATGGGCGGTAGTCATCGAGAGCGCAGAGATAACCCTCATATAGTTCATCAGGACGATCACATTGGAAAGCTCTAGCATTAGTTTGAAGAGTTGGCGGAAGTCCTCGGATAATGCATGAGACACTGGCGCTATCTGGTAGATTGCAGCGGAAACACATGGCGATTTTATCTTGATAGTATTTCGTCATCGTTTCTGTGGGTAGTTTTTTCCTTCGCAACATTTCTTCTAACATATTACAGTAGTCACGATGTTTTGGGAATGCACGAAGCAACAGTAGTTTCCATTCTTCCCACGAATTATTGTAGTCTTCGAGGCGATTGTACCATCTTCTTGCCTGCCCTCTTAGCTTGTCTTGCAAATAGAACGATTTCATTTTACCGTCCCAATCATGAATTTCACCAAGTTGATCGATTTTTCTAAGCCAAGCTTTCACCGTACATTCATCATTATCAGGATCGAATTCCGGAATTAAAGAAGCGGCGCGGTGTTCCCTTTCCCTGGTGAATGATGGACTTTCCTGGCTTAGCTCCCGTATGGCTCGACTAACTTTCTTTTCCAGCAAATCTTTTAACAGCTTTCTTGCAGGTGGTGACGGTTCGTCTTCTTGTGAAGCGTCTTCGTCTGGATCATGGCCGTTTTGTGACAGATCGTCCCATCCAGGTGGTCGCACACAGTGTCCATTTTGGTCACGATGAACTCGCTTCATTTTTGATTATCGTATCCCGCTTCTGAATTGTAAAAACGTTTATTTCTTAGACATCAATTACAGATTAAATTAAATTTACGCGTGCAAGCGTTTTTATAAGCTACTCCACCACTCGCATAAAATCACGCGAGGCGCAGGATGTCTTTTGATTGGTGAACGATAGCTACTGGCTGGCTAGCTGGCTGGCTGGCTGGCTGGCTGGCTGGCGATTGGTGGACGATAGCTATTGGCTGGCCGGTCGGCTGGCTGGTGTCTTATTTGTACGGGTGGAATTAGCTGGCGCGTTACAATATACATCAAAAGAAAATGCTCCACCAGGTTCGGAGGTTACATATCACCCGAATTGTTTTATGCAATCTGACATTATATTCTTTTAAACTTTTTAACACGCATGTGAAACCTATACGAAAGGAAGACCAGCCCTACTATTATTGGATGCTCAAACCACATTTACCAAGAAAATTCATCAATAAAGCTCGAGAGAATCATGTCGTAGTCATTTGTTTTCCTCTCCATTGTTTTCATAACCTCCAACCTCTAGTGTAGATGTTGCTTTTATGTCATTGAAATTTCAACGTGGTTTCATTATTGCAATACTTATTATAGGGGCGATTATGCACTCAGATCCCATAAAAAGTGCAAAAATTATGCATTATTATATTTTGTAGGTTAATACTCCATTGAAAGTAATCATAATTACCATTGCGTTTTGAAAATTACCTACATTGCACGAGCGTGTTTCTACAGATCAAAAGTGATAAACACTATTCGTAATTTCATCTCACTGGAAACACATACTTATCCTTTTCGCTCTGTAAACCCACAAATTAAAATTGATTCCTTTTAAAGCTCTCAAATTTAAATTAGTTATTTATTTTAGAGATCGAGATGCTTGATAGGTAGGTATAGAAGATCCAAAAGAAAGAATATGAAAATAACTATTTTATTTAATATAGGTATACGTTGGGTCATTTTCCGGAATATAGGCATCACCAGGCTCAGGAATAGCCGAAACACGAAAAAAGACTCGATGCTTGTAGTACTTGATAGATGATAGTATACTGATAATAATCGAAGTTACAAAATAAATGTGAACAATTAACCCGCTGCAAATGGATTTAACTGGAAACGCGGTGCGTTCGTCGCGGAACTAGAGCTCGACAGGTCCTCTCTTCGAATGAATGCTATTCCATTGTCCTTTTTCTATTATGGATGGTAAGGCGCCTTCTGTCATTCGCAAGCCATCATACAGATCACGGCTGCTAGTTCCGCCTTGACCGCACCCAAGTTTACTGCTTGAGGTTTTCAAGCAAGTTGATAGATGGCGTTGTATGCTAACGGGAACTGATTCTTAAACCCTCCGCTTGTGGCGACGCTTCAGGAATCTCTGACATATACAAATATAACATCATTAGGTGAGAATTCGTATATATTATATCTTATAAAGTTATTAGAAATATATTTTAAAAAAAAGTGGAATTAGATCCCTGCCAAAATTTTATTTATTAGAATTTTATTTATTAGCCATGAACAGTTAACCAGTAGTTTATTTTCAATTAAAATCGATGAAAATTCGATTACTTACAACCGAACCGCTAAATTGATTTTGATGATATTTAAATAAACATTAATTTGCCAATGACACTGCCTTGGGAAATTGATGGCGACGGAAAGGACTGCAACAACAAAGATAAGTTAATGCTTAGCAGAATTGGATGCGCGTCGACCTGTGGTGCCTGATATGCAACAAATCTTCAATGGGATAAGTAGGTATACATTTTATTAGGTGAATTACTACTTTTTATTGACTTATTTGTTCATAATTCCATTATACATTATTTCTCCCGATATTATGGAAACAGAAAATCTGTATGAATGTATGTATGTATGAATGTGTCGGACGATCCGTATCAATAATCACATAGAACCTACATAATCAAGCAACGCCTGCATGTCCTACGTGTTGCTTCGACAGTCTCTGGTACCGCCTAGTGGGGCAGACTGACAGTGTGCATTGGGCTGCGGTTCAAGATAGAGAGGTTGCAGCATTATTGTTAGGCGCGATACCGAGGAACTGTTATAATTATAAAGTGCCCATTCGATAATCCAGTTTACAGTGTCATTGAGGATAATTATAGGAAAGACATTCATTATTAAATATTGCAATAATTAGAAAATATAATTAAATTAGGTATTATAAAATAAAATGAGTGAAAATAATGAAAAGACTACATACATAGGTACATATGTCGGTACTATTCCCTACCGACGTATGAAAGTATGTATGTATAATCTCAAAAACTACTGAAAGGATATTTATGCGGTTTTCACAAATGGAAAAAGATATCAACGAGGAAGGTTTTTGTATATAACTTGCAGAATATAATCCTTGCGAAGCCGGGAGCGGGCCGCTAGTTTAATACTAATTGTCAATATTTATTGATGGAGCTGCTCCTGCTTGGGTTCTTTTTTTATTTGATTACGTTAAAATTACTCTATAAATAGTTTTTTATTGGCTCGAAAGTAGCGAAATAATTTGTATAGATATTTCTGTAACTATTTTGTAAATTCCCAATAGGCCACTAGATAAATAAAATGTAATAATAATCATAAATATGAAGCCGTTTATGATTGTAGGTGTATTGCCGACGGTTATGGGAGTTTTATTTACATTTGTATCCATTGGCCTATTTAAATTACGTGCTTTTATCGTTATTCGACCGGTTAATGTTATTTTTACTGCCGGCAATGATTCAACGTTTGATTCTGGGACTTCTCTTCCCGTTTAAATTATTGCGTTTACAACCTATTATATGTCTATAGGAAGGCACTTGTTATAATACATATTCAACAAAATATTACGAAAATGTGTCTCTGTTAGAAAATCTTTTCGCATAGCCCATAGTTAACTGTGAAATAACCGCAATTTATGTTTTCGGTGAACCCTCCCTCGGCTGTTATCATATTTATGGGCACATGCTCAGAAACATTTTGTTGCTATAAAATTATTTTAAAACACATTTTAAGTTAAAATAGGTACAAGTTAAATCAAAGAGTGTTTTTTAATACATATAGCTCAATGTCACAAAGATTTAGTAGGTAAATTTCTAAGAAAAAAAAAATTGAGCCGTCTCGGGATGCCTGCAGATGCAAAACATCGAAACTATTTTGTATAGAAAATATGCATGAAAGGTTGATTTATTAAAGGCATTTTAATTTAACAATCAAAATTTACATTGAAATCTCCAGCTTAAGTCAACGGCTATATGTACAACAGCATAACCGAGTAGAGAGTACGCTAGTTAGTATAGTTAGTTAGAAGTTCCGCCAAAGTGATGGCCAAAGCTTGGCCAAATGTTGGCGTCGTCGCCACGCCAACAGCCGGTCTCATCCGCCACAAAAAAATTACATCAAAAATGGAACGATAAATACAATTATGTTTAGTAAATGTATTATTTATTGCTTATGACAAACAGCTTTAAGTTTACAATTGGAATGCCGAAGTTAATTAGGAAGAAACGCCTCAATTAGTCGAATATTACACTCAATTAGTCAATGGCAAACTATCTTTCAATGTTTTTAATTCACTGCAGATTTGAACGATTATAATGGGGTATACAAGGCTTTGAATTTTTTAGGGATTCTCTCGTAGAAGTGTAGATACATAATCACCCCAAAGAAGAGGCCTACGAGCGCTTCCTGGCCCTCCTGGACGCCAACCCCTGGGGTTGTCCGTATAAGGTCGTGAGGAGGAAATTCGCATGTAGCTCCCCCTACACGGCCAACCTTGACCCGGAGCTGCTCGAAAAGGTCATAGAGTCACTCTTTCCGACCCCTGGCCAATTCGAGCCCCCCGAAATGATGGCTCCGGAACCACTTCCGGAGCCCGAAATGGAGGGCCCTCCCGTCTCCGACGTAGAGTTTGAGGCGGTGAGGGAGCGGATCCGGGGCAAGAGGACGGCTCCAGGACCAGATGGAGTTCCGGAAAAGGCCCTGGCTATAGCGCTAGGGCCTCTGGAGGAGAGGTTCCGGGCGATTATGGATACTTGTATCGCCCGGGGCGAGTTCCCGGCGAGATGGAAGGTGGGGCGACTCTGCCTCCTTCGCAAGGAGGGCCGCCCTGCCGACTCGCCGGCGGGGTACCGACCGGTGGTCCTGCTCGACGACTCTGGCAAGGCTATGGAAAGAATCATAGCCCGCCGGATAGTTGAGCACCTGGAGACAACGGGGCCGAATCTGGATGAATGCCAGTTCGGCTTCCGAGCCGGTCGGTCCACCGTGGATGCAGTGAGCCTCCTCAAAAGATGGACTGAGGAGGCCACCGGTAGGGGGGAGGCTGTTGTTGCGGTGTCACTCGACATCCGCAACGCGTTCAACAGCCTCCCTCATGAGTGCATAAGGGCGGCACTACAATTCCACAGGGTGCCGTCCTACCTCCGCGCCTTGGTCAGCGACTACCTTGCTGGTCGGGTGGTGCTATACGAGGGCGCGGAGGGACATGTCCATCGCCGGCCAGTGGCGGTAGGTGTAACCCAGGGGGCTGTTTTAGGCCCCTTATTGTGGAACCTGGGGTACAACTGGGTCCTGCGAGGCAACCTCCTTCCCAAGATGGAGGTTGTCTGCTTTGCCGACGACACTCTGGTCGCGGCAAGAGCGAAGCCGTGGGAGGACGCAATGCGATTAGCGTCGGTCGGCACCTCCTTGGTGGTCCGGCGCATCCGCTTGCTAGGATTGGAGGTGGCCCTAGACAAAACTAGGGCCATGGGTTTCCATCCCCCACGACGCAGGATCCCTCCAGGGCTCCGAGTCCGAGTGGAGGGGGTCTGGATCTCGGTCGGGAGGCATATTAAGTATCTCGGCCTAACACTGGACCCCCGCTGGAGTTTCGAGGAGCACTTTAAGCTCCTGGCTCCACGGCTGACGAAAGCTGCAGCCGCACTCGAACGACTCCTCCCGAATCTGGGAGGACCGGATTCGGCGTGTCGTCGACTTTACCACGGGGTGGTAAGGTCGATGGCACTATATGGAGCCCCGGTGTGGGCCGAGTGCCTCACTCCTCGCACCCGGGCCCTCTTGCGGAGGCCGCAAAGGGTCATGGCGATCCGGGCAGTGCGGGCTTATCGCACTGTCAGTCACGGGGCCGCCTGCGTGCTAGCGGGCACTCTCCCGTGGGATGTCGATGCCCTGGTTCTGTCCCAGGTGCATCGGCATCGGGTCACGACAAGGGCCCAAGGACAAAGACCCGTCGCCGAGGAAGTGCGACGGGTCCGCGAAGAAGCGCAGGAGAGGGCCATGCACGAATGGAGTGAGGCACAACGTGAGCCTACCGCCGGCCACCGGACGATCCTCGCGGTTCGTCCGGTACTGGAGGAATGGGTGAGGCGCCGACGAGGTGTCCTCACCTTCCATATGGTGCAAGTAATGACCGGACACGGGTGCTTTGGTCATTATCTGCACCATATAAAAAGGGAGGAGTCGCCGCAGTGCGAGCATCCTGACGATACGGCCGAGCATACGCTCCAGATATGCTCGGCCTGGAGATCCCAGCGCCGGGAGTTGAGGGCAGCGCTGGGTGGTGGAGAGATCACACTGTCAAGCATGGTCGAAGCCATGCTTGATAGTGTGACCAACTGGAAAGCAGTTGCTTCCTTCTGCGAACAAGTGATGTTGCAGAAGGAGGCGGCTGAGAGGGAGCGAGAGGAAGAGGCCGGTCTCGCTTCCCTCAGACGTAGGCGGTTGGGCAGGAGAAGGCGGGCATACGAAGCCCGTCTTCAAATGTCTTAGGGGACCTGCGCACATGGTTGGCTAACTATGTGTGCTTGCACAAGGTCCCCTCCGTCTGGGGATTGCCTCGGTGCCTCCAGGCAATCCCCCATTGGAGTTAGCCTAGTCAGCAATGGCTAGGCTGCCCTGGGGTGGATCGGAGTTGTTGCCTCGGCAGAGCCCGGTCCACCCCGCTCAAAGGGCAAGGAGACACCGGGGAGTTTTAGGACTTCTCTACTGAATTTACTAAACCTCGTTCTGTTTATAGCCAATCTCTTGTTTCTTTGTCTTCGATAATAAATGATGGTTATTATGTACGTGTAGGTATTATATTTTCATACAAAATACTGTCAATTTATAAATTTGTCAATGAAAGGTATTTTGCAGTATTAATTATCGTTTGTACCTATGTATCAGCAACGTGTTTCCACATCAAAACGCCTTAGGATCCAGAAACCTCCTCAAAATATTCAGATAGTAAAGTAATAGTAAAGTAAAGTAATAGTAAAGTGCGGATCCTTCTGATATTTGTTATCTATAGTTATGGCCAAAGACTAGAGTGCTCTATCTGTAAGCTCCAACTTCTTCGCGCTTGCTTACAAGTGTCTAGTTGTAATGTCTAAATAACTGTTTTTTTACTTCTGTCTGTTAATCTCCGAAACGGCTGGTCCGATTTTGACGGGACTTTCACTGATTATAAGAATTATCCACTACCGCGCCCCATGCGCATGGCCGAGTTCGGCTAGTTAGGTAATAAAAAAGCTTGTAAACTGATTCTTTTTTATATATTCTTATAATAATGTTATTATTGTTAAATTTTGATCTCATAATGTACACTTCGTTTATGGAGGGTTTGATATTAGATTTTTTGAATTTTTGCAAAGATTTTGCAAAGATTTATTTAATCAATAAATATGTAAGTATAGTATGTTAATTATTGTATGAATACCTAATTGAAGACGGCATAATTTTTTTTAATGTTTCTGAATTGGCAAGCTTCGGTCGTGACTGATAGATTGAATTGTAGAGTTCAGCAGAGTTACCTATACTCTATTTAGACTGTGTGTCGCTTCATTGTTGCATGTTTCATAGGTATTTTTTGCATCAATTACCTGTTACCCATATGAACTACTCAAACGAAATATCGTGCAAAGAAAAGAAACTTATAAGCCGTTTGCTAATAGCGCAAAGAAAGCTTTTTGGTGTAGGAAAGTTATGCCAGGTGCGATGGCTTTAGATACAATCTTTACTAATACTAATATTATAGAGGTCGAATGTGTATATTATATATGTTTGTTTGTATGTAGGATGTAATCTTCGAAACTACTCATCTGATTTAAAAAAATCTTTCACCAATCTTTAGTTAGAATAGAATTTCAGGATGGACATAGGCTAAATTTTCCACGCAGGCGAAGCCGCGGGCACGAGCTATCTAAAAATAAAAATCCAAATCTTGGCAAAAGTATACTATCAGGCGTCAAAGTATATTATTTATTTTTACGCAAATGAATCATATAGAGCGCATACAGAAAAAGGTTTGTGAGATGGCTTAATCGCCGTTCCCATTACATTCCCTTAAACTATAATGATTCTTGCAAACGTCACGCATTGATGACTTTGGAGGATACATGCACTGTCTCCGATATGTCATTCCTCCACGACATTTGTTCTGGGACTCTTAATTGCCCAAAACTGCTGTCTGAAATGTTGCAGCTTCAGGCCGGGCCTAGGCGTGGAAGAAGGATGTCCCACTATCTCGATCTAATTACGACCTTGACTCAGCTAAAATACGCTGAAAGACAAATAGTCACACACGCGCGAACGTATATAGACACACACACACACTAATTTGGGTACATAATGAAGCCCTGTAGTGGCAATGTGCTTGGTGATGTCTCTTTTGAATATTATTTCTGCTGTATTGCTGGTTTTTGTTGAGAATAAAATAAAATAAAATAATTATCTGCCTTAATCAAATCAAAAGTAGGTAAAATTGTCGAGGCAAGGATATAAATGAAAAACAAGGACACAAATACACAAGGAAACGCTACAACATCATGTTCAATAAGAATTTAAAGGGAATAGTCATATTCAATTCGATGGTAGGTGGCTTCCGTTCACAGCCTGTGCTGTTTTTCACGGTGAAATTTTAAGAGATTATTGCTGCCAGGCGGGCTGCCCAGTTGCGGATTCGAACGATTTATGGTAGACACCATTATGTTCCTCACTCGACACTTAGAGTGTAAATTCTCGTTTGTACGGTTTAATTTCCGAGATTGCAGAATTGTTTTTAATACGGCTTTTAATGGCAGAGATCTTCTTAGAAGATAGTGAAGATTTTTCGACCTTTATTTAAAAAAACAAAATATCTTAACATCGATTGACGACTTTCTCTAAATATTTCATAAACATATTCTTTATGAAATGTTATAAATAAATTATAGACTGAGTTTTAAGATATAAAATAGGTCTCATATTTAATAAATTCTGATTTGTGGAGACAATCGCCGGTTTGGAATATACTACGCCTAGGAATATAGATTGATACTCTATTTATAGGAAAAAGAAAGGTAGATAGAGACAAAACACAAATAAATGAAGAAAAAATCTTGGTTTCGTCTAACAATATCCATTACTGAGCCCTGTTAATAAGGTGGCGATCAAATAATCTGGTTCACCTTGCGACCGAGAGAAATGGTCGTTTTATCTCTCCTTGCAGAAGGCCGAGGGCGCCAGGGCGGACAAAGCTAGTTTAATTAGGCTGCCGCTCAACTAAGACATTTGTCACTTTACGAGGGCTGACTATTACAAGGAATACCTATTTTTAGCAATAACCACGACAAACAATTAAGACTAATAAAAAGACGTAACATATTTAAACATAAGCAAATCAAAATATTTGCTATTAATTTGATAAAATAATAGCAATGTATTTTATGTATAAATATTTTATACAAATACCTGTAGAAATTCTGGATAGATTTTGAATAGCATGAAGGTTAGAGTTTGAAATTAACAAACTTACTTTTAAGAAAATATAGAGTTCATGTTGTATCTGTATAAAATAAAGTCGCTGTCCGTGGGCCGTTCGTAATAAATAATTATACTACCTTCATACATTATTTAACAGCAAGTAAAAGCAAAATATAAAGGAATTATAAAGAAAATATAAAGCTATATACTTTATTCATAAAAGCTTTATTTCTTATTAGCTGACTTCGTCCGGGTTTAAAAATGGAAAATAAAATACCTGAGAAAATATCTGACATCTTTATCGCTGTGACGACGGTGGCGCCACCACGCCGACAGTGGTGCCCAATTTTTAGATGATCCTCTCGGGGACCTAACATTTTTCCACAATAAAAATATCCTATAATATACTTTTATTGTATATAAAAATCTGCGAACAGATTTCTTTATCGCAACACATAGTAATGTGCATGTGCATTATGCATGCTCCATTAGTTCATAGGATATTTATTGAAGATTTCCCTCTGTCGTAAATAGATAAAAATAATTATCTACTTTACAATAATTACATAACGGTGTGATAGTTGTCCATTTAACTCACTTTACGACAAGTTGTTTTTTATTGTTTCTGAACAATGTTTCAAAAGAGCTTACTGCGATTATCAAATCTTTTCGCGTCTAAAAATTAATTTTGGTTACTATCTGTAATCGTTTTTAATCAAAATCTATTTAAAAATACGTGTTTAATTTATTAGGTAGACAAGGTATTTTAGAGTGGAATAGCAGAGCAATATGATGATTATATAAACGTTGTTCGTATATAATATTGTTTTTTCATATACTAAGGTTGAAAAAACAACCATTTCTTAAAAACTTTAACTTAATTAATGTTAAAAAAGCTTTAAGCGTTTGAATAGCCCCTATTTTTAAAATTTAAGTTGAGTTTGAGTGTTAGACTGTATGTTAATAGGCAACTATCCGCTACTTACAAACAAATGTTTAAGGGCATTTGCGAGTCAAACCTTACAATCCGTAAAGTATGTGCCAAACTTTATTCCAATAATTGCTTTACTAAATCAACATACACGCAAATAACTAGGTCCTAAAGTGAAATGCTAACTGCAAATGCTTGAAAGTGACAAGAACAGAATGGGATAAATACGCAGATCTCCATAAAATGTTAGCAATAAATGTAAAAAAAAATATGTTTAACAATTTTCATCATTCCATTTGATAATATAGTGAGATAAATTCACGGTAAGATCTCTGCGTCGTAAATTTCAACCGTCGAATTTCACGTTTCAATAGTTTTGTGGCAGCGGAAAGGTATTGGAGTACCGGAGCAAAGCAAAGAAAATGCATTTATTCAAAAACTTTTTTCAGTCGCTTCTTCGAAGCTAATCCTTTCTTATATATAAACTCTTTATTATTTATTTTATCCGAAGAAAATATAAAGATGCGTTCGGGTCAATTCTTAAGTAAACATTTCCCGGGCTACGCAGTCGTCCATGAAAATTTGCGGGATATTTGATGGGCCGCTGATAAATTTGGAAGCGATCATATCTCTCAATTTTATTGACCGTTAGATTCGATATTGGCCGCGCAATCGACCCTCGTACCGCAATTTTTGTTGACGTGACCATTATTTACTATTTCCTTGCAATAGTCATTCCAATTATAAATTTTAGGTTTTTTATATATTACTTATTTTACAGCATACCTATATTTTTGTATATTAGATAAGTAAGTTATTAATTAAAATATTTTTTACTCGTACTTTATCGTATCTATCTATTATAATGGTTGAAGCATAAATAATAATTAATTTAGGCCTCAATATTTGTTCTGCTTTGATACAGAAAATATACATTGTTGGATATTGATATCATTGTTGGCTTTCTTTGAAATAATTTTCCATACTTTGAAGCATTTGGAACGCACATTTTTGAATGGACTTCAATTTCTTCAGCGATTTGGTCTTTATTTCGTCTATGGTCGGAACAGGAAAAAAGTCTCACGGGGCCAAATATGGCGAAAAAGGTGGGTTTAGGATCAATACAGTCTTACTAAAAAATCTTGGATAAGCTGCGAGTTGAAACGAAGCATTTAGGTACCATTTCCTATCTGAACCATACTTGGAAAATTGCCAACAAGAAATAAAAAAGAAACAATTAAATTAAATTAATTAATTAAATTAAAGTTTGTGCATCAAAAAACAATTACATTAAAAAAAATAGCAAAAATTTGACATTTGAACATTATAAAAAAAGTATGTGTGTCACCTCCGATGCACGACTTTACTACTCAAAAAATTGACTTACAATAACATATTTTAATTCGAAAATCAAATATTTCTCGTTTCATTCGGTACTTACGCGTAGAATTACCACACCGGTACTACTAGTGATGCTACGGGTAATATTTATTGCCCGTAGTACTATTCACCTGTCTGATACTACCACTGACTTACAAATCTATCTAATATATAATAAAATCATAAACGAGCCGTGTCTGTACATTAAATAAAAAAATAAAATAAAAAATAAAAACAATTTCTACACTTTGTACTTATGTTATAGTGTTCAAAAAAAGTTTTTAGAAGTTTTATCTGTTTGCCTGTGCGTTTATATATGCTAATTTCTGAAACGGCTTAACCGATTTGAATGCGATTTTCACTGTTGTATTGTAGCAAGCTTCCTGTATCATTTAGTGTTTGTTCCAATCAGTTTGCAAATAAAAAAGTTAGGTGATATACCTTCGATGGGTAGGCATACGAAGTTCCACGTATCCCAATCCTTCTAATATTATAAATATTAGCCTTCATATCTAGATGTTTTTATTATATTTGATAGTTAATATTTGTTTGTCAAAATTTAACTGATAAGAAAATAATATAGGTCGATTTTTAAAAGGTACAAAACATTTTAATTATATTTGCCGAATACAAGTCACGATCTCATCGTTATTCTTTATACATTTTCCTGTTTTATTCATATGTATAAGAGTTATCCTATAAAAGCTTACAAATCGAACTCCGTAATCTACAAATCCTTTAAGAGGCTCTCGGTGCTAGAGTTTGAATGACATCTTGTCTCTTTGATGGGATTGCTCGTGTGATGGCTTGCACGATTTGCCGTAGGTCCTAAAGTAACTTACATAATACATATATATGTGACATTATGTACTTAAGCATGTAAGCTTTACAAAGCTCATAATCTTACAACAAAGAATTCATATTGTTAACAGACTCATTTAATAACTTAGAACGTAAATAACAAAATTCAATATATTAGCTAATTTTGTTGACGAGCTCGTTGGATGAGCGCTCTTTTCCAGGGGTCCCGATTCAGGGTTCGATTCCCGGAAGGATCAACTTTGGATCAACTTTTAATCATGTGCCTCTAATGGGAAAATTGTTATATAAATCGGATCTGTATTAATACATATCTCTTAGTTAATTTTAGTTAAATTTAGATTTAACTAAAGTTTAAACAATTAAACTTTAGTTAAATTATTTACTTAGTTGGGTTAATATATCCATAAATTTAAATTTCATTTGATTCGGGTAAAGCCATAGAGCATAGCTAATTACATTAAGATAAAGTCTAGTCTAGACACGAATAATATAGCTTCGAATTTTCGAAATATATTCCATTAGTGAATTTTTCAAAGTTGGCTCTGGTGTGGATCTGAAAAGTAATGGCAGGGCACACTGCTTTCGCAGCCATTTGTGCAGGCCGTCTGGCGGCAGTAACCACCACTATACATAAGATCACCGCGAAATAACATAACATCGCTCACAGTGAAATGATACCGTGAGCGAGGATTCTAAAGGAATCTTGAGGCAATATAAATCCTACATAATTACGTTCATAAAAATGTCTAATAACAGATAAATACTTATCAATAACTTGTAAAATTATTTATGTTTATGTTGTAATGCTACTTCTATATTTTGAAAATAGATGGGGGTAACTGGAGTGGGCTAGCCGATTGACGAAATCTCATTTTGTCGGAGAATTAGATAGTTACAAAATTTGGCGAGCGGCAGATAGAGATAGTCGGTTTTGAAGGCATCGTATATTCCACGCGACACGTTTCAATTAGGGAGTATGGGACTATAATCAAATTTTGTCTGTCTTCCTGGGTTACATTCGCTTAAAAGCAGGAAAATTAACATTTTGGAAACCAGGAATTCTCTGTTTTAGACACATTTAGCCGCTCTGCACTGATTTCCGTTATTAAATTTTCGTGAAGTGTTTTCAATTGTTTTAATCTATACTAATATAGCTAAAGAGTTTGTTTGTTTGTTTGAACGCGCTAATCTCAGGAACTACTGGTTCGAATTGAAAAATTCTTTTTGTTTTGAATAGACCATTCATCGAGGAAGGCTATAGGTTATATAACATCACGCTACAATAAATAGCATTATATATGTATAAGCAGTGTCCAGTGCCGCGCGCTCCATGAGCACGCCCCGCCACCGCCGCCGTATGGGCCGCAGCGAAGCGTGGCCGAGTTCAGCTAGTATAAAATATTTTTTTGATCCATCAAACTCAATAAGAACAGATTTCATTAATGTGAAAAATACATTAATAAAAGATAATATTTGATGGCCCCGCAGAACAAAGCTGTAGTGATTTGCGGACCATTTCTCACGGTAACGTTGGAAATTATATATTGTGTTTCCATTAATATTTCTGTCAGGGACTTCCGTTTACTTTCTTATGAATGTAGTCAGCCTGTCACCGAGTTGATACAACACTGCTAAGTAATTAGTACGGCCACCTGTTTCTGCTTATTTATTTCACAATATATAATTCAACCCAGATAAGGAAATACAATTGTATTTCCCTTTTCTAAACAGAGATCGTTTTGCCGGATCTTACAAACGTTTGTTGTTTATTGATGACTTTTTAGCAAGGCTGATCTGATATCAGTTTTAATAGATCTTGCACAGACTTGCTGTACCCTGCGATGCATGAGAATCACAAAGTGTATCTAATGAGCACATGGCATTTAATCTTGATTGCCTAATATTATGGTATATCATTAATATTATAGAACTTAATATTCAGCTAATATTATACATATAACTATAATACATAAGTAGGTATTCCAAGATTCCTGTGAATAAACTTCTTTCTTGTATCTATGTATATTAGGTACTAGCTATGCCTGCGACTTCGTAAGCTGCGACTGATAATATATGGGGTACTGCCTGAGTCCGCAACGTCATACGCGTGGTATTCGGAATAGCACATAACTTTTTTGTTTGTGAACTGATTGGAATGAAATAAACACTAAATGTTGGGAAGCTTACTACCATACATCACTGAAAACCACATTCAAATCGGTTAAGCCGTTTCTGAGGTTAGCGTGTACAAACGCACAGACAAACAGATAAAAATTCTAAAAACTGTTTTTTGTGCACGAATTGTTTTTTTGAAAAAATCTTTAATGTACAGACACGGCTCGTTTACGATTTTATTACATTGTTATGACTCACCATGGAACGTTCTAGAAAAGCGTTGCCGTCTGTCAAAAGTTCTCGAAAGTTCCACCCTAGAATAGAAGTCACGCCACTCTCCGGTTATTGTCAAAGGAAATTGGTCCTTATGTACACAACATAGAGTTCACATTCAACAGAAATAGCGTTCCCGAACTTTCAATGACCTTGTTTACAATACGTGTTTACAATACTTGTTTACTTGTATTTGTTTATTGTAAATTCGAGATAGATCTAGACGTTTGACGGGGAATATAAATAGGAGAGTGGCGAGGTTAGAGAGGACACAGTTCGACTCTGCGACTCGAAAACGATACTTCGGAAATTACCTGCGACAGTAAACCAGCGATTCGTTAAGGAAATCATTGATGACTTTTCGCAAGTTTAACGGTTTTATCGGACCTTTCGTTTAGCCCTTTTGGAAGTCATCTTGGTTTGTGGAAATAAATAGTTGATTTTCGCCCTTATGTTGATTGGCCCTTATGTTGAGCTTGATTTTCGCAGATTGACTCACCCGCAGATTGACAATATGTTAGATTAGATTAGATAAATTGAAGTCGCTGTCCGCGTCCGTCTGTTTCTCCGCTAACTTCTAAATCACCCCATTCTTATACTTACGGTCTTTTTAGACAGTAAGTATAAGAATGCATATATTTTATTGTAGTTTCTGTACTTCAGAATTGAAGAATTGGAAATGGGGACACACAATATTAATATATTATTATTTTATTTTTGTAGTTAATTTTGTGTTTCTTCACTAAAAAAGAAGCTATTATATACGAGTAAGTATGCTTAACTATACTTACGTGATGACATTTGATATACTTAAGGGTTTTTTAATGTGGCCTGTGTTATCGCTCCTGTAAGGAGTATGCATACCTCAATGATTATTCTCTACTTACTTTTGAAAAGGGAACCAATGGCAAAAAAAAAATCCCATAAATACTGTCGACGGAACTATTAGGGAAGAAGTCTTACTAGTTCCGCCAAGGAACTTCTTCAACGGAACGTACTATTGGGAATAATTAAATTCTTTTGGTAAACAGAAATCGAAATTTAAGGTGTATGCAGTACACAATGACTCGTTTTATGAAATAAATAAATTTCTTTAAGATTAAAATGTAACATGTAAATGTAAATAAAAATGAATGTAACATTTTTATATGGAAATAGATTTTAAGACATTTTTTAATTATAATCTTAAAACAATTTTTTAAATTAATGTTTACTGTCTATTTATTTGCAAAATGAAAAATAATAAATAAGTCATAAAATATTGACATGCACGTCCGGTAGAGGTTTGTAAAATACGTGATTTCGACTTGGATTTTGTAATGGGTGATTATAGTTTCCTTTAAATGTGTTAAATTTAATTATTCGAAATGGATTTGTTTGCAACCGATGCGAATAAAATTTTACCCTGTATTGAACGTTTGTATTTGTGCGTTGGACCAAAATGAAATTGATAAGTATGTAAACCGTCTATTTGTTGTTGAATGAGAGAACCGCTTCATTCACGCCGCTTGTGTGTTTTGCTAATCGAATTTTCAATTAATCCAACCTCCATGATAATTTCATGTTTGTTTGCCGTATCGATATTTATATCCTGTAGCTGTTTTCCGAGGCCCCAACATCTATTATATCTTTTATTATTATATAAAGAGTAACCTACATACTTTCCCTTATTTCCCTTGAGCCGCTAGTTTCTTCATACGGGCCAACTATTTTAAGTTTTAAATTTTAATATTATTTAAATAATAACATATAGATAAGAGTAATATTTTTGTTTTACTTAAAATCTTACATTTTTGGTTTGCTATATTATCAAATTTGTGCTGATCTTTCGGAGCGTGACATTTCGCGATATATGCGTGACATCTTGCGAAAGTGACATTGTGCGAATAGATTTAGATCTGTCGAGCGTGTTGATCATCCCAAAATTTGGATTTCAACCTTAGTGATGTACTCCGAAACTTCTACCGCAGTGTGAGGTCGAGCATTATCATGCATTTGAAGAAAATGATCCTCAATGCATGTATCTTTCCGCTCTAAAATGTCTGCTATGTATCTTTCCGCAGTCAGGGGCCCATTTTCTACGATGTGTAGCTCCATACGAACTCCTAAGCAAATACTGTCCTGTACCATTACTGACCCTCCACCATAATGCTCTCCAACAATGTTACACTGAACGTATATTTCTCTAAGTCGTCGCCATACTTCTATCATCTGACTTAAGACAAAATTTGGATTCATCAGTAAAGAGTACTTTTCCTCAAGCGTCATCATCCCACATTTAGGTACGAACGGGCAAAGCTGGACCGAGCTACTTGATGACCTGCCGTGATCCAATGGGCAAGTACGCACCTATATCAGCTGCCTTAAGTTTTCTTCTAATCGTTTTGGTGCTGTCACTTCCCGAATTTCCTGTAGCTTGTTTCATCCCGCAGAAGTGCGTTCTAAAAACACTGCTTACAATAAATTTTTCGTCCCTGTTACTCTTTTGTGACCTTATTCTTTATGTCTGGTACTCATCAATCTGCCGATATCATTTAACATTACGAAAAATCACAGACTTGGACATTCGTAATGTTTGAGCTTTTTCATTGTAAGTGTAATCATTATGAATTAAAGTTACAGCTTTAGACACCTGAGCAACGCTGAGATCTGGCATTATTACCTAAACTTATCATACGAAGGTCTCTCCATTCAATAATGACAGTTTGTTTTTTTCAAAAAGGAAGAATAATGTTAAATTAGTTAAAAACAACAAAAAGCCGCAAAATTTCATACACTACGTATCTAGGAAATTAACAAGAATTCCTAGATACGTAGGAAGTGTAAGAAAAATTTTATTCAAATCCTTCTTTTTTCAAATTAGATAATAGGTACTGGTATAGATGGCTAGTACGAAATAAGAAAATATTTTATGTAATTCTACCTTTTTATTTTCATTCCTCTAAATAAGTCCATGAGCGTGTTTACTAACATATTTTTTAATTAAGTCAACAACGGGTACTTCTAATAATAGTCCTCATTTCTTTTGTCTTTGTTTGTTGTTGTTTTAATATATTTTGTCTATTATTTCTATAAAGACTGTTTTTCAAAAGAATTCAGTATTTTTCCTTCAGTTATCGATTAATAAATAATACGATAACGATCTTTATTCTTTTTAAATATTTTTTATCTAATAATTCTATAATGAACTTCTTTTGTAGAGAATCTAGGATTTTTCTTTATTTATCGTAACTATAAACACAACTACTCCTATTTTTAAATTATGGCAATACTGTCACGATAAATGACCTTTTCTAATAATTAATTGATCATGATATTAACATTTTACTAATATACAATTTATACAAGGTTTTATAGCAAAATTTATTCCTTCTAACTCACACTAATAACTGCGATAATAAAAATAATTGCTATTTTAACAGAGATTTCACCGGATTCGATGCCTGGTTGCGTATGAGCGCAATTTAAAGAAGTTTGAATGCAATTTTAAAAATGGAAGCCTTAGTTCCTAAGAACAAATTTTCGGATCTCTTATGGTTTCTGATTTGTCCTCACTGACCCATTTGAATTGATCACCTGTATAGAAGATTTAGAGGACATCTTGTAATAAAATAAAGTGAATTAAGAAAGCTGTAAGTTATGGAAATGCGTACTGGAAAGAGAAAACGCAGTACATTTATGATCTGTTGTGATTCTGTGTGACTAAAATAGGTTACTGTCTGGATAAAGTTATTGCGGTTTTATTCATATGTTGATATACCGAACCGAACAATAAGCTAATTCTCGGACCATAAACAAACATAAACTTAAAGCAAATGCAAGCATACTATAAAGAAGTTGAACAAAGTGGCATGTAACCAGAATATTTGTTTGTTGTTCAATTTTTTGTTTATATTAGACTATACATTAACGATATCTGGTTACTATTGGAAATGATTTTTTTAAATTTTAGTGTTTTTTTTTAAATAAAAAATAGACAGTCTAATAAATTTAGTAATCTAATTATTTTGACTGAGCTATCATCCCGTTTACACTTTGTATTCATTTTACAAAACCCTTGTTATTGGTATTTTGATTAAGTTTTTGTTTAGTGTTATTTTTTTTCACAAAATAATTGCACAGTATTGCATCACTTACGGTTAGTTTTCATAGGCTGAATTGATTTTCTATCAATAATAGGTACTTTTTTGAATACGTGAAAGCGAGGGGTTATCTTCAATTTAATTCGAATTCGAAATCCGATTATAACTGTTTTCTACGAGTATGAAGAAAAAAAAATTCAGATACAAAACTTAACTTTTGAATAAAAAAACATATTGTTTGTACGGATTGACTGCTAACTGTGTGTGAATATTCGTTTTTTGTTAACAATAAAGACGTGATGGGTGTAGTACAGCTTCCGTCCACAATTTATGTTTCGTTGGCGCGCGTCTAGTGAAAGCCGCCGATGAAAGTTTCATCGTATCTGCGAGCTGCAGGCGTGAAAATAAAATTGGAGCTCGCTTTGGGCTTTTACAAATAGCGGTTATCGAAGCTGGAAAATACTATTACTCTTGATATTTTCAACACAACAATACAAAATCTACTGACCACATGACAAAATAGACACAAACTCGTTTCATGTTATAACGTAATTCCCGGAGCGTTTTTTATAAGACTAATAGAAGACACTGTTACTATTGAATATTACTTTAACTTAATACTTATACTTAATACTTATATATCAATAGAACTTATAATATTAATTGTTGTCAATGGAGCGACTGCAATAAATGTACGAGTATTAGAGCAACACAACGGCCTGTACCTATTAGTTAACATTTATTACAGACTAGCGGCCCGCCCCCGGCTTCGCCCGGCGTGCAATTTTTATATACCCTAAAACATTCCCCGTTTATCCCTGTTTCCATTAGCGAAAACCGAATTAAAATCGGTCAACCCGTTCACGCGTGATGCCGTGACCAGGGGAAATAGGGATTCATTTTTATATAAAAATGTTTCATGTCTGTAACATATGACATTCATTTTGCTACATATGAAAACAATGGTCAAAAAAGAGCAAGTTGTTCAGCACCAGTAGGTAAGTATTAACCAATACGTGGTTTATTTGGTGTATTTGGTTAATAGATCTTCATAAATTAATAGGTCTTAAACACTTTAGAAAAAAATTACAAAATAAAGATATAAATGACTGTACCACAAAAATCGTTGCTATCTATTATCGTCGCATAGGAAAAGTTACATAACCAAATATCTTTATTAAAATTAAGACTACCTATGTATATTAAATCTTGAACCAAACCAATTTCAATCCCAGTGTTGTATGAGGATGTCCATACTTCATGTTAGGTCACATTAGGTTATATACCTATCATTTGCAATACGATTATTTACTACGAGGATCATGAGGGACGACAAATGTCTAAAAATGAGAAATGTCTGTCAATTTATTAGTTAATAAAAAGCAATAATACTTCTTGGAGCCTTAAACTTAGAGGTTATTACGCATGTCAGTTATAGGTACACAGTTTTGACCACAGTCTTATGTTAACTTTAATAGTAATATAATAAAAATAGGATCTGAATATATACGAGTGTTTCAGCAGTTTATTTTTAAAAGTTTGTATAATTTTTTTTAGGTCGTCAGACAGGCTGTGACGGTGCCCTTTGATGGTGGGTGGCTACGTTGCCTATTAACACAAACAACATCACAACAGCATTAGTAGAATTAAGGATAAGGGATTAGGGAGGGATAGGGAAATGAGCTTTGGCATACCTTACTCGCTCACCGAAACACAATAGCACACATGCTATTATATCTTACTTACCTACTTAATTACTTTTAAGGGTATCAGAGAAAATGTTAATGTTTGGCAATTTCGTTATATCTAGGACATATTCCAGGCAATGTGTGTAATTTATAGTGATATTGTAATATAGTGACTGCTGTATATACTTAGTGAAACAATACAGTAACTCATAAGGGTAACTTTCGTAAATATTGTTTAACTGTTGGTTAACCGTGTAATAAATATAAACATATCCCTAAATAGAAATCGAATGAACTCTCCAAATCTGTACTGCAGCTAATGAAGAATCAATTCGAAGCCGGCACGATTTGCCATTCGTCCAACGATATAGAATTATACAGAAATTGTGGTAATAAAGATAGCGTTAAAATCATTTAATGCAATTACACACATTACATGTAATGTACTGCTTATAACTCTGATCCCTGATCCTTATTCTCGGGCACACACAATTTAACCCTTCGAGGATAATAGCCTTTTTCCTCTAATTTTCTTTTTGGACACAATTTATTACTACTCCTTGTTTCTATATACCTACTTTAGCATACGATATGATAATATAGGACAGATAGTTAAGAATAGGATGTGAAATGGAGTTTTATATTGTTAAATCTACATTGAAAGTTCATTTAGTGTTTAAATTAAATATACCTAGAAAATCTGACTAAATGAAGTATCTCGATTGATCACAGTTTATCCATTATATCATACTAGCGACCCGCCCTCGGCTTCGGATGGATTCAATTTTTTTGTAAAACTATAACCCAAACCTTGCTCGTTTATCGCTCTTTCCATTAGTGAAAACCGTATCACAATGTGTTTGGTGATTTAGAAGAAGTTAGCGGAAAAACAGAGAGAGGCGGCGACTTTACGTATTTTATAATATGTATAGATTCAGAGTAAAACATGTTGAAATAGCATTAAATTGACCTATTGTTGTTGAGCAACGTATTCAAAACGTATTGTGGACTTAAAAATATACACTGTGATAATTTAGGATGTAGGCTATGTGTGCCAAGTCTAATCGAAATCCCTTTAACGGTAATGGTTCACCGTTGTTCACTAACAAACATTCAAATATGTTCAGAAACTATAATATTTCTAATATAATAGAGATGTCTTCGCGTTTGTCTATCGTCGCATTTCTAGCTGTAACTTGTAGCAATTCTTCAATTCGATTGTAATACATATTGTAGTACACACATAATTAGGTATTTAAATATATTATTTACTGGAAGGAACGTTTAGATGCCGACACGGAAAACTCATGATCAAATCTGCTTGGCCCTGCTCCCCTTGTAGTTATATATTTATCCATATTTTGCGTTTAGGAGATTATTGCTAATACGTTCTTTTAAAGCAGAAAAACACACGTGCTTAGTAGATAGATATAACGTGTAATATATTAAATCAAAGCCTGTTAAGTCAAATTTACACTTTTATTTTAATGTTAAGATCGGCAGACAGGCTGACGGTCCACTTGATGGTAGGTTGCTACCGTTGCCTATAACACAAGCAATGCCACAGTGCGCTGCCGACTACAGTAGGATTAAGGATAAGGGATTGGGAAAGGACATGTAAATGGGCTCTGGCATACCTCACTCACTCACCGAAACACAACAGCAGACATGGGCTATTATTTAAGGGTGGCCTTCTGTACGGGGATGGTTACTGCCGCCAGACGGGCTGCCCAAATGCACGTCCAGACCAGAGCCAAATTTGAAAAGTTCATTTTTCAAAAGTTGAGCCTGCCGAGAATCGAACCCGGGAACCTTAGAAGAGAGCGTTAAAGCAAGCACCCTAACCATTCATCCAACGGGCTCGTCCAGTGTTAAGTTATAAGTTATAAGTGTATATTAAGTTATAAGTGTAAAAAAATAGATAAATATTGCATAAAAGTGGAATAAGTAGTTGACTAATCTATTCCTGACGAACAGGTCTTAGTAAGAGCCACTTCCCAGAGAATCTCACCTGTGACAATGACAATGTCTTGACGTATTAATACCTCGAAGGCTCGTGAATTGTTTTCTAAAGAAAAAATGTGACGGAAGCCACGTCATCCCGTTTTTATCAGGCCTCTCTCGCATGGATGCTTCGTCTGAATGCCAAGAATTTATTGCGTTGTACAGCCTCCAACGAAGCGGGAAGAATTAGCCGACAATCAGTTAAGGGAAACTTGCACGTGGTCACTGAGCAAAGCAAAACATAGCACAAATGCAAAAGATTAATTTTATAGTGTGATGGAGATATTAATATTTTTAATCTGATACTCAAAATCTTTGTAGGCGGTACTGAGTTAGCTTGAACCGAACTCGATTACCAAGTTACCGAAACTCGATTGGACCTACACTTTCGAGTGTTTTTTGGTTTGATGTGTAATAAGAAACAATTATGAATTTTTAATTAATTGAAAGTGAAATTAGAAACCTGTAGGTACTAAAAATTTAAAAATAAATTTCCAAGTTTTTCTCATACAAAAGGGTAAACTCAATAACAGGCGAGATGCACGGCATGTGCAACAAAGTATAGTTGAGAAACATTCGAAACATAGGCAACATACGGCAACATCAATTGACATTTTGTTTTCCGTTGTTGCCCACTAAATTAGCCACTGCATAACATTGCTTTCAAAAAATTTACTCGGTTTAGATGCATCTTTAGGGACTATGACAAAAATTAACAGCACTGTCAATAATATTTTACGGTGTTGTCTGTACGGTCGTTGTGCATTTAGGTTTTTTTTGTAAAGGTTCTCACAAGATTGGCCATTGTTACAATAGTATTAAATTATACTAACCAATAGCATCGTAGCGCACTGTTTGTGTAGTTTGTACACGGGCATTTTCAGCGGTTTGTATTTACGGAACCACCTTAGTAATTGTTTTTGCGGTGAGCCAAACTGCAGCTTCTCATTTGTGACGCTAGCCGTGTGTTAATTGGATATTATACTAATGAATTAAAATAGAATACAAAACATCTAAAAAAGGATATTAATTGTTAGTTAATATAATAATTAAATATAAAGAAAATGAATTCGTTATCATAATTTAAAATTGAAAATACTTTAGTCTAAGGAATTATGTAAGTAGGCTGCGTTTGAGTAAATTTCTGAATAGAAAATTAGATTAAGATGTTATTGGTTTCATGTGTACTCTAAATCCTAAATAATACAAATCCAAGAGTGAGTGCAAGCGATCGTCATGAAAAAACAATGGCGAACTCCCATACATATTTTGGTTGACTTAAACTTTTCGCGTCTACAAATTAAAAATATGTAAAAGTATATAGAGTTACTGAGTTACTTATTACTGAACTAATTGGTCTTATATTTATTACTAGAATAGTCTGGAATTAAAGATATTTTAGTTTTAAGATTATGAGGTTATGTAAAATAACACCTATTATTTGGATTAAAAATATATATAGTTAGTATATTTTTATATTAAAATAAACTTACAACTTAAAACTGAGTTCAGAATAAAATATTTTTAGGTAAATTGTGGTTAAAACATGTATTACTATGTTCCTTGTTAAAAAATCAAACGCCTAAGAAAATATGAGCAATAAAGATTGAATAAATAATTGCTGTAATATTCTGTCCGGCGTTGAATATTTTATTTTAAACGCTTTGGAAAATGGCGCGCGGACGAAGTTGCGAGCAAAAGCTACTTTAAAATAATATCGTTTTATACCCATATTTTACAACTAGTTAGCAAAAAATATTTCGAAAAAGACAATTTAAACCATCCACAAATGTTAATTCGTATCTGAGGCTTATTCTTGCAAAATGAATGAAATATAATAAACTGTTTGCCACACTGAAATAGGTATATAAACTGAGTAGGTATCCGTAAAGTCGCACTATGTTTCCGGGGTAAGAGATAAGCGCCTCGCATTTCCTCGGCCGTACTAAGTCGTCCGCCGGAAACACTCTGAAAAGAAAACGAAAACAATTTTAGAACGATTTCTACTCGCCAAAGCACAGTTCCACTATTACTAGGATCTTCAACCTTAATACAGATTTATATATATTTTGTACGTAACATCTGTTGAAGTAGACATATATTTTTTGGAGTTATATCTGGGGATTCGTCATAAAACGAGTCTATATAATTCTATGGAAAACGACATTTCAGAATAGCATGTCATCTTGGAAGTAAAATGAATATCAGACAAATGTGTTGTTGTAGGTTTACTTATAATTGGTGCAAAAAAACTGCAAAAGGAGAATTTTATTTATTTATTTAATTTAGTTTACATAAAGCCAATATGTAAAACTAAATTGTATATTATAATAAAGTACAAATAGGCCTAAAGAACCATATTTTCATTAACGAGATAGCCAAATATAGGGGACATGAGAAAAAAAATTATATGCAAAATAATTATGAATTCTCAACTGTGCATAAAAAAGTCTAGGTAAAATTTGTCAGTAAACGTTATATATTTTGACTTACCATTAAACACTCATTCAACCTTCAAGTGAAAGCTTGAAAGTTGTAGCGATTTTGGGCTAGCGGCTTGGATGTTGATTTATAACACGTTGTAGTTTTGGAAATGAAAACAATTACTCAACTACTGTTAATTTTGCTGCAATCCCAAAAAAGTCAAAAGCAGGGATTGGATTTTCAGCTGACCTAAAGTGAGGTAATTAATTACGCGTGGCCTTTTTTGCAGTGGTCCGACGAAAGAAAACCGCGAAGATTTATTGTTTGCACCAGCACTTCACTTCACCGCCGCTAGACGGAGAATTACTAATCTTTTCTTTAATTCTGATCCCTTGTTTCTTCAGACAGTAATAGAGCCGTAAGTCGGATTAAAGGAAATACTCATTTCAGCCTCGTTTATATTGTTTAATCTCGAATATAATCATAGAGAATTATTGATAGACATTTTCGTTACATTAAGATTAATTAGTTTATTCACGGAAAGAATTTTTTCAGATGATCTTGTTATTATTATTATCAGCCGTGGTCGATGTTTCGATCGAGTCATCTATTAAAAAGGTTCAAAACTGAAATGGTGAAAGTAAAAATCGGTAGCCTTATGTTTATTCAAGACATAGTCTATACTATACTAGCTGAGCCCACAACTTCGTATACGCGTGGTAATCGGTATAAAGCGTAACTTTTTAGTTTCTAAACCGATTGAAATAAAAAAGACACAAAATTTTATGGCAAGCTTGCTACAATACGTCAGTGAAAACCGCATTCAAATTGGTTAAGCCGTTTCACAGATTAGCATGCATAAATACACAAACAGACAAACCTACAAAAATTCTAAAAACTATTTTTTGGCCTCGGTAACCATTGGCGGATACAGGGAGGGGGGGGGGGGGGGCATGGGGGCCATGGCCCCCCCCAAAAGACCCAGGAATTCCATATTTTTGACTTAACTTTTCAATTCTATTCAAGTACAATTCAATTCATATATGAACTGAATATAGAATAATATAATCCATATCAATCAAAGTTATCGAAAGTTTCATAATTCATGTCAGACATTTGAGACAGTTCAAATACGCGATTACGCGGGTTAAAAGTATTTGCAATACAACCATAATGCATCTCAACTAGTAAAAAAAATACACAAAAAAATTACTTGTGATATTAACCCTAACTCCGAACTTTGTCAGAATGCCCCCCCCCCCCCCCCCCCCCCAAAATGAAATCCTGGATCCGCCCCTGTCGGTAACATAAGTAAGTATAACGTGTACAAGTAAGTATACACGGCTAGCTTACGATTTTATTATATGTATAGATTTATGTGTTAGATTTCTTCAAATTTTTTCAACAGTTTACACATGCTTGAGTAAAAACATTTAAACATAAACGAAAACTTTTGTTTGGTTGAGTGAGTGGTTAAGGTGTTAAGGTCAATTTTAAAAATGAAATTTTCGCAGTTGTTTCTGGCTTGGATTTGGCAAAAACGTAAAAACACATTGCGTTTCGATGTCTTTTGTACAACCCGTCTGGCGGCAATAACCACCGTGAAAAAAAGCATGTGTGCGCATTAGTAAGGGATGTCTTTTCCTTTTCCTTTCAAATCCCTTACCGTCAATGGCCGTAACACAGGCAACGCCGCAGCATCTATGGCGTTGCCTGTGTTACCTATAGGCGACGGCAGCCACTTACCATCAAGTGGACCGTCAGCCTGTCTGACAACATAAACATAAAAAAAACTGCAGCTCAAATTAATGTATATATTATTATATGTCTAACATATTATTGATCTAACAAAGAATTACGAATCTTCAGTCAGGATGCTTTCCATTTATCAATTCACAAACATTCATATTCAAGTTATTATTTTTATATAGAAGATAAACATAAGATTAAATAATATTAAAAGAACACAACACAGCAAAACCAGAGGCTGCTCTCTAGAGCCACCTCTTGTGTTGAAGGAAATAAAATAATTTGATAATGGGTAGGAGGCATATCTTTTCATTCAGTCTTCGTTGGTTATGGCGATGATTATGTTTTATGAATTACTTTAATAATAGCTAAACCATAACAAACATTGTTAGCCTTCTATTTGCTTTTTTTTTTGTTAAGGTCGACAGGCAGGCTGACGGTACACATGATACCTAGCCTCGCCTAAAACACAAGCAACATCACAGGTGCTGCAAATGCGCTTCCGATCATAGTAGGATTAAGGATAAGGGATAAGGGGGAAATTGGGCTCTAGCATCCATTCACTCATCGAAACACAACGGTGCTATTAGCTGTTGCTAGATATTCCATTCATTGTACGTTTAGATTAACTAAAGTAAGTGGTCGGTTGCTCGTAAATCGACCAACCGGAACGGAAGGAGTTTCAGTTACGTACGCGATAAAAACTGGACACTAGTTCGTAGTTGGTAGACAGCTGCACTAAAATATCGTTGAAGTTGCTTGGGAAATACAAAATATCCATCAGAAAATAAAATACTAAGTGTGTATCATCATATAAGATCGTTATGTAAAAAAAAGTTAAGAATAATTATTATTCATAAATATATTAAGTTTTGATCCTAATATTTTTTTGTGTACTCTAAACGCCCATACTAAATCTTTAAGCTTTTTTTTATTTACGGTAATAAATTTGTTATAATGTGATCCATCCAGTGCTACTACTGAAATATACATATATAATTTAGAAAAAGATAGGAAGGGATAGAAATAATATCTTGTAGTCCTTCCTTACTAAAACACCAAAACAAAACAACGCCTTTGCTGCTGATGTATGGTATGATGCTACTATGGCCTAGTTAGTGACTACAAGAGAAAAAAAATAACAGAAATATATCTGTATTGTTACCGACTAGTGTTATATTTTATAAATTTCTTTATCTTGCAAAAGTGAATGGCCTATTACATAACCCGTATGATCAAAATGTGGGTTGAATAAATTCGAATCGCAATTTCTCCATTAATTAAAATTCCCATATAACTTTGACTAACTTACTAAAATTTCAATAACGGAAAGGTCGTGAATTTGTCCTTCCATTTATTATAATGCCCCACGGACAGATACCCAAATAAACTTGTACATAACTAAATTGGGTTGTTCCCGTTTTGGGGTTACCTTGTTATGTGATTGAGATTGCTTACGTACTAATGCCGCTGAGATTTCGCTTTAGCGAATTGCGATGAAACTTAAAATACCGACCACACGATGAGGATGACTAAAACAAGAGCAATTAACATAATATTAACGCTTTATGGGATGGGATCAGACCGGAATTATCGGATTAACGGAATTATCGGCTTATGGCAGTAAGTCGATTATACTAATTTTTATTTAGCAAATTTTATCAGCAATTTTTTTTATTACGTTACGGGCTATTCTGAATACCACGCGTACGAAGTAGCGGGCACATCTAGTTTATAATATGACGTGAGTGTGTGGAGGTGTACTTCCTCAAATTGTTTTCAGATGTAGTAGTCGTATGTATCTGTTTGTTTGGTGAGTGTGAACAAGTGTGTTAGAGTGTATTTGAGAATAACTTAAGTAGTGGCAGGGCACACTGCGCTTCGCAGTCATTTGGGCAGCCCGTCTGGCGGCAGTAGCCACCCCCTTACAGAATACCACCGTGAAATAACAGCACGTGTGCTGTTGTGTTTCGGTGAGTGAAGTAAGGGATGCCAGAGCCCATTTTCCTATCCAGTCCCTTAATCCTACTGTAGTCGGCAGCGCACTTTCAGCAGCTATGACGACGATTGCTTGTGTTACAGGCGGCGATAGCCACCTACCATCAAGTGGACCGTCAGCTTGTCTGCCGATCTTAACATAAAAAAAATTATATGCATTTGAGTGTATTTTCAATAATCATTAATAAAAAATAAAATTATGTTCCTTAAGTATAGATAAATAATAATTTACTTAAATAATATAATAATTCAAGCGGGGGACAGGTAAACCGGAGCGAGCTCGTTCAGATTACTCCGGTCCGGGAGTTCTGCCGGAGCTCCGCAGTAAGGCCGGGTTCCCACTACGCCGGACCGGCAGATCTCCCGGTCCGGTAAAATCGCCGGAAGGCCTAGCGGCGGTACAAATTGTATGAAGCTATTCACATTATCCCGGATCCGGCTTTTTCGCCGAGCCCGGCATTCAAAACGTCCGACATAGTATGAAGATTTTCATATAAATTGTACACTTGTATAGCCACTGGGCTTTCCGGCAGTTCCGGTTCCGGTAAATTCGCCGGACCAGAGTGATGTGAACAAGGTGTAGGTGTCGAAAATTGCAAATCAAATTAAGTATATATATATAAATTTGTTGTAATTAATATATACTTATATTAATTTGTTTGCAATGTATATTATGTATAGCAAAACATGTCCAAGTAAACTTTATTTATTAAGAAAATAAAAAAAAAAGCCTTTTAGCCTTCCTTTAAAAGCCTTTTAGGAGTATAATAAAACTCGTATGCACGTTGTTTCCGTATCCCGGACACGTCTTAATATTTTTTAATAATCCATACTAATCCATACTTTTTGATAAACTCATTTATGCGTTTAAAATTGCAATGAAGCTATATTATTAGTTCAATTGCTAACTTTTAATTAATTAGACGCCCGTTATGAGGGCAACACACCGTGACGTAACTAAAAGTTTGTTTTGCACTCCGCTTTTCCTGTTTCTCGTTTTAATAAGTGCGTGAACGTGGATCCTTTTTAGACTATGGCAATTTATAATTAGGTATCGCTTTGTATATTGTTGTTGTTGCAACTTGGGTAGTTAATTAGTGTGCCGACGTGCCTAGAGTTAGGCACGGCAGTGCCCAGGTGGAATCCACTACTATGTTTCAACATGTATTTACATAAAAGTTAGCCTTGTTAGAGAATATATTGCTTGCCGCACACATGTGAATGAATTTCGAGTACGACGAGGGAAGTTTTGAATTTGGAATACTATTTTGACCCGTATTAGTGTATGCTTCACTGAAGTGCTTGTACTCTCAAATGCAGGCGCTGTGGACTTGATGAGTTTGAGTTCATATTGGCAATAGCAAGACGATCTTGTGGGTGTAACTTATTAGTTGGAAGCCGTTGGTGAGACAATTATAAAGAATACATGGCTGTCATTTTTTTAAATAAAAACACAGTCTTCATTCCTTTTTTAATAAAAACACAGACTTTTTTTAATAAAGACACTGAAATTCGTACAGGTAAGCACAGCGTAGGACATCCACTCGCAAGGTGACCAGACGACCTAATAAGGACCGCGGGTCGATAGTGGATCCAGGCCGCTTCTGATCGGTCCTTTTGGACAATTAGAGGGGAGGCCTTTGTCCAGCAGTGGGTCTCCTAGGGCTCTTTGTCTTAGCTTCTAAAATTATTGTATATAATTCTAAAAATATTATAGGTCATTCCATTATGTGGATATAAGGCTATGTCTATGAGCATAAAATTTATCGTTTATTTATATTTTAAATATATAACAAACGGTATAATAGTCTTCTTATTGTCTGATGAATAATTTATTTCATCCTTAAAAGTAACTGACAGAGGTATGATTACACGAAGTTAGAACTGACGGCTATTACCCGTAGCTCCCCTTGCAAGTTCACCTGGGTGTACTATAGGCACTCATTCGGACCCTTGGTACACCTCAGAGGACTACCAAGAACGAAACTCAAACTACTGCTCACGCGTCAGTGTCATTGTATATAGGCACTAAATACCCAAGTACGCTTAACAAAGATGGGTGATGATTAGTAAATAAATACATCTGAGTTTGTCATATAAAATTGAAAATTCATTCACAGCCCAATTTCATGAAACATATTCATTGAATAAATTAGAATTCTCATTTCGAAACTATTTCTCTAACTAACGGACGCTTGAAGCTATGTTCATTATGTTTAAAAGATTATCGGAGAAAAAAATCTAAAACTCATTCGGTCAAAGTGTTTACACGAAAAGCAAAACCAAGCTTCGGTTATACGTGATTATATTCCTTTGGCATGTATATTGACCACTATTGTTTGAAATGTTAGGCTTTTAGTCTTTATTTCTGGTGAAATAGTTACGCTGACAATAAAATGGAATAAGATTTGAGATTCCCAGCATAATATAAAACAAATTTAAAGTTACTTCTAAATTTAACAAAAGTTGTTAACATCAGCTGTGATGTCGTAAAATAAATGTAGCAAACAATCTTGTCTCTAAAACACTAAGTGGCCATTATCGGGTTTACGATTTCGCAAGGAATAGTTGTCTGTAGGCAGTGTTGGTAGATCCCAGCGAAGCGTCGAATGAGGGCTAATGGCCCGTTAATAATGCGTACCAGTATGCCTTCACCGGCACGAGTTACGAGCGGGGTCTTTCTGCTAAAGTGCCAACAATTGTACACTATCATACCTTACTTAAGTACTTGTCCCAATGAGCAGCAATTTATTACTAAATAGAAGTACATTGACTTTAAAGAAGCTTTTCACTAGAACGTATTCCCGTGAAAAAGAAAGAAAAGAAAGAAAAAATCTTTTACATTTGTAAAAGATTAGTAATTATATATTAACTAGATGAAAACCCGGCTTCGCTCGGGTGTAATGTGACTCATAATATGAACACATGTAGGTACAAAATGTAGGTAGATATTTCTGTAGTTATCGGTTCTCAAGGAATATTATAGGCAAAGCGGCATAGATTTCGCTCAATGTTTGCGGCAAGACATTTCGTTTTACACAGTCACATGAGTCACAGTTCTTTGTAATGGACACTTTGTTTTTAAAATGAATGGTGCGACGACGTATTGAGTGGCGAGACGTAATAGTATGTGCGCTAGCTATCGCTAATATGAATAAAACGGAACGTTTATTAACCACTCAAGATGTCACAGGTGTCAGTGAGTGACGTTTCGCTATATAGAGTGGCCAGTATGGCGACTGCGATTTGTCTGTCAGCACCATTAGAATTTAACAAAATACTTGACAATCCGAATTTTGCGGATAAATGTTGTCGACTCGAAATCTTTATTTTTTTATGTTTTATTATTCAGGTAAGGTTTCAATCGAGTCTACCGTACCTCTTGACGAAATTATTAATATAGAAATAAACCCATGTCGGCAGCTTTGCTCGCGATTTCTATTGTCAATTTTCATTACTATGATTCCATGGAAACGCATTACCAATATAAAAAGTATTCTATGTTAATTCAGGAGGTATATGCGGCAAGTTTCATTCAAATCTCTTAAATGGGTTGCGAGTTGTTCGAGTTGACTATCTAAATATTATCACAAACTTTATATTTTAGTTATTAGATAGTAATTAAGAAAAAATCTTTATGGCATGATACCAAATTTTGATTACATACTGTCTCTTTTTTGTTTCCCAATCCGTTTACTCACGAGTCGTTTAATTACTTATTTTTTTACAATATTGTTGTATTTTAATATTATTTTACATTATTATTATACAATATATTGATTCTTTAATCTCAACCAATCATTAAATAGAAGGTGGGGGGAGACTGACCGGAACCCTTGTAATTATTAGGTAGGGAACCCCTGATAATTAGGGACCTTGTATATCCTTTGCTATGTTGAACGTAACGCCTATGTTGTTCTGTTTAATGATTACATACTGTTACCATATAGCCGTGGAATGACGATTTTGTTTATTAATATTAGTTATTAAGAAATATAAAATAATTTTAAATTTAACTGCAAGAATATCGGATATATTATATGTTCTAAGATGTAATGTGTATTTGAACAATCCTATCTGTACTAGTATAAATTTCGTCAAATCGGTTCATAAATTTTGTGTGTATTGATTGTGATATTGATAACCTGCGATATTTTGAATATTTTACAAATTGTACTATTGATAAGTTGCGATATTTTTCATTCAAATACTCCGGAAGAAATCATCTATATTAAGTTGGCCCGTGAACTCACATTAGGTATATATTAATAATCCACAAAAGTTTTTTGAGATACTTGCTTTATTTTATTTTGATTAAAGAATAAAAAAATATTACTACCTAAGCATGTCATTTTATAAACATTATTTATAACAGCTACAAACACGACAAAATATTGTTATTATTGTGTGGATAAAAATCATGAGTTTAGATTTACAGAATAATTTGGTTCGATATAATACTCAGTCTCTTCAATTGCCAGTTTTGTCTTTGTATGTACTTTCCTGACCTTTCGCTCCACAGGTTTTTCTACAAGGCAATAATTTTCTCCACTCACGAGATTCGGCGAAGCGAAAAGACGAAGATAAAAAAGGTGGTCTCAGCTCTTTTGTCGTTTTGCTGTGGGTGGGAGTCCGGTGCGGAAAAGATTATTATGTTCAACAATGCAATTTTAAACTAAAATATACGTACTTGTTATTTGCAATCTTTTAATCTCAATTGTCTTAAAACAACCCCACTCACGAAATATGAATTTGATATCTGATTTATTGCGATGTAACTGATAATATATTATTTATTGCAAGTGAAACATACGAATTTCACGGTTGGTAAACACTGAAAATGTTTTTAGAAAGTCGGCTGATACGACGGATATTCAAATATGAATAGAAACAAAAGGATAAGAGCGAAACAGCCTTTGCTAATAAATTATGTTCAGTAAAACTGCCCTGGACGCCTATGAAACGAGTCAATGTAGTGTTCTCAAAATGACATTTCATGAATTAGTTTGTGTAAAAATGGTTGCGAGAAAAAAAATCTCTCCGCATCTGCCTGTTTATCTGCTACGAGTGCTTCAATATACGTAACGCATTTGGATGCGGTTTTCACCGTGCTTTTTTAAAGAATTTCTTCTACAATAGAAATTTCATTTGAATTGTCTTTAAATGTATAATAATAAGAGTAAAACTCAAGTTTTGTAGTAGACTACGTTTATTTATTGTTTTTTTTTTTTAAATTGACATTAAATTGAAAGTCGTAGACATTTAATGTTGTTAAAAGTTGTCACCAATTGTAACTGAGCTACGCAGAGGTGATTACTCGTTAGTGAAAAATATAAAGAATTTATGTAAAGACTTTATACACTAGCGACAAGCCCCGGGGGCTTTGTTCAAAAGTTGTTCAACATTTGTTCAAAATGTTCAAAAATCTTTTTTTAGCCGGTTAATGTTACAAAATAAACCTATATTCAGTTTTGAGCCAGGACAATCAATTTTATAAGGTAGTCAATGTTTCATCCTGTAAGAGTGCCTAAATTATATATTATTAATTTAATTGCTATAAAAATAAATACATAATAAAGGTATTTATAAATATATAAAAGTTATAACTATCTCTAACTCCTCTTAAGCCACATAACCGATTTTGATGCTTTTTCACTAATGGAAAGAGCGTTGAACGAGGAAGGTTTCTTTATATAATTTGCAGAAAAAAAATTCACAGCGGAATAGAAATAAGTCTCTTATCAACTCTCAAGTGAAAGTGTCGGTCGGTTATCATTAAATAGGAGGCGCTGTAGTAACATTGGGTTTGGCATGAAAGTATGGTTGTAGCTTAACCGTTTATCATAACACACATAAAAGTTAGTCCTCCTTACGTCTTATCTCCACGAAAGGGGTAAATTCAAAATTTTTGTGTTGCTTATGTTACGCTCGACCGACTATACCTACGCCACGGATTCACTGGTTCCAAGAACGTTGAAAAAGTTCAATATTAAAATACTACTTACAATTTTTAATAGAATTAATCCAAATGCAATCGATTAAAGTTGCTCGTGCGCGATAGAGACGCAGGCCTTTTACAGAAATCAATTTCTTTAAGATTTCTTGTCTTCCAATTAAGACGAATTTCACACATACAAAAATCCGCGGGTTTCTAGTTAAATACAAATTTATTTTTGTATCTTCGATGAAACGTGAAGTCTGGCCAATCTTCACTTGGCTTGTGTATGAGGGTAGGTATAGCCTATTCTTCCTCACGTGGAGGATTATTAAAGTCCTATGTCCAACAGGACAAAACGTAAACGCTGCATGCATACATCTTTATTATCACCGGTTAGGTTATTTTATGTAGAAAACACTCGGATCGATATTTTTTCATAAATACTGTGTATTTAAAAACGTGTTAAAAGTATTAAATGTCATTTTGGATACAAATAATTACTTATATCGTAGAAAAAAGTCAACATGTGACGTACCTATATATTGTAGAGTCTTATTCATGCCTTAATTTTATTGGACAAAACAGAGAGTCTCTTTGTCCCGGTGAACAAATCGCCCGGGGATCGTATTATTTCGTGCGTAGATTTATCGGTGCAGCCGGATCGAGGGCCCTTTTGTTGGCCTTTTCCATAAATCTCTCTTCTACTTAAACGGTTATTAGGACACGAGCGATTGATGTCCACCGGCTACCTACGTCGTGTGTGAGCGCACTTTTTACGCCTCTTGACCGCTTATCTTCCTGCTCAAAACTTCCTTCATAATTTCATATTCCGCCTGGATAGTTTACATAATATACATAATAAGATCATGACGGAGACGCTATATCTGCATCCTTGTCTGGGTTCCAACTATGAACTATGAACTAACATTTATAACTATGCCACGCCGCCACCTCTAGCGTTCTTCGAACACACCTGATGTACAACCGCATCGTAGTTTACCACTAGGGACTTATAAAATAAGTGTTGTCCAATCTTATTGGCAGTCCAATTGTAATATAATATTATAAAGCACTTCTCTTTCTTTTTATCACAAGAAATAAGTAGATTACACATTTGCTTCATTTTAACACCGCGAAAGTTAGCGTCATGACTCATAATCATATACTAGCCGAGCCCGCAACTTCGTACGCGTGGTATTCGGTATAGCGCATAACTTTTTTGTTTGTAAACCCACTGGAATGAAACAAACACTAAATGTTACGGAAAGCTTGCTGAAATACATCACAGAAAACGGCATTCAAATCGGTTAAGCCGTTTCTGATAATAGTGTGTATAAACGCACAGAGAAACAGACATACACATAAACAGACAAAAATCTGATACCTATTTTTCTGACCTCGGTAACAAAGTGTACCATTTTTTTTTTTAATATTTAACGTTCAGACAGGCACGGCTCGTATACGATTTTAATATATGTAATATTATTAAATATTACATATACATAGATATAGATTAGAAAAAAATTGACTAATATAATACCTAATATATGTTTAACGACCAATTAACTAATCAATTAATCAATTGACCAAAAATTAATGAATGAATGTAAATTGCCGGATATATCTAACGTCACTAATAGATATCTATCACTAATACATAGAAATGTTAGATAGAAATAGTTGAGGCATGTATAAGAAATCAATAAGAAGCAAGTGAAAATAAGAAAAAACATGTAAGTAACTCAGGATAATTCCATCCTAATACTAATAAGAGCGTTAGACAAAGGTCTAATTTCGACTTACATGATCAGCGTTAGACAGAGGTCTAATTCGACGATCATCTGTTTGATATATTGGTCGTAAAGCAATTCAACAGGCTGATACTATTTAGAATTATCAACTTTTTCAAATTGTCACAGGTTAAGGCATAAATACTTTGTAGAAATGAATAAAAAATAATTTATTTTATGATTTTTAATATATATTTTTAAATTAACCTTGTTTACTTAAAAAGATTGTAACCCATTTGCTACAAAGGATCTCTTAGTTTACACACAAACTTTAAAAACATTATCAATCAATGTTTATTTGAGTTTTTGCACGTTTTCAGTTCTTCCCTACTCCGCGTTCCTTTGCTAGATACGTATGGAGGGAGGCAAAAGTACAAAGTTAATGGATTTTTTAACTTATTATTGGCAAAATTCTACAAGCATACTGTATAAAGAAAGAAGGACCTCACTTTATTTTTTCCATCCTGAAAAAAAAAGCAAGACATTTTTTCAGAGCTTTCATAATTTATTGGTGATTAAAGTGATTCATAATAACAAAATAATACAGCCCACAAGGAAACGAGAAAGCGGAGGATTTGGGCGTAAATAAATGTTTTTTATAATCAGAGCAGAAAATAAAATAAAAAAATTAAACAAGGGTATAGGTGCGCAAGGAATACCTGAGTATTCTTGAAGAATATCTGTCCTGCTGAGAGCACTTTACTGTAATAAATTCACTCTCAATTTATCTTTTTGTGGATTGCTTTGCTTGTAATAGCGGCTGGGGCGTGGGAAAATCGACAAAAAGCCTACTACGCTTTCTCTACTTTGCTGAGCAGACCCATTACACAAAACATTATTCCAAATTACATTCGGCGTGTTACGATAATGTTTCTGTTCATTTGATAAAGGACGAAATGTTGTTTTTAAATTAATAATATAATGCAGTGTAACAAAGAGACCCATCCCTCACTTTCGTTTTATTATTTAAGTATAAATTCAACATACGATGGTCAAGCAACTGTGGCATTGCTGTCTCTATAATTTCGTTTATGTAAAACTCATTATCTCATACTACATATACCTGTATGTATAAATTTGAGGACATTGTTGAAGTGGAATATGAGTCAGATAACTTTTAAGGCAGGTTTGTTTTCACTTATCTTAACACTGAATTGGAAATCGCGACTGCAACTTTTAAAATTTAAAAAATTCAAATTTCAAATTATATTTTATATGGATTTTATTATATTTTTATACATTAAAAAAATATTATTTTATGTGGTATTCTTTTAATAGCTGCACCCGCGACTTCGTACGCGCTGTAGTTCGTTTTTTTAAAAATCCCACATGAACCTAACATTTTTCCAGGATAAAAGTATCCTATATGATAATCCAGGTAATAAACTTGTGTCCTAAATTTTGTCTAAATCCGTTCAGCCGTTTTTGCGTGATTAGAGTATCAAACATCTAAACATCTAAAAATACAAACTTTTGCAGTTTTAATATTACTAGTTCATAGCCGCGACTTCGACCTCGTTGAAAAACTAGCTGAGCTCGCAACTTCGTACACGTGGTATACGGTATGAGCGCGTAACTTTTTTGTTTGTAAACCGATTGGAATGAAACAAACACTAAATGTTATGAGAAGCTAGCTACAATACATCAGTGAAAACCTGATTCAGATCGTATAAGCCGTTTCTGATATTAGCGTGCACAAACTCACAAACAAACGGACAAAATTTCTAAAAAATATTTTTTTCGACCTCTGTAACATAAGACAAAAACATTTAATATACAAACACAGCTCGTTTACGATTTTATTATATGTATGGATGGATGTAATGCTGTGACGACGGACGGTGGCGCGTCCACTGCCACAGTGGCTCCCAATTTCTTATATTTTCTCTTAAATTCGTAATTTATGAGTATTTTCTTAGTTATTATAATTATTTATATGTGGGGTAATTTATATTTATTTTTATGTGTTATCTACATATTATTGTTATTAAGTTAATTCTAATTAGATTTTGAAATAATTGATATTTACAATTGCGTTATAAGATTTTAATACCTATGTATTAAAATTATTATTGTCTTTACGAAAGGTTACATGGAAGATTAAATATATAGAATATATAGAGAGAGCATTGGGAAAATTTTCCTACAAAAATATTGATCCTGATCGCCGTAATCAGGATGGTCATGGCCTTATAAATTTGGTGTTGGACTGAGCGTTTTTGTACCACGTGGTTCTATATTTCACATTACGGATTCTTTCGTCTTGTCCGATCTATACAGTTGAAAATCTTTGTGGAAAAGGAATTAAAAATTGTAGATTTGTGATAATACTTAAATTTTTATATTGTATCGATATAGACCATTATTCATACCTATATATGAATAATGGTTATTTTTATAGGTAATATTTTATAGGTATATTTTATAAGTAATATGACTGTGTTTTTAGCCTTAGCCTTACAGACTGTGTTTTTTTTTAACACAATCCCAAATAATTATATATTTATGAAGGCATAAAATAAAATGTAATAAAAATATAGTTTTTTGTGATATAAGAGAACTATTAAATATTTTTATTGGGGATTTATACAATACAAACAAAATTGTTAGATATTAAAGCAATTGAGAATTTCTAACGGGTACAGAGACGACCTTGTTCTAAGTTCAAAGGTAACTAGAAATATGAAATTATTTAGCGAAATATGTATGTATAGTCTAAGATCTCACCGTAAAATTCTGCACTATCTGTTATTTTGATCGACATGTAGACATACAACGCTGTAGGTTTGCCTAGAAAAATCTTGCCCATAATTATTTTTGATACATTTTTTTTTGATTGCACACATTTGCTTGGAAACCATATGAGGTGCCATAGAAAAGAGACCGATCTAATCTAATGTTGCCACCTCTCAATCTGCCGCAACTCTTGCGTTACTAGAAAAGGACCAACCATAGAAAAGAGGCGGATCTATGGTCACTTTTCTTTGGCATTTCATATAGCTTCCAAACAAATGAGTGCAATGGTTAAAAAAAAGGTATCAAAAATAATAATGGTAAAGTTTACAGATTTCTATCAAATAATAGATAGGTGTAGAATTTTACGGTGGGATCTTACACTAGTATGCTTTATTGTATTGTCAAAATTGTAAGTAGTGTCTGCCATTAAATATTTTATGTGGTTACAGGCTGTTACAATGCGAGACCCTCGGGCAAACATTTGGCCGGTTTTATGGTTTGCATCCATGTACTCTTACTTCGCAACTGACGACGGAATTAATTTCAGAGCTACGGGCTATTTAATTCTAAGTTAAATTACTTGCTATATTCCTTTAGTCCACGTTCGTAACTGGATTTTCATAACCAGCTACGAACCTGGATTTTATGATAATATATGTAAATTAATTGAATTTCTCTTAACTGTCGTACATTGACATGTTTCTGTATTTGTTATATTCTGAACATCTTCTTTAGAATCCTTTCTGTGTTAGTCTTATATGTTGCCAGTGACGACATCTATAACCCTTTGAAGTTGTTCGTTGCCGCTTTTGCATTGATACTTACTATTTGTATTGATACAAGACTTACTGTTATTGCATTGCCTAATATTGAATCAGTTTTGCTGAACTAGGACATAGACTAATGTGATTTCAAATATTCTAGTTATAAAACGTAGGTAGACGTATTGCCCGTTGATCTTTACTTTACCAACAATTAGAATTTCGGCAAGTGTATTAATATCATTAGCTATAACTAGCGTAATAACATTATCTATCACTAGCTGAACTCGGCCATGCTTCGCTGCGGCCCATACGGAGGCGGCGTGCGCATGGGGTGCGCGGTACTGGACACTGCTTATATATAATACTATTTATCGTAGCGTGATGTTATATAGCCTGTAGCCTTCCTCGATAAATGGACCATTTAAAACAAAAATAATTTTTCAATTCGAACCAGTAGTTCCTGAGATTGGCGCGTTCAAACAAACAAACTCTTCAGCTTTATAATATTAGTATATAGATTAGCGTAATAATAGTATTAAAAGTACTAATAATAATATTTAATATGTAAAGGTAGGAAGACGAGCTGACGGTTCACTTGATTATAAATATTTAACATCGCCTATAAACAACGCCATAGAGTTTATAGCGTCCTGCCGACCTTGATAAAGGATAAATGAACAGGTTGAATCTTTTAAAATCAAGTAAATAGAGAGAGTTAACATAAATAAAATAAACGTAAATACAAATTTTAATCCGAAGATAAATCTTTAGATTATGAAATTATAATTAATTGAGAAGTTGCTGCCCATTTTAGTAATCCGGTTATAATTCCTTCAGTCACAGATAGCTGTTTCAATAAGTTAAAATGTACAAATAAAGGCTGCGGAGACTAATGGGGCGTTAATAATTCCACTGAGTTTCTATTCAATGGAGGCCCTGTAAGATTTATAAGTACAGGATCCTGGCAAGATGCCTTCTGGCACGCGCTGATTATGCACTTTTTAAACGTTTTCATAAGACACAATTATTTTATACTGTCAGCTGCATACTAATTTTTAACGCCATGAGAACTTTTGAGGGTTTTAGATATACATATTTATGCATATTGCCTCGAGATTTTATCGGTCTCAAGATTTGATAGCATGAACACCTATTTTCCAAAAAAGTTATTTACATCATCTTTCAGTTTATCTATTTAGTTCATCCATACATAGTATAGGTTTTTATTTATTTTTTTTAATGTTAAGATCGGCAGACAGGCTAACGGTCCACTTGATAGTAGGTGGCTACCGTCGCCTATAACACAAGCAACGCCAAAGCTGCTGCAAGTGCGCTGCCGACTAAAGTAGGATTAAGGATAAAGGGATTAGGAGGGGATAGGGAAATGGGCCTTGACATTCCTTACTCACTCACCGAAACATAACAGCACACGTGCTGCTATTTCACGATGGTCTTCTGTGAGGGGTGGTTACTGCCGCCAGACGGGCTGCCCAAATGACTGCGAAACGCAGTGTGCCCTGCCACTACTTTCCAGATCCAAACCAGAGTCAAATTTGAAAAGTTCATTTTTCAAAGTTGACCCTACCGGTCAACTTCAAAGTTGACCCTTTTAAAATGTACAAGTCAAATATTTTGTACATCACTTAGTTGCAAATAGGATTGCATTATGGTAAAAACAAAGCTTAATATGTATAGATTTCTATTTAATGTTAAATTTTGTTTTGCTACTTTGGACAGAAGTAATACTCAATACAACCGCGCATATACATGGAAACATAAACTTCGGTATCGCCGTCACAAAAGTTTGGTTTAGCGGAACAGGTCGTAACATAAAATTTTACAACAACTTTCGACGTTATGATATTATAGCTTTTTGATATCTTGTCGTGTCTAATAATGGGTTTACTGCTTACAATTTTAAGTTTTTAAATCCTCTGTCTTTATAGCCAGAAGTTGATGAATATTGATTGATAAAATTTATCGGATATATATTATTAGAATATTTTAAAATGCAAATATCTTTATGCTTCAATGAAGCTTTTAATAATGGTCATTTATATGTTGTAACTTAGCTCAGGATACGATGGGGTTGACATGCCTTTGTAAGGTAAAACTCCATAGAATTAAAAAGATAATAAGTAATATATAAAAAAGGCTAAGTCATTCTTCCATTAAATATAATATGGTTAGATGCAAATACTCATAAGTAAAAAATTAATTTCAAACCTAGTACTGAAATTTGTTAATAGTACGGGATTCGGCTGCAAGATTGCTACGTTCATCGATTATTTAATCAAAATCAATTTTTTATATACAATTATATAAAAGGCAACATGTTTTGGCCGGATTGCCTATTAATGTGTGCCCGCTAGTATTTTTAATTAAATTATTATTAATTGAATTTTTGGAAGAAAATTGATTCAATAGTTATTAAAATAAACTATACTCCACTTCACAGAAATTTTTAGAAATATATTTTTTTACCACACTGTGGATTATTTGTCTGAAATAAAATCCTGAAAGTTCACGTGAAATTAAAAAAAATATGATTCTAAGTTAGTTATGATTTTAATGGTTAATATGTTTCACTTTTAAATGCGATTTTAGAATTCATTGTAAATATTAAGCAAATTTTTAATAAAAGGATTACGAAAATAATAAAATTTGACAAAGGAAAAAAATATGATCATTTTGCCTTTAATAGCAGCATTGCTTATTATAAAGCCTTTTAACTTTTCTCTCTCTTCTACTTAGAAATTGATTGAAAAGGTGTGAAATTTTTGGAAGTCAATCACCCTAAATCCATTACAATGATTAATCTCTTTGCGAAATTAATAGATTTTGAAAGTTATTTCAAATGATTTGATAGAAATATGAAACACAAATTTATAAGAAAAACAGAAGAATTGTACCATTCGAGTACCTACCAAAATATTTATTGACTAAGCAATTATGATTATAAACTTCATTGAATTATTGTAGCCTGTAAAATAATGCAATTATACCTGCAAGTAACACAGTGATTGATCAATCTTTTTCGGAAATAGGTATATGTTGTATACCTAAATTACTATTTTTTGAATAGTATCTACAAAGTATATCTACAAAATTAAAATTATTAATAAATGTGAAAGTTTGTGAATAAGATCTCGTTAGAAACCAACAAATTTATTATGAATATAATCTCATAAGATATTTATTACCAAGTCAGGATTGAATCATTGAACTAATTTGAAAGTATTTTTGCACAAAGTTAGCATTACTAGTTTTTCGACCGGTCTCTCTAAAAGGATACAATATTTAAAACAATGTACCTACCTATGCTTTGAGTATGTATGCATATTAACCTATGTATATAATTATATGTAAGTAATTATTAATTTTATATGCAATCTTAAATAATATTCTTTCAGGAAAATAATAAAGGTTATGACAATAAGAATTTAATAACATATGAAGGTACTACTACTAATAATACTGTAGCAATACATCGAAAGAAAAAAATTATTTCAAATAAAATACTAAGTTTCCAAATATAATTCTAACTTATCGAAAAAATTCTTATATATTGGTAGATTCTTCTATATTATATAAAATTCTTCTATACTGGTGTTATCTTGGATAGTGGTTTGAGTTTCCGCGATCATATTGGCACTATTGTTGGAAAGACTTCAAGGATCTCAGATGAAAATTTGTACAGACGGCTCGTTTACGATTTGATTATATGTATAAGATGTCTGAATAGCCATTATCTACATATCCGACGCACTATTACGGACTGGCCTGCCATCTGAGGACGTATTCATTCATATGTTTTCTTTTTCTCACAATGTTTTCCTTCATCGTGAATTTGTTAATAGAAGTGTTAATCTAATTCATAGAGAAAATCATTTAGAAATGCATTCTCCACTGTGATTTGAACTGCGTCAGTCGACCAACGGGTTCTAACTGCTATTAACACAATGAATTACAATTAAAGTAAGTTAAATTTAAATTAATAAAATTTTCTAAAGATAGAATAAACAAAAAAGAAAGCAAATGAAATATTATCAATTGAAACTCAACAAGAATACTAAAACCTTTTTTTCGTATTTGAAACTTCGAAATATTTTCTGTTTTCTTTTAATTAAAGAACCTTTTAGTTACTACAGTTTCTTTGAGGGAGACGACTTTAACATTGCAAGACTTACGACATGATACAACACTATATTATTATATCTCTGTTAATTTCAACAGTAATGAAAAAGATTCTAGAGGTATTTGGTTTTTAATTTGACGCCGCAGTCCATATCTTAGAAGGTAAATGTAGATTACATACATAATTTTACCATAATGTAATATGTGCACAGTTTGAAACAAGATACAATTTAATTTGGTAGTGGCTACGGCAGGGCAGTGAGGGTAGTAAGTATCGCCAGGATGAAATACAGGAATTTGCATATTTGTGCGTTTAAGCTCAGCGGGACCCCGAATGAGAGTTGGCGAGTGATTGAATTATTAACAGAGTGGCACGTGGGCACAGCTCGGTACTTTGTTTAGACGTGAGGTGTATACAGGGCGCGGATTTGTGGCCCTCATAATTGTTATAATTGCGGTTGTCTCGCTTCGATAATGGCCGCTGCACGTTACCTGCAATGACAATAATCCCACAGATGCGTCACCTGAGAATATTAATGGCATTAAATTGAAATTTACTCGTCTCTGTTGGTTCATCGTTACTGTTATAATTTAAACCAAATCTCGCAGGATTCACACTTATTATTTCTAAATATATGACTTTTAAAATGTAGATAGATGTATTTGTATCTAAAATCTGTAATTTAGAAACTAATGTGTTAATAATTACAAAATAATGTATTATAAACACACTATTAGAAGCGCTATTTCCAAGTTGCACTACAAGGCAACATCTTTAAATCTTTCGCTTTCATCTATCACATTCTTTTGAAGTAATATAATGTTTGTCATCATAACAATGTTCAGTAGGTATCCACTGAGTGCCATAGAGTGAATAAGAACAAATATGGATTTGTATGTAGGCATAATTCTTGCCTAGTAAGCCATAAAATGATAAAAGTGTGCTTTTAAAAACCTTGAAAAAGAAAAAAATCTTGCGATAGATGTTTAAAAAAAAAAGACACAAAAATGGTTTTTATAATAACCATACATCCGAATAGTACCTATTATGACGAGAGAAGCAGCTTTTTGAACCTTCTTGCGACCTCTCAGTAATTGACCAATTCGTAGGAAAACGATGGTCGTAATTTTTTTTAAATTCCTATACATGTTGTAATGATTAATGTTAGATTGAGTTTAACAAAAGTTAGTGAATTTTAGTGAATTTTAACAACGGCTCTTACGTTTGGTAGCTTCATTCGTTGTACTCGATTCTATGCTCAATTGCTCAGTGCATTGGATTGGTCGACGTTCAAGTTTAAATTGTTTAGCTTAAACGTGTAAAGGTGATAACTAGCCTTGTTCCACAAACTAGCAACAAACATAGGCACAAGTGAGGCAGTCATGTCGAAGCAGTCGCAGTTCACAAATAACAAAGCACACTGGGTTTTGGAACTGTTAACTACGAGTTACGCAAATTTCGATTGAGTGAACTCTCGACAGCGGAATTGAATTAATAAACTTTGATTCCATTTTGCACTGTTACTATTTCTACATTAATGTTTGATATTATATGTATAACGTAATGTAACGGGCACGTACGAGTATTTAATAAACATTCAAAGCTATTAGTCATACCTAAATGTAACAAATACATTTTACATAGCATATTATAGCAGAGACTTTGATTACTCGCATTGAGATTTGTTGATAATATTACTCTGATATAATATTCGATTTTTCTTAAATGTAAAGGTCGTTAGACAAGCTAACTGTCCAGTTTATGGTAGGGGGATACCATCGCCTTTTAATCGTCGATGCTTTTAACACAAGTAACGCCACAGATTTTGAAAGTGCGCTGTTTTCCTTAGAGGATTTTTTTTTAATGTTAAGATCGGCAGACAGACTGACGGTCCACTTGATGGTAGGTGGTTTCCGTCGCCTATAACACAAGCAACGCCACAGCTGCTGCAAGTGCGCTGCCGACTACAGTAGGATTGGATAAGGGATTAGGAGGGGGATAAGGAAATGGGCTCTGGCATCCCTTACTCACTCACCGAAACACAACACCACATATATGCTATTATTTCAAGGTGGTTATTCTGTAAGGTGGTGGTTACTGCCGCCAGGCGGGCTGCCCAAATGACTGCGAAACGCAGTGTGCCCTACTACTACTTTTCAAATCCAGACCAGAGCCAATTTTGAAAATTACATTAAATTTTCCAAACTTGACCCCGCCGGGAATCGAACCCGGGGCCCCTGAAACGTTAGGCAAGCACCCTAGCCACTCATCCAACGGGCTGTCGAATTGATTTTATTGATTTTATTTTTTTATATAAAGCCTAAGAGTATTCATTAATCTCTATATATAAAAATCCTCTTTCCCAACAGAAAAAATGTTCCATATTCAGGTTATTGTTTGTTCGATACTGTTTATGGTCCGTTTTAACATCGTTTTCAGATGAAGATCTTCATAGAAACTTAATTATAGTAGATTTTGTTTCTTTATAACAACAGGGCTATAGTTATTCAATCTTTAATTTTTTGTCTCTTAACTACCTCCGCATCTAATCTGTCACAGTGAATATCTCGAAAGCCAGTTTCCCTTTAAATAAATAAGTGCTATCTGGCACGTGTATATTTTATAGAAAATTGGGTATATTAAAGTGGAATATGCGGTTGTATCACAATGTACTTTGGAGTGATATATCACGCATATTATTAAGGCTTCAAGGCGGACACGGCGCGGTGGCGCGAGGTCTTCGTGAAAGTAATTTTACAAGAGCCCGCCTCATTCTCGACAGAATATCTCGAAAAGTCTGAAAATGGGTTTCGTGACAACGTAAGCGATACAAAATTTTATCTATATTTTCTATAGAGTGTTCGTCAGACCGTACACTGTTCGACGAGGAATCCCTGTTTCCTTGTTTCGGACGTGTGTCTAACATTTGCAACAAACTTGTTCATAACCAAGATACATGGGAATTTTAGTAGTTGCCGGTATAATTAATAAAATAGTTTTATGGTATTATTGAATTATTATTTTTTTGTTTTGACCAAGACCTTCATTATACTCTTCAAATTTGAATTCACATTTTTGTTCACCGAATTAATATAACACAAAAAAATGAGAATTTTTTGATTTTCGAATCGCGTAAGAACTTTCTTTTCTCTGAATGCAACGACAACAACGACATGGTCATTGGTCATCTTAATACTTCGGTAGTTATATAGTTTTATATAACTCAATATCATCAATCAAATATTGATACTCCTCGACAAATTGCTTGTCTATTGCCAAAGCTATTTTATAGGCTCCTAATTTTTCAGGAGATTATAATATTGTCTCCATTTTATTAGATTTAGACGAAAATTTTATATGCGAAATAATCAAGTTTTTTTAATCCTAATTTCTCATAATTATATTTTTGCCAGGTGTTGAATATTTATATTTATTGATCTCTAGGAAACAGTACTTTTTTTACAAGAAAGGCAACTTATTACCTTTACTGTGTCCCTGACAAATGTATTTTGCCTACGATTCAACAAGACAGCAATATATACAAAAAATAGCAAGAGAATTTTTGTTGTCTGGTATAATCATCCAAATGCTACGAACACTTTTGAATTAATTGCATTATTATGAATAATAATAATAAAAAAAACTGTAACGGTAAGTAGGGGGTCCTTATATTTAAATCCCTACTTGAAAAACACTCAAAAGTGCAAGTCCACCTGGATTTCAAACCTGCGTCTGTCGTATCAGCTCCAACAATTATTATAGTGTATCCTTTTATAAATTTTCTTTTTTAAAATACTTACTTCTAATATTTCTTAATTTCTTATGGGATATTATTAAAATAATTTATCTTGACGGCGTACACATCTTTTTTATTTCTTTAACACATTAAAACATCCAAAATAACTTATATATACATATTTTACAAACATTTCTTCAGATGTACAAAAAACACAATCTTAATCTTCAATTTTTACGTTAAATTTTAAGAACTATTCTCTTTTCTTTTTCGTATGTTTGAAAATCGAAGCTATTTACAATCAGCCAGTATTCAAGTTCAAAACTCATCAACATAATATCCTAGGTGTAAAAGCGTACAGTGGATGTAATAGCGAATTATTCGTATTTTATTCATAAATGACTTGCCTTCTTGTTTTCTTCTCGTTGCAAAATGTGAAAAAAAAAATGGAATAATTAGGCTGCTCAAAGAGAGGATGGTTATAAAAACGAGTGGTAAATAAGGTAAAGGTCCCACTCGTATCCATTTGTCCCCCCGGAGCATTCGCGGGAATGAGCAAAAACAAGTGAAAATAAAGTGAAAACATTGTTATTCTCGTGTGGATTACCTTGTGTCGTGTTATTCCAGCCGGCGGTACTGTCTCGCCGGATAACAAACTATGGACTTTTCAGTTTCATATATTTAAATTTAAAAATAATTTTGCGACTCGCTGAGTTTAGGACGCCCATAATTGAATCCATTATGGAGCGTTGTTGTTTTCTTGCTGCGCAATATTTTTATTAGGCTGTGTTATGGTAATATTTTATATTTTCAGTGGATTGTTTATTTAAATTTAACAATTTATCTATAAGGCTAGACAGTGCTTCAAAAATGTCGAAAAAGCGTAACTACGAATAAAGGCAACCATGTGTTATTGCCTCATTGGAGTAAGGTATGAGTATGTGTCCACCGCTCTGCCTGTTCATTGAAAGACAGCCAGTACCAGAATGCTTGTTCCGCGATCCCAATTGCTTAAATTTGCAAGTATATGTGGTTTTAAAATTTTGACAATACTCTAAATCATTTCGATGATTTTTGACATGATATAAAACATGTCTAATCGAGGACTATAAGAAATGTTGTAAGCTATTTTTTTTTAATAAAAATATTATCGAGATGGGAAGCACAAGGGAATAGAGTGTAGATTACCTTAAGCAACTCTTAGGAGATATTTTAAAATTTATGAGGAAAATTTACCCCACCACAATTAAAATTCTTATTAATTATTAATAATAATTATATTATTTCTATATTTAGGCATGATACATATTTAAGTTTATTTGAAATCATTCGGATATCACATATTAAATTGCGTGATATGTTTATCACGAAATTTTGTTTTGGATAGTTAATTTTCCTGTCCGAAGTTATAGTTTTTGAGCAGAGAGGTCGTGATCATTATTACCTCTGAGTGGTACGTCGCACCATACGCTGCCATTCCTCCCTCACCGCCGCCTTCCGGTGCAGGGAATAGACTATGGCTGCCTTGATTTGAACGTAGGTAAAAGTACTCAAAAGGTGACCTTTCACGCCGTCTTAGTGCTTTCGACTTTTTTCCTTACACGATTAGACGCTTCAATGACAATCAATTTTTATTTATATGTTTTTTAATCTCTTAAATCTTTTTTTAGTCGTTGTTCAAGAAGAAAATACGTGTATAATACTTACCTACTCTTGTTGCACACATTACATAAGCAACGAAAAAAAGATGGACATGGAACGTTTGTATTAGTTTGGAAGTGTAGAGTAAAAAGGCAGACACGTCAGCATAACAACCGCAATAGGATGGTTGTCAGGGCGCAAGTATTTGCGAGTGTAAATTGAAACATGTCGAGAGTTAATTGCGTCCAGGTCCGTGAGGGCAGGCAGTCCCCGCAGCGCAGGATTAACCTCAGCTTTCGCCCCGACTCCTGCTTCGCGACATTTAGCCTTGACGCAAGGTATAAGAGTTTATTTCCCATCTATTGCTAATTTCGAAAAAATATCTAAAAATTATAAAGGTGTAAAATAAAAAATGTAAAAAGAAGTAAAACGTAATGTAAATTATGTATTTTTACATCTCCTTTTTGTCTTCCGGTTTTAAAACTTATGGACAGTAATATCATCACCACATAGTAATAGCTCCTGAAGGATATTTAATATCCTAACTAGTCTTAGCTAATATAACGCGAAAGTGAGTTTGTTTGTTACGCTTTTACATGCACAAAATTTTATATAGACGTTGTAAGGGATACAGAATTAGACATAGGGTACCTTCATCCAAAAAATAGCACTGTTCCCAAAAGATCATCTAAAGATTTAAAGTCTGACAAAAATATATGAGCAATAAAGATTGATTAAATTTTTAAAAAACTAAGAAAAAGGGGCGAGTCCAAATTTGTGGGAAAAAGTTAGTAATCTATAATAATTTTTTGTCCATCTAAAGGAAATCTAAATAGTTTTGTCAATTTAGATTTCCTTTTTAGACGATACAAAGTCTAGCAATAAAAGAAATGACACAATTTCCAGTGTATTATAAAACAATAATCTAAATTGACAGAACTTACGTATTACAGAATATGAAAAATAATTTTTTTTTCCAATATCAAGATATTAATGTAGGTTAATTACCGTTATTGTCGAAAAACAATTTTAACATGGCATAAAAAATTTCACACCAGGTTTGTATTCAAGTTGTATAGATGTCGATTTAGTTTAAACAACCCTTATACTTCACAGTTATTACCAGATCACATTCAGGTACAACCACGCTGAAATACTATACTAGCTATTAGTATTGAATTATCTTGATGAGTAATATCACAAATATTTAATTGTATTGAAGAACCGTCTAAGTTTAAAACATTTTTAAAAAGCTAGTTAATACAATATTTTTTTAAAAATAAACTTCAGTGGACAGATATAGAATTTGATGTTTTTGGGATGACATGACAGGGCAGATACAGTCTTCAAAAATGATTAATTGTGCTTAATGGAACAGTTGATTGTTTGACATTAAAATCATTGTACAGAATTGGGAGTCTAATAGCGGCATTGTGGGAACAATGCGGATCATAGTCCAACTATCCATAAATGTACCTCTTCTGTTACCTAGCGTACACGAGAGATTTTCTGTAACACGATCTTTCTTAATTATATACAATTAAAATAGAAACTAAAATCTGATCTAATCTGAATATGTATTCTTATGCTAAAATGTTTGAAAGATTATTTAATTGGATAGGATTTACACATAAAGTATACATTTGGTTTAATATGCACATAGAAATGCCCTTATAAAGGACATCGAATAGATATGGCAAGTTAACTTTGAAAATTACACTCTTCATAACGGTTTTTTTTCTTATATACATATAAATATATAATATAATGTTTCTTAATTTTCAATTACGAAAATTTAAACTAGTGTTCAAAAACACCCAATGTTCAGAAATTAACCCAATGTTTAGAAAAATAACCCAATGAAATTCAGAAATTTAACCCAATGTTCAGAAAAATTATTTAATTAAAAAAAAAAAACAGATCTATTTGGTAAGCTTTTATTAAGTAAAATAAAAATCGAAGTATAGGGACGAAAAACAAATTTGAAAACAAAACTCCAATAGTGTAACAGTATATCTTTTTTTCAATTAACAACCCAAAACTTTCCCGACAGAGCTATGTTACAGAAATCAAAGATTGGCAAAATTGGCTATTAAATTGAATCCCATTGAAATTTAAAGCTGGAATATTCCACAAGAGGTTGTAACTATGATTTCTATAGTTTACCCATTCAAAGTTATTAACCTAATCATTTCTAGGAATTTAAATACTAAGATAATTCTTTTCAATATATTCTTGAGTAAGTTATTAAAAAAACTGAGTCAAGCTCATTAATATCTATATGTTGTAAAAATACACGATGCTAACACACTGTGTTTTTACAATTAAAAACTTGCATGTAACAAATCTGATATTACTTTTGTTATGCTTTCGATCGGAGACCTCTAATAATAGTTTTTAATAAAATTAAAATTAGATAAGTACACGCAGGCGGCGCGGTGGCGGCCGGGCTTTATGGTAATGAAAACATATATACAAAGTTTTTAATGAAACGAGGCATGTAGACCCGCATAGAGAATTTAAACCACCTACTATGTTCTTTAAAAATATGTAATTTTTTAAAAACCTAGGTCTAATCTGGGTCTAATTCTGGGTCAAAACACCCATAATAAAAGTTAAGTATAGCACGCTACATTTTAATTCTAGCCATCTAGAATAAGGCTTAGAATAATACTAAGTTAATAACACTGAATAATTAATTCCTAAATGACTAATGACAAATGATTAATTTGAACAAATTTAATATACAAAAATTTATGTATACCTCTTAGCCTTTTAGTAAGGTTCTAACAACCATATTAATATATGATTATACCTACATAGTAAAGTTAATGTTAGGAAAGAGGTAACATTACAATTTTAAAAATAACTTCAGTTATTATGTATTATTATAATGTATTCATATTGTTACGACTAACTATGGAACGTTCTGGAAAATACGTTCGCGCCGGCCGAAAGTCTCGAACGTCTCACCCTATCGATGGTAGCCACACCCCCTTCCCGACTAGTGTCAAAGGAAATCGGTCCTTCAACAGAAATAGCATTCCAGAACTTTCAATGATTTGTTTACAATCTTGTTTATATTTCTAGTAAATTCGAAATACATAGAGGCGTTTGGCCTCAAATAAATTAAGAGGCGGCGTCAAGTGAGCTTTTGAGTGGTGTGACAACCAGCGATACGAAGCGACTCTTCGGAGCTTTTGCGAAGTTATTTGCAACAGCGAACCGGCGAAACAGACGACTTTTGGCAAGTTTAACGGTTTCATCGGACAAGTTTAGTAATTTTGAAAGTCATCCTTGCTTTTATTACTAACTTTTGTCCGCGAATTCGTCCGCGAACATTTTTCTGAGGTGATAAAACATTTTATTGCTCATTTATTTTTGTAAGGCGTTGATTTTTAATTTTTATTATTTATTAGACGATACCTCGAGAACAGTTCTTTTTTCTGGATGAAAGGTATGTATGTATGTATGTATTTTCTGTATCTCTGATAACATATGCAAAATTTCATGATGATCGGCTGAGTAGATAAGGCGTAAAAACGTAACAAACAAACAAACAAACCCACTTTCGCATTTTTAATATAATATTAATTAGGATTTGATGGCGGTTTCCCCTTTGTGATTGCGACTCTCGTGTTACAGTATTGTTCGGACGTAGGGTTTGAAGTACACTTTGGATTTTCTGGCCTTCCCTTCAAATGTATCGAACATTGCTAGTCATTTTAGATTCGCAGATTCCATCAGGATGTTACCTTTCACACTATGAAGAGTTCTGAGAGCAGATTTTATCTATAAGTAAGACTTAACCACACCTTATTATTACACTGAAGTGTATTTACTAAGAAACCAGTGTATAATTAATTTTTAGTGTATGCATTTTATAAACAGTAATAATGTGGAGCAACCGTAGCGAGCAAATAGCAGCTTGAGGGTACTAATTACTACCTTGTTGCTTTTGTACAAATTTCAAAAGCTTTCTTGAACACAAAGCATGCTGCAACTTTTTCAATTATTACAGATAACATAGTTAAAACCGCATTTAGTTAAGAATAAGGAACAACAAACGATTCATTTTTTTCAAAAGGAGTGAGTGCTACAAGAAAACGAAAAAAAAACTATTAGATCGCTATTCGTAATCTTGATACATACCTACTGGTTGATCCGAAAACTTTTTTATTGTATAATTATATTGTAAAAGATGAGCCCATTTTCCTATCCAATCCCTTATCCTTAATCCTACTGTAGTCGGCAGCGCACTTGCAACAGCTTTTTATACGTTAAGATCGGCAGACAGGCTGACGGTCCACTTAATGGTAGGTGGCTACCATCGCCTGTAACACAAGCAATTCCACACCTTGTAGTCGGCAGCGCACTTGCGGAAGCTTTGGCGTTGCTTGTGTTATAGGCGACGGTAGCCACCTACCATCAAGTGGACCGTTCGGCCTGTCTGCCAATCTTAACATAAAAAAAGCTGTTGCAAGTGCGCTGCCGACTACAGTAGGATTAAGGATAAGGGATAGGATAGGAAAATGGGCTCTGGCACCCTTACTCACTCAGCAAAACACAACAAGCACACGTACTGTTATTTCACGGTGGTCTTCTGTAAGAGGGTGGTTGCTGCCTCCAGACGGGCTGCCCGAATGACTGCGAAACGCAGTGTGCCCTGCCACTACCTTTCCAGATCCAGACCAGAGTCAAATTTGAAAAGTTCATTTTTCAAAGTTGACCCTGCCGGGAATCGAACCTGGGAACTTTAGAACAGAGCGTTAAGGTAAGCACTTTAACCACACCAACGGGCTCGTCAGTATATTGTCCCTTTCAAATTAATCACCGTCAGATAAAATATCCCTTGCTACTTTTAATTGATTTTCTTCAGCGATTCGGTTTTTATCTCGTATACAGTCACAAAAAAATTATATATAGTTTTCTTTATTTATGGAACAGGAAAAAATCGAACAGAGCCTACTCCGGCGAATATGGCGGCATTCTGATATTTTGTCCAAGGATCATAAAGAAGCATGTCCTGTTTGAGGTCTACAGTATACCTTCTAGCAGATAAATAGATAGAACTGGATTACCTTGGATTCCAGCATTTTTATTTAATTACTAGGACTTAATATTTAATATGGCGAACCGAGTGCTAGACAAATTTTAAAATAAATTTTGCAAATATTGACTCCAACAGACGAAAGCGTCTGTAGTGGTCTGAGCCCTGTAGTCGGATGTAATGAGAATATACCTATACAAAGCTGACTAAGAAATAGCAGCAGATATTAAATAATATTTAGATATCAGTATTTATTATAATTTGAATTCTTTAATTAAATATATTTGCGCATTAATGTGGGTTTATAATTAATCTTCCGTGTATCCCTTATTTGATACTAGGTTACCGTTGAGTAAATCAGTTTAATACTGGTAGAGTTCCATACACAATGAAGCAAGTTGAATTATTAACTGAGGATTTAGCATTTAGTTTAGAGTGGAAATTGAAACATGCCCGGGGTTAATTGTGCCTAGGGCCGCGGCCACCGCAGCTCCCGACAGATTTCAAATTCTCGATTTACTTAACACGTTATATTCCATCCGCAATGTATGTTGTGTTATTTAATCATTATCGCTACTGTCAGCAGGCAAGAAGCCGTTTTTTTCTTCAGATGGCCCTAACTGTTGTTGAGTTTGTTTCCTCTGAAAAATTCATTAAAAGTATTAATTTTCTTGAAATTCCACTTAAAAAAAAAAAAAAAAAACAACAAAGTAAGTATTTACTTAAATATGATTTCAATAAAAAACAATACTTATCACAGAAATATATTATCGAATATTTTCGATGGAGAAAATTGGACTGTTTTTTAGTGATAGTGAAGCGAGAGAAATTAGGAATTCTGCCACCTAGCTCGCACACACTGACCGGTCCCAGGTCTTCCAGCGGCGAAGACAACGACGGGGCCCGCCACACACGAGTCCAGATTTTCCAGCACACTGCACAATTTTAAATTGCACTCACGGATTGGCGCGATCATTTGGGTTAATTACAAAAGCACATTGTTTGATTTTTGCGGGTTATAAATTCAAATCTTGTGTGGCAAGATTTAGCGGTTGAGTCTGTGTGGTGCTGTAAATTGACCGCTCGCGCGGCTCGCAGTAGGAAAAAATGCATTAGGAAAAAAGGGAGTCACTAATTATTTGTTAGCTTGGATTGAACATATTTGGATTTACCAAATACAATTGAAATTTAGCTCTAAATATCAATAAAATACTTAATATAAATATACAATACATAGTTAACTTTTACAATATTTAAAATATTGTGAAAATCTAGTTAAATTTAAAAAACTGGTCTGATACTATTTTAAAATTTAAAATTCTCTAGGAAAAATTCAAGAAACTAATGTAAATATAGTAAATGAAAATTTTATTATGTTCTTCCTTGAAATATTTTGAATTTAAAGTTTACAAAAAGAACGTAATTATACCTACTTGTTTCTAAATTTTTTTGGCCACTCATTTCTATATTATATATTATTCAAGTTATATGTCTGAATATATCCAGTTATTATATCAAATATTTCCTATTAATCAAACAAGTAGATCACAAGTAGATTAATTAATTACACAGGAACTTAATTACACGGGATATTTGGATAAAGTACTCATTTTAATGACATTGGGACACGAGTAAATTGAATTTCAATAGTATTTGTTTTCACGGATTCAAGCACTCACTACTTGACCGGACTTATATATACACCATATAATTGATCCAAATTATATACAAAAATTAATGACTCGTGATTTTGCTTTAGGATTTGTGTAAGATGTTATTCTGATAAACAATATTAATGAAGTTTCATCGAAATATACATTCAGAAGTTTTTGCATGCAGTAACTAACTTCAAATTACGTTTACAAACTTTCGCATTTATTTTATTTTTTATGGTAAGATCGGTAGACAGGCTAATCGTCCACTTGATGGTAGGTGGCTACCATCGCCTTATAACACAAACTACGCCACAAGTGTTGCAAGTGCGCTGCCGATGCTACATGGGGACTCTGCCTATACCAAATTTTACCAAAATCTGTTGAGTGAGTACTTTGTTAAAATTATTAACATGAAAAAGTTTGATAGACAGAACTTTCCTGTTATTACTCTATATATATATACTGTTATACTATATTTACATTTATAAGCTGATGTAGGTATAATGGGTTAATTAAATATTGTGTTATTTTTTTAAAATATAATATCATTAAGTTTCTTAAATTTGTAGGTGTTAGTAGTTAAGAGCTATTAGTAAGGTGCAGATAATTACACATTCCATTTGTCCGGTTAATCCGGGCCTGATCGGATGGTGCTTGATAAGGGTCGCCCTTACACGTATATGCGACGGCCCATTCGCCTATAAATATATACAATTGTTTCAATAATTCAACCGATGAAGCTATCCCAAGAATAGAAATTAAAAGCGTTTAAGTTTTTTTAGTAAAATTAAATAATTTTCAAATATATAAGTACAAACTATATACGGTAGACAATAATTTTGCCCGATTTCTTGAATGTAATTTTCATGTTTTTTGGCAAGGAGTAACAAAAATATATATTTGTTTTCTATTAAATTAGCAATTTAAGTATTCATTAAATAATAAATAATTAAATGAATGTAAAATATTATATTGAAAAAAAAAAAAATTATTATAACTTATAAATTTATACTTTATAACTTTATAAATTTAAATAAAAAATATTCCGTTTATGATGATCAGTGAGAAAGTAATCAGTGAGAAACGACCATTTCCCGACCATGGTACTCGCCCCAGTCATATTACTTCATGATAACGCTCGGCCGCATGTTGCTTCAACCACTAAGAATACAATATTGCAACTGTAATGGCCTACAGCCCAGATATTGCTCCAATTGACTCCCATTTGTTTCGGTCAATGCATGATTCTTGTCTGGACAAAAATTTAAAAACTTGGAAGAATTCATAAAAGTAGTGGATGATTTTTTTGCCTCCAAAGACGAAAACTTCTATTGCCGTGGTATACTTTTACTGTTGTAAAAGGTTGTAGAAAGTAGTGGAGAAAATTTTTAATTTAATTTAATATATTTTTATAAAATAATGTGATCAAAAACCGCACGATCTTTTGATTGAAACAACGCAATAGTAGGTACTCTTACTGCCGCACTCTGAGATGTTCACTAAATTAGTGCTAATTGGCATTTAACTAATTACAATTAAATATAATAATTAGCCGCGGCTCCCAGAGACGAAAATAAATGATTCATTAGTTAATTAGCACATAGGACTGTGCTTTCTGTCGAAATGTATGTACTTATATCGATAGCGTGCTGTGTTGTCACAAGAAAAACTCAATGACACGATATCATTAGGTAAAGCAATACATATTTTTTCTTACTTTTCTCACTTAAAAGTAAAAATAATAGACGTAATTATAATTAAATAAATTAAAAAGTCAAGATTTTTAAATACGGCAACATTTCACGTCATTGTCAAATACATATATTAATATCATCGCAATGTCAATTCAAACCTTCTTGGTACGATGTCTCAAGTCAGGTTCCAACATTGGTAGTAATATATTTTTTCTGCAAGAAGTGCGAATCTATATCGAGCATGGAATTCACGTATGGAATTTTTGTAAAAGGATCGGAATAGTCACGTCTATACCGTCTTGGTGCTGTTTATCTGAACATTCTTACATAACTCACAAATTCCACAATACATAATCTTCTAGTTCAGATTTTGCATTGCTTGTTTTTTTTTTTAAATAATTTTAGCTATCTTACAACTCCACGAACATTAGATAAGATAATCTCACTTTGAAAATGTCAAATGCTCTATTTAAGAAGCTAATAATTTATTGAGTTAAAATCAACGCCTGACAAAAATATATAAGCAATACAGGTCGAATGAATTTTGCTCATGTCTTTGTATATAATCATTTAACAATCACTGGCATTTATTTATTTGTAAATATTCCTAAGTACATAGCATGGGTCCGAAAAATTTCGACACATTATACCCAATATGTCGTTCGAATTTATAGTTAATAAATCATTTATCAATATCCTAACTATTATTTTAATTGTTTGTTATATTTTCATGACATTGCGCCTAAATTATACCTGTTATCCGGAAAGCTGGTAAAAGTCGCGGGTAATAGCCAGTGTATAAACAACGTGAATATACCTATTCAAAATAATTAAAAATATACTAGCTGTATATATAGGTACTAGCTATATACTAGCTATACTATATACTAGCTACTATATACTAGTATATTATATACTAGCTGACCAGCAGACGTTGTCCTGCCCGAACCCGAAAAATAATTCTGTAACCCGTTTGTGGAGCCATCTATCGGTCCAATTTTATTTTCAAACCATATGTCAAAGTGACGCGTCACTTCACGTGAATCAAAATTATATTAAATTATTTGGATATTGTTCATACAAAATTACTAGAATTGGGATTAAAAAATGGAGGTGGGGTAGGAGACTGAAAAATACTTTACGACCTATTCTCACATCTACCAAATATACAAATAAAATTTCATAAAAATCGCTCCAGCCGTTTCGGAGGAGTTTTGTTGCAAACACTGTGACACGAGAATTTTATATATTAGATTTTATTTTTTAAAAATGATATTAAAACCCACAAAGGTAGTAAAAATACCTATAAAACTGTTTCTTTGTCAAACTTCCCTAGAGCGGAATATTTAAAAATTCACAAAAGTAAACTTTGCTCACAGTGAAAAAGGCTTTTAGTGTACTCCTGAAGTTACTGGTTAGAAATGAGACAAAAAAGACCAACAAAATGTAACTTTACGCTTCAATGCTCCCCTCAAGTAAAGAAACCGCAGGAAGAGCAATGTGAAAATAACTCATGTGTTGAGAGACAAGAAAAGTAATATTAAAAATATTCACTCAAGTTGAAAACGAAAACATATTGGATGTTATGTGGGAACGAAACATGGCACGTACCGTTTCTTCTTACCAAATGGACATCTAGAACAGACTTATATAACTTATATTGCAATTGCTTTATGTTTTGTGGCGAATGTTTTTATTGGCAAGGCATTCTCGAGTTTTTAACAGTCAGATCTTCCAGCGGCAATTACCATCACCGAAAACAGTACCTTATAAGAATACACATGCCATGTTGTTTTGTTGTGTGATTTTTATACTCAAAGTCCATTCTTCTATCATTTTTAGGGTTCCGTACGTCCGAATAAAAAAAAGGAACCCTTATAGGATCACTCGTGTGTCCGTCTGTCCGACCATTCCCTCCCCCTTATCTCCGAAACTACTGAACCTAAAATTTTGAAGAAAATACAGAAATTAGTTTTCTACTTATAGATTATAGGAAAACCTATAAGAAGTCCATGATATTAAAATAACATGGTAAATCACTCAATATTGTGCGGATAGGTAACATCGTACGGAATCCTCTTCACGCGAGTTCAACTCGCACTTGTCCCGTTTTTGTCTTATGTTATTCTTCTTCCTCTTATTCATTTGTGATAACATACCCCTCATCATCATCATCAGCCCGTGTCTCTCTAGTGTTGGGTATAGGCCTCTCTCAAATCTTGCCACAACACACGCATCCAGTTGCTTCCTGTCGCCTGTCCACCTGGTCGCAGGTATACGCCTATTTATATGTCTTTAGCTGGTGCTAGTGGCTTCACCCACGTTGAAAAATAAAAAATTAACGCCTTACTTAATATATGAGCAATGTAACGCCTAACATCTTTATTGCAGTTACAGCTTTGCCAGGCGTTAGTTGATCCCTCGGGAATAGTATTTTTTTCCAGACAAAGGTACCCTATGTCCTTTCCTGCATCCCTAACAAAATTTTATGGTGATCAGTTCAGCGGTTTAGGCGTGAAAAGGTAACAGACAGACAGACAGAGTTACTTTCATATTTATAATATTAGTAAGTATGGATTTAATTAGCTGGCTGTCTGTACGTCGTACTAACATGTATATAAAAATGAATTGCCCGAATACACTCTAAAAAATTATGCTCATTTATTTATCATAGTCCACAAAGCAAGACGCTATAATATTCAACGAGTTTCCCTAACATTTTTTCATTGCTTTAGTTTGTACACGAGTTTAACGGGCGTATTACGTACACGGCAGATGGCGGCTAGGAATTATTCTGGAGCCTCCCCATTCCGCACAACCGTGTAGTCCTCCACCTGTCCGATGCAAATTTGCTGGATGTTTTATGCGTCTGATTTCAATGCCCAAGTGGATGCATTGCATATCAAATTTTGGACAATTTATCTCTGTTTAAATATACATTGCTCGTGTAATAGTAATATGCTCTTTATAAGTTTCATTTGGTATTTACATTCATTATTTTCGAAGCTTTGTGAGAATTAATTTTAATTTTGTATATTTATTAGATAAGTTGAATTGTATGTTGATTTCGAAGAAGTTAAGCATTTGGATATAGATTTGCAACGCAAAAGTTGGATTTTTGGTTATTGGCTTATTGCCACTAATTATCGCGTATCGCCTAAAGAATCGCCTACAGCAACTTCATTTTATAATATGTATAGACCATGGATATAGATAAGTAGTGGATAAGACCATTGATAAATAGTGGCAGGGTACACTGCGTTTCGCAGTCATTCGGGCAGCCCGTCTGGCGGTAATAACCACCCCCTTACAGAAGACCACCGTGAAATAACAGCACGTGTGCTTGTTGTGTTTCGGTGAGTGAGTAAGGGATGCCAGAGCTCATTTTCCTATCCAATCCCTTATCTTTAATTAGACTGTAGTCGGCACAGCGCATTTGTCCCTAATGACGTATGATTTGCTTTTTCCATGAGTTTTCTTAAGTTATAATGATTATTTAGTGGCTTGATTACCTACTATTGATTTCATAGTTGACCCAACTATACAGTTATCTTTTTGCAACCTATGAGAATAGATGCTTTACGAATAGCTAATTACATTTAATTACCTATGAATAGCCTATACGTATATGTATACCTTTTAGAGTTATACTTACATTACCTGTTAAAAAAAATCTACAATAAAATCAAATACTTTTGCAATAAATATGAAACTTTAAAACTACAAGTAGTTGTTCTATTTTCTGAGATATTGTGTACTATCTGTATAATAAAAATGTTATTTGTGTCAAATGTTACGTATTGTCATATTGTTCACAAAAAACATAAGGCTTTCTCATTCGTTGTATTTGTTATCATAATCCCTTCCAGCTGAATTTGGTCATGTGCCACCCGTGTGGGCTGAGGTCGAAAACTCTTCCACTTTATTTGTTTGGCTCCTCACTCGTCACATTGTGAAAGGATTTCACTGCCGTAAATCCACAAAATAATAATTGAAACAGAATATTAGGTTTTCCGCGTGAACGAACATGAGTTCGATTTCGTTTCACGCCGAACGTCGTATTGACATTTTATCCACAAAAATAACTTAATATTCAACCAAATCACCCAAAAAAAAATAGAATCATAATATGTCTGTCTTAAAGTATTTAAGTAGTCTTTTATTGCTATTTTTAAGTAATTAATATCTCTCAACAATTGAAATAAAATTAATCTCTACCAATATAGAGAATCACAAAAGCACTGATGCTTTATATTTCATAATAGTTTTCCCATAGTTATGGGATAGTTCAAGTGTAGTTCTATATAAGCTAAGCAGCCTGTATTTAATTACTGAATTTAAATTATCATTAAAAAGTACATAAGACAATTCCATTTTCACGTAAGTAACATTGCAGTATCCAATGGAAATTAGGTTATATATGCATTGCTTGACAACAAGCTCTCTGCGTTAGGTTGCTAATCCAATCTGGTGGCTTAGTCGAAGAATAATGAAACCCACCCGCATTCACAGACAGCGAAATATATTCCCCGTCTCGACACTGTTATGGTTAAAATTTAATAAAGCAAATACGAGTGGCGTTACGTTTTCAGCGATATTTAAGCATATTTCTGGAGATTTATACGCGGCAAAACAAAGGGCGTTATTTACAATTAATTTGAAATAATGTGTAATAAAGCGTTTGGAACGATCTTGCGCGGGGCTTATTAGGATATTGGATGAGCGTAAAAACGAAACATATTTTTTATCAACAGAGGCCGGTCCGCCGCCCTACGGGATTATCTGGTCCTAATTAAGTATTTCGTCTCACGATCTAATATAGATAGGTAATACTTTTCTAAGAGTATTGGATAAGTGAAATCTATACATACAATAAAATCGTAAACGAGACGTGTCTGTACATTAAATATTTATTTAAAAAAACAATAGAAATGCCCCTAAGGACCGTGTATAGACAAAAAAAAAGAGAGAGAGCAACCTTTGGTTAATTGCGATTTGAATGTGGTACTATTGGCACGTATAGATTATAGAAAAAGGAAAAAACTGAAAGGCTTTATAAAAAAAAAAATATTGGAAAATTACTTACCCTTGATAAAGTAAACATGTCATGGGAATTAAAATTAAAACCTCAAAAAAAAAGGAATTTTTGAGCATATACTCGCATTTTAGCATCATCAAAAACACATACGAGTAGTACAACCGTAGAATCAAGTTCAAGCTACGAAGTGCCAAAAATATTTTATAATTTTCTATGTGAGTAATTACAATCCGTTTACTTGGTTCGTCTGCTGTACTACTCTTTGAGCAAACAGGATCTTGAATTTATCAATAAACATTTTATTAACCATTGCAAATGATTGCATAGTTTGAAAGTACACTGTAGATTTGTTTCAACGAAGTTAATATGCAACTGTGTATTATCCAATGAGTTTTGAATTGGATTTCCACGCTTCAACTCGATTAAAAGTTTTCTCAGGACAAGCTCGGTGCAGGTTTTGTTCGAGTGCAGCTGTCGACGCCGTAATGCGCTTCATAAATATACCTAAATATAACTATTTATACATCCTTACATATTCGAAAGTACCTTCTGAATTAATAATTTATTTATACTCAGTTTCTTTCTATTCCCTGATTTTATTTGATATTAAGTTTTATTGTAACTATTTTAAAGTATATAGCGGTGCCTCTCAACTATTCACGGTTGCTATTAATTAAAAGGTATAAAGGACCTTTAAAATAGTATTCAAAGGCCTCCCCCTAATTCCCCAAAAGGACCGATCGGAAGCAGCCTGGATCTACCATCGATCCGCGACCCTGACCACAAGGTGGTCGTCTGTCCACCTTGTGGGTATGTGGGTGGAGATCCTGCACTGCACTTGCCGGTCCATGGCCTCCACTCGAGACTCTTCCGGCTCCAGCAGTCGTCGGCTCTCCGTGCTATGTGTCCTGCCCCCTACCACTTCAACTTACTAATCCTCCGAGTTATATCGGTAACTTTCGTTCGTCTACAAATCTCCTCATTTCTGATTCGATCTTGCAGTGTAACGACCTTGCAGTGTGCTCAACGAGCTTTCCATAGCTCGTTGAGCAACTTTGAGCTTCTTCCGTGTTGCCTGTGATGACATATTGCACTGAAACATGGTCTCTAACCATAGCCTTCGTAAGAATAGCATTACTTTTCAATTTTGTAGTAGAGTATTCAAAATATTATTGAATATCCAAGAAGATTTTTTTTAAATACACCCACAGAAACAGATGTTTTTTAATACAGCATTTAATTTTTTAGTATTTTACGTTCTAATATATCTAAGAATAGCGCACAATGAGTTAATTTTTTTTAATGTTAAGATCGGCAAGCGGGCTGATGACGGTCCACTCGATGGTAGGTGGCTACCGTCGCCTATAACACAAGCAACGCCAAAGCTGCTGCAAGTGAACTGTCGACTACAATAGGATTAAGGATAAGGGATTACGAGAGGATAGGGAAATGGGCTCTGGCATCTCTTACTCACTCACCGAAACACAACAGTACACGTCCTGTTATTTCACGGTGGTCTTCTGCAAGGGGGTGGTTACTGCCGCCAGATGGGCTGCCCAAATGACTGCGAAAGGCAGTGTGCCCTGTCACTACTTTCCAGATCCAGACCAGAGCCAATTTTTCAAAGTTGACCCTGCCGGGAATCGAACCCGGGAACCCTAGAACAGAGCGTTAAGGCAAGCACCTTAACCACTCATCCAACGGGCTCAACATATTAATATTAGATTTAATTTTACAATATATTTGAATATATTAGAATCATTAATATTAGAATTAATGACAAAAAGGGTAGTGAAGACAGCAAAAAGATTGTGTAGTTTAGATATATATATTAGAATACAAATTGAATGAGCCGCGATAAATCGGAGCTTCCTAATTAGTTACAGACGAAAAACGAAAAAAAAAAAGATGCAACATGTAAGTAGGTATATATTATTTTTTCTGAAATAGTTATTGGAATGCCAAAAAGAAAGAATAATGACAGATTCAATAGATCAATAGATCAGTAGACTTAATCAAGTCTTAATAAAAAAAAAAGTTAGCATGTGTAACTTGCAGTGCAGGCACCTACCAGCATTTCTTATTAGATTCTCAGAGGAGAACCTCTATGGTCACTAAGGTTAGTGGCAATGAGAAAACTTTTCTTCACTACGGGTAAAAATTATGCTATGGAAACTGTGGGCATCAGCTTAGATTTCGGTAAGGTTAACTTAACTTCACTTCACCTATAAATGTACTCTCACACATTGGACGAAAAAAATAGAGTTACACATTAATATATAACAGTATATCTATGTAATGTAATTCATTTATTCGTTGTTGGCCCGAAAGCGGAAGCATGTACGCTAATTGCGGTTTTAACACCCGGAAATATGACTTTTAAGCTAAGTAGACCCTTCCAGTTTATTAACTATTAATCACAGTTACAGGGAGAGAATGAAAACATTCAACAAATATACTGCGTCGTGTAATCTGCGGTAGAGGAATTTTTAAGTACCTACTAAAATTTAATTCATTTTTGCTTATATCGCGGTAACAGCTAAAATCATTTGCCGCCAAATAGGCTTTTTATTTTTATTAGGTGTATGTACTGAACGGACGAAATCGTAACACGCTTACGACCGGTTATAAAAATAAGTTAACAATTTTTTTTACCCAAATTATGAGTTTCTTAATACATTTCTTTATAACCCAATAAAACGTAAGACATCTCAGTAATAGATTTTTCTACGGAACTCGTAATTTCTGTGTAGTGGTACTATATAACTTCTTTCATACTAAGTATATGTTGTGGCTTCATCTATTGCTAAAGAGGAACGCCCATCAGCCATACAAAAAAAAAGTCTCAGATAAACAAAAATAATCAAAACTAAACCGTTTTGAAATAACGAGAACCTCAGTATCTTGGAGCTTATTTTGCTACCAGCGGCACACCAGTTTTGTGATTTTTTTATCTTAAGATCAGCAACAGGCTAACGGTCCACTTGATGGTAGATGGCTACCGTCGCCTATAAAACAAGGAATCCAAAGCCGCTGCAAGTGCGATTAAGGATAAGCGATTACGAGGGGATAGGGAAATGGACTCTGGCATCCCTTACTCATGCACCGAAACACGTGTTGTTATTTCACGGTGGTCTTCTGTAAGGGGGTGATTATGACTGCGAAAACGCAGTGTGCCCTGCCACTACTTTCCAAATCCAGATCAGAACCAAATTTGAAAAGTTAATTTTTTACAGTTGACACTGCCGGAAATCGAAACCGGGAATCCTAGAACAGAGCGTTAAGGCAAGCACTCTAACCACTCATCTAACGGGCTCGTCAATATATTTAATCTGATCGTGATATTTAATCTTCCCGAGAAATACTGGAAGTTGCAGTTCTCACCAGGATTTAGCTTGTCGAGTGTGTTTGAACTAAAATATACTAAAAAAAATGTAAAAGAAATAAAAGGAAAATTCATTATTTAATCCATTATTTTTGAAAATAACGTTATCATATTTGTGACAGTTGGGATCTATGTAAGTCAAAAAAAGTCTACCGGTTGAGTACGATGAGTTTATGCGACGTCGAATTTGTTTTCATGAAAATCCATTATCCAAATTTGAAATATGACTCGTGCTTGCGGAATAGGCGTACATGGCGTCTATCTTCGTAAATCATCGTTCAAAAATTTGCCAGTTGCCAGTGAATGGCGAGACTTGTTCGAATTATGCACGAGCCATTAGCTCAGTTCACGCTTTTGTGTGGAGCAGTCGCTTCGTGAGCCAGACTCGGACTCATTGTCGTGCCGAAAGGGCTACGATTGAACCAGACATCATTATAGACATTTCAAGTTCCCCACATCTATGCGAATATTCCGTTTGTTTTTTCTATTAATTGCTTTTTATTCAAGCTTGTTATTTTAGAAACTATTAAATGTATTGAAACAGTTAAATTGAACAAATTTATCTGTCAACTGATAGACTGACATTTCTATGTTAACTGACGTATATTTGGAATATTTCAGCGTTAATTTCTAACTGGATATTTCCCGAGAGATATCTATCATATCTATCCATGAGTTTTTATAACTAATTTGGTCAATCTGTGTGCCATGTTTTATTAGACTCCAATAACCAATTTCTTGTTATTTTCTGCTCCCGCATACACATCAGTTTTATATATTCTTTTTACTTTATCTTTTTAATTATGTAAATATATAAATAATTTATATCTAAAACTAAATAAACCTAAAACTAAATAAAACCTAAAAAATATGTAAAAATTGGCCGCCCGCGGCATGGTGCCGAGCATTTCCTCGCTGTATTGCAATGCTAATGCGTTGCGCGAGGCAGCTACCAGCTTGTCGGTCACCAGTGGTGTCAGTAAGCCTTTTTGAAATGTCTTTTAAAGGTTAGCGAGCGCTGGGACCTCATGGACCAAGGGTCTCGACTCCGAACGGCATAAAAGTGTATCCGGAACCGAGATCCCGGTATTTGGCCGTCTTTAAATTTTTCGGCCGCTTTAGCAGCCGCACCCGCTTGCCGACTCGTTCCGTGGATGTGGGAAGGAGCCAGTGTGTCCACGCAAGTAGCGTCCCACACTAGAACCCTTCCTACACTCCAGGGAATCAAAAACATGCCGTCCGGTCTTTGCCATCGTCCCTGGCTATGCCAGTTGGTTCCATTAAGGTAGGCACGTTGACGGTGGCAAGAGACCGGCAAGAAATTTTTATAATTAAACAATACTTCTATCTACACATAAACTCCTTCGGATGCATTGATACTCATATTTTCAAAATCTCACACGTTTACTATTTTGGTAGACTATTTAAAATTATAAGCCAGAATTAGTAATTTGAAAAGACAAAGATACTACACGTAAACTAAAAATTGTGTTCATAAATACCAAATCATCATAATCATCATTATTTCAGTCATAGGACGTTTACCCTTAATTTTCCAAAGGGACCGATTAGAAGCAGCCTGGATCCACTGTTGAACCACGGCCCTCTGTCCACCTCGTGGGTGGACGTCCTGCGCTGCGTTTGCCGGTCCTTAGCCTCCACTCGAGGACTTTCTGGCCCCGTCGGCTTTCCGTACTATGTGTCCCACCCACTTACTAACAGTCGGTAACTTTCGTTCGTCTAAGAATCTTCTCATTCCTGATTCGTTCTCGCAGTGTAACCATGGCCCTCTCCTCGCAGAGCATGGCCCTCTCCTTACAGGGGTTCCTTACAGGGAACGGTAGCCACCTACCAAGTGGACCGGTAGCCTATCTGTCGACCTTACAATATAAAAAAATATCATCATGTTTTTGGCTTAAGACTCTCACGTGTCTCTAAATAAATTTAGGTATTATTAAACTAACCGAGCCCGCAACTTCGTGCGCGTGGTATTCGGTATAGCGCGTAACTATTTGTTTGTAACCGATTGGAATGAAACAAACACTAAATGTTACGGGAAGCTTGCTACAATACATCATTGAAAATCGCATTCAAATCGGTTAAGCCATTTCTGAGATTACTGTGCACAAACGCAAAGACAAACGGAAAACAGATTAACAGACAAAAATTCTAAAAACATTTTTTTTTTAATATTTAATTTACAGACACAGCTCGTTTAGGATTTTATTATATGTATAGATATAGATAACGTGAAAGTTTATTCACTACTCATTGGCTTCTGTTTTACCTAAAAGCAAAAGTTGAAGACTAATGTAAATGTTGATACAAGGAACTCTCACCTAGCAGCATTGAATTGATAATTGTTCTCAGTTATCTGCTCTGTGTTGCTTCAAATTTCTATAGCAGTTCCTTAAAGTAAAAGTGAGGAAGTACAGTAGTTCTTTATGTCGAATTTAGAAGTAACCAAGTAATCCAAATCAAGTTAAGTAACTAACACAACTCCAGTCCCGCTACATGAATCGCACGAATGCAATTTTATCTGCAAATTATATATAGAAACCTTCTATTAATGAACGTTTAACGCTCTTTCTATTAATGAAATTCGTATCAAAATTCGTTGGGTGGTTTAGAAGTTAGCGGAGAAACAGAAAGAGGCGGATAGAGACTTTGTTTTATAATATAATATAATATAATATAATATAATATAATATAATATAATATAATATAATATAATATAATATAATATAATATAATATAATATAATATAATATGTATAAATATATGTAGATATAGATTGAAAAACGTCTTTTGGGATGAAATTTTTCACTTCGTCATAAAATACATTAATTAGTTAATTAGCCTACAAGTACACATTCACGACAGCGATATTCACACAGAATATATTAAAAATCTTTTCACATACATATAATTTTAATTATAAGGGACTTTATCGCATATCGCCTAATGCATAGGATCTAATATTTTATACGTATTTATCTCGATGTGTTGCAAAGCTCGTGGCCTTGCATTTTGAGAACATAATTAATTAAATTTATGACTGATTTTTTGTTTTGGCTCAACAATAAGGCTTAGTAAAAAGCGTAATAAAAAATTTTTGTTAGCTTAAAAATAAATAGCTTATAAACGCTCGCTCAAATGTTTTAATGAAAATTGCCCTTTAGTTAATAATTATGTACCTACCCTTAATAAGCTACGCACAGAAGGTTTACTTCCCCTTCCATTTCTGCCGACCACGTCCCGCGCTCGCCTAGTTAGTACTGCAAGAAACGCTGACGTGTACGAGTGACGTCATTACCCCATCGCCAAACTTTCTGTACCCGAGTTTAGGTTTTAGTTAAGTGCGAAGTAGAGGCCGTTCGTTAGTCTACATCTACACTAATATATACTAATATCATAAAGAGAAAAGGTTTATATGTATGTATGTATTTTTGTATGTTTGTAATGAATATAAAATCAAAATAACTATTGTACCGATTTTAAAAATTCTTTCACCAATAGAAAGCTACATTATCAGCGAGTTATAATTTCTAGAGATACGCGGACGAAGTCGCGAGCAAAAGCTAGTAATATTATAAAGAGGAAAGATTTGATTTTTTGTATGTACGAAAACTACTTAATTGATTTTAAAAATCCTTTCACTTATAGGAAGCTACATTATCAGGGAATAACATAGGCTGTTTTTTTCCCAATAAACGGAGAACCCTACGAAAATTACAATAATGTAACCTAAGGTATCAATAATTTGCCTATAAAAGTCATTATTAAAACTATAGATACATAAAATAATGTATACTAAATGTTTATAGTAATCACAATTACTAAAAAAAAATTTGAGACAAAAACGCGGGGAAAAAAAGTCTCAACAATTTTTTGTTCAAATTAGTCAATCAAATACGGTTAAAATCGGGAAATTCAATGTGAGCGAACAGCACTACGCTTCTATAAGTTAAGTTACTTTTTCTATAAGTTATTTTATTTTTTGTTTTGTATAATATTGGTTTTTATTTATAAAATTTTATATATGTCGGCGGCCGATCGTATAATCCGGCTGTTTGTGATGTGCCTAGGCATATGGCGCCGTTTCATGAAATGGCTAATTAAATTCAGACAGATTGATCAACGAATAACGTTTGACGATTTAGTCGAAACATATACTTCGAACGGCAGAAACTTCATGAAACCGCGCCATATATAATGGTCTGCCTGGGCACATCACGAACTGCCGGATTATACGATCGGCCGCCGACATGTATAAGACATATACAATTATACATGTCTTAAGATTAATTCCACACGAACAAAGTCGCTTTTTGTAGACGACAGATTAAAAATATCTTTTAAAACATTAATTTAACATTTTTAACAATTGATGTAGTTTTATGGTTTAGTATAACATGGTCTTTATTCATATTTACCAACTTTTTGCACATAGGACTCAATTACACTCGTCAGATAAAAACCGATCTGTAGCCGCGACATTCAAACCACGTTTATTTAACTCCAATATGAAAATATGTTGTATTGAAATTGAACATACCTAGCCTTCGATATGCAAATGGGTTTTCGATGGAACAAATGAATTGGTAACCTTTGGAGTCGAAAATTGTTCCGTGTTGTGTGTGAAAAATGTCATGTAGAATGGTGGAATTTATTTCGGTAGAACTTTTTGTTTTTCCGCTTTAAATAAAAAAATTTGAGGTTTATTAAAACATTCATAATATTTTTCAATACCAACCATTTAAATCTATGCCTCATAAATTTAACTTACTGTATAAATTTTGTTCATGGTTGGTTGTAAAAGGATTCCATTTTAATGAATTATTATTTGTTTATTTATTTACATTAAATTCATTTTTTTTAGTATAGGTACTAGATGACCCGGGAACTTCGTACCAACTTTTGATTGTAACTCATTATACCTAATCAACCTTCCGTCTCCAATTGTAAACGAATTCTTTTCACGGTCATTAGATTTTTTCGAATTTACTTTGTAGTTCAGGAAACTTCAATAACAAATAAAAATTTGAGTCTCTTAGGAGCATTTTTGTTATAAGCTTCTAGAAGATATGTAATATCGACCGGTGAATTTTTTTTTGATTACACTCTGTGAATGGATAGAAAAAAAAATGTGTTTTTTCCAAATTATACAAAAATGGTAAGAGTTACAAAAAGAAGTTTCATTTAATTTTACAGATGTTTATGTTGCTTTTTTTTGCTAAAAATAATATTAACAGAGTTACGGAGGTTACACTATAAGGATTGCTACTGTGATTTTATTAAAATGTATTAAAATGTCAAATGACAAGTCTACCACGAACACCATCTACTAAAAGTAATCCAAAATGGAAATTCCCATACAAAATTACCAATTGTGATTTTTCCGATTTTTCGACTGTTCCTTGTTTTTTTATTCTAATTTTGAGTTTTACTAAATCACACTGCCAGTATTAAGGGGAACAACACAGAAAAATATTCAAATCGGTCGACGCATTTTGCAGTTTTTTCGAGATTAATGCATTTTAGAATTTATATAAATCATTCATGTACTGTTCGGGATCATACCACCTTCCCGTTTCTTCTAACGGTCATTCAGACGTACGGATAGTAGGTGGTTACCGTCGCCTATAACACAAGCAACGCCAAAGCTGCTGCAAGTGCGCTGCCGACTACAGTAGGATTAACGGGAATTAGGAGGGGTTAGGGAAATGGGCTCTGGCATCCCTTACTCACTACTCACAATGAAACACAACAGCACACATTCTGTTATTTCAAGGTGGTCTTCTGTAAGGGGGTGGTTACTGCCGCCAGACGGCTGCCCAAATGATTGCAAAACGCAGTGTGCCCTGCTACTTTCCAGATCCAGACCAGAGCCAAATTTGAAAAGTACATTTTTCAAAGTTGACCCTGCCGGGAATCGAACCCGGAAACCCTAGAACAGAGCGTTAAGACAAGCAACCTAACCACTTATGCAACGGGAATTAAAGATTTAAGTATTGCGTGGTTGAAGCCGCCTCAGAGGCTTACAAATTGGACATTTTGGCAACTTCCAGTTCAGACTGGAACTACTGCTTCAATGATTGATTCGAAAGAATGCAAAATGCATTGATTGCAGCGAGGGGGAATACTTTAAAAAAACAATAAAACATAGTTTATGTATTTATGTTTTTTTATTCACGATCATTTCCGTGTGCCCGTCGTATGTATTATCTCACCAAAACTAATTACACCAACAGGCAATTAGTACGGCGAAGAGACATCAGTGATTACTATTTCTCCTCAACATAGGTTTACATTAGACAATCGCTTCGGATGTTTATTGAACCAGCAATAACGCATTCCGCTCACTTAGTTTAATCTACCTGTAATCAGTAATCGGAGTACCGATAAGGGCTCGCCCACCTGAACCCCACTCGCCTCGCGTCGACCTAGAATGTTAATTATCAAACTCTCCAACATATGTGTAACATCATGTTAAAGTTCTATCTACCTACATACACGCTAAAGGCTTGTTCATTTACGGTAACTTTACCCGTTCTACAGAATACATTTTAAAATGGTTCTACCTGGTAACGACACTCGGGTTCTTGGCTTCGTAAATGGTTTTCTCGCATGACTCTTATAATAATTTTTAGAAGTGGTTTTGTTTCTACAATTTACAACCAATATGTAGATACAATTAAAGATAGTTAAGTCTCCTCTGTGTGAGGAGTTATCTAGGAAGTCCACATTTAAAATAGTATTACAGGTGCAGGCTAACAGCTATTTTAACTGTGTTTTTTTTACTTATATTAAGTTCGGCAGATAGGCTAACGGTCCACTTGATGGTAGGCGGCTACCGTCACCTATAACACAAGCAAGGCAAACGGCCGACTGCAGTAGGATTAAGGATAAAGGATTTGGAGTGGATAGGGAAATGGGCTCTGGCATCCCTTACTCACTTACCGAAACACAACAGCACACGTGCTGTTATTTCAAGGTGTTTTTTTTTTTTTTTTTTTTTTTTTTTTTTTTTTTTTAATGTTATGTCGACAGACAGGCTGACGGTCCACTTGATGGTAGGTGGCTACCGTCGCCTATAACACAAGCAACGCTACAGGTGCTGCAAGTGCGCTGCCGACTACAGTAGGATAAGGGATTACGAGGGGATAAGGAAATGGGCTCTGGCATCCCTTACTCACTCACCGAAACACAACAGCACGTATATGCTGTTATTTCACGGTGGTATTCTGTAAGGGGGTGGTCACTGCCGCCAGGCGGGCTGCCCAAATGACTGCGAAACGCAGTGTGCCCTACCACTACTTTTCAAATCCAGACCAGAGCCAAATTTGAAAAGTTCATTTTTCAAAGTTGACCCTGCCGGGAATCGAACCCGGCTACCCTAGAAGAGAGTGTTAAGGCAAGCACCCTAATCACTCATCCAACTAGTAATAGTAAGTTCAGGACAAGAGGCTATCACTGCTTCTAGTTTCCTTAAAATGTCAAAAGTATCAAAATTATATATATCCAGAGATTGTATTAATGACGCCTGAAGCTATTACAATTACAATTATATCACTAACTGATAAGAATAATTCGATTATCAATGAAATAAATAATAAATAAAAAAATAAAACCTTGTCAACAAAGAAATAGGTATGAAAACAATATTGAAAATATATCTAGGTAATAAAGTTTTCAAAGATACAAAGTTGTGTCATGGTTCTACTGACCATGACACAATTTTCCACAGCTCAAAAAGACAAAAAATAAATTATGTTACACTACTTCGGTAAGTTACACCAAACAGTAACAGCTAGATTCGCAATATTTTTTATTACTTCTATATTGGAGTTTAATCCGTAAGAATCGATTTTTTCATATAAAGCCCCAGGTATGGAAATTTTGTAAGGAGTAAAATTAATGCAAGCGCTAACTAAAAAGCGTTACGTTAGCTGTCACTTTGACATTTGTACAACAGCTGTATTTATGTTCCCTAATTCTATTTTCTGGGCTTATAAAAGCAAACGTCGAAATACTTTATGAAAAGTATAGGCCGCATTGAGGAACGAAACGAATAGCGTGTTATAACCTGCCAGCCGGCAACATCTGTCGTCGAAAAATGAACTATTTGAACTTATAAAACTTAGTGACATCTGTGCATTTGACCAGTCGTGCATCGGAGCTGACACACACATTTTTTTCTCTATATTTTGTTACTTAACTTCTAAGAGCAAACAGTTATCACACTGAATACAGATTAGCTTTGATTGTATGTCTCATGTCTATGCACTTTACCTTGTAAAATATTAAAAATTACAATAATGTACTCACGTTGTTTCATTAGCTCTCTTAGCAAACTCGATATTTCGCTGGTTCAATTCGATTAAAAGTTTCTCAATAACGTCTCTATTTACTGTAACTTTATCCAAACGGAAAATGTACTGGAAACTTGATCGTGTTCGCGAAGCGGTCACAACCGCAAAAATACTACTTGAAAATGTATACTTAGAAAACTTATAGAAAAAAATAACTAGCATTAAAAAGCATTCAAATAAAACACTATGAATAAGGAATTATGAAGAGTATGAGAGACTATTAAATTTAAATTATTTGTTAGATTCTCAAGGCTAAATCCTATTAATATCATAAATGTAGATTGAAGAGATTTTACAGTAATATGATTTATACATTGGAATAACACGTAGGCTATACGAGTATTTTTAAAGGAGTAAGACGAAGTTGCAGGCAATAATTTACGAGTGAGGGTTTTGTGACATTAAAGATATAATATGAAAATTCTTTTAGTTTGGTAACTGTAATTGACCAACAATTATTTCTATTAAGACATGGACTAACCTCAGACCGACTGAACACAATAACCTATGAATTAAGGTGCAATATTAAACAACAAATTTTTGTAGCTTCTCGGAGATAACCGAACAGATTTAAAATTGGAACTTTTTTTTAAAATATTGTGTAAATTATGAAAAAAGAAATAAAAGTAACCGATTAAAACTTTAGTACAGAACTTAATTATATAGTAAGCTTAAAATCAAATGTAGTTGTCGCTAGAATTTTTTAAATTAGATGAGTAGTTACGAAAATTACCTCTTACATACAAACAAACAAACGCACAAGCTTTGCCTCTTTATAATCATTACATTTTAATCCAAAAATGGCTACAATGGAGCTTTGTGTCTCCTTCACGGAATTAGCATTCAAAATTTGTGGTGATCATAATGATATATCGCATTATTTTAATCTTTAATAATTTTGATGGTGTGAAAATCACAGAAAATGATTTGTAAATGAATCGTCTCCTGACAGAAGTATTGTTTCAAAGCGATTTAAAATTCCGGCTGTACTAGTTTGTTTTGTTTTGGCTGAGTAACAAAACGAATACCTATAGAGAAGTGTAAAGCAATTTCGCAACAGGAAAATAATGATGTAATGTGCATCGTGCCTACTGGACTTTACTTGTATGAAAAGCGGTGTGTCAGTTCAGTAGCGCCGTATTGACACCGACGTGTATTATCCGTTATTCAAGCTAGCATGCACAGTGTCAACATCGTACGTTATTGACGCACCAAATAGGCGCTCAATACATGTGACATGTAACATATATAAATGAAACAAAAGGAACATGCATTTTGAAAAATTCGCATTTTGATGACTGAAAGATCCGTTCCAAGTGATTTTTTTCAATTATCCTTACCAGTAAGGATATATCACTTTTCGAATGATGTAAAACATTTATTTAATAAATCTATTTGCAAATTAAAAATATCATATAAGCATATTAAAAAAAAAAACATTAAAAACGTGACAAGTGATATCGTTTTAAATTATTACGAAAGACTACATGAGTCCAATCTTTAACACATTCTTTGTAGGAATAAAGCCTTGTTTCTGATTAATGATTATTTTATACCATATAAGTAATCAATCATTATTATTTCCCTATTATACCCTCAAATATCATGACACGAAAACTTATATCAAAGCAGTAGGTATTTGACAATGTAAGTCGATCTAGTTAATAAGCTACTTGTCTACATTCATAATTATCAATTTTTTTGGCCAGCATCTAGCCGTATAGGAAAGACGAGGCCGACGAAGGAGCGAGCTCACCCAGAAGATGCCTATTCACTCGAACTTTGGGTTGTATGAGCTCAGAAATACAGACGTCGGCAAGGAGTTCTAATCTTTAGCAGTGCGCATTATAAAAGAATAGCTGAACTCGGCCACGCTTCGCTGCGGCCCATACGGCGGTGGATTAGGCGTGGGGCGCGCGGTCCTGGACCTGCTTATATATAATACTATTGATTTTTGCGTTATGTTATATAGCCTATAGCCTTCCTCGATAAATGAACTATTCAACACAAATAGATTTTTTTAATTCAACCAGTAGTTCCTAAGATTAGCGCGATAAACCAAACAAACAAATAAACTCTTCAGCTTTGTATATTACTATAGAGTATAGATGGTTTAAATCGCTTGGTCCGAATTAGAGGGATTTTTCTCCGCTAACTTTTTTTAAATTATCAAAGGGATTTTGAAATGGTTTTTATTTATGAAAAGAGCGATAAACGAGGAAGGTTTGCTTATATAATTTGGATTAAAAAAATTGCATACGTGTGAACCCGGTAGCGGGTCCTTAGTTTTGAATAAATGTTAATATGTTATTTTGTTGTTAAAAAAGAAATTGAAAGCAAAGACTTTATAACTTTATTAACCTATCAGCATTATCAAATTGACATAAAGGTTGTTGCAAATCTGGTTCAAAATTAAAATTTCGCCAAGGCACGGTTGTAAAATTGTCAGCTCTTTTTTTTTTTTTTTTTTTTTTTTATGAAATCGAGGTAGCGCTTGACCACTATCTCACCTGATGTGAGGTGCAGATGTGGCCGAAGGTGGACCACGCTTACCTAGTAAATGCCCATTTACCCTAGTTTTGAAGACCCCGAGGTTGTAGTTCTGTGGGAACACAGACGCAGGCAATGAGTTCCACTCCTTAGCAGTTCGAACAAGGAAGGTGGAACTGAAACGCTTTGTTCGTGATCGAGGTACATCGACCACGAAGGGATGAAACCCCTGCCCACGTCTAGTGGTCCGCAAGTGGAACGGTTCCGGTTGGATTAAATCGTACAACATAGATGCACACTCTCCATAGTGTAGACGATAGAAAATCGATAGGCACGCTACTTTTCGGCGATGCTGCAGGCTTTGAAGTTGGGAATCCACAAGGGTGTCGTTGCCAATAAGGTTCTTTGCTCGCCTTTCAATCGAGTCCAGTGCGGCCAGTTGGTAACGGGCAGACCCATCCCAGAGGTGACAGCAGTACTCCATGCAAGACCGGACCTGTGCTTTGTATAAGTCCAGGAGCTGCCTCGCAGTGAAATACCGTTTAACCTTGGAAAGGATGCCCAGCTTTTTGGCAGCTGTTTTGGCAATGGACTCGATGTGCCTACCGAAGTTCAGATCGGCTGTAAGCTCCTTTGTAATAAAATAGTCTTCGTACTTATATCGCAATAAACTGTTTTAATATAAATATTTTGGAAATATTTAACTTTTCTAATTATATAAAATTAATGAAACTAAAACGAACATCTTAGGAACGTGACCAAATTGGTAGCTCTATCTAATGAATATCTTGCAGTGTGAAAAGCTTTATCACTGCTGGAAACTGGAAATGCAAAACGAAGTCCGCCGCTGAACTGCAGCGACTTGGCAATTAATTAGTTATAGCTAATATATTAGGATAATATTATCCTAATATGTCCCTCAGTCGTAGGGGTTCCGGGTCAACTTTCAAAAGTTGTCTCTGGTTTGGATATGGCAAGCAGTGGCAGACAACATTGTATTTCGCAGTCATTTGGACAGCCCGTCTCTCGGCAGCATCTTACAAAAGACCACCATAAAATAATATCATGTGTGCTGTTGTATTTCGGTGAGTAAGTAAGCGATGCTAGGGTCCAATTCACTATGTCTAACCTAACCCTTATCCTTAATGTTACTTTTATCGGCAGGTATTGCAGTACCTGTGGCGTTGGCTAGTGTTACATTAGCCACATAGCATCAAGTCGACTGTCAACCTGTCTGATGAACTTTACATGAAAAAGATGTATGTTAAGAATATCCAGCTTACCATACAGATGCGGGAGTGACAGGCCTAATCGCAATAGATGTTGACAAAACTATGTTTCGTGACATTTTAGCAATTATATTATTGTTTGTTTTCCTTCACTAGGTATATTTACGTCGTGAATTATGCGTCAATTTCCCACAACGAGCAAAGCAAATTGTGTCTTGATTACAGTCACGTAAAAACACTTGTAACAACTCCAAGCCAATGACACTCGGCATCAATCACTTCTCTTTGCAATGTTTAGATTGGCCAAATTAAGTTCGTTTGCCAGATAGACGCTGCTCTGCTTCAATATGAAAAATAATGGCGATAACTCAACTGTTCTGCTTGTTATGTTTCTAAGGATTCTTCGAGAACATACATAAGTGGTGAATATGTTCTAACTGCGACAAGTGTGAAGTCTTATTAGTTATTGCTATGTATAAACTATATTGCTCCTTTTGATGTTTTCTTTTTTTTGTGTTTGCCATAAACACATAGATGGTGGCTATGTGTTTAGGACTATTTCGATATTTAGAAGTAATCTATTTTAATATTACTTTAGAAGCAGTTCAAGTTCAACTCCCTATTTTAGACCACACTTTTGGGGCCTAAAATAGGCCCATAAACTTAGAAACATAAATTTTCATTTTTAACAACATAATATTTACGTTGTATTGGTTAAAATTCAATTTATTAAAATTCTAAAGCAGGCATTCTACGTCTAATAGGTACACACACATTTTATTGCAACAATAAAATAACAATAACAGCTAAATAACCGTTTCCGTTATAAGCTTTTTTGAACTTATTAATTAACTTATAATTAATTTGATAGCAAAATAACCGCAAAATAACATCAAATCAAATGTTAATACAATAATTTCGGTGGCTTAGCTATAGAATATAAACACCATACACAATAATTTTGTTATAGGAAATAAGTTCTTTATATTATGATTTATGTTAATATTTATTGCTATCACCATTATTTATTGTTTTCACCCTGGCTACTTTGGTTGTAAAACCTAATAGCACATAATAATAGACCCTATATGGGATAGCGCAGTGTGTTACGGAATAGTACATTATTGCTCAAGGCCGGAAATAAAGCAATTTAAAAGGCCGAAGCACTAGCCGAGGATCTCTTAATACAAAGGTGGCCGTCAATTGCTGTTTCGGCCGAGAAATGTATAGTACTTTTCTTGAACTTGATTTCAAAAGTATTTTTAGGGAGTTAAGAAATATTCTTTCCACTCAGGATTTCACCTCATAAAATGCTGCTTCCTACGTTATTGACGGTACTGCTGCGACTCCAATCCAATGAATTATTTAGTATAAAAAATATTTCACACCAAATATTGTTACAATCATGTAGTGATTCGCATAAGTACTGTATTACCATGGAATGGACCGCGGTCGTATTTATACTTAAATTTCTTTTAACTTTTACAATATTGTCTGCATCAAACTTCGTAATCTGGCGAACCACTTAAATCAAAGTAATGAAGTAAAACACGAAGTGTTATTCGTTTATTTTGAATAACGAGTTTAGCATTATAACTTTTCTAACATGTTTTAGGGCGGTTCAGCCTAAATAAATTTGGCTCTATATAACTCAAAGTGATTGACTGTTTCGGCTTAACTAATTTGCCGCTCAATTACTTAGCTTGTGATTCAGCGCATTTTCACAAAGTAAAAGAAGAAATGTGCGAATACAGAATACCCAAAGAATGAAATTTTTTTTTAGTTTCAGGTAATCTCTTATTTTGTCGTAAAGAGCTAAAGACAGGTAGACATCTATCTATTTAAAAAAGTGATGGTAGATGACTACTCTCTTTCAGCAAGCACTGCCAACCCCCCAAAAGTTTATTTTCATTGCCCATATTGAATACTTACATTCTTTCTTGTATTAACCATTAACTCATTATATTACATAAGACCATCGTGAGTTTATAGAAGTCAGAACACGAGTTTTGTGCTTCAGTGTTAGATAAGATGTTCAAGATATTGTTTCGTTATCTCTGCCTTGTTCCTTATGCTTTGTCCTATTATTCTTTGGCATATTTTTTGCTGCTGAAATTATTCGGGATTCGTGTTTTTTAATTTCTCACGATATCTTCGTCGTCTTTCTGCGGCACTTATGGCATTACAGGTGAAAATGTAATCTTCTTTTAACAAGCGAAAAAGACAGAAAAATTTCGCATAAAAGTGCTCCCTATTATTAACACCTATATTTTATGTGCCATCGGATAGGTCGTGTGATGGGGTGAAAATTTAGTTAAAGTCATTGACCTTTGAAGTTAATAACCTCGGAGATAGAGGTCAAAATGTCAAAATTTAGTAGGCGTAAAAGACGCGTTCAATAGGGTGAGGAAAACTTTTTATTGCACTATAAAAAAAGGAGTAGGCGGCAAACCTAATGCTAATTAGTATTATGTTCCAGGTTAACATTATGTGATATGCGACCTTGGTGTCAAAGTTCACGACTTCGGGGTCAAAAATCACGTCCTCTGTACCAAAGGTCCCGACATCGGGGTCAAAAGTCACGGCCTGAGTGCCAAAGGTGATGTTCTCGGTGCCAAAATTCGACCAGTGTCATAGGTCACAACCTCGGGGGTCAAAGGTAGCGGCATCGATGCCAAAGGTGGTGACTTCGTGGTCAAAGGTCACGCCTCGTTGTCAAAGGTCACGCCCTGAATGTCAAAGGACACGACCTCGGGGTCTAAGGTCACAGCACCGGCGTCTAAAAGGTCACGACCTTGCTGTAAAAGGCCACGACCTTGACGTCAAAGTTCCCGACCTCAGTGTCAAAGGTCACAACATCGGCGTCAAGGGTCACAACCTCGGATTCAAAGACCACGGAATCGGCGTCTCAATGATCATGATTAGGGCGTCAAAGGTCACGACAACCGTGTCAAAGGTCACGTCCTATGTCAGTCCACCCTCAAGTAGTTGGCGCCCTTGAGAGTACACTCATGTAGTGTCTAGCGTTAGAGCCCTAACGCCCCGTAGGGAGTTACGCGGTTACAGATGTACTCAATCATTTGATCAAGGAGTTTGTCATAGACACACAGTCTTCACACACTCCCAACTTTTCAGGCTGTCAACTGGGCCCATAGAGTGGTTCGGTCAGCATGACAGCTACTTGTAGTTCTAAAGACACTTGCTTCACTTCAAGCTCTCCATTGGCTTTGAGCCATTTGTCCTTGTCAGATGAATTTAGTGCTTCTTTGTATGAAGAGGTTCTCCGTGTTTGTTAACTTCCTCAGCAGCTGCCAGCACAAAGCATCGTACCGTTGTGGAATCCGTAATAATGGCCTATCTCGTAGAGACCGTTGGTTTTGTGTAGGCTCAACAATTACAGATTCATCATTAAAGTTTGGTTTGTCTTGCTGTGGAGTGTCAACGTTTTCAGTGTCAGGAGTTGTGCTTTCGATTTGGTATACTTGCTCTAAGGATTCTTCATAAACACTGTCATTCAGATGGCTTTCGTTTGCATCTTCTTCATTATTCTCAATTCTAATACAATCATCTCTCTATTCGTTTGGTTTTTCTCTAGCGAAGTTGTGTCGTTGTTAAGAATGTTTGTAGAAGTTTTTTGTAGAAGTTTGTCTTCAGTATTTTTATATCTTTTGAGATCAATGTAGATGTTGTATGCTTTGCTGATTTCTGAGTAACCAAAGAACAAACCAGGTGTTGCCTTCGGTGTGAATTTGTGTCCTTTCAGAACAAAAGCTGTACATCCAAACGGGTGTAAGTGTGTGACGCTGGGCTTCCTTTGTACCCATCGCTCGTATGGTGTTTGATTTTCGATAGGATTGTTGATGCTTCTGTTTGCTAAATAGTTAGCTGTATTAACTTTAGCTTTGGAATCAATAAGCATAACTCTTACTTTTTCTACTAGTGTCCGATTCTTCCGTTTTGCAAGACCGTTTTGGTGCGGCGTGCAGAATGCCGATAGTCGTTGTGCACTCCCGTTTGTGTTTAGATAGTTTTGAAATTCTTTATTTATGTATTCTGAACCGTTGTCAGTTTGCAAATTTTTTATCTTGTTGCCAGCCTCGTTTTCTTCTAGTATTTTAGCTTTTAAATCGTCTGGTTTAGGTAAAGGGCCCTGCTTTCAATGGCTACTCTGAAGTTTTCATAGTCTGGTGAGAGACTGTAGAGCATCATTATGGTCAACAGGTCATCGTTGATGGTTACTTCCATGTCAGCAAGTTTATACACAGTGTCCATAAAACTGTTCAGGTGTTCTCGTACGTTGTTCCCTTCTAGTTTAGTGAGTATCAACTATTTTAGAAGTGACGCTTTATGAGCTGGCCCTTTGCTTGCGTATATTTCTCTTAGTTGGTCTCAAATGTCTTTTGCTGTCTTGCATTGTTTAATTTGCTTCAGTTCTGATGGAGCGATTATAAGAATAAGTATAGACTTAGCTTATTTGTCTCCTTCGATGTCTTCAGCAGTTACAGTAACGTTTGAAGAGGCAGTTGGCACATATTTCCAAAGTTTATCTTTCATTAGCACAGCCTCAGCTTGTATTGCCCAAGGGTCGTAATTGTCTTTACTTAAAGCTTCAATACGTATCTTTGACATATTTAAATATCTTGCAGGTTTTCACGCTAATGCTACTACCATTTTAAATTTTTATTAATAATTGCAGGGAAGAACATGAGAGGTAGATTTGATATTTGCCGTGACAAATAAACACAGTACTACAAGAATAAACGTTTATAAACTGAACAGCTGTTTTATTTGTAACTAGTAAAATAAAGAAACAATAATTGGTAAATATTTACAACTGCAATCAATAGAGAGAAAAGAATTAGTATATTATTTTCTTTATATATCAACAACGTTGCTTGGAAACCTAACAACATGTACTCAATCATTTGATCAACGAGTTTGTCATAGACATACAGTCTTCACAATAACACCTAAGGATATAAAATTATAGATTTTTATTAAAATTAATAATAAACTAAGTTTGTATTTTGTTGGGTTTTTAAATAAATTCCACATACGTAACTATATTTAATCAGTCATGTTTAATTATTACTCGAGGAAACAGTTTGATTATTCATTTAGTAAGATCTCATAATTCATTGCGCCTTCGTTGTTTTAAGTTTCCAAAAAGATAAGGACACGAAATAAATCGGTGAAATTTAAAACGAATGAATAAAAGAGAAACAGTTGGATAAATAATGTTTTTATTTATTATTCGATTTTGTTGAGATTGCATAAATAATTCACTTTCCAACAGACCAAGTTAATTCTTGTTGTTGCTGAAAATCACTCACATTGTCACTTGCAGTTAGCAGCTCAGCAGTGTGCTCAGCTTCAAATTGTAAATCCAATTGTCAGTGTATAAATAGTTAGAGCTCCATGCGACACATTTGTGCCTCTTAATTGACAAACATTTTCGACCTGTGAATAGTTTTAAATTATTTATTTTTTTGAGACGAAAATATTATCTTAATTTAAGAACAGACTTGTTAATGTTGGTATCAATTTGATTTGGGATGAGAATTAGCCTCGCTATTTTTATACATAAAAATGGTCGTCAGGCCACGTCGTCGTTTCAAATTGATAAGTGGTTATCGTCGCTATTAACACAAGCAATACCAAAGAAGTTGATAATGTGCTACTAATCTTTATCAAAAATGATAAGAGGCATTGGTATCCCTTACTCATTAACCGAAACAAAGTAGTCCAAGAGCTGTTATTCCACAGTGTTCTTATGTAAGCGGGCGTCTCTAGACGGGCTGTTCCATTTAGACTGCGGTACGCAATGTATCCCGCTACTACTAAAGTGGTAATCGTATAATATACGAGTATAATGGTTTGAATGGCATTTTACTAACATTCTTGAAAGCCTCATGCAGGTTTCCTATATGTTCAGTTCATTATGTTGTCTTTCACAATGAGAACAAGTAATTTTTATTCCCATTAACACAAGAAAACACTTAGGGGTGCAACTCGAGATTACGTATTGCAAAATAGATAATTACAAAAAGGAACCTTATTTTTTTATGGCAATTTAAGGCTGTTCGGAGTCAACCTATTTTTGATTCAGTGGTAAACAATTAAAAATTCTTGATTTTGCTAAAAAAAACACCGTCATTGATGATTTTTAGAACACGATATTTATAATTTCATCTGATAATAAAATATTCCGAAAATAGTGAAAATTTGATTGTTTTTCGGGTCGTAATTAAAAAATATCACACTTTTATTCACGAAAAGATATCAAAAAATAAGTAATGATGTTCTTAAAACAGTTTTTAAATTTTTTCACAAGGTGAGGTATTGTTTAACAAAGCACAAACGCGTCCTTCTCAGAGTTCTAAATTTACTTCAACAGACCGCCGGGCGTCTTCAAAGCAGGACCTGTGTCGCTTTCGGACTTATCCATTGAAAATTGTTCTGTATTAGCGAATAACCTTTGGTAGCTTTGTTTGCATTTGGTAGGTATCGCTTCTCGTTGACCATAGGTACTTGTACTACTGTGCCGCAGTGGGGTTGATTCAACCTGAACGTGCGACTCGATGCGCGCTTGGAAAGGAAGAACGAAATGCCTTAATATCAATATCAGTTAAAAATTAGGTTATGTGTTATTTTGTTGGATGTTTTTCCCCTTCTTTTTTTTTCATGAATAGAACGATGAATGGAGGAACGAGATTGCTAATTATATTCATGACGCAGTAGGTTTGTTGTGGATTTTACAATGTTGTAACTAAATTGTGAATTGTAAAATATTATGAGAATTGAGTGTAACCGAGGCATGATGATTATCCATTCTCAGCCCCGTCTCATTAGCATATTGCTCTGAAACATTTAATTTTACTCCTCTCTCTGCACGATACCGTCGAGGATTAGGGTTCAACAATTTAAACTCAAAGTAGTTATATGACTTCATTTTTATTCCTTTTTTTCGTAACGATCATGATGTTAACGTATATTGTTCGGAAGAAGTTACATTCCACTACTATATTATAAAAGTTGCAAACTCCAGTTGTAACTTTAATGGCCGTGTCTTTGTTTAATTTTAATGCGACTACAGCTTTCACGGCCATAGTGAGTTTTTTATTAGTTTGAGTGACAATTGGGATGACAAGTTATAATTGGAAATGTCGAACGTTACAGTTTAGAGAACGAAGTAATCGGCTTTAAATTAACTTGGTATTTACTTTTTGGGTCTTCTATAGGAGTGTGTGCTAAAATGTTGCCGAGCGATAGTTTTTTCGGCAGACAGGCTGACGGTCCACTTGATAGTAGGTGGCTACCATCGCCTATTACACAAGCAACGCCACAACTGCTGCAAGTGCGCTGCCGACAACGGTAGGATTAAAGATAAGGTTTTTGAGAGGAAAATGTGTTCTGGCGTCCCTTACTCACTCACCGAAATACAACAGGACATGTGCTGTTATTTCACGGTGGTCTTCTGTAAGGGGGTGGTTACTGCCGCCAGACGGGCTGCCCAAATGACTGCGAAACGCAGTGTGCCCTGCCACTACTACCTAGTTATTCACGTCTCTGACACATGAGACTTCTTTTAATTTTTAAAATGGTTAACCTTTTTTTTTTAATATTTGGTAGTTCAATATTATTTCAAGAGACCTTATTTTGGTACAGACACAATTATAATTATAATTGACAGTATTCTAAGCCCTCAAAAGGAATGAAAATAGAAATTTGATTATTACATGTCAACGTGGATTTACAAACACCTACGCTAAAGTCAAATTTTCGTTAAGGGATATTTATGAAAATATTTTTTTTATTTAATATAAATAAGGTGTCATGAGGTCTCATTACATAATTAAATCCTTATAAGGTAACAAGACCTGATAATATGCGTATTAATGTCTACCTATAATATTTTCACTGTATGATAATAGCGTGACAGTTCTCACTTTTTCATATCACGCATACTGTTTCCAACTAAAAGAAAACTGGCACAAAAAAATACAAACAAATGCACGAATAAAAAAATTATCTATTCGAAAAACACAAAAGGAATTATCACTTTTATAATTATTTTATTATTATAATTGGTAAATGTAATAAAAAACATAATATATTCGACAAACGCGTGGAACGGAACTTGTGTCAATAGGAATTGACACTAGGGATATTCATTTATATTCGATATATCGAAAGTAATATTTGCCATAGGATATCGGAGATTTAACAAATTTTTTTTCTATTCTAAATATTTATAAAAACAACGTATTTTGATAATAAACTAAAGCTGACTAATAATACCAATAAAACAAAAGTAAATTTTGTTTACTGATACGATTTGTCAAGTTTCGAGTTCCGACAGTAATGAATAAATAAATTAATATTTTAAACAGACTGCATTGTTTTCTAAAATTTGTTTAACATTTAAGATTTAACAATTTATTTCTAAATCTGAAAATCTAAAACCGGTAGTTCAATTTAATTTGCTTTACCAATTGATTCGATATTTTCAAACAATCGATTAAATGTTGTTAGGTTGCAAGACTAAAATTGTCAGTCACGAAATGTCACGCATATCATCATACAGTGAAAATACTATAATTGTAAAACATATCTACTGAAAACATATGCGATAGGTATTTAAAATAGCGAAACAATGCAGGTGAAGAAAGTAAACTTTCATTTAATTGTGTCTGATCGCTTTTAATATGAAGACGTCAAGTCATTACGTAACATAAGACAACGTGATTGCCACTTGAGATATCCACCTAATTGCTACAGCACTCGGGAGCAAGATGCCGTGAGTTTTCAGCCTTATAATTAAAAAGTTGCAACTGGAGTCGAGTAAAGCCGTTGGAACTGTAAAGGCATTTATGTTCTGTTGCTATTAAAGTTAACATGCTTCAAACAAATAACTAGTAATACAGTTTCTATTCACCAGATCTTACGGTTATTCAATTTATTTACAGTATGATACTATTATATATATATATAAAATAAATCAATTATACAAACAGTGAATATAAATTTTTCTACTTAAAATACTGTCAGCAATGTACACAGCTTCAAATTTAATTTTAAACATGTTCCATTTTCGTTCATATAATAAGATACACTATAAAACATGTTTATCAGTAGATATTCGTAATTATTTGAATTATTATTTTAATAATCTTACGACTATTGCGATAATCTGCTTTAATACAAATTATAATTATATACAAATTACATTTTTAAAACTAGTTATTATCACGTTACACGTAGATGGATTATAATTTGAGATCGAAATAAAAGTTTGTTCGACAAATAAGATACAAACACAAAATATATAGCTTTCACGAGAAAAAATAATTTAATATTGTAAATGTTCCATTCAAAATATTACCTAAGAAACAGTCTTATAAGAAAACACAAGTTCACAGTCAATTAAAGGAGAGTTTTTAATACATTGAATAATGAAACCGTCAAAGTGGAAAGAGTAACAGCTAAAGTGACAGCTGTATTGCTATTTGCAATTACAACTTTGCCTTCGTTAGCATACCATTTGTTCGCTCGGTCAGGCACTCGGTTGCTCTTCTCATTTTCGCTATCTTCTATCATGTCTTCGTCATCATACACCTCAGTTCTGTATTCGTCCACCCAAGTTATTCTTTCGTCTGGATACTGATACACATGCTTATCGTTTCCCGGGATTTCTGCACACAGAGAGCGTTTTTATTAATTTAAATCATACATTGATATCTGAACCTTTACCATGAGATTACAATGACCGCACTCGCTAGCGAGAGCGTAAAATATTTATATGAAAAATTGTCAATTTGACATTGATAGTTGACAGTTTTTCATATAAATGTTTTACGCTCTCGTTAGCGAGTGCGGTCATTGTAAACTCATGGTAAAGGTACTGTAATGATTATCACGTTTTAATGTTATTTTTTAACGTGCAAGTTATATAATCGCGTCTCTCGCTCTGCTAGTGTGTGATGGTTATATAAACAGGACATCGAGCAGTCTTTGGACCACGGCAACTACAAAAAGGTCATCTTTGAGAAAATTTTAAGAACTAATTACAGGGATAGGGAACGGAGTCTGATATATGTACCTTACCTACACACAGAAACACAATAGTACATAGGTACTCATATACTATTATTTAAAGGTGTTAAAATAGCAGAAACTAAGGGAGTATTTACTTCTGCAAGTATGCCCAGTTTAATTTTCAGACAAAAATTAAGAATCAGTGGTTATTAAGTTTTTCCTTCTGAGTGGCATCACTTGTTTCAAGTAACCAAAATTATTGAAATATTAAAACATCTGTATAAAATATACTCTTATTATTATTATTAACAAAGTTACGTTCGTTTGTAAGCCCCTTAACAATTCTGTTAGTAAAGTTATTACGGTGACGGAATCTGGCCGAGAGTGCTCCCATGCGCGAATATGCACACATGTAAATCATGAGTGTTTAACACGTTTCTCTTGCAATTTGTATCTTTAAGGGTATGAGATGCAACATCTACGTACGCCACATCGTTAACAGAATCTAATTACGAGAGAACTGAATTAGCTACACGAATATATTATAATTTTATAAATTTTACCATAAAGTCTTATTTTGCTCTCAACGTCGCCAAGGGAATTTTTCGCTACGCAAATGTAGCTGCCTAGGTCCTCCCGCCGAATCTTTTTTATAGTCATTGACATTTCGGCCTCGAACATAGATTTCTGTCTGACGTGCATTTCGTAATGTTCCGAAGGGATTATCAGCTCACCTGCACAAAAATTATTTCTTGAAACACATGATCTCAAATTCAATATTAGAATTTCATATTGCCTCGACGAAGTTTTATGAAAAATGTAAAAACTTTGTGCAGACACCTCAGAGTTTTATGACTGCCTTATAATTTTGTTTCGTTTTCATCGAAAACAGCTTTTCGAGTTAATTAAAATTGAATTATCTAACACAGTAGAAATATATTTCAATAAAATAGATTGGACGAGAATGTTAATAAATTCACCTGGATCTTTAACCCAGTAGTTGATAGATTTAGGTGAGGACTCTACATAGCACTCCAGAGTAACATCCGTGCCGAGAGGTGCACCCACTAATTGGTTTGGCACCTGGATCACTGGGTGAACTGCAAAAGACACAAATTTTCAAAACATTTTGAACCAAATGCAAAGTACATAATGTATTTATTGTTAATGTTGTAGGTATGATATTTAGATATCAGATCCTCTATAAAAATGATATCTATTTGAAAATAAGAGCAAGGTTATATTAAAATAACAACCTACTCTTTGCTGTCCGTAGTCTTATACTCTACCCGCTATAATAAAATATATTAAAAGATCAACTTACAATGTACACTAATATGGATCCTTTTACTGACTGTAGGTGGCACCCCATTACCGGCTATACATAAGTAAGTGCCCATCTCGGAACGTGATATTTTTGTGAGCTTCAACACTTCGCCCTGGTATGTTAACACTGCGAAACATTTAGATAGTTACAAGGAGTTTAGCAAGTAAAATGGAGATATTAATTACAGAGCGACTCTGAACAATCAGGTACATAATAGAATATGATAAAAACATATGATTTGTTTGTGAGAAGGTACAATTGATCTCATTTGATTTTTCCCAATGAAGTATTAAAATGGTTTCGCACAATGAGACCTAGAAGTCCATTCAACGGAGAACTCTCCTAATTACGACAAACTTTAAACAATACTGGACGCGAAACTCATCCCGAGAATAGTCGCCGAGCCGTTCATTGTGGTGCCACAAATGCGGTCACACAGACTTTCGTATTATTATACATATTCAGAAAAACAATGCAGTCCTTGCGCCATGCAAATAGAGTGAGCTTAATGAAATATTTTTCCTGCAGCTCTTCTGGTTTTGTTAATTTTCCATTGAGTATATTTGCATTATTGTGTAGAGTGTATTTCCGAGCTTTATTAAGCACCTATACAATTAACGATATTTTTTCATCCATTCATTATAAAGGTATCTTTAGATGGGATAATTATCCCGTCAATGGTACCGACGTATGTGAAAGTAAATAAAAGATGGTTATCAACATTTTTATTGGGCTGATAATCAAATATAATTTAGTAAATCACACTTAGCTATGTTGAAAGGTTAAAGAACGTCGAGCATCAAATCACAGGTCGCGTGCTGTTGATTTTATCGAACGTGTGGCTTTGTTGTTTGTACGATTGCTTTTTGACTTCAATAATTTGTTCAGTACAAACTCTGCAGAAATATAAATATCGAATAATGTTTCTATAGTAAAATCACCTTTTGTCTTCGCTCCGTTGTGATCTTTCACAACGATCTCTTGCCCATCTTCTCTTTTCCACATGACACGTGGAGGAGGCACACCACGAGCTTTACAGGAAACTCTTGCTGTACCACCTTCTGGTACCATTGTATCGCCTGATGTCTCTTCGGATATGAAGTCAGGCGGTATTACTACTTCTAGGAAGCCCATCTGAGTAATGAGTGATATATTAATATTAAAAAATTGTACATTTAATTCATAATAATAATATTCAACGAATTTCCGCAATAGGGAATATGCGTCTTCCAAAAAAGGCTTAAATAATCTTTTTAATCAACATTTATGCTATAGGATTATGTCTTTTAATATCTTTTAATATTATTTCTTTTTCATTAAGAAAATAATTATTAAAAAGTGCAAAAATATTGTGGGAAATTCAAAATACTTGAAACGGTTAGTTTGAATGTGACGACAAAATCTATGCTGTGTGCATATAGGGAATATGAATTATTGAGTCTCATCTCATATTTAGGTTCCCACTATTAGCCATAGTTTTCTTAATAAAGTAAGAAGAGATTGCATATTTTACTGAAGATCGGATTATTTTTTTAATACAGTTTCGTTTAAGCGATTGTATTAACAAATTGTTATCCGCTAAAGTGAACATTTCGTTTAATAGATAAATTTACACCTTTTATTGTGTAATGCAAAATTACATTTTTATATTACTGTTATAGCTGTGAATATTCAAAATGATAATGAATAGATCAAGTTTAGAATAAAATGAAATTATAATTTAAACAATCCAAGCAAAACAAGCATAGTATAACATAGTATTAATAACATAGTATAACATTTATTCAGCTATACTGAACCTCAGTTTTTTAACGGTTTTTTTTAAGATTCAGTTAACCTTAAATGTACCGTATTTTGTACATTGTCCTATCTAGCTAATCGGTATATTACGGTTATTAGTGTATTTAACTAATTACTAATCATTATTAATAATTGCCAAGATTGAAGGCAAATGTGACGAATTATTTACTTTTACCGGTTATTATTAATAATTAGGTACACCTTACTTTTTAAATTATAAGGTAACCTAAACTGAGCGTCTCTAAAAACGCAAAAAGATCTCTGTGAAATGGAATAGCCATAAAAGTTTTTCTTTTTTTAAATAAGCAATAATTTTCTTATTACTTTCTTCATTACTTTTAATAGTACAAACTACTATTGAAATAGGACATACATTTAAATCTTTGTAGTAATACAAAAAGTTCCAGTTATAATACCTATTCCAATAAGTACTAAAAAAACTTAATGCTAAAAATAATTAATAATAATTTATCAATTAATCACGATATGACTATTAATACTGACTGTTATTAATAGTCACCCCATTCATTATATTGGCAGAAGCAGTTACATACCTGACTTTTCATAGGGTCGGTGTTTATTTGACACATGTACTGGCCACGGTCTTCTTCTTGTACGCTTTTGATGTGTAGGTACCAGGTAGAGTGATCGCTGTGTGATACTGAAACCCTTGGATTATGCGTGATGACGTGTTCGTGAATTGCTTGAATCGCCTTGGTGTCCGCTTTCACCCAACCGACCTGTATTCGGAAATAATTAAATTATCATTAAGTGCTCATAACATCAAAAATCCCTTTAGTCCACGCCATCGAGCCAGGTCCATTCCTTTACAGACAGAAATATACCGCGTATACCTGTATGAATACCTAATTTTTAAAATGTTGAATATGAACACAATTCATTAAAGTGCAGGCGGGATGTAAATTCCTCTACCAAGGCTTTCTGTGGCAAACTGGTTTTTTTACTTAGCTTTAAGTTTTTTTTTTTCTATAAGGCTAGTCTTTACTATAGGTTTAGGAAGTCTAAATAACATATGAAATCAAAAGTCCTCAGTTTAATTTGGAATTAGGTTAATTTCAGTTTTCTACAATGTCAACGAACTTCGAATATATAAACTCACCTTGACACAGCCTCATTAGCATATCCTTCACAGATAAAATGGCTAGAATATATTTATAAAACAAGCTGAGCCCGCAACTTCGTACGCGTGGTAAGTATTAGGTATAGCGCGTAACTTTTTTGTTTGTAAACCGATTGGAATGAAACAAACATTAAATGTTACAGGAAGCTTGCTACATCAGTGAAAACTGCATTCATATCGGTTAAGCCGTTTCTGAGATTAGCGTGCATAACCGTACATACAAACTATTTCTATAAACTATTTTTTTACCTCGGCAACCAAAGTACAACGCGTACAAATTGTTTTTTTTTTTAATCTTAAATGTACAGACAAGGTTCGTTTACGATTTTATTATATGTATATATTTGTAGTTAGAAAAGGACACATTGATTATTATTTATATTTAACAGGACAATACAATGAACAATAGGAGATTGTCCTTTGTGACGTTCATGTAAGATTGATGTATTAATTTAAAGGTAAATTTAAAGACATCCTAAAAGCTAGCCTATGAAAAGATCACTGGTGTGATTAAATTGCTGTAGCAATAGACATTTTTTTCCGTGATAGCTGTTGCGATACGCACGTGTTCTATTTTGAGGATTGTCCAGTCCGTTCAACGCCATTGTATGAACAAATGATTGCTGCGATAGCTAAACTGAAAAGTGCTATCACATAAAGCGGAATTGGGAACAGGAAATTGCTATAAACTGACACGGATCCATTTTAAATCCATATAGATCACAATGGCAACATTTTATATTTTTTAGGTGCGAATTTTGCATTTTCGATATTTTCTAATGGCAGAGCACACTGCGTTTGCAGAAATAAGCTGTAAAAGCAAGTAAGTACAAATCAGAGAAAGATAATCTTTCCCCTATCCTCATGTGGTCCCTTACTATTTGACTATTTTGTTGTTCCATCGATGAGTCCACTAAGAGTGCTCTAGAGTTGTACAAAGTTGTCTCTAAAGACAATCATCTAAAAGGTTTTCTACGAGCAGTCACAGCTTTAAATGTTGTCAATTTCCAACTCCGTGCTATTCAAGCCAATTGTGTGATAAAAATATTAAATACTAGTTGGTGTCCGCGACTTAGTCCGCGATGAAAAATAAAAATATAACACCTGAGACATCTTTATCACTATGACGACGGTAGTTCCAAATTTTTTATATTTTTGGACGATCCCTCGGGAACCTAACATTTTTCCATGATAAAAAGTATGTTCAGGTAATAAACTATCTGTGTGCAAAATTTCATCAAAATCCATTAAGCCGTTTTTGTGTGAAAGAGTAACAACATCCAAACATACAAACTTTAGCATTTATAATATTAGTAGGATTAACTCCACTTACTCGATAATTGCCGAGATTGACTACTATACACTTGAATGTTGCATCTCGTCCGATAGGAACAGTTAGGTTGGTGATCGGTTCGCCGAACTCTGGTACCTCCACACCTGTTAAACAAACACTTTTTTTAATCTTTTCCAACAATAGTTTGATATGGCGTGAACAGCAGTGGTCTCAGAAGATGTTAAGCGGTCATCATTGTTAAGGAAAGACAAAAAATCTTTAACAATTTTTTTTAATGTCAAAATCGACATAGAGGTCGATTATCCACTTGATAGTTTTCATTATCCTAAGAGGTTTTAAGTACATTCATTTCCTTATGTTCAGTTAGCGTATAGTACAAGAGTACCATCCATTTACACATCCATGTATGTGCACAATCCATGTCGTAACATTACATTCCTCTAATGATCCTGGTATGATGACCATGTTTCTTAGATCATTACTTAAATTATTTAAGAACCCTCTGTAAAACCAGGTTACATATTCATTGATAAATTAGAAAGAAAAAAAAAACAGTTACTGCTTTCTCTGCTCTTCGCGACTCCTTTTAGCCAGTTCCTTGTAATGTTTTTTACGATTAGACTAGGATTTAATAAATTCCAGATTATTTTCAAGAGAGGTGCCACCAGCTTAGTATGATGAATTGACGGCTTATTCTTGAAACTTTTTATCATTACAGTTTAGTTTCTCCTTTATTGTAGCTCTGTTATTGCTTTTCTGTGTTTTTGTTTCTTTTGTTTCATACCTAATCATCAAATAGTTGTTCGAAGTCAAGAAGAAAACACGACACATAAACGTTACTTCCAGTAATTAAATTAGATGACATTCAAGATAGTAATTAAGTACAAATATAAATTACTTAACCACAAGTCTACGTAGAGTATGTATAATATAACGTTGACCCACTAATTAGGTAGGTAGGTAGATACACTATTGCTAGTTGTATCTACCTAACAGAGACCGTGTTAATCTCATTGTAGAGGATAATCCCGGTTGAGTGAGTTGAACGTTTTGTCTTCTTAGAGCATTATCGCTTGTACGAGAAAAAAAGGATTATTGAACTGTAACAGCAATTACTTAAGCAAAATACATTTTTAAAGATAAACGCGACAGACAGGACGATTTAAGCTTGATGGTAACTGAGTATCGTCGCAGATATATCAAATCAAATCAATTATTTTTCAAATATAAGATAAAAAGATAACTTTTTGAAGTCGAAAAACTACTACCGTTTCGGAAACAAAATGGCGTTCTAAAAGAGAAGAAACGGCGAAAGAAACTCTATAAAAATCGCTCATTTAATACAATTTTTTTATGTTAAGGTCGGCAGACAGGCTGACGGTCCACTTGATGGTAGGTGGCTACCGTCGCCTATAACACAAGCAACGCCAAAGCTGCTGCAAGTGCGCTGCGAACTGCAGTAGGATTAAGGATTGAATGGATTAGGAGTGGATAGGGAAATGGGCTCTGGCATCCCTTACTCATTCACCGAAACACAACAGCACACGTGCTGTTATTTCACGGTGGTCTCCTGTAAGGGGGTGATTACTGCTGCCAGACGGGCTGCCCAAATGACTGAGAAAACGCAGTGTGCTCTGCCACTACTTTCCAAATCCAGACCAGAGCCAAATTTGAAAAGTTGATTTTTCAAAGTTAACCCTGCCGGGAATCGAACCCGGGAACATAGAACGGAGCGTTAAGGCAAGCACCCTAACCACTCATCCAACGGGCTCCTCAAATTTATACTTCAACTCTCTTTTTAATTATAAAAGGCAAAGCAACAATACGTTAATGAAATGTACCACCAATTAAATTTAAGCACCCTAACCACTCATCCAACGGGGTCGCCAAATTTAAAAATATTGACAATGATTCAATCCGTTGCATTTTTAATGGTCATTACCTATATATCTAGGTTACGCAAAAAAAACATTCGGTTTATATTTCTTTATTCTCATTAAAGCTTATAGCTACTTACATGAGAAATTCTGATAAAAAACTTAAATAGGTAACGACACACTGAACAGAGAGACAAAATAATAATAATAATAAAGGAAAATTAAATCAAATTTGATAACTGCTATCGAAACATGACATTCAAATACTTAACATAACATGCTTACACAGCTTGGATTTAAATTCTCCGAAAGATTTTGCCTGTTTTATATCCAAGGGTAATTCGTTAAAAAGTGTGCTCCCTCAAAATTAATTTTATCAGGACAAAAGGAATGTCACTTATAGAGTTAAAGCAAATTGATGGTACAGGAATGTGCTCAGGTAACCCTGACTTATGCATCGAAACACAAAAGCACACGTGAGGTTAATATCGGTATTAAAAATATGAGGTTTCACCGTTGGGCGTAGCGTAACTTTAAGCAGCTGATTATACCTTTTAGAGATTATACATCAACTTCTTTATACTTCTTTATTCGCTTCAGGTGTTGTAATAAGTCGTATTTGTAGAAGAGCTTTAAAGATGGGAAGATGCGCTGTGCCAAGTTGGAGATATTAGTTTGTTTGCGAAGCGTATGCTTATCGCGAGTGTAACCACAAACTTAGGACGGTTCTGTTGACGCTCGCGATAGTGTCAGCCGCAGTTGCACCTCGTTCCGAGACCTTGCAACAAAGTGTCAACTATCCACTTCAAGTTAGTCCGCTTCTGTTCGAGCCGCGCCGACTTTCAGAAACGTGGAGCGACATGAATAACTTGGCAAGTGATTGTAACTAGAGTATACCGTGGTCTTGATTACAACCAACGTTAAACTAGCATGTCTCTTTTCCAGTAGCTGTTGAAGCATAATTAAAATTAATGATGTAGGCTCTTTAGCATACTTTACCCTTTCTAAAGAGTTAACCATAAGAAACAATTTGGATTTAAAGCTCAAACAGTAGCACAATGAATATTATATTGTTTTATATACATGTAGGTGATTATTCATATCTTCTTAATATATAAAAATGAATCTCCATTTGAGTTGTGGGTTTCCGGGATGATGGCCCAGGTCTGTTGGAAATTCTTCCAAACGTTTCGTCAACAACTGCGGTTGACATCCTCAGTGGTGTAGTCCGAGTTAGAAGAAAAAGTACATCACATCACTGCACTTCACTTCTGCACTTTTCGACTTCTCGAGCGAGACTGATTTGTCGACTGGAATGTGTCTATATTTAAATTTAAATTTATATCCCCACCCCGTGGTTGAATTGGTGGGGTGTGGTCACTAGGAGAGGGGTTATAATGCCCTCTCTTTCTTTTATTATTATTATTATTCCTGCGTAGTGCCGGATACCAAATGTTGTGTAGCCTTAGATTTTCCTCCTTCCTGTTGAAATTATTTGGATGCTTGAAAATTTCAATGGCTTCCCGATTAAGGCGTGAGTGATAGTGTACCTCGGATGACAGAACAAATGTGTTTTGTCTCGCTCACAAATCAGTCTCGCTCGAGAAGTCGAAAAGTGCAGAAGTGAAGTGCAGTGATGTGATGTACTTTTTCTTCTAACTCGGACTACACCACTGAGGATGTCAACCGCAGTTGTTGACGAAACGTTTGGAAGAATTTCCAACAGACCTGGGCCATCATCCCGGAAACCCACAACTCATATGGATACCGGCCGAGAAAACCTACATTCTACTATGAATCTCCATTACCCTTGGTCACGGTATCACGCGTGAACGGGTAGACCGATTTCAATTCGGTTTTGACTAATGGAAAGAGGGATAAACGGGTATGTTCATACATATATATAAAAATAGCACAACGGGCGAAGCCGGGGGCGGGTCGCTAGTAAATAATATTTAAAATGGATTTTTAAATACAATATTAGTTATTTATAATTTAGGTTTAATTTATACCAGTATATTTAATCGAAATCATCATCTCAGCCGTAGGATGTTCACTGCTGGACAAATTAAAAAAAAAAAAATTTAAAAATTTTTTTGCTTAAATTTCAAAAAAGACCGATGAGAAGCAGCCTGGTTCCACCGTTGAACCTCGGTCCTCTCTCCACCTTGTGGTGGACGTCCTACGTTGCTCTTGCCGGTTCGTGACCTCCACTCGAGAACCTTCCGTCGCGGTCGGCTCTCCGTACTATGTCACAGAATAGTGTGGCCCCCTGATGCACAAGCGCAGTCACATCCTAGGAAGCCACACAACGGCTTGTGAAGATGTGAAGAATGCCTCTATCAAAAAAGTACTACAGTTCCTTAACGTGGTAGGTATAGGTAGAGAGCTTTAGTTCACGTGGCGATCACAATATTTCAGCAATGGACGACGTGATACTGGTACTCTAGCAGACAGAAATAGCCACTAAGACAAGATAAGATAATAATACTAGCGTACAGAAGTTGCACTCCTTTCACATTCAATGTGAGCGACGGTAGGCAATTATATCACACACACGGAGTGACAGAGGCCTAACTATGTGTCCTGCCCACTGCCACTTCAGCTTACTTATCGAAATTATCCAGAGTAATAAATTTTTAATTAAAATTGCAGTTTAATGACAAATGTTAGTAAAGATCTGATGACAGCGTGACTGAGTATTTTTAATTAGCATTTCTCCTAAAGAGCCATAAAAACACAACTAAAAAATTATAATGTGTAGGCTGAAATATCATTAGGTTGAGGTGTTTAACAAATGTGCAGTGTGTATTAAACTGATCACATTAATGTTTTTTTTAAATTAACTGTTGTTATTTTATATTTAGAGCAATTTTAAAAATTTAATTTCTACAGGAAGACTGAAACGAAATAATTTAAATTAATATATAACCTATACATATTTAACGTTACATTAACATACTTTCGTATTATTCTCCCATAGCTCTTCACTTCGAGACGGCGGGGGTCTATAGAGGCCCAACGGCCATAGTCTAACACAACTGGCTATTCCACAATTTCCCTCGGCGGCGGTTTAGTGCCTACATCCATCGTGGTAATGCTAATACAGCTTGGTTGATACTTTTAGTAATCTAAACATATGTATTTTTAAGGAAAATTTGAATAATTGTAGAATTAACATAATAATATTTACAATGGTTTTTTTTTTTAATAAAATAACTTAAAAAATATTGAACAATAAAAAGTCATTATTAATTTAGTATATTAAATTAATTTTCATATAACATTTATTTAATCCCCTTGGGATCCCATGAATCCATAATATTTTAAAAAAATCTCTCACCTCCGAATTCTGGCCTCAGACCACAGAGGAGGATTGTTCAAATATGTTAACTGCAATAAGGGCAAAGGTGGTTGCTCCATTGTATGTGTAATTATGTATTTGTTCGTACAAATAATTAAATTCGAAATTTTATAAAAATAAAAAGGGCACTTCTCCATTTTTAAACTGCAAGCCAGGAATTGGCGGATTATCCGAGAAGTAAATTTTAATATTTTTAAGTGGTACCAATATAATATAAACTACAGAAATATAATATTCATTTAAGCTTGCAGTACAAAATGTTTTAAACGCTAAAAAAATATTCATTTTAATAAAGTTATTAAAATAACAGCAATCCTTTGTTTCGTAAAATCACCATTCCTCTGTTTATAAGGAAAAGTGTTATTTTTTTTGTCTAGGTACGTATGTGTTTTCAAATTCAAATTCAAATTAATTAATTTGCTGAATATGGTATACAAGTTGTAAATTTTTATACATATATGTCCACATATTCTACCGACAAGCGGTATGCAATTTTGCAAATTTATCTAATAAAATAAAAAACTAAAGGACATGATTTAAAGACATAGTTTGCATCGTTTGCACTATATACTTTTATCACTCAAAAATTCTTTGAGGGAATAATATGCTTTTTCCACCAGAAAATTACGTAATTGTTTCTTGAATACTGTCAGTTTTCCAATATTTCTTATATTTATTGGAATTTTATTGTATAAGTGTGGTGCCATACAAAAGATACTTATTTTTTTCATTCTAGTTTTGGCAGGGACCATACAAAGCTTATCACCATACAAGCTTATCAAGTTTATTATTTATGGACGCTCCATAAATAATAAACTTAAATATGTTAGGATTTTCTTTTATGAACATTACACACTCAAATATAAACAATGAAGGCACAGTCAAAATTTTTAACTTTTTGAAATACATTTTGCATGATTCTCCTTGTTTTAAATCGCAGATGGCTCTAATACACTTTTTTTGAGCTTTAAATACTCTTTGATTATCAGTAGAGTTTCCCCAGAAAATAACACCATATCTTGTGATTGCAGCCCTAGGCCCTGGTAGGCAGTAACTACTGCACATTGTTTCACACACGTATATAACTAATTTCTTTATTTGTTTGGAAATAATTTAATAAACTGTTTTTGTAATACAACACGCGATCACAGAACTAGGAAGATATGCATTTCTATTCAAACACATATTTTTACATTGTTACTTACACAGATAAAAATTTCAATTGGTGTCTTTTATTTGAATTATCTTGGTTGTTATGTTAATATTTCACAGAAAGTCTAGAATCATAATTAAAGCAATGTCTATGCAGGTGGCATTATTTTATAGGTATATTAAGATTATTAGACCTATTACCTAAACAAATAATTTTTTTGTCACGCATGTCGTCTTGTCTACTTTGTTAAATGTTTTCAAAGAACCCCAATTAACCCTAATTTAGCGTCGGTCGATGTCATCTGCTTTTATTCGGATATTGTCACAGGTTTTCCGTTTCGTTATTCATGCGACGCAAAAATTAATAAAACGAATGTAAATAATCGAACGTATAATGGAACATCGGTAGATAATATTTTGTGTTCATGCCAATATCATTATGTCATTGCAGTATTGTTACAATTTTATTACGGAATTGAATAAACCTTGTGCTTAATTTAAACTGAATTAATTGCTATGCAAATGTACAAAATTATCATAATTTCGGCAACTTGTAAACGTAGGATTACTAGACGTATTTATTTAATTTTATATTATTAATTATTCCTTTTATGTTATAAATTTATATTATTCCTAAATTTTTATTTATATTTATTTATACCTAAACAAATTATTAGTAATCGTTTAGTGGAAATACGATATTAATTTTGTTTACGTTATAACAGAGCCAAAACATTGTTCACCATTAATATTCACACGGTATAGTAACTTATAATGTGCAAAAATTTAAATTAAATAAATGCATACTAATATTATATATGTGAAAGTAACTCTGTCCGTCTGTCTGTTACCTTTTTTCGCCTGAACCGCTGAACCGATCATCATGAAATTGTCAGGGATCCAAGAAAGGACATAGGATACCTGTCATCCAGAAAAAGAGTACTGTTCCCGGGAAATCATCTAACGCCTGGCAAAGTTATAACTGCAATAAAGAAGTTAGGTGTTACATTTGCTCCTAATAATATATTTAGTCGGGCGTTATTTTTTATTTTTCAACGCGGGCGAAGCGGCGAGCACCAGCTAGTTAAGTATAATTGGAGGTCAAAGAAAAGTTATACAAACTTGAGATGAATGATATTACCAAATCGTGTTTTTAATGTAAGTATTTTAACATATATTATTTTACAGTTGGCTTTTCTTTTCGTTTGATTTGAACATATGTGCCTATGCGAAAAAGATCAGCATATTTCTAGATTTTCTGTATTTTAGAAAACATACAAAAAGTATAGTCATTGCTCTATCTGGCTTTATGGTTATATATGTAACCTTGCTATTTCTTATGTATCATTTTCGAAATGCAACTTTTTAGGGACAACATAGAAGGCGAAAACACAATTATTTAGGCGAAATTATTATGGCCCAATGCATTTAACGAAGAGAATATTTAATATTATTTCAACGTGTTTTAAGTAAATATTGAATTAAATCACAAGGGTTTGGTTTTTCTGTTATTTTTTTTTTACATTTTTTTCTCTTCGATATGGAATTTCCGGGTTCATGTGGTCCCAAGGGAATTAAATAAATACGAACAAAATACTATACTAAAGGTTTACCCAGTGGTCGAAATTCGAGCATAAACAATACTATATAAGATAGAAAAAATATAGGATTAATATCTTAATTCTATTGTACAAACTGGATTGTCTTGTCTTATATAAATTACAATATTTCTATCTATAAGTATACATATAATAAAATCGTAAAAGAGCCGTGTCTGTAAATTAAATATTAAAAAAATTGTACACGTTGTACTTTTGTTACCGAGGTCAAGAACAGGTTTTAGAGTTTTTGTCTGTTTGTCTGTGCGTTTGTGCATGCTAATCTCAGAAGCGACTTAACCGATTTGAATGCGGTTTCACTGATGTATTATATAGCAAGGTTCCCCTACCATTTAGTTTGTTTAATTCCAATCGGTTTACAAACAAGAAAGTTACTTGCTATACCGAATACCACGCGTACGAAGTTGCGGGCTCGGCTAGTTTAAAATAGAATTACAAACTTTGGAGTGTGTCTTAAATTCAGTAAGGTAAAAATAAATAAGAAGCCAATGGTTCACCTAAATTTAAAATACGGACTTTTAGCAGTAGGTATTCAAGTCCGCGCAATAAAATCTTCTAAAAGTAGGTATATATAAAAATCGATATGTGTGTATGTATGTTCCTATGAACTCCAAAACTGCTAAACCGTGAAATTTTTGTCACGGTAATCGGTTTTTCAGGATTTCAGAAAGTTACACTTACTTTCAGCGCGCGAGAATTCGTGGGCAAATGCTAGTCATTTATTTAAATTAAATAATCTACTAAGAAAAGCCGGAAATTTTGGGATCACAAATTAATACCTATACATATAATAAAATCATAATCGAGTCCTGTCTGTACATTACATATTAAAAAAAAACTGATTTGTACACGTTGTACTTATGTTACCAAGGTCATAAAAATTGTTTTTTAGAATTATTTTTGTCGATTTGTCTATTTGTTTGTGCGTATTTTTCAAGATAATCTCAGAAATGGCTTAACCGATTTGAATGCGGTTTTCACTTATGTATTGTAGCAAGCTTTCCGTAACATTTAGTGTTTGTTTAATTTCAATCGGTTTACAAACAAAAAAGTTACGCTCTATACCGAATACCACGCGTACGAAGTTGCGGGCTCAGCTAGTAGGTAATAAAAGCTGTAGTTTTTCGTTAGTGGCATTTTAAAATTAAAAATACATTACTTATTAGCTGTATTATAATATATATGTATTATAACATTTATGTAGATACATATAATAATTTAATATTAAATGAAATTATTGTATAATTTATTTTTATATAATTTACACAAATTTTTAAATAGTAGGTATATAAACACTTTATCACATCGTGCAACTATTACTTCCATTTACATGCTAAATATGGATTCTTAGCGCGCAGAGAAACATGTATAAAACTCTGTATTTATTCTTGTGATAACTATAACTTAGTAATTATAGTTGCTTTTCCCAAAGGATGTTTAATCGTCTTTATGAGATAGCGAAATTTCATTTATTATAACAACACACTCTTGATATCCAAAACTAAATAAGAAAGAATTTCCTAAGAATACTTAATTGATAATAATCCCTATCAGATCACGAGAAAAACAATAATATTATTTATTTGTAGTACTTCGACTCATATTACATTAATTATTACATAGAATGAATTGCTTACGAAAAACTTAGGTAATTTGTTCGTAAATCTAATCATACACTCATAACAAACGCGAAAGCTTTGATTAACTACACAGTTTCATACTTATGTTCCTGTCTTGAAAATTCTGCAGTTTTCATTTTAAAAAAGTAATTCACTATGACAAGTAGGTACGTAGAGTAAGTAGCGGTAGTGAACGGTGGCGCGGGAGGCAGTAAAAAATGCCATTTTGCTGAGACAGCGTCCACAATATCGTCACAGACTGGGTCGCAGTAAAATGTTTACAAAATATCCTGCTTTTGTTGAGGGTGCCACTTTAAGTGTTGCCATATTGCTTTCCTATTGCCGGTTTTAGTGCAAAGTAGTCGGTTACTTCCTACCTCTATCCGGTAATGTCATTTATGACGCACTTATAAATTGTATACTTGGTAAGTAAGAGGTTGAATTTATTTTTTGTAACGAGATTTTAACTGTTTATGTCCTAGCCTATATTATATGACTTACTAGCCGATCTCAGCGATTTCGTTCGTCTGGACTTCATTTTAAGATATGTACCTATATAAAATTCTATAATCAAAAATTAATTTGCTTTTAACATTTTTGTACCCGTCGTATTTTCTAAGCAAAAGGTACGAATCGAAATAATTTACATGTAAATAATCAACCTTGAAACTATTGTAGTTAGATTAATATGAAAGACTGTCATAATATTTAATTCTTCTTACAACTGTTTTGACTAATTCGAACAAAAAATGGTTATTGTGACTTAACCATAATAGTTGCACATAAGAATAATAGCCTTGCAAACTTTTTTGTAGGTAATAAGTATCGTAAACATGTAGTAAGTTGTACCTCTACATTATTTTATGTGTGATTACAATTTTCGCAGCGCACCTCCAATTATGACTTTTAGATAGGAAAGTTTTTGATACCTTGTGTTATAGTAATTGGCTATCAAATTTTTTGAAAATAAAATACAGCCAATATTACTAGCTGATAATGTGTCTACAATGAAAAGTAGTTTTGAAATTTGTCCATTACAAACAAATATACAAAAAAAAAACAAGTTTATTTATTTTTTTATTTTTTACTTTTCTCATTTTTGGGACTCACCTCTGTTAAGTCACTGGTTCGGCACACATGCGAGTGTATCAAGTATCAAATAATAATTTGTAATTGTTTTGTACTAACTACCATACAATATAAGTGTAAAGCTGTATCTACTAACACCCAAATATGGACCTCTGGCTCGATAAGTAAAGTTTATTATTATTATATTTATTAGTGTAACACTAACACGAACACTTTTCGACACAACTTTTCCTAATCGTTAAGAGGTATTATGGGCTATTATAGACCATCTTACACTTATCATGTCTTCGAAATTTTGTAGTCTTCCATATACATGTCCTTATAGATGTCTTCACAATTATTTCTTTCGCTATTAAAACAAGATTATCATTTCTAACCCGAGTTCGCCTGAATTAGAAGCTTTGACAGCTTTTGTTTTATAATGAGGTCGATTAATGAGGTTGTTCATTTGTAAAATTTTCAATACAGTCGTCTACAATGTTTATCGCGATTTTTCGTCTGTATTTTCAACCTCGCAATTTCAACGTTGATACGTTCATAAATTCAATGAAATTACCCATCTTTCTGCGCTTCAAAGAGGCCATATATTTTCCGGTTGAGACAGCGCCTTGCAATGTCGGCCATCACGCGAATGATAAATCAGTATGGAACGCAATATTAAGCAAAAAGCTCATGCTTATGAATTTTTAAATTTAAATATTTAAATCTGTATAAAAAGACGCGAGGCGGAAGGGAATATTTTAGTTAGGTACAACAAATACATCACTGTGAAGAGAGTGGCAGACCAAACTGTGTAACACAATCACTGAGGAGTCCGCTTGGTGGCAGTAACCAATGTACTGGTCCGTTACTTTCCTCTCCGCCAATATTTTTATGGCTTAGTTTTTTGTAACTGCGAAACCTATATGATTCAGATTGACAACTGGTAGAGAAATGTTAATGTTTTCTAACCAATCACTAAAAATTAGAATTTTTGATCTAGAATACAATAGGCAGCGTGAAGTCTCAAAAATAATGTCTCTAAATAATAAAAATCATTACAATTTCTTATCAAAAATAATGAATAAATATTCCAAAATTAATTTAAGTACTATATTTCGAACACATAAAAATAGACACTTTTTGACACCATTTTATCGGTAACTGTCTGGTTTGCCTGAATTTATAATAACACACTATATGTATAAGACAGTTAGCAAAAGTTAGCGCTTTCGCAACATTTAAATAGTTTATTATTATAATGCTCTTTCGTCAAGAAATACGTAGGAGAATTAAAAATAACAATTTAATATGAAATCAATAAATATAGCTAAATAATATATATAGTTAGAAAAAACAGCATCCTTGCGAACCCGATTGGTTATATTTTAAGTTAATACTTATTAATAATTCTAATTATATGATTACAAACCAGGAATTAGAGGTTGGCTTTGTAGAGTAATTTATAATACCTATAACTATTACACAACGGACTAAGGATAAAAGTCAGTAGGTACACCCTGGACCAAGTTCAACTTCGAAAGTTCATAGTTGACTCTAGCAGCAAACCTTTCAGTAGGATTCTAAAATGACATCTTCAAGCGAATATTGCAGAAAAAATAACTGAAAATTTAAAATATCACCAATAAGCCCAAAGGTTAATTTATTGTTGTTTCTTAATAGACTACTTTGTAGTAGTAAACAAAGTAGTCTTACTTTTTAGAATACATTTCTTTCATAACATTGTCGAGGGCAGTAATTTTTCAAACTTTGGATTCTGACCCTATCCCTGCTAAAATTATATATGTGAAAGAAATTAACCATTATAGAAAGTTTCAACAATTCTAAAATAGTCTTCATAGTAGTATTTATAATCCGCTAACCAGAAAAATAGAAACAAATAATATAAATTCTCAAAACACTTTTAAAAAAGAAGTAACAAGTATAATACCTAGCAATAGAAATAAGCTTGAATTGCCTACAGTTAGAACACTCTATGGAAATAGTACATTACTGCAGAGACCAGGAAGTGAAGGATTACCGGACGAAGTGGTTTCAAGGCCGAGCTTTAGCGAGGCCTTAATTGATAAAGATCTGAGTCCGGCAATCCTCATTCCGGTTGAGGCTGGTATAGTGCTTTTCTCAATAAATGTGAGGAAATAAAGAAACACGGGATAATGCAAAAAAAAATAGTATAATATGAAAAAAAATATATAAAAAAATAATTTACATATACACAGTTTTATTTAGAATAAAACAAACGCAAATGTTTACTAAAAGCAATAAATATTTAGGTAGGTACTGAAAAAAGTCTGCTTTCCTGCCTTTTTTTATTTTTTATTTTCAATGAGTGCAAAGGAAAGAGCCATACAGCCCAGTCATGAAAAGAGAGTCCCCGCCTACTACGCCTGTGACAGCGGCGGGCGCGTTCGTGAAGACTCGTGAAATTTCGGGTTTCATAGGGCTGAGCAGCGGCCAGGAGTGAATTTTCGTACAACATTCTTGGCCTAGGCCGAGAAAGAAATGCATGAGCCAAGAATTAGAAACTTCGTGGCTTGTTTTTAGTACAAGAATGCCTACATTTCCGAGCATATTTGAGAAAAGGAAATACATTATATGAGGGAGCACAGATATATAATGGACTACCTGAAAGTATAAAAAACTGTATTACCATAAGTAGTTTTAAGCATAAATTGAAAGAATATATATCGAGTAATGTTAGCAGCAATTGATCTCAGATGGATAAAATAAAATGTACATAATTAGTTATATAAGTTCTCATAGTTTAAGCGAACAATGTGTTCTTTTTATGAGAATAAAATTCTTTAAACCGAACCACTAAACTATACGCAGTTTGAATTCATTTAAAAATCTTCAATAATAATGTAAATGCGAAAATTAGTTTGTTTTCTTTGTTACGCTTTCACGAACACACGTTGCGATTGGCAGAAAAAAAAGTAATCTTCCCAAGGAATCAGCAAGAAATCTAAAAATTAATTAGCATAAATAAACGAGGATAAACATTAAATAAATGTTTATTTTTAATCTATTCATGAAGTCGCTAGCTAGTATTAAAAATAATAATAATGAAAAATAAACATTTATATAAAAATTGTCATTGTCGATACGTGTCAGTACAGTAGTTTCTGTACTACTTTGTCTATACGTGCAATTCAATTATCCATTGTTAGTAATAGCTTCAATTTATCTATACTTTTTTGGGTTGCCTAAAATTACACTTCTTAAATTCTTACATTACATAGGGATACACATGACGCACTATCAGTCACACTTCGCACTTTCTACATACCCTATATATTTACACTTTGGCTTTATATTTGTGTAAGTATATGTGTACATGGATATTCGCTGGGTTTTCCTGTTTTTGCGGCTTGATTTCCTACATCACAAGCTGAGCTTAGTGTAGGGATAAAAATTCAAGTTGCCAATTGTAAACTGGTGTATCATGTTAATAAATTATTATTATTATCTCCCTCTCCAAAAGCCAAAATGAGGAGGAGACGGTATTACCTCCGATAGAAGCACAGTCGGTCAGGGTTTAGGGCGACAAGGACAGAAACCGGTGTACTATTCGGGCTGTATCGAGCAGCACCGTTCTCTGCATCTGGCCCGGGAGGAAACCGCCACGGAATCCCAACCGCCTCAGGTTGTCCCCGAGGCTGGCCGAGATCAAACCATTTACGGACAGAACAAATGGGATGATTTCAACGGAGGCCACAGCCTACATGTCGACGATCTCGTGGGCCAAGTCGAGGTACTTCCTTCTCTTCTCGCTTTCAGCCTTCACGAGACCATCGTCATACGGGATAGTGACATCCACCAAAAACACTCGCGACTGCTCCCGGTCCATCAACACGATATCAGGTCTATCCGCTAGAATAGTCCTGGTAGGTCCAAGCTCTACTAGGTCGATCCCAGTAGAGCTTGGCACGGCTGTTCTCAAGGACATTATTATTATTATTATTATTTTCGATCAGTTTAATCGTAACCAAAAGCCAAAATGAGGGGGAGACTGTGTTACCCCCGACAGAAGCATAGTCAGTCGGGGTTCAAGACGACAAAGACAGAAACCGACGTACGATCCTGGCCGTATCGAACAGCACCGCTTTCTGCAATTTATTGTAATTTATGAAAGTTTAAACATAACTTTATGGTTTAAAAAATATTGACATAATGTAGGTATTTACAACATCAGCTACACGAGGTTTCAGGAGTTGATGGTAATTTTATAATTCAAGGTACCTATTCTAATTGATTTATATCACTAATTCACACTGGTATTTCACATTGCAGGTTTGAAGTCTATTAAATTAACGCGTATTGATTGATGAGTATTGTGGTGCTATAATTTCAAACAATAATAAGCTATTTGCTTGTTAAATTTATATGGAAGCTAAATGAAACAGAATAACAGCACACGTGCTGTTATTTCTCGTAGTCTAAGTGCCTACTGCCGTCAGACGGTTTTCCACTTTTATTACAACTTATCTTTCGTAATAATTGCCATAACATATTGTCATAATGTATTCGAGTATATTATAAACTGCATAAAGAGTTGGTCAGTCAATTCGTCGAATTACTTTGTTATTGGATATGGAATAGGCAGATGATATCAATTGTTTAAAAAATATTGAATATTGTTTAACAATTAGGGCTTATTTTCATTGGTCGATAACTTGGTCGATATACGAGTACTGGTCCTACGGGATGCCAGGAATGTACACAACTCAGTGTAATCACAAACAGTTGTTTGAATCACAACAATTAAAATTGTTATAAGTTATAATTATTTCAAAGCGGATGCGCTTCATGCACCCCGCATGCGGGAACTATAGACCACACGGAAACAAAAAAATATGAGATCAAATTTAAGATAACACAACAAAGTTTAAGACCCAGTTCTGGTTACCTATTTATTTTCAATGAAAACTTTGTTTGATTGGGATGTGCATACGCTCATTTTCGTGTTCGCCTATCCATGTCAGTTAGCGTGTTAAGTAATAGTTCGAGACGTTATAGAGTTCAGAAAGCAAGAAGGTTGGGTGGTGTCCTACATGCTATAGTAAGAATGCCATACCTTTGTTACACTTAACATAAGGTAATCTTCATTGACATGTATTGTTATATTTGAAGTAGGGTTGCAACTCTAGCGTTTTTCTTACTCTTAAAATGTTATAAACTAATAGCTGAACTCGGCCACGCTTCGCTGCGGCCCATACGGAGGCGGAGTGCGCATGGGGCGCGCGGCACTGGACATTGCTTATATATAATACTATTTATCGTAACGTGATGTTATATAGCCTATAGTCGATAAATGGACTATTCAAAACAAAAATAATTTTTCAATTGGAACCAGTAGTTCCTGATATTAGCGCGTTCAAACAAACAAACTTCAGCTTTTTAATATTAGTATAGATACGAGTAGCTGCGATATACATAAAATTATTGATTTGGTAATTTAGTTAACGATTTTTAACTTTTAGTTAAAACTTTCAGTGTATCAAATTTAAATTTTCTTTTCATACCTGACGTTTTATGGATATTTTTCTCATGCTCATGTCTGTTAGTAAAAACTTTCTTATTATCTATAACTTCAATTTACCTTAGAAATTATATTCACATTTTTTAAAATTAATATATCTTTAATTTATGCGTGGCTGTTTTTATATTTTTCACTTTAGTCTAAAGTAAACTTTAAAGACTCTAGATATAAGTCTTAAAAAGGACTTGCGTACAAGCGTAATATGGTTACAATAAATCATAGTTTAAATGAGATATCGCTTAGATGTAACTCTTGGTTATAAAAGGATATACCCAGAGACATTTATCATGGAGTAAGATGTCTGAGACGCTTTGATCTGGAATCACAGCGGGTTTGAAACATATTTGCTACACATTTAGGTACCTACTTTAAAATATCATTAATCAGTAGAAAATAAAGAAATCTGTTGTAATGAAAAGAAAAGGAAGGTATTATATTTATTGTGAAACTATAAATTTACAAAACAACACAAAACACATCTTGTGGTGCTTGATAGAGCTCTGAGTGTAGCATAATATCCTTTTTTTTTCTATACGTGGGGCGCACTAAAAGTTTCCGGAATGAATAAAAAAAAGTTGCTATGAATGGTCAAAAATATTTTGTTAGCGTAAATGCACTTTTTCATCCGAATAAACCAATTTTGAAAACATTTATGCCACTCCTCCGTGGTGACTTCGGAAACATGTTTTTCATACGCTTCGACAGCCTCTTCTGATGATGAAATTCGTTGACCACGTTACTGGTTCTTAATTTTTGGGGACAAAAAATAAGACGCAAGGTGCCGGGTCGGGACTGTGCAGGATGGCTCATAAGTTCTACGTTTTCATATTCAAAAATTCGTTTGTCTCTCTGGCCGTGTGAGAATTGGCATTATTTACGGCATTATTTACGGTTATTTTTACGGAGTTCGTCAATAACTTCCGGTAAACAATGTACCAAAGCAAGAGCCAAGTATCCAATTCTATTAAAAAGAGAAGCATGACAATTATCTGCGTCGAGGCACTTTGCACGCGCTCTACTTTGGTTGGTTTCGGCTCAGCTTGAAGATTGCTGTTTTGTAGAATCTGAATCTCTTTGTAGAATCTGGTAAGCATGCCATTACACCAAGTGACGCGGTCCGTTTTTTGAGTCTTAGTCAAATTGTGTGGAATCCACTGAGAGCACAGCTTTATGACACCCAAATGTTTATGCAGGGTTGACTGTTTTTCACTCATACCTATGCCTAAGGATGCCCGAATCCCCCGGTAGGTCACGTCCCAGTCTTTTTCGATCACATGGCGCACAACATCGATGTTTTTGTTGTTTACAATGGTGGACCATCACGAAATTCGTCCCTGAGATTGACACGACCGCAACACACATGTGGCGTTGCTTTTGTAATTGGCGACGGTAGCCACCTACAATCAATTAGACCGTCAGCCTGTGTGTCGATCTTTTTTACATTAAAAAAAATTAAGTTGGTCCTCCTTAAGTTTATTGTCCATGGGCATGTGTTAGGAGTTATACTTTTTATTGTAAACCATATGTGGAGTACCTACAGTTGTACAATACCGTTAAGAGTTCAATTGTTTTCCCGGAATATTCTAAAACTAGTTAGTATTAAAATGCAAGAAAAACTTGATTAATAACGCTAGCATGCAAATTACATGAACTGTGGAAAATCGAAAAACTTTAATATTTCATTCAATTAAAATACATTTTATTTGATGCAAAAAATAACAAACACATACATATGTTTTAGATAATATTTACAGGCTCGTCCGGGACACGAACCTGGGCTTACTTTGGCGTCGATTATAAATGCACTAAAACAAATACAAACACGCCGTGTTTTTGTATTGTATGTGTTTTTGTATTGTGTTTTTGTAACACGCCGATATTTGTAAATTCAGTACAAACAAACATTAGACAGTACCTCCTAAAAGGACATCACATTATACAATTGCGTAGAATAAAGAAAGTTCCATTTAATATATTTAAACAGTTTCAGAACGGGCGGATCAATGGACCCTCAGAAGGAGGGCCTATTTGTATAGTTAATTACGCTTGCCGAAAAGGAAAGAAGATTAAAAATCTGATCGCTTTGTGAGCAGTCAATGATTGATTCTGAAAACAGAATTTTGCAATCTGTTTTTTGTGTTTCGTCGAGATAATTTTCCTTTGTACTTTTATAGACAAAATATTTTCTTTTTAGTTCTTTCAAACGTGATGCTCCTTTGTCTGTTGAATACTCGGTTGATTCCTTTTTTACTTTTTATCGCGGTTTGTCATTTAAAGTGCTTTTAGAGAGAAATATAAATTTGTGACAATTGTTTTCATACACGCCTTTTTGGAAGATTTTCATTGAAAATTTTAAAAATTCCAAGAAATATTATCTTGATTATTATTTAAATAAATCAAGTAAATGTGAATACATCTTTCGGAAGTAAAAGTAAGAGATTTGGCGATCCAATACGTAGAGAAAAAAAAATGACGGTTCCATTGAAACCATTTTCCGCGCATCCTTTGTTCCCGAATTCTACAATAGAGAATGACAGTAGATATTTTTTATACAATACACGATCATATATAAATATTTTAATATATATGAAAAATTTAAACGAATGACAGATTCATTAACTCTGACTAAGATTCATAAATCGATAGAATGAAATCTTTTTTGAAGGAGAAGTTTCTTACTCGTATGCTGTCCACATTTTTGTAATGCGTTTTCTATGACGGTGCTGCATATAAACTTCTATCTATACCGTCATGAAGATTGGGACACGATAGACGGAATCCAAGCCAAGGCAGACGAAGCCGTGAGACACTAAGGTGTTTCATATACTTATGGTATATACAAAATACGACAGACTATCTAGTCTACTTGAAAAGAAAAATGATTCAATCCAATAAAGAGTTTCAATTGACCACGTATTTGGTGTCTTCCAACGTTGGTATTTTAGTCACGGGTTCATTGAGTCTTACCGAGCAAGTCTTAGTGCTTGTACAATTCTTTTCTAGTACAAATACAGATCGGGATAATATCGGAAGTTGAAAACTTGAAAGGCATATTAAACGCCCGTTTGTAAAACTTAAGTATACCAGTATTGTTTTGTTATAAATGGCAATATAAAAACGTTTTCTTTTTTTTTCTCTTTATTTTATTTTTTATTTAGTGGTGGTAACATACACTCCATTCTGCACTCATATACTAGGTACCTATTCATATAATACTAGGTATATTAGGTGCATTCATATACGTGTGTATATACAAGATAACTAAAATTCGCATAAAGCTGAAAATTGGTACGAATGTTGGGAACATCATTACGAGTATCAATGAAATGTGAAGAGTCCCCATCGATCCCACTTGTGTAAAAAAAGCCATGTTTTTTTTGCATTTTTAGTAAGTTTTATCATTAAATTGGCTAGACAAAAAATGTATAGTATCTAATTATTTACCAAAATTATTTTTACACTTTTTTCCTCAGAGTCGCCATTTCTGAGATATAACGATTGACAAGTTGAAAAAGTTGTGTTCTCCATTAATGTGCACTTTTCCAGGTTTCACGTTTTAGGTAGTATACTTGGCTCGTTCTTTTTAAGGTGGTTTCCCCGCTGTAGGCCTATTCGACGATCCATATCATAAATCATAAACTAATATCATAAATGCGAAAGTGAGTTTATTTTCTTGTTTATTTGTTACGCTTTCACGCCTTAATTACGGATCATATTATGATCCGTTGAGAATCGTATATATATGCAATTTTGTATACATATTACAGTAAAGAACATGGGATACTTTTTTCATGCAGAAAAAAGTACTGTTCCCGAGGGATCATTAAATAAAAAAAATTGTACTATTGGAAACGATGAAAGCGGTGTGAATTATGAGTAGGTTATTAGGGAAAAATTAAATGAAATGAAAAAATTAATGAAAAGTCGTCGTGTTTCTCATGAAATCAAAAAATCCGAAACGGTTGTAATAGTAAGTAATATTTGATTGAATATAATAAATTGCGAATATATTTTAAAGTTCAAAATTATCCATGAATGTCATTAATGGCTATATAGAAAGAACATTTTAAAGATACACAATATCGTCAAAAAAGTCGATTTGTCATGGAATATTGTCGCTAGCGGAAAAAATGTGAATAATAACGTCCGCATGTTCGTAGAAAAACGCCTTAAGCGTAATACTGCCGATATACAAACAATATTTTACTGCAGAAGAGAGATTTTGATATTCGAGAAATTCATAAATTAAGTTACATACATATATTGCTCGAGGATCGTCTCTAAAGCTGAAATATGAAAAAAGTATTTTATCGGTTCGTAATTATAACATTAGAAAAAAGTAATTTTTTGTATTCGCCGATCAAGGCTCACTGAAATAATAAAACATTTTAGTAAATATTATGGATCCACCATGTAATCCAATCTTGAGCTGTAAATTTTATTTGAAACAAATTTTTACTTTTCATTAAATTAAATTTATTAAATATCAAAGCTAAAATTTCCAAAAAACAGATATTGTTACAAATTAAACAATTATCTTTCAACCAGAAAACAAAGCTTCGAGATGTTTTTCACGTTCTATATTATCTTAGGAATGAATTAATTTTTCATGTCAAAGAAAGAGGCAGACGTTACTGACTTCATTAAAAAAAATTTAGCCGCAACTCAATGCCGACAGTTTTAACTTTTCCCATTTCTCATTTTCGTAATTAGTCTTAATTGATGAAAGCTAAAAACAATTCGAACCCTGTGGAACAAGAATCATTTAAGGCATAAAGATATTGTTACAAGACTTTCCTCGAACGCTTCTGATAAAAAAACACTTAATTATTAAATTTTTAGTCAAAATTAGAGCGCGTATCTTGTTAACTTTAGGCGAGAAATCCCAAAATAAAGCAAGGGTCACGTACGAATGAGTGATATCACGTCTACGGCTCATCAGCGGGTGCACGTGACGACTTTAGCACAAACAGATTTCACAACATAACCACTAAAATAAGACCTCTCGCGTAATTCGCCCGCTACTTTTTCACTCCATGTCATAACCAACTGTTCGCGGTTCAGAGGCCTTATTAAATTGGTGATTTTATACGCAAAAGAGCACCCCTCTACCGCGGCGCTACAAAGTTTTCTTTCTCCTAACTTTATTAGGCCATTAAGAGATCGCGTGACGAAGAATCGCACTTTCTCGTAATATAATTTATCTTGACGACTGTACACAGGAACACGAATTCTTTTACTTCTCTTTTTGTACAGTAGATTTCAATTAGATTTAACTCTAAATTTAGGTATATTTACAATAAAAACAAACAAATACAAATAACACAGCACTGGAGTATTGGCTGTGTTAAAAATGTATCGCGTTTAAAAAAAGGAACGGTTCCGTAAACATATAAAAAAATATTTATCCCAAGGTAAACATTTAATTTTTTTTTATTTTCGGAAGTATAATAACTTCTCGCGAAAGTTTGTGAATAACCTGAAGGAAATTGAAATAAAAGAAGAAGAAATAAGGAGGGCCTGTTGAGAGTTTATTATAGGTAAAGGTGATGCATACCTACCATCCGACTTCCCCTGTTAACTTTAATGTTACCTACCCTACCGCCACCGACTCGACCAACTTTTAGCGGATTTTGCAAATGAGATTTCACACGGGCACACACCGTGTTCGGTTTGAATAAAATTAACTTGCGTTATTCAAGTTTAACTGAGGCCTTTATATCATTTGAACCATATTCCTGTATTCAAATAAATTTGGCAAATTAACTTTATTTTAAAAATAATATATTATGTAGAAAAAAGTATATTAAGAAAAGTAGCCGGGTTTTTAGATTCATTATGGCGCCTCCACAGTTGTTTCATTTGTTTCCCTTTTATTGATAAATAAATATTAGCCACTCATTTGTAAGTGTTTGGACAATGGCTACTAAACACAAATAACACAACAACACCAATAACACCAAACACAAATAACAAAGTCAAATCTGAGTGGATGAAACTTGAACGAATAATTATTCCCAAGGTATGGACCTTATATAAGCTATGAAATACAACATACGTGACGTAAGAGCCTAAGCGCACGGCGTATTTTAAACGCGCAGACGACGCGCAGGTGACATACGTATGCGTGCTTCAAACGAGATTCGAACGCAAGCTTGTAACCTAAGCACATGAGGCGATCGTGAAACGCGCGTCTACTGCGCGTATACGCGCAGATATAGCGATACAGACGCGCTGTAGTCGCTCGTAGCTTCCGCGTTTTGATCATGTTCCATGTAGCTGGACGATTGTTTATTTCCGTTATAAAGTGGTTGGTGTCGAAAGGTTACATTTTAAACTAAAATACACGCGCAACACACAGTAAAATATTATTGCAACTGCGGCGCGGGCGGTTTGGTGACGTGAGTGCGCGCCCCTCCTCCATCCCTTTGTTCGAACCTTGTTTCCGCGCTTCAAACGAGTTTCGAACGCGCTTAATGTGCGTAAGTATCGCGTTTTAAGCGCGTTTGAATCGATACAAACGCAACAATCGAAATCTGTTCCGAAAAGCATCTGGCCGAAAACGCGCGTACCTGAAATGCGCGTCGTTTGCGCGCTTAAAATACGCCTTGTGCTTAGACTCTAATATTTAGGTGGTAAGGGGGTGTGGTCACTGTCGTCAGATCGGACATCCATGCAGCAAAATGTAATGTGCCCTGCCACTACTAAGTGTATTGTTTTTTGTTATTCCTCCGGTTATTTGGGTAGAAATATGATATAAGCCTACATACACCTTTCACTGATGAAGAGGCTATCTTTTTTTAAATAGGACTTGTAGTTCATTCAGCCCCTACTTATCATGACGTAGCTAAGTTATCATGACAGTATGCTTCATTGTAGATACTGCAGTTTTTAAAGGAAAATATATAAGTGAAAGGAAAATATATAAGTGAAGGAGCCTAAGCACACGGCGTATTTTAAACGCGCAGACGACGACGCGCAGATGACGCGCGTATGCGTGCTTCAAACGAGATTCAAACGCAAGCTGGTAACCTAAGCACATGGGGCGCCCTTTCTCTGTTCAATGGATAATTGAAGCAGTGCATTGTGCATGGATAAGTATTTCGTTATAAATTGTTATTTTATTTTTTACCTATGTATTTAATTATTATAGAGTGAGTTTGTATGATGACCAATGAGTCACATACGGTGCTGCCTGAAAATCAGCGCTGTAGAAGTTCAGTTCGTTTGATACCTCAACACAATGCTGAGCCAGTATCAGATTCGCTGCCGCGAGGACACACACACACACACGCTTTTTTTCTGTAACTTTGCTAACGTGCATGAGTTAAGACGTGAAAGTGAACAAACGAACAAACAAGCTTTAACTTTTTTTTAAGTTAATGTCGTCATACAGATTGACCGTCCATTTGATGGTAGGTGGCTACGATCCCCTAAAGCAACGTCACATGTGCTGCGATGTGTGCTGCCGACTATAGTAGTATTAAGTATAAGGGATTAGGAAGGGATAAGAATAGGGTAAGGGATGGGCTGCCCAAATGACTGCGAAATGTCCTTTTTTAAGTTGGGTAATCCATCATGGATACCTGGCAGCGAAGGGGATGCTGCGGGTTATGCCGGACTCCTACCGGGTAAAAGCCAACGACTTTCTAGCGCGGCCGTAAATGGGCAGGGTCGCAGGAACGTTGTTACACAACTTCAGCGATCCGTCACGGCTGTCCAGCGCGAGGAGGACTACGCTCCCTGTCGGAACCTCGGCGTACCCGGCGGTGTAGGTACGCCGACCATCTTGGGGACCTCACAACGGGTTATTAAAAATTAAAAAATTTAATAACAATTTTAATAATTAGTTATTAAAAATTTCAAAAGAAAATGTAAATATTTATAAGATTATAAAAATTGTAAAATTCTAATTATTGTAAATAAATAAAATTGTCACCTTATTTCCCTTCAAAGCGCAAAAACACAAGCCAGACAAAATAAAAGCACAGGCAATGCATATATAGGTAAACACATAAGATAGAATAAATTAGAATAGATTTAGGCGGGCATCCCACCCGTTATAGTATGAATGATGATGAATGAAAGAAAGAACTTGTATGAAGAATGAAAGTGCGAGAAGAATAAGTGATAGAAATTGAATGAATGCGTAAGTAGACACAGGCTGCGGCTTCGTGCCGGAGGTTATATAGAAAAAAAAAAAAAAAACGGGCGGTAGTCTCCTAGACTACCGCCCAGGTCCTGGTCAAGGGGTAAGGTGGCGGTTATAGTCCAGAAACGCGTGTCCTGCCACCACTAATTAATCTAAGTAATATTAGTATGGATAGTTAAATGAATTTGAGCTGTGTAACATATTATCTTACTATCCGGATTATCCTACTATTGAAGGCTATTTTAAAATCGTTGAAATTATCTATGATGGTCAGGTATGCGATGGGACTGTAGAGAGATTTATTAAGGTAACTTTTATGATGTCATCACCCTCCTCTTTTATTAACGAATAGTTATTATAACATTAGTTGTAACTGTATTTGTAGTGTTGGGTGTAAGATCGATACACAAGGTCCTGTTTGTATTGCCAACCCATTAATCACGTTTACCCTATGATCTTTACAGATGTTTACACAATGTACTGTATCGATTGCGTAGTGAGCAGTTACAAGCGTTAAGGAAAGGTTTGGGTTTGTATACGTCATTAGGGAGCTTCCGGTGCCTAATTGCGTCGATGGCGCCTCGTCCGGAAGAGAAAAGATTGCGTTCAAATAGAAAACGTTCACTCCGTCTCGTTATTAGATCGTGGCAGTCTCTGCAGAGATGTACCTACCTTGATTAGTGTTACATTCCATTACCAACTGCCCCCTTTCATTTCAGTTGACGCTGTCTATTAACGAGTTTGCACCTCTAGTGCATTTAAATTTATTTTTAAATCTTTTGTCCTTTATCTTTTAATACATATAATCACGCCAAAGTATTTGTAATGTCGAATATCTTCGTTTGTAAAAAATTGACTGTATTTTTTAAGACTGTATTTTTTTGGCTGTACATGTAATCAAAGGGCGAGGAAATGAAGGAAAATCTGACACTTACTTCGTGAATCACCCGGTCCTTGGTCTTACAGCGGCGAAGATAGCAACGGGCCCGTCACAAACAGAGTCCAGAAAGTCCAGCACTTCACCGCTACAATCATTACACTCGCGGAGCGAGAAGCGGGACCAATTAGATAATTTACAAACCCAATGCCTGATGAATATTAGGGGATAAAATAAATTAAATCTCGCTGATCGAGATCGGCGGGATGACTCTTTATGATGTTTTGCTTAGACTGACTGCGGTTTTTAAAAATGGCCGTTTGCCCGATTGTGGTAGTGACAGATATATGGATAGGTGGGAGCAAAGATGTTGCATTAGTCTGTGGTGGGAGTGAGACCGCACATATCACAGCGAACCACTATCAATTAATTTGAATTGAAATTGGCGTTAACAATACTATATTTATACTATTAATATAAATGCTTTAGTCACTGTTGTCATTTTTTTCTAATATTTTCACATATATAAATGTATCTTGAAACACCGAAAGGAAAAGGAATAGTATTTTAGATTTTAACGTGCAAATTAGTAGAGCTATTTGCATATGTATTTTAGTACAATAAATAAGCAATTAATATTAATTAATTTCGGTCGTAGGAAGAAATATTTGCTTATTGTCTTCTTTTGGATTATACTAATGAAAACCGTTGAATGAATTGTCATACGACAAAGTGCCGTATATACGCTAATGTATAATTATACCTATTCGCGGACGAAGCTATATCACACTTCTGTTCTACACTTATCAATAGACAGCATAAGCAGAGCCACGGGCCACAGATTAAACAAAATTTTGTTCAGAAAGTATTCAGAAGCAGTATATATCTATAGCTTTAAACATCAGTTTCTTATCGCTAAACACAAACACAAAAAATACAGTTTAAACTACAAGTTAGATCCGCAGATTGCAGCTTACTCTTCAATCTGGAACTCTTGGGAAGATAGCACAAGCAGAGCAACGGAAACGTCAGCCTAATCAATACTTTCACTAATTATACATACACTTATCACTAAATAGCACAAACAGACCTGTGGACTACAGCTTAAATGATCCTTTAGTAGGTATTGCACTTATCACTAGTGACCCGTCCCCGGCTTCACGCGGAGTTGAAATTTCCAAAAATCCTTTTTTAGCGGATACTTACAATATAAAATAAATCTAGGTATATTTCAAATTTCCTGTCTTTAGATTTAGTAGTTTCGGCTGTGCATTTTGGCTGTCAGTTAGGACAAACTATTTTATAGCCTAGCTTCGCAAGGAGATGAAGTTTTCAAAAATCCTTTTTTAGCCGATGCTTACGTTATATAATAAATATATGTTCTAAATATCAACTTTCTAGATTTAGTAGTTTTGGCTGTGCGTTGATAGTAATTCAGGATAAACAATTTTATAAGAAAAAACCGAGCTGCGGACTACATACAGTTTAAACAACACTTTAGTTCTGAAACAATTCATCGAGGAGATTGATGAGCCACGGACAATAGGCAGTGACTTTGTTAGTAATATGACAATTAACTATAAGTAACTTAGAACTGTTTTTTGCCCCCCGAGCTAGTAACAAGTTATAATCGGTGAGCGAGAAACAGGAACTTTTATTTTTGCGAGAATCTGTCGACTTGTAACAATGTGAATGACGTAGGGTTCAAGGGGGAAAAGCGGCAATGATTGATGAGGGAATTAATTAATACGCCACTTCCTTTCGGGCTTAGAAAAAAACAAAACGAGTGCCATAAGATATAAATACTAATTCGTTAGCTTTACTTTGATTGAGTGACTTGTTAGCCGGGTAACCTCCGTCAAACGACATAGAAACAATCGCTTCTACAGACGTAATTTGCTTATTTTCTTTTTATGGCACTTATTTGTATACCTTTGTATACAAATATTCTAACTGATACTTAACAAAGTACATAAGTTAGTTTTGTTTATTAAAGAAAAGTAGTTTATTACAATAAGAATAACAATACTTAACAAAGTAATATTTTTTTCATCTGCTAACGACAGAATGGCCATGATCTGAAACGCGACGCGACGCGAAGATGTGAAGAGACGAGATGCTTGACAATGCGTATCGCAATCGCAACGTCGTCGGTCGCACTGTAAAGATGCGTTCGCGTTTCATCTCGGGATGCTCTGCGACGTATGGCGGCGCAGCGTGATGCAGCCGACACAACTTTTTTGTATAGTAAATTAGTTCTTTAGTACAGTGTCGCTTCGCGTCGCGTTTCGGTGTGAGCTGACGCTTAAAGTGGATGAGAACTTTTAATGGTTTTTAGTTACCTCCTACCTAAATTAGACACAGCTTTATCGTTAGTTACTTATCTAGGCAAACTGTAAAAGGTCAAAAATATCTGCGCACTGTTCTTATTTCACAACACATGAATAACTAAATTTTAATTTTATTCGCTTTTGAAAGCTTTTAATGGTATAGATTGGTGATGGTATTTAATGGTAATGGTATTTTAATACGGATATAGAATAACTGGAATATTTTACTATTATAATGTATATAAATTTATTAAAATTGGAAACAAATTTGTGTAATTTTTGAAGAGATATAAAAAGTTCGACGGCAAGACAATGAATGGGATTGATTGCCCGCATATTCAGTCTATTCAACCTGTTCCCCATCAAATAATCTATGAGATATTTACTTATAACTCTCATTCTGATGTCTGTGGTGAAGGAAAATAAATGCCGATGAAATATTCCACTATTACTAGATCTCTATATTATTTCTCTTTGTATCGACACTGACCGCGTTATTTTACATTAGCCGATGATATCTTGTAAATACCAGAACATAAAACCTAAAAAAAATCACGAGCCCCGTTTTAAATAGAGTAAGTCTCTAGTAAGCCTTGATTAGTAAAGTTCTGGTAGAATAGAATGATACTACGGTTGGAATTAATGTTAATATTACGAGATATTTACTTAATGTATTGTCCTCCTATGATAATTTAACAAATTCGATATTTGTTAAATTTTCGTGGTTTGTCCAGCGAAGATTAATTATAACATAAATTAATAATTTTTTTTAATATACAAACAGACAGGGCGACGGTCCACTTGATGGTAGGTGGTTACGTCGCCTATGACATAAGCAAGGCGACAGGTACCGCAAATGGACTGCCGATTAAACATAATTAAGGGATGAGGAAGGGATAAGGAAGTGTACACTGGCGTCTTTTACTCACTCGCCTAAACACAACAGCATACAGTCATCCTGTTATTTCATGATGGTCTTTTGTAAGGGAGTTGTTAGATACTGTTGCCAGACAGGCTGCCCAAATGAAACGCTTTATGCCCATACCACTACTTGCCAGACCCAAGCCAGAGACAACATTGAAAAATTAATTTCCAAAATTGGCCCCTTGAGACAGAGCGCCAAGCCAAACAAACACTCTAATGGCCTATTTATATTATTTATTGCTATTTTCCCAATTAGCACATATTGAATAAATAATAATTTTTATTTTTAATATAACTTATTTTTGTAAGTTGTTTCTAACGCGAAATAAATAAATAAATCTATAATATAATAAAATAGTAAAAGAGCAGTGTCTGTACATTAAAGATTTTTCAAAAAAAAAAACCAATCATTTTGCACACGTTGTACCTACTTATGTTATCGAGGTCTAAAAATAGTTTTTAGAGTTTTTGTCTGTTTGTCTGTGTGTTTGTGCACGCTAATCTCTGAAACGGCTTAACTGATTTGAATGCGGTTTGTATCGTAGCAAGCTTCCAATAACATTTAATGTTTGTTTCATTCCAATCAGTTTACAAACATAAAAGTTACGCTCTATAGCGAATACCACACGTAAGAGATTGTGGGCTCAGCTAGTATATTCTAGATCTGGTATGACAAGTGAGACAAGAGATTATTTTATTATTACAAGAATTCAAAACCGTTTTGCGCCTTTTTTTTAATGGTATTGTGTTTAAAAAATATACTATTCGAAATTCATATAGCTATAAGCAGCTAGATAGAATCGCTAACTTTCAGTGTGCCACATGTCGTACCACAGAATAAATAATAATACTAGTGTACAGAAGTTGCACTCCTTTAACATTCAATGTGAGCGACGGTAGGCAATTATATCACGGCACACACGGAGTGACAGGCCTGGGGCCTTAGACAAAGTAACCAGTGATTACATTCTCTTTGAAAGTAAAATTTTAAAAACGATAACGAAGTTCGAAAACAATAAAACGAAAACAATAAAATGTATGGGATTGACATATGCCGTCGCTAAATCACGTAATACATCCCATACATTTTATTCTTGCGAACTTCGTTATCGTTTTTAAAATGTTACTTTGTCTAAGGCCCCTGGTCGTACGCAAACACAAATAGTAATTTTATTGAATTAATGGTTGGCTTTCATTAGTTGCTCATAAATTTATGTAAATCTATCTTAATTATGTAAAGATTCTTCATAAAATCTGTTTATAGTTAATCTCAATAATGTTGAGCATTCAGAATTTCACCCCTTATTCACTCCCACGGTGAATACAAATATGTGAGAGCCCAGAAACGGAATTAATTGCGTCACGGGACGCCACCATTTATATTAAAGACAGGAAAACGTATAATTATTTTAAGTTGCAAATGATAGTTGGAAATGTCAAGATAGCTATAGCTTATTTAAGTCGACAACATCTTTCTTGCTTCGACTAATTATATTCACATAATACAGTTTTAATTATTCCCTTAAGTTAGTGGGTACTAAGGGGTAAATAATACACTAAAATTTGGAAGAGGTTTTTTTTAAGATCGGCAGACAGGCTGACAGTCCTCTTGATGGTAGGTGTCTACCGTCGCCTATAACACAAGCAACACTAAAGCTGCTGACTACAATAGGATTAAGGATAAGGGATTAGGAGGGGATAGGGAAATGGGCTCTGGCATCCCTTACTCGCTCACCGAAACACAACAGCACACGTGCTGTTATTACACGGTGGTCTTCTGTAAGGGGGTGGTTACTGCCGCCAGATGGGCTGCCCAAATGACTGCGAAACGCAGTGTGCCCTGCCACTACTTTTCAGAGCCAGACCAGAACCAAATTTGAAAAGTTCATTTTTCAAAGTTGACCCAGCCGGGAATCGAACCCGGGAACCCTAGAACAGAGTGTTAAGGCAAGCACCCTAACCACTCATCCAACGGCTTTTTACGGATTTTTAAGTGTGATTAGGTACATACGCTCATACAAAACTTTTGAGTCAATCCCTCCTGACCACAAATAAATACTTAAATGTTTTAAATTATAAGTGCATTAGCAGTGCTAATAGTATAATAGTACCTATAAGCAGTGCAATTAGGAATTATTTTTCAGTGACTGATAATAAGTGAAAACAGCATAGGTAAGTTTTAGTTAAAATCGTTGACAAAACTTTCAGTGTATGTGCGGGCGGAAGGAATTCCATAGGTTATGTTATTTTAAATGGGGAAATTGGATGGATTAGCGGGGAGTATTAAATTGTGCACAACACCTACCTTTGTTGGACTTGGTCTCCCCAAAGACCTGGCCAGGATCTCTTCAAACTTCAACACAAATCAATTCACTTTAGTGCACAAATGCTATTTATAATTTTATTGAATCGTTAGCGGGTCTATAGCGGAGAGCTTCAGAAATGCGTCCGCTTCATCCGAGCCAATTAGACGACTGCTCCCACCCCATCGCGATACGTCGGACGCAGGTGCGTCGGAGCCATCTCCCTTCTCCCTTTTCCTCGCTAGGCGGTCGGGCACGGGACAAGGATAGGAAATAAAATTAAAGCGGCGCGTTCACCTAGTAATGTATATTTTATAATGAATACTATAAAAATACACATAATCAATTATTATTAATTGATAAAAATCCAAACTAATACTATAAAAGCAATAACAATTGAATCAAGCGTTTGTATTTTTAAAGGACCCAAAGTTTTAATTATGTACAAATTACTCGGAAATGAAGTAAGGAAGAGGCAAAATTAAAAGATTTAATGAGAAAAAATAAATATGGACAGAGCTGTTGTAAAGCCTGAGAGATTTTAATATTCTAACTGAAGAAAAACTGAGGAAATTAAACAAGGCCACAGAGCCATTACTATCCGCCGAATGCCATATTTCTTAACCCTTTTTCTTGCTGTTTCCAAAGTTTTAATTAGTGCCAGAGGACATTATCCGAGTTCTACGACTAAGTACTCGAAAGGGTACTTAAGAATGTTGTTAATATTTTTTAAAACTTCAGATATGGAGAACTTATCGTATTATGAAATGGAAAAGTTATCATAAATCACATTATGAGAATATTTTGCTTGTGTCTCTAATATTTTTTCATATCTTATATAAAAATCTCGTGTCACGGTGTCTGTTATTGTGGTCGCACTCATCCGAAACGGCTCGACCGATTTATATATATATATATAAAATATAGGTCGTAAAGTATTTTTCACCCTCCTACCCCCAACGCCCATTTTTTAATCGAAATTTTTTTATATAAACAATATCCAAATAATTTTTTAAGAGGGCACTTTCCAACTCGAACAGCTTACTTATTCCATACTACGTAATTCCATGATTACTCATTATTTATAGGTCGTAGCAATACATAAAAAAACATGACATTTCTAGGACATAATATAAAGGTTTGCATCGCAACAAAAAACTGAAATTAATTTTATATCGAGTATAATTAATTTCTAAAATGTGCAGAATTTGTGACATTTTCGCGGGTTGAATACTTGTATTTACTGACTAAAATCAAAAAATTTTTTTCGATGGAAACATCCTACCTATAATGTACATTTAAAATTGGGATGTCAATAGCTACCATCTATAAAGATTTTTCTAAAATATTGGAATTGCTGGCGTATGTTTTATTATTTTCGCGAGTTGAATAAGTGGCGCGAATGTGTTGCGTCGCATTCTGTCTTGGGTCATTCGCATTATAGTAAGTTGAGACAACAAATTCTCACAAATACCTATTACTGAGTTCCCACGCTCATACAGCGCCACCTTAATAGTCGTTCATTGACGTGAAGTGTCGCGTCACTTTGACACATGGTTTGAAAATAAAATTGGACCCGATAAGTGGCGCCACAATTGGGTTCGGGCAGGACGTCTGCTGGGCCAGCTAGTTATATTTATTAAGTTTAATGTGGGCTAAGTCTACTGTGAGAAGGTTCACCAGCCACTGCGGATTAGCAGGACTTCATACGTCTTCTATGATCTTCTAGCACTTTCTGACGACGTTATTTTCACCGATAGAAATAATCATATTTCTAACCTACGGATGATTTTATCCCTTTTCTCATTAGTGAAAACCTTAACTAAATCCGTTGGGTATTTTAGAAGAAGTTAGCCGAGGAGCGGATAGACAAAAAAGTCCCTAATACGTGGGTATTATGAAATATGAATAAAATCCAGATGTAGAATGCAAAATTCTTTAGGTGACGATTTAATGAAAAGTTATAATACCACACAGACTCACCCGAAAAACTTTAAGTAGAAATCTGAGTACTCACTGGGAAAGTATTTTGTGAAATTGGATTGAACTTTGGTTAGTTCTTGCAGTTATTTGAACTTATTACATTTCAACCGTAACCTCGTCATTGTTAAAGTACTAACCAATAATTTTCGTTTAATAATGTAGTGTAACCTCTTTCGAGTAATAATTTTAAATAACAACACTTAATGACTCGCAATCAAATTTAATGGTGTCCATAAAATCGATCGATCGAAAGTTAGTGAAGGAATATCGAAATTTATAAATAATATTAAGAATTTCCCCCTCTGTTATAGTAGTACAGCCAAGAAGTACTACTGGTAGTACAAGAAGTCTGTTTGGCCACTAATCTATGGATTTACGGACTGTTTCAATGGAAAATTTAGCCACTGTTCGCTCCAGAGATTTTTATTATTTATTATTATTATAGCCTAAGGGGTTCAGACCTGAGCTAGACGAGGGCCAGTCTTCAACTCTTAAACGTTCGGAACGTTGGTTTCGAGCCAGATAGTTCGTGCCTTGTGACCAGGTGCCAGAGTCCAGCTGGAAAGTCCACGGTACATTTTTAAAAAGTGTATTGCTGAGAGGTTTGACAACACGATCCAAGACGGTCTTGATACACTTTGGCTGAAGCTTTCACACCTTTTTCACAAAAAATGAAGCTTTGTGACTCCTTGATAAGACAACCCCCACCAAACCATACCTGCCCCAGGGTTGTAACCACGTTGTACCTTTCCCCACCACTAGGGAAGCTTCTTTAGAACTGTGAGCGTATACTTTGTCATTTTGCTTGTTGTAGTGCTCTTCAATCGTGAAATTCTTTTCATCAGCAAAGCGGATATTTCTGTGTCTTTCACCTGCGTATCGGGACATAAGGCGTTTTGTTCGATCCACTCTCTTTATCTGTAGGGATTGAATTAGGGCATGTCCTGTAAATCGACGATAAGCACCGAGCTTCACTGAGGTCTTGTAATATATGCGATAGAGTCCTAGCGCGAATCTTCATTTCTCGCGATAAGATTTTTCGTTTCCGTATGGGGTTTCGGCGAATTCTAGCTTTAACAGCATTAACAGCCTTTTAGTTCTAACAGCACGCGGCCGCCCCTGATCTTTTATGGTCATCGACAGAGGAAGTGTTGGCATTTGGCATATCTATCGATAGTATACGATATACGAACATACGGCTGATACCAAGCTTTTGAAGTGTCTTGAATATGACCGATGGCTTCATACCCACTCTGTGTAAGGCAATCACTGCAATCCTATTTTCTTTAACACCCCATTCCAGATTGTAATTTGATAATAAACACGGAAAAAAAATGTAAAATGGCGAGAAATCAAAAGAAGTTTTTGACATATTTCAAGCGCTATCCAAATTCAAAATGAATAAAGAGTTGAAAAAAGAAATAGTTTTTATGTAACAGTATTTATGGCCAGATTAGTTATAATGAAACACAACTTTAATGCGAGAAGACCTACCATTATGCGTCTCTTGAAACATCTTAACGAAGATGCATTTTTTGGAGGTGATCTATTGACTTATTTATTTATTAATTAAAGAGGCTTATCAACTAAATACATACTGATATATTTACATGTAGAAGATATATTTTCTGTTATTAAATATGCATGTAACTTAAAGGTATGCACAACATTACATAATTATTAAAGCTATTAGTTTTCAATAGAAAAAAATAAATCGTAATGATTCCAAAAATAGTGGAACACCAATGTTACCATTGATAAGCTGTCAATGACTGTCAATGTAATTAACATTTAAAAGTTGTCGTGCTCGTGATAGAAGTGAAAACAGTTGGTATTTTGTCTAATTATTCTCTAATAAATCAACTTTATTTCTCTCACTATTCAACTAATAAATTACAAGCTATGCTTGTATTTTAATAATGAATTTTAATTTGTAAAAAAGAAAAATATATTTCATGTTTTCTTCATTATTATGTAATGTACTTACGTACAATATTTTAGGAAGAGATTGTCTCTAGATTGTGGAAAATATGATTAGTGTTATAAAATCAAATGAACAATTTAAAAAAAATGCTTTAAACATTAGTGATATTAAAGTTAGTTCAATATCAAATATTTTTCATTGAAAATAAATCACAATTAATCTAATAATCTGACCGAAATATCAAGTAAGAAAAAGTATATTTATAGTAATAAACATTTAGGTTAATGTTAACCGCTGCTTCTCCAACATAATGTGCTAGAGATGCGTCCCCGTTTCTCTTAATCCTCCGCTGCGCCGCCAGTTGAATGGACATAATTTTCTGTACTTGACACCGTGTCATTGTGAGGCTCAACTGCTCGCTGCTTTGTTCCTTTTTATTGCAGCATGTCTCGAAAACTAGAACTTAATGCCTACACTTACTGAGATTTATTAAACATACGCTTATAGGAAAAACATTCTACCTAGTGTAACTTCATTCGTATACCTGAATTCTTATTATTGCATTTTGTAGACAAGAGTGGCGTTTAAAAATCATCAGCTCATAGCTGTGTTATTAGTTATCTTTAGCAGAAAAATGTATATAATATTGTTTAAATAATAATATTACCAAAGAAACAATGAAAAATTCCAGAAAGTTAATAGGCATTTCAATAAATCAGTTTGCTTTACAGTTTTTAGATAAGACTTTTATTAACCCCACGGCTTCTCACGGAGTTAAAATTTTCAAAAACCCTTTCTTAGCTGATGCTTACGTTATACATAATAAAGCTATGTTCCAAATTTCAGCTTCCTAGACATAGTAGTTTTATCTGTGTGTTGATAGTCACTCAGGACAAACAATTTTATACCTAAGTACTATAGATTACAGATACTTTGTACCAATTTTATAAGTACTATCTAGACGAATAGCCCAAAAACCAATTTCAATTTCCAAAAATCAAAAACGTATTTAATTTTTTTTTTATGTTAAAATCGGCAGATAGCCCGACGGCCCACTTGATGGTAGGTGGCTACCGTCTCTTATAACACAAGCAACGCCAAAGCTGCTGCAAGTGCGCTGCCGATGATAAGGGATTAAGAGGGGATAGGGAAATGGGCTCTGGCATCCTTTACTCACTCACCGAAACACAACAGCACACGTACTGTTATTTCACGGTGGTCTTCTGTAAGGGGGTGGTTACTGCCACCAGACGGGCTGCCCAAATAACTGCGAAACGCAGTGTGCCCTGCCACTACTTTCTAGATCCAGACCAGAGCCAAATTTGAAAAAGTTCGTTTTTCTAAGTTGACTCTGCCGGGAATCGAACCCGGGAACCTTAGAGCAACCACTCATCCAACGGGCTTTTTCAGTTAGACACAAATATTCGTCATAATTTTGCGGAATGCTGATCGAAAAATCTTAAAAATATTAAGTAATCCGTTAACTAAGTAAAATACTTTCTAAAATACCGTTGATCAGTGCTAGGAGCTCGCGATACTTATAATTTTTATAATAACTGAAATTATAAAAAAATTAAGTAAAAATGACAACGGTCTTCATGGTGATTACTTAAGTATAATATGGACTTGAATAATTAAAGAGCGGACATAAATTCCCTTAGGAAACGTCTGAACGTCGAAAGAGTATCCCATTGTTTTTATTCAGAGGGAATTGGCTTATGAAAGCGATTCAAATTTTCAAAAGATTCAATTTACATAACGAGCGATTTGTACCTCTTACAGATTAAACCTTCCATCCCTCGTTCTGTTTGCAGATATCTCTTTCGTTTTCTTTTATCTACATTTAGAAATAGCTTTTGTAAGAAATCGTCACTATTGGAATCGTTCTAATAAATACAATTAATTATTGATAATATTTTTTGTTATACATTTCATTTGAGTACAACAAATTATATAACTAAGTAAAAACAATACAATGATATGAGAATTTTACGTAATTACATTTTACGGTGGAGCGTCGGTGGCGAAGTGGGAGTGACGCGGCCTATCCTGACGAGAGGTCCGAGTTCGTTCCACGGTTATGGCGTGTACCAATAGGTTTCTCCTAAAAACTTAAGTGCATTTACTGACTGCTCTCAAACGCTGACCCGCACTGGGCAGCGTGGTGAACCATATAGCCCATACACCCTTCTTAAAAGGGTAGGCCTGTGCCCCTATAATGGGGACATATAATAGGCTGTTGATGAAGATGAATAAGAGAACTTATTAAGAACTATTTCAAAATAAACTAGTGTTTATCATGAAAGAAATCGTGACGGAGCTACCGCTGTCAAATGACGAGCTGGAAGCAGAATTGCTGAACTCGTGCTGGTTCTATATTCACAGCATCACATATTTCATCCACTTCCACATAAAGAGTAGATGTTTTTCTATGAAATTCGAAGCGAGGTATGGGCGACACTGAAGATCCGATAGGTGGCTGATTTTGTCATTTGGTTTGACTCAATATGGAGTATGTTGTATGCAATAGGAAATAATGAAATATATTTTATATTGTGTAAAGCATTAGTGTGTAAATTTTCTTGCTTCAATGGTGAAAACGGAGTCAACAGACTAACTCTTGCTTGCGGTTCTTGCTTAATTAATGTGCTAATCTAACGTTAATCCGCCGAGAATGTGTTTATTAATTTGATTCTTTTTATTTGAACAAAACTAAAAGTGTTATCATGATAAAAATAAATAATCATATGCGGATTAAAAAAATCATTTGTTGATAGGATATAACCCATTTGTGTGTCAAGTTTTATATCAAAAAAATTTCAATGGTTTATGCTTTGTTGAGGAACAAACAATAAATATTTTCACAAACTTTCACATTCATAATATTATATGTAGAGACTAGTAGATATTGTGTTGGGGTAAAAGTGTTCTGAGATTCAAAACCGATAAAAGTAAGAGAAGTTAACAAGTTTCATAAGTTTGTTCGGAACAGCAAATCTTTTCGGCTATAATACTTAATACAGCAAAGATGGTGCCATTTCGAATCATATATTCATTTAGAAAAAGGCAAAAAAAAGGCCATACCAATATTATATAATTGATTTGAATAGAATTTTATTTAGGACGTTAATTTTTTTTGCTCTCTGTTAATTTCTTGGATACTTACTGAATGAAACTTTGCGGCTTTTTATTGTTTTTAACAAAAATAACATTGTTTTTAATTTAAAAAAAAGTCATTGTTAAGTGGAGAGAACTTCATTTGAGAAGTTTGGGGAGTTATGCCGGATTTCAGCGTTGCTCGAGTGTCTAAAGTTGTAATTTTCACTGAAAATGCTTATACTTACAATGAAGAACCTATAACGTTACGATTGTCCAAATTTGTGATTTTTCGCAATGTTAATGATACCGGTAGAGTGGGAGTATATCAGACATTTAGGACAAGGTCGAAAGAGTAACAACAGAGAGGGACGACAGGTTTATTGTAAGCAGTGTTCTCAGAAACCCAAATTCGCCTTCTTCCGATGTTCGAAACAAGCTACGGGAAGTTCGGCAACTGATAGTTAGTACCAAAACGGTTAGAAGAAGACTTAAGGTAACTAGTGTAAAGGCGTACTTGCCCGGCAGGTCATCGAGTAACTCGGTTCAGCTTTGTTCGTTCGCACCTAAATTGGGATGATGACGTTGGGGAAAGATAATCTTTACTGATGAGTCCAGATTCTCTCTTAAGTAAGATGATGGAAGGGCCAAAGTATGGAGATAACCCGGAGAAAGATACGGTCAGTATAACATTGTCTTCGGAAAAATATGTAACAGACATTTTAGAGCAGATTGTGATGCCTTTTGAGCAGATGAATGGTCATTGAGGGTATTTTTTTTTAATGCATGATAATTTCATGATGATCGGCTCAGCGGTTTAGGCGTGAAAAGGTAACATACTGACAGACAGAGTTACTTTCACATTTATAATATTGAAGTATGGATTGGGCGCCACCGTCGTCACAACGATCGTAATTTTTTTCAGGTGTTATATTTTTCATTTTTCAACGCGGACGCGGACATCAGCTACAACTTATTGAATCACAGATGAGTATTTGCTACCTATACCTAGCATCTATTACCTATTATTTTGATAAAAACACTACCTAAAGATGAACTATGTATTGATGGTTTTGACCAAGCATTGAACCTAAAATTTTATTAATCAATTTTAATAAAACTATTCAGACACCTTTAAGACATACAGGCGTTGTCACTACGAAACAGGAGAGCGGAACAAGTTTTTCAAAGGTAATAAATGCAAATGATTCTGAGGAGGCGCAATTAGAGTGCGACACAAAAACGGAACAATTCTCGGAGGGCCGTATCTTTGCTCGTTCACCGTTCAAAGTTTTAATTAGTGTCAAAGATCATCGTCATTGATATTTTATGTTTCTTTTACTTGTTTGCGATTCGAGTTAGATGGCGGTCGTTATTCTGACTATTGTTTGTTATTACTTTAGATGTTGTACGAATTCATGCTTCATAATATAGGCCACGATAGCTTTGTTGTATAGACGTCAAGCGGAAAAACTATGTTAATATTTTTGCGACACTGGGCCGTCTGACGGTAGTAACTACAATACGAAATGTTTTTAGTAAATTTTGAGTTAAATTTTAGCAGTTCTTTTTTTTATTTATATTACAATACTGTCACTAAGACAAGGGGTTATAAAAGTGTCATTCGTTTTGACGGTCATGCTGTCCAGTGACATATGACCCAATTTTAATATTCATCTCTATAATAGGACTCTAGTGGTTCTTCTCAAATATGAGTCATCTTGCATCAACTGGGTTGTAAATGTGTTTGGATGTTGAGTAGTCTATCCTTGTTAGATTTTATAGAATGAGTAATTTCCTCAGCGATGGTCTTCATTTTGAGGTCACAGTGTAATTGATTATTTATTTGTGATAAACCAGGCAGTTCTTAATATTAAAAATATATTGTCGAATAGAGCTATATGCATGGGCTGTTCACTGAAGTGTGACGTAATAAGCAATACCAATGTAACCAATCTGTACGGTGTCCCGTACGTGTTCTGCTGAATAATTACGAAACTATGATAATGAGTACACGCCTGATCGCATGCGCGAACCGATGCGGACTGCTTAATGCTTTGTTGATGCGCGCGGGCTACGTACGACCAGGCGGGCCGCGCCCGTGTGCGAGCTGTTGCTCGTACATGCTCCCAGGCGGACAAGATTCAAAAGTTTAAATGTAAAATGACATGATAAATACAATTATACTGCTATGCTACTACTGCTAAATACAATTAAAAATGATATTAAACACAGTAACAAAAACTAAAAAACTAAAGTAGGTAAATGTCAAACTAAAACTATGCACACATTGATTTGCTTAATGTCCTTATTTGATAAAAGTATTTAATTCACTTGATAATTGATAAGATATACTAATTTAATCACTCCTTAAATTCATTCCGGAAAAATAAGGGCGAAGTTCCTTTGTTGACGCGCACTTTACTTAAATTGCTATCACGACACATTTCACTTTGCTCTGCTTTTACACTTGGTGTTGGCACGTTATCACTGGTGTTGCTGATTATTTCTTACTAACTCTATGTCCTTTTTATATTGTTCTGCGAAATCGTCGTCTAATATCCCGAATAGACTGTGAGCTATATAACCTACTCCATTTATAAGCCCACGGCGTTGTCTGGAGTTACCGTGATATTGCTGACTGAGTAAAATGTTATTATAGTGCTCGAGATTGGAGTAGCCGTGACGCAGTTGTAGTAAAATGATGTCACATTGCGATTTAGCAGCTGATTTGTTACATATTGGTTCAATTCTGCTTAGGTACTGATTGAGTAAGTTTGTAGCTTGCCAATACGGAGTCATGTTATAGTAAACAATAAGTTTCCATTCATCTCGTTGCAGGTATAAGTTTGTTAATTTGTCGAAATAGAAACCTTGATCTGTTTTTATGCTTGTAACTTGCTGAGTACAAGTTGCTGGCATGATTAGCATGATAAATGATAAGAGCAATAGTGATATGAAGTTGCAAGACTTCTTTTTAACCCTTCTAGGTATGGTTGATTTTTCTTCCTGCTGATTATTTGCTTCCGTAGGTAAGATTGATATTTTTGATACAGGTCTTTTAAAGGTGCCTTTTTTAGTTTTAATGCTGACGACCCTGACGTGTCCGTCAGAACCTGGATGGGTTTCTGTAACACGACCAAGAGGCCATCTTCCTGCTGGTAAGTTTATATCGTGTACGATTACAATATCTCCCACTTTTAAATTTTCTTTTACTTGTCTCCATTTACTTCTTGCTGTTAATTGGGCCAGATATTCCATTCTCCATCTATCCCATATATCTTGAAATATTTTTTGGGTGAGTCGCCACCTAGTACGCTCATCCCTTTCTGTTTCGACGATTGATAATATTGGCCCACTGGAGAGGAAATGCGAGGGTGTTAGTGCATTTATATCGTTTCCGTCTTCTGTTAAAGCACAGAGAGGGCGTGAATTAAGGCAACCTTCAAGTTGAGCTAACAACGTTGTAAACTCCTCAAAGGTGAGTTTTTGTTCGCCGAGCACTCTTTTTAGGTGGTATTTGAGACTTTTTACGGCTGCCTCCCACAGTCCTCCTGCGTTGGGCCAACTCGGAGCATTAAAATGCCAGTTTATTTTCATTTCAGTTATGTTGTTGTAGAAATTTTCGTCTGTTATTTTTCGAACATCATGATATTCCTGATTGATAATTTTGCAGGCCCCGACAAAGTTTGTGCCATTATCGCTGTATATGTGTCGCGGTGCTCCTCGACGGGCTGACATTCGTCGTAATGATGCTATAAAGGCAGACGAGGTAAGGTCTGATACAAATTCAAAGTGTACCGCCTTTGTCACCATACAGATAAAGACGGCCACATAACCTTTACATGTCTTAATTCCTCTTCCTTTGCTTGCTTTATATTCTATATACCCCGTAAAGTCTACCCCTGTATGATAAAAAGGTCTGCTTTGATTAGTGCGTGCTTTTGGTAAATCTGCCATTAATTGTTCGTGTTTGACTGGATCGTGCCTCCTACATGTGACACACTTTCTAAGGCGTTTTTTGACGCATCTGTTACCTCCCATAATCCAATATGATTGTCGTAACCAGTTTAACGTTAACCGAGTTCCTCCATGAAACGTATTTAAGTGGCCATAGTCAATGATGAGGTTAGTCAAATGATGATTACTGGGAATGATAAGTGGATGCTTCATATTTTCTTCTATGTTAGAGTGTTTAAGTCGACCTCCTACTCTTAGCATGTCATCCTTGTCTAAAAACGGATAAAGACAAAGTAATTTGCTTTTATTATTCAATCTTTGTTTATTTTTTAAGGCCGTAATTTCCTCTAAAAACTCTGTTGATTGTACATGCTTGATCAAAATATTTCTTGCTTTTTCTATCTCTTCGATTGTAAGGGTAGAAGGTTTGTGTTTACGTGAGCCCGTTCTTAGAACCCATGCTAAAATACGTGTAATGCGCGTGTAGTTGCTATGACTCATTATTATGCGATCAATTACATTGTTTTGATAAGTTAATGTCGTTGTTAAGACATGTTTTTGTTTTAATTTGCATTCTTCATTTGTAGAAAAGTTTTGCTTCGTATTTTGTTTTTTATGATCGTATGATAATAACCATGAAGGTCCTGTCCACCACCGATGGTTTTTAATTAATTGCTCAACACTGGATCCCCTACTTGCTGCATCTGCTGGGTTTTCGTGTGAGGTAACGTATTGCCAACATTCTGTTGGTATTGTTTCGGTGATCATTCTGACCCGATTCGCGACGAAGGTCTTCCAACGGTTCGGCTCTGCGTTAAGCCAACCCAACACCGCAGTTGAGTCCGACCACCCGAATGTTTTGATGCTATATTTTGATAAATTGTTTTTAACTGTTTTCATAAGTTTTGCTAATAACAATGCTGCACACAATTCTAACCTTGGGAGAGAAATATTCTTATTGATGGGCACTAGTCGTGATTTCCCTGCTATAATAACCACTGAGGAATCCTTCTGATATTCTAACATTTTACAGTATATTACGCAGCCATATGCTTTGTTACTGGCGTCACAAAAACCATGCAACTCTAAAGAGCAACCTTTTTTGGATTGTAACCACCTTGGTATTTTGATAGTATTTATGTATGTTAAGTCTTTCCTGATAGTCTCCCATTCTTTTTTAATATCTTCCGGTAAGGCGTCGTCCCATTTTAGTTCCAACTGCCATACTTTCTGGAATAGTATTTTTAGTTTAGTAGTTGCTGGAGTAAGCCACCCTAGGGGGTCAAATATCTTTGATATATCTGATAAGAGAGATCTCTTTGTATATGCTGTAGATAGTGATATGTCAATGTTGATATTTAGTTTAAAGTTAAAGCTGTCTTCCTTTGGGTTCCAGCTCAATCCCAGGGTTTTAGTAGACTCCTGCATTGTATGGTTAAAATCGAAGATTTCATTACAAGATGTTGTTGTGTTTTCAAGTAGTTCTTTTTTGTTTGATGACCATTTGCGGAGATTAAATCCTCCAAGTTTTAGTAGATTGATAAGATCTGACTTCATTTGTTTTGCTGATTCTATATTGTGCCCTCCGTGCAACAAATCGTCAGTGTAAAAACAGTTTTCAAGGACATGTGCTGCTTCCTTATACTTATGACCTTCATCCCTGGCCAACCTTTTGAGAGTCATCATGGCGAGAAAGGGCGCTGCTTTCATGCCATAAGTTACCGTTGTTAGCTTGTATTCTTGTATGGGTGATGTTGAGTTGTTACGCCAAATTATTTTTTGTAATAATTGGTCTGATTCGTGAATATTGATTGCTCTGAACATTTTTTCAATGTCTGCTACATATGCTATCTGATACTGGCGCCAACTGAGTATTAGTGAAAACAAGTCCTTTTGCAAATTAGGACCGCTGTACATTAAGTCATTAAGACTATACCCTGTGGATGTTTTGTTCGAAGCGTTAAAAACTACCCGGAGTGATGTGGTTGTGGAATCTGCTCGTTGTATTGCATGGTGCGGTAAGTAACAGACGGGCGTTTGTTTGCTAGTACAAGGCATCATATGACCAAGTTCATAATATTCACTCATAAATGATTTATATTTATGCTCTAATGTTTGATTTTTTGTAAATTTCTTTTCGATTTGGTTAAATTGTGCTAATGCTTTTCTTTTCGACTCCCCTAATTTTTCTTGATAATCTTCTTTCATCGGTAATCGAACCACGTATCGTCCATTTTTAAGGCGGGTTGTTTCTGCTTCATATTGCTTTACACATTTATTGTTTTCGTCTGATATTTCTGAATTTTCGGATATGTCCTCCACTGACCAAAATTTATGTATGTTTTCTAAGTCTGTTAGAACGACATTGCAATGATAAGATTTTACATTGCCGCTTAGTATCCACCCTAAGCGGGTTTGCTGTGCTACAGGCTGATTAGCTTCTGATTGTATGATACCGCTCATTATGATAGAAGGGTAGACATCTGCTCCCAGCAAGATGTCTACAGGGCGACTATTGTAAAAGTCATCGTCAGCTAACTTGATATTTGCTATATGAGGCCAACAAGGCTTGCTAAATGAGTGATTAGGTAATCGATTGATAAGGTTGTTTACAATAGTAACATCTGTTGTTAGAGAAAATTCATTATCGGTGGATGATAATGTGATATTAATGATTCCCTTGCACCTATTTTCTTTTGCCCCGACTCCGAGTATTACTCCGTTGCAATGTTTACGTGGCAATTTTAACAGCTGAGAGGCATTTTCCGAAATAAGTGAAATTTGTGAGCCTTGATCAATTAGTGCTGTCATGGTGTGATATGATCCATATACATCTTTTATTTTCAACATTGCAGTTGCTAAAATTACTTCGTTAAAATTTTCCTTGGAAATATGAGTAACATTTTTGCGCTGAGAGTGCTCATTTTGCTTTACCGTGCGATTATAGGTATTTGTACTGTTTACATAGAAATCATGTAACAGAGTGTTATGTTTTGCGGAACATAATTTGCACACTTTATTGGAAATACATTCCTTTCCATGATGACTATAGAGGCAATTTTCGCATAAATGGTATTTTGTTGTTAAGCACTTTCGTTCGTGAGGTTTTGCTTCAAGAAAATTGTTGCAATTAAATATCCAATGTGTCTTATTACAAATTGGACACTTCGGTGTGGTTGCGTAATAACTTTTTTGTTGATAATTATTATTGAAAAATGGTTTGCCTTTATTTTCACGTGAGAAAGTAGGTGTGTTATATGATATGTGGCTTTTGTTTCCACGATAATTGTATGTTGTTTTTGCTGACAATGTTGGTTGTGCCGGGGTTTGTTTCCGACGAGCTGATTCCAATGATGTGAATTTTCCTTCAAGATAATTCATGAAGTCTGATAATGATGGTAGTTGGCGGCGATTTTCTATTGATAAGGATTCTATGTAATCATTGTGGGTCTCTTCATCTAACTTTTGATCCAATATGTAGACGATGAGGGGGTCCCATGTTGATATATCGACGTGTAAATTTTTGATCGCATTTAAACATTCGTTTACTGTATCATGCATCCTTTTTATTTGTGTTGAAGATTGATTTTGTATGTTCGGTAATGATAAGAGGATGCTAAGATGAGAATTAAAGATAAGTTTTTGATTGCTGTATCTATGATCTAACAAATCCCAGCATGCTTGATAATTATTTGAGCTGATATTTAAATGAGATACTAATTTCTCTGCCTCTCCCCGTAATTTACTTTTAAGAATTTGCATTTTTTGTGCGTTTGGGATTGATCTGTTGCTGTGAATGGATTCAACATATAAATCCTTAAATGATAACCACTGATAATAATTGCCGCTGAACTGCGGTAATTCGATTTGAGGTGTTGATTGTTCACGATGAGAACAGGTCCATATCTTGCTGTTGATTGATTTTTTGATAGAATTATACATTTTTTCATATTTGGTAAATGTTTCATCGTACTCGTTGTTGTCTTCGTATTGCTCGCTATCGATCTCCCAGTGTAAAGAGTCGATTGTTGCCCATCTCGATTGAATGGTTTTTAGGTAGTCTTCTAATTCCCACTTTTCTGATAAGTCGTCAAGATTGACTGATGATATAGTACGTGATAGTGCTTTAAAATTGCTTTTTTGTTTGCGGTGCATGTCCTCCAATTTGCTTGTGGTCGACCTTGATGTCATAATTGAAGGTTGATTAGGGTTGATAAGTGTAGTTTTGCTTGTTCCCGGCGATTCCCCATCACCCTGAGCCTTTTTCAGGTAATTTGATAATGTTGATTTGATGTCATTGTATTGAATACGTGCTCTTTCGTAATGCTTATTTTCGAAATATTCGAACGATTTGTCTGGAAATTCGTTTAATATGTCATGGTTTTGCTGAAATTGATCCCACAATGAGTCTAAGTTGATGATCCTTTTATTGATAGATTCTGCTGTACGTCGTTCTAAACTGTCTTTTTTGAAGTTAACTAGAACTTGATTGATTGCTTCGATAATTTTATGCTGCTTATTTATGATAGACTCCATGATTATGATTGATAAAATAATCAAGGAAAATTAATATAGAATGATTTTACTTGATATGATGAGATGCTGATGCTGATGCTGGCCTTACTGCTATGCTAAGGCCAAACGGTTGCTGATAAGTTGATAAGTACACTGTAAAATCCCAATGTTCGCTGGTCTTCCTCACTATATGAACACAACACTTTGCATATCACTCGCGAGGTTGTTGAAGACCGTTATGATATTTTATTTTATGTTTGCTCGAAGGACCATTATGTACGGTGTCCCGTACGTGTTCTGCTGAATAATTACGAAACTATGATAATGAGTACACGCCTGATCGCATGCGCGAACCGATGCGGACTGCTTAATGCTTTGTTGATGCGCGCGGGCTACGTACGACCAGGCGGGCCGCGCCCGTGTGCGAGCTGTTGCTCGTACACAATCTTTGGAGTAACTTAAGATATTTTTCAAGTGAAACTTCTTTGCGTGCGATAAGAGTAAAATTTCAAGGTCGAATATTGTATGTGACGTTTCAGTGTAACAATCAAGTGATGCTTGGTGTTCGCGCCATTTCCCTGATTCTTGAGGAATCGCTCTGATTGGCTAAGAGGGGCACGTCATTTGTGGGCTAATCAGAGAACGTCCCTGTTTCAAGTCCACAGCCATATAAAATAGTAAGTGTTAAAAAAAAGTTGAACAAACCCGCTGATCAAAAAGACCCGCTGTCTTCTTTGATTTTCCATCACCCGTTACCTATCTCTGTTAACAAAACTGGAGTGATTCGCGTCGTGAGTGCTGAAGAGAAGAATCCAAAGCTTTGGAAGAAGACTCAAGCCCTGAAGAATCCCGCGGATCACAACAGTGAGTAATAGAATAGGATTCCCGCATACCTGTACGTCCACACCGGCCGTATTGGGCTCAAACCCGATTATTACTTTCGGCAGCTCTTACATTTGCTCTTCGAGCTATTGGGGTATAACTGCCGAAGTTGTATTACAATTTAAATGGCTTATTATTACAATTTTTACAACTTCATTAAAATATATTTCTCCCTTCTTTATATAAATAATAAACAAAAAATTACCGGATTATTCAAAAAACTATTTAAACAAGACAACAACAGCAAGTATTTTGTTTATGCCTGTGTTGTAGAATCGGTAAATACTTTCCAATTTGCGGAATTTCGCATCAGACTACAATGTTAACTATCAGCACAAAAAAGTTTATTTAAATAGTTTTGAATTCTGCGTGTGAGATGTAAAATTATAATTGGAGTATTCGAAGTCTTTGAAACGAATTTAATAAAAAAGTATGTGAAAAAGAGATAATGATCCCTCCTTTCTCCCGCAGTACGGTTCCACATTGTAACTTGTAATGCATGTAATTATTGACGTGCCCTATATTGCTACGTTAATATCATTCCCTTTGTTCTTTTGTTTTAATAAAGCTTGTTGAAACTGACGTTGTTAAGGCAGAGCACTACTATTGTTTTTACACTTATTGGACTAAATCTCAGTCCTTTGATTATATTAACAGGTCGATTCTACAATTGGTACAATATGACATTTATTCATTACTGCTTATTACACTTTAACCAAAACCTAACTTTAATCTAGGTTAAAGTTGCAAGTGTGGCTGGAACAGAGCCCAAAAATGTCCGGAACAATATCCTGAGGGGACTTCCCAAACCAAAACAGTTTTATGTTTTGAATATATAAAAAAAAGAATATTTCTTGTTTATACTTAGTTTATTTTTTTCCTACGATTTTTGTTTGTATTTTTAAAGCAGTTAGAACGTTGTTTAATTTAATTAAAAATCTAGATAAGGGTTAGTTCTAAGAAAAAAAAAGTCATATCCCTTGTAGTTTCAGATTTCCCTCACTGACAAATTTGAATTGCTGAGCGTATAAATAAATAAATAAAAAAAAACTTACCGTTACATTTTCAACAAGTAGCATTTGGGTCAAACATGAATTATTGTAAACATCATTTATACTTCATTTTCTATTAATAATTTGATATTATGTTAACTTTTGTGATATGTAAAATTTGCAAAATTCAGTATTATGTAGGACATTATAGTTTTTTTAATTATAAAACTAGTTGAGCTCGCAACTTCGTACGCGTGGTATTCCGTACATTGCGTAATTTTTTTATTTGTAAACCGATTGGAATAAAACAAATATTAAATGTTACGGGAAGCTTGCTACAATACATTAGTGAAAACTGCATTCAAATCAGTTAAGCAGTTTCAGAGATCAGCGTGCACAAATGCACAGACATACAGATAAACAGACAAAAATTCCGAAAATAAGTACATTTTGTTGACCTCGGTAACATAAGTACAATTTGTATAAATTGTCTTTTTGAAAAAATATTAAATATATCTACAGACACGGCTCGTTTACGATTTTATTACATGTATAGAGATGTGGCAGGCTTCCGACCGCCCACATGATGGTAGGTGGCTACCGTCGCCTAAGGATACAAGCAACACTAGGGAGGATGCGTTGCGCTGCCGACCCTGCAAGAACGCTTGAAGAAGTCATATTGCAGGTAGGCGAAAACACCTCAGAAAAGGATTATTCCAAAGTTGGAACGTTGGCGGTATAAAGTTTTTTCCTATCCATCTATGTGTCGCAGAGTAAGTAGTTTTTATCAGATTCAGTGTTATTCCAAACTAAGCATTTTAAACAAAAACACATTGACGACAAATACCATTGAAACAAAATAATTCCTAAAAAGTTTCAGGTCTCTTTCAAAGTAGGCAATAAAAGAAATTAGAAAACGAAAATTACTTTAATGGTAGAGGCAATAACAGTAATAAACATTTTATCGACTGTTCAAATATTTAGAGTAGGTATTAGTGAGGCATTAGATTTAAAAAAAGTTTATTGTTATAGTACAGGCACATTGATAACGTAAATTATTTCAGTAGGGCGAACCTGTAAATATAACAGGTGAAACGTGTAAATTAAAGAGTTTGTTTATTCATTCTAGGTAATATCAATTGGTGAATTCCAAAGAGTAAAGTCTACTTTTGAAAAAAGGTTTCTTAAGATAAAACAGACGTTACATTGTAATGGTAAGTATAAGGAATTATTTTAACGGGTTGCCTCGGTTTACTACTTCCATAACGGTCCTCCGGAATTTGCCTCTTGTCGCGATTCACTCGAACAATCAGTGTTTATGGTTTGATGTGCCTGCGAAGATTAAATTTTGTTCCGCATTTTTCTAATCAGACTTTAACTTGAAGACGAATTAAAGCGCAGTTGCTATTGTGTATCGTACCAACTGCACTCAGAGTCGTTTTAATGATTACTTAGCGACTCTTTAAAAATGTTTACTCTCAGAATCAAATTTAAAATGTTTCTTATAAAAGTGATGGAAAGATGAGAGAAAACTATGCCTAACGCCTAAGTAAGGTATCGTGGAAACATACATCTGTCTCCCCCCGTCAGAGAACGCACAGTCCTACGCAAGCTTACCTAAAGTGGCATTTAACTAACGAAGCATTTATTTTCGTCTCTGGGAGTCGCGACTAATTATTGTATTTAATTGTAGTTAGTTAAATGCCAATTAATACTAATTTAATGAACATCTCTGAGTGCGGCACTAAGTCTCACTACTGCTGGGCACATACCTCTGGTGTGAGGACGTTACATATCTTTAAAGAATGCTAGTTTGCGATACACAGCTTTTATCACGATATGATGAATTTATGTTATTTTTTACATAGGCTGACAGTTTACTTTGTGGTAGCTGGCTACCATCGCCTATAGAACAGCCACCGCAGGGGTGCTACAAGTGATATAAGTCGATATTGAATGCTACAAGTCGATATTGAATAAGACAAGTGATATTGACACTGGCATCTCTTGCCATGTGTAAGGAGATGGTTCCTGCCGTCCGAAGGACTACTACCCAGTTTGATTGCGGAAAGCCGTTTGCCCTGTCACTACTAAACTAAAAAAATAACAATCTAATAATGAACTAGGTATATGTTATTTTATTAATTTAAAGGACAATACTCAATTTCGCCTCCATTGGTCCCAGCGTATTAACTATGTTCAAAAACGTGATTGAATATTTTAAGGCACAGTATTGGAATGGATCAATTATTTTGTTTATGTTTCGTAATAATATACGTTTGAGGTTTGGCGTTTGCATTGTGGCCGCGATATGTGAAAGGATAAGCAGAGATAAATAAATTTTTTTTTCCTTAAAGACCCCGCTAAAGTACCACTGTTTTCCTGTGTAGATACTTATTATTTTAAAACAGCAGTATCACCTTTGAGATTATTTAATCGCTACTTTTATTTTTAACAGGTGCTACATTTTACTTTGTGTTTTTTGAAATATTTTAAGATTCTTTCGGTATTTCGAATCTGTTCCTAATTAGTCAAAAAAGTTTTATTATTACCTATTCAGAACACCGAATACCTTTTACTGGCCGTTGAATTTTATAAGTGGGGAAATATTTAAATCACTGTGTTATTTTCTGTAAGGGACTTATAATTGCCCTTAAATGATCCAATTTGCTTATTAAACTATTTTATTTTTAAAAAGTATTATCCTACTAATATTAGAAACACGAAAGTTTGTAAGTACGTGAGGATGTGTAAGAAAAAGACGAACCCGTTTATTATAGGCTTTCTCATTTTCCTGTCGCTTTAAAAAATGAAAAGACTAATAAAGTGGCCAAAAAAACCTGTGGTTTGACTTTAACTTTCTCTTATAAAAATAGTAGTTAGAAAGAAAGAAAAATGAATCAGTTTTAATAACCGAAAGTATTATTATGTATATACAACGAAAAACTGAATCTTTGCTAATAGCCTCTTATACCACAGACTAAATAAAGGGATAGTCGAAGGAAAATAAAATTTCATACTTGTAATTTTATTGTTTATTATTCACGAACAAAATTTATAAAATATGTAACAAAATAGGATAATTTTGAAACGCTAAATTATCACAAATGAGAGACACTAAAAAATTTTGCGAAATGACTTGACTCTAAAATTTCGATTTAAATACATATATATTAAATATGAGAAAACGAATTAAAAGCTTTTTTAAATATTCAATCGGAAAGCATTCGCAAGGTATATTGGAAAATATTGAGCTATAAAATTCTCATTGCCCACATGAAAATACTTGTTTAATATTTCAATATTTTACGTGGCCTCGTCTCTGCGCACTGCGTCGTCGCGTCCTTGCCAGCCGGTAACTGTGAGGTAACTGAGCGCGGGTGGGCTGCACTTTCAACGGGAGGCAGGGAGTGACCCATACTGTACGCTTTATTATACTCTTTATTATACCACAGTCTAACCAGTCTATTGTCAGGCAACGAATGTAATTGCGTAGAGCAACGTTCGACGAACTCGCTTCAGTTTGCAGACTCGAACGTCGAGCGTTGCCCGACTGTATGACGTGAGTATGGTTAGACTGTGATTATACTGTGTCACAGTAATAGCTCAATTCAAGCATAACAGACCATGTGTGTGTAACAGTGATGCAGTGGCCAGCAAGATCCCTGGATATGCATCCTATAGAGCATGTATAGGACTTGTTAAAGAGAAGCGTTAAAACCAGAATACCGCCCCCCAACAACCTGGAAGAACTGCACAACGCATTACTCTAAGACTGGCAGAGCTTGTCTCAAGACATAATTGATAACATAATTCTCAGCATGCTCAGACGGATGGGATTGTTAATCAGGGCACGAGAGGGATACACTGTTTATTAGTCATTCACTTATTTAAAGTTTAAATCTCACTATTCTTAAATTTACAACAGTGTTTGTGTTATCAAAATATAGAAAAAGTTTTTTTCTTTTCTGTATTTTTTTACTGTTCCGCTAATTGTGCCGGTGTGTGTATTTAATTAATAAAATTTATATGTTATATCAACGTTTCCAACGTGTATTGTTTGGGAACAATGTTGCCAACATAATATGTAACACAAAGCGAATGCACAAAGTGAAACGTTCGCAACTAAATGCACTTACACTCACACAGTTCGGCATTCGCAAAATTTAATTTCGCTCAACTACAATAACGGAATTTTAATGAGGCAATGCAATGGGTTTATATTTGTAAATTACTAATAACAAATTTGTCACCGTTTTAGTAGAGCGCCGAACGACGAAATAATGTTGCGCTGCTGCGCCTTCGAAACGAGCCATTCAATAATTCGAATTTTAAACCGTGACAGCGGTTGTCAAATTCACTCGGGTGCAGCTCACGTCATCGATTTCTGCTAATTGGATGTAACTTTTCACGAGCACAGTGTGACGCGGACGGGCGAGGACCGCGATGCGAGCGTTTCACACGTCACTGGCCCCCATCATTCAGGCCGCATTCGATGAATATTGTATTAACTCACACACCCGATGGCTCATGATCGCACAATTAATTTCATTTGCGTTCATTTTTACCGTTCAAACATGTTCATCCATTCTTCCAATAATCCGTTGCCTTTATAATAACTCGTTATAAAAATCAAATTTGCAAGTATTGCTTTATTCAAATTTAACGGCCGAATATTCAAGTTAAATATGTTATTTCTACAACATTTTTACATTGCAAATGCAAATTAACCTAATGGTTAAAAATACTATTCGTTAAGGAGCGTTCAATTATTCAACTTTAACTGCTTTTTCTGAAAAACGATATCATACTGAAAAGGTAATGTGTGTTAGTATGCGATTTAAGGGTTTAAAAATAAGGAATAGCAAAGGACATTCTGGTGCTCTATACATTTGGGTTGGTTGGTCTGAAAACCAAACAAAAAGAATTTATCAAATCTTACTACTAGTTACAGAGATTAGCACGTCCGAAAAATAAGTAAATAAATAAAATAATAATAATAAAAAAAACTTTACAGCTCGGCTATTATTAGTATGGATTTTAACTTTGCTGCAGATAAGTTTTACGCCCAATTTTAAATTTTGTCGGTCCATTTAATTATTTAATAATAGGGAATATACACACTTTTTTTATATTTTCATACGATAGGTTATATCGTTATATAACCGTAAAAAAATATTCAGCGCCAAAAAACAGAAATTTGGTAACAAAAAAAAAAGTTTAAATTAACTAACAGCTACGGGCACTTTAAACACCCGCCCTTTTGGCGCGCTTGTCGTGACGTCAAATTCTACAATACAATCAAATGTTAAAAATCACAAACATCTACACGCTTGTTGACATTTCATAGACGTTGCCGTCACATTCCATAGACTTTGACGTCACGTTCGATCTGAGCGTTTCAAGTATTTTGAATTTCCCACATTTTTATGCACTTTTTAATAATTATTTTCTTAACGAAAAAGAAATAATATTAAAAAATATTTACATAGACATAATTCTGAAGCAAAAATGTTGATAAAAAAATATATTTAAGCCTTTTTTGAATTAGACGCATATTCCCTATTGTGGGAGGGCACATACACGTTCCGCAGTCATGAATTGGGCAGCCATTCTGGCGGCAGTAACCACTCCCTTACAGAAGACCACAGTGAAATAACGTGCTTTTAGTTCGGCGAGTATTTCGGCGAGTGAGTAAGGGATGCCAGAGCCCATTTTCTATCCAATCCTTTATTCTAAATCCTACTGTAATCGGCAGTGCACTTGCAGCAGCTGTGGTGTTGCTTGTGTTTTATAGGCGACAGTAGCCACCTACTAACAAGTGGACCGTCAGCCTGTCTGCCGATCTTATCATAAAAAAATCTGTTATTAATATAATATAATATGGCTTCTTATCTGTCACCGACGTAGCTGTCCACCAAAAATATCTATTATTATAATGACATGTAAACAAGAAGAAAAATAAATGATTTTGAACTGTAACATTATCAATGAATCAAAGATAAACTTCAATTTTATGTAAACACTATTTATAACTAAGGACATTTGAATTTTATATTTATATTTAAAAAACCTAGTTTTACATTATCATATTAAAATTAAAAACCTGTATAAATATTATCTGCTACATGTAAACTGGTTAAAACAGTATTTAAATGAATACTGTTGTAAGGGCATTCATTTAAACACACCCAAAAGGTAATCGAATATCTAATGGAACAGAAACTGTCATTGTATGTGAAAAGTTAGACCAACGCAAAATTAACTGACTACTTGACGTAAGTAGACATTTTTAACACGACTTAAATTTAATTGGTAAATTTAATTTTAATTAACGTATTGTTGCTTTGCCTTTTATAATTAAAGAGAGAGTTGAAGTATAAATTATGAATGGAATGAAAACAGAAGCAAGCCAGGATTATTTTTAATTTTTAAATATATTATTAATACTGTCTATGAAAAAGAATAATAAAGGAGCTACGAAAGATACGCAAGATTTTCTCGTTACTGAAACAAAGGACCAAATAGGTTTATTTTTTGTTTAGCAGTTATCACCTGTGTCCACCCGGTATGCGAAGGTAAACTTGGATGGTGTTATTTCATAAAGTAAATATTTATGAGGGAAGGAGTTTTCCTCGCGCGTCCTTCGGTAAGCCGGCTCATCCGAAAAGACATAAACCTCCAGGGATTCAGATCTGAGTTCACAGAGACAACGATACTTTTCCCTGCCTGTGGTATTTGAGAAACATTTATTTTTTTCTCTAATACTATTTCATTACACAGCATAATCCATAATACCACAATATTTCACCTTCTTAAATATTAAAATATTCATAACTAGCTGTGCCCGCGACTTCGTACGCGTGGTATTCGGAACAACTTGGTACGCATAACTTTTTTGTGTTAAAGTATTGAACTTAAATACTGGCTGAATTAAAAAGGGTTTGTAATTCAAACATAGAAAAAGTAGATGTTGTTTTTGACGTAGAAAAAAATTTAAGAGAGTTTTTTTGAGTTTGATAGAAGAGTTGGTTTTGTAATATGAGTTTTGTTTGGTATATGAGTAAAAATGTTATATAAGTTATTGTGAATATGTTAAGGCATTTTAAAGTGAATAAAAGATGTGTGCACCATCAGAGATGATCAATTATTTTATTTAGATCACAAAACGCAGTGGAGGCATTAAAAGAAAATCCGATAAGATTTTGTTTGTAAACAGATTGGAATTAAATATACACTAAATTATTATTACCGAAAGCTTGCTACAATACATCAGTTTAAGCAGTTTCTGAGAATAGCCTGCACAAAGGCATAATAGACAAACAACGATTTTATTATAAAACTAGCTGAGCCCCCAACTTCTTACGCGTGTTTTTTTGTTTGTTTTGTTGTTGTAACTTTTTTGTTTGTAAACCGATTGGAATGAAACAAACATTATATGTTACGGGAAGCTTTCTACAATACATCAGTTAAAAAGGCATTCAAATCCGTTTCTGAAATTAGCGTGCACAAACGCACAGACTTACAGACAAACAGATAAAAATTCTAGAACCTATTTTTTTGACCTCGATAACATAATTACAACATGTACAAATTGTTTATTTGAAAAAAATATTTAATGGACAGATACGGCTCGTTTACGACTTTGTTATAATATGTATATATTTGTTACACACCTACTTATGAATATGTATTCTACTGGAGTACATACTTATAAATGTGTAGTATTTCTATAGATAGAATAATGATACTCCAACTATAGAAAATCAAAAATATCATTTTTCTCTAGTTGAAAATGAATCGGGAAATTAGTTTGTTATTATGTATACTAAGTAATGCTATTCTGAATCTGATGAAAAGTGTTTGAAATATTCTCAAATACCTACCTACTTTCGGTTCAGAATCGGTTTCAGAATAGCGCTTGTTAGTATAAAAAATAGTTACAGAACAATATTGTTTACAACTTAATTCTTGTAAATCTTGTAAAAATCTGATGAAATATTGGCGCGATGTGCTATTTGTACAATTTTTGCAGCGATATCTCTTAATAGGTTTTGTCTAGTTTTGAACAGTAGCTTCCTTTGTATTAGAAGATGATAAGCTTGTTTTTCATTAGTTAATTTTTACCAAATAATTGGCGTCGGAAAAGGTTATGACCCTACTGATATTATTGCAAAAGTGTTTACAATATGATACCTATATGTTTTTCATACATTGCCTAATTTTATACATGGACCAGAGTAGGTACTTAACAGTTGCATGGCGCCAAATACACCAAAAGAATTAATTTAAATAACCATTGTTTATGAGGATTTTTTTTTAATAAAATTAAAGAAAATCGTGAAAATCCAGAACATTAATTAAGACATATTTTTCCGCCTCTGAAACTATTTTTCTTTTGAATTTGAAATAAAGAACACGAACGAAGGAACAATTTGACATTAAAAACTTTTTCATAGGATTGATACTTTACACCAATAAATTTAAAATATCTCTAGACAGTTTTGAAGTGTGTACAAGGATAAGGATAAGGATAAGAACAATTTTTAATTTCTAAATTTAGAAAAAAAGGAGGTTTATTATCGAAAAATAAAATAACATGTAAATAATAGCAGCGTAAAGAAAATGCAATTGGAGTTTTGATTATACTAAGTTACTTAAAAAAATTAATAACTTATTATTTTTAGTAATATTCTGTTCCTGCTTAGTATAAAAAGAATTCCTTTTGTTCCCTTGTTTCCACAACACTACAACCCTGGACTCTTCAAGTCGCGAGTGAATCGGTTCTTAATAGACAAGCATGCTCCATCTTAGATCGCGTCATCACTTACCATCAGGTGAGACTGCGGTCAAATGCTTGATCTATCATTATAAAAAAAAAAAAAAAAAAAAAAAAAAAAAAGTTCTCCGTTAGTAAGTTTTCAAAAGTTGAATGCTATTAATCGTTAAAACGAGGTAAGAAATCTTCTTGTACTTCTGTCTTGGTATTTACAAGTTGGGTATATAAAGCAGATGTATACGGGATCAGATGGTTCCTTCTCTCGAAAACTGCTTATTGCGCGCATATGAATCCTGTACGTATTAATAAGTTAATATCAGTTTAAAAAATTGTATTAATAAAAAAAATTTTTTTACGTATTGTTCTAATGGTAAAAACAAAACAAAAAACACCATTTCTAGGCCTGTTGAATTGTCTCCGCCGCCAGCGAGTTCTATTGTAAATGTCATTTGCCTAGGTGGAGCCCTTAAGCTGATACTTATTGACCTAGTCATTGAATTGACCTAATGCACTCTTTCCCACAGTGAAACCATGAAAACGAAAATGACGATATCATTGAAGTTTATATTACAAACGAATAATACAAATGCAGTTCATTTGTAAAGTTTAAAACAATGAACAATTACTAAATACACGGATCCATTACACTCGGGTAAAACCATTCTCAAACATAAAATATCGGTACTTATGTACCTTGATTTGTTGTTTTAAGAATTCCCTCTATTCTCTTATATTACTTGCATATTTGCTAACATCAAATAATAAATACATAAATTAAATTTAAAAACTAATTTAATTATTATTAATATTTTTAAGTAAATAAAATAAAATTTACCAACATATAAAATATTTTTATGAATCGAGTTAGGGACTGACCGCATGAGGGTTGTGCCAGAGAAAAAAGAAAACTCCGAAAAGTAAACAAGCTCCATAAGGTTTATGCAAATTTTACGCGAAATTTTTTAACTTACTAACTCTGTATTATTATTTGCAAACAGCAACACCGGGTAACAGGGAGAGGAATTTCGCGCAGGTAACAAATTCCCAAGTCATATCAAAAAGAAATTAGTTCGAAACAAAACAAACACTTAACATTTTCTGTGATATTTTGAAACCATCATGGTTAACTTAAGTTATTGTATAAAACGTATCTTCGTGATCGTTTTATACCAATAGACATTCTGAGAGACAGTGCTTTGCCTATTTCATTTAACTCGTTATTCGTACTAGGATTCTTAAAAATAAAGTTATAAAATTGTTTGTCCTTGAATATCAACACACAGTCAAAATTACTTAGTGCATAGAAAGCTGAAATTTTGAATATAAGTTTATTTTAAGCATCCGCTAAGAAAGTATTTTTGAAAATTTGAACTCCGTGCGAAGCCGGGGCGGATCGCTAGTCTATAATTTTATAAAGAGGTAAAATTTGTATGTTTGCATGTAGGGCGTAATCTTCGAAACTACTCATTCGATTTAAAAAATTCTTTCACCAGTAGTTAGAATAGAATTTTAGGATGAACAGGCTATATATTATCCCCTAAAATGAATAGTTTTTTTGTGGTAATCGAATTTGCAAAGTGGACGAAAAAAAGGTCGAACGAAAATGTTTCTTTCGAACGCTGCTTTGACGGGGAGAAATATATGATTGATTTAATAATTACGGTTGTGGAGCTTGATAATGCTTAAAAAAAGTCATCAAAAGCATTTGTCTAAGTTTAATATTTAAGCAAGAAAAGCTCTTTTTTTTAAATAAAAAATTGTAAAATCATTAGATGATGTTGAGTTGTTGAGTGATCATATTATCAACTAAATTATGAATCTTCACCAAAATCAACAAGTTTTTCACAAGTAATTAATACCTACAAGTGATTTTTTTATTTTACTGCAAAGGTATGTTTTGGACGTTTGGTTAAAGAGATAAATGATTTTAAAAAGCGTTGGTAAAGCGCGACCGCGCCGTGAAACCACAGAGGCAGTGCAAAGGCAAGACGCGACATGTGATTTTCACTGATACCGAGAAACTATCTGAATTTTACGCCGTTGAAACCGCGGGCACAGCTAGTATTATGTTATATAAAGCAATTTGAGTGTTTTTTTCGTGACAATGCTTCTAAATGAACTAACTGCTCATGTAAAGGTGCTCTATAAGGTACCTTATTTATACCTTAAATTAATCTCAGAAATATGAAGCCCAGTTGAGATTATAGTTATGATGATTTACCATTTTTTTTTAAATGAAACGCCCATATTGAAACTCTTAGAATATATAAAACATAAAATAAAATCTATAAACTTTAGTTAAAATTGAGAATATTATGCATCAAATTGCAAAGGACGCTGTTGATTTATTTTCGCCGGATCAATGTTTTATTTTCGTACACATATAGTACGGTCATTCTATGAATGCGTTTTTGACATTTTTTTATGTCCATTGCGTAAAGCTCATTTCCGATTAAACGATACAAAAAATGTATGGAATTGACACCTGTCAGAACAGCAATCTTATAATGGCCGGAATATAGATATCTATTATATTTGACTCGTCAACTGAAAGGTCTATCAACTTAAAATATTAAGCCTCACATATTTATCAATGCAACCTCGCCTATTTATCAACTGTCTGACTTTTCATTAAGTCAATTTTGATGTAAGATGCGACTCTGTTTGCTTTGATTTGATTGTAAAAATATGCACAAAAGTTTTTGCATACCGTGTTTTCCGGTGGTCGCAGCCGCGAGTGCGGTGCTAAGTACCAAGAGTTGCACCAGCATGCTCCTTCCTCACGCGACGGACGCACATGGAGCCGGGAGTGAACGACGCCCCAACACTGTAACAATTATTAAAAGACATTTATTCAATCTTTCTCGATCCCTTGGGAACAGTACTTTTTTCTGGATGAAAGATACTTTATGTGCTTTTCTATATCCCTTTGAGCCGGTTGAGTAGTGTGAAAGCGTAACAAACAAACAATTTTCGCATTTATAATATTAGGATGAATAGACGATACGGGAAATGCTTCTGGTGACCTTAAAATTCATTTTAGAGAAGACCTTAGGTTGAGGTTACGAAACCAGCGGAGCGGGGCGTAGCGAAGTGTGACAGCAATCATACAAATGTATGAAACAAGCTTGGTGGTTTGAACATTGCGAAGCGGGGCGCTCATGACAATGATTCTGTGTTCGCTGTCGTCTAGTTCTTTGAACTCGGAAATGAACTAATGGGAATAGACCGCCCGCTACGCTCTGCCTCGCCCCGCTCCGCTGATTCCGTAAACGCAGTCTTACTGTGGCATAACATCGTGTGCCCTGCTCTTTTTCGATTACAGGATCGCAGCATTTCGTGTGTTTCTAGGCGTAGAAGCTCCGTGTGAACAATCAACCTCCCTGCTGTTCTTTATTTATAAAGAGGTAAAATTTGTATGTTTGTTTGTTTGTATAGGAGGTAATCTTCGAAACTACTCATCCGATTTAAAAAAATATTTCACGAATAGTGAGTAGCATTTCAGGATGGACATAGGCTGAATATTCCACGCGGGCAAAGCTACCTAAAAATAAAGATCCAACTCTTTTTAAAAGTATAATGTCAGGCATTAATGTATGTCAGGGGTTATATTGCTTTATATAATTTTTCAGGCGTTTTATATGCGGATGAAGTCGCAGGCAATAGCTAGTATCATAAAAAGTGCTGTTTTTTTAGTTTATTTCAAACTAAACATACATATTTCTAGATTCTAGATTTTCTAATTATACAAATTTTGTGTCTGGACATTCACACCAATCTATGGACCCAAGAACAAATGACTTGAAACAAACCCATAAAATGGCTAACCTTGTTAGAAATCGAACTTGGTATAGTTTGAGTCAGAGGGCTAATACAATTACTGCCCGATCATCAAGCTCGTCGAGAACAGTTTAGTAGTTGTTTACGATACAACTGTGACTTACAATGGCAATAAAGTAAAATAAGTATCTAAGTAATATACTAGTGTACTTTAAACGAAAAAATAAATACGAGTATGTTTTCTAATACGTTATAATGTATTAAATACTTATATGGTAATTTAGAAAAATCAATTCATAAAACAAAAAATAGGTAGGAGAGTTTAAATTTTTTTCAACTATGTATAACAATTATTAATAATTTAAATAAACAATTAAAATATAAAAAAAATCACAGTACATTCCACTTTTCTATTTCAAAAAAAGGTAAAAAATTCAGAGTAGATACGTGATGTTTGTGTATGGCGTAAGTATAGAATAACGTGTTTGTTGCACGAGTGGACAAAATTTTGTTAATTTAGTGACTGTTACACAACTTGGAGTAATCTATACTAGTCTGTACTACATATCTTCTATATATAAAAATGAATCCCCATTTCCCTTGGTCACGGCATCACGCGTGAACGGGTAGACTGATTTAAATTCGGTTTTCACTAAAGGAAAGAGGGATAAACAGGGAGTGTTCTTATATATAAAAATTGCACTCCGGGCAATTTTTATATATAAGGGACGGCGGGTCGCTAGTAATATTATAAAGAGAATATGTTTGTAGGTATGTATTTTTGTATGTTTGTAATGAATAAACTCAAAAACTACTGGACCGATTTTAAAAATTCTTTCACTTATAGAAAGCTACATTATCAGCGAGTAACATAGGCTACTCACCCTCCCCCCATCTCCGGCCCTCCGTACAAAATTGCCGTTTTATTTAGAGAGGCAGACGAAGTCGCGTGCAACAGCCTAGTATTTTATAAATTAAGACAAGTACTTTTAAGAAAGTAGAACTGTAGATTAAAATAGTCAATACTTAATTGTTTAAAGTGTGTTTCTAAAGCTTAGTAGGCAGGCCGACGCGACGGTCTACTCGATGGTAATTGGCTACATTTCACTTCGATTCATGCTAACAAGGTAATTGGTCACTTCTGACTCATAGAACGGATTTTGAATTGGTATTTATTAGTGGAAAGGCCTATAGACGATGAAGGTTTCTAGCAGCTTGCGCTGGTGCATCTACATCTGCACTTGAGTTTCCAAGGATCTGTCCAAATGGTTTTTGAACTGGTTCAAATTGAACCCTGAAATCACGTCTCTTGGCAGCTTGTTTCATGATATAACTACTATGTTACAGAGAAATTGTAGAGGAAAAAAATTCATCCATTCGAAGTCGCGGGGCTGGGTCGCTAGTTAATATAAGAGAATATTGAATGGGATCACTCGTGCTATTAAATCTTAATATCACACCAAAACGTACGCAGAACACAATCATTACCCACAAAGTTGTGACAAAACGAATCAACGTGATTGATTAATTAGTGGAAATAGACACTTGTTCATAATAAGTTTGCATAAATTCCTTTTGAGAAATCGCAGAACTGTAAGTGGAACGAGAAACAAGCGAGTTTTAGTATCGAAATAAAATATAATTCCGTTGAGGAACCGGCAGCGGTTTGAATAACAACTCTTTAATTGAAAGTTTAGCAATTTGCTGTGCCCTCCCGAATGGACCCGAAGGCGTGAGGGGCAACTTTCATCTACCGCGTTTCAAAATTGAACGTAGGCAGATGCGCTTAATTACCGAGCCAGATGCTGGCTGCCGTTCGTCGGTCGCTCCCTGCCTCTTATCTTGAGATCAACCTGAAAGCCTCCAACGCTTCAGAGACGATGAGTTTTTGTCTGTAGAATTAACAATTTTCTTTTCTATTTGCTCTTATATCAGCAGTGATTAATAAAGGAAAAGTCAGCCGACATGAACGAGAATATAATGTCTTCGAGGAATGCAGGAAAATTTATTGTAAATAATTAAAGAAAGAAATATGTTTTATATTGTGAATGTTAAAATTACATTATAAATAAATTAATATTATACTATACTAAAGTCATATTATACTTCACTTGTACTAGAAATAGATGCCATGCCTACTATAGTATAAAAGAAATGGATGTAAAATAAGCATATAAAACAACTTTTGTCTAGGTCATTCGCCAGATTTTTTATAAAAAAATATTTAAATTTAATTATTTAATTAATCGTCGTTAAAATTAAATGACGCCTCCGGCTTCGCACAGATGCAAATAGGTATTATTATATACTAGCTGAACTCGGCCACGCTTTGCTGCGGCCCATACGGCGGTGGAGTGCGCGTGGGGCGCGCGGTACTGGACACTGCTTATATAATTATAATACTATTGATCGTAGCGTAATGTTATATAGCCTATAGCCTTCCTCGATAAATGGACTATTCAATACAAAAAGAAATTTTCAATTCGAACCAGTAGTTCCTGAGATTAGTGCGTTCAAACATTCTTCAGCTTTATATATTAGTATAGATTAGCGTCCGCGACTTCGTCCGAGTTGAAAAATGAGAAAATATGTGAGTAATATAACGCCTGAGTCTGCACCACGCGAGTCCCGTCGTCGCGTCGCGTTGGTGCGAGACCGCTTCAATTTATTTTCTTAAGTGCAGCTTTTAATTTACGATAACTGGTAAGATACCTATTAATTTAAATTATATCGTATAAAAGGGCTATTATAACGTGTATGAACTGCTTAAGGTAACTAACGTATTTAATTTGATTATGATTAATATCCGTCTATATAGCTTTTTAAATGTCATAATATTCGTCTATATATCATTTTTTAGAAATCTAGAATGGAGTACAGTAAGTTATCCTTAGAAGATAGACATATGCCATCGCAGACTTTTTTGTAGACCTGTAAAAGAGAAACAATCCCACCATACATTGTTTTGTTATATCTCAAACGGATTAGGCAGCCTTTCGATAAAAGCTCCCAGACAGCTAGACAACTTCAACAATTGCGCTTATTTCCCCAGACTTCGATTTGTCACCATTCTAAACTTAAAATGTAACAGATGTACAAAATTATTATAATAGGTCGGGGAAAAAGTATCTTCGCATTTTGTATGAAAATTCAAGCCTTTTTTTTCTAAGTTTATTTACATTTATTTACAATACCCCCTACATATGTGCCATTTTGTTCTATGATTTTTTGCCATCTTGTCATTGCTGTAGAAATTTTGAATCTTCTGATCAAAAAAACGCTACAAATAGTTTTGGCAGTCCTCTCTTAATGTTAACCTGACACTGCCTAAAGAATTCTTAAGAGACCGAAACAGGTGGAAAGGTCAGGGCTATATGGCGGATGCATTAACACCTCCCGGCCAAACTCCCAGTTCTTTAGCTAAGTCGTAACTACTGATATGTCGATCTTGCGCCACTTTTTCAAAAATAGCGTCCATTTTATCCGTAACAGGGCGACCAGAGCGAGGTGCATCTTTGATATCAATATTCCTGGATTGAAAACGCTTAAACCAACTTTTTGATACTCTTACTGACACTGCATTAGGTCCACACAAATTGTTTTTGCCGCTTACCTTGCATTTTTTTTTTGTAATAAAATTTTAAAATGTATCGAATTTCTTCATGAAACTCACTCATTTTGACAAAAAGAAAAACAAATTAAAAATAGCTAGAAACAACATTTTATTAATTTCCTTCTTTCTTTGAAATGTAACCTTTTTAACGTTATCAAAACTAGCCAGATACAAACGGTACAGCCAAAGAGATTTTATTGCAAGTTTGTACATACTATATGCGAAAAGACTTTTTTAATACATTAGTTATGACAATCTCTGTTTAAAATTTCTACGTAGAACAAACGATGTCTTATAAGTAAGATTCCGTGCTGATATCAGCTTTGCATATACGCGGAGGTTGGAGTTTTCCAATAACGCCGTACTAAGTGCCCTCCACTCTGAGATATGAGTCGTAGTCAAATAGAGAGATAGCTCGGCATAAAGACGTCGTTATAGGGGGATGCCATCGGGCGGCGTGCGACGGGCGAACGCGGAGCAACGCGCGACGTGTGGTGTCACACGAGTGAATCAAACTTCCCTTTACATTTTATCTAACTGCTAGGGCGGTCGAGTTTATGTTCCTCGCCCTGCTTGATTTAGTTTTGATGGCGGAGGGGAGCGGCTTTTAGATAAATGATTTTCAGCCGCCTCGTGCTCGAGAAGTGATTTGGAGCTTCGTATTTGCAACAATGTTTTAGTTTATTGGTTAGCCGATGTTCACTTGGATTTGATGCAGCGTTTATAAGGGATGTAATGAAATGGATTTCGTCTGTAGGGGACGGTTAAGTGGATTAGACATTATTGCCACGAGTACAAACGGAGATGGGGTGGCCTACAATGCAAGGAATATTTGCGATTTTTTATTTAAATTCAATATTTATGACAAGTTTTTTTTTTGCTTTCAGTATTCTTATTTAACTATTGTGTTTAAATGGAGCAGTACTAGCTTAACGATATCTTCAATTCATTATAGACCGCAAGCAAACATTATCGCTTGGGTTTACTCTATGTATATTTTTATTACAATATTTTAGTTAATTGGAAATTAAAGTACTTTTTGTACTAAATACTTATAGTCGTTATCAAACTAAAATATGTTATGTGTGCTTTTTTGAGATTCCAATATTTTGACCTTAGTGAATAGTTCACTGCCTTATCTATCCTATAAAAAACTGCTAAGCGCTTCGGAGCATTATTTGTCGAACTATATGCTATGTGCAGTAGCTAGAATCTGTTATGTACAAGATTTACCCTATTGTCAATATAATAAATAAATTATTAAATTTTCATGTTTAAAAGACCAATAACTTTAAGTATAGTATCCCAAGTTTCAAATAATATACTTAAAAAAAAAAATCTTCATGTAAAATTTTTCACCAAAATGTTTTTGTCAATATCTCAAAAGAATACTTTTTGAACATAGTAGATTTTGGTTTGACGACGACGACATGTGAGTCCTTAAGAATGATTCCGATAAATGACACAAGAAGTGATCATAATATGAGCGTTATTTAACTAAAATTTTATCAACAAAAAATGTTAATGATTTTAATTTTTAGGATGAAATTTGGAAGAATTAATAAAGTCAAAAAATTAAACATAAAGTTAATTTAAGATTAATTTAACAAATTTTAAATAAGTCCAAATAAAAACCGAATTTGATTTTTTCTATATTAGCAGAAAGGGACAAATTGGGCGAGTGTGCTGTTGTGAAAAATATTCATATAAAATAAACGGCTGAAAATGTTCTTAATGCACCCACCCAGGTGAATTAGGCGAATAAAGTTTACTAAAAGTAAATTTAAAGCACCTAGAGGGTGCAAATAGTGTCTATGAAGCAAGTAGGTGAATTAATTCTGATGAATTAAGTAAACTACGCCTTGCGTATGAACAGGCAGGGATGCCAGAGATCATTCCCTTATCTCCTCAACTTGTCCCTGCTTTTCCCTAGAGTTATTTGTGTTTATAGACGAAGGAAGCCATCTGCAATGAAGTAAGCGTAATAGACACACAAGAGTTACTTTCGCATAAGTATAATATAATAGTATGGGTAATATACAAATATTTTTCATACTAAAATATGATCAGAGGTTGCAATTCAACAGTAATTATTATTGTTAGAAGGCGACTCAGAGGGCAATCAGCAAACAGTTGAAATAGAATTCATGCCAAGGGAGAAACAATACTTAGTTCTAATCAAAGTGTCGTTAGTCGTGGGCTCAGCAGTCGATTACGACTATTACGCGACACAATGGCGACTATGCGCTACTTCCTTGTGATAAGGCAGCCAGCGACGGAAGCCGGTCTTCGTTAACACAATTCTGGCTAAAATAGAAATGAGCTTATTAACCCCTGTTACGCATTTTAACGATTTTAATTAAAATACTCAATATTAATTTCGTGATCTTATTTTTCAACTTAATTGCTTTCACTGGTAGTGAATTATGATTTTGAAAGCACTCTGAACTGCATGAGCAACCGGAATTATCGCCCAAAATTTGATTTCTTTAAAGTAAAAAGTATTTAGACTTATCAAATGAGAACCTAGGCTTATTAGTTTAGTAATAAAAAAATATTTTAGTACTTATTTACACTGGTATGGTAACAAGAAATTGCTGTCTGTCTTTGGTAATTATTAAAAAATGGAAGATGTAATTAACTTTCTGTTTTGGTTCAGAACTCAAAGTAAATATTTAATGTGGTTGAGAATAAAATTTTATACTTCGAGTGAAACTTTTTTTTTATTAAAGATGGGTTTGCTCTTGACCAGCATCTATCCATGTAGGAAGGATGAGGCCGACGATGGAGCGAGCTCAACAAGAAGATACCTATCCACTCGAACCTTGAAAAGATTTGGGTTATATGAGCTCGGAAATACAGAATTATACCCAATATATAAACATCGTTGCTATATACAATATTTTTTTAAGACTAACTTCCTCAATTTTTCTTAAGTCTTCTATAATAAAAAATATACTGCATAATAGCACATTAGTACCTACCGTGCAAGTCAATTCTCATATTAAATTCTAAAATTCATGAAAAACACCTGATTTACCTACATGATTTACCTACATTCGGTTACAAAAATGCAACTTTGTTTTATTGATGTAATACGATGATGGCACACATGTGGATTGTTTTGTAAATTAAAATCACTCATTGTATTATTGTTATAAATTCGAGAAGCGTACATTTGTTACATTTGTTTATAAATGAAGTAGACAGTACGTAGGTTTTGTAGCTAACGAATCGTCGGCTCCATTGTCATAGTATTTTTATTTGCAAATCTGTTATATTGGAATATAATATTACAATATTTTTTTTGCTAAGTTAATTAAAATTTACGTAAATAATGTAAACTAATTACAAATTGTAGGTATATCATGTCAAGCTTGGGTCCCTTAGGCAGCAGGGTTAAAAGCAGGTTGGCTGCATCAAAGTCATTCTCCCCGACTTTGATAATACATTAAAAATAGTTTCAAAGTCCCCTGACTTTGAACTCCAATTAAATTGTATCTAAACTGTATAGTTGTCTCCAAAAGTTTTTTGTGATTTTATTTTGTGTCTGCGGGTTAGAAGTAAAATGATGATGAATAAATAAATTATTATTAAATTAAATTATTTAGTTGTATTGCAAGGCTAATTTGCTCCCCGGCAAAGTTGTATTGCAAAATGTTATTCACCCTAAAAAATTTGGGTTTTCGTAGTCATATCTGACAGCGTGAATGAATTTTTGCTGGAGAGTAACAGTGTGATATTAACGGAGTATACGAATTTTATTTGAACATTATTCTTTGAAAAATGTGTGCAGGTTATAAGGGGTGAGCGACGTCCACTGTTGTCCAGCAAGTATTTTCCAGCAAGTCCGTGTTCTCCACTCGAGAGCTTTCCGGCCCAGTAGCGGAGAGAGATTCAAGGGAATAAGTATAGTTGATATATTCAAAGTCTGTAAATATATCAGTTATTATACATTCTTGTTATGAGTAATATGCGATTAACAATCACAACATTGTAGTGTGATAACGAACAGGAATACCTGTATTTTTCATACAGAAATTTCTGCTTATAATTAGCTAAGTAATTTATTTTCTTCTAAGCTAGATAATCTAAGTTACATCTCTATTTGACATCTGACTACATACTGATACTAGATAAAGACAGTTGTCATTTTTAGACCGCATCTCCGCGCGGAATACATGGACTGATGGGTTTTACTTAGATCTTAAAGAAATTCACCTTTTGCTTCCAACACAGTAAATCTGAGTGTGGTTCCTATTTACGTGCTGTGGTCAAAACATGTCATACAAGAAATCGTAATATACAATCGTAATATATGCCATATATTACGATTGTAATAATAAATAATAAATTAATTAATTTATGTATCACTGAAAAGATATGCGCCCCTTATGTGCACATATATGTATATATAATTAGTATATTTTTATATTTATAATCGAGTCATAGCACAAACTATTTCGGAGTTTATAAGCCTCATATTACACCCGACCAAAGTCGGACTATCGTAAAAGTGAATAAAACTTTAACATTTCTAGACCTTCTTTATCGGGCATCATAAAATTTGAAACGTAATTAATATGGTTCTCGTAATAGCGATGAGACACCAAATGGGGTGCCATATAATGTAAAACGACAAATATCTGTATCGTCGTCAACAATTAATCTTCATTATGGTACACTTAGCTATGTGCGGTTTGTTTCAAAGTCGGGAGAGTACGTACTCGGGTTTTGCTCGCATTACACTTTGAACTATTTTAATGCCAAAACTACTTTACTTATTCTTTATATACAAGCCTGTAATAGCACATTTATGTTTTGTTTCCAATGCTGGGTAAAGACTTCTTTTCTTCGTCGGGAGATATAATATTATGGCAATAATCCACTATACGAGAGCAAATTCAGCATATCACTATGTCAATGTGTATTGGGGTTTTTGCAATTAATAAATATATATGATATATGGAAAAGCGTCAGCAGTGGGAAGGACGCAGTCTATTTTGCCGAGAGGTCTGAGCTCCTTCCCCGGCTATGCCATGTACCAATTTACTGACTGCTCTCAAACGGTGAAGGAAAAAATCGTGAGGAAACCTGAATATACCAAAGATGAAATTCTAAGGCGCATGTGAAGTCCACCAACCTGCACTGGGCCAGCGTGGTGGACCATATACCCCATACGCCCTTGTTGAGAGGCTAAGTCTGGGCCACTGCAGTGGCATAATATAATAGGCTGTTAATGATATATAGAAGATTCAATTACTGGACATAGACTACTCCTATTTGTAAGAAGGTGCAGATTTTAAAAATTTCAATTATCTTTAAAAATTGCCAGCATGAGAATACAAGGTTTTCTTAATTTTTTCCGTTATCCCTGTTAGAGCAAGTGATATAATTAATTCTAATCGACTTAGGAAATCGAAATACACAATTATTTGTTATAATATACGCTAGAAATTAAAAATATTCAGAGGTGAAGGCCTAATCGGGATAATATGAAAAAGGATTCGGTGTCTCCTTTCACTGGGTTATCTCTCCCTCTTGACAAAATTGAATTATTAATTATACTTATTGAACACTAGATTGAAATCGACCTATTAAGATATACACTGCGCTCCGTATAACAGTCCATTATATTCTTGAGCACGGTCTAATTTATGGCTATATTTTGCACGCCGCTTGAATACACAATATACATAATTTACACTCAATTTCGCAGCGAAAAAAAATTCTCACCGAAAATTCAAGAGATGTGTAATGAATGCGAAATTAATGCAAAGTGACCAGCTATAAATTTCCACAGCTTCAGGGCAATAAAACAAAAAAATGGGAATTTCCAATTTGATAAAGCAAAAACTTTGTTTGGTTTGTTTGGCCTGTAGCTCGGAGGAGTTGCGGGCCGCGGACCAACCAAAACAGACCGGCCGCTGGTCAAAACAGCCGGACTTTCTCCTCCGCGTAACGCCGCACGACTACTTTTTGCGAGCTTCCGTTTTGATCAACGACAGGGCCTTTAAATGATTTGCTTTACGAGATAACAAATTATTATATTACTAACAACGATATTTAAAATATTTTTACATGTATTGTCTATTTTAATAAAAAAATAAATGCTCAAACTTTTCTAAATACATAATAAATCGGTCAGGATGCCACAAACAATATGAATTTAGGCTAAACATAATAACGGCCGCGTTTGGCATTTTAATCTTTGTTCGTCTCTTTAATCATACAAATCAAATTAAATCATTTATTTCTCAAAAATGTGATGACAAGATCAGTTTTTTGAAGTCGATTATAAATTCAGGGTTTCGGAAAAAAAAACCATTATCACGACGATCCTGAGAAGAAACCCCGAAAGAAACTCAGGATACCATTCTTCTTTTCATCTTTAAAATAATGTATATATAACAATTACAATTTTTATACACAAATTACAGTAAATACAATACTAAACAAACATAGTATGAGCTCAGAATCGTTTAAATCCAGGCTTCATTATCGCTTTAAATATCAGAGATTTTATAATAACGTTTTGGACAGAATTAATTGGTTTTGATTACACTTTTAAATTTATTTATAGGTAAGGCTCTGGTTGCTTCAGGAAGTTTATTATAAAACCGTATACAGTATACACTGACATTGAAAAGAATTGTTTATTTTTACATTTTTTATGAACTTCGTTAAGTCGATTTTTTCAGAAACTGCTTCCTAAGTAATTGAAACAACGACATGGAAATGCCTCACTCCATTAACGAAACGTGGTCAAACAATTCGTACAGTAAAATGTACATAGATAGATAGTCGTACATACATTAACGACGTCGCCTTTTGCCTCGCACGCCCTCTCTCAAACGGTACCCATAAAATTTTACGGTGAGTACATTTTGTAAAATAAAGTAATACTGTTTCCGTCCCTTCCCTTTACACTTTGAAATTACAATAGATTACCTCAAAGAAATTTGTAGTTTACGAAAAAAATCGCCTTTAAAATTAATAGGCTTATTTTCAAGTTCAGCGAACTCAATTTTTTTGCGTGGTTTTAAAAGCTTCAAATTTTGAACGTGACTTATGTTTTGTTATAATTGTATGTGGTACCATTTTTAATTATAAAGTAATAATTATACGAAAAATAGATTTTGTCATTTTTCAGTTAAATAAAGACAAAAACGATTTTTGTTGTTTTTTACACACACACAATATTTACTATAATATAACCGAGTTAATTTACACAAGTTATAATACCAAAAAGCTTTCAAGGCGTTTCTTCAAAAAATAATCTTATGACTCATCTCTCTTCTCTTTTCTGAACGTATTCACCACAATAATTTTCTGACTTTTGGGCACTCATATCGCCCGGTTAGTAGGCTGGGAGGACTCGAAGACGTGAATTCCTTACTATGTTTTTCTTGATGGCTTCATTATTTCTAGTCCATACATGAAACTGTCACAGAAATGTAGGTCCGGCTGGAATTCTAATCTAAGTTTGCTGTGTCGACTGCCGTAGTCGTCTTAATTGTATCACTATTTATTTTACAAATAGGTACCTAGTAAAATAATACTAATAGTAAAATACAGAGTACGAACAATTAATGAATGTATTCACTATTACACTTTAAATTGTTTTATTACATATAATGTGACGTCTTCTATCATGGTGTTATTTCTAATCTAAATCTAATCTTGACTTAGTACGGGCCCGACTGGCATTTGAAACTGCGGCGTCTTAAACGACATCCGAATTACTAGTGCTTTTAAAATAAACCGTCATGACATTTTAACATTAGTTAAAATGTCATAAGTTAAAAACGAATAATATTATTATTAATTAACTTATTCGTCGATAATTAATAATTATATAGATAATTTAGACTTTTTATCATTAGATAAAAAGAATAGAAGTAATTTTATAATATTTATATAAACAGAACTGTAAAAAAATAGAATACTCGGCACATTGTGACAAGTTACAAAGTAGTTCATAAAAATATCGAAGCATGCAAGAAATTTATAATTGGATCTTTTCGTAAAGTTTCTTTTAGCGCGAATGCATCTGTGCCGAAGAAATGACCTTTTTCAATCTCGCCCTGAAGCCTTTTAAAGTATATTGTGAGAAAGTACTTGTTTATAATAAGTGCGCAGTATTCTAGGACCATTTGCCCTGCCATAAACATGAATGGCGCCAAAACGTCTCTCTTATCTCGGGCATTTCTCGGAGGGGCGGAAGCGAGGGCCTAAAGGCAGAACGCCGTTCTTCAAGTGTGACCCTAAAGGATCTTGAAATAAGGACCGAGAAGATCCCTTTGAGAAATACTACATTCTTGAAGCAAATGGATTGTGAAGAAGAGACTCAGTGGATTTTGATATTGATTTTTATTTCACCGATTGAACTTGTATTTTTCGGTCATTAAAGTAAACGATCATTAACTTCACATTATTATTAGTTCGACTACATATTCCCTTTTTAGAATTATAATTGTCTTATGTATATTATTATGCATATAAGACTTATGTATCATGTATACATATGTATATCTATGTGTCATGTACGTAGGTACGCATTATAAATGTCAAAGTTTATTAAAATGTTTAGTTGTTTCTGCTTTAGAATTTTTGTTTGTTTCTGCTTCGGACATGCAGACGTACGGCTGGTTACCACTCTAACCTTGTCGAAATCCCTCTAATTCGGACCAAGCGCTTTAAAACATCTTTTTTAATGCGCACTGCTAAGGCTTGGAACTCCCTGCCAGCGTCTGTATTTCCGAGCTCATATAACCCAAATCTTTTCAAGATTCAAGTGAATAGGCATGTTCTGGGTGAGATTTCTTCGGCCTCATCCTTCCTATATGGATAGATGCTGGTCAAGAGCAATCCCATCTTTAGGAAAAAAAAAAGATATTTAGATAAGAGGGGATGTCTGCGCCCTAAATGAAGAGTTTTTGTTTATTATAAAAGTTGATAGACAGTCTGACGAGTACTTGATGGTAGGTGGATATAGTCACTTGTAAGCACAAACAACACTAAGGATATACAGGTATAATACTTGCACAGTCTGATAGGACATATGGTTACTTGATACAACTTAATCATGCACCGAAACACTGCTATTTTTCCATTAAGTATAGTATTTTAAGTGGGTGGTTACTGCTGCCATTTTGATTTTATTTTTAACTATAAAAACTCTTTTATACTCTTGTGAAAGAGTGACTGTCGAAAAATAATTAAAAGTAGTTTAATTAAACAGAAAATTTCCGAGAATGTTCCTATGTGGCTACATATTCATGAAGTAAACTTGATGCGGCGGATAAGTCGCTGAAATTGTCACCAGTTTCACTTAGCGAAGAGTTTGTTACTCATGAATATTAAGCAGATAATGCAGTTATAATACATATACGCGAAGCTTAATGCTCATGCCGCATTTGAATATTATATGTGCTTCCAAATTTCTTGAATCTTTACCTTTGTAACAGAAATGTTTCGAATCACTATAGTTAAATCAATTTTGTCTTTGCACCGTAATACAGTATAGCAAGGAACTTTTTCATTATAAGAAATAAAGTTAGGTAGATTAATCCAATAAGAAGCAATAGATAATTTATTAAGTTCATTGGTGATACACCTTGTGATACTTTAAATGAGTTAAAAAAGGAGATTTGTGGAATTTTAAAAGTATTTTCTAAAACACATAGTTATAGAACCTGTTAGTGTACACACAGCTATATTTTAGCCCAAACACAGCGTTAAACAACATTATCAGGGTTCGCTGATATATATATATCAATTTTATTGGTATTGTTACGTGCGGGGTGAGTTACAATGCTGTATAAGGGCGAAATGAACTATTTATTTTCACAAACCAAGATGACTTCCAAAATCGCTAAACTTGCCTGATAAAACCGTTCAACTTGCCAAAAGTCGTCAATGATTCCCTTAATGAGTCGCTGGTTCACTGTTGCAGGTAACTTCGCAAAAGGTTCGAAGAGTCGCTTTCGAATCGTTGTTACGTACACAACTGCTGTCTTGCCCGCCGGCTCTCTTATTAATATTTGGCACCAAACGTCTCGACGGATTTCGAATTCACTAGAACATAAACAAGATTGTAAACACGGATTTTTTTCTATTCCGTGATTGTAAACAAGCCGTTGAAAGTTCGGGAATGCTATTTCTGTTGAATGTTGTAAACATAAGGACCAATTTCCTTTGACACTAACCGGGAAATGGCATGACTACTATCGATGGTGGTGAGACTTTTGTCCCGCGCGAACGCTTTTTCCAGAATGTTCCATGGTTAGTCGTAACAATATTTTAGTGTCTTCTGAAGTAGAAATTTAGTAAATTGATGTTTACTGGCAAAACTTATTAAAAAACTACAATATAGAAGTTGCATGTTTTGTAATTCAATTTTGTTTCGAAAGCTCAATGAAATTTATTAAGACAAATTAAGATAAAAAAATATAAGCCACTGCAGATTATAATCATTAAGAAAGACTCATTATAACTAACCTAAAATACTCTAGCTACTGGAGATTATATAATAATATAATATATGTTGATTAAATTTGGTTATTATTTAATATTCCCAAAAAAGTACTGCATTTTGCTTTACTCTTTTCATATTATAAATAAACATCAAATAATCAAGCAGAGTTTAATTAAACTACTAACAGAATGAAAATTGCTCCTTTTTCTTATCGTTGACTAGCTGAACTCGGCCACGCTTCGCTGCGGCCCATACGGCGGCGGCCGGCTGCGCTTGGGGCGCGCGGTACTGGACACTGCTTATATATCGTAGCGTGATGTTATATAACCTATAGCCTTCCTCGATAAATGGACTATTCAAAACAAAAAGAATTTTTCAATTCGAACCAGTAGTTCCTGAGATTAGTGCGTTCAAACAAACAAACAAACTCTTCAGCTTTATAATATTAGTATGTATATCGGATATATGTATATGTCGCAGTCATCTGGTTGAATTTGCTATTTGATTGAATGACTAGCGCGTTCATTGAATGACAACATTTAATTGAATGACTAAAGGACAACTCGTCAAGTCGTTGAATGTAACGTTCAACGTCTTGACTGAACGTCATTTAGCGAAGTCGTTGAATGGGATATAGCCGACTTTGTAATGTTTGGTTAAGGTGCCCATGAGTTCGCAACTAACCTTACTTTAAATAAAAATAAATGAATTATAAAATGTTTCGTTAAATCAAATTGTAATATTTGATTAGGGTGAATTTTGGGACAATTAAAAAATTACTGATTTATAAACTGCTGAGTTTAAAATAATAAAAGATTGTAGCATGATTTCCAAAGCTTTACTTAATCCCATATTTTTGCTTAGTATAAAAAAGTAAAAAACCTAGAAAAAATTATCATATTATTTCAAAAGTAATTTATTAAAATATGCGCTTCCAACACAGTGCTATCTGTGCGAGCTGTTTGATGAAAAGGCTATGTTACAATCCGCTAACTAGTTGGACGTTTAGTGACGCTTGTTCAATCAACGTTCGGCCTAGTCATTCAATTAAATGTCGTCATTCAATGAACGCGCTACTCATTCAATCAAATAGCAGATTTAACCAGATGACTGCGACATATATATATCAAATAAGGGATATTTTGATATTTATTGTAAATATAGGATTTTTGCGAACCATGAATATTAGTATTGAACAATAATATTAATATTAGCAACCATAAAAGAGATCCATGTAGTTATTTATGTATGTTAGGAGAAAATCTACTGCTCCAGTCCTCCATTCTCATCGCCCAAGTTTAAAATTGTCACTGAAGAGCGTTTGCGTGACAATAAAATAATTTGTCGTTACAGTTGAATTTATCGTTTTGCATTTCGGCAATGAAACTTATTAATTTTAAGATGAATCCAACGAATGATCCACTTGCAAATTCTTACCGAAAAGTTTACCGACGTAGCGCTTCTGTCACAATTTAGTACCGTTTATTTCATTAACAGTTTATAAATTTATTTCACCGAAATTGCTTGTAGTTTTGAGACGCATTAAAAGCGTAAAACTTAATTTGAATTTGAGTTGTTTCTTGGAATCATCTATTTTAGTTGCTATCTCGATTTAAATGAGCCATTCAGTGGCTCATTCAATATATTGAATATTGAAATATAAAATAATCAATATTATTATCTTATTCAATGAGACGGAGTAATACATACATTCTAAAATTCTACTTTCCAGAACACAATAACACTAAATACTGTTTCAGTGTTAATAAAGACTACAAATCCCCCTTTCTCAACCTTATCTTAGACAATACATAATACATAGTTATGTAGTTCATGCACGCATTATTAACCAGATGGTATGTAACAAGTAGACCACATTTATCTGACTTCTTCAAATTTCTTCAATTTTTTAGTTAGATATTGGATACAAAAAGCATGGTTCAAGAGAGCTAACTGTTACGATACTGCTGCTTGCTTTGCTTGCTTTTAATGTTACGTATGATGATCGGACAGATAACCCATATGGGATATTATATCGTCTATGTATTTACATTTTTACTCTTCGGTTGAATTGGCTGAAACCTTAGTTAACTATATATTGAAAGTTTATATAAAGTTAAAAATAGTCAGTTTAGGTGTTTTTAAATTTTCCAATTTAGGTTGACCTCAGATCTATATGATCAGTCACATTAAGTAGGGTTCAGCTTAGGCCGGGGTCTCTTCATCAATATAATAAAATCGTAAACGAGCCGTGTCTGTACATTAAAGATTTTTTCAAAAAAGCAATTTGTACACGTTGTTCTTATGTTATCGCGTTCAAAAAATAGTTTTTAGAATTTTTGCATGTTTATTTGTGGGTTTATGTGTGCTAATCACTGAAACGGCTTCCGCCAGGTAATATTTAGTTTTAAATTCATTCCAATCTGTTAAAAAACACAAAAATTACGCGTTATTCCGTATACCACGTGTACGAAGTCGCGGGCTCAGCTAGTCTATAATAATATTGTTACTTGCCTATGCCTTTGTGCACGCTAATCTCAGAAACGGCTTAACCAATTTTCATGTGGTTTCCACTGATGCATTGTAACAAGCTTCTGGTAATATTTCGTATTTGTTTCATTCCAATCTGCTTACAAACAAAAAAGTTACACGTTATTCCGAATACCACGCGTACGAAGTCACGGGCACAGTTAGTTCACAATAAAATTTAAGTCGTAACACAATTTCAAAAACACCACGATACAATTATATATATACAAAAATTTGAGGTCGCAACAAAGATTATATTGTTTCCTTAACTTATTTAGACCGTGTAATTCTGTTTCGTTAGCCAGCGGATATAGGTGTAAAATTACGGAATGGGATGAGATTGTTTGTGAACAAACAGCGAGTGTCCGCTTATTAGATGGGGCCACTGTAATAAACACATCTCCTTATTACAGCTGGGGCGTTTGCCCCCTAGGTGGTATGCTGAAATTTAAATTTGAGCATAAAACGATTTGTTTTTGTTGACCCAATAAAAATAAAATCATGTTTAACTGCGCGAAACAAATCTGAATTTATATTTTATCCGAATAATGTTATTAGATAAATAAAATATACGAAATACATATATTCGTGTGTCAAACTTCAGTTAAATAATTATCCCACACGAGCTCAACAGTTTTTTTAAGAATTCCACATATAAATTTTTCATTTTAAATGAAAATCACACATTACATTTTCTAAAAAAATTCTAAAAAAAGACCAGAGCAACTCTAGAAGAATGTTCGCCTTACCAAGTAGGAAATGTCCACACAAAATCTTAAATAGTTTCAGAATTGGAAATTTGACAAAAATATAAAATGTATATTGTTACGACTAACTATGGAAAGTTCTGGAAAAAGCGTTCGCGCCGGCCGAAAGTCTGGAACGTCCCACCCTATCGATGGAAGCTACGCGCCTTTCCGATTAGTGTCAAAGGAAATTGGTCCTTATGTTTACAACATATAGTCTTTATGTTTCAACAGAAATAGCATTCCCGAATTTCAATGGCTAGTTATGATGATTTGTTTATATTTCTAGTAAATTCGAAATACATCGAGGCGTTTGGCGCCAAATATAAATAAGAGAGCAAGCGGCCGAGATATGTCAGTTGTACGATAACAGCGACACATTAAGGGAATCATTGACGACTTTTGGCAAGTTTAACGGTTCGTGAAAATTAATCGTTCGTTTCGCCATTACACGGCATTTTGACTGACCCTGCACGTAACAATATTATAATAAACTCTCAATGCTCTTTTTTATTACATTGAAAAATCTAGCATTTCAACCATCGACAAGTAACTAAACTATCAATAACCCCAAAGTATTTTTTTTTAATAGTTGTACGTCAATTTATTTAATAAAATAAAATAATACGAGGAAGATTAGAATTGTCATTCTAATAAGTGTCATGAAAATAACCCCCAAACAGCCCCTTACAGAAAGTTGCTATTTCGTATAAACTCTAATGTCACAAGAAATTACATTGGTAGTTTTTTCTTAGAAACGATGTAATTTTTTTTGTAAATCCTAGTGGGCTTATTAAAGCTTTCACATGAACAGAAAGCACAACACTAAATTGTATTGTCAAATGAGAACTATAGCGATAGTTAAAAATCGACTCTAACTAAAAAAAAACCTTGCTTCGATATTAATTTTCAATAAATATAGGGATACAAATTGATAACATTTACCATATAAAATTCATTGCATCGTTTCAAGCCGAACCGTATAGCGAGGATTTACTCCCTAAGGTCCCGAATCTTATAAATATTAATATTTCCTATCTCAGCTGTTAATTACCCAGACGACTACGGATGAACGCCGCCCTATATTCATTAGGCCATACCTAATTAGCACAAACAAAACCGTGCAACTCCGGGGATACAAGAATTTCTTTGTCAACTTGTATTATTATAATCCCCGGTAATTGCATTGCTAAATAAATAATGGTTTGCGATTTAAATTACAATATCGTGCTTATAATCTTTTTACCGTTTATTGCGTATTATTTTATTAACTATGACTTATTTGTATAGCTTTATTTTATTATTTTTTAGTAATATTGTGTTTTTATGTATAGCAGAGCGTATAAAATTTCGATTTGAGCAATGTCAATGCAATAAAGACAAGGCACACTGCGTTATGCGGTCATTTACCAACAACAGGCTACTGGATCGTCAGCCTGTCTGTCGACCGTTACATACAAAAAATAGAATGATACATGCAATCAATATGAGATGGATTTTTTTTCTAATGTTTTATTTTTGAGTCCAATTTTAGAGTAAAATTGAGGCTCTCGTTCTCTGAGCTATGATCTTAGTTGCTGTTATTAATATTACACTTAATTAATTTATTTATATACAAACGGTTACATTATAATAAGATGGTTTGTAATATCTTAAACCCTTGATAGGGTTGTCTAGACAAAATGGGTTATCATACATACTCAGTTAAATAAACATAAATTGTAGATAATAAGTCATATATAGGTAAATATAAATAATTAATAGTTTCATATTGTTACGACTAACAATGGAACGTTCTGGAAGAAGCGTTCGCGCTGGCCGAAAGTCTCGAACGTCCCACTTTAGCGATGGTAGCCACGCCCCTTCCCGACTAGGGTCAAAGGACGAAGTCCTTATGTTATATAGTTTACATTTAAACAGAAATAGCATTCCCAAACTTTCAATGGCTCGTTTACGATCTTGTTTAGATTTTCTGGAAAATTCGAAATAAATCGAAGCGTTTGGCGCCAAGTATAAATAAGAGAGCAGGCGGGCGAGATAGGTGATTGGTGCGATAACCAGCGATACAAAAGCGACTCTTCGGAGCTTTTTCAAAGTTATCTGCGACAGTGAATCGGCAACACATTAATGGAATCATTGAGGACTTTTGGCAAGTTTGGAAGTCATCTTGGTTTGTGAAAATAAATCGTTCGTTTCGCCCTTACACGGCATTTTAACTCACCCCGCACGTAACAATACGATTTGCTCAAATTTTTGATTGTATATTTTATAATGAAATTGTATAAGCTCTAATTTTTATTTTATTATTCTTAAGTCATTTTTAGCGTAAGTAATGTGCTTATGCTTATAATAAGTAACTTTTTTGTGGTCAATTACCACAAAAAAAAATGTAGTAAGGTAATAAGATAAAGGAACAAGTTGAAGATATGTTTTATATTCGTTGACATTAAGGCCCTTATTTAAGTTTAGTTGTTCTTTTTGTCCACTGACGATATACTGCATCGCGAACTCGTAAAACGGACACGTCCATCGAGCTACGAGTAGCACTCTCCGCGTTACAGAAGATTAATACAGTGAAATGAAAGCTTTTGTGCTGCTCGATTTTTCCCATTTTTTTTTTGTTTACATCCGGGTAGATTAGTTATAATTTCGTTATTACTAACTTTCATTCACATTGTTGTTAGAAAAAATTATATGTCAAGGGGGCATATTATATTTTATATAAAACTACCTAGCTGAGCCCGCAACTTCGTACGCGTGGTATTCGGTATTGCGCGTAACTATTTTGTTTGTAAACCGATTGATATGAAAGGAGAAGCTTGCTACAATACACCAGTGAAAACCGCATTCATATCGGTTAAGCCGTTTCTGAGATTAGCGTGCACAGACAAACAAAAATTTTAAAACATTTTTTTAAAACATTTTTTTTTAAGACACAACAGACAAAAATTTTAAAACATTTTTTTTTACTTTCGTAACATAAGTAGAACATGTACGATTTTTTTTAAAAAGTATTTAATATACAGACACGATTTTAATACACATACAGACGACCAATATAGGATAAACGTGCAAATTGAAATGGGCGGTGATACGATCACATGTTTTTTAACTATTTGCGAAACTCGAAAGGAATAATTAGCTGATAGTTGGTGTTGCCTGAAGTGGGACAATATAATATTTTTGTGAAAAAAATATTACCAATATATAACTTATCTAATCACAATTCAATTTGCCAGTGACAAAACGGGGCAGGTGGCCTCTTTGACAATATTACGCCTTTGTTGCGTCGCTGTCAAATACCCATCAGTCATAACGTTCGATTTTCGATTCGGAAAATTGAATAAAAAATCTACCTGGATATACTTAGCGGAGGCTTTATATAATAATCTTTCTCAGCGGAAGAGATAATGTTTTTAAAATATTTACACATGTATTGTTTTTTAAACTTAGATTCAAAATTCCATCTCTTGGTCAAAGGGATGAAGTCATGGGGACCTTTAAATTGTAGTTGTGTAGATGTCTATTTATTTTAAACATGATTAATTATGCATTAGTAGGCATTATAAGAATAATAAACGAGTCAAAGTTTTCATTAAATAGGATTTGGCTTTATTAAGGTTGAAATTCCAATATCGAGTGTCTAATACAGCTCAAAGGAAATTAATTAATAAATTAATTTAAGTAAGCCTTAAAATATTTAACAAATATTTTCTTCGAAATAAATTTATCAACTTTTTTAGATCTTATATTCATAACAACTAGTTTGTGCATACTTCAATCCTTTGTTCATAGTTAACGAAGGAAGCAATTAGCGAAAACGTAATTTTCTACAAATGAAGGTCATATTTAAAAAAATATAGTTTTTAAAGACATACCTCTCAGTTGCCGTCTCGGGAATCGCCTAAGGTTTTTCTCAGAGACACTATACAAGCAACACTTTTAGACTTGTGTCCTTAGGCGACAGTAACCTACCATCAAGTAGATGCGTCAACCTGCCTGCCACCATTAATAATATTTAAAAAAAATAGTGATAGTAAAATATGTAGCTTGACATGTTTTCTGTCTATTATACTTTATATTTAACCGATTATTGAAACTTATCACCATCTTCAACGTTCATAGCTCTCAAGGCGAATGAGTAGGGTGATAGAGGACCACCGATACTACTTTAGATGTGAAAAAGAAATGAAGGCAATCAAACGACAACATGGTTACTTATAATCAACAAAAATAATAAAATCGTAAACGAGCCGTGTCTGTACATTAAAGATTTTTCAAAAAACAATTTGTACACGTTATACTTATATTACCGAGATAAAAAAAATGGTTTTTAGAGTTGTTGTCTGTCTGTCGGTTTGTCTGTTTGTCGGTGCGTTTGTGAACCCTAATCTCTAAAACAGCTTAACCGATTTGAATGCTATTTTCACTGATGTATTGTAGCAAGCTTCCAGTAACATTGTTTCATTCCAATTATTTACAAACAAAAAAGTTACGCGCTATACCGAATACTACGCGTACGTATTTGCGGGCTCAGCTAGTAAATAATAAACCACCAAATCTTGTAGTTTCATGTATCCCCTAGATAATCCCTGTCGTGGTGAGAGTTACAGATCTGTTTCCGTTTACTTTAGACGGCAAAATCCATTAAGTTATAACAAAATAAATATAAAAATGTTTCTAGATTTTTTAAATGTAAGTAATGGCCGGCAGGCTTGTTGACAGTCCATTTGATGATAGGTAGCTTCTAAAGCCTATTTGATTAAGCAATTCCGTAGGAGTTGCAAATGCACTGCCGACTTATGTAGAACAAAGGAGTAGGGATAAAGAGGGGATAGAGAAGTGAATTTTATCATCCATTGCCGCCACTTATTGTTACTGTCGTCAATCGATCACTTGAGCTTATTGATACTGTACAAGACTTGAAATTTTGTATAATTTAATGACAATAATGAAATTAATTAAAGCTATTAGTTTAGGAAAGGATGACATTTTTTAAAAACTTGTTAAGTTAACCCTACTTTGACGCTATCAGATCGTGAGAAATTTTCCATTCAATAAGTCACGGCAACGCAGAGGGTCGGCACGCAACATATTCGACTCGAGTAATCTGCCATTAGGGCAAAAAGCTCTCCACGCTTATCTGCGACATCTGGACGATGTTTATATTTTGAGGGTCTCCGACAACCTCTATAACGACTCAGCGCTTATCGTCGTCTGCATGTCTAGGTAATCTTCCGTGCTTACCTTTCTAGTAGCAAATTGTGCCCTATTACCCGAGGAAGAAAATCTACAATATTTCACGAGAGTCTCGCTTTCGTACAAACACCGGCTCGAGTTCGTGACGGAACGCATTCAGATATTAAATCTAAAACTCTTCACGTACGGTACAATATTCCCTAACTGCCTAAACCCGTTGTACGTGTCGGTTGTTTTGTAAAAGGGGACGTAATGTGATCGTTGTAAAACGCATTTTTCTTTGTGTCACGCACGAAGGCAGGTAAATAGAAACATGTCAAACACGGTTGTTTAATGCCAGTCCTGTCGGTAGAATTTTGAATTTGTACCCTTCGTTCTTTAGTGATTCTGTGAGTTTTTCTCCACGAAGCGTAATGCATTATGAGCGCCTATTTTTGTTACACAATATGATTTTATTCAGTCCCTTCACATATTATATGTATGTAATAAAAAAAATGTTTGATATTTACGGACAGCATTAAAATAGAGCCTTCAGTTGTTATTCCTGATTTGGTTAGAAGTGGACGAACCTTTTTATAGGTAGCGTGTACAATAAAGATTATCTTTTGTTAGAAAATCGGAAATACAATTTACTGGGTCAGTATTATAATGACTTGAACTTCATACTTATGTCAATTTAGTGGTACAATGATTTCAATATTATGAAAATATTATTATTAAGCCTTCTTACTTACAGTATATACTTATTTATTTGTTAAGTTGACCATTCAAATGGTCTCTTAAAGTGAAAGTTATATTGTTTTAAGTTCTTAAAATAGTGCTCATTTGGTATATTTATTAATTTATATTTTACGAAATAAATTTATAAGAGATAAAATTTAAAAACCCTCTGGATTAGTAGTGGCTGATATTCTATGACTCGGTGGAGTCATAGAATATCAGAAAGGAGTTTAAAAGGAGATTAAAGTGGAAGCAAAAAAAGTTAACAATTTGCATGTTTACTCCAGATGGCACAGAGTGATCAACATGCTAAATACATTAATGACATCTGTTGCTCAATTAGTTTTAAGTCTTCCTACTAACTTTCCTACAATTTACTAATAAATATTAACAACTGACAATTAAATTTATTCAACTTTAAATTTCTTAAGGCCGTGCGATGTCAAAGCATAAATGAAAATTTATAATTAATAGTAAAGTTTAATGAAATACCCATTGGCGTTATTGATCTAAAATACTCGCTCATATTTCGAGTAATTAAATTCATACATGTTTTTTTTATAAAATACAGCTCAAATTTCAATTTATATACATTTTATACAAAAACAGCAAATGAAAAGCATAATATTGTGTCCAAGATGTTTGTAACATTACAGCAATAAAAAAGAGTTCTATTTTGTTTCAATTTTAATTTTTGCCCAACTCATTAATTTTTTTTTGACGGCTCAGTTGTAATATTTTTAAATTAATTTTAACTATGCAAATTAAAGATTTTTGTAAGAAATGTCGTTTAAAGGTTACATACCAGAGAAAAATTGTGAGTCCTATTTCTGAACTACGTGCTGGACTGATATTCAGGAGTGTTCGGATTAGGATTTATGGAACCGTAGAGTGGTCCTTGATTTAGGAGAATATTAAATGTTTAAAGAAAATAATAACAAAGAAACAGTGATTGTTAATAGGTGGTCTTTATCATATATTTTTTTATTTGAATCCTAAAAGGATAAAGAATACGGTCACTATTGCTAAAGTTGTTTTATTGCTTATAAATTATAAAATGGTAGAATCAATGGTTATTTAGATAAATAAATGAAGACCGTTTCTTTGAACTATCGTCACGGGGATCATATCTGAGCTGAAATCTGAATATCAAAATATTTTTGAAAAAATAATTGAAAAAATATTGGACCTCATTCTTTAAATTTACATAACTTTTTGTTAGTAAACCTATTGGAATAAAACAAACACTAAATGTTACAGGAAGCTATAATACAACAGTGAAACACGCATTTAAATTGGTTAAGCCGTTTCTGAGATTGGCGCGAACAAACACACAGACAAAGCGACAAAAATTCTAAAAACTACTTCGGTAACATAAGTACAACGTGTATAAATTGTTTTATTTTTATTTTATTTTATTGAAAAAATATTTAATATACAGACACGGCTTGTTTACGATTTAATTATATCCATAGATGTGACATTGAAATTGTACCCCGCTTTAAAGAATTAAACTCCTAAACTTTTGAGATTATAATAAAGATAAATAAAATTAATAAAAAAAAAACCTAACGAGGTTACTTATGTAGAAAAAGACTGTGCATGAAATAAAAGGCTTTTTTATTATTTTATTTATTATTTATTTTATTAATAGCTGTAGCCAAACTGCTGAACAGATTTTGGTTAAAGTTTCAACAATCAGTCTAAATTAACACATAATTTTTATCTTTGTAATATGCCCTTATATACATCCCTTCGCAATACCTATCAAAGTGGGTATTCGACCTGGAGACCCTAACACATCTCCTAGTCAATTAAATCGCGACAATTGTGTTCTTAATTTTGTTGTGATAATAACTACTTTGAAATAGGTATATAAATTGTAACTTTTTTTATGACTTTCTGCCAAGCTTCTTGCGGCGCATTCTTCTTGGCTATGATGGTCCTTCCGAAGCGCTGGTAGACTCAAGACATGTAAAAGAGCCCCCTACGTCCTATTTGCAGAATAAACTTTTGAATTCTGAAATTGAATTTTATACTTTAATCATAAGTTTTTTTTTATGTCATAATAGATATGCATAAGTTTTCCAGAGATTTCAGAGATTCAAAGATTCAGAGATTCAGAGGGTTGCAAGTTGCAAAAGCTGTGACTTTGATAGGATAAAGGGTAACGAACAAAGGTTACTTACTGTGTTTATATATTTGTTGAATCAATAGTAAATCGATAATTATTATTATTAAATGAACAAGGGGTTTCATTAGCTATAACAAAGAAGCACCATTACACAATTGACTTGTAATCTCTGAGGTAAGTAATTTACGGTCTTTTGATTGAGGGTCAATCAAAAACAATTGTTAGTTAATTTTGGAGAACGTACTATAATAGAAAACAATAAACAGTTTATCGTCCATGACGGAGACAAATTAATGAGCACACGTGGCGAGGGACGGGGGGCGGCGGCGCCTTAAGGGAACTCCGTTAAGGGTGTTCATCATGTGAACTTTATTTATTCCCGGGGGTCTTCCTGGCACGACTTAATGGCGCCTCAAGCGGTAATGTGTGGCTATAAATTAAACTATAATACGTTGGGACAACAACACTGTCCGTTAATGACTGTGCTCAAACTGCATGGTCCTTCGTTCCGACATTGAATCAATAGTTCCCTTAATTAACAATAAATTTTCCTTGATTTATTAAAATAATCCTTGGAAATTCAGTCACAATTGTCACATATTACCGATGAACTGGGTGACGCGCCTGGTCGCAGAATTAAAATAACATCTCGTGTATCATTGTGTTTCGGCGTGTGAGTAAAGGCCAGAGCATAGCCTATTTCATAACCATTATCATTTATCCTGTCAAGATAGGCACCGCACACTATTGTTGTATTCTGTGACCGCATTAGCAACCTTCTATGGCTTTTCTTGTGTCCATAGGCGTCTGCCGACCAGACTGTCTGCCGGAACTTTACTAAAAAATTCACCTAATTTGAATGCTGGTTATATGAGGAAGTACCTTATATAATGCTTCATTAGATAAAAACAATGTAATTCTATCATCATTTATATGAAATAAAATGTCTCGTATAGATCTGTGCAATACCACAGAATACAATAATAGTACAAGTAGCAATACCAGAAGAGTCACTTGTGGCGCAGTCGATTTCGCTCAGTGTACATGAGAAAAAATAGAATTAAAGATCGGATAGAATGAGACTAATGTAAAGATAGGGTCTTTTATACACGTGAACTGAAACCGTGTTTTCACGTTGACCTTCTGTAAAAGAATGATAACAATCACCACAGGGGAAGCCTGATTTGTAATTGCGAAAGGCACTTCGCCCTGAAATACCCCATGAAATTTAATAGTGACGATTAAATTAAATATTGGTTTGTAAATGGAGCTTAAACAAGATTAATTTTTCAATAAAAATAGCTCGGGTGGGTGTAGTAAAATTTAAATTTCGAAACCGCAAATTATAGTGAAGCCAATTTTAACAGAGCTCTCTTGTGAAGACAAACAATCGCTTTTTTGTCTGGTTGAAGCTATTGAATAGAACTTAAGACTATCTACGATCGATTCGTAAGTAATTACTCAACGAATCCGAGTTTCGCGAGGGAACTAACTGAGGAGGAAAAAAGGAAAATCTTCACAAGTTCATAACTAACATTTTGTAAGTATCTTTCCTTAGTTCGATATATAGATGTGTATCCCAAAACGTTTCTTTGAGAACTGTTGATTTTCTCAACACATGCCCGTTTTCATAAGCAAGTGAAAGTAGAGATTGTTTTTTTTTATGAAACGTTTTTGTCATTAAAAAAAAAATAGGTCTCTGTTAAGTAGGTATACATTTCACGCAGACGAAAAGACAGACAGGCATTTTTGTCACAATTCCCTCTCCTTACGGTCGTCGCACACGTTTGCCGATTGCATAATATTTGAATACATAATCTACATATATTCGTTTGAACGCACGATAATTTCGCTATTCTAACTAAATTCTCTATATCAGAAAATTATCGTGATATATATCTATGTGAATTGTACATACTCATTTCTGTATTTTTTATTTTTATTAAAGAAGGGTTTGCTCTTGACCAGCATCTGTCCATGTAGGAAGGATGAGGCCGACGATGGAGCGAGCTCACCCAGAAGATGCCTATTCACTCGAACCTTGAAAATATTTGGGTTGTATGAGCTCGGAAATACAGACGCCGGCAGCGAGTTCCAATCCTTAGCAGTGCGCATCACAAAAGATGTTTTAAAGCGTTTGGTCCGAATTATTTGTGCACGGAACGATAAAATATACATATTTTGTGGCCACCAGAAAAGTACAACTTAAGACAAGGACTAACATCAGACCAAAAACATTTTTTACCAAAATGAGCGCAACCTAATAACATATGAATTAAGGTGCAATATTGCACAACAAATTTTTGTAGCTTCTCGGAGACGACCGAAAAGATTTAAAATTGGAAGGTTTTTCTTAAATATTGTGTAAAATATGAAAAAAGAAATAAAAGTAGTCTATTGAAACTTTAGTACAGAACTTAAATTAATTAATAGCTTAAAAATAATATAGTTGTCGCTGAATTTTTTTATTACTGTGACGAGAAAGTTTTTTTATGGGCAGTAACTTACTATTTTTTTTCTCAGAAAATATAATATATTGTATAAATCTGTCATATTCAAACTTTTTTAAATATAGTCTATTAATGCTCTAAGTTTTTATTTTACTCTAACAAGTCAAATTAGGCGACGAAAATAAAGCTTTTCTGCTAAGTTCTCGCCTTAACAGTGTAATACTTTCGCCATAGAATATATAATTTATCTCGTAATGTTAACCAAATACTTAGTATAGTTACATACTACTTTACGATTATAATTTGTCACTTGCTTGATGAAACTTTCATTTATAGTAAGAGGAGTATCTGAGAGCGTTCTCTTAGGTACTCTAAGTTGCTTTATATACTGTAAATTCATATAGCATTTACTGTGCTTTCTGTACAAGAATTGAAAAAGTTAAACATATGTAAACATACTGCAAAACTAAATAAAAGATAAGAGATAACATTTTTATGATTATTTATTTGAGAAGAAATAAATGAATAAAACTAAGCAATTAATTTCGATTAGCCCATTAGAAACTTTACTGTGTCTGTACATTAAATATTAAAAAAAAAAAAAACAATTTGTACACGTTGTACTTATGTTGCCGAGGTCTTTTTTTATGTTGAGATCCGCAGACAGGCTGACAGTTCACTTGATGGTAGGTGACTACCGTCCCCTATAACACAAGCAACACCAAAGCTGCTGCATGTGCGCTGCCGAATACAGTAAGATTAAGGATGAGAAATTAGGATGGGGATAGGGAAGCGGGCTCTGGCATCCCTTACTCACTCACCGAAACATAACAGCACACGTGCTGTTATTACACGGTGGTCTTCTGTAAGGGGGGTGTTTACTGCCGCCAGACGGGCTGCCCAAAATGACTGCGATACGCAGTGTGCCCTGCCACTACTTTCTAGATCCAGACCAGAGACACATTTGAAAAGTTAATTTTTCAAAGTTGACCCTGCCGGGAATGGAACACGGAAACCCTAGAATACTCATCCAACTGTATCGTCAAAATAGTTTTTAGAATTTTTGTCTGTTTGTCTGTGCGTTTGTGAACGCTAATATCAGAAACGGCTTAACCGATTTGAATATGGTTTTCACTGATGTATTGTAGTGAGCTTTCCGTAACATTTAGTGTTTGTTTTATTCCAATGGGTTTACAAAAACGTGCTATATCGAATACCACGCGTGCGAAGTTTGCGGGCGCAGTTAGTTATTAATCTTGAATATGCATGTACAATTTAGCGAATACTTTCCACATACATACAATAAATAACAATAACAACGTTATACACAGGAATTTATAAATAAATATCTGCTCTAAATACTTCTGCATGGAATTCACAGTTAATAATAAATATTAATTATTGTCGGTCCAGTCTTTAGTTAGTGCTCTTTCAAACGAATTAGTGCGATGGCTACGCTCCTAGAAGTCAAAAGTAACACTTAATTGGGGATTTCAAGGGTAAGGAACAAGGAGAGGATAGATGAACGGGCTATGACACCCCTAATTCACGCAGCGAAAGACAACAGCAAATGTGTTGTTATTTCACAGTGTTCCTTTGTAATCATCAGTCAGGCCTAGCTTACTGTCCTGCTACTACAAGTTAACTGTGGCTACACTACGAGTTTTGGGTGCCCATAGTAGGAAATCCTCATACCATATTATTATTAATAACATGTAGTAGCAGTACAGTGGTGTTGACAATATAAATAATTTGTTAGCAGTTTATATAAATTTTATCCTTTATAATGGTGAAAGACACAATAGTTCCATATGTTTTTTTTTTGATGAAATTTATGTAAAGACAGCTTAAATAGCGAGGAAGACCATAGGCTACTTTTTGAATTGCCATCAGAACGAAGCTGCATCAAAAGCAAAAGCTTTATTTGCTAATACGAATTCTTTGCCTTTATTAAAAAGAATTGCTTACTTATTATCCTATATTGAAAATTACATTTGTTTTAATTACTGTCATTAGATAATTACACATTACTTATTTCAAGTTTTAATGTTTCTAAAATAATAATTAAGGAATGAAAGCATATTTTAAATAGACCTTGTCACAGTCCTTTATTATTTAAACAATCACATGGGAAATAATTCTTCGTCTCACTAATTTACTTTGTCTGTCGTTTACTTTGAATATTTTATTTGCTGGATAGTGGTGGAATCGAGTTGTTTGATTGCTGTCATTGCTTTGCTATCGCGTATCAAAAACAGAAAACTGGAAATCTACGACTTAACAATTCGTTTCATTTATTTATTTACAGATAAGACTGTAAATAAATAAGTAATAATGTGTTAACACTTTCCTTAGAACAAGGCAATCTGTTATTAATTTCGCTTAAATAAGTTCCAATATTACTTTTCTGGTTAGCTTGGTTCCATGATATAACTGCCTTATTAAAGAACAGCAAGCAGGCAGCACAGCAAGCAGAAAAGTAAACTTACCACCATCTGCTCGCGGGACCCATGTTTTCAAGAGAACGAATGGCAGTGAATGGACCCCGAAGGCGAAACACCTGATGTGATGGCGCCCAGTTACTATAAATGCTTAATAAATGCTCTAATAAGGCCCAAAAACACGATGATGAGAGCTAAACCCATTCGATAAGAAATAAGGAGTTGTTTGGTGAGTTGTTATTTCAAGGTGGTCTTATATAAGACGGTGATTATAAAAGACCAACATAAAATAAGGGATGCTTCAGCCCATTCTTCTATCCTAATTTTGATTATTTCCTCTTAACACATTTTTGTCGATGGACGATGGCGCACTGCGATCCCTAGGGGATCGCAGTGCGCCATCGTCCATCGTGGAAAAAGTAACAACCCATCTGATAAGGCCTTTGTTTGTCCGTCACACATGTAGATAAAAGAATATTTTGCTCTATACTAATTTATAACCCGTCTTCAAACATGATTTCGTGCCTTATCACCAAATCAGAAGAAATAGAATATGTATAATTATTTCTCTGATCAATTAAGTCGCTGTTCGACAACCCTATCTAATTATAAAATATTATTTACCAAATGTCTGAATTTTATTTATTTGTAAAGTCAAAAAAAAACTTTATTTAAATATCGTAATTTGTGAAAAATTACGATAATTATACTTTAATTATACTTGCTTAATTAAAGTATAATTATACTTGCTATAAAACTTTTAATTATACTTGCTATAAAACTATTCTTTTAAAAAATATTGTTTATAAAATTATAAAATTATATTTTAGTCTGTTAAATTTGGTAGAAATTTAAAGCAGTCTTTTTGAAAGATTTGTTCGGTTGATTTAAAAAAATACACGAAGAAGTCTATAAATCAATATGGTAATTACTTATAACAAAAAGTGGTTGAACCGATTTTGACAGGACTTTCCAGATAGCTGATACTATAACTGGTAACTTAAGCTACTTTTATATAATATATAAAAATAAAAATATATAAAAGCAGTGTCTAGTACCGCGCCCCACGCGCAAGCTGCAGCAAAACGTGGCCGGATTCAGCTAGTTGAAATATATTGTTATTGTGATGAGCAATGCCAAACCCATTTTTCAAATAATATATGGGAATGGTAAAGCTTTTTTTCATACATAATTTACAGCGATCCGCCTCCGACTTCGGACGGAAGCCTTCGTCGTTTACCACTTTTTGCATTAGTTAAAACTGCATCAAAATATGTTGGATGGTTTTGAAATAGGCGAGGTGGATAGTAACTTTATAGTTTTAAATTGTTTTAGTTTTTTTATTATTTAACCATTTTATATTTATCTAACCAAGGTTAAACCTAGGTGGTTTTTAGTGCTATCATTAAATTAATGTATATTTAGTTTTTTTAAATTGTTAAAATTATAATTAAAAATAAAATATATATTCAATAGATATACATATAAACGGTTAAATATATAAATATACATTTTAAATAATTAATTATATCTGAGAGTACGGCACCCTATATATTTTTCATATTATTATGTTATTAAACTATTTAGGTATTTATGACAGTCGAGTATTGTAATGTTTGTATACGCCCCTTACTGTATAAAAGCATACAAACTATTATAAATATAAAATAGAATACAATTGAGCGAACTGTTTGTTATTTTCAATAACTTCCTATAATATTTCAAGTCCTTTCCTATAATATTACAAATAAAACAATTTTACTTGTGATTATGTAACTCAATTATAGTTTAGTATTAAATTATTCAAATACCTAGACGATTTAATTTTAAAATTTCATTTAACCTTTTAATTAATAAATAAAATCAATGATACATATAAAGAGTAAATATTTTTATTATTATTCATAATTCTCAAATTGTTATACGCGATTTTTAAAAGCACAATTTAAAGTTCAAAAATTGTTATAGAAAATTAAATAAAAACGTTTAATAACACAAAATCTTCACGTTCTATGTAACGATCTCCCTAGATAACAAAATAACTATAGTTTATGTTCTGCACAAAAAAGTAACATTATAAATAATTAATTGCTTGTCTCCTTATCTTGTAAAAACCGAAAGAGAAAATGATATTGATAAAAGTCACTGAATTACGTCAGAAAACAACGAATTCCCAAAGGATAATTAGGAAAGGTTAATGTAGAGATATTGTAGCAATTTTCTTTGTTATATCTTAAGAAATAAATGGTTTTATATTGGAGACCTCGCCACAATTATAAGTCCTTATAATATAGGATATATATCTATATTATAAAGGATGTGAAACATATCTGTTTTAGAATTTACCATACTTTTCTATGTAAAGCCATTTGTTGAATTTCATAATAACTTAAACACACTTGTATCTTCTAAATACGTTCTAATAATAATAAAAAATTTTTTTGTTCATATTATTAAAATTACTCACAAATTCTTGTTAAAAAACTTTCCAGTTTCAGTAACGGTCCATGAATATGTGCACTTTATAACGAATATAGTCGGTAAAATATAACAAATGTCCAAAGAAATTAACGGAATACTTTGAAATTCTATTATGTTTATTTGTACTGGAAATCTCAAACTTTTCGTAGAAGTGTCGTGTTTGCTACGAACGCTACAGCGATACGGATGTCTACGCAGCGTGTGGCGTCCGCCCTATACAGCGGGGCGCGTCGCACTGAACGAATTGGGCGGCTCTTGACAAGACAATCTTTGCCTGTATACACACAACGGTGCTCAGAGTAGACAACAGCAAAGCGAGAGCTTTCATACAGATAATGGACGCGCGAAGAAAGTTTTGTCTTTCTACATCGTCATCTTGTTAAATAAATTAGTAAGTGAATGTGTTTTTTACTAGGGCGGAGTGATAAGTCTGGTAAAAATCTATTTTGGATTAAAATTATCGCAAATTGCATGGAACCTCCTTGTTCACAACTCTTTTGAAGGACTAAATTAAAATTTTCAGCCAGTACCGCCGCCGATTAGTTTTTTGTAACAGCCATTAAAGGAAAATAATTGAAGAAACTTTTGCAAAGATGGAGAAAAGTGAATTTCGTGTCTTTATTAAACATTATTTTTGCGGAAAAAAAAAACTATTACGGAAACGAAAAAAAAAACTTGATAAATATTATGGGGACTTTGCTCCGTCGATTAAAATAATTCATAAGTCGTTTACTGATTTTCGCTGTGGTCGTACAACCACAAGTGATGCTGTGCGTCCAGGACTCCCAGTTGAGGTCACTACTCCAGAGATGATCGCTAAAATCCACGACATAGTGTTGAACGACCGAAGAGTAAAAGTGAAGGAGGTAGTCGAGATAGTAGGCATCTCAGATGAACGTGTGCGCAATATCTTAAACCAATTGTAATTCTTACACCAACATATTATTGTAATCTTTCTATATTTTTGTAATTCGTACTACACCAACATTTAGACATGAAAAAGCTCTCCGCTCGATGGGTGCCGCGTTTACTGACTGTTGATCAAAAACGTATGCGTGTGATCACTTCGGAGGTGGGTTTGGCGTTGTTTCAACGAGATAAAACTGAATTTTTACGTCGTTTTATAACAATAGACGAAACATGGATCCACCACCATAACCCAGAAACCAAAAAATAATCGAAACAGTGAATTGCTACCGGCGAACCAGCTCCGAAGAAGGCCAAAGCAGTTTTATCGGCCAATAAAGTGATGGCTACAGTTTTTTGGGATGCACGTGGAGTAATCCATATTGACTACCTAGAGAAGGGTAAAACGATTAATGGCGAATATTATCCCACTTTATTGAACCAATTTAACACAATTTTACGTGAAAAACGACCACATTTGGCTAAGAAGAAAATTCTCTTCCACCAAGACAACGCACGAGTGCACACCTGCGTGATTACCATGGCAAAACTTCATGAATTGCGCTATGAGATGTTTTCTTACCCACCTTATTCGTCAGATTTAGCCCCTTGCGACTATTTTCTATTTCCGAATTAAAAAAATGGCTTGGTGGGAAAATATTTGGCTCCAACGAAGAAGTCATGCACGAAACCAATGCCTTTTTTGAAGGGTTGCCTAAGTCGTATTTTATGGAAGGGATCGAAAGGCTGGGTGAAGTGCATTGAGCTACACGGATACTACGTTGGAAAATAAATAATAATAATTTAATTAATTTTACTCCTTGTTTAATTTTTAGGGTTCCGTACGTCCGATTAAAAAAACGTGTGTATGTCTGTCCGTCCGTCACAGTCTACTAGACCTAGTCTACTAGTCTTCAAATCTACTAGACCGATTAAGTTGAAATTTGGTACACATATCAATTTCTGTGACCCAAACGCAGAGGTGTGACGTGAATAGATGAAATCAGTATATGGGTAGTTATTTTTGACTGTATATGGGGGAAGGTGAAAAATTAAAAAAAATTTTTTTGAAAACTACATCGTGTGACATGTCAAATGGAAGGTTTTGTTGTGAAGATCTTAAATGTATTTAAGATGTATTTTTGTAATTTTAAAGTAAATAGTTTCCAAGTTATTCAAGAAAATAGACGAAAATTGACCATTCCCCTCCCTTATCTCCGATACTACTGAACCTAAAATTTTGAAAAAAAAATACAGAAATTGGTTTTCTACTTATAGGTTATAGGAAAACTTATAAGAAGTCCATGATATTAAAATAATATGGCAAATCACTCAATATTGTGCGGATAGGTAACATCGTACGGAATCCTCTTGACGCGAGTTCAACTCGCACTTTTTTTACTAGACTTATCACTCCGCCCTCGTACTAGTAAGTAGGTACGTAATAGACACTGAAAAAAAAGTTTATATTTGATAATTACTTTGAACACAAGTTCCGAACAAACTTTAATTGATTTGTACTAATTAATGCTAGCACAGAAAAAAATTGGTTAATTGTATTTATTTCTGTAAAGGGCAATTTGACTTAACTTTTACAGAAATAAAAAGGAAATTAACTAAAAGAAATTTAAAAATATCATTCAGTTTAGACACAATTGTTTTGATGACTTACCTGACATTTTACAATGAAGAAAATCACTTTTGAGTTTATAAATCAAAAGTGATTCATCATACAACTGTTGACTAAGTAGGAATAATATTTCAATGGTTACCGTTGCCTATGAACAACGAATTGAATGTTATAATTGAAAATAGTTCCTATTTTTAATTTTATATAATCTTGATAAAAAGTAATGAAACTGTAATAGGTACTAGTATATCACAAACTAGAATATTATCGAATCATTGACTTACATTTTTATTTTATTTTATCATCATCATATTATGTTTAGCCTTCCAACGTCCACTGCCACAGATAATCTCTTATTCACTGTCAAAGAGACATTTAATGACCACCTAGTTCGTCTAGCGTAGGGTCTTTCGTTTGTTAATTATCTATGAAAATCCTAATTCCAGTTACTGATTTTTTTTCATTTTTTTTTTAATTATAGATGGGTTTGCTCTTGACCAGCATCTATCCATGTAGGAAGGATGAGGCCGAAGATGGAGCGAGCTCACCCAGAAGATGCCTATTCACTCGAACCTTGAAAAGATTTGGGTTATATGAGCTCGGAAATACAGAAATTGGGTTATATGTCATATATTTCTATTATATTAATATAAACTACATTATAGGTACCCACTGTAATTTTCTATATTATTGTAAGCAATTAATAAATAATATACAAATACATCCATTCCTACAAACTTCCACATATATAATATTAAATTAGTAACATAACTATTAGCAGTAGGATGATATGAAACAAACGTTAGATTTTTTTTTCATTCGTTCTTAGTAGCTACTAAGTTTGATTAAATTAAATTAATCTACATTATATGTAATGTGTTAAAAACTACAAGTAGTATGAAAGTTAAAAGTGTTTATTTAATAATACTTTTAAAAGGTATAATACTCTTTCTAAATATACATTTATTATCCCCCGCGAGCGAACATAAAAACAGGCAAATCGCAAAACAAGATAACACTCGCTAGGACTTCCACTGCGGGAATTTCATTTTCAATATGTTTTTATAACTTTCAGTGAGGAAATGAGGTGGTGCTCGGGGCGCTCGAGGCGGCATTGTCATCATAAACCAACCGAGGCCTCCTTCATAAATCCCCACCAAATGTACCTTTATACGCATTACGCCATAACACTGAGGATTCTTTTTTGCCGAACAATGCTTTTAAATCCAACAAATAACGCGCGTCTGTTTGTTTATTGGTTTTTCTTATTATAGCCAGCTATCATGACATTTAGGTAGTGATAAATTGGCAATTATATTTAAAAACAAATGTACCTAATAAGACTGTGGCTGCATTGGAAGAATGTTTGTTTCGGAACTCTGAGAGGCCTAGCATTCGTCTATTGAGACATTTTGAAATCCAGTACATGGGAAAAATGGTTTTCGTTTTGAAAATTTACTCAAACAAAATAAATTGGGATCAGTCTTTCAGTAACACAAAAAATATTCTGAAACCCGAAAATATATTTAATATCATTTATTATTATTTTTTGTATTTGATCATTTAGTTTTCATTGACTTTTTCTAGGATCGATAAATGCCTTTTTAAATTTAGTCTGACCTATAAATGACAATAATGCCATATAGTAGAGGAGACCGTGAAGAGCGACCTTCACCGATATGATAACTCTATGAGACATTTTTTTTTTCAAATATAATTAATAAACAAATATGCCTATAATGACTTGCCTATCGAAAAGTGTTCATAGCTATTTTTAATTTAATTAATTTTAATCCATTTTCTTTCATCACCTTCACTCTTTTGATAAACGAATGAGTTTTATCTCAACTGATAGTTTTTAACACACAGAGTATGCCTAGGTAAGCTTGCCTACTTATTTCTATGCATGGCTACTTTTCATGCACAATTTCAGTGAAGCTTTAGTTTTCATACGAATTTAATATATTTTTTGACGTCCGCTCTCTTAAGTATCGACTGCATTATTATTATGTTACTGTAATATGATTGAGACTAAAAATAAATAGGCAAACATATGATTTGCCTCTTATACCTATTATTTTGTTTAGCGGCCAACCAGTCACGCTTCATCCGGTTAAATTGACTGCAAAACAATTCACGTTGATGCCTAAAATAATTAAGGTTTGGTCAAGCCATGTGTTCGACCAAACAATTCGAATTGAAATGTATTGTATTGCGAACACAAAACATATCAGAAAAAGTGTTCGATTATGATTTAAAAAATTGTAATCTGGACACTGGAAATATAAATTATAATTATTCATAAGTTTAGCATTTCGTTTATATATTAATAATACATAAAATAATATATTTTAAATTAAATTTAAGTAATTTAATTTACGGATTAGTGGCAGGGCGCGTTTCGCGGTCATTTGGGCGGCCCGTCTGGCGGCAGTAACCACCCCCTTACCGAAGACCACCATGAAATAACAGCACATGTGCTGTTGTGTTTAGGTGAGTGAGTAAGGGATGCCAGAGCCCATTTCCTTATCCTATCCTAATCCCTTATCCTTAATCCTACTGTAGGTGGTATCGCATTTGCAGCAGCTGTGGCGTTGTTTGTGTTATAGGCGACGGTAGCCACCTACCATCAAGTGGACCGTCAGCCTGTCTGTCGACCTTAACATAAAAAAAAAACCTGTGGCGTTGCTTGTGTAATTGGCGACGGTAGCCACCTACCATTAAGTGGTCTGCCGATCTTAACTAGCGAATCGCCCCGGCTTCGCACGTGCCAAGCCTTCCTCGTTTATCCCTTTTTAGTGGACAAAATGTATAGATAGATATTCTTCGTTTTTGCGCTTACTGGTAGTAAGCGCTTCTGAATGAACAAAAAAAAAATCTTCTGAAAGCTAACAAACAATACAACAAACAAAACAATACAACACAACTTTCCTCGAAACAAATATTCGAATCATTCCGATTTCGATTCTTCTTGAATAAATTGTCCAAATTTTAGTAAAAATAGCATCTAATAGAACACGCAGTTATCTATTTTAAATGCCATCTAGAAATGAGAATAATAACATTAAAATCGGTATCTAAGAGTGTAATATGGTCTCATAAAGAGAGAAAAGCAATATGTACGGAGCATAGCTTAGTGGTGGGAGTAATCGTTTAGAAAAGATGCAGAATGCAGTTTTCTTGTTCACTTTTCGCCTTTCCCAACATAATAAGTTCGTGTTGACTCTGCTGCCCCCGCACGGCCCCAAGCACTCCACAAGCAATAAGACAGTAATAAATGTTCAGATTCAAAGACAAGAGTAAAAAGGAATATAATAAGTAGATATTGTGAAACGGTTTGTGAGAGTTCGATGTTATTGCTTCGATTCGTTATAGAGTTGCCCAGTCGATCCGTTTGCGTTCATTTATCATTAATATCATTTTGTCGAATGCTTTGTTTCGGCAATTACTTTATTTCAGTCCATTTTTTTTTGTTGTTAAATGACGGCAGGCGGAGTTACGGTATTTTATTTCATTATTCACGTATCCACTTGATGTAATTAATAGAAATTTTATTAATAAAGTAAACTACAATAAAGTCAGTAAATAAAAAAATTACTTATTATACCTATGTTACAAATATGTAAGATTAGCTGAACTCGGCCACGCTTCGCTGCGGCCCATACGGCGGCGGGCGGCGACAGCGTGCGGGTGGACCGCACTGGACACTGCTTATATATAATACTATTGATTGTAGCGTGATGTCCTCGATAAATGGACTATCCAACACAAAAAGAATTATTCAAATCGAACCAGTAGTTCTTGAGATTAGCGCGTTCAACCAAACAAACAAACAAACAAACTCTTCAGCTATATAATATTAGTATAGATTGTGAAATCACATAATACGTAAACGTGACTACAGGTAAACCGACGAATGTATTTGGACGAAACTTATAGTAGAGATAGATCATGTCTTGGATTGACGTGCAGGCTATTTTATTTTATTCCCGTTTTAATTTAATTTAATTTTTTATTTTATTCCCGTGGTCGACTAAGGTAAAAAATTTGAACAGAAAACTTAAGAGCGCGTATAAAGAGAAATAGCTAATCCTAGAATTGAATTTTATCTAAGTTTGTAAAGTCCAACTAAGAAAATATTTATATATAGATTAATACATTATAAATAAAAGTGAAATGTGGAAAAGAAAATTTTATACGATGAAATTTTCTCGATAGAAAAAAATCACCAAATTACCTCTCATTTTTATCGTTTTTTGTTTTATTTTCAAAATGACACATATTACAAACCTAAAAAATTATTAGTAATCTCACTTCCCAAATTATTTAGGGCTTTGAGGATTAATTTTTCATTTGACATTGTAGTTTAGGAGTAATTAATATTTAATACTTTTGGCACTTATAACATTTTTATTGTGCGAAATGCGCTATCTTCCGTCTCATGTTATGGATACTTCAATGCGCATTGTTTCACATGATCAGTCACAATCGCTTATGGGGCCACGCGGGTGAAATTAGAAATATTTTTTGCTTTGTACGCAACCTTAATATTGTCATAAAAGTAGCGAAGTTTCTTTTATATAAAAAGCAATTTGTATTTAATAAAACATAATATAGTTAGCTACTGTTTTAATAATTTTCTATTCAGAATTTCGCGTTATTTGTTAATAATATTTGTTTATTCGTGCGTCAAGAAAATTGACAACAGGTCTTAATTCAATTTGTAATGATAAAAGAAAATCATGATTAAAATTTCGTTACTATTGCTAATTTTAAACCGGGGTTAATAGTAAAAGATCTCTTCGTAGCTTCATTTCGAGAGCTGTGGATTATCCATATTATCCTAAAATCTCCTAACAGCAGCCGCTTTTAAACAGTACAATGATAGCAGCTCATACAAAATGACTTCAACTTTAATAGTTACTTTTTAATCCTAACTTTAATGTCGAATAATTACTTTGTTAAGTTTACTTTGCGGAACGGTTTTGTTGCAACGCTTTATTGAAATTTTCCTTCAATGAATGGGTATTCTGTTTTTAAATATCAGAATCTCTTTAATGTTACTCTTTGGGAGGAGACGTATAAGTCCAGGGTTGTTTCAATTATTGTACAAAATCGAAGCAATAACATCTCATAACCTTACATAAACTAATCAAGGAATAAACTATAATATTGTTAAAACATAGGACGCAAAATGTCTGTAACCAAGCCACACTAAGTCTTTGGTTGCAGACTGATGACTGACAACTTTTTTTTTTTCAATATTGAATTTATCTTTTCCTGAACGCTAACGCATATTTTTCTGTTATAATTAAATCCATCTTAATTGCTCGCAATTTAACTTGTTTCATTTTATCAGGTTATGGGCCGCCCCATACCACAAAATTATAATCATATAAAGTCATTCTTTTATCTAAAATCAAAGTTCAATTTAACCAAAAAATTTCATCACGCGCTATCGGCTAGACTTTTCTTTTCAGTAAAAAAAAAATGGCATCAAAGCAATCAATGGCTATGGAACGATTAACTGGAAGAGAAAACTATGCGACTTGGAGTTTCGCCGTAAAAGCCTATTTACAATTAGAAGATTTGTGGGAATGTATTGAACCCGAAACCGGCAGGATATTCGACGCAAAAAAGGACATTAAAGCTAAGTCAAAACTTATTCTACTTGTTGATCCCATGTTATATGTGCATGTTAGAGAAGCAAGCACAGCAAAAGAGGTTTGGGAGAACTTGGTGCGAGCTTTTGAAGACTCAGGCCTAACGCGTAAAGTTGGTCTGTTAAAGGATTTAATAAATACTACTTTAGAAAGTAGCAGTAGCATAGAAGACTATGTTAATAAAATAATGTCTTCTGCTCATCGTTTGCGAAACATTGGCTTTAAAGTAGACGATGAATGGCTTGGAACATTAATGTTAGCTGGTTTGCCCGACGTGTATAAGCCAATGATTATGGCCATAGAGAGTTCCGGAGTAAAAATTTGTGCCGATTCCATTAAAACAAAATTACTACAAGAAGTAAAAACAATGGACACAACCGCATTTTACTCAAACTCCAAAAAACACAATAAAAATTTTGAAAAAGGGCAAAATAAAACAAAGGGACCGAGATGTTATCATTGTAACAAATATGGGCACTTGAGCAAGAACTGTTGGTACAAAAAGAATAAAACAAATAATAAAAATAATGGCTTTATTGCAGCTTTTTCAGCCACCACATCGAATAACTCGCTCGACTGGTACATTGACTCTGGCGCATCAATGCACATGACAGCACACAAGGAATGGCTCGAGGATGAAATGGCAGCACCTGTAACAACTGTCAGAATTGCTAACGGCAAAATACTCAAAGTCAGAAGTTGTGGTAATGTAACTATAAAGGTACCAGATGAACAAGGCAATATAAATAAAATTCAGGTAAAAAATGTTATTTATGTACCCGAATTATCTACAAATTTATTATCAGTGAGTAAAATAATCAAAAGTGGTTGCAATGTCCAATTTGATGGCAATGGCTGTAAAATATTTAGTAAAAATAATGAAAAGGTAGTCGATGCCTATTTAGTTAATGAAATGTATAAGCTAAATATAGTAAATGAAAATGCTCAAGCTATGCCTATTATTACTGAAACTGATAGTTACTTATGGCACCAAAGAATGGGCCACTTGAACTTTAATGATATCGAAAGAATTCCAAAATGTACTTCTGGTGTGAAATTGTCTCCGTCTAAAAATAATATAACATGCATAAGCTGTATAGAAGGAAAACAAACCAGACAACCATTCCCAAGTGAAGGCTCCCGAGCAACCGAGTTGCTAGAAGTCATCCACTCCGACGTATGTGGACCGATGCAAACTGCATCACTTGGAGGTGCCAGGTACTTTGTTACCTTCATAGATGATTTTTCACGCAAAGTATATACATACACAATGAAAAGTAAAGACGAAGTCTTTGATAAATTTATAGAATATAAAAGTAGGGTTGAAAATGAATTAAACAAAAAAATTAAGAAATTTAGGACAGACAATGGCAGAGAATACGTTAATAAAAGATTTGAAAATTATTTCAAGAAATCTGGCATATTGCATCAAACCACAAACCCGTATACACCAGAACAAAACGGCTTAAGTGAAAGAATGAACAGAACTCTTATTGAAAGATCTAAATGTATGTTATTAAATGCTCAATTACAGAACAACTTTTGGGGTGAAGCAGTAGTCACAGCAGCCCACATCATAAATTGTTCACCGACAAGAGCCCTTTCATACATTACACCGGAGGAGATATTGGCTGGCAAGAAACCAGACTTAAGCCACTTTAAAATCTTTGGATGCAAAGCAATGGTACACATACCTAAAGAACGCCGACTGAAGCTAGATGCAAAATCTCGTGAGTTAATTTTTGTTGGATATGGTGACTGTGTAAAAGGTTACCGTTTTATAGATCCTAAGAACAAGCAAGTTGTAATTAGTAGAGATGTTGTATTTCTTGAAGCCACCGTGAAGAGAAACATTATATATAATGAGTCTGTACCTGAAAAAGAAAATATAATTAGTAATGAAACAAAAAATCACACATCTGAAAATAAAAAAGAATCAAACTTACCTGTCTCCAAAATTTACTTACCTTTGTCCATTGAAAATGAGAAAAAGGATGATGAAGAAAATAATGATATCAGAAATATTAACTCTTCTTTCTCACCTGAGTCAACTCTTGATGATAAGTGCTACGTTCCTGAAAAAGACTTTGACACTCCACAATTTAACATGGAGCTTCGACCGCGACGTCGAATAGAAAATTATAAAGCTGATCCCCCTCAAGATAATGCATCTTTTATGTGTATAAATGGCGAATCTGCCATGAGTATTTTAAACAAGGACCCACAAAGCCTTTCTGAAGCACTAGAAAGCAATAAGGCAGACCTATGGATACAAGCAATGGAAGAAGAGCATAAATCATTACTGCTTAATAATACTTGGACATTAGTCGACTTGCCAAAAAATAAAAAAACAATTCCATGTAAATGGGTATATAAAACCAAAACAGACGAAAAGGGTAACGTGTTGAGATTAAAGGCAAGACTTGTTGTGAAAGGTTATCAACAGAAAAAGGGCATTGATTATCACGAAATATATGCACCTGTAGTTCGTTACACTTCTATAAGATATGTAATTGGCTTGGCTGTAAAATATAATTTGAAAATTAACCAGATGGATGCAGTAACAGCGTTTTTGCAAGGTGACATCGAAGAGAATATATATATGTCACAGCCACCATATTTTGAAGAAGGTGACAAAGTATGCTTACTCAACAAATCCATTTATGGTCTCAAACAGGCGAGCAGGCAATGGAACAAGAAACTTAACTCAGTTCTATTTGAAATAGGAATGAAACGATCTAAAGTGGATCCTTGTATATACCACCGTATAGTTAATGAACAGGACATACTAATTCTTACTGTCTATGTCGATGATATTTTATATTTCTTTAATAACGAAGAAACTGCCACAGCTATAAAGAAGAAGCTAAGTACAAAATTCCACATGAAAGATTTGGGTGAAGCCAAATATTGCATTGGTTTTAGAATTATATATCATACTGCCCAGAGTGAAATATGTTTGGATCAGTCGCTGTACATTGAAAAGGTACTTACTCGCTTCAACATGAGCGATTGCAAGCCAGTGCATACGCCGTGTGAAGGTAACCTACAATTGAAAAGGGCTGAAAACGACGACGATGTCTTGAAAGATATACCATATCAAGAACTAATAGGGTGTCTTTTATACTTGTCACAAGGTACCAGACCGGACATAGCCTATATTGTAAATCAGCTAAGCCGATTTAATAATAAACCTACAATACAACATTGGACAGCAGCGAAAAGGGTTTTAAGGTATCTAAGAGGAACACAGAATTTAAAACTTACCTTTAAGAAAAATGATGCAAATATTGCAGGTTATTGCGACGCTGATTGGGCAACAGATACCGAAGATCGAAGATCATGTTCTGGTTACATTTTTACATTTCAGGGCGCCGCCATTAGTTGGTGCTCCAAAAGGCAACCTACGATAGCTTTGTCCACCACCGAGGCAGAGTACATGTCACTATCTACGGCAACACAGGAGGCCATTTGGCTCAAACAATTGGAAGAAGACTTCTGGCCAACCATGTCTAGCATACCAATTGTTATTTTCTGCGATAATCAAAGTGCTATCAGCATTTCAGGTGACGACATCTACCATGCAAGAAGCAAACACATTGATATACGCTATCACTTTGTGAGGGAGCGTATTTCTAACAAGCAAATCGCTGTTCACTATAGAAGCACTCAACACATGTTGGCTGATGGTCTCACGAAGGGGCTACACCGGCCGAAGCACCAAACTCTTACAATGGCAATGGGTTTGCGTCCAGGGGAGGATGTTAAAACATAGGACGCAAAATGTCTGTAACCAAGCCACACTAAGTCTTTGGTTGCAGACTGATGACTGACAACTTTTTTTTTTTCAATATTGAATTTATCTTTTCCTGAACGCTAACGTATATTTTTCTGTTATAATTAAATCCATCTTAATTGCTCGCAATTTAACTTGTTTCATTTTATCAAATATTAACACAGTAAGATCATATTAGTAAGATCATATAATCTAGTGGATTTTTTAGATATAGCTATTTTAAAATGTTTATCATTGCCCAAATAGCAGACGATAATTCAAACTATTTCAAATATATTTAAAAAACATTTGAATAAAACGTCTGTTTCTGTTCTTTATATTCTACACTGGCGACCCGCCCTCGGCTTCGCCCGGGGTGTAATTTTTATATATATAAACATTCCCCGTTTATCCCTCTTTCCGTTAGTGAAAACCGAATTAAAATCGGTCTACCCGTTCACGCGTGATGCCGTGACCAAGGGAAATAGGGATTCATTTTTATCGCCGTTCTTTATAATTGATATGTATCGTTCAAGTCTTATGTTAGCACTAGTGAATTAGTGACGTGAGTTAAAACGTTTCAAGGGCTTTTTTGTCAGTTAATGGAAGTTCTTTGTACGGATATTCCGAGCGGGCGAGCGGATACGACTTGAAATCGGATTAGCGATATCGAGCATAGAACACTGTGATAGAATCGGTCGTGCATTATCTTCAGCTGAATTTTCGATTAAACGGGACAGAGATAGACTAAAGACACAACTGCAATAAGAATATATCATATGCTAGGTTTACTATATGTTAACATATAACGACTGTCAGGGCTCATATATTTCTATATTCTAAGCAGCTCATCTTGCGGTAGTTACCACTCGTTTAGAGAAGATCGCCTTTAAATAAGCATGTGAGGATTAACAGCAAAAGGCGATTTATGTTTTTTCTGCCCATATGTCAATAACGTATTAATTTAAAAAAGCGTGTGTGTCAGCTCCGACGCTCCGCACTCCTTAAAACGTATAAAATTAAATTTATAAAATTTTTCTCGTCTCAATAAATAACTGGATATTTAATTACATGTCACGTTTTCCAACAAAAGTTATTTTAGTTAAGTTCGGTATACACAGATGTCACTACGTTTTATAAGTTTAAATAGTTCATTTTTTTCGGCGACAGATGTCGCTATCGTTTCGTTCCTCAACGCCAACTACGCTTTTCTTACAAGATTTCATACGTTTGTTTTTATAAGCCTAGAGAAGAGAGTAAAATTAGGAAACATAAATAAATGCGTCAGCTGTCGCACAAATGTCAAATTGACAGATAACGCAACGACAGATAACGTAACGATTATTTAGTTAACGCTTGTATTAATTTTACTCCTAATAAAAATGAAAATCCATTCTTAAGGAGTAAAACTCCAAAAAAAAAATGCAGAAAAGATGCGTAAGAAAATTACAACCGTCAATAAATGTTTCAGCTTTAGTAAGGTATAATAAGCACGCAGGCAATTCGCAAAACTGACAAAGTAATCGTGCAATAATGGTATGGATTATAGTTAATATCAAAGTATTTAAGTAAAGGTAAATATCGCAGCAATTGAAGCCTTTAAATTATCACTTGTGCTGTTGCATTGCATACGGAGTAGACTTGACTACGTGGTGTCTCAAAGATAACAGAGGTCCGTAGCATTTACGGGATAAACATACCCGACAGAGATGCTGAGATGCAATACACATTTAGTTTAACGGACCTGGCTCCCGAGTCCTACGGTTATTAGAATGATAGTTGAATTAAATTACACAGGGAACGGACTATAAACGTTAGTCAACCCTTAGGAGCCGATGTTATGGCTTTATGACTGACTCATGTCGACTTCATTTAATGAAACGACTATGATATCTTGGAATCTATTGTTGCCTTTCTTTTGAAGGGCTTCTTCAATTTATAAGTATTCACTATTTTTTAAGAGACAACATTCTTCAATAGTCAGCAGCAAACTTCACCTTCTTTAGGTTCAGTTATGTTAACTTGATAGACTGATGTCTACAAATTTATTAGAAAAAAAAATCCAAACTGGAGTTTAAATATGCAGACACGATGTCGACTGGGACTAGGTGATAATGTCACCAAGAAATAATACTAAAATTTAATAGATTTATCTATACTTAATATTATAAAGCTGAAGAGTTTGTTTGTTTGTTTGAACGCGCTAATCCATTTATCGAGGAAGGCTGTAGGCTATATAACATCACGCTACGAAAAATAGTATTATATATAAGCAGTGTCCAGTACCGCTCGCCCCAAGCGCACGCCGCCGCCGTATGGGCCGCAGCGAAGCGTGGCCGAGTTCAGCTAGTATAATATATTTAAATAAATTTTTTTAGTAGAAAATTATAGCCCTTACACCTATAATTTTAGTAAACGACACACTTGTTTCAAATTAGAAATTAGACTTCTAAGAAAAAGTGGTGCTATTAAACCAAATGGAAATACCCGTATTTTATTCTAAATATTTAATTCATCGGTATTGAAGCATTATTAAACCTATTAATTTAAAAAATCGAGAATAGTGTTTGTTACTATTTCACGCAAAAATGTTCAGTTTGAATGAAAAATATATATCATAAAGATACGCAGACGGATTCGGGGTCAAAAGCAAGCTTTTTATGTAATTGTAAGTATTTGTTATAAATAAACAAGAAATTTACTCTTTTTCAGTTTCGAACTTACAAATATTTGACATTCATATACATAAGTATTAATCGATTTTCTTTACTTGTATGTAATGAATACCAAATGAAGCCATAGACATCGACTGACTAACAAACATTGACAATATGTGAAAGATATGTAAATAAAGCCTCCTGTTGCATTAATCCTGTTGTATATATAATTATAATTTCAGTGCGACAAATCATGAATTGCATTGGCCAGGGGTTGGTACCTAATTATACTTATCTATAAGTGTAGCGTTTGTTGACGTCAATTGTCAATTAATTAATAGTAGTACTTATTACTTCCATGATAGTAGTTCGCTGTGGTATGTGCTGTCTCACTCCCACCATATACCTATCTATATGTCTGTCACTACCGCAAACCACGCGACCGGCCATTTTATGAAACCGCAGTCAGTTAAGAAAAACATCGCAGCAATAACACGTGTAGACTCATCCCGCCTATCTCGACCCGCGAGATTTGAATTTATTTCATCCGCTAATATTATCAAGCAATGTGCTTGTAGTTTATCTAATTGGTCACGCTTCCCACTCCGCGAGTGTAGTCATTGAAGTGGTGAAGTGCTCGAGCTTCTGGACTCTGTGTCTGACGGGCCTGTTGGAATATTCGCCGCTGGAGGACCAAGGACTTGGTGATTCACAAGGTAGGTGGCAGATTTTCCTTCATTTCCTCGTCCTTTGATTATATGTACCACCAACGAAAAATACAGTCAATTTTTATAATTTGCTTGGCGAAGCCTGCATTTTAAAGTATTTTTTGTACCGTGTGTTTTTTAACTATTACATTATAGGTAAAGGTAAATTATATGGTGTTATTTAGTAGCATGGCATACTTAGTTTTGCAGTCATATGTTGATTATCCCATATGGCGGCAGTAACTGCCGCCTTACAGAAGACCATTGTGAAATAACAGAATGTGTGCTGTTGAGTTTCGGTGAGTGCATAAGGATGGCACAGTCCATTTTCCTCTCCCCTTCTAACCCCTTATCCTTTAAGGTCTACTAAAACAGTCTACAAAAATATATGGTGATAAAGGATAAAGAACAAGGTCACAGCCATACACGTGCCATACTGCGATGCAGTCATATAAACATACACGCGGAACAAACGTATTTAATTGGAAACTAAGAAGTTAAAATTTGAAATCGAGATCAAACGGAGAAGGAAGAAGTCGATATATTATTTATTTTGAGTGGTGGTACGTAACATTTAATCATTATAAAAAAAGAGAAACTTTTAATAACTTACTCACTTTGAAGTTTGATCAAACAGAAGTTTTCCTATCAAAAATTAAAACGTTGAACGGATGAGAATTACTGAGTTTACAGAAATTTTGTTATAAATTTATTATTACCTAATTTGGAAATTAGTTGTTTGATGTTTGTACTTTTATGAAATACAATAAAAGATAATTTGCTTGATTGTATGTGCATGTTTAATGTTTTTAAATACCTAGTGCATAAGCTGTAAAATTATGTATAGTCCCAATATACATATATTATAGTGTAAGATCCCACAGTAAAATTCTGCACCTATTTGTTATTTGTTAGAAATGTGGGGTCACACAACGCTGCAGGGTTGCCTCCCAAAATCTTGTCGGAAGTAACTATATCACAGTTATTTTGATACGTTTTTTTTTAAATTGTTTTTTTTTTTTATGTTAAAGTCGGCAGACAGGCTGACGGTCCACTTGATGGTAGGTGGCTACCGTCGCCTATAACACAAGCAACGTCTAAGCTGCTGCAAGTGCGCTGCCAACTGCAGTAGGATTAAGGATAAGGGATTAGGAGTGGATGAGGAAATGGGCTCTGGCATCCCTTACTCAGTCACCGAAACACAACAGCACACGTGCTGTTATTTCACGGTGGTCTTCTGTAAGGGGGTGGCTGCCCAAATGACTGCGAAACGCAGTGTGCCCTGCTACTACTTACCAAATCCAGACCAGAGCCACATTTGAAAAGTTGATTTTTCAAAGTTGACCCTGCCGAAAATCGAACCCGGGAACCCTAGAACAGGGCGTTAAGGCAAGCACCCTAACCACTCATCCAACGGGCTCGTTGGAAACTATTATGATGATCCATAGAAAAGGGACCGATCTAAATAACTGGAAACAAATAGGTCTTGGTCTCTTGGTATCTATGTAGGTATACCAAATAGTTTTTAAATCTATTCTGGAATGTCTAATTTTTTACGATTTACGACTATGTAAATATTAATATTTATGTTATTACACTTACTTTTTTATTCATTTATATATGTATTTTTCATTTATCATTTATTGACGTTATTTTTCATCTTTATGACCTCGACTTATTTGTGCAAATAGAGAGCTTTTTTTTTAATAAAACATTTCTCTCAAGGTGGTATTTTTGGGCTGCTTCTCTACAAATCTCATACAAATTTGAGTAATCTAATTAATTTATCTCATAAGCAATCATAGCCCAGTTTCCTGAACGCTCGGTTGCTGACACGGGAAATGCATAGTAAAATTCCTGTAAGACCTGCATCTCCCCTCTGACATTCTCTAACAGAATGGAAAAACAGTTTTGTGAGGAAAACCTTAAAATATTAGCCATATTCGAAGACATGTAGTTATGGAAGTCCTGTTTGACTGCTAGTTTGCATTGTTCCGGCGTAATAGATATTTTTTATAATAGAATCTAGCCTATATCTCCACACATTAAAGAAAGCCCAGCAGTGACTGTAAGTAATATACACGTGTTATTTGAACTTATACATACATACAACCAGATTTACAATTTTTAAATTGAAACAACGCTGTAGGATAATTCCCAATATAACTTAAGCACAACTTAAAGGAACGAAACAGACATGGACAAACCAATTCAACGTGTCTCAACCATAATTCGACCTAGATCTTCAATGTCCAACGCCCTCTCGCCTAGTGACAATGTATACAGAATAAATCTTCTAATATAATATACTACGAATTATATTTATTAAATAAATAGCAATTCTGCGTAACAAAGTGATAATACCTTACCTCACTTTTTCTCAAGATATTTTTCATAAAAATATTTACCGTCCTTCCTTGTATCGGCTTCGCGGTATCACATAAATTATTTATAGGTTTATTACAGAAGATCATTTGAGGTTTATCTAGTTTATTTTTATTTCTTCTTTGGATCGAGTAGCTTTTTCACGTAATACGAAAATGTAACGCTAACCTTAATACGCCGTACTCGTCATAATTTATTACGTAATAATTCCACTTAAAAAGTAAAAAAATAAATCTACACAAATATGAAAGTACACACAAAAATACACAAATTTACACAAAATTTCTTTTTTTTGCGTGTTTATTTGTAATGGATAAACTCAAAAACTACTTAAGCGATTTAAAAAAATCTTTCACCTATAGAATGTTACATTAGCTACGAGTAAGGCTGTATTAAATATTTTCAAAAAAATTAGTGACACCTACGAAAATTACAATAATGTCTATAAAAGTTTGCCTATAAAAGTAATTATTTGGCGTACGCTGCGAAAACTATTGATGATATAAAATAATGTACTACTTAAATTGTTTACTGTATACATATTAATGTGTATACATATAATAAAATCGTAAACGAGTCGGTCTGTACATTAATTATTTAAAAAAAAAACTAATTTGTATACGTTATACTTATGGTCAAAAAGATAGTGTTTAGAATTTTTGTCTGTTTATCTGTGCGTTTATACACGCTAATCTCAGAAACGACTTAACCGATTAGAATGTGATTTTCACTGGTGTATTGTAGCAAGCTTTTCTAACATTTGGTGTTTGTTTCATTCCAATCAGTTCACGTGCTATGCGTAAACTGATTGGAATGATATTAGATACGAATTAATAGTCTTTCGATTGTACACGTGTTTTCATTGGCTAAATTGAACAAAACTTGATTAATTGTTATGACTTATTTATGACTAGCTGAGCCCGCAAGTTCGTACGCGTTGACAGATGAGAATATACGAGTCATAATGGCTGACATTTTTATTGGTTTGACGACTGAGGCGCCCGCCACTGTGGACGACAGTTGAGTCGATTTTTTAATATTTTGAGACGATCCCTAGGAAACCTAACATTTCTCCAAGATAAAAAGATCCTATATATTAATCCAGGTAATAAACTACATGTGTTACAAATTTCATCCAAATCTATTCTGCCGTTTTTGCATTATTGAGGAACAAACATCCGAACATAGAAATTTTCGCATTTATAAAATTTAGGATTAGTATTATTACGGTTTTTCTATGAAAATCATACTAAAACAGTATTAAATTTTAATGTTTATTATGAACTTTGTTTCAAATTTAATGCCGAAATTTTAATTATGAACCTTCTCCTTTTAAAGTTACCGATTATTATCACATAATATTTAACTTTTGTAGATTTTCATTTAAAATTTAAAAATAAACACATATTAAAATGGATTTCTTTTTAGTTTTATTCAAATGACACTTTTTTATGTTAAGATCGGCAGACAGGCTGACGGTCCACTTGATGGTAAGTGGCTACCGTCGCCTATAATACAAGCAACGCCAAAGCCGCGGCAAAGTGCGCTACCAACTACAATACGATTAAGGATAAGGGATTGGAAAGGGATAGGCAAATGGGCTCTGACATCCCTTACTTCACTCACCGTAACACAACAGCACACGTGCTGTTATTTCACGATGGTCTTCTGTAAGGGGGGCGGTTACTGCCGCCAGACGGGCTGCCCAAATTACTGCGAAACGTAGTGTGCCCTGACCCTGCAAAATACAGGTAAAATACTATTGGAGAAACGTATTTGGTTTCTTTACAAATAAAGTATAACTGTTTGTGCGGATAATGAAATAAAAAAAGCAATAATGCAGTGAATTAAGCTCGGCACGGCGGCACGAGGATGCTAAGAGGAATCCAACTAAGATGAATGACGTCATTTTCCACTTCATTAACCCATTTACTTGGCTCTCGGCTCCCAAAAATAGTTCTTGAACATACAAATTTTACATTGTCGCGTTAAAAGATTATAATTTACGTACGTAAAAACAACGGTTTATTTCAGTATAATAAACATTTAATTATGCATTAATTGATATTCATTAAAAACATTATAATTCAGTAATCAATTTGTGTTAACTGGTCATACAAGTGCCGTTCAATATGTTTGGTGGGTTTTAATAGCCGGTGGAGATAGAAAAGAACCTGTTGGAATGTTGGAATGATAACAACAATGAAAAAATACTTATTTTTTGTTAGCTTATAACAGTGAGTTTACAAGTAGCAAAAAGTACATTACTAAATTACCTATATATGCGTCTAATTTAAAAAAAGGCTTAAATATTTTTTATTAACGTTTTTGCTTTAGAATTGTGTCTATGTAAATATTTTTTAATATTATTTCTTATTCATTAAGAAAATAATTATTAAAGAGTGCAAAAAAATTGCGGGAAATTAAAATACTCGAAACGGTCAGTTAGAATCTGACGTCAAACTCTATGAAATATCAACAAGCGTGTAGATGTTTGTGTTTTTTAACATTTGATTTTTATTGTAGACTGTGACGTCACGACAAGCGCGCCAAAAGGGCGGGTGTTTAAAGTGACCGTAGCTGTTAGTTAATTTTAACGTTTTTTTTGTTACTAAATTTCTGTTTTTTGGCGCTGAATATTTTTTTACGATTTATATAACGATATATCGTTTGAAAATATTTTTAAAAAATGTGCACATTCCCTTTATTATAAATATTAATAACATTATACTCAACTGTACAGGCCTGTAAACTCCCGTACACATGGGTATGGTACGGCTGTGTGTGTGTGTGTGTGTGTGTACCGTAGTGCGCAACGCTTCCTTTCGGAAGCGTCATTGGTCTAGTCAATTCGGTGGTTAGGCCGAAGAGAGTGGGTAAGGTCCCAGGAACAAGTCTGTACTAGTTACTGTACTCTAGTTACCAGGTCCTGCGGTGAAAAAGTCGGTTTCACCGCATTATATACAATTTCTACTTATTTAACTCAACCATGCCAAGCGCCGAACAATATCCGCCAATAACGAACGAATGTGACACGGCTGTCCGAACGATGTAATAACAATAATTATCTATGTCTGTCCCTCTCACTTTTCTGTTGTGGACTCTTTTACTAGCCACGTTTATATGGGCCAACATTCACTGCGTTAGTCCATTTCTATCAATTTCTATACAAACACTATGCATATCACTTTTGTTTTTCACCAACTTTAGGCTGTCCCGAACATTATTTTTTTTAAATAAAATCCTCTTAAAAATATTTAATGTTATATTTGTAGTAATAACTGTTTTAAACAAGAATAATTTCAATAGATTTTTTATTGCTTATTTACTAATTCTAATTCAGTGAATTAATGGGTGATCATTTCTAACTGCAGTATCTCATCTCCCTAACTCATTTGTTAATTGCAGATTAAAAATGTATTTATAAATTATTTAAAGTTGAATTTAAGTTCATTACAGCTTATTATGGTTTGGCCAGGATATCGCATTTCCAAGAGATGTAGGTAGCAGAGAGCGGAGATGTGCCTTTTACTGGCTGAACGTTTGAAGAGCACTCAAAGCCGAGAGCTGTCCGATTTGGGAAATCACGTTACTGCTCGTGGTCGCGGCTCAAGGCGATCTCTTAAACCTAACTACGATACGCTATAGGTATTTACGTGTTCTCTATTATTGAACTTTTGCAGTATTATGAATTGTTTCACTTTGTTTTATTACCTATAGTATAAGAAAGTTTTAAATATTGTTAATAAATAAATTAATTTATTAAAAATTAACAATAACAAACCTACACAGGATTTTAATTTTATAGAGCGTTTTATATTACAATTTTTTTTCCATTTATATTACAATTAAGTATTTTAATCATAATAGTACCTACTTAATATCATAATATCACGGATGCAGAAAATAACAAATGCTGAAGGTCTGCGTCGAATGAAAAAAAGAATGGAGGTGTTGGGGAAGATAAAGGAGAGGAAGCTGCAATATTTCGGGCACGTGATGAGGAGCGAAAGATACCGTATTCTTCAGCTACTGATGCAGGGCAAAATACAAGGAAAGCTTAGCAGAGGCAGGAGAAAGACATCCTGGTTGAAGAATTTGAGAGAGTTGTTTTGTTTGAGCACTCGCTCCCTCTTTCATGTAGCAGCTTCCAAGGTAAAGATTAAGAAGGTAATCTAAGGTAAATCTTCCGCAGAGAAGCGGCACGTTAAGAAGAAGAATTATTTAATACTTACTAGTGTTTTGGCCACATTAACAACGTTCAATATTAAAATATCATCTACATGGATTAGAAATTTTCAAATGTGCATCGCACATTATGACTATTCTCAGCATTAATGTAAAATAAAATGTAATTTAATAACATCATAACAATTGCAGAATTTATTATTCATAAATTGCAGAAATTATTAATTTAATGAAATTAATAATTTAGTTAATAGCACGTAATTTATTATAAATAATCTGAGTATCTTACGATGAATTTGATATTGAAAATAAATTTACCAATTAAATTTAATTATATAGCTAACTATTCGAGGATTAATTTTATATAACAAGAATGTTTGAAGTTGTTTAGTCTACAATTATACTGTGTAAGTGTTCTTCGAATTCCTAACTATATTATCGAGACCGAGTTAATGATTTACTTACTTTTTTTATACTTATAAACATTTTTATTCGCCGACAAACATTGGACAATGAGTAATTTTGTAACCTTTTCAATACCGGCATCTTGTCTTGGCCTAGAATGGCATGGCCTCGATGAAGAAAATTCAGCTGGAATTCGATTCTATTATAACCTATAATTGACGCTGTATTTATATTGGTTTCCGGAGGGATAAGATCAGTTCGTGTTAGTAGATTCTTTTAAATAATTCCTTAATAAACTTTAAAATTCAATGTATAATAGTCTCGGTATGCTTAACTAGAACGAAAGTTTCAATTGCTTCGGTGACCTATTCTATTTAAAACATAAAGATCAATAAATATATTTATAAGTATATACACGACGTGAAGGTCCTACATTGTACTTTAGTGGTTCGACACTTAATAATATTCGATTACAGACGATATTATAAGCCTACTTCAATAGTGACAATTGGGGAATTAGATAAACAGCGAAATAATTCTTTTGGAACATACGCCTGTGGTTTTTTACAATTAAAATGCAACTATCACACGAACGATATTACAATACAATCATAACGATAACGAAAATATACATTTCAGATAGAAAAAAAAAGACAAGTGCGAGTTGAACTCGCGTGAAGAGGGTTTCGTACGATATTGAGTGATTTACCGTGTTATTTTAATATCATGGACTTCTTATAGGTTTTAAATCTATAAGTAGAAAACTAATTTCTGTGTTTTTTTTTTTCTTCAAAATTTTAGGTTCATCAGTTTCGGAGATAGGGGGGGGGGTCGGACAGACGGACACACGAGTGATCCTATAAGGGTTCCGTTTTTTTATTTTTTTTTTAAAGAGAATGTAAAACGTTATCTTTAAGAAAACTGTGAAAATTTGAAACATGGAAGCAAGCTTGAGTAGGATTACGATTATACAACTAGATTCCCGCTACCTGAATCGCAGGAATGCAAAAGTCATCAAACAAAATCAAAATGGCACCTATAAATGTACTGTAAGTAATTAAATGTAAATAAACTTTGAAAAGACAAAATGTCTTTAGTTTTCACATAAAATACGAAGACACTTTTTCCTAAACCTATTAACAAGAAAGAGGTAAAGAAAGAAACAAGAAAGAGGTAGAGTAAAGTTATTTTCTTTAAGGGGATGGTGGATACTGCAGCTAAACGGACCGCTCAGCTTATAATTAGAGGATTTATTATGACTTGCCACTACTGAAATTGAAACAGTAATTTATTCATTAAGTAGGTTTTAAAGGAACACTTTTGATCGTCACTCTATTTTTACCACAGTTACGGGAAAAAAGTAGCCACGATTCCCAGAGAAGGAGTCTTGAGATAAATTATCTTGAACTGTTGAAATTGCTATATTTGAGCTGATAGTAACTTGTGAATATATATATTAAGCGTACATATGGTTCGTTTAAATTGGCTACATTTAACTTAATATGTACATCAGGCGTGTTAGTAACATGCTTTTGAGTGACGACCCTGTGAAGTGCACTTAAGTTGAGGATGAGCGTCTGATAGCCAGAATCATGTTATGACGTGAGCTATAGGAATTTTATGTAGATATCATATATATAATTGTAGATATCTACGTTCACAATATACAATTTTAAATGTATTATTAATAAAACATGTCGAAAAGGCTTCTTGCATCAACGTCAAATGCATCCCTGATTTACGTGGAATCATATTTAACCCATCCAATTTTTATGGATGCAGGTTTAATAACTTAATAATAATAACTTAATAATTGAATTATTATCTTTTGAGTTATCATTACTTGGTTAGTTTTTAATAAAAGAAATAAAATAAAAAATAAAACATTTTTTTTTATGTGACATGTGACGGATTTCCTTACTCAACATTAGAAATGAAGTCCCATGTAGACAGGTACAGCCCATGGGGATTCGCATCGGAAATAAACAAGCTCTGCAACCTTTACTCGTGCACAGAAACATAAAAACACAAGTGTAATTATTTCAGAAATGTCTTCAGTAAGAGCGTGGTTATTGGTGGTCATTTTAATAATCGCCTATATAGGTATAATTGGGGACCCGTCTCTTTGTTAGAGGTTTACTTATAAAGGAAGTAAATCGTTTTACGCTCCTAGCTATTACGACCTCTTCGTCCGCAGCGTAAGTGTATTACAGCTATTTATCGTGACATTGAGCTCGCCGGTTCATCAGAAGACACTAATACCGTTGCGATGTACGACCCTAAATTATTGGTAACTTGCTTGGCATGTAGTACGTGTCTTATATATGTAATATCAAGCACAGTGAGTGAATATTCTTTAAGAACAATTTTGTGTTTGAGGTATTATTATTTATTGTGTTATTTTTTTTAAATCTAGCAAGGTTTTAAACTTTCATGTTTATGTATGATGAGCAGGCAAATTTAATATATATTTAAACCGAAGTGTACCCAACATATTTTATTCTTTAACGCTAATCCAACCGAAAACTAAGAAGGCAGTCAGATTATAAATACGAATTAAAATTAGCCTACCAATACATTTTTATTATTCGCATCTTGTTTACTCAGTAATCATTATGGGTAATCTTCGTTTTTGATCATTATTCATTCATATCTTTTGGAATGAATTATGTTCGCTCACAAATTTATTGTTTAGCACAATTTAATAAATAACAATTAACAATAATAACAATAATTTTTATGAAAATATTGATGATATTGTGTTAATTGGTCATTTATCAAAATTCACCACAAATTAACTGTGACAATTTGTGGTTTAATGCGGAAATTTTATCGCTAGTCTCCATTATTATAGTAGTGCCTGCTCAAAGATGTTAAAATAATTATTGTTCATGAGTAAAATTGGAGATCAATCATATTTGTAAGTATTTATGTCAAAAAAGTAAAGTATCTCTTTTAAAGAAATTGAAATGGCACAGCCCTTTCTCTAATAAAATTTATAATATAATTCCATATTTATTTTAATCTGTCTAACAACTTATAGATCTACGACAGGTGTTTGCCTAATTAAATTAAACTGTTAGCAATATCATTTTGTATTACAATCTCAATTATGTGCTCAAATCTCAACTTCGGTACTTCTATCGAGTCCAAAAAAATCTGGGCATCCTAAATAAGGTGAAGCGATGCTTCACACCTGGACAGCTCCTCTCTTTGTACAAGGCACAAGTCCGATCTTGCATGGAGTTTGGGATGGCTCAGAAAAATATCAACTCGCCGCACTCGACTCGGTGGACCGCAGAACTAGGAGGCTCATTAGCGACGATACACTAATAAGAACTAAGCTGCAGAGCCTGGCACATAGACGCAAAATTGCCTGTCTGTGTGTATTCCATAAGACGTGCTTCAGAGAGTGTGCTCGGGAGCTGCATGAGATCAAGGGGTTCTTCTATCGGACATGCAGACGTACGGCTGGTTACCATCCTCACCTTGTCGAAATCCCTCTAATTCGGACCAAGCGCTTTAAAACATCTTTTATAATGCGCACTGCTAAGGATTGGACCTCCCTGCCGGCGTCTGTATTTCCAAGCTTATACAACCCAAATCTTTTCAAGGTTCAAGTGAATAGGCTTCTTCTGGGTGAGCTCGCTCCGTCGTCGGCCTCATCCTTCCTACATGGACAGATGCTGCTCAAGAGCAAATCTATCTTTAAAAAAATAAAAATAATAATATCTGAAATAAAGTTATTTGTATATGAATAATGAGATTACCGGAAAGTATACTTCATTTTCTACAATAATCTAATTTTGTAAATTATATCTTTTCAATATCTTCTCATCTCTCCTCAATAAAAATAGTCACAAGAAGTACATTTTTTCCTATAAGTTATAAATATTATTAAACGCTAACATCTTTAATTTCAATCGATGTATATTTGTTTAAACAGTTTTGAATTTTAATAAAGGTATTTTTCAAGATGATTTAACGTTTCAAGATAAATAAAAGAAATTTAAAAGAATATATACATTAGATTAGAGGTCTTTCATTTATCTTCATTCAACAGTTTAGAAATATTAGTGGCGATGAAACTCCCAACGTAAACTCTTTTATTTGTCTTTTATTTCCCTTCGTTTCAGTTAAACGGACGCGCTCATAATGTTCTCGAGTCAAGACCGTTAGTAATATAGCAGACAATCTGTGCATTTCGTCGGCTAAATCGTCCGTGCAATGACAGGAATCGTATCAGAGAACTATGAGGGAATAGACATACCGGTCACGGTTCATGCTATTGGTATGCATTCGAATATTCTCCGAGTTAATCTAGATTCATACCGATCTCGAAAGAACTTAAATCGGTTACACTGATATATCTAAATATATCACGTTAAATGTCTTAATTTTGTTTTGTAAACAATATTTAATAATTTAATTTAATATTTATTAGTAGTGGCAAGACACACTGCGTTTCGCAGTCATTTTGGGCAGCTCGTCTGGCGGCGGTAACCACCCTCTTACAGAAGACCACCGCGATATAACAGCACGTATGCTGTTGTGTTTCTGTGAGTGAGTAAGGAATGCCAGAGCCCATTTCCCTAACTCTTCCAAATCCCTTATCTTTATTTCTTATGTAGTCGGCAGCACACTTAGAGCACCTATGGCATTGCTTGTGTTATAGGTGACGGTAGCCACCTACCATCAAGTGGACCGTTAGCCTATCTGCCGACCTTAACATAAAAAAGTAAAATAACATTTTAATCATTTAACCATAATTTACTTTTAAATTTCCTCGCTCCTAACAGAAGTGGTGTATATTGTTATTGCGAATATCAATCTCGTGTACGCAGGCCTCTCTTTAATCTTGTAGACTAAATGACCACCACTCTAGATAGCCCACTGCCAATATGCAGATTGACAAGCGTTTACGTGTTTGCTCGTCTTCTCAGACACGCAGTTTTCTTCATTATGATTCCAAATTCATTCTCATTCAAAATCACTTCTGGGGGCAGGTCCAACCGGGATTTGAACCTACGTTAGCCATTTCGGCAGCCGAGAGTTCACTCACGGACTGGTCTATCACTGTTTTTAATATTTTCGGTTTAAAGAATTTTATTCTCATAAAAAGAACACATTGTCCACTTAAACTATGAGAACTTACATAACAACTCGGTACATTTTATTTTAGCCATCGGGGATGAATTATTGCTAACATTACTCCATATAATTTTCTTTATACTTAAAATTACTCATGGTAATACAATTTTTTATACTTCCATTTTATATCTGTGCTCCCTCATATGCATAATATATTTCATTTTCTAACTGTAACTGTTCTAAATGTAGGCAATTCAAGCTTATTTCTATGTCCGGTAGTGTTACTTGTTACTTCCATTTTTAAAAGTGATTATTTTTTTCCATTCTTCCGATTAACACACAAGTGGAAAAATTATATAACATTTTTAAATTAAAAAGTCTAGTTTTATCGTAAATTAGCGACCCGCCCCCGGCTTCACCCGGGGTGTAATTTTATATATATATAAACATTCCCCGTTTATCCCTCTTTCCATTAGTGAAAACCGAATTAAAATCCGTCTACCCGTTCACAAGTGATGCCGTGACCAAAGGAAATAGCGATTCATTTTTATATATAGAGATAGAGATTATTTTGTAGATGTTAAGTGGTCGTATTAATGTAAAGGTGTATTATGTATTATGTAAAGGTAAAAAGAACCTTGCTTATTTTATTTTGAATTGTTTCTAATAAACGCAGATTTTAGTCTTTGCAGCTTGTCCCAAAACCTGAATTAGATATTCTAAATGTGGTTTGACAAGTGCATTGTAAGTGTAACATACCGTAATTTATATGGGACACACTTTGCAATGTTTTTAATGCTCCAGTCAGAAGAATTATTTTGAGAATATATTCTATATGTGCCCTAAAAGTTAATTTATTATCCTTATGTAAGACTAAACATTGATTATCTCCTCTACATATGTGACGTTAGATGCATGTGCTGACAGACGTCACAGCTGATGGAAATGTAATTACGGTTTATAGAACTGAGTAGTGGACGTCTTGCACGATGAGATTAAGGAATTTTCTAACAAAAAATTGGGTTCATTGAGCCATTGAAAGATTGTAAAAATCTAAATTTATGTAAATTTGTATAGAAAGTAGTTTAACAGTTACTAAATACTGTCTGACAACCATAATAAAATTTACAAACCAAAATCGCATAACTACAATTCACCATAAAGAAAGTAATTAAAATATCTACCTAAGTACTTTAGTGTTCTTATCGGTTATTAAATAAATAAATAAATGTTTGTAAGAGCTGCTAGGAAGTTTTAAACTTTACTAGGTGTATCGATCTGAAACTCTTGGGAGCATCTTATAAAATGGGATATACGATCCGGAACAAACAAACGTATTGCAACGTCCCTGTGCAAGGTACGTTCGGCTTACAGACATCGAATCCGAACATCGTTGATAAGTTGAGGATATACCCGACTTTACATTACTGAACAATATTTCAATTGTTTTATTCAAAGTTAATTTTTTTAAATAAACTAGTGATTATGTTATATTTTCTTCTCAATCTAGTACCTAAACGTTACAAGGAGCCATATATTATAGTAAGATATTAAACGTGCCTTAGAATTTTAGATAAATATTCCATAGAATATACGCTTTTCAAGCCTCTTCTTGGATGAGAGTTTTTAAATCTTTTTTAAAACCTTAAGGTAGATTGTAGTCCAGGTTGTTCTGTTTGTTCAGTTGACTAAAATTTATGAGTTTGTTATTTAGTAACGCCAGATGGTTTAAATCAAATAATTAAAGACAATTTACTAAGGTAAGTACTTGCTGTTTCACTCCCTTCCTTGTACCTACCTATACCTACGCAAGTGTTGCCACCGCACCGATAGCCGAATGCTAGCGGCTAACCAGTCGTAAGAAAACATCGTACCGAAAAGTCGTGCGACTCAATCGCCAAATCTCGCGGATTTGAATTATTCGCTGCAAAAACAGTCTGAAAATAATAGTCGTATTGAAATGACAGTGCGCAGACCGATTTCGCAACGCGAAATTTGATTTTTTAATTCGCAATTATCAGGCATTGAGCTTGTAATTATCCAAGTAATCGCGTCTTACGTACGCGAATGTAATCATTAAAGTGGTGAAGTGCTGGAACACTCGAGTGACGGGCCCGTAATAGTCTTAGTATCTCGGAGGACCCAGAACCCAGGACTCAGCCAGTAATACGCGGGTAAATGGCAACAAACCGATTCTTCTCCTCTACTCGCCCTTTGCACGTACCACCAAAATAAATACACGCCATTTTTCTCCATCGAAGAATCTCGATAATATATTTGGCTTGATCAGTATTAAATAATAAAAAATAAACGATACATGTAATATATATTACGTATGTTGTGATGTATGGCGCCGAAACGTGGCAGGACTGATCCACAAGTTTAATGTTGCTCAGCGAGCTATGGAGCGAGCTATGCTCGAAGTTCCTTTGGTGAATAGGATCAGAAATTCAGAAATTCGCTGAAGAACCAAGGTTGTCTACATAGCCAAGAGAATTAGCAAGTTGAAGTGGCAATGGACTGGTCACATCTGTCGCAGAGCGTATAACCGATGGGGCAGAAGAGTTCTCGAGTGGAGGCCACGAATCAGAAATCGCAGCGTTGGACGCCCTGCGGATAGGTGGACAGATGACCTACATCCAAAATTTGAGAGACACAGGCTGATTATGATGATGATGAGGACACGTAATGTACGGTTTTCTTTTGATTTAACACAGTAGTAACCGAAACTAAAATATTAGTACTAAAATGAATGTTAACACTCAAAATACCATGATTAAATTTTTGTAGTAAATTAATGTGATAATACAGTGTGCTGTTGTGTTTCACTGGGTAACTAAGAACGGCAAATCCCATTCCCCTGTTATTTAATAATTCCTTATCCTTTATCCTACCTATCAAGGTCGGAAGTGCGTCTACAACCTCTATGACATAGGTATAATAATTAGGCGATGGTAGCTACCTACAATCAAGTGACCTGCTTTGTGACGTAATGAAAACCTTTACAAACTGTGCCTTTACATAGAAAAGAGAAACAAAGCTATAAACAATTTATAACGTGTATAATTATGCTGTAATTATAAACGTTATTTATTAATCATTTTTCTACTGTAGTTTGGTAAAGATTAAATAATGGTAAAGATTAAAAAAGATTACATGGGAAATTTTTCCTACAAAAATATTGATCCTGATCGTCGTAATCAGTACGGCCATGACGTAGCTAAATAGCCTTGTAAAGTTGGCGATTTTGTACCACGTACTTCTATATGTCACATTACGGATTCTTTCGTCTTGCCAGATCTATACAGTTGAAAATCTTTGATTGAAATAAAATTTCTTTCGCATAATTAAATTATCAATAATGTATTATAAATGTGTGTGTGTGTGTTTTTTTTTTCCATAAAGTAATCATTCCATAAGATGATATTGTCGACATGATGGTAGGTGGCTATTTTCGCAAAATGTTTGGCACCTTGAGTGTCAATCACGCGTTTACGACTAAACAGCTTTAGATAAAAATTGGCATACAGTAAACCAAGATTAAAACATAGAATACTTTTTATTTAGATTTTGTTTTCTTGGTTTATATATTCTTGGTTTCATATTTCTTGAACGTTGTAATGTCAGGGCAGCTATTTTGTCTGTTGGAAACCTGGTGGTTGGTTATAGTTTATTCGCAAATTACTATCGATATTATTTTGTTTAATACTCGTACCACCTTATCAAATAACTCTTTATCCTCTCAAAGTATGTAGTAGACAGGTATTCCTTTCCTAGCCAATAGAAGTCACCTACCACCAAAAATACTTTGAGACTGTCTGCCGTTCTTTAACTTAAGGACAATAAATTTTCTCTGTAGCTCTTAGGACAACAAACTGTTAAATATTATGTAATGCTATACATATCTTGGCTTTATTACTGTTATATCTAAATCAAGGAAAATTAATCACCAGCTGTTCGCGATATTTAATTAGATATGCTTGTACAATATTTAAATTTTAAAATTTATATTTAATTCAATAAATTTCAATAGAAATTTAGTTATGAAATCGTTCACAAAGTCGTAATCAATCATAGTAAATGGAAAAAATGGCATGTGTGTTTAAACAACCAAAGGTCAATTGTTCTACGAAAAGCAACGTTTATGTACTGTTGGCAATTTCCTAAGGTTTAATAGCAGTCGCCAGTTTACTTTGGCGTACAAATAAAGCAGTGAGTACATTTACCTACTCCATTGGATACCTATCTGTTTGGATGAAATCCTTGTTCTTTTGGGGAAAATGAAAAGTGAACAGTTTAGATTTGTCCTTTGTGTAAGGAAAGGACATTGCATCGTTTTTTAAAGGAACATTTGAAATAGTTTAATTAATAATATTTTTTACGCTGACATTCTTGTACTTACTAAAATAATGTCCTATCACATTGAAAACATTCTAATAAGAAAACCATGCTAATTTATTTGAAGCAAAGAAAAATAAAATGAAATTAGAACAAAAGAAATTAAGGGCAAAAGATTTTTTGGCGAGCCTCTTGGTCTAGTAATTGGTGCTTGTTTTAACTCTCTATCACTCTGACTCAAGGATCCCGGGTCTGGATTTGGCAAGTAGTGACAGAGCACACTGCATTTTGGAGTCATTAGGGCAGCACGTCTGGCGGCAGTAACCACTCCCTTACAGAAGACTACCGTGAAATAATAACAAGTGTGCTGTTGTGAATCGGTGAGACAGTAAAGTATAGAGCACATTTCCCTATACCATCCTAATCCTTTATCCTTAATCATGCCATGGTCGCAAGCGCACTTACAACACCTTGCACCTTGGCGTTGCTTGTGTTATATGGCCATAATAGCCACCTACGATCAAATGGACCTGTAGTATACAGATACTGTACATGAGAGCAAAGCGAAAGAGCCGATATCCATATTGTGCTGTGTGGTGTATAAGAATACACTATAGGACCATCAGACGGTCTGACGATCTATTTGTACTTCAAAAATATGTAATTCATTCGTGACACGGTGCAATAGTAATATTCCTTTAAAGTCAAAAACATAATTAAATGGTCGTGTAGGATGGAATTAAATTTTTGAACCTTTGCACATAGGTGGCTTTGAAGGTTCACTCAATGAGTTGTGGCTACCGTCACCTAGGGACACAAACAATACAAGAGGGATGCTAGAACCCCGCCGCTCATGCAAGCACGTCGCGTCGCTATAAAACTAAAACTTAAATCTCGGTGTGATTCATTGTGATTATATATACCTATTTATCTTTCAGCAATTTCTTTCTTGAAATAAAAAACACTTATGTGTCTAAAATGATCAAATTTTTTTCACGACATTTTCTATCGATTTTTAATTTTAATATGAAAATTAGCATCATCAGAAGCCAACAGCACTTAGTATTAATCAAATATCCTTTAATTCATAAGAGAAACGGGAACTGGATAGTGTGGAGCATAATTGGACGCGCCTGGTGTTGCCTGTATCATTATAGGCTATGATAGTTACCATAGCTATAGCTGAGCGATGTCCTAGTCTCCAATATTAAATATATCATAAGTCTGTCTGTCACTATTTATGGCAAAATACCCACATATTACATTGCCATCACATAAATAAACACTTAAAAGTGTCTACCTCATAATTTACGGTCTCTCTTTCCGTTGTCCATATTTTTTAAAAACATTAAAACATTGAAAAAATGAATTACATTTCCAATGTACACAGTTCGAGAGCGCACAAAGAGAATTGTGGCTATAAAAGTATTGCTCGTAGCAGCAATCCCCTCTATGCATTGCCGATTGTTCGCTAAATCGGTACAAACTCCACACGGAGTTGCCCAGCTGGAAGGTATTAAAGCAATAAATATTCATTATGAACTTGCTTTAATATCGTATAACACTATTTTACTATTTCCCTAATTTAAGCTTATACGCGAATTGTGTGGACGAAAATTTAGAATCCGGTTAGTTTGCTTTCTAATTGCAATTACATGTTTGCGAACTAAATTACGCTATAACTACCAATTCTATTGCCGATTTGTTGACAGTTAAAATGGAAATTTGGTGAAATTTAGTGGAAATTGTTTTTAAGTTTATTTTCTTAAAGATGACAATTTTTAAAAATACAATTAGATCGGTATCTCGAGGTTTAACTGTGGACACTTAACAAAGAAATATCGAAACATATAAAATAATCACTGTGGTTGGGCGTGTGTGTTGTGCTGGCCTTCTCGAAGTTTCGGGCGAGAGAGGGCAGCAGTTGTTCGCTTGTCGCCGTCCATTGCGAACGCAAACCCGCTCGCTTTATAAGCAATAATTTAACATAAAAACGTTTTATGAACCTAGCAACGCATTATAATTTTAAAGGAGTGTTTTCATTGTGGGGAAAATTTGTGTTGGTGACTGGCGCCGAGCTGAACTTGTTCATCTTGAGGACATCTGGCCCTGGATACATCCGTCGAGCATTTACTGTTACTCGATCGCCAATACCACAGGATACCCATAAAACCGCTCCCGCACACGTATTACAATGGTGGTTATTTACACACCGCCATCCCACACTGCGAATCTAAAATAACAAAAAAAAAAAAGAAACGTTTGAATTAAGTTTACAAATGCCATATTTAAATTTTTAATCCACATTTTTTTTATTGAAACATAAATAATTTAAGTCGAATGAAGTGCAAAAGTTTTGTGCATGACATTTAAACTTGAGGCATAACAGTTAGTGTTAATTCGCCCCGAGCACATTTAGTTACAATAGGCTTATCAGGATTATTGAAACTTTCCGATAGTTGGGCAAATCTTTCATTAGTTTCGATACGTGGATTTCGACTAACTTTCTGCTTGTTTAAGAAACTTCCTCGTGATGCCTATTACAGAGCAGATCTCTTGTTGTGTAACTTAACAAAGGTACGCAGTTAAGTTGTAATTTCTATATTGTAGCTTACAAAAATGTTGGAGCTATATTTAGAACTAAAATGTCAAGTTAAATTATTTGTACGCGGCCGTAGTTCATGTATTGATCAAACGAGCTAACATCAATATTAAAGCTGGACGAAACGTTGACAATGCCTGTTATGTGGGTACATTATGAGTGTTATTTCATGTCCGTATTGGTAACGTCATCGACGCGACCGACCTATCGTTGTGAAATCAAAACAAGCAACGATCGCTCCAGTGTTAATTGAAACATGTCGGCGTGTCTTTGTTGATACAGGCAGCAGATGACTGTCTTTGTTCCCCGACCTGATAGACAGATACGTCAGTCAAACGCACACGTTCGATCTACGTTCATAGTCGACACTAGTTCGCATTCAATTTCCGTTGATACAATGTGTGGCCGTGTATACCTCACGCGGAATCTACTCGTATTTATTGACGGAGAACCATCGCCAATATAAATTCGCTACCGAATTTTTCGCAAGAATTATTTACAAGGATTACGATAGCTTTATATTGACTTCGAAAAGTTTTGACTTGAAACGATTTAAACGGGCATATTGTATTTATATTTTCATATGGCATAGTGCTTTTACTAAGCGATTTGACATATTGAGACATGCCAACGATTAAGGAGCACCATGTATTTTGTCATATAATATACGATGTATTACATTATTGCTTAAATTTGAAAATTTGAGGAACTTTTTAAAAATTTATATAAAATAACAATTAAACAATCTTGGGTTTATTGGTTAAACTTTCCTAAGACGAGGTTACTTATGACGAGCCCATTGGTCGAGTGGTTAGATGCTTGGTTTAGTACGCCCGGTTCATTTCCCGGTTTGGATCTGGCAAGTAGTGGCAAAGTACATTGCGTTCGCAGTCATTTGGGCAGCCCATCTGGCGGCAGTAAGCATCCTCTTACAGGAGACCACCATGAAATAATAACATTGTGTTGTATTTCTGTAAGTGAGTAAGGGATACCAGAGCTCATATCCCTATCCCTTCCTAATCCCTCATCTTTAATCGTTAATTAGAAATCTAAATTGACGAGCCCATTGGAAGACTGTCGTAGAGGTCCCTGGTTCGATTCCCGGCAGGGCCAAATTTTGAAATGATATTTTTTCTAAGTTGGTTCTTGTCTGTATCTATATCAGGGCACACTGCGTTCCTTAGTAATATGGGCAGTCTCCAGGCGATAGTATCCACCCTCTTACAGAACACCACCGTGAAATAAAAGCATGTTGTGCTCTTGTGTTTCGGTGAATGAGCGAGGGATGCCAATGCCCATCTCCCTATCCCTTCCTATCCTTTATTTTTAAACTTATGATGCATTGCTTGCGTTATTAGCGACGATAAGCCAGGTCATTTTATTAGGCCTCATTAAAATTTACAAAAATATTTTTAATTGTTTAATTATTTTTTTCGGGGTTTTTTTTTCAGGAGCACATTATTTATAATTTTTTTAAAAGGATTTCTTTAACAGGTCCGAAATTAATAGGTCTAAATATTTCTTCACAGAAACTAACAAGCACTAATTATTATATTTGCCTATATTATTTTTAAAGAGTATGAAGTGCAATGAAAGATTGACTGTCAATCAAGATCAATCAAGTCTCTGACTATATCTGAATTTTGGAAGACTTTAGATTTAATGCAAAGACATCAATATAGACGAAGCAAATGTCACCCTTTAGATTATATCGAGCTTAGATTGGCAACACACTTGTAATTTCCTGATATTGTTTGTGTTTATATGCGACGTTAGCCATCTACCAGCTTAGTTATCTGCCAGCTTTTTTCATAAAAAAAAAAAATTGGTTCACCAGCTTTTCAAATGAATGGAAGTATTCATAGCAACTGGTTATTGCTCGCTTATCACAAGAATATAAAAAAATGAGTTTAATGGAGTAAATTTAAAAATAATGTTCCGAAAATATTTTTCAATAAAATTGAAGAAAAAAAGGAAAATTTTATTGGAAGATTCAACAAATAAAATGGTAAGGAGGTACTTGGTAGCCAACAGTAGTCATAACTCTTCCTAATTGATATTCAGAATGCGACTTGGCCAGAGGAACAAATTTTTAAAATTGAATCTACCAGCAGCCGGCTGCGTTTCAGACACACTACAATCCTTTGACTTTTAGAAAAATTTCGACAAAATATTGCATTTAATATTGTTAAATCGTTATTTTATTTACTCTATTTAAAAAAAAACAATGAAAAACAAAATAAAAGACATTAAAATAATATGTTTTATGTTTGTGTAGGTAAATAAAAAATAAAAATTACTAACTATAAAGAAATATTTCTGATTAGTATTTATATTTTTTTATATAAAGAAGGGTAGATAGGCTGACAGTTGTTTGTACGTGAAAGAATAACAACAATACATACATCCATCCATCCTCATAAACTTTCGCATTAAAACAACGCCTGATATATTTATCGATGCTCGGCTACCTAACATTTTTCCAGGATAAAAGGATATGTTATATGTTAATTCAGATATTAAACTATCTGTTTGACAAATTTCATCCAAATCCGTTTAGACGTTTTTGCGTTATTCAGTAACAAACATTGAAATTATTAGGATTTGTAAATGAACCCTAAATTACAAATATAATGTAACTGTTTCTTCGCATATTACTCAATCAATGATATACAAGCTGCGCCCGCGACTTCGTACGCGTGGTATTCGGAATAACGCGTAGTTTTTTTGTTTGTAAACAGATTGGAAAGAAATTTACACTAAATATTACCGAAAGCTTGCTACAATACAATCAGTGGAAACCATATAAAAATCGATTAAGCCGTTTCTGAGATTAGCGCGCACAAAAGCATAACAGGCAAACAACGATTGAACGAAGACAAAAGTGTCTTGATCATTATTTTGTTGTGGAGATATTTTAAAACTATGATATCTCCTAAGATATTCATTGAAATCAAATGATGTCAAGGGCAATTTTGTTCAAAATTGAATACTTGTGATGATTAACGTATTTATTTGCATAAGGATTAATATCATGTTTATAAAAACACCTTCGCAAATAATGCATTATTTTAGAACAAATTTGATTTCCATAAAAAGGTTATAGTGAAAAGGAAGACATACATATGCTGTCGCGGACTTTTTTTTAGAACTTTTAAAGGGGAACAATTCCGTCATAAATGATTTTTGCGTAACTTTAACCGTTTACGCAGCACACGCAACGGAAGCTCTCAAAAGGGATAATTTTCCCGTTTTTGCAACATTTTTCATTGAAGCTCCGCTCCTATTGGTCGTAGCGTGATATATCCTATCTATATCCTATAGCCTTTTTCAATTCGAACCAGTAGCTCCTGAGATTAGCGCGTTCAACAAAACAAAGAAATAAACAAACTCTTCAGCTTTATAATATTAGTATAGATTTAGAAAACAAAGACACGACATTATTTAAAAAAAAATATACTTTGAACTAAATGTCTTTTTATACGACTCTTTGTTTTCTTATTTTTGTTTTCATAATTAACATTTGTCTGCAAATGAAATACAACACTTAATTAGATTACTATTTAATAAAGAATATATACGCAAAGTCTTTATTCATTCACCTCACCCTTATTAAACCTCGACTTAAACGATTTAATGTCTTAATTTACTGCACAAAGAGAAATTAAAGACCCTGTTAAAAGCTTGACATGACAAAGTGCTCTTTCTGTTATAACTTTTAAGTCCATAGGCCTTACGTGCTGTAATTTTGTGTTAATTACTTTCACCGTTTAGTGCGCACGCAATTTAAAATAGATATACTTAAAATTGCCTTTTTCGTGGGTGTAGGTATGGTGAGTGTATTTATTACAGTTGCGAAAGAAGGCTTACTTAATTACTTTTCTCCTCAAATGAAGGTATTATTGTCATGCATAAATTATACAGTCAATTGTTAGCAAAAATATGGAACACCACTTATTATTATTTATCTATTTGTTTTTAAACATTACACAGATGTTTTTTTAAAAACGTCACGAATATTTTAAAAAGTATGTTTTTTTCTTTTAAGAAAAAATTCGTGTCTCCTTATTTTTTTTTAATTAAAGATGGGTTTGCTCTTGACCAGCATCTATCCATGTAGGAAGGATGGAAGTGGAACGAGCTCACTCAGAAGATGCCTTATTCACTCGAACCTTGAAAAGATTTGGGTTATATGAGCTCGGAAATATAGACTAATTATGAATAAATTAATCATATATCATTAAAATAACAGTGTTAATAATTAATTAATACAATTAACTGTTACGTCACTAATCTACATGCCCTTTAAAGCAACGTAAGCACATAAAATATTCATTTATGCACAGACTCTTGTACAAATACAAAGTCTCAAGTGAACGTCTGTATGTATGTTCGCGATAATCTCAAAAACTGCTGAACGGATTTTCATGCGGTTTTCATCAATCAACTGAGTGATTTCTGAGAAAGATTTAGGTGTATAATTCTTTAAAGTTTTGTGTAAATAGGTTGAAATATGGCGATGATTGTTGAAGATGTCAAGCCACCTGGGAGCTTTCATCGAAAAAACTGCATAATCCGTTTGAGGTATAACAAAACAATGTATGATGGGATTGTTTCTCTTTTATAGGTTTCCAAAAAAGTCCGCGATGGCCTATGTTTATGGCTTTTCTATAACCATTCTAACTTCTAAAAAATGATCACATTTAATTTTATAAGGATAATACGTATTACTTGATCTTTGCGGATTAACACAATACCTATTCATACACCGGGAGGTTCTATAGTTTATATTTCCCTAACTCGGTGGAAGTCAGAGAGCAATGGGACCTAGTCCGTGAAGTCACAAGACGATGTGCATTTGTGACGTAATACATAGATACTTGCTACTGTCACTAGTTTATAAAAAACTACTAACCGTTGCAAGCGACTACGGCCGCTTCAAATTTGGGCTCCTGTTACCCTATATGGGTCTAATTAAAATAAAACTGTGAAATGTACTACTAATTTTTTAGTGTTTCGGAGAACATAAATATTATGAGAGTATTGTTATTATAAGCATATTTAATTTATTATTATTATTTCTCGTAGAAATTGCTGCAACTCAATATCGCTTGTTTGCGAGAAGGTTGACATAACTCAAAAATAGCAACTTTTGGGTATAAGCATTTAAAAGTTCAAAAAATTATATAAGCTTATTTCAGTAAAAATAACCAGATTGACTGTCTTCAATCGTTTTGTTATTTATTCATCTTAATTAAAAACTGAAATAGAAGATAAAAATACAAGTATTTTAATTATAATTCCATATTTTTTGCACAAGGGTATCACATGTGACGTTATTGTAGATAAATATTTTTTATTTTATTAAATTATTTATAATTGGGTCTATGTTGACAATAATAATTTTGTATAAATGAGTTTTAATTAAAAATAAGTCGTTATTGAAATTGAAATTTGTTATAATGTTTTAAATTACTCACAAGAAACATGACACTACAACAATCGTAGTAAGTGCTTATGAAATGAAATAATCAAAAATGTTAAGTAAAAATTCTAATTTACACAATCTTAACTTTAAAACACACTGTTCTTATACAATATTTGGAATAGCCTTGAGATCACACATCATAGAACACTAACATTGTACTTAACTAATTAAGTTGTACTTTTCTATAAAGATAGATAGAAAAAATAATTATAAAACCATGACTCTAAAGAGAATTATAAAAGGAGGGTAATATCTGGGAAATTAATTTTTCTTGATAAAATATCGTAACCATTTTTTTTCTTCTTACTTTCCTCGTTTTTCTGTATACGCTCTAATATTATTTCTCTTTAAAACTTCTGTATTTCTAAACTCTTTCTCGTCATACGTACTTTCACCAAATATGGTTCAAGGTCTACTTTTACTACTCTCCAAGTCTGCCATTTTTATAGTATTCCCTTCTGTATCCTTTGTAATGTTAACAGCCATTTAGAAAAAAACATTACATTCATCCGAAAAGGATCAGGTTTTGATCTAGCAGCTTTTACTGCACCAATGAAAGCCTCAGAGGTATACGTTGATCCACTTCTTATTTACTTTTTAACTTACCTTTTAATGGGGAAATTGAAAATTTTCTGCACAAAATAGGTTCTTTTTGTTTCAAGTGATTTTCATATTCGTGCTTCTTATTTACTCTTTCTTATCTCTTTAATTTTTCATTGATGACCTGTTTTTTGTAGAAAAAAATAATTATAATCTTCTGCAAAACTTCTGTAGAATAAATTGTAATTTCCTTAGGGAATGAGTTTTGATTTACAGATTTTAATGTAGTCGTTATAGATATCAACTATTGATCTCTTTACATCTATTAATTCTTTGGAAGTGGAACGACCTACGAAAATGAATTCAATTTTGGTATGGAATCAATGTGTTCTTTTATTGTCCTAGGGTTGTCCTTCATTTCTTAGTTTTTTAAACATTTTTTTTTTGTCAATTATGTTCCTCTCTTTTCCTTTTTTTTACTTCTCTGTTACATATTCTGTATTTTATTGGTTTGGAACGTTATTAACATTACTACTTATGTATAAACCTGACAGCACAGACAAGTATCTGGAATTCTGGATTAATTTATAAATTTACGTTGAGGCTAAAAATTGTTGGAGACCCGTGGTCTTAAGTTACAGTGGGGTTGATGTGGGGGATCCTTGACGGAATCATAGCTATTTATAAAATAGAATACCGAAAACTGTCTTTAATAAACGGAGTATGACGAAGAACTTGTCGTGCTTTTACTGGATGGGTTTTCGTTTAATATTAGCGACAGTTCATTCACTTTCTGATTTGTCATTATCAATATTTTTCTCTTTATCTGCTATCATTTAAAGGAAATCCATCGCAGATCACTATGACACAAGTAACTTAAACACAAAATAGTTGTTATAAATAAAGTCTTAATATAAAATAGTGCAAATAATATGAATAAATATAATGTAGTTTCAATAACTAAAACAACGTAACTTAAAATGTGACATAACTGAAATAGTCTATTTACAATTTGTTGTCATCAAGAACGTATTATGAAGAAATATGTCTGTAGAAACCTATTTCAGTTTGGAGCAAGAATGTCTTAACGCGGCATATGACGGTAGTTTTCTAAATGCATTTTGAATACAGTATTGTCATAAGAATAGTTATGTCATTATTGTTAAAGGAATAGATAAGATAACAAACATACCTTTGCAAGAAAAACTTCTCAACACTAAATATGTCGTCTTAGTTGTAATCAAATGTGTATTCACTCTTAACACGGCCCGCGCTCATTGAGATAAAACGTTCTCGAAACAAAGCAGCAGTGGAAGTGCGAGAGACCATAAGGTCACAACTTCTCTAACTCCCTCGTTTTTGACCGTAGCTTAATGCCGTTTTTGTAGCAAAAAGAATAAAATTCGCGAAGTTTGCCTGTGTACTTAACTCAAAAGTGCTGATTTTTGAGTTATGTCACGCTTCTCGCAAACAAGCGATATAGGTTAAATATTGAAAATTAATTAGCTATCAATATGTTTATTGTTGGTTTCTTTTATGCTCCATAGATTCTACAATGCTCTTGAAACTGTTACTTATACGATAGCCGCCTAACATCATTTGGCCCGTCAACCTGCCTACATCCTTTCCATATTTAAAAATTCTAACTGGTCTATCCTAACCAGTTCATTCTGCGCAATATTGACTCCTAAAATGCATTAGACCCTTCCATCTTTTTATCTACTGACGACTAATGTTTTTGTAATACATATTTAAAACCTATTTTCTACAATTTCAGGATTAGAACTATTGATATGGCGGTAAACAATCACACAGCGCCTTATTCGATCTGATTCACAAACACTGAAATTAAAACTGGAAATATATACTTTTATCATTATAAATATAGTATATGTTGTTAATTGTAGATATTATTAATCTTAATAACTTCTTTCATGCCTCATACACCTTTTTCGCTTTTAAGGTTTAGTAAGTAAAGAAAACAAATTAAAGATAATTAGATTTATACGACTGCTAAGCCCAATTCTATATTCAAAAATAAATCCTCTATAAAATACGCAAAGTAACTAAGTACCTACATTAAGTTTGCAAGTAACAAGTTTACATCGCCTCAAAGACTTGGTTTTTCTCATTATATTATTTTTGAGGTTTAATGTGAAAAATGAAGATCGTTTAAACAAACGCCTATAAAAATATATATCAATGTCTGATGTAATATTAAATGGAAGTAATTCCATAAAAAAAAAACTAAATAATACTAATTTAGTATTAGTTATCATTGGAATTCGCACTACAAAAGGTAATTTGTTTTCGTTTTCACTTATACTAATGTCTTAGGAATTTATTTTTATTAAAATGTTTTAAAGAAACCGACTTCAGACTTCTATCTTCATATTATCTCAGCGAATGAACTTCTATCATAGCACAACACTTTTACCTTTTTTAATACAACTTTTGCGATATTTTTTTGCATTTCAAATACGGCAAAAATGATTGCAGCGGCATTGTGGCGCCATCTACGGAACTTTTTAACCGACTTTACTTACAAACATTGAAATTTCAAACTAAAAAGATGATTTTATCAAAATAAGGAAGGCTAATTAAGACGACGCATTGGAAATTTTGGTGGAAGGGATTTAGATTTTTCTCAGCAATGACAAAACATATGAAAGTGATGTTTGGTAATCTGTTTCTTCATGTTACTGACTTCATTTTCTCAGTTGGATTACACGATTGGTAAACTTTTATAACAGAGAAAAAAAATTAAAGAAACCTCTTTTAAAACACAGATTTGCATTTTACATGCAAACGGGACCAATTTATACCTCCAAATTTTCTATGTACATTAGTATAAACATACACTTTAATTTTACAGTTGGATTTCTTAAAATACATTATAGTTTTTTTAATAAAAATCGTTTTGTCGCATACGACCTTAAGACATAAGCAAGCGCGCTCTCGTTTTTGTATGCAATCAGAGCCGTAATAATTGTTTATCGCTGCGTCGCCTTAAGTCTATTTACGAACGAACACTTGTAGTGTAACAACTCTAGATCACTGTAGGGGTGGCGGGATGGAAGGAAAGATAGAGACTTGAGGAAACACCACACTTTAATTCCACTAAAGTCCCTATATGTACACTGGAAGTCACCGCAGTCCTTATTAATTTTCGTAAATATATATATACAATTGTCCTTCGATGAGCACGTCTTCTGAGCTAACAGTTTATAAGGTTGATGCTGTGCACAGCGTTGGAACAGGATCTTCGGTAAAAATAAGAGGTTTATGCAGAACTCGTCGACTTAACAAAACAAGTTTCGGATTGGTTTATTCCGATTTCTTTGAAGTATATCTGAGTCTCAGTTGTAACCAGTCAAACCCTCTCTTTTGCAAAATTCCTCCAGAATGCCCTTTTCTCCCTTCAGAAAAAAACCCTGTCAATGCCTTATCTCTCAATCTTTTTCCTGCTCCCTTCTTCGTTCCATTCCGTTCAAAATCCGCCGGCCAGTGTACATGTAATTATAAGTAAATAAAAAAAAGGTCACATTAGAAACAGGAAACAAAAAGGTTTTTAATGAATGAGAAGCGAATGATGATGAACCCTACACACTGTTCATTGTTTGTAAAATATTTTATAATTGGTGTCTTGTAACTTTGGAGTTCTGTAATTCATTGATTTGAACGAAACACTGTATGAAGACCAGATATTATTGTATGAATTTAATCGTAATATTCATACTAATATTATTCATACATGTATATAGGCCCATGTGAATCAATTTGAAGACAAATACCTACCTCAATAAGATGTAGTTCCAATTAATGTTTCCTTTGATGGTTCAAATTAACATATGTAGTATCGATTAGTGAATGTTGTATCGTAGTGTTATTGAAGAGTACTTCAATAATGTGTTTATTCGAAGTCTCCGTGTTACTCGTATGTCTGTATTATGCTTGCAGCTTGATGGTTATCAAGAATTATGCCACATCGAGGTAAGTTTTGAAGTTGATTCTAAATTAATGTTGTCCAAGAAAGTTTATGAGATTAAAATAAAATTTAAAAGATATATTTCTATGCATAATTGCTATTCATTTATTATCAGACATTTTTGATTATTTATTCACAGTCCTATATTATTAATAATATAATAATATATCTTCATTTGAGACTTTTGTGTTTCAATATTTTCTATCATATTTAAGTTTTCAATATTCATCACTAACTTTTGTACCGGATACTGTTATATCAATACGTAAATCAGACATGCACGTGATGCAGGTAAAAGAGGGTCAACAGTTAAAAGATTTCAAACTGCTATTTTCATACAATTTAATTTCCGCGACGCAAAGCTGCACTTGGTAAATTGCACAAAGACTAAAATATAATGCCCGTAACGACTTCCGTCTAAACGTAAATTTAATAAATTAAATTTTAGCTCATCTCACATTATTAAATGAGGCAAATCTAATAAGTTGTGCGCAGTTTAAAGGAAGTATGTAAGTAAAGGAAATTCAAAAACACCTAATTCTATTTACTGCTGCAAGTTGTCGATGAATAACAAAACGGTATACTTTTTTATCTTGTTTAAAAGTTGTCAGTTAGCTACTGTCAATGCTCTTAAACCATCAAAAGCCAAAAGTCAAAGTACATAGAATGATAATAAGTGATTAAGTGTGTGTAAATATTAATAAGAAAAATATAATACGATGTTTATAATGAAGTAAAAGAAGAATAATTTCTTAAAAAATAAATAAGAAACTAAATTATCGAATAACTAAAAAGATTGCAATAGAAAAGTATGTAGATATACTTAGCTAGATCGTAGCCGTCCTCTACAATAAATCCAAGCAATATGCAAGTGCGCTGCAATGGTAAGAGTTGGAAAAAAAATAAGAGGTCTAAAGCCCGGTTTAGATTTCAATAAGTACAGTAGCGAGTTAAGAAATCAGTCAGTTAAGTAATAAGTAGCAAGTAGTAGGTAAGTAGCGTTCAAACGTAGGAAAGTCAGTAGTCATAAGTTGCCTCAACAAGAAGACGACTAATCGCATCAACGGTTGTTTTACTCGACTCAAAGGGCCTCCAAAACAACAATTCATTTCGGCAAATTCATTACTATTTTTTTAATTTCAGTCTACGTCGATCTTTTATTTTCGAGAGAAACTCCTTCGATCCGAAATCGTACGTGTCCGCGGCCGGTGTTAGCAAATATGGTACTGTACTAAATTAAACTCGCCGGTTCACATGCCGGTCAGTTCAGTTGGCGGGGTGCAAGAGACGCGGGAGAGGGGACTCGCCGCAAATTAGGATCGCATTCTATTCAACTCGACTACTACTAACTACTACTAACAACTTACTACTTAACTCGCTTTTGGCGTTCAAACGACAATACCAACTTAACTCGCCGATGAGGCAACTTAATTCGCTACTGTACTTATTGAAATGTAAACCGGGCATAAGGTATAGTTAGAGGAGCTTACTCGCGCCTTCTGTGAAGCAGTGCTCACCATATTATATTTTAGATTTACGACAGAGAAAGTCAGATCGCTATATAAATAGGTACGGATTCTGTCTTACCTACATCGACTTATGTTGTTTCCTTGTTGGTTATCATAATCTTATGATACGCTAAAGTAATCTGAGAACAGAGTCACAGAAGCAAAGAGAAACCACAAGCGTTGGTTTGTAACGCTATGTATGCAGTAGCTGCTATTGGCAACCACAGCCGGCCGAGTCGCGCTGCATAAGCAAATCTTTGCATACAGAGCTATGAAACGTCTAACGGGCTACCGCTATCACATATTACACGTGTTCCACTTGCTGTTTTAATTTAAGAAAATCATAAAACATTAGCTTGGGATTCCTATTTTGAAATATATTTCATAATCCGTCTGCTATTGCTAAGAAGAATTGCTATCCGTCTGAATGTTTTTTCAAATACATATTGTGTGAAAATTTTCTAAAATCGAATTTCTTAATGCATATAAAATAAGCCTTTATTTTACAAGGTGCGAACTGCCAAGGTGTGCCGTGCCTCTCAGGATGAAGCGGGCGGTAAAGTCCCCATCTACCGCCCTAGTCCTGTCAGGGGTCTAGGTGGCGGGCGTGCGCCATCCACCAGCGTCCTGTGTATATAAAATAGGCCTAGACACTTGTCAATTGGAGAAGTCAAAATTAGCTAAATAAAATAACTAAAGCATAACTAAGAAAGAAAATAACTAAATAAAATAACTATAAGAAAGTTTATTTGTAATAAAATCTACATCAAGTTAATTCTTTTAAAATCCAATTTCAAACGAAAAAAACTGCGGAATACAGGATATATTGAACATAGCAAGTAGCATTATGTATTCGTGGTAAGTCGGCTGTTTCGGATGTTTGTATCAGATGTAAAGTGAGAATAAAGTCATTGTTAAAATGATAAAAATCTCGTTTCTTTTTCGAGTTTGTGTACTTCGTGTCGTATTCAACTCGTTTCGTAAAATTCAATTTTGGGAATTTGTTTCCTCTCGTCGAATCGGTGTGCTGAATACTGATTTGGACAAGGCTCCGTGGAAGTATCTCTATCTCTAGTTTTTATTTGTTTTAAAGACACAATATTTTTAATAAGTAAAATCTACTTTTAGACCAGAAATATGCGAATTAATCTCAAATTAGGGACGTCGTGAATATGTGACAGAAGTAGGGCATCCTTTTTAACTGGTGAATCAAAAAAAAAAAAATTGAAACTAGCGTTAACTCTACAATGATAAATTTAGTTATTTAGAGTTATTTAAGTATTTGACAAAGATAAATTAATATGTTAAATTAATTATTTGATTATTAACTTTACTTTTAACTATAATCATCACTGTCATATTGCTATTACTATTTTAATATAAGCTTGTCTATTGTTGAATATCAATAAACCAAATTGTAGGATCATTTAAGGATATATTTTTATTGTTGTTATTGATTATGGCAATGTCGTATTTTTTCTAGGAATCTTTAAAGAGGTTCTAACATGGACAATACTAATTGATATATGTCGCCTCTTTATCTACTAACATAAATGGTATTTTACCATATTCGTAGTGTAGTACTGTATTATACCTAACATTTACATTTCGCCATTTTTAAATTAAGCTCTTTATTTAATTTGGGAAAGTTGGTCACGCACCATAAAATATAACATTTCATTAAATATTCATTTAAATTTTGACGATTTTTGGACATTAATTTATCTACCTAGGGCTCAATCATGACTTAAACTTATCGTAATGCACGATGTCTTGAATTAACATTCGAGAAGAAATCTGGAAGTATATAAAACAATGCCTGCATTTTTGGCGATTAATTCGCCTGTAGTTAAAATAAAACAAGAAAGATTTTCTTTTGAGTATTTCCATAATATCAGGATAGTTTTTCTTTGTCTCTAAAATGGCATGCGAAGACGAATACACGATGAAGTTAAACACAGTGGACCGTAACAATGCGTCCAAGCGTTTGAATCGGAAGTAAACGGGAAATCGCCACTATCAGAGAAAGACATTAAGTTACGAGTATCGGTTAAATAAAAGAAACATTCCAATGTATCAAACAAAACAAGTTTGGTTTGTTGCACTAAATATTTTTGTAAAAAGATGACAATTAAAAACGAAATTAATTAGTGACGAATAAATGAACAAATTGGCTGTACTCGTAAGTAACTTATCACACGAATAGACCAAATCCTTAAATAAACATAGAATACACTTGTTTCTATAATTTGCTCTTGTGAGGTATATACGATGACGCGAGCGGATCTGATTGACGTCATCCTTATGTTTTTTTTTTGTAACTGTAAGTATATTTACAGATTTTCTCATTATATAAATAATAATAATCTTTTAAATTTCAATACAGGTGATTCAATTATTAATTTTGTGTTTATTATTGTCAATTAATAGCACTACCACGAGTTTTTTTCGATAGGGTGGCATCTTCCACTTTTTATTTCGATTTGAACATAAATCGAATTGTAAACCAATTTGTAGTTCCCTTTTTCCTACTCAATGCTTCTACTGGAAGAACTTGTATTAGTACCTACATTAGATTATAGCTTTAATATGTACCTATAAAAAAAGTAATGGTAATCACTGTATATAAATAAAAATAAAACATTGATATGGCTTATTACGATAAAAATATCATTAAAATCAATGTCTGGTGATTCATACGAGTTAGAAAATAGATGCGTAAGAAATAAGTTTGTGTAAAATGTTCCGTTGGGCGTTGCAAAGAAATAACCAGCAGAATGAGAAATAACCAACGCTTCTCACTCCAGAGTCCTCCACGGCCTGCCACTTAATATACACACGCGATACATGACAACACATTGAATAGTAAACGGTGATTACTGAATAAATAGCGGTGATCAAAATAAGCGGATTAACACACACGTAATGTGCGTCGACTTTAACAACGATAGATAAAGCAGAAAATTAGCTGAAGTAAGGTGTCGCCCACATTAAAACGGCGTGAACATTTTATATAATTCAATCTCCTACTTTTCATATTTGCATAAATTATTATAAAGTACATTTAATAACTTATTATCTATACTCTATACTAATATTATAAAGAGAAAAAAATTGTATGTATGTGTGTATTTTTGTATGTTTGTAATGAATAAACTCAAAAAATATTTGACCGCTTTTAAAAATTCTTTCCCCTATAGAAAATTACATTATCAGCAAGTAACATAGGCTACGCACTCTCCCCCATCTCCCACCCCCCTCTACTCCTCCCCCTCCTCCATACAAATATATGTTTGTAATGAATAAACCAAAGACTACTGTACCGATTTTAAAAATTCTTTCAACTATAGAAAGCTACATTATCAGCGAGTAACATAGGCTACTCACTCTCCCCCAATATCCGCCCTTTACTCCCCCCCTTCATACAAAATTGCTGTTTTCCACTAATAATATTTTATAAAGAGACGCGGACGAAGACGCGTGCAACAGCTAGTAATATTATAAATGTGAAAGTAACTCTGTCCGTCTTTCTGTTACCTTTTTACGTCTAAACTGTTGAATTTCATGAATTTTGCATTCACATTGTCAGGGATGCAGGTAAAAAGTACCTTTCATCCAGAAAAAAGTACAGTTCCCAAAGGATCATCTAACGCTTGGCGAAGCTATAACTGCAATAAAGATCACCATCCTCACCTTGTCAAAATCCCTCTAATTCGGACCAAGCCCTTTAAAACATCTTTTATAATGCGCACTGCTAAGGATTGGAACTCCCTGCCGGCGTCTGTATTTCCGAGCTCATACAACCCAAATCTTTTCAAGGTTCGAGTGAATAGGCATCTTCTGAGAGCTCGCTCCATCGTCGGCCTCATCCTTCCTACATGGATAGATGCTGGTCAAGAGCAAACCCATCTTTAATAAAATAAAAAAGATGTTAAGCGTTACATTGCTCATATATTTAGTCAGACGTAATTTTTTTATTTTACAACGCGAGCGAAGCCGTTATATTAAAGCTAGTTATTATATAAAACATATTATCACTTTTTGTTTATGACAATAACGAAGAAAAATAATTGCTGCATTCCATAAAATCAGATGCTTCACGTTTGGAATTAAAACTGTCAAATAATGATACGAGGAATTCGTAAACATTTTAATAGATTGTTGTTGTTTCTAGTATGCAGTGAACCACAGCGAATCTGAATATAAGAAACGGTTGTGATTAAAATTGAATTAAGTTATGGGATCGGATCAACATCCCGCTGCAGATAATAATACTTCCTATCTGCAGTGCAGTGAAACGTAAGCATCTTTTACTGGTACGCGCCAAAATGGGAATAAGGAAGTCGCGCTTTTAAAACTGTCACTCAGTCAGTGCTATTTTCGCATATTCTTTTAAGTTTTAAACACATTTAGAAAGTAACTTTAATATGGTGCACTTTCTTAGCATTAGTCAAATAAAATACCGGCAAATATAATGATTATTGAGCTGCTTGAGATTGGTGATTTAACATTGGTTTATTGTATCTTAAGTGTAAAAAAATATATATCAAAATTGTAAAAGTTGAAACATACCGGTTTCTTTCTCATAGAATCTGCATTCCATGAACCATTGAATAATTATAAATGTTATATTGGTCCTATTTAATATTTTTTTTTCTTTGCGATAAGGCGACGACGCAGCGATAAACAATGAAAACGGCTCTGATTTCATACAAAAACGAGAGCGCGCTTGCTTATGTCGTAAGGTCGAATGCGACAAAATGATTTTTATTAAAAAAACTATAATGTATTTTAAAAAATCCAACTGTAAAATTGAAGTGTATGTTTATACTAATGTACATAGAAAATTTGAAGGTATAAATTGATCCCGTTTGCCTGTAATATGTAAATCTGTGTTTTAAAAGAGGTTTCTTTGAATTTTTTTTCTCTGTTATAAAAGTTTACCAATCGTGTAATCCAACTGAAAAAATGAAGTCAGTAACATGAAGAAACATATTACCAAACACCACTTTCATATGTTTTGTCATTACTGAGAAAAATCTAAATCCCTGCCACCAAAATTTCCAATGCGTCGTCATAATGAAGTATTGTCTGTGTCCGTTCATTCTTCATGTAGGTAATACTTTTACATGAAACACCTTAGCCCACTGCGAATTGGCAGAGGAAGTGCTAGTCTTGTCACATACCTACTCAGTTTTTCACACGATACTCGTATTTTCCTTCACTAATAGAGCAAGTGTAATATTTTTCCGTTATACGTAGTGTAGCCATAATATTTAATTAAGTTTATATATTTATATATGCTTTATATAGTTCTTGACCCCGCAATTTCCTTGTCTGTGTAGATTATTTGTAATTCACACATGAAATTGAAAACAATCACAGGTGTGGGTCTACCCGTGATCTAAAGTCGCGTCTGAGTGTGTCTGTTTTGGCAGCCAAGGTTTCGAACTACTAAGCTGTAATCTTAATACATGCAACTTTACCTATATTATATGACAAAAGGCAGGCCGACGATGATCGACTTGATGATAAGTAATTACCTGGGCTTAAAAGTGCTCCCAAACATATCCTTCCCCACACCATAATTGAACCAGCCACCGTATTTTCAAAATTAGATTGAATTTAACGTTCTCCTTTGCATCTCTGTATTCGCTCTTTTCCGTTGATCATTGAAAATTACCCTTCCCCATTGATTCATGTCCCAAAGGCGATGATCACGCGTAAAGTTTAACCGAAGTACACGTTGGTGTCTTTCAGGTTTTGGGGCATTACGAACCTATGCCTGTTTCTTCAAATCTTCTGCGAACTTTACGCTCGCTCATTCGCACTCCTCGTAGAACTTCACGTTCATTTCGGGTTTGCACAGCCGTTACCCGCGTCTTCCTACGAGCTTTAAGTTGCAGAAAACGGCAATCCCGACTAGAGATACCCCTCCTCCTTACAAGAGAATCACCGTTGTATACTGCGATAAATCGTTGAAATTGATTGCTGAAGTCTGTAGCAATAAATCTAGACGTGTGATCATTTCTTCGCATTTCATCTGCTCTAATAATCTATAAAGGTGTTAATCGTGCATTTTAGGTGATTTCAACTGAGAGCCTTAAGAATGACAAAAAAACCTTTTCTAATAAAAATTACAATTAATTTTTTTTTAATTCACCACGAACAAATTAGTATTAGCGGCAAACAAAAAAAAATCGATGAAAAAAACTGACTATCACCTATTTTAAAATGTTCTATTTTTAAATGAGAGTTCAAGATAAAAAGTAACTTAATCGGCCAGTCTTTTATGAAATATTACGATAATGAATACTTTTTTTTCAGTTCCGCTAATTGCGCCGGTTTGTGTATCACAAAGGCTTAGGGACCCTTACCTAGGCACAGAAACAACCGACTATACAGCATCAATTAACAATGTATAGCCCATGCATGTTAGGTTGTATACAATATGTTAACAGTCCAAAATGATAATGCGTCGGTGTTGGCTAAACTAATTACAAGCTCTACCTGGCTTGAACATAATGACAAGTAATTTGCAGTACATTATCGTGCAATACGTTGCAATATTATGGAGTTATCCGCAGCTTTGTGCGATAATAGACGGCCACTACTAGCCATCTGAGACCGAAGACACAGTATAAAAATATTAACAAGTAGGTGCACTTAATAAAAGCAAAATCCGCCGCATAATCCGACAAACTTAGTTGTATAAATTATAACTAACTTAATTGTAATATACAGGGATTATAAAAAAGCAAGCAAATTTAAGTCATCACTAATTGAAAATGATTGTCATTGTTGTGTTGACACTCTTTTATACCCTTTTTGCGTGTTCTTTTTAAAGAACTAGCAAAATCATTACACTCTTGAAAAGTGATAATTTTTAATTTTTATTATTATTATTACTTATTAATAATTAATTTTGAATATTTTTTTACTTATTACACAAAAAAAATATTTAAGTTATACATAGAAGAGATTGTAATCTTAATATTGTGTAGTATAATTAAGATTACATCGTACTATTTGCAAAATAATAAATGCATATTAATAACAGCATAGCATCATGAGTTCGTTGTGTTTCGATAAGTGAGTAAGGGATGCCAGAGCCTATTTCTCTACGCTTTCCTAATCCCTTATCTTCCCTTCCTAATCCCGTACAATAGGCGACGGTAGCCATCTACCATCAAGCAAACCGTCAGTCTGTCTGACGACCTTTACAAAAATTAATTAAGAACTACATTTAATGCTGCAAAATACAGCCAGATGAACCCATTTTGAAATTATATTTTTCAAATATTAGGTATTATTTAGGATTACTATGTTTCAAAAATCGGCATGCTAGTGATTTAATGACTTTTATATGCATCTCATAAACTTATACGACGAATCTCTCTTCGTGTATGTAACGTTTAGTTTATTCACTGTGATTTATCCCATCATGCTACACTGTATGCGCAACCTAAATTAATGATGTTTGTACATATTAATATTCCGTATATGCGATTGGGTACAAAGCATTTGGGAGGGATTAAATCAACAAAAGCAACACTGAACGATTATCTTGTAATTTAATTACCAAATCATGATTATAAATAAATTTAAAAGTGCAATTAAAACCAAACTCTGTTCAAAAGGTTATTATAAAATCTCTGATTGTTTAACGATAATGAAGCCTGGATTTAAACACTTCTGAGCTCATATTATGTTTAGTATTGTACTCGTATCTATTGTAAATGTTATAATATATCATGTGTGCTAAATTTTAAAGATGAAAAAAAAAAAAGAATGTTATCCTGAGTACCTTTCGGGGTTTTTTTTTCATCATCATGGCTATTTTATCCCAAACCGTGGTGAAATATATAATCTACTTCAAAAAAGTGATCTTGTTATCTTATTTTTGAAAAATAAACGATTTGACTTGATTTGATGAAGAATTTCGAAAAAAGCTGCCTAGAATATGATTTTATTTGCCAATTATACATAAGGGTAATATAGTAAAAAGTTATAGTAATTTCACAAGTAATAAAATGAAAAGAAATCAATTTAAATTTCTAATTAAAATGTATTTATGAAGAAATGATCTTTGAACTGTGCAGTTGACATAATATTTCGCCTGTTATATATTGTGTGCAAACTAAACATATCATCCAGTATAGATGTTTGATACTTTTGTATAGATACAATTATCAATCACGAAATTTTAGGTAATGATCAGAACTGTCCTTCTATATAAAAGCAATAGCAAGCAATAATAGAACAGATGATATTTTCTATACACCATCAAATGGTTGACAAATCAAATCGACACCTGCTTGTATAAAATAAAGTATAATAATAGCTGAGCCCGCAACTTCGTACGCGTGGCATTCTCTATAGCGCGTAACTTTTTTGTTTGTAAACCGATTGGAACGAAACAAAGATTACATGTTACGGGAAGCTTGCTATAATACATCAGTGAAAACCGCGTTCTAATCGGTGTAGCCGTTTCCGAGATTAGCGTGCACAAACGCACAGACAAACAGACAAAAATTTTAAAAACTATCTTTTTGACCTCGGTAACATAAGTACAACGTGTACAAATTGGTTTTTTTGAAAAAATATTATTTAATGTACAGACACGGCTCGTTTACGATTTTATTATATAATATGGTATATATTATGTTTTATTATATAATAAATATATTGAAGTATAATAAGTAATGGTTTGCGGATTAAAATTTAAAAAATGTAACCTGCTTGAATTTGCATGTGCAAAAACAAGGCCAAAGCATTTTGAATTCTTTGAAATCGTTGTTTCTTCATATGGCAACAGATCTGACACACCACATAATTATATGCGGCGAAATCCACGGCCTTTTAAGTTTCCTACTGTCAAAAGATAAAAAGAACCAAAGAAAAAAATAAAGTATTTGAGAAACATCCTCGCAATTCAAGTAATATGTCGACCAGGAGATTTTCCAACAATAGGTGATAGTAACATTCCAAGTTCATATTTGCGGATCGTTCACAAGTTAAACTCAACTATTCGAAGTGCACTGTTCTCCGACTCGCAACTTTTTAAGTTTTATTACACAATAACGTAACCCTCTTCAACTACTTGAGTATTGTGTTTGCGATCTTTCATTTTGAATCTCTTTATATTTATTTAGAACTAGCTGAGCCCGCAACTTCGTACGCGTGGTGTTCGGTATAGCGCGTAACTTTTTTGTTTGTAGACCGATTGGAATGAAACAAAACTATCTAAATTTTACGGGAAGCTGCTACAATACATCAGTGAAAACCGCATTCAAATCGGTTAAGCAGTTTCTGAGATTAGTATGCACAAACGCACAGACAAACTGACAACTGACATACAAACTTTAACGTACAGCAGACACGGCTTGTTTACAATTTTATTACCTATATGTATAGATGTAGCTTGCGAATAATTCCCCAGAGACGAATGGTTAAAGTTCTAATCCATTTTTAAGAAATTCTCTTACTTTATTAACGTACCCATGTAGTTTAATAGATTTAGTAAAATGTTTGTCTTAAATTTCTAAGAAAATTTGTAACGCTTAATGAAAGAAGAGATTTAAAGTGTCAGATACATGCTGTGTTGTGACGATATGGGGGAGTTGATGTGCACACTTGTTTCTCGCGTGCCCAACGTAAATTGGCATTTTTACGCTGTTTTGATCTAAATTCATACAATTCAAACTCATACAAATTCAAGAGCACAGATGTCATAATGCGTTGCATAAATAGCGTACGTGGGACCAGTTTGTCTCTAGCTTCGAATGCACCAGAAATATCTCCCGTTCCACCTATCCCTACGAGTGATTATATCACTCGTAGGGATTACGGAATATTATTACTATTTGCATCTACACTAATATCATAAAGAGAAAAGATTTGATTTTTTGTGTTTTTTTTTTGTAATGGATAAAATAAAATAAAAAACTAGTTAACCGATTATAAAAATTCTTTCACCAATTGAAAGCTATATTGTCAACGAGTAAGAAAGGCTGTATTTTATTTTCAAAATAAATTAGAGAAGAGACCTACGCAAGTCTGTTAGTTTTTGTTTATAAAATTCATATCTTAAATTTTACAAAGTTACGCGGACGAAGTCGTACAACTATTATTTATCATCTCCCTGACTTGTAACATTTAATTTATTTATCTATAGGTACATATAATAAAATCGTAAGCGAGCCATGTCTGTTCATTAAATATTTAAAAAAAAAAACATTTTTTGGAAATTTTGTCTGTTTGTCTGTGCGTTTGTGCACGCTAATCTCAAAAACGGTTTAACCTATTTGAATGCGCTTTTCACTGATGTATTTCCGTATCGTTTAGTGTTTGTTTTATTCCAATCGGCTTACAAACAAAAAAGATACACTCTATACCGAATACCAACATACGAAGTTGAGGGCTCAGCTAGTAATATATATGTTCCTGACATATTACAATGCCGTCGTTTGCCCGCAATTTCGTCGTTTAGGTATTAAAGCGTTTTTATATATTTATTTTTAGATGATTCTTGGGAACAGACCTTATTTTCTGGATGAATTTTCTATGTCCATTTCTGTACTCCGACAACGTGTATACAGTGTATACAGTAGTTAAGGCGTGAATGCGTGACAAATAAACAAACAAATCGCATTTACAATATTAGTTAGGAGATTTTCCCGATCCTTAACAATAACCATATATTAGTGATTAAACCTCCAGGCATTTAATTCTGACCGTGTGGTATAATTATTAAAAAAAAAAGTAAGCAAAAGAGTACTTACAAATTAACATTTTGCTAAAAAGATAAGTTATAAGTATGCGAAATATACGACTTTTACTGACTCGGACGTTCTCGAAAGCGTCCCTTTTAAAAAGTTTCTGGAGGAACACCGTAGTCGTCAACGGATTTTCCCTGCTAAGAAGATGGTCTAGTATTTCAATCTCTCTCTCAGAGTTGTGCTGCGAGTATTGTAGGACTTGCTGTATCGTTGCTTTGTTCGTAGTGCCGTACAACTTTCGCTGTACATCCAGCTGGCAAATATAAAAATGGACTTTTTGTTTACATACCTCTGATAGTATGAAGAGACGCTCTACTCGAGTGTTTCATATCTCTACGAGGGATGAGTAACTTCCTAACTACATATACATATTTTTCCTTATGAAGTATTATATCTATATCTGTATACTTATTATAAAATAAAGTTGCTATCCGCCTCAGTATGTTTCTCTGCTAACTTCTTCTAAATTGCTGAACGGATTTTGATACGGTTTTCACTAATGGAAAGAGCGATAAACGTAATAGGTTTGTATGTGTAGGTTTCGCGTATTGAGAGGTTCGCGATTACAAAAGTCATAAAAAATTGCAAGATGCAGGTGCTACCATTTTCTTCCTCTTGAGCGTAGGCGTAACATTAATGATATTTGTTACTTGATGTAAATTGCAAATGGTAAAATTGATTTACCTGAATTATTATTCAAATTAATCTAAACTAATTTAAGGAATCGCACTTTACTGCATGTGGCTCAAGGTAAAACAAATTATAGGAAAAATGTTGCACACAAATCGTTTTACAAAATAGGCCGAAAATGCGATTAGACATAGATACGTCGAACCTTATATAAACAAACATAACTATGAAGGTTCATCATTCCACAGGATTAAAAGATTTTTTAAATAATAATATATCGTTACTGTTAAGTAGTTTTTTTTTTTTTTTTTTTTTTTTTTATTTCCCCCGCGGGTTACACCACCCTCGTGGGCCATTTATTGCATAACATATCATTGCTACATTACATAATTATTATTTAAAGTATATAAAATATGAGCGTTTACAAAAATGTATAACAACGTTAATAAAATCAGTAATTTAATCTCGACCAATGCTCGTAGGGTGGAGAGGGGGGGGGGTGGTCCGGTACCCCTAACTAAATCAGGGTCTTTATTTATCTAATTTTTTGTAAATTATATTGTTTTATTTTGCTTTGTTACTATATCTACGATTTTTGTAATATATTTAATAAATTTATTTCTGGTGTTCTTATCTATCATAATTTTACTTATAATATATTTGTCTAATTTGCTATCAATGTCAAGCTCCAACTCCATACGTGCCAGCGCAAACCTAGGGCATTGGAGTAGCAGGTGCTCCACCGTCTCCCGCACCCCAGGCTCACACAGGCAGTCCGGAGATGGTTTCTTTTTATATTTATATAGATAATCTGAGAACCCACCGTGACCCGTTAGCGCCTGTGTCAGGATCTGCGACATTCGGATTTTTTGAACTACACTGTACGCCGCCTCCGCGTCAGGAAAAAACAATTTTGTAACTCCGGCCGTCTCGCCGTCGGCATACATTTGCTTCCATTTGGCGACAGTCTCGCCTCTTACCAGGCGCTTTATATATGAGATGGGGCATTTATCATAGCTTAATTTTAGCTTTGATCTTAGTGCCCCATCTTTAGCTAGGAGGTCAGCTCTCTCGTTACCCCGTATCCCCACATGAGCCTTAACCCAAAAGTTAAGTAGTTGCCATTGTCATACTAGTGACCTGCTCCTGGCTTCGCGTGGATGCAATTTTTATAAATACAAACATTCTCTTTCCATAAGTGAAAAGCGAATTAAAATCGGTCTAGCCATTCTTGAGTTTTTGCCAGGTTAATGCAGTGTTTGGTTTTTATGTACAAAGATAGGATTTAATATATCACTTTATAAAATCTATAAATCCTTTATATATCGAAATTCGAAATTCAAATATGTTATTTATGTATTTACACAGGAGCCAGCAAGAGTTTCGGCCATATACTTAATATTGCACCGCTCTCAAGTCATGTCCTCAGCGAATCTTGAAACTGGCAATTCATGGCATTCATTGATCTACAATACAAGCTGCAGTAAACACTGCCTGTTCGTAAAACGATAAGCGTTTGTACACATTTGTGTGTTACTTACACTATAAGAAAACCTTCAAAAATAGACTTTCAAAAATAGGAGCAAGCTAACCTAAAATGAGCAGCTTTGCACTTTTCAAAGAGATCTTTAGGAATTTTGTTAATTTAAACAAAGCTCAGAATTTTTTGCGACTTTTGCAGATAATTTTACAAAATCTTTTTTAAAGATATATATTAATAAATGTTTAACTCAACAAAATAATCATTTTATTTTCTTATTAAATTCTGATGTTATACTTTTTTAATTTAAGGCGAAACTGTTACAATAAGAGCTTATTCTGTTTAATTTTACATAATAAAATTTATGGTTAAATTAAAATCTAAAGAGTGTGTATTCATTCTAGTGTAGAGTTCTGGTTTGAGTGTAATATACGTAAAGTATTACCCAAGTAGAGATGTGTAAAAATTGTTTATTAAAAGTGTTATATTAAATGCAAAATACATATTTTAAAGTTAGCTTTTTTAAATAAAATACATAAATTCACTGATTTTAACACTAGCATTTGTTAACACTAGCATTTGTCCCATCTATTTGGCCTGATAATCATTCCACCAAACGAAAATAGTTCAGCAGGTGCAAAACTCGACAAGTACTATCGAAGCAGTAATTTTCAATTTAATAATAAACAATATTCAATAAAAAAAATAACAATACAATTTGTCTATAAATGCTAAATATATTAAATATATCTTTTATATATCTTTTATATAGATAAAAGTACTTGAAATAAAATAGAAAATACATTTTGAGAAAAAGTATTTCAAATTCAAAATAAAAATAGGTATTATGTATTTAAATTTCAAATATACAACCAAGCACTTTTTATTTTTTACAAATTTTATGTTTCTGAAAAATTATAAAATTCATATAATCTTAATTAGATAATATTACTGGTCCACATTCGAACATGCTCACTGCGATTAGAGATTAGGCGTTGCAAAACGCTTGGCTACCGGATTAGTGTTAGCAATCAGATGCAGTGTATCTTGAACACTGGATCTCATTGCTATTCCGTTACTCGTTACTCGTATCATGATTTGCCCTGTCATGCACTACGAAAAGCTCTAAAACTCAGTGAAGCTTCACAGTTACAAACAGGTCACTTCGCTGTAAATTTCAGAATTTTAGAAATGATGGATAAGTCCGCTAGACTCAACAATGTTGGATGTCGTTGCTGAAATTTTCGTCACAAACAATTAAAACAGTAAATAAATTTAACAGCATTGAACGAGCTATGGAAAGAGGTTACCTACTCTTGCGAGATTGATTCAGGAATGAGGAGATCCGTAGAATCCAAAAGATGGTGACATCCACATAGCATGGAGAGCTGACGGCTACTGGGGACGGAAGGTTCTTGAGCGGAGACCACGGACCGGCATGCGCGGCGTAGGACGACCACCCACAAAATGGGCTGACGATCTAAACAGAGCCGTGTGTCGGCGCTGTATCCAGGGTGCTTCTGACTGGTCCTATTGGAAAACTATGGGAGAGGCACCGATATCCAGCAGTCTAAGATGATGAGGATATTGTGTTTTTTCTTACGAGGAGAGAAATCTTCAAAAGATACCTTATGCTCAAACGCCGCATGCAATGCAAATGCCCATAGAGGTTATGTGGGACTCTTACCGCACTAAAACTCGCCTCGAAATGGGTGTGGTCCTAGTCCATAGGGGACTTTGGAACCGTCACCGGGCGTGAAGATCTGTAAAATTGTTTTTGATGAAATTTGCTTATTTAATACATATTAGACAAACTTGCGACTGTGATTGCGAAATTGCGACTAACTTGATATTTAAATTAAAAACACATTTCTTTAATAATTTAATATTTGGTGTACAATATCTTAGAAATGTGTGTCGGAGTTAGAAAGCGGGAACAGCCCTTAAGTAAACATTAGGCGCAACTATGTTATACAGAACTTGTAGCTAGTTTCCGAAGGCTGCTCAGGCAGTTAACTACAGTGTACACTCTCACTAATCACTTAAGTAGAGATGCGGCTGACAGCACTAAAATTCGGAGAAGCTTAATACCTACAAGACAAGAACTGCAGATACTGGATCTGGATAATATTAACACTTTAGTGTTAATAATATCCTTGACAGTTTTCAAACTGCCCAGAATTTTTCGGTATATACATATTTGCGAACACACTTACCCAATAAACCCAATTAACCCAGTGAACATTGGTCCTTACACTTAAAGAAATATTTAAATAAAAGAAAATATGTTTTTTTTCTATCCGTTTTATATGTATATCCCAGTGTCATTTTAGAATCTTCATTGGCGAGTAAAAAAAAATTCAAGTATTAATTTAATTTAATTTCAGAAATATATTTTCATACACTCAAGACGAGTAAAAGAGAACAAGCCCAGTGTTTATTAAATCATTCTCAACCGTGATTAAACAGGCATTATTGTATTTTATAAAGTTATTTTTTATTTAAAAGTTATATTTTAAAGGTTCTGTTCCTGAAGGTTTTATTCCCGACAGGGTCAACTTTGGAAATGAACTGTTCAGGGTTGACTCTGGTCTGGATCTGAAAGTGACAGGGCACACTGCGTTACGCAGTCATTTGGGCAACCCGTTTGGCGGCAATAAGGTCTTCTGTAAGGCGTTGGCCCTTAATAAGACCACCGTGAAATAACAACATATTGTGTGCTGTTTAGTTTCGGGCAGTGAGTAAAAGGATGCCAGAGTTCCTCCCTATCTCTTTCCAATCCTTAAACCTTCTATGGTCGACAGCGCACTTGCAGCATCTGTAGGGTTGCTTGTGTTATTGGCGACGGTTTAAGTAGACCGTCAGCCTGTCTGTCATAAAATAAAATAAAACCTTAATATAAAATAAAGAACTGACAAAGTTATTTCTCCGTCTATAAAACACACATTTTGTGATTTTGCAGATTAATATAAGACGATAACGCTCACAAAGGAATTTAATTAATCATTTAATAATTAAACGGTCATTACTGTTAAATTCATATTGCTATTACGTTTCAAGACTACATTCAAAATAAAAAATTAAAAAAAAACAAAAAAATTTTATTTTATTAATAAAATATTTCCTATCTTTATTTTGTGCCAGTGTTTTGATATAGAGCCAAAAAATATAACACCTTTGTGTGCACATGTCGCTTTTATAAAAATAACTAATTCTCACTTACGTCAGTAAAACTAATCTTATCATAATAATAAAGAGGTAAATATTATATAATCTGTATTTTTCTTAATGTTCTAAACAATTTTCGAGTAATGACGTTGATATTGTGTTATTGAAGTTTAATGACGACAAAATCGATTCAAATAACAGAGTGTTTAACGACTAACAGTATTATGAACATTGAAAGAAATATTAAAAAATCACTTAGATCTGTGCCAATATACAGCCCAGATCAGTATGTTTCATTGATCAGAACAGCTTGATCAGCTTGATCATTGATGTTAACGAATTAAATTTCACTCAATTTAAGGATTTCAGATCTCTTTGTAATGACGGAGGGCGCAATTTTACTAAAAATACTAATAATGATACTGTAAAGATGAATGACATAAAAATTTCGAAATTCACTAAGGAAAATCGCGGCTGCTTCTCGTATAAAACTTCCTATAGTCAAGAAGATTTTAATATGGTAAAAGTTGGACCAACCACTGCAAAAGGTCTTCGAGAAAATTACCCTTTTAAAGCAGTATATAGCTCGCCAATTAAAATCGCCGATCAAAAAAAACGAAGTTTATTAGGTTTAGTTGATAACAAAACTATTCCCGAACATTATCGTCCATTTTATGAAAATCTGTAATATTTATGACTGAAGTAACTATAATTTAAAATAAAAAACAATACAAATTGAATAGATTCATTTGTATTCTTTTTTATTTATTTTTCTTTGGGTTCATTTTTGAGTTTTGAGTTTGATACTTAAGCTTAAAGATTTAATATTTTTTAAAAGGCTAGATAAAGTTCCTAATGATTAAACTAATGGTACAAAATACATAGGTCTTAAGCTAATTTTAAAATAATAAGTAAGACTGAGATACCTTGGTAAGCAAGATCTCAACTTATTGCCATTTACTTAGTAATTAACGTGATTTTATTTTATTTTTTGAGCCATTTTGTAATAGTTGTATAAGTTGGAGTATACATTTAGTATGATAGTTTAATAATTGTACTTAAGAAAATATTATTGTTTTGCTATAAAAAATATTATTTTCTTTTATTAATTTAATGTTATTTAAAAAAATATATATTAATGTTCAAATTAAATTGTAAAAGTTAGGCAACATCGTAAAAGTTATCAAAAAAAGTATTTAAACTCAAAACGATTATTTTTCTAAGCCTTGTTTTGACTACTATGTAGCAAAAAAATATAATAGTTTTAAATTACTTTGTAAGATAGATAACGTAACTAGCCAAAAATTAAAAATAAACATTGAAGAGCTCATTATTATTAAAACTATTACACGTTGAACTTTAAAACGCTCTCCTGTAAAATTAGTAGGTTTTAGATTACCTGTACGGGCCTGTAAGCTCCCGTACATTGGGTTACGGTACGGCTGTGTACCGCGCTAGTGGGCAACGCTTCCGTGAAGAAGCGTCGCTGATCTAGCCGATCGGTGGGTCAGACCGAGGAGAGTTTGTGAGGTTCCAAGACAAAGTCCGTACTAGTCACATAGGTCAATGCGGTGAAGCGAAGACAATTTATTTATTTTTTTTTTTTTTTTTTTTTTTTCCGAGGAGAGAAATCTTCAAAAGATACCTTATGCTCAAATGCCGCATGCAATGCAAATGCCCATAGAGGTTATGTGGGACTCTTACCGCACTAAAACTCACCTCGAAATGGGTGTGGTTCTAGTCCGTAGGGGACTTTGGAACCGTCACCGGGCGTCGGGGGGGCGAGAAGCGCCCGGCCCTTACAAATAAAAACTTATCTAAAGCTTAAGCTATGAGGGACCGGCTAGCCCTGTAGGGCCACTTGCGACGACCACGGCGTTGGCCGTGGCCGGTACAAGTGGTCCCCGGGCCGGGAGGTCCCTCGCAGGCGCCGTGTCCTGGTCGCGCCTCGGAGGTGAGAAGCGGCGCGGCGGTCTTCCTCTTCTTTCACGATGTCGGGGCAGCTGCACGTCGTTGTCATCACCAGCAAACGCCGCGTTTGCTGCTGTGATGGGGTCATCCTGGTCCAGTAGGATGTGTCGAGGTCGTCTTCTGAAACGAGAAAGAGTATCGCTAGTGTCAGGAGAGTAAATGAGAGAACTGACCACTAGCGGATTAGGATGGCGAGGGAGTTTGTCGTAGTACTTCAAGGCGAAGTCCTTGATGCACTTGACAATGGAGGGAAGGTTGAGGTCGTGGTGGAGGTCGACGTTGCGGATGTACCATGGGGCGCCCACAGCTCTCCGCAGGAATCGGTTCTGAATGACTTGAAGGGATTGGATATGGGTGGGAGCAGCGTGCGCAAAGACAACGCTAGCGTACGTCATGATCGGTCTGACGCAGACTTTGTACAATGTCACCTTATCTCTAAGGGCCATTGTACTCCGCCTGCCTATGAGGCACGTCAGGCGACCCAGGACGAACGCTGCCCTGTCCCTGACACGCTTTATGTGAGGACCGAAGGTAAGTCTTCGGTCGAGGGTAACACCGAGGTATTTGGTCTGATGGACCCAAGGGATAACGCGGCCCTGGAGTGAGATTTGACCGAGTGAAGCTCGATCAATTTGTAGGGCATTCTGAGCGCGAGGAGTTTGAAGTAGATTCCCGCGCGAAAAGAACATTGCTGCGCTTTTCTCGGGATTCACCTCAATTCTCCATTTCTGAAACCAATCGCCGAGAGCGGTCACGGCGGTTTGAAGCATTCGAGTTAAGAAGCCTCGGTGTCGGGTGGAGAAGTAGAGGGCCGTGTCGTCTGCGAAGAGAGACAACTCGACCCCCTCCGTGCGTGGTATGTCGTTGGTGTATAAGGAGTAGAGGGTTGGTGAGAGAACTGAACCCTGAGGAACGCCTGCCCGTAGGGGGCGGGGGGAGGAGAGAGTGCCTTCAACTCTGTAGCGAAAGCTTCGATCGGCTAGAAAGTCCCGTACTATAAGTACGAGGCCCTCCGGCAGACCGAGTTGATATAGCTTGTATATCAACCCGGCATGCCACACCTTATCGAAGGCCTTCGCCACATCGAAGAAGACGGCACCGGTGCCTGTCGGACGAGGGCTTGCGGTAAGCCCGGTGAGAATGTGCTCAGTTAGTCGATGCACTTGATGAACGCACGAGTGTCTGGCTCTGAAGCCAAACTGCTCGTCGATGAGAAGATTGTTGGAGTTAACATGACGAAGGATACGCGTCAACAGGATTCTCTCGTAGAGTTTCCCGATGGAGCTGAGGAGGCTAATTGGCCTATAGCTGGAGGGAAGGGTTCTATCCTTGCCCGGCTTTGCAATACCGATAACTATCGCTTCCTTCCAGGCATCTGGAAAGACGCGATCGCGCAAGGCTGCATTGAAGATGCTTAATAGGAGCGAGAACAACGTCGGCGGAAATCGCTTCAGTAGTTTGTTGGGAATTCTGTCTATACCGGGCGATTTCTTAGGGTTCAGTTGTCTGATGAGGATATGTAGTTCAGCAGGAGAAATCGGTTCAATAGTGTCTTCGGGAGGTTGTGATGTCCTCTGCTCCACCTCTTCTTCCACCCGAGCGACGTGGTTGGCGTCGACCGGTTGAAGGCTGGGCGAGCATTGGGCCTCGAGGGAGTCGGCAAGGTATTCGGCCTTCTCGTCGTCGTCGAACGCTGGAGGGCCGTTGGGTCGTGCTAGAACAGGTAATTGGGATAGGTTAGTTTCCGTCTTCATCGTCCTCGCCAGCCTCCAGTATGCTAGATGTGAAGGCGAGATATCGGATAGAAGACGGCTCCATTGGTCACTACGAAGTTCGGCTATGCGCGATTTGACACGGCGTTGCAGTCGCCGTAAGCGAGAACGGTTCTCGGGAGAGGGAAACGAGTCGTAAGCACGAGTAGCCGCATTCTTAGCTCTCAACAGCCTCCTCGCGTCCTCCGGGAGTTCCAGACGGCGATCGTTCGCCGCCGGGATCTCCTTGGAGGAGTCGCTGATGCGATCGTGAAGATGGTTGTTGAGCGCTCTGATTGCTTCACTTATGTCGTCAGGTCTGTCTAGTGTCTCGGGGATCTGCTCTAGGTGTTGCGAGGGACGCGCGAGTGACTTCTGTAGTTTATTCCAATCGATAATCGTGGTGGTATCGCGAGAGCGGTCGGTTTGCCGTCCGAGCTTTAAAATAACGGGTCGGTGATCTGAATTGAGCTCGTGGATGGGCTCGATTGAGAGAAAGGACAGCGATATGTTTTTAAGGAGAGCGATGTCAAGAACGTCTGGTCTGTGGTTCGGGTTGCAAGGGAAGTGGGTTGGCGTTAATGGTGCAATAATGTCGAAGTCTAATTCGTCTGTTAGTAGGTCGAGTATTGTACCGTTACGTGAAACTCTACTACAGTTCCAGCGGGTGTGTTTACAGTTAAAGTCCCCTGCCAAAATGACAGAGGGGCCGAGGTTGAAGAGAGATTCGAGATCTCTTTTCAACAGGCGCTTATCGGGGGGAAGGTAAATCGATGCTATAATAACTGGAGGATGGCCGGACATTGCGAGACGGCAAACCGACGCTTCCATATTGACGAGAGGAGGAGTGTTAATTGGGACGCAGTGAAGAGACCTTTTGTAATAAATTAAAGTGCCTCCTGCCCGGCCGTTGAGGCGGTCATTTCTGACCATAAGATATTGTGCGATTCGCGGATCGCGTATGCTAGGTTTTAAGAAGGTCTCTTGCACTAACATCACGTCGACCTGATGGGATGTAAGGAAATGTTGGATTTCGGATTTATGGGATCGGATGCCGCGGGCGTTATAGAACGCCAACGACAGGGAAGATGGTCTAATTCTACTAGTGGTAGCCATTGGAATTATTCAAATGAGTCCCGCATCCGGCGGAGGGCGGCGAGTGTGTGTTCGTGACGGACGAACACGCTAACTATACCTAACGAGCCCTTTTTGCAAGTTTTGAAATCGCGGACGAGGGCCGAAATATCATCGAGGTCGATACTCTCCGAGAGTTGGTCGATGAAGTCTAAATTATCGGATTTATTGACGCGGGCCGGTGCGGGGCGTACGCGGTGAGGAGCCGGCACTGTCGGAGGAGGCGCGGGCCTCCCCCAGGCAGTGCTGGGTGTTGAAACGGGCGCTGTTGGCTGAGGCACGGGCCTTCTCCAAGCGGCGCTGGGTGCAGGGACAGGCGCGGGCCTCGCCCATGCTGGCGTTAACGCGATCGCGGATGCCGCTTTCGGTAGCGGTGGAAAATTTGCGGCGGAATTAACGGGCGCGGCGCGAGAGGCAGCGGGCCTCGGTTGTGAGGGGACGCGGCGAGAGGAAACCATACGGGGCTTCCTTTTGGGCGCCTTGGGGCATCCGCGGTAATTCGCGGGATGGCCGTACTCTTTGCAGAGTACACACGCGGGGGGCTCACTAGTACCCGCTACGCGCGCGCAGTCGCGGGTCGCGTGGTCCCCTAGGCATTTGACGCACCGGGGCGTCGCATAACAGTTACGGGCCGAGTGCCCGTAGAGCTGGCAATTGTGGCATTGCCCTATGGTGTTGCGCTTGTGTGGCTGTTCGAAGCGGAGACCCGACAGCCCGCAGATCGTGGGGACGCCGAAAATGCGTTTCCCCTCTGGGGAGTTCTCGAGGACGACGAGAACCATATCGTACGGAGTACGATTCCTAGCGTGCATCCGATGCACTTCTAGCACCGGCAGATTTTGACCCATTAGGTCGCGCAATATCGGCTGCTCGCCGAGTTCGTGGGGAAGGCCCCTTACAACAACGCGTAGGTTTTTCTCCTCGGGGAGAGAGTATGTATGGAAGGGGATGCGCTCCTCCCTTAATAACGCGGTTAGAACACGGTAGTCGGCTACCGAGTTCACCTTGACAGATATACCGACTCCCGCGTTGGAGCCTCGGTACGACTTTATGCCCTTGGCGAGCATCATATCACGGACGGGGTCCCAGTGCCTCTTGTCTCTCAGGAAGACAGGAGGTGGGGCCTTGGCGGCGGGAGGCGCGGGCGCGGTCGCGGTGCGCGGCGATGACGGGCGGCGGAACGCGGAGTCCGACTCGATTTTCTGTCTACGCGACGGATTTGATGAGATCGAGCCGTTGGAGGAGTTTGAATTACTCCTCTTATTTTTCCTATAGTTGACGACAGTGAAGCCATCGTCTAACTGTGACCCAGAAGGGGTCGGAGCACGCGGGGCGGGCGAGGGGGAGCGAGAGTGCGCTGAAGTGGCGTCCATGGGCGACTCAGGAGAGTCGGCCGCTGGCTCGCGGGCCAGTTGAATTACCCTATCTAGGGCATCGGGCTGCTCCTGGAAGAGGAGCCGGAGATGGTGAACCAGGATGGAGAGATCCATCCTGGCGGCGGGAGCGCGGGGAGCGGCCCCGAAACGGCGCGTGTAGACGCGCCGCTAGGTGTGAGTGTGTACCTAACGCTTGGGTTATAGTGTACCTAACGTGTGTCCCTGAGAAGGGGGAGTGACCCTGGCGGCTTACCAACCGCAAGGGCAATGGGATGGGTACAGAACACTAGTTGCGCGACGGCCTTATAGTAAAAACTACTGAGACCGACTTGACAACTAGCGCAATGTAAAAAGCCCGCAACAGCACTGCACAATACACAATCGCACTTCACTTGTTCACACACTGCTGCACTACACAACTGCACTTCACAACTGCGCGGTGCGCGGCGAGCGGCAAGCGACGAGTAACGCTACGGAGCGTTCAGCGAGACGTGTGCACTGGGCGACGTCGAGCGGCGAACTCCCCTTTTTGACAATTTATTCAGAAAAATGGTCGATTTATAATACAATTATTTACATCCAACTAGCGACAATCGTGCCCTGCGCCGAGACAAATGCGCCAATAACAAATGGGTGTTGACACGATTGCGCAAGTTGTGCAATATTATGAAATAATATTAAATGTTGTGCAATAACAGTATTTACAGTCCCTTCTGTCCCTATCACTTTCTATTGTTGTCTTTGTTTGTTCATACGTATATATGGGCCAACATTTCACTACGTTGGCCCATTTCTATGCGAACACTGTACGTATGAACACTGCACAATCACTAATGTTTACACAATCTGTAGGCTGTCCCGAACATTCTCCCGCCGATGCGCCGTCGTCAGGTCGACGCATCTTCTGTGTGCTGGAGGGCAGCCGGCTCCGTTGGCAGGATGACCAGCTTCTTAGCCGGTCGGCGAAGAGTCCCCGCCCCGGTAGCGACGTCGACTGTCCTCACAGCGCCGTCGGGTCCAGGATAAGCCGCGATGACCCTTCCTCGCGGCCATGTGTTGCGAGGAAGGGTGTTGTCCACGATGAGCACAACGTCTCCGATGGTGACTTGCCGCCCTCTTCCTTGGGGCTCCCGCCGGTGCTGAAGCTCAGGAAGGTATTCCCTGAGCCAGCGTTGCCAAAACAAGTCGGCGAGACGTTGTGAGGCGCGCCAGTGCGTGCGCCCGATGGTGTCTTCCTCGTTCAAGACGCCGAGGTGTTGATCACGGCCCGATCCCATCAGCAGGAAGTGGTTAGGCGTGAGCGCCTCGGGATCGTCCGGATCAACCAAGACGTGTGTGAGCGGCCGGCTGTTGACGGTGTACTCGACCTCGGCGATCAATGTGCCGAGTACCTCTTCTGTGGGGCGCCGCTCATGTAGCACGTTGTTAAGGGATGTCTTGACGCTGCGAACGAGGCGCTCCCAGGCCCCGCCCATGAAAGGGGCACCGGGAGGGATGAAGCGCCAATTGATCCTCTTCTTGTTTGCCTCTTCTTGAAGAAGCCGATCCGTTTGTTGCCGAAGTTCTCGTTCGGCGCCGTGTAGGTTGGTGCCGTTGTCCGACCATATTTCTATGGGACACCTGCGACGCGCTATCATGCGTCGCAACGCCATCACGGCCGAGTCTGTAGGCGCGTGTCGTTAAACACGTGAACAACGCGACGTATCTCTTCTGTGTTGTGCGTCCCACCGTCACTGCGAGCGGCCCGAAGTAGTCGAGCCCAGTGTAGGTGAACGCACGTCGATGGTGTGCTAGCCGGCACGGTGGTAGGTCCCCTGTAGGTGGCACTGGTGGCTGCGATCTTCGAATCCTACAGTGGAGACATCTGTGAATAATTATACGCGTTACCGGACGTAGCCGAAGGATCCAGTAGTACTGTCGACATTCGTTTATTGTAGTCTCGACGCCAGCATGATGCAACTGCCTATGGACGTACTCTATGTAGAGCCTGCACACGTACTCGTTCCCATCGAGTACTGCAGGGCTCTTCTGTCGATCGGTGACGTCACATGCAGCGCCGATACGTGGTACTAACTGGATTATGCCATTTTCGATCTTCACAGCTAGGTGGCGCAGTCGGCTCTGCGCTGCTATTTTTCTGTTGTTTCGGAGATCACGTAAATCTTCTGAGAAAGTCTTTTGTTGGCTGTTTCTAATGAGAAGTAACTCTGCTTCGTGCAGAAGGTCTGTGGGGATTGGTAAGTAGGTCTTCTCAAACTGTTGGGGTTGTGTGATTTTCGGTTGTGTGGGATTCTGTTTGATTTTATGTTCCCGCCACAACGGGTCTTTCTCTGTGCGTTTCTGTGTTCTCTTGTAGTTTACGTGATCCCTTTTTCTTCGGCAAAGTCGAATGAAATGTAGCACACGTGCCGTGCTTCGAACGAGCTTTTCCCATTTCGAAAATCTATTGCTATTCGGGATGCACTGCTCCAATTTCGATTGTTCTTTTACAACAGTCACGTGTACTTTTTCTTCGCCGGTCGGTGAGGTGGTTACAACTTTTTCCTGTGGCCATCGATCAGGATTTTCCAGAAGGAAACTAGGCCCGTTGAACCACCTATGTTGCGAGTTGAAGTCGTTGGGTACGTCTCTGGTTGCATCGTCCGCAACGTTCAATTTGGTAGGCACCCAACGCCACTCGCCGATCTTGCTGTTTTCCTCTATTGCTGCTATACGATGCGCGACGAGTGGTTTGTAAGACCTCGCGCCTATTTGCAGCCAGGTGAGCACGGTCTTGCTATCGGTCCAGAAGATCTTCTTGTCTGGCCTTCTATCGTGCTCTTCGATGACTGTAGTTGCCATCCTGCTCCCCATTACTGCAGCAAGCAGCTCGAGACGCGGGATGGACGTCAGCTTGAGAGGTGAGACTCGCGCCTTCGCTGTTACAAACGCCAACGACACTTGTCCGTCTGGCCTGATGATGCGCCAGTATAGGGCTGCGGCGTATGCTGTTTCGCTCGCATCCACGAACACGTGTAACTCGATTGTGGCGGCGTCACTGTAGTTCGGGTAACAGCGAGGTATGTTGACATCGCGGAGTCTTTTCAGATGTTCTAGCCATACTGTCCATTGGCTAGCGAGGTCTGCATCTATTTTTTGATCCCAATCTATTCCTCTACGCCATAACTCCTGAAATATCTGCTTGGCTTTTGTGGTGACAGGCGATGCGAGTCCAAGCGGATCGAAGAGAGACATGATTATTTTCAAAGTTTCCCTCTTCGTCGGTTGAGTGTTTAGGATGGCGCCAGGGGGTAGTCGAGCCATGTTGAGATCAAATGTAAGTTCGTCGGTTGCAGGCCTCCATATGACTCCCAAGAGACGCTCTATGTTTGAACTATTGTCGAGATCTATACTCCTTTTATCGATCGGTTCGGAGTTTTCATTGAACGCTTCGAGTACTTTCTTCGAATTGGATGTCCACTGTCGCAACTCGTAGTGGGCCTCCCGATTAATTTGTTGTACTCGAAGGGCTGTCTGTATAGCTTCTTCTTCTGTTTTGAAGCTTTGGAGGTAATCATCAACGTAATGATTTCGAACAATCGCCGTGTATGCCTCCGGATACGTTGTTTTGTATCTTTCGGCATTTCTATTCTTCACGTATATAGCCGTTGCAGGTGACGATGTGGCTCCGAATATGAGAGAGGTCATCCTATACTCTATTGGAGGATCTTTACCTCGCTTTCTGCCTCTCCATAGGTACCGAAGCGCATCTCTATCCTGCGGTCGAACTTTCACTTGCATGAACATTTCGGCTATATCGGATGACACGGCGATTCGATGCTGTCGTAACCTCATGAGTACCCCGGGTAACGACAGAATGAGGTCAGGTCCGGTGAGCAGGTAGTCGTTGATCGTGTCCCATCGTCTTAGCTGCTGCGTCGTGTACTATGCGGACCTTTCCTGGTTTGGTGGGGTTCAGCACGGGAAAGTGCGGCAGGTACCACGTTTTTCCCGGCGTACGATGGGGAGGCGCTCGTTCAGCGTATCCCTTTTCTATGAGCGCGTTCATCTGCTGCTCATAGCGATCTCGAAGTTTAGGATCTCTATCTATCCTCTTTTCAGTATGGTGGAGTCGCCTGAGCGCGTTGTCGTAGTTGACGGGCATCTGAAAATCGTCCGATTTCCACAGCAACGATGTTTCGTAGCGTCCGTCACTATTTCGTCGAGTATGTTCGACAAGCGTCTTGACGGCCCTTTCTTCGATGTCGTTGGACGGTCTCTTTGGAGTGATCATCAGCGACTCCAAAGAGAAATACTGTTTTAACTGTTCGTCCATACTGTCTTCGGTACGATTGGTGAGGTGATTGATAGAGTCCACACGGCGCCCTAGTAGGCGTGTCTGTGTCCCGTGGAGAACCCATCCGAGCGGGGTTAGAGACGCGACCGGCTGATGTCGCTGTCCTCTCCTGATCTGTGTGGCGAGCAATAAGTCCCAGTTGTCTTGACCGATGAGAAGTTTCGGTCGGACACGTGGATATTGTAAATGTCTCGCTCCGATACTGTTTGCGCAGAGAGCTGTAGATTGTTCATGGTGCGTGCTCGAATGGTGCGGTGGTTTGTCGCGCCGTGTAACGTTATTTTTACACGACGTGACCGATTTGCGTCCACTTCGGTATTTGCGATTGCTTCTATGTGGAGCGGATCAACGGGCCCTTTCGCGCCTATTTGTTGCGCCAAACTATTATCGATGAGGGTCACCGTTGAACCGTCGTCGAGTAGTGCGTAGGTGTTGACGCTTCCTTGAGAACCGGAGACTCGAACGGGCACAAATTTCAGAAATGAATGTGTCTCCTTTGGTTGCCAGGCGGAAGCGACAACTTCGAACTTTTCACTAGCACGTACCTTTTCTTCGAAGTGGAGCAGTCGATGGTGCGAACGCGAACAATTGTTTTCATTACAATTCGATATTTTACACTTGTGTGTTCTATTTTTGTAATGTAGACACTTGAAACACAATCGTTTGTCCTTTGCGATGTTCCAACGTGTCCTAGTGTCTGCTTCTATGAACTTCGAACACTTTTCTGTTTTGTATCCGGTATTCGCACATACCGGACAGGCAGACACTTTTCGATGTTGACTTTCCGTTGCGGAATAAGTCTTCTGAGTTCGCCTGGGTGCGTAACTCGTCTCTATAGGCGGCGTGAATTCTGGCTGTGCGTACGAACTGCAGAGTTCCGCCTCGATCTCGAAGAATCGTGAAAGTTTCAACAAATCGGGTTGCTCTTTTGGTTGTTTACTTACGTACTCGAACCATCTGTAACGAAGTCCTGAAGGGAGTTTCTCTATTGTTGTTCTGGTGATTTCCGGATTGAACAGGTAGTACGATTTTTCTAAAGCTTGTAATGTTGCGACGGTGTTGGTGACTCGAGTGGCGAACACACATATATCACGCGGCGAGTCTGTTAGCCGCGGAAGTGCCCTCAACCGCTCCAGTTCCGTTATGGCGATAGAATCCGGTCGGCCGAACCGGTTTTCTAACGTTTTCAGAATCTTACTTGTTTCTACGTTGTATATGAGGAGGCTTTCGACTGCCTCTTTGGCTTTTCCTTTAAGGCTTCTTCTTAAGCGAGCTATGTTTTCACTTTCACTGTGATTTTTGTGCGATTCTTCGTAGGCCGCTTTGAATGATAGCCATTCCTGATGCGACCCGCTATACGATGGTAGTTCCGTGAAGTAGCGCGGAGCCGTTTGATGGCCTGTTTTGGCGGCCAAAGTTATCGCTGCAGCCAATTCCGTTAGCCCGATACTCTGGCTAACGGGCGCTACAGCGGGCACTATGCGATCTGTTTCGGGCTTACCGTTATCTTGCCGATCTTCAATTTGTTGCACGGGGAAAGGTATCGGCGTGGTCGGTGACACCTGGTGAGTCTGCGCTATGCAGACTTCTCGAACTATGGGGGGTGGCGCACCAGTCGCGCTGAGCGCTTGACTATTGACCCATGTGTCGACCCTCTCCTTCGTGATTTCGAGGTCTTCGACGGTGTTGTCGTCGATGGTGTCGGCGTCAGATTCTTCGATTGCCTCTATCTGGGCGGCGGCAAGCTCGATCTGTAGCTTTAACAGCTCTATTTTAGCTTTCGCTAATTTCGTCTTTCTTCTAGACGAGTGTGACGTGCCTCTTTTGCTTGAGCGCACGTCCGAACGGTGCACGGCCTCTGTGCCGTGTGTACCGGACGGGTGACGCTTCACGCCGATCTGACTTGCGTCTTCTCCCGCCGGTACCGAAGTCAACGTCGCGGATGCTGACGTTGATGTTGCCGTTACGGCCGATGACCCCGCTGACCATGTGTCCGTGGAACTGGCATGCATGGCCGCGGGGGTGGACGTGGAGGTAGTTAGCCTCTCGCCGTCCCGAAGTGTCGACGCGGCGTCTCGAACAGTTGACGCGGCGTCGCGAACGATTGACGCGGCAGCGTCGCGAACGGTGGACGCGGAAGTTGTAGGCCTCGCGGCGTCCCGAACGGTGGACGCGGAGGTTGTAGGCCTCTCGTCATCCCGAGCGGTGGTGCTACGTGTCACCGGCATTGCCAAGGCACTCTCCTCGACCAACCAACAGCGCTATACAATCGGCTATATCCGGCTCGATTGGACCATAAATGTACGGGCCTGTAAGCTCCCGTACATTGGTTTACGGTACGGCTGTGTACCGCGCTAGTGGGCAACGCTTCCGTGAAGAAGCGTCGCTGATCTAGCCGATCGGTGGGTCAGACCGAGGAGAGTTTGTGAGGTTCCAAGACAAAGTCCGTACTAGTCACATAGGTCAATGCGGTGAAGCGAAGACAATTTATTCAGAAAAATGGTCGATTTATAATACAATTATTTACATCCAACTAGCGACAATCGTGCCCTGCGCCGAGATAAATGCGCCAATAACAAATGGGTGTTGACACGATTGCGCAAGTTGTGCAATATTATGAAATAATATTAAATGTTGTGCAATAACAGTATTTACAGTATTTTCTGTCCCTATCACTTTCTATTGTTGTCTTTGTTTGTTCATACGTATATATGGGCCAACATTTCACTACGTTGGCCCATTTCTATGCGAACACTGTACGTATGAACACTGCACAATCACTAATGTTTACACAATCTGTAGGCTGTCCCGAACATTACCTATACAGTTTTATTGCGAGAAGACGATTTAATAAATGGTGATTAAACAACTTAATTGCACTCTAGTATTTGACGCTAATAATAACAAAAAAAGAATGTGTATAAAATTTTCCTCGTGTCAATAGATAACTGAATACCTAATTATTTTATATTACTTATTACTAATTATTTTATATCTGTATAATCAAATTTAACATGTTTCAACAAAAGTTGTGTTAGTTACGTTCGGTATACACAGATGTCACTACGTTTTATAAGTTCAAATTTTCAACGACACATGTCGTTGCGCCCGCCGGCAGGTTATAATGCGCTATAGTTTCGTTCCTCAACGCGGACTACACTTTTCATAATAGATTTCGATGTTTGCTTTTATAATCCCAGAGAATAGAATTAGGGAACATAAATACATTCGTCAGCCATCGCACAAATGTCAAAATGACGGATAACGTAACGTTTTTAGTTAACGCTTGTATTAATTTTACTCCGTCATAAAATTTCCATACCGGGGTCCTTATATGAAAATCGATTTTTAAGGAGTTAAACTCTAAAAATCTGACTTTAAATTCCTATAAATAAGAAACAAAAGCACAAAATGTTTCGGTCGTCTGCAAAGTTTGCCTTTGAAAAGTTCGCACTGAACGCACCTGGCTCGCGTCAATAGGAAACGGCTCTCAAAAGAACTGTGGATCTTCATTTCTTAAGGCTTGAAACTCACTGTATAAAAACAGCGCGACGAACAACGAATCAAATCGCCTCTTTGCTTCAATAACGTGATAAGTCGGAAAAATCGATTTTTTTTTTATTTGATAAATAAAACCGCCGTGTCCGATTTTATTTTTCTACAAAACGTGGTATCTTTTACGCGTGAAATAGCGAATCTATGAGTGAAAGAGACAATGCTAATGTGTCAAATCGCGATGTCACGTTGTCTCTTAGTGCACGGAGATTTGTTTCAACAACGGAACATAACAGTTGTCACTACGCACGTGAAGACGAAGGTGCTCTCAAATTTCGGCAAAAACGTGACATCACGACGATATCACTGTTTGGTTGCAAAGGTATGTTTTTATTCAATTATTATTTTATATTTTATAATGTGTTATGTCGATTTAACACAGTGCTGTTGAAAAAAATTGTGAAGTGTTAATTGTTATAAATACTCATGTCACATTGTTCCCGAAAAAAAGAGAACTTTTCTTTGTGTTATCTTAGGATGCAACGTTGTAGATGATGAAACTTTTTCTAATATAAAAACCGAGTTAGAGTTACCTGCTGATGTTTCGTTTTTGAACAAAAAAAAATTAATTTAATCAGTAATATCCGTAAATATTACGTTGTTAATACTAAAACAAATGACGATTTGTACTTATTTTTTCAGATGGAATCGCGACGTACAAGACTAATTGTTAATCTTGCGTTGAAAACAGATAATTCTAATATTCCCGTTGCAGGGACAAATGCAGGTACCTATTTGTATGTTAGCAAAACTCCACCCCTACGCGGCTGAGTTAAACACCTACTTGTACTAATATTAAATATTTAAAAATAAGAAAACATTTTTTTAGATGAGGATGCAACGTTAAGCTTAGAGGATGCAAGTTCAAACATAGCGGAAGCAACGTTAAATATGGATGATGCACCAAACAAAAACGTTGACTTAACAGTATCCAATCGCCATCGTTGTGATTCGACCACCAGCAGCAGTAGTTCGTCGAGTGACTCATCATCGTCATCATCAAGCAGCTCATTAAATAAAACTTTTAATGAAGGTAAGTTTCATTTGTGTTATAAAATAATTTTAGTGATTTACGTAATCTCATTTATATTTTAACCATAATATGTTTTGTTTACAGATAGTGACGATTCAGTTAAAGACCCTAACTATGAAATTATGAAGCCTCGCCGTCTTAATCATAGTGCTTCCGATTCTGACGAAATATTTGCTAATTTTAACACAGGAAACCAAGATGGTATTCTACAGGAAACAGTTATTCGTATACCTACAGAAGACCACGAAATTATATTTAATAGTCTTGTACAAGAAGCAGATGCACTTCCAACACAAAATGAACCATCAGGTGTCGAAAATGTTAGCCCCAGTGTTCAAAATTCACACAACCCAGATTGGAGTTCAAACAAAAAAGGAAAAAAAAGGCAAAGACAAGAAGGAAACTGGAAGAAAAATATAGCGAAGAGGCTGAGAAATAGCGGTAAATCTTATCAGTCATTAAAAACAAAAAAAATATTTCCAGAACGTAAACTGAAACCGCCTTGCAAAGAAAATTGCGCATTCAAGTGTAGTTCTATTATCACAGATGACCAACGACAAGAAATTTTAAAAGAATTCTGGAACTTGAGTAATATTGAAAAACAGTGGTCGTTTATAGCAAATAGTGTCGAAGCGGTCATTCCAAAACATCGATACGTAAAGATAGATTCTGATGGAAACGTAGCACCAACTCGCGACAGTAATAATGCTTTCTTTTTGACCGTTTCTGGAATAAAGACAAGAGTGTGTAAAGTATTTTTCAAAAACACTTTGGCAATTAATAACCGGCCAATAGAGACAGCGTTAAAGAAAAAAAATAAAGATTGCAACATTTCTTCTATGAAAGATGATCGGGGACATCATACAAATCGACATAGAGTAGATGAAAATATAAAGAATGGTGTAAAAACATTTATAGAGGCAATACCAAAAATTGAATCGCACTACATAAGAGCCAATTCAAAAAGACATTATATCGATGGCAGCAAAGCCATTACCGATCTTCATAGAGACTATGTTACAGAATGTAAGTCGAAAAATGTACCTTTCTCGACGTACTTAATGTTTTACCGTATATTTACACAAGACTTTAACATATCATTCTTTGTTCCTAAAAAAGATTTATGCGATGTATGTGAAGCTTTCAAAAATAGCACTGATGAAGAAAAAGAACAAATAAAGGAAAGCTACGAAACACATCTAAATGAAAAAGTTCTCTCACGTGCAGAGAAGGAGAACGATAAAAAAAATAGCAAAATTCTCGTTGCTGTGTACGACCTTCAAGCGGTATTCCAATGTCCCAAAGGGGACATCTCTGTCTTTTATTATAAGTCTAAATTGAATGTACTTAATTTAACTATATACAACATTCAGAATAACTGTGTTGAAAGCTATGTTTGGGATGAGTCAAACGCTAACAGAGGTGTAAACGAAATCGGTACTTGCGTTTACAAATATCTTGTCAAAGTTTCAGAAACAGTCGACAATCTAGATGTTGTATTCTATTCTGATAACTGTGCGGGTCAACAAAAAAATAAATTTATGGTCTGTATGTATCTATACGCAGTAAAGACAATACAAAATCTAAATTCAGTCACTCATAAATTTTTAATAAAGGGACACACCCAAAATGAAGGTGATTCCGCCCATTCTCAAATAGAAAGAGAAGTAAAACGGCAGTTAAGATCTGGCCCGATGTACACACCTGATGCATTTATCGGTGCAATAAAATCTGCACGGAAGAAAAGCGAGCCCTTTCATGTAAATGAATTATGCTTCGCCGATTTTTATGATTGGAAATACATAAGTAATCAAATGAACTTTTCGTTGTTAAAGGATGAAAATAATGATTCAGTAAAACTAGCAGGTGTAAAGGTAATTCGAGTTCAAAAAAGCGATCCCGAAGCTTTATTTTTCAAATATTCATATGCTGATAAACAATATACAAAAGCTATTGTCATTAAAAAAAAAAGAAACTTCTCTTTGGAATTGAAAAATGCATACAAGCAAAAACCTGGGATTTCTGATAAAAAAAAGGCAGATCTAATGGATTTGGTTAACAAAAACCTTATCCCCAGATACCATAGGCCATTTTATGAATGTTTGTAGCTTTTGAGAATAGCGGTTTTATACACTTACTTGCTGATTTAAAAGACTGATTATTAATACCTACGCCAAAATAATACCAAGACTGTTACAAAAGTTAATAAAACGTGTGTGTAATTATTATGAAGGACCCTAATTATAAGTAAAATTGTGATTTTCTGTTGGTTAATAAGCTTTACTGAGTTAACGCACCAAGTGCCATTAGTTATATTTAAAGTTAATTTATTATTATTTGAGTATGTTAATCCTTGTAATTGTACTTTATTTGCAAATGCAAACTCATAAATAAGCACTAAGGATTAGTCACGATCTTCCGATTAAGTTATAATTAGACATAATAATAATATTACTCAATTTATCAAAGTCTAATTGTTTATAAGGATAACTATTTTTTCAATTTAATTTTAAACCAATGCTTTAATTTCTCCAGTAAAATGTCATTCTTATTAAGTTTATTCTAAAAATTGTGTAATATCTAAAGTTTAAGTTCTAAGTTTAAGTTGTCTAGTATCTAAGTCTAAAGTTTATGTAATATCAGTCTGATTTTTTAATAATTTGTTAGAGCAATTAAAATAAGAGTAATTTGCAATCGCCTTTTTCCAATAAAAATTTGTTCTCAAGTCTAAAAGTTTTTTATTTCAATAATGTTTTTTTATTATAATAACTCAGTGTCATAACAAAAGTAATATCATCAACACCGTTACAACTTAGCTTGTAACACTTATCTTACAATATATTTGCAAGAACAATGTGACATATTTTCCTCTTTTTCTTAAGTAAGGCCAATTTCTTGCTAAACTGCTCAATTATCAGAATTTTGATAAGTTTTCAGATAGTTTATTTATTATAATTGATAATAAATTATAGCTTTATAGAAAAAACTTATTCGTTTCGACACAATTATTTTTTTAAACTTGAAAAACTCTCTCCTCTAAAATTGCAATTTTCAAGATAACACATTATTGAAGCAAAGAGGCGAAATATAAACCTAACATTTTGTTATTTAGTTTTGAATTTTTTGGCGGTATTGCCAGAGTGTAAAATAAAATGTTGTCTATATCTTAGTTCTGGTTTAAAGATATCTAACGCTTCACTTAATGGTGCTATTGTCAACCCAGTCCAGTTCTATGACTCTTGTGGCAAGTCCATCGTGCTTGTAAGTTCATCACACTTACAAAAAAACTAGACATATATTTTATACTAGCTGAACTCGGCCACGCTTCGCTGCGGCCCATACGGCGGTGGAATGCGCGCGGGGCGCGCGGTAATGGACACAGATTATATATAATACTATTGATCGTAGCGTAATGTTATTAGCCTATAGCCTTCCTCGATAAATGAACTATTCAATACAAAAGGAATTTTTCAATTCGAACCAGTAGTTCCTGAGTTTAGCGCGTTCAAACAAACAAACAAACTCTTCAGCTTTATATATATATAAACTAGTTTTTGCGTGCGGCCGCGGACTGCAAGCAGCCCGCGGGGGGGGAGCCCCTCGACCGGTTCTGGAGTGGTATTGTGTTTGCTCTTGTAAATTGTTTTGGTTTGGTAAGGGTTTGGGTCTTGTGAATTGTTTTGGTAAGGATTTGGATATATGTTTTGTATTTCGTGACGTTTCGGGGGTGAAGGGGGGGAGAGGGTGAAGGGGGATGGTGTAAATGGATTGTCCTCGTCGAGACCGTTCAAATGATACCCAACACGGGGGGTCTGCCTGCCACGGTTACCGACGGTCTACCGAGTAGACCGCAACTGTCAAATTGTGATATTTGGTCTATTGCAAAAAATCCGTTTCCCCGAGATCTCTCAAATGAGTACCAACACGGGTGGTCCGCGACGCACCGCTCCCGAGATATTTTCGAAAAAGTCCAAAAATGCGAATTTCGAAATTTTGTCGCGACCAAAAAATTCGTCTCGCCGAGACCTCTCCGACGACCCCAAACACGACCCGGCTGCGGCGCGCCGTTTCCGAGATACGGCCGGGGGGGTTCGAGGGGGGGATCAAAATTTTTACTTTTTCGGCGCCCCGGCAGACCCTTAGCGTCGCTCCGGGCCACGAGGTCGGGGTGCGCGAAATCCTCGGAGGGAAGGCCGGGGGGGGAGGGTCGCGCTGCGCGCTCCCCTTCCCCCCGCGGCTCCCCCCTCCTCGTCTTTCGCGCACCCCGACCTCGTGGCCCTCCGCGACGCGTCGACCGCCGTCTCTTAAGGGTGAAAGATCCCTAACATAGTGGGATTTCGTATGGAGGGGGTCCGAAGGGGGGGGGGGAGTGGGGGGTCGCGACGTGGTGACCCCCGATGGTCCTCTATGACATCCCGCAAACCCCGCTCCTCTGCCATTTACAGTTTCCGAGATCCCGTCGCCGAATTTTTACCAGGTCGCGATCCTCAACCTTTGGTACTGTCCTGGTATTCAGTGAGCCACCCCCTCTTCGAACCGCTACAATGGGGATTCTTCCGGTGACTCCTTCCGGGTAAAAAGGTAGCCGTTCCAAAAAAAACTAAAAATTTGTATGGAGGTGGGATGAAGGGGGGATAATCTGGAAAAGCGGGATAGCCCCGAGGAACCATTTCACGGAGGGATGGAATCCCGCCATAGAGACCGTCGGGATACCTCCTACCGTTTGGCGGATATCCTCATCCCTTTCTGAAAAAGTGGTAATTTTGTATGGAGGGGGGGTGAAGGAGGGCAGGTGGGGGGAGGGTGACGGTCCCGGCCGGTGGAGCTCGGGGAGCGATCCCTATCCTCCGAAGCGATCGCAGGGATAGGTCGCACCGTTTGGGATTTAAGTGGATTGGAAATTTCGAAAAGGTTGTATGGAGTGTAAAAAAAATGTACGGGCGGGATGAGGATGGACGACAATTTGGTGACCCCCGATGGCCCTCTATGACATTCCGTAAACCCCGCCCCTCTGCGACTCGTAGTTTCAGAGGACCTCTCACCGACTCTATACCAGGTCGGTGTACCGAGGGTTCAGGTCGTCTGAGGAACTCGTGACGTCACCCCCTGTATCAAGGGATAGAAAGTACCGCCCCAAGTCGACTGCTTCTTGGTAAAATGGCAGCCGTTACAAAAAAATAAAAATTTGTATGGAGGTGGGATGAAGGGGGGAGAAACTGGAAAAGCGGGATAGCCCCGAGGGACCATACTAAGGAGGGATGGAAACCCGCCATAGAGACCGCCGGGATAGCTCCGACCGTTTAGCCGGTATCCCCATCCCTTTGGCCGAAAGCGGTAATTTAGTATGGAGGGGGGGTGAAGGGGGACAGGTGGGGGGAGGGTGAAGGGCCAGGCCGTTGGAGCTCGAGGAACGATGGTCGTCCATCGAAGAGACCGCCTCCCTATCCTCGACCGTTGTGGAGGTATCCCGCTTTGAAAAATCCAGAAAAGTTGTATGGAGTGTAAAAAAAATGTATGGACGGGATGGGGATGAGACTCAATTTGGTAACCCCCGATGATCCTCTATGACATTCCGTAAACCCCGCCCCTCTGCGACTCACGGTTTCCGAGGACCTCTCGCCGACTTCATACCAGGTCGGTACACCGAGGGTTCGATGCCTTCCTGAAATGCGGAAACTCATCCTCTCTCCAACGAGGTGCAAGAGTCTGGTCCGGGTGGACTCCTTCCTGGCGAAAAGGTAGCTGTTCCAAAAGAAGACCACGTTGTATGGAGGGGGGGTGAAGGGGGGGGAAATCCGAAAACCTGGTTGACCCCCAGGAAGCACCTCACGGTAGGATGGAAACCCGCCATAGAGACCGTCGGGATGGCTCCGACCGTTTAGCGGGTATCCCCATCCCTTTGGCCGAAAGCGGTAATTTAGTACGGAGGGGGGGTGAAGGGGGACAGGTGGGGGGAGGATGAAGGTCCAGGCCGTTGGACCTCGAGGAACGATGACCGTCCGCCGAAGAGACCGCCTCCCTATCCTCGACCCTTTCGGAGATATCCCGCTTTGAAAAATCCAAAAAATTCGTATGGAGTGTAAAAAAAATGTATGGACGGGATGGGGATGAGACTCGATTTGGTAACCCCCGATGACCCTCTATGACATTCCGTAAACCCCCCATCCCTAGCTCTCACACCTTCCGAGATCCCGTCGCCGACTTTTTACCAGGGAGGTGTACCGAGGGTCTTGATTTAATCTGTCATTGATTTTGTTTGTACTCTACGATCCGCCACAAAGGGGAATCCCCAGGTGACCGCTTCCCGGAGAACTTGATGAGTGGTATTTCGGCTTTATAGTTGTTAACTAGACATGAATGAGATAAGCACTTAACTTTCAATAGCCTGATTCAGACCGGGTGCACTGGGTCGCAAGACAGAGTCTCATTGTTTGCCTCGCGAAGTGTGGCTAGCAGAATTAAACAATTATCACCCAGTAGCGATAGGCACGAGGCAGTCTGATCACTTTAAAAGCACGATATTGGTAGTTTTTATTGCGCTAACTTTAACAGTAGCTTACAAAAGTGACCCTTGCTTTTATTCAATATTCAAATATCGTTTTTATTTCGGGGTCATTGTAATTCTACAATAATTCAAATGAAACTGTACTACAGAATTAGTAGTATCAGCGATTGTGTAAATTTACCTTGAGAATTGTAAGCTAAAACATCCCATTGACACTAAACGAGCAGCTCAAATTTAGGCCACTTTTGAACACTGTCCGTTAATATAACAGCTCGTCCGCTCCTAAAAACTAGCGCTCCCTGTTTGAGTCAGAACATTCAAAAATATCAACTCTTCTATTAACTATGTTAAACTTCCATGTTTTCTCCGTGCACGTGACATTGGAATTCGTTGGATTTTTTGTATTATGATACCGTAGCGCACTGTTTCAATTATGCGTTCCCTCTCAAATATACACACATATTATAGACTCGTAGACGTCTCAATGAAATTATTTCGACACGAAATTGTTCACTCAAATATGACGAAACTAACTTCACAGTCTTTCGTTTATTTTTCATGCACAACCTTTGTATTGGTCATTTATATGCCTGTCACAGAAGACGACCGTGTAATAACACTTGTCTTGTTGTGTTTCGGTGAGAGAGTAACGGATGCCAGAGCCCATTTCCTATCTCCTCCTAGTCCCTCATCTTTAATCCTACTGTAGTCGGCAGCGCACTTGCAGCAGCTTTGGCGTTGCTTGTGTTATAGACGACGGTAGCCACCTACCATCAAGTGGACCGTAGCCTGTCTGCCGTGTTATTTCGATGCAAGCTTACACAGTTTCATTTCTATTATGCAGCTCATAATAGAAATGAAACTGTGTAAGCTTGCATCGAAATAATACTTAAATCATTAATAAATACGTATAATTAATTCCTGCGTATCATTCTAATGCCAACTTTGACAATATATATAGAATGTTATTATCTATTAAATATGTAGTCACGATAATCAATACAAGAAATAATCTATAAAATTTAGCTGTTAAAGAATTTTTTTGGGTTTTTTCATTAATATGCGACGTACAGATATGTCCACGCACTTAGAAATGTTTTTATGTCAAAATCATTTAAAAACCTGGAGGAAATACAATAAAAAGTATGGGAATAATAATAAGGGGTAAATTTAATCTCTACTGTGTAATTATTTCTTAATTAGAACACCGGGAAGGGTTTAAAATTTTATTATTAAAAAAAGAGATCTTTTTATGAACGCAGGTATTTTGGTGTCGCGCGTCGTATTCTAGACTGTATTTATTAGTAAATATTTAAGTCATAACAATATTTGTCAAATTTGTCTCTTTTAATCTATTTCATTTAGTTCGTTAATTTCGTCTTCTATTTTTTATCTGAAACATACCTAATTATAAAAAGTAGCTATCATATTTACTAACTGGTGCACTTTATATATTTTATTCTTGACAGTAGGTGGGTAATGTCCCCTGGAACACATTCAATATTAGGGGACAAGGCATTTGCCTTGTCAATTTTCTTTACTGAAGCTACGAAACACAAAACTACAAGGCGTAATAGTAGGCAAACCAATGGGCTACGTTTGCTGGTTTAGTTAGTTAGTATTATATGTACATATGTATTGTGACGGTTGGCCATAGAACCTTCTCGAAGGAACACGAGTTGGCGCTGGGGGCATGGAATATTCAAGAAAAAGAGATAACGTTTACAAATACATGGTGACCACGCCCCTTTAAAGAAATGCAAAAGGAAATTTGTCTTTACGATTACGACATAGGGTTCTTATTCCAGTAACCGAAGCACCATTCCAGAACCGATAGAATAATGGACGCTCGATTTTTAATTGTTTAAAAGATCGAGTACCTACTTTCTACGACTATCCAAACTGTCTGCGCGAATATAAAAACGGGGATCGACGCTCAAGGCGGCAATGTCCTACGGTACACGATACGGAAGCGAAGTTGACGTCTGAAGCCATCTGCGACAGTGAGTTAGCGACGCACTGAACGACATTGGTGAGTTTAACGGTTTAATCGAGAAAATTTGTGATATTTGGAAGAAATCTTGATCTGCAGCAATAAATCGACTCCTATCACCCTTACACGGCATTTTTACTCACTCGGCACGTAACAATATGTTTGTTATGTTATATTGGCTATGTTAATGTACCAAATAATCTATTGTATTAATGCTGATTTCTACAACACATAAAGTGAGAGCACAAAATAAAAATAAGTTTAAATTGCTGAGAAATAAGAGACACAAAAAGTGGCGTCTAGACGAGATCATCTAATTAGAATGTAAAATATACGCAAACAAACTCCAAAGCTGTTTATACTTGTTAACGATTTAAACAGGAGAACATCTAAGCACCTGTATTCCGTCGCTTCTGTATTAATTAAAATTTAGTCGGACAATTTTAAAAGATCTTAGTGTTTTGGGGATAAGGGAGTTTCTTTTAGTAAGTCAATACCTATCAAAATTAAAATGATTTCGGAGGCTCGATTTTTTTTTAAAGTTAAGGTCGACAGATAAGCTGTCCACTTGACGGTAGGTGGCTAACATCGTCTATAACACAAGCAACGCCATAGGTACTTCAAGTGCGCTGCCAACCATAGTAGGATTAAGGATAAGGGATTAAGAGGGAATAGGAAAATGGCCTCTAGCATCCCTTACTCACTCATCGAAATACAAGAGAACCAATATTGTTATTTCACGATGGTCTTCTGTAAGGGAGTGGTCACTGCCGCAAGACGGGCCGCCCATATGACTGCGAAACCCAGTGTGCCCTATTGCCGCTACTTTTCAGATTCAAGCAAGAGCCAATTTTGAAAAGTTAGTTTCTAAAATTGATCCAGCCGAGAATAGAAACCGGAACCTCTGAGACAGCGCGTTAAGGCAAGCACCCTCCAACACTCGTGCAACCGGCTCCTTAATTTATACATTAACTGTACTCTATATAATATTTAACTTGATTAAATGTTAAGATGACTCATAAATGTTAAGACTCATAAATTTTGCCATGATTTAATAATTTATAATTTTTACTCCTCGAAAACACATACATCAACCCATTTTTCCTAAAACTTTCACAAATTTAACTTAAAAAAGTGCTATTTTTAAAATGTTTAATAATACGGAAAACCCCTTGAATTATACTGAGACATAGACGGCGGCATTAAAGGAGCGAGACGGTCTCGGAATGTAGCTAAATCTCCCAAGACGTGCTATAGGAAATGTTCTCTTTATCTTACACCATCCTGTTTCCGAAGGCGCACCTTCCGCTCTGCATTCCACCCCACCGCCACACACAGGAACCGACAAGGATTTATTTAGAATAAAACATTACAGAAACAAACTTCACGTGCTTACTACTTAATGAACTTAAAATATTTATCTTTTCTAATATACAGCGTTTAACTTTTATATAGGTACTTATCTTTTCTAATCCATATACAAGTTATGAAATCGAGAAAACTTAAAGATGCAGGCTCGATTGCAATCTCAGCTGGCGACGCCTTGCAATGTCGCCAGCCGAGGGTTTGTTTCACTAGGCTATATGTTCTTATAATAGATAATATTTATGTACACTTATTCCTTTTTAACTAGCTGTAGTACCTACCGTTTCGTAAATGAGTTAGGCGATCATCGTGACATTTAAAAAATTTTAAGTTCACTGTGATCACAAATTAATATATACATACAGCATATGTTTAATATATAGGTACATATTACATAAGCAATTTTTTGTAAACAGTATAAAATGCCGGACCACGTCTATATCTCTTCGTCTTTACAGTTTTCTTAATAACCCAAAGAAATGAATTGATTCATTACTTTTTAGAGACATATAAAATTTTATTTACTATATGGATATCCTTATTAATCCTACTAATATTATAAATATATAACATTATTACCTATTGATGTTTATTACTCTTTTACGCATAAACTATGAAATTTTTATATTATACATAATAAGTAGTCTGTTACATAAATTTGGTATCAAATTTCATACTATACATAGGTATACCTAATATTATAATTAATGTTTTATCTAGTGTAGTCCTATAGACCGGAATATACAGGGTCGTTATATCCGAGAAACGTTTACATGAAAACTTTTTTATCACACTTCTTGGGAAAAGACAACTTTATAATTGTTATGACAAAGTTAAATTGGCAGAAGAAGAGGTAACTTCAATATATAAACATTTACTAGATGTCAGGAATCGACATTTATTTACTTCGTAGTGTCTATTAAGAATACTTTACTCAAAATAATATTTTATTTTCGATAGAAATAAATAATTGGTTAATGGAAATAATAGTGCTACAATATTGATAGAAACACATCATAAATTTATAAAGTGTGTATTTTGCATATAAGAAAAATAATTTTATTTTTTTATGGAATTTACAATTTTCCAATAGAATTTAAAGATGAATCAAATCAGTTAGTTAATTCCTTTTAATACAAGGTAGATAAAATAGCGTACTGATAAGGTGCCTTCATTTAATTAATACTAGGTGATTCCCGCGAAAAATGAAAAATATAACACCTGAGAAAAACCAGACATCTTTATAAACTGTGACGACGGTGGCGCCATCTCTATGAAACGCCTAACATCTTTATCAAAGTTAGGTAACCCTGCCGGGAATCGAACACGGGAGCTCTAGAACAGAGCGTTAAGGCAAGGACCCTAACTCTCATCCAACTCGCTCGTCAAACAATATAATATTACTATTCATGTAGCGGTGCTTACGCAGCAAATGCATGCCATACCCAGCCGCGTGGCTTGCGGCCCGGCGGCGGCATAGCGATCAGTCAGTATACTCGCTCTGTATAGATAACACGTAACATTGTCGCGTCCTAATCTATACAATAAACAGTGCACGTGGAATCCTTTGTTTCTTTAACCCTAAAGTGGTGACCCCGCGTTTAAATAATTTGGACATTAGACGGAAATGGAAGGAGTGCAAATTTCAGGCCAAACAGCAACAACATATCCATCGGCAAGTACAAGTAACCAATTTGAAGCGACGTATACAGGTTACCAAAGCGATGAATTACCGGCTACAGCCATTACCACCGACGCAACAGGTGCGGGCCTGTCAGGAGACCTGGCAGCCATAAGTATAAATTCAAGACTCCCGGAATTTTGGCCACACTTGCCAAGGTTATGGTTCGCGCAGTTTGAGCACACGCTGTTACCACAGAAGACAAGCGATGACGTAAAATTCCACGTTGCCGTATCGAAGCTGACTCAGGACGCGTTACAACAGGTTAGCGACATTATTTACAATACAAATTTAATTAATAAATACCAAGCATTAAAGGAAAGACTACTGCAAGTATATGAAGACTCAATTAATGCTCAGTTTAAAAAATTAGTCAGTGAGCTGGAGCTCGGCAGCCAAAAACCGTCACAGCTTCTACGAAGAATGGCCGAAGTAGGCCGTAATATGAACGTGTCAGAGCAAATATTAAAGAATTTATGGTTAAGTCGTTTACCAGCATCGGTCAGAGCCAGTCTAGCTGTCACTCAGGAGACCACATTGGAAAAATTAGCTATCGTTGCAGACAACATTATGGAGCATATCAACGTAGGCGAAATCGCACAATGCAACGTAATCAATCCAATGACGAGTACAGTGAACAACCAATCATTCTTACCGATAGCGGAGATGATGTCGCAGTTAAGCAAATTAACATTGGAAGTAGCATCTTTACGCACCGAAGTGAATCGCGGGCGCAGCCGTTTCCGAGGTCGAGGTCGAGGAAGAAACTTCATTCATCGTCGATCGAGATCACGCTCTAACAATAGACCAAGACCAACAAGAGACGATCCGAATTGGCTCTGCAGATACCATTACAAATTTAGAGAGCAAGCAAGGCGCTGCGAACAACCCTGCAACTGGCATAACACTATGGAGAAGGAAAACTAAACGAGGTACGTACGGGAGCAGGCGACTACGTACCAACTAGCAACCATCGCCTGTGCGTAACAGACTGGAAGAACAACTTAAGATTTTTAGTAGATACGGGTGCAAACGTATCCGTATTGCCAGCGACACGTAAGGACAAGAATAGTGGTGAGTTATCTAGATATCGTTTATTTGCTGCAAATGGAAGTGAAATTCGGACTTACGGTGTAAAATCATTAGTTCTCAATCTTAAGCTAAGACGCAATTTCAGATGGACATTTATTATTGCAGATGTTTCTCAACCTATACTAGGAGCCGATTTTTTAGCATACTATAAATTGTTAGTAGATTTAAGTTCCAAGAAATTAGTAGATCAAGTAACAAATCTGAACATCCTTGCCTCTCTGGTTGATAACGAACATTCTACCATAAATACAATAGCTAACGATCACCCTTACTATGATATACTAAAACTATTCCCAGATGTCACTAAACCGATATCTTTTAAGGAAATTCCGTCACACTCGGTGACGCATCATATAGCTACAACAGGTCCACCCTTACATTCTAAAGCGAGACCACTACCACCGGATCGCTACAAAATAGCCAAAGAGGAATTTAGGCATATGCAAGAATTAGGTATATGTCGACCTTCTAAAAGTGAGTGGGCGAGTCCACTACACATAGTACCCAAAAAGAACGGGCAACTACGTCCTTGCGGCGATTATAGGAGACTGAATCACATCACTAAACCCGATAGATACCCAGTACCACGCTTGCACGATTTTACATATATTTTAAGTAATAAAACCATATTCTCACGCCTAGATATAAATAGAGCATATCATTGTATTCCAGTCAATGCCGACGATATTAAAAAAACCGCCATAATAACCCCTTTTGGTCTTTACGAATTTTTACGAATGCCTTTTGGTCTTTGTAACGCCGCACAGACATTCCAACGCTTCATGGATCAAAGTGTATTATCAGGATTAAATTCAGAGTTGCAATCAGATTTTTATTTTGCATTCCTAGATGACGTCATAATCGCTAGTACTAACGAAGAAACTCATAAACAACATTTACAAGCAGTATTAAAAAGATTTAATGATTTTGGCATCACGATTAACGTATCTAAGTGTAGTTTCGGTCAAAAAGTAATAGAATTTTTAGGTCATGAAGTATCATGTAAAGGTATACGTCCACTGGACAAAAAAGTCGAAGCTATTCTGAATTTCCCTAAGCCAGAAACTATATCAGATCTAAGGCGATTTTTAGGAATGGTAAATTTTTATAGACCACATATTCCCAACGCGGCGGAGATACAGTCTAAATTAAATTCTTATCTACATAATTCAAAACGTAATGATCGTACTAAAATTAATTGGACTACCGAAGCGACAACACAATACGAACAGTGTAAGGCAAGCCTTACGAAGGCAGTTACGTTATCACATCCGTTACCCGATACCCCGCTAGCACTCATGACCGACGCATCGAACACGTGCGTAGGCGCCGTATTACAACAAAAAGTCGATGATCACTGGGAACCTCTAGGTTATTTTTCCAAAAAGTTCTCAGATGCCCAACAAAAATATTCAGCATATGATCGCGAACTTACAGCTATTTATTTGTCAGTACAATATTTTCGTAAGATGTTTGAGGGACGTCAATTAATTATATATACGGATCATAAACCTTTAACTTACGCCTATAGCAAAAAAAGCAACGACAAAGAATTACCAAGGCGCACTAGACAACTATCTTACATAAGCGAATTCACAACAGACATACGGCATATCACGGGCCGAAGTAATATAGTAGCAGATACATTATCCCGAATAGAGAGCATAACATGTCCTACCACCATTCACTATGAAGACTTAGCAATCGATCAGTCATCAGACAGCGAGTTAAAAGACTTATTACATCGAACGAACGGACAGAAAGACAATTCACAATTTAGGGAAATATATTTACCGAACTGTGAAAATTCGTTAGTCTGTAATATGTCTACCCAGAAAGCTAGACCGTATCTAACACAAAAATATCGCAGAATCGCTTTCGATACATTACATAACTTGAGTCATCCAGGAATCAGAACTACAAAAAAATTAATTAAAGATCGATATTACTGGCCGTCTATGAACAAAGATATATCGCTTTGGAGTAAAAATTGTATTAATTGTCAGAAGTCAAAAATTCAACGTCATACGATGTCAGAACTAGGTCAATATCCACAATGCGGACGACTCGAGCATATACACATAGATATAGTAGGGCCACTACCCACTACAACCGAAGGCTATAGATATCTTTTAACAATCATAGATAGAGGAACAGGTTGGCCAGAAGCAATACCAATGAGAGAAATCACTGCAGAATTAGTAGCTAGAAAAATTTTCGAAAACTGGATTTCACGTTTCGGATGTCCACGTCGATTGACGTCAGATCAAGGAAAACAATTTGAAAGTAATTTGTTCGTACAATTGTCAAAATTTTTAGGAATAGAAAAATTGCGTACTAATACCTACCACCCTCAAAGTAATGGAATGGTTGAAAGGTGGCATAGATCTCTTAAATCAGCTCTAAGAGCTAGATTAAACAACAATTTAAATTGGTACACTGAATTGTCAGCAGTTATGTTAGGTCTACGCGCTGTTCCACGAACAGACACATGCGTCAGCGCAGCCGAACTCATGTACGGTATCAAGTTAAAACTTCCCGGCGATTTTTACGACACAAGCGAAGCAAATAAATATAATTCATATGAGTTTGTAAAAAATCTTAGACAAACTATTAGTAACTTAAAACCAAGGCCAATTAAACAACGAGATTCTAGATCAATTTTTGTGCATAAAGATTTACGAGATTCCGAATATGTCTTCGTAAGAAAAGAAGTAGTAAAAGCTTCTCTCCACCAACCTTACGAAGGCCCTTTCAAAGTTATTAAGAGGGGAGACAAGTCTTACATAATAGATATTTTTGGTAAACAGAGTTCCGTATCAATAGATAGACTTAAACCTGCCTATACGTTAGGGTATTGCAATCAAACAGATAGACAAGGATTACCAGAATGTACAGATAATTTAGATAATAACCTAGATACAAACAAGGATAGTCAACATGACAGATCAACTTATACCAACTTAACCAACAGCGGAAAGTCTACAACTTATACCACGCGCAGTGGCCGAGTTTCGAAACCTACAGTACGATTTGCGATTACATAAGTAAAATTTAATAAATAGGCATTAATAATTTAAATTATCATTTCAAATTTGCAATCACGAGGTTATGTCGTTATGATCATTACTGATCCACATCCATATCGATCATATTATTATACTTTTGACAAAATGGGTAAAAGTTATAGCAAAGAGGAAGAAATAATTATCGCTCAAAATGGTGCAAATAACGCAAACAAAAGTGATATAGAAACGCACTTGAAGCTACATGGATCTATCATGGTGACGATACTTATTCTGTTAAGTCTATTATTCCTGTACTTTGGCTACACAAAATGTAAAGCAAGAAGTGCACGTTGGATGCAACAACAAGTTAAAGCTGTAAACGTTGAAGTACCAAGAGTCACCGTTCAGCAATCACAACCCCAGCCTCAACCGCAAGTTGTGTTTGCACAGCGGACATAGATTGTAAGTAGCATATAAAAAATAATAATAATTTGTAATACTTTGTAATGTAACAATTTTATTTTAACAGTAACATAAATGTCAACATATTTTTAAATTTTCAGCATAAATGTCTGTCAGTAACTGTCAACAGCATAGTTAAAAATTTTTTTAGCATAAATTCCAGTAACTAGAATAAGATACCTAAAATAGAATATTAAGTTAATCATAACTGTTACATTAGAAGCAACTAATTAAGTTTTATAACTGAATGCTATTTGCTGAATTGAAGGAGTGATTCACAGAAGGCTTATTATAACAACGTATAACCATTTAGTAGCGAATAAAATATTACAACGGTAATTCTGCTTAATCAAACAAGTACCTACCGGTACCATGTATAAGATAAAAATGATTCGTATAATATGACTATGTAATTTTAAGCTCGTACAGATAAGGATTTTATGTATCAATGTCAATTCTTTCTCTTGTATCTTAATGTATTTTACTTTAAATTTTTCTATTTTATTTTTAATAAGAGGGGGAATACTGTAGCGGTGCTTACGCAGCAAATGCATGCCATACCCAGCCGCGTGGCTTGCGGCCCGGCGGCGGCATAGCGATCAGTCAGTATACTCGCTCTGTATAGATAACACGTAACATTGTCGCGTCCTAATCTATACAATAAACAGTGCACGTGGAATCCTTTGTTTCTTTAACCCTAAAATTCATAAGAGTTTGGTAGCAGATTAGTCGTTATTTGAACAAAACGACGTTGAAAGCAAAATGGCAATAATCGCGCACAAATCATTTGATGACGTAAAAAGATGTCGACTCAATGTTGGAAGCAATAAGCAATTGTTTGGCTGTAGTGCAGATGTGACGAGGATTATCATCAATCACCAACTGCAAATTGCACGTGGCCTTTCGGAATGTACCCTCCCCCATTTGCGTACGGCCCGGTCAGGATTAGGTGGCATTAGTTGAATCGAATTCCACGCTAAGCGCTCTGCGGCACTATGTGTTGCGTCGAAATGCCTCCACATCCCGTAACTACTACCAAATGGCCTTAACAATTTACCCAACGAATAAATTACAGATAAGAGACGCGTCACCAGGAAATTACTAAAATTTTATTAAAGCAAACATCGTTTTAAGTTTGCCAATTTTGTTGGTTTACGATTTCCTATCGAATTGGGAAAGCCTCGCAGCGAAGCTTCTTAATAACAGATAATAATGTAACTTTATCGGTTCCTTCGGTCGTGAACATTCCTCTTAGCATCGTGTAACAGGGATTATGTAAAATATATACAAGTATTTACGATCGCTTGTAAACTTTGTCACTTATAAAGTTATTTATTTAACTGTGGGTTTTCTCAAGCATATTTGTGTCTGCCATTTACCGAATTAATTAGATCTATGTAAAATCTATACATATAATAAAATCGTAAACGAACCGTGTTTACATTAAAAGTTTTTTTTTTCTAAAAAAAAACCATTTGTAATGGCTAATCTCTGAAACGGCTTAACCGATTGCGGTTTTCACTGAAGTATTTGTAGCAAGACTTTGTGGTCTCTAGCCGTGGGTCTCGCGAGAAAGCTCAATGTTGTTCAACGAGGTACGTAGAAGGCTATGCTCAGGGTTACATTGCAGGTTAGAGTGAGGAATGAGGATATTCGTAGATGAACGAAAGTTACCGACATAAGTCGATCAGTAAGTTGAAGTGGCAGTGGGCAGGACACATAGTAAATGACAAGGGCCGCGGCACGACGGCGATGGATCCAGGCTGCTTCTGACCGGTCCTATTGGAAAATTATGGGTGAGGTCTATATCCAGCAGTGGACATCCTACGGTTGAGATGAGACGTTGAATTTTTAGTAGGTTTTTAATTAATGCATGTATTGATTTTTTAAATTCGATGCTAGAAATAAATGTGTCAGGTGTAACACAAATGCTAGTAGCGCTTATGTTATAGTAATAATCTGTAGTTTTCATCGTCTTTTTATGTATTTATAAATAGTATCAAGATCCGGAGTACTACGATGTTTTGTAAAGCAGTAATTAAAAGCCGTGGACACGCTACTAACTATTAATTTTAGTTTAAAATGTATTAAATTACTGTTTTTCTTTACGCACTTCACATTAATGTGATTTATTTATATAAAACAATTCTTGAGCAGTTTAATAATTCGTTCTTAATAATTAGGCCTTAATTATTCGGCTTAATCATTATAATAAGTTAACAATGTTATGTTATTAATATACATAACTATTTACTTCTAAGAATTAGATAAAAAAATTCTAAGAATTTAGATAAAAAAATCTTCTTAATTATATGACTACAACTATAATACTTTCATATATATATTATGATTAAATATACCTATAATGAATTGATATGATATTAACATTTTGCCAATTATTAAAATTGTAGAGATTCCTCTTTATTATTAATACAAGATTCCATCATAGCAAAATTTATTCCTTATGACCTACAACTATCAACAGAGTTTTACAGAGACAGAGACTTTACAGAGACTTGACCGGGTTCGATTCCTGGTCGCGTATGAGCATAATTTGAAGAAGTTTGAATGCAGTTCTTATTTTTTCAAAAATCGAAGCCTTTTAGCCCCTAAGAACACATTTTCGTATCTCTTATGGTTTGAGATCTCGCCTCACTGACCCGTTTGAATGATCACCTGTATAGCAATCTTACGATACCTAACAAAGATATTACAAATAAATAACAATGAATAACAATTAAACTACCGTACATTTCATCTGTTGTTTTAACGACGTGAGTTTTAAGTACTTATTTAGAAATGCTATGTTTAACGTTTTAATTTAACGACATTTAGTGCTTTAGTTCCCAGTTAGCCTTCTTTAATTACAATTCCTTGTGTAAACCGGAGGAGTGAAGTCTTGGGGCCGGAGTTTCGGAAACTATTCGGGCCACTAAATCCAGTTGCCAGTACTAGACTATCTGGCAGCGCAACATGCATACCCATGTAAATTTCTAGTGGAGCACTCCCCTCGTTAATTTGAGTCTTGTCACGAGGCACATCCCTTTCTTAGTAACTCGCAACTGGCTGCTTTCATTCCTTGTCTGGTTTCTCGGTTGTACGGAATTGCCTCAGTTTGTCTTAGTCTCATCGATTTGTGAATGTTTAAACGACGCTTTAATTTTATTGCATTTTTAAAATGAATATATATCAGAGAAGTATTGGTGGGAATCATATCTTATTAGCCCTTACTAATATTACAAACGTAAATAAGGCTGTAACTTTTCCGTAAATCAAAATTACAGGTAATTGTTACATAGCAAGTGTTCTCAGCCGATGTGAGTAGGTACAATCTAAAAGAAAAAAACGGAATCAATAATTTCTCAGTTCTTAAAGGTTTCTGTGAAAGCAATAATTTAATAATATACCGTGCTTGCGGTTCTCTGAGCGTGGGAAGGGAGTTGATGTGAAATTTCTGTTTTTGTTGAGAATTTTATGTTTTGCGACAATTAATTCATAAACTATCACTGTGTATGATAATTATAAGTTAAATGTTAAAAAATAATTTATACGACATTGCTTTCAAAAAGTGCTTTAAAAACCTTCAATACTTTCGTGAAATTTATGTACCTCTTTTAATTAAAATTACACAATTATTTTATTTACGGTACCTACTAATTTTGTTAGTATTAAACATGATCAATATTAATAAAGATTAATAAAAGTTAAATAAATAATTAGTTTACTCCCACTATGTTCTGTGATTTAGGTATACAAGTGAATTTTTATTACAAAATACGTAGGTATTGTAGTATATGTAAAGATTTTATTGGAGTTTACTCCTTAAGAATCTATTTTTTTTTCATTATGTGGAGTAAAATTATTTCAGCGTAAACTAAAAATTGTTACGTTAGCTGTCACTATGACATTTGTGTGACAGCTGACACGTGTATTTATGTTCCCTAATTCAAATATTAAACCTTAATATCATTTTAATTTTAACTTTAACATGAGCTAAATAATTAAAGTTATTAAAGCATTATCATTTTAATAAAAATCTGGACAAAGAAGGTTTTTATTGAGATAAATAAGTATTAAAACACTGACATGAGAAAATCGACGTCGCAATCATCTCATAGGAAATATATCACTTATCTTGAACATACTTCGATAAGTGATTGATCTCGCCATCTTTACCAGTATTTATAGCGATTAATTTAATTCACGTTTTAAACGCATGCCTCCCGAATGTTGATATCATTTTATTGAAAATATGTAATCTTATCGAAGTATGTTCAAGATAAGTGTTTATGTAAGGAATTACGTCATGAGAAAGTGTATTACGCTTTCACAGCTTCTTATTTTTCTTTAAATCCTACAGAAAAAAGTAATGGCAGGTTGCACTGTGTCGTCATCCTTCTGGCGGCAATAGCCTTGTTCTTACTGAAGACTATAGACTATAGTTAAGAAATCACTAACATAATTACAACATAAGACCACCGTGAAAAAACAGCATGTGTTCTGTTGTGCGGTTAGTAAGTGATACCAGCGAACTTATAGCACTTACATTATCAAGTGGACTGTTAGTCAACTTAAAAATAATAGTTATTAATTTAGTTAATATTAATAATAATACTAATATTATTATTAGTATTATTATACTTAACACGGCACGACTTGTCAGGAGGTTCCTCACTCTGCAACCCTAACCAATAATAATAACTTTATTTTAGACATGTGTTCATAGCTTTTTAAAGTTATATACTGTACAATGTTCATAGTATATTATAAGTATATAAGTATACATATTACACAAACAATAGAAAGAAAAATAAACATAAAGCTATCACTTTCTATAGAGGATGATAATATGTGACATCACCCAGTGTTTATTATTGGGCAGTCCATATTTCCAGCAATTACCTTCACCAGTGTATCGGGGCTGTCCCGTACTCTAGTTATCAGTCATCAGTAATAATGTCATCAGTAATTATGTTTTTTTTTTAAAACCAGCCTTTCATTTTTAAGTTTGTAGCTTAACATTACAAAAGAGCATACCGACATATTATTCAAAATATGAGTGTATTACAGCCACGTAAGGCCACAGTTAACTTGTCAATGTTATACAGTACCTGCATTTCTGAGGATAAAGACCGTTTTAACCTGGCAAATTGCAAATTTGCAATTTTAAAAACAACATACAAAACAAATTTTTAACTAATTGTTTTTAAAAAGTTCTTAAAAAGAAATTGTATTTAAGTCATCATAAAAATGTCCAGTATTCGTTATATAGTTGTGTACATTATTATACACTATAAAGAAATTATTCTTTCATTTGAAAAGAAACCAGGCGTAGCACGGGCGTCAGAGAAAAATATTATGCAAATATTAAAATATATAGGTTGCGGAAAAAATTTCTTCACATTTTATATGAAAAATCAAGACATTTTTTTTTCAACGTTTGAACAAAAAACCGCGACTGAACAAAAAACCGCGACAAGTGGTTTTGGCAGTCCTCTCTTGATGTTAACCTGACACTGCCTAAAGAACTCTGAAGAGACCGAAACAGGTGGAAATCTGAAGGTGCAAGGTCAGGGCTATATGGCTGATGCATTAACACCTCCCAGCCAAACTCTCTTAATTTTTGCTGAGTGGCTAAAGATGTGTGTGGTCTAGAGTTGTCGTGATGAAAGACCACACCCTTTCTTTTGATCAATTCCGGTCGCTTTCTCTCAACTTCTTGCTTTAATCTCATCAGTTGTTGGCAGTAGAGATGCGGATCGATAGTTTTGTCCGGCGGTAAAGGCTCATAATGAACAATGCCCTTCCAATCCCACCATACACACAGCATCATCTTATTGCGAACTAACCTGGGTTTTAGCACAGTCTGTGAAGCCTGACCGACCTCTGACCGCGACCTTTTTCCCACGTTCTTGTCGTACGTGATCCACTTTTTATCACCAATTATCAATTTCTTCAAAAACGGTTCGTTTTCATTACGTCTCAATAAAAATCGCAAATGAATACACGATTCATAAGGTTTCTTTCAGTGAGCTCGTGTGGCACCCAAATATCGAGCTTTTTTGTGTACCCAGCTTTTTTCAAATGGGTCAAAACTGTTTTGTGGCCAATTCCCAGTTATGCCACTGATATGCCGATCTTGCTCCACTTTTTCAAAAATGGCATACATTTTATCCGTAACAGGGCCACCAGAGCGAGGTGCATTTTTGACATCAAAATTCTCGGACTGGAAACGTTTAAACCAACTTTCACTGCATTTCACTGCATCCATGGAAGTATTATATAAGGAATAAGCTCTATCTGTGCATCTTGCAGCTAAAATAAAGAAAATAAAACCTTATGCTAAGGTCGTAAGAGTTGTAGTGAAACAACTCTAGATCACTGTAAGGGGTGGCGGGATGGAAGGAAAGATAGAGACTGGAGGGAAGCACCACACTTTAATTTCACTAAGGTCCCTATATGTACACTGGTAGTCACCGCAGTCCTTATTAATCTTCATAAATATTTATAAATAATTGTCCTCCGATGAGCACGTCTTCAGAGCTACAGTTTATGAGGATGATGCTGTGCACAGCGTTGGAACCGGATCTTCGGCAAAAATACGAGGTTAATGCTGAACTCGTCGTCTTAACGAAATAAGTTTCGGATTAGTTTATTCCGATTTCTTTGAAGTATAACTGAAACTCAGTTGTAACCAGTAAACCTTCTCCTTTTTAAAATTTCTCCACAATGTCTTTTCTCCGTCCGAAAACCTGTCCATCCTCCTTTCCCCATCTTTTTTTCGTGCTCCCTTTTTCGTTCCATTCTGTTCAAAATCCGCCGGCCAGTGTACATGTAATAATAAGTAAATAAAAAAAAGGTTACATTATAACAAAGAAACAAAAAGGTTTTTAATGAATGAGAAGCGAATGATGATGAACCCTACATTATCTCCCCTCCCCATGAAAAATTTTTGAACGCAGAGAAAAAATTTTGAGGTATGGGACATAAGCTTCACACTTCCATTCATCACCAAACATTTCTTTCAAATCCCCTACATGCACACAACCATTCAAAGATATGAGTCAGGCTCACGGCTGCTTTTCAGACCAATGGCACTGACTCAACGAAGGAACATCCCTAATGACTGTAAGCTTGTTTAAAGTGTCAGTCAGCTGCACTATATGACTTGAAAGCTTATTTAAAGTGTCAGTCAGCTGCACTATATAAACCCATAAAAAAAAAATGAATGAAAAAAAAAAATGAACCTAAATCTAACCTAACCATTAAAACGACCCTAATAACTAAACTATCCTAAATATAAGAGAAAATTGACTTGTATCGCGACTTGGCATCTAGCCCGCGACACAAAGTCGAACATATAATGAGAAATATTTACAGTGAATGCTATTAAGGCTTATTTAATCCGGGTATAGCGACCGCCCAGGTGATTAAGTGGAATATGCCAAAAGGAATCCTGAAATTGTTAATGAATGAGGTGAATGAAGGTGCAAAACAACAACAAACAAAATAATATTACACACTAAGAACAAAATTAAACAATTATTTTTACAAACACAAAAATAATTTTGAATAAAAGCCAAAACATACAGAATAAATATTTCAAAATAATTTAGAATAATTAACCAAGACATTATATACAAAATTACAATATTATAGACAACACATAAATAAGCCACCCTCTACAGCTATAATCGGTTATTTCCATCACAAACAAATTAATAATACACCTAAATTACATTTTGATATCTTTAATGTGCCACTTCGCTTTGGCGCCATCTTTATCCTCCAAAATGTACACTAATGGTGATAATTTTTGCAAAACTTTTGATTTCATGAATTTAGGGGCAAGTTTAGCAGAAAAATATTTACCTGCATTACTTAAATTGTAATTTCTACGCCAAACAACGTCGCCGACGTTAAATTCTTTAAAAACGCGTCTAGTATTATAATGACTAGAGTTTTTGTCGTGAGCCATGTACAGTGCCATTTGCACTTTATCGAATAATTTCGACAGTAATCCAACATTATTTGCGTAAATGTCACGTGGAAGAAAAACAAACTCATCTATGTTAGGACATTCTGTGTACAAGCTACCACACGGTATTTGTTCACGACCAAATACTAAAAATGCTGGAGAATATCCCGTAACAACATTGACTGCATTATTCAGCGCAAATTGTACCTTATGTAAATGTTCATCCCATGTTCTATGATCCTCTCCTACCAATGGTGCAAGAGCAGTAATTATTGTCCTATTGTACCTTTCAGTTGGGTTAATTTGAGGACAATAGTGAGGCGAAAAGAAAATGTGTTGAACTTTATATTTGTTCAACAAATTTTGAAATTCATTAGATTTGAACTGAACTCCGTTATCCATAATTATCGTTTGTGGTATTCCATGTACTAGAAATACAAAATTTTCAATTATATTTACTATACTCGTAGCTATTGCACGTTTTAAAGGAAATATCAATGTATATTTTGAAAAACAACAATTGACTACTAAAATATACTGATTTCTACGTCTCGTCATTGGAAAAGGACCCATAATATCCAATGAAATCATCTGAAAAGGCCTAGAACATATTTTTGGTTTACCCATAAGACCGTATGGAGCGTGGTTAGAATGCTTATAAGCTAGACAAACATCACATGAGGATATAAATTTAGCTATATCTCTGAACATTCCCGTCCAGTAGTATAACCTTTGAATTTTTTTATAAGTTTTGAATATTCCCAAATGTGGATTGTCATCAGTACCATGATTCATGCTTATTATATTATCTCTATCGCATGGATTAGGTACTTCCTTCCATACAAAATCATTATTTAAACTATCTGAGCACTCACAAAAACGATAAATCTTCCCATTTACCAATTTATAATCAGGATTACCGTCTGGATTATTGCGGCAATCATCAATTAATTTATTAAACTTTTCTTGCGGAGAAAGAATGTTACCAATAGGTTCAACTGATGCTGCCTCTTTACTTGGGACTTGTTTGCGACGTGAAAGAAAGTCTGGTACTACATTATCACTCCCTTTTTTGTGCCTTATTTCAAAATTGAAACAAGAAAGACGAATTGTCCAGCGTGCTAGTCTACCAGAAGGGTTTGACAGTTTCATAAACCACTTCAATGCAGAATGATCGGTAAAAACAGTGAATTTCATTCCATTATCCAGGTAACAGCGCCAATGTTCAAGAGCTGTAATGACAGCTAACGTTTCCCGTTCTGTCGTTGAGTAATTTTGTTCGTGTTTATTCAAAGCCTTACTCATATATGCTATTACGTTTTCTTTGCCATTTTTCACTTGTGTTAACATCGCACCAACTGCAAAATTTGAAGCGTCACAATGTACTGAAAATGGAAGATCAAAATCTGGACACGTCAAAATTGGTGTCGATATTAAACATTCTTTGAGCTTTTTAAAAGCAACATCAGCCTTTTCATTCCACACAAATTTAGGAGCATTTTTCCCCGAAGTAGTTAACTTATTCAGTGGTGTAGCGATTAAGCTAAAGTTTGGTATAAAACGGCGAAACCAACTGCAAGTACCTAAGAATTTCCTGACTTCCTTCTTCGAAGTCGGTATGGGGTATTCTAAAATTGCTTTAATTTTTGCGGGATCTGCTCTTAAACCATCTTTATCAATTATATAACCCAAATATTTGAGTTCTTCTCTAAAAAACTGACTTTTTTCGAAATTTATAGTCAAACCGGCGTATGACAATTTTTGATGAACTCTCTCCAGAAGAGATATGTGTTCTTCGAATGTTTTGCTAATGATGACAATATCATCTAAATAACAGAATACTTTATTGTCAAACTCTGGCGTGAAGAGACAATCCATAAGTCTTTGTTGAGTTGCAGGTGCATTGGTCAATCCAAACGGCATAACCGTGAAACGGTACATTCCTCTACCCGGAACATAAAATGCTGTCTTATCTCGATCACTATAATTTAACGGAATTTCCCAAAAGGCCTTTGCCGTATCAATGCTTGATAAGTATCTGGCGTCCTTTAAATTATCCAGTATTTCGCTAACAAAAGGAAGACTATATGCGTCACGTTTGGTGATCGAATTCAATTTCCTACTATCTAAACAGAATCTCCACTCTCCATTTTTCTTCGGAATCATAATCACAGGAGATAACCATGGACTTTCGCAGCTTTCTATTATCCCCATTTCTATCATTTTATCTACCTCACTAATTAATGCCTTTTGTTTTTCCGGTGAAAGTCTATAATTCCGTTGTTTAATTGGAAGCGCATCGCCAGTGTCGATTCGGTGACTTACTAAGTTCGTCCGGCCTAATAAACCCCTCTTTTCAAACGAAATGTCCTCAAAATGTTTAATCATATCGAAGGCAACTTCTTTTTGTTTCTTAGACAAGTGATTGTAAGTTAGAACCTTCTCTCCAATATTTGATACCATTAAATTGTTTTTGTTGATTTTCAATTCGTTTGTAATAATTCTAGGACACACATTAAATTCTTTCCAAAAATCCCATCCGAGTATGAGTGACGGATATAAATCTGGAAACACGTATGTCTTAATAATATGCACTTCATTATTAAATTCAAATGGTAAATTGAAATATCCCATTGAATTTGCTTTCTGTTTATTCGCAACGTAGACTTGAGTTGGTGACTTGAATAGTTTATAACCCAATTTGATTATTTCTAAATGTGCTTTATTACCCAATACTGTTAATGAACTGCCTGAATCTAGCAATCCCATATATTCTTGTTTATCAATCTTCACATTTACAAAAGGACGGTTGTGGTCATTTTCCTCCTTATAAACTACCGAGGATATTTTATAACATGTCATAAACCTCTTCACCGTCGATAACCAAATTTTCCAATCTATTGGGTCAAAATTTTCTTTAAGTCTACTACTATCCAAGTCATTATCTAGTTTTTTTTAATCAGATAATTTCGCTGTTTGTTATTGCATCTTGGACAATCTGGGGACGCAAACCCTTTCAACCCACAATTAAAACAAATTAATAATCTTGGCGCTGTACAATTCTGCAGGACGTGACCGTAGATCCGACATCTAACACAAAATAAGGTATTCTGACCATCATTACTCCTATCCGAATTCTTGAAAATCTTTGTTGGATTATCAAATCTTTTATTCTGGTATACCGGTTTATTCCTAAAATTGCTCTCCCTTCTAGAATAGTTACTGTATTGTCCATGGTAATTATTATCTCTCGAATTATTTGAGAATTGTTGATCAGAGTAATTACTATAATATCTATTATTCACTTGTTCCTTGTTATTTTTCGAGTAGCCTTTATACTCGTTGGGTAATTTCTGATCTCCAAAGGCGTTTCCACTAGCTTCAGTGTAACTTTTTCTAAACTGGGCTTTATTCGTTAATGTGTTTGTAGGACTACAGTTAGAACTTGACGGTTTATAATTAAATTCCTCAGCGCATACATTCTTACTTGTTGATGGTTCATGGAAGTCCCTGTTTTTTGCCGTACAATTCTCATAAGATTGGCAGCATAATACTAGAGAATTAATATCCTTCACATCCTTTAAGGTTACGAAAAGTGAATAGCAAGGTCTGATATTATGAAGTAAAATCTCCATTTTCTCTTCTTCTGATAATTTTTTACGCAACCGTGAAAACATCCCCGACATTATTGAAATGTAAATTATTATGCTTTCTTCTTCCCCTTGGGTTCTGTTCCTAATTGCTTCCATCATCTTATAATCGTAATCAAAAATTCCGAAATCTCTTATCAATAATTGTTTAACTTCCCTCCATGATAAATTTTCGTTTTGTTCACGCTGAAATCTGTACCAGTGTAAAGCATCTCCTTTAAAAATTTCAAAAGCGTATTTAATAAAGCAACTTTCCTTAACATTCCTTGCAATTCTAAATTCTTCCAGCTTTTGTAAAAATGATCTTGGACAAGACTTCCCATTATAAATACAGGAAGCTTTTAGGTCCTTTATAAAGTTGGATGCAGATGTTGCATTGTCAGTTTTTAAAGCCTCTATAAACGACAGCATTAAGTCTTCCGATATTACAATTGACTTATTTGTTGTCATCACTACTTCCGGCGGAGTACTAGATTGGTGTAATATATTGAATGAGGAGTTGACTTCCTCAATATTTGATGTTATCGCATCGTTCTCAACATTATTTTCTACCATCGGTGAAATGAAAATAATTTCAAACTTCTTCTTTAATTCCAAATACTTTTCTCGCAAAATTCTATAATTTATGCGCAAGTCCTCATCCTCATCCGACTTAATGTTGATCCTGTCTAGTCTGAACCTAGCATGGTTCAGGAAAGCCTCAATCTTAGATTTGTATTGATGAAAATCTTTAGCATTGTGAGCTTTGTCCAGTTTCCCCTCGATACTAGTTAACGTCTGTGACAGCTGTGACAAATCCACCGGTATCGGAAAACACGACGATAATACCGATTCTGCAGGTCTTGACGCAATCAATGACTCTATTTGAGCCTTTAATTCTGCAACACTACCCGATGGTCTTCCCGACCGAATGGCAACCTCATATTCCAATTCAGTCTTATTCAGAAGAGAGTAATTTATTTTCAACATCTTGAAAAGTCAAATATTATTTATTAATATTAGATAATTAAATTATAATTAGTAGTTATAATAAACAAAGACAAAAAAGAAAAAGAAATAAAATTCTAATTAAAATAATTTAAAGTTAAGTTTTTTATTTATTTATTAACAAGAAAAGTCACAATCAAGCGGTAGTTATACCAACTATCACTAAATCTGTCAAATAATTCAAACAAATAAATAATTGTTTAACGACAAAACAACCGTAATATAATATAAGATGTCACACGTCCCACAAATAGAACAATATTATAACACCTTTATTTTTGTGCCTCTTACCACAAAATTAAATTAAATAATTATTTCAATAATATATCAGTGACTCACTCATCACTTCATGACATGCGCAAAATATATTTCTGCGCAAATAATTATATTAGGTACCATATTTTACACCACGAATATTTATTTTAAATCAGCAATTCTACTCACTCAATGAAACGACTCAACATATCCGTCTCATATAATATACGAATATCGTACCGAACACAAGGTTTCCGTATACAATATCTAACCAAGAAGAATCAAGCCAAGAAGAAATCCATTATCTTGTAACTTCTAAACAGAATTATGTCCTTTACGCAATAAGTATACTAAAGAAAGTACATCAACTACTAGACATTATAATACGTAATAAACGAACTTACGTTTTCCTGGGAATTATCAATTATTAATAATTTCTTCCAAAATAATAAATTAAATTTCAATTTGTCAACTTATCTGTCTTGACGTACTTTGACATAGCTGAAAGAAAATGAAATATTATAGAAGGTTCACAAATGAGGATTTAAATATATGTAGTTGATGACCCGAAAATATTTTATTACGCCAAATAAACCGAAACAGACTATGGATTATGAGAATCCATCTTTTAGAATTTTGAAAAGACTCAGGGCGTGGAATCAATAATAATTGTTGGGCGCCAAAATGTAGTGAAACAACTCTAGATCACTGTAAGGGGTGGCGGGATGGAAGGAAAGATAGAGACTGGAGGGAAGCACCACACTTTAATTTCACTAAGGTCCCTATATGTACACTGGTAGTCACCGCAGTCCTTATTAATCTTCATAAATATTTATAAATAATTGTCCTCCGATGAGCACGTCTTCAGAGCTACAGTTTATGAGGATGATGCTGTGCACAGCGTTGGAACCGGATCTTCGGCAAAAATACGAGGTTAATGCTGAACTCGTCGTCTTAACGAAATAAGTTTCGGATTAGTTTATTCCGATTTCTTTGAAGTATAACTGAAACTCAGTTGTAACCAGTAAACCTTCTCCTTTTTAAAATTTCTCCACAATGTCTTTTCTCCGTCCGAAAACCTGTCCATCCTCCTTTCCCCATCTTTTTTTCGTGCTCCCTTTTTCGTTCCATTCTGTTCAAAATCCGCCGGCCAGTGTACATGTAATAATAAGTAAATAAAAAAAAGGTTACATTATAACAAAGAAACAAAAAGGTTTTTAATGAATGAGAAGCGAATGATGATGAACCCTACAGAGTCTTGTTGCGCGCAAAATAAAAATGAAGCCGAGTGAGAGGGCCACCACTGAACGCTGTGTCCCGTTCTATAGAGTTGCCAGAGTTAAGTTGGTAGAAATAGTAGAAAAATATGCGATTGATGTAATGTAATGAAGTAAAAACATTTACTTCTAAAATGTTTCTAAATATAAATAATAATTTATTACCGACATGTTAAAGCAATATTATTTGTTGCTACGTGTAAAGCCTTATTAACGCAAAAATTTTGCGATTGGCGTATAGGTTTTCTTTTATTTGTATGAAATACGGACACCTGACCTGACAACCCCACATGAAATCGCCGACTCTGACGTCAATGGCGGAAATTTTTGATTTCGTGATATTTTTGAAGAATTTTAATTAAAATGGGGAGAATTTGTGTCGTGGAGGCTTGCGGAAGCGAGTATTATCCTGATTGTGGTTTATCTTTTCACAGGTAATAGTTTTAAACATAATTTGTTAGTGAACAATTAGGGTGACCATGCATGACTATCCAATCCTAGTTCAAGAACAAATAACTTAAATACCTATGCATTTTTTATTCCTTTCTCTATTAACATAACGGGTTCAATTTCAGATTTCCTAAAGATCCTAATGTTAGGGAATTTTTTTTTTTTTTTTTTTTTTTTAATTTTTTTTATGTTAAGGTCGGCAGACAGGCTGACGGTCCACTTGATGGTAGGTGGCTACCGTCGCCTATAACACAAGCAACGCCTAAACTGCTGCAAGTGCGCCGCCAACTGCAGTAGGATTAAGGATAAGGGATTAGGAGGGGGGTTAGGGAAATGGGCTCTGGCATCCCTTACTCACTCACCGAAACACAACAGCACACGTGCTGTTATTTCACGGTGGTCTTCTGTAAGGGGGTGGTTACTGCCGCCAGACGGGCTGCCCAAATGACTGCGAAACGCAGTGTGCCCTGCCACTACTTTCCAAATCCAGACCAGAGCCAAATTTGAAAAGTTGGTTTTTCAAAGTTGACCCTGCCGGGAATCGAACCCGGGAACCCTAGAACAGAGCGTTAAGGCAAGCACCCTAACCACTCATCCACGTGTCGACAGGTACCCCTTCGCCGAGCCACCAGGCCACGTGGCATCACTTCGGCGTGGTCTGTGTGCTTTGTGTCTACAAGTGAGTGTTTAAGAGCATCCCTCGCCTTCTGCGAGGAAGATCAGGACCAACCTTCTAAACTAAATTGTTTTCTCTTTCATGTATAAATTTTCATTTGTTATATAGTGTGTAAATTTATTGGTATAGTAAAGTGTTGTGTGATTGAACTTGGCTTTCTTTTGTCTAAGTCCACCCCAGGTAGTTGCCGCCCTGAGAGTTAACACTGGTCTCGTGTAGTGTCTACCCCTGAGTTTCAGTCGGTGAGTAACGGTTGGAACGCCTGCGGAGCCCTAACGCCCCGCAGAGGTTTCGCGGTTACAAACTTAACTGTTTTTTTCTTACCTAATTAATTAAATATACCACAATAGGTAGCTTATCGTAATTTTATCTCAGTCCAGCTGCATGTCGTGTCCCACAAGGACCAGTAGGTAAGTGCCTACCTATATGACGCGAGTGTGAAAAGCAAGCAAAAACAGGAAATGTATAGTACCGCAAAGGGCAAGTTTATCATTAGCATCTTCGATTAAAATCCATCTGAAGCAATGATCTGCTGACGTCAAATCACAAATCATTTTTTATAATTATTGTCCTTAAATCATATTTCAATATATTCACCATCGCCAGAGAGGGATAAGAGGTACAATTACTGATCTCTCTTTCGGCTTCAATTTTGCGACAACAGGTCATTCCTGTTGTATATAGTACTTATTACTTCCATGACTGCATCTTACTTACACAGGATTAGGCCCATAAACGTCAAAAAAATTTTCGCGGCTTGCGTTGCATTTTTTCTTTTTTGTAATAAAATTTTAAAATATATCGAATTTCTTGATTACATTCACCACTCATTTTGACAGAAAGAAGAACAAATGAAAAATAGTTGGAAATATATTTTTTTTCTTTTTTGAATTGTAACCTTTCTACTGTCGTCAAAACCAACCAGATACAAATAGTACAATCAAAGAGATTTTATTACAAATTTATACATACTATATGCGAAAAGACTTTTTCCCCGAACTAATATTTCTAAGTACATGGGCTACTCTGGTATTTTTTTATTGGTAGATCGTTATCGCCGCTTTACTACCGTAATGAAGGCCTTACAATTGCGCTGCCGACCTTGAGTAAGGGTACTCATATTGAAACACACGTTTTGTGGACTTCTCTGTCACATAGGGTGGCCACAACCACCAGACTTTCCAGTTTATGATTTCGGAAGGCAGTGCCCATAAAGAAGAACCTACTATTCATAAGAGGCTAAAAATTAAACTCAAAATTAAAAATTAAAAAGACTGAAAAAAATAAAAGAGCAGTTCATAAATACTTACCGTTTAAAACAGAATGAAAGTTGCAAAATTGTCTTTTTTTTCTTTCATATTCCTTAGAATTCCGTGATTCACCAATAGACCTTTGAGATATAAAAGCAATGCGTTGTCAAATGAATATTTAAAAAAAACATGTGATTCAGTGTATCTTTTGTATCAGTCTTGTGGCTGTGGTAACTGGTGTAACAATACAGAAAAGTACTGTGTCAAATGTTCATTGACAGCTGTGTTGTCGTATCGAACGGTCGCTTTTACAACATAATTGTCAACTGATATAAGTAGGTACGAGTACCATACGCAACGGAGACTTGTTATCAGTCGATAGCAGCAAATTGTGTAACGACTTTTTGGAATATTTGTTCGCTGACATTTAATCAATAACTGAGTAAGTATATTACTATATAGTATTCACTTGCTTATAATAGGTATATTTAATTTAAGATTAAAATAAAAGCTTTTTTCCTGAAAATGTTAGCATTAGTTAATATTTTCTTTTTCAAAACACTGATTTTAATGATAAATTAAAGAAAGACGACAAACATTGCAGATTCAGAGGGCTCTGAGTAATATGGGTCAAAGGTCGGCAATGATAAGTTGTTTTTTTTTTAAATGGAGTCCTTTGGAAAGTACTTGTTTTAGGATTACAATCTAGTCTTGAGACTAATGAGTAATTTTAATTTAACCTAAATTACTAAATTGATAAATTGAATAATGTCCACTAACACGATTCTTATTGTCTCTATTAAGGGGAGGACACCTTGTTATTTTGGTCATTACTGATAAGTTGAATGAGTATATTTTTTACTTGATAATTTTTATTTTCTAAAATCATTAAACATAAACATCTAAAAAAACTTACATTTTGCTCTGTCGTACAAAAAGATATATAACCGTGATTATTATAAGAATTATAAAGACAAAAGTTGTGTAAACTGAATGAGTAAAATATCCAATAAACAAGGTAACTAAGGTCGTTGGTTTGTTTAGGTTACAAAAAAAAAAAAAAATAGATAGAACTACATTTTATGACAATATAATTTTTTTATAATATCCGTTTTTATAATAACTTCCTTTCCTTTTGTTACAACTCTCTATAACATTCCCTGCTATTATATTTTAACATTAGCAGATAGTTGTCATATGATGTGATCTCACACGTTAATTAGCATAGCATAACATGTTTTTTTTTATGTTTGCATAATTCCGCTTAACAATATAGAGCAATATAATAACAATTGTATTTTGATCATCAATTTCAGCCGGAGGACGTCCACTGCTTGACAATGCTATTGATTGTTTTTAAATGCTTCATTTATTGTATTTTATAAAAACAACTGATTTGTTTTAAAGGGAAAAACTGCTAACATAAAACATTACTTAAACATCCTACTAATATAAATGCGAAAGTTTATGAGGATGGATGTATGGATATTTGTTACTCTGTCTACTGAACGGATTTGGATAAAATTTGGCACATAGATAGCTTATTTAACATATAGGATTTTTATTCTGGAAAAGTCTTAGGTTCCCGATGGATCATCTAAAAAATATAAAAAATTGGGCGCCACAGTCGACACAGTTGTCACAGCGATAAAGATGTCAGGGGTTATTTTTCAACGTAGACGAAGTCGCGGGCACCAACTAGTCTCAAATACATATTTTAAATTGATACATAATCGGAGGTAGGTAAAGATATTCTGAACTGTACAGTATAAATTCGATTTAATTTTTTTTTTCGTTTTAAAAGTATACTTACTTTGATCCAAACTTGAAAATAATTGTTATAGAAACATAGAATGTTATGTTTAGACCGAGAGTTTAGATTATTATACCGTTACAATGTCTCATTGAAATTGACCATCGTTCCTAGAAACGATACATACACACCTTACGTAAATATTTGAACCGAATAAAAATTGAAGCTAATATCTATAGACTAACTATACTTAAGTATACGTATTAACTATAGAGGCTTCTATACCGAGTGTGGCGTATTGTGTAATAGGTATCTGTAGTAATACAATTTTATAAATGAGCAATGTTCACATCGAAATGTGAGATATATTTCATTAATTCTTACTTATCTACCTCATTTTAATTTATGGTTTTTATTATTGTTATATCTCGGTTGCTCAGAGATTTTTATTGACCGTGAATGGCAGAAACATAAGTTAGTAGTTAGCAATTCAAAATATCTTACTAATTGAAACTGTATTTCGTTTTTTGTATCTGTATCTCGATATTTTGAAATAGCAACAATAGTTAATTTTTGTCGCTCAAAGAGTATGGAGAGGGGTTACGCTGCGAGATTGAGTCAGGAATGAGGAGATCAGTAGATGAACGAAAGTTACCGATATGACCCGGCGGATTAGTAAGTTGAAGTGTCAGTGGGCAGGACACATAGGTCGCTGCGTCCGGTAGGTTCTCGAGTGGAAGCGACGGACCGGCAAGCGCAGCGTAGGACGTCCACCCACAAAGTGGACAGACGACCTGACAAGGGGCGCGGGTGGTAAGGATTCAGGCGGCCTCTGATCGGTCCTTTTTGGAAAATTATGGGAGAGGCCTTTGTCCAACAGTGGACGTCCAACGACTGAGATTATGATTATAAACATTAATACAAAAATCGTTGGTTTCGGTTTCCAGCTCCATAAACTTTTTAATGTTTTGGCGAAACGTTTGTTCGCCCACACTGACTGTTAATGCATCCACCATTTTTAGAACCAACCGAAGGTATCCAGAAAGATATATTTTTATTTTTATTTTTAACAATTTTAATTTAATAGATGACGCTCTCTAAACATTGGTTAAATAATTTAGTTTTGATCTAAATGAAATTTTCTAGTCGAAAGTTTATTATTTCCTTACAATTCTTCAGTAGACTTGACGATATGGGTGTGCGGTACATTCATCGGTTAGTTACGTATTTGGTTCCATTTATAAAAGAGAGATAGCGGGTATAGCGTCTGCAGGAGGTAACGCATCAGTGCTTGTTGCGGTTTGCCAATGAACCGCATAGTCATGGAGAGAAAGAGAATAATGTTGATGATTATTTTGTTGGTGTGCCATTGTTTACGTATATTGACCGTTCATGTAGATAATTTAACTTAATATGTACATTGTACACACATGTATATTCCACGGTTATAATCGCCAATTGTGATCAGTGCTTCAGGGATAATACTATTCGTGCGCAGTGTTATAATTTTCGCCAATTGTGATAATTCTGTTCTCATCAATGCCAACCTCGGGAATTTTGGATACTTACTCTTCATTCCTCAATATAAACAATGTGCATTACATAGTTTACATAGTTTTGTTGTAGAGCTGAAGCAGTTTTTTTTATAAGAAATTATTTTATAAGTAGTGGCTTAAATTGTTACCTTCAGTTAAAAATCTTTGAAATTCTCAAGTCCAAGGCCGCCGTCGTTAACAGATACAAGCTTGCAAGATTACATCTGCAAGCAAAGGTTACAAAATCATCTCGTGTAACTCTCGTGTGTAATTTTAGTTGATATATTTGCTACATAATACAAATTTTACAAAAATAACATAGATTTTAAATATTTGCAGTTGTATTTACAAATGAAATAAAACTTTTGCTACCTATTTGTGAAAAATATCGTCTTACTAATATTTTTCACTTATTTTTACCGAAAAAATAAAGGTAACATCGTAACGTAACAAGTACTAAAATATCTTTCAGATCGATGTATCTACAACATATTTATTCGTTCTTGCGATCTACATTGCATAATTAAAATTCTTACCTAATAACTCAACAATACGGACGCGATAGCAATAGATTATAGAAATATTATTTTACAAAAAAACTTCTTGATAGCAGTTTAATAATTATCTACACATATCTGATTCATTATTTGTATTTCACATGCGTAGTTGTTGTTGAGGTTATTAGGCAACATAAACGCATTTCCTGATTCAAAGTCCGAAATATATAGTCATCTGTACATTGATCATCTTCTTTAGGTATCGCTCCGGAAACGTTCATCATACTTGTTCGTGTTTCAACGATTAGAAGACCCACACATCACTCCAAAGTATCATTCATTAGTAAAGCGATAAATAACACAAAGGAATGAGCGAGTGTTAAATTAATATGTAGGTGCTAGGCTAGGTTGCCTCGTGAAATTCTATTTAAATAGTATCAGATTTGAATAGGTTATTTATGAACATTTATGAACCTTATTAGTAGCTGGACCTTTATAGTTTCATTAATTCGTTTACTGTGATAATTTAGGGTAATTTTATTTGGTGTAATGACACGACGTCATTACACAAAATATGATGATGACATATAACGCAATCATCGGAAATATATTCGCCCGCGGTAAAGGACGTTCAATCGAAGTTGATAGCAAAAAAAACAATCTTGTTAGATAACATTCAAATATCCACTTACCCAATAATTTTGTAAGTGTTGAAATATTATTTGATGTTATACCTATCTATATCTACATACGTAGTAAATTAAATTTTAAAAGTCATTAATCAGGAAGACGATAATGTATGGTTGAATATTAAAATGGACCTGAATGCCCCAAATTACGTCTAATAGATCATTACCTAATGGAATGGATGGATGGATTCTTTTTTATCTTGAATTTTTAAATATTGAAGATTGAAAGTGCACATTATAATCGCTAGCGATAAAATGATAATTAATACATAATATGTAATGATAACGATGTCTTAAAAGTACTCAAATATCATTTTTTTTACGGTTATATAAATAACCGTAACAACATATTCAGTGTTGAAAAACAAAAATTTAGTAAAAAAAAAATGTTAAAATTAACTAACAGCTTCTGAAACTTTAAACACCCGCCCTTTTGGCGCGCTTGCCATGACGTCATAGTTGTTGACACTGTCATTATAAACTTTGACGTTAATATTCACGCTTTAGAAAATCTACCAACTTTAATGCTTTAACCATCTGATGGTGAATAAAAACGATATCATTCAATTGATTATAAAAGGTAGGTTGTCTGTCTCATGTGTATGGGGAAACAAGCAATAAGACAATAAGTTAAAAACAAAATTTGTTTGAACCTTGTAAGGGTGCAGACCGAGATTTATTCCAAATATCACAAGCCTTCTCGATTAAACCGCTAAACCGCCAATGTCGTTGCTAATTCATTTAATGTGTCGCTAACTCACTGTCGTAGATGTGTTCGCAAAAACTCTCAACTGCCGCTTCCATATCGCGTAGCACACTGCCGCCTCGACCGTCGATCCCCGTTTTTATTCATTATTCGCGAAGACAGTCTGGGTAGTCTTAGAAAGCACTCGATCTTTTAGAGCGTCTATTATTTTATCGGTTCAAGAATGATGCTTCGGTTCCTGGAACATGAACCCTGTGTCGTTAAAGACTAATTTCCTTTTCACTTGTTTAAACGGGCGTGGTCCCCATGTAAACATTACCTCTTCTTTCTAAACGTTCCATGCCTCCAGGGCCAACTCGCGTTCCTTTGAGAAGGTTTAATGACCAACCGTAACAATAATTTAGATTTTTGTGTTTGAACTGCACGCGACTTTATTGCATATAATTAAATTCACAGTCATACTGTAACTTCTTTGATAATTTTTTCGTTTAATATTGGTCAGACTACATTCGCCCTCCTTTTTTCTAATAGGAAAGTGATCGCGATTTCTTCCTATATGGATACTTATGACCCATTCCAATAAAGGCTTTCTGAACGCCACATTTCTTTACGTGAACAAGAATTTTAGTACATTGGTACTAAAATACTTCCATCTAACTCCGTGGTCATTATTGCGCTACGCTGTTAGTGATACTTTTTATATCAGTCTATTAAATTATACTAGACTAGCTGGTGTCCGCGGGGCTTCGCCAACGTTGAAAAAAAAAATAACGCCTGACATCTTCATTGCAGTTATAGCTTTGCCAGGCGTTATATGATCCTTGGGAACAGTGTTTTTTTTGCATGAAAGGTACCCTATGTCCTTTCCTGCATCCCTGAAAAGGTGTGTGCAAAATTTCATGATGATTGGTTCAGCGGTTTAGGTGTGAAAAGGTAACATACAAACAGAGTTACTTTCACATTTATAATATTAGTATGGAAGTATGGATACTAATTACCCTAGATATTGTGTCTTGCTGCCAACATAGCTTTTTCTGGATTCCAGTAATTTTTAATTCAAATAAACCATTATAGCTTCACCAGTTTAATATGAAAAATATAACAGAGAGGTAGATCTAATCTTAGAACGATTTATTTAACTATAAGAAAATTCCAAGCTCACAAACTATTCGTTCGTATCCACTGGGCAAATAAGTTTGGTAAACTATTAAAATCAGTCGAACATTATTTGCCTTTCAAAGGACCTTTCCTTTAGCACTAATCCGATAAATTGTCATGACGATTAAACTCTTAAGATAATTTCTATACTGAGACAGACACTTTATCACACGGATCCGAGAACTGTCTACTGTAGCAATACTTCAAATGGGATGTGTCCTTTGAAGAGTATTTCAGTAGATTCATAGATTGCGTCAAGGCTCAATATAGAATATTGAGATGTTTCTATTGGCAATGTTTATAGATTTAAAAAAAAACTCAATTTTCGTATTATTGTGTGGAAAAAAATAAGTTATCAAAAAACTTAGTTTTAAATAGATTTTAGTCTAATGAAATATACGTAATTAGAAAGTGTTGTAGAAAATTATTAATACGTTTATAATAAATTGTTAATTTTTATTGGTTTGTTATTATTATTTTCAATTCAATTTTAAATGCAATATCATTTTAAAAAAAATCTTTTATTGTGATAATTGCGTTTCAAGATAATATAACTATGCTCTATTTACGAATATTCGAAAAAACTTTGTTTAAGCGAGCTTCAGCGGCAAATTCTTTAAAGTTTTTCTTTATCAAGTACTGCCAAATTAAACTAAATAACTACAATACAACAACACAAAGGTGTTCTGATAAGTTCGGGCACATTTATTTTTATATATATTAAGTTGTTATTTGTCATAATAACAAAAAAGTCAAATAAGATGGTAAACAATTAGGCAATATACTTGTTTATTAAATCACTACAAAATCGACGAAGTTAACTGGGAGATAAGGAAAATATTACGAAACAAACATTTCAATATAATTATTACAGTTATGTCAGCACTGAACGGTCTTTGACCTGCTGAGTACAGTTAGATTGTATCATGGATGCACTCTACCATTGTGTGTTATTTTTTTTATTTTTTATCATATAGGCTAAGTATATTATGTTGAATAAAATTGACAATAACTTTAGTTTACGACGTTATTATTTTTGTACTGAAACTCCTTAATATGATGACTTTATAATATTTAAAACTTTAATATTATGACTAATATTGTGTTTTTACTAATGTTATCTATCCAATTGTTTATATAGACAATCGTTGTCGAAGATTATTTATTAATAACAATCGCATGTTTTTAAATAAGTGTTTATTGAAAATAAAAATTGCTATTGTTCACTTTAATAAGCAACACGACATCTTATTTAAAATACACCTTTTGAATTTTTATTATGTTAAGGTCGGTAGACAGGATGACGGCCCACTTGATGGTAGGTGGCTACCGTCGCCTATAACACAAGTAACGCTACAGGTGCTGCAAGTGCGCTGTCGACTACATCAATAGGATTAAGGATAAGGGGTTGGGAAGGGCTCTGGCATCCCTTACTCACTCACCGAAACACAACAGCATATGTGCTGTTATTTCACGGTGGTCTTCTGTAAAAGAGTGGTTACTGCCGCCAGACGGGCTGCCCAAATGAATGCGAAACTACTTTCCAAATCCAGACCAGAGCCAAATTTGAAAAGATCATTTTCAAATTGACCCTACCGGGAATAGAACAAAGCGTTACGGCAAGCACCCTAATCGCTCATCCATAATAAATTGGGACGAACTAAAGTAAAGACAAAATTTAACATTTTTTTATATATTTAATTAATTTAATTAATATTTAATAGCCAATATAAAGCCATTCCTCCATTGCTAATTCTTTATCCTATCAAGGTTTGCATCCCTTCTTAGTGCTGCTTGTGTTTATTACGGGACGGCGTCACCTGCCATCAACAGTACCGTCAGAATGAAAGCTGACTACATAATACATTACATTATGTGATAAATTGAATACTATAGTTATGAACCAAAACAAAAAGCATTCTTTTGCCCTACGCCGTACAGTGTGACACAGCCACAGACTCGCTTGGACCCAGACGCAAGTGCTACCAAAGAGTATATAATCACTACGTTTTAAGTGCTACCTCGCCGCCGATAGACGCCGCTCGTTGTTAGCTTGCTACGCCTTTCTTGACAGCTCGCGACGTTTAAAATCCGCTACGTTTTGCGTACGCACCAAGGACAGCCCTTGAACCTAAAAGAGAGAAGAAAGTATAATACTAACATGCGTCAAAATCTCACATCATAAAGACACGTAATCATCGGCGCTGAAAGACTTAAAGCCTTTATTGTCTGACATGGACACTAGTTAAAAAACGCTCATTAGTTTGCCTGTACGTATATCCCAATAATAAAATAAAATAATTGTATGTCAACAGTAATTAGCAATTGGAGACATAAATCAGACGCATAATTGCTCTTTGAAATACTTGTTACATAAATCGTGCTATTGAGGTTATTATATTGACAACGACCTGTCCTTTGACTCGAGATGAACTTGTTCACTTCGATTACAGTATCTGGACACACCCGCTTATAAAATGACGTTAGAACTATAGTATAAATATTTGTCTCATTATGGTATTTTTTTTTTAATTTCAGATAACAGCGTAAATTACGTTGATTCACGACTGAATATTAGCGTACAAGGTTTTTAAACCTATAAAAATGACTGATAAAAACAGTTTGCTCGCTCATGAGACAGTGCAGAAAAGATTTAAACTTGTGCCGCCAGATGGAGGGTGGGGATGGATGGTGCTGTTAGGTGCAGCCACCACTAACGTAAGTATTTTGTTTCGGAATGTCTTGTGCAATACTTGTATAACTACGAATATATTCTCTAAATAAATAAATACACTTCGTAAACAATAAAAATTAGAGGTAAAGGTGTCATAAGAAAATCTCATTTAACTTGTTTTGCATTCGACGCTGCCTTCTTCAGTCTTAAAAACATAATCGTTAAATCACCGTTAACACCACGAGGGCTTCTGTGTTCCACTGCGTGAGATATAGAGAGAAGGTGAAAGTGAATGCTAGTCCATTCTATTATCCTTGAATTGTCCCAACATCTGTATCATATTTTTTTGTTAAACCTGTGTACGATTCTTGTGTTTGTAGTGGACTTTCCTGGTGTTGTAGTGTAATAAAATAGTTTTTTGCTTTTTGGGCAAGTTAACTCGGCACCTGGGTCAATGACGTCATTCCGCCGGATCAATCTCACTAGTTTCATTCACCGGTTCTTCGATGGAGAAAAAAAATTCTTATTAGCTTTCCACTTTTAAATCGGTTGTGGGAAAAGGAATCACGTTCCAACTAATTGTAGAGTTAACTTGACCAAGTAGAAAAATTTGAGCCTTCACATTCACAAACATTAATAAGGTACCTATATAGCGCATGTACATGTATCAATGCTTATTAATGACATAATAATATAATGGCCTCTCTATCAGTCGTAACAAATCCTCATAAAAAAAAACATAAATAAGAAATTATTTAGTATTTACTCTTAGCATGGTAGTTGCTCACTGAGTACAGAAAACGTTAGAAACCCGCTTTTTTCTAGTTAAAAAAAAAATTGTTCATCTTTACTTGACTAGATATTATTTTAAAACAAAATTCGCATGAGTATTACACAGATATTGACCATGAACCTAAAACTAATCACACACCTATTTGTCATCTTTTAGTGAAAATTTAGAAGAACCTTTTTAGAAAGATAAAAAAAAACATTTTTGAGACAATTTTAACGAATAGGTATAACTAATTAGAAGGGAGGAGAGGCCTCAGTTCTACGGCTGAGATGATGATGAATTAGAATTCAAAATTCAATTACTGATATGATCGAATTTTCTGCTTTTTTGAAAGGTGTTTTGATATGAATAATTTATTAAATTAAAAAAAAAATCTTTTACAAAGTTGATATTAGAATAGGTCACTATATGTATTAAAAACACGCAGTTTCAATCATCAAAACTAGAATTGAGAATAAATTTTAAACTTGTAGGTTCTTCGTTATTTCAAAGTAGGTTTTAATATCATGTGTGGTATTTATCCATTATGTGGTATCTATCTATTAGGATCTATCCATTAGGATAGATACCATTGGCAAAGATAACAAACTAATATGTATTAGATATAATCTAAAAAAATAGGCCTAAAATAACCTTGAGTTATTTGAAGAAGATAACAGCAGAATTCACTAATTAAAAATTAGACGCTAGGTTTGTTTGGCTGACATGTTATGGCAATAGATCGCGCGGAGTGACGTTATTTTGATATTTTGCAAAAAAAAATTGATATAATTTCAAATCGTTGATATAATAATTCAATTCAAATTCAAATTGATATAATAATTCGAGCTCGTTGGATAAGGTATAAGGAGTGGTAAGGGTGCTTGCCTTAACGCTCTGTTCTAGGGTTTCCGGGTTCGATTCCCGGCGGGGTCAACTTTGAAAATGTACTTTTCAAATTTGGCTCTGGTTTGGATCTGGAAAGTAGTGGCAGGACACACTGCATTTCTCAGTCATGGGAAGCCCGTCTGGCGGCAGTAACCACCCCCTTACAGAAGACCACCGTGAAATAACAGCACGTGTGCTGTTGTGTTTCAGTGAGTGAGTAAGGGATGCCAGAGCCCATTTCCCTATCCCCTCCTAATCCCTTATCCTTAATCCTACTGTAGTCGGCAGCGCACTTGCGACATCTATGGCGTTGCTTGTGTTATAGGCGACGGTAGCCACCTACCATCAAGTGGACTGCCGATCTTAACATAAATAAAAAAATAGCAGTATGGGCACTTTCAGTTACTTGAATTTAGAAGTTTGGTGGATTAGAAAAAAGATATATTATTTTCGACGTGTGTGGTATTACGATAGTCGTGATTAAATTTGTTATGATATGAAACAGTTGTTTCGATAACCCGAAGGCCACGTTGTTTGTTATTTTCATTCAAATTAAGAATATTATCTATCAATATTAAAAAAATAAAGATGAAAATATTTGTTACTATTATAAAAATATTCAATTAAAATACATTCATCCGTAATCTATCTTCTATCTATCTATATATATAAAAATGAATCCCCATTTCCCTTGGTCACGGCATCACGCGTGAACGGGTAGACCGATTTTAATTCGGTTTTCACTAATGGAAAGAGGGATAAACGGGGAATGTTCATATATATAAAAATTGCATCCCAGGCGAAGCCGGGGCGGGTCGCTAGTCATAAATAGATTACGTCACGATAACAAACGGATGGAATTACCTATAAGTACTGAAAAATATACCGGATTTTTCCAGATTTTCAACCAATCAATGCTGTCATTGTTCAGTTTATTATATGGCGATGCATTAGAAGCTATGGGGCACACAACACAAGGAGCTGCCATTATTTTGAGCACAATGCTTTTCATTTGTAATTTCGGAGGTCCGATTGCCGGTGTTTTGTTAAAATTAACATCGCCAAGATTCGTGGCTGTTACAGGCTCATGTTTGTGTACTGCTGGTATATTTTTTAGTGGATTTTCAACCAATATTGTGCATTTAGTACTTACTTATGGTGTTTTATTAGGTAAGATTTAATATTAAATAGTTTGTTTCATTTGTCACTTACATATTTCGTTCAATCAATCAAATTATTTTAAGACTATTCCCAAGTTGTGAGTCATAAAGAATCAATCATACTTTAGTCATTTTCAATTCTATGTGACTATTTAATTACTATAATGAAAAAATAGTCAAGTAATAAAGCTATTTTAAGCAATAATAAGTAATAATAATGATTTATAGATTTTCTATTGTTTTAGTTTCACTGCTAATTCAAATTTATTGTTACCTAAATTTATTTAGTAATAAAACTTGCATATAAATGGACTTGTATTTTAACTGTAAAGTATTTAGTTCAATTTAACAGGTTAACGAAAATCATAACAGACATTTTATACTAATTTCATTTTTGTTTTCAGGAATGGGGTTAGGATTTATACAAAATTCAACGTTTGTAGCTATAAACACTTATTTTAAATTGAAGAAGAGCCGCGCGGTCGGCTTGGCCAATGTGGGCACAGGTGTCGGTCAGACCTTAATGCCTCATTTAGTGAGATATCTCTTGGAAAATTACGGATTCCGGGGCGCGTGTTTACTCTTGTCCTCGTTGAGCTTGCACGGGGTAATTTCCTTCAAACAATATCTAATATCACAAAACACTCAAATAACATGTTGCCTACACGATTCCCCCAGATTTTAATGAGATGTTTTGACAATATTAATTTTCTATTGAAATAATACCAATTCTCAAATGAATTGTGTATAGACATCAAAATTACCAAAACTATTACATGCCCTCAAATTACGGCCTAGTAGTTGAATTTGAGAAACACACAACAGTCAGAAGGTAAAATCTCTCGACAGGAATCGCTTTCGGAATCCTAGACTTAGAGACCAATCATACAATTTAGGACTTACGAGTATAACAATATATATACATGTTCAATTATTTATAAGTGTTGAGTTATATCAGCTCAATGTAATATTTTAGGAATAAGTTTTAAATTGAACGCATTTTTACAGATATGTGGAACATTGTTAATACAGCCGGTTCATTGGCACTTAAAAAAAGTTGAAGAGACTGTGACAGTGGATGAAAAATTACAATTGTTGCAAGGAAAAAATGAAGACTCATTAGTAAGAAAAAACATTAATATAAGACGGGCTACAGAACCCGCCCTAGGTGTAGTAAATGGACTGGAACATTCCAAAGTTGATACAAAGACGCGTAGTTATAAGGAACTAAATGACTTGAAACTAAACGGATTCAAATCAAAAGAAAATGGATTAAATGGTTGGTTTCGTTTTAAAAACTACACAAATATTTATATAGTGAATGTTTATTTGAAATTTATTACAGAAGATATGATTCATGTCAGTACTGAGAATGTTTATTCATTTGTGTTTAGTGTTTGAGTGGAATAAAACCATTCAATTTGGAACATGAATCGGTAGTGCAAGAGCAATTAGATAAAAGAGGTAAATTATCAATTAATGCGACAAGTTACAAAATTGTAATGAAGCATGTTGATATTCTTTATTTGCTCAATATCACAAACTTATAGGCGTAAAATCAATATTGAAAAAGAAAATATTTAAATTGATATTACGTATTGGAAGGTGATAGTTGCTAAACAATTTTTATTTTAGGTAACAATAACAACGTTGAAGTAGCACAAAAGAAAAGTCTCCTCAGAAAAATATATGATTTGTTTGATGTTTCGCTGCTATCGAATCCGCGATTTATAAATATCATCATCGGGACGGCGCTTGCGGTTACTTCTATACAAAACTTCAGTATGCTCTATCCCTTCTTTTTACAGGTACAGTTTTCAAAACTTTGAACAATTTTAATGAAGTTTTTAAATTTTCTTGTGTTAAAATTTCATCTTTACTTAAGTTATCAACTTGTTAATAGGTATCTTCATTCTGTAGCAATTTTGATGTTTAAATGTGTTCATAATTCATAGATATATTCAGATGAAATAATTATATTTATTTAATTTCTTTCAAAGAAAGTGGCATCACTGGACAAGCACCAGACTGCGATTTGTATGTCAGCTGTTGCATTAGCTGATATTGCTGGACGCCTCATATTGCCCATATTCCAAGACAAGTACAGGATAAAGGCACGTTGGATGCTGATCATGACCAGCGTTTGGCTAATTGTTGTTAGACAAAGTAAGAATATTTTTATTGAATTAATGTTACATTTAATATGTGTGGATGGAGGTTACTTATGGATGGCATAATCGAATTTGTTGTTATGTTAGATGAAATTTAAAAAAAAGATCAAGTTAGGAACAAACCCTGTTCTTTATATTGCTGAAGGTGCTTAAGACATTATTCTTAGAAACTTTTTTTTATTTACATAACATATAAAGTTATAGAAGTGTAGAGTAACAATTCCAGTAATTCAAGTATATTGTTACGTATGGGGTGAGTTAAACTGCCGTGTAAGGGCGAAACGAACTATTTATTTTCACAAACCAAGATGACTTCCAAAATCACTAAACTTGTCCGATGAAACTGTTAAACTTGCCAAAATTAAGTCGTCAATGATTCCCTTAATGTGTCGCCGGTTCACTGTCCCAGATAACTTCGCAAAAGCTCTGAAGAGTCGTTTTCGTATCGCTTGTTGTTGCACCACTGAAAGCCCACTTGACCGGTCGCCTCTTATTTATACTTGGCGCCAAACGCCTCGATGTATTTCGAATTTACTTGAAATATAAACAACATTGTAAACAAACCATTGAACAACTATTTCTGTTGAAATATAAACTCTATGTTGTAAACATAGGGACCAATTTCCTTTGACACTAATCGGAAAGGGGCGTGTCTACCATCGATAGGGTGGGACGTTTGAGACTTTCGGCCGGCGCGAACGCTTTTTCAGAAAGTTCCATAGTCGTAACAATATTTATAGATGAGTATTCAAGTTCATCAAACATTTTGATATTTGGATTAATAGTTGATAAAGGAATGATCAATCTTCTATCTAGATTTATTGCGACCTGATGATGCATTGGTAGTATACAACCAATTACAGACGAGCTGTGATTGGTCCTTCGAGCCGGTTTCGGGTCAATATTTTTTTAATACATTATGAGGATAGCAGATTAGCCGATGATCCACTTTATCGTAAGGGGTATCGTCACTTTCTACATTATGTACATATGATACATAAATAGATTAACCTAATAATTTTTTTAACTTCTCTTGTGACAACATGTACTTAGTAAGTATGGCGTTTATATAGGTAGTTCAAAGCAGTAAAAACCTTGACAATTTCCTTACTAAATATAGATATTTTTAAAGAAGATAAGCGATTTCAAGGTAATTAGATAAGGGGTTGGAATTTAATTTGAAAGTGTAAGTAATAATTTTCAAAGTTGACCCTGCCGGGAATCGAATCCGGGAACCCTAGAACAGAGTGTTAAGGCAAGCATCCTAACCACTCATCTAACGGGCTATTATACGTAAATGTGAAAGTTTATGAGGATGTTTGTTACTCTTTCATGCAAAAACAGTTCATTACCTGGATTAACTTATAGGACAGTTGTCTCAGAGATAAGGATGTCGCCGGTTTCTCGGGTGTCATGTTTTTCATTTTTCAAAAACTATAAATATATTATGTAGATTCCACTTTTGTAAAGACTTCGAATGAATAAGGAGTGCTTTAAAATGAATTCTATTTTAGGTGATGATTTGAATTTGAAATGTTTATTCAATCATTCCCTCAACTACCTATAATTTATTCCGTTTAAATTTTTGTGTAAACGCTTCTAATCTTCGATCTCTGTTGGGAGATTTCCTGTATCTTGTTCATGTTTTGAACGAAAATTGAATGTTTAATCATAATTTTTATTTTAATTTCAGTTTTGGCCTATCAATCAGATCTGACAGTTTTGATTGTTATGTCATGCATTTACGGATTCGGCAGAAGTATGGTTATTGTGGCGAGAAATATAGCCATATCGGAAGAAGTTAAAATGGAGCAAGTACCCGCCGCGGTCGGATTAGGCATGTTGACAATGGGCATTATTGTACCGCCAGCTGGATATTTTCTCGGTTGGATAAGAGACTTCACGGGCAGTTATGTTATATGCATTACGGCGCAAAACATGTTACTAGTAACACTTTTGGTGATGTGGATTCCCGATATGTTATTGGTGTGGATACATGAACGAAAACAGAAAAAGAATTTAGAACAAATACAAATGTCATAGCGTTTAAGTAACTATATGGAAGCATAGTGAAAAATTTTTCAAGTGAAATGAACTGTACGAGTATATTATTGTACGTAATGTGCGGCTTTCAAATCCATAAAGGTGAATTTACATATAATGTACAATACGCGCTTCTTATAGAGGTGGGAGTTATGATTTTTTAAATTCTATTAATGAACTGTTGTTTATACATTCGAGATTGAAAAACTCCGAAACTATGGGTTTTTCCATGGTGAAAGTTTCTGTGATGTTCAATTTTAATGCCGGCGAAACTTCTCCCTTACTTGTACGAGTTTGTGTTCTAATTAAAAAATAGTAAATTAACCATTCACACTGTACAAAAAATGTATACATATTATACAAGGTGAGTAGGCTGTGAAATTATAAATTATGACTGAGACCAGTTAGCATTTACCTTAGATATTTTGATATTATGATAATAATGTTAGTATAAAAATGCTAGAAAGTAATTTAATCTAGAATAGTCTAGAACAAGGTACGAGTAAATGCAAGTAAATCAAAAGGAATTGATTTATTATACAATGATACTGTAAAGTTTAACAATATATGAAGTAAACGGGAAGGTAGCATTCTAGTCTAATAAATAAAAAGTACTTATACAATTCGTAACGATATTGTTTTCATTTTTCATTTCCTTCACACTGTCTTTGTATTATTATATTTTACACATAGGTATACAAATCACAGTAAATATTATATGACTTCGAAATGTAAGATTTTTTTCACATTTTTTCCTACTTAATGTGTATAATACTAGCTGTTGCCCGCGACTTCTTCTAAACACCTAAGAATATATCTGACACCTTTTTTTTGTCGCCGTCGACGCACTATCCCTCGTCTACGGGGACAATCGACGAGGGGGAGTGTGGGACTCGCCCGACCTAAGAATATCGCTCTGACGACGGCGGCGCCGCCACGGCGACAGTGGCGTCATATTATTTATATTTTTAGATCCCTCGGGAACCAAACATTTTTTCCAGGGTAAAAAGAATCCTTTATCTTAATCCAGTTAATAAACTATCTGTATGCCAAATTTCATCCAAATCCGTTAAGCCGTTTTTGCGTGAAAGAGAACAAACCTACTCACAAACTTTCGTATTTGTAATACGTATATATCTCAACCTACATGACGCCAACCTTCTCCTATTTGCGAGGAGGTATTATACGCACTGGATGGACTATTGGCTTTTTTTATGTTAAGATCGGCAGACAGGCTGACGGTCCACTTGATGGTAGGTGGCTACCGTCGCCTATAACACAAACAACGCCAAGCCAAAGCTACAATAGGATTAACGATAAGGGATTAGGAGGGAAAGGGAAATGGGCTCTGGCATCCCTTACTCACTCACCGAAACTCAACACCACAAATGCTGTTATTTCACGGTGGTCTTCTGTAAGGAGGTAGTTACTGCCGCCAGTCGGGCTGCCCAAATGACTGCGAAACGTGCGAAACGCATTGTGCCCTGCCACTACACTTGGCTAGTTGCGGATTGGCAGGGTTTCGCGTGGCATCGAAGATTGCTAGACATTCTGCGCAAGCAGAGTTCCTCACGATATATATTTCACTGTTAGTGCAAAATAATTTGTTTATAATCCATTGCACATGTCATTCATTGGTAAGTAGAGGATTATTCACAGAAGAAACCAGATTATTTAAAAATTGTGACGTTGAACCTTTTTAGAAAGTTCATAGTTAGCCTCGTAATAAATTGTTATGTTTTAAGATAAAGTATAGCGTGGGTTTTTTAATGTTCAGATATTCGATCCGATATACTATATAGAATAAACATGATATATAATACATATATTATGTACCTACATAGCACAAAATACTCGTATCATGTGTTGGTGTTACTCAAGGTCTACAGCGGACTTGGATATAAAATAAAAGTCTGCTAAACAAAATAACAACAAAATTCTATTTGTATTTTCTCTTTATAGGATGAATATTTATGTTTAATTTTGTCTGCATTAAATAAGTTTGTACGCTGTGCAGCGAGCGGCGCGTAAATCTGGAGGGTCCTCCCGCATTATATGTATGTATTTTCACTGGAAGATTAACGAGTTATTTTCTTCTCGTACGTTTGTATCGATTACACATTAAATTATATGGTATATTCTTTATTACGTCTCTTTGTAAAATACGCCGTATGTAAAACAAGGCAGTGGTAATTTATAGATACTAAACATTTGCAAGCAAGCTCAGGTGGCTTTGCCACCTATAAGCTCAAACAATATCGTATCTGTAAGAAAAGTAACTGTGCAGACAATAAGGGATATAGCGGCTATACAGAATTAGAAGAATATACAGCATATAATATGCCAACATTGCAAGGTTCTCTAAGAAGATTACTGCATGGCTGCCCATGGTGTCATTGCGGAGTAAAATTGATATTCCGATAGTTTAACTTAAAGTTTTCTCCTATTTTTTCTAAAACAAACGGTAAAACTCTTGCACTATTATGAAATAATATTAGGTATCTATAAAATAAAGTCGCTGTCTGTTTCTACGCTAAAAAAGCAATATTATGTCATGTATGTATAAACAAAAAGATTTAATATAGGTAAAAGTTTAATATCTGTGAGATAATCATTCTCATTGTACTAGGTACCTATTTGCAGTTGTTTCTTGGCAATAAGTACCTACTATCTCGCTAGACTGTGGGTGGATTTTCACAAAATAAGCCAGCGGTTTGTAAACAGTCGCAATATTGTTTCTTCGCCTACATTGCTACGTAGACACATTTACATTTAATGTTCAATGCAAATGCTAGACAGGGTCCTAATTAAATATCCTTTTGCATTTAAAATGCAAATTTTAAATGCAAATTTGAAACAAGTAAATGGATAACTGGTATATCCGAACCGGACGAATTTCAATGACCAATAAGTAGGTAAGTACGTGTTTTTTTTATTTGCTTTCGTATTTAGCACTTAATTATTTTAAAATATTTGAAAAATAAATACCCTAAATTAAAATTTGTAGTAAATGTAGCTATTTCATTTGATTTTGTATTTCACAATTATTTCCTAAATATTAAGAAACATCTGTCTTCGATGAGCGTCAACGCACGCACAACCACAGAGAGAAAAGCATATACATAGAAAAACATTTATTTCTGAAAAGCATATTTTGGTACCTATGCATTTCTTTTTTTTTTCCTGTTTCCCTCCAGAGGTTATACCACCCCCACGGTCAAAAATCACAAATAAAAACCATCTAATATTTAACAATTGATTACATTTAAGATAGAACAATTATTATACATAAAATAACAATTATAATTAGATAAGTGTAAAATAGATCTTCATTATGACATATTATACGATTTCCTATAATTGAAGTTTTGTTTGGCGGTTTAGGGGGGATACTAATAGTCATCCTCCGACATAATCGGAGGCCTTATTGTATCTTATTATTTACATATGTGTAAATATACTATTTAGTTGGGTGAGAGGGCTCTTTCCTCTCCCTTCGTCTCTTCTCATCTTTCAGTGTTATTACGCCGGCCTTCCCAGGGTCCCAGCCTTTGCCGCAATTTCCACTACATTTTTGCAAAATTCAATACATTTACCATTGCCTTTCTCTGTTATTAGTTCTATTAGTAAGGTTTTCTCTAATTTTTTACCTTTTACAAGTTTCAACCCGAGTCTTGCGAGTGCAAACCTGGGGCAGTAGGTGCTCCACTGTCTCTAGCACCCCAGGCGCACACACGCAATCCGGGCTGGATTTTTGGTATGCATTTCATTACCCACAGCAAATATGGTTACGCATCGCCTTCTCTTCGCTAATTTTTTTATCTTTAGGAATAAGAAAAAGACGCACGGGCCAAAACTCAGCTAATAAACACATGTAAGTATATAACTCACGAAAAATTAGACTTCGAAAATTCGAAATAAGTTGAGGACAGATTACAGAAACTTAAACTGTAAACAAAATAAGATATTGTAAACATGTTTATCTAATGGTGATAGCACAAGCTAATATTAAAATAAAATAAAAAGGTTTTAATTTTGAGACAAAATTTTAATTTTATTGAGAGATCTAAATAATTTGTATGGCTTTTACATAGAGGATAATGCTCAGCAAGTGTACGTGAAACCAAAACCAGCGTTAGAGAACTAGTGTGTGCAACAGAATATTAATGGCTATATTAAATGCAACGCTTTTCGCAAATTTAATTAATTAAGGTATGTCTGTTCAAGCTGTATGCTGGTTGCCTAGTTATTTAGTGTAACAGTTTTAAACAAGTCTATGTATGACCACATAGACATAGAGTGTAAAATTGTTTTCTGGAGGGCGTTGAGAAAAAACTTCTCATACCAACCATACCCTTTCCCATATTGAGAACCATCGTAGTACCAAGTATTTCTAAAATGTTTAATAGTTTTTAATTGATTTGTTATTTGCATGCTGTTATGTATGGCTGGATTAATATACCTACACTCTTTCAATGACGAAAAATATACCAATATTTTTAGTACTACTCGAAAATAAAGTTAACAAAATTGGTAAAAATAAAGTTTAACAAATTTTATTAGGAAAGCGTTTCTTGATAATAATATTATCAGATACTTATATTTTTAATATGCATTGACTTACTATTTCCATAATATGAGATCTTACTTCATTGCATTGAAACCCTATTTTTCTTTTTCAATACTTGCTTTGTTTATATTGGTACGTTTTTTTATTAATTTTCCTATTACATAATTTTGTCATGTTGTAATATTATACACTTCCTTGCCGAATAAAAAAAATGAGAAAATATGTAAAAATATATTTTCTTTTGAATTTGAATGTAAAATATATTTTATTTTGAATATATTGCAATATGGGCTTATTGCAAATTGAAAGTGACGAATTAACTTATAACAATTCACAAAAATGGAAGAAAGCCTATAGAGAAGATTGAAGTAGAAGAAATTTAAAAATACTATAGTGGTAGAAGTAAAATGAATTTTAAAAATTAAGGAAGAGGGTAACAAAAAAGACATGTATAAAGCAAGACTTGTCGCAAGATTTCCAATAGAAGGACAATAAAGACTATTAAGAAATTTATGCACCAGTGCTTAAACTACATATATTAGACATTTTGGTAGCTATAGCTATGAAGCCTTTTATGAACATGGCGAACATTTTCGTATGGGTAATATGCTGCGTGGAGAACATTCAAAGAAAAGTTATACGATCGTATCAAGTCTCGTTTTAATGTGCTTATCTAAAGGCAACAGTTGTGATACACGGATGTGATACACTATGCCTGTATCAGTACATATGTGTGGTGTTTATTACAAAACAGAGACAAAGTAAACTCTAAATATTAACACTAGAAATTAGAGCCCTGACGAATTTCAACGAGCCCATTGGATGAGTGGTTAGTGGTTAAGTTTGGAAATAAACTTTCAAAGTTATTTCCACTGATACATTGACCAGATCGCTATATTTGTAAAGCAGAAAACTGAAATAATTTTAAATTTAAATTAAGTTACAAGTAATTTTATTAAAAAAAAAAAAATTTGAACACTGAAAACGCATTATTAATTTCAAAAACCACCATCCAGATGCCTAGACGTGCAAAGTACAGACTATGAAGACTGACGTACTAATCCCAAGTTATTTAAAGATCCTTAATCGTGTTATTTGTTAAAATTACTCACTTGTTATGATGAAGGCTCCATATAACTTATATGCATCAAATGGATTACCTACCGTAAACCAAAATAAAATACGTGCATAGTGGCAGTTACTTGAAATATTGTACGCCGAAGGACATTTCACGTAGTGGCGTTTTACACCAGCAGGTTCTCGAGCAGCATCTTTACCAGGGAAAATAAAAGCACAGTCAAAAAAACATCAAAATCTCATTAGTTCCCATTTCATGCTGTGACGACACTGCGGAAGCAGTATAACTAATGTACGGTAATAAACAGCGACGACGAATGTCGTATTTCTTTATTTCTTTTTGTAACATCACAGCTCCATTTTATTTCTAAAAGTTATCTAAGGAGTAACAAGGATGGTATTAGGTTAATAATAAAATAACATTACAAATGCCGTAATCGTGTTTATGATAAATGGTAGTAGTTAGGCCAATATTCCATTAAATGGTTATCATCGTCATTAAACGCTCCTGGGTGATAACCCCCAGGACATTCAAGTTCATTGTTGATCTAAACTTAAAGGATTAAGATTAAACGACAAGGTGAGGATAGAAATTGATAAGGAATAAGTTAACATTTTTCTGTGAAGTTTTGATTTAAGGTAATATCATAAGGACACCACTTCAGTATTGCCTTAACATAACACTTGTTCCCATAGTATACTACATATTACACAATATAATTTCAATTTAATAGCATCCTATAGTGCTCTCGGTTAAACGTGATCTTCAACAAGATTGTGTCTACCGTAGACGAACTCTTCTCCGAACAGTATGACCAGGCTGAATATAATATGAAGACAATACAGGGCTGAATATTTTGTAACTTGTGGATCAGAACCACGGTAGACAAACATTGTGGAGAGCGCACGTTTGGCTTAACATCTTTGTCTTTAAGCACAGAGGACTAGATTACGAAGTGAGTATTCGACAGAGTTCGACAAATTAACCTCAATCAAGTTGGACCTTCGTATTGTCTTTTTGTTCCGAGACAAATCCACTTTGAAGAATGAATGAAGTTGGTAAGTTTCTCCAGCCCTGCGCTAGCTGAGCACAGACGAGGCGGCATTGTGCTTCGATAATACATATTGCTTGGAGAAAGATTTTCAATTATGAAGAAAACAATTTTATGAGAACAATTTTCCTCTGCGTATCTTCTCTTAGTCCTCTAGTGGAGTAATCAGCGTCTATTATGTGCCCAAAAGTATATTAACCATATCAATGAAGGTATTTGTTTGAGGTACTATTCTTTTTATGTCTTCTGCCTCGTGAGAACGCGGCTAGTAGCAGTAGCAATTATGTGTATATTTTTTTATTTTATATATTTGAACAATATAGCAATTGAAAATGTTTCCTAATCTTAGTTTTAAGTGCTATTTAGACTTCGATCAGACAAATGGAGTTCTCTTGCTTCGGCTCTGCGGTATCCTTTCCTGTCTGTTTAAATTTGCACGGATGTTTCCCGAAGCTACAATGCCACATTCTTCCGACCAACTTTTTATTAGTTTGGACGTGAAGCTTCCACTATTTCATCTAATTTCATTTCGTTGTGTTTAACCTTATACGATCTGCATGAAAGAATCATTCTCGTTATAGTTCTATTTTACTAGACTAAATCACGAGTTTATTCTAATGATGACGTTTTAATGAAGTAATTATTTAACAATTTGGTTGATTAAATAGTCAACTTCTTCTTCTACCATATTTAAAGTCGTCTTTTATGTAAAAATCGTCAAACAGGCTGATGGTCCATTTGATGATAGATAGATGGCTACTGTCGTATAGCACAAGCAACGCCACAGGGTAAGGGCATGGAATAGGGAAATGGACTCTGGTATCCTTTAATCATTCGCCGAAACATCACGACACAGTGCTGTTATTTTACAGTGGTTTTCGGTAAGGCAGCTATCACTGCCGTCAAACGACTGGGGTTGCCAAATGACTGTAAAACACAGTGGGCCCTGCCACTACTACTTTATTTAATTAAATTGCAGCATACGAAATTGCATTATTGCAACAATTAGTAATAAAAAATAAGACAAAATGAAGCGGTTGTAGCTCAGTAGATCGAAAAGTTAACTGCTGAAACGGGAAATGCAGAGACGAATAAAATTATAATCACTTACTCTAACGGTGAAAGAAAACATCCCGAGGAAACCTGTGTGACATATAAGACTAGCATTTTTCGCAAATTTATAATCCGTAGTCACCCCTAAAGCTTGAGATCAGCCTAACACACTGAGATGAGGCCTGTGCCTAACAGAGTGTATCATGATTAGGTATCCAACCTTATGATTGAAATAGGATTGTCTTTTTGATAAACGCTTTTTTTACCAATAACTGACATGAACGTAAACAAAAATATTTTTGTTGGGCTATTATTTGCATATACCTAGTAAACAATATGCGACGGAAAACGGCACTTTTCCCTGTCACTCTTATTTCTACCCGAGCAACGTTAGGAAGGTCGCAATGAACTGTCGATGAACAATAAAAGTGTTGACGTGAGAAGTACGCATATGTACAACTTTGTATTATGCCCTGTTTACGTTTCAATAAGTACAGTAGCGAGTTAAGTTGCCTCATTGGCGAGTTAAGTTGGTATTGTCGTTTGAACGCCAAAAGCGAGTTAAGTAAGCGAGTTAAGTAGTAAGTTGTTGATTAAGTCGAGTTGAATAGAATACGTTCCTATTTTTCGGCGAGTCCAGTGCGAAGTAGCCCCTCTCCTGCGTCTCTCGCACCCCGCATGTGAACCAGTGAGTTTAATTTAGTACAGTATCATATTTGCTAACACCGGCCGCGGACACGTGCGATTTTTGTTAGTGTAAAAATGAAATGGTCTGATGAAACTACATTTATATTTGTAGAAAAATACCTCAAACATTAGTGTTCATTTAATTCAAAACGCAATAATTATCACAACTGGCTAGAGATGCAGCTATTATTAAAATTTTGAGGTTATGATATGTATGTAACTATTATTGAAATTTTTGAGGTTATGATATGTTATAACAACTGATTTCGGATCGAAGGAGTTTCTCTCGAAAATAAAAGATCGTCATAGTCTGGAATTAAAAAAATAATAATGAATTGCTGTTTTGGAGGCCCTTTGAGTAGAGTAAAACTACCGTTGACGCGACTAGTCGTCTTCTTTTTCAGGCAACTTATGGCTACTCACTCGCCTACGTTTGAATGCTACTTACTACTCGCTACTTATTACTTAACTGATTGATTTCTTAACTCGCTACTGTACTCATTGAAATCTAAACCGAGCTTTATGTGTAGTTCTGAATTCTGAGTTATTTTAGCTTGTGTATTTGTTGATGTAATTTTTTTTATGCAAAGGTCGTCAGGTAGGCTAAAGGTCCACTTGAAGGTAGGTGTTTGTGTTAATCGGTTATTAACACAAAGATGCCATAGGTGTAAGTGCGCTGCCAGCCTTGTGGGATTAAGGTTAAGAGATTAGGAAGGGATAAAGAAATGAGCTCAGGCATCAATAGCTCACTCGCAGAAACACAATAGCACGAATGCCATTATTTCACAGTGGTCTTCAGTAAAGGGGTGATTACCGCCGCTGGACGGGCTGCTCAATTTATGACTGCCACTAATTTCCATTGATTTCCGAAGTGAAAAGTTCATTTTCAAGGTTGGGGTTCGAATCCGATCTGGGACCCCTGAGTTAGAGCACTAAGGTACGAACCTTAACCACTCGACCAATCAGTCGTAATTGCAAATTAATCGTCAATCTTTATTACTTTATATCGCATAGTAATGAGGTAACGTAATCCGGATTATGTTATCTACGAAAAGCTCAGTGGAGCTTTTCAACTGTTACGGTAGTACCTAAACTATACCTAACCTAACTAGTCAACTGAAGGAGACTTGTTAATTATTTTAATTTTTTAAACTCAAAATTTATGATTTTGTTTTTATGACACGTAGTTGAACATATTCCGATCGTTATAACCATGTAGCATAGCATCGTTATACAGCATAATGTATTATATACTTAGTCGACGATCTTATCATTGTTTCACAAAGCGGCAAATATACTACGAACCAGCAATAACGAGGAGCAACAGCGTCTTTTATTTTCCTCGTGTTTGTGAGTACATGCGCCTTTCTATTTCTCGTGACTTGTTGCGTCTTTAATGGCAACTAAGTGAGAGGAGACTTTCGACGCTAAAAGAATTCCGACAGGATTAATTACCTGAAACCGCTTTGTAAGTTCTTTGTCTGAATGAAAACATTCCTCGAACTAAAACCTTTTAAGATTTAATTGGAATGGTTGGTTAAGGTTTTTGTGCAGGGTGGACGTTCAGTAGGACGGTATGTGGATAGTTGTCACATTTATTTCAAATTGTCAAATTATAAGATGTTTTAATGGCTTTTGAAGTGGTTTCAAAAATTAATATTAATTAATTATTGATTTTACCAACTAATTTAAAAATAAAAATGGAAGTTGGGTGGGGTCGTTATTATTTCAGCTATCACAAGAACGATTAGTTTGCCAGACACTCATTAACATAATATTAGACATTTTATGTCAATTTGGAGATTATAATTTCTTACATTATATTATGTATTATGTGGTTTTTATAATTATATATGAGGATTAATTAGATTAGCTTAATGGATCTGATGTAGTTTTAAGACATTAAAACAGCCCTAGCTCGGCATAGTTAATAAACTGGTAGTTGACAAGTATACTTTCTTCCCAAATTATTTGAAGGACGAGGAAACAAAGGAAATCTGCCACTAACCTCTTGAGTCGCAAAGTCCTCGGTCCTCCAGCGGTGAAAACTGCAACAGGCCCTTCACTCTCAGAGTCAGAAGCTTTAGCACTTCACCACTTTAACGATTGCACTCGCGGAGCGGAAGCATGACCAAGTAGATATTGCCTATTGCCTGATATTGCCTGATTAGGTAGGTAAGTGGATGCGGATGAAAACAAGTATTCTAATGTCGCGGTATAACGACAGACATACCACAGCGAACTATTGTTTATCAATCAAAATTGACAATTGGGGTCAACACCGATGACTTGATTTCTTAGCTAATGTGTCTTTTAAAATGTGATCTTATTTTTTTAACGATTTGCCATATAATTAAATATTACTGTAAGCATGTAAAGTAGATATTTGTAATTTTAATGTGATTTTTAAAGTCATAATTTTTATTTATTTATTTATTTATTTTCTAAAGGTACACCAACAGCACAAACAAAGAAAAGGTAATAATAGGTAGTATAGGTAACACAAGGCAATTTTAAGGCATACACAGATAAGCTACAAACTAGAAATTGAGACGATCGATAATACACGCACAGCAACACGCAATTTCTTTACAAAAAAAAAGGACATGAAAATGAAAATTAAACTATGAACAACTGAAATCAAGAACAAGAACAAAGAATAATAGACTAATTTAACCATATTTAAATAACAAAATTAAAATTAAATACTAATAAAAGGAAGAACCGCTCAGCAAAACAGTATAGCTGTCAATTTAGGTTTAGCTTCAGCCTATTTACAGTTAAATATATCAATATCAGTATCAGTATCAATACCCAGCCTGCTGAACAACATGTTTAGGTTCCTGCTAGCCCGCCAAAGAAAGCTATTCTGTCTATAATTAGAAGAAGCAAATGGGATTGAAATTGGGTTAAATGACCTAACAGATCTAGTTGGTACATTAAAATTTATCAACGAGAGAATATCAGAACAGTCCACACGACCATTAATAACATTAATTAGATATGAAATATCAGATATTTCGCGGCGTAAATTAAGGGGTAACAAATGATGACGCCTACAGATATCACGATAGTCAACAGGGTTGTAAGGTTGATACAATCTGTAACATAGGAATTTAACAAACCTCCTCTGAACCCTCTCAAGTCTATCAATATGTATTTGATAACAGGGATTCCAAATCTGCGATGCATATTCCAGTTTACTTCATACAAAAGCACAATATAAAATTTTCAAGGTTTTAGTCCTAGTAAACTCAGTAGCATTCCGCATTACAAACCCCAACGCCTTGGTTGCACTTGAAATAATCTGGTCTATATGTAAATTGAAATGCAATTTGTAATCATGAAAAACACCCAAGTTTCTCATTCCCGATTGAGATTGAAGAATTTGACCCTGTAACTTATAATACGATGGAATATTTGAACTTTTACGCGAAAATATTATAGAGAAACATTTTGAGGGATTCAAACCCAGCCTGTGGACGAGACAATAATCATCTTGGCGCTGTAGATCAGCCTGGAGGTTGTTAACATCTTCAATGGAAGTAATTCTACTAAAGATCTTCATATCGTCTGCAAAGCAAAGTAACTTAGAATGATGAAAACAGTCAATAATATCATTAACAAACACATTAAACAGCAAAGGACCTAGCAGAGAACCTTGTGGTACTCCACTAGGGGCAACTACACAGCTAGATGTATAGCTGTTGACAACAACAGCTTGAGACCTATTAGCTATGTAAGACTCAAACCATCTCAATAGATTCCCCCTTATACCAAGGTTGTACAATTTGGTAATAAATAAATCATGGTCAATTCTATCAAAAGCCTTACTATAGTCCGTATAAATGGCATCAACCTGAAAACCATCAAATCAAAGAATTAAATTTGAAACCGTTGATCTACCCTTAATAAAGCCATGTTGATTATTATTAAACGCATTTTTCAAAGATGAATAAGTCTGATTGTAAACAATTTTTTCCATCAATTTAGATATAATACATAATTTAGATATGGGCCTATAGTTTGAAATGTCAATAATTTTTAACGCAAAATGTCTATTTTGTTAATAGGTCACGATATTACAAGGCTTCATTGCAATTCTTAGTAGGTACATAATTATGTAGGCGACCCTTTCAATAATAAAATGCTCACAGTTCATAATATACTGCGTGACATTAATTGTGTTTTATGCTACCGCAATAATGGAGAAAGATCTAAAAATAAGGCTCATTAAGAGCTTTTTAGAATCTACGAAAAGTTTCTTTACAGAGGCGTATAAGGCTCGCGGGTGTTGCTGGTGCAAATTTAAAGTGTGTATTACCAGAGCCGCAAACCGTCAGCGGGACGAGCATGAGAATTCCATTACAGCTGTTGAAGTGACACGTTTGAGGTACCCCCGCAGCGTCACCTCCATTCAGACCCAGTTAACTGGTTATGCAGTAAGAAATAGAATTTAACTTTTCAAACAAAAAATATATCGATGGCCGCAATGAATAAGGTTTTTTAGATTTTTTTTAGGATTCCTTGGTTTATGCTATTATAGTAGTTGATTCGTTTATTGTACCGAAAAAATATTACAGGAATAAACAGTGTTTGCTATAGAAGAATTTTAAGGCGTGCGGGTAGGTACACAAGAAAAAGTATAACAGTTAGTGTAACAAAAAAAATGCATTCAACCTTTATTACTAGTCTTTCTTTCCGCAAAATGAAAGTTTGATTGTATTATGTACTTACTAGCTAAGCTCGTAATTTCGTATGCGTAACTTTTTTGTTTTTAAACCGATTGGAATGAAACAAACACTAACTGTTACGGGAAGCTTACTACAATATAGCAGTGAAAACCGTGTTCAAATCGGTTAAGTTGTTTCTAAAATTAGTGTGCATAAATGCACAAACAGACATACAGACGAACAGACAAAGATTCTAAAAAAAACTATTTTTTTGACCTCGGTAACATAAGTACAACGTGTACGAATTGTTTTTTTGAAAAAAAAATTAGTGTAAGACATGGCTCGTTTACGATTTTATTATATGCATAGATTAGGTGGTCCCCGCGCCCCTTTTTCTTAAGTGTTAAAGCAATTACTTTCATCTATGAAACATATATAAAAATGAATCCCCATTTCCCTTGGTCACGGCATCACGCGTGAACGGGTAGACCGATTTTAATTCGGTTTTCACTAACCAAAAGAGAGATAAACGGGGAATGTTTTAGTATATAAAAATTGCACCACGGGCGAAGCTAGTCTAGTCTAGTCGGCTAGTCTAAAATAAAAATTTTAAGAGAATTTGTTTTTACATTTTATGACATTTTGTTTGTTTTTTTTTTATGACATTTGCTAGGCAACGCTTTTTTCGGCCCATGACTGTTGACATCGCTGGTGCCGCCACAATATTTTTTTTATATTTTTAGACGATCACTCAGGAACAGTACCTACTTTTATCCAAATGAAGGTACTTTTATCCTTTTCTGTATTCCTGACAAAGTGCATGCAAAATCAAGTAGGCGTGAAAGGGAAACAAACAAACTCACTTTTGCGTTTATATTATTAGTTTTTTTTTATTTATTTTTTATTAAAGATGGGTTTGCTCTTGACCAGCATCTATCCATGTAGGAAGGATGAGGCCGACGAGCGAGCCTATTCACTCGAACCTTGAAAAGATTTGGGTTATATGAGCTCGGAAATACAGACGCCAGCAGGGAGTTCCAATCCTTAGCAGTGCGCATCACAAAATATGTTTTAAAGCGCTTGTTTCGAATCAGAGGGATTTCGACAAGGTGAGGATGGTATATTATTAGTTGGGATAATAATATAAATTTATAGTTTTATTCGGTGGGCTATGGAGCAATTCATGAATAAGAACACAATTTTTTCTATGGCTGACAATCAAGCTATTGGTAGGCGGATACCTACTCTCGCCTAATAACAAAAAAGTCATAAGTGCTGCAACTAGGTTGTCGACATTAATAAGATAAACGATAAGGGATTATGAGAGAGTATATCGAAATGGATTCTGGCATCCCTTAATCATTCACCAAAACGCAATAGCATACGTGCAAGATGAATGAAATGCAAGATTTTTCAAGATAATTTCCAATGTTTTTGTTATTTTTTTTTCTTGCACTGTTTTGCAAATGCCTTTTGCATTAATCATTAATTAATAACAACAACCATTTCACTTTTAAACAGTATGTTTTAAAATAAGTTATTTCGTATTTCGAGCATTATGCTCGAAATACAGCGAATACATATACGCCACCAGAGTGGTGTTCATTTTAACGTCATTTTTCCACGTAAGTACCCACACTCATGACGTTGCATATTCAACGGAAAAATTGAATTAACGTTTCCACTATGTTCATACGAAACGCTGTACATAGCGTTGCAGAAATAAGCGAATTTCCCCGTCCTACACGTCAGAGACACAGTACTTAACAGGCGTGTCGAGTTGTGTATGGACAGCACTCATGTTCAGTTGGAGCTCGTATTCAACGCTGTTATTACAGAGAATAATTCAAAGGTCCACACAAATTACAATAATATAATATATCCTCATGAATAGTTATTTTCTTTGTTATAAATCGCGCTACGACCTAACTGTAATAGATAAACTATATGTATAACTGTTTCAAACACTACCTGACATGTTATGTCAGAAAGAAAGAAAAAAACATTTATTGTTTTTTTTTAAAATAAAGATAAACATATATAAACACAAAAACATTATAAATGAGCACCAAAAGGACACAACTCAGCTTAAGCTGCAACATTGTTACAACGCTGATTTTCAGTTGTGCCCTTGCCGATGCCTAATGACACGCACTGGGACCACGCCAGCAGTGCGGTGCAAGTATTTATTACAAACTTTTTTTAAATTATTAAACAATAAAATAGTAAGATTATACTACAAAAGAGTGGCGCGATCACGTTCTACAGTCAATAAGGCATACGGAAGTATTCTTAAAGTAAAGTAGTCATCAATGCAATCTATGCCGCCCTTTAGTGTTTACAATTGTTTTTGCTCCCTCAAAAGATTTAACTTGATTTTTTTTGCGAAAATTCTTTATTTCGAGATTTATACAGTTTATAAATCTCGAAATAAAGAATTGGGAGGAGGCAGATCATTCCAACACTTAGAGGCGGCAAACTTAAACTTCCCATTTTTAATACCTCGTTTAACGTTTGTGTGCTCGTAATTTATCCAATACTCGATACTCGATAATTTCATTGTTATGTTCCTGGCAGAATATCACTGTTCTGCTCCTACCTATACTATGCTTAATCTGGAGACCATTTTCTCGTTACATTAAATAATCTGTTTGTGTTTTGTCTTTTGATCTTTAAATAAGTTTTAACGAGCTTTTGTTTACTTGTGAAATGATACTATGCGTATCACACCACCTTTGTGAGAATAAAAAGCCGTAAAACTATACTTACAATTGTAACAAGAGAAAAAATTGTTTATTAACAAAAGCGAAAATTTACAATCTGATAATACTCAAACATCTTTGAAAAGACCAAACAAAACGAAAGGACGTATTGGTATCTGTACAAAACTATACACATTCACTGTTCACCGCACAGAAACGACGTGGCGAGCTCATAAAACCTTATCTGCCTCCCGTCTAAGGAGCGTTCAAAGCGATACTTAACTTGAACGACTTGCTGTTTTTTAATAACTTAATTTGTTGTTAGGAATATTTCGTTAACAATTTTATATATATATATATTAACAAGAATAACAAACACCGTTGTTGACTGTAAGGTTTATCAAATAGGGGCCTGAAAATGCGGCGAAATGGTTCCAGTAAAGGATGGTACAGCAGTGTTTGCTTTTGCTTCGCGCTCGACTTGGCGGAGGCACTGCCGTGCCCCCCGATGTCTTGGACATTTACGGGGCATACGTTTGAAAAGTGAAAGAATTTTTCATTTTAAAGGTTATGCCTTCCTCTTTTCGTACCTTCGATCGGTAAATTTTACAGCAAATAATATGGGAATGCACCATATTTATCACATGAAACTTTAGTTAACATAAATTAAATTAATTTAAAATCCCTTATAACAGTTTTAATCACCCAATAAACATAAAACTAGACATAAACTGTATAAACAGAATTCTGTTGCTCTTAGAATGTCGAACTTAATTGTATTCACTTTCAATATTATACCGTTACCTATAAATTTATGAATATAACTGTATAAAGTTGAAAGTATGTAATAATGAAATTATTACACAACTTCAAAGGTGTTTCATTGTAAATTTAAAGAAATGAAAATAATAAATTCAGACCATTGACGTATACATTACTAGAGTAAGGATCGGGCCAATGACGCGGGCGCAAGATTGTGGTTGAGAGAAGTTTTGTACTAAATTGTTATAAAAATGGCTAGTTGCGTAATAAAAGGTTGCAAAAACTATGATACGAAGGTTAAAAAGGAACGGGAAATATCGTATCACCGCTAAGTAATCTTGTTACATGTTAAATAATAAATTTTAACACATTTCATTCTAAACTCAATGTTCATAATGGCGGCCATGTGCCGCGCGCGTATTAAAATAAACGTAACCTTGTATTGACATCATTCTTTTATTTGTTTATTGTTTCTTAGATATTTGATGTAGGTGTAAGTATATTTAGTGCAGAAGTCTATAAGAAGTAAGTTTGTGTAAAATGTTCCGTTGGGCGTATCCTTACTTTTAAAATCATTGATTCAGACTATTTGCTCGAAATAAAAATGTGGCTACTTTCATAATGTTATTACAATCTACTTTAGAGCTGTTCTAGGAATTTACATATTGTTTTGATACGTAGAATCACACAATATATTTTTAGTATAAATTATAAAGTAGTGAAATAATTTCTTATGTCCGATTTATTGCTGATTTTTAGTAGGAATTGCAATCCTGCAGTTATTATTTTCCAACTGAAAATTTGCGGTAAATTCGCGGTTACAGCGCGATACGGCTGATTAACATTTAATTAAAAAAGGAGACTAAAATTCCTTAAAATAGATTATAAAATAAATTTATATGAAAATAAGAATTCTATTATTGTGAAATGCTTACAGCTAATTAAAAACTATGTTTATTAACTAGGAATCAACCGAATAAAGCACATCAATAACATATTAATCTTGTTACTTATATATAATAATTATTATTATTATTAATAATAATAATAATAATATTTGTTATGACCATGGGTATGGTAAATACCAGATGACATTTTCTTCTTGCTCCAAACATGATCAATCGAAAAATCTCGGTGTACAAATATAAATTCTATGTTATTGATATAACATACTTAAAGTTAATTAAAATAAATAATAACTATGTTCTTAATACTATATACATGTAAATATAAATTAGTTAAATAAAAGAGGCATTATAAAATTATTAGGCATGTCTCTCTCTAGTTGACGTTTTTCTTGTATTAAATAAAATTAAAAATTAAAATTATTAAATTTTAAAGACCTAAAGACTAAAAAAAAGCACAAGATGAAAATTAAAGAGATATTCGGCTGACAAGTACTTTTTTTTATTATAGATGGGTTTGCTCTTGACCAGCATCTATCCATGTAGGAAGGATGAGGCCGACGATGGAGCGAACCCACCCAGAAGATGCCTATTCACTCGAACGTTGAAAGGGTTTGGGTTGTATGAGCTCGGAAATACAGACGCCGGCAGGGAGTTCCAATATTAAAGATGTTTTAAAGCGCTTGGTCCGAATTAGAGGGATTTCGACAGTGAATAATCATCTGGCTAATCAGAGTAACGTCAAAAAGAAACGAAACGAAAAAAATCATTAAATTAGAAGTTACTCATTATTTCTGATAATATTAGGCTATAAAATCTGTTTTTGTGAGACTGCAGACATAAGCGGCTGCAAAAGATGCCCTCTCCGCTTCTACCCTTGTAGGGCTGAAAATTATTGTGAACAAGAGACAAGTATTTGCCTTTTTTATTCACCTATTTTCCTATTGAGTCATCTCAGGTTAAATTCTTTTTTCAAAATCTTGACTTGTAGTTGAAAAATTCACTGTGCGAGTGACATGTTTTCTTTAATTAATTGCACTTATTACCCGCGCAGGATTTAAAGCACAAATGCAAGAATTCCGCAAGTCTTATAGAGATTCGGGAAACTGCGCGAATGCAATAACGCGGAATGCGGGATTGTAAACCCTAATTTTCATTTAAATGGTAGTATTGTTAAAGAGAAAGGATTTACTTGTACATATATTTGTCAAATTATAAGTGAAGTATCTCTACTTGTTGCTATGAAGAGCTTGTTTTGATTGAATATTAAATATTTTAACTGCAAAGCCGTTACAACTCTAATTCTAAGCCGCTGTGATTGGAAGATTTCAACTGGAGCAAGTAAGTTTGCGCGTCTAAACGCACGGGAAGCGCTTGGGATTGAAGTACCAGCAACAATGACGGTCTTTGCCTTTTGTAATACTTTATTATGTGCCGGCAAAGATCCCCTGACAAAACTTTATTGGAACATCGAGTATGAGCACTCAGGCTGATATGAGGCACTAGTTGTAATAGAATCATTATTCAATGAAGTTCTCTTCGAAGGCTAGCTTGAGGTAATCCTTTACATTGTTTTGTTTTAAATCTCAATATCATATTTTTCTTATTCAAAATTATTCAAATATATTGACATATATTTTAATCGATATAAGTTATAGGTATGTATTGAGTTAGTTTTCAAATTCAAAACATATTTTAAAATTTTATTCCAAATATTTTAAAGAAATATAACATTACATTTCTTTAATCGAAGAAGAGGAAATCCTTTTTCTCTTCTTTGGTGACATTGTTCTCTAGGGCTTCTTGGTTTTCGATTTACATAATTATTCTTATCCTTAATTTTAATGTAACAGCCGTAAAAAGAGATGACTAGAACTTCTTTTATTTATTCAATAGCTTCGTCCGCGTTGAAAATTAAAAAATATATATAACACCTGAGAAAATAGTAGCCTATATTACTCCCTGATAAAGTAGCTTTCTATAGGTGAAAGAATTTTTAAAATCGCTCCCGTAGTTTTTGAGTTTATTCATTACAAACATACAAAAATACATACATACATACAAATCTTTTCTCTTTATAATATTATTAGTAATGATACAGAGTAGTCATTTCAGTAGTAGCAATAATTACAATTTAATAACTGCCAATTTGTAGGTCAGCGTATTTAAGGCACCCACCAACAAGCTTCAACCTTAAATGTCATAATATACGAGTATTACATCCCACTAATTCGCAAAAGCCTCTCCTAGAATATATATTGCAACATACATAATCTACGTTTCCATCTGCATCCAGTTAGAACATATATGTACTATATCATTGATGTATATTGACCTCACAAATAATCCGATTGTTTTTTCGATGATAATTTGCTTTAACAGAAACCGAGTCATGTTTTAATTGCCAATGTAAAGTTATCCCTTTTTCTTAACTGAAATGTGTATTGGTTAGGTACTAGGTATAAACATGTAAATATTTCTGAATCAGTCTGAAGTGAAAAGGAATATGGATTTAGTGAATGCATAATTCAGAATGATATTAATGAAAATCCTTTGCAAATACATCAATTTAAAAATGTAACATTCACCGTATTTAGTCTCTGTCATTTTGGTTAAGAATATTTCAGTTGAGAACAGTCGATATTTGCTCGCTGAGTGGGGTGCACTTCTTTAACTCTGACCTGTTAGGGTTCAGTTATATGGATAATCAGTACACACGAGGTGAAGTTTTCACGCAATTATTTCGAGATAAAATTCTCTTAAATATATTACGTAGGTACATCGTTAATTGAAAAGCTTAGCTTTTCAGTAATCAATCAATTTTATACTCTTCATCAGTTTCCTGTTGAAACCGTTTAGGACAACGTTAAGCTAAGTTAATAAAAAAATTGAAAAAGCAAGTGGTTCATGCTTCATTTGTAGGTAATTTTAATTGAGACATAAAATAGACATAACATAAAAAATCATAATTAGTGACTTTATAAATGAAATTATCGTTATAATAATATTCGCGCTTTAACAAAAACAACTTATTGCTCAAAATTATGGGAATGATTTCTTTCTTTTTCTTTTATCTAAAAACTCTTTTATATCGCTATATCGCAACCTCAGTCTTACACTCCTGACGGAGCTGTCGTGGTCTGACTAGTTGCGAGTCTTCTCAATCTCTCTTTTTATCACATGCACTGCGAGCAGGTACACTCAGCAAGGGAGCACTTTCTTTTTGAATTCTTTTTATTTCAAATCTCTAATTTCTATTTAGAGAAAGTTATCATTATGCAAATAAAGCTATCTATAGCTTAGGAGAAATTGCCTTTTTAAAAGTGTGATACTAAGTTTTGAAGGCTAGTGTATATTGTTTTAGACAAACTAATAACATTATAAAATAACCTCTCCGTGTGTTCACGCCGGATTTGGTATGTTGCTGCTACCATTGAGTGGTCGTTCCTCCGGTACTGGCGCCTTATAGTCTAGTCTCCGGCTATATAATATCACACTCCACTGTGCAAGGTAATCACATGACAATATAATTTGTCTTCACACACACACATGTAGAGGGGACTTTATCTTAGTAATCGTACTCTGTTTTAACGATATTTTACACTCCATTTATAATTATGTAGGTACTTTGCTTGTTATATATTGCATTAAGTCACAATTAAAGATCAAACTGAATTTAATCTTATTTAATACTTTCGTACGACAGTCGAAGACAAGAAACACAACTATCACAACAAAAACAATATTTATCGCAAGCAGAGTGCATTTAAATAAGTCACACATATTGTACGAAATGAAAGATGAAGAAACTTGACTTCTCACAGCTCCTTGAGAAGATGATGCTACCATTTATTACAATGCGAATTCATAAAATGGCAGGGCTAAATTATTAAAAATGCGGGTAAATGGAGTGATGTGTGCTGAGCTTTACAGCTGTAATAAGTCATAAGTCAGAAGCGTACCTAATGTGCGTGAAATAGATTCGGCGCGCCCTCTCTCGGCTTCTAGAAGAAATGTTTAAATTCAGCCTGAGACGCGGCCCGCTGGTTCGGAACGCTAAATTAGCCTTCCACGCCGCCGGATCGTGTTGTTTGAAATATTATGTGAAATGATATGAATATCAGATTTACCGTATATTTCGCGGGTGAAGAACGTTTTATTTACAGACTTTGTCTCAGTATAAGGAAATCAGACCTCGTGAGTACCTACTCGACTACATAAGGGCCTTATAAAATTACTGCATAATTTAAATGTATGTTATGCAATTAAAAGGTTTGGATCTGCTTAGTGGTGTTTATTCAGGTAAAACTTACGTAACAAAATAAACAAAAATAGATACAATAAAAAACAAGAATATAAAAAATACAGGAGAGTGAAATTACATACTAAAATTTAGATAGTTTTAAATTAGAGACATTGATTGGAGTTGCGATCTGGTTGGTACAGGGGTTGAAGATCCCCCCCTAGGTGGGCCATGACCTTGTCGTGGTGGGGGGGCTTACCCTTGGCAATTCGGGCGGTTGCAGGGGTCGGTGGGGTCACCGGCCTTTGCTCGACCGATCGGATTGGTTTTGGGGACAAAGAAGGCCCACACCGAGGGGGCTCCGAGCGAGCTCCGCCCAGCGGAGCTCGTGGCGGAGCTGTTATTTGGAGGCTCCAACCTTCTGTTGGAGCTTCACCGGTCATCGCTCGCGCGGGCCGAGAATCCGTACTCGGCCCGCGCGGTTGGTGGCCGGTGAGAGAGAGGGCACCCCGGTTCTTGTTCGTCAGACCGAGGTATGGGACTCGGTACTGCGGATGAAGATCGGCGGGTGAGTCGCAGCGAGTGGATTCTCTCGGATGGCTCTGTCGCTCAGTGGTAGTCGGGCAACGTACGCGAAGACGGAGCTCTGCGGCAGGGAAAGACCAACTGGCAAAGTACGGGCAATCGTGGCATGTGGGGGGTGGCGAACACCCGGTGTCGGGATTCACCGGCCTAGTAACCACCCTCCGCAGTCGTCCGGAAGAGTGAACACCCGGCCTCGCCACCCGGCTTAGTAACTCTTCCGCGACGACAACACGAGGTGGAGCCCGTGTCTCGGGCTGCCGCGATTGTTGGGGAAATGCCAGGGGGACACCCCTTAGGGCCGCCCACCCATAATGCCGTAGAGATGAGCGGCCACAGGAGCAGGGGTCATCCGAGGGTTTCAGGTGGAAGCGGCCTCCGACTCCGCGGTAGGTTGTGCCGCGGAGAAGAGGTGTAGGGTTGCTCCCGAGTCGAAGCCCCTCGCTGACTGCTCGCTGCGACAGGTGAACATGGGCGCCTGGTGCCGCTCCGCTCGGAGGCGGTGGACATGGGGCCGTCCGCCGTCCACACAACACCGGGCAACGAGGGAAGACGTGCTGTGTGTTTCCGGCACGTCTCTCCACGGCGCGGAGGTCAAACTCCGCGCCATCGATCGAGATGGAGCCCGCAAGTGTGCGGGCCTCGTCTGGTGGGGGAAGGCAGACGCGTGGTTCTTCGATCCCCTTACCCCCGCCATGGACGGCGCGAGGAAACACCGTGGGTTTTTAGTAGGGTAGAAGTCACCGATATCCCCATTGTCGGTGGGGATCTGGTCGCAGATTTTCCCACGCAAAAAAAAAAAAAAAAAAAAAAAGGGGTTGAAGATAACCCCTCGGCAAACCGGGCGGTTGCAAGGGTCGGTGCGGTCACCGGTCTTCGCTTGACCGATCGGATTGGTTTTGGGGACCAAGAAGGCACACCCGGTAGGCTCCGAACGGGCTACCGGGTGCAACCAAACGGAAATTTGGAGGCTCCAAATATCCGTTGGAGTTTTACGGGTCACCCCTCACTGGGCCGAGGATACGTACTCGGCCCACGCGGGTGTTGGCCGGCGAGAGACGGCACCCCCCGGTCCTTGTGCGACCGAGGTATGGGTGTCCGTTCTGCGCATGAGGACCGGCGGATGAGTCACAGCAGGTGGATTCTCTCGGATGGCCACCATAATGCCGTAGAGATGAGCGGCCACAAGAGCAGGGGTCATCCGATAGTTTCAGGTGGAGGCGGCCTCCGACTCCGCGGTAAGTTGTGCCGCGGAGAAAAGGTGAAGGGGTGCTTCAGTGGTGAAGCACCTCGCTGACTACCCGCTGCGACAGGTGAGTAGGGGCGACTTGTGCCGCTTCGCTCGGGAGCGGCGGAAAGGTAGGCTGCCGTCATCACAACACCGGGCAACGAGGGGAGACGTGCTGTGTGGTTCCGGCATGTTTCCACACGGCGCGGAGGTCAAACTCCACGCCTAATTGAGGTGGAGCCCGCAAGTGTGCGGTTCTCGTCTGGCAGAAAGAAGGAAGGCGGATGCATGGTTCTTCGATCCCCTAACCCCCAGTCATGGTCGGTACGAGGAAACAGCGTGGGTTTTCGATTCGATTCAATTCGATTTGATTCGATTCAATTCGATTCAATAAGGAGTGCCAGATCCCATTTCCCTATCCACTCCTTATCCCTTATCCTTAATTCTACTGCAGTCGGCAGCGCAATTGCAGCAGCTTTGGCGTTGCTTGTGTTATAGGCGACGGTAGCCACCTACCGTCGCCTTTTATTTTAAAAAATAAAATAAAAAAAAACCTCCCAGCCAAGGTCTCTTAATTTTTGCTGAGTAACTAAAATGTGTGTGGTCTAGCGGTGTCGTGACGAAAGACCACACCCTTTCTACGGCCTAGGCGAGGTGCATCTTTGACATCAAAATTCCCGGTTTAAAAACGCTTAAACCAACTTTGTGCTACTCTTACTGACATTGCATTAGGTCCATAAACGTCAAATTTTTTTTTCGCGGCTTGCGTTGCTTTTTTCCTTTTTTGTAATAACATTTTAAAATTTATCTAATTTCTTCATTAAATTCACTCATTTTGACAGAAAGAAGAACAAATGAAAAATAACTGGAAACAACATTTTACTAATTTGCTTCTCTTTTTGAAACGTAATCTTTTTAATGTCATCAAAATCAATAAGATACAAAGATATTTTATTACAAGTTTATACATACTTTACATATAGTCGGCGAAAAGACTTTTACTCCGATTTAATAAAGTGACAAATATTTTTTGTTTTATGTAACTAAATGATAATGTCAAATACACCTTTAGTGTTAGTGATTATTATTCTCCTAAATAATAATCTCTAACAATATAGTGATTATTATTTAGATCAAAATACAAACCCGAGTTATATAGGCAAATGTAGAATCGCATCAGATAAATATGGCGGCCATATTGATTAGGTCATCAACGCCGCTATGTGGCCAGAAAAAATTGTATCCCGGGCTTTTTGGACTTGTCTACCCATGTAGGCACTAACTCAATTCAATAGGGCGCATTGGTTACCAGACGTGAAATATTTTAGTATAATTTTCAGCTACCTCACCCCACTAGACTGGTTCGGTGTAGGTAAAGCTAACCTATTAGTAGCTCGTGTTAAAGACATGAAAAATAGATAAATAAAAGCTTAGCACATCCTAAGTTGATTCGGTAACTTTAAATAAAATTATATACTTAATTGAAAATTAAATTACAACGGCAGTACAATTCAGATGTAGCAGGACACTGCGTTTAGCAGTTATCACTTGGACAGCTTGTTTGGTGACATTTTTTTTCTATTCCCCCCAGGGGTTACACCACCCCCACGGGCCGTTTATTGTTAAAAATTACAAGTTAAGTGTAATATAGAGCATTATTATTATTACATACTATACAATTTTCTATATCTATAATTGAACTTTGTTTGGGGGTTTGGGTGGGATCTAGTCATCCTCCGACATAATCGGAGACCTTATTGTATCTTAGTTAGTTATTGCAGATATAATTATTTAGTTGTTTTAGGGCTCTTTTCTCTCCCCTCGTCTCTTCTCTTCTTTGTGTGTTATTACGCCGGCCTCCTCAGGGTCGTCCCAGGCTGTCGTGTTTGCCTTTGCCGAAATTTGTACCACCTTTTTGCAAAACTCTATAAATTTTCCATTATCTTTGTCTTTTATTAACTCATTTAATAAGGTTTTCTCTATTTTTTTAGCTTTTTCAAGTTCCAACCCGAGTCTTGCGAGTGCAAACCTGGGGCACTCGAGCAGTAGGTGCTCCACTGTCTCCAGCACCCCCGGCGCACACACCCAATCCGGGCTGGATTTTATTTCCCGTCAGCACCTGCACAAGCTGTGATGTCAGTTTAATTTTCCTAATTTGTCTGTATGCCGCTTCAACGTCGGGAAAGAACATTTTTGTTCCTCCCGCCGTCTCACCTTTACTGTAAATTTGACTCCACTCGGCCACAGCCTCGCTCCTTGTATAGCGTTTTATGTACGATAGGGGGCATTTGTCGTAGTTTGCTGCGCGTTTTAATTTGAGCGCCCCATCTTTAGACAGCTAGTCGCCTCTCTCTTTGCCCGCGATCCCCACATTGGCTCTTACCCAGAAGAACCTGACGCATCTTCCTTCCGTCCTGATCGTGTGTAGGTTCTCCCGGATAGCGTGAGTCAATGGATGGTATTTGCCCCCGCTTCTCAGGAGCTCCAGTGAGGACCGCGAGTCACTAAGGATGTCGACCCCTGGGTCTTTACAATTTAGTGCGATGGCTGTGGCCTCGCGGATTGCAAACATTTCGGCTTGCAGTGCGGAACGGCTCCAGCCAGTACTCATTGCCTTAATCTCCGCGCCATTCCTCCAGCAGGAAAGTTCGGCCCCGACACCGCCGCCGACCTTGGTCCCATTGGTGTATATTTTTAATCCAGTAGAATCTATATCTGATTCACACTCGATGTTCGCAAAGTCAACGGCGACGCGGACCGCTGGGTGAGGTGCCTTAAGAAAGGATACCCTCCCCTCCACTTTCCTGCCTTTGTTTGGCGACATTAACTTTCTGGTTACAGAAGACCACCGTAAAATAACAAAATATGTGCTGTTTAGTTTCAATCAGTGTTTATAGGATGCCAGGGACAGTTTCCCTATCCCTTCCTAATGTCTTATTCTTTTTCCTTAAGGTCGGCAACGTACTTAGAACACCTATATGCGCTGCTTGTGTTACCATAAAGTAGACCGCCAGCCTGCTTTCCGACTTTCATGTAAAAAAATTAAAATAATATTTGTTCATATAAGAGGATCAGATTCAATGATATATCAAAATCAAAAAGCATAATTCAATAGAAGTATTGAACATATCTAAAGAAGTCTAAGTTCGCAAGAGTCGCCTAAAGTTGAAGAAGAGGTCAAGTTATCTTTACTCTAACAGAAGATAAGACAGGTATTGAAGATTATTCGACCAAAAATGTTATACAAATATCAATATGGGACAAGTAATACCAAAAAATTGTTATTAAAAAACTTCGAGACCAGGACATAGATTACGAGGTAGTCACTTTAAAAATGTGAAAGAAAAAAGGTCCGGGCGACGACGAATATAAAAAAAACAGTGGAGAAATAACGGGGCGACGAAGCGTTGGCTCTGAAGCAGCAATGAATAATCCTCCCGTCAGCACCACGCGAGCTCACTGCCCAATTAAAAACGTACTCTTTCCACGATTTTTAGCTTAGAATATTGTATAATAAGCCAATAAAATACCCCACTTAACGCTTGCGAGCGCCCCGCCGGCTATGAAATATGCACTTCTCACCCTCATTACGTCGAGTTGAAATTAAATGCAAGAGCCGCTTTCCTCCCTGGAATGTCGCTTTTAAGCCCAATAGCGCCGCCTCACATGTCTCTCATTAAGAAAAAGTATAAATGTAAAAACAATTATTACACTATTTAATACAATCCTAGATATTCTTATAAACAGACAATCTGTATTATTTGTAATTGTATATTTATAAATTAGGTCGAGGAAAAACTCTTTTCGCATATAGTATGTGTAAACTTGTAATAAAATCTCTTTGGCCCTTGGAATTGATCACAAACCAGTTTTGACCAATTTGAAAAAGGCTTCACACACTGTGCCAAAACTCGGATTAACGGTGATGCTGTGTGTATGGTGGGATCGGAAGGGCATTGTTCATTATTAGCTTTTCATTATTGTTCATTATTAGATTCGGATTTCTACTGCCAACAACTGATGAGATTAAAGCAAGAAGTTGAGAGAAAGCGGCCGGAATTGATCAATAGAACGGGTGTGGTCTTTCATCACGACAACGCTAGACCACATACATCTTTAGGCACTGACCAAAAATTAAGAGAGTGTGGCTGGGAGGTGTAATGCATTCGCCATTCTGTATTATACACACAAACCTTTCTCCTTTATCGCTCTTTGTATCCATTGGGTGGTTTAGAATTAGTTGTAGAGAAACATACAGGTGGACAGCGACTTTAGTTTTTATGTATATATTATAGAGAGATGTTGATTTTTGTAAACCTCTATGCACAGGCCTTTCTGAACAGCGATCCTCTGAGCTAATTGAGCTATTAAAATTTTGTCTCCCAAACATCTGGACACGTATGTGCGGGCCCGTCGCTGTCTTCGGCAGCCAGTGATCTACGGCAGCATCCTGTTTTCTCTCGTTTCCTTGCCTCCTTTTGATTGCACGTACCATCATTAAAATACAGTCCACTTTTCTCCATTGAAGAATTTTGATAACATATTTGGCGTGATCAGAGTCCAAAACAGTGCGCTAAATCTAGTACACAGAAAAATTAATGCGCCATATCTTTTGTGTATCATTAAGGAAAATAAGGAATCATCAACATTCATAAAGTTTATTTTCACTCGGTTCACCACCGCTTAACAAGTGGTGAAACGTAAACAAACCAGCCCTTTGTTTGTGTTCATTGCCGGTAGCCGAGAACTTGTAAACAATATTCACGGAGCACACACATTGTGCCCTCTTTATTACGCGATGACAGGTTATGAGAAAGCGTGTGATTGCATCTTCAACTTTTAGCTACGTACGACAACTAATATGAACTCTGTGAACTATAGTGTAAACAGACCAATAACTGACACAATCGCTATATGCCTTCTGTTTAACTGTTCGTCATATATAATTAAAATAAGGGCTTCACTTAGGCAAATGACATTTACAATAGAACTCGCTGGCGACGGAGACAATTCAACAGGCCTAGAAATGATGTTTTTTGATTTTACCATTAGAACAATAGGCAAAAAAAAATTATTAATACAATTTTTTGGTCTATTCCCAAAATGTCCCACAAGAAATGTCCAATAAAATGACATTAACTTATTAATAGGTACAGGATTCATATGCGCGCAATAAGCCGTTTTGCGAGAGAATTTTCAATAAAAGTCAAATTCTTCTTGTGTTCTAACTTTTTTTGTGGAGTTTTCCATTACTTTAACAAAAATTCTAATTAATACAATTAGTTCATCACATGTTTAAGTATAATATATATTTTTTTCAAAGCAATCGTCCTGTCTATTCCTTGTAACATCTTCATTAAACAATGGCTATTTTTAGAATCGAATGTAATCGAATTGAAACTAATTTAATCGAATGTAATCGAGTTGAATCGAATTTAATCGAATTTAATCGAATATAATCGAGTTTAATCGAGTTTAATCGAGTTTAATCGATTTGAATCGAATTTAAACGAGTTGAATCGAATTTAATCGAGTTGAAACTAATTTAATCGATTTGAATCGAATTGAATCGATTTGAATCGAATTTAATCGATTTGAATCGAATTTAATTGAATTTGAATCGAATTTAATCGATTTGAATCGAATTTAATCGAGTTGAAACTAATTTAATCGAATTTAATCGAATTGAATCGAATTTAATCGAGTTGAAACTAATTTAATCAAATTTAATCGAATATAATCGAGTTTAATCGAGTTGAATCGATTTGAATCGAATTTAATCGAATTTAATCGATTTGAATCGAATTTAATCGAATTATATTCGAATTTAATCGAATATAATCGAATATAATCGAAAATAATTGAGTTGAATCGAATTTAAATCGAATTTAATCGAATTTAATCGAATTTAATCGAATTTAATCAATTTGAATCCAATTTAATCGATTTTAATCGAATTTAATCGAATTATATTCGAATTTAATCGAATATAATCGAAAATAATCGAGTTGAATCGAATTTAAATTGAATTTAATCGAATTTAATCGAGTTGAATCGAATTTAATCGATTTGAATCGAATTTAATCGAGTTGAAACTAATTTCATCGAATTTAATCGATTTGAATCGAATTTAATCGATTTGAATCGAATTTAATCGATTTGAATCGAATTTAATCAAATTTAATCGATTTGAATCGAATTTAATCGAGTTGAATCGAATTTAATTTAATCGAATTGAATTGAATTTAATCGAATTTAAACGAGTTGAATCGAATTTAATCGATTTGAATCGAGTTTAATCGAGTTGAAACTAATTTAATCGAATTGAATCGAATTTAATCGAGTTGAAACTAATTTAATCGAATTTAATCGAATAAAATCGAGTTTAATCGAGTTGAATCGATTTGAATCGAATTTAATCGAGTTGAAACTAATTTAATCGAATTTGATCGATTTGAATCGAATTTAATCGAATTTAATCGATTTGAATCGAATTTAATCGAATATAATCGAGTTTAATCGATTTGAATCGAATTTAATCGAGTTGAAACTAATTTCATCGAATTTAATCGAGTTGAATCGAATTTAATTTAATCAAATTTAATCGAATTTAATCAAATTGAATCGAATTTAATCGAATATAATCGAGTTAAATCGAATTTCAAAAAAATCACGCGCGTGCGAGCTGTTAACAGCGAATATAGGCTGCTCCGTGCTAAAAAATAATTTTACATTGCAAAAGCGGTAGTATAGTAGTGAAAGTGGTTTTATAACATTCGGCTTATTGAAACTGACCCTGGAATACGAGGCCTGTTGAAAGTTATCCATCCTACGGGCAAATATCGCTGAAAAATCGAGGTTGAGGGTAGTCAAAAATAACCATCACTAATTTCGATTGGAACGCAGTTGTGGTCAGTAGTTGCTGTTGTTTTCGTGCCCATTCACCTACCCACGTCGAACAATAAAATCTATGGTACTGTATTTTTTATAGTAAAGAGTATTACGAAACTTTCTTAAATATGAATCATTGTGCTAAATGTAATGACAACATCTCTGATGGAATTACGTGTAGCCATTGTCATGATTATCTACACTTCGCTTGCTCCGGTCTTTCGGAGACTACTTATCGCAAGATGAACTCCGAAAAAAGGGACAACTGGCGTTGCATTAGTTGCCGTAACGCTAGTTCGCAGAATATTCCCAATTTAACTGATGTTTTAAAATAATTGAAAGATTTTCGCAGGGATTTTGATGAGATTAAATCAAACATTAACAGTGTGAAGGTAACTGTTCAAGATCTAGTCTCTCAATGGAGGGACGTGAATGCGCGGTTAGAACTCATGGAAGGACGTCTGGAGGGCTTAGAACTAGTTACTTCTCAGATAGGCTCGCTGCAGAAAGAACTTAATGTCGCTAACACTACCATTAAGGAGCTACGTAAAGAAAATACACAACTGCGTAAAGAGAACGATGAACGGGACCAGTATGCTAGAAAAAATAACGTAGAAATATCCGGTGTGCCATTTCATAAGGGAGAAAACCTGGATCAAATTATAAGTAGTATTTATGCAAAAGTCGGATTGTCATTAGATATGACGGACATAAATTGTATACACCGCGTGCGTCGTTTCGAAGACAAAAATGTCTCAACTAATCGGCCACCTGCCATAATTGTGCACTTTATTAGACTACGTAGTAAGGATCAATTGTTGGCTGCTGTGCGTGCGCGCCGCGGCGTCAACACCGTCGACATTGGTTTATCTGGCCCTGCAGTCAGCATCTACATTAGTGATCATTTGATACCAGCTAACAAATTACTATTGAAACGTGCGCGGGAATTAAAACAACAAAACGATTATAAATACCTATGGGTCCGTGATTGCAAAATATTTGCAAGAAAATCGGATACTTCCAGAATTATCCGTATCACAACTGACAATGACATGGCTAATATGAAGTGACTTCTTGTGATTTGTATTATATGTGTGTTATTATATAAATTTGTATGTACTTGTACTGCGGATAAATCTATTACGTTCTATATGTTGTTGTATGTGTCGAGCGGAGTTGTTGTTGATCATCGGGTTTCCAGCGTTTCTCACATTAGTTCAGCAATATGTTATTTTGTATATTTTGCTGTTGTGAGGCTATGGTCTGGGTTATACTATTGTTGTGTGATTCCTTTTGATATATATTCTTTTTATTATATTAGAGTGGTGGTAGCAAAGTATATTGGTTTTACAAATTCCCACATTTGATCACATTATATTATCAGAATGTTAGGGGACTGCGAACTAAGTCTCACTCCTTCTTGAATAAAATCCTTCTGAACGATTATAATATTTATTGTATAACGGAATCTTGGCTAAATATCAATTTTTATAGTTCCGAGTATTTTGACGACAGATATGTGGTATTTCGAAGTGATAGAGATGCTTCTTCTGTCGGTTCGGAGAGGGGTGGTGGTGTTCTTGTTGCCATTCGTCGAGAACATAACCCGGTTCTACGTGTCGAATGGAGCGTGCCCACTACTTTGGATTATTTATGGGTAAGTATTCCCCTATCTCACTCTGCCGCCAATACCTCACTATCTACTCCCGCCTTTATGCATATCTGCTGCGTGTACATACCGCATAGTGAGCGTCACGAGATGGAATTAAATTCAATATTCGAATCTATTAGCAATTTAATAGAACAATACCCAAATGATGTATTTCTCATTACTGGCGATTTTAATGTGAGTTATGGTGAATGGTATTATGATTTTTATTCAAGTTCAATGGTAATGCAATCAAATACTAATTCATTAGTACAATTAACGGCAGATTTTATGAGTTTAACGAATCTTAAGCAATTTAATTCTTTCTTTAATGCACATAATAGACTATTAGATCTAATCTTTTGTAATATAAATTGTACTGTTACCTCTTGTAGCGATCCTATTACCGCAGAAGATGCACATCACAAATCATTAGTACTCGACTTGAATCTAGAGTCCTTTATTTCTTTACCCCAAAAACTAAATAGTAGAAAACTTTTCTATCGTGCTGACTTTGACGCGATTCGTTCTGAGATGTCATCTATTGAATGGCATTCAAAACTGACAACCAGTAATGATATTGATTCCATAGTACATATTTTTTATGACACAATTAATGAAGTAATTGATAAACATATTCCTACTCGCAAATCACTCAATACCGCTCGCTATCCGCCTTGGTATACTATTCAAAAAATTAAATTAACGAAAGAAAAAAGAAAATATCATACTAGATGGAAACGTTACGGAAATCCTTTAGACTTTCAAACATTCTCAACACTTCGAAAGAGAGAGTCAAAACTTCAAAATACTGAGTATCGAAATTTTATAAAACTGAGTGAAGAAAATATTAAAAAATGTCCCAAACTTTTCTGGCGTTACGTAAAATCAAAATCACAATCAAATAACATTCCTCAAGTGGTTGGTTGGAACCAGCGTGTTTCTAATTGTGGTGAGGACACTTGTAATCTATTTAATGAATATTTCAATTCTGTTTTTGTTCATAGTGCACCTCGCCCTGCCACTTATGACCCTGATTGTCCTCCTGTAAATTCCCCAATTGATCTAGGTGCTATAACTATTACCATGGACGTTATTCGTAATGAACTCAAAAGTATTGACATTTATAAAGGAGCCGGATATGACGGCATACACCCCATATTCATTCGCAACTGCGCTGATCAATTGACATTACCTTTGTTTATAATTTACTGCAAATCTTTAGAAGCAGGAATATTTCCATTAGTTTGGAAACAGGCTCTCATTACTCCTATTCCTAAGAACGAAAAAAGAGATGATGTTTCTCAATACCGACCAATATCTAAAGCCAACTTATTCGGTAAAATCTTTGAAAAAATTATTACTCGTGTTCTCGAGGGTGCTCTAAAAAATTATATCTGTTTTAACCAGCATGGTTTCTGTAAAGGGCGCTCTGTAGAAACTAATATGCTTACTTTCACTAACTTCCTGGTAGAGAGCATGGATAACCGAATGCAGGTGGATGTCGTGTATTCCGATTTTTCAAAGGCATTTGATAAAATTAACCATGATTTACTCATAGAAAAGCTGTGGACTATCGGAATTCATGGTGATCTACTACGATGGATCACATCATACGTCAAGAACCGATCCCAAGCAGTTTCTATAAAGGGTTATGTTTCAAGATTCCTGGAAATTCCCTCAGGAATTCCTCAGGGATCGCATATAGGACCATTATTTTTTATTCTGTATATTAATGATATTGGAAAGGTTATACATAACTCGAACTTCTTACTGTATGCTGATGATGCAAAGTTTTTCAAAACTATCACTACTATACAAGATTGTTTGCAACTTCAATCGGATCTAACACGAATATCTGAATATTGCTCATCAAATCAACTATACCTAAACCTTGACAAATGCTCTGTTATATCTTATACCCGTCGATATAACTCTCATATTTTTGACTATAAAGTTAATAATATATGCCTAAGAAGAGTTAGATCGGTACGCGATTTAAGTATAATCATGGATTGTAACTTATCTTTTAATTTACACATTGATAATATAGTCAATAGAGCTTTTCGCCAACTTGGATTTATTCTTAGGATTTCTAAACCATTTAGGCATCCCCACACTCTAAAATTATTATATTTCAGTTTCGTTCGATCACTTTTGGATTTTGCTTGTATTATATGGAGCCCATTTTATGCTTGCCATATTGCTCGTATCGAGAGAATACAGAAGAAGTTCATCAAATCTTTAGATTTTCGTGGAAATTATGAATACGTATCTTATGAAAGCTCTCTTATCCGTCACTCATTAACTACTCTTGCAAATCGGCGAATAATGTTCGACCAGATATTTCTGTTTAAAATCTTAAATAATTACATTGATTCCCCTCAAATTTTGGAAAAAATAGCTTTAAGAGTACCCAGACCTGGCTCCCGCTCACGAAAACTATTCTCTGTTCCTTTATATAAAACGATTTACACCAGCAATAACTTTTACAGACGTTGCGTTGACACATACAATAACAAATTTATGGATATGAATGTTTTTTGTAGCAGTTTGTCTAATTATAGGATTAAACTGCGAAATAAACTTTCAATAACTCCTTGATCATTTATCATGGCACAATGTATATTTCTTAATTCAATCTTTAAGATATTTATTTTGTAAGTATTACAGTACTATCTGTATTTTCGTTTAATATTTATATTTGTTTTGTGTATGGAACTCTAAGTCTCTTAGTATTAATTTATATATTAAAAAGAAAATGTATAACGACTGTTTGTTTCCTAAATAAAGAGAATTTAATCGAATTTAATCGAGTTTAATCGAGTTGAATCGATTTGAATCGAATTTAATCGAGTTGAATCGAGTTGAATCGAATTTAATCAAATTTAATCGAATATAATCGAGTTTAATCGAGTTGAATCGATTTGAATCGAATTTAATCGAGTTGAAACTAATTTCATCGAATTTAATCGATTTGAATCGAATTTAATCGAATTTAATCGAATTTAATCGAATATAATAGAGTTTAATCGATTTTAAACGAATTTAATCGAATTTAATCGAGTTTAATCGAGTTGAATCGAATTTAATCGAATATAATTTAATCGAATTTGATCGATTTGAATCGAATTTAATCGAATTTAATCGAATTTAATCGATTTTAATCGAATTTAATCGAATTTAATCGATTTTAATCGAATTTAATCGAATTATATTCGAATTTAATCGAATATAATCGAGTTGAAACTAATTTAATCGAATTTAATCGAATATAATCGAGTTGAATCGATTTGAATCGATTTGAATCGAATTTAATCGATTTTAATCGAATTTAATCGAATTATCTTCGAATTTAATCGAATATAATCGAATTTAATCGAGTTGAAACTAATTTAATCGAATTTAATCGATTTTAATCGAATTTAATCGAATTATATTCGAATTTAATCGAAAATAATCGAGTTGAATCGAATTTAAATCGAATTTAATCGAATTTAATCGAGTTGAATCGAATTTAATCGAATTTAATCGAATTTAATCGAATATAATCGAGTTGAATCGAGTTGAATCGAATTTAATCGAATATAATTTAATCGAATTTGATCGATTTGAATCGAATTTAATCGAATTTAATCGATTTTAATCGAATTTAATCGAATTTAATCGAATTTAATCGAATTATATTCGAATTTAATCGAAAATAATCGAGTTGAAACTAATTTAATCGAATTTAATCGAATATAATCGAGTTGAATGGAGTTGAATCGAGTTTAATCGAGTTGAATCGATTTGAATCGAATTTAATCGAATTTAATCGAATTTAATCGAGTTGAAACTAATTTAATCGAATTTAATCGATTTTAATCGAATTTAATCGAATATAATCGAATTTAATCGAGTTGAATCGAATTTAATCGGATTTAATCGAGTTGAAACTAATTTAATCGAATTTAATCGATTTTAATCGAATTATATTCGAATTTAATCGAAAATAATCGAGTTGAATCGATTTTAAATCGAATTTAATCGAATTTAATCGAGTTGAATCGAATTTAATCGAATTTAATCGAATTTAATCGAATATAATCGAGTTGAATCGAGTTGAATCGAATTTAATCGAATATAATTTAATCGAATTTGATCGATTTGAATCGAATTTAATCGAATTTAATCGATTTTAATCGAATTTAATCGAATTATATTCGAATTTAATCGAATATAATCGAATTTAATCGAGTTGAATCGAATTTAATCGGATTTAATCGAGTTGAAACTAATTTCATCGAATTTAATCGAGTTGAAACTAATTTAATCGAATTTAATCGATTTGAATCGAATTTAATCGAATTGAATCGAATTTAATCGAGTTTAATCGAGTTGAATCGATTTGAATCGAATTTAATCGAATTTAATCGATTTGAATCGAATTTAATCGAATTATATTCGAATTTAATCGAATATAATCGAAAATAATCGAGTTGAATCGAATTTAAATCGAATTTAATCGAATTTAATCGAGTTGAATCGAAATTAATCGAATATAATCGAGTTGAATCGAGTTGAATCGAATTTAATCGAATTTAATCGAGTTTAATCGAGTTGAATCGATTTGAATCGAATTTAATCGAATTTAATCGATTTTAATCGAATTTAATCGAATTATCTTCGAATTTAATCGAATATAATCGAATTTAATCGAGTTGAAACTAATTTAATCGAATTTAATCGATTTTAATCGAATTTAATCGAATTATATTCGAATTTAATCGAATATAATCGAATTTAATCGAGTTGAATCGAATTTAATCGGATTTAATCGAGTTGAAACTAATTTCATCGAATTTAATCGAGTTGAAACTAATTTAATCGAATTTAATCGATTTGAATCGAATTTAATCGAATTGAATCGAATTTAATCGAATTTAATCGAATATAATCGAGTTTAATCGAGTTGAATCGATTTGAATCGAATTTAATCGAATTTAATCGAATTTAATCGAATTTAATCGATTTGAATCGAATTTAATCGAATTATATTCGAATTTAATCGAATATAATCGAAAATAATCGAGTTGAATCGAATTTAATCGAATTTAATCGAGTTGAATCGAATTTAATCGAATATAATCGAGTTGAATCGAGTTGAATCGAATTTAATCGGATTTAATCGAGTTGAAACTAATTTCATCGAATTTAATCGAGTTGAAACTAATTTAATCGAATTTAATCGATTTGAATCGAATTTAATCGAATTGAATCGAATTTAATCGAATTTAATCGAATATAATCGAGTTTAATCGAGTTGAATCGATTTGAATCGAATTTAATCGAATTATATTCGAATTTAATCGAATATAATCGAAAATAATCGAGTTGAATCGATTTGAATCGAATTTAATCGAGTTGAAACTAATTTCATCGAATTTAATCGATTTGAATCGAATTTAATCGAATTTAATCGAATTTAATCGAATTTAATCGAATATAATAGAGTTTAATCGATTTTAAACGAATTTAATCGAATTTAATCGAATTATATTCGAATTTAATCGAATATAATCGAATTTAATCGAGTTGAATCGAATTTAATCGGATTTAATCGAGTTGAAACTAATTTCATCGAATTTAATCGAGTTGAAACTAATTTAATCGAATTTAATCGATTTGAATCGAATTGAATCGAATTGAATCGAATTGAATCGAATTTAATCGAATATAATCGAGTTTAATCGAGTTGAATCGATTTGAATCGAATTTAATCGAATTTAATCGATTTTAATCGAATTTAATCGAATTATATTCGAATTTAATCGAATATAATCGAAAATAATCGAGTTGAATCGAATTTAAATCGAATTTAATCGAATTTAATCGAATTTAATCGAGTTGAATCGAATTTAATCGAATATAATCGAGTTGAATCGAGTTGAATCGAATTTAATCGAATTTAATCGAATATAATCGAGTTTAATCGAGTTGAATCGATTTGAATCGAATTTAATCGAGTTGAAACTAATTTAATCGAATTTGATCGATTTGAATCGAATTTAATCGAATTTAATCGATTTTAATCGAATTTAATCGAATTATATTCGAATTTAATCGAATTATATTCGAATTTAATCGAATTATATTCGAATTTAATCGAATTTAATCGAGTTGAAACTAATTTAATCGAATTTGATCGAGTTGAATCGAATTTAATCGAATTTAATCGATTTGAATCGAATTTAATCGAATTGAATCGAATATAATCGAGTTTAATCGAGTTTAATCGAGTTTAATCGAGTTGAATCGAATTTAATCGAATTTAAAAGAATCGAATTTAAAAGAATTTAATCGAATTTCAAGGCTCCAATCAACCTGACTACAAAGTTGGCGACACAATATTAAAGCCAATAGCGCGTTGTAATGCTACGTAGTCTTGGTAAAACCACGGAGACAATTTCTTTAAAAGCCCTTAATATCTTTTTAAGAGTTCTTATCGCGAAAGGGGTACTAAACAAGCCGCATCGTGGATATTATTTAGAAAAAAAAGGAAGCCGCGAGGAGTTTACTTGTTTCGAAAAGGCGGGTCGCTGCGGCATCAGATAACGCCAGATTTGCGGCCACTCCATTAACAAATTACCTCTTTAAAGTACTACTTTTAAAATAATTTGTAGGCTTCTTTATTTACAGAAGATAACAGTTTTTGTTCGCATATATGTTAGCGCCGTGATTTAGTAAACAAATTAGTAAAATGTTGTTTCCAGCTATTTTTTCTTTTTTCCTTTCTGTCAAAATTAGTGAATCTAATGATGAAATTTTTTTTTTGTTACCAATAAACAGTTAATATATTTATATAATATTTCGATATTGTTTCACAATTTTATTACACAAAGGGAATATGCGTCTAATTCAAAAAAGGCTTAAATATATTTTTTTATGAACATTTTTGCTTTAGAATTATGTCTATGTAAATATTTTTTAATATTATTTCTTTTTCGTTAAGAAAATAATTATTAAAAAGTGCATAAAAATGTGGGAAATTCAAAATACTTGAAGCGGTCAGATCGAATGTGACGTCAAAGTCTATGGAATGTGACGTCAACGTCTATGAAATGTCAACAAGCGTGTAGATGTTGATTTTTAACATTTGATTGTATTGTAGACTTTGACGTCACGACAAGCGCGCCAAAAGGGCGGGTGTTTAAAGCAAAGATGTTGCATTAGTCTGTACCTATAGATGGATCACAAAATGCAGCAATATTTTATTCTTTCTAACACCTTCAAATTGTCATAAGATTGAAAGAGACATACATATATAATCTGTCGGGTCGAAGTTGAGTGAATGTCTCCATTTTGACTATACAATGCAAGCTAAAGTTATAGCGTATAATAGTGCTGTGCATTTTTATTGATAACTAGATATCGTTGATATAGATTTTAAATATATGACGGATAAAAAGTATGGCTAAATGCGTTTCGGTGTACTGTTTGGTTATTCAATATAAATAAAATGTGGGTGCGTACTGGTACTCGCCGCATTGCTAATCGGTTGTATGAGATTGTATGCAACCTCTCGCATTTATTTCACCAAAATATTTCAAAAGAATAGTTATTTTTTGGGTAGAAATATTTAGAATCCATCCTTAAGGGGTAGAACGGGAGTAGGTTTTTATTACGAGAGAAAAAAAACTCGATAATCTTAAAGTTTTATTTTTAGAAACGATATCACAGATTGGATAATCTGTGATATCGTTTCATTTTAATCTGTGATATCGTTCATCTGTGATTCGTCAACATTTTAATTTAAAGACTTGCAGTTAATGTTGACGCTTGGGTATCCACGTATTTATTAGTAAGTTTTCTTTTTCTGGGTAATTTCTGAAAAGAAATAGTTTTAGGTTATTAATGATTCAAAAGATTTTCATAATTTTCATAGATTGAAGCATAACTTCTTTATAACTTATAGATATTACTTACTGGTTTACACGATGGTGGTAATTTTAGGAATATTGTCGGCACTGCATACGAGTGTAGAATTTTACGCTGATATCCTTGGCGAAAGCAAGAATCTTCAAAGTTTATCGAGCATATTCTTGTATATTGCAAAGCTCTCCAATCGTCGGCTTTTCTTACATTTTTTGTCCACTTTTTTTTTAAATCGATGTCGGTGGGAAATCTGTTATAAATTGATAAAAATTACTTTCAACCTGCAGTGAATGCTAGAAATTGTCAACACTCTACTAAAAATAAATTAGTTATCGATAAACTTATCAAGATCAGACTACAGCACTATAAAGCAAGACAAATGTCAAATATTCCGATTAACTTTGGTTTTTGTAAATTTTAGTTATAAACACCAGCTTTTCTTTAAATAAATCAACCTTAGAGCTGTGTATGCATGTACAATGATTCATTTTTAGTAAATAATTATAAAAATTTGTTTACAAAACACCAAAATTAATGAGTGCGAGCTGTGCGACTTACCGGTGAAATGATATGTTTCCATTATTCTCCTTCAAAACACCCACTCTACTTGGACAAAAGGGAATAGTACAAGCCATTCTTGGCAAGCAACAGATTTATGAAATCATACTTTCAGATTTTTAAGTATTTTAAATCACATAAAGCTAAACGCGCTTGTTAACCAGCATGATATAAACAAATATGACGTTGCCACTTTTATGGCGCGCAGCGTTTTTAGACGTCATATTCGGCTATTGTTATCTCTTTTTAACATACGACATGCAGCCATTAGAAAGACGGGTATCGAGTATCGAAGGAATCTTCAATTTTTATTGTTCCATCTATACACTAATACAATTATCTTTGGTTTAAAGTGCCCGTAGCTGTTAGTTAATTTTAACTTTTTTTTTGTTACCAAATTTCTGTTTTTTGGCGCTGAATATTTTTTTACGGTATATAACGATATAACCTATCGTATGAAAATATAAAAAAAAAATGTGTATATTCCCTATTGCTTAGCAGTTCGCCCATTCACTCATTAGCTCTTATAATTAATATTTAGAGAAATATTAGTAAAATTATGAAAGATTATTATAATTAAATTATAGTGAAGAATTTGTATGCATACGTCAATAGTCAATTGAAGCAATAGAAACAAGAGAGGCAATTTTTTATTAATATTCGAGAGTTCAGTTTCCTGTCAGATGCCTTAGAGTATATATTTAATTTATTTTTGACAATAGAAAACAATATTCTAAAGTTATTTAAAGTTAAAACAGCACTGACCCCGACACCTATCGAAATATTGTGGAATTAAATTAATTTCAGAGTTTTAAAACGTTTGCCACTGTATACTTGCCCGTTTTATTGTTTTTCAATTGTTTTGAATAGCCATTGAGTTTAACAAAAGCAGCAATTACGCCACTGCAAAAAATATACAAAACATTTTTGAAAACGGACGCACTTCTTTTATGTAGATATTCAATGGGTCAGTACTTCCCTGTATTAAGTTTCACTGTATTGTTACTGTGCTACATTTTAAGAATAATTAAAAATCTTTATTAATTATAGTACCTACCTATTAATTTAATTCTCTTTATAAATTTACCATGTGGTACTTGCAATTTTGTACAGGGCAGCCTGTCTGGACTCTTATAGAAGAGTAACATTACTAAGGCGAATTCTCCTATTGCTTATTTTTTATTTCTATTCTTATTTTATTTTCTACCAACACAGGGGAGAAAACAGGGGGTGTTGTGTTTATAGGCGAAGTTCATCAAATGGGTCGTCGGCCTGACTCTCGATCCTTATGCAGTTTCAAAAGGTAAATTAAGTTTCAAACTCTTCAGGTGCTCTAGATAATATATTTTTATATATTTTTGTTCCATTCGAAGACAATCGGGCAGAACAAAGCTAAGTACCTACTGCAAATTTTATTTTCAACTATCAAAATATTCCAAATACCTCGTTGTGTGTATCAACGGATGTCTACAGGAATAACAAAAAATATGAGTCTCTGCCTTTCATCAGTGACTAAAGATTAACTGAGTATTCTTCTCAGCTAAAAAATGTCATTTATTCTCAGAGCTGCAGAAATATCCATATGTATCCAAAAAGGAAGCATTATGGAAGAATTAATAAAATATCGAACTAACATAGAGGGAAACCAGCAGTCAGTGTAATTTTCATAGAGCCTGATGTGATTCAACAATTTGTGGAATCTGAAAAAGCTATTCCTCAGACGTAATATCAATCAAGCCATAAAGAGCGTTCAATGAGTACAGTGAGCGTTGTACTGTGACCGAAAAGAAGATTTTTTATAAAAAAAACAAATTCTTAAATAAATTTAGTTATGAATAAACTACTTACACTTGAAATGTAATTATTTATTCGTATGTTTAGCCTACTTTTACTTATCGGAATGACAATAGTGTGTAATTTAAATTTATTTATTTTATTTATTTAAATTAATTTTCCAGACAGTTAAAATAATATAATTTATATAACGCGCACTTTTTCACTTGAGTAAGTAAATGCTTGCTGATAAAAAAATAAGAGTAATGCAAATAATGCCACTAAGAGTAGTTTTTACTGCTCCTGTTTTAGAAAGACATTCCTATAAGACTTAGGTAAGAAAAAAAATATCTACAACTATTAACTACTTTTTTATTATAAAGGTCGGCACCCATGCTGATGGTTCACTTAATGGTAGGTGGCTACCGTCGTCTACTAACACAAGAATTCCATAGGTGCTGCAACCTGCCAACCTTAGCAGGATAAAGGATTATGAGGAGTCTGTCATCCTTTACTTATTCAGCGAAAAATAATAGCACACATAAGAAGAAATAATAACAAGGTACACATACTGTTATCACACTGTGGACGTCATAAGAATGTGCTGCCGCCAGACACATTTAAGTGATATTTGCACGTTAGCTTTTTTTTTAATTAAAGATGGGTTTGCTCTTGACCAACATCTATCCATGTAGATGTAACAAATCAATAAGGATAATATGAAATTATAACCCAATCGATTAATTCAATTCTCGGCTTTTTAAATTTATTTATTTAATACAGTATAATGTTTTAGTGGACTTAACATACATGTGAACAAAATAAACTCTTTGGAGTTTTACCCAACACCATGTCCAAATAACAACGAAGAGTGGTTGAAGAGGCTATGGGGAAGGCCGAGAACAGGTAATGGTTGATGTCAGCAAGGCATTAGAAAGCAGGCACGACTTTCAGCAGCAAAGGAAACGACTCTGATGGGTTGATTGATTACTTATATTGTAGCGTGATAAAACCACCCATATAACTGACATTTAATTGTTTGAGAAAACAGCTTCTCCGAGCGAATAACACATAACTTAAGTGTCCATTATAATATGATACAATGTTGCAGATTCTTCATATAATCGGAGTTGTACTGGAGGCCATGTAACTAGTCGCCATACCAACTTTACAGTAAGACGTCTGCAAGTTGAAGTTCAAGAGTGACGCCAAAAAATTCAAGTTAAGAGTTTTCATCTTATAAAGGATTCGTAAGGATATACTCGATTTTGTAAGGATATACTCGACTTGTAGAGGTTAATATTCATTCTAACGATCGAGTTGTAAAGTTTGTAAAATCAAACATAATTATGCCCGAGATACGGAGGTCCAATTTTTTTTTTCCGAATTATGAAGGTAAAATATGTACCAGGGCCTTGATTCTGTATGGCAATTATGATTTCACGCTTTTCTCTTACCTTATCAAAACACGTAATGTCTTGTCATGGTATTTATATATACTCGTAAGTAAGAGAATGAATTTTTAACAGATATCGTAACAATTTGAGGATATGATGTGGTTTCGAAGTAAGAAATTGCGTGGAATCGCTAAGTGGCGTTAGTGAATTAGGGACCAGGAATGGGTTATAGGGACTTACTGATTATTTCGCCATATAGAGGGTGGAGCAATGGAGATTTTTTGGACTTGAAGGGAAATGAACAATAATTTTTTCGAATTTTGACTAAAGATTTGAAATTTAAATTCCATATAAAAGACAGAAATTATAAAATTATTTTTATAGCAATTTAATTTGCATAATTCAAAAATCGTGTCTGTTTAGATTAGAATAGTACGGCTCTGGCTTTGAGGGCGAAGGGCCCTGTGGCCGGAAAGAAAGATTTTACCCAAGTTGTGCGGTTTGCACAAAGGCCAGTTTAATTTTTGAATATTTTATCAGATGCTAGCTGTGTAAATGTTCATTTGGGGCTTGGTAATTTAAAAATTAATTTTATAAAGCAGAGATTAATTAATTAATATTAATTTTATTCATCATTTTTCGGCTGCTTGTTCCTGCACAATAGGGATAATAAATGAACCACAAAATATTTAATTTGTACTATATCATAGCATAGTGTTGGAATGATTTACTCAATACACTTTAATTTGTTTGTTCTGTTGTATTCTATTTTTAAAGATTTGAATTATTAATTGTCTTACACAAAAATATAAAAATAAGTTAGTCTTTTGTTATGTGTCTAAAAAAAATTATCATCTCTGTTTCTTCAAGTTATAATATACTTTCCTATAATAAAAACTTAAACGTCTTTTACTCTGCATTAAAAACTGAACCCATAACCAACACATAGTGCAATACTTCTCTTACTTCCACTTTAGTATCAGCCTTCTACATCGATCTATTAAAGTCAACTTTAATTAACTTTCTTTTCTTTGTGCTACTTTAATTTACACTTTTAAGTAACTATTTGTTCAGTGAAAAACTCTTAAAATTTGTTTATAGTTTTTCTATGTGAATGGGCGTAAGACAGGCCTGTTTGTGCATTGGTGGGGTAGATGGCTACAGTTACCTACACCTACACGAGCAACATTAGGACTCTTTTGGAATAAAGAGTAATAAACATGATGAGCAGTTCTGGTATCCTTTAGTCACGCAACGAGATACAACAGCATAAGTGCTGCTATTATTCTGCTGACTGTTGCCGCGATGCTTGGTGTCCCCCAATTTATGAATGCTGAAAACTAGGTATGTCCCTGCCGCTGCTATATTAGTATAAAATTAATATTTTCAATTGACAATAATTGTAAATGGCTGCAAACAAACTTTTTTATCATTTAATAGACATACCCTGTTCAATTTTTATTATATATTTTATTTAAAAAAATTCAAATAAAAAATATCAGCGTTAGGGCCTTCGACAGCCATTTACCTACACCTGATATTATTGCTAAGGAAAAACAATTCTATGCGCTAGTTGTAAAATCTACTTGCCTTGTAATAAACTGATTGACAATCAGAAAAAAAAAGCTTTTAAAGTGTTTTTTTCTGCACACATAAAAAACATTTTTTTTATAAATATGTTAGCAACACTGTTTTAAATTTATTACTTGCCATTACATATTCGCATATAGTTCACTATTCAGTACAGGGAGTTTATCATTAGACATTTCCTGAGAATACCAGAATAGACCAGAACCTGCGTACTCGTAAATAGCTGAGAAATCAGTAACTACTCTTATTTCAAATAGTTACGCTGCAAACGAGCTGACTCTTCGTTAGCATTTTGCGCATTACTTGAAATGTATTTGAATTTCACTTGTAGTTTAAGAGAAATGGTAATGCTCCTAGATGGAAATAAATTTCACGTTTATGTAATCGACCGATTTTTCTTTATTAGGTACCTATGTTATATTATTTAGAAATAGTTCTATCTAAAATTGTATTCGTTAATAATTCATCCACCTAGTCTTTTAAACCGTGCATAACATAGGGCATAACCCTATGTTATGACAAAATATCATCTAATTCTTTTCAGCTTATTCCTCTTTCTTAGTCATTAGGTTTAAATTTCCAAAAGGAATATTAAACTCAATACACAGTCCTACGTATGTAATATTAAATCAGTTTTGGTATTGCAGAATGCAAATAACGTGTGACGTCACGTCCGGACGAACCGTAGCATAGCGCAAGCGCAGCATTGCCACCGGAAGCCGGAAGTTGTGGTGTAGCGGCGCACAATCTGGAGTCGGACGCGGCGGGAAACAGTGAATCAAGTGCTGCCTGAGCTTTCTGTTTCATGTATGAAACTGTGAAAGATAAATGGGAAACATTTTCATTTGTTACCGCGTGTGGCGGACGTACTTGGTGAATGCTATATTAAATATTTGCTTCGTCGCTTCTGTTCATTGAGTTTATTACTGTTTTATTATTATTGTCTACTAAGATAGAGGTTACAAAGATTACAATGCGTTTTAGAACAAACCTCTTAATGAGTTTCAATCAAAAATCCAAGGAAGTTTACAATTAATGCATTCGTCGTGTAAGATAATCTACGAGTATATTATGTAAATCGTATCTTTATTTATTATTATTTGGAAATTGAAAAATTCTATATCTTTATATAAAATAAAGTCGCTGTCGGCCTCTGTCTCTTTCTCCGCTAACTGTTTTTCAGTGATGGAAAAAGTAATAAACGAGGAAAATTTGTGCATATAATTTGCATTAAAAAATACATAAGTGCGTCGCTAGTTATATTGAATATTTTTTTTTGGAATTTCAAAAACCAAACCAGACGATATGTATGAAAGATGCGTTGTAAAATTAGTGTTGATTAATGCCACGATTAGTGTTGATTAATGTTGATTAACCATTCGATGCCAGCTACCACTGGCAGGCAGAAACAATAATGTAAAATTATACATAATTGCGTAATGTTAAATCTGTAAAGATTTTACATTACGTTTGTTTTTTTTTTTTTTTTTTTTTTTTTTTTTCACTTTTATTTTGACAATTGAAATCATATTTTATATCAACATTTTATTTCGTATTAATTGTTGTATCTATTACTCTACAAATGAATGTTCCCCTCTTTTCCTGATGTATAAACGAGAAATGTAAATTCTTCTACTACGGGATTAAAGAATTACCGTATTTGACCATCCCGTCCCGTATTACTACATGTCCCGTATTTGTCACGTATTTCGCCAAAATAATACTTACGGAAAAAAGTGAGTGGCGCGGGCGGCCGAGTGCGGGGGCCCACGCATGAGAGGTGATACCAGAGGCCGGTAAGGTGACTGTAGCGTTGAATGTGTTATGAATTGTGGGCATCGGGAGAGAAAGCGTCCCGTATTGGTTCCTAGAAGTTATGGCAACCCTAACTATGGGGCATATCGAATAACTCCTAGTTTTTTTTTACTAACATAGAACATCTGGATTAAAATTATTTATTTTAACATTTTTAATTTACGTATTGTTATGTTTTCTACTCGTTTTAATGACCTTTTAATCAATAGTTAAAGCTTTATAAGACCTAGTGCGTTTATTATCTATAATATTATATGTAATATTATAAAATAAACTACGCGTACAGTAACACTTATATCCAAATATTATCACTCCTTTTGTTTTAAAAAATTGTTTAAATCATATACATCCACTCAGTTGAGAACTGAGTTTATACACTTATGAGAAGCGCTAGTCTTCCGGGACACATGTCGAAACTTCCACTCGAAAACTTCATTCGAAGAGTAAAGCCTTGTTCCCCGTGTAGCGAACTCCCCAGCCTACGGTTTATATCTTCACAATTTACAAGACAAGTACCCAATTTACCAACTCTGATATTATTATTCGAATTCGTAAGTAATTAAGTCTAAAATTAAGTGTTACACAGTTTGTGTTGGTGACAATCATTTAAGCTACTTATATTTAGGTCTCTGAAAATATTTCTTCGTGTCTTAAAATAGAAATAGGTGTTTTTTATTTTAGCCGTTAAAATGTTTTCTTTTTTTATTCCCATAAAATCAACTACGAATTCAAGATGTGTTGTTTTTTAAAGTTTTCACTTATTTTCTAAAATGGAACGTCGTTTAGTGAATATGCCTCATTTATCTCATTACGATGTAGCAGTTGTCTATGGTTCTGTTTTATTAAATATAGCTTATTAATGACCTTATTATCATTATTACTATTAAACTCTTTATTTGTACTATAAACATTTAAAAAAGAATAAAAAAATAAAAAAATAAAGAAAGAACAAGCAATAGTAGCAATATCAAATACTTTATCCTTAGGATAAGGAAAATTATATGAAAAGTAAAACAATGTTGTAAAAGTGATCATCATAAACTTACATTCTAATAACTAAATAGTAGTACATAAATTGAATATACATAACAAATGTATATTAACAATATATATTAACAAATGTTAATAACACCAATTAATGAGATAGATTATTAAATATAATATAGTAGAAGATAAACCTACATATAAAAATTAAACAAATAAAGTCGTCTTCTGTGTGACAGAAAATGTGTCTTGAGTACTTTTTGAATATGTCCAGTGAATTAGATTGTTTGACGTTCATAGGCAATGCATTCCAAAGTTTAATGGCACGTACAGTAAATGACCCCTAGTAGAATTTTGTTTTGACCTTAAGAATATAAAATTTTGTTATTTTGTAGAATATAAAATAATATAATTCTTGTGTACGTGCGTATATCACAAACAGCTGGACCGATTTTGATGATTTCTTTTGTGTGTGTAGTCTCAGGATGCTTTAGAATTTAGATTCACAATTGGACCCAATAAGTTGCGTTGTGATCGGGTTACTTGTTTTTTAGGTTTCGAGCAGGACAACGTCTGCTGCGTTTTCTATCATAAATGTACTAATATTACAAAGACGTAAAGTTTGTATGTTTGTGTAGGAGGTAATTTTCAAAACTACTTTTTTTTAAATGTTAAGATCGGCAGACAGGCTGACGGTCCACTTGATGGTTGGTGGTTACCGTCGTCGCCTATAACACAAGTAACGCCAAAGCTGCTGCAAGTGCGCTAACGACTACAGTAGGATTAGGTTAAAAGACTAGGAGGGGATAGGGAAATGGGCTCTGGCATCCCTTACTCACTCTCCGAAATACAACAGCACACGTGCTGTTATTTCACGGTGGTCTTATGTAAGGGGACCACCACGGTTCTTTTAATCCGATTTAAAAAAACTTACCAATACTTGGAATAGAATTTCAGGATGGGGACAGACTAAATATTCCACATGGGCGAAGCCGAGGGAACGAGCTATCTAAAAATAACTTTTATTTTTCAACCCGGACGAAGTCGCGGCCACTATTGAGAACTATTGTTACTTTTTATAATATAAAAAGTAACAATAGTTCTCAGATAAGTTTTAAAAACGATAATTCAGAGTGATCTCGAATTCTTACGAAAAAATAATCAATCCATCGAGCCCATATGATATCTTCCAACACGCATTAGACTAGTATTTTCATTTCAAGTGAGATTTTTGTGTTTTGATAACAAGGCTAGTAACCAACATTACCTGTATATTCTTACACTGTACATCATTATGCTTCATATTACATGAGACCGTCGGTGGAGCAGTGGGAAAGTCTTCGATTCCCGGTCATGCCATGTACCAATGGGTTTTTTAAAAAAACTTAAGTGCATTTACTGACTGCTTTCAAACGGTGAAGTAAACCATCGTGAAGTCGCATTTAAAATGGAACGTCGTTTAGTTGAATATACTTCATTTATCTCAAATCGATGTAACAGTTTTTGGTACACCATATAGCCCATACGCCTTTGTTGCGATGTCAGGCATATGCCTCTGCAGAGCGAACATATAATAGGCTGTTGATGATGTACATTAGTAAGGTTAATAATAGCACAAAAATTTATAGCAGATTCTACAACCGCAAGATTACTAAATGACTCTTAAAAAAGTCTAAGGAAGTCTTTCTAAGGACATATTTCAAAGTGTATTTTTCATGTCTACTAACACAAAGCATCAGCCGAATGTTATTATGATCAATGGAAACATTTAATTTTTTTTTTATATCGACACCATAATAATTGCGGAATGTTCTGTGTGATAGCTACTCAAGCAAAAATGCCTGGAAGTTTATTAGAGTCCAGTTTACTGTCCAAATTCATTTATATCGTCCATTGTTTCTTTGTCTCATTATTAAATGTGTTCCAATTAACAATATATGTATATAAAAATAATGAGTTTTTGTCTGTTTTAATCAATTAATAATATAAAATAAGCATGTGAATCTCAGGGGTTCTAGGAAGAAACCTGATCGTAATATTTCACTCGGAGAAAAACGAGTTTAGCAAAAAGTATAAGTTACACAAGTGTGCTTTTAGTAGCATTATGTATTCTATAGTGTTTTTTTTTTCAAAATGACATTGTTATCAGTCAGAGTTACTATAGCAACGAAAACATCTTTGACAGATACATTTTGTCACCAATTACTCTTGAAAATGAATAAATTATTATTGAAAAGTATAACTGCTAAAATTAAAACAGGTAATTTTTTAAATTTTGCACGTCAGTTCTATATCAGGAGTATATTTTTTGAAAAGAAGAAAGCTAAAGAAGACAATGTTCAGGTGAACGATCCATTGTTTTTGAATCCTTTGAAGGAACCCAATAGCCATACAATAAAAAAGCATAACAATCCAAGACGTCAAACACTCTATGAGTTTGGTTTGTACGTGGCTGCTTGTATGCCTAAATATGTACAGAAGGTGCAATTGCAGCATTGTGATCAATTGGAGATTTTAGTGGCACCGGAAGGCCTATTTCCCGTTTTAAACTTCATGCGCAATCATCAGCACGCATGTTTCCAACAGTGTTCGTTTGTTACGGCTCTAGATGTTCTAAATAGGGAATATAGGTTTGAGGTTATTTACTGCCTTCTCAGTTTGAGATTCAGTGAATACGCTTTAGTCAAGACGTACACCGATGAGTTGACGCCACTTCATTCTGCGTCTTCTCTTTGGAGTAGCTGTGTGTGGTTCGAAAGGGAAGTATACGATATGTTCGGTGTTATATTTACACACCATCCAGACTTGCGAAGAATACTCACTGATTATGGATTCACTGGTCATCCTTTAAGAAAAGATTTCCCACAAGTAGGATACACAGAACTGCGTTACGATGATGAATTGAAAAAAATAGTATATGAGCCGGTCGAATTCGCCCAAGAAATGCGTAGTTATAGACTTGAATCTCCTTGGAATTACATGAAGAACTTCCATGAAGGGTACAATGCCCCTCCTTCTAATGTAAAGAAAGTGGGGTGAAGTAAATATTGTTAAGTGCTTATTTAATTTAATGACGTACACAAATTATTAGCGAGATGCAGTTAGATTTATTTAAATAAATTTTAAATTAATTATAGTATAGATTGTATATTTTGTTTCATAGACGAATCTCTACACAAATATTTTTAGTTGGATATATCTCCATAAAAAATCACTAAAATCGATAGCCCTAAAAATGTAAAATACAGAGAAATTCTTAAATTTTATCGTAAATAAAAATTATTATAGCAATGGTAATAATAATAATGGTAATTAATTAATGTTCAGTCTTATTATGTCGTATGTATTATTACATGATGGTAAAAGTGGTCATCATAAACTTTCTTTTTGTTTTATTCCTTTTTTGTACCTATTTTCTTTTCTGTACAAATGAAGAATTTAAATTATTACATATATATATACACTATGCCTAGATTCTACATTATTACTTAAATCAGCAGTCTTATACTACTGTGCGGATACTTAGTTTACAGTATATTCTTATAAATTGTCGACAATATGCTTATAAATTGTTTAAATTTAGCAGTATTTTAGTTACTCACGGGTTGACTAATTTAACGAATTTGTGTAATAATTATAGGTATTGGGTTTTTTCAGAGATAATGTAAATCCGGCTACATGATAAGAATACATTATATATCCAAATACGAAGCGTTTTTATGAATAAACAATTTTATTAATGTTAGAATAAACTAAAGTCCAATTCACTCGTTTTCTCATTAACTATAAGGTTTTAAGTGATTAAATAGGGAAGCGTAAATCTAACTTTATCTAGGTTCTGTTATTATAGTAAAATTATAAAACGGAAGCCGTAGGACGTCGTTTTACCCTATGACCGACCAGATGACGGTCCTTTCAAACGCCTCAATTAATAACTTTGGAAATTAGCGGGAAGTGGCTAATTATTCTATCTCCATTTCATTAAGTTAGCAGTCTCGTGAGTAGCTTCGGGACGGGTCAAAGAAATGAGATTTCGATGCCTCCCTCTATTATGTCGTTTCACGCTTCTGTATATTTATGGTATGGTATTCCCCTTTTGTTTATCCAAGCGTAAACAACTTCAAAAGTATTGATCATTATCATAATATGATAATGATAATATTTGGTTAAACATGAAAAGAAAAAATTGTAATGTAAAAAAATAATACGTACTTACTTAAGTATTAATTTTTTAAATGATAATTTATTTTTCCCACTATCAGTATTAATTAGCAACGTTTCTTATAGGTGACTTGTGCTTTCTTTATGCGTGATAAAAGTGACACGAAGAAAAATAAAGAGACTTTGGCCGTACTCAGGTGCTGTTATATTAAGGCTTCTGTTACGGTCGGTTACCGTCTCTAGTTGATGTGACTGGTAAAAGAAAGAACAGAAATATAAAAACCAAAACAAACTAAACTTTTGTCGATTTTCCCGTTTTTTGGTCGAACGTTGGACAATTTAGATGTATGAAGACTGTACCATCCACATGAGACGGATTCTCCAAACTATGAAGACCTAAATCGTTTGAAAAAAATAATAATAATTCGTCAAGCTGATTTAATATAATTGAATGTAGCATACGTTGTTTATTATCGCGTTTATATTATACTAGCTGTTGCACGCGACTTCGTCCGAGTCTCGTTATAAAGTACAATAATGTAGCTTTCTATAGATGAAAGAATTTTTAAAATCGGACAAGTAGTTTTTGAGTATATTCATTACAAACATATATACAAATCTTTTCTCTTTATAATATTAGTATAACATTATAATGTATATAAAAGCCAACAGAGGCCCACTGCTGGTCGCTAGGCTTCCGCGATTGTATGCTGAAGCGCAAAACTAACTGCAAAATAATGATTATTTAAAAAAAAATAATTTTTGTCTGGTACTCATTTAAATCAATCATGTAAATATAATCACCATATTAGCCTATCTGCTGGGTATTCACCGTCGATATCTAACACACTGATTCATACGAGTAAGTCCTTATGCTAACATGGACACTATTACCATACAACATTGTGGCTGAATTGCGCAATGTCCTGTTTATAATAATAACTGTTCTATATGGCCAAGATCATGCGTCGGATCCTGTCTTTGTCGCTTTGGACTCCGACTAACTGTGAATCTGTCAGGGGTAACACCGTCTCCCCCTCATTTTGGCTTTTAGAGGAGATGAGTAGAGTTGTATGTACCTACATATTAATAATAATCATTATTATTATTTCCGATTGTGCTCATCTTTCTAACGACTAGTATTTGTACAGACATAACCAAGTAGCCAAGATCATTCATCAGCAACTCGCCCTTCGATACGGTCTTATCGAGTCTGAGGTGCCGTACTACAAGCCGTTATGCAGTGTCGCCTATGCCCGTTCTCGTTAATAGTCATGCTTACGCTCTACTGAGATCACTCCATAAGCATGGACAGGACTATTGTGGCCAATAAACCTGACATTGACATTGGTTATTGACCGATCCTCTAGCCCTGGACGATGCTTTTGACATCGCTGAAAAGCATCGTCCGGGTATTTCGTGAACGCCAAAAAAGAAAAGCATAGTTGGCTCTCACGAGGTAACCGCTATGTGGAATGTCGATTCGACAATCATCGTCCCGATAGTTGTATCGATAAACGGTCTTTTCGCAACATGATTCTGGGATGATTTTTTTTAATAACAAACAATTGAACTTTATAAAATCTAATATTGTTGGTAGCATGTACATACTTACAATATTCTTTAATAGGAACTTGGGACAAATGAAAGAAACGTAAATTAGAAAAAGTAAACTAAATCAAAAATTTTCGTCCAATATGAATGAATATAAGTATATCAAAGTAGGCGTAAAATAAATTTTGAAAGATAATATAATTTCAATCTATAATTTTTCATCTAAAGGGCTCCTATAATTTTTCATCTAAAGGGGAATGTGGCTCCCGTAACACCGTATTACCACAGTCTAACCATAACGTCATACAGTCGGGCAACGATCAATGTTCGAGCCTGCAAACTGAAGCGAGTTCGCAGAACGTTGCTCTACGCGCGCAATTACATTCGTTGCCTGACTGTATGACGTAAGTATGGTTAGACTGTGGTATTATCTTAGGCGTTGCATCACAATTAAAATGCAACTTTATCCAAAAGGGCGCATTGGTTGCCCAATCTGAAACTTTTTCAGCCACCTAATCCCACTATATACTCTTTTTTTAATTGTTGGATTTAAAAATTATTTCTTGTTACACACATGTTTTTTTTAATATCGCCTGATGTGAATTTGCCTTTTTAGCAGCCATGTCTGATAACAAAGTCCGGCTTCACAGTGTCGGTACAAACAATTGTTCATCCTGTTATTCTATAATAGATATTTTAGTGTAATAATACAGAAATTAATAAAAATACAAGATAACCTATGAAAAAGGAGTATTATTTTCAGAAACACCAAGAAAAGTCTCTGAAGGTATCTAGATAAAATAATTTTATTTACTAGCTTAGATTAAATTATTTTAGTTCAAAATTCTGCCTGGATGCTTCCACCCTAGAATGATCGTTTATCAAAGTAGGCATCGTTGGTGGCAACATGCATATCCACTATAACATCTTTTTATCTATTGGGATACCATCTAGGGTGGCGTGGGTATACCCTGGACAACGAAAAATGGCTATAAGTCGATAAATTTTCTCTCCCAACCGCTCTTCGAACAATATGTCCACCTACAGCCATTATAGCTTGCTAACTAAGCTATGTCGTTGAGTACGTGTGCTGTGAGTTTCTTAGTTGCGATACCATGATAAATTACCTTGATTTTTGTAAAGAACACGTTACTTAGTTTTTGTCAGTGTTTATTCAAGTTAGATCAGCACATGGAGTTATTATTAGTTAGTAGCGACCCGCCCCCGGCTTCGCCTGGGGTGCAATTTTTATATATATGAACATTCCCCGTTTATCCCTCTTTCTATTAGTGAATACCGAATTAAAATCGGTCTACCCGTTCACGCGTGATGCCGTGACCAAGGGAAATGGGGATTCATTTTTATAAATAGAGAAGATACGAGTAAGTATATTGTGCTAGGCGTGATGCCTTTTACTTAACATAATAACAGCCTATTTTTTTATTAAATATTTCTGCGTTTGTAACCTGGAACTCGTAAAGGACAATATAATTTCTTTAGCTCAGCCTACTTCGAGTTGAAACATAATATTTGAATTAGGTGCTCAAAGTAATCTTTGATTAATTAAAATAAATATAATATTGATTATAATTATAAATAATAAAACATGCTCATTGAATCGCTAAGATTTGTTGGCGAAACACTAGAGTATCATACAGACATCTGCGTCAAGAGTAACGGCAGAGCGAAGGACTGAATGTACAATAGCCCACGTCAGTGTACGTCGCGCTCTCGGCATCGACGCGCGATCCCTGCGCGCCTCGACAAAATTTCCCACGGGACCGATAACAAACTTCATACGCGCTTATTCAAACTTTCGCTACAGTTTTTCGCAAAGTACATTTTAATGAAATAGTAATGTATCAGTAATTGAATCGATTTTACTTGCAAATTCTTTTAGGTGAGTTATTATATTGATAATTATTTTTGTACTTATTTATAATTTTCGCTGGTTCACAACCAATGCTTCATGATTTGTTATAAATAAAAAAAATTAGCATAAAACATGTAAGTTATTGAAAGAATAGAATAAATTTATATAAATATTTTATTTTATATAAAGGAAGATGTGTGTGGAGAAAAGAATCTGGTTTACATTTTTAGTTGGATAAGATAATATTGTGCTGTATAATTTTTATAATTATCACCTCTAATTAAAATTATTATTTGAATTTTCATCTTTTTTGGTTTACAACTCTTGTCAAAGATAGGATGAATCACACAAAGAATGTTTTTTTTTTTTTCAACGATTTCAAACATATTATGTACTATTAATAAATTTTATAATAATTGATAATATTAAATAAAAACGGGACAAGTGCGAGTTGAACTCGCGTGAAGAGGGTTCCGTACGATGTTACCTATCCGGACAATGTTGAGTGATTTACCATGTTATTTTAATATCATGGACTTCTTATAGGTTTTCCTATAATCTATAAGTAGAAAACTTATTTCTGAATTTTTTAAAAAAAATTAGGTTCAGTAGTTTCGGAGATAAGGGGGAGGGGGGGGGGGGCGTGGGGGATGTTCGGACGGACGGACAAACGAGTGATCCTATAAGGGTTCCATTTTATTATTCGGACGGAATGAACCCTAAAAAATAAATCGCCTGCGACTGTAGTATTTATATTGTTATTGTTTGTATGTATAGTAAAATATGTGTAGCAGCGTTTTTAGGGAATAATTAATGTCCTTAAAAAAACTAATTTCAAATAAGTTTTTATGGATATCTTCTGAAATTTAATTTCCTTTTTTTTATCAAATTTAAATTTTATATTAACGTCAATTTTAAGTATTTAAATTACGTTATAATTATATTTCATTTATGTACAAAAAGTAGAGTCAGTTTTATGTTATTAATGGTGCCTACACTTAGTAGTAATTTATAACAAGTCAAAATTTAATTGTATCAATAAACTGCTGCTATTAATACAAGGTAAGCACAGATTAAGCAAGCCGTAGTTTATTTTAATTTTGCCCATGGTATTTGTAAGTGGGTAAATCTTGTTACGAGTAAATGTTTACGGTTGATCTAGCTAGCTGAAGTTTGAGAAGTATGAAATTTCCGACAGCGGTGTTTACAAACTGCAAACTTCGTCTCGGAGTCTAAGTTGTCTCGTCTGAGACGGTACGCAACAAGACAATGCGCGATGCAATATCCATCTTTTGCGATCTGTTATTTTGGTATAGTAAATTGTATTAAATATTCTATTAATACACAGTTTAACATGTTATTAAACACGTAGTATTATTCCAAGATATACATGAAATAAATAACATGTTCATGTTTAAGAAAGGCAACCGGAAAAAACATTATGAAACTTCTACAAATATTCCTAAAATAGAAAATATATTCCGCTACACAACAATTTATGAAAAATAAAATTATAATGTTTAAATAGTATTAAACGAAACTGTTTTTGCATAAAAACTATAGCAAGTATTTAAATAGTATGAGAACATCAACTACAGGCAGTTTTCTTACGTGATTTTGATGCAGTTAAACTTTCATTTTGAAGAATTACCCGTGAAAGATTTGCATAATCTGATTTTATTGTACATCTGTGAAAGTAACGCCAATCGATATTTACTAATAAATAAAATAGACTTTTTAAAATACAACAATGTTATAATATGGGGTTACAAAATGATACCGTTGCTCCATGGATAAGGTTTTAAGAGTATATTTTGATTACGAACTGTTTCAAACGTTAAACCGTTTCATTCCATACTCAATATGAATGGTGAATGGAAAATTGTTACTCTTTGCACAAAAAAGCCAAATTATGTTATCGATCCTTAAAAAGATTTTTCGATATATTAATACATCTTTAAAAAGAAATTATTATTATTATTATTACATCTGGGTGTGTGTGTGTACTTGTATAAACGCAAAGAAAATTCAAGGAACGCCTTAGAATTTACTACACACATATTGCAAGAGATTTCACAATAAGTACCACGTTCAGAGTGTTAGTTGTTGTCCTGATACATTCAACGTTCGAGCTTAGAATGTGTTTCATAAACATTATCGTATCGTATTCTGCGGAAAAGTAGTTACCGGCGCACGATCGCGTCCGGTCTCATTTCGAACATTTTTTTATGGATAAGAGAACCTTTCCAACGTGTGATGCTTGCTACATGTATTAACAAACAGAAGTTCTTTGGAGCGATATACAAATGAAGCAAAAGAAAAAAAAATAGATAAACAACGCTGTATAAGCATCGTTTATCTTTTACATTCCATTAACATAAAGCAAGCAAACGAATATTTTTTTTATGTTAAGATCGCCAAACAGGCTAACGGTCTAATTGATGATAGGTGCTACCGTTCGCCTAGAACACAACGACACAGCTGCTGCAAGTGCGCTGCCGACTACGTAGAATTAAGGATAAGGGGGATTGGATAGAAAAATGGGCTCTGGCATCTTTTATTCACTCACTGAAACACAACAGCACACATGCTGTTATTTCAATGTAGTATTCTGTAAGGGGGTGGTTACTGCCGCCAGACGGGCTGCCCAAATGACTGCGAAACGCAATATGCCCTGCCACTACTTCCAGATCCAGATCTGAGTCAATGGAAAGTTCGTTTTCAAAGTTGACCCAGCCGGGAATCGAACCCGGGAACCCTAAACAGAAGGGCGTTAAGGCAAGCACCCTAACCACTCATTCAACGGGCTTGTAATTGTAAGGGACGAAGAAAACTAGAGAGGAATAATGCAGTGAAATTGAGTGTGAAGTTGATTGACATAATAAAATGACTAAATATTAAAGAAAAATATATAAGTAAAATATAAAGTAAAACAAAAAGTAAAATGTACTCTTATTGCTCAATTAATTAAGTTAGTTACTTAATTGAATTACTTAACTATAACATACGATTTTTAAATAATAACAGTGTCGTAGATTTGTAACTTATGTGCAACTGTACTGTTTTCGTTTATTTACAGATAACATGGCTGTCCCAGGCGCGTACTCTTGTTGGCAATAAAATAAAGCTTGGATCTAAAAATATGCAGCAACCTTGGTGGTCCTTATGCCTACTTGCCGTGTTTATGTTAGGACTTGACTCTAAGCTAGTTGGTAAGAAGTGCTTATGCTATATGTTTTGATTGTGGAAGAAGCAAGGAGAAATTATACACAGAAATGCGAATTCAAATATTAAGAATGCTAGTATCTTTCAATAAATTTTAAGTCTTAAGCCATCAAATTTCACACATTTGTCAGAATGTGTAGTTATTTTCTACAACATGACTGTGTTCAATTGAATGAATTGGGATCTCATTCAATTGTCGATTAAAATATAGTTTCAATGACGATCGCCCTAGCTGGGAAATTCAAGAAATTTTTTTTAATGTTAAGATCGGCGGACAGGTTGACGGTCCAATTGATCGTAGGTGGCTACCGTCGCCTATAACACAAGCAACACCAAAGCTTCTCCAAGTGCGCTGCCGACTACAGTAGGATTAAGAATAAGGGACTGGGAGGGGATAGGGAAATGGGCTCTGGCATGCCTTACTCACTCACCGAAACACAACAGCAAACGTGCTGTTATTTCACGGTGGTCTTCTGTAAGGGGGTGGTTACTGCCGCCAGACGGGCTGCCCAAATGACTGCGAAAGGCAGTGTGCCCTGCCACTACTTTCGAAATCCAGACCAGAGACAAATTTGAAAAGTTCATTTTTCAAAGTTGACCCTGCCGGGAATCGAACCCGGGAACCCTAGAACAGAGCGTTAAGGCAAGCACCCTAACCACTCATCCAATGGGCTCGTCATATGTTCCCTTCACTGTGATAAAGCGGGAAATTAGATAAAGGAAAAGATAAATACAATATATTTTTTGCATTTTTTTTCTTTAAAACAAAAAAAAACACAATGCAAAACACCCTCAAAATCAAGTACAAGATACCATAAATTGAGCATCATTAATTAACTGTAATCATGTGAACAATTTTATCATATTTAATGCATCAAGTGAGAAAGTTAGACAAGGCTCGACAGACTCATAAATTTTTGACGCTATTGAAACACACGATTGCAAACAGAATGGTCAAAGCCAGCATTTATGTTGTAGGTATAGCTTGATTGCACTGAGGTTGTTTAAGCATCCATAATATCATTTATTTTAAAATTATAGTTTGTAAACGCTAAATACATAACCTGTTTAACAGGTCAAGCATTTCAACCAGAATTTGCAGAATCCTTGATGAATCTGACTGTTCCTATTGGCCGTGATGCAACTTTTAGATGTCTCGTCCAAAACTTGGGCGGTTATAGGGTAAGGATTCCATTAAATAAATAATACTAATACGCATTTTATGTAAAAAAATACACTAATTTGCATTATTGATTTCCAGGTTGGGTGGGTAAAAGCAGATACAAAAGCAATTCAAGCAATTCATGTATATGTCATAACAAATAATCACAGAGTCACAGTGTCTCACAACGGTCAAACTGTTTGGAATCTACACATTAGAAATGTCCAAGAAGAAGATCGGGGACAATATATGTGTCAAATTAATACGGATCCTATGCAAAGTCAGGTAAAGGAAAATAAAATAAAATTTAGCAGTTGTCACAAAATTAGTGATTCTTTTTTATTTATTCATTAAATGAAACGGAGCTCTTTCTTTCTGTCTCGATTGTACCTGTCACTGGGATATTTCTTGAATAATTACCTATTTTTACTTGCCTATACAAAAATTCTCTTGTCATTATTTCAGGAACGAACATATTTCTGCTTTTAAACATTATTAAATCACGGGGACCCCAATTTTCATAAGGCACAAACAATGAACACACAATTTTAAGACGATAATAAATTATAAAATTAGTTAAAGCGTAAGCAATTATAATAAATAAATAAATACTAACAAGTATGTAAAAAACGAATACATCGCAAGATATTTTGGCAATGTAACATTTACCGGCAATCTCTGATTTGATGAGAGAATCAGCTAATTTGAAATACAATATTACTCCTAACATAACTGGATTAATTAACCACGTTAATTGTCGAAAATAACTGGCTTTAATACCAATCATGAACGTAATATCAATGTTATGTTTTTTAAAGCCATAAATCCAATATAGAGTTAAAGAAAAAAATAAACAACTTAAAATCTGAAGCACTTCTGTCGCCTGACTTATAGATGGGGTTAAATCTGAACAGAAAAACGGAAGGGCGAAAATGTACAATAACGAAATTACGAGAATTCCATACCAATTGTTGTTACGGTCTTCTGATATAAAATTAGGCATAAGAAGGTCTTTTAAGTGAATAAACAGTATTGCTAAATTTACAAATAAGCAACAAAATACTGCGGAAAACCACGCGAAAAACCAAATTATTGAATCGTCAAAATAACCTAATAATTCGGAAATTGAAGCGAAATACGTAAAGAACATGCTATCGTGAATTTCTATTACGTTTTCTTCTTCGCCGTGATAATAAGACATTGTTTTTAGACCTGCAAACGCTATAAGTGCTAATAATAAAGAAATCAGCACAGAAAGTAATGAAGTTGCTATCGAAGTCATGGTAGCCGGACTGCGAAAGGGAACGTCACGTGATAAGGATCCAATCACTCCAAATCCAGTACCGAGAGATAGAAACCCGTCAGTGACTGATCTAAATAGCCGTGCAAATATTTGGTTAAGAGAATAACCGTTCCAGTTAATCATTACTTTCTTTGCATACCAAGTACCATTAGTTGACATTACAACTGAGAGTAAAATAAATATAACAATTCCGATGTATCCTGCTAGAAATTTTACAAGGATTTGTAAGTCTCTATAATTTCTCAATGCAAATATATAAATTCCAGCACATATTGCCGCGCTCGTTATAGCTAATTTCAAACGTATTATACATCTTGGCCAGATATCTGTATTGTTATCACCAATTTCACGTTCAAAGAAGCAACAGCTCGCCGTTTTCATACCGCAGTCCTCGTCGAATAAAATTTGGGTCTCAATACAATGTTGGAACACGGAAACATTGATTCGTTTCACCATACAAATTGTATCGTTGAAATTCTCACAATTAGACCATGGCGGAGAACTAGTAACACTGTAAACTGTATATACGAGATACCATGTAGTCAAAACCAATAAGTAAACTGCTTTTAATGCTACAAGGAACAAACTGGCATAGCCTACTCCTCGTAAAATTGGAAAATGATTCCATATTGAAATTACATTATTGTTCGTGTATTGAGCCAAGCAAATTTCTGAGTACACTAATGGTATGCCGATTATAATTACAGCAAATAAACACATAAGAGCGCTTATGTAGAATCCACTATGTGATATTTGGACAGGAGTCTGGACAACCGTAATTTCGTTCATCATCCACGCCCACATTATACATTTATAAGCTCCATAGGTTTTCCATCGGCAATCTTGTTTCTGGTAACATATTTGATGTGTTTCTGTTTGCATTGTTGTTTGTTATTCCGGTACTTTTATTACATTATCATCAAAACACACCATGGCCAACTAGTGTTGAATATTTTTATAAACAAAACCATGGACACTTATGCATAGCTGCAATGAGATAAAAAAAAGAGGACGTCTTTTATAAGTTAAGAACTAAGTACTAAACCTTAGGATAAAAATACTGAAAAAACTAAATAATCAAAGTTAACATCGTTTTCATTTTAATCTGCAATGAAAGATACAGAAATTTATATTTTAGTACTTTAAAAAATACATTAACTGTAGTTTACAAGTACAATATGAATTTCCCATCCTCGTCGCCACTGAAAAGTCCTTGACTTGATAGAAAATAACAATTAAACATCGTCAACTTGTACTGCGTTTATTGAAGAGAACGGACATGTTTTTTTTTTAATTACCTTGCGTGCTTAGAGAAAATTCCTGAATACCTGTTGAAAATAAACTAAAATAATATAGCTGAGATTGTTTATGTACGACAGTTTATTTTGAAGTAAATATTTTTCAAATATGTTTTCATTATAAAACAATGTACTCCAAGGAGTTCACATAACATGAAAACAAAGATTAATATATACAAACAAAGACACAAAAATATACAACAATAATGAACAAAGTAAAAAAAAATTAATTATAATTATTACTTTATTCACACTCAGTTATGCCCATACCTACAACACACCTATTATGCGCTATGCGTCGAAGGGGCTTCGTAAGGACGTCTGCTGTCATATCATTAGATCGCACAAATTTCAAATCTATTATGTCGTCTGATATTTTGTCTCTAATGAAATGATACTTTGTGTCTATATGTTTTGTTCTGTTGTGGTGGATTGGATTGAGTGCAATCTTTTGTGCACTTTGACTATCATCATAAAGCACAGCCTTGTCAGCGTTGCCGGTAATATCAAATACTAACCGTCTAAGGAACACGGCTTCCTTAGCCGCACTTGTCAGTGATATATACTCCGCCTCGTTCGAAGATAAGGCAACTGTCGGTTGCTTCTTGCACTCCCAACTTATAGGTCCACCTGCCAGGGTAAAATAATAACCCGTGTAAGATCTTCTGTCATTAATACAGTTTGCCCAATCTGCGTCCGTGTATCCACATAAGTATTCACCAGATTTTCTGTAAGTAATACAGTAGTCTGATGTACCTTTCAAGTATTGTAACACTCTTTTTGCAGCCAACCAGTGACTTTTGTCAAAACAATTATTGAACTGGCTCAAATAACTTGTAGCATAAGCGATGTCTGGCCTTGTATTCACTGCTAAATACATTAGGCAACCTAATAGATTCTGATATGGATATTCACACGCTTGCTTACCCTTTTCTAGTTTATTATTATTCTCTAAAGGTGTTGGTATTGCTTTACAATTCTCCATATTAAAGCGTCTCAATAGTGATTGTATAATATATCTTTTTTGGTTTATACAAATCTTGTTTTCTGAACGCTTGACATTCAAACCTAAACAAAACTCGAGTTTTCCCAAATTCTTTAAAGAGAAAAATTTGCTCATTAATGTTTTGACAGTGTCAAGTGTGTTTTTCTTTTTATAGAAAATTAAAATGTCATCAACTTACACACTGACAATTATAATTTCATTATTGAACCTTTTTGTGTAAACGCATGGTTCCGAAGAGGTTCGTATAAAACCAATATCTGTTAAAACTTGATTTAACTTCTTGTTCCATGCACGAGCCGCTAGTTTTAATCCGTATAAGGATTTCTTCAATAGGCAAACTTTATCTGCAGCTCCTGTCTTGACAAAACCTTGTGGCTGTTGCATGTAAACTTCCTCCTCCAAGTCTCCATTCAGAAATGCAGTATCGACGTCCAAGTGTTGCACACTTTAGTCCATTTCTGCCGCCAAAGCAATTAATGTACGCAGAGACGAATTTCGCACTACCGGAGAAAACGTTTCATAATAGTCGATATCTGCAGTCTGGTTGAAGCCTTTGGCAACTAGTCTTGCCTTATACTTAACAACTTGACCTTGTGCATCCCTCTTCAATTTATATACCCATTTACATTGAAAAATCTTTTTGTCTGGCTTATTAACTAATGTCCATGTTTTATTTTTCATTAGCGAACTGTATTCATCATTCATGGCAGATTGCCAGTTTACGCTCTCTTCGCAACTCTGCATCCTCAAAAGTTTGAGGTTCCTCAGGGTCATACGTAATTGCATTACAAACAAGATTGTTGTTTAAACGTTTTGCAATTCTGTTTCTCAGTGGGTACCTTTCTTCAACTGAATCATCGTTTTGTGAACAAGTGTGTTCAACTTGGTACCTTTCTTCAACTGAATCACCGTTCTGTGAACAAGTGTCTTCAACTTACTCTACCTCTGGCTGCACCTTACTCGTATTAGCTTCAGTTGTCCTTTCAACGTTTTGCCTCTCATATCTACACTGTTGATCATGAGGCAAATCTAAAATACAATTTTCGAAAGAAGTAGTAGGTAAAGATTCCTTTTCGTTACTCTTGAGATTGGCAAAAGTGTTCTCGAAGAAAATTACATCTCTTCCTTTTACCAACCTTCTTGGACAATTTGGTCTACGAAAATAATAACTATGTGGGTCTTTTGAATACCCAACAAATATGTGTTATATAGCCTTTGGGTCTAATTTCCTTCTGTTGTTATTTAGGACCTTGACCATTGCGCGACAACCAAAAACCCTTAAATGAGACAAGTTTGGTTTCATGCCACACCATACCTCAAAGGGCGTTTTTCCATTGAGAGCTCTATGTGGACATCGGTTTTTCAAATATACACAGCAGTATCAACCGCGTCCTCCCAATAACTTTTCGGTAAACTACAATCTGAAAGCATGCAACGTGCCTTCTCTATTATTGATCTATTCGTCCTCTCAGAAACTCCGTTCTGTTGTTGAATACCTTCCTTTTCTAGGTAATCAGAAAACTCTTTGTTTACGTACTCTGTCCCATTGTCAGATCGAAATGCTTTTACCTTTAAGCCTGTTTGTTTTTCAACCATGGCTTTGAAAACACAAAACTTATTTTTATCCTCATTTTTAGAAGAAATAAAGTATATAAAAATAAAACGGCTAAAATCATCTATAAATGTCAAAGCATATTTATTCCCTTGGAAAGAATTATTTGACATTGGACCACAAAGATCTGAATGTATATAAGTTCTAACTGAGAAGTTGCTCTTTTATGTATTATTTTCTAGCTTGCTTACCTTCGATACACGCTATACAAGGTTCTTTATCAACGCTGGTGTACTCTACGCCCAAATGATTCCTCTTGAGGTTTTCTAATCCAATGCGGCATAAGTGACCAAGTCGTTTATGCCATAAACGACAATTTGATACGTCACTTTGTACTTCGAACGCTGATAAGGTTTTAGGTAGATTTACCGTACAATCCAAACTGTACAATCCACCACAACATGAACCATGTAACAATGCGTTGCCTGTATAAGAAAAGGATAAATTGTCAAAAAATTTACAACCTTTCTTATCAAAAACTACACAAAATCCATTTTCTATAGCTTTCTTTACCGAAATCAAATTAGCTTCTAAGTTAGGTACAAAAACTACATTTGAAATTCTTTTAACATTATTAGATACACTATTATTTATGATCGACACATTACCAATGCCTGCGCTTGTTAAAATATCGCCATTCGCAATTCTAACTTGACCATTAGAGAATTCGCGTATGTTCTCTAACCAATCTGACCTTCCCGTCATATGTACACTTGCTCCAGAATCAATATTCCATTTGTTCTTAAATTGTTCAAAATCACAACCCGCTTTCATCGCGCCGAACAAGTTGGAAAATTGGTTGTCTTTCTGCAAGCTACTTGGCTCTTTGGCTTTTCTTTTCAATGGGCAATCCAGTTTTTTATGTCCAGGTTTTTTACAGTTGTAACAAACTATCTCCCGTTTGCCTTTAGGTTTCTTCTGATGAACGCGTAAAGCAGTGACGGATTCTTCTGGTTCATTCTCAGTGGACCGTGAAAATTCTGTTAAAAGTTCAGTTTTTACCAGCTCACTTGGAATTTGTGCTACAGAATTCTCAAGTGTCATTATCAAAGGGTCATATCGAGATGTTAGTCCTCCTAGTTATATAGCTGCTATAGAGGCGTCTTCAATCACCTTTCCTATGTCAGCCAAATCCTGAGCTGTGGACATCACTGCATCAATGTACATCTCTATATTACTGAAATCATTGAGATTGTATGTACCTGTACAGCTTTCGCTCCAACGCCAAACGACAACCCATAGATTTATCCTCGTAAGCAGCCGCTAAATTACTCCAGGCTTCCTTCGCGCTGTTACAGTTTCTAACGTGCGTTATGGCTGGTCCATCCAATGTCAAGCATATTTTTGCCAAGGCAATCTCATCTTCCCTTTCTTTAATAAAACTAGTAGTGGGATCCCCTTCAGGATAACCCTTTATGCAATTCCACAGACCTTCATGTACTAGGTACATCTTCATTTTGAATTTCCATATTGTATAGTCTTGTCTACCTTTTAATAATATTCCCGCAAGGGTTTGTAGACTCGATTTTGGAAATGATTTGCACGCAATATTCTGATCTCCCAACGACATGTTTTGTTTCGTTGTCAGAACAAAATTTTCACTTTTATTTTGAAATTTTTTGTAAAAGCGTGAATTGCGACTACCAAAATAACTTTTACTCACTAAATCTCTATTATTTCATTACTTCGTGCTGATAACGTGTATGTACGACAGTTTATTTTGAAGTAAATATTTTTTAAATATGTTTTCATTATAAAACAATGTATTCCAAGGAGTTCACATAAGAATACCTACATATACCTACAAGAACCAAAAAAAGTGGTTTAACCGTTCATGAATTATATATAACTTATACCACGTGTCTATATATTTTTTGTTATAATTAATGAGTTATTGAATAAAAAAAGTTGTGTTATAAAAACAAATTCATACTATATACTATTTTACTATAATTTTGTAAGTAAATGTTACCTTTTGACACCTTAACTCAATCGATCTTCATGAATTGTGCATACACATTGTCAGGGAGAAAAGGGCAGACATTATGAAAGGGAACCTTTCATCAAGAAAAAAAAAACTGTTACCTTGGGATCGTATAAAAATCCAACATTTGGCAAAACGATAATAGCAATAACAAATTATATGTTTTTATTTTTCAACGCATACGAAATCGCTGGCGCCAGCTAATATCTATACATATAAATATCTGTACATTAAATATTAAAAAAAAATTGTACGCGTTGTTGTACTTACTTATGTTACCGAGGTCAAAAAATAGTTTTTAGAATTTTTGTCTGTTTGTCTGTGCGTTGTGCACGCTAATCTCAGAAACGGCTTAACCGATTTGAATGTGGGTTTCACTGAAGCAAGCTTCCTGTAACATTTAGTGTTTGTTTCATTCCAATCGGTTTACAAACAAAAAAGTTACCCGCTATACCGAAAATACGAAGTTAATGGCTCAGCTAGTATAATAACAATTAAAAAAAAAATACAGTTTCGTTAAACAATTGATATAATTGAATTAAATTGTATGCAGCGACGACCGAGCCCGATGCGGCAGCGGGTAATGATACGTGCATGGTGCTCCTAAATTATTGCCCACACTGTAATTTATTCCCGGGCTGATAACGGCATAAATCCTCTGACGGCGACAGTGCAGCTGCAGGCTTCGACGCCGACGTCGACGCGGCATGACGCCACTTGACAGAATGCGTTTCAAAAATTGCTTCACACCCAGAACACTGACAATTGATTAAATTATATTGGCTTTTATTATTTTCTGTAACAGCTTTCAATTTATTAATTGATATAAATTTTGTTTTGGGTTATCAGATGGGGTATCTAGATGTCGTCGTTCCACCTGATTTCGTGTCTGAAGAGACATCCGGAGATGTGATGGTGCCGGAAGGAGGTACAGCACGTGTGTCTTGTCGGGCCCGTGGGACGCCAAAGCCACGCGTTATGTGGCGAAGAGAAGATGGAGCCGACATTGTTATTAGAGATACTAGTGGAGGAAAAACTAAAGGTACACCTTTTTTTACTAATTTACCATTTTTGCTATCTCAAGTGTGTGATTAATTTTCATTGTTATTATCAAATATTAATAACATTGTAAAATTTCACTTATATGGAGTTGGCATACCTTTAATTTCCAAACGAGTTGTATCATTTCTAGTATCACACGTCAAATTAGAATTAAGAAAAAACAAAATTTATGTAAGTAAATTTTGATATGAAGAGTTAAAATATACTTTTTTATTATAATTTTATTAAGTCACAATAACTTTCAATTTAAAGTTATATATCCTGTTATCGTTGAAGCTGACATAGTTATTACTTTTGAAACATTCTTTCACTATATTTTTATTAGGATATGTTATACTATTTATTTTAAAAAAATATTTGGAATTTTATATTATGAAGAAAATTTACACGTTAATTAATTGAAGAAATTTACACCTTTTATTTAACATAAATCTATGTAAATATACCTCAAAATTTACGTACAACAGATTGATTTATTGTTTGTGACAAATATATTTTGAATATCATTTATGATAATAACGTTTACAATGACTTTCATTGTGGTGTGCTATAAAATTTCACTTTTTTCCATATTTACAAATATCCAAGTAAAAATATCAATATGATCAGCTACTAGTTTGAAGGTTCTGCGGGACTGCGAGTGAGCAGTGAATGTTGGAGCAAATCAGTTCTGCCGCGCGGCACCGCCAATAGCGAGCGGTGGTTGTCGCCGGTTATTCACATATTTATTCTAAACACAAAAAGCTATTTGTGCCAGAACATCAGTGTTATGTACTTTTCATATTATCTATACTTAAAAAAATCGTTTGTCCTGACTGACTATCAAGGCACAGTCAAAACTACTAAGTCTAGGAAGCTGAAATTTTGAACTTACGTTTATTTTATATTTACGTTGGGCGTTTCTATGGATATTTTTTTATGTTAAGTTCGGCAGACAGGCTGACGGTCCACTTGATGGTAGGTGGCTACCGTCATCTATAACACAAGCAACGCCAAAGCTGCAGCAAGTGCGCTGCCGACTGCAGTAGGATTAAGGATAAAGGATTTGGAGTGGATAAAGAAATGGGGTCTGGTATCCCTTACTCACTCACCGAAACAAAACAGCACACGTGCTGTTATTTCACGGTGGTCTTCTGTAAGGGGGTGGTTACTGCCGCCAGACGGGCTGCCAAAATGACTGCGAAAACGCAGTGACTACTTTCCAAATCCAGACCAGAGCCAAATTTGAAAAGTTCATTTTTCAAAGTTGACCCTGCCGGGAATCGAACCCGGGAACCCTAGAACAGAGCGTTAAGGCAAGCACCCTAACCATTGATCCAACGGTGTTAATGTTGCCTTAGTGTATAGATCTTTAATCGATTAATGTTAACGTTGATAAATAAGTAATTAATTGTTTTGTTGTACAGTTGCCGTGTATGAAGAAGAAGTATTAACACTGAACAAAATATCTCGATCGGATATGGGGGCGTACCTGTGTATCGCTAGTAATGGGGTGCCTCCTTCGGTGAGCAAGAGGATCATGATCAAAGTGCACTGTACGTATTGTATTTGCTTCATCTGTTTACCGAATCATTTATATGGTTTATTTCTTAATGTTGAATGTGCCGAAGGAATTTGAACGAAGGAAACTCTTAATGTTTCTAATTATCTGGGTGAAAAGTGTGAAGTGATGAGCAACGATATTTCTGAATAATTGGTTCATTATTTATTACTATTTGTGTGTTAGCTTGTTTTGAATCAAAGGACATCAATCTAAACGGGGATACTTTAGACATTCGTAAACATTGAGCACGAAGCTTGTATTCAATAAAACATGTCTTATTTCATTTTTCTACCAAAATAACTGGTTTTTCTAAGTTACGGTCTTAAGACAGACTTAAGATCAAGTGACCATCAGCTCACTTGATGGTAGGTGGTTACCGTCGCCTATAACACAAGCAACGCCACAGGTGCTGCAAGATCGCTGCAAGAAAAAAAATCGTTATTAAAAGATTTAATATCGAAATTGCAATATTACGGGCAGTTCCTACCGTCTTGTTTTATAAATTTTATGGTTTGTACAAATGTTACATACCACTACACATCACTTCCCATACAATTTTCGATGTTTTTATGTCATTGTTTTTTTGGTAAACGAAGCGAATTCATTTCGTGGTAGCTCCCGGCAAATTCGTTGTAATAGTTGTTTATCTCGGTAACTTTCAGAGGTTGCTTGTTATTAATGGTGTTATTTAACGTCAACGGGTACTAGCTTTTAATTATTTTCTGACTGCAGACTCGTTGTCGTCTGTCAACAGTGTTTAATATAACGCTTTTATGTCCTGAACAATTCACTTTTATTAATTAATTGACGAAATTTATACAAGATTATTGCCTATTGTGTTTTTTTGATTAAGCTAATCATTATGAATTATAATGATTATCAAATTTGAATCATGAGTAATGTCTTCCAGAATATTAAAATAGTTGAGTTTCTCATTAAGTTTTATGATATGGGTATTAGCTTTTGACCGCAACTCGGGAACAGTACATTTTTCTGGATAGAAAGTAACCTTTACCCCTGGTAATGTGTATTCAAAATTTCACAATGATCCGTTGATTGTTAACCGTGAAAGTGTAACAAACAAACACTCCATCTTTTTTTAATGTCAGTACTGTCGGTTTTGTCAATTACCTATACTACCTAGTACTTATTTTATAAAACGGTCATAAACTGAACATACCAAATGATGGCAGTAACCGTTCCCCCATGACCTATCAACGCTTGCACTGTTATTTACACAGATAAACACATACATATATAACGATAAACATAACTTAACATTTTATATATATATAATATTACGATAAATTGACGTAAATTTGAGGATGCTTTAATTATTTTAACTAAGATTCTTGTTGAGAAATTCTATTTTTTCGTTCGTACGTTAACGTATTTGCAACAAATATCTATAAATCAAACAGCCTGGAAATAAACGCAACAAAATCATCTTCCCTATATGCATATGTATAATAAAATCGTAAACGGGCCGTGTGTGTACCTACTTTAAATATTAAAAAAAAAAAAACATTTTGTACACATTGTACTTGAGTTATCGAGGTCAAAAAATAGTTTTTAGAATTTTCGTCTGTTTGTCTGTACGCACTAATCTCAAAAATAGCTTAACCGTATTGAATGCGGTTTTCACTGATGTATTGTAGCAAGCTTCCTATGATATTTAGTGTTTGTTTCATTGCAATCGGTTAACAAACAAAAAAATATTTAAAACTTTTCTACTTAATCTACAATTAACCATGTTTTTACATAAGACCACCGTAAAAACAGCATGTGTGCTTCTATGTTTCAGTAAGTGAGTAAGATATATCAGAGCCCATTATTACCCTATTCTTTATCCTTTACTCTATCAATGTCAGCAGCGGCATTTGCTACTCATATGGCGTTGCTTATGTTAATAAGCTACGGTAAACACTTATTATTTATTTGAACCGTCAACCTGCCTGCCCATCGTTGTTTAAAGAAGTGGCTCTTCATAGGTTCGATAAATTTTCGTTAAGACGTACACCTGGTTACCATCCTCACATTGTCGAAATCACTCTAATTTGGACCAAGCGCTTTAAAACATCTTTTATAATGCGCACTGCTAAGCATTGGAACTCCCTGCCGGCGTGTTTATTTCCGAACTCATACAACCCAAATATTTTCAAGGTTAGAATGAATAGGCATCGTCTGGGTGAGCTCGCTCCATCGTCGGCCTCATCCTTTCTACATGGATAGATGCTGGTCAAGAGCAAACCCATTTTAATTAAAAAAAAATACCTTTAATGTAGTTAACACTTATTGTTAGCATGATATATCTGGATCACCGATATTAAATATTCATGTTATAGTCGCACTTTCATTTAATTAAATTATATAGACATGAAAAGCTATTGCATTATAAAGAAAAGTAAGTAGGTACTGCATCCAAAGAATGTCCACTAACTCAGCATTATACGACAGGCTTTTAAGAGAAAAGTAGCGCTGTTATTCTGTTGACGCTATAAAGTGCTTTAAATCTTTCGAGTTAGTGTCCTAAGTTATGACCTATTGTGTTCTAATAAGTTAATAACACAGCTGTAGAGAATGTTATTGTCTGTGCAGTTCATCCAGTGATTCATGTGCCGAATCAGCTAGTGGGCGCACCATTGGACACTGACGTCACACTCGAATGTTTTGTGGAATCCTCGCCAAAATCCATAAACTATTGGGTCAGAGATTCTAGTAAGTATTATTTTTTACATAACTTTAACTAGAAATTGTATTTTTTTTTAAAGATTCTGTCGTAGGTATGAACTTTTTATTATGTGAATTTTTTAGACGCCTGCACCTAGAAATTAATTTCAACACAACTTAACCCAACGCCTTCTTTTGCAATGAAATATGTTGTTCAGGAATACACTTACGTTAGTGAAATCATAAAGTTTAAATAAAAATAACATCAAAAAATTAGCCGACATGTCGCTGTGTTTTTTCATCGTCATTTCCTCAGTGTCTTAATTCTATGTGTACCTATTACTGATTTTGAAATACGGTGCTAACATGTGGACACTCTTACAAAATCTTCTTATATATAAAAATGAATCCCTATTTCTCCTGGTCACGGCATCACGCTTGAACGAGTAGACCGATTTTAATTCGGTTTTCGCTAATGGAAAGAGGGATAAACGGGGAATGTTTTAGGGTATATAAAAATTGCACGCCGGGCGAAGCCGGGTGCGGGCCGCTAGTATCTTATAAATATGAAGTGCCTTGATCACGTTATTTCTGAAGAATAATGATGATACTTAATACGGAGATCGATCGGAGAACTGAAATGGTCTACAGAGCCCTACAAATTTAGTAAACTGAAGTGGAAATGAGCCGGATATATCCGTCGCGCAGTAGATGAACGCTGAATAGTTTTTTATGGTTATTTTAAGTAGGATGAAAGTAGTCTTGTTTAAAATTGATCCCTACTTAATTATAAGTTTAAGCAAACTACTACTTCGCTTAACTAAACTGATAAATACTTTCGTTTATGGCTTTCAACTGTTACCGGGAGGATTCTTCTCGTGTCTCATCTCGTTATGTTCCCCTTAGTATCCCTTTGGGATTACGCCTCGTCGTTGCTGGACTAACAACACACCATTGACCACAGCTTTCTATTCAAGTAAAAGTTAATAGTATGGAATACTTAATTAGGGTAATTAGTTAATTGAGTAGGCATCAAAATAGCTGTTATTCAGCTAAAGGTACTGTAATGGACGTGAAAATAGGACAGGCAGAATTTCTTTAAGAGTTCGTTAGATAATGTCTCTCTAAAAAAACTAACGAAAATAATACCTTTAGTGCTTTAGTATCAAGTAATAGAATATATATCTAAACCATCATTAACAGAAACAACGCCATAAGAGGTGAATTGCGCTGCTGATTTTGATAAATAGGATAAGGGATAAATAGAGGACAGGTCTCCGGCATCCCTCACTCGCTCACTAACCGAAACACAATAACGAACCCATTGGATGAGTGGTTAGGGTGCTCTATTCTAGGGTTCCCGGGTTCGATTCCCGGCACGGTTAACTTTGAAAAATGAACTTTTCAAATTTGTCTCTGGTCTGGATATGGAAAGTAGTGGCAGGGCACACTGCGTTTCGCAGTCATTTGGGCAGCCTGTCTGGCGGCAGTTAACCACCCCCTTACAGAAGACCACCGTGAAATAAAAGCACGTGTGCTGTTGTGTTTCGGTGAGTGAAGTATGGGATGTCAGAGCCCATTTCCCTATCCTTGTCTGCCGATCTTAACATAAAAAAACCATACCTGCTAATACTTCAGGCTAGTCATTTGAAAGGGCCGCCAAAGGAACTGCATAGTTGAGTACAGATGGAACGCAGTATACCCCGCCATTACAATGATAGCTAAGTAAATTCACTTAGTTCATAACAAATTACAATTAAGTGATGAGAAGTCGAGTGAGGAAAGAATTTATCATAATTATATTAAATGACAATAAAATAAATAGGTCATTTATTACCTGGATTAACATATAGGATACTTATCATCCTGGAAAAATGCTAAGTTCCCGAAGGATCGTCTCAAAATATAAAAAATTCAGCGCCACTGTCGTCACAGCGATAAATATATCAGGTTTTATAACTCACATATTTTAATTTTTCAAAGAGTTTTCTCCTAGCTAGTTTCTAATAAATTTGTAATAAAATTAGTATCGCATGTACAATTTAATTTCAACGCTTTTCAAGTCCCGCTCTGTTGGGTATGTTCAGAATTGTTGAAGTTTTTTGGCAAGAGTCAAAACGTAGGCGGGTAGCTGCGAGTAATGAGAAATTAAATTTTAATTTACGAGTGCGTCGAGATTAATTCGTAAGAAAAATTACCTATTGTGTTAAAATAAGACAAAGCCGGTTAGTTCCGTTCGAGTGAATGTGGCGCGTTTACGACTCCTCTGCGGGAAGATGGCCGACAATGCTTTTATAATTTACAGCGAGCTTAGTTATAACTTAGTTATTTCACATAACTTGCTAATAAAGATACTATATTAAAACAAATACTTGTGAAAAGTAATATACTTTGATTCATTTCCAAAATATTGACAATGCGAGGATTGATTTTTATATTTTAAATAAACAAGTCACATGGCAGAGAAATAGTACATACAACAATAAAGAAAACCAGAAAATCTTTAATTAAGTTCACAATATTGCTCTAATGATAAAAATACTTTCATGAATTTCTTTTTTTTTTTTTTCGAAAATACACAGGTAATTATTTTTAAAGTAGTAACTACTTTACTACTTTAAAGTACTAAGTTTAAAGTAGTAAAGTAACTAGTTCTCACTGAAATAAATTAAGTAAAAGTTACATTTCCTAGCGCGCTCAATATTAATATTACTTTATGCGAATGTGAGGAGTAGCGCATATTCATTACAGATCACTATTTATGGACGCAAAAATTATTTACACAGAGGATAGTTAATAATACACAGAGTAATACAAAGGCTAATAACATTAAATTATATATGGGAACGATACTTAATAATGAGAATACTGTATCGGTACATATTTATGTAACGTTTGATTAAATATAGCCTGTTTTATTTATTTGTTTTTTTTTAATTTTTTTAATTTATTTATTTTAGAAACGTCAATAGCACATACTTAAATTACACAATATATTAGTGACAAATAATGTCAGATGGCAACAAATAATGACACACATAGAAATTAAATTTAAATTCTATTATATTCTGTATTAATTCTATTAAATTCTATTAAAATCTCTATTAAATTTAATAGAGAAAATTGAAATTATAAATCATTCTACATTCACTTGTGAAAAAAAGGATAGATACTAGTTTTGAGGGTTAGTTCATTAAATTGTAGGCACATTCGCACCATTAGGGAACACCAACCGAGAGTTCTGACAATCGTGTTTTAGTACATTCGCGGTACATTCTCTAACAAAGAAGGACAATCCACCATGTGTCAATTTATGTAAGACTGTTCCTCATTTTATAAGCCACTCTTTGTAGGTAAGAATTATTAAAAAAATGTAATCGGATTTATAGAAATACTAACTTTGCTTGAGTGTGTTAAATTATTTATTCAATCTTTATTGAATAAATAATTTAATTATTTAATTAAAATAAAAATTATACGTGTATTTTAGTTAGGCGTTGAATTTTTTAATTATTTTAGATGATCCTTCGGGAACAGTAATTAATTTTTTACTGGATGAAACCCTATGTCCTTTTCAATGTTCCTGACAACGTGTGTGCAAAATTTCAAGATGATCAGTTGAGTAGTTAAGACGTGAAAGGATAACAAACAAAAAAATAACTCTCTTTCGCATTTATAATAGGATTTTATGGCTTTCTTTCTGCATTGTGGTTTTTAATTCGTCATTCACTCGACAAGCTAATTTAAATTTGGAATTGTACTTTAAATTTACTAAAGGTTTACCATGTTAAGTAATACTAAAATCGTTTACGGTTACACCTCAGAAAGAAAATGTGGATATTTTTGAAAGAAACTCAGAGAAGACTTGTTTTTGAGCTACGTATTCTTGTGAGGCATCTGCTTAAGATGAATATAATTCCTTATATAATATCATTACTATATCACATGTATGATATAGTATAAAATGACATGTATTTGTATAATTCAATAGCCATGTAAATGTTCATTTGTTCGAATGATGAATCCATATTTTATTCATGTAGCCCCCCGTACACGGCACGAAGCGCCGAGGTTTCTGTATTACAAACGTCTTCAAGATTCATAACATTTTTATATACGCTTTGATTCTTTCACTATCTTAAGATATTCGAGGGAAACTGCAGTCGAATTTATTATGACGACTTGCATTCTAATAATAAATGTTTGTCACGCAACCCTCAGCTCGTAATCCGAAAGTATAAAACCAATTTTATTCTAGTTTCAATAACACTGAAAAGTGCCTGAACGCATTATCTCTAAGGACTCATAATAAAACTGCACGTGATGATATCCACCGTGAAAAATCCATTAACACTTATTCGCGCGTAAAATAAAGCATGAAACACAATAAAATATTACTTTTTCTCTGTGTTTCCTGATATAACGTTTCGTGTTAAGAGAATCTGGGCGCGCCTTGCTGAAATTCCAAATCAGACTATTACGTATTTATAACACATTGAATGATAATATATCAAATTTTTCTTTGAAATAAGGATGATTTTAAAACACTATTGTCTTGAAACTCCTGCTATACATACAAATTTAATTATTTTGGCTAAGTAAACTAATGTTGTTTATAGTTCGGTTCTTAATATTATAATAATATATTATAAGTAGCGGCCCGTCCCGGCTTAGCACGGGTGGACATTTATTTTTTATAGATTTTTGAGTTCTTGGAAAACGGCAATTTTGTATGCAGGGGGGGGCGGGTTAAAGGGCGAAGACGGGGGAGGGTGAGTAGCCTATGTTACTCGCTGATATTGTAGCTTTCTATAGGTGAAAGGATTTTTAAAATTGGTCCCAGTAGTCTTTGATTTGATTCATTACAAACATACAAAAAACATACATACATACATACATACATACATACATACATACAAACTTTCTCTCTTTATAATATTAGAATAGATAAAATTAATAGACTAGAAATTGAATAGAAAAATGTATTTATTTCTAATTTATTTCCGTTTATTATATGTAACTATATTCCTTTACTTATCTTTAATCAAGAAATATCATCATCATTCATATAATAAAATCGTAGTTCTTCTGTGTGTTTGCGCATGCTAATCTCAGACACGGCTTAATCGATTTGGATGCGTTTTTCACTGATATATTGTAGCAAGATTCCCATAACATTTGGCGTTTGTTTCATTCCAATCGGTTTACAAACAAAAAAGGTACGTGTTATTCCGGAAACCATGCGTATTCGCGGGCACAGCTAATTTTTCATAAAATAGGACATTTATTTACAACTAGCGGCCCGCCCCCGGCTTCGCCCGGCGTGCAATTTTTATATACCCTAAAACATTCCCCGTTTATCCCTCTTTACATTAGCGAAAACCGAATTCAAATCGGTCTACCCGTTCACGCGTGATGCCGTGACCAGGAGAAATGGGGATTCATTTTTATATATAAGATATTTTACAATATTAAAATTACGAAATTAGATTAAAAATAACTGTATTGTTTCTAATATGAGTCATTAATAATATGAATGAAAGGAGAACAATCAGTTTTGTATGGAGATTAAGCCATCAATTAATTTTCGTTTTCCATTAGGTAAGAAGAAATTATAAATTTTATATGGTGTAATTTGGTAATGGGGTTTCATAGATATTTAAGTTTGAAAGTATTAAATCTGTTCGAATGGCGCGTCATTGATCGAGTGTCGAACAACGTAGAGTGATGTTAATCTCTTTTTAATTTTCGAATGTTACAAAATCTGAAATGTTCACAGGAAATTACTGAAATTAAGAAAGACTTTTATTACCAAAATCTCCGAAGTGTAAGTTAAAAAAAATATGGCCTGGTTTTGAACGATATCCTTTATGTTTGGAAATATTCCTTACTTTAGAGTGAGATGTTTCTTTAAAGTCACCATGAAAATAGTGGTCGAAATATTACAACCAAACACCAAATAGCGGTCGACAATACGCATTTTTGATAATGATTTTCTACGACAAATTAGTGTACAATTAATTATTATTATAGACCACTAGTTCATAAAAAATATTGGATGCAAATGATTTAGCGTTTACTGATTGAAAGTAAATGAAGTCTTAGTTTCCTTCGTCATAAAGGAAATATTTCCTTTCATCATAAAGGAAGTTTTCAATTAAGACTTCGTAATCTCAAATCGAAATTTGCTTTCAAATACAATTAGGTATACCAAATTACTAATTAAGAGACAAAAAGCTGAATGAGTTGAGCCAAGTATCTTGAGCATTGACTGAAATTAATTTGATCATGGGTGGGTGTAGTGTTATTTTAAAAATAATTATTAATCATTTATGAAAGTCTACCGTGTATTATATCCTAAACTCTAAAGCCTTGACTTTAAAGTTGACAAAGTTAATTCTTATTGATTAAGATGACGATAATCCAATGACAATGCGTATCCTTGCCGACGCGAAATATCAGTAATATCAGTGCTGTACTTTGCCTCAGCTTATGCTGAGCCAGATACCTTTTTGCTATGTCCGAGAAGTTAGCATATCCATTCCCATTTCTAGAAAAACTCGACATTGTGCTGACTTGTGCTAGGCTTGTGCTACGTTGTGTTGCAAACCGCGAGTCCCGATCTCAAAAAACGGAGCGGCAGTGAGACATAACCGTTTTTTGCACCAGCATGACCAATTTTTTTTTTTCGAAAATGTGGTAATGTGCCGGAATTTGCTAGGCTTGTGATGCAATGTGCCGCAAACTGTTTTCGATTATTTAAAAAAATTAAGAGCCGCTATCGGCAAAAAACGAATTAATAATTTTTTTTGCCGAATTCTTTTTTGAATCGAAAAAGTTCAAAGTTACGTACAGCGCTGACTTGTGCTAAGCTTGTGCTACGTTGTGCCGCAGACCGGGAGTCCCGAGTTTTTTTCACCACCACCAGCCATTTTGTTCTCACTGAGATCGTTTTTTGAGTTCGGGACTCGTGGTCTGCGGTACAACGTATTAACACAAGTCAGCGAACTTTGAACTTTTTCGATTCGAAAAAGAATTCGACGAATTTGTCTAAAAAAATAAATAATTCGTTTTTTGCCGATAGCGGCTCGGAAATCTTTTTGCTGCCATGGCGCACACTCAATGTGTTAAACTATGTGGGAATTTGTATGAATTCTAAATTATAATTTTGTCTTTCTCTTTGTATGTGTGTCACGATATGCAAATAAATCTGTCTATCTATTTATATTATACATTATATTATTGGAAAATATTTCGTTGACTAGCCACGAAACAGTTATAATAATCTGAATAGGGAATATAAAAGAAAGGTTGGAAATGCTACGACTTTATCCCGAGGGGTTGAAGGTGCAGTCAGGCGTGCAGCGTAATATTTTAACAATGTTTTGTACCGCGAAAATTTAGGAAAGGTCTTGCACTATTCAACAAAGTATTATTTTGTCTTGTTTAGTAAATAGTGACATTTAATGGTTTAGTAGTGGTTTCACACAATTTTGTTTCGCACGAATTGTGCGAAGAACTGACTTTAAAAATAAATATATTTTTAGTCGTTGTTTCGCACAAATATTATTTTCATAAAAAATACGCGGTATAAATATTAAAAAAAATGTTCGTATTTAAAAGACTTATTTAAAAAATTAATGGTGTTTATTCACAGTCATTGTAAAAAACGCAACACACAAATGGTGACAGTATCCCATTATGTACGAGGGTAACTCTGAAAGTTTTTAGAAACTCCTAAACTAAGTAATGTAGGAAGCTGTTTGTATATGTTTTTCGAAATAGTCTCCATTCCTTTATAAGCACCGTCGATAAGATGGAACCACTGTCTGAAACAGTAGGCTCACTCTTCTTTAGGGGTATCTTTCACGGCGTTTTCGATCTTCTGGGCTCATAAAGCGAATTCTTCTAAGTTTATCTTTAACTTTTTTTTGGAAATAAATAGAAATCAGATGGTCAAATATTCGACTGTTCGTCTAGCGGACTGGGCTGGAGCATTGTCGTGGGGAAGGAGGATCCTACTTCTTGGGTGCTTCTGTCGAACATTTTCCTTGATCCTCTAACGGTCTTTGGATTCTCTAATGGTCCTTTGATCCTGTTACGCAATGGTTGCAAAATGTCCAATCCGTCCAAATAATGAGGCAGTCATCTTTTTCCCTGCACTTCTTCCTTTCTTCACTTTTGTTGGCCAATCCTCGAAGGCAACACCCATTGTCGAGATTGCCTTTTGTTTCGGGTTTGAAACAATATACCCAGCTTTCATCTTCTGTGACGATGTCAAATACAGCATTTGGCTCACCTCCGTTATATTTTTCAATCATTTCGCCGCACCAATCTAAGCGATGTTGTTTTTGATTTTCTGTCAAATTATGGGATATTGAGCTATCGAAGCTTCCTCCCACCTAGATGTTCGTATAAGAGTTTATGCACTTAACTCATGCCAATGCCTAAACTTGACCAAATCTGTTTGTATGTTACTCTTTTATCTGTTTCAATCATGAGCTGCACAGTACTCAAGTTATTTTCATTTGTCGCTGTAGATGGACGTCCTTTACCAAAATCATCAGCGAGATTGCTACGACTACGTTTAAACTCACTGAATCAGTTATAAACAGTGACACGGGATGGAGCTTCGTCATAAAACCGCAACGAAACTCATAATAAATCATAGAACAAAATATTTATTTAGTTAAATTAATTTTTTACACTTTCTAAATGAACACAAATTTGTAAAAACAAAGGTCAACTGAATGAAATTACATCCAAAGCTTCGAAGAGTTCTTAATTCGAAATTTATATTTATTTTGCATTTTTAGAGCGGCCTATGTATGATACTAACTTTAAAAGGCATATAGAAAATATTACTCGTTCTTTCTTATTTATATAAACATATCTATTTATGATATTATAAAATAAAGACTGTTCAGTTCAGTCTGTTCCTCCTCTACCTTTTTCTAAATCAGCCTACGTATTTTTATTCAATTTTCACTAATTAAAAGATAAACGAGAAAAACTTGTGTATAATAGCGATAACGATAACGAGATAACGAGCAAAGAAAGTTGCAGTCACTAGTTAGTTATAAGCAAGCATGGCATATAATTTGTCGGGCAAAATAGGCCTATTCTTTTTATAAGAGGAATCCCTCATGGATACCCATCCGCCTGAGGAGAGACGGGTGCGTTATGTCGGACTCCTGCCCCAAGATGGTAGTGGGGTAGACCTACCAACTAAACCTCTTGGCGTCCTCCTAGTCTGCTATTGGTGAACACCCTTCCGCAGCTCCGCCACGGGGGTCCGCAACCGGACACAGCTCATTTAGACGGCGCACCTAAACTGCCAAGGTGCGCCGTGCCTGTCAGGATGAAGCAGGCGGTAGAGTCCCCATCTAGCGCCCTAGTCCTGTCAGGGGTCCAGATGGTGGGTGTGCGCCAGCCGCCTGCGTCCTATTCGTCGGGAGCCAAATAGGCCTACATATATAAGTGAAATCTTATACTAAAAATGAAATATAGAATAAATAGCTTTTAAAACTCAATATTTTAAAACTTCTTTTTTAATGTCGAGTGGGTTTTTTTGTTTGTATAAAATTTCCCGTGAAGACGTTATAAAAGCTGCAATAATGAAAGTATACGATTGTTAAAGATTGTTTGTGACCTCCTTTCGTACAGTACGATAACTGCATTGTTTGCTCTGGTCCATTACGTGGCGCAGTTTACAACGCCACTGAAGACCGTCCAAGTGCACCACTGGTGGCCGTAATAGTTCTAATAATTTCCACCAAATGACCACCCACCTCCTCAAGTTTTCTAACTCATCATTAGAGCAAGCATTCGTAAAAAAATACATTTGCTTCTACAAAATATGTTTATACAAAACATCATCGTCCAATTGAAAATTCGGAACTAGTAGGACTCACTAATATTTTTTGTCACAACACAAACATTTTAAAATCTTGAAAGTAGACATCCAAAAAGTCATTATAACTCAACTTAACTGATTTATACTAGACGTATTCAAATAGATTTAACTGAATGCATCTAGTATAAATCAACGTAAATAATAAACCCGTTGTATGTAAGACATTCAATTATTTAAGTAAACATTACCCTAATGTTTTGTCACACATTTAGATCAATGTTAGAATCTTTTCGTAACAATATTAATTTTTCAGTGTGTTAATTTTTAGTTTTTCGATTATTCTGCAACTATTAACCCCAAATATATCATTAAAACATTTAACATTTAAATAAACAATAGTTTTATATGAAAACGAGTAAATACTATTATACTATTCCACTTCTAAATTCAAAAACTAATAATATCCATAATAGAGTTGGTAATTTTGTGGAACTACCATCCCCAGTGATTTATAAATACCTATTTAAAATTATACCGGAAGGTTCTCGAGTGGAGATCACGGACTGACCATAACTAAACCCCGCAAATCTATATTGCCTTCTGCGAGTCAGTTATGACTCAAAAGGAGGCAGCAGAAAAGGAAAGGGAGGAGGACGCAGAAGCTGCTCCCCTCCGACGCAGACGAAAGGGCAGGCGAAGGCGGGTTTACGAAGCCCGTCTTTAAATGTCTCAGGTGAGGACCTGCGCACATGGTCGGCAACCATGTGTGCCTGCACAAGGTCCTCCCCGTCTGGGGATTGCTCCGGTGCCCCCGGGCAATCGCCCAATGATGCTAGCTGGGCCTAGCCTATGGCTCGGCTGCCCTGAGGTGGATCGGAGCTGTTGCCACGGCAGAACCCGGTCCACTTCGCTCAAGGGCAAGGGGACACCGAGGAGTTTTAGTGGGTATTCCCAGTATCGCTATTATCAGGTGCTGGGCGACCCCCACATACCCCTATCGCCTGCCAAGCGGTAGGGTATCCGTAAACGGATTTCTCCTCGTAAAAAAAAAAAAAAAAAAGAAATGGACTTCCTGCGGCTGATAATGAAAATGATGATGATGAAGAAACAGGCTACAAACTTTTTTTTTTATAAAAACATCATTTAGCTAGACTATTTGTCTCTCAAGCTCGTCTTTTAATGTCCTAGGGAACCTGCGCACATGGCTGGCTAGCTGTGTGTGCCTGCACAAGGTCTGGGGATTGCCTTGGTGCCTCCGGGCAATCCCCCATTGGAGTTAGTCTAGCCAGCAATGGCTAGGCTGCCCTGGGTGCCTCGGCAGAGTCCGGTCCATCCCTCTCAAAGGAGTCACCGGGGAGTTTTAGTGGGTAGTGCCAGAGCCGCTATGACCTAGCATAGAGTGGAGCACTGGTGACCTCCACATAGCCCCAGCGGTAGGAAATCTGTAAATGGATTTCTCCTCGAAAGAAAAAGATTATTTGTGTCTTAGTGAGAATCCGGGGTCAATTTTATACTTGGTTACACGGTCTGTCTGTCACAAACGCAAACCTTTTTATTTATATGCAGTATATAAATAAAAAAGGTAAAAGTAAAGTAAAAAGTAGCTCTAAAAATAATAGACTAAATATGTAAATACTAATAGACTAAAAAGTATTTGTTAGTTTCTGACAAAAAAAAAGTCGGTCGAGTGGGAGAGGCGACGGAATCTGTTTTCACAGAATCCGCGCGTTAATTATTAAAATGCATTAAGGCGTCAAGTCGGTGGTAGTGATGTGATCTGGCGTGTATTGTTGGCCGCCGATGGAGCCATTGTTCGTCGCGAACTCGCGCCGAGTGACTTGCGCTTTCATCTGGGCCCATTGCGAAAACCAAACCGAAAGGGCGAACAGTACAGGATCGTCATTTTCGTTTGTCATCAATCTATGTTAGGGCGGCTGACATGTAAGTGTTAATTAAGCAGGCCTCACTCGAGCGTAATTAAGAGTGTTACAGTGTTATTTTAGACATTAATTGAGATGAAATTTCTTGTTATAATGAAGCGGGCGGCGAGAGGGTTTGCACAGTAATTATATTCGAAGGCCATCTTTGCCTCACGTCGTAAAGCCTAAGCAGTACACCGGAGGGTAAACAAACCGAACTTTTGATCGAAATTAAGATTAGGAGAGGCGTTCCTTCTGTTATCGCATCCTTATAAAGTCGCCAGCTGCCGGATTAAAATAAGAAATTTGCATTTTAATTTATTGTACACTATCTGGTATCCACTCCTTTTCTTTAGAAAGTGAATTCGTTATTTGTAACTCTTGAATACGTATTTATGATAATAATAATAATCTTCTTTATTTTCTAATACATTCTTCTTTGAGTATTCTTACCCCTATACTACTTACTATTTTACCTTCTTACTAGATCCTGTGTTGGTGTGTAATATCGTGTGTGATTATAAGTGTACCTACCTATTGTGTGTGTGCGTGTATGTATTACATGTATATAAAAGATCTGATTATAATTGTCCTTTTCTGTAGTTTCAGGTATGTCGATTTAAATTCAATACTAATCAAATTCAAATTTTCTTATAGTTTTATAGAAATAGTTTATAGAATAGTTGATATATAGGACGGTCGAGGCAATGATTTCCACTTTTCTTATTATATTTAAATACTTTCCTTTCTTCCATATATGTATATTTTTTTACACTGTCACACAGAACAAAATAAATACAGAGTAACATTGACAGATCATGATTGCATGAACACAGACATTCTCAACAATAGTTAATTTAATTATGTCCTTAAAGTTACAAAGTTACGAGCTTAATACATTCACATACGCTTAATAATACACAAAAAAAAATCATTGGAAGAACATTTAATAAAAAAAATTATAACTTTCTAGCATTGCCCCAAGGCTTTTTCCGCCTTGAAATTTAACGACATAAAAAATTTCTCCATGAAAATATGTTAATTTTCACCACAATACATGGTCAAACTGGAGTTTAGCGATTACAAATATATACCAACATCCTTATTTTTAATCTATTTATTTATTTATTACACATGAAATAATTAAAAAAATATTTACAATGTCCCATAAAACTGGAAAACAGTTTGTCTATGGGATCAAGTTAATAATGTCAAACTAATATTATCAAATCTATATATTATCTCTATATATAAAAATGAATTCCTGTTTCCCTTGGTCACGGCATCACGCGTGAACGGGTAGACCGATTTTAATTCGGTTTTCACTAATGGAAAGAGGGATAAACGGGGAATGTTCATATATATAAAAATTGCACGCCCGGCGAAGCCGGGGGCGGGTCGCTAGTATAAAATAAAACTGAATTTAAAAATAAATGTAACCTAAAATAAAAACCTAATTAATTTAAAGAAAACAGATAGTATTTCATTAATTTATTTTTAAATACAGTTCTATTTTTCTTGTGGACAATGTCTTCAGGCAAACTATTTAGAATGTAGGGCAACCGCTTCTTTATAGGCAACCGCTTCTATGCAATCTATGTTTGAAATATTGTTAGATAAGTGTATACTTACGTAGTTATTTAAGGAATTTACAGATTTTAGTAAAATTATAGTCGTCATGGAAAATAAATCGCGAGTATAATATAAAATTTCCTGTCTGTAATTAAAACGTTTATATTTGGCTACACTTAACCTTTTTTAAAATTTTTTAGTTAGTTCTCAATGGATTCTTCATTTATTCATTTTTCAAATCCCCATAGCATTTCTCGATTAAGCACTTGTAAAATAAATTTTTATAGCACAAATGGATAGTTAGTAAACCATAAAATATAATAAAACGTACCTACTCTAGTATTTTTATTAAAAACCACGGCAGCTGATCGTTTTCTTTAAAACATATTTATTTTATATTAAGCGACAATGAACAAAGTGTAGAGAAGCTAGTCGCTTTATCACTCGTGGACAGTAGACACTTGGGGCTTACGGTGGCTTGATGGCAGTGAACGACATTCTAGAAGGATTGTTTGGGCTACATTTTAAAGGGGGCCAGGAAATGTCGTCACTTTGGCGCGTCTTGAAAAATGTAGTTTTTCCTGCTAAGATAAATGCGAGATGTATCTTCCAAGCGCCTTGTAACTCTCGATAGCGGATAACTTTTATACGAATACAGTTTTGAAATAAATATATCTTTAAACTTTATATTTTCTTTTGCATGTAATAATATTTTATGTCGTAATAATAACTTTTAGAAAGATTTAGAATTGTTTGGAACAAAACGGATTCCACAGAGAAACGTAAAAATGAGTACTGATTGGCCTAACTAACTTTTATTTGAAGTACACACTTAAACTATTCTTTGTTTTTAATAACACAAAAATGTAAACTTATCGTCAATCTATACTTATAATATTTTGTACTTATATATACTTTATATATATATATATATCTATACTTATAAAGTTTTGTATGCAGGTATGTATGTTTGTAATGAATAAACTCAAAAACTACTGGACCTAGAATGAGTACTGTATGGAGAATGAGTACTGTGTTATGTGTTTAAATAGGTAACAAAGATTCTGAATCTATCGCGTTGAACGCGTTGAATTGCGTTGAAGATTAACTTAATATTTGAAACAGTAGTAATCATCTAACACTTTGGAAATATCTATATCATATTTAAAAAAAAAATAACTCTTTTGTAACGTATATAAGTTTTAGTGTTATGTAATTGACGTTTAGGAATTAGTAATATTATTATTATATAATTAAATTTTTATTTTTATTATATAATTAATTGGTAATATGTAATTATATATGTAATTTCCGAAAGGCTCAAATATATATTTTATACTAGTTGAGCCTGCAACTTCGTACGCGTGGTATTCGGTATAGCGCGTAACTTTTTTGTTTTTTAACCGATTGGAATGTAACAAACACAGAATGTTACGGGAAGCTTGCTAAAATACATCAATGAAAATCGCATTCAAATCGGTTAAGCTGTTTCTGAGATTAGCGGGCACAAACACACAGACAAATAGACAAACAGACAAGAATTCTAAAAAATACTTTACTACTGTAGTCGGCAGCGCACTTGCAGCACCTGTAGCGTTGCTTGTGTTATAGGCGATGGTAGCCACCTACCATCAAGTGGACCGTCAGCCTGTCTGTCGATATAACATAAAAAAAAAACATAAGTACAAGGTGTACAAATTGTTTTTTGAAAAAATATTTAATGTACAGACACGGCTAATTTGCGATTTTATTATATGTATATAGATTTTGTTACTTTTCAGCTAGGACCAATTAAAATTATGACAATGCCATAGAGCTTTTGTGATCACAATCTCTGACAATAATTTAGTAAAAATTTTTAGCTACCGAGTTAAATTTAGAAAGTTAAGTTCAAGGGCAGAGGCTTATGATGACGGCTGACGAGCTTAATGGTCGAGTTGTTAAGGTGTTTGCCTTAACGCTCTGTCTCATAGATTCCGGGTTCGATTCCCGGTTGGGTTAACTTTGAAAATGCACTTTAATTCAAAGTTGACTCTGTCTGGCAAACAGTGAGGGGCACACGGTGTTCCGCAGTCATTTGGACAGCCCGTCTGGCGGCAGTCTGGACACTTACAGAAGACTACCGTGAAATAAAAGCACTTGTGCTGTTGTGATTCTGTGAGTGAGTAAGGAATGCCAGAAACCACGTCCTTATCTCTTCCTAATCCTTTATCTTTAATTCTACCTACTTAAGGTTGGCAGCGCACTTGCAGCACCTCTGCGGTGCTCATGTTAAATAGGCGACGTTAGCCACTTACCATCAAGTGGATCCTCCGTCTGTCTGAAGATCTTTACATAAAAAAGATAAATAAACCTGCAATTATATTAAAAGATAAATGAGCCGAACAAGTGACGTTTTAAAAATGTACTCTTATCATAGTAATAAATAATTTTTATTTTGTCTTCTCAGATGAGATGGTGATATCTTCCAACAAATACGAAGTGGTAAATACTGGTATCAGTTCATTTGAGAGCCGCATGGTCCTCACCGTCCGCAAGCTTACTTCGGCCGATGTTGGTGGATATAGGTGTGTTGCCAAGAACTCACTCGGAGAAGTTGACAGCATTATAAGACTTTATCGTAAGTTATCAAGCATCTAACTTATTTATTTTATTACTGTCTATAAAATAAAACACAAACACATTATGTAGGTGTTTTACAACTTGATAGAAAAAATATGTTTCATTTTTGTTCATGTTATGTTTAATACTAAATCTGTCTAATCTGTAGTAAATCTGTCTGTTACCTTAACTTCTCAACCGATCAAAATGAATTTTGCATACACATTGTAAGGCTAATGTTAAACCCGGTTTAAAAAAAAACTGTGAGAACCATAACTTCCATAACAATAAAATATATAATAAATTCACAAATAAACCTCAATTAATAATTTGCAGAAATACCTGGTCTTAACACTGTGGAGTCTACAAGTGCAGAAAACAACAAAGAAGATTACAAATATTCTACTCCGTTAGAAGGTCCCGATAATCAGTTTGGTTCTGCGGACCGATCGGACGACGAGGACGAAAGAGAAAGTGTTATTGACATTTCAAACAAAAAAACAAATGATCCAAAGGAAAACAATGCCAAAAACAGAACATTTTATTCTACCACAAATTCTATACATAAACAAAGATTAAGTAACAAAGTTAGTAAAATTGTTAATAACTTAGACACAATGAATACAAAGCTCCAATATAATAGCAGTAGTTGTAAACTAGGTAATGCTTTAATATTATTTACTATAGTTATTATGTTTAGAAGTATTCAAATTGTTTTTCTTGTATAATAAAGGATCCCTAATTAACATACATATTTGACAGAGAGTTGTGTAATAGTGTAACAGAAAAATTGAAATATAAAATTATTCATTGATTTAACTTCAAAACAAGAGATATCGTGTTTGTTGTCGACATTATCTGCTAGAGTGGGTCTTTCAACAGTTTGAATGTATTATTCATTTCGTAGCTTCATATTATTATTATCATTTAACTGGTGAAAATCTGGTCGAATAGTTACAATCCATCGTTGCGGAAAGGTTCTGATAAGAGGTCTTTTAAAATTTGAAAGAGAATTTTCCGTATCGATAAAGTTGTGGGTATAACTTATAAATTTAGATTGCTTGACTAAGCGTAAATGTTTTCATGGAAGTTATTACAATAATGCGAATTGTATGGCTCACGGAGCTAATTAATTGGACATTTTGAAGTGAGGGGAAATTGATATTGATGAGAGCTCCGAAGTTATTAAAATTAATATTCTATGCCAAAGCGAGTAGCGACTTACCGCAATCATATGTACCTGCATCACGTAAAAATAAACTTAATCGCATAAGTAATATAAATGACGTATAGGATATCAATGTAAAACATTAAAACAAACAAAATTATAATATCAATAATATAGGAACAAATATTGTATCAATAAAATATTGATTTATAAAAAAAGGCTAATATTGTTTTATTTTCTAGATTTATTTTGTATACTTCCACTGAAAGAAACAAAGAATTAATGTGAAACTTTGAAAAGGCACAAAAACCATCGAATTATTGAATGTATTTACCAAAATACCATATTTAATCAATAATAAGTAAATTATTTTTTCTGTTTCCTGGCTAACACAATATAGAAATTATCGGTTGAGTATCTGAATCTCTTATATAATCGCCAAGGGACTAGCGACAATTTTTTATATGCAAACTCGAATGGATTTTTTAATCCTTTTGAAAATCAACAGCTACAATAATATTTTAAACAAATATATCTTGAAAATTAAAATATGAATATATATCCAAATGGTGGATATATTATGACGTAAACTTAAAATATCACAAAAACAATTTCATACACAAAGCCAGTAAGTATATAAGTAGTGAATACTTCGATTATATGAAATTCATTAATGGCAACATTATACAACAGTCATGCAACATTATGTTACGATTTAATGACATATTGTAATATTTTTATATGATTTCGAATTATTATCTATTTCTAATTTCCATGTCAAACTTCGTTAGGTCCTAAACATAAATTATGCCAATAAGGGAGGAAATAATATTTTTTGTGTGGTTAATCTATCTATTAAGCTATAACAAGCTAACTTACAAATAGGCAGGATTTCGAAGATGGCTGGTCTTTTCAGACATTTTAGACATACTATTTTCCTTCATTGTTTCAGCAAGTGTGCATCACTGCTTATCTGTTTGGATTTCATGCACGTGTTAAGTATATGAAATAAAAAGTACCTACTCAAAAGTGTTATCCCTATCAGGATTTGAATTTGAGTCTACTGTGCCAGAAAACGAGCATCAACTCCTTTATTTATTAATAATTTAATATTTATTTATTAAAGAGGCTTACCAACTAAATACATACTGATACATTTACATATAGAAGATATATTTTCTGTTATTAAATATGCATCTAACTTAAAGGTATGCACAACATTACATAATTATTAAAGCTATTAGTTTACAGTAGAAAAAAAAAGAACACACACACACACATTCTATACTACCCATTACGATTTACAAAAAGCAGTTTCTCTTTTATTTTTAAATAGCAAAAATAATAGGTACTTAAAGTTTTAAATGAAAAATGAGGAAAAATTGAGCTTGATAAGGTCAGCTATAATTATCGCAAATAGCCCTTCTGAAGGCTCCGATCCGTCCGGCAAAAATATCAATATCACATTTACGAAATAATTCATTGTATTTTTTAATAGTGTTGTTGCGAGGTGTAACACTACCATACTTGTTTTTGGTAAATCTGTCTGCAAACGGTTTATAGTTCTGAGGTCTAGCTGAAGTTCTAGGTACATTTATAATTATTTGTGATTTCTCTTTTCTAAAATTGTAGATTTCATTAAATAAATACTACATTTGAGAACGAACGTAAAGTGTGTCGCAACACATAACCTGCGGTATATAATTCAAGTAGGCAACAAGTCAAGTTTGAAAGCCGTCGGCTGCGGTTTGTCCCAAGTTTCCAGCCCAATGTGGCGGATTACTTCAAACATCTTCGCTCATCTTCATTATACGAAAGGAACTTTGCTGTTTTCGCACCCTGCCGACTCCCGCATCACACTGTTGTGTTTCATTCCCCTGTATGTAAATAAGCCGAGGTAAGTTCGCAAACAAACATTACTTTAAATAAGTGTTTATGCAATTAGATTTTGGTGCATCTGTTCAAAAATGACCGTGAATGTTGACACTAACATAAATATACACTCTCAGGAGCTTTGAAGAACCTCTGAGCTTAAAGCTCAAGTTGTTTTAGTACTGAATAAATTTTAATTTTATTTCTGAGTGTTAGTTGAAAAACAAATATATTATTTATAATTATTCAAATTAGTTGGAGTTGGATTAGTTTGGATAATGTTTCTAAATTCCATTATGTGCATAAATTTTTAATTTCTTAAAGAAATTTTCAATTTCTTAACTTAAGTGATAAATCTATACTTTATTTAACTAGGTATTTTATTGCTTTGGGATAGGTATATCTCGCACTCTTTAAAAAAATTAGAACAACTGCTCTATGTAATGCACATTTACGTTCAACTCCGGGACACTGATCTCTTCTATACGAAGAGGTATATGTAGGCTAAGGTCGAATACTCCAGCCCTATGTGCTAAATTATTCAAATTTTGAATCGGCCAGGAGAGGTTTTAGGTTATTATAAAAAATGGGGAAATCAGCGATCCTGATTCAACTGCCAGCAATGGGGCGCTGGCAGGATATGCGGGATTTCTACCAGCTAAAACCCCACGGTGTTCATATCCACGTACGCGTGGGACGGGAGAGAGGTGTCAGCGCTAGCATTTCGTCCTGCTCTCCCGCCAGCGTTAGCCCGCTCGAGCGTCTCTATGATTCATCGGTAGGGGGAGGGATGGTAGACTCCCTCCTCACCGGATGGCATCTGAAATTTGGAAAGACGTGCCGGAACACAGACACGTCTTTCACCGAAGCCGGGTTGGTAGCTGAGCAGATCCCCATATCCGCTCACCCTTCGGCTGATCACGGGGCTTGGAGTTGGCCGTACAGCCTCCTTCGCCTCCCGGGTCGTTTACGACGGATGTCGTCAGCGAGGGCGGCGTCCTCCTTCGCCCGCTCCGCCGCCTCCTTCAGCGAGAGTACGTCCTCGCTGAAAGAGATCATAGCCTGCCAGGCCTCTTTGCTGCCGACCATGGACAGAACCACGGCCGGCAGCAAGAGGTCTCCTCCTACAACGGACGTTAGGTTGCCTCGTTGTCGGTCCCATGCCGGGCACTCTGCCAGCGTGTGCTGCGCGGTATCCTCCGGGCCACCGCAATGGTGGCAAGAGGGTGTCGCCTCTCGTCTGGCAATGTTGCACAGATATCTGCCGAAGCAACCGTGCCCCGACAGAATCTGTGCAAGCCTGAATGTGATCACACCCTTCTTGCGCCTGCACCACTGCTCCAGGACCGGCCTGATGGCTCGGATGGTGCGAGTGCCGGCGGACGGAGGCTAACCTCCTAACCTAACCGTTCCAAGTCAGATTTGCTGCCATAAAGGAATGGGCCAGGGGCATAAGAATAAATAAGAACACAAGTAGAAGTGAATCTTCTTTATCCGAGTCCCAAACGCCGCCATTTATATAACTACTTCCCCCTTCACGTCGTTACGCCCCTCTGTCGCCCAGGCTTGTCGCTAGGGTTGCTTGCTTACTGTTTACTGTTAAATATTGCTTACGAATAAAGAAAATATCGCTAAAATATAAGTTTTTCTTTACTTTAAAACCATTATTTTATTCTAGTTTTATAAAATATGAGATTAATAAATACGTACCTACATTAAATATACTTATAAATAATAAGTTATTATAAGTACCATACCAAATGAAGCCATTTAAGTAAAGTTATACTCACCTACAAATATAAAATAAAAACATACAGGCTCACGTAAAACTATTAAGTAAGTTTATTCAGCGTTGGGTGTTCTATGGAATAGTCTGAGAGCTAAACCCCATAATGGTCTTGGAGTACGACACAGCAGTCAGGGTCTTGGGAGACTAAGGGGTCACCACCGCAGCATAGTCCGAGAGCTAAAAACCATAATGGATATATAGAGAAAATGAAATAGTTTCCGAGACGAAGTCGCGGATAAAAGCTAATAGAACAAAATGAAATAAACATTATCATGGCTAATACTTATTGGCAGAAAATCGTGTTGACTGGTAATAGATTTTTTGTCAAGACCTGTAACAGCAGACAACACAAGAAGAAACCAAATTGTGTCTGACATAGGCAAATATGGTTGTGTGACAAATATAGGAATCATAAATTAAATAAATACTAACTTTGCATTTCTAACAAATCGGGAATAGCTTATTGGTAGTATAAGCTAATTTGTTTAAAGATGTGTGCACGCACAAACAAGCAAACGCGCGTGCGCAGACGCCGCGCCGACCGGCCGTGACCGTGACAGCCCGACTGAGTATTCTGTTTAACGCGTAGGCTAATATCGTGACCTTGAGCGCGTCCGGAGCGGGAGTTTCACTTCTACCTTGTGTTCTTATTTATTCTTATGCCAGGGGAGGTTTTAGGTTATTATAAAAAAAAATGGAGGCTAAGACGCCTAAGACTAACACTATTTATTACTCTATGTCTGTTATAGTGTAAATATTAATTTACAATATAAACAATGTCAGGTTTAGTTTTAAAATCTTTATAAAATTAATTATGAATGAATTTCCTCACCATAAAAACTATATTATAAAAAAAAACTAACATCAATTGCTAAGTAATCTTGCTACCAAACACTTTAAAGGCCTTCTATACTACAATATAAACAAATTTAGGTTATGTTTTAAAATCTTTATAAAATTAATTTTGCATGAATTTCCTGAATATAAAAACTATATTTTTATAAAATTAACATACATTACTAATTAATTTAATTCTAAAATACCCTAAAAATGATTAACGGGACTGGAAAGCCAACCCTAAGAAAAATCTAAATTATCCAGAAGAGTAGGCCCGTCCGAGAATTGAATAAATCTTTATTGTCATTTCTTTGGAATTTTTTTAGTCTCTCTTTATCTTAATGAATTACGAACACGCAAAATTGTCACCTGGGCAAATTCATGAAGTCGCGTTAGCGACATAGATAATCCGAGAAAGATATAGGAAAAATATACGTACATAGAATATGCTCACTTCCATAGAGTGTCAACTACAATACAAAGTCGACTACAGAGTATGGCTGTCACGTAAGTAGATTTTTTTTTACTGTTTTTTTATTTAAAATTCACACATGAAATAAAAAAGATTCAGAGGAGTATGTCATACACCATTCCTATCTTCACCAGTATTCGGTAGAATACTGCAAATTCGGCAGAAACTTGATATAACAGAAACTACATCTGTTATGGTTCTGGTCTGGTTATGGGAGAAAAGGCACAAAAACAAAAATATATGGCTATTTTAAGTTCCTAACTGAGTTACATAATTGATCGAAACATCATTTCTGCACAGTGTCGAATTTTCTAAAGTTAATTAGAATTGCTTTTCTTCATAAAACAAATCATCAGGAAATGGGATATATCGCTGGTAAGCTTTTTACATATAAATTTCCATTTTACAAATTTCTACGATTAACATTTCATTTCGTACAGAGTTTAAATAAAACATCTTCAAATAACCTACAGATAAATGTTTGATGTAAAGCGAGAGACCAAGTAATTAATTAATCATAATAATGATCGTTCAGTATGTGCGTAGGTACCACGCGGAGTAGCTACATACGTGTACAGGCCACGTCCATGGTAGGGTTAATTAAAACGCCTCTGAACCAGCGGTTGAAAATATTTCAATTTTTTTTTTAACAGAACTTTTCGAACAAACATTCAGGCTCTCTGTTTATTTATGTGCTTTCGGAAAGCTCGCTTGACCAATAATTAATGTTTCCCGTTTTTTTTTACCAATTTAGAAACGTATCACAATTACAGGAATTGTGCGTTATGTAGATAATTCTATGTCGTTTATTAATCGTAAAATAAAGTTAATGAAGAATCTTTGCTTACTATTAAATCTCTATTCAGTCTTTGCTTAAACATACGGATTATTGATTTCGATATAATAGTAATAATGGTATTAATGGTATTATTCACCTCTATTGGAGATAAGGAAGGGATAGAGAAATGGGCTCTGGCATTCCTTACTCACTCACCGAAGCACACATTATTATTTCACGGTGGTCTTCTGTAAGCGAGTGGTTACTGCCGCCAGACGAGCTGCCCAATTCACAACTGCGAACGCAGTGTGCCCTGCAACTACTTGCTGTAACTAGACCGGAACCAACTTTCATTTTCAAAGTTGGCTATGTGTAGAATCGAATCCGGGACCAATAAGTCAGAGCACTAAAGCAAGCACATTAGCCACTCGACAAATGAGTAGTCAAATCTAAAAAAAAAATAAGAAATAATATTATATCTGGTTGCATTCAAAGGCAAGATCCTGTCATATATGACTACAATGATTTTAAAGTGTGACAGATAATTATAAAAAAAAACTTTGTTTAGCTGCCTATACAATTGTCTGTTTGTCTGTTCATTTGTACACGCCAATCTCAGAAACGGCTTAACGATTTGAATGCGGTTTTCACTCATGAATTGGAGCAAGCTTCCCGTAACATATTTTAGTGTTTGTAATTCCAATTGGTTTAAAATCAAAACAATAACACTTTACGCCGAACACCACGTGTACGAAGTTACGGGCTCAGCTAGTATTAGATAAAAATAGAACAACAATCTTTACCTGTGGCGTTTTATTTTGAAACAACGTATCGAGAAAATACTGAGACAGGGGTGGAGTAACCAGGGAATAATCAATCTTCCGAGTCCACTAGGAAGCAATCAACGGTCTGTTATTGCGTCCGTCCAATCCGATAAAAGAGCCGATATATCAAAGACATCCGCGGTTCAATTACAAGCCAATGTGCTATCTCTCAGACGCAGCAAATTGAAACTGAAAATGGGAAATGCAGGCCTACAACACGTCGTAGAATCGAGCCAACTGCCGCGAATCAAACTGCATTCATATATTTTATATATATTTTTTTGTCTCCTCTCTTTTCGTAATCTGTCCATAAAAACATTCAGCGAGTGTTTGGGCCAAGTGAGCTGATCATGAAGGGCATTAGTCCATTAACATATACCCTATCTCTATCTCTGTACTCTATAAATCTCCAGGGGTTTTTCTTTTAAGACGAGTGAATTTGGTGTCACCCTGCATTAGTTGCAACGCCACTAATCGTACTTTAATCTTTTCTTGTATCTAGACATAGTATATTTTATTTCTTCATGGACAGTTCTGATGTGAAGGTCATGGTGTAATTGGCGATTTGTCACAAACCAGGGGGCATTCGTCATAGTTCTCAAAACTTTTGATATCTTTTATATGAATTATATTTTTTGTGTTTTTTAAATGAATTTCTTTCTTTGTTTTAGTTATTGATAAAATAGTAGTTTTACTCGACAGCATTAAATACGTTTCCTATCGCCATTCCTTATCCCCTCTTAATCCCTTATCCTTAATCCTTCTATGGTCGACAGCGCACTTGCAGCAAATACGGTGTTACTTGTGTTATGTCACCGCGACTTGTTAGGTCTGTTAGGTCACAGTCCTAAGGTGACTGTGACCATCTACCATCAAGTGATATAAATATATATAATAAAAAAAATCATTCTTAAATAAAGTTAATGAAATATTACTAGAAACACGTCAACTGTATAAAAGTTTCTTATATGTTAGCATGTGTGTGACAGGCTCGTTCATATTTTTTTTATATTATTAAGGGTAGCAGGCAGGCTGACAGTCCACTTGATGGTAGATGGTCACCGTCGCCTAATGACACAAGCAACACCTTACATGTGCGCTGCCGACTTTGCAGAAATTTGTTTACTGCTAGATGGAAACACCATAGAATGGAGATTGTTCCAAAGTTACCAATCCGCCGTGTCAAGTAAGAAGTTAACTTAAGGTTAAAATAAAATGTTTAATAATTAAATCAGACTATTTATGCAGTCTGCAATATAGTCTCTTACTTGTACACTGAAACATAAAAGTACATATTCACGGTTATCTTTTGCAAGTAAATACTAAATAATAGCGTGAAAGATTTAATATTCTCTGTCCACGTAGAATTTTTATGGAATCAAAGTTTGCATTAATAAAAAAAACTTAATTGCATACATCATTTCAATTGTTTCTGTTGTAGCATGATTGTAGATATTAAGGAATCCGTGCTTACGTACAAAAGTTGTGGTAGGTTTTATTGAAACAACGTAACGATCAAGCTTTTTTCCGTTTGCGGTTCAATTAATTGTCCAATTACTTCCTATTTTGATGGCGAAAAGGGTCACAACCAAGGTAACAGGGTAAAGGAGCGATGCCTCCAACGTCGACACATGCAAGGTCTGTAGGCTTATTTAATTTCGTAGGTGTCGCACGTCGGGGACACATTAACGCAATTACTTGTTAAAAGCTCTGTCTAGCGCTCCGGGCGTTATTCTCAAAGCAACGATACGAGTACATTCATCGAGAATCGCTGGTATGTATGAGGAGTTGATACAAACTTTTCTATTTCATATTTAAAATAACCCTCCGATAGAATCGAATTCGGCCAGAATGGTTCTCAACACACAGCAACTATATATCCAACTCTTAATACATGTCTAATTCGTATGCATAAAAGGAGATTTTCTTCTTAGAATTTTAAATTAATACAGATACAGAAAACAAGAAATATCTCCTTGAATACAGGCTCAGTCAAGTTGCTGATGAAAAGTTAAATTACAAAGCATTAAAATTAAATCTTACACGATATAGTATATGACGAATACTTTTTTTTTGACGAGGAGTAATCCGGGTAGACGGCAGGAGTAAATGGGGGTCGCCCAGCGCCTGATCATAGCGGCACTGGGAATACCCACTGAAACTCCCCGGTGTCTCCTTGCCCTTTGAGCAGGGTGGACCGGGCTCTGCCGAGGCAAAAACTCCGATCCAATATGACGAATACCTAGGCTCCGCCAATAACTAAGAAATACATTAAATATCGATTAGAGGATAGTAAAAACAAGTTAATGTTAATCAGTGTACATTTAAAGAGTTGTTATTCACTGTATTAAGGCAGGTGTTATAGCAATGTACTCGTATTATGACGAGCCCTTAGGATGAGTGGTTATAGTGCTTACCTTAACGCTCCGTTCTAGGTTTCCCGGGTTCGATTCCCGGCAAGGTCAACTTTCGAAATGTTTTCAAAGTTAGCTCTGTTCTGGATCTGAAAAATAGTGGCAGGGCACACTGCGTTTCGCAATCATTTGGGCAGCCTGGCGGCAGTAACCACCCTCTTACAGAAGACCACTGTGAAATAACGACACGTGTGCTGTTGTGTTTTGGTGAGTGATTAAGAGATGCAGAGCCCATTTCCCTATCCCCTCCCAATCCTTAATCCTTAATCATACTGTAGTCGGCAGCACACTTGCGATACCTGTGTCGTTGCTTGTGTTATAGGCGACGGTAGTCACCTACCATCAAGTGGATCGTCAGCCTGTCTGCCGACCTTAACTTAAAAAAGGTACTTTCTAAAGTTCTTGACATCTAAGTTTCAGAAGATTTACTATTTTAATATGATACGATTGAAAATTAGCGATGAATATAATGTGTAGTTATTTAAACTAGAAGTCAATTAACTAGTTGGTTAATTTTTAACTACCAACTTATTTAATCTGTAAATTCAATGAAATAATATTTTATATATTTCACATATCTATTACACAAAATCGATTTCGTTATATATAAAAAAACGGACCTGGGTTCGCTCGAGTGCATTTGGGTGATAGATCGTACAGCCTATCTCTCTCTGCAGTAATGTACCTATCAAATAGTGAAACAATTTTTCAAATGGATGCAGTAGTTCCAAAGATTACTCTCCATTTTATAAAAAAAGAACTTACAAAATCAGGTCTCTCTATAATTCTATCTCTCTTTATAACAGTACCTAGTAGGTTTGTAAACACGGACACACGTGATTATCTAATTTCTTTCTGACTTTTAATTGAAACATCATCTCTGTACAATGTCTTTTTACTGCCATAAAGGGAAGATTGGATTGTTCACAAAGATCTATTCAAAAATTAAATGAAGCGTTCCCTTTCTGTGTAGATTAAACCTTTTAATAAGGTTCGCGCCTCCATACCAAATTGTTTTAGTATGTCTAACGGCCAATTCAGGCAAAATCAACCTAATTTTCTACATATGAAGAGAAATTACATTAATATATACTTAATAGCAATATTCCTGCTATGACGGATCGAACAATAATTATGCGATTGTGAGATAAATTGGAAACGTTCTATACCCTATATTGTTCACTAACTAACTACTTTTCCGTATTCTGTGGTTTATTGTTGACCCATCCCTTCGTTGTCTATTGCAAAGATAATAGAAATCGTTGTGTTAACAAGAAACATATAGTTATTAGTTATTACTTAGTAATATTTTGCTCCTTGTTATTTACTGTTCGAACAAAGAATAAGAAATTGTACCATTGGTTCATAAAATGATTTGGTGTATTAAAGGTTATCCTTCTTTCCATTTGGAACGTTTCCTTTTTATCCTTTCAATGTATGTATAATGTATAATTTGATACATTTTTTACAATAGTGAACAAAATGAAAAAAAAAAATGAATAGGCCGCTCATGTGCATATGCATATGCATCGATCGACTTAGTGTATATCACGCAAATAATAATATTATTACGTGCGGGGTGAGTCAAACTGCCGTGTAAGGGCGAAGTGAACTATTTATTTTCACAAACCAAGATGACTTCCAAAATTACTAAACTTGTCCGATGAAACCGTAAACTTGCCAAAAGTCGTCAATGATTCCCTTAATGAGTCGCCGGTTCACTGTCGCAGGTAACTCCGCGAAAGTTTCGAAGATTCAATTTCGAATCGCTGTTATCGCACAAACTGCCTCACACTTGACCCGCCGCCCCTTATTTATACTTGGCGCCAAACGCCTCGATGTATTTCGAATTTACTAGAAAATAAAAACAACGTCGTAAACAAGCCATTGAAATTCCGGAATGATATTTTTGTTGAAATGTAAACTCTATGCTGTAAATATAAGGACCAATCTTTTGACACTAATCGGAAAGGCGCGTGGCTACCATCGATAGGGTGGGACGTTCGAGACTTTCGACTGGCGTGAACGCTTTTTCCAGAACGTTCCATAGTTAGTCGTAAGAATATAGTAATTTTTCTCCATTGACGTATATAAGTATTACTTAAAATCATTGTTTTTCTCATTCTGCATTTTCCACTACTGTATTGAAATACTTTTTTTATTATTTACAGATATTACGATTCCTGTTTGTAATAATAATAATAATAAGATAGAACCTCGACCAACACCTTGACACGACACGAATTGTCAGGAGGTTCCTCACTCTGCAGCCCTAACCACCGGTAGCTTGAGCCTTGCCCCGCTAGTAGTGGATATCTAATTTTAAGTTTTTTTTTTATAATGTTTATTTTTTTATATACTTATATTGTAAAAAAATTTAGAATTGAGAATAAAAATAAATAAATGTATAATAATAATAATTCATTTATTTGTTAGCACACTTGAATACAGTAGACTACACTAAAGATACATATAATTTTATATAATACAAGTATTCTACCTGTGTACACTTGTGCAGGTGTGCAAATATTTAATTGTACAAAGTAGTCCGTTTCTCAATAAACTATTTAAAAGCGAATCATGTCAAATATAGAGTTTATAATACAAGTCAATGTACAACACAATTCACAATACAAAATATGCATTTTATACAATTGCAAATTGTATAAATTATAATCTATATTTAAATTCAAATATTCTCTAACGTTATAGAAACATTCTCGTTGCAAGCATTTACACAGCTCAGATTTAAATGCTTTGGTAGATGTCTGTAATCTTATTTCATTTGGCGACTTCGATGATGCGACACCGAGATGCACATGTTAAGTATAAACATTTTTGTCATACAAACTTTTGCAGCTTCGCAGTTGATAAAGCAAGTTTTTGCGATCTTTGCTGAATTGACAGAACATCTTTTCGATTTTTGAAGAGATCTGGGTGTAACCTAACGAACCTTAGTTCCTAATGTACAATAAATAGCAGCGGAAGTATTTTCAATTGTCCAAAGACAGGCTTAGACGAATCCGCACATAGCACGAATGCACATTTTCTGGATATTGAAAACTCTGTCTATTTCATCCGAATATCCCCATATTGTTAGGCCGTAGCTAAGAACTAAAGAAACATATCCACTTAGTTTCCCCAGTGCAAATACGAAACGATTCAGTCTGCTGCAAACAAAATTCTCTCTAAAGAAGTTGACTATTGTTTGGCAACATTAATAAAGTGGTCATTGGAAATCTCGCTGTTTCCTGAGGGTCAGATCGAAGAACGCGAATTTATCATATTATGTTCAGCATTTCTAGGCGAGATTGAAACCATAGTGTCCCAAGTTGCCTTACAGGAGTTTCTCGCATTCTGTATATACTTGTTGTTATTAATTTTTTGAGATACTGCCATACACTTCTGCTTAATCTTGTCGTATTTCTGTAAGTAAGTTTATTTGCCAATTTATTCTTATTTTGCATTTTATATTTTCAATACAAAGTACATTTAACCTTACTACAAATTTTTAATCCTCTAGTAAGGCATTTAGTTTTTATTAGATGTTTATTCACTACGACATACACTACTGTGTTTAAGAGTAATTAAAAAATATTGAATCTTAATTCTGAAATCGAAGTACTGATTTCAAAGAAAAATATTCCCTCTTTCATTTCTTTCATTGGCCCATTTTGAATGCTCACTATATTATAAAAATGAGGTTAGATTGGAAATGTTTTATTACTGAACCAATAAAAACCTATTGTTTTTATTTTCATGAGTTTATTTTTAAATTGTGTGTTAACATAATTTAATAAATAATGAAGAGTTTGGTGACCGTCCAAACTTCGTTTATAAATCAAAGTGGCAGCGGCAACACGCGTATCATTTTCTTTTCATAATATTTTTATGAATATTATGAAAAGAATATCACATTTAAAAGGTATATATTACTGATGATATTGACAATATCATGAAGTACCTATATGGTAGGAAAACAAATCTTGGAACATTTCCTAATTTTCCGTTATTCCACTTACCTACCTTATTTTCAAAAGTGCATCATGAAATAGCATGATATAGCTATGCGTACGTAAATGATTCAGGAAACCATTCCCTATTCTTGTCTTCTATTATTTGAATATGGTTGTTAAGGTTCTAGGTTATACCTCAACTCTTGTATCTGGTCATGAAACCGTATAAAAAGCTGAGCGAACAAATTAACAAACATGTTTGTTATTTGTAATATTAAAAGATATACTTAACATTAATTAAAGGGAAACGTCTCATAAGTGACTATATCTTATTTTGAAATCAATATTCCCGTAAGTTTCAACGGAACGGTACTCAATCAGCGTCTGCGATACGCTACGTGATATAAAGCTAAAGAGAAGAGCATCCATCTGTTCTACCACGTCTGCTATTGCGCTTGACAATATTTTATACAACTGCGAAAATTGCAACCGCTCGCCCAACTTTAACAATTTACACGCCCGCGCTGTCGACGCTTGCATATTGCCGCAACATAACTCCATTATGAAACACGCGAGCGAATTTCGACTCAACTGCTAAGAGTTAAAGGCGACGGAGTTTCACACGCAATTATAGTGTTATAAACAGCCGTCTCAGATTGAAAATAATACGGGTAGATTTTCGCAAACTAACAAAACAGATGCGGTTTCCTTATGGGGCACCTTGCTATTTCTCAACATAGTACTTGAAAATTTTTATAACACATAACTCTTTACTTCAAAATACACTTTTATGAGTATGTGAACGAATGCAGCCCACGCTGCCTACCGCAATGAGAAGACCACACTGCGATGTCAGTTACCTTAGAGAAGACAGTTACCTTAGGTATGGCAAGACCCAACCACACCCAACTTGTTCTTTGGATTAATAAAATGACTTAATCGACGTTGCTAGCTCATTAAAAGGGCGAAATGGATTACCAGACTTTGGGACAATCCCTTCTGAGTTGATTCCATCTAGCTACAATATGGATTTCTTCAAGTGAGTCATAATTCAATTCCTCCAGAGTCGGCAACGCACCTGCATCCCCTTTGATGTTACTTTATTTCTTAAACGACGATAGCAACTACCATCAAGTAGATCATCAGCCTGCCTGTCACATTTTTAATATTAAAAATGTGTACAGCTTATGTAATAGTTGTAGGAATGAGGAAATACTATTCTCACGCTTGAATTTTCAAGCGATACTTAAAATTTAAATCTTCTTAATGCATATTTTATGTGTTTGATTAGCTCCTATTTCATTAATAAATGTCTGAATATCTAGTTTTGTGGTCTGATTACGTCTTCGACTCACTAAATTACAAAATTTAAATAAAGTCAATAATGTCAATATCCAAATGAAATCCAATGGTACCAAATGAATATCGAATGTTCATTTCCTAATTATAGTGTGTTAAAAACAAACATTTTTTTTAATTATTTCAATAATGAAGACCCACGCCAGGTTTGTACGGATGTTTCTGCAAATTATATTATACACAAACCTTCCATATATATCGTTCACTCCAATAGTCAAACCGTATCAAATTCCGTTAGGTGGTGTAGAAAGTTAGTGGAGAAACAGAGTTGAACAGCGATTTTAGATTATAAGATGTATTCATTTATGAATAAAATAATGTGTATATTTTAAAATATATCTCTATATATAAAAATGAATCCCCATTTCCCTTGGTCACGGCATCACGGGTGAACGGGTAGACCGATTTTAATTCGGTTTTCACTAATGGAAAGAGGGATAAACGGGGAATGTCTTATATATAAAAATTGCACCCCGGGCGAAGCCGGGGACGGGTCGCTAGTTAGCTTATAAAAATATATATTTGAAAGAATAAGTATTAGTTCCTTCGAATATTACGTTCGAATAGTTTGTGGAATATTGATTCAGTATATCGGAATAAAGCATTGATCGCCATATTCGTTTTTGCAATACCAATATCCATAACATAAACGTTTTTTAATGTAAAAACCTGATTTTATTTTTGTTTCTTAAACTATTTAAAATGCACAATTTACGGTAAAAGCTCAAGTAACTCGTTATCAAGTTAAAGTGATCTTTTTAAAAGTGTGTTTCGCAACTTCTTTTCACAACGGATAAAAGAACTACTGGAATGATACTCGTTTTTGTAGTAGAATAAGTTTTTATATACCTCATTTGGAGCAAGTCAGCAGATTGCTTAAGCATTTCTCTGTAACCGTAGCCATGGATATTAGTTTATCAGCCTTGCTATATAGTATCCATACCTTTTAATACGGCTTTACTTAGGGTTGCTATATCAGTATTAAAAAGAAAATTTGCCATCATCCTGTTAAATACACAATCTTAGTCTAATATAATTTAAGTTTGTTTATTAATGAAATCAGCGACATACTATCTTTAACGTACTGTAGTCTAATTATGTTTAATATTGGTAAATCTAATACTAATATAAAAAATCTATATATTAATTGCTATATATTATTACTATATAGTAATTGCTTTTTTTGAAAGAGCTAATTTTATAGGTTTCTATAGGTCAATTTTAAAATGTTTTTGGGCTTCAATTCTTGGTTTATCATTAACAGCTACGACTCTTTGGAACACAGCAAAAAGATAAAATAATCCATAAAGAACCTTATAGAAATAGAAATAATAACGATTGGATAGATGATGGGTGGCACTCACTGAGCGCGGCTACCTGACGACATTCGAGCATTATTGAGAAGAGCCGAACCGCAAACGATTCAAACTCGTGGTCGGCACCCTTCGTACCCATCGTGCTGCATGTAGGCCTTCTCCCATGGCTCACCACCACGCACGTAGTAACTACTTATTAATCTGTGGCACGGTCTTCTGTACATCCAACCGCTTCCTGCGAAGCCTTTCAGGTCGTCTGTCCTATTCGTGGCCTCCATTGGAGAACTCTTCTGGTTTAGAGAAAAAGATTTTATTGTCGCTGGTTCTGAGCTTCGTCAGTTGAATTTGACGAAACTGAAGGAGCACTTCGTACAGTTTTGTGCTAAAATCAATCAATTCATAATAAATGAACGGATTTATATAAAAACGAGTACACATACAACGCTATCCTGAATATTGTATTTTGCACGGTCAGATGAGGGATAATTCTGGGAAAGGCCGAGAAAAAATATTGGCTACTTTATAATTAATCATTCGCGTGCCTCTTAATCAATGAAATTTTTAATTGCATTTGTAGTTGGGCAGGACAATTTTACCTGTCGTGCAATAGATGAGCGTTTGCTTCCGCGTCATAAGGTAGCACTGTCCTGAGTCACTAAAAAAAAACCATTCTGCGTTGTTTTTGTGTTTGTTTTGTTCTGTTTGTCCTGTGATAAGTCCCATTGCGGTGATCGCTCGCTTGGTCTCCCGCTTGCGAGTCTCACCCGGTGCGCTTCATCGCGAGATGGGCACAGAAGAAAGCCAACCCGTAGAACGACCTGTCCGAATTTGCGGACAGCGGCAGCGACTGCGGCAAAGGGCTTCTCCGCCTGCCGAAGGATAATAAATAGATGAGCGTCAAGATAAGCAAAACGCTTGACCAATGAATTCAAGAAAGCGACTAGCGGTAGATGGATGTGGTGGCGTAAGGATTATGGACGCTTGGGGTTGATGATAATTACTTTTTCACTAGTGAGCACTATTCAGCACTGTTTAGTTTTTACTGTTTTTAAGTGACACTTTTCGAGTATATAGATATTATGTAACTGTGTGAAATAAAAAAAATATTAATTGAATTTACGAATCAATTTCAAAGTAAACATTTCGTTTGACAATGCATAATCTGTTTGTTTGTGGATCGAGTGGACATTTTTATTGGAAACGTTAATCCAGCGGTGTCACAGTCCGCACGTACGCGGCACGTTATTAGCATGCGGGGAAACAAATCCAATCTGCCAAACACGCGGGGCGGTAACAAGACGCGAGAACTTTACGGACTTGTCACGTATACGCGAAACTCGAGCGTGTATGAGATACATGATGCAAACATTCAATTACAATACAAATAATACTCTTGCCCTAAACAATAAAGTCGAATGTTGAACGCGTCAAAAGAAACAAATTTGGTTAAGAATTAGACGCTGTGTTTCTGTTAAAGTATTTCCTTTACGTATAGAGAGCGATGTGAATTGCTTTTGCTAAGCGGAGTGGATGCAATGTTACTGTATGCAATTATATAATATTATAATAACACCAATAATCTATGTAGGTACTTGTAATTATTTAACCGGACCTTCTGTATTTTGATAGCAAAAACTCGGCAAATACCATGATGAAGTAGCAACCATGTGCTCGTTTCGTTTAACCTTATTCGCCATCATCGTGGACTGTTCACCCTGGATCACTTGGTCATCGGCAAACAGGCTGGCGGTCCACTTGATGGTAGGTGGCTACAAGTGCTGCAAGTGCGCTGCCGACTACAGTAGGATTAAGGATAAGGGATTAGGAGCGGATAGGGAAAGGGACTCAGGCATCCCTTAATCACTCACTGAAACAGAACAGCACACTTGCTGTTATTTCACGGTGGTCTTCAGTAAGGGGGTGGTTACTGGCGCCAGACGGGCTGCCCAAATGACTGCGAAACGCACTAGCTACTACATTCCAGCTCCAGACCAGAGCCAAATCTGAAAACTTCATTTTTCAAAGTTGACCCTGCCGGGAATCGAACCGGGAACTCTAGAATAGAGCGTTAAGGCAAGCACCCTAACAACTCATCCAACGGGCTCGTCAGATCAAATGATTAATATAGGTCTGCATGTCGCCATTTATGGTAAAAAAAAGAGGTAACTACCATAAGAATAAGTTAGAATATTCTTATGGTAACTACTTTATTGTTTCAACTACCTAAAATGAATATATTATATGTCAGAACTGAGGGATCTGAGAATTTAAAAAACAATTGTTGAAGAATTTTTCAAATTAGTAAAAATTAGAGAGGCGCCGAATATTCGGCTAATTTACCAAATAATTACCGAATATTGAAACAGTATTATCAAGATCAATATCAAGATATTATCAATATCAATATAATCTTGATATTATCAATATCAAGATTTACATGTATAGTAAAGCTATAAGAAACACTGCTTAATGTAACTTGAAATCTTTGAAGGTAACCATAATTTCTTAAGACAATTAGAATCAATATCACTTAAATCTCCATTTATGTTAAAATCGAAGCCTATTGATTACAATAAGATCTTACAGTATTTTTAAAGTACAAAAGTCTATACAGGGATCCCTTATCAAGTTGACAGAGAGAATTAAAATTTTAAATTGAATTAAAATTTTGTGAATTGTGGACCTAAACTCTCTGGCAAGCAGTAAAATTTTATTTTCATAAAAGAAAGCCACACATGCTATTTTTTACGTCTACTCATCTTTGATATACAAACTTGTATTTAATCGATTAATTACACTTTATAAAGCCCAGAGGTTAATTTTAAAATATTAGCACCTGAGAAATTGTTACAAATAAAACAATAACGCTTTGACTGAGTGAGCCAAATAAGAGGAGCTCACACTGTCGACCTGTGACTTGTTTAAAACTTCTTAGAGCGCAAAAATTAACCAAATCATTCGGCCGAATATTCGTTTCGGTTGAATTAATATTCAGCGCAGTAAAAATGTATTGAGAGTTAGTTGCCTTTGAAATGTGCTTCCTCAGTTCTCACAGGAAATTGGTCAGATCTTTGAAAATATCCTAAAATTAAAATTAACCACTTGTGCTCTATACTGACACTTAGTAGAGAATTTGTAAAGCTTATTACTAAGACAGATTACAAAGGGTTATGCTTAAAGAATATAATTAATAGAAAGCCCATTAGTCCTCTGATCCCAACAAAATAATTAATAGGTATAATTGGATTAAAATTACAGAAAATAAATCTATATACCTTTTTCGAGGCAATTCTACGGCGGCGTTGTATGACCCCACGTGTAACCTTTTATTTAAATCACATTTAGATTAAATAATAGATACCGTAGGTGTAGAATTTTACGGTGGGATCTTACACTATGAGGGCATAAGTAATAATGAATTACATATATGTATTAAACACGCATTATTGTCATTGGAATGTTCTACCGGTAAAATGTATTATATTTTTCAAATTGTCCCTCATATGCAGGATCCACCAAATAAAAACAAGTGATCAGGGATACAAGAAAAGTCATAAAACAAAAAAGACTTTTATTTAAAAGAAAGTTTGTTCCCCGAGATCAAAAAGTTTAAATAGCATAGAATATGTACAGAGGGTTGGGAATTTTTTCTTACAAAAATATTGATCCTGATCGCCGTAATCAGGATGGCCATGACCTTGTAAATTTGGTGATGGACTGAGCGATTTTGTACCATGTGGTTCTAAATGTCACATTACGGATTCTTTCGTCTTGCCTGATATATACCCGAGATCATTTAAATATGAAAAGAAAAAAATCAACGTCTAACAAATATATATGACCAATAAAGATTAAATAAATGTTGTAACAACAATAAAAAAGGGCTCGGACGAATTCGCGACCAAAAGCTTCTAAATATTTATATATCACAGTGCCGTCATCTGTGTGACATTTTCCAAACTATTTGAAACTTGTCATGAATGTTGTATGTAGCGCCATCTGTTAGATATTTTTCTCACCACACCGACGATTGGAATCGAAAGTCTGACTTGACCATCACAGCAGGCGATACTTTATTTTTTAGCTCTGTATTTAACGATACGATTAAAGGATGGCGCGATTATAAGTTATTGAATTAAATTTTGCAAAATATCTCATACTACAGAATTGTATAAATTTATGTGTGTTACTTAAATTATTTAAATTTTATATAAATCTATGTTATGTTAACAAGTCTTAATTAACAATACTTGGTAACTAAAATTATCAATCACATAACAGAAAAACAATTAGCTCACGACAGGCTTACAGAGGAACGGGCCCGACTGGGATTCGAACTTGTTATCTACCTTTTCAAAAACTGAGTATTCGACCCCCTGGGTCATCACTGTTTAAGAGTCATCACTCATAAGAGGTTCGAGCCTGTTGCATGAGTGGTTAGGGTGCTTGCCTTAATGCTCTGTTCTAAGGATTCCCGGGTTCGATTCCCAGCGGGATCAACTTAAAAAAATGATCTTTTCAAATTTGGCTCTGGTCTGGATCTGGAAAGTAGTGGCAGGGCACACTGCGTTTCGCAGTCATTCGAACAGCCCGTCTCCCTACAGAAGACCACCGTGAAATAACAGCATGTGTGCTGTTGTGTTTTGGTGAGTGAGTAATAAATGCCAGAGCCCATTTCCCTATCCCCTCCTAATCCCTTATCCTTAATCTTACTGTAGTCTGCAGCGCACTTGCAGCAGCTGTGGCGTTGCTTGTGTAATAGGCGACGGTAGCCACCTACCATCAAGTCTGGACCTGCGCCGACACTAAAATACCCTACTCACGGTGCAATTTCATACCCAATCTTTTGATTCAACTTGGGTTGATTAGACATAGGCAAACTGCGATGTGAGTAGGCAAGTTGACTTTCCAACATGTTGAATTTTGAGTTGTCCGTCCTAGAACAATGAATAGAACGATTGATTTAATTTGGTGTCATTTGCGCGTCGGAATCGTTGCTTGACGTCGTTGCTTATAATACCCTTTTTTTTTCTTTTTTCTTTGTATTATTGATGCAACAATTAAATCGATTCGGGAATCGATTTAATTGTTGCATCTTTACTTAAGATGGGCTTTTTGATACTTTGAAAGAACCATAGTGATTTCAACGCGTGCTTGTACTGCTGCTAACAGTATCAAAATGAAATTGCAAGCAAGATTGATACGTGAGTAGAGTACGTCAATTTCGAGTCCAACAGATTGAATCGACAGATTGCATATGAAGTTGCATCGTGAGTAGTACGAGTAAGGTATTTAATAAATCTCCTATGTATACCTATATTGAACTTAAAAATTTGAAAAATTACCTTTTCAAATTTAACTGTGGTCTGGAGCTCATATGAGCAACCCGTCTGGCGGCAGTAACCACCCCCTTACGGAAGACCACCGTAAAATAACAGCGCGTGTACTGTTTGTGTTTGTGTAAGGGATGTTAGAATCTAATTTCCCTATCCCTCCTAATCCTTTATCCTTAATCCTACTATAGTCAGCAGCGCACTTGCAGCAGCTTTGGCGTTGCGCGTGTTATAGGCGACGGTAGCCACCTACCATCAAGCGAACCGTCAGCCTGTCTGCCGATCTTAACATAAAAAATACCTCTTAAGTAAAGATGTATTTTTAAAATATCTTTGTAGATAGATATTTTTATCTTCATAACATATATGTTTTTATTTAATTATGTATAAAGATAAAAATACACACACACATGGTGACGTTTCCCAACATTTTATCACCATCGACAGTGCACCGTAGTTAATGCGTTACATAAGTAAACCAGAAACCGCCTTTTTGCAAAAGATCAAATCCCTTATTCATTGTCCTATCAAGGTCGATGGTTCGGTTGAAACCCTTAAGGCAATGTTTGTGTTAACATACTACTGTATATTAACACTTATCATCAAGTGGGCTGCCTGCCACCCTTTAACCTAAAATAAAAGTCAAGTGTACCTATACAATTTCATAAAGATAAAGAAAAAAGCAACAAATAAAATAAATGATATCTTACGATATAATTGCTGTCAACCCCAGAGAACAAATTGAAAGCACCGCAAAAATAGAGATAAATTCGCAACAAGGAGTTACCACGGACAAGTTCCCAGTATTATAATGCAATAAACCGCTCGCAAATTTAATAATGCAATCATGAGCCGGATTTGTTGCTACGACTCGGGCTCGGGCGACTTAAATGGTTCGCTTTGTCTTCTTTGTGCGTCAATTTTTTCCATTATTTAAAATACTCCATGAGATGACGCCTATGTTTACTTTTATTTCCAGAATTATTAATATTTAAGCATTAGCAAGAAAATTTGTCCAAACCCCCAAAAGACATGATATGAATCTATAAAAATCGATACAAACAGACCTATTTTTAATTTTAATTCATTATGTAAGCTATACACATAGCCTATATAATGAATTGAAATAAAATTATTTATGCTTATCATATCACAGAAACTCGATAAACACAAATTTATTTGATCGTAACTCATTCAAGGACACGATAAAAAGACTGATGGAGATTCGCTAAATAATAGTTGATGCACAGGAATGTAGCAGAGTGAGTACGAATGGATGGGCAAAGGATTGCTATGTGAAAAATAATGTTCACAGACGAACAAAAGCTTGGAAGTTTATGTAAATCAGTTAGTTACTCTTCCTGGCACTATTTGTATTTGCGTATCTTAAGTATTTTACACTATTCTTGTAGCATTAATATACTTGCTACGCAAATACCTATTTTATTAGTCGGGGTACGAAAACTTCCGTCAGTTTTCAAATTAATTCCTTTATCAAGTCGTAGACTCTTAGTACCTTTTGAAACTAAAACACTAAGCAGACAACTGACAGACGTTTGAAATGAAATTTCGGCATGACTGATAATTGTCCTGGTGCAAGCAAATGTCAACTTTCAGGTGACGAACCTTTTCTTACCCTGACTTTACTAATACTTTAATACTTATGTTACCGAGGTCAAAATAATAGTTTTTAGAATTTTTTCTGTTGTGTGTGTGCATTTGTGCACGCTAATCTCAGAAACGGCTAAACCAATTTGAATGCGGTTTTCGCTGATGTATTGAAGCGAGCTTCCCGTAACATTAACAGTGTTACTAATAAACTTTTATACACAGCTTATACACTCGTTATAACACAGACCTGACTAATAAAGATTTGTTTGACATAAGGCTTGTATACATCAGCTGTTATAACAGTCTGTTTTTACAAAGAAAATTTACATAAGATTTATATAGTCGGTGACCCTTGTATAAGCTCAAAATGGCGGACAACGATCAGCTGTTTCGAGTCTGACTAACTGCAATTGACAGATATTTTTTTTTACAAATAAGTGTTAAGTCTAGTTATAATAAGAATAATGGATTATTTGCATTATTTAGATATTCTTGATGACATTGATGGTGAACCCATTAGAAAAAGGAAATATTACAAAATTCGTTACAATCCTTTCATATTAGAAGAAAATGAGTTTCGATCGAAATATAGATTCAGTAAGACGTATGTTTCAAAAATTGTAGAGTTAGTGAGAAATGAAATCGTACAACAAACTACAGGTGGTGGACTGTCTGTCGAGCTTCAAGTTATGCACTGCACTTAGGGCGTCGACAGGAGGTTCAAGATGATGCGGCGGATCTTCATGGACTTAGCCAATAGTCCATCACTAATATATGCCGCCGAGTGGCTGTGGCTTTGGCGAATAAGAGAGCACAATTTATATTTATGCCATCGTCTGTTGCGGAACAAGAAGCAGTCGTTTCGGGATTCAAAAGTATATGTGGCTTTAAACAAGTTATTGGTGCAATTGATTGCAAACACATCAAAATTAAAAAAATTGGTGGTGATATTGGTCAATACTACATTAACAGAAAAGGATATTACTCCATTAATGTGCAAGTGTTGTGCGATTCTAATTAAAAAATAAGGGATATTGTAGCTAGATGGAATATTGTAGCTAGAACGACAAAGTTCGAAAACAAAGAGTTCGCAGGTCGCCTTCTCGAGATTCTGAATATCCCTTAACACCATTTCTGTTTACCCCAGTGCTAAGGACATCCAAGGACACAAGGTGAAAGTAATTATAATAGAGCCCATATTATAACCACAAGAAATACCATAGAACGCTGCTTTGGCCTTTGGAAACAACGATTTTACAAATTAAAGTTATTTTGTCAATTATCAAGTCTTGACTTTGAGAGGTATGAATGGAATCTTTTTGTAGCGTAGCTGGATTGCAGCGTGCGTTCGGAAGTACAAATCGCGTAACCGACATGACTTTTATAAATTGTAAAAACTTCACAAATAAACAATTTAAAGTATTTATGACATACGAAATATTTAAAATTTACTAACTTATATATTTTCGTTCGTTTGACTTAGAATATGTATATAAATAAATTTTATAAAACATAAACATTATTTAAAGTATACAGTTTCAGAACGCGTTTGGAATATAATTGCCGTAACAAAAAACACAATTCTTATAAACCAGGTATAACTATACAATGCTTATACAGCGTTTATTAGTAGCACGAGTGTATAAGCCTTATACAGTCGTTATTAAATGTATAACTATACAGATGTTGAACGCTTGTTTAACTTTTTTTTATTAGTAAGACTGCTATACCGAATACAACTATTAAGTTACGGGCTCAGCTAGGTTATAAATATTATAAATAATTGTAACTTGAAAAACGTTCCGAAATATACTGAATTATATTTCGTCATAGTCGTTCGTATAAAAAAGAGTTATTAAGAATGTTACTTACAAATCTTCTAATTTAATTTTCATTCAAAATGTTTATGTTTTATTATTATTATTTTCACTGCGCTCGGGGCGCGGGCCCCTAGGCAGCTTACTAATGAACAATCCTGCCTACAATAAAGCTCTGACAACAACTGATTTCAAGTAGTTTGGTAGGAAAGTATTCCACATCGGTGCTTAATTAAGTAAGAGAGATAGTGATTAGTTATTCTGCTTCTACCAACTGGTCATTTCAATGCATAAACTGTTATTTAACTAATGTCAAATATTAACAAAGTTTTTTCGACAAACTTTAAATTCTTACTAAGTATTAACTGTTATTAAGCAATACGTTGTTTAAAGTTTATGCAATTATTAAGTACTTCGTAGGACATAAAGCACGCTTCCAAGTAGATAATACTTTGTAAGAATTAAATATTGTAATAAGGAAACTTATTGGATTATCTAGAGATGGAGGACACTTGGCAAGGTCCTAACAAGTAAAGTTCGAAATAAAGAAAAGTATTAAAATTCCCGGTGCATTCTACCAAATGAACCAAGTTCGGGTCTTCGACTGAACTTACTGTGGCGACGAATGTCTTACAATTCTTATTGTTTAGCAGCAAACAAAATTAAGCAGATGTAAAATGAAACTCAAAGAATGAATATTTCTTAGTAACTCAGAGCAAACTCTGCGTGATATTATCAAATAATTACAATTAATAAAGAATAAACTTTATAACTGGCCAATAAATTAAAAGACTTTATAATATAGAAAATCCTTAAAATAAAAGACGCGCCTCGTAAGCGCAATAACTAAAACAGGAAACTCCTCCAATTTTTTATTAAAACTATTCATTAATATTAAAGTTTTAGACATTTGGGTAGTCGAGTTGAACACGTTCTGGCAGTGTACACTTCTTCTATATAATAAAAAAAGTATCACGTGACCTTTCCTGTGTGACAGACGACGCGTTTGCAATCTCAAGATTTGATACAGGCGACATTACTTTTAAAATTGACTTAAAACGTACATCCTAGTAACAAATTTTCAAAAAATAACTTGTTTTCAAGATAACGAAATTTAGGTATGTTATTGATAAATTGTAAAGGTTTAAAGTAAGTAACGTGCTGTTTAAAACATAACAAGTGCTGTTTGACAAGAGCGTTTTCTGCTGCTCGCTTGCTACAAAAAAACGGGACAAGTGCGAGTTGAACTCACGTGAAAAGGGTTCCGTACGATGTTACCTATCCGCACAATATTGAGTGATTTACCATGTTATTTTAATATCAAGGACTTCTTATAGGTTTTCCCATAATCTATAAGTAGAAAACTAATTTCTGTATATTATTTTTCAAATTTTTAGGTTCAGTAGTTTCGGAGATAAGGGGGGGAATGGTCGGACAGGGGGGGGGGGAATATTCGGACGTACGGAACCCTAAAAAACATGTGCTCCTGCTTCTACTGCTCTAAAACATTAATAACTCGACATTCTTTTGTGCACATACATATATGTACACAAAAGAATATGTATATTTTTAGGCATAAGATCAAAAAATGTAGGTACCAATGGAAAAAACCTCAGATATTATGTTTATATGTATATACATGCTTTAGGTACCGTTAATGTACTAATACGTCTGACTAGGATTCTCTTAATTATATTTAATACGTATACATAACACTTAGGTACATAATGCCTGATATACATACTTTAATGAAGCCCAATATTCTTACTAAACTATTATGTATCTTACCATATTATAATATTAATAACATTTAATGCAAGTTTATTAATAAAGTTACTACAATTCCTTTAAGAATTTCACAGAGAAGGCGTCTCGTATTGCAGCATCGGAATGAACCACATAGTTGCAATTGCACAGTGGGTTGAACGATAACAAGTGTGTCATTTTGTTTTTTTTATTAAATTTTTGTAATAACCGTGTTATAAGGTTATTTGCAAGTAAGCTCTGCTCTAGAAGTTGAATAAACATATCTGAAATTATTTGAATTGTATCGATACGATATTTTTATTATAAACACATCAAAAAAGTCTAAGCAACACATACAAATTTCAATTTTACAAAGTGTTTTCGCATTAAATCCATGTTTTCTTATTTATATTAATTTTTAATGCTTTTTTGATATTAAACCTCAATTGCTTTTTTATATTTTTTTTAATAATCTTAATTAACAATAATTACGAGTAAGTACTGTATGTACATAGTAAAAAGTACGGTGCCTAATCAACTAAAATTGCATAAATTAATACAAAGTGTGGCCTCCTCTTTTATTGAGAACTTGCTGGCACCGATTATTCATAGAATCGATGAGACTGTTAATGTTATCCTGTGGTAATTGTTCCCAATGAAATTTTAGTAAGTCCATCAGTTGTTGGGTTGTTGTCACTCGATCCAAGTCCTGGACGTCTCTGGAGCATGTCCCATGCATGCTCGATGGGGTTGAGGTCTGGCGATTGTGCAGGCCAAGATGTTTTCCCTTGCCAAGTACTCCCGTGTGTGCAAAGCTGTATGCGAACGCGCATTGTCATGCATCAACGTGAAATCGGAGCCAAGCGAATGGACGAACATAAGGCCTTAGAACATCCTCAACGTAATTTACAGCGTTCATGTTACCATTTACAAAAACGAGCTCAGTTCGTCTGTTCTTCATAATACCCGCCCATACCATAACTGTTGAGCCGTTGTAAAGATGCACTTCCTGAATAAACCTCAGTCTTTCAGTATTTCCAGGACGACGGTACACTCTTACCCTTCTAGTATCAGGCTTGAACCCAAATCGAGACTCATCGCAAAATAAAATTTTATCCCATTGTTCCCGGGTCTATGTAATGTGTTCTCTACACCATTCATTTCGACAAGCGCGATTCCCGTGACGTATCGGTGGGCACCTAATTGGCCGTCGTGCTCGTAGGCCATATGCAGTCGATTTCCATATGCAGTCGATTTCGCACAGTTTGGCAGCTAACAACACCACTTGAATTTTGTAGCCTTAAACCTATCTCTCGGGCGTTTAACATCGGCTGGCGTCTTGCAGTCAGTTGTATGTATCGATCTTGCCGTGTGGTTGCACACCTTTCTCGGCCTGGGTGCTGCTCAGCAGGATCTCCCGTGTTAGTGTAACGCTGATGAAGACGGCAAATAACGCTTCTGTTGACACCAAAATACCGAGATACATGTGACTGACTTCTTCCCGCTTGCAACATCCCTACAGTTCTTTGCATTTCATCTGCGTTCAAATGACGTCGCTCCATGACGTAAAAAATATGTCTCAAAATCCAAATTTTTTTACAACCAGCCAGTATGTCCTCTAGATCAAAAAAGTTTACATATGTATTACCTACTGGTAAAAAATGATATAATAATTGATTAATAATTTGAAATAGTATGTGTTGCTTAGACTTTTTTGATGTGTTTATTTATTAGTATACAGTGATGTTCTAGTACTATGTATGTACAACATCTTAGCCAATGTTATTAATGCCTTTAAAAACGTAGGTTGTTTCTCTTACAAGGAAAAATAGTGTCTTGCTTCAAAAGTTACAGAAGTCAAGATAACTTTCGCTCCGTCTCATAGTCCATACTGTATTTTAGTATTTGATGACGGGCAGAGTGAAAATAAAAAACAGAGTGACTTCTATGTAGTTTATAAATTATAATTACCTTCGAATTTCGGTTTCTTGCCGGATATTCGTTCTTATAGAATATGCATTTTTTTAAATGTTAAGATCGGCAGACTGGCTGACGGTCCACTTGATGGTAGGTGGCAACCGTCACCTGTAACACAAGCAACGCCAAAGCTGCTACTAGTGCACTGCCGACTGCAGTAGGGTTAAGGATAAGGGATTAAGAGTGGATAGAGGGGAAATGGGCTCTGGCATGCCTTACTCACTCACCGAAACACAACAGCACATGTTCTGTTATTTCACAGTGGTCTTCTGTAAGGCGGTGATGGTTACTGCCGCCAGACGGGGCCAGACGGCAGACGAATTAGCGGTAACATTTTTAATATTAGCAATGTGTTTTGCAATAAAATGCTTTGCATTAGCTACATTCTATATAATATGCATAATTATATACAATAAAACATGGAATCATTTTTTTACCAATAAAACAAGGAATCATTATTCTAGATTTCATTATCCTCACAAGAAATCGATATTGCAGTTTTTTTATTATTATTACTATTATTAATTACAGCTGTTTAAGGACGTACGATTCACTTGGCTATTTATTGGTATTTTTGAAAAATCAGATGATTTTTTAAAAATATCATTTTTATTAATTGAGGAAATTAGGGCCGATGGTAATAATCCAAATTAATTTAAGCTGTTTTATTTTAAGTAAATTATTAAAAATACTATATTAAATGTTATTGAACATGAACCTTCATCTTCAGACCACTGTGCGTTGTCAACTTAATAACATCGTCGCTACAAAACGCCGCCTCAACGTTAGTAGCGAGATGTCACTGCAATTATTGCACCACCTAAAGAGATTTTAGGGAAGAGGCACAAATTAATATTTTTTGTCGTTTTTAATTGAAATTTTTAAATGCCACTCAATGAGCCCCATTTGTTTAAATTGCCAAAGTATTTTTACTGTTAATCTCCTCGATTTTCGTCGACTATTAAAGTCACATAATTCTTTTATAACATAATTTGATAAAAATGAAAATTTATTTTAATTTTCAATATACTTAATTAAATGTTTTTCTTAAGTTCTCCAAATGTATAAATTAAAACAAAACTGTATGAAACTAAATTGCACTGAAACTAATCAAAATTAGAACTTTACCAAGAAAATATGTGTTATTTTCAGATGTTTTTTGTTTCGATGATTGTATTTGTATTATTATTACTTACTAACGATACAGAAAACTACAATGAAATAACAGCACATTAATAAGAGTGCTGTTGTATTTCGCTGGGCGAGTAAGGGTTGCCAGAAACCAATTTCCTATCCCCTTATCCTTTCATTTGTGTAAACTTTTTTAATTTCTTATAATTTACCTTTATACCTCAAAATTATGTACTAAATTAGAATCTTAATACCTACATTAATAATAATTAATGTAGTTATTATTGAAATTAATTATTAAATATTTTCTGAAAAAGAAAGATTCAAAGGCAAATTGCAATCCCTTTAAAAAATTCCTAAATATTGTTATCAATCAATTTTAAAAATAATTTTGAGGCGCAGTAGATAATAATAACATTAATGGCTGCTAATCTATATTTAAAAAACTTAATAATAGTACGTAAAGTACTTTACCTAAGTAAACAATCACATAACTTGAATGACTTCGTATTCACATGTACCCTAAGTTTGTCGGGTTCGCTAACTTACTCTAAGTTTGATATCGATAAATTCTCACTAGGGACATCTTGCAGCACTGTCTGTCCGCTCCTAACTTATGTTCGCTAGTGTTAATTTCACGACGTCGCCCGACAAATTCGCCGAAGGCAAGTTCACGCGTTTTTAATGGCTGTAGAATCCTACCCACTCCAAAGGTTTCCTTACAGTGACATTTATGACATTCTGAAGATATTATCAACTTATCTGGCAATAGGGGCAACTCCGTCTGGGGACGGTAACCAACCCGTCTGGCGTTTGAAATAAGAGTGAAACTAAGAGTGAAATTCATTCATTAAATAAGTTTAAAATATTTTTTTTATCATTTTCCTTAAGCAGCCAGTTAATAACATTCCCGGGTTATTATAAGGTTCCCGGGTTCGATTCCCGGCAGAATAGAACGTGAGAATAGAACAGAATAGAACAGCTTTGAGAATAAAACGTTTTAAAGTTGGAACTGGAAAGAGTGGAAGGACACACTGCGTTTAGCACTCATTTGGGCAGCCCGTCTGGCGGCAGTAACCAACCCTTACAGAAAACCACCGTGAAATAAGAGCACGTGTGCTGTTGTATTTTGGTGAGGGAGTCAGCGATGCAAGAGCCCATTTCTCTATCTCTTATCCTTAATCCTACTGTAGTCGGCAGCGACCTTGCAGCATCTGTGGCGTTGCTTGTGTTATAAGGCGACGGTAACCACCTACCATCAAGTAGTCCGTCATGTCCACTTGTCTACCGATCTTAACATACAAAAAAACAATTAAATATTTCCTTTAATATTACTCGTACGCACTATTATTTTCATACTTCTATGTGGACTGAAGGCCTAAATTACTATGGCCACCAGGCATTGCCTTTTAAAGGGATGGATGTTACCTTGACACCTGGTTGATATCTGGTTGGTAACATCGATAATTGCGAAAATCAAGTTTATTTATGAAAGTAATAGGTAAATAAATCTTCAAAACCAATTTCGATGCATTTATTGTATATACCTATAAACAAATTTTGTGATGTAAAGGTGTATAATAATATATATAGATAATATGAAATGGACGATGATACATAAGTTTATAAAAAAAGTTTAAAAACTTACTACAATGTATACAAAAATAATAGAATAGAGGTACTTATATTACTTTTTAAATATATCTATATAAAGATGTTCCATAACCCGTTCGTTTTAAGGAGCATTTTAAAAATGAAATAAACTTTTAAGAAACATTAAACCTTATCGTACAGTAATAAGGTTTATTTTAATATGATAATAAAGTAATACGGAATATTTTTAAAAGAGGAGCTGTTGCGTGTTTCTTTAGCGTAGTAACGTAGAACTGAATAAGTAAATGCCTGATATAAATCAAGTTAATTGCGCCAGAGCACCTCCTCGTATGAGCCAGCAGCCCACAACCACGCTTTTCGATAGAGTGGTTGAACCTTTCGCTTCCGTACGCCATTTATCTTCGAATATGCTAATCGATCTATTGATATATAGTCGCAATATTAAAAAGATAGTTATTTCAATGTGTACGTTGTGTTAATAGTTAGCGACAGGGCACATAAAATATCATCGTGAAATCGAATCAAAGTAAGAGATACTCGGTTCCCATTACCATATAGATGTTGTTTGTGTTTATAGGTAGTCGTAGTGCTTCTCACAAAAAATAAAATGTTATTAAAATGTATTATTAAATTATGTGTGGAACTCCCGCTAAGACAAAACTGAGTCACCGTAATGGCGGCTGCTATTTATGTGTGCAATACTATTGGCTACACTGAACTTGGGATAAATTCTTTTGTTGTAGTGTTTGAAAATTGATTTTAATTTATAAAATCGGGAAATAAGTGATTGAATTATTAATTTACCTATGAAAAATGATTCCTGGATTTTTTTTCTTTTAGTCACTACGGTTTTTACACCATTTCACCACACAAGACATGCTGTATATTTATATTTTTTCGCCGCGTAACGTGTCGGTTGTGTTGACGTTTGCACGCGTAATGGCCGACTAATGTGTAAATGTGTGCGTGTCGGCCTGTATGTACACAGCGAGCTGGCCGACTCTGAGCGACACAGCGTTTTGTTAGCGAGACTTTGTGCGACTTTTTTTGTACGTCCATGAGGTCGATAGACAGAATGACGGTCCACTTGATGGTAGGTGGCTACCGTCGCCTATAACACAAGCAACGCCACAGATGCACCAAGTGCGCTGCCGACCATAGTAGGATTAACGATAAGGGATTAAGAGGGAATAGGTAAGTGGGCTCTGGCAGCCTCTACTCACTCGCCGAAACACAATAGCACAATATGCTGTTATTTCACTGTGGTATACTGTAAGGGGGTGACTGCCCAAATAACTGCGAAACGTAGTGTGCCCTGTAACTACTTAAATATATATCAAGCACACTTAATTGTAAAATACTGCACGTAAATTCAGTTTACAGACCTGCGGAGGGTGTTGATAAGTTAGTAAATCGAAAGAAGTTTTTGTATCACTTAACTTTCTGTTATTTATTTAACTGTTATTGACGTCTTATAAATGCTACTTATTTATTGCCATTTGTTACTTATTTTATTACATTATGTTCGTTTACGTTTTCATTTGTAGGCGTGACCGTTTTGTAGCGTCTTTCTTGAAAAGGATATAGCTTTGAGACTGGTAACTAACGATAAATTTAATGCCTTTATAACTGCTGCTAACAATTATCTATACTAATATTATAAAGCTGAACTTGAATAGTCCATTTATCGAGGAAGGCTATAGGCTATGTAACATCACGCTACGATAAATAGTATTATATATAAGCAGTGTCCAGTACCGCGCGCCCCATGCGCACGCCGCCGCCGCATGGGCCGCAGCGAAGCCTAGCCGAGTTCAGCTAGTATAAAACTTTTTAGTTAAGTACCTTTGCTAATATACATACTCGTATAATAAAATGTGTAGGAACATTTGATTTTATAAAACAAAATTAACCTCTTTTTATTATAATGTTAGGAAATGTAGTTAGTGTGGAGATTTGGCTAGAAGCGTGCGTCAGTTTTTGTTGAAGCTGCCGTCGGTCGCGAGAGCCTGTTTAGTTGTTACATTATTAGTTTTCCACTTTGAAAGTTTTGCATTTTCGGCACAGTTCGGCAGGTTCAATTTAAGCATTGATCGATTGTGCTTCTGCGTTTTTATAACTTCCGGACTAATTTAAACTTTTAATCACGTATACTTACTGCTTGTTGGAGAATGGAAATTTGTCTTGTTCAATGATTTCATTAGTTAAACTTTTCAACTAAAATTCCTTAAAAGGATTAGCTGCAAAATTAATTGTAATCAAATCTATTTTATACGTATATTTGTCGGACTCGGATGATAAACAGTTAATTGATTTCGCCAATTTTATTGTTTCGTGGATGGCTTGCCTATTTTATTCCTATCCCTTTACTTTTATTCCTATGGGCTTTAAATAGCGACAATTAGGAAGTCTATTTTTTATGTCAAAGTTCAAACAGGCTGTCGCCTATAAACACATGTACGGCCACAGGCGCTGCAAGTGCGCGGCTGAGTAAGTAACAAAAGATTCTTACTTCCACCTTTACTTCTGCATTTATAATTTTAATAGCATACTGCATCTCTAATCAAATCGCATAAGAAAACGGTTCACAAAAATAATTGTTTTATTTATCCTAATTCATTAGAGACTGAATTTGGTTTTACGGTTCTGACTGATGTACTGATTGTTTATTGTTGCAATATGATACGTAAAAATATTGGTAATAGGTAAGTTAAACCTGAACAAAACTACTATTTTTATTTTATTTTATTACAAGTGATGGGAAACTCCTTTTTTTTTTTCTTAGTTTCCCCCCGGGGGTTACACCCCCCCCCCCCCCCCGTGGGCGGTACATTGTCATTTCCACAATTATCTCTTACTTACTTCATTCTATATCTATTACACTTCATGTTTTTACCCCTAATACTTATTATTTCCACTGTTATACCTTCAGCAATTCTCGGGGGGATTAATGCGTTAACCCCTTGCATAGGCAAGGGACCTTGTTCATCATCGACTGGTATTCGACATATAAAATGATATATATGTGTATACATGTTTTTTTATTATTAATCTAAGTCCTGTTCGATTTAATCGACACCGATGCCACATTGTGACAAAAGTCTAAAAATTTGTTCCTTTTAAATTTATTATTCACAATTTCCGGTATAATTTCTTTTGATATATTTACATCTATGTCGTGCTCCAGCACGAACCTCGCCCGCGCGAACCTGGGGCAATCCACCAATAAATGCAGAACTGTTTCCGCTACCCTGTGCCCGCACGGGCAGTCCGGGCTGGAGACCTTTTTCAATCGGTGCAGGTATTCTGCAAATCCGCCATGTCCCGTGAACACCTGCACCAAGGTTGGTGACAGCTGCAGTTTACGTATCACACTGTATGCGGCCACAGCATCCGGTAGGAAGATTTTGGTACCCGCAGCGGTGGTACCCTCTTGGTACATTTTCCCCCACTGGGCGATGACCTCCCTCCTTAGGTGCCCTTTAATATAAGATAAGGGGCACCTATCGTAGTTCTTGGCGACCTTAAGTTTGGTCGCCGCAAGCTTAGCCAGTTCGTCGGCCCTCTCGTTCCCCCCGATCCCCACATGTGCGCGTACCCAGTAGAACCGGATCCTCCGTCCCTCCGATGCCATTAAGCGTAGATTTTTTTTAATCGCGTGCACCAAGGAGTGGTATGGGTTCCGGTCTCCCCTGAGCAGCTCCAGCGAAGACCGAGAGTCACTAAGTATGCCGACTTCCATCTCTTTTCTATTCCTGGCGATTTCCATCGCCCTGAGGAGGGCGTACATTTCCGCTTGGAATACCGTACAGAAGGTCTCCAGCGCATACTTCTACTCAAAGATCTCCGCACCGTCCCTCCAGCAGGAAAGTGCCGCCCCGACTCCGCCGCCGATCCCGCTCCCATCAGTGTAGATCGCAAGGCCGATATTCGGCACTTGCGATTCACACTCAATGTTTTCAAAATCGACGACGTAGTCCGTGGCCGGATGAGGGGCTCTTAGAAAGGAGACCCTCTCCTCCACTTCCCTTCCCTTCAGGTACCACTGCGGTCTGCCCCTCTTTGCCTCGTAGAATTGCGCCGCCTCTGCAATTCGCAACTCCAGAGGCAGAAGGCCCGACAGTGTCAGAGCGGCATTCAGGGAGACAGTGCGATAGGCTTTGGGAAACTCCTAAATATTAATAGAGTTGGGCTCTTTAATTATTTGTTGCGATCCAATATCTACATCAATCATATAATTACACAAATGTTAGGGCTAGAAAATTTATGGTGTCAGAAACAGTGGATGTCCCATCATCCCATGTAAAACACGACTTACTGCGGATGTACGGCATGTTAAACCCGTGTACCAAGTCTAAATTACTTACTCGTACTTTACATCTGTTCATAGAATTTTACATTTATAGAATATACTACTGATGTATGTAGGTATAACAAAAAAAAGGAAGAAAGGTAAATATTCAATAAGTACGGCGGCGTGGCAACAATAGCCTCAGCAAAGCGCATTCTTGTTACGGGTAAAATAGAATTATGAGACGAATGAAAACAAAACGCGAGTTGATTTAATGTATGTACGTATTCGCGAGAATTGCGATTCGGCTGGTTAAAAATGCTGGCTTGCTCCCCGAAGCTTGAAATTACATACAAAAGGAAGACAAAACAATTTTATTTTGCAGTTTTATATGCATTAGTTTTTTTTTGTTGTAGATCATTTAAAGCAAATATATAAAAATATATATTTATCTAGTAATACAGACATGGGGTATTGGTATTTCTCAAAACAGAAAACTAGTGAGTGTCATGGAAAAGTGTTGGACTTTCATTAGGCAACACACGCAAACCCTTAGTCCATTCTTGGATGTTACGTTTAACAACTTTCTTAAGTGACCGACACCGCACCAGTCTGTACTTTCCTCGTCATCATAGGTTGCAGAGAGATTCGCTTTAAGGCAGATTCTCTTTAAGACAGATTCGCTTAAGGACAGATTCGCTTAAGGACAGATTCGCTTAAGGACAGAAATTGTACAGTTCGTAACAATATGCACTATAGGTTCGTAATACGATTATCATTAATTGAATCAATTTCATTTTTTTTATAACATTATCATATTGATATACAAACTGCAACATTCAATTGGTTATTCACTGACTCCTTTTTACGTAACTGACAAATGTCACTTAGATATGCTATTTTCTTTGTAACATTTTAATAATATTTATTTTAAATTAATTTCACATTAATTCAGTGAAATTTTATTTCTTCGCCAAGTGGTTTAAAGTTTACCGTAACATCATGGAAAGAACTGGATCAAATAGCGCAGTAACAGACATAAACTTTATAAAAAGAAGAATCGTTACAATTTTTTTTTTAATAATAAGTACAGAACGTCTAATTAGACGTTCTGTATTGTAATTAATTATATATACTAATAACATCTCCAATTGGAGATGTTATAATAGGTAAATTTGTACAACGCCGCAACACTAGACTCTGATGACAGAATAGTGAAAGGAGGCCAAGCACGTATGTAAGTTTGCAAAATACAAGTACCTATGTACAAATCTTGAAGCAATAGCAAAAATATTTGAAGACTGGTATACCGCTGGTACATATATCATAATTCCAAGGAATTAAATGATTGTGAAATTCCATTTACTAAAGATATGTTATATAGGGCTCGGTGTAAATTTCTTGGTATGCAGAGAGATACTTTTCAAAATATGAAAGATGTCAATTTGCCCGAGAAGTAAGTTCACGATTTTTTTTTATTTGACGGTGGTGAAGAGGAGAAAATTTTAATATTCTGGTCCCCATTAACTAAGCAAAATTTAAAAATTCAGACGAATTCAGACAGTGAGGGTAAATTTCAAACTATAAGAGATACGAAAATGTGTTCTTAGGAACTAAGGCTTCGATTTTTGGAAAAATGTAAATTGCATTCAAACTTTTTTAAAATTAGGCTCATACGCGACCAGGATTCGAACCCAGTCAAATTATCTGTAAAAAGTTCCAATTATTTGTTTTACTGTAGTTGATAGTGTAGATTTATTTTTTATTTTTTATATATTATTGTATAGTTGTTTTTTTATAATTGTTAAATAATTCTCAAATTAATTTGTTTTAATTAAATAATTATAATTATTAATATGTTAATAATTATAATTATTTAATAATAATAATTAAAAAATACTGTTGTATTTCTTATGATTATAATAAAATAATTTAAAAAAATAAACAACAATAATGTATTTGCTGTCCTTCGAAAATCTGTCAAATATTTAGTTACATATGTGAAGAGTTTCACCACACAATTATACGTAGGTACTATATAGTTTTACAATGATATAATTTTTAAACACCGCCGTCATTTTACATAACGAATTTCGGTGATATTTATAGCTTACAGCAGTATGACAACGCATGATCCATTGGACCAATTCATTTATTCTAAGCGGGGATGTGTTGACAGTTTCGGATTTCACTTTTGGTAACAATGTATTCAATCAACTGCTGTTTGCATGGTTTAGGTACTTATATTTATCGGATAATCTCGATCAACAGTCTCTTTTTAAATACGATAAATCACTAATTCAGGAAAATGTATTATAACACAAGGTTTACTGTAGTCTATTTTTTCATTTTAAATGGCGACTGGCTGACTATCGGTATACACTTGATGGTAATTGGTTTTGGTCTAGTACAAACACAAATGCTATATTTAGTTCGAATCCAAGAAGGATTATTGAAAGGCAAGAAGGCGAATGCACTTTGGCATCCTATAATCGCGGTCCTAAAAACAACAGGACACGTTCTGTTATTTCATACAGGTTTCTTACTGCAGACAAATATGGAGACACATCTAGGAGTCAATATGTCGTGGTCATAAAAATGACAAATACACACGGTATACATAATCACAGTCTAACCAGACTAACCATACTGACGTCATACAGTCAGGCAACGAATGTACTTGTGTAGAGCAACAGTCGGCGAACTCGCTTTAGTTTGCAGGCACGAACATTGAGCGTTGCCCGACTGTATGACGTAAGTATGGTTAGACTGTGACATAATCATAAGTTCCTAATCATAAGTTCAATTATATGCTTCTAATTGAAGTTTATGTCAGCTTTGTTACACGAGGTAGGCAATTTCACGTGCAAATAAAATTTAAATCGTCAATGAGACGATTTGTAATTTAAAGCATGCAAGATAATTAGGTAGTTCAAATCAAACAAACCGACATTAATTATTACAAAATGGCAAACAATAGTTTAATTACCACTGGCACGGAAACCACCAAATTAAGCGGCGATACATTCATGTATCGTTAAAAGCTGTAATATTTTTTAAGCTTGCCACGTAAAATGATATTTTTTTATAAAATATTAATGATTATGAACAACAAAGCGATTGATTGTTAGTTACTCAATTACAGGCACATCACTGAATATATCGCAGTCATAATCTAGTTCACATGGCTTCAGTAATCACCTCATTACAGAAGATCACCGGGAACGGGAAGAAACAGCGTGTACGCTGTTGTTTTTTCGGTGAGTGAGTTAGGGACGCCAAGGCGAATTCCAGTATGCCCTTCTAATTTCTTATCTTGTATCCTATCAAGGCTAGCAGAATACTTCCACTCCCTCCTCGTGTTGCTTGTGTTTCGCGCGATCAGGCGACGGTGCCACATACGAGTTTATCTAGTTATTATTTATTACGTGATATAGTTATTATTATCTAGTTATTACGTGATATAACTAGATACAAGTTATATTAAAGAAATTAATATAACTTGTACAAATATCAATTTTTAGTAAGAGTCTTTCGATACTCAAGAAAAAAAAAAACTTCTTTTATGAAGGAATAGAAATAACTAAAAAACGTTACCTAAAATATATCGAAAGACAAGGACAAGACAAAATAAATAAAAGAAAAATTTTTTAATACTTTTTACTTAAATACTAAGAACTTTTTGACTGACCCTGGTACATTTGCTTATTATGCACCAAATATCCTGAATTCTTGTGGACAAACATGTAGGTTTAATCGACAGCTGTAAAACATATTTTACAGTTCATTTAAGTTATCTCCTGTTCACGGAATTGTTATATCTTATTTTCTTTCTTTTTGGCCACTGACCTCCATTGAAGCCGTGCGCATATTTAAAGATAACGTAATAGCGTGCCCCGGCATATTCCTCTAAACAATAAGATCGGGGATGTTAAGGCGACCCCACTTCTCCATTGTTTCAGAAGCTCACTTTAACACGATGAAGTGTAATGGAGCGCTGGATACGAATTCGTCTTATGTTTGTGTAGGTATCTAATATTGTTAAAAAAACTTTCTCAAGTTTACATGTCCAACTTAATGTGTTGTGTTCTACATTATATTTTACTTGAGTTTATTGAAATGAAAATGTTTATGACTAAGTAGGACTTCGTAGTTATACATACATAATATGAGATTTGATTATTTCAAAGACTATTTGTTATAGTGTACGGCGTGGTCATAACGTGTCTGTGTCCGATACTTTATCCATAGAGCTCTATAGCAGTGTGTACGCCTTCCACACACTGAAAGGTACACTCTTTAGTACCCCTTTTTCTGAAAACTACGAATATACGGCTCACAATGTCACAAAAAGAAAGAAAGTAAATAATTTTATTTCTCACGAAAAACAAAACACAAATTAGACAAGTATTTTGCTGCAGTCAGGAAATTTGGACCTGCTGCATGATAATGTGACTTATGGGGTAGACCACAACGCCTAATATTTGCCATGAGACGGCTTATTGCAATCGCATCCAACTTTTTAAGAATATATTTTTGTTCTAGCGTTTTATTTGGGGGACTTGAATTAGAACTATGCCGCTAAACATGTCCGTTAAACTTGTCAAAAGTCGCCAATGATTCCCTTAATAAGTCGCCGGTTCACTGTCGCAAGTAACTTCGCAATAGGTTCGAAGATTCGCTTTCGAATCGCTGTTACGCATAAACTGACTTATCTCGTCCTCCGGTTCTTTTATTTACATTTGGCGCAAAACGCCTCACGCGTTTCAAATTCACTAGAAACATAAACAAGATTGTAAACACGGATTTTTTCTATTCCTTTTTTTCTAGTTCGGGAATGCTATTTCTGTTGAATGTAAACTCTATGTTGTATATATAAGGACCAATTTCCTTTAACACTAATCGGGAAGTGGCGTGACTACTATCGATAGAGTGGCACCTTCGAGACTTTCGGCCGGCACGAACGCTTTTTCCAATACGTTCCATGGTTAGTCGTAACAATAAAATTTGCGAAATGTATTCGTGCGAAGCCGAATTCGGCTGGGTTGCTGGTATAATATAATATTTATTTATTCAAGTCGCACGGCCTCATATAGAGAGTATTTAGTTCCTTACAACGGAGATAAGATCTTACTTTTAAATATTCTTACAAAGAATTGTCTTCTAGTTTCATACAAAGAGATTTTACTTCGATCCTATTAGATTTAATGCGATAAAATATGAGCACTCACATAGTAAATTTACTGCTAAGAGCCTCGGTAAAGTTTTCTTCCGTGTCAACGTAAAAAGATAACACGAGTGAAACAACTTTCTGTTCAAGAACAATCCGCCTTTTTATGTTATTTGCATTTCTTTTATTGCTGTTTAATTCTGATCTAATACTCATTTAATTTTCATAACTTTTTAAAGACTTAGGTTTTTTTTAATTAATTTAAACTCTTTCTTCCATTACAACCGAAGCGGTTAACATCACCAGATCATGCTTTGTCGTTTATCTTCTATATAAATAAAAATAAATCACTGCGTTGTTTTCCACTATACACTGTGAACCAATTCAGGTTTTTTTTTTTCAAGTATTTGTTAAAGTGTGAGGAAATTTCTTATGAAAAAAATAATGGAAAGATCGCCTGCGAAAACGTAAACACCCCATTTTTCTATTACCCATCCAAAGTTCCCAGTCGACAATTTAAACATTTCAATAAAATATTGATGTCAAACACATTGATTAAAAACGAACATCGAGAAGTCTGACTGGTCAGTTAGTAAATAATATATTTTCCCCAAGACACATTAAAATCTAAGCCCAGATGAGGTCTCCATGAGGATTCACCTATTATGGGCTCAGATACTATAAAAGATTTATTTTAATTTCATCAAAATCATTTGCCAGTTTCTTCATGGTCTTTCTGTTTTTCGTAAAGCAAGTAATAAATGAAAAAATTCAATTTCATTCTGTTTAAAACGTACTTACATATAAATGCATAGTCATCCAATCGGGTTTTGAACCCGTTACCTCTTGTTCCTAAAACACAATAAAAGCGTTTAAAGCTTTTTCAATAACATGACTGCACAATTATTTTATGCAAAAATAAAACATCACTTTAGTAGTAGGTACTGACTACTAAAGAACTAAGATTTCATTTACCATCAAGTGGTTTCTCGTTGGTTTCATAAAAAAATGCAACCAAAGTGACAGCAATCAATACTCGATAAATTAAATTTATTTTTGCTGAATCGTCGAAGCAAGCGCTAGGCAACAGTCTCCGAACGGAATCCCGCAAGAGTTGACTTAATCATAAGAACGATTCTCGAAAATCGCTCCGTCTGAAACGAGGCCCCGGGGAGTGTAGACCGATCGGCCTCCCTTTGCTTTCTTTAACTCCAAGCCGATCTCGGGCTACGAACTTGCAAGGATTACATCGGATTTTCGCTCTTAGTGCTTTGAAGGAAGTGAGCCGTTTATGTGCTCTACATGATTGTGGAATTTGGAACATATAAATATTTTAGTAACACTATTAATTTTTGTAACACACAAATTAAACAAATTTTTAGTTCTTTTAGTGTTATTAGGCAATCCCATATTAATTTTATTCATAATGGAAATCAATTGGATTGAAAAAAAAATGATACTTAAAATTACATTCATATTGAGTTAGACTTCACTTAGACATTGTTAGCGTAAATTGTTAAACAATTCGTAGACTTAGATCAATAACTTAACTTAATCAATGATATACGTATATACACATCTATATTAATAATTTCGTCAAGGGGTACGGTAGACTCGATTGAAACCTTACCTGAATAATAAAACATAAAAAAATAAAGATTTCGAGTCGACAACATATATCCGCAAAATTCCAATTGTCAAGTATTTTGTTAAATTCTAATGGTGATGACAGACAAATCGCAGTCGCCATTGGCCACTCTAGCGAAACGTCACTCACTGACACCTGTGACATCTTGAGTGGTTAATAAACGTTCCGTTTCATTCATACTAGCGCACATACGCCTCATACGCCACATACGCGCAATATTATGAGTCACATTACACCCGAGCGAAGCCGGGTTTTCATCTAGTAAAAGAAAATTTTTGGTTAAATATTATTTGAGAAAATTGTTTAACATTAATTATTTACATAATTTTAATAACATTTTCCAAGGCATGCTTGCATGTGTCCTAGTTGTTAGTAAGCCTATAAGAATTCACAGGTCTTCAACGACGCCAGAGTTTTCGGTCATGCTAGTATCTTTGCAAAGTTTTCATTCAGCGTCACAACGAGTGACAAAAAAATTGTATTTGCAAGACAAGTCTTTACGAGTATAAGCCCGTTGATCGAGGGGTTAAAATGCTTGCTTTATCGCTCTGTCTCAGGGGTCCCAGGTACTATTACCGTCAGGGCCAACTTTGGAAAACTTTTGAAAGTTGGCTCAAGTCTGGTGTGTTTTAGTAGTGGCAGAGCACACTGCGTTTCGCAGTCATGAATTGGGCAACCCGTCTGGCGGCAAACTAGCCCCTCAAAAAGACTACCGTGAAATAACACGTGTGATTTTGTGTTTCGATGATTCGGTAAGGGATGCCAGAGCCCGTTTACGCTTATCCCTTTCTTTAATGCTAGTAAAGTCGGCAGCGCACCTGAGGCGTAGCTTGTGCTAATAGGAGAAGGTGGCTGTGTACCATCAAGTGGGCCGTCAGCCTGTTTGACAACTGTTACATAAAAAAGACTCGCTTGAAGTTATTACCAACTTACTCGTGTATATAACCTTCCCCTTTAAATTTGTAAAGTCCATAGTCCCTAACTTTCGATTTTCATGGAGATAGTTTTAATAATATGGTTTAATATGTCTGCATAACTATTTCACGATAATCGGTTTAGCCGTAAAAATAGATAATAATTTTTATATTTACATTATTTGTATAGTGAATATCCGGTCATAATTAAATAAGGGCTGCATTTCAAAATAAATAAAGTATTTATTTTTTACTCTTTCTGAATAGTATACAAAAAATCGCCTACAAATCGGAAGGACATTTAAGTAAAATCGGAACACTAAGAACAGAACGTCCTTTAGGCAAAACGGCCTATAAGCAGTTTGTCCTATTAGCAACATGACCTAGTAACAAATAGTTCCATTATCAAAAGGACATTGTTATAAAAACATTCTTAAATAGAAAGGTACGCTCAATAACACAAATTAATTGCAATATTTGATGTAACATATGCAGGTATTATGTATTAAATTTACGTATTTAATCTTTAAACTATCAATGTTACAATAAATTAAAATTCCCGTAGTAATCATTGAATTAATTTTTTTAAATGTGTCACTTCTTAAAAAAATCAATTGCAGATATTTTTTTTTCCTTCAGCTACTGCATTTCGTTGCTGATTAAAAAATGAGTTGATGTGGTTCTCTTTTAAAAAGTGTTTACAAAAGGCAAAAGGAGCAAAGAGCATTACAAATGGGGTTATCATAAATAATTAATTTATCAAACAACTATTAGCATTAAGTATAACTTTCGAAATGTCATTGTAATTGTCAGTCTCACAATAGATTTTATCTTTTTCTTAACTGGCAGTACTTGTAGTAGATTAAAGTATGCATGCAATAAAATTGACACACGATAAAATCCCTACTCATATTCATTTGCTTGTGTATAGAACTGTACTGTAATAGTATATTTCATTACAAGTGCGGAAAGGCTGTCATTGCAAAGAGTTCCGACAAATGTCTACCCGAGCCGAAGGCGAGGGTTGACAGTCGGAACAAGTTGCAATGACGGTTCCGCACGTGTACTGAACGACTATTTTTAATACAGTTGCGAAAAAATGAAGCGATTTAATAAAACAAACAACTAAACTCGCAAAGAGAATTTCTGGAAAATGGCGCCAACCGTACAATATAAGCAGAGACATTTTTTTTCTTCACGCATTCCGGTAGGCAAAGGAAACTATGTGCCCATACAGCCAAGTCTTCAGTAGAATTTTTTTATTGATATGAAATGAAATGAAACCTAACCTAACTCGTTCAATCAAATCATTAAATCTGATATTGAAACAAATCAGTAGCTTCTTTTTAGAAATATACGTATTTGCATGAATCATAAAAACTTCTATGATTTTTTTTTAGTAAAAACTTCATGGTTGGTTTTTCTTTTTAATAGCCATTATTTTGACAGTTGGGAAAGAGAACGCACGAGTGCGGGAAAGGTAAAAAAAAAGCACGAGTGTGTAATAGCCCACTTCCCGAACGCTATACGTCCCTGCAATACGCCACTTTTTGAGCAACTGTATTAAAAATGTATTTTGCTAATAACTCCTTTTGATATTGATACCATTTGCTACCAGGTCATATTGCAAATAGGACGAGCCGCTTATAGTCTCTTTTGTTTTTAGCGTGTTCTGCTTATAGTGTTTTACTTAAATTATTCATACTTATTCCAATAATTAGATGTAAAATCCTGGTCTAACTATATGTGCGTTTATTTCTAGAATATCTTGTGAACGAAGTTTAATGCGATTGTTACATTTCTGGCAGATATAGGTATAATAGATGTCTTCTCTCTTATTTAAAAAAAAAAATACATACAAACGTTATTTTTTTATCAAGTCGTCAAGAGAAAGATATTTACATGCTTAAAATAATAAGCTCAATTAATAGTTGCAAATGGTAGATAAATTTTTCTCTTTAGTTTATAGCCTTGGTTGTATGCTAAGTCATAATAAACACCTGTTTAGTTGACGGACCAAGTATTGATGAAATTTGTAGATGTCAGTCAGTAGTTATGGGGAGTCCTGTTACGCGGGCATGACACAAAACAAATATGTATGTACACACTTCGTAATGACAAAACATTGACACAATGGTCTAACAACACATTGAACGTTTGGGGAATATTGGCCTCTAACGTCATAATATGAAGACTTGAATTTAAGCGAAGTTTACCTCCAAATTTGATACGGTAAATAGGAAACTTGAGGGCGTAGGGGTATTAACGTTGGCTTATGGTACTGTATTAATTTTGAACCGTAGTAATTTTGGCGGTGACAGAACTAAGACACCGACACATAATTCACTTTGTAACGCGAATGATACTAGCGTTTAATTTACTGTTATAATTTAGTAAATTCCTCCTCGGTATTAAGTTTGTAGAGCCTGCTGCTATTATGTATGTAGCCACAAACTACAAGCTTTTGGGTGATAAAGTGTTTTTTTAAATAATGTGTTTTTTTTAATGAAACTTATTTCTAGCTTTGGTCATAGACGTTCATATACTGGCGTAAATATTAATCTCCTATGGGTTTGATAGTCAATTGAGACGATTCGGCAACAAATAAGTTTCGAATTTTAGGTATGACTCAACCTCCGATTCTTTTCAATTTTTTTATAAATTAATGTTATTTTATTTGGCAGTAAACGTGTAAACTTTCAAATTTACTTACCACCAAGCGACAAGATCTCATAAATTCACAATACTACGATAATTTTGTCGGAGAAACGTGTTCTCCGACATAATTATCGTATAATTATCGTATAATTATCGCGAGAAATAGAGAATTTGTTCCGATAGGAAGAAATTTTTTTTTATTTATGAAAGTCATAGAACTAGAAATATGAGGCTTTATATCCACTCCATTTCAGTTATTATTATTTGTACTTAAAAATATTCATATGGATATTTGGTATTTTATTGCTTACTTTTTATTAGTCCGTCAACTTACGTTGAAAAAGGAAACTTTGTGATGACGTTTGTGTGTTTATTACTCAATCGTTCTCAAGTGGATTTTAGAATTTTTTTTTATGTCAAGATCGGCAGGCACACTGATGATCCATTTGATGGTAGGTGGCTACCGTTGTCTATAACACAAGCAACGTCAAAGCTGCTGCAAGTGCGCTGCCGACTACAGTAGGATTAAGGATATGGGATTGGAAAGGGTTAGGGTTTAGAATTGAATGAATCTTGACACGACATTTCATCGAAACTCCATATTTTAGATTAACTTATAATTTTTATCCTATTAGAACATTGCCCTTAAAATATTGATTACTTGCTATTATTTTAACAACACTTCCATTGGAAATAGATGTCGCGAACTTTAGTTATATATATAAATTTATATATTATTTTTTTATTTTATATAATATTTTGATTAATATGGTATAATTAAACCAAATTAATCAAAATACTATATTTAAAAAAAAATTAGGGCAAGTGCATATCAAGTAACTTCTAAATTTTAATACCAAGAAAATCTTCAGCTCCTTCCTTTTCTTCTTTACTTGGCTCTTCAACCTTGAATGTTAGCTTCTCAAATTCCGCCCTGTAACAAAATATAAGAATTGAATATTGTGAGTATTTAATAAAGTACAAAGTGAAACTTTTTGTTTTACTTGAATATGAAAAATCAACAGAACGTGAAATTGCCAACAAAAAAGGGTAGAGGGAATCACGAAACGCGTAGCATCGCGGTCCGACTCTCGCGAAGTACATTACACTTTACATAAAAACATCGTGTTGAACGACAACGGGGCATCAACTTCCCCAGCGAAGACATAAGCGAAATTGAATTACACATATTGAAAAAGAAATGTGTAGCTTCTTGGTAGGCGTGGTTTTGTTGGAAAACTCCTCCTACCCGCCGATCCGCGCATGGTTCGCTAAGCAAACGTTCGTAGCGAGTCGCCCGTTTGCTCGGCGCCGTAGCACTTCGCGACACAACTCAGTGTTCGCAGAACCTCGTGTCGAGTCTGTGTCGCGCTACACCGCAACTTTCCTACCGGTCGACCACGACTTCACTTTGTGTTTGTCTTGAGAAAGCTCTAATATAAATGAAACTTTTCAGTGTTTGACTTTGACGAGATTTAATATAACTTGGCCGGCGTTCAGCGAGTGAAACGAAGGAATAGTAGGCTCGAACAAATATTTTGTTAATTAAATCCGAGAGTGTTTTAAGTGAGAAACTTGTTCAGTGAAGCGTGGGGGATGTAAACAATGAAACTATTACTTTTAAGTGATCGCACAATAAGGTAAACAGTTATACATTATTAAGTTTTCGACTTATTTTTGGTAAAAGATACCTTATTTATATAGTACAATTGATGGTTTATCCAGAACCTTATTTTGATTGAGTTATAACCATATATGTCCATACCATAAATCTTCTATTATAAAAATGAATCTCTATTTTCCTTGGTCACGGCATCACACGTGAACAGGTAAACCGATTTTAATTCGGTTTTCACTAATGGAAAGAGGAATAAACGGGGAATGTTCATATATATAAAAATTGCACCCCGGGCAAAACCGGGGGCGGGTCGCTAGTTAACAATATTTTTAATTCCTATTTGAAATCCTCTAAATACCTATTATGTATATTGTATTTAATTGACTTACTGTAACGCAAATAACCGGGATAAAATTTTATACGGTTTTATTTGCAGCTTTGAGGATAGAGAGTAATTATTTTCTGTACCGTCGATAAAAGAGATACAGTTTTTTCTTGCATACGGAAACTCATTCCTATTGCAGTATGATTAGTCAAGTGGGAAGGAAATATTAACAAAACGAATAAAACTAGTCTCACTGAAACTACTGGATAGCGCTTGTATAAATTCTTCTACAATATATACGTTATTAATTTCAGAATTTGATATTGTTATTTGCGAAAAATTAGGTGACTATCATCGCCTATTATGTAACTAGTACAACCTGACCATCTACTTCATGGTATGAACTCACACAAAACCACAGGGGTTACAAATGCTCTTCAAGCCTTCGTAGGATAAAAGATGAAGGTTAAGAGAATTGACTCCAGCATCTCTCACTCACGCACCGAGACACGTGCTGTTATTTCATGGTGTTCTTCTGAGAGTTGATGGTTTCTTTCTGCTGCCAGAGGGGCTGCCTAGTTAAGTAGGTACTACGAAATCACGAAATTTAGTTTTTCTTGTTTAGTTACTTTTTCACACAAATAAAAAGTTTTTCACACAAAAAGTTGTTTAGTTACTTAGTTAATTTAAAAATTTAGTTTTTCACACAGAATTGAAAGTGCTAATTGTTAGTAGATATTTTCTGATCGGCATGTTCTTATCAGGGGCCTAAAATGTGTAATTTGACCAAAATCTAATCGTTAAGCTGCTAAAACTTATTATGACCCTACTTTCCTGCTAGAATATTTGCAGGAATATTATTAAAAATATATTTATATATAACTAGCGACACGATCCCGGCTTCGCCGTTTATCCCTCTTTCCATTAGTGAAAACCGAATTAAAATTGGTCTACCCGTTCACGCGTGATGTCGTGACCAAGGGAAATGGGATTCATTTTTATATATAGAGATTAACAAGCATTATGCTCGTCGGTGTATTATATGGATATACACCATGTGTATATGTAGCTCACGAATGTAAAATCACGAATGAACCTAATATTAATAAAATATAAACACTAATAATTCAAATAATTTCTCGCCCCTTTTCTTAGGTCTGTATTTTTCAATCTAAGTCAGAATTATATATTCTGACGAATATATAAGCATAGTGCTTATATATTCGTCAGGCCTTGAATTTGTATTTTTGTTTTTAGATGATCCCTCGGGAACAGTACTTTTTTCTAGATGAAAGGTAAATTTCTGTATCCCTTTTTTTTATCGAGGAGAAATCCGTTTATAGATTTCCTACCGCTGGCTAGGCGGTAGGGGTATGTGGGGGTCGCCCAGCACCTGATCATGGCGGCACTGGGAATACCCACTAAAACTACCCAGTGTCTCCTTGCCCTTTGAGCGGGGTGGGCCGGGCTCTGCCGAGGCAATAACTCCGATCCACCCCAGGGCAGCCTAGCCATTGCTGACTAGGCTAACTCCAATGGAGGATTGCCTGGAGACACCGAGGCAATCCCCAGACCGGGGGGACCTTGTGCAAGCACACATGGTTGGCCAACCATGGGCGCAGGTCCCCTAAGACATTCGAAGACATGCGCACCTTTTCCTGCCCTGCTTCGGAGGGCGGCCGCATTGGGGTCCTCCTCCGGTTCCCTTTCAGCTTCCTCCTTCTGTGACATTACTGAGTCACAGAAGGAGGCAACCGCTTTCCATTTGTTTTCGCTTTCAAGCATGGCTTGGACCAAGCTTGAAAGCGTAATTTCGTCACCGCCGAGTGCTCTCCTGAGCTCTTGGCGTTGGATATGCCAGGCTGGGCACGCTTGAAGGGTGTGCTCGGGTGTGTCGTCGTCATCATCGCAGTGGTGGCACCGCTGCGATGGTTCCCGCTGTGCTATACGGTGCAGATAATGACCAAAGCATCCGTGCCCTGTCATTATCTGCACCATATGGTATGTTGGGGTGCCTCTACGGCGCCCGACCCATTCTTTCAGATTCGGACGTATAGCTCGGATCGTTCGAACTCCAGCTGAAGGATTCTCCAGCATCTCGCTCCACCGCTCCAGTGCCCAGTTCTGTGCCTGAGTTCTGACCCGCCGCACTTCCTCTTCAAAGGGTCTACCGCCTTGATCCCTTGCTGCCGCCCGGTAACGATACACCTGGGTCAGAACTTGGGCATTCACCTCCCACGGAGGAGTGCCTGCCAACACACAGGCAGCCCCGTGACTAACCGTACGATACGCCCGCACGATCCGTATCGCCATGGTTCTCTGTGGTCTCCGTAGGAGGGCCACAGTGCTGGGAGCCAGACATTCAGCCCATACCGGAGCTCCGTAGAGTGCCATCGATCTAACCACTCCGTGGTATAGTCGACGGCACGCTGTATTGGGGCCTCCCAAATTGGGCAAAAGCCGTCCAAGGGCTGCTGCCGCTTTGGTCAGCCTTGGGGCGAGGAGCTTGAAATGCTCCTCGAACGTCCAACGGGGGTCCAGTGTCAGGCCGAGATACTTAAAATGTAGCTCGACCGGGATCCGGACCCCCTCCACCCTGACTCGGAGCCCCGGTGTCATCCTATGACGTGGTGGATTGTGGCCCATTGCCCTAGTCTTGTCTAGGGCAACCTTCAAGCCTAAACGACGTATGCGTCGGACGACCAAGGAGGTACCGACCGACGCTAAGTGAACCGTTTTGTCCCAACACTTGGCTTTTGCCGCGACCAGGGTGTCGTCGGCAAAACAGACAACCTCCATTCCGGGAGGGAGATTGCCTCTGAGCACCCAGTTGTACCCCAGGTTCCACAGAAGCGGGCCAAGTACTGCCCCCTGGGGTACGCCGACTTCCATCGGCCACAGGTGGACACGTCTGTCTACACCCTCGTACAGGACCACCCTCCCCTGTAGGTAGTCGTGGATAATGGCGCAGAGGTAGTGGGGAATCCTATGAAATTTAAGGGCCTTCCTTATGCATTCGTGGGGGAGACTGTTGAAGGCAAAATTTCTGTATCACTGACAATGTGTATCCAAAATTTCATAATGATCGGTTGAGTAATTAGGCGTGAAAGCGAAACGAACAAACTCACTTTCGCATATACTCGTATAATATTAGTATGGCATACTGTGGAATAAGGATTAAAATAACATAATTTGGCTGTCATCATAAGAATGTAATTATTTCTTTTTTGTTGTAAATCTTAGTCTTATAAATTCTAATATTATAAGTATATGTATAACATTATTATAAATGCGAAAGTTTGTATGTCTGGATGTTTGTTCCTCAACAAAACAGAAACGGCTGAACTGATTTGGATAAAATATGGCACACAGATAGTTTATTACATGGATATAGGACACTTTTTATTCTGAAAAAATGTTAAGTTCCTAAGATATCGTCTGAAATTATAAATAACTAGCGACCCACCCCGGCTTCGCCCGGGGTGCAATTTTTATATATGTAAACATTCCCCGTTTATCCCTCTTTCCATTAGTGAAAACTGAATCAAAATCTGTCTACCCATTCACGCGTGATGCCGTGACCAAGGGTAGGGATTCATTTTTATGTATATAAGATAGATTTGACGCCACCGTCATCACAGCGATAAAGACCCATCTATTTTTATCAATTAACGCGTGCGAAGTTGCGGGCATAGCTAGATATATAACGTCATATAAGGTGCGACATCATACAAATGTTTGAACAAACAAATAGTGCTTTTAATTTTTTTCTTATTTGTAATCGAATCAAGCGCACAACCTAGCAATTGCAAATTACTTATATTTAATTAAATCTATGTCCTTAGATTATATCCTTATTCAACATACAACATAAATTTTAAGTTGACATTCATAGAATCTAACCCATTTTTTATTTATTGCTTGGTAGATATTCATTTATAGTCCACTTGTCTACCTTCACGGTTGCTTTCACCGGTTGGCAATGCACTTCCGGAAACGTTGTACGTTCCCTTTACATTTAAAGATAGTTTCCATTCCACCTTTTGAGTTTCAGCAACCTTTGATACGACTGTAACCTTATTTAATAGAACTCCTTTCGCTATTGCTCACGGAATATTGAATTTTTGCTCACAGTAAAATCGCATTTCTGTATCATTTAAATTATATATTTTTTAAGATTTACATCTTATATCTATCAAAACCTCTACGCACTTCACAGTTCTGGAATTCGCGAACAACCTACTAAAAATGAATAAAAGCATTATGTTCTAAAAATTTTTTTTTTTTTTTAATTTATTTCATCTCTCTTACAACATGTTTTTATGTTTACCATCATGTCATTTTGAAATTTTTTATTTTTTTAAACTAAAAAGTATGTATGTAGGTATACTTATTGTTACTACAAACACTGACACGTTATACCTAAATAATTTTATCAGATATACTAATCTTACCTTGTGATTTCTATTATCATTTCTAATTAAAGAAATGCCTGAAAAATATTCTAAACTCTTCAGATTTTCTTAACTGATTTTCCATTTTTTGGGTACATTATACTGTTGGTATTAATACCAATAAAAATTATACTTAACAATAAATATATTATATGCACGGATATTTTCCATTACATAATTCACAGCTAGTACTATCAAATTCACTCTATTTATAATCTCAAAACCAATTAAAAATGTGAAAATCCTAGAGTCACGAGTGTCTTCAAACATGCAGTGTAATTGGTTTAAAATAGAAATAGATTTAAATGGAGCATCATCAAAATATTTTTATAAAGGTATTCTCATTTTTATATAATTATTAATAATTTACATGCATTATTAATAATTTACAATGCGCTTGTTTAATAAAATACATTAAAATACCTAATTCGCAAATTCAGTTAATATACTGCCAAAAGGAATAAAAATAAAATCGCACTTACACATATTAAGAAAGTTAATAATAGTGTTTATTGATGAGTTGATTAACGTGGTTAACGAACGAAGCAATAACGAAGAAGTAGGCAAAAAAACCGAAAAAGGTAATTTTTTTCACCATTTTTTGGATATATGCCCACCCCTAAACTCATGGGACTTTTCAGAGGTTATTTGGGGAGCTAAAAGATACGTGTATACAAATTTTCAGCTTGTTTGGAATTTTTCGGAAGTTTTGCCAATTTTTCATCTAAATTTCTTTAGGCGGCGCAGAATATATGTAAATGAATTTACTAGGCCAAATCAACCATTAAATATGAATACTAGACTATGCTACTAACACAAAAGACTCTCTAAGATGTCTTCGCGTACTGTCTTCTGCTACATTTCTTTCTAATCTTGAGGGCCCACGTTGGTATCTGAAAGAGGTATAGTTACAAGAGAAGAAGTGTTTTTGAAAAATTGAAAAACAAGATTGTCTACATTTTTGAATATAGTTTGATATTTTACCGCGTCTGCGTATGTAAAATACTTTTTGATGTTCATTGCCTACTTATATTAATCGATACTGTGACAATATAGTGTCAATGAAATGTGTCGAGTTAATTTATTTTTATTCTTAGTGAATTTCGTAATGAAAATCGTTATGAAGATGAATATTCTTTATGTATATATATATACATATTCTAATACCTAATAAATTTTGTATTATGATAGTAATAAATAAAATAAAAACCTTATTTTATTGAAATTGAAAATAAAGTATCATATGAGTATATAAATTGGAGCAAGCTGTATGTGAACTATATAACTATATGAATATGAACGTGGCACTAACAGATAGGGGAGAATAGAGAATAACAGATAAGGGAGAAGTGTCAAAATCGCAAAATCAACACACAAACACCAACAAGCAAAACCGTACGACGAAAATTACTGAGAACTCAGAATCGTCAGCTGAATTTACAAAGGGCATGTCACACATAGCTCGCAGAACCAACAAGCCTTGCGGTGCAAAAGCTATCTTCGTATACCGACCGTTTCGAATCTACATTCATCGTGAATTTTATGCACTAGTCATTTCCAATGGCTACTCTCGTACCATTTATTTGGCATTGTTACTTGTGCTTCTTGTCATCGCACCTTTTGAGTAATCTAAGAACTAGACGCCGTATGCCGCATACAGACAAATTAGAAAAATTAAACTGACACCACAGTTGCTGACGCAGTACCTGCACAGGTTTAAAATAAAATCCAGCCCGGATTGCGTGTTTGCGCCTGGGCTGCTGGAGATAGTGGAGCACCTACTGCTCAAGTGCCCCAGGTTTGCGCTCGCAAGACTCGGGTTAGAACTTGAAAAAGGCAAAAAAAATTGGGAAAACGCCAATAAAAGATCTAATAACAGAGAAAGACAATGGTAAATTTATTGAATTTTGCAAAAAGGTGGTAGAAATTCGGCAAAGGTAAATGTGATAGCCTGAGGCGACCCTAGGAAGGCCGGTGTAAGAACACACAAAGATGAGAAGAGACGAGGGGAGATGAAAGAGCCCTCTCACCCAACTAAATAATTATATTCACACATAAATAATAAGATACAATAAGGCCTCCAATTATGTCGGAGGATGACTAGTATCCCCCTAAACCCCAATATAAAAACTAAATTTTAAGTATTACCACAGTCTAACCATACTTACAGTCAGGCCACGAATGTACTTGCGTAGAGCAACGTTCGGCGAACTCGCTTCAGTTTGCAGGCTCGAAGATTGAGCGTTGCCCGCCTGTATGACGTATGGTTAGACTGTGCTATTACCAAGATAGACTGAAGAAAATTGATTAAAATCTTTTACCTACTAAACTTATTTAGTTTTTAGTAGCAATATTTATCTGTATTCCGTACTCATAAATTTGGCAACAAGTGTAGCTGCAGTAATGACTCTCTTACAAAAAACACCAGAGAGAATTAGTAGCACGTGTGCTGATGTTTATCGATGAGTTATTAAGAGACATAGTCCTTATCTCCATCATCATTATCCTATCAAGGAGAGCAGCGCACTTGCATCTCCTTTGTCGTTGTTTGTGTTACATACAGATGACTAGCTATCTGCCATCATTTAGACGTGTGTTGACACCATGTATCTGTTTGCCATAAAAAAATACATACAGCTGATGGAATATTATTATCACATTTATGTTATGCACAAGTTACCTCGATGCAAAACTAAATAATGTTTGGTTTGATCAAGTGAAGTTTCACTTTTGTAATTTTAAATAAAGATAGATACTTGGTTATTATAACATTAAGTACTAAAACATCCCATATAAACAGTCAATAGAATTATCTCTAAGTTGTTCATTAACTTAAAAGCTTCTTGAAAGCTTAACAAGAAGCTGCGTCAGTTTTACAAAATACGGACCAACATAATTTAATATTCTATTCATTTCTGTATGAATTTATGTGTACGAAACGGTTTTGAAAGCTTTTATAAAAACAGAATTCCTTTACTTTTTTTCCTTTAATTTCGGTATAAATTAAAGTCAAATGTTGAGAGATCATTAAAATAATTATATGTAGACGAAGAAATAAAAAGAATGAAATCAATTTAAACTCATTCTTTACTAAGTTAATAATAAAGTGATTGTTCTATACATTTTTCTATACACTTTTTTCTGCGTCTATACCTATCTGCTTTTCCAATATCTACAAAAAATGTTATTTTATAGAAATTTCAAACAATACAACTTAACCGCAATAAGCGCAGTTGTGAATTATTATATAATATTATTGTTATGAATTGCATCGAAGTATATGTCTAACTTTATTATAAAGCACATCTTTATGGCTTGGCCTTAGAAATACTAAATTAATTATATAACAATGTATATTTTCATAACAATAAAAACACATTTAAAACATGTTATTAATTATTTAATTTTCTTTTCATAAGATTATATGATAAACTAAAATTAAACAAGCTTCCGAAATTAATGATCGGATGCAATTAAAATCAATTACAGCTTTAATGGCGATAAAGGTAATTTTTATTCGGTTCACTCTTATCTTAATAGTGTGAGAAATTCAGTTAAGTGGATTTGTAGTCGCGGGCGAGGCCATGTTTCCTGAACAGTGAGTAATTTAAAGACGGGCAACCGCTGATATCTACGAGCGTATCCATTATTTACAACCAACGCGAACGTAATACGTAATAAGCCGAAGATGTACCTATAATACGAAATATTACAAATTGGAGGAAAATATATTTTTTATAACAAATTCACTGGCTTTTTTTCTTCATAAAATTAAAATGTATAATATACAGTGATAAAATATTTTAAAAGTAACCTTTCATAGTTGAAATACAACTAATAACCTTTTTTATTTCCTCTTATAAATGAAGCCTTGACTTAACTGTAAGGATGGAAAATTATATTTACAAATTTAAATTAATTCAAAAATAAACTCCTTGAATACAATACATAAATCATCAAAACATAGTAAAATATATTCGTGTAATGTATCGAAAAATAAATTTTAGGCAAAAACTTTAACTAAGGTTTGGTTTAGCAATTGTAAAAGCTTTTCTCCTGTTATTAAAAATAATAATAATGAGACTATAGTAGAAAAGGCTTTGGCATCCCTTATTTACTTGTCGAAACAAGACTGCACATTGTTATGTACGGTAACTGGAAAGAACACAGAGAAATAACAGACTGAGGAACGTAATTAATTTACTTCAAGTTAAAATTAATATTAAATTATTCAATATACATTTATGATGTGCATTGTATACTCACAGAAATATTTTTTTGTTTTATCCCAGAAATCTTCCAAAGGTCGATTGAGAACAGTAGTTGCGGTCTCGTCTCTTGCAGCTTGTGCGTCTATGAAGATTTGCTTTCAATTGAAACAGATTGTCCGCAGGAACAGGCTGCCAAACGAGATTCTCCATGACTGTCCCTACTGAATACCTACTGTCCTACGATTTGAATAAAATTTTATAATCATTATAATAATGGCAGGGCAGACTGCCTTTCTCAATCACAAATTGGGCAGTACGTCTGGCGATAGTAACAACCCATTTAAAGAAAATCCCTCTGAAATAACAGCATGTGTGATGTTGTGTTCCGTAGGATGAGAGTGAGGTACCATAGTACATTTTACTGTCCCCTCTTAGTCGCTTATCCCTTTTCCTGCTGATAGGCGAGGAGGCACCAATCCTAAAAGCTCCGTGATACGGATACTAAAATTTTTAATAAAAAATAAAAGTTAACACTTAGACGAACAAGATTTGCTTCGACTTAGACGAACAAGCCGAGTCACTTATCCAGCTAATTGGCACTTATAGCAATTATATATAATTGTCAACAATTATACTAGAGTAACTGTTTTTATATGTTAAATTTTAATAAAAGTGCGTGGCTTAAAGGAAGTGTTTATTAGATTTATTAAATTTAATTATTGTAACCAATAAAGTTGGTTTATTTTTTTAATTTTTTTTTTGCTTAATTGTCCAGTGCGATTTTTAAAGGTCTATTTTACTTATACAATAAGGTAACACGAAAGATGAAAATAGAATAATAATAAAAAATTACTTCTTCTTTCTTTCCTTTTCTTTCAGGCATTTTTATTGTCACAAATACATTTTTTTTAAATTTTTTCCTATAAGTTACGAAAAATTGAAGTTTTCACTCGGTGTTACACTTTCGCTCGTTTTGTATAACAACATATAATTACCTCTTTACAATATACTATAATAATTTATTAACTATATTTTTATAAATATATTATCGTAAGAGAGTAACCGTAGACAAATATCTTTTACCAACTCCCATTTCATTGCCTTTTATTCCTAACCCTACTAACGTGTATACTGCACATTTGTTATTCACGTCAAAGGCTAATAGGGGACGCAGAGCTAATAAAAATATAGGCGCTAAGTCTAGATTTATAGTAATTTCCGTTTCTACCTAAGCACAAAAGGTGCTTTCATTGAAAAAGTTTTGCTAGCGACGCGTTTACACGGATATTAAAGATATTAAAACTAAGAAATGAGGTATTTACTTTTTAAACACTTCTTTTAAAAACATTACATCAGACCGGAACGCCCCGGCTAAGCCCAAGTGTAATTGCGGGAGATTAAAATATATAAAATATATCCCATAATCGTCTATAATAACGTACTTTTGAAATATTAGTTTTGATTACCTAACATTATGTTAAACTTATAAAACGAGTTAACCTATAGGATAATAATAATAATAATAACTTTATTTCAGACTTGACTGTGTCCATAGTTTTTTAAAATTATATTACCTTTGCATATTGGAAAGAAAATTAAAAATAATATATAAACTAGTAACAAATGTAAACTGATTTCACCTATCATTTTTTATTGAGGGTCATAGGTGACATCACCCAATGTTTTATTATTGGGCAGTTCATATTTCCAGCAATTACCTTAAACAGCGTGTCGGAGCTTCTCGTACTCTAGTTATCACAGGGATGCTATTCTCTTTCGCAATATAGCGTAAAAATCTGCAACTCTTGCATTTGCAAACATCGCCGATGCACTACAGTAGCGCGACAGCCACAGAAACACTATGAAGAAATTGTATTGGACGTGCAGGGCATTAAACGATTTTTGAGTGTAGTTAACCCACAGGTTGCGTGTATAAAAGGACTTGCAATAATATGTCTTAAATAATGTTATTTTCACTTCATCAGAGCAACGTGCAAACCTGCGGGCCATCATATTACATCTCACCGCCAATGCCCTACGCTCCCTCGCTATGTCGATGTCGTCCGACAAGTCCTCTGTAACCCAGTGGCCCAAGTTTTTGAACTGGCTCACCCTAACAAGCGGGAGACCGTTAAGTGATTCTGGTGGTATTGAGTTATATTTTATCCACATGGTTATATAATTTCTTATTTAGTAACAAAACTTTGTTAGTGGTATATTTTAGTGAATAATTTGTTAAAAATGTTAATCAACTTTTAACGTTGATCTATACTTGTGAATGAATTTATACTTTGTGTTTTTTTTTACTTATTGTAGTGATGGAATCTTTATTTTGAATCCATTCTAATATTGTTAACATGAAAATAACTCTGTTTCTCATATTTTGACGCCTTAAAACTAAATCGATTTTGATGAAGTTTAATATCGAGATATATGTTACTTTTTATTTATTAACGTGAGTAAAGGTGTAGGCCTAAGCTGCTATAAAATAAGTAGAGATTTACACTAAAGTAATATTCATGAAAGATGTATGTATTTAAAAACTGTTGACTTTCATTTATCCAATTTGTGACTCTAAAAAAGGATCCATTCGGCGAGTGTCGGTCGAAAATCAATACGGGGCCAATATGTGCCTATCATTTTGACATCTAAAATTTCGTTCGCCAACAGGGTTATCTCGATATTCGGCGTGTGTTGTATGACGGGTCGGTTTTTGTACGACACGCTACACCCGCTATTCATTAGACCCAGCCCGCTGTCCATGTTCACATTAATTACACGATGCCTCTCTCGAATGTATGCAAAAATAATGATAAAAGTCTCAGATAGATGAGTAAACGATTAAGAAGCAAAAAAAATACTATGTAATTAAATTCGTTACTTTTTTAAGGCTCCTTCCTATTAAAAATTGTGCTAGCCTTTTATGTAGGTACACTAACTACGAATGGCAGATACGAACGATGTCTAAGAGATTAATAACTTCCTTTCTTCATATATTCGTTATAATATTCATTAGATGAGTGATTAGAGTGCTCGCCTTAACGCTCTGTTCTAGGCTTCCCGATTGCCAACAGGGTCAATTTTGAAAAATGAACTTTTTGAATTTGGTTCTGGTCTGGAGCTGGAAAGTAATGGCAGGGCACACTGCGTTTCGTAGTCATTTGGGCAGCCTGTCTGATGGCAGTAACCCAGTAACCACCCCCTTACAGAAGGCCACCGTGAAATAACAGCGCGTGTGCTGTTGTGTTTCGGTGAGTGAGTAAGGGATGCCAGAGCCCATTTCTCTATTCCCTTCCAAATCCTTTATTCTTAATCCTACTGTAGTCGGCAGTGCACTTGCAGCAGCTTGTTGCTTGTGTTATAGGCGACGGTAGCCACCTACCATCAAGTGGACCGTCAGCCTATCTGCCGATCTTAACATAAAAAAATAAAAATAAAAAATGAGCTCCTGTCAAGACTTTAATTTTCACCAATTATTAAATCCATTTTATCTATTATCCTTGCTATCTATCTCTATAAATTTAGTGAGACGTTTATTTCTTCCATGATCATTCCATATAACTAATATAATACCTACCAGTTTTTTTCTGACACAATGCCTACTTTTTTCTGGATAAAATGTGCCCTACGTCCTTTTCTATACCCCTGATTACGTGTGTGCAAAATTTCAATGTGATCAGTACAATGGGTTCTGTCATTATACTGATCCCTACAATCGAACCGAATAATAGCACTTGTGCTACTATTTCACTGTGGTTTTCTATAAAGGGTGATAATTTCCGCAAGACGGGGACTGCGTAATGCGGTGTGCTTTGCCAAATTATATTATTTAAAAACCATTTGTTGGCGGTTCCATAACTAAATTGATTATATTTTATAGTCTAACTAAATTAATTATATTGGTGTAAATAGAATGTACCACTTTAAAGAAAAGCAAAGAAAAGCACAGAAAATGCAGGAAAAAAAGTATTTATAAGATAGAAGTTTAGGGCAAAGAGTCAGGGACAAGGATGGGTCCATCCCAATAGTTTCTCAAGATTTATTTCTATATTATAAAACTGCATATTCACCATGTGTCAGAAGTTTTGTTTGTTGACACTCCACTTACGTAACAGGTAACAGCGTTTACAGTTAAAGAGTATAAAATGTTGTCACTAGGTTCTTATTGTTAAGATGCAAGCAGAAATACGTGATAGGCGGGTATAGGTCGCGTCACGTAAAAAGAATGCTGGAAGAAGTGGAGGGGGGTGTGTTTCCGCATGGGTACAATCGCGCACGAAAGTGCTACGCCAATTGTTTTATTTTTTAACTAGCCTTTCGCTCGCGGCTTCGTATATTAGTCATTGGTAAGTACATTGAAAAGTTTATTAGATAGAATTTTATTAAATGGAATTAAAAACATGTGTTTCATTCAGTGTAGAATGTTTAATCTAATTTTAGAAAATTAAAGAAAGTGAGAAACTTCCATTTAGTCGTCGTGGGTTACGTGAAAACCAGATGAGGACGGGGTGTTGGTGCTAGAGGTGGCCATTTCATCGTTGTCGCTGTCGTCACTTGAGCTTTCATCATCATTTGAGTTAGAATCATCATCACCTGCGCGAATAATAAATGTTTCTGCCATAATGTCGACCGCATGATCGCTTTTACAATAACCGGCTTCTATTTCCTTTGCCTTGGTGCATAATTTCCATTCCCCCATTCTGATTCCTTTATTTTTGCCGGGAGTTCGGAAGACAGTAAGAAATTCCGAATCTCGAACCCTTTACAATTCGTCTCACTGTAGACTTAGAACATTTTGTTGCCTCTGCGGTCCGTTTCATGCATTGTTTTAAATTATCAACTATATTGTTCTCAGTCTTTCTGTTCATAAATCAATATACGTCATAAATCATTTTCTCACTTTTCTATGTAAACCCATTTCTTAATTAAAAACTTTTGTACGCGATGGTATTTTGGGAACGAACGCAACATGGACACAACGTGATTTATTATAATAAATACATAATATTAGCAGACACATTTAATTTCTTTTGACACACAGTTTTATAAGTGACCACATAGTACGTGAAAACAGGATATAAATCTAATATAAAATCACCATCGAACAAGTGAGTTGGTGGAAGTATTACTTACTTACAACACAGCGCGGAAAGCAAAGTTCGACTGACGAACCAATAGCGCACCGGCAAGCATGCGGCGCGTAACCAGCCCGCACCGAGCCCCCCCTCATACCACCAAATAGACCGATAAATCGCCTAATACGCATCTTGACCGCCAGTGTTCTTTTTACGTGACGCCACTTATATGTACTGCTATAAGCAACACCAGTTGATTTAAGTTTTTTGCTGTAATTTCTGATAGGATAAAGAATAAAAGACAGTGAAGAGCGGATTATTATGAATCATCGAGCACCGGAACACGACAGTACACTTGATGTTATTTCACAGAGGTCTGTTGTGAGAGAGTGGTAGGTACATATATTTACTCGTAAATGTAATAAGGAGACCATAATTTATGCATAAACTGCAGTAAATTTGTAACAGTTTTTAATATAATGTCAAAGAGAAAATCCGATTCCATCATACTAATCATTTTATTGCGCCACCGTAGAACGGTGGGGCGATCGCGACCACACGCGGTCGCGGCCTGATTACGCTGGTTTATAATTGCTGCTCTTACAAATGAGCCTGAATTGCCAACTCCGGCCGATAGCACAATGTTTTCGGTCGATCATTCATTAATTTGTCTATATTGTTCTGTCCGCCTGATTAAACGCCAGTTATTACATTACTTATTTAAAATAAAAGCGTTGCTTTTGTCGTTTCAATTTTCAATCACTGGTTAGGACGAACGATTCTATTCATTCAGTGAAATTTATTGTGGTTTCGTTATTCTTTAAAAGCTTTTTAAGGTAATTTATCACGTTTAATATGATTGCCTCTAGTGAGATTCATGTATATTTACATATGACGAGGATAAATATAACTTTCACGTTTATTTTTGCATTATTAAATCTTTTTAGCTAAACTTTGCGTTGACAATTTCAGTTTGAAAGTACTTTTATTTCATTTTAACGCAAAGATTGACTTCAATTAGGTGCACACTTTTGCATTTTTGCAGAGCGGATGTCATCGTAATATTTTTTTTTGTCCTACATTCTATGATTGGAGCACCATGTAAAAAATTTATAGTTAGTTTATGGTGTATATCCAATGCTATAAATCCTTTTTAATCATTAATTTAATGACGAATCTTATGTATCCAATCAAAATACTCATTTTTACTCAATTTTCTTTATAAATCATGCCATGTCATTAAGGTAAAGACAATATGATCCTCTTACGCTATGTTTAGCACGTATTATGACATCTGTACTCTTGAATTTGTATGAAAACTCCCGAAAAATGCTCCCGAGGGACTCAAATTTTGATTTGATAGTAATTTTTCTGGTCTGTGTTTATTTATATCTAGACTTTTTCATGATATCGTTGCAGAAGCGTATGCTCTAATATTTAGAAGATATACTGCACAATAAACCCTTCGCTGACTGCAAAAAGATTGTAGCCGTTGGGAAGTAAATAGAGTCTGCTCTGGGGAATTAAGTAAATGTATATAAATAAATTGGATATAGCCATGTTTAGTGAGGACAACAGCATTGTGTACAAGAGGATAATGGTTGAACGCGCACACTGTCGAGAACGGAAACGCATAATGTGGCGGTGGCATTAATTACAACTTCCCGTGACGATCATGCCGTTATCGCGCCTCCGAGCTCCGTGCGGTCGACCGTTCGCCGGCGATTTGTCATTTACACAACGTTTTCAACACTGCTACTCATTTAATTAAGTACAACCTATATGTACATTGCTTAATTTTTATTAAGACTTATAATCTCAATAGGCATTCAATTGGCATCTTGCTAGGTTTAATTTTATATATAAAAATGAATCCCCATTTCCCTTGGTCACGGCATCACGCGCGAACGGGTAGACCGATTTTAATTCGGTTTTCACTAATGGAAAGAGGGATATGTTTTAGGGTATATAAAAATTGCACCACGGGCGAAGCCGGGGGCGGGTCGCTAGTACAAAATATTTTCACGGTAATTTTTGTAGACTGGCTCCACGAGGAATTTTTATAGAATTATACCTTATTAGCTGACTCGGCCACGCTTCGCTGCGGCCCATATGGCGGTGGAGTGCGCGTAGCGGTACTGGACACTGCTTATATATAATACTATTGATCGTAGCGTAATGTTATATAGCCTTCCTCGATAAATGGACTATTCAAAACAAAAAGGATTTTTCAATTCGAACCAGTAGTTCCTGAGATAGCAAACAAACAAACTCTTTAGCTTTATAATATTAGTATAGATTAGAGAAAATAAAATATGCTTATTTTTTCTAATTTCACGCAGTGTTTATTATTGTGTTTTGGACCGACTTTCGTAATACTAGTAAATACCTACTAGAACTTTTTCTTCAGTTCAGATTTTTTTCACATTGACTTGCTGTTCAAGATTTTTCAAGCTTGTCATGTTTCAGGCATTATTCGTATCAAGTTTCACGATACACTTCTTGTTGTTGAATTGACGATATCATATGCTTAGTGTCAATTATTATTGGCATAGGTAATAGTAGTTTCTTATAAATAACGACTGCTGTTATAGTGTTGGGTTGACCTCTCACGATAATTATTTCAATTACGCGGCAGTAATAGTAATGCTGAAAATGTTGAAAAATATGCAAATTGAAAACTAATATAAATAGATAACTAATAACTAGAAAAAAGAAATAAATTTATTCCGAAAAACCTTATCCTAATTACAATTATTTTCCTTTCACACTAGTCTTTCTTTATCCCATGGTGGAAGTAAACAATATTAATATACATTATTTGTTATGCACAATAATATAAACACAACCGAAGAATAACTCTTTTCAATAATAAAAATGGTTAAGTACTTATGGTATGTGGTACATAGAAATCATTGTGTGTGGATGTGAATTTGTATTACATAAGTGGCCTCATTTATAAGTTGTGAAAAATGACACCTGAACTTTATCAATTACCTACTCCATAGTTTATCGAACAGTCCTAAAATGAATTAACAATACCTGGACTTAAGATCGCCACATTAATTGCATTGCAACTGACGCCGGTTCACAAAATATTTGCATTGTTACTATTGGATGTAAGCCATATTCGTATTCAGATAGCGCCATCTTACAAAATTTTGAGGTAACAATTGATTAACATTCATCGGCATTCATACATTTACCACAAAAATTTACGAAATGACGCTTTAATATATGTATTTAACATTTTTTGGTGATTAAATTGCGTTTTTTAAGAAATATAACTATATAGGTAATAAAGAGTTGTATTTTATCTACATAATTGTATTTTGACTTGAAAAGCAAAACCTTATCTATACATAAAAAATTTCATCAAAATCGTAACCGTTTCCGAGATACGCGAAATATATATAAGAATTGCTCATTTAAAGTTATTAACATATAGATAAATATGCTACACACGAATAACGTAACAGATAATCTTGTAAAGATTGCGTCCGTCGTTCTTGCCGGTTGTTTTTCGCGATTGAATCATAAAAAATATATAAGGAAAACACCGCAATCTAAAAAAAAAGAGAATAAATGGGTTAATTTTGCTATTGTAGTAAGTAAAAAAGTCACTCACATTTTCAGGTGAGTTTCCTATGAATTTTTTAAGGTCATTGCATCTTGTTGAAAATTTATCAAATTCTACCCTCTTGCAAATTTGGCCATTTTTGGGAAAGAAACCAGACTAACGCCGTATAATTGTGTCTTAAAACTTTTAAAGCTAAATAAAATATTTACAAATTCTTATTTGTAAATCAAATGAGTCAACGAAAAAAAATGAGTCAAATTGTTGAGGCAAATTGATTCTTGTATAATAAAAATTGAACAGGAATTTTTGTGTGTTATATGATTTGCTAAAATCATTTCTTTAAACAGTTTTCTAGTAAGAAGTACAATTTAATATAAACATTTGAACTTATTAATTTTAATATTCGAGTACATTTCCATATTAATTACAAATTTATTTCCGAATTCCAGTTCATTGCCAAATATGTTTACCTTATTTCAAAATTAATAATAAATTTCGTGCAACAATTTTGCACGTAGTACTTATAATTTATGGCCGCTTTTCGCTCATCAGTTAATGATAAATTTTTCCCTGCAACACGACCGTGCTATTTTTTTAGCAAAAAAACTTTAGTTTTGCATATAAACAGAGGTGGGCTTTTTAGCTTCTTAAGTAATTTTAGCTTCTTAAGTAAATACGTACAAATGTAATTAAAAAAACTTAGCTGAAATCTTGACGGAAAATAAAGTCTAAAATGCACGGCCGCCACAAGGCTTTGCCTGTAAATATGAGTGTTATGTAGCCGACGGCCGGTTACGGAGCACAACACAAGTACGTTAGAATAATTTGTGAGTAGCAGCGGCCGTGTTATCGTCGCTAACAAAGAGTTAGAAATTTATGGAAATAGACATCTATTACATTTTTCCACATAACAGTACCTAATATACCATAAGCTGAACGAATATGAAAAATGTGCACTTTTTTTTCTACAAAATCTATACTAATAATATTATGTATAAAGCTGAAGAGTTTGTTTGTTTGTTTGAACGCGCTAATCTCAGGAGCTATTGGTTCGAATTGAAAAATTCTTTTTGAATCGAATAGTCCATTTACCGAGGAAGGCTATAAGTTATATAATATTACGCTACGATCAGTATTATATATAAGCAGTGTCCAGTACCGCGCGCACCACGCGCACTCCACCGCCGTATGGGCCGCATTCTATTCACTTTAGTAGTTTTCTATTCAGTTTAGTAGTTTCGAAGATTAGTAGTTCGATTTTGTATGTTACAAATAAACATACAAAATTTTCCTCTTCATAATAATTAAATAATGATTATTTTTAATATAATGATGATTTTTTAATATATTATTTATAGTACCTACTTTGGTCTACTCAAAAAGACTAGGAATTTACTCTATTAGCTGTATGACATAAATTTTCAATAAGAAAGAAATAGTTTCAGTGACTTGAAGGACTTCTATAAAGGAAATTCAAAATTATTACAGCACAGGCAATTACAATAAAAAGTGTTTCACTATTAATATAATATTTAACTTATCATCACTACTTAAAAGGCGTCTCATTTTGTTTGCAGATCTCTGTGTTCTTATTATCGCCTACTATACTGTGTTCCTGTCCGCATATTATGGTATACCTAAATACCTAATGCAGTGTACCGCACTGCGTGCAGTTTTGATGTCTCACTCATAACATGGAATTTCGCCGTTAATTTTCTTATAATTTCGATATTAAAAGTAATATGTAATAAACACATGAAAGTTATGGAATTTTCTTTAAAGTTTCATTAGAATAAATCATACTCTACAAGTTATCTTATCTCTTTTTTATTCACATAGATAAAAATACGATTTTGATACGATTCCGTTACTTTTAATATAAAGTCTTTTTTCCATTGGAATGTTTATTTAATTTAAATGTTTCTTTATCTATGAACTGTCCTAAGTGACGTCATCAAACGAGAGAATAGAGACATAAGTAGAGTAAGCACAACGGTGCTATTTTAATAATAAGATTGCAAATTTATTTTATTTATGAATATAATAAAGGAGAAATAAAAAAAAACGATAGATTTAAAATTCGATTGATTTTTTTTTCATATTTTCAAACAAATAAAAAATGCCCACTTTAGATAATTATCTATAAACACTAATAACGACAGGTGTGGCAACGTGCCACTTGGGGGTAGAATACGTGGACTGTATTTAGAAAGAAATTGGGGTTTTATACTAAGATGCTTCCTATAATATCGGTCTCTAATCTCAACCACTAAATCAAGATCACCTACCTGAATTGCTGCTGCAGTTCTTCTCTGTTGTGGTTCTGTTGTTGTGGCTGTGATGTTGAATCTTTGCCACCGGTGGTCTTGATATATTTGAAGTAACACTTTCAATTATATAATAGTTCATATAACAATAGTTCACATAATTTTATTAGTACACAAACGTTTTGCAGTTTTGATTTCACTTAATTTAATTTAAATGGCACCCACACGGCGGAACAGTTGTCGGCAACTTGGTAATTTTTCTTCGAGAGGCGCCGCGCGTGTTCGAAAAAGGAACTAGACGTCTGTGCGTTCCAAATGACGCAGCGATGGCGATTTTAATTCAGCCAATTAAGATTAGAAACCGAACAACAGGGGTAAAGTGCGTTGCCGATTTTCGTAATATAAAGGTTAAAAGACAAGGTAGGAAATTGAAAGATTCAGTATGGAAGCATCCCATGCTGATTCCTCCAAACACAACGACAGACAGTGAAAGACAGACAGTGACAGAGAGAATGTTGTTATATCTGAAAGAAGATCGTTACTACAGCTAAATGGACTGCCAAGGTTATAACTGCAGCATGCAGTGCGCCGTGTCAATACACACAAGATACACTGAAAATAAGTAAAAAAACTGCAAAGTATGTTTGAGGCAGCAACGTGTAGTGTATGAGATATTAGTTTTCCACTACTTCGGAAGTTCGCGATACACTGATTTAATTCTTTATAAAAAATTACCTCTCAACGTGGCAATTTAAGTTCTTGTGATTCAAAGGCACGTTCTTTGATTCGTTTTGTGACTATTATTAGAGTAAAATATTATAAATGCGAAAGTTTGTAAGGATGAATGGTTGGTTAATTTTTCACTTAAAATTACTTAACCGATTTGGATTAAAATTAGCACACAGATAGTTTATTACATGGAGTAACAAATAGGATACTCTTTATCTTAGAAAAAAGTTAAGTTCCCGAGGGATCGTCTAAAATTTCAAAAAAATGACGCCACTGCCACCCTGCAACAGCTTATTATATAACTGCATCAGCTAGTTATACATATTATAATAAGTATATGCAATATAATATCCCGGCTTCATTTACATTGAAAAGATTACAAAATCAAAAGTACAATCTGCATTAAAATGTTCTATTTCCTACTCTTCTTAATATTTCTTACAATAATGGATAGGTACGTTTCAAACTTCCTAACATATGTAGTGTACACTTATTACGTTACGGCTCACACAAAAACAGACCAAATGAAATCAGAAGAGCAGGGGCTTATAAAAAATATGCCACCATTAGTCTAACGCGAAATGTAATGGTCCTTCTATTTCATAACAGTGAGAGACTACAAGACGTGTACGTAGTGTAGTGTTGTGACTTTAGGGAGATGGATTTAATATAATGTTAAAGTAGTTTAGTATAAGTTTCATTAATGATCAATTTACAGAAGACCACCGTGAAATAACAGCACGTGTGCTGTTGTGTTTCGGTGAGTGAGTGAGGGATGCCAGGGCCCATTTCCCTATCCACTCCTAATCCCCTATCCTTAATCCTACTGCAGTTGGCAGCGCACTTGCAGCAGCTTTGGCGTTGCTTGTGTTATAGGCGACGGTAGCCACCTACCATCAAGTAGACCGTCAGCCTGTCTGCCGACCTGACATAAAAAAAAATCTTCTGAAGACAAAAAAGATTATATTTTAATTTTTTTTCTTTATAAAAAAAATTATACTGCTACTTATCTAAAGGAAATAACATGTTAACAATACTAAGTTAAAGTAATTATCTATTTTCCATTATACAAATTTTCAGCAGCATTGAAATAAAAATAATAAAAAAAACTGAGAATTGATAGCTTTAATGTTCAACTACTTTATGACAACAAATTGTAAAGGAAATAGTAACTATGGGGTTTCTTGTCATGTAAGAAATTGTAAGTGATTGGAATTTTAATTAAGAGTACATATTTCATTATTTAATAAGATTAAATGTAATACAAATATAATATAAAATATGTAATATATAATTTGACGAACCCGGTGGATGAGTGGTTAGGGTGCTTGCATTAACGCTCTGTTCAAGGGTACCCGGGTTCTATTCCCGGGAGAGTCAACTTTGAAAAATGAACATTTCAAATTTGGCTCTGGTCTGGATCTGGGAAGTAGTGGCAGGGCACACTGCGTTTCGCAGTCATTTGGGTAGCCCGTCTGGCGGCAGTAACCACCCCCTTACAGAAGACCACCGTGAAATTGTGTTTCGGTCAGTGAGCAAAGGATGTCGGAGCCCATTCCCTATCCTAATCCTAATCCCTTATCCTTAATCGTACTGTACGCACTTGCAGCAGCTTTGGTATTGCTTGTATTATAGGCGACTGTAGCCACAATTGGACCGTCAGCCTGTCTGTCGATCTTAACATAAAAAAACTGGAAAAGTGCGAGTTGAACTCGCGTGGAGAGGGTTCCGTACGATGTTATCTATCAGCACAATATTGAGTGATTTCCAATATTATTTTAATATCATGGACTTCTTATAGGTTTTCCTATAATCTATAAGTAGAAAACTAATTTCTGTATTTCTTTTCAAAATTTTAGGTTCAGTAGTTTTGGAGATAGGGGGGAGGGGGAGAGAATGGTCGGACAGAGGGACACACGAGTGATCCCATAAGGGTTCCGTTTTTTTATTCGGACGTACGGAACCCTAAAAAATGGAAAAGGAAGGAAATAATTCGTAACGTTAAATGTTGCGAATCATTTTTATATATTAATAGCTCTTTGAAGTGGTAAATTAAAGTAAAAAATTAAAAATAATAATTTAATTTACTTACATTTAATTACTTGGAATGTTAGGCAGTTAATTTCATCTTTCCGCTCTTCCGAACAGCGTAAATTTATAACGGCCACTTTATTACCATGTGTATGTGTGCAAGAGAATCGCGTTTGTGGCGATGCCGCTAGCGAATCTTTGATATCAAATTCTTTTAGAACAGACCGCTCCGCACGTAGGCACCCGCGTCCCGCATACACTCATATTTTAGATAACGTTCGACTGTTTCTCTGCTGTTCCGCAGCGGGAATGCGAATAAAAATACGAATATTTTACCGTTCTCTGTGAGTCGTACGAACCTCGCAGGAATTCCAAAGTTATCATACTTATGATTCTATCTAGTTTCGGAAGAAGTTTATACTGTACGATTTAAAAAGTTGGTGTTGGTTTTTATGACAACAATAGAGAAGTGAAAATTTAAACACTTTATATATTACACAGATATATAATTTATACTAAGACTAGCTAAGCCCGCAACTTCGTACGCGTGGTATTAAACCGATTGGAATGAAACAAACACTAAATGTTACGGGAAACTGGCTATCGGTGAAAGCCGCATTCAAATCAGTTAAAGCCGTTTCTGAGATTAGTGTGCACAAATGCACAGACAAAACAGACAAATAGACAATAATTCTAAAAACCATTTTTGTGACCTCGGTAACATAAGTACCTACACAATGTACAATTATTTTTTTCATATTTTATGTTCAAACACGACTCGTTTACGATTTTATTATATAAAATAATAGACATAGATTATACTGATTACATGCAAAACGTGGCTGATGACGACCGAAGCCAAGTAGGTCATCACTAATCCAAGCGCGCTTGATGGCGAGTGGAGCCGAGTAAACCCGATTAAGCGTCACCGACCCGACCGTGGCGGTTCACTTCCTCAGAAAAACGACCCTAAAGAAGTTTTCGCTTCAAAAACTTTTTTTTTTTCAGATTTGACGGAATCTATTTGGGAGGACAATAATAATAATGGAACCATGTTACCTGGATGAAGTTGTCGAGTGAGGCGGCATGTACAGCACATGGAAGATGAAAAGGGGCCAGTTCCAGTGGCAGCAAAGGCGCGTGAAACGCTGAGACAAAATGGCGGCTGCGCACGCGCGAGGTAGCGGACCTCTCGCGCGGCTACTAGTCCTGGCTGTATTACACGTCAATTTCATTGGTATGTTTCACTTAAATACTTAATTACCTATCTTTCACAACATACTGGAACTAGAAGGCCGCCTCTAGTTTCTTTTTACAGAATGGGTCGATGCTTTCAGTGGAAAGCTGCTCTACAAAAACAAATCTTACCCAACAAATTTGCTTATAGTCTTTTTGACTGATTGCAAATAAGCCAACCAAAAAAAATCTATCTTTCAGGCTGATCTTTTTTTTTCATATCTGACAGTTGTTTTATTGTTATAGTATGTTGATCAACGCCACTTAACGTTAGTAATTTTATTTGAGAAATCAGCAGTCTATACCTGTTGACAGGGATAGAATAATAAGTAATGCAAGGTTGGCGTACTGTTAATTCAATAATTAATTATTGCCTAACATCGGCAGCCAACTACCATTAAGCTTGAATTTGGATGAATAGGGATTCAATGTTATCGAAATTCATGTGCTTAAATAAATCGTAATTTTTTTTTTTTTAATCTATTTGCGATCAGTCGACCCGACTATGAGCAAATTGGATGAACGTGTAGTGTCATGTCGAGCGTGTCCCCCATCGACGACAATCACTCATGCCCTATTCATATCTGGTCTAGTTCAAGAAAAGCACGCCGTCTCAATCGTGTTTCCCGGCTGACAGTTAGTAACTGGGCTGCTAAGACATTAGGATGATTAGCTAGCCTCTTTTTGTAGTTTGCACACGAACTTTTGATCTCCTCCTTTACGGTAAGCATTTGCAAATTTCCGTGGATTTCAGCGTTAGTGAGGAACCAAGGAACATTTGCAATAGTTCTTAAGATCACGTTTTGCAGTCGTTGCAAAATATTAATATTAGAGTCACTAGCACTTCCCCAAAGCTGAATGCCGTATTTCCAGCTTGGTTTTAAAATACTCTTATATATGAGAAGCTTATTGTCTACGGATAGTTTAGAGTTTCGTCCTAGCAGCCAGTACAGGTTTTTGTAGCGTATATTGAGTTCGTCTCTTTTGCTTTTTATGTGCGTTTTCCATGTCAGTCTGCGATCCAAGTGTATTCCGAGATATCTAACACTATCGCTGTGATTTAATATGCTGTCACCAAGGCTGACCGGAGGGCAGTTTCCAGGTCTAAGTGTAAACGTTACCTGTACAGATTTATTGGGACTAGTTTTTATTCGCCACTTGTTCATCCAGACATTCATCGAATCAAGATCTCGCTGTAGAATTTGTGATGCGACAGCAGGATCCTTGTTTTTGGCCAAAATTGCAGTGTCATCGGCATAAGTAGCTATTGTAGTTCCCTGTCCTTTCGGTATATCTGATGTATAAATAGTATACAATATAGGACCAAGAATGGAACCCTGGGGTACACCTGCTTTTATATTGTGTAACGGCGATGTGAAATTTCCCTCCTTTACCTGGAATGATCTATGAGATAGGTACGACGCCAAGAGCAAATAGTAACTATGAGAAATATTGGCCTTGATTTTAGAGAGGAGCCCCCTATGCCAGACCTTGTCGAATGCCTGTTGAATGTCTAAAAAAGCTGAAGCACAGTACTCTTTTCGTTCGAAAGCATTTCTGATCACGTCACATACTCTATGCACTTGTTCAATGGTAGCATGATGTTGCCTAAATCCGAACTGATGGTCTGGAATCGTGCTATTGCTGGCAAGCATGGGCGTCATTCTGCTTATCAAAATTTTCTCGAACAGCTTCGACAGTGTCGGCAAAAGACTAATAGGTCGATAAGAAGCAACCTCGTGTGCGGGTTTTCCTGGCTTTTGTATCATAATAATTTGTGATATTTTCCAAATACAAGGGAAATGTTGCACACGCAGGATGCCATTAAAAAGGATGGTAAGGAAAGTCAAAACTTTCTTTGGTAATTTCCTTAGTACCTCCTTTGTGATTAAATCAAAGCCTGGCGCCTTTTTGTCCTTAAGAGCCATTATTCCTCTCCTCACTTCCTGAAAAGTCGTTGGCTTCGGCGGTAGATCAAGTTGTAGGTCACTGTTTAAAACCTCATCTATCCTCCTATCAGGTTCCTCGTTGCATGGACTATTAGGAGTAAAGACCTTTGCAAGATGTTCTGCAAATGCATTTGCTTTCTGTTGTCTTGTTCTAGCCCATCCATTTGGTCCAACTTTTATAGGAGGTTTCGCCTCTTGTGGTCGGTCCAGAGACTTTGTAAATTTCCATAGTGAATAGTTTGTGGTCGCAGTTGCAGTTAGTGACTCTAACTTTGATTGTAGGGTGTCATTTTGAAGCTTAAACAAAATAGCTTTTAGTTCCACGATGGCTTTGTTTAACGCCTTTTTGTCCATCGGGTGTCTGGTTTGATGCCATACTCGTCTTAATCTACGTTTCTCTAGGATTTTTTGCTTCACCTCTACTGGTTGATTTGTGGAAACATTTCTAGACTTCAACTGAGGAGTACATTTCCAACAGGCTTCTTGGATAAGCTGTGTTATATATATAGTCGCATCATCAACATCTGCCGGGCACTTTAGGGCTACTTTCATTTCTATTTTATTTTCCAAATAATCCTGAAATGCCATCCAATCTGTATATTTACTGCAAAGTGCATCTTGGGTATCATATTCTATAAGATTTGTACTAACTGTCAGAATAACTGGAGTATGATCTGAAGAACCATCGAGGCAAGACTCTGCTTTAAAGTAATGTCTGGAAAGTCCGCCTATAATGAAGAAGTCCAAGAGATCTGGAACTTTATTAGGATCTGTCGGCCAGAAAGTCGGCTCTGAGGTCGATTTTGCATGCAGATGGTTTGCGTCCATGCTACTCTTTAATTGTCGACCTCTGGTTGTTGTTAACCTCGAACCCCAGTGAACGTGCTTAGCGTTCCAATCTCCACCCACAATAAATCGTTTCCCGAGAGATAAAAAATAGTGGGTGAACATTGATTCCGATATTTTGTGTTTGGGTGGACAGTACACTGATGATATATTGAAGCAACCACACTTATCTTGCACCGCAATTGTAGCCGCTTGTATATGGTCAGTCCTATATTGAGGCATTAGATGATGTTTTATTGTTTTACGAACAATTATTGCAGCTCCCGCATGCCCTGTACCATCGGGATGATTCGTGAGGTAAGTTTGGAAATCCTTAATGATAATGTTACTTAAGCCTGTGCAGTGTGTTTCCGATATAAGAACTATATCCAGTTTATGCTCAGCAATTAACAGCTGAACTTCCTCTTTGTTGGGTGCAAGTCCGTTTGAGTTCCATGTTGCCAATTTTATTGCAGTCATTTTGTCATTCTATTTATGAGAGTTGTTAAGAGACCCAACATGGTACTCATTTGTTGTAGGATCAGATCAAATTTTTCAGATTGTTTTAAGATAATTTTTTCTAGAGTCACCTAGAGTGTGAACCTGTTCGTTTTCCTTAGCTTTATGTCCTTGGTCTTTGAGTATGTCAGCATATGATTTTTTGTTAATATTTTCTTTGGAAATCTGATTTTTCAATGGCGTTGTAACAGGCTGCTCCTCTATATTTCTATATTGTTTACGGGTGAGTATTGGTGCTTTGCGACTCAAAATTTCTCTATATATCTCACAACCCTTATAGTTTGCCGGATGTGGACCTTGACACAATGCACATGTAGCTGGGGTATTCCGGTCTTTTTTGGGGCACTCCGAGGTTTTATGGGACTGGGCACATTTGACACATCTGTAAGGTCTCATGCAGTAATTCTTCGTGTGACCGTACTGCTGACATCTTTGACACTGTGCGATCGAATTTCTTTTCTTCGGATCTTCAATTACAATAGCTTGGTGATATATATATTTGATCTTTTTTGCAGCTTTGTTATTTGGTCCTGCTTTCAGGTTGACGAAAAAAGTTGACGTTGGTTTCTTCTCCGGTCCATACTTCGAGTTTATAATCTCGCCTATAACAATATTGCCAGTTTTTTCAATTTCCTCTTTTATTATAGAGAGTGGTGTAGTGTGGTGGAGATTCCTAATCACGATTCTACAACATCGTTCTTCCTTTCTATTAAAGGTGTGACCAATGAGGCCTTGTGCTCTTACCAAACCAATCAGTTTTTTGTAAACTTCTATTTCAATGCAACTAACTCTTAGCTGATTTCTATTGACAATTTTATAAGAGAAATCATTCGGTTTCGCTACTGTTCTTAATAGTTCGGTTAGTTTATTCACGTCATCTACACCATATAGAACTATAGGGGGAGGTTTAGGTGGTCTTTGTGGATGAGGCGCTTTTTCTACTTCATTATCAACAGACAGTTCCTCGTATCTATTGGAGGTGGTAATTGGTGGTGGGCTATTTGATAACTTTTTCCTCTTTGAAGTTCTTGATGTGGGTACTCTCTGCCAGTCAGGGGGACACGCATTTTTATTCTGTTTATCAGGCTCTATGCACTTTGGTGACATGGGTGCACCTCCAGCATGACGAGGTAAAGGTCTTGCAAATTCCCTAGGGTCGCTTTGTTTATTCCCTAATGAAGCACTTCTTGCTCTCATAATAAATAATGAGGGGTGTAAAGCTTGTTGTATCAATCTTTTGCTTCCAGTAGTATTTACCGGTGCAGAAGCCTGGTTACCCGCTCCTGAACCGTCCTCGGTTGCATATTTCTCACTCTCCAGCCCGGATACTGAAGGGCGCCGGGGGTTAGCCGGGTCGCATAACAAATCACAATTCTTATTTCCAGTAACATCAACTGGTACAGAAGCCTGGTTACCCGCTCCTGAACAGTCTTCGGTAACATATTTCTCACTCTCCAGCCCGGATACCGGAGAGCGCCGGGGGTTAGCCGGGTCGCATGACAAATCGCATTCCATATTCATCGACATTTCATGTTACGAAAGTGGGACATTACTCGTATTACTTTCCCAAGGTGATACGGACACATTTTTAGGGGGTATTTAGTTCCCCTTGGCTCGTGTCGGCCACAACAGGTTAGTTGACCGCCGCCCGTGACTCGGCGTTGTTGCTCGTTTGGCACCACCCAGGGGACACGTGTAGGGAAAGCCTTTAAGAAAGTGGTAAAACCTACGGACGCGAACAACATCATCCATCAAAATCGTAATTAACGATTGCAACATTGTACGGTTGATGTCCTTAAAATATATGTATATCGAAAACACAGTTCAATAAAATTGCATAACATTAGTGTAACAATAACGTTTCACCTTAAGTAATCTCTAATGAGATAGTATTTTTTTAATTTTTTTTTTATGTTAAGGTCGGCAGACAGGCTGACGGTCCACTTGATGGTAGGTGGCTACCGTCGCCTATAACACAAGCAACGCCTAAACTGCTGCAAGTGCGCTGCCGACTGCAGTAGGATTAAGGATAAGGGATTAGGAGTGGAGAGGGAAATTATTTTAAACTAGCTGGTTCTCAAGGCTTCGCTCGCGTTGAAAAAAAAAACGTCTGACTAAATATATGAGCAATGTAACGCCCAACATCTTAATTGCAATTGTAGCTTCGCCAGGCGTTAGATGATCTCTCGGGAACTTTTTTTCTGGATGAAAGGTACCCTATGTCCTTTCCTGCAATCCTGACAACGTGTATGCGAGAAAAGGTAATAGACAGACAGACAAAGTTACTTTCACATTTAGTATGGATAATTCGCCGTTTCGAAGCAAAGTAAATGATAAAACCCCGAGGCGCGTATTTAAAATCCGCTTTTAGTTTCAGAGCTGGCAGTCGATATAGCTACTTGTCTAAATATAATTTTAAAACTTTCTCCATTTAAATCGTTCTCTTCTGTTATTACTAAGAGTAAGAGACAAACGAACCTGTGATAACTAATAGAGTAAACTGACTTCATAAACGCTTGACATGTGTTGTTAAACTAGCGACCCGCCCCCAGCTTCGCCCGGGGTGCAATTTTTATATATAAGAACATTCCCCGTTTATCTCTCTTTCCACTAGTGAAAACCGAATTAAAATCGGTCTACCCGTTCACGCATAATGCCGTGACCAAGGGAAATGGGGATTCATTTTTATATATATAAGATTTTGATGACATGCCCTGACCTGCCCTCTGCGTTTCATTTTTATCTACATTCTATGTATTAAGAAGACTATCAATGCGCCATAGATTTTAATAAGAAAACTCTCCTAAAGTTCTTGACAATGGGTTCACAATAATTACAATAAATCAATAGACAACTTGTAGGTATTACTAGAGCAGATAATTTCACCGCATAAAGTAAATTAAGGTGCGGTTTTAGAATTAAGCAAATGTGTTTGGCTAGGACACGGCGCGGGTTTCAACCTAAACTCAGCAACGAGGGCGACCACACAACACCGCATACATATCTACGTTTACACGGTTACACAGATTTGCAGTTGGTCTCATTTCATAAAGTGCAAGCTTTCACAACGTTTGCGTAAATCCCACTTTATGTTGTCGTGAAGCGGCGAAATTTATGTCTACATTTTTTAGACGTCAAAATTTTAGGAAGATGAAAATCACAAGGTAACCGTGAATGTGGTGCTCCAATTTCTTGTGAATGTACAATAAAATATTGTCTCTCCAGTTATGTTTCTCCAGTAGGTAAGTGCAGGTGAACAATCAGCCTTGGATGTTCTATTAGATCTTTCGCAAGGCTGAAAGGAATCGTAGTTTTGCTAATATAGTCAGCTTTTTCAGACGGGTTGCCTTTATTACTTCAAAACTCAATAAAAGAAATCTGCGAAACGCAACTAGCTATTTTTCTCAAAAACGCAGATTTCCTTACGCAGAAAAATCTCAGGGATTCAAATCTTTGCGGAAGAGTGTTCGTCCGACCTCACAACTTCACCAATAGCGGATGACGAGGACGCCAAGAGGTTTAGTCGGTAGGTCTACCCCACTACCATCACGGGCAGGAGTCCGACATGGATTCCTCTTGTAAAAAAAGGGGTTTAAAATCTGAGTCTATATCGATAGCAGCTGAGCTTTCACCACACGAGGCTATAAATTTTACACAAAACACTTACATAACACTCTTTTGTCCATAACAATTCGACGGAGGCCTACGAGACTTGAAAAACAGAAAAAAAACTCGTGGACAAGACGTTTGCAAATGGATTTTTTGTAGTCACTCTCGTAGCATTCATTGTACAATGATAAAAATATAAAAACACGGTAGAGAAACATGGATAACCCTTTCAGAACTCAAAGCGCTACCTGCCCTGAATGCTCATTGAAAAACAGCCCACCGGTCAAAATGTCAAAACGTTCCCGCACAACATACGACCCGACGTATACCTCTGTCGGTATTCTAAGGAATATTGATGAATCAAGTAATTTTTTTTTCTCGGCCGTTAAGGAATATGCCATAAAAAAGATTTACATTTATACCGCAGAATTCATAGAATGCTAATCAAAATTCCAAAAGAAAATTTATAGCTGAGCGCGCAGCGAAAACATAGTTCCATTCTCAGCAACTCGGTATCTATGTACCGCGAGCGACCGAATTAAATTAATCCCGTTCTAAAATTTTCACTTGCCACCTTATCTTGCGTCGTATTGTCGTTTTATTGTGCCTACCCTGGAACCATTAGCGAAAATGTCACAGCGGCGGCATTGTAGTAGCGCGCCCGCGGCCCGCCCGCACAATGATGCGGCCGTTCGACCCCGCCCGTGTATACCCGACTTTACCTTTATGCTTTGATACAAATTTGAGCTTCTATAATAAATGAGGACGCGGACTCGCACATCCATATACATAAGCATACATTATACCAATTACAAGAGTTAGAATATCTATGTGAATTTTGCCAAGAGTGCATTCAAAATTATGAAATGTGTATTAGAACTGAAATTATTCCAATTATTAAGTCAATTGCTATGCTTAGTCAAGTCTAAGCAAAGAGAAAATTAGAAATATTTTTTTATATAATAAATACTTTGTAATTATATGTCTACATTTAATATTGTGTAGAGTTAGGTATACATAATAACAAAAATCTCGACTAGTATTAAAAATCAAATTGTCTCGGAAACACTTTCATTAATGCGATAACAAAAAGCATAAAAAATGTATTAAAATGTAGTTAAATTGTCTAAACGACATCTGCAAAGCACTTGCGATAATTTCTTCGAAAAAATAAATGTTTGTTTTAAAATAACAATTGGGACTTCACTTGTTTTTATGATAAAATGCCCGCGACTTCGTTTGCGTAGTACAACGAAAAACATAATAGGTACCTAAATACAGTGACACGATTTATTTTTTTATTTTTTGACAATCCTCAGAAACCTAACATTTTTCCAGGATAAAAAGTGTCCTATATGTTAATTCATGTAATAGACTATCTGTGTGCCGAATTTCATCCAAATTTGTTAAGCAGTTTTTACGTGAAAGAGTAACAAACATAAACATTCGTATTTATAATATTAGTAAGACTTAGATAACCCAACAAGCGTTGCCCTGTAAATTTCATATAAAAATACCATATAAATGGCAGGCGAGCTATCGAGCCTACACCTAGGCACTAGATTGCTAGTGCCTAAGGAGCTCCTAGTAGCCTCAATTGCTCGCCAACTCCTACTGGTATTCCAGTATATATTCTAATATGTTGCTAATCCTGATAAAATCAGATGAGGATCCCCTATATCCTCATGCTGTTATTTTACTATTGACTTCCCTCAGGTCTGATATCTCATTACTGCCAGACGGACTGCCCAAGTAATGACTGCAAAATCGTAATGAATCATCAGTCATCGTAATGACACGTCTGATGGTGATTCATGCATATATACTCGTATATAGCAAGTGCAATGTCAACAGAGAATATTAAATGTCTTTGAAATTAGTTGGTACTTTCATGATTGCGTCGCATTTGTCTACATTTCGTTTTGCGAATTCTTTGAGTGGGTGTTTTACAAATCTCACACGTTGATTCTACTCACGTTGGCAGCGAGTGGCCGACAAAGGAAAGAGGGTTTGCATACCTTATCATCACCTTTTTACCAAATCCCTACTTACGTGAAACACGACGCACTCCTTGTACGAGTATCGCGGAATGACGATTACGTGGCTTTAACAAAATGTACGCAAAAAAAATTGAGAAAAAATGTAAAGGTTAACCTGTTTAAAGTTTTTTATTAGATTATTATTTATTATATTTTATATTATTATTATTTCATTTTAAAAGCCAAAATGAGGGGGAGACGGCGTTACCCCCGACAGAAGTACAGTCGGTCGGGGTTCAGGGCGACAAGGACAAAAACCGACGCACTCGATATTGGCCGTATCGAGCAGCACCGCTCTCTGCATCTGGCTCGGGAGGGAACCACCACGGAATCCCAACCGCCTCAGGTTATCTCTGAGGCTGACTGGGATTAAACCATTTACAGACAGAACAACTGGGATGATTTCAGCGGAGGCCACAGCCCACATATCGACGATATCGTGGGCCAAGTCGAGGTACTTTCTCTTCTTTCCGGATCATTATTATATTATTATTATTCTTAATTTGTACTATAAACATAAAAAATAATATAAAAAAAGAAAGAAAGAACAAGCAATAGTACAAAAGGCGGCCTTATCGCTTTAAAGCGATTTCTTCCAGGCAATCTTAGAGTAAGGAAAATTATATGAAAAATAATACAATCATCGCGACCTAAACATTATCTATATTACCTTAGGTAATTAAACAATAATAATACAAACACTTAAAATCTAACCTAATAAATAAAAAATATATAATCAAATGAAATTTACTATTTATAAATTTTATTGATGCAAGTAAATTTTGGTCCAGGTGGCAAGGTACCCAACATACTGCAATACCTCTCTAGATTGCTTAATCTCTGAGAGAGGTAATGCCCAGCTCTGTCATAGCATTTTTGTCTATCAAGCGCTTGGATATGTCTTTAATGAGATGAAGCACACTGGGACCCCACGAGCCCAGCATCTCAAAGCCAAGAGAAATGAAAGTGTAAGAAGTACTTGTGTTTTTATACTTATTAATCTTTCGCTCCTCTGCATTCTCAGCCACGGCACCAGCTTTAACTATGGTACTTGGAAGATGTAACAAACACTTGTTTCATTCCAATCGGTTTATCAAACAAAAAAGTTGCGCGCTATACCGAATACCACGCGTACGAAGTTGCGGGCTCAATATTATGTACTATAATATTTATTTGCCCACCGTATATCACTCAACTGACACAAAAAAATCCTCGATATCCGATTATAAAATATTTTCTTTTTAATTTTAATATATTTTCATATTTATTTCAAGCTGCGATGTAAACAATTGTGCTAAGTATAGCACTTTATTTTTAAGTGCGGAATGTCACTGCGACTTTCTTTGCAATTAATCAGGGAGTCAATGAGCCGTTTTGTTTGGACACCGCTGATGAGGAGTCTATCCCTCCCTCGTGACTTTTGCGGTCATAAATAAAGTTTGATATTATGATAATAAAGTAATAACAACATAATTATACTATTATAATATTTTTATGTATATAATAATATTTTTATGTATACACGTTCGTAATTTTTTATATCAAGGGTGTTAGTTCCATTTGTCAATAATATGAATAAAGTAACGAAATTTATCGCAGCATATGATTTCGCCATTTAGGTATATACAAAAAAAAAAGCCTAATAATTTAAAATTACAAATACCTAATAAATGTGAAACAATGTGAAATAATATAATAATTTAACTTCAGTAACAACAATCTTCTAATAAAGCCTTTATTTTGATATACAAATACATATTTTGTTGAGATATCTTTATGATATTTGTTTTTCATCTTTATTCAATTTAGTAGCATAAATTATGTTTCACAGACAATAATTAAAATGAGAACATTGTCTATATCACATTCTTTTATGTTAACTTAAGGTTTGTTTTTAAAATATGTACCCATCTGACTACTGCGTGTCCCTTAATTTTCAAGTCTAAAGAAATAATTCTTAAGTCTTTTGTTAAGTAATTTAAATCCTAAACATATTATATTCCCTTAAATCAAAGTCTAAAAAAGTTTAAAAATACGTTTTTTTACTTCAAAATTCAGAAAAGTTCTATAGATTTTGAATCGATTTAGATACCTACATAGGGAAATTCACACTACATAGAAATAATGGATGACCAAGATTGACAAACATCGTAAAATTAGAAGCCAAAGGAGCAATTTTCTGAATAAATTCCTATACATTCCAAAAATTAAAAATACAATATTCATTTGTTATTTCGATATCAAATGGCGGAAAAACTCTCATTGACAGGTATCCATCCTATCCATTCATTAGTCGCGCTATATGATATACATAGATATATAACATAAAAGGAAACTCTACATCGAGCTGTAAGGGCAGGCGCAAATTGGATGATCACATGGCAAATTATTTACATTTTTTCATAGTATTTTGTACCTTAAGTGATTTTAATATAATTATTCTAATTTTATTGTATTATGCACCGACTACAACCAGCATATGTTGCGGCATTCCACCGTAGCATAACACAATGAAATTTGAATTAAATTAAAAGCGCTTAAAGTACAAAATACTAAGAAAAAAGTGTGTGTGTCAGCTCCGATGCATTTACTAGTTTACTCCTTTAAACTATAAAATTAAATTTATAAAATTTTCCTCGTTTCAATAAATAACTTGGTACCTACTTACTTTATATTATTCAGTTCCATTCTCCATACTCAGATTTCACGTGTTCCAACAAAAGTTATGTTACTTACGTTCGGTATACACAGATGTAACTTCGTTTTGTAAGTTCAAATAGTTCATTTTGTCGACGACAGTTGTCGCTGCGCTAGGAAGATTTCGACGTTTGCTTTTATACTCGTAAGCTCAGAGATTTCCGAGAATAGAATTAGTTAGGGAACATAAATACATGCGTCAACTGTCACACAAATGCCAACGTGTCACACAAATGCCAATGTGACACATAACATAACGCTTTTTAGTTAACGCTTGTATTAATTTTACTCCTCATAAAATTACCATACCTTCTATGAAAGTCGATTCTTAAAAAGTAAACCAATGTGCGCCGGCCCTAATTTACCAAGTCCATCATTTTCACCTTTTAAAAACCAGAATCTTTCTGAATAAAAGGCAATAGTTACTTAATTGGAACATTTATACAGCAGTGAAATGGGGAAACCATCTTATCGCTGAAGATCACCATGACATGAAATAATGGCGAATATGTTGTTGTATTCTCCCTTACCCTTCATTATATCGGTTTCAGCAGAACCTTTGTTATGTCGATTTCTAGACGACACGGTATTAACCAACTTGCCGTTAGCCTACCTGTCATGTCTTATCATAAAAAGAAAAGAGGCTATTTTTCATGGTAGTTAAATGTGACATTACAATCTTGTAGTCTATGAATATTAATAATAAATGGCAGCAGACATGACATAATAATTTTAAAGCCGGTCAACGCACTCATAAAATCTCCCTGCAATAAGGAAATGGTGAGGAACAAAAGCTGAGGAAACAATGCTTGTATTTATTGCTGTGATTTTATTTGCATGCAATTCTGTGTATTGCTGTCTCAGCTACACACCCACAGCAGTATTGCCTTCTGACTTGTTTATAGAATATTTGCTCATACACATGCAGATTGCGAATGGGACGCGTTTTTATGTTAAAATTGGGAAAAGGGGAGCCATTTTATTTATTACCCACTTGACTTGGTGGCGCGACGTCGCTGACGGAGTGAGAGATTGCTTCGCGTTAATGTCAGCGCGTTGCGTGTGGATGGACCTAAGCACTAAAATAACTTACATTATATTGTTTTCTAACTTGTACGTAAAAGTAAATTAATTACTTATCATACTTAATTTGTGTTCTTGCATATATAACTTATATTATTATATTCAGAATAATTTTAAAGATAATAAATATATGATTTTCACACATTTATTTTAGCCATATTCTATGGTAGTTAAAAGCGTAAAATTTAAATTAAAAAAATAAAAGCGATTCGTAGATATAAATTGGGTAGCCCGTCCGACTGCACGTTACAGAAGACCACTGAGAAATAATAGTATGAGAGCTGTTGTGTTTCGGTGAGTGAGTAAGGGATGCCAGAGCCCATTTCCCTGTGCTTTCGTAATCCTTTATATTAATCCTGCGAAGGTCGGCGGCGCACTTGCGGTACCGTGCACCGGTGGCTTCGTGGACCGTAAGCCTGTCTAATGACTTACATTTAAAAAAAATACCCCAAAACTTCAGATATTTAAACCGTTCCGTTTGAGGGTTTCTTAATTCGTTCTAATCCCTCTAATATAGTTTTTACTACAAATGGTACGTTCACAATCCTAATTCTAATCTACCAATATTATAAATGCTAAAGTTTGTGAGGATGTATGGATGTTTGTTCCTTAATAACGCATAAACGGCTGAACGGATTGAGATGAACCTTGGCACACAGATACTTTTTATTTCGAAAAAATGTTAGATTCCGAGGGATCGTCTAAAAATATAAAAATTCGGCGCCACTGTCGTCACAGTGATAAAAATGTAAGGCGTTATAACTCAATTATTTTCATTTTTCAAAGCGTACGTAGTCGAAAAAAATTACTTAGCTTTAATAAATGTTAGAAAAAACTGGAGCATTCTTGTATTGAGTTTTACCTTGTTTTAAATATAACGAATGGGTTGTTTAAAAAGAAAATAAAAAGAGATGCCAAGAAACGCAAAAGCTTTTAAAATTTACAAGTAAGGTAACTTCTTTCATAACAAACTCGTCGGCCATAGCCCAGAAGTTGCACAAATAATCTGGAAAATAGTTTTCTCCGCTTTGTGCCTCATAACACCTTTTGCATCAGTTTGTTGTGCTTAAAGGTTTTAATTCATTAAAAGTTACTATTTATTTAATTTTTTTCCATGGTAACTTACATGGTTGTCCTAAAATTGATTATTATTTCAAATCTAATATAAAGCATAAAAATCTCTCGGATGTCCAAAGCTAACAAACGAATATAAAAAAGGTAGCTTTTGTTATTATCTGACCCTTTTTTCTGTTTAGAAAAAAAGTCACCATCCGTGGGCCTAGTAATTTTACTATAGGTTGATACAACTTTGAAGAATTACCAGGTCCCTCCGAAACATAGATTTCGACACTACGTTTTCTGTGATCGTCGTCTAACCTCAGACCGAACACAATTTTTACCAAAATGAACGTAACCTACGAGTTAAAGTGCGATATTTCATAACAATCTTTTGTAGCTTACCGAATAGATTTAAAATTTGAAGGTTTTTCTTTTAGATATTGTATAAAACATGAAAAAAGAAATAAAAGTAGCCCATTAAAATTGTAGTATAGAACTTAAGTTAAATAATAAGCTTAAAAACAAATGTAATTGTAGCTGAAATTTTTTATCACTGTGACAAGAAAGCTTAATTAGTAAGCTTATTTATTTAGTAGTAGCCAGTAATTAGCCATATTTTTTTTCTCAGAAACTACAATTTTCTCTATAAATCTGCCCAATTGAAACTTTTTTAAATTCAGTCTATTATACTCTGTATTTTAATCTAAGTTTTAATTTTACTCTAACAAGTCAAATTAGGCGACGAAGATAACGCTTCTCTCCTGAGTCCTTGCCTCTGCAATTGAAAAAAAGAAACAGTTGAGCTCTTCTGTGGACGACTTGTAAATTCTGGTCATGATTTGACCAAATTTTGAGAACCTAACTTAAAGAAAAACGAAATTTTTTAATCACATCAACGTCAAAACCGACATTTTAGTTTACGAATAAAAAACTGTCAAATTATACCCAAATATTTAATTAGCTTACCTATCTTCAAAACACACTAAGTGACCCAAGTACTCTTCGTCATGTCCGAATAGTGAATATGTAAGTTATAGGGGTAGTTATGTAAGTTAACTTATAGCGAAAACCATTTTAATGACTTTCTTAATACCATTAGATATAAAATGTAAACAATGCAAATTTTGGGCTGCCCAGACAACTACTATAGTGTCTGATTGGTCATATTTCTGGTTCAGGTGAGCTAGTTAATATTCTTCTTGCTTATAGTTAGATTCCCTACTGGTCTGAACTAGAGTAAGGATTTCTTCGTGTGTATTTTGATAATAAGCTGGCAACATTTTCATTGATAGAGGTATATAGTATTCAGAAAAGCATTTATTTTCATGTTGGTAATTATAGTGTCAACAAACAAATTCCTATCTATATTTCATCACCTGACATCTTATATCATCTAGCTGATTCACGCGTCGGCGCAACTTTATAAAATATAAAGGGGGGAGTGTGAGTAGCCTATGTTACTCGCTGTTAATGTAGTCTTCTATAGGTGAAAGAATTTTTAAAATCGGTCCAGTAATTTTTGAGTTTATTCATTACAAACATACAAATCTTTTCTCTTTATAATATTATTAGTATACATTCATAATCGCGGCACCAATGTGATACCTTGCGTAGCAGGCAATCCAGGCAATATACCTACCAAGCTTCATCGAATGCACCGTGTACCAGTCCGTTACACATTATCGTAAAAGTTAACCACCCGTTAATAACATTAACTAAGTATAACTAGCTCAGTATAAATATTTATAAAAATCGTGTGCCACGTAGGAACTTGTAGTCAAACCCCCCTAGTGACAAGTTACGGATGAGGCTAGGGTAATTAAAAACGTGACCGTCGTCACTTGTCGTACTTCCGCCCATAAGGGTTTTATCTACTTCACAACATCCACACCGATGGGCTTTGTTTATTACAACTTTTATATTGTACTTTTTAATTCTCGACACTTTATGTGCATAATGTTTTTTATTAGGCCTTTAATATTTACTGCATCTAAAATTCTCTTGTAGGTTATGTTATACTAATAAAATTATTATGCGAATGTTACGACATAAACGAGCTCTTCGCGAGTTTGGTTTTTAAGAGTTTTTGTACCATATTCATGAGATATGTGTATTAAAATATTTAAGTAGTTCCAGGGCACACTGCGATTCGTAGTCTTTTGGGCAACCCGTCTGGCGGCAGTAACCACCACCTTACACAAAATCACAGTGAAATATGTAACAGCACGTATGCTATTTTGTTTCGGTGAGTGAGTAAAGGATGTCAGAGCCCATTTCCCTAACCCCTCCTAATCCCTTATTCTTAATCCTACTGTAATCGGCAGCGCACTTGCAGTAACTATGGCGTTGCTTGTGTTATAGACGACGGTAGTCACCTACCGTCAAGTGGACCGTCAGCCTACCTGCCGACATTAACATAAAAAGAAATTGCTTTTCACATTAACAATTCCTTGAAATTTCTATAATTTGTTCAATAGACAATTTAGTAGTAGCAAAGCACACTATATTGCTTACTGAGGATTTGATTTTTACGTGTAGTTTAGAAGTAATTTTCACTCGCTCTAACGTGGAACGAAACCATCACCAAGATATCAGCATAATAATATCCGAGAAGGCTAGTTGTTGGGTAAAATCGCAGGGCACATACAATTCCGCAGTTATAAAAAAAGCATCTCCTTAGAGCATACCACCGTGAAGTTTTTAAATGTTATTTAAATGGTCTTGAAGTATTTGGCAAATGGTAAGTAATTTTTGAACCATTGTATTAACTCACACGATCATTAGATCTCTGTCCAGTACTTAATACCACAAAATAACAAGAAATAAATGAAGTCTAAAGAGTAACGTGAAAGATAAGCTTCATTTTATAGCCATATCAAATTCATTACGACAATAAACCCTCAAATGTATTTATGAGGGATCACGCCATGAATAAATTTTGTCAGCGAAAAGTTTGACGCGTAAAATAGGCCAAGCAACTTAAACACAATGTCGCTACTATTTATTATTGTATTGTGCTACGCGCTTTCTCTTTTTATTAATTCATTTATTAAATACTTTAATAGTTCTCTCATTGTTTCAACAAGTGAATTGTGTAAAAAATATTGAAAAAAAAAATTACCTAGTCAAATTTAACATAATAATAATATTATTATTTGGGAAAAAATATGTATCAAAACTAAAAATTACCTTCAAAATAAATTGAAGAGAAAGTTACTCAAATGCTAGGTATACCTCATATGGGCCCGTGCCCAGCGTCTCTAAGCCATGGGGAACTATTCTAATAATTCATGGTATTCATGGTGTAAGAGTTATTCATACTATCAATTTCATGGTACATGGTTCTATAGTGCATTTGTAGTGGCTGGACCACAACTAATTAAAAAAATATTGCTTCGTGATTTTGTACGTTACTTACAAAACAGAGGCGACAAAGAGTTCGTGAAATTGCTCTACAATAATTCAGAGAGATGTTACGCTTTTTTTAAAACTATAAGCAACTATTCCTTAAGTAGTAGACAATCTGGCCAAATGTAGGAAACATTTGGCCAGATTGTCTACTACTTATAAATATAAAGGAGTTTTAAGGGGAAAGCAAATTTTTCCTGGTATAACCGGGTCCGGGATGGCAATCTTTAAAATGCATTTAGCAATTTTTTACGAATATCATACGGATCGACTCACAGAAAAAGTTTAGCGGAACCTCACAATATTTTCATAACGTCAAAAAAATTTAGAGGTCTACATTTTTATAATATTTATAAAAATGTAGACCTCTAAATTTTTATAATATTCGCATAAAAAACTTTGAGAAGTATAGTTACTTTTTGGGTTGCTTTTGCATAAGTATAGAATTAATTGAATAAATGTTTTGATTAAGTATGTTATATTATTTCATAAACTAGTGCTACAGAACGCTGTCAACTTTATTACAGAATAATCATAGCCTTAGAGATAATTTTAGAGAAAACAAGTATAACTTTCATATAAACAAGTTATTATATCTTCTATATATAAAAATGAACCCCTATTTCCCTTGGTCACGGCATCACGCGTGAATTGGTAGACCGATTTTAATTCCGTTTTCACTAATGGAAAGAGGGATAAACGGGGAATGTTCATATATACTACTCAAAACAAAATAAGGGCCACTGGTTTATTTACATTTAAGTGCACTTTAGTAAACTGAAAGTAACTGATAAGTAGCATTATATTGATATTACGAACTCTTTGGTGTTTGATCTCTTTTATGCTTCCTAATTTGATAAATATTGGCCATCGTTTTGAGAAAATAAATAATTGGAAGTTATTCTTATGTTTTTCTTCGATTGTCTTCTTAACTTGTTTCGGTTATTTTAGGCAAAAAGTTTTACTTTTTCAATTTTAAATGATTCATTTATCATCTCGCGTTAATCATGCCACCAGTACGAAGGCACATGGATACAATTACAGCAACCAGAGCCATAACTATGATTCAAGAAGGACGTTCTCAGCGTTACGTGGGTTTGCAGTTGGGTTTTCTCGAAGAGCTGCCCAAAATGTATGGAATCGCTTCCAAGAGACCGGCAGTGTTGCCAGGAGACCCGGTTCAGGTAGAGTTCGTGTAACAACGGCGCACGAGGATCGGTACGTCCAACTAAGTGCTCGTCGTGATCGTACAGTAACGGCCCGTAAGTTACAACACCACCTACGGCTGACAACGGGTACCTGTGTCAGTGATCAAACTATACGTAATCAATTGTACGAAGACCAGCAAATGTCAAGACGTCGAGTTGTTCGAATTCCTCTGACTAGGGTTCAACGTGCAAACCGTTTAAGATTCTGCCGTCAGTATTTGAACTGGGGGATTAATCAGTGGGGCAAGGTGCTTATTACAGACGAGTGCAAAGTAATTTTTTTTAATGATGATCGGCGTGTTAGGGTGTGGAGACGACGCGGCGAGCGTTTTTCGGAGTCCTGCATACACGAAGTTGACCGTTTCGGTGGTCCCAACGTAATGGTTTGGGGTGGGATTAGTTTACACGGTAAAACCGAGCTCACCATTTTAAATGCGGGTACCGTAACTGCAAAACGTTACATCGAAGACGTCATCAGGCCTCAAGTGATCCCATTTGCACAGCGAGTGGGGCCTGGATTCATCCTGGTGCAAGACAATGCCCGTGCACACACAGCTCGATCGACACAAACTGTCCTAGAAGGGTCTCATATTGAGGTATTACCATGGCCAGCTAACAGTCCGGATTTAAATCCAATCGAGCAATTGTGGGACCAATTGAAACGAAGGGTTAGAGAGAATGAGCAAGGGGTCTACAACCAACAGCAGCTGATTGACGCTTTAAAACGTGCCTGGGAGGAGATTCCAGATGAAAACGTGAGGAATTTGATCCAGAGTATGCATACGAGGCTTCAGGAGTGTATTGTTAAGAGAGGAGGATATACTCGTTACTAAAAAGAAGAAACAAAAGTGACAAGAACAGTATTTTGTCTTTTTCCGGTGATTTCTTTTGTTCATGTTTTTCATTCAAAAGGGCCAATTTCATTATGAACTTAAAAAAAACAGTTCATGATCATTATTTTAAACAATTGTTAGCCTATATTATAACCAATAACATTATTTTGTAGTTACATAAGTTAAACAATTTAATGTCTTTATTGTTTTCATGGTACAACAAAAAATCTTAGTGGCCCTTATTTTGTTTTGAGTAGATATATAAAAATTGCACCCCGGGCGAAGCCGGGGGCGGGTCGCTAGTATTAAATAATTACTGTTGTAACCAAATTCTGGACCGGCCCTATAATTTAAGAAGTTTTTAATTCAATTTTATTTGTACTTGATAAAACTTGCATATAATTTACGAATTAAATTCGAGCTTAAAACTTTAGTTTATTGAAGTACTCAAGGTGATAAGACTTCCAAGAAAAGGGCCTCGAACTTCTCGAATACATAAATAAAATGCTGTCTAGACTATTGCAAATATTCCAGTGGATTATTTCGTCCAGTTTCCTTATACGAAATTGATACAATAAATTGGGAACAACCCATTTGGCGGCGTGGCCTCTCCACATGCAGATCTCAGCCTTTCTTCCTTCTGGTGTAGCCGCATTCCGTGATCAAATTGAAAATTCCAAAGGCCTGTCTTTTTAACACACGTTAAAGCGAGTTTCATATTGAAGATATTACCGAAATTTATAGGGATTATAAGTACACTAATTATTGTTTTTACTTTATATTTTATGAGATTACAAGAAAACAAATATTAATATATCGTTAGCATATAGTTATAGTCCATTAGGCAGAATACTAAGTTCCTGATTGTTTTTAATGTTATGTTTGCGTAAAGATACACACATAAAATATCTTCAAGGACGAGCAAAATCTGAAGACGAGTGAAGTCCTGCTAATTTGGAGGGATTGTGGTGTACTTTATGTATAAAAACACAAAAATTGTTCCAACAATCTAAGTAGCTAATAACCTACGTTTAACACATGAAAACTGAATTGATATGGAATATATATACGTATTTATGAATTATTGAATATTTGAGTGACTGTCGGCAGCCACACTATTTATTATAGACCATTTATTAGTTTGATAGTGTAAACTTAGAATAGGCTCTTGTAGTGCTTACCCATACATCGAAGCACAAGATCTGTTATTTGACGGTGATTTTCTGTAATAGGGTGGTTACTATCGCCATACGGGCAGTCAAATTAATGCAGAACAAAGTGTGCTCTGCCATCTGTCTCTGCCTCTGAATCCATTTTTAAGAAAATTGCGAAGACTTCGCACTGTTGAACATTTATTTTTTAAACATTTTTGAGTTTATTCCTGGAAAACGGCAATATTACTCGCTGATAGTGTAGCTTTCTAAAGGTGAAATAATTTTTGAAATCGGTCGAGTAGTCTTTTTAAGTTTATTAATTACAGACAATTTGTATGGAGGGGGGATAAACGGGGAATAAAGGGGGCAGATAGGGGGAAGATGAGTAGCCTATGTTACTTGCTGATAATGTAGCTTTTTATAGATGAAAGAATTTTTGAAATCGGTCTGTGAGTTTGAATGGAGGGGGAGTAAAAGAGGGAGGTGTAGCTTTCTTACTACATACATACATACAAATCTTTATAATATTAGTATACATTGTTTATTGTCGAATTTCGACCACTGAGCGACATCTAGTACAAATTAAAGCAAATTTACAGTAAGCATTAATAAAGTAAAAATGTTGTCAACTTTATCTATTACCCACGTAGTGAATTGTTACAAAATAAGAACCGTTTATAAACTTTAATACGTTGAAAGAAATTTATTCACGAGGAACATGTCCTATCAAAATATCTCGGGCCACACGTTATGTCGGCACATTCTTCTCCTAAATTGAAATTCTCGAACGCTCTGCCTCCGTAAGCGGGACGGGGTCAGGAGCCAAAAGACAAATAGAACGTTCGATTAATACGATCAAATATTATATTTCATTTTATGCTGTGTAACCAAAGTACAAACACATCCTATAATACTGTGATAATATAATAAATGTTTTAATTTTATTACACCACTAGCTGACCCGGTGAACTTCGTACCGCCTCAGAATCAATAAATTAATGTTGTATTAACTTATTAGCTGAATTAAATTCAATTAATGAATTTAATTTTTTTTTTTAAATATTCATAACGAATTAAGTAAACTAAATGTACAAAAATTATATTTTTATTACATTTAAATAAATGCAATTCTCTATTTAAGCGAATCAAAATGATGCACGTAGCATTATTTTCGTATCTGTTATACGAAGTTAATTTCTTTCTAATTTAGTTACTTTAAGTAGTGGAAGGGGGAATACTGCTCTTGGTAGGGGGAAGAGGTTATGTGTCTCAACGAGCCTTGACCATATACGGCGCGAGGAAACACCGTGGGTTTTTAGTGAGTAAAAATCTCACGTACCCCACCGGGAATACTGTATGGGAAAATGTTTTTTCTTTTATTTTATTTTTTCGTCAATTTTCCAATGTTTTTAATAGTTATTCTGTTATTCGGAACGGAGACAAATACAACAAATCAAAAACCATGAAAATCGGTCGGTCCAGCCGTTCTCGAGTTATAAGTGTTCGAACAAACCCGACTTTGTTTTATATATTAATAAGATTACATTTGATTGTAGTCATTAATAACTAGCGTACGGGCCTGTCTTCGCACGGATGATTTTTTTTTCTACGAGCTATATACACAAACCTTATTCGTTTATCTCTCTCTCCATTAGTGAAAACCGTATCAAAATCCGTTGACGGTTTAGAAGAAGTTAGCTGAGAAACAGAGGCGAACAGAGAATTTATTTTGTAGTATATGAGTGTAGATAGATATTATTTTTGCTTTTACAAAATTATTTACCTACTTTTTAATTTTTGAAAAAATATCACAATTATTTACCTGTTTATTTTAACTTGCCTGTAAATAAATGTATAAGCCTGCAATTTTCATTAAAAGATATTAAACTATTAATATTTTTGGAAGTTATAATTCGTTTAGCAATTTAATTTAATTATTCAAAAAAATTAGAAAAATATCAGACAGTAAAATATATTCGCCGCTAAAATCAAGCAGTAGGAAAATGCGACCTAGCAGAACCGTTCAAAGGCTCGTCCACTCCACTCGTTGGCCTCAAAGGATGTGTTCCTACAAAACAACCCGTACGTTCCTTTCCTACTCGGATCAATGTACAAACGTAAGAGCTCGTGTTTCCACTCCGCTCATGAACACTTAGAAAAATTCATCCTTTCTTATCCATTTGCACGTACGCTTTTACGACTATTTTAACAAGCTTTGACACCCCGCCTAATAAATTTAGTTTATTTTCATTTGAATCGGCTCTTTTTATGTATTTTTTTAAACTTATAAAGTATTATTATTGTTTGTTATTTAAGCGGTAACTATACAGTCAAACCATAACTTAATGAACATAAATAGATAGCGTGAAATAAACTACGTTGCCTGGGAATTATTATGAGTATCATAGGAATATAAAATTATATGCTCTTATATTCCTATTATAGGAAGATAGGAAGTCCGCATTCACAAATTCGGCAGTCCTTCTGGAAACAGTAACCTCTCCGTAACAGAAAACCAACTTCTGTAAAATAACGTAAGTATATATTAAGCGCTTAAACAGTTGTGTTTCGGTAAGTGAGTAAGTGGTAGCCTATTCCACGTTCCTATCATATCCCTTATCCTTGAACCTATCAAGGCAACTTTAACGTAAATAAACCATATAAATGAACTTTTCAAATTTGGTTCTGGTCTGGATCTGGAAAGTAGTGGCAGGGCACACTGCGTTTCGCAGTCATTTGCGCAGCCCTTCTAGCGGCAGCAATCACCCTCTTACAGAGGACCATCGTGAAATAACAGCACTTGTGCTGTTGTGTTTCAGCGGGTGAGTAAGGGATGCCAGAGCTCATTTTTCTATCCAATCCCTTATCCTTAATCACATTTTAGTCGGCAGCGCACTTGCAGCAGCTGTGGCGTTGCTTGTGTTATGGGCGACGGTAGCCACCTACCATCAAGTGGACCGTTAGCCTGTCTGCCGATCTTAATATATAAAAAAAACGAAATTTTATGGACATAAATCTTCAACAAGTAGCAGGCTGTATGATTAGAACTGTCAAAATAATAAAAAGATCGAAATAATAAATCGTTGTGACAATCTACTTTAAGGTCAATTAGACATTCGCTTTTTAAAAGTAGGAATATATTTTTCATGTGTTTTTTTATTATTTAAAATTGAAAATGATAATCCTTTTTTGATGTTTAAGATAACCGTTACGAATCCACGCATAACATTATATTTTTAAGAGCGATCTTTATTTATCTGGATCTTTTATTTTCGCGTCTTTCTTCAAATACTTAAGAGGCTAGTACAGTATAATATAAGAGATGAAGTCGTAACCCGAAAGCATTTTCTTCGCGTCAAAATGATAAACAGTTCCTATTCACTCTTGATGTATTAAATCTTACACACGTGTGTAAAGTGTACACACACAAGATAAGTAAGCAATCAACGTAAGAGCTCAAACTTCGTCCAAACTAGTCAAGCCGTACAAAGTCACCCTCTATCATAACTTCCTTCCAAAGTCATGAACAGATTTAACCTCCCTCATAATTTTCTTGCTGTCTCCCTATTTTCGAATAAAAATCAAGGCGCTTAATAAAACTATGACGCTATAAATAACGTCATAGTTTCCGAATACATTATGAATAATTTTTAAAAGTGTATGAATTCAAGACAAATGTGTATTTATTTCATAAGAATAGGAATAAACTTTATTTGCGACAAAGGACAATTTTGGTACTTATTTTATAAATTTTACAGAAAAAAAAGATACACAGAAAAGCCATAGGAACAAACACAAACGTGAAACCGGCCCTAACTCAGCATAATGCAGTCTAAGTTTTAAATAAATAATGCAAGGTGATTACTCTTTCTTAGTATTTAATTTGGGTGAAGTTCAATGTTCAGTGGGATACAATGGGGAGAAATAATAGAAACAATTTGGCAATAAGAAGATAAAGCAATTATTCAGCTTAGTCATGCATTGTATTTCCGCTCATTAGATGTATATTTATTTAATTTACAACGGCTGGGGGCCGGCGATAAGCTGTGGGGCGTGCGCGTCGTCGACTTCGCAGACTGAATAACAATGCAAACGGGCGACTAATATGGCGCTCCATTATTTTACAATTATTTACAAAATATAAATAAAATGAGGGGACAACGAGCTCCACAAATTGCCTGTTGCAGCGTTTTAAGGGCTCAAGACTACCTTTCCTCGTTCGCACCGTGATAGGACTGTGACGCATAATGGAATTACGTTCAAAAGAAGTCTTTTAAGAAAAGTTGGTTGCGAATGCAGTGAAATGAGAATGGCGCCAGCTTATGCTGTTAAGTTGCAAATTTAATTTTCCTGTTTCTACTTAACATGCATTTTAAAGATACTGTAAAATTATTTTGCATCTCATTTACTATGTATATATCTACATATAACGTATCTATTAGCAGTACCTACTTAATAGTATAAAAGAAAAAAACTGCAATAGGTACACACAAAATAGTGTTATATAATTCACTAGCTGAACTCGGCCACGCTTCGCTGCGGCCTATACGGCGGCGGCGTGCGAATGGGGCGCGCGGTACTGGACACTGTTTATATATGCTATTTGTCGTAGCGTGATGTTATATAGCCTATAGCCTTCCTCGATAAATGGACTATTCAAAACAAAAATAATTTTTCAATTCGAACCAGTAGTTCCTGAGATTAGCGTGTTCAAACAAACAAACTCTTCAGCTTTATAATATTAGTATAGATATAAAATCCTATTAACCCCCCTCAGCTTAGGGGGGTTAATAAGTATATTATGTAATATATCCCCTATGTCCATCTGAAATAATAATAGTTATCTCAGCCGTAGGACGTCCACTGCTAGATTTTCCTTTGCAATTTAGATAGAGGAAAGACTTAATTACTCTTGAGTGGTTGAGAGAATAATGAAGTATCTGTTTTATTTTATTTAGCTCCATAGGGCTGCAATTCGAATTAACACCCTGCATGAAATAATAACGACTTCATTTTAGAGCATGAGTAATAAAAATAGTTATGTATACTTACTTATGATGTATATTATTATTTATTTCCCGATACATATTTTTTTAGAGTTCGCTATTCATAAATTCGCATAAAAGTATCTCACTCTAAGAACTATTGAAAGTGTTTTTGAATCGTGTAAATTCCTGTACAACATGTTGTAAGTCGACCCACGTCAGGACGGCAGCGCAAAGTGCTCCGATAACCGGGAAAACCGCAGCCTATCGCTTTTTGATAGCATCACTTTGCCCAACTTGCCATCTGGCGCCCATTAGGTCCGGGATATTGAAAAAGTGAGCCACTGGACCGATCGCCATACCCACATACATTGTTATTATATACGCAAGTCGTATTCATTCGTTAAAATCGTTTACTTTTATTTTGTACTCAAAAACACTTACATTATACATAATATGTATAAGTGCTGACGTTAAAGAAAATGTCTTTTTTCTTTTATTTTCTCTTCATTCTTGATTGGTATCATGATTGGTATCATAAAAGCTGTAAAGATATTCCTACAAACTGAAAGTTAAAGCAATTGTTTGTTTATTTCTATTTTTTTTTTCTTAATACCGTTTAAAATTTGTAAAAAACCTTTCAATATTTTCGGTTCCTAATTTTAATAAATACATGCAACTAAATGTATGTTCACAAAATTATTCTAATTTTTAAGAGTCCGCATAAAAATCCAATCCGATTCATAATTTTGAATATTAACAATAATATTGTTACGTGCAGGGTGAGTTAAAGTGCCGTGTAAGGGCGAAAGGAACGATTTATTTTCACAAACCAAGATGACTGCCAAAATCACCAAACTTTTCCGATGAAACCGTTAAACTTGCCAAATGTCGTCAATGATTCCCTTAATGTGTCGCCGGTTCACTTCAGCAGGTAATTTCGCAAAGGTTCCGAAGAGTCGCTTTCGTATCGCTGGTTGTCGCAAAACTCACTAACTTGGCCGGCTGCACTCTTATTTATACTTGGCGCCAGACGCCTCCATATATTTCGAATATACCATAAAATGTAAACAAGATTGTAAACAACCCATTGAAGGTTCGGAAATGCTAGTTCTGTTGAAATGTAAACTCTACGTTGTAAACATAAGGACCAATTTCCTTCGACACTAATCGAAAAGGGGCGTGGCTACCATCGATAGAGGGACGATCGAGACTTTAGGCCGGCGCGAACGCTTTTTCCAGAACGTTCCATAGTTAATGGTAACAATATTGTTGTGTGGATATTTATTAGAATAGAAAACGCAGGTCACGTATACACTATTTCGATTCCAGTCACAAACTTGCTTCAATCTTGTACGGCTAATTTACAGGTAAGGGGAGATTTATCTTATTAACTCAAGCGTTATAACAAATTCTTCTACATGACAAGTTCGGTAACTCTGTCTTACATTATATTATTACACAGTCAAATAAATTTGTGCATTATTGGAAATATTTTTGTTACTTTGAAATATTATTTAAATATATTACTTAATAATATTAATATTGTTTGATCACAAACGTGTGCTGTTGTGTTTCGGTGAGTGAAGTAAGGGATGCCAGAGCCCATTTCCCCATCCCTTTAAAATCCCATATCCTTAATCCTATTGTAGTCGGCAGCGCACTTGTAGCACCTGTGGCGTTGCTTCTGTTATAGACGACGGTAGCCACCTACCATCAAGTGAACCGTCATCCTGTCTGCCGATTTTATCATAAAAAAAATTATATTTTTAAAGTGAAAAATGACAAACATAATACCCAAACAAGAGCCAACGAAAAATTGTAAACAAAGCTGACTCTAACATAATTTGCACTATATTGGTGCAATTTTCGGAATAGAGTATTCCCCTATTTTTCAAAAAGGATTTAAAAATAATTATTGATGAATTTTAAGTAATATTTTTTTTGTTTTGATAAAACAAAGTCAGGTGATCTGTGTGACGTCATATTACTCAAATAAAACAAATAATTTGTTTATATTAATATTAAATAGATCTTAAGTTCAAGACGAACACAATATTGAAATATTTATATACTTATATAGGAATGACAAAAGCATATCGTTTTATTTGGTGATAATTTTTTCCAGTCTCTCATCAATTCTCGGTTGAGTAATATGACGTCATACGGTCCACGTGACGATGAATGGGTGTTTTGGCGTCAAAATTTTAATGTGTATAATTTTTGTGTTTAAGGGGGAGACAAACCCTAAATACTAAAAATATACATTGTTTAATGAAAATGTTATAAGAAATGGACAAGACAATTGCTTTGAAAAGAATATATATTATACTTAAACATGTGAAGAACCAATTGTATTAATTAGAATTTTCGTTAAAGTAATAGAAACTCCACAAAAAAAGTTAGAACACAAGAAGAATTTGACTTTTATTGAAAATTCTCTCGAAAACGGCTTATTGCACGCATATGAATCATGTACCTATTAATAAGTTAATATCAGATTAAAAAATTGTATTAATAATTTTTTTTATTTTGTGTATTGTTCTAATGGTAAAAACAGAAAAACACCATTTCTAGGCCTGTTGAATTGGATCCGCCGCCAGCGAATTCTATAGTAAATGTCATTTGCCTCAATGAAGCCCTTAATGTGTATAAGCACAAGATTACATTTTAATTTATAATTGTTGTAAAAGCAAACTTTATTTTTATGTGGGGAAATCAGCGAACCTGATCCCTATCAACCATATGAAGATCGTTAGGGTTATATTGGTTTCTACCTACTGAAAACCCACGGTGTTTTCTCGCTTCGTATATGTGCGAGGGTTCAGGGATCGTTATAACACGCGTACAAGCAAATCTCTATCTCCATTGTCATTAAAGTGTGATCTTTTATTATATTATGTCTCACTGCAGGGGCACAAGCCTACCCTCTCAACAAGGGTCCACCACGCTGGCCCAATGCGGGTTGGTGCCTAAGAATTTCTTTTTTGGCGTATGCAGGTTTCCTCACGATGTTTTCCTGAGTTTGAGATCAGTCTTAAATGCTCTTAAGTTTTTAGAAAATAAAACCCATTGGTTGATGGTATGACCGAGGATCGAATTAGGACCTCTCAATATGATAGGCTGCGTCTTTTCCACTGCGCTCCAATTAATTAACTAGTTAATAATAACCCGCGATATAATACATGTAGGAAACCTGTTTAGATGAAATTGCTCGTTTGAACAAAAAAGTTGGAATTACAAACATTGTTTTTAACGGGAACCCTAAAAACAAAACGTTCAGTGGCGATGTTTCGTATCTGCATTTTCACGGAATGTTTGCAGTAGGAATTTTTATTCGTCTTTCTTTAATTGTTATTGGCTTTATCGGTGAGCTCGGCAGTTTCCTTTTATTTATCTAGCGCAGGTAATTCGTTTACCCGTGAGAATAGTTTCAACACGTGCTCCTACAGACGAATTGACTGTAATGGACTTTGTGCCCGCACGAACGCGGCCTATAATTTCCGCTTCTATATATTTTACGCAAACAAGGAAAACAGTAATTTCATTTTGTTCAATTCATGAAGCGTTTATTTATTGCATGTGAAGTTTGTAGTAAAATGAATCACAAGAATCAACTGTCTTAATAAGAAAAAGTTCAGTCGTGGCTGCAAAATAAATTATAAAAATGCAGATATCAAAATAGTAAACGCAGGTTTGAAACCCAGTTGGGACTGCACCTCTGAGTATTCTAAGTGTTTTTTCGATATTAAATGTGGATTAGATTATTGATCTTTTGTCTTAAAAGTAAGCATTATGAGGAAACTTTCGTCTTCTTAAGACCAACTAATTTGATGTCTACTATTATAAATAGATGGACAAGGAAGTTACCAGGGCGATTCTACCTGGCCGTGACGAGACCTGACAGAAACACATACGAGTATGTGTCCATGAACTGGCTAAGCTTTCATTACTTATTATAATATCCTCAATTATTCAAAGTTAATTAAACTTATATCCGAAGATAATGTCATTAAATAATGAATTAATCAAATTACCCAAATCTCTATATATAAAAATGAATCCCCATTTCCCTTGGTCACGTCATCACGCGTGAACGGGTAGACCGATTTTAATTCGGTTTTCACTAATGGAAAGAGGGATAAACGGGGAATGTTCATATATATAAATATTGCATGCCGGGCGAAGCCGGGGACGGGTCGCTAGTGTTTAATAAATCACCCCGATACCGAGAATATATTAAATGACCTGGTACGTTTTTTATTAATAATTATTTTTCAACCCCCTTCTAACTATTTATTTGTTAGACGTGGAGAATAAACATGTGCACATAAAATGTAGGCAATTTTATCTTTTTATTATTTTTCTTTTTATTATATTATCATTTTTATCTAGCAAATTTCTCATAGATAATTTTGTCATAGAGTTGACAGTTAAGGAGTTATAAAGTAAAAAAGGAATTTTGGGACAACTTATGTTTGTCCTCCACCTTATGTAAGGCAAAGGCATTTTATATCCCTTCAAACTGAGCTACATGTCAATTGTTTTTAAGATTCCACCGTTACTTTTGTATAAAATTATTCGACATATCTCACTTTATAAGCATGAGGCTTGCAGTCTTCTGGCAGGAGTGATCTAATATCCATAATATTGGTCTTTTGTATTAAAAGTCTAAAAAAATAATTAAAAAGAAATTCATGTTTTTTTTTAATATTTGATATTCTCTTATTCGTTTGCCTAATTCTCACAGTTATTTTCTCAGCATTCCCGTATAAAGACGCATTCGTTAACATTATAGGGTGAGATCTAAAAATATTTAGCAGCAATAACTTCGTATTGTAATTAGAATATCGATCGATGCATCAAAACATAAGAGGTACGAATCTGTTCGCATTTCAAAACTTATCAGACGACCGACCTCAGCAATTAAGTCGCCCGAAATATTTAATGAACAGTGCTAGTTCCGTGGCGGAAATGACACTTAATCGGCTTAACTTCTCTTCAAAACTTACCCTAAGCGATCTCGCACTCCTCCCCTCAGAGTCCTTACCCGCAACGAGCACCCTCACCGAGGAAAGCATCTCTGCATCAAAGAAGTTAGAGAATGTGCAATTATGAGATTGTTTTAATTTAGAAACAATGTTCGCCAAGTATTTCCTTACTAGGAATAAGCTTTCTGAAAATCGTAACCAGAATTCTTGGTTACCGTCTACGTTGTTTCACATTTATTGCGTTTAAGAAAATTTTATATTAAATTTAGGAATCTTATAATACTCACTTAGACAAGTCTGAACTCTATATTTTGTAAATTAAACAGAATATTTAACGGAAGATCTCTTACATAATTAACGTAATTTAGTCAAATGGTTGACTGAGTTGCCCAAAAACATTCTTAATAAATAAATTTGAAATTATTAATAAAAAATGCTTTTATGTAATTGAAAAATTATGTTGGAATTGAGAATATTAAAAATATAAATAGGATTACTCAACTCTTTTACTAATAATGTAAATGATACGAAGTTAAAACATTTTAACTATTGTTAAAGGATGAATGGCATTAGGGTAAAATTCAGTGAATAAATTGTAACCGTATACTATTTCGTTTTTTTAATGTAACCCTTTCTACTGCAGATTTTGTTACAAGCTTACAAGGTGAACATATTATATTCTAATATGTCGAAATTTTCGTCCCAGTGTTACCTATTAAATACACAACCATATCTACTTTCAATAAATACCAGTAACATAACATGCAGATAAGCTCATAGAATTTGTCCGAGAGAAAGATATTTTACCATATTAAATTGTGTAGTGCTTGACCGTCCTCTATAACCCTCCAAATAGACTTGAACAACAATAACAAAGCTAGAACATCTCTAAGACTTGGAGGACCAAATAAAGTTTAGTCTAACATTTAACTAGTTGGAGCAAACAAATCCGTAGTGCGAGTGTAGTGGCGCGAACTCCGGGCGGGTCGTGGCAGTTCCGTGCAACTCGAACGTAACGACATCAAAAACGTCTAGCAAACTATTTGTCTTTTGCATTAACAGTCAAACTTTTACCTGCAACACAGAAATATACTTTATAAGAGCTAGTTTGATACTAACTGCAAACTAGACATTATTTTATTTGCTTTAGAATTTTGTGTGAAGTAGGTAATTTTTTGCAACGAATGTACAGTGTATATTATCATAAATAAAGCAGGCACATTTATTCCCGAAATTACAAATATTCAAAATGGTTCCATGTTCTTACCGCTAACAGAACATGTAAAAACAACTAAAGAAGGTGACACCCAATGGTTCCAGAATATTTATCTCACGTTCATAATAAGATATACTTATTTGATAGAAAGACATTTAGATAATATTATTGGTCAAATATTGCCCGTGTAGTTTATCGTCTGGTGTAACTAATGGAAAACGACTTTCTCATGGAGACAGGCAACATATGGAAGACAGGCAGTGAACTAGCAGCCCACATATATTAATGTAATAACTAAGAAATGTAATGATTAAGAAGGCATTTATTTCTCTGTCTTCTTAATCACTCCTTGTTTATTTGAATATGTATAAATGACGTACAAACATTTCCCAATTATTACTAGGATGGACATTTGCTATAATTCGGTCGAGTCAAATGCAAAGGTTTGATAAAAGACATCAAACGGCACTCGAGACGATTCTTCATAAACATAGCTCAGAAGCGTGATGGGTCTATAATTCGTCATTAGGGATCTGTCACCCTTTTAAAGAACAGCATCACCACACACGTTCTTATATGCTTCTGCCGTTACATCGCTGAGTAGAACGGAATTGAAGAACCGCTGAAGGACTTAAAATATAGGTATTCCTCCCGCTTTCAGAAGGTCCGATGTGATTCCATGCTTTATTGTTTTTGAGATATTTCAGTGCCTTCCTATCTCGTACTAATGTAAGGAATGTCGGATCAGTTGCCTATGCGGTCTTTCGCCGAACTTAAATAAATTTTGTAATCGAAGTATACAAATGTCTATAGAACTTCTCGACCTCCTTCAATATATATTCAATCAATATTCTTCGGTCGACGTTACACTACCATATTTTCTTTTCAGCTTCATCAGCTGGTTTTAAAAAATATACATGTACGTCTATTGCTAACACTGCTACAATACTTTCCAATGTGACCAGCTCATTCTTCGAGCTAAACAATCCTTTCGTTTGTCTTAAGGTTAGAACTTGTGTTTTACCAGGGCCAGATACTGACTTCGGTGAAGACAGTTAGATCTCTGCCGAAGATTCTTAGCACCCTTGCCTCGCCACTATCACCTTGAAGGCTATCGTTGCTAAATATAACGAGGCTGCAGAGGACTGAAATTTATGTCCATCATAAAGGAGAGTCACTGCTATCATTTGGTGTTTTTTTCTACCACCAATTGTATTATTTAATAGTAATACCGAGCTTAAATATAAAATAATAATGACTAATGATTTTTCAAGAATATAAAATTTTATAGGTTTGTGAAGCATTATTCATTTTCATGACACCTTCACTGACAATGACGATATGACTAAACTATGTTTGAATAAGTACAGTTCGCTTTGAACGACTTTATTTTATGGCACACAATATGAAGTTTATATATGTGTTTGTAATTAGATAATTTTCTGTATCAATAATACGGAAAGAAAATAATATATTATTACGAACAGTAACTAAATTACTAAACTGTTTATTCTATTCTAAAATATTTTTGCTGTCCCTACAAAATAAGTCGTCGGATAACTCGTGATTGGGACGGACAACAACCATAAAGCGGCCGAGTCACACCCCTGAACAATTGCCTTCGATCGACTTTGTAATATAATTTCCTCCGAATATTATTTATTGTTCTTATTATTATCGTATCACAATAATAAATAAATCCACTGTTGGGGAAAATATTGTAGCTAGAAATACTCATAAATGAAATGAAATCATTGTAGGATAAATTCGTACTTACAAATGTTATTGTATAGATTAGAAAGTAATTATTTTATGAAACTTTGTACGCACATAGTGACAAATAAATATAGATTAAACTTTTTGATTATTACACGAGCAAAGTCAGAGGAAATAAAGTAGTCGAAAATTCGTTAGATTGAGAATTAAAAAACAATTTTATTTTTGTGAAATCTAGTCTTTATACAAATTTCTATGGCTATTGCTATATATGCCTAGATATTATTAATATATTGAAAAGTTAGACAACGCCTATACGAATAGGTACTGTAATTTTAAAACTTCATAGATGTAAAGAGATTTGTCTTTGAAATTTCTATAATATAAAAATGAATCCCTATTTCCCTTGGTCACGCCATCACGCGTGAACGGGTAGAGCGATTTTAATTCGGTTTTCACTAATGGAAGAGGGATAAACGGGGAGTGTTCTTATATAAAAAAAATGCACCCCGGGCGAAGCCGGGGGCGGGTCGCTAGTTAATGATAAAAAGGAGATTGTCGAAAGATTGTCAGATGTCAGTGATTAGGTTCACTAGAAAATAAAATTTATTAATCGGGGAAAAAGTTCCTTCGCATTTTATATGAAAACTCAAGACATTTTTTTTAAGTTTATTTACATTTAATTACAGTATATATGTGCCATTTTGTTCGATGACTTATTGCCATCTTGTAGGTGGTGACATGATGCCGTTGCTGTAGACATTTTAGGACTTCTGATCAAAAAAAAGCGACAAGTAGTTTTGGCAGTCCTCTCCTGATGTTAACCTGACACTGCCTAAAGAATTTTGAAGGGACCGAAACAAGTGGAAATCTCAAGGTGGAAGGTCAGGGCTATATGGCGGATGCATTAACACCTCCAAGTCAAACTCTCTTAATTTTTGCTGAGTGGCTTCGTGTGTGTGGTCTAGCATTGTCGTGATGAATTTCCTTTCTATTGATCAATTCCAGCCGCTTTCTCTCAACTTCTTGTTATAATCTCATCAGTTGTTGGCAATACAGTATCGAATCGATGGTTCTGCCCGGCGGTAAAAGCTCATTATGAACAATGCCCTTCCAATTCCACCATACACACAGCATCACCTTATTGCGAGTTAACCCGGGTTTCGGCACAATCTGTAAAACCTGGCCGACCTTTTTCACACGTTCTTGTCGTACGTGATTCACTTTTCATCACCAGTTATCAATCTCTTCAAAAACGGTTCGGTTTCATTACGTCTTAATAAAGAATCGCAAATGAGTACACGTATCATAAGTTTCTTTCAGTGAGCTCGTGTGGCACTCAAATATCGAGCTTTTTGGGTACCCAGATTTTTTCAAATGGGTCAAAACTATTTTGTGGTCAATTCCCAGTTCTTCAGCTATATCGTAACTACTGATATGCGGATCTTGCGCCAATTTTCAAAAATGACGTCCATTTTATCCGTAATAGGGCTACCAGAGCGAGGTGCATCTTTGACATCAAAATTCCCTGATTGAAAACGTTTAAATCAACATTTACACTCTTACTGACACTGCATTAGGTCCATAAACGTCACAAAAAAAAAAAATTGCGGCTTGCGTTGCATTTTTTCCTTTTTTGTAATAAAACTTCCAAATGCATCGAATTTCTTCATTAGATTAACTCATTTTAACAGAAAGAAAAACAAATGAAAAATAGCTGGAAACAAGATTTTACTAATTTGTTTCTTTTTTGAAATGTAACTTTTTAATGTCATCAAAACCAGCCAGATACAAATAGTAGATACAGCCAAAGAGATTTTATTACAATTTTATACATATTATATGCGAAAATACTTTTTCCCCGACTTAATATTATATTATATACATACGAAAAGGAATCATATTATTAAAGGAAACGGAGTTAACATTATTTAAATATCTAATCGACATCATGAATCAATAAATAAAATTTATGTTTTATGCCATCGTTGTGAGGATTAGGTATATGAAAAAAAAAGAAGTTTATATTTACCAGTATAAGATTGAAACGATAATTATAATTTAAAAAAATATAACTTCATTTAGTCTCATTTTGTACAACAAGAATTCGACACAATGTGTACAGAAAAATATTATTAGAGGCAGCTGTAATTGCGCTTAATATTGTATGTGGATTTCTCGCGAGGCTCCTACCCTTTTTTTTACGTTGGGAAATCCATCATGGATACCCAGCAGCGAAAGGGGACGCTGTGGGTTATGCCGGACTCCTACCGGCTAAAACCCAACTTTCTAGCGCGGCCGTAGATGGGCAGGATCGCAGGAACGTTGTTGCACAACTTCGGCGACCCGCCACGGCTGTTCAGCGCGGGGAGGACTACGCTCCCTGTCGGAACCTCGGCGTACCCGAAAGCGGAGGTACGCCGGGAGGCTCCTACCCTACATTCCTCAATAGAGTACATTATTTAAACATATTGTAGTTATGTATCCTAATAAGCCATCGCTCTTAGGTCATTTTTAACTTGCGATATCTCAATTTGCTTGTTGGTCCATCTCTATTTAGTGGTATCGTTTTATATCCACCGTACCACCAGTGGTATGGCCGGTGGTACTGTGGGTCCGAAACGCTATAGGTATTCTTCATAGAAGAGGTATAGCTGATATAATCAATGAATTAAAAATGAGTTTCATCATTATTATGCAAAATTGTTTTCTTGCTTAAAAGATATGTATCATGGTAGGTACGTAAGTTTCTTTGTTGGCTTTTTAGGTACCAGTTATTTTATATATGTTGTCAAAACTACTGAGCAGGTTATACCATAAGCAAATTATACTCTTATACATAATTGCGGGTGAGGGTGCTTGAAATCTTAAATAAGCATTAGGTATATTGTAATCTAATTTCAAAGTAAAAGCCTACTAAAATATTAATACTTATAATTGACATCGTATCTTCTGGAGAGTACAAAACCATGTTAGTAGTCAATTGTGTGCCTCGCGTACATGATAGAAGATGTATCTTATAGAGCTTGAGTTTAAAGGCAGGCTTTACTATTTGCCTGTTTTGTATTTTCTATGAGTGTGTGCTGGTGTAATCTCAAGCTGGATTAGAAGCCTTTTTCACGTGTACATATAACCAAATTTTTTTTCATTTCAGCATTTTCGCATATTATCGCGAGAAAAATTAATTTAAAGGCAATGAAATTAAATGAATTAAATTATGACCATTTAAGTTATTTGGAGGTTATTATTGAATTTAATAATTTATATAAAAACCTGTATAAAATTTACTATTCGCACATCATTTTATTAAAAATTCTCCTTTCATAAAAACAAAAATTGAAAATACAGTTAGCAATATAAAATATTTTTCTCAATTACAACTCACACACCTAAATGCAGAAAGAAGTAAAATTAAAATTAACTAGCTGAGCCTGCAACTTCGTTCGCGTGGTATTCGGTATAGCATGTAACTTTCTTGTTTGTAAATCGATTGGAAATAAATGTCACTGGAAGTTTGCTACAATACATCAGTGAAAACCGCATTCAAGTCGGTTAAGCCGTTTCTGAGATTAACGTGCACACAGACAAACAGACAAAAATTCTAAAAACTATTTTTTTGGCCTCGGTAACATAAGTGTACAACGTGTACAAATTGTTTTTTTTTTTTTTGAACTATTTAATATAATAATATAGAAACGGCTCGTTTGCGATTTTATTGTAAAACTGAATGTAGTTTGTGAAATAGTTAGTTGTAATACAAAAATAAAGGACAAACAAACAAAGTAACCTATCAGTATCAGAATGTAATACCTTGTCATAAAATAAAATATTTTATTTTTTATTAAAAATACATAACAAATATTTTTAATAATAAAACTGAAGTTGCTTAGAGAGCAGCCTTTTTTTAAAGCTATCCTCTATTCTGATGAAGTTTTTGCCTCCGTCAATGAAGTAACAAATTGTGAAGTAATGGCGTATTCAGGTATCCAATCGGTCGAGATTCGAAGCAACCAATAACGACTATTGATAGTGAACTGCTCGCTACAAATCTTCCCTATTTACTTCCACGTCTACGCGATTTGGACACTTGATATTCAACTTGGAGTCCCGGAAATCGTTCTCTCATTGGAAATGTATACCGGGAATGTAAGCGATTCTCCGTACACATTTCGGCGTAAATAGTGCTGACGATTGTGCATTTCACACTAAAGAGGCTAAACTGTATATTATGTTATTTTAAAAATTATTACTAATAATATATTTACATGAAAACAATAATCCTAATACAAGTTGTGCTCCATTTTGAAAATAGGTATAACCTGCAACGCAAAAATAATAATTATGAAGTCTAATTTAACGATACAACATGTTACACTAGATCAGATCGCTGCTACAATATAATTTTCCCGCGATGAAAGGTTTTTACGACGCTTACGCGTCAAAGGCGTACTAGAAGTTGTACTGAGTACAGAACATAACAGTTCTCTGGAAAGCAGTAAGTGTTCGGCATGTGATATCTAGTAGGCACGTATTATATTTATATAGTTGTTAGTGAAGTAATTATTGAGTCCAATTTTTGTTTTCGAGATTTCGGATGAATAAATATATCCATCCCCCAACTCTAGCTTTTCCCGAGTCATAGTTCGCGTATCTTCATAATTTATAGCCTATATTTATTCTGGAACATAAGCTCCAGAATAACACACATATCTAGAATAATACTGTTTGGTTTCATCAAAATCTCATCAATCCATCATGATCAAAATCTTGTTTTTGTGTGAAAGAAAAATACACATGCAATCATCATATTAAACTCTCACAGTTGTAATATTAGTAGGATTTTAATTACATGTATTAATATTTACTTTATTTTTAAAACGAAAAATAAACTCTTCTTTCTTTAAATTCGTTTTCTCATTAAAAATATAACAAGGCTTAAATTGAATTAAAAGAACTTTTATGACAAAGAACGTCAGACAGGCTGACTGTCCTCTTTTTAAGTTGAAGCAATAGAACACTCAATTAATCATAGTTAACCTTAATACGAGGGTAACACTGAAAGTTTTTAGAAACTCTAAAACTAAATAATGATAATGTAGGAAGTTTTTTGTATTCTTATTGTTTTTCGAAGTAGTCTTCATTCTTTTGTAAAACCACTGACTGAAGCACTGGGCCCACCATTCTTTAGGAGTCTCTTTCACGGCGTTTTCTAACGCTTTCACTGTAACTTCAGGGCTCATGAAGCGAATTCCTCTAAGTTTATCTTTTATTTTTGGGAATAAATAGAAATCACATGGTGCCAAGTCGGGACTATAAGGAGGATGACTCACTAATTCCATAACTTCCATATAGTCAAATATTTGATTGTTCGTCTGGCGGAGTGGGCTGAAGGATTTTCGTGGTGAAAGAGCATCTCTACTTCTTGGGCGCTTAAATTCACTGAACTAGTTATAAACAGTGACACGGAATGGGGCTTGTTCACGAAATGCCGATCGAAGTCTATCATAACTTTGTTGTTGATTAAGACCGCAACGAAAGTCATTATAAATTTTCTCTCTTCAAATTGATTTTTTCGCCTGAATGAAATTACATCGACAGTTTCCTAAAGAGTTCTTAATTCGAAATTTATATTTATTTTTCATTTCTGTCTTTACTTTCTGGCCAGTTCTAGAAACTTTCAGTGCGGCCTATGTAATAATTATTTAGATACAGTATACTACTTACAGATTGATCTAAACATGAAACTTCGTTGGTATGTTTTGGTAACATACTTCGGAACTGGTTTAAAATTAATTGAAACGATAATTGCATTTATTCGATTATACGAAATTCGAACTTTCCAATGTGAAACGCTGATATTTTGCATATACGAGTACGAAAGTGGGTTATGTATATTGGCGGCATTTAGCCTGGCGACATTTGCATTGGTTGTACCAATTGACCCGTCCGGGCTCCACACATGGCATACGCAATATAGCCTGGTAACTGATAAAATTAAACTTGCGGTAGGGAGGTATCGTGTTTTATACTCTACTTTACTTTAACCTAATAGAAGATGTTGTCAATACTGTAATTATATATATCAATCAATTTATATGTATCTGTGTAAGCATATTTATATTACATAAATTATATAGTAGGTATGTTCCATTATATCTTTCTTTCTGAGTGACTATAACACGCTATTCTGCAGGCAGCACATATCTTCAAAGATTGGGAGTCTTTTAAGTATTCCTTATTTCCCTTGTATGCGTCTGTACATTTATAGTGATCGTTATTTCTAATCCATTCTTGAATCTGACAATTTAGTTAAAAATATACTAAATTATACAATTGTTGATATGTTCAGAATTAATATATCAAAAGTTCAACAGCTACCTATCCAGTAAAAAGTAGGTGCAAATGTTGTCAAGTAATACCATTAAATTATCGGACCTCATAAGGGTTGCTGTCGATTGAGAAACAACCATCATCGACTTTACACCCAATATACTGTAAGTATCGATATTTATAGAAACTAAATATCCCATCCCTATGTTTTGTGTAGGCGGCAGTACCCCGCGCCCGCGCACCTCAGTTAGTTGTCAGAACAGTTGCATTGTAAAATCGGTGGAAACAACCGTGACAAATAAAATGGCCAAATAAACCAAACGAAGCAACACGTCCGAAGCGAACAAAATAAATTAAGCCTGTTTAGTCAATATAATATATGAAAATCGTTAAAACTTACAATACCTCTACTATAAAATTCTTTATCGTCAATGAATGTTGGAGAAGGGATGCTACACTATCAGGTGTACCTAAATCATACGATGTATTTAAAAAAATACAATATATGTGCAAAAAATAAAATTAAAGAAATTTATTCAAAATGGAATCAAGACACAGATATAAATTTGGGGACGCCTAACTACTAAGAGATTTACAGGTACACAAATAGGTACAAATAATTCAATAGTTCAGTACGTAGTATGAGGAAATATGTATAGTTCTCACTTCCGACACATGTTTCCCTGTAAGCGACACAAGGAACTGGTCACGTAGAATATTGACGCCTCAAGCTATCCATTCGCAGGGGACGTTACACATCTACAATCGGCCATGGTTCTAATCTATCTATCTATACATTAGAACAGTTGTTATTACGACTTACTTGTTATTCATATGTTATTAATATTATTATTATTATTATTATTTTTATTGAAAATTGAAGTATCTTCCTAAATATGGAAAAATCTTGATGTTAGACGATATACTTTGATTAATAAATTAAATTCTCATCATCATCATCATCATCTCAGCCATAGGACGTGCCATAGCCATAGCCATAGCCAGTGGACGCACTGCTGGACAAAAGCCTCCCCCTAATACTCCAAAAGGAATTCCCTAATAAATTACATTATTTCCTATTAATCAATAGTTAGTGTGATTACATTCTTTCGCTTTTAAGGGGCACACTGAAATGATCGGGAATAAGAAAAACCACATGCACGGTATAGCTAAATTGTATTTTATTGATTTTCGAAGTATTCTCCGTTCAACTTAATGCACTTTTCCATTGGTGCAAACCAATCATTAAAACAGTAATTCCAGTCTGAAGTTGATGTTGACAAAATGGCTGATTTGTACGCTTCCACAGCTGCTTCGGGGTCTTCAAACCGTTGATGGCGTAATAAATCTTTCATTCTAGGGAATGTAAAGAAATCGTTTGGGCTCAGGTCAGGACTGTACGGAGGATGGCTCATCAGCTCAACGTTTTCTTGCTTCAAAAAATCATTTGTCTTCCGAGCCATATGGGAGCTCGCATTATCGTGATGTAAGATGATGCGACGTTTCAGGTTATTTTTTCGGAGTTCGGCTATCATTTCTGGCAAACAAACCATGATATACCACTCGGAGGTAACCGTTCTGCGTTCCTGTAAGAAGCAACATGCCCCTTTTTCGAGACAAACGTAGCGACCGTTTTCTTTGACATGCACTTTCGTTGGCTTGACCTCGTCTTCGAAGACCCAAACTGTTGACTGATGTTTTCTTTCAGGTTCGTATGAATAAATCCATGATTCGTCACCTGAGACGATATTATAAACGGCATTTGACTTCCCTCCGTTGAAGCGTTGCAGAGTATTCCGGCACCAATCTACACGAGCCGCCTTTTGCTCTTCGGACAAATTATGGGGAACCCAGCGGGAAACTAGCTTTCTTACACACAGCTCATTATGTAATATCGACTGAATTGCAGTCATTCCGATACTGATAACAGCCCGAATCTGCTCGTATGTCACATGACGGTCATCTAATATAATAGTTCGCACAGCTGCGATATTTTCAGGCGTGACCGCTGTTCTTGGTCGACCTGCAGAAGAAACAGTGCTGAGCGACACCCGACCGCGTCGGAACTCGGCATACCAGCGGTATATTGTCGTTTGACTCGGTGCTTCAACATCATAAATCGAAACAAGTTCACTGACACATTTATCTTGAGATAAGCCGCGACGAAAATTGTGATAAATTATGGCACGGAAATGTTCACGCGTGAGCTCCATTTCTGTTAACGACGTGTCAACTTTAAACCAACATAGTTTTTGTTTTTAATAAAAAAATTTAATTGTTTGAATGTCATTAAGATTCCAAGAGGCCAGTATTCAAATTCTAAAAAAGGTTTTATTGTAACTCAATCCGAAATATTCTATTCCCGATCATTTCAGTGTGCCCCTTGTATATGGATATCGAACTATCGATTAAAAAGTTTGGAATTTTGCTTTTATTTTTCGCATACATTCCTCAATCGGTCGGCTGGAGCAGCCTAATGAGCTTTCAATGTTTTTCCTTACCTGCAGTAATTGAACGATTGAAACTGGCGGATCGATTGCTAACCAGTCTGTGAACTTTATAATATATTACATATTTAGAGTTACTGCATTTATAAATCAATATTTGACATTACGAGTTGGCTGCCGAAGTTTCTCGCTATTTATGCTAATCGCTTCGAGCGACGCGCTCGCGCGGGAAGCCTGGAAGTGAAAATCACTTACCATTTCAATAAACTGTTCTACACGCTGCTACCCCTCTCCGCAGTCGCATCGTCACTTTCCATAGCTAATACATATATTTACTTACTCAAAACGACACCAATCCTAGCTACATTATTTTGAAATTATTTGAACATTTTAAATTTCTTCTCTTTGGTAAAATAATTAAGTATTTCATTCACGAGAGTCAAATCAATAATAACAAATATCAAAATCTGAGAGTTTGGTAGTACTATCAATATTTTTTAAAGAGATACTGCTTTAAAAACTATAGACCCATACCGAATTTTAAGCTGCCCAGCCTCATATTAAAGTTTCCAATTCGAATATTAAAACTGCTTTTGAAAACAAACAAAAAAAAACTAAAACAAAAGTCAGGCGTTATTGTGTACATAAGTGTACAAATCCTACTATTACCTCAAATTTTAGCACCGCACTGCGCGCTATAGATGCGAAGTTCATCCGCATTACTTGGATAAAGTGCCGCTGCGCACAGTTCGGATGAGTAGAAACTTTATCCCACGGACGCGCAATCTTTGGAACAGTCTCCCTTCTAAGGTGTTGTTTCATCTAGCTTCATAGGCTTCTTCAAGCGAGCAGTAAAAAAATTCCTGCAAGGTCGGCAGGGCACATGTATCAAAAATCTGGTTTATTTCAATTTAAAATGTTATTTTTTTAATACACTTAAATTTTATTAAAACTTAGAACTTCATGCAGTAGACTAACTTGTAAATGGAGAAACAATTGTCATTTAACTAAACACAACTCATTTTGTGTTTTGTACAATTGTTGGTTGTCGTATTTTAAATAAATAAATAAATATATACAAAATTTCACTATAAAATACTCTGTAATCTTCTCATTTATTGCCAAATCTCTTCACAATGCGAATCGCATTTAAACGTTTAGTTTTAGTTATTCACGTAAATGATTCTACGCAGCCGGGGAATCACTAGCGCATCACTTAACCGAGATATCCCCACAATGAAAGTTTCAGACACCGCGTAATGCTATGAATAATAATATGGGACCCTCTTGTTATTATAAAATAGTCATAATTTCCCCTACTTCCACAATTACACTTATAGATCTCATTCGTGTTACACCTTCTTCGAATCAAAGCCCAAACGTAGCTAATAGTTCAACATAATTAATATAAACTTTGTTTTTCTTTCAGCTTTAGGTCTGGAACCGGACTTCTTATATCCTCTGGAGAACGTGACGATAGCCCAGGGTCGAGACGCGATGTTCACATGCGTGGTGAATAACCTTGGCGGTTATAGGGTGAGTGGCGACTCCGCCACTGCCAGGGTGTGTATCAAACCGACTCATTACAGCTAGCCACTTGATAGAGGAGCACCTTCAATCACTACTTTTGATTCGTAGTTGAGGTCTATAACTTGATCATTTATTTACAAATTGACGAATCTAAAAGCAGAAAAAATAATCTTAAAATGAATTAGGAAATTTAAAATTAAATATCTGCAAAGTAATCTCGGAGTTTAATTTCAATCTATTGCATTGAAATTAACATTTTTTACATTTTTTACTTACATTACAGAATATATGTAAATAAATAATATGGACTCTTTAATTTGAACCATGAGTTATGATTAAATCACATGTTTTCTCTGGATTTTTTTTTCTACAATTGCTTACAAGAATCTTACAAGTTATAAACCTCACCTTATGAGAAAACTTTGCACCAACTTCTACACTTCTTGCACACCTCCTTAGTACACTGCATTCCTTCAGCACTGTTTCAAAACGCACCAGCACTAACTCTAATAGAGTTCTGTTTCTATCCTAGACTAGACTACCTACTCTGAATATATTATGCACAACATTTTGTCCCACAATAGAAGTAGAAGTAACCAACTTCTAGCACTATATGCACATTCTTCTACAATTGCACATAAAAATAAAACTCAAGAATAGATTGTTTTATTATTATTATTTTTTTCTTGGTGCACAACTTTTATCACTTAATGAACCGTTTACAAATAATGCCGCATACTATTAATTTAATTGTACTTATTATGTAACTATAGCTGTTTAACTTTAATATTATATAATTTACTTGACTGAATTTAAATTATTTAAAAAAATCCCAATGGTTTTAAGTATCTAATAAGTCATTTCCATTACTGCGTCTATCTGCAATAACTCAATTCTAACTAAATATTATGAGTTTATTTGTTTGTCACGCTTTCGCGTCTTAGCTACCAATCATCATGAAATTTTATATTCATGTTGTCAGGGTTACAGAAAATAAAATAAGGTGCCTTTCATCCAGAAAAAGTTTAGTTCCTGAGGGATCAGCTGGAAATAAAATTTTCAGATCCTGACAAAATATCCATACTAATATTATAAATGTGAAAGTATCTCTGTTACCTTTTCACGCCTAAACCGCTGAACCGATAATCATGAAATTTTGCATACACGTTGTCAGGGATGCAGGAAAGGAAATAGTGCACCTTTCATTCAGAAAAAGTACTGTTCCCGAGGGATCATCTAACGCCTGGCAAAGATATAACTGCAATAAAGACTACAAATCAGACTCATATACAAATATTAAGTCAGGCGTTACTTTTTAATTTTTCAAGCCGCAGGCACCAGCTAGTGTGAAAATATATTAAGATTTAACACATTAAAAAATAGAAGCGCGGGAAAAAGCTAATTTTTATGTAACTTAAAAATTAGAAGAATCAATGCGTCAGAAATGTTACTAAGAGATTTGTTAGTAACATAAGTCAATAGACCTTTGTGTCAAGTCAATAGGCGGGCCACATCATAATAATATGTCAATCTATCAAAGAAGGCATTTATTTTATTTCCGTTAATTTACGAGTATATCGGTTTTCTTTTTTCTTTCAAACAGAAGAGTTAATTCGTTATTATTGTTATTTTAACTAAAATGTGCCATTTTTAAGGTTAAAATTTTATAAAGACAATTTTTTATTCCCATCCCGTTACATTTAATTGACATATGACCGTTCTTGACTTTTAACATACTATCAACGTGCACAAATAGTCATATGTATATGCGAAGAGCATGCTGTGAATTCCAAATGCACTTCACTACCAATGAATTAAATCACGTTATTCGTTTAAAGCACAATTTTTGTTTCAGTGTTGCACTTTACACGTAGTCATGTATTAAATTATTGTTAATTTAATGTAATAAGCACATGTTAAATTGTATTTCTATTGCACTGTGAATAATCAATAAAAGTCTCAATTGCGGCGTTACAAACCACAAGGCCCGCTTGGACTATATCATACGGCTAAGAAATTTACATTGCAAAACAGTCACTTTACGAAATTAAAATAAAGCCGGGACAAACCCCCTTGGTCCCCGTTCAATCATTCCGAAAGGCAGCGCTCTCAAACTGTCCCCGGAGTTACCTAATGTTCTATGATTCATACACACACGATATCATATCGTGTATTGTACATAATATTATTAACTTTTTAAAAAACACAATACAAATACTAATTAAAATTACTGTATACGTAAAAATACAATTTATTTTACGTTCGCGAGGTGAATAGATAGGTACTGACTATTCTAACTCGGAATATATGTATGGCATTTATAGCGATCTATAAATGCTTTCAATTAATTTTCATGTCCGTTTTACACTCATTTAAAATAACTCTATTTTATTAAATAACTCTTTCTTATTTATAATTTTTGCTTATAACCAAAAATTCCAATTTTTTTTTCTTTAAATTGTAGGAACAGCGGTATGATTCTATTATTAAAGGGGGTGATTTTTTATAAAGTAACTTTTTTATAAGTAAATTAATCATTTCTTCTCATTGATGAAATAATGTAACAATTTTGAAAATAACCTTTCTCAAGAATAGGGGATCGGACAAATTTTCAGAAAGTGTTTTAAATTAATCTTCATGGATATTTATTCCCAAAAAAATACTATTTTATTTATTTATAGCCTTTTAGGTACTCAAAATCATGTTTTAATATTGTTTGTTTGAAAATGTCGCCAAAACGCCACGATAGCTCATCTGAGAGCGCGTAACGTCATTTGTGGTCATATCATAACAAAACAGCTGCATTGGCATAAGACAATGATTGCCCACAAATGACGTCACGCACTGTGATTGGTGTTTCAGTATAGATTAAAAATATTGTAAATAATAAAATTTTATTTCTTCATTTAAAAATATTTAAATGAATTATATTAAATTATTATTCGATAAATAATCGTAAAAAATTATATATTTTCTTTCTAAGTACATTTTAGATTTTAATCTGATTACTGTCCGATCCCCTATTGGCTAGCAAACGCAAAAATAATTTTTCAAATCCAATTTTTAGTTCCAGAGATTAGTGCATCCAAACAATAAAACAACAAAAAACGCTTCAGATGTATTATATTTAGTTATTTCATATACATTATTTATTTATATTTTTTCATATTTATACATATTTAATTATTCAAAGTTTATACACAAAATTTCATGTAAATACACAACTAAAACTTCGATATGCACCTCTGGTATGGATGAGCACGGAGTACGTAAGGTGGTAAATATAAAATTGAATATTATATTACGAAGGGTGATCCAAAAGTAATGATAATTGATATCAATTACAATATTCATAGCATAAAATGTAACTTTTTTTTCAACGTAGTCTCCTAATAAATCAACTGGTTTATCCATTTCTTCTCGAAAGTATAAGTCCCTTAAAAAATTCTGACTACCAAAGTGCTTTTACAACAGCCATCACCCCATTTTTTGTCTTTAAATTTCTTGTCCCTGAGCTGCTTCTTGTGCCGGAGGAAGGGATTTAAGTCGCTGGAAGCTAGATCTGGAGAAAAGAGTGGGTGTTCCAGTAATTTGTTTTTTCAGTTCAGCTTTGTGTTGTGAACAACGCACCCGGCGATGTGCTGGTGAAACAGCACTATAGCCCCCAGTTTGCCTCAACTTTTTTGTTAACAGTTTCCCGCAAGTACCGCGATTTGGTCAGCATAGTAAGAGCCTGAATGTCGACTCTATTCTTCTTTTGTTTGACGGTTGATATTCTGGGTGCCCAACGTGCGGAGATAATGTGTCATGTGAATTAATGTGAATTTCTTCACTGAGGACCTTCTGAACTCTTATGAGATCCCTATGACCTCAGTCACACTTCGGACAGCTAAAACTTGGTCTTCGATTTTTTTCACATTTTCGCCATTGTGGGACGTGTGTGCTTCCTTTGTGATGCTCGTCAGAATGTTTTCCCTAACTTAAACAATGCAAGTGTAGAATAAGGAGGGAGGGGCACTATTCCTCAATGTTTCAACCAAGTCGGCGGGTATGTCTTTCGTTTGCATTTTTTTCAGGCAGAAGTATTTACTGACAGCTCTGACTTAGTTTTAACCATTTTGTTAAAACTCTCTGGGTGATCGTATTCAAATGAAGGAAGTTAAAAAATGCGACCGTATATTTAAATGATTTTTTTACTATCTAGAAATAACCGACTACCATTACTTTTGTGTCACCCTATGTATATATTTTGTAGAATAAACGATGCAATTAAAGTAACCCATAAACTTAAAATAAAATTTCAAGCACTATCTTTTTTATATGCGTATTGAAGAAACTTGATTGCATCGCTTATAATTTTTAAGAAAGTAATGTAATCATTTTCATGAATTTCTTACAGTTTTTTAACCTAATTTAAACTACTAACAATTGGAAATTGAAAATTATTGATATGAGACTGCAAGGGCACAGCCAATTAAGAAATAATGATCAATGAATATGAAAGAAAAATTAAATAATGAATATAAAAAACAACAGGGACTATAAGTACCTAGTACATACTTGTAGCAAATTGTATTAACAAAATAAAAGTTGAACAACTGTAAGAAATCTATTAAACAAAAACAAGTAAATTGATATAAGTGTTGATGATACATTTAATTACGAAAGACCAGACATAGTAAATGTACTCTTTCTTGTAGAATGGTAGACACTATTAGTAACACAAGTTTAGTGATGATGCACAAGCACCTTCTTATAAATGATTTCCCGTAGATAATTTTGAAACACACTTAGCACCTACTATCGATGTAGTGCACTTCTTTCTCGCACATAACTCTATTTTATATTAAGTATATTTCTTCCTTTATAGTTCTTGAAATTAATGCATTTTTCTATCAAACTATTTCTATAATATTAAACCGAAACACCTTTGAATTTTTTAATTGAAATTTTGGAAGTTAAAATACAAAACCAAAGTTCTAGTAGCAAAAATCTTGACCTTTTGCTATCATAATTATATCTTGAATGATTTTAAATGATATCTTAATTAGAACCCTCACTACCTACCGACGTGATATTGTGTAGAAAACGCCATATTTTTATAAAACTTTGTGTTTCTTTTTTACTACGTGCTATGCAGGAAATTAGCTTCTATTGCGATGTCGACGCTTTTGGTAAAGCGAGTGAAATGAGGGCATTTTCACATTGCGCCCGCAGCTCGCCTCATAGCGGCGACCAGACGAAAATGTAATTAAAAATTCCGTGAGCATTTTGCGAGGCGCTCGCAACAAGATAGTGTTGCTAGCGCACGAGGATCGTTGTCGTGACTGCCTCTTGGGAAGTATTCGCTTGTAATTAGAGATGTTCTCTTTAAAGGACTTCATTGTTTGTTTTTCTCTTAAACTTAGCAATGAACGGTTACAAAAAATGTGGCGTTTTCGTTCCGTTTGACTCATTTATCCCATTAACGTTTTGTTCATTCCTTTCCTTACATCGGAATAATTTGACTTGGCGATTCGACTGGTCGTTCCGGGAGCAGGTGGCTTGGATCAAAGCGGACACGAAGGCTATTCTGGCGATTCACGAGCACGTCATTACGAATAATGCGAGACTGAGTGTGACACACAACGATTACAATACATGGACCCTCAACATTAGAGGAGTTAAGAGAGAAGACAGAGGACAATATATGTGCCAAGTTAATACAGATCCAATGAAAATGCAGGTAAGACGTCAATTAATTCCATACGTGGTGTTTTTTGTTTAATGACGCGAAGTAAAATAAAAAAAAAACACCAGACCGCACAAAAAAGAGTAACTGTTGGAGCAACCACCGAATGTATCTAAAGGTTCCCTGTTCCAAAGGTTTCAGAATTTTCACGTTTTTATGATAATAGAATATGATAACAAGTAAAAAAACTTACTCTGTTATCGTACAATATTGTTAAATAATTGATAATTAAACACTAAGATGTTGACACTTATTTGGGGTTCTTATGTAACGGTAACCACATACCATCGATCACTACATAAAAATCATTAATAGTTATTGGCATTATCATTTCATGATGATTTATATAAAATATTACGTATATAAACAATGATTTATATAAAATGATTTATATAAAATATTACGTATATAAACACTGTTTCGTTGGGTGTGGCTAGATTTGAATATATTTAGCGATACAAGCATATAGCATATATACTACTCAAAACAAAATAAGGCCATTAAGGGCCACTAAGATTTTTTGCTGTACCACGAAAACAATAAAGACATTAAATTGTTTAACTTATGTAACTACAAAATAATGTTATTGGTTATAATATAGGCTAACAATTGTATAAAATAATGATCATGAACTGTTTTTTTAAGTTCATAATGAAATGGGCCATTTTGAATGAAAAACATGAACAAAAGAAATCACCGGAAAAAGACAAAATACTGTTCTTGTCACTTTTGTTTCTTCTTTTTAGTAACGAGTATGTCCTCCTCTCTTAGCAATACACTCCTGAAGCCTCGTATGCATACTCTGGATCAAATTCCTCACGTTTTCATCTGGAATCTCCTCCCAGGCACGTTTTAAAGCGTCAATCAGCTGCTGTTGGTTGTAGACCCCTTGCTCATACTCTCTAACCCTTCGTTTCAATTGGTCCCACAATTGCTCGATTGGATTTAAATCCGGACTGTTAGCTGGCCATGGTAATACCTCAATATAAGACCCTTCTAGGACAGTTTGGGTCGATCGAGCTGTGTGTGCACGGGCATTGTCTTGCATCAGGATGAATCCAGGCCCCACTCGCTGTGCAAATGGGATCACTTGAGGCCTGATGACGTCTTCGATGTAACGTTCTGCAGTTACGGTACCCGCATTTAAAATGGTGAGCTCGGTTTTACCGTGTAAACTAATTCCACCCCAAACCATTACGTTGGGACCACCGAAACGGTCAACTTCGTGGATGCAGGACTCCGAAAAACGCTCGCCGCGTCGTCTCCACACCCTAACACGCCGATCATCATTAAAAATTTTTACTTTGCACTCGTCTGTAAAAAGCACCTTGCCCCACTGATTAATCCCCCAGTTCAAATACTGACGGCAGAATCTTAAACGGTTTGCACGTTGAACCCTAGTCAGAGGAATTCGAACAACTTGACGTCTTGATATTTGCTAGTCTTCGTGCAATCGATTACGTATAGTTTGATCACTGACACGGGTACCCGTTGTCAGCCGTAGGTGGTGTTGTAACTTACGGGCCGTTACTGTACGATCACGACGAGCACTTAGTTGGACGTACCGATCCTCGTGCGCCGTTGTTACACGAACTCTACCTGAACCGGGTCTCCTGGCAAAACTGCCGGTCTCTTGGAAGCGATTCCATACATTTTGGACAGCTCTTCGAGAAAAACCCAACTGCAAACCCACGTAACGCTGAGAACGTCCTTCTTGAATCATAGTTATGGCTCTGGTTGCTGTAATTGTATCCATGTACCTTCGTACTGGTGGCATGATTAACGCGAGATGATAAATGAATCAATTAAAATTGTAAAAGTAAAACTTTTTTCCTACAATAACCGAAACAAGTTAAGAAGACAATCGAAGAAAAACATAAGAATAACTTCCAATTATTTTTTTTTCTTAAAACGATGGCCAATATTTTTCAAATTAGGAAGAGATCAAACACTAAAGTGTTCGTAATATCAATATAATGCTACTTATCAGTTACTTTCAGTTTACTAAAGTGCACTTAAATGTAAATAAACTAGTGGCCCTTATTTTGTTTTGAGTAGTATATATTTAATATATATATAATACATAATAAATATATATGCTTGTAGCATTTATAGCAAGGGATGCATCCGAATCACCCTATAACAATGTCAGTGTCTGCTACAAACTCTAATTCTTGAAAAAGAAATTTATCGTCATTTGTATGATTCTCAGGTACAATCAAGTGGACTAATGACTAATAAGTGGACTTTGTAGCTTTTATATAGAACTATATTCTATATAAAAGCTACAAAAACACGTCTAAGTCTGTAGAAGTTGGGGTGCTTGCCTTAACGATCTGTTCTAGGATTCGATTCTCGGCAGGGACATCTTTGGAAATGAACATTTTAAAGTTTTCTCTGGTCTGGATCTGGAAAGTAGTGGTAGGGCGCACTGCGTTTCGAGTCATATGGGACCCCGTCTGGCGAAAGTTACCACCCTCTTACAAAAGACCACCGTAAAATAACAGAACGTGTGCTGTTGTGTTTCGTTAAGCGAATAAGGGATGCCAGATCCCATTTCCCTAACCTTTCCCAATCCCTTATCCTTAATACTACTGTAATGGGCAGCGCACTTGCAGCACCTATGGCGTTGCTTTTGTTATTAGCGACAGTAGCCACCTACCATCATGTTGACCGTCAGCCTGTCTGGCGACCTTAACATAAAAAAATCTCTAAAAAGTAAAACTATTTTTTCAATTAATTTTCAAAAAAAAAAGTTTTAAAAATAATTGCAGAATCAAGAAAACATTTTTAGCTTCGAGTAACAGGCTAACGATAAATAGAATTTATAGTTAATTTATTTTAACCATATATTAACGTTAATGTTTCTTTGCAGACTGCATTTTTAGAAGTTGTTATACCTCCCGACATTGTTTATGAAGAAACCTCTGGTGATATGATGGTACCAGAGGGTGGTGCAGCCAAGTTGGTGTGCAAAGCTAGAGGTTACCCTCCTCCCAGGATATTGTGGCGCAGGGAAGACGGCGGTGATATCATTGCAAGAGGCGGGCCACAGGGAAAAACAAAAGGTTATATAAATTTAGAATTTATTTTTAAGCAATATTTAAGGAAAAGTTGATCTACTGGTTTAAATGGATGCTTTTTATCTTGACTTATTTAATACTAGTGCTGGAAATGAATATACTTTTAACACATTAAAATAACCAGACCGATTGATATGAACGGAAATAGTTCACGGCAATTCCATCTAAGAATAGTAGTTAGTAACTCTGACTGCAGAGAACGATCTGAAACCTGATTAGCAATAAAAATAAGCGAAATAATTGAATACCGTAAATAGATTTGCGAAGTTACTGTAATTGGTAATGGAACTATCTATGAGCTTTTTTATATAGCATGTAGCTATTACAAAAAGTTTCTGTATCGTCGGAAATAAAGTGAAAATTTTATTATATTGCGAGCTCGTTATGGTTTCCATTATTTACAATTGGAAATCAACTCAAATCAAGCGCATGCCACTTGTTAACTTGTATGAAGTGAAATGCAAATACATTATATACATTTTTGATTATTAAAACTCTTTTTTAATTAAAATTAATTAATCTGATATAAAAGTAATGATACTGAAAATGCATACAATACACGGGCCTCATAAAACTTTTATGAGTGAGTTTGACCCTTGTCAAACAACTAGAGAACATAGGAAAATCATAATATAACCCCATTTTTCCTCCCGTATTATTCACCTCAAATGGATTTATATTACCTACGTTTTCTTGCGTTTTAATTCTTGCGTGTAAAAAAAAGGGGTAAAATCACATACACTATTTGTTCAATATTACAGAGACAAGAAACTTTATATTTTGTTATAGGAAGTAAATCTCTAGCTTCTGCGTGAACGGATGATAAATAGAATGGCTCTGTATCTTTAAAAGTTCAATTCGATAGATTCGTAGTTAAACAGTAGAGGTCTTATTACATCCAAATATTTCAGGGTATCTGCAATATTTATGTTTAATTGCGAGAAAGTAAATTCACCTGTTCTTGTAATCTATATCCAGTTTGCCACAAGGTGAGTTTAACCAGTTGCTCTAATACGGTATTTGACTATAATAAAAATATGAAACTAATTGTAAATATTTTTTTAAATCAAATTAACACAGTATTTAAAAATATGTACGATTTTCATAAGAAATCATTATTTAAAAATATGTACGATTTTCATAAGAAATCATTATTTAAAATAATTACATTTTCATGTTTGACCACGTGATTAAAAACGCACGCGATTAATAACAGTACATGGGCGTATTAAGATTTGACAGCTAAATGTTTGTTTGCAAGCAAGTGACTTATTGATATCACGTGACCCACATGTATGGCGTCTTTAGCGTTTTGGTGGTCTTATTTATCATTTGTACTTTGATTGTAATTTTCATAGAAATTACAATCAAATGAGATATTTTCCTAAAATCTGTGATATACCCTATTATACAGTCGACTAAGTAACAATCTCTCAGTACATGTGCAAGCACGCTGCCAGCAAAACTTCTAACAAAGAGGTTACATGTTTTGTTACCTCTGTGCTATACACCTTAACATCAAGATAAACATGATACAACTCATTATTACTGTTGATGTTGTAGGTGATCCCCAATAAAGCACACAATGTTTGGACTGCGAAAACTTTTTAATTAAACAGACATAACAATTTTAAGTGTGAGCGGTAGGTATGTACGTGTGTGTGCGCGCGCGCGCGGATAGACCAAAACGACGACTATCGAATGAAATGTCACCGCATCACACGCATACCTACATTATAACTTTGCTTAAAAACTAACATTAAAATTTCCTAATTACCCTATACAATATAAAACATACAAAATATAAAAATGAAAACTATATTTTGAGCACGTCGCTTACACGCCCCACCCCAGTGCTGGCTCAGCACTCATCAACCAAAGGGATTCTAGCGACGCGCGCCGCTGACCGTCTCAGAATGCCGGATTTAGTTTTGACCTCCACCAGCCTAATGCGCCCATCCTTACCTGGGAATACTTGTTGCACCACCGCTTTCAGCCATACGTTGCGTGGCGCTGCCGGGTCTACAACTAACACTAAGTCTCCTACCTGAAGCGGTGTCTGCTCTTCGTTCCACTTTCTTCTAGGAAGCAGTTCCGGCAGGTATTCCTTAACCCATCTTTGCCAATACATATCAGCTAGTCTTTGACTCTTCCGCCATTGCTTCCGAAGGAACAAGTCGGAATCGTCAAAGACCCCTAAAGCAGGTGAGCTAGGAGACGAGTGGAGAAGAAAATGGTTTGGGGTTAAAGCTTCCTCACTGCCCGGCTCAACTGACACGTGCGTTAAAGGGCGGCTATTTACAATATTTTCCACCTCTGCCATGAGGGTGCTAAGAACTTCGTCTTTAGGTGCACGCTCTTTTAAAATTACGCTAAGACTCCTCTTAACGCTTCGGATCAAACGCTCCCAAGCCCCACCCCAATGGGGGCTTGCAGGGGGAATGAATTTCCATCCTGATCCATTATTAATAGCGACATCACTAACCGCTTTGTTATCAAGTTCCTGGATAGACCTTTTCAATTCGGCATCAGCTCCCCGTAGGTTAGTCCCATTATCCGAGTAGAAACAAACGGGCCATCCTCGCCGCGCCGTCATACGACGTAGTGCCATAATAAGCGAGTCGGTAGTAAGGGAATGTACGATCTCCAGATGGATCGCCCTTACCGTCAGGCAGGTAAAAATTACGCCATACCTCTTTTGGCGCCCCCTCCCTACTGTCACTTCCATGGGGCCGAACAGGTCTAGGCCGCAGTGCGTAAACGGCCTTTGATGATGTGCCATTCGACTTTGAGGTAACTCGCCCATCATAGGGACATTCGGTGTCGCTTTGCGTATTTTACAAAACATGCATCTCGTTGCCACATGTTTAACCGTTGGTCTTATCCTAGTAATCGCATATTTTTGCTTGAGGTTGTTAACTACGGTCTCTTGGTTATCATGTGCGGCCTTGACATGGTAATGTCTCACGAGCAATCTGGTAACATCGTGTCGCCCGTCTAAAATAATCGGGTTTTTCATACCAGCCGGGACGTCACGCGCAGCATTAATACGACCACCACAGCGAAGAACTCCGTGCTCATCCAGGTAAGGCGACCAGGTAAGAATCCGACTGTTTCGATCAAGACTTCCAGTTTTTCTAATTGCGGCTAATTCTCTACCGAAGCATTCTCCTTGCACCTGTCGAACAAGTAGAAGCTCGGCCTTCCGCATCAGCTCAGAGTCATCTTGTGTAAGTTTTCGGCATATATCCACAAACTTCAATACATAAAATGTGCTCCTCATCAGCCGCAACCATGAAGAGAAGCGTCCAGGATCCGGGATTGGTAAGCATATAGCTGGTGAGTCATTTATTAAATTAATAACCTCTGACCTTTCAGCTGTAACATCGGCTACAGGACCAATAACCGTACGTGGCCAGGATGACTCATCACCTCGCAAAAATAAAGGACCCTTTAACCATTGACTTTCAAAGAGAGCGTTCTCATAACTATCCCGTGTTGCAATGTCCGCAACATTTAACGCAGTAGGTATATACCTCCATTCATTGCCGCGAGTGAGCTCATCGATTTCTCCCAGCCGGTTTGCTACAAATGTTTTATAGTTACGCGCATCGTTGTAAATCCAGTGCAGGACAGTCGTGGAATCGCTCCAAAAGTAACGGCGCTGAGCTACGAGCCTGTGTTCCTTCTCTAAACTGTCTGCCAGCCGCGCCGCTAGAAGCGCTGATTGTAATTCCGCTCGAGGTACAGTCAACACAGGTTTAACTGGCGTGACCCTGCACTTACTAGCTATGAAGGCGACGAATACTTTGTTGTTGCAGATCCAACGCCAATAAGCCACTGCGCACATCGCTTTTAATGACGAGTCACAAAAAATGTGCATTTGCAAATCATTATAAACATTAATTGTATTCGATCTCGGCGTAACTGTCGTAGCACTGTGTGGCGGCGTAGCCGTAGCAATTTGCGCGGGTGTAGTCACAGGCGCGGGACGCGCGGGGCGGGGTACATTGGCTACGCTGGCGGCACTGCTGGCCACCGCGTGGTTGCCCGTCGCACTCTCACATAATATGGGGCTCAAATAACATCTAGGTATACGTACATGACGCATTTCTTTTAATAGAATAAGCCACTTGGTCCACTTATCGAAAATATTGTTTGGAATATTTTCGTCCCAACCAACAGATAATTGCCAAAGAGATTGTAACATTATTTTCCCTTGTATGGTAAATGGAGACAAGAAGCCGAACACGTCGAATATCGACATAATTACTTGAAGCATGATCCTTTTCGTAGGTACTTGTTTACCATTGATTATATCGTTAGGTATGCGTTTGAGTGACAAGTCAAATCCAAACTCGTCTACGCCCGGGTACCAGATAAGACCAAGTGTTCGTTCACCTTCGTATTGTCGATCTAATTTGAACCTTAAGGCCGCTGGCCTTAAGGATTCTTTTGGCACGTTGTTCAAGACCGTCTCGCTGTTACTTGTCCAGTTGCACATTTCGAAGCCGCCCTCCTTATGAATAAAGGTAATATCTTTTACCATTTGAATTGCCGCGGCCTCGTCTGCCAAACTGTCCAAATAGTCGTCCATGTAGTGTTGCTCGCAGATAGCGGCAACCGCGGTGGGCATTGTGGACACAAAACGTTGTGCATTCCTATTTTTTATGTATTGGGCCACGAATGGGGCACAATTTGCACCGAAGACCAATGACGTCATAGCATAAGTCTTGATTGGTTGTTTACAGTCAGTTCTCCATAAAAATCTAAGTGCATCCTGGTCTTCAGGTCTTATTTTCACCCTAAGAAACATGTCACGTATATCCCCGGCCACAGCGTATCTGTTCTCACGAAATCGTACCATAATGCCGAACAGAGACGCGAGTAGGTCGGGACCTTGAAGTAAGTGATGGTTCAAGGACACGCCATTACTTATTGATGAACAATCGAAAACAAGACGTAGTTTTCTTTTGTTTGGATTCTCCACTCCGAAATGTGCTAAATAATAGGTGCGCCGAGAAGTAGACGGCGCGTCGCTGACTTCCCTTGCGAAATCGTTTTTGAACAAATGGTTAACTCTGTCCGCGTACCTCCTAGCATACTCGCTGTCCGCCGCCATCTTCTTCTCGACTCCCCTTAACCTTTTTAAGGCCATTTGGTAACTATCGGGCATCACGCTGTTCTCGTCTCGCCACGGCAGACCTACTTGCCACCTGCCGTTAACAAAGGTCGCCGTGCCGTCCAACTGGGCTAAGGCACGGACATCATCACTGTTTTGACGAGGCTTGCTACACACACCTAGAGAGTCAATTAAAAAGGAACGTCTTACTTGTTCGTGAAGATCGCGGAGCGGATCGTCGTGAGCATGGAAGACGCCGGCGCCGGCCGCTGCCAGGAGCAGACTGGTGTGGGCAGTCTGAGCGCGGCTACCGCGCGGCGCACGAACGACTCCGTGTACGCACCAACCTAGGGGGGATCGCGTAGCGGACGGCTCATTGGGCTTCTAGTGGCAATTCTAGTGGCACAAGTAAATTATAATTATCCTGCCCGATTAAAACTTCAGGTGTACATGAAATTAAATTTGACATTAATTTATCTTTTAACTTTTGCAAATGGGCATATTTATTACAATCGATTGACCTCAAGTCTTGCTCAGGAAGTTTCAAATTATCTACGCCTCGCACATTTATATTAAAAATATTACTAGTGTTATAGCCCGACACATTAATAGACATAACTATAGAAGTACACACTATATCACTATTGCTCCACGCGCCGTTTACACGCATTGTTTCAGTGCGCCCGCGCAAGCCGGCGCGTTCGGCAAGCGATTTACTAATTAAGCTAATACTTGATCCGTCGTCCAATAGTGCTGTTGACGTAATAATACCGTTAGGTCCATGTATATTTATCGGCACTACCTTTAGTAAGACTTTATGTTCACTTAAGTTTATATGGGTCACTGTTTCCGCAGGAGGGCCGGACTCGGCCACTTCCCGCAAGTCGGGAGATCTCGGAGTAGCATACTTATCTTGTGGATAATGCAGTAACCGATGGTGAGCCTCGTTGCACCCGTCCTTATCACAGGCCGGCGCGAGGCACGTTTCACGGTCGTGGTGCGACACTAAACACTTGAAACAAATTCCGTGGCGCTTCACATGCCGCCACCGGTCCTTTCGCAACGCCTTTTTAAACAACTTGCACTCAGTTAGTATATGTTTTGCCCCGTGGCAAAATAAACACTTATTGTCACTGCGCGCCGATTGCACTAAAACTGTCTGTTGTCGGTTAGCGTTATTATTATCACTTTTGCTTCTCGGATGATACTGATAACCGACGTGGCGCTGATCCACGGCGTGAATATTCGCCGTTGTTGTGATTTTAATTGCTTCACTGTTCAAAAATTTGCCGAGTATTTCTAAGCGTGATTTCTTGCCTTCGGTTATTATAGGGAAACTGTAGTCAGACCATTTTGATATGATGACTGCTGGTAGCTTAGATAAAATAATATTGACCATATTTATGTCGTGTAGGTATTCGTGACGGCCAACTGCATGTACAGCTGCGATGAAGTTCTGCACCTTCACTGAAAATGACACGATGTCTTTGCTGTACTCATTTGACATAGGTGAAAGTCGTCGTAATCCTTGCGTGAGCCGGTTCAAAATAGTTTCAGCATTACCACATACTAGTTCTAAGGTCTTCATCACAATATCGGGAGATGTGGCACTAACCATTAGAGCTGAGACTGCTTCTCTCGCCGGCCCGTGGAGACACTTCCTCAGTCTCCATAAGTTCTCCTTCGGGCTGAATCCGCACACCTCTGTGGACTCTTCATAAGCCTGCTTAAATTGGAGCCAGTCCAACGGGTCGCCAGAGTAATTTGGTAGGTCTCTGGGAGTACATAATCGGCTAAGCAGATTTTTCTCGGTCCTATGATTAGCAGAACTTACGGTTAAATTTTGGAGTGCACTCGCGAGCATTCGAACCGTTCCATTAGACGTGCCGGGGTCGACGGCCGCCGGCGGGCACGGCAGGCCCGGTTGATTACCATGATCGGGGGCTAGCTGTGCAGCGAGTTCGAAATCACGCTGGCTTCGTTCCAACCACTTTTCCACTTCACTATGTTTGTCTGTAACCTCGGTGTGCGCGTCTTCATGTGGACTGTATTTATCTTGTTCCTCATCCAAGATGGCCAAATCCGCCTCAAGCTTCTTGTCGATGAGGGCCATTTGTATACGCGCTTTCTCTTGAGCCGCTTCTAGTTCCAGCTGTTTCCTTCGAGCCAGCACAGATGATGATGAGGACTTGGGCTTTGCCCCCGTTAGCGAAGCGAGCGTACGTGGCTGACGGTGTTCCGACTTTACGCTACTAGCCGATATGTCAGTCGCGGGGATAAGAATCTCCGTTTTATCGTTTGCCTCATTGTTCTGCGTACTTCCAACAGTTGGCTGAGAAGGTGCTGGTAGCTGGATTTGTCTATCCTGTATCTGTTCATTCTCGCGGTACCTGCGAGTAGTGCTGCGAGTTTTCACCATACTTTTCGGCGTGTGGAACATCAGATCCGGTCGAAGTGACCACTTTGTTGATGTTGTAGGTGATCCCCAATAAAGCACACAATGTTTGGACTGCGAAAACTTTTTAATTAAACAGACATAACAATTTTAAGTGTGAGCGGTAGGTATGTACGTGTGTGTGCGCGCGCGCGCGGATAGACCAAAACGACGACTATCGAATGAAATGTCACCGCATCACACGCATACCTACATTATAACTTTGCTTAAAAACTAACATTAAAATTTCCTAATTACCCTATACAATATAAAACATACAAAATATAAAAATGAAAACTATATTTTGAGCACGTCGCTTACAATTACCAAAGGTAAAATTATTGCGAATGTTCCCAAGGCTAAGTTGTACGTGACGAGCAATGTAATCGCTAACATTAATTACCTCCACGGAGATTTTACCCTACTTTTATATTACAAGTTGTCATCCAAGAATTCCTAAAGAGAGGAGCTGTCTCTGTTTTACCTGTTCATGTTGTGGATAGACAAAATCAGATTACGCGATTAATCGGGCGATACCTGACGACGAATCTCCGAATGTCGTGAGAGTGGGTATGTCGGTTTAATGACAACCTTGGAGGGAAAATTTTAAATGAAATTACCAAATTTATGAAATCAACATTTAAAAATGTCTTTGGTATTAAGGTCGTGCAGTCTTTTAAGGTCTCACTCTATAAATATCTACCCATATGCTCAAACTCGCTCTATAGGAAAGTTGTAGGTACGTATTCATGAATAGTAAGTAAAAATTTCTTGAATTTCACTCAAAAAGAGATCTATTTTAGTGGACCCTATGATAAAATGGTACGCCAAAAATACTCTTGATGTTGAAAAAACAAATTTTTAATAAAGCATAAGTTAAAGGAAATAGTACTGCAAGTACCATTTAGGCGGCATTTAAATAAAAAGAGGACTGATATCATTAAAAAAAATCCAATATATGAATCTAGAGATTGTTTTCAATGTGTATTCCGTCAGAATTTCTATATTTAATCACATTTTTTACGTTTTTTAATAGTGATTGTTAACTAAGCCTTGTGACATCCTACCAAAGAGATTTTTCCTAATAAACATGGATAACTCGCCCACGGAAGCGGCCCAAGTTGTGGCGTTGCTGGATTCAGGGCATAATAAACGTGTTGTGGCTGCACGATTGCATCTTATCCTCTCTGTTGTCAATAAGAGTGTATCAGCGTTACCTGGAGACTGGTCTTTTTACTTTCCGTCCAATATCTAGTCACGTCTGAGCAAATGAACGATATATTGAGTCAGTTTTTCTAAGAAATCGTCACTTTAACTCTATTCAACGGAGCAGCAGCTCGAGCATTGACTGTGAGCGATTCTGCTATTAGAAGACGATTGACGGAGCATGGCCCGAAACCTCATAAACCAGCTAATGGCCCAAAATTGACGGTAGACCACCGCAGAGCGCGCCTTAACGTGCCTTACACATGAGCACTTAAATTGGTCTACCTTCAATGGGGCAAAAATTCTCTTTTCTGACGAGAGTAAGATCATGCTGTATAGTAACGATGGAAGGAAGAGATGTATGGAAGAGAAGGAGAGCGTTTTGCACAGTGCTGCATTGAAGAAAGAATCAGTTACGGTGGCGGTTCATGGACGGTTTGGGGAGGCATAAGCGCCGATGGAAAAACCGAATTTACTTTTGTATCTGGACGTCGCTTGCCGTCATTAAATGGGTCATGTTACATCGAAAAGTCTCTAGAGCCTCATGTGGTACCCTACGCACATTAAATTGGCGAAGAGTTCATTATTATGCAGGACAATGCCAGGGCTGGCCAGCAAGAAGCCCGGATATGAATTCCATAGAACACCTATGGGATGAGTTGAAAGAGACGAGTCAGAGCGAGAGATCCTGCTCCGGAGACGCTTGGCCAGCTTAATACAATTACAGAATAGGAGTGGGATAACATCCCATAATACAAGATTGTGACTCTCATCTGTTCCATAAGGAACCGCATGGAAGCAGTCATTAGAGCCCAGGGAGGAAATACGAGATACTGAATAAACTTTTTTAAACAGATTTTTGTTTTACGTCTTTGTTTGTAACATTTTACAATTTCTTCTTAAAGGGTAAAAACATACCTGTTGAACAAAACATGATAGCTAAAGAAATTTAATTTTAATTTCAAACATTAATATTCGCTAAACGATACCATATAATATCCGCAATTAAATGTTTTTTTTTGTTTGATGTAAAAAATACATAAAACTTATACAAAATCAAACTTCAGAGGTGTTTTGATTTTTTTTAAGAGAAATTGTATAATGACATATATTACATTTAGGTTATTCTAGCGGTTTAATACGGGATAGCAAAGCACCCGCTCGTGCCACAAATGTCATTTTGTCGGCCAGCAGACAACTTGCCGTTTCATCGGATTCTATTGAGCTCCGTTTATAGATCACTCAAACATATACGAATCAATAAAAATTGTTTTATATAGGTAGAACTTTTGAAAATGGAATTTTTGGCCATTTTCAAATTTTTACAGAATTCACGAAGAATATAAAAAACATGTATTCGAAGTCACTACGGAGGAGTGGCCTAAATGTTTTTAATATTGGTTTAATTCTATGAAATAGTACATTTACGCTAACGGAGAATATTTTGAGAAACAATAGATTCATTTTTGACCATTCAAAAAAAGTAAAAAAAGTACTCTCCTATTGAATTTTCAAGCTAACATTGTTTAGATAAAATATATTTACATATTCATATATTGATAAAAATAGTCGAAATCTATACAGTGTATTTTATATTCAAAGACAATTTAAGTAACCGGTAGTGTATAAATCACAACTTAAAATATTCACTATTGAATCTGAGCAGTAAATCGCACCGCAGCACCTCGGGGAAGTCCTATTACCATTCACACCGCCCTTTCAAATCCCTACTGGATTACAACCTCGAGACGGTCCGGGAATAATTACTTACCTACTCATCTCTGTATTCGTCCAAGTAAAGACATGAACGAAGGGTTAACAGGCAACTTCCAAATTAAACGTAATATAAGTAATAATGTTCCGCTTCTTCACGATTTCTTTGTCTTTTTAAGCGATAATAATTCCAGTCTACTCGGCACATTTTTTACTTGCGGCACAGCAAAAACGTCCGTAAACGCTAAATCCCATTTATTAAATTGAATATTGTTATTCAAGCTCTTCCTCTGCAATATACATAGCTGTTGAAAATTTATATAAAATCAAGCTCTACATAAAAATCATACAGCAAGGGTAAATTCGTGACGAGTAGCAATTGGAAACTGAACTGACAGGGTGATTAATCAGCAAGTTCCACTTAACCCCACTACTGTTCAGACCTCCTTCTGCCATCAGTCAATTCATTAAGCTAACAAAATACTACTCGTAATGACTTTCACAACGAGCTGTACGTACATATATCTACATAAATATTAATTCAATACCGATACAACATTGATAGTAACTAATGTAATTAAGTAATATTGCGTTAAAACTAAAGGTAGAAACAGTACTTGGGGGGAGTTTTCATAGAGAAAGTTTCCTTTATATAAATGAGTACCGCATTGAAAGTCTCTCCTTAACCAATTTTAAATTAACTAACATCAATAACAATCATCAATTTGAGTGAAGAAGTCTAATTAAAGAAGCCGTTACAAGTTACCTCCATAAATCTGGGCAGGAAACAATACAAGCTATCCATTACGTAGGCCAATGTTTCTTCATGGAATATTCCAATGAGGAAAGTTCGAGGGGCGTCCGGACTCGAGAAATATAGTTTTTCAATGATGGCGCGCGGCTCTTTCAAATTTGTTATCCTCAACTTACGGCCAACTTTTACAGCATAAATCACTTTTAAGTGTTGTAGTAATGACTTTTTCTTGTAAAACAGATCCCGGGATTTGTTTGCAGAAATAATGACTGTCACTGGAACATAATGTTGATTAAACATAACACGGTACAATTATGTCGAAACAGCCGCAAGCTGTGGATTTAACAATAGGATATTGTTCGTAATTTGCCGTTTATTGTTTCAAATAAAACATATTTCGTTGACAAGAGCGTGTCGCGTGCCTATTCGCTTCATGTTCTACACCAAATTATGTAGATAAGCGAATGAATGGCGGAAACTTAGTCGGCGACTGATGCAAATTAACTCTGCTATCCTTCTATTCTTCGCCGTTCATCTGTCCCGCAAAGTTGGAATCTGGCGAGACAATGTCACTATTATAATTCAAGGATCTTCATGACAAATATTCATACTCCTAGATTTATACTATAGGAATATGGAGCACATTATCGGAACGTCAACGCATTAGTTTTATAAATTCATAGGTAAAAGAACCTCTCAGTTAATTTATTGTTTTAGGAATTCTTAATATAAATTAAATACTTTTTGGAAATTAAGTTCCAAAAGTATTTCATTTTAGCTTTTTTTTTTCACTTTTTTAATGTAACGTTAGCCATATAACACTAATTGAATGGTCAGTCGTCTGACCTTCCACTTAATGTTAATAATTTTTTTTTATAATATTTTATTATAAAGTTAAACTTAATTTTGAATTTAGAAATTTAGATACTTAACAAGAGATTTATCTTATTTTGACTGAGTATTTAAGGAAATTATTATTTGAATTAAACTTCTATAAAAAAAAGGAAGGTATAATAGAGTAGAAGGCCAGAATAAAAGATGTTGGCAGTGCTTTCAAAACAATGGAAAAATCTTCTGTAGTCGTAACATTAATACTCCATTACGCACTTCATTGTTATATGTAGTTCATTGTGTTATATGGATGTGAGGCCTGGACCATTAAAGAGGACCTCAAAAGACGAATAGAGACATTCGAAATGTGGACGTATAGGCGCATGCTGTCCATTAGCTGAACTCAAAAGGTGACCAACGCAAAAGTCCTGCGAATGATTGACAAAAAACGCAACCTCATTCTCACGGTGAAAAGGCGAAAGGTTTCCTACCTGGGTTATATTCTTACCTGCTTCAGCTGATGAAGATGGGCAAAGTCGCTGGAAAGAGTAAACATCAGGGAGTGGACCGGGATAGCTAACGCAGCAGAGCTGTTCCGACGAACAAAATACAAGAAGGACTGTTCCAGGCTGATCGCCAAACATTACTAGTTAAAGAGGCACTGCAAGAAGTAGAAAAAATTTTGATCAATTTCTACCGTAATTATAATTAACTTTGATTGAATCACTAATTGTAATAAACTGCGTATATATTGAAAATATACGTAAATGAGAAAAAAATACGTATATAAATAAAGAACCTGAAAATAGGTATCACGTTTTACAGACTTAATTAAAATTATAACTTAGAGACAAGGGCAGGATGAGGGAATGTTGCTTTTTCATTTTACTTGAGGACTCTGCTAAGGGGTCGTTCGTGGACTTTGGTTGACACTTGGTAGACTTAACAACTTCTCGAGATGACAAATTACTCGAAAATGTTTTTCGTTAATTTCTCAAGTAAAACTTACAGTAGCATTTTGTCCAAATTTTTTTTTTTCAAATAAAATCCAATCGGTACCGACAGACAATTTTGAGTTAAAATATAGGTTATGAAAATCCCTTTCAAATTACAAATAAAACCTTTAAATGCAATTTTCTAAAATACGATTAGCAATACCAGTACCATAAGAAGGAACAGCACAAGAGAGCTCCGTCGCAAGTTGATCAATTAGAAATTCTAATGTATACCTACCTACTATTTACCATGACCATATTATTTTTTGTTTTGTTATAACTCTCTCTCTCCCTTTAGATGTTTTTATATGTAAGTAGGATGATGGATCATTAGGTGACAAATAATTGCTTGATACATATGATCAAGAAAATTATTTATGATCATGATGATAGCATTTATAAATTCGATAACTATTGGTAGGTAGGTGTAAAAATGGTAGCGACTAGTACTTACAAACAATTACATATATTGACAAACTACCTGCCAACTTTAGTATTTTAATATAAATAAATCGACAGATATTTCTATCCTTAAAAAAATTTATTTAGAAAGGTTTATATGTCTGTATATTAAATTAAAATATAATATTAAAAGATTGGTCAATGTATGATATTCAAAATGAAAAAGCAAAAATGTGTACTAAAATTTCTTTTATACAATTGCATCTGTGAGAAACCGTAACCATTTTGAATTACTATTAAGACATGTTGCGCCCTTTCCATGGTTTCTTATGTCTATAGAAAACCACTACAGTCCGCGAGCTTGAGCGTCACTTGACTTATGACACATCGACAGGCCAAGTTTATTCAACGGTCCGCTTCGAAGACAGAAGAGAAAACCTGAAGAGTCGCACATTCTACGTGTATTTCATTCGTAAACATTTCTATGCAGCAATTTTTTTTTAATAAAATCTATACATATATAATAAAATCATAAACGCGCCGTGTCTGTACATTAAATATTTTTTCAAAAAAAAAAATTGTACACGTTGTACTTATGTTACCCAAGTCAAAAAATTTTTTTTTAGAATTTTTGTGTGTTTGTGCACGCTAATCTCAGAAACGGCTTAACCGATTTGAAAGCGGTTTTCACTGATGTATTGTAGCAAGCTTCACGTTACATTTAGTGTTTGTTTCATTCCATTTATACTCCATACCATGCGTACTGTTAGGGCGGCTCCCAATTTTGTTTAAAAAAAAAATTAGACACCAACCGTTTATTTTAAAATATAACCACAAAGTACTTATTTCACTATTTTACACTAAACACAAACTATACCTTTTATGGGGGTGGTTAATATAATAACCCCCTTAGCGCGGCACAAACCCTTTGTCTAACTATCTAGTCACTGAAGGCCAACTGGCAGGCAGAAACTGGGTCCGTAGCTGAGCATTGATTCGATAAAAATCAAGGAGAACTGAACTGAAATTGAAAATGGACTCGTATTTATATTAAATAAGGAATCGACTCAGTGTTTTACGGAGCGATCCAGCACTTTTAGTATTAAGGCTTTATTACATATGAAGCTAGGATATAACAGTACGAAGTTGCAGACTCAGCTAGTATAAATATAGGTTTTGTGTTATGCTTTTATTATTTGTCTTTCATATTTATGTATTTATTTTTAGTTGTGGCCTAGGGTTCCGGGAGTAACAAATACTGATGAATTTTACAACAAATATGTTTCAAATTTTTTCATACAGAGAAAGTCTACAAAGAGGCTTTGAATAGTGCACTTGATATTTTCGAGTTAAGTTAAATTTCAATTTATGTATCACAAAACTCAGCACTGAGATGAAGTTGCTGGGTTTCAAAGGCCGTAATCCAGCACATAGTACTAGTTCATACAATATCGTTCAACGGTATATCTACGTATGATTGAGGAGTAATATAAAAGCTTATTCTGGTCCACTCTTAAAAATTATTGGGGCTTTGGCTATTGACCAAAAAATAATTTTTACGCTCTTGTGTTAACTTAAATTCATTTAAAAATCAAAAGTTTTTTATTTGTTATTCCTTGAATTTATGTCTAATGATGATCACGGATTTTACAAAATTGAGAAAAATGCCATATATACATGCATGACATGCATTATAATCATTTTAATATTATTTCATTGACTTGAATTTTAACTTAAAATGTCGAAAAAAAATTAGATTCAAACTAATGACGCAAAGTAAATAGTTACTAAACTGTCATTAGTTTTTTTATCAACACTGTTGGCCACTCCACGACTGCCACTGTTCTCGCATTGTTTGCTAACGAAGCGTCGCCGTGTGCCCGGGTCGCTCGAGAGCTCTACACTTTAAACCATCAACTCCCTTCAGTTCCTTCGGAAAATATTGTCCTAGCTTTTTATCCTCTTGTTTGAATAATGGCTGTAAATGTACTTCAGTGCCATTTTGAGCAAGGTGTTAGAAAAACAGCTCGACTTCAAACCACTAACAGGACTTGTTTACAGAAGCCAGTCAGTCAACTTTCGGCGTTTGGAAATGTTTTCCAACGGTTCTTGGGTGAAATGCAAAGTAAGCACTGAACCCGATAGAGCGCTAACGTTAGTTAGAGTTTCAACCGCACCCAAGATGCTTCAAATTTTATGCAAAATGTGAACGGGTGAAGTCCTTTTAGATTTGCATTTTATTTTATTTTTTTCTCTAAAAAATAAACAAGTTTTACAAGCAGACCAGTCTGTCAAATTCGCAAGATTATACATTTAGATGATTAACTTTTTAACCAATATCAATCTATATTGAAATAATAAAACGTTAGAATAAGTAACTATCTTTAGTTATTTTTAATCAAATTAGATTGGAAAAATTATCCAATTAAAGTTACCTTAATAAATAGAATGACTAAGAGTTTTCTTTATAATGATTGCAGGCCTGTATTTTGTTTATCTTTATGTGTTGCGAAGAAGTAGATAGCTCCTTAGGGGAATTTAAACTTATTTACTGGGGCAACATCATGGTGTATTCAACACCATGGTGCTGTTGAATATGCAGGAATATAAAAACTCGACTCGTATAGGAAGAAATAGGACAATAAGCAAACATCCCATGGAGTGAATACGCTGTTTTCTAAAACTCTCTTGAATTAATAATATGCTCTGTTTTGTAAATTTTTTCATTTTTTTTGTTAGTTCAATTGCGACTTCTAAAAATTCCTTACTATCTATATCTATATAAATAATATAAAAGAAAGTCGTGTTAGTTACACCATTTATAATTCCAGAACAGCTGGATCGAGTTTTATGATGTTTGATTTGTTAAATTTGTTTTCGTCCCGAACAGCACAAATAATTTCTCATACATTTTGTATGGAACGGGTTTGAGACGGTATGAATCACGCCCGTTCAGTTAATTCATACTAATATCACAGTTTAACCATAACGTCATACAGTCGGGCAACGCTCAATGCTCGAGCCTGCAAACTGAAGCAAGTTCACCGAACGTTGCTCTACGCAATTACATTCGTTGCCTGACTATATGACGTAAGTATAGTTAGACTGTGCTAATATTATAAATGTGAAAGTAACTCTGTCTGAAACCTTTTCACGCCTAAACTGCTAAACCGATCATCATGAAATTTTACATACATGTTGTCAGGGACGCAGGAAAGGACATAGGGTACCTTTCATCCAGAAAAAAGTACTGTTCTCGAAGGATAGTAATAGTTGTAAGGCCTTATATTACTCATATATTTTAGTCAGGCGTTATTTTTTTATTTTTCAAAGCGGACCAAGCCGCAGGCACCAGCTAGTAATAAATAAATGACCTACTTATGCAGATCCAGTGAAATACTCTAATAATTTATGTATTGTTGTGCAGTGACGTCATTGGAAGGAGAAATTGTCAACCTCACGAAAGTGACGCGGTCAGAGATGGGCGCCTATCTGTGCATCGCTGCAAATGGCGTGCCACCATCTGTAAGCAAGAGAATTATGCTTCACGTTCATTGTAAGTCATCACTAAGCAGTAATTTGTTTTGTTAAACTGTTAAACGCTTTGATTTAGAATGTATAAGTTGGTAATAATTTCGATAGAAAAAACATTTAGCGGCACTAAATTAAACTTATGCGTTATTTCCACAAATAAAAAAGATGATATGAGGAACATTTTTATATGATATTGAACTACGTACGTATGCATCCCTAGATTGAAATTGATACCACACATAATTCTTAAAATTAACGTAACGTTATTAGTCTCTATTGTTATTCTATAACAAAGGCCAAGATTTGCACAAATTTTGTATCTTTTTTTTTTTACACAAAAATGCGCCTCTACACAATTTGGAACTGAAAATGGCTAAAAATATTAATTGAATTTTCTGAAAATAGATTATTTTAAATAAATTCTGAAAACGCAGCGTAGGACGCACCCACAAGTTGGACAGACGATCTGATAAGGACCGCGAATCAACAGCGGATCCAGGTTACTTCTGACCGGTCCTTTTGGAAAATTATGGGAGAGGCCCATGTCCAGCAGTGGACGCCCTACGGCTAAGATGATGACGATGATGAAAATCTGGGACCTCAAACCACTCACTTTTATCTAGTAAGTTCGATGAGATATTCTATCGGTGAGTATTTATAATTAAATGGAACACGCTCGAATTAATCAATTATAAATTAACAATACTTAATCAAGCCAAGACAACATAATTCAATTTAACCTTCGATTAGTATCTCTTAAGGAAAACGTGCTCGTAGCGCCGGTGCCGCAACCGTTCCTCTACGAGCAAAAACCTCGTAGTGAACGCACTTATCAGAGCATCTTAGAACGTAATTTATAACCAGGAGTTATTCAATGCTCGGTTAGTCGGGGAACACCGTTCGCCAAACGGCTCCAAGGCTCGAACACGTAAGCAATTGGGAGATTTTCGTGTTATCACGTATCATCTCGAAAGCGTGTCTTGCATCTTAATGCGAGTGCTACGTCGTAGATGGCAATTCGCTCAGTGAAAGTTGTTGACTCCCCAACCGGCTGCAGTGATGTTCTAGTAAATTTTATAAGTTGAAACATGTTTCTAAATAGAACAAAGAAGCTACCAATAGAGTATTTTAACCGTTTGATTCTTTTAAATGACGGAACAATTTATTCGAATAGGTTCCTTATGTACGTTGACATTAAAAATACTAATAACCACCCCCTTACAGAAGACCACAGTGAAATAACAGCACGTGTGCTGTCGTGTTTCGGTGAGTGAGTAAGGGATGCCAGAGCCCTACTTTGGTCGGCAGCGCACTTGCAGCGGCTGTTGCGTTGCTTGTGTTATAGGCGACGGTAGCCACATACCATCAAGTGGACCGTCAGCCTGTCTAACGATCTTAATATAAAAAAAAAATTGTAATTAACACAAAAAATTAGATGTTGTCATGGAGTCGTTTGTGAGTATAATATGAATAAATCTTATTTACCTGGGAAATTCCGTGCAAAATTGTTTTGGTTTCATGAAAACTTTTTAGAAAATTTAAATCCATTATGAAATTTGAAACGTAAAAATGATAATGAGAATTTTAAAGTGCTAGTTTGCTTTACGTAGTCATTGTTCACTTGCTGTTTGCATTTCGTTATTGGCTGTCCGGATGTAAACACGCTGCTGATTGGATAACATATACATATATTAACAATTTCGGTAATACAGTACTGAATATTTATTGCAGGTCATTGGAATATGTCAAATAAATAAAACTATCTACATTTATTACCGTTTGAAAGTTGTAACGTTTATTTATTCTTAGTGAACCATAAAAATCCTACAGACCTTAGCTCTTATAAAAATGCATAAACTGTTTACAATACCGTTTCATATAATCAATGAAAGTGACATACATACACATTATTACTGCGTTAAGACTTAGGGCTTGTTTCACAATGTCCGAATAAAGTAACTATTAGGCTATTTGTCGATTAACTGTCCAGTAAAGGCTTTGTGTGCGTTTCACAATCGTTGATTAGCGCTATTCAGCTGTTAAACTGCCGAATAAGTTATAGGTTAGATCATGTGGCCACTATCATACTTAACCGACGAATAGCAATGACAGTTGACATATTGTTTTTACATTTTACTTATAAGTTTTCAATTAAAATGGATATTTACGAGGCGATGGAAGATGAAAACGATATTTTTTTATCTCCTTTCACATTTCTGGAACATTTCTTTTTATAATATTTGGGTATATAATCACTGTCATTATATTTATATAATGCCATTCATTATATATATACATATATATATATATATATATATATATATATATATATATATATATTTAAGGTAATATTGTATTACCTTAAAAATTTCGAATCGCAATAACAATATTCTTTATATAGATTGAAACGATGAAACCGGTAACATTAATTATTATTTTATCAGAAAAAATGCTGTTATTTAATTTGTAATACATTATTTAATTCGTATAACATTAATCAACGCTCGAAACGGAACGAAAGAATAAGACGTTGCCAACTCGCACTTGTCGACTACCAAATCAGCAGATTTAGTTATGAGTTGGATGATTGTGAAACGCAATGCAAGTTAATGGAAGGATTTATCTGACAAGTATTTTATTCGTCGAATTACTATTCGGGACTTTATTAGCACATTGTGAAACAAGCCCTTAATGTCCAAACAATGCATCCCATATGCCTTAACCATTTCTAAAACCGAAATGGGTATTTGAAACATTACTGTCTATTATTTTGTAAATCCGGTTGTGAATGATCTCTTAGAACGTGGCTCATAAGAGAGATGGTGCGGTATTCATTACATCTTTTGGCATTGCTGGTTTTAGGTAGTGTTAGGTGGATTCAAGCCAATCGTCAGAGGTGACCCCATTGTCATAGTTACCTTTAAAAAGTTGTAGAAGCATTTGAATATTTTCAACACCTCAGCAGAAATCTCGTCGGGACCAACAGCCTTCCTGCTTTTAACAGAGTTTATAGCTTTAACTACCCCGGATTTCGTTAGTGAAGGTCCACTAAGTTCGTTTAAATCCTGTTGGAGAGATGGTCTTGTGTCATTAAATAGCTTTTTAATGTAAAGTTACTAAAGCGACAGTTTTTCTTGTCATGGCTGGCTTATTTTTGTCATCAAACAGAGTTACAAATTTATTTCGTTTGCGATTACCTTAGTTGTACGTGTTAAAATAGTCGTGCCCTTCTTCAAGTTTCTCAATCTCGAAACACAGGTTATTCATCCAATCCTCTTTAGTTTCAACGCCATTCTACTAATTTTTCTGTGAAGTGTATTTTATTTCTGAATATCCTTTCCCTTGACTTGACGTCTCTCCTCCATAAGTCTCAATATACAAATTTTACAGTTGGTTGTTAAAGCTATACTTGTTGTAAGTCAATTTTATTGATATTTGCTGTCCTATAAAATACTAGTCTTTTTCTTAATAAATGCATATAACTATAGCGCGTTGACTTTACTTTTGGTCAGTTATCTGGCTAAGCACATGATTCAACCAAGGAATCAATCATTCCTAAAATTGAATTCACATGAACATTACCTGTTCAATGTGAATTCTATACAAACTGGTTTATAATAGTTATAGCCAAGTTGAACGCAGTTCCGGAAAATTTTAAAATTAGCTGTAGCTAGATTTACTTTTTATGGAAAGGTCGTCAGTCAGGCTGGCTTGATAGTAGGTGGCTACCTTCGTCCATTAATACAAGTACGGCTATAGAGGTTGCAGTTTCGCTGCCGACATTGATAGGGTAAAAGATAAGTGACAAAGAGTTGATAGGACAATGAGCTCTGGCATATCTTACTGCACACAGAAAACACAAAAGCACAAGTGCTGTTATTTGACGGTGGTCTTCTGTAAGGAGATGGTTTCACAGTTTATTACGGCGGAAACATACTAAAACACAACTACGTTAGAAAAAACATTCAATAAAACGTAAATTAAATATGAAAAATTAATTATTTCAATAATTTTAACTTCCAACGATCGCTTAAACAAATAACAAATTTTAGATTATTTTCTTGGCGACACTGAGAGAAATTCACTTCATAGGAAACGCAATTTCAAACGAACAAACAAACTAGTCTCGCTCGGAACCCTTCCACTCAGTTTAATTACTTCACAAAGAATGCGTCGCGTTCGCTCGATGAGGAGACAAAATTAACGCTCTCAAATATTTAATTTAAATTTTCTTCACCGAAAACGAACGAAAACAGTGGGCTGTGCGGACTTGCGGCCGCGACCGTGACGTGCTTAAAGCGGTCTTTACAAAAGGCCTTTTTTAACGCGAAGATGCCGAGTTATGGAGTTCATTTATATCTTTAAGTGCTTCATAATGGGACGACTTTCTCTTGTAATTCATTGAAAGCTGTATATAGAGGATTTTCTAAAAAAAGTGTAGGTACCTACTCAATAAAAAGAAAACAGAATAAGTATTCTAGCGAACGCAGTCTTGCTGGGAATTAACACATTGAGCGTGAAGCACGTACCTATGCAGTGTGCAGTTCGAATAGATTTTTTAATATTTTCAAACTTAAATATCTACCAAACCCATAACCTAATGGTAAGAACGGTTTCAACGGTTAAAACGAAAATAAGAATAAACTTATGGCTTGATCTCCATACAAAATTGATTGAAAGAACGATGACATTGGCAAAAAAACTTCTAATAGTTTGCCTTAATTCTTGTCACAAATGTTTTGCCTTAAGAACAAATGGGTTAGTCTTCTTACTTTACTTTTAAATATATATTGAATTAATGTACGTATATAGTTGAGCTTAAAGCTGGCAGGTAGATAGATGTTATAAATACTAAATGCCAAGAAGTTCCGATTGCAGAGTCAAGCGTGTGCGCCGTTCGGTTAATCAAACTGTCACTTGAAGAATTCCTCGCGAAATCCTACCCGAGAAAACTCTGTGCAACTTTTGATTGCTCTAAGAGATCCCTATCTACTTCTTATACACTTATCCATTGGATTGTCACATTCATTTACTTTGGAATGGACTCGGATATTCCCCATTTTTAATTTCAAATTTGAGCTACCAGTTTCCGTATGCACCGTTTCACAAAAGCCGCTTATAAACTTGTATACACTGCGAAACGCAAACAAAGAGAGCAATTTCAATTGGAATAACTCGTAGGCTCATTATTCCGCTTTATTTAATAAGCGAAGGCTTGCCTCGTTGCCCCTTCGAGCTATTAATTAGAACAAAAATTCCGATCGTTCAGATTTTGTTCAGCAAATTGGCCACTTAAACTCTTAAAAGCCGTCCAAAGGAATTTAACGACGGTCAAAGAGCATAACCGCAAATAAGCTCCGATCTAGAGGCGAAAGAAAATTCCGTTTTCCTTAATTCCCGCTAAACAGAGTTTCGGGTGTGTCGGCGAGACTTGTTTACATTTTGTTAAAAAAATTGCTTCGTTTTACACAAATTAGCTTTGCGATTTGGTTGGTATTTCATTATGTTTTTTTATTTAATTCAACAGTGTTAACAAAATGTAAGCCGAATTAAAAAAATGCTTATTTCAATTTTGAACTATAAAAGGTAATTTTATTTATATGTTTATTTATGCTCGCATTGGAAAATTGTCATCCACAAATCTACATTTAGTAAATTTATACTATGATCATAAAAATTACAGTATCATTTGAAATATTTTTGAAAGTTAAAATTAACTATCATTTGTATTACTAACACATTGCCACTAACATTGGTTTCATTATGTACCTAAACTAATGTTAAGATACAAAATATGACTAATAGGGGATCGGACAGTAATCAGATTAAAATCTAAAATGTACTTAGAAAGAAAATATATAATTTTTTACGATTATTTATCGAATAATAATTTAATATAATTCATTTAAATATTTTTAAATGAAGAAATAAAATTTTATTATTTACAATATTTTTAATCTATACTGAAACACCAATCACAGTGCGTGACGTCATTTGTGGGCAATCATTGTCTTATGCCAATGCAGCTGTTTTGTTATGATATGACCACAAATGACGTTACGCGCTCTCAGATGAACTATCGTGGCGTTTTGGCGGCATTTTCAAACAAACATTATTAAAACATGATTTTGAGTACCTAAAAGGCTATAAATAAATAAAATAGTATTTTTTATGGAAATAAATATCCATGAAGATTAATTTAAAACACTTTCTGAAAATTTGTCCGATCCCCTATTCTATATAATAGGGATAGAGTCCGACAGAGGATCTGGATAAGGAGTAAGGATGAGTGTGCGTGTGTGTGTTTGTATATGGGTGTGTGTAATGACTATTTATGCTTCAGTGCATGCGACTACATGCACTCCTTGTTTAGGGATCTTATACTCGGTGACTTATTAAAGAAAACCTAAAATGCAAATACTTTTGTATTAATACTAACTGAACTCGGCCACGCTTCGCTGCGGCCCTTACGGGCGGCGGTGGAGTGCGCGTGGGGCGCGCGGTAGATACTGGACACTGCTTATATATAATACTATTGATCGTAGCTTAATGTTATATAGCCTATAGCCTTACTCGATAAATGGACTATTCAATACAAAAAGAATTTTTCAATTCGAACTAGTAGTTCCTGAGATTAGCGCGTTCAAACAAACAAACAAACTCTTCAGCTTTATATATTAGTATAAGTATAGATTAATGTGGTCTTCAGAAAATCAAACTACAACTTTAAAAATTTGAGTTTCTTAATTGCTCCCCAGAGGCTTAAGTAGTGGAACTACAACCATGTGAGTTTTGGGAGATTTTATATTTTTCTCAACTTAAACATTTGGTTTACTTTAAACATTTGCTTTCCAAATATCTTCATGCTCAATTTTATCGATTATTTAAACCACGCTCTATAACCTGAAATAGGAATTATACCAGAAGATACCTGAAAATACCTGAAAGCTATTACCTCCTAGAAATACCTGAAGCGTGATGCTCTTGAGTGGAGACTAAGCGGTGGCCGATTCTCCTCATTCTCCTTATCCTTTATCCTGCTATCAAAGTCGGCAGCAAACTAGCCTCCCCGAGGTTTTTTTTTACTTATGTTGATAGGTGTGCCTACTCTCACCCTTTGTTATAATAACCGTCAGCATGTGGGCCGACATTTGCATAAAAAAAATCAAACATATTCAGCAGTTAAGTCGTAATAAATTCGTAGTCTTAAGTTTTAGTTTCATCACAAAAATGTTCATAGAATGAAATAGTCTACTCTTGGGCTCATGAACTAACTCAATAAAAAATTGGCTGGTAGCTAGAAAAATACTGTTGATTATATCTAGCCATCAACCGTCAAGACATCCTACCTCCTGTTAGTTATAAGAAATATAACAACAATTTCAGAAAATTAAAAAAGACCTTTCAGAAACAATTTTATTTGTCCTTTACACGCAGATGAAGTCATGTACAAGAAGATAATTTTAAACATACAATAGTTTTCATGAGGACACAACTTCCTTGTCTCGTAAAAGTCATATCAGATTATGTAGATGCTAAGAAAATAATCTTTGTATTAAACCGACCTACTTCAGGAAGCAACAATAAAAATCGTGATATATTCATATATCAGGTTTTTATTTCATACTAGCGATCCACCTCGAGCTTTGAACGGACAATTTTTTCCAATTTTTCTCTTCTTGAAGAGATTTATATTCATTTAAAGTCGTTCCTCGAACTTTAAATGAATATTTAAAAAAAAATAGCTGAATCAGTCAGTTAGGAACACTTTTATTTTCATTTATATAAATTTGAAAAAATCATCGCATACATTTAATGTTAAATGTTTTTCAGAGGCTTTGAAAAATTGAAAATTCGAATTTTTAAACTTTAATATTAATTTTCCAAAACATTCTATTTGACTATTTAGTAAGCTAAAGTTTCGCAAGCACTAATCTAACGGAGTCCAGTACGAATGAGCAATACAAACACAACGACAGACACGATACAATCAGTTGCCAGATAATATTCAAAGTAAACACACGACAGTTGCAATGAAGTTTTACCGAAGTGGTGAAGCGGAGCGTGGCGTACAGTAAACACGTCGACTCGACTTGTAGTTGCATAGCGCGTCGCCGTTATATCAACACCATCTAATACATTTACACATATTTTGTGACCACGGTAATAAATAGTCTTACCGTCTGGATGCGATAATCACCATTTACTATTGTGTTTCGCTTCGTTGTTACAAATTCGTTTTTGTAACAGAAAAATAAAAGAGGTAGTTGTAATTTGGATATTTTGAATTTAATTTAAATTTTAAATACCAACTCCTGTTGGAGTTATACCGAGTCGCTGTTTAAAGTTGTAAATATGTGGTAAAGATTGTTGGTAATGAAAGAAAGAGGTGTTGTTGTATGATAATAAAATTTTAAAATTATTTTAAGTGAGATCAGATCTGTATATCAAAACGGAACAAGCCTAATTTAATGATAAGGCACAGGAAATCTTTGTCCCCTTTGAAAATTGTTATGGTCTTCATATAGCCACATACCATTAGTATTAATAATACAAAAACTGATGGAAAAGCAGTTCGCTCGGAGATTTCGGAGAAATAGAAGGGATGAGGGTTCAAGACGTGTGGTAGCCTTAGGCCCTATTCTTTCTTACCATAATAATAATTACGTTACCGTACTTTAGGTGCTCCTGATCTAAAAACAAAAACAGAAATGCCGGCAGAAACAAAGACCGAGGACTCCGATGACAGAGAACCGAAGAGATGTGCCGTGCTAAAACAAAACCTGGTACGAGGACCCGGTTCAAAGAGCCAAAGACCCCTGAAAAGGACAAAATTAAAAGTTCTTAGGACATTCCACGGAAGAATTTACTTTAGTACAAAAAGGACAATTTACTATTAGTAAAATTGCAATACTGGAAATTTAAGTAACTGGCTCTTTCATTATCAATCAGACTTGAACAAATCAATCAGACAGATGAGACCTGATGATACCCTGATGACAATGAATTTAAATAAGTAAATGACAAGTTTTAAGAATATGTGTAGGTAGACACGTGTCAAATATTAAAGGTTAACTTTAATAATTGTAATCGACCAAACTATTAAGCCGATGTACGAAAACTAAAAGTAAAAATCAAAATTGAGAAAATAGGAAATACAAAACCTACGCTTTGATAAGGACAAAATACAGTTTTTAAGTTTAAGTTTAAGAAAATTATTAAGTTTATTAATAATTTTCTTCTATCTGCCATGTGTATTGGATAAGCGCTTTGCTCTTAAAATACTACATTTTAAAGTATTTGCTCGCAGTAAATACGAGTATATGTTTCATGCTACGTATATCGGCTTATACGGAACTATTTGTTCATAGCAATTTAGATTAAACATTACTCACATATTCAGTAATAAATTTGTTCATTTTCTTACATACAAACATATTATTGGTTAGGAATGAAAAATTGCGACGTACCTACTACAACTTTTTAAAGTTTTTCTCCTGCGTCTGAATATTATTTTCTTCATTTGCTCCATTTTTAAGGTTATGCTCTATTTATAATTAAACTAAGTTCTCACTTTAAATTAATTAACATTATTAATTGTAATCTTATAAGTTACCACCGACTAAGTCAGACGGTTTGTACAAGACTATAACTATCCCAAAGCGCTGACTGTGCCAAGTACACTACATGACCTGCTGGAAGTGCTGAGGGATGGCGGAGATACTGCCCACGAGACCCGATCTTTGGGCAAAGGAGTAGCTACGTCCCTGCCTCTTCGTCTCTTGTCTCTTGGAGGTGCGTCCGGCTGAACACTTCGCGCGAGAACCAAGAACTGGATACAGGATCGCCGTTATGGACACGCGCCTACAGTGACACCAAGTTTAGCCCCGCTTCCGATGTAATTGCCCCCGACGCTATCGCAGACTACTCTCGTCTATTTCATTTATTTAATCTTGTCAGCTAGCGTTGTTAGAAACATTTGGATAAGTTGTATTTTTGGTATTTAAAGTCGTATCGAAGGCATTGATTCTCTCAAATTGAATCCCGCTGAATCACGAGAGTCATCCTGACACCTCTTAACCTCTTATATATATACTTTCTCTCGACCACCATGACATTGACAAATGACACATGTCCATTTTAGACAAGGATGTTGACATTTCATAAAGTAAATTGATCACAGACCACAGAAAATTCCCGGCCAGACGGTTACCTCCATTGCACATATTTTTATATGTTACATATTCCATTACATATTTTTCAATATTAAGTTAGCGTTGCAGTACTTCTGGTATTAAATCTTTCGATGAACATTATTTTTTCGTAAACATTTTTCTTGTAATTTAAAAGTTTTTCAAATTCCAGTTCACCCATTGGTGCAAGTGCCAAATCAACTCGTGGGTGCACCTACCGGCACCGACGTCAACCTGCAGTGTCACGTTGAAGCGTCTCCTAAAGCCATCAACTACTGGACAAGAGAAAATGGTAAGAAATCAATTATAAATATTTTTGAAACTATTCAAATTTTATATTCTACGATTTTTACTTTCTCAATTCGCGCCTCTCTAGAGTTTAACACTCAGTTTTTACACTACGAATTATTTATTGGATACTTTGAATCAGACTATATCAAGTCAATAAAGAGCGCTCTATATTAAAAGTGTGACTGGACGCCACTAGCCACCCCACAGAAGAACACCGCTAAATTATACCTCATTGACTATATTGTGTTCCGGTGCGTGAATAATGGATACCATAGCACATTTCTCTGTCTTCACCTTGTGACCTTTATTTTATTTTCTCCCTATAACGTTATCAGATAGTCCGAGTCCTGGTGTTACACGGTTACCGGTGCTAGGTGGTGATCTGTAGGTAGGCAAATTACGATCTAATCTTTTCCGTCGTTAAAACAAAACATGACGATGTTTGTATCTTCTATAAGTACAGGCAAACTCTCACTGTCAGCAAAGGCATCTCTTGTGAATGCGAATACATATACATGTACTATGTCTGCGACTGCAGATTGGTACCAAATCTACCAAAATTTGACTTCAAAGGTTTCCTCACAGTACTTTTTTTGTTTGAACTTACAATGAATGATATTTAACTTGTAATATGCACATGTTGAAATTATGATGTATGCACGATGAAGAGTAAAGCTCCAAAGAGGATTCGAAGCTCTTAGTAGCCGAATGTCGGCCCCACTAGACTCATGTCACCGTAACTATAATTACATTTATAGAACTGCTAATAACAATGAACAGAAATTACAAAAGCTAATTGCGCTTTAAAATAGCCTGTATGTTTACGAGTGAATCGTAACTCAAAGACCTTATTAAATCCCAAGCACGAAACTCAAGAACATAGGCAACTAATTTCATTACTCATAAAGCACATTGAAAGCGTTAAAGTATTCATTAAACGAGCAGTTATTCATATTCTACTATCTTCGTTTGACAGGGCGCAGAGGCTAGTGCTTGCTTACAAGTTATAGCGTTTTTATGATTGTGTTTAAAAGGAAAAATATGCGCGTATTTCATGTTCATTTTTCATTTACAAAAGATTTATTTCGACTTTGATTATATGGCGTCTAAGTTACGGCTTATTAACGACTATAATTATAGCCGTAAGAAAAAATATTGTTATGGCGAAATTAATTTGACCACAGTAACTGGAATTGTCAGAAGAAAAGCATGACTAAAAATCATTAAACATAAAAATACTGATAGCGATAATTGGAGGACCCATGGATAACTGTAATTAATAAAACTTGGAATCAAAATCTCCCCATTTAAAAAAATGTAATTTATTAAAATAAAGTCGTTATTCGAGTCCATTAGTTTCATTTAAATAATAGGTTGTGGAAAAAAAGTAAACTCAAGACTTTTTTTAAGTTTATTTACATTTAATTACAGTATATATGTGCCATTTGGTTCGATGACTTTTTGCCATCTTGTAGGTTGTGACATGATCCCGTTGCTGTAGAAATTTTGGGACTTTTGATCAAAAAACGCGACAAGTAGTTTTGGCAATCCTCTCTTAATATTAACCAGACACTGCCTAAAGAATTCTGAAGAGATGGTGCACCAGCCAAATGATGCAGCTAAAGAGATTTTATTACAAGTTTATACATGCTATATGCGAAAAGGCTTTTTCCCCGATCTAATAGAAAATAATAGAACTGTATCTCAAAATAAGAATTAATGTACACGAAAAATAATAAGACTCGTAGCGGAGCATTGCCTCTATATAAACACGTGCTAACTAATACAAATATGTACACTCAACCTAACAAAACGTTAGGCGAGAGGTCAGAAACTTCATTAGTTCTCATTAAAATGGCACCCCGAGGATAAAAGTTGCTTATTTAGCACTCGGGTGACAGATGGACAAAAGCACTCCTCTTTACAGAAACAACGAGGTGGAGTGCAGAGACAACTTGACTACTGATAACAATAGTTTAACAATGTTTCGTACATTGATAATTCTCTTTTAATAAAGCCATAAAGAAACTTTGCTAGTAGCCTTTAAAGAGGCGTGTCACAATTTGACTTGTGATCTTTATTTGTCTTTTCTTATATATTTATTGTTGAAATATATTCTTATATATTTCATTTCTTTTTTCTGAAAACCTTCCTCGTTTACCTCTCTTTCCATTTCTGGAAACCGTATCAAAATCCATTAATTAGTTTTGAAGAAGTTAGCGAATAAACAGTCAACATAATTATCATATGCAATATATAAATATTCATCGTCATCATCATCAGCCTGTGTCTCTCTAACCTTGGATATAGGCTTCTCCCAAGAAGTTGTGATCCTTCATATCCAGCCGTTTCCTGCGATGACTTTCAGGTCGTCTGTTCACCTGATCTTCCAATTCGTGACCTCCATTCTAGAACTTGTCAGCCCCATCGCTTATCCGCTCCGCGACAGATGTGACCGACCCATTACCATTTCAGCTTGCTAATTCTCTCAACTATGTCGACAACTTTGGTTCTTCGGCGAATTTTAGATAATATTCTGATCATATCCATCACAGAAATTCCGAGTATAGCCCACTATAAAGCTCGCTAAGCGACTTTGAACCTGTGGCTAGTCTGGCCGTAAGAGGTCACATTTCAGCGCCATGCGTCCTTACTTGCAGGACGCACTGTTAATAGAACTTATTTATGTACAAGTATAAACAATGTAGTTTTTTTTTTAATACTAGAAAAACTTAAAATGAGTGTAAATCTATCAGCATCCCATTAAATGATTTCCATTCATTTACTTATTTTAACAAAGCAGAAGAAAAATGCAGTCTAAAGTTACTGAAAAAATTATGAATGTTAACACTGTTACTATTTAAACCAGGGATGATATTCATCGTCCAAAAAATCTTTAAATTGCAATATAAATATAACATTAGAAAAGTGTAGGTACTTAATATATACTTTATCCATGTTTAATACTTCCCAATGTATGATCGCTAGATAGAAATCATAACAGAAGCTTAATCACTTCTGTATTTAATTAAATTTTTTTTTATGTTAAGATCGGCAGACAGGCTGACGGTCCACTTGATGGTAGGTGGCTATCGTCGCCTATAACACAAGCAACGCCAAAGCTGCTGCAAGTGCGCTGCCGACTACAGTACAGTATGACGGATGATGGATTGGGAGAGGATAGGGAAATCGGCTCCGGCATCCCTTACTCACTGTGGTCACAACAGCACACATACTGTTATTTCAAGGTGGTCTTATGTAAGAGGGTGGTTACTGCCGCTAGACGGGCTGCCCAAGTGACTGCCACACTCAGTGTACTCTGCCACTACTTTTCAGAGTGGAAAAGTTGAAAAGTTCTATTTTCAAAGTTGACCCTGCCGGGAATCGAACCCGGGAATCCTAGAACAGAGCGTTAAGGCAAGCACCCTAACCACTCATCCAACGAGCTCGTCAAAATAATAGACTAAAAAAAGCATGCACCCAGTTTATTGTTTCGTATTCATGTTATTTATGTTACCTATATTATTGTTTCTCCATATTTATTTTGTTTTTGTAGTTTTTGGGCACATTTATTACAATCCTTATATTTTAACGTTCATTCTTTTAAAACTTTATTGCAAACAAATAAACTACAGCGGTTTGAACCGGATAATTCTTTACAACGAGCTTGCAGCACGACCAGTGCGACAGCGTTTTGGTCACTAAAGTCGAGTTATGGAAGGATTTACGGAGGGCAGTCGCCGCTTGCCTACCACGCTGCAACGCCGCCACTTTGTGAATGTACCGCGCGGACACATCTGCCGACACGACCCGAACCGCAGCAAAACGAGCAAAACTTTTTCGCAATGCGGTCTTAAAACGCATTTTTTCACGTTTTCGGGCAAATATAAAGGAGAATTAAACAATTTAAGACTGCTGTTCACAATGTAATGTTTATAATAGCTTCAATAAAATAAATATAAAATCGCATGTCTTGACTGATTAATCAAAGCACAGCCAAAACTACTGAGTCCAGAAAGTTGAAATTTGCTGAAACATAGCTTAATTTTATAACGTAAGCATCCGCTAAGAAATGAATTGTGAAAATTTCACCTCCGTGCGAAGCCGGGGGCGGGTCGCTAGCCTTATATAAATCTGAATACTACCTTCAGCCTGCAGTTTAGCTACCGTGAAAAATTTAAAAATAGCCTAGCTAGACGTAGCTAAACACTTCGCCAAGATTTCATTAAAACCGATTTAAAATTGAACGATTTAATATGTTAAGAATGTTATTAATTCTCAAAATATTTCAAATATTTTTAATACTCCAAGGCTCACGTTAAATTAGTCACTATACTTTGAATTTTTTGAGTCGCCATTGCCACACAAACACACGCACAACTTTGATAGTGATTTTTATACTTAAACTGATTATTTTATAACTTCAATAAAATGCTCTTATCATTTATAACGAACTTTTGATTTCATATTTATAGTCTAATAGCTTTCCTCGCGACTTCGTCCCCGTCCCTCGGAAACAGTACCTTTTGTCTGGATGAAAGGTACTAAGACATGAGAGCGTAACAAACAAACATACAAATTCACTTTCCTATTTTTAATATTTAGGATGATTCATATTACACCGTGCCGCCGTCACCGGGCCGTGCGCTCGCCGTGTTTTTCCCAAAGGCCGTGGTACGGACACGGCCCGGTGAAGTATGAATTGGTACATACAAAGGTATACTATGAATATCTTCACCGGGCCCCGGCCGGGGCATGGCCTGAGCACGGTCCTGTGTAATATAAATCCACCTTTAGGATAATCAAATTAGTCTTTCAACGGTAATTACATAACATTCAATTCATTGAATGTAAATTCTTATTTAAAACTTTATGAGATAGCCCTGAATAAATAAAAAGAAACTTGCAGATGCTAACAAAAATCTGCGTACAATAGAAAATATGAACCGAAATTCGTTAGCTCTCATGGAAATAATATCCGCCGAGTGCGTTTAATTCCCTGTTAATATAATTATTTTTTGGCAAATAAAACAGTTATATGTAGATTCTGTTAGGCAGAATTCGGAAAGATACCTTCAGTTGCCCTATTCAATTTGTTTTATTTGTTTTGCGATTTTATTAATAAAAAATAAAAAAACATGGAAGTTTTTGTTACATAAACAAAATGGGCGAGCTGGGAAAAAATGTAAAATTAAAAATAATGTAAATTAATTTTTTTTTTCCTTAAGACGGCAAAGAGGCTGACGGTCCACTTGATGGTAGGTGGCTACCGTCGCCTATAACATAAGCAACACCAAAGCTGCAGCAAGTGCGCTGTCGACTACAGTAGGATTAAGGATAAGGGATTAGGAGGAGATAGGGAAATGGGCTCTGGCATCCCTTACTCACTCACCGAAACATAACAGCACACGTGCTGTTATTTCACGATGGTCTTCTGTAAGTGGGTGGTTACTGCCGCCAGACGGGCTGCCCAAATGACTGCGAAACGCAGTGTGCCCTGCCACTACTGATTAATAACTAAAAATATCCACAAGTTATTCCTTGCAGAAAAAATATAATTCAATACTTTCGTTAGCCATACAAAATCCAAGTTATGAGCCGACAGCTAAGTTAATGAAGTAATGAATACTGCATTTTACACGAGCACGCGAATGATGAAAATGTTTCAAACACTCGTTTCCTGTGTGATACAGGCTGTACATGGGTTATATTTGGATACAATTACAAATGCAACTGAACCAACTATTAAGCGACTGCAACGACCGACCGCGCAAAAAGCGAACCAAATTCTATTACCGCCCGATATGCAACAAAGACCACCGGACCGACCGCTTCAAATTGCTTTAGGCTACACTCACAATATTTACTCTCGCGTATCAAAACATTTGTACAAATCAAAATTCAATTAGAACTGTACCTTCGTATAACTAGATTTTGCATACACAGCGGCGTTAGTTACATGCGTCGAATTAGAAGCTTACCGAGCGACACAAAGCGCATCTGTCTGGGTGCAGACATTACTAACAAACAGTTGGGCAGACGGCTCTTCTGCGGCCCATAAATTGCGGGGACTACAAATTAAATTAGGTAATACAGGCGTGACGAGTCGGGACAAGCGACGGGGCGGCCGCAACGGACATGGAATGGGTGTGTCCGGCCGGCTCTGTCGGCATATCCGTTGCTAAAAGCCTCCCAACAAGTTTTTGTTTCTCATTTATAATTTAAGATATTTTCAACAGGAGTCATAATGGTAGTCACCGGTTTGTAATTATTATCCATTTTTAGTGGAGGGTAGAGTTTGTTGATTTTTTTTTTAAATTATTTTATTAAAGATGGGTTTGCTCTTGGCGAACATCTATCCGTGTAGGAAAGATGAGGTTGACGATGGAGCGAGCTCACCCAGAAGATGCCTATTCACTTGAACCTTGAAAAGATTTGGGTTGTATGAGCTCGGAAATACAGTCGCAGACAGGGATTTCCAATCCTTAGCAGTGCGCATTTAAAAGATGTTTTAAAGAGCTTGATACTAATTAGGGGGTTCGACAAGGTGAGGATGGTAACCAGCCATTCATCTGCATGTTTGATAGAAAAAGGGGGAAGGCGGTATGATCTCATGTAGCTCCCGGGCATACTCTCCGAAGTACCATTTATAGAAAACAGAAAGGCAATTTTGCGTCTATGTGTCAGGCTCTGCAGCTTAGATCTTATTAGCGTACCGCCGCCAATGAGCCTCCTAGCTCTGCGATCCACCGAGTCGAGTGCGGCAAGTTCGTATTGGTATTTTCCTGAGCCATCCCGTAGATGACAGCAATACTCCATGCAATATCGGACCTGTGCCTTGTACAAAGAGAGCAGCTGTCCAGGTGTGAAGCATCGCTTCACCCTATTTAGGATGCCCAGTTTTTTTGGCCGCTGTTTGGACTTTGGACTCGATAGAAGTGCCGAAATTAAGATTTGAACACAACCTCATGCCAAGAAACCGAGATCACAGGCTACAGGCACGAATGCACCTCGGAAAATTGGAGCTAAGTCGAAAGGGCTCCTTTTCGCGGAAAACAAACACGCTTATCATTTCTTTTTATGTATAAGTCCGAAGGCAGGCTGAGTAAAGTTTCACTTGATGTTTAGTCGCCTATTGACACAAACAATATGATAGGTACTGCCGGCATTAGAAAAAAATAAGGGCTAAGGAGTCAGAATTATGATATGAACTCTGGCATCCCTTAGCATTGAACCACGTGCTGCACACATGCTATTAAAGGAGTGGTTACTGTCGCCAGAAGGACTTTATTGATATCTAATAAATTAATCTGTTTTCATGCTGTTGCACAAGTTATTCGACACTTTCAGAGAAGTGTATTGACGGGAATAATATAAATACGCATAATATATTTATAAAATTAAAGTTAGTTACGTGGATGGATTAAATATAGTTACAATGCGAAATTGATCCAGATGCATTTTATTTCTTTCAACTTTCAGGGTACAGATTATAATTTATTTATTTTTAACTTTAACAGAAACAAGCTGAGGTATTTTGCAAGTCTATTATGAAGTTAGGAAATATCTACATTTCTTTCTTATTGGTCATTTCCGTTTTTGTGTATAGATAGATTTTCTTCTAATTTATTAAATAAAAACAAACACAATACAGTGAGGAATAAACAGTGGAATGGAGGAAGGGCGTGACTTTCGCAATTGACGGTCAAGGTGTCAGTTGCATAGAACCACAAATTTGTGGTCAATTCACACAGGCCGTGAACCTAAACCGTGTCTGGCCCGATCTCGACGTCTTCGGCTTACCACCGTTATTAATGGACGTTGAATACAATACTCAGTTGTTACAATAGTTAATATTTTGTAACAAAGCCAACTGGTAACACTGTTTGCATTAGAAACTTCGCTTTAATTTAACTTATAGTTTATTGTTATCCGGTTCATAAAATGATATAGATTTATCCACAGACTAACCGCTCGGGAGTTGATTGTCTACTAGGATTGCGAATCGTAGTTCGTCGCAAGAATAAATAATAATTAAATAATATCTTTGATGTCATAGTATGAAAACGCTAATTCAACCATATTAATGTTTCTATAAGCATACAACAAATTGTTTTCTATGTACTATTTTGAGGAGAATATTAAAAATAATAGGTATGGGTATCGATAGAGGGTCTACCTTCCACCTAAGGACACAAACAAAACCAGCGAAGATACAGGTTTGCTGCCTACCCTGCACGAATATTATTTACAGTGCTCTTAAAGAAGTACATTTTGTAGTTAGATAGAAAAACCTCAAAACGGAGTTTTTTTTTTCTAAAGATCGTGCGTCCGTGTACATACCAAATAATGCCGATTTTACTACATATTTTTTTACTTACTGTCCTCACATGATTCGACATTAATTTGACTATGACAAAACTGAAAATATTTTTTAGTTTCATTCTATAAGTGATTTGGATACTAAAGAAATATGAAACAGATAAATAGATCTCTATCTATTTCCCCCTTAATTTACTACTACGGCGAAGGCACAGTATATTAATTTTCATAATTAATATACTGTGGCGAAGGTATGGTAAAATAAAATTGTACTTATGCGAATCCGGGGCGGGTCGCCAGTAATAAATGAAAATAAACATTACATTCTCAACTAAACGATATATGTTATCAATTTGTATCCGATCGCGTCGACAGCAATGCAAGCAATAACATACGAGTATTTACACATTACTCGTAGTTCCTAATAATTAATATGTGCTAGAACATTCAAGTGTGCCAGACAATAACTAAAGTTTCGTATCTAAGTACAAAGTGCAAACGCCAATTCCGCGAGAGCCGCAAATTTGTGGTCAATTGTGAGAGGGTACAACCCTGTCTCGGAACAGTTCTCTTAGACAGTAATGGAGACACCCGACTTACTACACTCACACATTGATTAATGATCCCATCACTCCGAACAAGACGGAGCTACCTATTGTGACCCGTTCTCTGTAAATCAATTAACACCGCTCTTGTAAGCCAGCGTGAACAGAGACGAATTGCTTCTAAAATTTTAAATCATTTAAATTGTCGATGGCGCGAATTATTTTTACAATAACTTAACACACCCCAAGCCTCCCAACCCAACATACACGCACAAACGGACACGGGGTCTTTTATGTTTTACTAACTGTCGCACGCGACTTCGTCCGCGTCTCTTTATAAAATATTACTCGCTGATATTTAACTTTCTACAAGTGAAAGAATTTTTAAAATTGGTTTAGTAGTTTTTGAGTTTATTCATTACAAACATACATACCAATCTTTTCTCTTTATAATATTAATATACATTATACTGTTGTTTTATATTTATTTAGCTTAGCCTTTTCGCGCAGATTTGTTTGCCCGATCAGTTTCACTTCGGTTTTCCGTTCTAAATAACAAAATCATATAAAATAATCAAATCGTAAAATTCCAAAGATTCGCCCATTACACCCTAAAATCCAAATTTTCAAAAATCAAAAAACTATCAAGTTATCAAAAGGAAAAAATTAAAAACTAATTATTAATGGGTGACATTTCAGTTTAGCTACAGCGAAGTGGCTCCAACCAAGAAATAATGTAATGTATGATCCAAATAATTCAATGATCAATGATAATTTTATTGAAAAATAATGATCAATAGGGCACACTGCGTTTCGCAGTCATTTGGGCAGCCTGGCGGCAGTGACCACCCCCTTACAGAAGACCACCGTGAAATAACAGCATATACGTGCTGTTGTGTTTTGGTGAGTGAGTAAGGGATGCCAGAGCCCATTTCCTTATCCCCTCCTAATCCCTTATCCTTAATCCTACTGTAGTCGGCAGCGCACTTGCAGCACCTGTAGTGTTGCTTGTGTTATAGGCGACGATAGCCACCTACCATCAAGTGGACCGTCAGCCTGTCTGTCGACATAACATAAAAAAAAGAAAAAAAAAAGCAAGTATTTAAGTAAGTTTAGTTTTAAAAAACGGATAAATTATTTAAATGTGTTAAGCGAAGCTGAACTGTCTACAGTGGCTTGCCGAAAACAAAAATAAAACTCGTGCATAAAGTAAAACGGAGCGAAAAGAATGCAAGCAATTTTTAATATAGAACCAGCAGGAAGCAACGTGACCCCTCGGCTACGGTAATAATGTAGCTAACGACGGAAATTCAACCGAATCGCTGAAGCTCACGAATAACCTTTTGACTATTTGAATACTTATACTATACTAGCTGCTTCTGGCTTCGCCCATCTTGAAAATGAACTGCATAAAATATCTGCTAAATCACAGTGCATAAGGTCAAGCGTTGTCGGAGTTTATCTACGTTTGATAAACAGGTTAAATTTTTCATCACTATAATTTTTTTAGGCACTAAATATCACCTAAAGGACATGAAAGGTCAAATATTCACAAAGAAAAAAATATAAAAAATATCAGTACGACTTTGAGAAAGGGAGAGAATAGAGTACCTAATATCTCTTTTATTTCACCGTAACCTTATGTTTGCTGCCGCTAAATGCACTTTTTATTAGCATATTTTAATTTTATAAAGAGAGCGAGAAAGAGAGCAAGTTTTTGATATACTGAATGCACACGGGCTAACCCGGATAAACCTGAGATGCGTCGTACTAATGTTGTTTTAAAATTGTAGAACATGCAGAATTGAAAACATTTGATCTGTGTAATGTTATCGTTTAATTTCGCATGTAAATTTACTTGTGGAACTGTGTAAACATTAAATTGTTTACTTTGATAAAGGAAATACGGTAATAATTGGTCGACTCGGCAAAAGGGACAAGTTAAATAAATAATAATCATTCAATTTTTCATTCAATATATCTTACTGCATTTTCTCATCTATAAATAAAATTGATGTGTCTGTTTGTAATGTCAAAATAACTGCTTTTTATTAAATACTAAAAGTATAAACGGTACTTATAACAAAAAAACAGTTTTTAAAATTGTTTTGTCTGTTCGTTTCGGTTAATCTCCGAAACCGCGGTAACGATTTTGCCGTAACTTTCACTGGCAGATAGCTGATGTTATAAAGAATAATATAGGCTACTTTTATTTTAGAAAAAAAATGTATAAGCAGTGTCCAGTACCGCGCGCGCCTTACACGCACGCCGTAGCGAAGCGTGGCCGGATTCAGCTAGTTATTTAATAAAATTATATATGCCTTTTTTTATGTAGATTCAATACAAAGTAATTTTTAAAATTATGAAGTGTTAACAAATATATTTCTCACTGTTCACGTAATTACGCTTTCTCCAACGTATTCTGACATTTAATGATAATTCTCAACTCATGTACATTATGTGCATGAAAATTGTAACAAATAAATCAATAGTAATTTAAACTCACACGTAAAAAGAAAATATTGCCAATGCCATAGTGTATTGTTTGGTGCGCGACACGCCAAAACAACATATTTCAATTCGATATCGGCCGGACAATGGTCGGAAGCCGCCGAATATAAATGGTCGGAAAGTCGTGTATCGAATAAAGGGTATTGATGCAAATAACTGAATTAACGGCACCCAATAAAGAGTTAAACAAAAAAAATGCTTAAAAAATTATTTCAATATAAAAAATAAATACAGTCACTGTGATTAGTCGCAGGAAAACAGTTAATTACGCTTAGTCGTGTGTTTTATGCGTCTTTGGAAGATATCTATATCCGGGATGGGACGATTCATCGCCGACGATTCCCCGCCAAGCCATATCAGTGCCGGTTGATTCATCGCCGGTCATTTCGTCGGAGTTCGTTATGGTCCTTTGTTTATCATGCGTAATTTTATAGAAAGCAAAAGCATTACTGCTAGAGGTTTATCGTCAGAAAAGACGTGATATTTATTTTAGTTTTATTTTAGCAAATTTCATAGTTAAATAAATGTGATTTCGGAAGAAACGAAATACTCGTTTTGGAAAAAAGACTGTCTATTACAAAATGTGTTACAAGACTTATTGTACTGGAAACGTGTGTAAAATAGTTGATGCTAATATTTTAACTACACGGCGATGAATCGGCGGCGGTGAATTGTCCTAGACCCATCTATATCCACTATAGCGGATTGCTTATATTTTGATCTCTATCCTAATGTGGATATTTAGAAATAGTCCTTCTATTTCTAGTAAAAAAGACTAAAAATATGAAATTTATTATTAAAAAATATCTTAACAAAGATTTCAAATGACTGAAATGGAACACTAGACATTGTACTATGGGATCCACTCATAGTCCACATACAACTAGGCCAAGAATTCATTATGATAATTGATCTTACCAGGAATTGAACCCGGGACTCTTGAGTCACATTCAAATATTCGTACAGTAGTTCTAGTTACCGCTTGGTTTAGGAAGTTTTATGTTTAGACATGTTTAATGTTAAAAAAAGAGTAATTCTTTGTGAAAACTGTATAAATATTATAGAAAAAAAAACAAAAGAAAACTATTGTAATGTATTGTGTGATTGTGCAGGGGAAATGATAATATCGAACGACAAGTACCAGATGAGCGAGATCAACAGTTCAGCTTACAGCGTGCAGATGAGGCTCATAATCCGCAATATTCAACGCAGCGACCTTGGTGGCTACAAGTGCATCTCGAAAAACTCAATTGGTGATGCAGAGGGCAATATTAGATTGTACGGTTAGTACTATTTCTATTTTAATTTTATTTTTTATTTTTTAGCAATATTTTTCGCGTACTTAATTGTGATGATCACTCAGTTATTTAAATACTTAATTATGTTTTTATCTATACTTATAAAATCGTTTGTCCTGACTGAAATCAATCAATCAAATCAACTGTCAAACTATAGCCTAGAAAGCTGAAATTTGTTACATGGATTTAATTTATAAAGTAGGTTTATTAGTTATTAATCTGCTAAGAAAGGATTTTTGAAAATTTCAACGGCGTGCGAGGCTGGGGCCGAGTCCGCTATGAATGATATAAATGAACAAAATTATAACTCGATTGGTAAATCAGGTTTTTTAAATATGTTTTTCTTTTTATGAAATGAATAATCTTAAACCTTCTTTTTAAATTCAAATTTTGTAATTATCAAAAAAAAAACTTCTGTTGTTTTTAGGGTTCCGTAAGTCCGATTGAAAAAACGGAACCCTTATAGGATCACTCGTGTGTCCGTCTGTTCGACCATTTTAGGTTCAGTAGTTTCGGAGATAAGGGGGGGGCCTTATCTCCGAAACTACTGAACCTAAAATTTTGAAAAAAATACAGAAATTTTCTACTTATAGATTATAGGAAAACCTATGAGAAGTCCATAATATTAAAATAACATGATAAATCACTCAATATTGTGCGGATAGGTAACATCGTACGGGACCCTCTTTACGCGAGTTCAACTCGCACTTGTCCCGTTTTTTTTTTCTTTCTTTCGTTCTTCAAGCACGTGCCATTCCCGGAGCAGAGGGAATTTTCTTAGTCTCAACAACGATTTCCTATTTTTTTTTTTAACGTAAGTCTCGTTCAATAGATTCGGATTTTTTTAATATTTGACACATTTGATTTCGTCTAAAGTCTAAAGTAACACCAATATGTAGTTCAGGGAGATGAGAAGTGGTTACTTGATTTATTGTAATGATAATGATACAACCAACTGAAATTTTATAAATATTCAGTACTTCAGTCCCAATACAACTTAGCATCAAACTACAAATTGTTTTAATTGTTATTACGTTTTCATGAGTCTTTACAGGAAGCTCCGCTATTCATTATAGTAACGTCACACAAATTATGAATTTATTTCTAAAAGAAAATCAAATCATCTATAAGAGTTCTTTTAAATAACTTACCAGATGAATATCGTAAACAGCAAAATTTCGGGAATGTTACACAACCGGAACCACCAACAATGTTATCTAATAATGCAACAATCATCTGCACTTATTACTTTCACTTATTACTTAGACGCTCATGCTAGTAATAGTATACGGACTGTTAATAAGTCACAAAAACTACCATAAATTGTTAACCTTCAAGCGCAATTTAATATGCGAACAATTTATGTCTTGTTGCTTATTACTTAAGAATAGACAAAAAGAATGATATACCATTTCGGAATTTCTACAGTTTAATAACTAATTATTCAACAGAAATGGAGCTCCCACATCGCAAATCTCGAGATGACGAAGAAGAGAACGAACTTGAAGAAACGAACGATGTACGGTCGAGCCTTCAAGGTTCTTTAAGAGAAGGTAGAGCGAGGACAGAAGATGCCGACTTCTTTGGCGGCGGCGGACCATTACCCTCTTTAGCAGCTCGAGCCGTTTCTTATAGAGTGTTACTATTACTGACTGTGGTATATTTTACTTGTTAAATATCAAAATATAAAGCCATGCACAACGTTTATTTATAAAATCCTGTTAATTGTAAAACAGCATCCCTGTTTGATGCGTCAGTAATTGAAGCAAGAGCTCTTATCTGTATTACTTCTCCCTTACCCGTTATGCTACCAAGGTCGCCAACTAGCATCCCTTCTGGTGTTATTTGAACTCCAAAGCACCTATGACTCCATCAACCCTGACTAACGTTTTTATGATAAAAATAATTTAATAGTCAACAATGGTAATCGTGTTAAGATGAACGCAGTGAGGTCTATATCCTAACATATATCTATTGAAAATTCATTCCATCAAACTAACAAATTATTTAAAAAAATGGTACACTACGTTAATATTTTTTTTTTCGAAGTTGTGCATGGCTTTGTAATGTACAGTTTTATGAAAATGGAAGTTCGCTATCGATTGAATCAATATCAACCTGAATATATCATGAAAAAGTTGGATCACTCGTTGTAAATGCTTCATGTATGCGGTAATGTTTCATTATACCATTTGTATGAATATAAATTACGTACACAAACATACATATAGCAGTAAATGTAATATGTTACTTAATCTAATGGCCATTTATACCTGTTTAATAGATAATTAGCATATTTATTTTATTTTTCTACTTATCTACATTTATTTTGTGTTCCATCGATTTTACAATAAATAAAATTTACAGTCATTTGTAATTTTATTTAAGTCAATTCTATGAATAATTCGGCAAGGATACAGCCTTTTTTAAATTATTAACATTATACGGAAATAATACAATATTAATTATTATTAATACAAGCAGTTTTATTAGTCAAATAATCATTTTTTATGTTAAGGTAAGCAGACAGGCTGACGGTCCACTTGATGGTAGGTGGCTACCGTCGCCCATGGCACAAGCAACGCCACAGGTGTTGCAAGTTCGCTGCCGACTACAGTAGAATTAATTGGGATGGGGTAGAGAAATGGTTTCTAGCATCCATTACTCACTCACCGAAACACAACAGCAAACGTGCTGTTCTTTCACGGTGGTCTTCTGTAAGGGGCTAGTTCTTGCCCGCCAGACGGGCTGCCCAAATGACTGCGAAACGCAGTGTGCTCTGCCACTACTTTCCAAATCCAGTTCAGAGCCAAATTTGAAAAGTTCATTTCCAAAGATGATCCTGCCGGGAATCGACCCCGGGGACCCTAGAACAAAGCTTTAAGGCAAGAACCCTATCCACTCATCCAACGGGCTCTTCAAAACAGCTTTTTCAATATTTTATTTATTATGGTGAAATTTTAATATAATTTGGAATTTTCATGAGTATGATGAAAAATCTTAACAAACTAACGATTCATCAGTACAATTTGTGTCCATAAAATCAATAAATAATAACAATTAAGACAATAAGAAGTCAGTAATATACGTAACTAACGCGATCATATTAATTGTTGAATAATTTAATTCTACTTATGGTGATACAATTTTTGGATTTACATCGTTCTCTTTCAGATCTATTTTAAAGATACAAATAATGAAGTCCATAATATGTAACTTCTTTACATAAATGCCTATATAATCTCAATTGCATAATTCTTATAAACCAAACATCTCTATTACTTTTTTATGATGTTTAATAAGTCAATTTTTTTTAGAGTTTTCGTGTCACATATTTATTATACTTATTCTTCTACGAACATCGTAATTTACAATGTAAAGGTATTGAATTAAATATTTTTAATGAGTATGAGAATAAAGTAATGATAGATTACAAAAAAAAAACATAGAACTGAAGTTATAAGGAACATGGTAAAGAAGTTGTTTAAAAAATGTACTTATATTGTATTTTTAAAATGACTCTTATATAATTTAATCTTAATAACTCTATGGACTTTTTGAGGTCATATTTTTATTCCTTTTTATTCCCGCATTTATGTTGATTAAATCAGAAACTTTAAACTTACGTTAAATTGTAAAATTTAAAGATATATGTAAATAATTAGCAAATGATTGAAAATAGGGTTCGTATACAAATTATATTTATTTTGCTAGTGACATTAATGGTGTGTACACATATGTAAGTACATTCTATTGAAACGTAGATATTAATAATATTAATATTAATTTTATATAGCTATGAATACAATTTTATATTCCATTGCTTATTACTAACAAGTAAATAAATGTACATTTATTGTAATATGAATAATTAATATAAGAAAACCTGTTTTATAATATTGTTAACGTTTCTAAATTGTTAAATTTTATAAATATTCATTTCGTATATGTAACAAACATATTTGTTAATTGTAACGAACACTTATTTGTTTGTTATCTGTTTGGAAAATGAAATTTGATTCAAATATTACAATATATAATTTTCTTTTAGTTTATTACATATAAAAACTAAAATGTAACGATGTATTTATCGTATTTCAGTCCTTATGTAAATGGCCTAAAATGAATGTATAATATTGCCTGAAAAACAAATATAAGACGAAGAAGTAAATTGCCGCTTTTTAATTAAACCCTACAAATAAATGTTTTCTACAGGCTCTCTGACGGAGAACAATGTACCCTTTAATAAGTTAATTTTAGCTAGTAAAAGTATTGTTTGTAGCAAATAATTAACCCCACAACAGTAAATTTACTAATACATAAAGCCGTAATATAGTTAAATCCCTAGGGATATAATTATGTACCGTAACATAGTTATACGAAAGCGTACCACTGATTTCAGGATCTACTGAAGCTATACTTATGAAATTTGGCATGCTGCGTAAGTACTAGCATATGATATAAATTTAATATAAATTACATTTAATATATATAGCATTTAATATAAATTACATTTTTATATAACATTATGAGGGAGGCGTATATCTAGCAGTGGACGTCCAACGGCTGAGATGATTATGATGACGATTACATTTCTAAATGTAATCTCTATATATAAAAATGAATCTCCATTTCCCTGGTCACGGTATCACGCGTGAGCGTGAAGACCAATTTTAATTCGGTTTTGACTAATGGAACGAGGGATAAACGGGCAATGTTCATTATATGCAAAAATTGCATCCCGGGAAAAGTCGGGGGCGGGTCGCTAGTAATTTCGAATATAATATTACAAATATATATTAAGTCACACAAAGAGCAAATGAAAGAAATTAAACTTGCTCATATCTTGTAATTCTTGCAATAGATTTGATGAAAGCAATTTTATTCAAAATTTTAACAAGTTGCAAATATTATGTATGTATTCATTTCAATTGCAACACAGAGTACTCTGATAATAATGGATATCAAATACCAGCCAAAGTTGCAGGTAGCAAATATGAATGCGTTTCTAAAAGAAAAAAAAAACATAAATATTGTACTGATTTCTGTACGTGATTTCTGAAAAGAAGGCATAGGTGAAGGGTACCAAATTTTAGAAAATTTAGGATATTTAGAATTTAGAATGAGCCAAGTCTTATGCCCGGTTTACATTTGAATAAGTACAGTAGCGAGTTAAGTTGCCTCATCGGCGAGTTAAATTGGTATTGTCGTTTGAACACCAAAAGGAAGTTAAGTAGTAAGTTGTTGATTAAATCGAGTTGAATAGAATGCGATCCTATTTTTTGGCGAGTCCAGTGCGAAGTAGCCCCTCTCCCGCGTCTCTCGCACCCCGCCAACTTAACTGACCGTCATGTGAACCGGCGAGGTTAATTTAGTACAGTACCATATTTGCTAATACCGCCCGCTGACACGTGCGATTTTTGTTAGTGTAAAAATGATATGGTCTGATGAAACTACATTTATATTTGTACAAAAATACCTCAAATATTAGTGTTTGTTTAATTCAAAACACAATAACATCACAACTTGCCAGAGATGCAGCTATTATTAAAATTTTGAGGTTATGATATGTTATAACAACTGATTTCGGATCGATGGAGTTTCTTTCGAAAATAAAAGATCGACATAGTCTGGAATTAAAGAAATAATAACGAATTTGGTGAAATAATGAATTGCTGTTTTGGAGGCCTCGAGTAAAACAACTGTTGACGCGACTAGTCGTCTTCTTGTTCAGGCAACTTATGACTACTCACTTGCCTACGTTTGAACGCTACTTACTACTCGCTACTTATTACTTAACTGACTGATTCCTTAACTCGCTACTGTACTTATTCAAATGTAAACCGGGCATTAGGCGAAGTTAAGGAAGAAAATACTGGACTGAAATACTTAAATTGTTATATTTATTTGCAATTAATCTTTTTTTTATTCTTGTTGCGAAACCAACTTCGTCTATGAGATTCACACTGTTTATTCACGTTTCAAGCAGCCTGGTGAGCAGTGATTCTGTAACATTATTCAGCAATTCAACAATCAGTTGGAATTTTACGCTACACTTTTATGTTTTATATCCGAACGATACCTATGTTGTATTAATCTATATATAGGTTTTACAATTTTTCCTTGATTATCTGTACGTTTGTACACCTAATTTCGGAAACGGCTTAACCGAATTGAATACGGTTTTCACTGTTGTATTGTAACAAGCTTCCCGTAACATTTAGTGTTTGTTTTCAAACAAAAAAGTTACGTGCTATACCGAATACATAATTACGGACTTAGCTAGTTAAATACTATATTAACACTAAGAATGTCAAAAATTTAGTCTGTGTAGAGTTTGAAGTCAATGCTTTTACGTTACACAATCATTTCATAAATATATTTAACAATAGCGTTCACTATCACCATATTTAACGAAAGTTCAAGTCACTTATTAGATTCACATACAAACAATATTTGTGTAAACATTTTACATTTAATGTTGTACTTTTTCATTCATTCATTATTTGCATAACACTCTCTATATTCCATTTGGAAATCTGTCTCTTTTGACTGATTACTAGTATTACCAAGCACTGACTATGTTTCTAAACATTCGTACAGTCTGAAACGTAGTATTACATTCGTCATTTATTATGACGCGGACACCATACGAACTCGAAGCGCAATCATTAAAATGGCAATAAATAGTTTGGCGACGACTAATATCGATGTCAATATAGAATATCAGCTGCAGCACCCACAGTGCTAATTTAATATTTTGTCAAAGGCAACTAAGTGTATTGTAGCAACAATAATAACCCGTGTGTCGACCCTGCTAATAGGTACTTTTGGATGCGGGATGGCGCGTGGGTAAAAGCGATCTAGATAGGGTGTAACCGCTTGCATTAGCGAAATTACCGGAGGCTTTATTATTTTCATTGCGACAACCCTATTTGAGAGGCTCGGGAGAAGTAAATAAAGGCCTAGGACAAATGAAGTGTTGGTCTTGTTTCATTGTCATCTTAAATATTTAATCAAATAACCAATATCAATCACTATATTCATAAAAAATATAAATACTTTCCTTAAGTATATTTCCTTACAGTCTTCTATTATCATAAGCAATTTAATGCGCTTTCATACCTATACAACAGTAAGGGTCGAGAATAGGTTCTAGCATCTCTCAACAATACATTATAGCATAATGCAGTGTTCCTGCCAGAATACTCGTATCCACTGCCAAATGCAAGATGCATTTATTGTATTGTATAAAAAATAAATGAGATCAAACCCTATATACGAAAAATGAAATTCAGGCAAGTTTTAGAGTTTTGTATTTATGTACCTACTTACTGAGACTGAAAAAATAATATCAAAGTAATTTTAATTTATTATTAATGATACTTCTAAATTATACTTCCAATCTTTTAAATTTCTATTTAAATGTAAATAAAATGACGTAAGTAAATTTGAATATTGGTTGAAAGTTTACCACTTAAGAGGCTCTTTGAGACGACTCGACTGTCAAAGGCACGGCAAAGAATATTCATGCATCGTTTCTACGATGGTGCCTATCCTAATGTAACTAGGCGAGGCGCATGTACGTTTCCGTTACTCCCAGGAGTATCACAATTTGCCTATCGCAGTTTGCATCTCAAGTGTTCAATATATCGACAGCTGTATCGCTAAAAGGGCAAATCTCAAAGGCTTTGTACTGTCATCTAAAGGGCTACGTCTCATTTCGTGTGACGATATCGCATTATAGCCTTCGTAGCGTCTACGGCGTAGTCGAAAATGTAATTGACCTCTACGCTTCTAAAGTGTTGGTAATTCCCAACAATTTTAATGTAAAAGCTATTTTTTTGCTGAAAAACAACTAAAGCACAACAATGGCGGATGTGGACGGCGTAAATACGTATGAATAACACTTGCTTGCTAAGAAAACTGGTGGTCAGTAACGCTACGTAACTCACGATATTTTGTTTTACATTGTTTTATTTTTAAGATACTGTCAAGTGTATTGTAAGCATTATCTTTTGATTTTAATAAAGTCAGTCAAACCTTTCAAAACACCCGCCGGGTTTGTGTTCATATTTCTTTGAATTAGAGGCGCAAAGTTTCATGACTTTTAAAATAAAACTGTGGCAAACAGGCAAGCAACGGGCAAAGCAGAAAATTGCTATGTGAGTTTGTAGCCTTACAAGTACTACAGTGTGAATGCGTGGTTGGAGTAAGTACGTGTTCGATAAATTAATAATTCGTGCGTCCGCTAAAATAATAATAGATAATAATAATAATATAATAATAATATAATAATAATAAAATAATAATTCTCAATATAAAATATTGTTAGAATATAAACATTTAAACTGAATGCATCCTACTAACATACTACTGTCATAGATCGAAGTTCAGAAGAAGTTTAGAAGTTCACGAACATCAGAAGCTAGAGTCATTCAATTAGTTCACATAACCAATGGAATTTTTTGGTTTCATTTTACAATTTGCCATAAATACTATTGTATATGTATTTACATGGTGAAAGTTAAAAAAGCTACTGAAATTTATGACAATAATTTCACCATAGTAATTTCGAATTTCACTTGATCAAGATAATAATTTAATTTTTACAATATTTATTTCAATTTATATGAAATGAATTGATGTTTATTTTCAAATAATCTTATTTCGAGTTTAAGTGAATCTATAGTTAATATTATAAAGCTGAAGAGTTTGTTTGTTTGAACGCGCTAATCTCAGGAACTACTGCTTCGAATTGAAAAATTCTTTTTGTTTTGAATCCATTTATCGAGGAAGGCTATAGGCTATATAACATCACCCTACAAGAAATAGTATTACAAGAAGAATATAATACAAGAAATATCATACAAGAATAAGCAGTGTTCAGTAGGTACCGCGTGGCTCATGCGCACGCCGCCGCCGCGCCGCCGGCCGCCGCCGTATGGGCCGCAGCGAAGCGTGGCCGAGTTCAGCTAGTATCAAATAAAGTAATTCATTTTTCCTAGCTTTAAAGATAACTTTTTCTATCCTGTCCAGTTTTAATGTCAGAAAACATAAATTCTTTTAGTTATGTCGGGGGTTACTCAAGTGTGTTATTAATTTTATTTCTTGTTTCCATGAAACCTTGAAGACTCTGAGAAATACAATAGAATCCTTCATCACGAAAGATTTTACTTTATTTAGTGACTGTACCAATTTCCTAACAAATCCGATTGGTGTGTTAGTTATATTAATATATATTCGTTACAATTTAAAGAAATATTTGTAAAAATAATAAAAGATAACACGCCTTTGTTGATGGTAAAATTTTATTTCAAAACTTATCCTTATTTTAGCTGTTGTTTACCATCAGCAAGGTGCTGCTTACCATCAGATCTACCATGTCCAGATTAATTAAACTTATATTAATCAAAAGTAGATTTCTGATATCGTTTTTGAAATAGATAATATATGAGATACCAACTTCAGAGTTTACAAATAGTGACAATTCATTGTTAGTTTAAATCGCAATATTTGAACAAGATGTTCAATGTGCAAATTGAGTCTCGGCAGACATACCAATTAATTAAGAACAGGGCATTTCATCGATGTATATTTGTTTACAAGCATCTCATATTCGCAGGAACGTCCATAGTATACGGAACGTCCGGTTACAATCTGCATAACAATGCCCTGTCGTAGTTCTCCACTCTCCAGATGGATGCTAATGCCCTCTCCATTCATAATTCATGTCTTAATGAAGTGGACGAACAAGCCTCAGCTATAGATGTCATGACCCCTTTGTCTAACGGACATCTATTTTAATACAAAGTACTGCACTAATCGGATTTCGACACTTCGAAATCGCCAATTACAATATCAGTTTCATTGCACCGGTCAATGTTGAAGGCACGATCTCTGTATTTACAACACAGAATCAAGTACCGATAATATTTGGTTACCTAAAAATATAAATGAATACCTAATCGTCAACTTTATTTATTTAACAAAGAGTATTTTTTTTTTTTGTTAATATTTAATGTATAATCACTGAAACTACTTAAACGATTCTAAAAATTCTTTCACCTATCTGTGACGAAATATACTTTATTATTATATTGTATTAAAAATAAGGAAATATTGTTTTAAGTTCCATATGGTTTACGGATAAAAAAAAAATGTTCTATTTTTAAACAGCAGGCGCATATTAAATCATAACTAGGTGGACTAGGTCGACCAAGCTCTTCGGGAGATCCCCGATGAGATGGACGGATCAGGTGAATGCTGCGGTGAGTACTGTGCCTGATTAACGGCCAGCAGGTGGAAATGGCTGGACGTGGTGCGGCGGGTTCTGTCTGTTGCCCATACTACCGGATCGTGATAACCACGACCACTCTGACAGGAGTGTAGCGACCAAGAAGAAGAAGGTGGACTAGACGACCGATGGGAATCCCAATTTAAAGCAGGCGAAGTTGCAGGGTAGTGGAAGGTTTGTCTATGTTTGTTTATATGTGGAGAGAACCACTGCACTGCACTTAAAAAATTCTTTTGCCAGGTGTGACCATCTGGCAGGGTATTATTTTATATACTATATTATACGTTATGTTATATATTATATTATTATACATTATGTGTACTAATCTCGCCCCCCTCCCCCCCCTCCAATTGCTACCGGGCGAAGCCGGGGCGCGTCAGTCTAGTTTATTAAAAATTCAACATTTGTTATTAATATGCACATACATATTACTTACACATAATAACTAAACATTATTGACTTCCCTGAATTTAAAACTTATAGCGACAGTTTGACGGTCCAGTGCCAGAACCAATACATTTTTAGTGTATGTGAAAAAAGGTCACGAGGTTTTTAGGAATTCTAATAAGTTTTTCTGAGAATAAACATATGTTTCAGCAAACTGTTGCTACTGAAATTTCGACTGGGAAATTTCCTACACATTCTTGTGAGTGTGATTAAGCCGGTATTTGTAATTGTAAAGAATGTAAATTAAAACCGTGGTTGCTCTAAACGCTAAAGTTACTTTTTACTTTTTACATCACTTTACTGTTTTTTTTTTTTTAAATTGCTAAGCTAAATAACGTATAAAAGAACAGTACGCACCAAAAAGCACGAACATAATAAAACACTTATCGTCATACTATTAATAAAGAATCAAGCCTATTTGAAGAACTGTTTGCTTTTTCTCTCCGTATCGGCTCATTGAACCGTTACACAAATTCAGTCTTTTCTTGTAAAAAGTGGTTTATTGTGTTCTTAAATAAAGTTATTCACTTTTCTTCGCAGGCGTATTGTGTGGAGCCATTGTGTCTTGGGCACAGGTGCGGCCGCCCTTCTATATTCTCCTATAATACCCTATGAATGTCAAAAACACGCCACATGTATTTACCGAAACGATAAATGGTATTTTTATTATCATTTCCCCGTTCTTCGATCCTATTTCTACATACACCTTTTAATAGGTCAATAACATAATACTTGTTATACTGTCACCATTAAACTTTTATGTAATATATCACAAAATATCCAGTGCTTAGCATAAAAAAATATGTAATTGTACATTAAATAATTATGCCTGAGGTAAAAGAAATAAGTAACTGGTTTCTGTCACATTAAAGCGATCCTATCTATTCATCGTCTCCCGTAAAATAAACTCATCCAAATATAGAAAAAAAGTGTGTGTGTGTGTGTGTGTGTGTCAGCTCCGACGCACGACTGGAGTTTACTCCTTAAAACGTATAAAATAAAATAAAATATGAACGATTTACCTCATGATACTGTTAATAGATAACTGGATACCTAATTACTTTATATTATAATACATACCTACTCAAATATCACGTATTCGAACAAAAGTTATCTGACGAGCCCGTTGGATGGGTGGTTAGGGTGCTTGCCTTAACGCTCTGTTCTAGGGGTTCGATTCCCGGCAGGGTCAACTTTGAAAAATCAACTTTTCAAATTTGGCTCTGGTCTGGATTTGGAAAGTAGTGGCAGGGCACACTGCGTTTTCGCAGTCATTTGGGCAGCCCGTCTGGCGGCAGTAACCACCCCCTTACAGAAGACCTTACAGAAGTGCTGTTGTGTTTCGGTGAGTGAGTAAGGGATGCTAGAGCCCATTTCCCTATCCACTCCTAATCTCTTATCCTTTGGCGTTGCTTGTGTTATAGCCGGCGGTAGCCACCTAACATCAAGTGGACCGTCAGCCTGTCTGCCGACCTTAACTTTAAAAAAAAGTTACGTTCTATATAAACAGATGTCACTACGTTTTATACGTTCAAATATTTTATTTTTTCGACTACAGGTATCGCTGCGCCAGCAGTTTATAACGGGCTATCATTTCATTCCTCACTTTTCACTTTTCATACAAGATGTCAAGCTTTGTTTTTATAAGCCCCGTTAAGCCCAGAGAAACTCTCTGGTGTTGCTTGTTATACTACAATATAATTAGGAAACATAAATACATGCGTCAGCTGTCGCATATATGTCAAAGTGACAAATAACGTCACGTTTTTTAGTTAACGCTTGTATTAATTTTGCTTCTCATAAAATTCCATACCGGGGGCCTTATGTAATATTCTTAAGGAGTAAAATCCAAAAATCACTTCGCAGTAACAAATGGAAAAATGAATTTACTGATTTGTTGGTATTTATTCTCAATAATAAAACAAAGTATTTTAGTTATGATACAAAATTAAACATTCATTTATAAAGGACTAACTGGTGCCCGTGACTTCGACAGCAGCACACATGCTGTTATTTCACGGTGGTCTTCTGATTACTGCCGCCAGACGGGGTGACAGATCCAGAGCAGAGACAACTTTAAAAATGACACCGTACTGTCGAAAAAGAATTGTTATTCGACATTATAATAGATTTTTAACACACACACACATACAGTACGCCATCGATGTCACATTGTATGCAACTATAAACATTCTATTCTATCTCACGGGAACCACAATTGAATTTTGAACGGATAGTGTATGCAGCCTTTGACCGATGCAATCGGGTTCGGCACTCCCGTGTGCGAGCCATATTCAGATAAAAGCCACGCACTTTGATGATTGAACAATTACCTGATCGAACTTTAAAAGCATAATTATCCGCCGTCACAGCCGACGGAGCGCAACATCGAACCCGGTACGTGGGCCCTCACGTATTCCATTTTAATAACGTTGATAAGTATACAAAACCAATCTCGTTTTAAAAAAATATGTTCTGCTAAGGAAGTATTTATTCTGACTTCATTCTGACTATCTTAATATTTTCAAAGAAATTTATAAAAGTACTTTAATACCTTTTAAGGATAACAATGTCTTGTTTTGGTGTTAGTCTGTTCCCAGTAGTTTCTCAGGCTGACGGTCCACTTGATGGTAGTAGGTGACTACCGTCGCATATAACACAAGCAACGCCAAAGCTGCTGCAAGTACGCTGCCGACTACAGTAGGATTAAGAATAAAGGACTAGGAGATAGGGAAATGGGCTCTGGCATCCCTTACTCACTTACCGAAACACAACAGCACACGTGCTGTTATTTCACGGTGGTCTTCTGTAAGGGGGTGGTTACTGCCGCCAGTCGGGCTGAGCAAATGACTGCGACAACACAGTGTGCCCTGTCACTACTTACCAAATCCAGACCAGAGCCAAATTCGAGAAGTTCATTTTTCAAAGTTAACCCTGCCGGGAATCGAAGCCGGGAACCCTAGATCAGAGCGTTAAGACAAGCACCCTAACCAGCGTTGAATGTAACTAATGTAACTAGAGGGATTTTTTTTGTTGTTGTCTATTTAAGTATCGTATATTAATACGTGTAGCGAAAATTTCTAATTTGTTTCTTAAACTATGTATTTTCTTGTTAATAGCTATTTACAATCTTTATCCGTTATAAATAAATAAAAAATATGGAAAAAATGTTTTTATTTCAACCATGGTCTAATTTCGACCAGAGAGCAAACGCTAGTAATAATTTATATTGTAATTAGGCATCGTTCCTTTGGGATCCTTATATCCTAGAAGCAGGAGCCTCAAATCAGTCGTTTCAACACATTCATGAATACTGAGTAATGAGTAATTTGAAAATAGTTCAGATTTGAAATTAGTTTCTTCCATAATAGCTATGAGAGCACGGTACGCTGCGTTCCACAATTAAAAATGGACAGTCAGTTTAGTAGTTGTAACCACTCCCTTAGAGAATATGACACTATATCCTCTGGAGCTGTGTTTCAGGCATGAGTAAGTTAAACCAAGACCATTACATCTTTAGCTTTTTAGGGTTCCGTACGCCAGAATAAAAAAACGGAACCCTTATAGGATCACTCGTGTGTCCGTCGGTCACAGTCAATTATCTCCGAATCTACTAAACCGATTGAGTTTAAATTTGGTACACATATCAATTTCTGTGACCCAAACGCAGAGGTGTGACGTGAATATATGAAATCTGTATATGGGAGGTCATTTTTGGGGGAAGATGGAAAATAAAAAAAAAATTTTTTTGTTGTCATATCAAAGGGAAGGTCTTATTGTGAAGATCTTAATTGTATTTTTTTCAAGTTATTCAAGAAAATAGTCGAAAATTGACCATCCTCCCCCCCATCTCCGATACTACTGAACCTAAAATGTTGAAAAAAATACAGAAATTAGTTTTCTACTTATAGATTATAGGAAAACCTATAAAAGTCCATGATATTAAAATAACATGGCAAATCACTCAATATTGTGCGGATAGGTAACATCACGCGAGTTCAACTCGCACTTGTCCACTTTTATTAAACCATATTCATGCTTTATCGCTTACAACACTACAAAACCCTTGTTATTCAGGCGACATCCGATCAACTGGGCAGTGCGCCTGTCCATCACATAATCATACTAAAAGTGCATATAGTATTCGAGTCCGTATCCGTGAGTCGCGTTTTAGTACACCGCATGCACGGCTTCACTTGAAAAAAATCCATGCACTTAGCGTAGAAATAAGCGCGGCTTTCGACCGACCGCATTCACTTTTAGCGATGTAGTTTTTCTCCTTTTACACCCTCCACACCCATTCTCCCCACTCGTGTTTTCCATCTCATTCCGACATCACGTCTCGCCAACTCTCTGTTCTCCTTAAACGTTCGTGACACAAAGCAATATGTGAGTTAACTTCAGTGTAACGGTTCTTGTTTGAGTTGCGATTTAATGCCTCCTTAAACTGAGATGGTTTACGGGTTAACCCGGTTGAAACGGATAAAAAGTGTTCACATTTTGTTTACTTCGAGCATTGACGCCTGTTTAATAATATTAAAATATTTTCATGTTCTGAAATAGAAGGGATTATAAATAGTCTCGTAATATTCGATTGGATTTCACTATTTCAATTTCCATTTGTGATTGCTATTCGGCGTACTGAATTACTACACTTTTACTACAAGGGTAGGGTTTTTACAATATTATGATCTATTTAAAGATAGATATCTTTTTTTATAATATTAATTTATGAAAATAATACATATTAACAAACTTTAATTTAATGTTCCAGAGACCCCAGTCTCTCTGACGATGCGTTACATCTCAAGAAAAACCATCAAAGCTCTGTATAATGAGAAAAAAATCTCATCGTGGATCTGGTGAATGGATTTAGTGAGAGTAAACCTTTTGCCATGTCCCTTTATTCGAAACCTTGCGAGACTCTCTTGAAATAAGAATTGATAATCAATAACTCTTTAATGTGTTGTGACAATAGTAAAAAATAGCAAATAATAGCAATAGCAAATAGCAATAATACCACTCACTCATGGAAAAAGTGCAAATCCCGTAACTGAATAAGGTATAATAGAGACATTATAGTATTCCCTCCTTCCCTTAAAAGCATTAAGATTGTTGGCGTATTTGGAATTAGGATCGCCTACCACCCAATGGACCGTCAGCCAGTCTACCAATGTAAAATGTAAAATACCTATAGGGTTTCATTTGTTCATAAAAAAAGTTTCGTTTATTTAAGGAGTTAAATGATGAAAACATTAAAATTTGCTAATCTAACGAAATTATATTGAAGCTTACAAAACAAATTGAATCATTCTTAAATTAATTAATCAAAATGTTATTTAAAATATTCATAGTACAACTGAAGCGGTGAAATTGAAACGTATTCTAATAATTCGAAATGAAACAAGTATCGGGCATCGTTCGCAACTTGTCTAATTTACATGACCGAGGTGGCGATATCGCAAAAGAAAGTTGCCGACAACTTTTATCAGATCCCCACCTACTGCGGCTGATGAGTTGGCACTGAACTTTATTCACTGGTACCAGGATAAGATAAAGTGGAGACGAATTAACTACTTCAACAATAAAATCATTAAGTAATTGCATTATTAAATATTTTACGAGTGTCCGCTATTATTAATGTGTTTTACTGCGAATTTAGTGCGACAGTTAACAGCCCTCTTACATTGGACACTGTAAAATCTATACTTAATATTACATAGCTGAAGAGTTTGTTTCGTTGAACGCGCTAATCTCAGGAACTACTAGCTCGAATTGAAAAATTCTTTTTGTGTTGGATAGTCCATTTATCGAGGATGGCTATAGGCTATATAACGTCACGCTACGACCAATAGGAGCGGAGCTTCAATGAAAAATGTTGCAGAATCGGGAAAATTTATCCCTTTTTGAGACCTTCCGTTGCGTGCGCTGCGTAAACGGTTAAAGTTACGTGAAAATGATATATGATGGAATTGTTCCCCTTTAAAAGTTCTAAAAAAAATCCGCGACAGCATATGTCTATCTTTTAAGGTTGACACACTATAACCTTTTTTATGGTAATCAAATTTGTTCTAAAATAATGCATTATTAGCGAAGGTGTTTTTGTAAACATGATATTAATCCTTATCCAAATAAATACGTTATTCATTAAAAATATTTAATTTTGAACAATATTGCCCTTGACATCATTTGATTTCAATGAATATCTTAGGAGATATCTTAAAAAAATTCAACGCACAAGAAAATAAATTGAAGCGGTCTCGCACCAACGCGACGCGAACGACAGGACTCGCTTGATGGAAACGCAAGCGTTATGTTACACATTTATTCAACGCGGACGAAGTCGCGGCCACCAGCTAGTAAGAGCATACAAATGTAACTGTTGAGTTTCGGTGAGTGAGTAAGGGGTGCCAGACAGAGTCCTTTCCCTATCTCCTCCGAATTATTCTGTTAATCTATTAAGATCGGCAGCTCAGAGGCAGCTTCTATGGAGCACTATTTCTGTCAAGTGCACTTAATATTTGCAGATTATATCTACTATGTGACAGTATATGCAGGTTGCATGGTGTTTGTTACTTGGCTTACAATACAAGCATTATTATAATGTTTCTCGATAATACTTCGGTTCTGGAAGAGGGCCCGAGAAGAACCGCGGCAACAGCTAATGTGAAAAATTAATAAATTAGTAATTTTCCACAGAGATAATATGACATTTAATGCCTATTTTCTGCAAATTCTTAATTTGGTGGTCGAGGTTATCCCAAATGCCGACTCCGCGAGTACTCGTACGTGGTCAAAAACCCATAACGTATTACGAGCTATAGGTATCATAAAGGCAATCCTTTATCATATTGTAGCATAGAAATTATCAGTCGATGTCACGACACGACCAAATCAGGTTTTTGGACATTTTTTGGCAGGATTGTTGTTGAACAGTGTGCACGCCGCGTCTTGTGTAATCAAATCACTGACGATTTTTGTACCTTGGACAATATCATCCTTTCTAATATTAATGCCAAAGTGTGTTTGTTTGGCCTTTCGTTACACTTTCGCCTAACTGTACTGAATGGAAATCATGAAATTTAGCATGACGTTGTCAGGGATATAGAATAGGGTCATAGGGTACCTTTCATCCAGAAAAAAATACTATTCCCAAGGGATCATCTAAAAATATAAAAAAAGTATGAATAAATTTGTGGCGGCGCCACCATCTTTAACAGTCATGCGTTGCCTAGCAATGGATACATAAAATGTAAAAACATATTTTTTCTGTAAGTCCAATTTTATTTTTTAAAAGGTTTAATTAGTTTTATTTTATACAAATAGTGTGAATAATAATAATTTAACGAAGCATTTTCGTGAAAATATTAACTTATCCACTGTCTAACTAAACATTTATTCGACTAAAACAAACTCCGACTCCATATATTTGCGGCCACAGCAACACAACTCGAGAACTGGTTTCGAGGGACTAGGATTAGTCTGAGCCTATAGCCGTACGTATTACACGAAGAGATTTAAACTGAATTAGCCGTTCGATCGGAAAATTGGAATGCCACACAGATAATTACCTGACACTCACAGAAAAGGAAGTCGCTTCGAAAAGAGATTCAAATAAAGCGTACACGAAGGACCAAGTGAGGCGGCCGACGCGCCTACAGCCTACCCGACCTTCGGCATGAGATGTCAAAACTGATACGATGCTATCTAAGGATGCGATCAACTGAAACCGAATGCTGTCCGATTGAATTTGGGTCCGGCTTATTGGAGTGATGTGATTAAAATTGGAATTAAAATTAAAACAATTTTTCAATCCTCAAGAAAATTTCTCTTCTTTAGAAATACATTACTAATTTATTTACTGTTAACTACACTAGTACCATATTTCGAGGTAGATGAAATTTAACGCAAAAAACACAAATACAATTAGTAGTAATTTTAAATTATGTTGTATATGATTATAATCCAAAAATCAAATCAAAATTTGAGTCGCTTATAGGTATTTTTATATACCCTAAAAGATATGTAAAAATATCGATAGATGAAAGAATTTTTTTTAATTTTTTTTTTTTCATGGTAAGAGTTAGAAAAAAGTTTCAGACAAATATTGTGGCGAATAAAGGATAAGGGTTGGAATGCTTTTTAAATATACGTATTTTTATATCTTCTATCCTCCCTAACTCTGTTATTTATAATTTTAACAAAGAAAGTAATATGAATATTTTTATGTTAAACAAAATTTTCTAAAATATTTACTTCTCTGAATCTTTTTTCTAAGTTTTTTAAATTATCATTTTTTTAAGTTGAGGTCGGCAGACAGGCCGACTGTCCACTTGATGGTAGGAGGCTACCGTCGCGACCGTCGCTAAGACGAACGTCGACCAAATAGTCTTATGAAATTGGTATTGATATGAATAGAATGGATATGACTGTGTCCTGGGGGTAATCAGCTAGTATTGAAAGAATACCTAATAATTATTCAAACAAACTACTTAGTAATTATCTCATAAGCAAACAGTTTTGTTAAAATTTCATACATATTTTCCATAATAACAAACAAACATAAAACATTACTTCCTTAAGATTACATGCGTCCCAAGAAAATAACTGAAAAATTACTTACTGTATTCAAAATGTACTTTCAATGTAATTACGAAAAATGAGTAGATAAACGTCCAGATGACTTGTATTCTTGTACAAAAGAATTCTTTTAAAAGAAATACCAATCAAGTTAACATGAATTCCACTGTATCTTTTGACAGAAGGTACTCAACAGAAATTAAATTGAAGTGTCTGTTTGTAATGTCAAAAAAAACTGCTTTTTACTAAATGTATATCGAAGTAAATAGGCCTCCACTGAAAGTTTTTAGAACTAGCCAGAAAAAAAACACAGAAATGAAAAATAAATAAATATAAATTTCGAATTAAGAACTCTTTAGGAAGCTGTCGATGTATTTTCATTCAGTTGACATTTGTTTTTTACAAATTTGTGTTCATTTAAAAAGTGTGTGTCGTGCGAAAAAATTATTTTGAGGAGAGCAAATTTTCGCGCTATGATTTATTATGACTTTCCTTGCGGTATTAATCAACAACAAAGTCAAGATAAACTTCGATTGGCATTTCACGACGAAGCCCCATCCCGTGCCACTGTTTATAACTGGTTCAGTGAGTTTAAACGTGGTGGTAGCAATCTCACTGATGATTTTGGTAAAGGACGTCCATCTACAGCGACGAATGAAAATAACTTGAGTGCTGTGCTGTGCAACTCATGATTGAAACAGATAAAAAGAGTAACATACCTCAGACCGACAAAAACTATGAGCCCTTACGAACAAAAACGTTTAAAAAAGTGAAGCCGGTCGCTGAAGATGTGTGCGCAACCCTACTTGTCGTATAGTGGCCATGCGTTTGTGTGTGCAGTTAAAAATGTTGCCCACTAACATCTTTTACCCCAATTAATTATTATAATACTTATTAAACAAAAAATATAGTTAGGTATTTTAAACAATGTTTATTACTCGTTGTGAATATTAGAATAATTTGATAATAATAATAACTTATTTATTTTGTGACCACGGGTAATTGCATTTGACCAAATTTAAATTTTATTGGCACTGTGTTTGCCTTGATGGCATACTTATTATGAATAGTATAAGAAATATTTTAATTAATAAAACAAAGTTTTTGATCAAATGTAAAGTTGTTATGTAAGTTATGTAAAGTTTGGTGTTCATTCAGAATTTGTGACAATATGTAATTGTGTTGGATTTTTGAAGAAATGTTATTCCTTCCTTAATAAGTTTTAGTACAAATGTGGCATATATTGTAAGTATCTAAAGAAGGAAAACTTAAACCACCTTTGTTTCTTCATGTAATAAGTTTATGAAAATTTATTTTAAAATGAGTAATAAGCTACATCACCAGCTATATATCCTACTACGTATTTCCTAAAATCGTTGCATCTAAATAGGTGGTCAAAGAACAATGGCGAACCCCCATACAAATTTTTGTTGACTTGAACTTTTCGCGTTTACAAATGAAAAGTATGTAAAAGTATAGACTTTTTATTACTATACTAGATTATTACTAAGCAAAGTCAGGAATTAAAGATATTTTAGTTTTAATATTTTGAGGTTATGTAAAATAACACTAATTATTTGGATTAAAATATTTAATAATAAAATATTTAATACATATTTTTTAGATTAAAATAAACTGTAAGTACTTAAAACTCTTAAGAGTACTTAAGAGTTCAGAATAAAATATTTTTAGGTAAATTGTGATTAACGTCTTGCTACGAGTATATATAGTGTTCTGTGGTATTATAATTTTTGTACATAGAATAATAACTAAAACATTATTATTCTATGTTTTTGTACCTTATTTGTCACATTAATTTACTTTACTCTTGATTGTATTTCTTAAAAGTGTTCTGTGTCACAGAACACTATATACTACTTCACAAGGATATGTTTAGTCAGTTGTGTTTCTTTTAAAATTGATATTTATATCCGAACTTAGACAGACCATTAGTATAATTTGAAAAACCTTGGAAAATTTAGTTATTACTCTTTATATTGATCACATTCAAAGACGCTTCAAAATTTTTTGAACAAAAATTTCGCCATTGTTCTTTGCAATGTCATGCTCAACAAATTGAAGAAAAATTTAGAGACGCGTTTTCGTTCTTTTTTCATTCAATTGCCACATTTGGTGTAGTACATGTCACGTTCTTCAAAATGCAATTTTCAAATAACACTAAATTTTGAAGGCAGCCAATTTTCGTCATCTTTCCCATTTAGTCCATTTTTGATTCCATGAAGAATATAACTTCACGTTTAATCACTATTATTGTAACTAAATGGTCAAAAAGTATCACGACCGTAATTAATACGGTAAAAGTAATAATACTATTTAATATCTTACAAAAAAATAAAATTTATCTAAAAGTAATATCTTACAATAAATAAAATTCGGTTTACCCTACATTTTGGGATAAAAAAATATTACAAAGTTGCAACACTTAGCCACTAATAATGAGCCATATTTCATGGAAACTTTATTATATATTTCTACATGATATTCAATTACTTACTTGTGAAAAGTTATTCCGGAAAGCTTGTTTCGAAAACAAGAATTATTTTTGCACCATCTTAGAACACAGGACGGCATATTAATATTGTTTTTGTTAAAATAAACACGACCACGCGCTGCGTTAACAACTCGCGTCAGACTGTCAAGCGGCCGTCATCCTATTGCAGAATCGTCTTCCTATTACCTGCCTCACTTAAGGGCGTATTGTTCCGTCTATAGTTTTTGTCAGTCTGAATAACATACAAACAGATTTGGTCAAGTTTAGGCATAAGCATGAGTTAAGTGCATAAACTCTTATACGAAGATCTAGGTGTGAGGTATCTTTGATAGCTCAATATCCCATAATTTGACATAAAAACAAAAACAACGTCGCTTAGATTGGTGCGATTGGTGCGGCAAAATGATTAAAAAATATAACGGAGGTGAATCGAATGCTGTATTTGACATTGTCACGGGAGATGAAACCTGGACATATTGTTACGAACCCTAAACTAAAAGGCAATCTGCACAATGAGTGTTTCCTTTCGAGGATTTACCAATAAAAATGGTGAAGAGAAAAAGTTGCCTCGTTCTTTGGACGGACGGGACATTTTGCAACCATTGCGTTAGAGGATCAAAGGACCGTTACTGCAGACTGGTATATTAGTAATTGTTTGCCAGTTGACTTGGAAAATGTTCGACAGAAACGCCCAAGAGGTAGGATCTTAGGCTCACGACAAGGAGTAACTTAGGTTACTTTTATTAAAAAAAAAAGAAAATATTATAAATTACGAAGTACCGCACGCAGTGTCCAGTACCGCGCGCGTTCCACGCGCTCGCCGTGAAACGGGGCCGGGCTCAGCTAGTATAAAATTAACGAAAAGTTAACTATATTGATGATCCAAGTGGTAGTTGTTACCTTGTCGTGTAACTGACTATCCGAAATTTCTGTGACCGACACAGTCATGTCATTTGCCGATAAAATCTGTCGTTACATTAAAACCAGCAGTCCGCGAAACTCGATAAATCGTTGCTCTGTTGAAGGCATGAATCGAATCAAGCTAATAAGCATAAAAAGATACATTATATCTATTTATATATATACAAGAAACTCGTGCTAGTTACATCATTTATAACTCGAGATATAGCAGAATAACTATTAAAAAATCTGAAATATTTACGAAAAAATTTGTCAATAAAATTCATTTTCTCATATATTTTGTATGGAACGGCTTTTTTGTTGATAGGTCGAGAATTGACTGACAGATTTCTATGAATTTTTTTTTGTTCGTCTCGGCCTCGAGAACTTTACTCGCGCATTGGATTTTTTTTTTAACGTTAAAGTCGTCAGACAGGCTGACGGTTTATGACACAAGTAAGTGCAAGTGCGCTGCCGACGATAGCAGGATTAAAGATAAAGTGATTAGGAAAGCGATAGGGCAATGGGCTCTTTGGCTCTGACATCCCTTACTCACTCAACGAAACACAACAGCAAACGTGTTGTTATTTCACGAAGAGGGTGATTACACGAAGAGGGTGATTACCGCCAGATGGGTTGCCCAAATGACTGCGAAACGGAGTGTGGCCTTTTTTTGCGTGGGAAAATCTGGAACCAGGCCCCCCACAATATCACGATATGGTGATCGTGATCACATATGTGATCAGGCGCCGTCTATGGGTCAGGGATCGTTGAGGCACACAACCTTAACCCTTTTTTTTTTTTTTTGACGAGGAGTAATCCGCTTACAGATCTCCTGCCGCGCCAGCGCCCAGCGCCCAGTGTGGGGGTCGCCCAGCGCCTGATCATATCGGCACTGGGAATACCCACTAAAACTCCCCGGTGTGTCTCCTTGCCCTTTGAGCGGGGTGGACCGGGCTCTGCCGAGGCAACAACTCCGATCCATACCAACCTTAAACCCCTGCCAAACAATATATAGGACACATTATAGGTAATTACAATTTGGTTTTAAATAAATAATGAAGAAAATGGGAGAATAGAACGACACTAACATATAATTATGTCTGAAAATATCTTGTATGTGTCACGCACTACTGGGGTGAAGCCATCGAGAAACATGGCGAGGCTCTCGCTGTGTCACTCGACATATCAAAGGCATTTGACAGGGTTTGGCATGCAAGTCTACTTGGCAAGCTTCCTAAATACGGCATCCCCTCCGGTCTTTGTAGCTGGATTTCTGATTTCCTGAATGAACGGTCAATTCGAGTAGTCATTGATGGCTGCTCCTCGGACCTCATGGCAATTGATGCCGGTGTTCCTCAGGGATCTGTTCTCTCTGCGACTCTTTTCCTGCTTCATATTAATGACTTACTTCTTCCAGGAGTAGTTGCATACGCAGATGACAGTACGGTCATGGAGAGATATTTGTCCGGCGCGGGGGCCGGTCGCGATGAGATTCGTTCTGAGAGGGAGGCAATGGTTGAGCGAATTGAATCAACCTTAAATCTTGTATCCCAATGGGGAGACAGGAATCTGGTTGATTTTAACGCCACCAAAACGCAGGCGTGTTTGTTCTCTGCAAAAAGGAGCCCTTTCGACTTGGCTCCAACTTTCCGAGGTGCATCCGTACCTGTTGCCAATGATCTTTAGCTTCTTGGCATGAGGTTGTGCTCAGATCTCAACTTCGGTTCTTCTATCGAGTCCAAGGCCCAAACAGCGGCCAAAAAGTTGGGCATCCTAAATAGAGTGAAGCGATGCTTTACATCTGGACAGCTCCTCTCTTTATACAAGGCACAAGTCCGATCCTGCATGGAGTATTGCTGTCACCTTTGGGATGGCTCAGCAAAATATCAACTTGCTGCACTCGACTCGGTGGATCGCAGAGCTAGGAGGCTCATTGGCGATGATACACTAATAAGACCTAAGCTGCAGAGCCTGCCACATAGACGCAAAGTTGCCTGTCTGTGTGTATTCTATAAGATGTACTTCGGAGAGTGTGCTCGAGAGCTGCATGAGATCATACCGCCTTCCCCTTTCTTCTATCGGACATGCAGACGTACGGCTGGTTACCATCCTCACCTTGTCGATATCCCTCTAATTCGGACCAAGCGCTTTAAAACATCTTTTGTGATGCGCACTGCTAAGGATTGGAACTCCCTGCCGGCGTCTGTATTTCCGAGCTCATATAACCCAAATCTTTTCAAGGTTCGAGTGAATAGGCATATTCTGGGTGAGCTCGCTCCATCTTCGGCCTCATCCTTCCTACATGGATAGATGCTGGTCAAGAGCAAACCCATCTATAATAAAAAATAATAATAATAATAATAATTTATTATTTATGATGTGAAAAAAAAAATCAAAAAATCTCTACATTACCTACCTAATGTGCTTGCAATAAAAGCAAGTTATAACAGTTAATGATAAAGAAGTGAGAATAAAAATAAGAACAAAGTATATGTCGATAAATCATCACACAATTTACATAAAAAGAAGATAAGGCTTTGACGAATAAATTAAATCACTTTGACGAATAAATAAAATCTAAAATTGCCTTATTATATTACCTAGACCACACACAATACGTGTTTATGTATGCCTTTATTGGTAACCTGTCATGTACCTACTCCATTATCTACTAGAGAGGCACTCAATCCAATAGACATTAATGTTTTATCGCCTAATTAATATCAACAAGTTTCATAGTTTTTATTGAATTGTGATACAGGAATGTTATCAATTTGTTAGAAAATGTTTCGTTATTAATTGTGAATTTTTTGTTAATTTATCCCCACTTCTCTAATATGGGATATGAGAGATTTTTTTTATACATGTAATCGTAATGCTTTCTTTAGATAATACGACATTCACTTTAGACTATGTAAAATTACTAATATCGTTACTACGCTAATACATGATCTGAACTTAAATTAATTATGAATGCTAACATTGTTTATTTACGCTTGTTTTTCTAAATAGCGTTGTAATGAATGTGACATTGTATAGTTGAATTGAAATGAATAGTAGCAATAAAAACATATTAAAATAAATATCATAATATGTACTAATAACAGGGTATAGTAGTGTTTGTTTCTTTAAATAAATAAATCAAGACTAAACAAAGTATCTAGCTACCATTCAGTCCATTCATATGTTCAGTGTTCCATTCAATCCAATATATTTATCTGAAACGAACCAACTCGAAAAGTACGTGGAATCAACGGCGACCGGCGACGGTTGGCAATTTCGCCAGTCGCCGATTAAATTTAATATGAATTTAATACTTGCTCTGAAATTGGCATGTTAATTGTTTAAGACTTAGGTTGACAAAACGAAGGTTACCATCCACATCTTGTCAAAATCCCTCCAATTCGGACCAATCACCAGCATAAATTTCTGTTCTTTATTGAGAGAATGAGGTATCCGTCGCGAAGCAACCTTCCTAACTTTAAGGTGTTCATACAGGATGGTAGAAACTGTCTGTGATCTGATCTTCAGTTCAGCTTGAATCTCCAGACGTGTCATGTGTCTATTCTCTCGCAATAGCCAACTTTACCCTGATGAAGTTTTCATGATTACTGCAGTTGCTGGTCGGCCAGGTCTGGGGTTATCATTTACGTTCTCTAGACCACGTTTAAATTCACGAAACCAATAAGTAACTGTTGCTAACGCAAGGGCAGACTCCCCAAAAACAGCTTGTAAATTTTCGTGAGATTCTTTGAAGGTTAACCCATGTTTATAATAATCATGCAAATCATTGCACTGAGTGGCCAATGATTTTCATCAAAAGAGATTTGTATTGAAATTAGGTGCCAATTTAAAATTGTTTCAGGAAAAAAAATTGCATTTACACTGGCTAATATTTTTTAACAGCCCACTTATGTATAAAACCATTAAAAAAAGGAGGAACTTCGAAGGTCGACACACTGAAATTATAGACATACATGAACAATTTAGGTAGTTAGACACGGGCTTGTCCGTGATTAGAAGGATGTCCGCTGTCCTCGCCCGCGGCTGTGTACGGATATTGTTTCAAACAAATGTATCTCTACGATTTTCTAATTTACAATAGGATTCGACGAATTGGTCATTTCTGTACGATATTGGTTTAAAGTTTACAAACTCAAACTCATTTATTTTGTTAAAAAAGCAGTATGAATTAATGGTTCAATTCGCGCTTTTCCCCAGAGTCGCAATAGCATTGTCAAATAAGTGAATTTATTTCTAATGCATACATTATATGTATAATACATGTCAAAACAGTTAAGAAAAAAATATTGCATGTACAAAATATACAAAATTTACGGAGGTAAAAAAAATAGTTTTAGCATTTTTGTCTGTATGTCTGTTTGTCTGTACGTTTTTGCACGCTAATCTCTGAAACGGCTTTACCGATTTGAATGCGATTTTCAGTGGTGTATTACAGCAAGCTTCCCGTAATATTTAGAGTTTGTTTCATTCAAATCAGTTTACAAACAAAACAGTTACTCCCTATACCGAATACCACGCGTACGAAGTTACGGGCTCAGTTACAATTTTAGTCTGTTTTCAGAAATTCGGTTCTCAAAAACTTCAAGCAAGAATCGAAAAATTCACATCATGTTTTATTTATTACATCCTCTAGTATGTAGAAAAAATATTTTAAATCCCTAGATCATTTGACATTTTTTTAGGACAAAGTTAAAAGAAAACAGTAACATAACCATTCAAATGCCCAACAAAAATTAAATTTTCAACCGATTTCATTTCTCTGCACTGATATATTATTGTTCTGATACATTGTTTCTGTGCAGTGAGTGCATGAAATGAGTAAGGCGAGTTTCTCTAAAGAAGAATGCCATATCCACTCTGTGACCATGCATAGCCATGATAAGCCTGAATAGCCGTTTTTAAAACTGACTTCTTTTCCCCGACCTAATAGATTAAGATTCCCAGGATGTAGTCTTACAAGATTCGTCAATAGTCTTCAATTGGTTTAAGAACGTTTTTTGCCGTTTTCTATTTATAAATTGTATGTAGGTAGCTTTTTTGAGATTTGGGTTTAGATTATCTCCATTCATCCAATTTACCATTGTGCTAATTGTTTAATTTATTTCATCATTATACGTTTCCGATTCATAACACGGTATGACGACAGATATATCATAAACAAAAATCGTGCAGTCATATTTTGTTTCATCGGGCAGGTCATTTAGGTATAAGAGAAATAAGAGGGGTCCCAGGATACTTCCTTAAGGCACACCGACTCTAATGGTCTTTTATGTCGATCTAAATACATTCAGTTTCTTATCCGTGTTCACTCTTGTTATTTTAACATAATATTGTGTCCTGTTACTAAGGTTTTACTATTGTATCAGGCGTGCATGTACAACTGAGATATAATAATTTCTATTTCAACCTAGAAATATGACATGAAAAAACAATATGACATTATTTTTAAGTTTATTAACTACAGAAAATAATAATTACTAACCACGATTTTTATTAAAACTTGATATTTTTCAAAAACAAAAGTATGATATAAATTTAATGATTTTTCTGTGTTTTTATGTGAACGTTTGCAGGCAGGCTGTCTTTCTACTTGACGGTAAGCGTCTTCCGTCGCCAACACAGGGTTACAAGTATACTGCTGACCTTGATAAGATTAAAGGTTCACGGATGGTGAGTGTATACTCCTATATATTCATTATCATAATGGGCTCTGATACCTATCCCTTGACCTCTTACTGCAATCTGTTATTTCACGCTTGTCATAGGCTTTGCAAAACTCAATGTGTCCTGCCACTAAAAGACATATTAATTATCTAAGTATATAAATTCCAAATAAGAAAATATTTATATATAGATTAATCTTCTATATATAAAAATGAATCCCCATTTCCCTTGGTCACGGCATCACGCATGAACGGGTAGATCGATTTTAATTCGGTTTTCACTAATGGAAAGAGGGATAAACGGGGATAGTTCATATATATATATAAAAATTGCATCCCGGGCGAAGCCGGAGGCGGAACGCTAGTACATTACAAATAAAAGTGAAATGTCAATAGAAAACATTATACAATGAAATTTTCTCGATAGAAATCATTAAGTTACCTCTCATTTCTACCGATTTATTGTTTTATTTTCAGTGACATATTACAAACCTAAAAAATTATCAGTAATCTCACTTCATAGATTATCTAGGTCTTTGTGGATTAATTTTTCATTTGACATTATAGTTTACGAGTAACTAATAGTTAATAATTTGGGCACTTATATCATTTTTATTCGTCGAAATCTACGATCAACAATACACCTAGATTAAAGGTCTCATACAAAATCAAAGCGAAAAACAGTCCGTGTTGATCTTGTGTTGATTATACTTAAAGCTATATTTGTTTATATCTGTTAAATTAACTTAAAATATACCTTAAGTCTAAACGCTTTTTAACAGTTTTTAAACGCACACTGTGGCATTTTAACGCGTCCGAACGTTGGCTTTGGTTGAACCGTACTGTCGCAAATAAGAGCACACGCTTATTTTGTGCTCTTATTTCTCGGGCCGTTTTCAGAGCTATCACCTTTAATCTAGTTGTATTGTTGATCGAAGGTCGAAATGCGCTATCTTCCGTCTAATGTCATGCATACTTCAATGTGCATTGTTTCACATCCACTGAGACGGGAAGACTATGTAAGAATATTTAGACGTAATTTCTATAATAAAACTTGTTTGTGAGTAGATTATTTTAAGTGTGTTGTGTATAGACTGTTTATAAATTGTTTCGTATTATTTTAACAAGATTGAGTAAATATATGGCTAATAAAAGGAACTCTGTTGTGTCGGTATCGTGTCCATTCAATTGTAGGGCCACATGGGTGAAATTAGAAATTTGTTTTTGCTTTGTATGCCCCCTTAAATTGAACAGAAATGTCTGCAACTTTCTATTCTAATTTTGTATTCCGAATACTAAATTGGAATTAAGAATAAAACGTAGCTAAACATTAGGCCAATCTGCAATAAACAGCTTATGTGAAAGCACAACGGCCGGTTTTCAGTTAAATTTTATTTGATTGCGAGGCGGCCGTCGCGCTGACAACAGGCTGATTGATGTATTGCCGTCGCATCGGCTTCGATCGTCAAAGAATACCAATCCTTTGCTCGCAGACATGCAACTGCATTCGCCATCAAAAATACTAAAACATAAATACAATTACTTATTCATTATTGATTTATCTATTAAGACAAATAAGTACACCGAATGTTTACGTGATTATAACTTAATATTAATATAATAATACCTACTATAAATGTGAAAGTTTCTATGTTCGGATGTTTCTTACTGAATCACGCAAAATGGCTAAACGGATTTGGATGAAATTTGGCACACAGTTTTACTGGAATATCTTTTATCCTGGGAAAATTTTAGGTTTCTGTGGGATTAAAAAAATAATGCAGGACTGCAAAAAATGCACGAAGTCGCGGGCACAGCTAGTTCCAATTACTATACACTATTATATACTAGGTATATTATACACTAGGTCACAGCAGTATTATACAATACAATAGGTACTCGAAAAAATTTAGGATAAAATAAATCCTAAATATTTTAATGATTTTTGTGATTGTATTAGTTATAAATTATTGTATCTAGTTTTCAAAACTTTTTAATGCTTTTTTAGCTTGAAAAAAAATTTTTTTTTGTTAAACCTAGGTTAAACCAGTACAAGTAACAGATAGCTTGTTTATTTAGCCTCAATTTTCTTTTTTCTTTTTTTTTTCTTTCTCTTTGCGTTGATTGTTCGCTGATATATTTGACTTTTAATGAAAAAGGACCCTTTTTTCTTTTATCATCTATGTATATCTAAACAAACTAAAACTGGAATGAATTCTCTACGAGGATCTTTTATGGCTTTTGCAGATTTATTTTCCATTCCTTAAATGAAATTATGAGTTCCTCTCATTAAATTAGAAAAAAAAACAAGAAAAAAAGGACTATTATGGTTTTTTTATAAAATCAACGGCTAAATTACAAATGTTGATAAAACAATTAATATTAAGCGTAATTTTTACAGCTCTATAAAACTCTGTAGAGTTTCAATTTGATCTACAGAACCGTTGGTTTCTTTTTTAAACAAAGTTTTGAAAAAAAAACATTAAAGTATCAAGTTTATTGCTAATAAACACATAATCATTATTAATTAACTATAATAGTTAAATATACACATTTTTAAATAAAATAACACTGTTTGCAAAAATAATAAATAAATTTATAATTGTGTAATGGTTAAATACCCATTCGAACTAATTTGTTAATCTTTGCCCACAAACTCGATTAAAAGTAAAAATATTTTGTTAAAATTTTTATCGATTTCACACCAGACATTGCATTTGTGGCTTATGATATTTATTAATTAAGTGGATTTTAATACTGATTAAAAACAAAAACGACGTAATACTTATACGAGTAAAGGTAGCTATCGACACAATTGTGAAGTGAAAATTAGTACCTACATATTAAATCGTTAAAAATTTGTGTCTGTCCTTTTTAGCACAAACTAACTGCGCCTATTATATAATTTATTATCTTACAAATGCAGTTACATTTTTAAATGATTCAAGTTTCAAATAAATAAATATTGTAATAGTCATTTTTGTTGTACTGTCAAACCGATTACTAAGACACTAAGCTTGCTAATCAGTAAACTATTGAAAAATGAATGTTTAATAATGATTAATTTATAAAAGACACAGGACGCGAACTGTGGCGATTGCGATAAAGCAATACAGCCCCTTTCATACAACATTAGCTACATTAGTGACGGCACATTTCCTAACAATCTGTACGGAGGCTCACTCGCGTGTGAATCCTAAGATACAGAGGCTCATTTCCCCTTCGGGCGGCGGCGGCACGGGTTCACAACTAAATTATTATAATGCAGTGCAATTATTTATTATCGTGGCATTCATGTGTAAATAAACAGTGCATATTTATAAACATTATTCTAATTGAAAGGACTAAAGTCTCTTAATGGTGATAACCTTGCTAAAATTTCATATTTGTATAGGTATTGTATAGGTAATTCATCAGTAAGTACAAAGTCATACCTTGAAGTTAGAAGCATCAACGGATTAAATGATTTAAAAACAAATTGTACACACATCTTAAACTTTTTATTATAAACTAGCTGAACACGGCAACGCTTCGCTGCGGCCCATACGGCGGGCGGCGGCATGCGCATGGGGCGCGCGGTACTGGACACTGCTTATATATAATACTATTTATCGTAGCGTGTAGCCTTCCTCGATAAATGGACTATTCAAAACAAAAATAATTTTTCAATTCGAACCTAGTTCCTGAGATTAGCGCGTCCAAACAAACAAACTCTTCAGCTTTATAATATTAGTTAGATGAGAACAACTTTTACATAAGCTAGAAATATGAAAGATTTCTGTAACAAGTGGAGTATCTTTAAACCTAAGTCGTATGTAACTTAGTTTTTAACTAACGACATTCACCATTGAATGCCTCACTAGTAATATTTATAAATTGATTAACACTATAGAGGTACTGTTCTAAAGAGAAATTTTCTCTCCCAATAGTTATCGTTATTGCCAGTTATGCTAATTCTGCACGCTATTGTTTAGTTATTTTAGTTCCTTAACTGATTATGTCATTAAAAATCCTCATACAGACAATGACATTCCTTTTATATGACCTCACAACCTGAGTACTAATTTTTCGGCCTTTCACCCTAAAATATTTTAGTTAGAAGTTACTATTTTAGAAATATAATCGCATTTAAACTTCTACTAAATTTCAATCGTCAATTAGTTTTGCTATCTTATCAACTATTCATATTGCTGCATTGGCTTAGACAAATTACTAGACTTAAAATAAACACTAATCCCGAAGAATAGACATCCTATAATTCAATTAAATTTGCACGCCATGTACTCTATCCAAGAACAAAATGGATTTATATTTTGTGATGTGTTAAAAAACTTCTAATATATAAAATGTAAGTCACATCTCCTTTCTTCGCAAGTTTAGGGGCATTTTTATGCAAATGAACAACTTCATTTGGTATTACTTAAATAAAACTTAAATAAAATAGAACCACTTGTAACACTCGCCTTGTCTGGGGTGACTAATCGCCAGTAAGAAAACCACTTCAAATACAGGAGTAATTATCTCTTGCCTCAGTTTTATATGCGACAGCTCTTACTAGCTTGTTCAGCATAATAAAATAAAATAATAAAATCGCAGTATCTACAGAGTAATTGAAATTATTCCAGAAATAATAAAATTAGTAATTTCAATTAGAAATAATTAAAATTACGTCTACAGGTAAACATTGAAACTAGGCAATGAATATACCTACACAAAAATTATATTATCATAAATCAGTTATAAATACATCCCAAAAATTAATAGAACGAATTGAGGTGTCGATCAATAGAGAACTGCCATAAACACATTTTGGCAGAAATTCATTAACGTGTACAATTAATACGATCTTATTAACACAACCGTGTGAACTACATTCGATTACCTCTAGAATGTATTCAATTATTCCCATTTAAAATAGAAGTTTCCATCCACTTGTAAATTGGATTTAAAAACATGAATTTAAAAAAAGGCAGTTAATTCTACATGCAACTCTTCTTTTGAAGAAGCCAGTTAGTACAGGATTGTTTGGTATCCGAAAAAAAAACTACATGTAATATCATTATTAATAAAATATATTCGTCCCAATTGACGTTCTAACTAAACTATAGTTGTATAATTTAGTTGCAATAGCAGCACTATGACACTTGCATTAGCAGCACTATGGCTTGATTGTGTTATAGATAGACGACGGCAGCATCAAGTGGATCGTCAACCTGTCACAACTTTAACACAAAAAACATGTTTTTTTTTAAACTAACATTTTCCTTCACATAACTATTTGCTTCAAAATTAACTTCATAATCCGTAAAATTTCGCACATTCTAAATGTTATAAATGACGACTTCTAGCTAAGGAAAACCCTATTTTAGCTAAAATTCGTCACTTATTACAATTTTCTTAAGATGATACTTAAGGATTTTAACTAACAAATTTATTCTATATAAGATATTATCTTACTTTTCTATCATAAAACGAGCGATTTTTTTAAAAAGATTTGACTGGGTTCGATCCTTGAAGCCTTAATTCCTAATAACAAATTCTCCTATCTCTAACGGTTTGCGATTTGTCCTCACTGACCCATTTGGATTGATCACCCTGTAAAAGAGTTTTTAATGATAAATGGTAGCCGGCAAGCTAAAAGTCCAAATAGCCGTTTGTTACACGGTAGCTACCATCGCCTATAGACACAAGTAGTACCGAGAATAAAGAATAAGGAACAAGGTAGAAATCGGGAAATAGGCTCTGGCATCCCTTATTCACGCTCCTGCGCAAATGTTTTTTATTAACAATGTTCACCTGTAGAAAGGTCCTAATAACCCTTACAGCTGGCTGTTCAGTTTACGACTGCAAAATCCAATTTAACTTCTAAATCAAACATGTTAGCTACCCCAGGACTTAATTGACAAAGGCTTATGTAGCAAGAACATTTACCCTGGAAAACAACTGAGTCTGCTTTTGAAAATACGGGGCTGGGAAACAAAATTAAACTAAGATTTTAAAATTTGCTACAGCTATGTAAATATACGATTTATAATTTTTTATATACATATAAGCCCACCATAAGATAATTTCCATTATATCCATAAAATGCATGGAATGGACGGAAATGACCAATAGTCCTAATTTAATTAATTATAACTTGTAATAAAATAAGAATTATCGGATAATGCTTATGTATGTATAACTAGGGCGATATACTCAATATATTAGTATTTTATTAGATTTCTTACCCTAAGGTTGCCTGGAAGAAATCGCTATAAAGCGATAAGGCCGCCTTTTGTACTATTACTTGTTGTTTCTTTCTTTCTATTTTTTTATTCTTTTTTATGTTTCTAGTACAAATAAAGATTATTATTATTATTAAATACAATTTTAATAATAATAAGACTACACTATTTTGTCTTTCTCGTTATGAGGAGAAATAATCAACTCCGGAACTGTCCACTGTAGTTTCTCCAAATTGTACGTATCTGTAGTATGTATAATATCTTTTTCAAGATATTAAAAAAATATTTTCATTACTAAATGTATGGCCTAAATTACCTATGTCTCTCCTCCCAGGAAAATAATACATAATTTAAAAAATATTCATTCAATTGTTCCTTGGCTTGCTTTCGTATCGGTACTTTTCAGTATTCTGGTTTGAATTACGTTTTTATCTACACTTATGTATATTTAAACTACACTATTTGATTTTTGTATGTTGATATGTTTATTTGTAACGGATAAACTCAAAAACTACTGAACGGGTATAAAAATGCTTAAAGTAAAAAAATGCCGCGTTGTGAGTGAACAGCCTTAACGCTTTATTTTATAAAGATACGCGAACGAAGTTGCATGCAACACCTAGTATTTCAATTTTATATTTTACGACGATTGCGTTGTGCCCTCTGAACATTATTTTTGTGTATTTCGAACTGGATTTGACCTATAAATATTTGAAAGAGGTGTCGTTGAAACTATTCTAGCATAACCAAAAAATATTAACCAAAAATATCAAAAATTGGCTTCTATCTACTTTTTAGTACATAATGATGTTAACTTAAATATTGCTGTATTAATTTTGAGAAATAATTAGATGAATAATTCATTTTTGTTCATCTCTAATGGACATTCCCCGTTATAAGTATAACACTCTAATGAAAAGGCCTTCAGAAATTGTTCTCTGAGAAGAAGCTAGCAACAAACTTATACTAGAGAATTAATACACGCAGTCATTGCATAACCACAGAATAAATAATAGTACTAGCCTCGAAACACATGCAATAAATTCGCCAGACAAAGTGCCCTTCTATGTGGCTGATAGCATAAGCTCAAGACAAAAAACAATAGATATTCTTCCATCAGTATCGAACTTAACATTTGATTCTTATTTTCCATTTAAGTATCTTAAATACTTAAATACGTCATATCAGGAATCGTTTAAATAAATCTATATAAAGAAAATATTTGTTTATGCGGCTGTGATTTTCTTTTCAATTTAAATTTTAAACAATAATGTGGCAGGAATGTTTTCAGATTTTAGCAAATAGTTCGAAACTGCACTTTGCAATTTCACATTACATAGTAAAACAAAAGTTTCTTGAAAATTTTCAAGAAAAGCAATAAAATTTCATAGCTACTCGGGCGAAGTGACAATAAAACTGCATCTCGATTCTGATCACACTCGTTTCTATATTCACATACGAGCCAACACCTGCGACATCGGGCGAAGCTTGAATAACGCTCACTTGTTCCCCGTAAATAATAACACAACAAATTTATTTACTCATTCAATTCTGTACACAATGGGAGCTTTAAATCAATAGGTATCAATTGGTCTACAAACTGAACAAGCTAGGACATATTTATTTGTCAATTTTCATCTATCTTTATGAGAAACGAAACACGTAACACTATTTTTATGGTCCACTTGATAGTAGGTGGCTACCATTGGCCTCTTAACACAACTTTTATCCCATCAAAGCTAACTTTGATGGAATATAAGAGATGTAGGCTCTGGGATCCCTTCTCACTCGTCGAAACACTACACACGATATTTCACGGCGTTCTATAAGAACTACCTTAGGCAAGAATGGCAAGAATTTCATTTTACGTTTTCGTTTATGTTCATTGTGCATTTATATGTTATTGTGCAAAAATATCACTTCCAATCAGAGATAGGTTACTTGGGAATCAAGTTACAACATTTACTAAAACTCTGAAAGAGAAAGTCGAACTTAGGTCGAACTGAGATGGCCGAGAATATTGGAAGATATGGACTCTACTACACCATTAAGTATAGATTTTCCAGGAACGAGATGAAAAAATCTTCCCCACAATGTCTGATATACTAAAATATTTATATTTTTAGATACTTTTTAAGCAGATGGTTTAAAACGTTCACCGCTGACATTATCATAATAACTTCCTTCGTATAATTTGAAGATGACAGAATCACTTTTCCGTCAGCCGAGCCTGCTATTGACAAGGTTTTGTAGTTTTTAATCTCCTGCTTTATTATGCATTCCGTACACGCCTATTCCTTGTAGGGCTCGGGCTGCGTTTCACTTCGCTCGGCCCGTATAAGCTCGGAGCAAAGCGAAACTTTCCACGGAAAACTAACTTTTTTAGATTTTTATTGCTTTAGAAGAACGTGAGGCGCGATAATATTAAAATTTAAGTGGCCGTTTTTAAAGAGCTCAGCGTTTTTTGTAGGTAAGAAACGCTTATAAATAACATTTACTTGAAGGAAACATTGTTTATTTAAAACGTAAAAAATATATAAGAAAACAAATGGTGAAGTTTGAAAATGTTCGTGTAAAAAATCTCTCTTCGTATCGGTGTCAATGCGCGTCGCGAGATCATTCGTCTCCTTACAATCACTCTGCAAGAGACGTGCGTCTTCGTAGTCTCGCTGAAAATGCAAATTCTTGTGGAAGTGCCACCACGCCCTCAGATGCGGGGTCGAGTCAAGCTGAGTTAGGGACCTTGAGGGACGAGAATGGCACGAAGAGAGACAAGCAACAATTTTTCACAAAACCAAAATGAGAAAGTCACACCCTTAGGACTCGTTGAATGCGTTAGCGATTTCGGTACAGTATTTCATTATGCGGCGAGATTTTTAGACAAAACTCGGCATTTTTTGTTGAACTTCTTTAAGAGAAATGGAGGGAAATATTAATATTCGACTTCATCATAAATATGAGATCTTTATAAAGAGCTTATTCGCCATTTTTTTTTAATACTAATTTCGGCAGACAGGCTAACGGTCCACTTGATGGTAGGTGACTACCGTTACCTATAACACAAGCAACGCCAAAACTTCTGCAAGTGCGCTGCCGACTGCAGTAGGATTAAGGATAAGGGATTTGGAGTGGATAGGGAAATGGGCACGTGTGCTGTTATTTCACCGTGGTCTTCCGTAAGGGGATGGTTACTGCCGCCAAATAACTGCGAAAACGCAGTGTGCCCTGCCACTACTTTCCAAAATCGAGACCAGAGCCAGATTTGAAAAGTTCATTTTTCAAAGTTGACCCTGCCGGGAATCGAAACCGGGAACCCTAGAACAGAGCGTTAAGGCAAGCACCCTAACCACTCATCCAACGGGCTCGTCAAAAATATTATATATAATATAAAATTAATAATAAAATAACTAATAATAAATTAATAATAAATCGTCAATAATATTATATGTAAATAATATAAAATTTAAATAATTATTACCTTATTAATAATTACCTACCTTATAAAATTTAAATACTCGTGCATTGTTTTAGATCGATAAAGGAAAGCAGTCAATAGTCGATAAAGGAAGTTTTATTATTTTTGACAACAAAAATAATAAAACAGAAAGCAATTTATGTCGTCTTCTAATATTATAATTTTTTTATCGAAAATAAGCTATTTTTTTTAATAATCCATAAATACTCTTTAAGACTTTGTTATTAGGTTTTATTAAGTTTTGAAAGCCACTAACACATTAGGAATGCAGAGAGCACCCTCGTAAATCATGGGGGCAAACACTGTATTAATTACAAATGCAAACAGCGAGTGTGGTCCACCGCTGCCGTCTCTATCGTGCTAATGATTTGCAATGTGGCTATGCATAGTTCTAACCCTAAGCGAACCGACAAACTAATCCTGTAAATAAATCGCTTTAGATAACGTCTACTTAAGGATTTCGTAGAAAGCCTTCTGCTTTGGAAAACAAACTGAATTTGAAAGTTTAAAATTTATTCGTACATGCATCTTCTACTCAAAATCAATTTTGAAAGTGAAACTTCTTCAAAAATATTTAAAGAATTTCAAAGATATTTTAAGGGAAGCTAAGATTTACGTGATAATTTCTGGCGACCGTCATCTAGAAACGCAAGATCACCAGGATGGATACAAGTGTGTTAGATTTTTTAAAGCTTTGTTCAAGTATCCCGGGATAAAATAATGTGCCCATTCGTCTCGTAAAAATGACTTCCTATTCTGGGATAATTCCAGTTTCTTTGTACGTCGATTGAAACGTTTATGACAGAATTAAGCCTTATTCTATCAAATTATTCTATCATTAATAAGCATAATGATACGAAAGCTGGTCGTATCATTATGCTTATTCTTACATTTGTGCTAGGTGCTAGTGTACACTAGTTTTGATAATTAGAAATATGATTACACATATTTCTGCGATTTCAACGTAGATCTTACACTGTCACTTCTAATGGGTCATAACTAGCTCATACTTACTACACCGAAATGAACAAGCAAGAAGCTATGGAACATCAAAATTCATATACTATTTTTGATTCCATACGACCTGAGATGTCATACGAAAGGTGTCGACATGTCGGAGACTCTGATATTATAAAAAAAAGCTCTGAAAGCTAAACGCCACATTTGTGATTATGCTTGTAGTGAGTCGCTAACTAGAAATATTTTGCATTTTTATCTTCGATCAACAATACAAAGATTAAAGGTGATAGCTCTGAAAACGGCCCGAGAAATAAGAGCACAAAATAAGCGTGTGCTCTTATTTGCGACAGTACGGTTCAACCAAAGCCAACGTTCGGACGCGTTAAAATGCCACAGTGTGCGTTTAAAAACTGTTAAAAAGCGTTTAGACTTAAGGTATATTTTAAGTTAATTTAACAGATATAAACAGATATAGCTTTAAGTATAATCAACAAAAGATCAACACGGACTGTTTTTCGCTTTGATTTTGTATGAGACCTTTAATCTAGGTGTATTGTTGATCGTAGATTTTTATGTACTATTCTTGATACTTCAGTTTAAGCGAGACATTGTACCCACTCAAACATTTTCAGTTGTATAGATCTGGCAAGATGAAAGAATCCGTAATGTGAAATTTAGAACCACGAGGTACAAAATCGCTCAGTCCAAGGCCAATTTTATAAGGCCATCCTGATTACGACGATCAGGATCAATATTTTTGCAGGAAAAATTGTCCTCTCTACATATTCTATACATTTAATCTTTTTGTAACCGCTACTATACGTACTAAACTTCATACTAGGTACCTACAAAATGTCAACAAGTTGTCAACATTTGAATAGAGTTTTGATTTCCACTACCTAATATTATAAATTAATAAAATATAATTTAATTAATAATAATATACACAAAATTTTATTAGGTACCTACTTATCTATTTAATAAATATCATTTGATATTAAATTTCATCAATATGACCTTTAAAATGTGTTTAAAATCAAATAAACTTATTAAAGTACATTTTCCTTTGTAGGTATTATTAATATGGAGGTGCTTTTAATTGACATTAAATAAAGAACTATAAACTGAAATGAGTTTTAAATTTTGCTGTTATTTGAATAATATTTTCATCAGGATTTTATCAGGATTACATCATCGGATATTTACTGTTATTATTATTATTTTAAGTTCAGAGATACCTTTAAATATTCTATTCAAACGAAATTTGTTTTATAACAGCAGAAACTTTATGAATACAAGTTGTATCCGTGAAACAACAATGAAAAGTAAAGAGAGATCAAAAGTCGCTATGATAATGAAAACGATACTTTCAACTAAAAGTCCCGTTTTAATTTCATCACCATAACACAGCCGTGCAAAGATACGGTTTTGCATGGAAACAAAAATAAAAAAGAGTATAAACCGCAGTGGAAACAATAATATGCGATTGTAGTTGCCTTTACAATAGGAGTCGACTGCGGCGCCCAGCCGAGACATGCGGGCGAAGGGGGGCGCCACCGCCGACGCAAAGTGAAATCGGTCCTTTCAAAACATTTTACTGTGCGAGCTTGCAAAATAAAATGCTAGTGCACTATTCAACTCACCTAGCGGTCGTGAGCTCGTGGGTAAACGTCAGATGCGAGATCTCAACCTCCGCCCAAAATGGTAATGATAGTTTTTCAATTAAAATATATCACATGAAATACTAAAGTCCACGGAATATGTCAAAATGCTTAGTCTAATCATTTTCCCTTATTCTAATATCTGGCTCATAAATTATTATACCTAATTCAAATAATTTCTGGTTTACCAAGAAAATTGTTATTACTTGAGTTCTTAGGCGACGGCAGCTCTAACTACAGTAACCCGTCAACCTGTCTGCTGTTATCATTGTTAAAAAGTAATGGGGAGAACAGAATCTGGTTGATTTTAACGCCACCAAAACGCAAGCGAAACTCAACTCTGCGAAAAGGAGCCCTTTCGACTTGGCTCTAAATTTCTGAGGTGGATCCGTACCTCTGGCCAATGGTCTCGAGCTTCTTGGCATGAGGTTGAGCTCAAATCTGAACTTCGGCACTTCTATTCTTTCAACTTCAGTCCAAAGCCCAAACGGCGGCCAAAAAGCTGGTGGGCATCCTAAATAGGGTGAAGCGATGTTTCACACCTGGACAGCTCCTCTCTTTGTACAAGGCGCAAGTCCAATCCTGCATGGAGTATTGCTGTCGCCTTTGCCGCACTCGACTTGGTGGATCGCAGAGCTAGGAAGCTCATTGGCGGGGCAGTACGCTAATAAGATCTAAGCTGCAGAGCCTGACACATAGACGCAAAGTTGCCTTTCTCTGTGTGTTCTATACGATGTACTTCGGAGAGTGGGCTCAGGAGCTGTATGAGATCATAACGCCTACCCTTTTCTTCTATCGGACATGCATACGTATGCTGGTTACTATCCACGCCTTGTCGAAATCCCTCTAATTCGAATCCTCTTTTATAATGCGCTTACGATTGGAACTTCCTACCGGCAGGCGGCGCGGTGGCTGTAGGTATTTCCGAGCTCATACAACCCAAATATTTTCAAGGTTCACAAAATAAGCATTATCTGGGTGAGCTCGCTCCATCGTCGGCCTCATCTTTCCTACACGGATAGATGCTAGCCAAGAGCAAACCCATCTTAATAAAAAAAAATTAACTTCCCTTTCATTAGTAGTAGAATAAAAGGACGTGAGGCAAGCGGATAGTCCACTTGGTGGTAAAATACTATTGTTACCTACAAACAAAAACAAAACAGATTACATATTCTATTAATCAAAAAGAGATATATGGGGGTAGGAGAAAGGTCTCTAGCACCCCTTACTCACTTACCGAAACACTTCTGCACACATGCTGTTATTTCGCGGTGGTCTTCTTTAAGAAGGTGATTACTATACCACTGCTTATTTTATAACTATGGAATGCGTAGTGGAAAACGTTTGATATCTATTCAAGGAGTTAAATAAACTCAACATTATGGTAGTAGAAAAAATATAAATATTTAAATTAAAAATAAAACATTAGGGAGGGGTTAAAACTTAATATATAAAATCGGTGTGTCCCAGCTCAGAGAGAAGAGGGTCGCGTTTCCTCAATTCGCATATATTCAATTCAATCGAGCCCTCACCTAAGTGTAAAGGAACTATTTTCGTTACGGCACGGCGGGGACACACCGAACGTTTGGAAAAGGAATAAAAACATAGTGTAAGATAAAAGATCTACATAGAAGTTTGAAAAGTAAATAATAGATTGGGTTGACTTTTTTATGTTAAGATCGGCAGACAGGCTGATAGTCCACTGGCTACCGTCGCCTGTAACACAATCAACGTTACATGTGCTGCAAGTGCACTGGCGACTACAGTAGTATTAAGGATAAGGGATTGGATAGGAAAATGGGCTCTGACACCCCTTGCTCACTCATTGAAATAACAGCACACATGCTCATTCACCGAAATACCTAAACATTTCACATAATAGTTCACGGTGGTCTTCTGTAAGAGGGTGGGAAATGTGCTCTGACATCCTTTGTTCATTCATCGAAACACAACAGTAGACATGCTGTTATTTCACAGTGGTCTTCTGTAAGGGGGTGGTTACTGCCGCAAGACGTACCCAAATGACTGCGGAACGCAGTGTGCCCTGCCACTACTTTCCCAGTCTAGGCCAGAGTCCAATTTGAAAGGTTTATTTTTCAAAGTTGACCCTGCTTTGATGCGAACCAGGGAACCCTAGAACAGAGCGTTAAGGCAAGCACCCTAACCACTCATCCGTCAAAATTTTGTTCGATTTTAAGTAAAGTCAGGGTAAGAAAAGGTTCTTCACCTGAAAGTCGACATTTGTTTGCACCAGGACAATTATCGGTCATGCCAAAATTTTATTTCAAACGTCTGTCAGTTGTCTGCTTAGTGCTTTAGTTTCAAAATGTACTAAGAGTCTACGACTTGATAAAGGAATTAATTTGAAAACTGACGAAGGTTTTCGTACCCCGATTGTACATGTATTTATAGGAAGACAGTGTTAAAATGTTGGAAAAAGTCTGTCCATTTGACACAATTAACAACCTTACTAGCTGTACTTTAATATGTGTTTTGTTGCTTTTATAGACATTTTCAATATTAAAACATTAAAATTAAAATTCATTTTGTTTTATAAAACAATCTGTATAAATTCTTAAACATATCATTATTTGCCACGAAATCACTTGTGAGATATTTCAATGTGTACTTAGTATAAATTACTTAAAATAATATCGTGATTATTTATGAAACGACTGAGTGTATACAAAGAACTTAATATCGATTCGATACTGAACGGTCTATGGGTTGAATAGAGAATATCAATGAGAACTGCAATACTCTTTATTCATTTACTACTGAACTTACTGGTTCCTATCAATAAGCAGTTTTATATACACTCGATATTTTAACGAGCACTTCAAGCGGTTGAACAAATAATGAAATCATTAAAACTTTCCTATCAGAAGCAATTATGTTCAATACTTGATTTAAATGGCCCGCAAGCCAACAAAAGATTCCCATGACCAGTTCCTCTCGGGAGATAACTCGTAAAATGCTTAAGAGAGTTGTATCATGAAGCCTTGTGAACGTCAGCTGCTGCTCCGTGGGTACCCTGCCATACACGTAGAAAAAAAAACTTTCCTGCCAATTGAAAATTTATCAAGGAAAGAAAAGTTATTTGACTATAAAGTGGTGGATTTATACGTCAGTTCATCACCTGAACTCGAAAAAAAAAACTCGTTCAGTGATTTCCTCTCAGTTGTAAATTTATCAGATGACAGTTTATTTGCTATTATGAAAAAATTAAAATCAAGGTGGAAACATTATCAGCTGATGTCCTGAAGGGTGTAACGCAGGAGCCAAACGGGAGCATCTATCCCCTATTAATGCGAGTTTTCCCTCAGCATACTGTTAGCTAATATTTTTGTTACTTAGGAGTTTCACATTAACAACCAGTTTACTAATTTTTTATCCTAGAGGAAATAACGTAATTCTCAAGTTATTTGACTTTACGCTCCATGCACTAAATTTCGTTCTCGTTCTCGCTGTGGTTCGTATTATCTATATCTTCTCTGAGATTACGATGATGACGATAATGAAAACATGATGGTAGACAACTTCCACAGCGACTCATGAAACTACATTCCAAATTGTACATTTAAAGAGGTCATAGCATTTTAGAAGCACTGCTAGTAAAACGGAATGTAGTAAGTCCGGCCTTGGAGTTTTGTTTGTGTTCCTAGGTGAGGTTTACGGTCGTCTTTAAGGTCAAAGAGACCGTCAGCATGCTTTCCATCACTCATAAATAAATGAATCTTAAAATTATAGTTACCAGGTGTATTGCAACCGCATCGAAAAGCCGAAAGCTTCTAAAGTGGATTCTCCGTTTCCGAGCTACATTTGATCTATTTTTATCTCGCGTATGCATCTAAAATTCTAAATCAATTACATTTTAAAGCGATCAATACTTACACGAACATTAGATGAGATACTGAACTTTCCCCTTAAATATCATTTATTTACAGAAGCGGATTTGAACAAAATTTGCAAATTAAAATATGTATAATTAAAGATTAAAATCTATTATATTTATTTAAATAATAAATATAATTAAAAGATTATATTTATTTTCTGTGTTTAGCCGGGCTAAAAAATGACAATTGTATTTTCTTAAAACTAACTTAGCCAATTAAAAACAAAAGATTTATTTATTTATTTACCTCACTTACGACTATCATAACAGGCATGTCTAATGCGATAGCGAAGCATTATCAATCTTAACTAATCCTAAATGTAATAACTATAACTAATATAAACTAAACCATAGTATAACTATATACAACACTATATAGTTATACTATGGTTTAGTTTATATTTATTATAGTTAAATAGTACTATAGTTACTATAGTACTATAGTTTAGTTTAATCTACCTATAACACAAAATGCTTAAAGATATTCTTGTGAATTCACTCATAGAACTGGTAAATAAGTCCAACTCTTCTGCTATAACATTGATAGTGCGAAGTGCGCGATTCAAAGGTGCTTCACTAAGGAGGTTGGATTAAGGGATTCAAAGGATTGTATTAAGGACCGTATCTTACTTTATAAAACCTCAACCATGTAGTGAAAGTTATATATAAATAATCACCAACAATCGGACTGTGGACATTCATTACTGTCAAAAGCACTACCGGTAATAACCCCTTTTACGATTTACCTCTTCGCATCGCTTCACTGTCTTTGTCGCTTCGTTAAATAAATGAATTTAATTTATTACAAACTAATAACAATTTGATCATGCAATGAATTTTATGAATTCATCAAACATAATTTTAAGTCAAGCTTTTTATTCAGCGTTAACTTTTACATTTCGTTATATATATATGTGTGTTCCTATAGCGTTTTGGGCAGATTGATTGCAATTCAGGCGTCATTGCATAGAAAATATTGCGAATAGTAATTGGATATGGTACGCGTCGCTCGCACTCGACGCGCGGCGTCCGCCGACGCAGCAACGCCTGCCGATGACGGCTCACTTGACAAACAGTATGATGAACAATGAATAAATAGCACAAAACTACTAGTCTACAATCCAATATTTCTTGTTCTGTAATTTGTTACTGTGAGGGTTGTTAGGATTTATATAGTTTATCTGTATGAAATGTAACAATGTGGGTAGGCTCTTATACAATAAACAGTCAGCCATCAACCTCGGCCTTTCATTGACGTTACAGTTACATGAAAAATATTTACATCTGAAATATAGGTAATTCCGTTGGATGAGTGGTTAGGATGCTTACCTTAACGCTCTGTTCTAGGATTCCCGGGTTAGAATCCCGGCTGGGTCGGGTCAACTTTGAAAAATGAACTTTTCAAATTTGCTCTGGCCTGGATCTGGAAAGTAGTGGCAGGGCACACTATGTTTCGCAGTCATTTGGGTAGCCCGTCTGGCGGCAGTAACCATCCCCTTACAGAAGAACACTGTGAAATAACAGCATGTCTACTGTTGTGTTTCGATGAGTGAACAAAGGATGTCGGAGCACATTTCCCACCCTCTTACAGAAGACCACCGTGAAATATTATGTAAAATGTTTAGGTATTGAATGAGTAAGAGATGCCAGAGCCCATTTCCCTATCCCCCTTCTAACCCCTTATCTTTAATCCTACTATAGTCGGCAGCGCACTTGCAGTAGGTTTGGTGTTTGCTTGTGTTATAGGCGACGGTAACCACCTGCAATCAAGTGGACCGTCAGCGTGTCTGCCGATCTTAACATATTTTTTTTTTAAAAAAGCATGACCCTAAATGAAGGAATAACTTTAATTATTTTTTATTTTATTTATTTAAAGAAAATAATCAATTGATGTCTTAATCTCAGCCGTACGACGCCTACTGCTGGACATAGGGCCTCCCCCCGTATAATTCCGGTCAATCTGGTTCCACCGTCGACCCGCGACGCTTTTCAGATTATCTGCCCACCTTGTGAGGGACGTCGTACGCTGCGCTTGCCGATCCGTGGCCTCAAGCCGAGAACATTCCGGCCCCAGCTGCCGTCGGCTCTCCCTACTATGTGTCCTGCCCACTGCCACTTCAACTCACTAATCCGCCGGATTATGTCGGTAAATTTCGTTCGTTTACAGATCTCGTCATTCCTGAATTGATCTCGCAGTGTAACCCTGAGCATAACCCTCTTCAAAGCTCGTTGAGCGACATTGAGCTTTCTTACGAGGCCCATAGTTAGAGACCACGTTTCAGCGCCATATATCATCACTGGCAACACACATGGAATTTTGGACGAGAAGAGATGTCTCGTCCAAAATTCGATCCGAGCTGGATTCTTGAAGTTGGATCTACCTAATTGGACTGTTCCTCACTTGCAAACTAAACAGGTATACTCGTATGTTAAACAAAAAGGTTTTATAAAAAGAGAAATATAAATAAAAAATAATAATTCTCAGTCAACTTTCTCACAATTCACGATAAATTCACGATTCTTATGACTTTCCTGCGATTTAGGTATTTATGTTATATGTACATATATATAATACATTCTACTACCAATGTCTTAACACAATAACTTTACGTAGAACGGGTCAATTATAATGGAGAACCAGCTGTCCAAACAAAATTATAACATTTGAGTTTTGTTTACTTCTATTTTCTTTCGTACTTATAACAGCTACTTCGTGCCAAGTGTGGAGAAAAGTTATTACTTTCTTGGATATGGTCCAAAATAAGGTAACACAGCATAATCACAATAAACAATACCGTGTTCTGTTAGTAGGAGTAAAAACTGCGTCATAGCTCTAAAACTCACAAACTTAATTTTCACATACCACACCACACCACTTTCCTATAAATCTTGGTACAGTTCCATATTATATTTTAAGGCAGACCCTTGCCAAATTACTTTTAAATCAAGATATAGTTTTTATGCGACATTATAATTAAAATTTTTGAAATTCTAAATAAAACGGGCTTACTTCGATTCTAAGAAAGACACTGTATATTCACCGGCTCACCGCTAGGTTAGCTGTGGATATTATGTACAATGCCTTTCTATTCTCTCTTCAATTTACCGATAAACACAGAATTCTTTTATCGGTTTTTGTCTAATAACAGGTTATTTAATTTTGTAGAATGGGTCGTGTTCTACTGTGGGAACAACTGTAAGTTGTGTAACACTTCTCACCTTCCTAGGGTCAAATCGAAATTTTTTAAGGTGATTAGCCAACGATTCTACTATTGAATTCACTGGAAATTTTAAAGATGATGCTTTCTTCCTCCAAAGAAATAGTTCGTTCATTCTGACCGCTCTTCCTTGGACGTCCAGTTTAAAATTTTATCTAATTTAAAACTTAGATTGAAACTTAGATATTGTTGACGCCACTGTCAATTAAAATTAATTAATAGTAGTTCGCTGTGGTATGTGCTATCTCACTCCCACCATATACCTATCCATATGTCTATCACCGCTAGTCCATCCATTTTTATGAAACTGCAGTCAGTCTAAGAAAAAAATGGCAACATAAACACGCGTAGACTCATCTGCCCATATCGACCCGCGAGATTTGAATTTATTTAAGTTATCGGGCAATGTGCTTGTAGTTTATCTATTTGGTCACACTTTCCGCTCCGCGAGTGTAATCATTAAAGTGGTGAAGTGCTGAAGTTTCTGGACTCTGTGTGTGACGGACCTGTTGCAATCTATACTGCTGGAGGACCAAGGACTTGGTGATTCACGAGGTAGGTGCCAGATTTGATTTATTTCCCCGTCCTTTGATTACATATACCAATAACGAAAAATACAGTCCACTTTTATAATTGTTTGGCGTGATCAGATATCACGAAACGAATATTACCTACTATCTTAAAAATGACCAATGTGAAATGTCAATAAGAATCCATCAACATGTCATCTAACATTTAGTTATGTACAAGTTCGCGGAGTGAATGTACTGGGTGATATCTGCAAATATTCTTTTTTAAAAACCTGTATTAAAACTATATTCTGTATTATTGAATCTGAAATCATCGATTCCAGGTTGAGTAACAAGTGAACAGACAGCCAGACGTCACATTTTACATACACAATCGAAACACTTGTGCACTGCTCTGTCTCATCGATGTGAATTCAACTAATGAAATCGTAAATCAACAGCAATGAACGTACATCGACTGATTTTCATTACGCAAATATTTTGCTTTTCAGTATTACTCTCAACTCGTCGAGAGCTTTGTTAATTAATAGAATTAATATCAGAGCTGATGAATAGCTTAACGCCGTGCCAATTACCACCATCGAGGGTGGATTTTTTCTCCTCTTTTTATCTTCAACTCGAAATTAATTTTGCATTTTTATAGTAGGTAACGATAGACTAAATATTATTAAATTGCTGAATGATATAATGGCACCGTGAAATAATTGCTTATATGCTGTTGTGTTTCGGCGAGTGAGTAAGGGATGCCAGAACCCTATGCTATCCTATCCTATACCTTCCTTATCCCTTTTTTCTTTATTAAGCAAATAAATAGTCACTATACATATTTTTTTATATAATTAAATATTTAGAGTTCCATATAAGTACACAAAATAAACATAAATATTAAAGAAAATGAATATGGTAGTAAAAAAAATTCTATAAACTAAATGCGATAAACATTCAAGTAGCCATTGAGAGCCTGTTGCGTAAATTCAATCTTATAATTAGACAATCCACATCCATAAATTCGCTATTGTACAAGTAAGTGTCAAGTATGAAGTCATAATCAACGCTACGTCTACAAACGTTATTACCAGTGTAAACCTAGTCGAACATTATTCGCCGATTTGCAACGGGTAAGAGGACTTTCATGAGATAAGTATTCAATTGTTTTAGATTCGTTAAACTCATAAAATCTGCCGTTTATGTAGATATATATTATACTAATTAATTTGATTCAAGTTCAATGGTGTTACCATTAAAGTTGAATCGAATTCATAATACCAATCACCGTACGTCACATTAAAATTGCCAGTAATGAGAAATATATCATTTGGGTATTGTTCTATTAAATTACCAAGAAATTCGAATATTGACCTTAATTCCATCTCGTAACACTCACTATGCGGTATGTACCTACACGCAGCAGCTATATGAAAGAAAGAAAGAAAAAGATTTTATTTAAGACGGACACAACACACACAATGACACAATACAAGTTACTTAACAAATTTTACAAGACTATCATAGTTGCCAGTGCATGCAGTAGTGCCTCGTCTCAAATGGGCACCCAACTCAGGATGTGCTGTGTGTGCTACAAGCCACACAGCCCTGATCTTCCGTCGGGGGCCTCACTCTGAGTTCACGGACGTCCGCCAACTCCACATTACTCAATGTACTAGATAAATAAATAAACAAATATGTACAACATACATAGCCTTTAAATAGATTACTTTATACGTATTGTGCTATGCTTTTACATACGTACATAGAATACACAATTAAAATAAAAATTAAATTATTGAGATCTCGCTTCTTAAATTTTCTTGTTTCTGCTGCTGTTCCTTAAGATATGCATAAAGGCGGGAGTAGATAGTGAGATGTTGGAAGGAGAATGAGACTTAATCCTTATCCTTAATCCTACTGTAGTCGGCAGCGCACTTACAGCACCTATGGCTTGTATTATAGGCGACGGTAGCCACCTACCGTCAAGTGGATCGTCAGCCTGTTTGTCTAACTTAACATTTAAAAAAACGTGTGTATCAGCTCCGACGTACGACTAGAGTTAACTCCTTTAAACGTATAAAATTAAATGTATAAATTTTTCCTCGTGTCAATAGACTCATTACTGTATTTAGTTACATTTTGCACACTCAGATGTCACGTGTTCCAACAAAAGTTATTACTCAGCGCCGGTAGTTTATAACGCGCTTTCATTACGTTTCTCAACGCGAAATACACTTTTCGTACAAGATTTTGACGTTTCCTTTTATAAGCACAGAGAATAGAATTAGGGAACATAAATAAATGCGTCAGCTGTCGCACAAATGTCAAAGTGACAGATAACATAACGCTTTTTAGTTAACGCTTGCATTAATTTTACTTTTCATAAAATTTCAATACCGGGGGCCTTATATTCTTAAGGAGTAAACTACAATAACATGTACCTTTTTTACCTGGAAGTTATAATGTTTAAAATACTCGTAATATACTCCATTGTAAAAAGAACTGAGAGGAATTAGGCAGCAAAATAATAACAGCAAAAAATTAATTATAAATATTTTTATTTATTACTTTTTTACCATATTATTAATTTAAAAAATGTTATGAATAGCTCATTAACACTTTTTCCTTCTGTTCTTATGTAGCATAAAATTTCTATGTATTATACCTGTAACCTTGCATAACCTTGAAATCCAAAGAAACATAAAGATGCAAAAATCTTGAAAACCGTGGGACTTTACCAAAGTGAAAATCTTTTTTACATAGGTTATTGCTAGACCAAGATAGGTCTATCAATTAATTGTAAGGTTTATCAATTAATTATACCAGATACCATGTATATATATATGGTTTCTGGTATATATATACCATATATACATGGTAATTAAATTATTTATTAATATATTACAAAGAAGTCATATTGGCAAATTTAAGTAAAATAAATTATACAAAAAATTATGCAAATGAAATCGTTCACGCAAAATTACAAAATAATTGTTCACTTTACTTCTTGATTTTTAAACAATAAAATATTTGCTTGTGAAAAATAAAGATAACGCTATAAGCAAACGGTACATCTGGTATACGATTAACGCAATGGATTATTTATATGGGATAGCTCTCGGCACACACAAGCACCGGTCCAGGGCACACTACATCAAAAACCGAGCACTCCAACTAATTGCATTTGCTATTGATACCAGCCTACCAGCGGCTATGAACCCGTGAATGCCAAGTCCAAACTATTACATGCTGCTTATAATCCACGTACGGTATGTGTACAGACCAATTCGCATTATTGCTGCTTCAAAACTCGAACAGACTGGAAGCTCTTCATATCCTCTCAGGTATAAAAAATAACAATAATATCTGAAAAGAGCGAAATATAAGAAATTAAGAAAAAAATAGACGATGTATTCTTTGTTGAAACGTTTCATTTTAGACTGTGGGCAGCATGAAGCATTGACAAGTTTTCATATTTTGAATTCTGATTTTTATTGTTCTAGTTACGATTAAATCCTCTTTTGAAAAATTTAATTAAGTATTTTTTGGATGCTCTCATTTTTAAAATATAGCCATCGGTATCAGTTCTCTGATATTTATAATATAATTAAAAAATTAATTGTTGTATTATTAAGGATAACTATCGATTTAAAAATCAAACCGTGTCGCAATAATTTAGGGAATAGAATATCTAATATTAGTCTTTACTGAATATAACAATATTTTCAAATTTATATTTCATAACTAGCTGTGCCCGCGACTTCGTACGCGTTGAAATCTTAAAATATGTAACTTACAACGCTTGACATATTTATCGCTGTGACGACGGTGGCGATGAATTCTTTACATTGTTAGACAATCCCTCGAAAACCTAACATTTTCCAAGATAAAAAGTATTTTATATGTTAATGCAGGTAATAAACTATTTGTGTTTCAAATTTCATCCAAATCGGTTGATTCGTTTTGCGTTATTGCGAAACAAACATTGAAACATACCACTTTTGCGTTTATAATTTTATTAGGATTATTATTATATTTTTTTGAGTTTATTTATTTATTTATTTATTATTTATTTATTTACTTTGAAAATATTTATGGTAATTAATTTTATAATGCTAAAAATATATAAAATAAATTTTCAAATATATTTTTAATAAAATATAGTCTCTCAGTTTAGTTAAATAATTACTTATATAATATTTTTTAATATTCTCATTAATTTTTTTATTTAACTCATTTGGTACGACAGAAACTTTAAAAAAGTTAAATAATACCATAAACTTTATGGTGGATTAGGACAACGCCTAAAAACGACAATTAATTTAAACATTGGCTCATAAAATTAGACTCAGTCCAACAAGCAAAATCAACACCAAGCACAAGCCGGAAAACCTTACGTAGTATAACCTTACGTTAAATACACACGTACAGTTAAATACATTTTCTCAGTATACCGTCGGCTTTTTAATGACAAGTGTAAATTTATAATTACATAATTATGTATCTTAATTATAAAAATCATGTGTCACGATATTCGTTCAGGCTAATCCCCGAAAAATCCTAGCAGATTTCAGTGAAATTCGTTCAAATTATTTACACAATTTACACAATTCTGGTAAGGGCCGCGGGTAGACGCTGAATGCATGCTGCTTCTGACTAGCAGTGGATGTACTACGGCTGAGATGATGATGAACGTACCACTGTTCTTTTAAACGCTCGCTGTGCCCACATGAAACTTTAAGGTTGCAATTTAGACTGGAGTGTTATTTCTTTTACAGTTGAAAACATGAATAAGATTCGAAGACAGTTCCTAACTCCGAGTTTGACGTGTTTGAATTTAATCCTAAGGAAAAACATTAACTATCTTGATCTCTTCATGCGACAAAATCGCAGGGAGAAGCTTGTTTCGCATAAATTCCTTCACTGGCATTGTATGCTCTCTAACTTCAATCAGCAATTTTGTCGAGCAACTCCGAACACTATGTACCTATTGACGTTTTCATTCCTAAACTAACAGCTGTTTCCTTCGACTAATGTCCTCTATAAAGGTGAAAGGCTGTATTGAGTTTGCTGAGCTTAGAGTAATTCGTACCTGCCTCTGAAATTACTTAGTTAATGCTTAACCAACAGCCTATAAAAACAAAGGGGCACCGCGACACAAAGAGGGTCAGAAATGTTATTGTATATTAATGTTAGCGATGCCGTTCTCTTGCTAGTTTTGGCAAAGATGCAATTTCATTTGAATATTGTGCAAGTATACTGTTATCCCGCGCAAGTATACTGTTATCTACCTAACTGAAACACTTTAAATACAAAGTGCCCGTAAAAGTTGTATATTTTCACAAAAGCATTGCTAATTGATAATTAGGTTGCAAAGCGAATATCTATTACCAAGTTAATATTACCAACAGTAAAAATATAAGTAGTATTTTTTGTTATTTTTTTTATTAAAGATGGGTTTGCTCTTGACCATACAGGAAGGATGAGGCGGACGATGGCGCGAGCCCACCCAGAACCTTGAAAAGATTTGGGGTGTATGAGCTCGGAAATACAGACGCCGGCAGGGAATTCCAGGCAGGGAGTTATAAAAGATGTTTTAAAGTGTTTTAAAGCGCTTGATCCGAATTAGAGGGATTTCGACAAGGCGAGGGTGGTAACCAAACCAGTCGTAAGTCTGCATGTCCGATAGAAGAAAAGGGAAGCTTCCGAGCACAATCTCCGAAGTACATCTTATAGAACCTCCTAGCTCTGCGATTCACCGAGTCGAGTGCGGCAAGTTGGTATTTTGCTGAGCCATCCCAAAGGTGACTCCATGCAAGATCGGACTTGTGCCTTGTACAAAGAGAGGCTGTCCAGGTGTGAAGCATCGCTTCACCCTATTTAGCTTTTTGACCGCTGTTTGGGCTTTAGACTCGATAGAAGTACCGAAGTTGAGATTTGAGCACAACCTCGTGCCAAGGAGCTCGAGATCATTGGCCATAGGTACGGATCCACCTCGGAAGGTTTGAGCCAAGTCGAAAGGGCTCCTTTTTGCAGAGAACAAACACGCTTGCATTTTGGTGGCGTTAAAACTAACCAGATCCCCATTGTCTCCCCATTGGGATACAAGAATTAAGTATGAGTTAATTCGCTCAACTATATATAGCATGTATGTAGCAGTTAGTGTACGAGTATTGCAATATATTTTATGTATATGTCCTTAATAATAGACACAACCTTTTGCTCAATGTAGGCTGCTGTTTGCCACGTCAGCCTCTTAATGGATTGGCAGGATTAGACTTTTTTCCAACGTTAGAGCATGTGTTCATTATTTTTGGTCAACATATAAAATAATAAATAAAAAACAATCAGAGGAAATTGGCATTCAACCTGAGAGTCGACTTATTCGCTAACACTGGCAATTAGTATTATGTATACATAAGTATAATACTGTTTATCAATTCTGAAACATTTCATCAGTTAAACACTATTCCCAGTAGGACTGTAAAACTTTATGCTGAATCGTGAAATGCTTGAACAATGTCAGCTTTTATGTTAAGTGAAAATAGATATTGAATATTATAGGTACCGAGAGAGTAAGCGTCGCACTTTCAGTGAAACAATTAAAAGTGAATTCGTCGAGTGGGTGGCGCACATCGTCGGATAGATGTCTTCCATTCCGTATGTTCGTAAGTGCGCCACCGCTCGTCACGGCGCGGCGTCTTCACGATTTATACGCGCAGTATTACACGTTATTCGACACGTTGCCACATCGTACACCAGGATGTACTAAGAAAAACACAATAACTTTTAATGACAAATATTCTCAAACGAAGTGGAAGGCAGACTCTAGTTAATAATAATAGTCGCCTATCGTACCGTCTGACACTGTATTGCCATGCACTGGCTATGAGCCTCGTAAGAAAGCTCAACGTCGCTCAACGAGCTATGGAAAGGGCTATGCTCGGGGTTACACTGCGAGATCGAATCAGGAATGAGAAGATCCGTAGTTATTTAAAAGTACCTAATTAATGCACACATTGCAACTTAATTTTCTCCATGAATTTATATATAATCTATCTAGATTAATGGCGTATTATGGTGTAGCAGCGGTCCTCGGGTTTTATGGGGCAACAGTCCCCACATCAATAGAGAATTCAATTTACGAAATAGGAGGTATATAACAAAATTAATCATAGTATGTTGTTTCTGCCTTTGCGTATTTTAGGACTAGAAGTAGATATGCAAATAGATACTCTGTGTATAATTTCTATTGAATGGATGATTTGTGGTAAGATTCCATTAGCTATTATTTAACCGGAAACAGATATTGTTTCTATATTTTGTATAAGAATTATTCAATGTCCTTTTTTAATGTTTTCTCACTAATATTTTATAATATTTTGGTGTTTCTTAACTATTTTTATTGGTTTTATAATAATTGTCTTTAATTGTATTTGGAACGAAATTTACCGACATAACCCGGCAGATTAGTAAGTTGAAGTGGCAGTGAGCAGGACACATAGTACGGAAAGCCGAAAGGTTCTCGAGTGGAGGCCACGGACCAGCAAGCTCATCAGCGTAGGACGTCCACCCACAAGGTGCATAGACGACCTAAAAAGTGCCGCGGATCTTTGTCTGTCATTGTCTGCTCATTACAGAATCACGGTGCTCAGGGTAGTTACAGCCGCTAGACGGCCTACCCAATTTATGTCTGCCAAACGCAGTGTGCATTGTCAGTACTAAATTGAACTCCGGACCTTTAAATCACAGGCACTTCAAAAACTTGACCAAAGGGTCATCATTTTTATCATTTTCATCATTTTTATCATCATCATCATTAGTCATTTTAATATTGGAAAATTTCGTGTATACAGGTACTCTTTGTTTAATATCTTCACAAATTTACTTTAGTAATAGCACCCGCATGTGCCGTATTAAATTCCACGAAAACATTTCAAACATTCATGTCGAGTAGGGGATGATTGTACCCCTGTCTAATTGTTTCTTGCAACGCGGCTATATTAAGCAGTGAGACGCCTCCAACTTTATGACTTCTTAAATGAGTCGTTAACTTGTCGAATCAATTCGTCTCGAGCCTCAAAATTATTCGAATGGAATTGTGATACGGGGGAGGGGAAACAAAAGACAATCGCCGAGTTAACTCCGAGAACAAGCCGAGTGCTGTTCACTTGCGAACAAGAACAATAAATGAATTTAACTCTGACTTGTATCTATACAAAATTATAAAGGATTATTTTATATCATTTGCATTTTGAGGGGGTTGCGTAAAATAAAATTCACCCTCTTAAATTTAATCGGCGTTGATACATTCATTCTGCACGTAAGAGTAAGCTTAATGTGTGTGTACTAGGAAAGACAGAAATCCGAATGCACTGTGTGCATTCTTTTTTTTAATTTTATTCCTATTATTATTTTTTTACATTCAATATCGAAAAATTGTTAATAGAAAATCTAAGACGATAAACTACGTATCAGGAGCTGGACGGCCGCGTTCTTTATTTTGAGATGACTTTAAATTCACGTTCCAGAGAACCTCTTCTGCTTCGTACAGTTCCACCAATCTAATTGTGTCATGCTCAGACCACTTTTTTCTTAAATTGGCCTGCACATATGAGTCATTGTATTCCACAAAATTCTTAAAAATCATTTACGGAACATCATGACAAAAAATTTTTTCGGATATTATCAACGTTTTTCTAGATACAAATTGAAATTACAACACTTAAATTCTAATTATATTTAAACATTAACAAACCAAGTCACACATAGCTCCCACACATACATACATTACAATAGATACATTTACACATTCATACACTACAATAGTGTTCGCTAGTTTTTGAATAAAAACCTTTTTTAGAAACACTAGGCGAGAATAATGTTTGTTTATTGTATATAGGTATATAATTTACTCAGTGGTCCTTATATTTTATATATTTATTAACAAAAAATATATTTATTATTTTTGTTTATTATTTACTAGCTGAATTCTTGAAAAAAAAGCTATCTCCCTTCCTATTGATCCCATAGAGAACTATCGAGAAGTTTAATAACCATTGATGTGGCTTGATTAAGAATATTTACTTATGAAAAATGTGATTTTTTGGGACACGAATGGAACGAAAATATCAGTAGAAGGAATAAAGCCGGATTAAACACAACTTTTTCAGGAAAGTTAAACATCATCAGCTTTTTGGACTCTATCAAAAACGTCACTATACATATTAACCATACCCACCAAGGTAACCCTGGGCCTGCAGAGGATATTATCATGCATGACAAAATCGTGCACGAATCTATAATGCCAATGTTGTAGGACGATATTACATTAGGACATTACTTGGAGAAAATAAGTCCTTTTATACATATTAATAATAAACGACAATTAATAAAATAATATTAATAAAATTCAACGACAATTTTAAAAAATCTACTCAACGGGGAACTTGTATCAAAAAATCTAAATGTTGAAAACAAATAAAAAAACATTTTTTTTACTAGAGATTTTGACATCGATTTCATTGATTATCTCATGATGCTATATTAAATAACCTTTTGCTCACTGTAAAGTAAATGGCGAGTAAATAAACATGAGAGCTTGCGTTTAGCTCTTTTATCGGAAAATTTTGTAGCTTTTCCCCTCCTATTAGCATATTGCAACTTTTATAACTCACTGCCAGTAGTGTAATTCAAAACTTTCTGCGCCACATTTGGTAAAATTCCAACATTTTTAACATGTAGGTAGTTGCATCTACACAGTATTTAATAAAGGATATAAACATCACATCCTCCTAGCAACAGTCATCATCAGAAGATAGCTTTAAGTGTATATTAAAACGAGATTAATAAAAGATCTCGTACATTTTGATGCATTAATAACAGATGTTTCAAAGACATCCTATTTGCAATATGCAACATACATTTGTCGGTAAGAAATTATTAGTTTTTTTTTAATGGTAAGGTCAACAGACAGGCTGACGGTGCACTTGATGGACAAGTGGTGCGATTACGCTGCAGACCATTGTATAATTAAGGAATATGAGCAACTGATAGGTTAATGGGCTCTGGCAACCCTTACTTATTCACCGTAACAATACAGCACCGCTGTTACTGCTGCGAGACGGCCTACTTCCTAAATTCAGATCAGAGCAAATTTTTAAAAGTTCATTACCATAGTAAACCTTGAGGCTTTGCACATACCATCTGCTCTAGTATTGCTATTTTTATAATCTAGCGGATTCATGTTTGTACTGGAGGAAGGCTGGTTCCCGTTCCGCATGACGGCATTTTCGTGAACCACTGGGCTGTTTTTCCTCGCTTTATAAATTGTATGAGAAAGAGGTTCCATAAGATTTGTTAAAACTATAATTTGAGATTTCGATTACAATCATTAAACAAAAATTAACTGTGCTTTTCTACACCACTGTACTATATCTCTCCAAATTAGTTGTTTTTTTAAACATGCATTTAATTGCTCAATTTTTTTGTTAAGCTCCAATTCCCGAAACTCATTTCAACACTTCTTTTACCTTTCTGTTGTATAAGAACGTTTATCAGTTTAACTTCTTGCTTATACATACATGGTATGTATATTTCGGAATTCTTAACTTTTTTATGTTAAAATCGGCAAACAGGCTGACGGTCCACTTGATGGTAGGTGGCTACCGTCGCCTATATCTCAAGCAAAGCCACAGTTGCTGAAACTACAATAGGATTAAGATAAGAGATTGGATAGGGAAATGGGCTCTGGCATCCCTCACTCACTCACCGAAACACCACAGCACACATGCTGTTATTTCACGGCGGTCTTCTGTAAGGGGTCTTTTGTAAGGTTACTGCCGCCAAACCGACTGCCCAAATGACTGCGAAACGCAATGTGACTTGCCACTAATTTTCAGATCCAGACCAAAGCCAAATATGAAAAATTCGTTTTTCAAAGTTGACTCTGCCGAGAATCGAACCTGGGAACCCTAAAACTGAGCTTACTCCCTAACCACTCATCCAACGGGTTCGTCAAATTTTATTATAATATATCGATTGGTGCGATAAATTTGGGTGTTTCAATATCTAATTTGACTGTTATCGGTCTTCCGGGTGACTAAATTATTGCCTCTTAAACTTTTCAAAATATATGACGATTATATTTTATTTTTTTGACAAAAAATAAAAGCACTTTCAAATTTCGATTATTTTATGTCACTGAGTAAACATTGCACCTCTAATCTTTCACCATTAAGTATTCTTACATTAATTTTTTTTTTATAGATTGACATAATTATTGTTTTTGTCATAGAGAGAGGGGATATGAACTTGAATTTGATTTAGTCAATTACTCAAGAAATCTTACAGTCCTTTCTAATTTGTTTCGAACAGTATATTGGGAATCCGAAAACACGTTAGCTTCTATTACACACCTGCCGGTCTGGGACTGATCTCATTTGAGAATTGAGTCTAAGACGTGATAGTGGTACAATTTCTAGAGCAAAAATGCTCAGCTTGGGATTTTTATTCAGAAATGTCGAAATTAATTTTCAAAAGCTACTTAATCGGCTTCACGGCTTTTGCCAAATAAAGTATGCTAAAAACTAAGCGCTCTATATGGAATTTGAATATTTAATATAATAAAATCGTAAACGAGCTACGTCTGTACATTAAATATTTTTTCAAAAAAAAAAAAAACAATTTGTAAACGTTGTACTTATGTTACGGAGGTCAAAAAATATTCTTTAGAATTGTTGTATGCTTGTCTGTGCGTTTGTGCACACTAATCTCAGAAACGGTACAACCGATTTGAATGCGGTTTTCATTGATGTATTGTAGCAAGCTTCTCGTAATATTTAGTTTGTTTTATTCCAATTGGTTTACAAACAAAAAAGTTACACCCTATACCGTATACCACCTGCCGGCGTCTGTATTTCCGAGCTCATATAACCCAAATCTTTTCAAGGTTCGAGTGAATAGGCATCTTCTGGGTGAGCTCGCTCCATCGTCGGCCTCATTCTTCCTACATGGATAGATGCTGGTCAAAAGCAAACCCCCCACGAAGTTGCGGGCTCAGCTAGTCACTAATATATTTTTTTTTATTTGTGAAAACATTAATTATTAATGTAGCTAAAGTCATTATTTTTTTATTATAAAGGTACTCCATCAGCCTGAGAACTCACTTGATGGTATTTGATGTGTTTAAATACAAAAGTAACGCATGTTTTTGATATTTCGTCCACTGAAATAAATTTATGAAAGAACAGCGCGATATTAATTCGGCAAATATTTTAATACGCTTCGCCTAAATGTTTCCTTTGCGGCACATATTTTAGGCGAGGGAGTAAGAATTAATAAGAACAGCGCTGGGTAGTTCATAAAGAAAAATGTCACTGCAACGCCAAGTCTACAATACTTTTAATGCTTTCCCATTTTAGCGGCGCGAGGCTTTGCGGGTGAGGCAAGAGAGGGGGCTGTTGTCAGTATTTGTTAATATATGAATACATTATAAATGCAACAACTTGGAGGAAACAGGAAACAGTGCCTCGCCAAATTAAAACCTCTTGCTATCGAATTAAAACTGGAAAGTTTTAACTGTGATTTAGGTGTAGTCGCTTTACAGTATTAAATTGTTGATTTATGTACAGGCGTTGTGTGAATTACGAGCACTATGTTCTGAGTTTTATTATTTCATAGTTTTTATTTGAATATACCACTTTTGTTCGTCGCCAGAATTTGCTTTGTTTCAAGTGAGTACCTACGGTAAACTTTTAAAACATCTTCTATTACATATCTATACACATAATAAAATCGTGAATGAGCCGTGTCTGTACATTAAATATGTTTTTCAAACAAATATTTGTACACGTCGTACTTACGTTACTGAGGTCAAATAAATAGTTTTTAGAATTTTAGAATCTCAGAAACCGCTTAACAGATTTGAATGCGGTATTGCTAGAGAGGTCACGAGCTGGCGCCAACAGCATCTTAAAAACTGTTGCTGAAAAATATAACTCTTCGATTTTTAAACATTTTATGAATGTTCTAACATAATAAGTTTTTCGGCATTGTACATATGTAAATCTCTATATATAAAAATGAATCCCTATTTTCCTTGGTCACGGCATCACGCGTGAACGGGTAGATCGATTTTAATTCGGTTTTCACTAATGAAAAGAGGGATAAACGGGGAATGTTCATATGTATAAAAATTGCACGCCGGGGGAAGCCGGGGGCGGGTCGCTAGTTAAATTATAAATAACAATAGATAAAGTTATCTGAAAAATAAATAAATAAAAAATAAATTCACTGATGTATTGTACTTCCCGTAACATTTAGTTTTTGTTTCATTTCAATCGGTTTACAAACAAAAAAGTTACAGGCTTACCGAATACTACACGTACGAAGTTGCTGGCTCAGCTAGTATAAAATAAAGTCGCTGTCCACCCCCGTTTGTTTCTTCGCTAACTTCTAAACCACTCAACCGATTTTAATACGGTTTTCACTAATAGAAAAATTATAAAAATGTACATAATTTTCATCCATGCGTGGGGACAGGTCGCTAACGTTGAATAATATGAAACCCTACACTATAGTCGCGACCTCGTCTGTTTTGTAAATATCATAAATCAAAGTGTATATAAGGGCAAATTGTCAAAAATATCGTTTCTCTATCTGTGGGTCACATACGAGCCCGGTTCAATATGTATATATTTTTTTATATTAAGATTCACAGACAGACTGATGGTCCACTTGATAGTAGGTGCTGCAAGTGCGCTGCTGACCATAGTGGGGTTGGCGATAAGGGATTGGGATAGCAAAGGGCAATTTTTAAAGGAGTAGGTACATTAAAATATTCTACACGAAATATTGTTTTATTTAAAAACAAATACTGGGAAAATCTTATTTCCAAATACAAAAAATGTGTAAAAGGGTGGTAGGCAGGCTGATGGCCCACTTTCAGTCTTACCACATATAAAACCAAGAGGTAAGCTATTGTGCCGAATACCCTAACAGTTAATTGGAAAAGAAAGAAGATAGGAACAGGGAAACGGGCTCTGCATCCCTTACTCACTTATTGACAAACAAAAAGCAAAGTGCTTTTTCTCAAGCAGGTCTTCTGGACAAAGGTGGTTGCTGCTGAAAAAAGGCTACCCAGTTCAATTTTTCATTTCTTCCATAAGAACCTACTATATCCGTACCCACTGATAACAAAAATAGAAAGTCTGTCTGCCTCTCTGTTTTTTCCGGCTAATCTCCGAAACGGTTGGACTTATTTTGACGGGACTTTCACTGACAGAGAACTAATGTTTATAACTGGGGTTACTTTTATTTTATATAATATACATAACATATAAGCAGTGACCAGTACCGCGCTTGCCCCACGCGCGCTCTGCAGAGAAACCAGTACTATGGCCAGGTCTAGCCAGTATCAAATAAATGAACACTCCCTTTTTGTCACTGCTTATACTACCTTCATTTTCCTCAGCGGTTATTGGCTTTGCTAAATCGTCGACATATCCATTGTCACTTTATCTAACATACGGCGTCATCAGTTCAACTATAGATTTGATCACCAAGAATCTTGTGAAGAACAAATCAACGATCTCTCTCTGATTGGAAGGCTTCATACAAATATGAGAATAAGGGCTTCAAACAGATACTTAAGTTTGCTCTGTGGGTTTTTAAACTCTTTATTTTTTTCATATTTGTTTCTGTTCACTATAGATTGTTTTACGGTACTAGTTCATAAGACTGAAAAGCGGCACACGGTGAGCGTGCCTTATCTGTCATCTCCGTGGGCGTCACAGCAAACACGGCCTTACCTCCGCTCCTTTTATTAGGGTCCCGTGACACAGAGTACCCCACAGACCTCTAGCAATATCGACTTAACTCATCAGAAATTTGAAATACAAAATATACTCATTAATATGTTTGTATAAAGGTTGACCAAACATTAAATACTTCGACTTTATTTGGACATTTTTGTAATGTTTCTATTGTAATTTCTAGTGTAATATTGGGATGTCAATATATATATATAATTTTTATTCAAACAAAACCTACACAGATGAACAAATTTGTCAAAAACAAGCTTCTATGTTATGATTTATTTTAATGTTTTGATTTTCGAGATACAATGAAATGAATAAATTACCATTCTTTTGCAGCATTTTTTAAAATTGATAAAACGGTTGAATAATGAATAAAATTGAATAAAAATTATATTTTTTCTTCTTGCGGTTCCTCTCCAAATAGTCAGCCTGGAACAGTCCTCCTCGCAACAGCTTTGCTGAGTTAGCTATCCCGGTCCACTCCCTTTTTTATAAATTCCTATATTAACTCAAGCAACGCCACACATCCAGCAAGTGCGCTTAAGTAATGCAAGTGATTAAGGTTATGGAATTAGGAAGCGCAAGGGAAATGAGCTCTGGCATCTCTTACTAACTTACCGAAATACAACAGCACACCGTGGTCTTCTGTAAGGGAGTGGTTACTGCCGCCAAACAGGGGCTGAGTGTGCCCTGCCACTATTTGCCGGATTCAAACCAGAGATAACTATGAAAACTTAATTACCAAAGTTGGCTCTTCCGGGAATCGAACCCGGGACCCCTGAGACAAAGCAAGCACTTTAAACATTCGACCAAAATAATAAGGGCTAGAAATGCGACTTCTCTGTAGGTGTGTTTTTTATGTGAGCCTAATTAACCGTGATTAACCATTAATGCTCCACGGGCCGATCACCCGCTCACTAGACTGACCCCCAAAAGAGCGGTTGGTAGAATATGAATGCGGAGTGCGGAGGACTCTGAGGACTCTCGAACTGCATACGCATAAGGGTTGATAACGAATATGATGAACCTCGACAAGTCTATAGGACCAAAAATATCCTACAAGATCCTTCAAACGTTTGTAACTACGACTATCTCATCAGAGCAAACATCTCGTTCTCTTCATATTACTCGGGTCGAATAATTTTTTGACAAATCACCCCCTCGAGTGTACACCTTTTTTCTTTGTTTCCACTTCTACAGAATAGGGTTGTTTACTTTTACTTTAATTGAAAGCAAGAGAAAGAATAACATAACATTTTTGTGATGTAAATCAAAAGCCGTAGCCGAACGTATTCATATATCTCATGAATTAAACCTAAATTAATTTAATGCAATTGCAGTTGTTCGAGAGAGGCCTTTTCGAGAGTGATTGCCAACGTTGGGGAGACCTGATGCTGCTCTTAGAGAAGAAGAAGAAGAAAGTTTTAAAACCTCTAAAACCTAAAAAATTGCATTACATAATTACAACGGAATTGCTACGTACGTCCATCAGTTATTCTTCATCAATTCCATCAAATAAATTCAAAAGCAATGTTATAATTTGTTCAACTCTACATATGTGCTACCGTAAATCAGCCAAATATCCACACTATACTAATATTATAAATATGAAAGTAACTGTGCCTGTCTGTTACTTTTTCACGCCTAAACCGCTGAACCGATCATCAGGAAATTTTGCATACACGTTGTCATGCAGGAAAGGACATAGGGTTACCTTTCATCCAGAAAAAAGTACTGTTTCCGAGCGATCATCTAACGCCTGGCAAAGCTATAACTGCAATAAAGATGTTAGGCATTCATTACATTGCTCATTTATTAGTCAGGCCTTATTTATTTTATTTTTTTAAAGCGGACGAAGCCGCGGACACCAACTAGTGGTAAATAATTATCTACGACTTTGGTATATTTGGTTAACAAACTGTACGTACGAAAGAACACGTCTTGAGATTGACAAAATGAAGCTTAGTTTGGGAGCAAAACTTTTGTTTTTTTTTTATATATTACGCTTATATAAAATAAAGCATTATGCTAAGAAACAATTTTAAATAACAAAAAATACTGACTTGTGATTTGATAGTTGCATGTGACATTTTATAAGCTTTAGTGAAAAAAATATGAATATTACACGTAGGTAAGTGGACCAATCACTGTTAATATCAAAATAGTGCAGTTTATAAAAATTGTCCATGACTCCTCGCATAAAAAAGTTTAAATTTTCTAATAATTAAATTAAATTTTTTATCCGTAATTAAATTAAATATCCGATATTTTCTCCTTGGTAGGTACAATCAATTATCCCACCAAATTTCTTCAAAATATGTTCAGTGTTTATTGAAGAAAACATAACAGATTTAATGTTGCATTTATAACAGTAAAAGATTCAAAATGATAATAAGTATTTTCAAAAATATAATGATATTGTTCCTTTCTTCTAAGCAAAGTGCAAATGAGCATTACATTTACTTACATTTGAATGACTTAATCAGTTTAAAAATAATTAATAAATTGAATGTGTAGTGAGCGGTAGTGAAAGAAAGAAAGAAAGAAAAAAGATATTGCTTAAAGTGTGAGTACAATATAAGATATTAATTATACATATGAAAGCCATTAATAGTGGCGTACAAATATTATTTATTTGTTAATATTTTACATTATTAATATAAGAATAACTATGTTATAATAATAAAAAATTCATCTAATTTGTAAAAAAATTTGTACAAAAGCCATTGTGTGCAATTTATTTTCAAATTTTTCTAATGGGAGCTCCTTGAACAGATTGGGTTTGTAAAGCCACATAATAAGCATTTTTTCTACACATGGTTAATTTATATATAGATACATATATTTTATTGTGACGTCTATCTCTCTGAGAAAGAACATGAGAGACATGTGGAAAGTTGTTTAAATTATAACGAACAAAACAATACACGATTTCTACATACAAGCATGGAAGTAGTAAAATTTTTAATTTAGTAAATATGGGTCTGCAGCTATCTGAGTAATTCGTCCAATATACTGCTCAAACATTTCTTTTGTGCTTTAAAAACTCTATCTACATCGACAGAGTTTTCCCACAGCAGTAATAGGATAAAATCGAATGAAACATGACCGTAGTATGCAGAAAGACATGAGAATTAGTCTGCGAGATTCAACCCTGCAGCTGCACAGAGCGATTGTGATCAAGAGTGGCTCCGTGGAAATGAAAACGGGCGGCCGGGGACCGCACAGATAAAAACTTTCACTTTTTCCGACAACTCTCCGCGGTAACATTCGCCGACGACAATAACGCCGCCTGTGGCCGCCCTTATTACGTTATTGTTTACTTAATTGCGATAAACAAGTTTCACACTAAATTCAAATTGTCTTCACTTATCTATGATAGTGTAAAGACGATATCCACGTCTGTCGGGCTGTTTGTCTGCATTTTGGAGACGAAGAGCCCGTTGGATGAGTGGTTAGGGTGCTTGCGTTAACTCTCTGTTCTAGGGTTCCCGGGTTCGATTCCAAGCAAGGTCAACTTTGAAAAATGAACGCCCCCGTGCCGGTCTAGCGACAGTAACCACCCCTTACAGGAGACTACCGTAAAATAACATCACGTGTGCTGTTGTGTTTCGGTGAGTGAGTAAGGAATGCAAGAGCCCATTTCCCTATCCCCTCCTAATCCCTTATCCTTAATCCTATTATAGACGGCAGCGCACTTGCAATAACTTTGACGTTGCTTGTATTATAGGACACCTACAATCAAGTGGGCCATGTCAGCCTGATTGTCGTAACAAAAAAAAAAGGTTTTTAATTGTTTCTAAAGAACATAACAGTTATTATTGTTACTACCTATGTAATAAATATAATGTAAGATATGAAATTATACTCGTATAATAATTTCGTACTCAACTTCATTTAAAATATTTATAAATTACACTTTTTTTTTTATTACAGATGGGTTTGCTCTTGACCAGCATCTATCCATGTAGGAAGGATGAGGCCGACGATGGAGCGAGCTCACCCAGAAGATGCCTATTCACTCGAACCTTAAAAATATTTGGGTTATATGAGCTCGGAAATACAGACGCCGGCAGGGAGTTCCAATCCTTAGCAGTGCGCATCACAAAAGATGTTTTAAAGCGCTTGGTCCGATTAGAGGGATTTCGACAAGGTGAGGATGGTAACCAACCGTACGTCTGCATGTCCGATAGAAGAAAGGGGAAGGCGGTATGATCTCATGCAGCTCTCGAGCACACTCTCCGAAGTACATCTTATAGAATACACACAGTTCTTATTAGTGTATCATCGCCAATGAGCCTCCTAGCTCTGCGATCCACCGAGTCGAGTGCAGCAAGTTGGTATTTTGTTGAGCCATCCCAAAGGTCCCAAAGGTGATTAATCTCTGATATTACTGATCAGCTTCTAGAAATTTTTCCCTAATAACTACACCCTACCCATTTGGATATACAGGAAAGCCATATCATCATAGCGTCTTCATTTTGGTATGTATCTTTCATATTAAGATCTCTCAAACCTTCAAGTTAGTGGCCTTTTTTTTTTTTTTTTTTTTTTTTTTTTTTTTGCGTGGGAAAATCTGCGACCAGATCCCCACCGACAATGGGGATATCGGTGGGGTATGTGGGATTTCTACCCTACTAAAAACCCACGGTGTTTCCTCGCGCCGTCCATGGCGGGGGTAAGGGGATCGAAGAACCACGCGTCTGCCTTCCCCCACCGGACGAGGCCCGCACACTTGCGGGCTCCACCTCGATTAGGCGCGGAGTTTGACCTCCGCGCCGTGGAGAGACGTGCCGGAAACACACAGCACGTCTTCCCTCGTTGCCCGGTGTTGTGTGGACGGCGGACGGCCCCATGTCCACCGCCTCCGAGCGGAGCGGCACCAGGCGCCCATGTTCACCTGTCGCAGCGAGCAGTCAGCGAGGGGCTTCGACTCGGGAGCAACCCTACACCTCTTCTCCGCGGCACAACCTACCGCGGAGTCGGAGGCCGCTTCCACCTGAAACCCTCGAATGACCCCTGCTCCTGTGGCCGCTCATCTCTACGGCATTATGGGTGGGCGGCCCTAAGGGGTGTCCTCCTGGCATTTCCCCAACAATCGCGGCAGCCCGAGACACGGGCTCCACCTCGTGTTGTCGTCGCGGAAGAGTTACTAAGCCGGGTGGCGAGGCCCGGTGTTCACTCTTCCGGACGACTGCGGAGGGTGGTTACTAGGCCGGTGAATCCCGACACCGGGTGTTCGCCACCCCCCACATGCCACGATTGCCCGTACTTTGCCAGTTGGTCTTTCCCTGCCGCAGAGCTCCGTCTTCGCGTACGTTGCCCGACTACCACTGAGCGACAGAGCCATCCGAGAGAATCCACTCGCTGCGACTCACCCGCCGATCCTCATCCGCAGTACCGAGTCCCATACCTCGGTCTGACGAACAAGAACCGGGGTGCCCTCTCTCTCACCGGCCACCAACCGCGCGGGCCGAGTACGGATTCTCGGCCCGTGCGAGCGATGACCGGTGAAGCTCCAACAGAAGGTTGGAGCCTCCAAATAACAGCTCCGCCACGAGCTCCGCTGGGCGGAGCTCGCTCGGAGCCCCCTCGGTGTGGGCCTTCTTTGTCCCCAAAACCAATCCGATCGGTCGAGCAAAGGCCGGTGACCCCACCGACTCCTGCAACCGCCCGGATTGCCAAGGGTAAGCCCCCCCACCACGACAAGGTCATGGCCCACCTAGGGGGGGATCAAGTTAGTGGCCTGTCCATAGCCAAAATGATACAATTCTCATTACAATATAATACAGCAGTTTTAATAACCAGCAAGTAGTGGATTAATTTCAGTATTCAAGACGAAAGTTTTCTAGATCTGAATATAATGAAATATATATTTGCGGCTAACTGTACAATGAAATAACAATTTGGGAAATAGGATCTAAGATTCCCACCGCTATTTCTCTACTTGCCCTAAGTCTTCTTAAGGTGATAAGTGGCGAGCTTTTAGAACGTACTGCGGGTAGTTTACCGCCGCGGCAGTTTTATTTATACGATCCGTGTGCAATATCTGAAGAAGGCAGCGTCGGGTATACTAATATCGGTCGTGTGGTCGCAGGCGATAGCCGCTCGATAGAATAATATGACAGGCGCGCGACCGGCCCGCTGGCACGTAGGCAATAAGCCGCCGGCCACCCAACGAGCCACTGGAAAAATAAAATTGTGTCCAGACGTTTTGACCTCCCCGCGCGTGATTCCGCTCGACCACTCGAGCCTGAACCCGTACATACAGACACGAATACGTTAGAAAAGCGACTCAAAAACAAACAACGTTAGCACGCAAATTGCAAAGCTATTTTAGAAACCGCTTTCATTTCAAAAAGAAATTGTATAAATTTCAAATCAACAGAAAAACCAAGGCAGTGTTCGCGTCTTAAAGTGAGGCATGTATTAGGAAGGCTATTCTGCAATAGAAAGACGACTTGTTAAATAGCACCAATGGATGAGTGTGTAATTGTGCTTTGTTGAATTCATATTATTTTTTGTGTTAAGGTCGACAGACAGGCTGACGGTCACTTGGTGGGTAGCAACCGTCGTCTATAACACGCCACAGATGCTATAAGTGCGCTGCCGACTAAGGATTAGGGAAATGAGCTCTGGCATCCCTTACTCACTCAATGAAATACAACAGTATGCTGTTATTTCACGGCGGTCTTCTGTAAGGTGGGTAGTTACTGCCGATAGATGAGCCTGCCCAAATGACTGCGAAACGGCGCGTCTCCTGCCACACAGCAATTTTAAAATAATCATTAATTTTAAAATATATTTAATACTTATTTTATGATAAAAGTTGAGAGGGAGACTGTGACTCAATTGTTATTTGGTGGCTGCCGTCGCCAATAAACGCTACAAACGCCAAGAGAATACAAGTGAATACAAGCTTTGGGTGATAAAGAGCTACAAAATGACGATAGGGTATTCCTTATCCTCATTTTGAATTCTGGCATCCCATACTCATGTATCGTCAAGCAGACAGATATAATTCATTTGGCACATTACAAAGCTTTTTTTGAAAATATTTTGAATTTGTCTGTCTATTTGTTCCCGCTAATCTTCTAAACGACTGAAGGAATTTTGAAATTTCTAAAATTCCCTCAATTTAGAATTTTAAAACTCTATTCAAAGAATAATCTACAATTATTTTCATCAAGATAGCAAATTTAGTGGTCCTGCATGTAAATTGGAAAACCATATTCAAATTTAACCATAATTAATAATTATACTTACTTACTAAGTGTTAATAAATAATACATCATTAATTAAACTTAATAAATATGTATTTTAATTTATTTCACAATCACAAATCCGAGAAGTGGCGGCAGTAACCACTCCTTTATAGAAGACTACCGTGATATATTGTAACGCATATATATCATTTTATATTAGTGAGTGAGTAAGGGATGCTAAAGCCCTATTTCTTCATCCCTTATCCTACCAAAATCGCCTGCACACTTGCAATTTTACTGACGTTGATTGAATTTTTAGGTGATGGAATCTATCTACGATCAAGTGGAGCGTCAGCCCGTCTGCCTTAATATGAATAATTAGCTTTTCTTCAAATCCTAAGTAGCTTTAGTTGAAACGGGCCCTGTCTATCTATTTTGTCGGTCTGCAGTATAAGTAGATGTGCCAGAACAGTACTCTGCAATACCTGAGGGTGAAATCGTGGAAGTCAATCTTTCCGTTTTACATCTGCAAGTAAGCAACATCTAACATATTCGAACGAAAAGTCCCACCGACGCGCGCCTTGTTTCATTTTACGATCTTATCGAAATAATCCGATCTCGCCGGTTATTTACCGCCGTCTCCGCTCGATGGAGAAGAACGTTTGACTGTCTGCTATATAAACTTGAACACGAGGTCGGCTTACCGTAAATTATTATTGGCTTTTTCTCCACGATCTCGTTTACTGTAGTTATTAAGCCTATATTCACAAGTATTACTTTACTCAGGTATGTTACGTCCTAATGATGATGCTCACTGGCCTTAACCAAGTTTTCCAAAGGGTGGGCTTTAAGATTTATATGGCCAAGACGAAAGTTATGTCTAATGTCCATGTTGTGCCCATCCCAGTAACAGTTGGAAATTCAACTCTCGAAGTTGTTGACGAGTACATCTACTTGGGACAAACAGACCAATTAAGTAGAGCCAACTTCGAGAACTTTCGAGACAACTTCTCGTCAAAAATTCCTTAGGTCTTAAATTAAAAGTTTTCGATTAATGTGTGTTGCCAGTGATGACATATGACGCTGAATAACGTCTCGTAAGAAAGAACGACGCTCAATGAGCTATGGAGAAGGTTATGCTCGGGGTTACAGTGCGATATCGAATCAGAAATGAGGAGATCCATAGACGAACAAAAGTTAAAGACATAACCCGGCGGATTAGTAAGTTGAAGTGGCAGTGGGCAGGACACATAGTACTGAGAGCCGTCGGCCGCTGGGACCGGAAGGTTCTCGAGTGAAGGCCACGGACCGACAAGCGCAGCGTAGGATGACCACCCACAAGGTGGACAGACGACCTGATAAGGGCCGCTGGTCAACGGTGGATCCAAGCTGATTCTGACTGCTTCTGACAGTCCTTTTGGAAAATTAGGATTTATTAGCCTCTGTTCAGCTTTTGACGTCGTACGGCTGAAATGATAATGATGATGATGACGTCCTAATGATATGCACCAGGTGTTTCCTCTATGGGAAAAAAATTACCCCAAATAAGTAAAGTATAGATTGATTGCAAGTCATATCTATTCAAACATCAAATATTTTTGTGTTTTTGTTATCACAAAGCTTATTCTTCATTTGATAGTAGTTGGTCTAAAAAGTCAAGTAAAGTCGGCGGCGGTGTAATTGTTCTGTAAACCCAGATTTTTGGCAAGCAGGACGCCTGTGTACTTGATGGCAGGTGGCCACCATCGCCTATACGAGGGCTGCCTTTTAAGTTTTTACAAAAAGTGAAACAGAAACGAACATGTTCGAAACAAAGTGTTTTATTGCTTTTCTAAATATTCGCCCTTAAGGTCTATACATTTTTGCATACGCTCAAACCAATTCTGGAAACATTTTTTCCACTCTGAAGCTGATATCGCAGAAACATGGTTTTGAAAGTCTTCAACTGCTTCTTGAGGTGATGAAAATCTCTGTCCGCGCGTCTTTTGTTTGACAGTGGGGAACAAGAAAATGTCATTAGACGATAAATCGGATGAATACGGGCAATGAGACATTAATTCGATGTTTTTCTCCTTCAAATATTCAGTTGTTTGAGGTGCTTTATGGGAGGTGGCATTGTCGTGATGAAGAATGATGCGACGTTTTTTGTTCTTTTTCCTTATTTCATCGAAGACCGTTGGCAAACAATTTGTTGTATACCATTTGGCATTAACAGTTCTTCGATCCTCTAACGGAATGGTTGCGACGTGTCCAGTACAACCGAAGAAACAAGCGATCATTTTCTTGGAAGTGCTTCGTGAACGAACAACTTTAGTGGGATGGTTTGCATCGTTTGCTTTCAGGATCATACGAATATATCCAAGTTTCGTCTCCTGTAACAATGTTGTATACGGATTTTGAACGTCCTCGGTCGAATTTTTTCAACATATCCTGACACCAATCAACACGACCCTTTTTTTCGCTTATGCGGAATCCATCTGGAACATATCTTTCTCACACGTTCATGCAAAATCGATTGTATTGCAGTCTGTGATATCCTAAGAGACGCCTCTGTCTGTCTGTAAGTCACATGCCTATCTTCTATAATCATGTTGTGCACACCATCGATGTTTCTCGGAATGACAACCGATTTTGGCCGACCTTCTCGCCATTCATCACTGAGGAACGAACGACCATGACGAAATTCTGCAAACCAATTGTAAACAGTCGTCTCTGATGGTGCTTCATTACCAAAAGTTGCACGAAGCGATTCTATGCATTGTTAAGTAAGGCCTTTTTTAAAATCATAAAAAATCATCCAACGTAAGCGTTCACGGGTGATTTTCATTTTTGCACAAATTGCTCCTTTTAAACGTTCACTATTAGCAACTTATTCAGTCAATTTCTAAATTGCAACTGGCTTCGCAATAACAAACGTCAATGTACACAAATACAGTGGTGCCACAACTCATTAACGCCACCTATCGTTCGATTGTAAAAACTTAAAAGGCAACCTATCGTATACACAAGCAGCGCCATAGGAGTTGCAAGAGCGTTGCCAAGATTGACAAAATAGAAGATAACAGATAAATAAAGTATAGTGGAATGGTGTCTGGTATTTCATAGGCACACATGTTATTACTTGACGATAATCTTCGATAAAGTGGTTACTGCCGCATGAAGGGCTCACCTATTTATGAATCTGAAACGCAGTGTGCACTGCCACTGCGTACTATCTGGTACACAACACAGTAACATACGTGCTGCTTGCTTAAAAACATTATTATGTAGTTGTCGCTGAAATTTTTTACTACTGTGACGAAAAAACTTTTTTTTTTGGGAAGTATTTACTAATATTTTTCTTAGAAATTTTATTTTTTATATAAATCTGCCTTATTCAAACTTTTTTTTTAATATTCACTGTATTTTTATCAAATTAGGCGACGAAAATAACGCTTTTCTGCTAAGTCCTCGTGTTAAGGGAAATTTTAATTTGTGTTAAAGGCAGTGGATAATTTAATTTAAGCTAAAATTAGCCACACAAGCACCCAAAAATCACCTTCGTACTTCGATTAAAAAAATATTTTATAACATTTATAGATTGTAGCTATATCATCATACTATTAAATTCCCTAAAGTCTGCATCTTAGAGTCTGCCTGCTACCTTTTTTGAAATAAAAACAGTACAACATGCTTTATTTGTTTTTCTGAGCGATTTCTTTCTGCTATTTCTATGTTACTATTGTTACGAATATGTTAAACTTGTAATCTCCTAAATGATCAATGTCTTTGTCCTAATGTCCTAATGTCTTTGTTTCACATTATTTCAATTTTCTGTTCAGTATGCAGCAACAGTGGCCATTTATTTTATTTTATTTTTTACCTTCTCGTTATCTACGAATAAAAAAAGAGGCGAGTAATAGAAGCGAGCGCTAAATTCAATATGGCAGTGGTGAAACGGTCTCGAGTCTCTTGCCACTACACGTCCGAGAGCACCTAATAAGCGTGGACGAGAATGAAGTAAAAATTTCCGCCATTGTCATTCCGCTGGCGTAGCACTGGTAATGAGCTAAGTTCGCCGTAACGCCTCGTAACTTACATACCAATCGGAGGTCCTCGTCTGCTCCTGCGGGCTGCGATCGGTAATCATGCCACCACCATCCAAAACAAACTTCTGCAACCGACTTTGAAGGATATCTTTGTTAAAAATAGGCAAACTTCTCACAAGTTTAATAATATTTTTGTTTACTTTTATGAGAGAGATGTACCCCATTTGATGTCTCATCGATGTTCTTTTAGTCGTCTCATCCGTTATATTAACGGAATTTTCATTTTTCCGTTGCAGTTGGATTTATAAAAATTAATTAATACATTTAAATGTGGAATAGCCTTCAACAAAGTCGCTTTCCATGTCTATCTGTATTCCCGTTTAATTTCCACTACTTTATAAACACTTTATAAAAATACTTTTTGGATTCTTAGATTGTGCATGTAGTTATTTATTGTGAATATTGTGGATGCCTATACTTGGTTCATATACCAGATACTATAATTTTGAATTTAAGTATATATGCTGTTGGCGTCTGTAAAATGAAATAAATAAAATAAATTTACAACATCTGGACAAAAAAATCCCACTTACTAACTGACTGGATCAGAGAAGTCTGTGTGATTTTGGAGTTTATTCCTTAAAAATCAATATTCATATAAGACCCTCGGTATGGAAATTTCATGAGAAGTAAAATTCATACAAACGTTAACTAAAAAGCGTTACGTTATCTATCACTTTGATATTTGTGTGACAGCTGACGCATGTACGTATATTTATGTTCCCTAATTCTATTCTCCGGACTTATAAAAGCAAACGTCGAAGTCTTGTATGAAAAGTGTATTCCGCATTGAGGAATTAATCGATAGTGCATTGTAATAGTTCAAAACTTGTTTTCGGATCTTACTTGACTTAAGTTAGCTAATTACGTTGGCTACTTAATGTAGATGAAAATTGGCTTTGCATCCTTTGAAAAAGTGGGGAAAGTTATTCGCAAATATTAAAAATGCCATAATTGTTAATTAAGACAACCCCTTAACATCGCTAACGTAGATTAAATTAACACAACTGCATCACAGTTTCTGTGAACTATAACACGTCAAAATTCAAAATGGTAATTCATTACCTCGTCCTACGACCAACTCGCCCCATAAGACAAGTCCTATTCTAGGGAAAATTCATAAAACGAGATGGTCGGTAATCGGGACGGATACTTTCTGGAAGGTCAAATTGAAGAGACTGAATAGACACGCCTGAGTCTTGGTGGCGTTAAATTTGACAGATTGGCACTGCCCCAATCGGACACCACTTTCAAGGAAATATTTAATAAATCTTAATATGAGCTTATTAAACACATAAGACTTGTTTATTTAAGGCTGCCTTAAAAATTCAAGAACAGTTTCAATGTTCGTCCAATATATAAGTGAGATAATAAGCTGCAGCCGCGTCCAGTTTCTTTTGACGTCGTCGCCGCCAGCCGCGGAGTAGAGTTCGTAAATGGAATTTGCAAGTAATTTTCTCCCCTCTCTTGACTTCTGCTCCCACCCGCCCTCGCCTTGCTCTCTTGTCTCCGCGTGTCGCTTCCATTACAAATTGTGTTGGAATAAAAATATGGTCGGAAATATCTAGAGTCAGTACACGCTAAATTGATAACATTCGAGTGTGTTTCAAAATAGCTCACTTTGGCTTTAAAATCTTTTTTATATTGATACATCGTATCCTTTTACGTCTAATGTGCGTTTTGCCTTTATCATCATAAGATCAAAGTTGTTTTATATGTAAAGTTGAAAATATATAAACAAAACAATAAAATTTAATTAATAAATTATGCTTGTTCAAGCATACCTATATTCATTATCATGTTAAAAAAAAAATAACGATAAATGAAAAATATATTATTCCTATTGACAGTTTAGAATGCAAAATGATGACATTTAAATGTTAAAAATATTTGACAGAATTTTTTTAATCGATACTCAAAATGCAAAATAATGTATTTATTTTAATTTATTAAGGTTTTTTTTTATTTTCACCTACAGATTGCCAATTTCTTAAGACGGAAAAGACATCTAAAACCTTGATTAGTACATCAAATCCTTGATAAATCTTAGTATGAAAATACATTGAAATCAAGATTCATATAATATGGTTTTCAAAGTAAATTTGAATATACTAACTAAAGAAACAGTACTATTTTCTGAATGAAAAGTACCCTATATCCTTTTCTGTACCCCTGGTCGATCGAGTTGTTAAGACGTAAAAAGGTAACAAACAAACTCACTTTCTCATTGATTATTGGATTAAGCGAAATCTAATAATATTATTTGAAAAACTGTTTTCTTCATTCTTGAAACACTTTATACTCGACTACCTATGTGTATCATCAACTCTGTAGGGATACATCCGTTCACGGGAAGAAGTGGGCGTGTAATAGGAAATGTTCCGCATATTGACTCCGGCGACGTTTCCGAGATCTCTAAACAATGGCTCACAGCTACCACAGACTCCATATAATATTCATAAATAAAACGGTTCAACGTCTTAACCATATTTTTATTTTATATAGAAAATATCTTCGTCAAATCTGTAATTTTATTCACAGATTCAACTATTACCATTTGATTCATCTAACAAAAATCTATAGATATGCCATTTTGTGTACATTAATTATTAATTTATCATATCTTTGTGAAGCAATAAATACCTCTTCACCTTCAATGATCCTTTGGTTTAATAAAATTTGATGAATCTGCCAAAGCGACCTTAATTTGAAAATCGCTAACACAACCGAGGAAAGTTAAAATTGGAAAATCGTCTTGATCATCTAAGAAATAACTCGGTCCTAACTTTCAGTTTGGCTCCTTTGAAACTGAAAAGCCTGCTGTGTACTTTGTGGCTTGGGTTTACTCGAAGAGTTTATATAACTAATTACCTACGTATTCATTACATCTTATCGCGACCCATTCAAACCTTCAACATTGAAGTCAGTTTCAAGCCAGGTGTGTTTATTTGAAATAATTCGGATGACCCTCAAGAATCCTTTGCCGTTTTAGTGAATTGTATGAACATTTGGTATTCTCTTTTAACATCTTTTCAAACGAAACAGATTAATGGATAACGTTGTAGGTACCTACGACTTGCATAATCTGTCTCCAAAACCTCAAAGTCTCCAAAATATCTATTTAATATTAAATCATTTCTCGTGTGATAGTTTGTTTTGATTCGATCATTTTTTAACCCCTCGTCTGTACAGACGAGGGGTTAATCTTTACTCCACAGTAATCCTAGTTTAATATTATAAATGCGAAAGTCAGTTTATTTGTTTGTATGTTACGCTTTCACGCCTAAACTTCTCAACCGATGATCATGATATTTTGTATGCAGTTGTCAGGGATACAAAAAAGTATAGGGTACCTTTCATCCAGAAAAAAGTACACACTGTTACCGAGGAATCATCTAAATTAAAAATAAAAAAATTAACACCTGACAAAAAAATATGAGCAATAAAGATTGAATAAAATGTTTTAACATCCAAGAAAGGGGGCGCTGACGAATTCTCTGGGAGATGCTACTTGTTATTGTACTTGTACTTGTTGAGTCATAAACTCGAATGCAATTCTAGCTGAAGTAGACCTGAAATAAAAGCACTAGTAATGTGGTTGTATTTCACAGTTGCATTTCGGTGTATGATGATATGCCATAGCCAATTCAATTCTCTTGTCCGTTATCCTATCATTTATCCTATCAGAGTCACTGTGTACTTTTATCCCTCTGGTCATGTTATAAAAGTTCTAAAAAGCCTCTGTTATAAAAGTTGCTGAAATACAAATAATGTTATATACTCGAACATTACAAATTCACACAAGTAATACGTCCTCGTTCCTTCGTTTAACATTTTAGACACATGTCTATAATGGCTTTACTATATCTATATCTCGTCTTGCGTTGTGCTAAATTTAAGCAAAATGATGAATTCAATCACGGCAATTTGGACGAGCCCTTTGGTCGAGTGGTCGAGTTGTTTTAACGCTCTGTGACAGTGGTCCCGTGTTAGATTGCCGGCAGGATCATCTTTGGAAATGAACTTTCATAGTTGGCTCTGGTCTGAATCTGGCAGATGGTGGCAGGACACACTGCGATTCACAGTCTTTGGGAAGCCCGTCTAGCGGCAGTAACCACCCCCAGGTGGATTTTGGAAGCAAGCGTCAATAGCATTACCGACACTGAGTCAGAGACGCCTTGGTAACTTTAGATGGCTACGACAGATGCTATCGTGTTTGCCGCGCCACATCTCTCTCGATAGCTTTATAAACAAATTCATTATGGATCTACTTAAATTGTTTATAGAAGAGGAAGAAGGTGATGACCTTTTACTTCGATACCTTAGCGTATTCTTGTAATCTTCCAGACTTAGCAATGGATGCCGAGACACCAGTGTAATTAAAATTTCATCATCTTCTTCTGTAAACATCTCAATAGGGCCATTTTTTTATTTTAACCTATTACACGTGGGCGACAAACACGAGCGTGGCAGTAGCGCTCTGGCGTCCAACGTCACAACAATGACGCGGCATCAGTGAAACTGCGCAGAATGACTTTCCTTCAATTTGTGTAGTGCATTAATCTACCGCTCTGTCGCGGCGTCACTAACGAGGCGCCACTGACGCTTGCTACAAAAGTCCACCTACAGAGGACCACTGTGAAATAACAGCTCTTGTGTTTCGATGAGTATACATAGGGCACCCTATATGTTTCCGGAACTGGCCACTTACATAAACAACATTTTAAAAAGTATTTACTTACAACATTTGAAAATTGAACTCTTTGGCTGTAGAATATCAGTTTGTTTCATCTGTCACTTGTTTTTAAATTGTGGTGTGATTTTTAAAATTACGTGTTTTAAAATTACGTCACCATGGATTCAAAATTTTCGTAGTACGATTTTCTACGATTTTAAGTGTAATTTGACTGCTCAGCAGAGCTCCGCTCGGCTACAAACTGCTTTTGGCGATAAAGTGCCTGTAAGACGACTATTTACCGCTGATTTGCAGAATTCAAACACGGTCGTGTCAATCTCAGTGACAAAAATTCATCATGATAGATTCCATTCAACACATTTTAAAAGCTTCTTTTGTACAAATATAAGTTTTCATATTAATTTACCCTTTTTTGCGTTCCTCTAAATATGTCCATGAGTGAATATACATATACAAGTAGTGTCCAGTACCGCGCGCGACAATAACCACACCTTTACAGAAGATCACCGTGAAATAACAGCATGTGTGCTCTGGTGTTTCGGTGAGTGCCAGAGCCTATTTGCCTATCCCTTCCTAATCCCTTATCCTTAATCCTATTATGGCGTACCTGTGGCACTGTCTATCATCTTAACATAAAAAAATACAATCAATCAAGTTTTGAACAATATGTACCTTGACAATGAAATATAACTTGACTAATATGTAGTGCACAACCACATATAAAATATTGTTTGAATATTACAAATGTATAACAGATCATTAATTTTATTTCAATAATAAAACAACGAACCAGGGATATTTTTGTGTAGATGTCTTTACATATTCGTAACCTACTTATCGTACGTTTGTATACCTGGAAACCAATTCCTCGTTACCTTCCTCCATTCAACTAATACATATTCTATTCTACGTTTAAACTGCTCGCAAAAAGGATTTTGTAGGGTAAAACTTTAAATAAGTTTAGGGTAGAGTTCCTCAGACCCCTTTTACGACTGCGAAAGGGCAAAGAAAGCAAATGTTTTGCCGAGACATTTTATAGATTGTGTTCAGCAGTAAAGACGAAAGTAATACGAATCATTCAATCTAAACAACGACATTGATTTATCTGTTGTTTTAGATTATGTTAGTTACGAATGAAATATAATAATAACAAAGTCCGTCATTAAACATTTTCAGCTCACAGCGTAAAACCGTAACAATAATAGACACCAAGAAGTTTTTTTATGGCATGAGTATTACCTTTGTATTGGCTGGTTAACTCGAACTACGCGTGTAAAGTACAAAAGAATATCTAGTACATAATTTACAATAATTTGGAAGATAAAATATATCGGGCTTAAAGTAGAGTTTGAACGAACGCCTGGAGCACGCTACAATTCATGTCTTTAGGATGCAAACATGAGACTCTCTATCTGTGGGTATGTCTGTCATATTTTGTTATGTTTGTCATATTTTGCATTTAATGCAATGTGAATTAATCACGGCAGCTCGTTGGTGTGATGTGCGATATGGTGTCACCATTTTTTTTTACGTTGGGAAATCCATCATGGATACCCAGCAGCGAAAGGGGACGCTGTGGTTTATGCCGGACTCCTACCGGCTAAAACCCAACGACTTCCTAGCGCGGCCGTAGATGGGCAGGGTCGCAGGAACGTTGTTGCACAACTTCGGCGACCCGCCACGGCTGTTCAGCGCGGGGAGGACTACGCTCTCTGTCGGAACCTCGGCGTACCCGAAAGCGGAGGTACGCCGGCCATCTCGTAGACCTCTCCTGGTCAAGGGGGAAGGCGGCGGATATAGGCCATCCGCCTGCGTCCGAGCCTTCTCCGGCGGATCGGCTGGGAGAGGGGATCCTCTTCCCGTTGCCTCTCCGCCGCGACATAACGTGCTCACGATATGGTGTCACCATACCGCAGACAAGTATGGTGTCACCCATACTTGTCCCACTAAAATATAATAAATGAGAAAGTTTGTGAAAATGTATGGATGTATTATAATATGTTTATTTTGCACGTACAAACTACTGAACGAATTTGGATGAAATTTGGCAGAAAGATAGCTTAAAAGCTGCCTGAATTAACATATAGGATTTTTTATCATGGAAAATGTAGGTTCCCGAGATATCGTCTAAAAATTTAAAAACTTCGGCGCGAGATGTCATATATTTTCAATTTTCATTTCACCAGCTCACCACTGATTTCACCAGCTCACAAATTTCACCAGCTGCCCAGTTTATGTTAAAATCACTCAGTGTCTCCTGCAACTACAATTACATTACAACCATTAGAAAACATGTCAAAAATTTATATGAGCAAGAACTTTATACTTATATTTTAACAAAACCTTAATCCACATTCCAACTTTCTGGACACAAATTACGACTGTATATTTAATTTAATCTTGAAAAGTTCTCTGATTTCATTTTTCCTTCGAATTAATTTAAAAATTCCTTTGAGATCGTGGCAGTTATCGAACTCGAGAAGTCGGAAAGTTTTCACTACTAGTTAAAATTACACATTCATTTCAAGAATATCTGACTTCAAATAATTTTGATATGAAAATTTAAAGAATGTTTTGTATCAGGCTATTACAAGAATATTTTTTCAGCTTTTTCATTAATGCCTTGTTTTTGCAATACCAAATAGTGAATTTTTTTTTAAATATTGTTAGGCTATTCATTTTATACCCCGACTTCGATCAGCATGAACTTCAAAATAAACTAAATGTTTTATGCTAGTTATTATGCTAGATTGTTTACCCACGTTGATAGCGCACTTGCAGCACCTTATACTAGAAGGTGACGGTAGTCATCTACCATAAAAAATCAATAAATACTCTTTAATCTTGTACATATAACACGTAATAACCAAATATGAGACAGCTCTTTAGAATTGTCATATTTGGTTATAGCATGGAAGAAGAAATGGACTGTAGTTTCCTTCTCATGTGGGTGACGGATTATTTTACTGCCGCCAGGCAACAGAACAGAACAAATTTTACAGAACACAGTATAAGTTAGCTGCCGCTACAAAAGGATATGACATACAATATCGACTCGTAGCACTTTACTCATCCAGAGAGTTGGGTAAAAAACAGTCTCGTAAATGTCGTTGAAAATCAAAGCCATAACATGTACATAGTCGGCAGCAAATCGGAACGCGTCGCAGAACCCGGAGATTGTAAGCAGGCTTTAGGACAAGCGACGTGCGACAAAGTTTTTATTTCCCTCGGGACACACCGATCGTAGTGCCGCCCAGGTGCTCCCCGCACCGATGGATACCTATATTATTTGTTTGAACGAAACTTTCTGGTCTCGCGCAAGATAAGTAAATTATGTTTGTGTCCCGAACGCCACCTCGTATTCAATGTCTTGCCTCGCCGAATATAAGTAAACAACAATACAGATTTCAAATGCAAAAGTTTTTATTCCATTATCAAACACACAATATATTGCCGTTTTCACTGTAAGGTATCATCGAGTTTGTTAAAATAATGGGGAATATCTTATGCGCGGCTGATATAAGCAAATGGAAGTCTACGTTAGGTGCGGAAGCAATAAAAAATTATAAACGACTCACATACGTTACTTTTATTCAATGTTGATGAAGACGTTTAACAATTCCACGTGTTTTAGAATTTCGTGAAAAAATTGCTACCATAAAATGCCGACTGGCAGAGGATTGCAGAATTATTCCGTCATAAAGATAAACGAGCGCTTAACGCTTTTTCTTCATATTAACGCGGTACTTGTTAGTATAATTTTCATATTAATATCCATTTTCACATGGATACCATAATTCCAACAAGAACCATAATTCACATGAAATTAGTGTTTAGTTAGTGACAGGCGGCGTCAGGCCAACTGCGTGTTACAATTGGCATCTGTTCCCATTTCTTTAAACCTACTATGTTCTTGCAGATCTGTGGCGTTGCTTCTGATATAGGCGACGGTAGCCACCTACCATCAAATGGACAGTCAGACTGTCTGAAGACCTTAATTAAAAAAAAAACTCGTTTAAAGACCACCGTGTAATACGAGGATATGCCACACCCACTAAGATCTACTGTAGAGGTCTCTCTGTACAAGTGTCAGAAAAAATGTAAACCTAGTTCTTTTTGATCGTAGGTACGGTAAAAGTACACAAGGCCTATCAATGCTAGTGCATCGTGTTTGTTTTTGCGATGCTACAATGAAACTAACTAAAGATCCCTATCAGCATACTGGATCATCATACACGTTATACGCGATGACCCGTGCATGTCGACGTCACTATATTAAGTAGTGTTTTTAATTAAGGGATAGCAGCGCACATTTCTCTGTCGCTTTATTCCATCAGATTCCGCAGCGCAATTGCACCCCATAGCTGACATGTGTTTTTAGAAGACAGTAGTCAACCACTACATCAATGAACTATCAGACTGCTTGTCGCTCTTTATAATAAATCGCCAAAACTAAAAATGTTTTAAATACTGTTTCTCCTTATCTACTAATCACTTTTTTTATGAGTCTTTGTAAATTACACAAAATTACTGACGCCCGAAGCATTTCTTATTCTTTTTTCCGTTTAAACTTTCAGGGTCGTTAATGGCGACGTTATGCAATTACCATTCATTGATATTCATCCTGCTTGACATATATGAGGCCGTTGGATGAGTGGTTAGGGTGCTTGCCTTAACGCTCTGTTCTAGGGTTCCCGGGTTCGATTCCCGGCAGGGTCAACTTTGAAAAATGAACTTTTCAAATTTGGCTCTGGTCTGGATCTGGAAAGTAGTGGCTTGGCACACTGCGCTTTACAGTCATTTGGGCAGCCCGTCTGGCGGCAGTAACCACCCCCTTACTGAAGACCACCGTGAAATAACAGCACGTGTGCTGTTGTGTTTCGGTGAGAGAGTAAGGGATGCCAGAGCCCATGTCCCTATCCCCCTCTAATCCCTTATCCTTAATCCTGCTGTAGTCGGCAGCGCAGCTTGCAGCAGCTTTGGGGTTGCTTTTGTTATAGGCGACGGTAGCCACCTACCATCAACTTTTTATCTTAATATAAAAAAAAACTCGTATTGGTTTAAATTTAAACATCCTGTAAGGCTGATGAATTTAACATGATGTAGATATTTGTTTGCGCAAATAAAAAATAATAAAAATAATTTCACTAACATCAAACATTACTTCAACTAATATACGGGACTTATGATATAGAGGTGTTCGGTAAATAATTGTCGATATTGAAGTTATTAATAGGCCTTTCAGAAAAACACTATTTTGAATTAATCCCAACTCGCATCGTTTCCTATATTTTGTCATTAATTCGTGCCACAAAACTAATATTAAGGATATTTGCCATACTAATTGTTGTTCATTGTTCTCAAAGAATTGTTTTACTATATAAAATCAGAAATTTTTCGCTTTTTCTTTGACAAACCACATCGTGTCCAGGTCATGTATTTTTTTTCTAATTAGTAATGTTTAATGAATAAACAACACAGTGCACGATTCTGGATTTGATATTGCACGATCAAATCCCAAATAGGCATGAATTTCGAAATGATAAATAAGAAGAAGTTACAATGACTCGTTCACCCACTCGTTACGAAGTCAAATCGAGTTGTTAAAATAGGAGAATGTTTCGCACAAATGTGCCTGTAAGGCTGATGAATCTAATTTTTGTATGGGGGGAGGGGCGAAGCATGTTAACTTATGAAAATTGTGCCCCATTCGGATGCCGAAGAAGTTGAAAAGTTGAAATAAACTGTCCCGTCGTGACATGAACGTTGATCAGAGAACGAGCGATCGGAATACATCCTTATAAATCTTTATAATTTATAACGACAGGTTAATATTGTTTATTTCATTTTTTATGTCTAATTGATGCTAGCTTGGTTACCATTACAAGCAGTGATGAAAATAGTTCAGTGAAACAGGTTTCAAACTGAAGAAACACTTTTAATCGTCATTCTAATTTTACCACAGTTTCGGAAAAAATACCTGTTAACAGTGACGTATCAACCTGTTATCGGTTAATTTACCTACATTTTAATTGCAGTATAGTTTTCTAATATACAGCCTCTTTGCTGTTTGTTTTTATTTTAAATTGGTTGTCTTCTTTTTTACAAAAAATCCTTGTTCTTCTTTACAAGTTCGATTTATTTTCACCTTCAAATATTGTAGCAAATTCCTTGATTTTTTTAGATAAGAAGACAATAATATCAACAAGTGTTACTAGTTTAAAAGATTAGTAAGCAGCACAATTTTTTTTTTATTACATACAAGTTATTTTAGTAAAAAAATGTTATAATTTTCTTAGTAATTGTAGCAGTAGAATGCATTTCCCGAGCTAATGTTAGGGCACCCTGAACGTGGTATACTTGTATCGACCGCAGCGCTAACGTGGGAAGAATACATTTATTATGTCGAGTCACGGTGCTCATTTGGGTATTAGAGATAAAATTAAAATTTACGCTTTGCCCAAAGCAATTTGTAACGCCCGCTTTATTTCTCGCGGAAAATAGGCTTTGCTTTAACCGCATTTCACATCCATTTTCATAAGTGGTTTACATTCAGCGAGACAACTGGTCATTGCGTGGCAACTTATAAAAAAGCCGTTATTTATACTCGAAGGACCATTGAATTATCGTGCATGTATTTACAACGATAGGATCATTTAAACATAGGAAAACCTACGATCTTACACAAAAATATGAAAAAACAGAGACCTGCCAAGGCCATCTTGAAGAAGCAAACATTTAAAAATACATGAAATTAAAAAAAAAGACGAAATTCTTTATAACTATTAAAATTACGAAGAATCTTGTAAATTAGTTAGTGATATTTTATTCACAGACAAGTCAAAGACCATGGACTATAACAGTTTCAGGCATCTTTATTCACCCACGGAAACGCAGTAATAGCTACAAACAGCAACAAGTGAGATTCATAAGTTATGGCAGACTCAATATAATAAAAGGTAGAGGGGATGGGCTCTGGTATTCCTTAATAACTCACCGAAACACAATAACACACATGTTGACGGTGACCAAATATTAAACCGAATTTTCAGGTCCTTCATGAGCTAAGTAGCTATTACACACCTATTCGTAACACACTGAAAGAGTATGTAAAAATGAAGATAAACTAAATGAAGTAAACAAACCATTGACGAGCGTATTGGTCGAGTTCTTAATGTGTCTACCTTAGCGCTCTATCTCTGGGTTCCGGGGTTCGATTCACTGCAGGGCGAACTTAAGAAAGGAGCTTATGAAAGTTGGCTCTTGTCAGGATCTTACATTATTGACAAGACACACTAAGTTTCGCAGTCATAATGATACTGGCGGCAGTATCTACACCTTTTTTTTTCGAGGAGAAATCTATTTACAGATTTCCTACCGCTGGCTAGGCGGTAGGGGTATGTGGGGGTCACCAGTGCTCCACGCTATGCTCTAGGTCATAATGGCACTGGCACTACCCACTAAAACTCCCCGGTGTCTCCTTGCCCTACGATAGGGATGGACCGGGCTCTGCCAAGGCAACAACTCCGATCCACCCCAAAAGTATCTAAACCCTTACAGAATACCACCTTGAAATTAACAGCATGGTGAAATGTTGTTATATGGTGAGTGAGTAAAAGATTGCAATATCAGAATCTATTTCCCGATCCCATTCTAATCCCTTATCTGCAATTGCCCACTTGTAACGTCGCCTTACTACCATCAATTGACTTTTACTTTAAAAAAATTATGTAAGACCAATTTCCTGTCTGTAGCACTAAAGGTAAGCTAGAATGCGTACAGGCTCACTATTAACTACATATATAACGTAAATCAAGCTTATCCGTTATAATCCTTTGGCGTCAATTAGTAAAAGAAAGGACCTAAAACGAGAAATGCCAAGACAATTTGTAAATGAGAATTCATTGTTGTTTGGTTTAGTGTAACCCGCTAGTGAGGCTGATAAATGTCCTTTCAGAGTGCGCCGTCAGTCAAATCGCGGTTGCCTGCCCACAAGATATATTGTGGACCCAAAGCTCGTCCTTACGAAACACCCGGCCCTCCCATTATTTCAAAATCAACTGTTTAATTATTATTATTAGTTTCATCTACGCATCCCAATACTACAACGACATATACATCAGATAAATTTTAGGCACAGGAAAAACGAGTTTGACGTCCATTTAGATGCGAACATCATTAAATTAAACAATACAATACAATATTTACAGAATAATAACTTTTTTTATAAGTAAAAGACGGCAATCGGGCTGTCGTCTGAACTTAAAAGCAGGTAACTACCCGCGCCTGTCAGGGGAATTGAAGAATCCCATCCTAAAACAAGAAAAAGGATTAAAAGGGGCAGACGCATTGAAACACAACAGCACACGAGCTGTTATTTCACTGTGGTATTCTGTAAGGCTATGGCTTCTACCGCCAGTTTGGTATGCTTAGTTTGCGAATGCGTGACCTACCAATTTCTTATGAAGTTAAATTTATGCCTATTGAAGTGTAGCCTCGTGAGAAATGATAATACGAAGTTTATTTTTGTGGCAAGTTATTTCTTCTTCAGCGTTGTGAATGATCAACATACCATACATCTGAGATGTTAATTTCACCAATTTTTTTGTTCATTTATGAAAAGATAAAATCTTAATATAGCGTTGGTATTATTTTTACGAGCGCTCTTAAGTTAAATAACTTCTACTCAGTCACCCACTTTACATAGTAAGTAATAATTACATACAAATAAATGTAACAAATTGAGAGATACATTATTTAAAACTGGTTTCAATAACTATGTTGTTAACCAGTATAAACAATTAACTATTGTAACAGACATTTTCGTGAGACCTCTTTCAATACAGTTTTAATTATTTCGTTTTAAGCATAAAACTATTTGCTTAGTTTGACGTGGGTTACATTTAATTTGGGAATGCTAACAGTTTTGGAAACGTTCTCGACTTAGGGCGACCGCAGCAAGCATTGCCCCCCGAACAAGAACAAACAAAGTAATTAAACACATCAAACGGAGCGAAATTGAAGCCGCGACTCAAAGCGTAGGTCAGTCTCTGGCAGCCGAAGGAGAATACAGGCAATGGTCATGCTACAAAGAATAATAGAATCCTTCGTACTGGAATAGAATAGCTCCTTTTTAAAGTCACATATTTTTTAAAAAGCAATGATATCCAAGTCAAAGTCTGTCAATGTCACATTCACACTCAGAAGAAGAACATGTCCACCAGTACAGCTAAACAATGTGGAGATCTCCCGCGCAGACTGCGTACAATACCTGGGCATGCGTCTCCAAATTAGAAAACTCTACTGGGTTGTGGTAAGAAAATCACAGGTGTCTCTTAGGGGTAAGTAAACACCTACTTTATAAAGCTATTCTTAAACAAGTATGGACCTACGGAATACAAAAGTGGGTGACTGCTTCGCACTCCAACATTGAAATAATGCAGAATTCACAACAAGATGCTTGGCATTCTAAAAACGCCCCATGGTTCATAACCAACGAACAACTGCATAAAGATTTAAAAATGCCTACAGACAAGGAGGAAATATATGTAATTAGACACACTAGATCGTATAAACTCAGGATTGTGAATCACCCAAATATATTGGCGCAGAAATTGATGAATTACAAAATACAAAAATGTGTTAAGATGCTCAATTGGTTACCTTTCATATGTGATCGAAATGCGACAAAGGTCGCACTTTAAGCAAGTCCTAATACATTCGTCACATATAGATACTTAAAGTCCCAACCTAGGAGACAGAACGCTGTAAATCTTAAAAAAAACAATGTGACCTGGAGTTACGCATCCGGTCACTCCAATATGCGTTAATCTTTCTGATTTCATATAAAAACAATATAGAATTGCTATCGCTCATGGTGCTGTTTCTGCTCTTGCTCAAAACATTTCACTATCCCTATTTGAATCGACTGTGTACATCTGTATGGTTTTGCTTGTATTTCTGGGTAACTCTCTGTATCCATTTATTATTTTTTATTTGTATTTTATATTATTAATCACCTTTTATTTATTTTTAATGTCTGTTATCTGCTAGATGTAGGCCGCTCCCAAGGCTCGCCACCACACAGTCTTCTGTCCTTCGCATCCAGCCGCTTCCTGTGAAGCCTTCATGTCGTCAGTCCACCTGGCCGCAGGACGTCCCACGCTGCACTTTCCAATTCATGGCTATTATCCGTTCTGCAACAGATGTGACCAGCGCATTGCCACTACAACTTGCTGATTTTCTTGGCTATGTCGACAACCTTGGTTCTTCGGCGAATTTCAGAATATCTGATTCTGTCCACCAAAGCTCGGTATATAGCTCGCTGAGCGACTTTAAACTTGTGCATCAGTCCTGGTGTGAGAGGCCACGTTTCGGAACCTTACATTATCACTGGAAGGATGCACTGATCATATAACTTGGTCTTCAGATATTGCGGCAGTTGAAACGAGAACAGATTACGTAGCTTTCCGAATAAAGCCCAACCCAGCAGGATTCTCCTGTCGACCTTTTTGTCAAAGATGTTCCTGTCCAACTGGATCTAATTTTAATTTATTATTATTTATACATAGTGTACTAATTTTATCTTTAGAAAATTTTTCGAGTTTTCAAACAAGGTTTTTTGTAATAGCCGAACCTAATAAAAGGGTTGTGGATGGGGAAAGAGAAGACAGCTAGTAAAAAACAAGCAAAGCCTTTGTTTGTTAAAGATTATAATCTATTCACCTATAAGCTGGATATCGTGGAAAATGTCATCTGTAAAATTAAATATGACAACAAGAGCAGGGATAGAAGGTTGGTAATTCAAAATACCAGAGATAATCATAAAGTAATAAACATATGTTGATGTAAAAAATGTGTAAGACTAAATGTTAAAATATGTATAGACGAATGGTGAAGTTCGAAATGGTTCAAAATGTAGTTTTGAGGTAATTGAAATATTTCTTTAACACCAAAATTGAGTGAAATTGTGAAATTAAAAACTTTAGAATATAATAATGAAGAAATGAGACATTAAGCTATTCATGAATAACTTACTTGAATGAAAAATTGTATGAAAATGTCCCTTCTCTTTAACAATTATTTTATTCAAAAGTAGGTACCTAAAAGGAAAATCAATTTTAAATATAATATACCAAAGAATTGGCTTATTTTACATTTTATTTCTATTGCTTAACTTGGCTCTTTCTTGTAATGTAAAGCCAAACTAAAATTTATTCAATAGATATTTCTGTAGATCTAGGGTCGGCCAGTCTTTACGGGACTGCGCCTTCATTCAACCGCTCGCTTGGAAAGCCACTCTTCATCAACATTATTCTAAATGGAATTAATTACGTCTATTTCACGTCCTACGCTTTCTATAACATTGTATCTAATACGTTTTAATAAACAGAATTATAGAATTAATAATACGTTAATAGGGGATTAGTTTAACAAAATTTAGAATATATCGTTTCCATATTATTTTGGGTAATTATTCAATATATACTATTTATTTCCACAAACCAAGATGACTTCCAAAAAGGCTAAACGAAAGGTCCGATAAAACCGTTAAATTTGCCAAAAGTCGTCAATGATTTCCTTAATGAATCGCTGGTTTACTGTCGCAGGTAAGTTCCGAAGTATCGCTTTCGAATCGCAGAGTCGAACTGTTCGCCACTTCGCCACTCTTCTATTTATATTCGCCGTCAAACGTCTAGATCTTTCTCGAATTTACTACAAACAAACAATAAACAAATACAAGTAAACAAGTATTGTAAACAAGTACATATTGTAAACAAAGTCATTGAAAGTTCGGGAACGCTATTTCTGTTGAATGTGAACTCTATGTTGTGTACATAAGGGCCAATTTTTCTAGAACGTTTCATGGTGAGTCATAACAATATGATTTTTGATTAACAAAAGAAGTTTTCCTGAAAAAATTTACATGAAGGTTTATTTTAAAAAATAGTATTTTCATAGAAACTTAGGGTTGTTATATGTATTTAATTTATTGGTCTTTTAAACATGAAAATTTAATAGTTTATTTATTATTTTGATAATAGAGTAAATTTTGAATATATCAGAGTCTAGCTGCTGCACATAGCATATTTGATATGCTATGAACTATTCACTAAGGCCAAAATGTTGGAATCTCAGAAAAGTACACATAGCACATAGATTTTGGTTTGACAAAGACGAAATACCTGTTCTATTTTTTATATTTTCATTGCAAAATACGGTGATTCCTACCACTACAATACACGGTGCTTAAAAATATCTCACGTGATCCTAGAAAATGTTTGCCGCCACTTTCCTTTTAGCGATAGCACGTTGACAGGTTGAGCTATCTTGGTTGGTAGCATCGACCCTACCAAGAGATACTTACCGCCTCTCTCACCTAGATAGCACCTTTGATAAGAATAGCGGAGAACCGAAAGCTCAACTTATTATTATCGTAAGGTCTACTTGTCTCTACCAGTGTCTTATCTGGACTCATCGTTTATTCTAAAAATCTGTTAAAGAAGTGATTTCCATTCTACAGGGTGCTTTAAATATTAGCTTTTATGGAAATTATTAAAACTTGGTATCTCTATTTATTAATAATACCAACATTTAACTGTTATTCCGCCCCCGGCGTCGCCCGGGATGCAATTTTTATATATAAGAACATTCCCCGTTTATCCCTCTTTCCATTAGTGAAAACCGAATTAAAATCGGTCTACCCGTTCACGCGTGATGCCGTGACCAAGGGAAATGGGGATTCATTTTTATATATATAAAAAGATTTGTGTTCACCGCAATAACGTACATTATGGAATAAAAAATACATATTAGGTATAAGTATCAATGTTTTATGTGAAACGACCAAAAAATAAGTAGGTATGATAATTTTATTATTAAAAAGTATAAAAACTATTAATAAACTCTTATTTATAAAATTTATGAAAACACATTCAATAACTTGTGATTTCATACAATATTAAAGTATATTTTACAGACTCGTACGCAAAGATCTGACAGCTGGCCGGAGATATGGTGAGAGTGGCCACAAGGGACGACCCTACCCATTTATTAGACAATCGGGACCCACTTCACATCTTTGACCAACTGTTGGTATGAAGATGTGCGTGATAATGGCCCAAGTTCGACGAGGAATCTGATTTAATCAAATTATTTAGATGCTCAGACGGAGTCTTAATTTCATAATTAAATTAAGTAGCTAAAGCGATTCACAAACTAATTAGTTAACGTACGAATATTTTAACAAAAGGATATTTATGTGGTTTATTTTAGAGGCCTTGAATCTATCTCCTATTCGCAGATGACATTTCACTAATAATTGGTGATCATGGGCTTAATAATTCAAAATACGAACAAGAAATAAATAGAACAATTAGTGATGTTATTGATTGGTTGAGTATTAATAATTTAAAAATAAATTTAGACAAAACTAATTATTTACGTTTTAAAGTACAAAATAGATGTAATATTAATTTAAGTATAAAATATGACAATTGGTTAATTAAAAAAAAACTGATAAATCAACATTTTTGGGACTTGTCATTGATGATAAATGTAACTGGAACGCCCATGTTGATAAAGTATGCAAAAAACTAAACAGATTCGTGTACGTATTGAACAGACTACATTGCACATCCACGAGACAAACAACTATAATGGCATATCATGGATATGTAGCAACGGTCCTTAGGTACGACTTGATTGTATGGGGCAACAGTCCTGACATAAATAGAGCATTTATCGCAATAGAAGTAGTAGATATGCAAATAAATTAATACATCCACCATGTAGATATAAAGTATTTAAAAATAATTGTTTTGTTATGTGTGTAAAAAACAAGTAATTAAGTGCTAGAGGTTCTAAATGTACTTGTAGATTACAATTATATTTTTTATATATTATTTTTACTCGTTAAACATATAATTATTTTGCGGCTTAATTAATTTTATAATAAACTTTTGGGATAAAAATTTAATTAGAACTCAACTTTGTTAGAAAGGTTATTTAGGATCTCTGATTATTGAAATGATAATTACTGTACGTATATTTAAAAGAACAGAGCTAGTGGACACTATACTATGTAGTATTGTTTACACCTAATATTAATTTTACAGTATGTTATTTTATATTTAATTTAATAATAATAATAATAAAAACTTTATTGAATAGTTTTATGGTCGACAAACATACATATTTTAAGCTTTATTACAAGAGACTTGAAAGAAAGTAAGTAAGTAATTTGTATTAATGTACATTAAATTGTTTCGTGGCTGAATAAATTAACAAATCTATAAACATGTGCGTTGTAAGCCTCATTTTAAATATTTAATTAGGTTGAGTACTAGCGTCTAAACTAGGCCGAGCCTGTATCTTAGACGCTAGTTTCTTCTATTGACAATATTTTTTTTTATGACAATAATCCGTTCTGTTTTACACACATTTTTAAGTAAACGTTTTAGATTTTATAAATATGAGGGTAATTTAAAAGATTTAACAAATAAAAATAGTTTACACATATTATACATTAGGTATTAAATTAAGGAAAAAAGAAATACCCTCTGATCTTCTGAACATTAAGTTATACTACTAAAATTGTAAACTTAAGACAAAAAGAACAATAAAACCAAAAACATATGAATGACATGTGAATTATGAATTATTAATATGAAAAGAATGACAATGATTATTTTATTATTTAAGAAATAATGATAAACTCCTTGTTGCTTGTAAAGGTACAACATTATTGTAAAGGTACAACAGTAAGTCGCCAAATAATGCATAACGACTATCTATAACTAAATATGAATCATTTAGTTATGTAATGAAAAATTATGTATCTACTAAAGCCTACTATGATTTAGCAATTTGCGACATGCATGGAAATGAATAATTAGCATTGAATGTTCATTTATTACTTAATTCTTTTAATGGAAGATTTATTTAAAAAAGAGTAACAACGTAGGTTCTATCTACTAAGCCTAAAATGTGGTCTTTAACTGTGGGCTTCATACGAAAGCTGAATGTCGCTCAACGAGCTATGGAGAGGGCTATGCTCAAGGTTTCACTGCGAGATCGAATCAGGAGTGAGGAGAACCGTAGACGAACGAATGTTTCCGACATAGTCGGCGGATTAGTAAGTTGAAGTGGCAGTGTGCAAGACACATAGTAGGTACGGAGAGCCGACGGCCGCTGGAGCCGGAAGGTTCTCGAGTGAAGGTCACGGATAGGCAAGCAAGTTAGACAGGCGACCTAATAATAAAGACTGCGCTACGGGTCGACGGTGGATCCAGGCTGCTTTTGGAAGGGGAGGCCTTTGTTCACTATGGCTGAGTTGATAATGATGAACTACGTAGTTGCATCTTTATTCCCCATAGAAACAACTTTCCGAACCGCGATGGTAGATTAAATTAATTTCATTGTAATTGGCGATGTATGAATAGGTACTTGTAAACGTTTATAAATATAAATAAATATATACCAATATCAATATTCTAAGTTTCTTTGAGGGTTTCTTCATAACCTTAGCTAGTTCTTTTATAAAACCCTAGTAAGAATAAACTGAAGTTTAAAGGTGTCCATTTGTAAAACCTATTTAGTAGATAAATGCTGTTAAAAAATAAAATAAAATAAATGATAAAATGCTATTGATTATTATATATGTCGGAGATTCCTGAGGTGGCGCCACAAGCAGAGGGTTTAAGAATCGATTCCCGTTTTCATACAACGCCATCTAACAAATTTCCTTAGAAGCGTCAAGCAGTAAGCTTGGGTGCGGTCGACGCGGAACTAGCAGCCGTGATGTGTATGAGCTTGCGAAGGAAAGAGGGCGCCTTTCCATCGATATTAAAAAAGGGAACATGGACAAGCATGTCAAGCATTCTAGAGAGAGCGTTCCAAGAGAAGAGGTGACTAGCTAGTTCCGCAGCGAACGCACTGCGTTTCCAGTTAAATCCATTTTCAGCGAGTTAATTGTTCACATTTTTATTGTAACTTCGATCGATTTATTATCGGAATATACGATCGTCCACAAGCATCGAGTCTTATTTCGTGTTTTCGACTATTCTCAGAGCCTGACGATGCCTGTCCCCGAGAACAACCATGACATATTTTCAAAAATAATAATAATAAAAGTTATAAAAGGGTATACCTATAAGTTACACAAGTACCTTCATATTTTAATTTTAACGATAATACATATATATTTTGTCGTGTTTCAATTAATTTTAATTCTTTCAGCTCAGTTATTCATACACAAACTGTTTCACTCAGATGTTTAATTGAAGCCACGTTTTACTAGACCGACGCGTACCGGCTTCACCCGGGAGCAATTGGGGGGGATTAATACCCTACGTCCATCTGGAATAATGTACCTTTCAAATAGTGAAAGAATTTTTCAAAAATATGCTGTAGTTCCGGAGATCACTCTCCACATATAAACAAACATACAAAAATCCGTCCTCTCTTTTTATTATGTTAGTATAGATTTTAAAAGAGAACATTAAATCATTATATAACAAAGGACTTCAGTATGTATGTACACACATAACTAAATCCACGTAAAACGTGTAAGGAAATAATTAGACCAGGGGCTTTGGACGGAGCTAGATATAAATTATAGAATTACGAGCATGTTATCAACAATCTCACGCTCGCACCCCTCTCATTTCTGGCTTGTCGATAGCTAATAATCTTCTTCGCATTATTACTCCGTCATGGTTATGTACTCACTTTATTAGACCGTGATCCGTTTATTGACACGAAAATTAACAATTTCTTTCATTGTGTACAAGTAAGATAAAAACATTCAATTTATTTATTTTTATTTATTTTTTGGATAACCAACGGAATCTACACCATTCTAAAAAAATACAAGATAATTGCTATAATTTGGTAATTTAATCTGCGGTTGGTAACTAAAAAATAAAAAAAACTAGGAAATATTTTGGAATGAAAGTTATGGCTAATTTTCCTAATGAGAATATGCTATAAACCTCTTTACAATTCTGAATATCTATTTCTTATCTATACATATAATGTAGTAATATATATAAATATAATAAAATCGTAAACGAGCCGTATTTGTACATTAAATATTTAAAAAAATTACACGTACTTATGTTACAGAGGTCAAAAAAATCGTTTTTTGAATTTTTGTCTGTTTGTATGTGCGTTTGTGCATGCTAATCTCAGAAACGGCTTAACTGATTTGAATGCGGTTTTCACTGATCTATTGTAGCAAGCTTCCCGTAATGTTTAGTGTTAGTTTCATTCCAATCGGTTTACAAATAAAGAAGTTACGCGCTATTCCGAATACCACGCATACGAAGTTGCAGGCTCAGCTAGTGTGAAATATGTAACAACAATGCATTACCTAATTTAATACATAATATACAAGACACAATATAATACGCAAAATAATGAAAAATACATACATTTTAAGAGTATAAATCAATATAAACTTCAACAAATTCTTTTATTTTATTGTAGGCTACACAGTTATACATTTAATTCACAGAAAAAAACTCCGAAATATCAATTTTAACTGTTTACTATTAGCTAATAAATTTTCTAATTTTGAATTTTATTTTTAAATAAAATTTAAGATTTTGATAAAATTAAAAATATTCTAAATGGTCTAAACCAGAGGTTCCCAGACTTTTTTTCTCATTGACCGCTTTCAAAATTTAGATGGTTCCAGTGGAGCCCCTGCAGCTACATTTCTGCCATATTCCCAAAACTCGACGAAAAATGTGAAGATTAGATCTAACTATGGAAATTTGCGTTGCCGCTGAGTTCCAACGACGAATGGGGAGTTTTCTAAATGAAATAAATGAGAATTGAGTGGTTTTTTTTGTCACCCCCATTTTTTTGTCACGCCAACGTAGACCCCCGTCGAGTCTCCCGTTGACTCCTAGGGGTCCGTCCACCTTGACCACTTTGGGAACTAAGGGTCTAAACTTTCATCCACTTAAAATTTTGCATCCATGTTCCAAACAGCCTGTAGGTATACAGGGTGATCGATCCAAATGGGAGATACGAAATTTTTTTCTTAGGAACTAAGGCTTCTATTTTTGAATTAAGAAAAACTACATTCAAAATTTTTTTTAATTACGATCATATGCAATCAGGAATATACATTTTTTATTTTTATTATTTATTAATACAATAATGTTTCATTTCACTTAACATTGGTGTAAACAAAAACTCATTAGATATACGCAACCCTGTCAAATCTCTGTAAAAAATAATCGCAATTATTTTTTTATCATAGTTGATGTGAACTTTGTATAAATAATAAACAGAAATGTCTACAATTTTAATAATTAATTGGCAAAATGTTAATATCATATCAATATTTTTCCTTCTTTAGTTGAACAAAATAAAATAATTGTCCATGTTTATAAGGTTTTACATATAGGAAAAATTCTAGGTACTTATTATTCTGTTGTTCCAGTTTAATTTAAATACCGGGTAACCTTATTACATTAAAAGACTTCTTAAAAATTTCTTAGATCAAAAATATTAGCTAAGCTCTCCTTCGACATTGACGTAATGAAATTTCCTCTTTCTACTTGAGTTGTAGACAACGGGGTGAGGTTTTAAACGGTTAAATATTTCTCTATAGATCCACGTCGTCGTTTAAATTGCTGAAGCTAACCAGCGCCTCGAGGCTATGCTTTGTACGGTAAACACTTGATTGGCAGACAATCCAAAAATTCTTCTAAACAATAACTTCGTTCACGTAAAACATTTCCTTTTATGAAAACAAATAGAGTTAGCGACAAGCTATAGTTTAGCCACACTTTTTATTTAGGATTATGAAAAAGTAATCCTAAATTATAATTTAATTTTTTTGAGGGCATAGGTACTAAGTCACAGTGTTAAAATAAATTTTAGTAAATTGCTACACATATTTTAAAGCGACAGAAAAAAAGCCGAAGGGTTCCGTACGTCCGAAAAAAAATGGAACCCTTACAGGATCACTCGTGTGTGCGTCGTTCCGTCGCTCATAGTCAATTCCGAGGAATCTACTAGACCGATTAAGTTGAAATTTGGTACACACATCAATTTCTGTGACCTAAACGCAGAGGTGTGACGTGAATAGATGAAATCTGTATATGGGATGTCATTTTTGGAGGGAAGGTGGAAAATTAAAAATAATAATTGAAAACTGCATCGTGTGACATATCAAATGGAAGGTCTTGTTGTGAAGATCTTAAATGTATTTTTTTGTAATTTTAAAATAAATAGTTTCCAAGGTATTCAAGAAAATAGACGAAAAATTACCATTCCCCCTTATCTCCGAAACTAATGAACCCTAAAATTTTGAAAAAAAATACATAAATTAGTTTTCTACTTATAGATTATAGGAAAACCTATAATAAGTCCATGATATTAAAATAACATGGTAAATCACTCAATATTGTGTGGATAGGTAACATCGTACGGAACCCTCTTCACGCGATTTCAACTCGCACTTGTCCCGGTTTTTTTAACATCTCGTCATGATTATGAAAATGTTAAAGTATGAAACTAAAGCTGCTAAGATGTATCTAAAAGTGTGAAAGGTACCTATATTTCGCGATATTTGTGGCAGTTTAAGTGAAGGATTGTGAGTGGTACGTCCGAAAGACCGCTGACACCGCTTCTGCCTGATTAATGCTCCCCATTAATATCCCTCGTAATTAATTGTTTGCATGTCCGCAGAAGAAACGTCTTATCCCGTGGAATTTCCCAGTAACTTGTAATTTATAAACAGTCAAAGCGATTTTTACATTTATTGATTTAATTCTGTTTCATGAAAACATTGACATTTCAACTGCAATATATGTATTCTTACTGCTAACCACTACTGACATACTTCTTTAGGAATGTCGTAGCTTACTGCAACTGCCCGTAACCGAGATTTTCCTGCATCTTTCGTATTATACAACTGGCGTATTGCCTCTTGGTTCTCATATCACAATTTACGTTAACTCCATCAATTTGTAAGGCATTCTTTCTTTTCCTCAAATTGTGTCCATGCCTATGGACACAATTTGAATAATATTAACAACATGTCCTCGCCCCGTAAATTTAAAAAGAAAGCATTAAAGGAATCCTCCACTGAAAAATTCGAATTCGAATTAAAAAATTCCCTAACAATTCGAAATCGGAACACTTTTTACTACAAATCTATATATCTTCTCTATATATAAAAATGAATCCCTATTTCCCTTGGTCACGGCATCGCGCGTGAACGGGTAGACCGATTTTGATTCGGTTTTCACTAATAGAAAGAGGGATAAACAGGGAATATTCATATATATAAAAATTGCACCCCTGGCGAAGCCGTGGGCGGGTCGCTAGTTAGAAATAAATAAGAAAAAATTGTTTGTTTTTTAGTTAAATTGAAACTAAATTATAAGTTTTGGTCCAAAATTATCATTGTACTCAAAATCTCTGCTCAGAATAGAATTGTCAGAATAAAATGGAAAACGAAAAATCGATGTGATCTTCCCTAAGCAAAATTCAAATGCAAAGCGACCCTTGACCAATCGTTAACTGAATATTGCCTCTCCATGCCAAATCCGCGACAGCACTCAATAACATCTCTCACAAATATTCTACTCATAATTAATTAGAAGCCAAAAACCAATATAAATGAAAATTAAAATAGTGGTGATAGAGAAATCGTTTTAGATTCTGATCCTCCTGACCAAAGCTGATATTCTAAGAAAAGAGTGTTGGTTCAGACGTATAACAAGTTTTTATTTGTTCACCATGCATTGCTACAAAACAAAATAGTTTCGTTACCTATCTGTATAAAAAAAAAATTACACCATTACATTATCGCCTGCTAAAACATTTGTTTGAAAAAAGTTTTGAGAACATCGCAATGACACAAATAATTACATTTGTGTTAGCAATTTTATTATTTAAAAGTATATTCCACTTTGATGCCACAAACTAATCCCATTTGCGGTCAGTTTTTTATTTTGTAGATACTCAATTTAAAATCTATACTTAATATTATACAGAGTAAAGATTTGTATGTACGTATGTTTGTAATGATTAAACTCAAAAACTACTGGACCGAATTTAAAAATTCATTCACCTATAGAAAGTTACATTATCATAGAATAACATAGGCTACTCACCTTCCCCTCATCTCGCCCTTTACCCCCTCCATACAAATGTATATTTGTAATGAATAAACTCGACCGATTTTGAAAATTCCTTCACCCAATAGAAAACTACACTATCAACGAGTAACATAGTATTTATATAGAGACGCGGACGAAGTCGCGTGCAACAGCTAGTATAATATATTTTTAAGGCGACGCATTGGAAATTTTGGTGGCAGGGATTTAGATTTTTCTCAGTAATGACAAAACATATGAAAGTGATGTTTGGTAATCTGTTTCTTCACGTTACTGACTTCATTTTGTCAGTTGGATTACACGATTAGTAAACTTTTATAACAGAGATTTACATACTACAGACAAACGGGACCAATCTATACTTCCAAATTTTTTATATAATTTTACAGTTGGATTTCTTAAAATACATTATAGTTTTTGTAATAAAATCGTTTTGTCGCATACGACCTTACGACATAAGCAAGCGCTCTCTCGTTTTCGTATGCAATCAGGGAGGCAATTCTCGTGCAATAGACATAATCTCGAATTCGAGATATGTCGAAATAAAATGGCGGATGTCGATTAAAACAGAATTTTGGTATTCTCGAAATGTCACAGTAGAGAAATGTCTACGCCCAGCGTTCGACTTGCAAAGAGTGGTAAATGTCAATCGACATTCGACATTTGTCATAATTTACGTTAATAATTCGTATTAAGGCAAGTTTGTAGTGCAATAATTTCTCTCTGTTTATTTTATTTTGTGAAGACAAGAAGAATGATTGACAATTTTGTGTTTGCATTTGTTAATGATGTTGTGGAAGAACCTCGGATTTTGGGAGAATATCCTCGAAGGCGAACCCTGTGGCGCGGAAATCCCTTCGAAATGCGGGATAGTGCTTTTAAAAAGAATTTTAGATTATCTAAGGAATTAGTTCACAATTTAGTTGGTATTGTTGAACCTGTATTAAACTCAAAGACGCAACCTCATCTTTTGTACGGAGCTAGGGTACTGTTTTTTAGCCATCATAAATAGTTTACTTTATTAAAATCCAAGTATTTATTTGAGGTAAATTCACGATCCACGTAATCCACGTTGCAAATGCAAATGGTTGGAAATTTCGATATGTTGTTTCAAGTTGGTTGATATAACGGAAAAATTTGACACTTACGTTACGCTATGAGACAGAGTATATAATGTTAGGTTAAGTTTTTTTATTATGTTAAGGTCGGCAGACAGGTGGTAGGTCACTTGATTAACTTAATGTGTCGCCGGTTCACTGTCGCAGATAACTTCGCAAAAGCTCCGAAGAGTCGCTTTCGAATTGTTGGTTATCGCGGTCACCTACCATCAAGGTCCACTTGATGGTAGGTGGCTACCGTCGCCTATAACACAAGCAACGCCTAAGCTGCTGCAGGTGCGCTGCCGACTGCAGTAGGATTAAGGATAAGGGATTAGGAGTGGATAGGGAAATGGGCTCTGGCATCCCTTACTCACTCACCGAAACACAACAGCACACGTGCTGTTATTTCACGGTGGTCTTCTGTAAGGGGGTGGTTACTGCCGCCAGACGGGCTGCCCAAATGACTGCGAAACGCAGTGGGCCCTGCCACTACTAAACGTCCACGCAGACTGAATGGTACTTTGTTCACTTCATCATTATTATGTTTCGTTCACTTCCCTAAGAACATGTTTTATGAGACTTATTCATTATAATATTACTTAGAAGTAAACAACTCGTTGATTAAAAAATAGTTTAATATTTTAGTAATTATTGTACTTCAGAATTGTCATACCTCGATTATGATTCAAAATAAACGAGAAAACGGAACGTAGTCAGTAGACATGCAAAAGACGTGAGACATTTATCTCTATTGACATCGAGAATACGCTTTTTCGTAATAGTAGACATTTTTGTGACATTTTCAGTAGACATTTGAAAATAGACATTTTGTCGAAATAGAGATATCTCGCTTATACTGAGAATCGGGGTCCAGAGCCGTATTAATTATTTATCGCTGCGTGATCGTCAAGTGAATCTCTAGACATAAAATATATTTATAATTTATTGAACTGTAAGAAGCTTATTGATAACATAATTATTTTTTATAAAATAACGGCAGGTTGGCTAACTGTCCACTTGACCGTAGCCGCAGTTGATAATAGAATTACAAGTTTCTTAAAAACTTAACACCAAGAAGGATGCAATCTATCAATGAACACTGCAAATGATTATACAGTGCTATATGGCCACTTCGTAGCTGAAACTGGCAAAGTTTTCTCAATAAAACTGTTAAATTTTATAAATGTTGTAAAATTTGCGTGGATAAATAATTGTGGGCATTATAATGGGTTTCTACTCTAAACAAAGAGGACCGTTTTGTAAAACACGAAGGTAATTTTGTCCACACAATGCGGGTGTACGCCCTATTGCCGTTACGGAAGTGCCCTCGAGCGGGATGGATCGTAAAATATACGACACTTCAATATATATGGGTAAGAGGTGCTCGTTTACTGCCCACTTAGAAAAAAAATGTTGGCTTAATTCAGCACGTCGTTTTCTCTCTCCCCTCATAAATACAACCGAGCGATTCATGCGTTCTGACGGCAGAACTCGAGTATGGGAAAATGACGATAATTATTAGCCATTATCCTTCGTGAGTTTATGCGCAATATAATTCAGCTTACACTGCTCAAATACAGGCAATGTATTTTTAGGATTTATATTATATAGCAGTAGCAAGAAAAGGTCTTCAAGTATACTTCACCTGCCCACTACACAAAGTGGCTTTTATAGCTTATAACATATAAAATAAATCAATAGCATTCATTTATTTTCAATTGATTTTGCAAAATTTTGTTTTTTAATTAATTATATCTTTGACTCATGGCTTCGTTTAAGATCTGTTTAAAATTAACCTCTCTCGTTCCAAAGGATACAATCCATCATCTGAAAGAAATTTCTTGTAAATTAGTCGTAAAAATGTAACAAACAGATAAAGTTATTCTGTATTAAAATATTAGTATAAATAGTAAACGAGCCGTGTCTGTACATTGCAAATAAAAAATTAAATAAAAAAAAATTGTACCTACATGTTGTAACTTATGTAACAGAGGTCAAAAAATTAGTTTTTAGAATTTTTGTCTGTTTGTCTCTACGTTTGTGCACGCTAATCTCTGAAACGGCTTAACCGATTTGAATGCGGTTAAGGCGCATTCATCCCGTAACATTTAGTGTTTGTTTCATTCCAATCGGTTTACAAACAAAAAAGTTATGCGCTATACCGAATACCACGCATACGAAGTGTGGGCTCAGCTAGTGTTATATAAAATTTAACAATAATATTCTAAGGAAAAAGTAACGAAGAGGCTTCAATGAAAGGGTCCAAGAAATCTAATTTCAGTTTTGAATTTCCTATTACACCCCCTTACAGAAGACCACCGTGAAATAACAGCACGTGTGTTGTTGTGTTTCGGGAAGTGAGTTAGGGATGCCAGAGCCCATTTCCCTATCCACTCCTAATCCCTTTTCCTTAATCCTACTGCAGTCGGCAGCGCACTTGCAGCAGTTTAGGCGTTACTTGTGTTATAGGCGACGGTAGCCACCTACCATCAAGTGGACCGTCTGCCTGTCTGCCGATCTTAACATAAAAAAACATTCCATTGCTTTATACAATTGACTATATTTCTGATAACAATGATAAGAAATTACTATCACTGTAATAAGACAATAACCACGATATATAATAGTAAAGCAATAATAAAATATACTTAGTGTTAAATTTTACTTTTAATCATTAAAATATATGGAAAACTTCAATATCTATGCTTGCTTTTGTAGAGTAAAACGTGAAATCACCTTTGAAATATTTATACAAAAGAGGTAACACGCACTATGCGGTATGCCAAACATCATCGATTACCTATCCAGACGCCAATCTGGACAATGAAAGGAAACGTGTGGGGGTCCACGATGAACACAAAGGGTGTTCGCGTACCTGCCGCAGAAAAATAGTGACTGTATGAAACTCAAGGGACAGGGTCGCGTCTACTCATGCCCTTTTCACTGTTTGGTGTACGGTACACAAAAAACGTCAGTTTACAAATCAAATTTCTTTAGTGTTCTTTCTATTTCTGGATACCTTAAAAATACCTAAACCAATAAGTGTCGTAAACTATTTAGTAGTCTCATTAGTGCAGATCTATTAAGATGTCTAGTTTAGGCTCTAGTGTCGGACTTTATGTATCTATCTAGTTTTAAATTCTGTTCATTATATAATGGATACAATTTATACATATTAATATTATTGTATATTACAAAAACAGTTACTAAGAAATTATAATTAAATAATAAGAAACTCTAAAAGCCTTGAAGATCAAGGATTAGGAGATAATTGGTCTCCAAGCGCTCCTTAACATTTAAATTATATAAAATGTTTTAACTTTAATCTTGGTATTTTTTTTTCAGACAGTGTCAATGATCGACGTTGGGAGTTAAAAGCATCGGTACAAAGGGAAACACACATCCGGTCTCGGGACTATTGTTGTGGGCGACGACGTAGGTAAGCGCACACCTCGCAGAGTGGCCGATGAAACGCGACCCACCACCACAATCGCATTGTTCGCCAGTGAGAAACATAGCTCGAGAAAGCCTTCTACGTGAACCTTAACCATTTGTGAACCTAAGATATGAACAAAGAATCACGCAGCAGTGTGCTCAATGAATTCGAAAAGCCTAATGGATGAACGGGGCAAATAAAATACAAATTTATTCAGGCCTCAGAAACCAATTGAACAACTTCACATATTCACAAAACTCAACCTCATACACGAACCCATTTTAAATGGAATGCGTAAACAATGGCACCCAGCTCCCAGTGGCATTTGAACAAAGCCTGCAAGTTGTAGAGGTATTTCAAATTGTTTACAAAATTCAATCCAAAGCTCCGAGCCAGATTAAATCTAATTTCAAGTTGAAGGTAAGTCTGAAATAAGTCTTCATAAAACCGGAACGGACTGATGAATCTGTCTATTTGATTTAACCCTTACCGAAGTTGGGCCTTGCTGATTGCCCAAAAGTTAGTCCCGGGTTGTGTTTCGTTGGTTTTTTTGTCGTTAAAAAACGAATCGGGAACAAGCGAGTAAGTAATGGCTTAAAACTGACTTCAGGGACCCCACTGGGCTGATGTGCCACCCGCGTCGCCTAACGCATCGGAATCGCTACTACGATTCTTTTCAATATATCTTCCTAAGGAATGAATTTATTTATAAAAGTCACCCTGTACTCAGTTTTAAGAAAAGTATGTACATATATGTTTTCATCAAAAAAAATTTTTAACGCTAATAGTTTTTATTTCAAACAACGAAAAATAAATTTTCTTAGTTTTATAATTCTAATAACTACTAAGAAAGTAGTTAAATTTTGTTAACATTGTTGAGATAGTATAAAACTGACTCTCTACGTTCGTAAAGTCTGAATCTCCATTTCAAAAAGTATTATATTTTATAATAAAAAATAAAAAAAATTGTTTACAATTCAGACGAAGACATATCTCGGTTTCACAACTGAAACTGTGATTTTAAAATTCAGAAGTCAAATTTAACAAGTCTTACGAAAGGTATTTACGCACCGAAGGCGTTAATTTTAAGAACCACGCGGTGACGCAATAAGGATCATTGTTTGTGTTTTTCGCATATTTTTTTTTACATCAATAATTTTCTTTCCTTGAAAAATTATGTAGCTAGGACTAAAAATATTGAGATCATGAACGTTTAAAAAATTCTCCCTTTTTCCGGCACAACACAGTCTTAGAAATTTTTATGCAGTTGTTTCTCTTAACATATCTTCTTAACAAAATCACATTTTACATACACGAATGAATATACAGTAACTTTCTTCGTTTCACAAACTTCGCAAAGGGGTGCGGGATCGATTGAGAATAATAAGTCAGTAACACATTTTATATTTCTGGCCATTTAAATATTATTGTTCCAATATCCACCAGAATCTGAAATGTTTCGGTTAAAATCTAAAATCTGAAGGTACACAAAATTGAATATTACAAGAACTGTATACCTATGACAAATTAAGTCACATCATGGGCTTCATTTATAACTCGAACGAAATAATTTTATCGAAGAGTGAAAACCGGAGTAGGGGTAGAAGGTGGCATTATTTTTTGTAACGCTTCATTTACAGCTCAACTTTTAAGTAGTTCGCGTAAACTCCGAGTTCAGAAGCCATTTTCTAAAAAACTGTATACTAAATAAACCGAAGAATACTTAGATCCAATAGCACGATTCTTTTCTGCTATTAAATCGACCAAAGAGACTATTTTTTACAAAATATTTTAAAACCTTAAAAAAAGTTAGGTAGCTCTTTTACAATAACCATCCACAGATAGGGTTGCCAGGTCTCAAAATCGAAAATCCGGACACAGACTCATATTTAGCCGGACATTTTGCCACAAAAGCCTGACACACTGGTTTTTAAAAGAAATAATTCTTTTTATTTGTGCATTTATTACTTTAAGACTTTCTCTACTCTTTATTATGTCCGTGTGATTCTGGCCGTTGCGGGGTTTACCAAATCCTAACAAAATCCGGACGGGCCGGACTTGTATAAAATATATTTGGCCGGACACGACTGTAAAAAGCCGGACATGTCCGGCTAGCCGGACACCTGGCTACCCTATCCACAGACAAACTGACGATCTACTTAATGGTAGGTGGCGACTGTCGTCTATAAACACATTTAAAACTAGGGGGGATGCCAATGCGCTGCCGAACCTGCCTTGGAACAAAAAAGGATAAAGCACATTGTGCAAAGGTAAAAAAAATGGGCTGTGTTATCCCTCATTCTCATTTTCACACTGAAACACGCGATAGTTATTTTATTGTTGTCTTCTATCTGCTACTGTAACCCTTCTGGTTACTATAAATAGTGCTATAATCTGACAGTCTGCGATTCGCAGTCAAATTGCGAAAATTTCAAATGGCAAAATAAAACTCGAAATGTTTTCGAAAAACTCCTTATTTCTTTAAATTGGAAATTTAAGATATGAGGTATAGAAGCGCCTTAATATGATTCAAAAAAGTAATCGCCCTCGTGATAAATTCAGCATAACATCCATTTGTAAGTCCAACATGATTAAGTCTGCGAATAAAGTGGGCACACAATATTTTTAAGAATTCCATAATTCCACGCGGCTTAACTGAAATTTATTGCAGTGCAATAAATATTTAGCGCGCACGATCGTATTTTTCCGTTGAACGCGGACAAGGTTCTAAGCTGCTGGGGTTATGAATCTAAACCGGAAGTTGACTGCTGGAGACGCGCCGGAACCGGAAGGGATTCAGCAATTGACGCTGGCGTCCCGCAGAGCCTCTATTCCTCCCCGCTCTTATTATATTTTTACAAGTAAACTTCAAACACTTGTGTACTTAAAGTCGTAGTGTTATTTATCCAATAGTTTAGCCAAAACTTATCTAAATCCATTTTCTAGTGATTTAATTTAAAATTTAGATGATCAGGGGTTTTTTGTGTTTTGATTATAATTTTGTTGTAGACTAAATTCTCAGCCACAACTTAAGGCAAGAATCTATTAAGAATCGTGGTATAAGAAGCAGTTAAGACCATTTTTATTACGTTAATCTTTGAGTAGGAACTGGTGCAACCGTTCAGGAGATTGTGCCGCACAAACAAACAAGAATTTAATTTTGCAACAAAATTTCGAAGTTAGAGACAATAAATAGGTATATATTTTCAACAACAGTATTTAACAACGGTATTTTCTTCAACAGTAAATAGGTATATATTTTGTAGGATCGAGAATAAACAAACGTATTTTCACTGTGCATATTATGTTCACATTTATACCGCATAAATATCTGATCTACTTGACCTAAAATATAAACAAAACTTTATAAAAGATTCCAGATAAAAGTGAAACAAGTATGTAGTAAGCAAAACACAATATATTCTTCTCACTGTTTCCCTCGGGAGCTCCACTCTCTTGTCATACGAGCAGCGTCTAATGTCGGTGTCGAAAACAAATTTCAACTCAGATTATCTTACAAATATTGTGCAATCACTCATATTTATAATTATGAAAACCACATTCTAAAGGCAGTGAGACTTTTATTTCCTATTGAAATATTAACCATGGCGGATACAAATAATTTATTACATTAAAAGCTATCGTTTAAAATAATGTTTGTTTATTTATTATAGATATTCTTAAAATTCCTATTTAAAATGTCTTAAATTCTTAAAATGTCCTACGTAATTCACCTTTAGACTATAGTGTCGGCAGTACACTAGGTAGTTTTATTTTTCAGTTTATCTATATTTTCTATACCTACACATATAAAATAACGTCCTAAATAACTGTTCGCCTCTGTCTGTTTCTCCACTAACTTCTTCTAAACCATCTAACCGATTTTGATACGGTTTTTACTAGTAAAAAGAGCGATAAACGAAAAAGGTTTGTCTATATAATTTACAGAAAAAAATGCGTCTGTACGAAGCCGGATGCAGGTCGCTAGTAGGCCTATAAAAAAAAACTTTGGTTTCTCCTGTTTTCCTACGTGTAAAATGAATTAATAATTTTCTCAATAATAATATTAATTTAAGTAAGTTTAATCATAATTATAGGCTAAACTACAGGGATATTTTCATGTAAAAACTGTTAGAAGAAAACCAGCTACGCCATTGTTTGGAGAATAGTTTTATATGACATCACAGTGACATGTTTTTCACTATATCATGTTATCACATGTTTATCACTATTTATAACTTTTAAAATTTTATGCAAAAAAATCACTGTTTTTTAGTTTTTTGCTTATAAAATTAAAACTGTCAGGGTAATCGTGATGGTGTCAAAAGAGAAATTGTAGATAATGAAAACACGAAGAAACTGAGAGATCGAACGACTCGATCGGACCGTTAGTTTAGGAGAAAAATTCACCAAAAGCGCAGCTGGTTTTCTTCTAACACTTTTTATACAAAATGCTCACTTCAAATCTCTGTAGCTTGGCCTATTATATTAAAAATGAATTTAATAATAAGATCAAAAGAAATAAGTATTATGTAGAGATGTATGTTTAAAATATATGTATTTATTCATTTTATGTTTTCACATGTCTTAAGCGCACAAGAGGCAATAATTTGTGCCTAATTTAGTTGGATCCCTCGATCCGGCCCTGTACAGATGGATGGAGCAATCAGCGCCCCTGGCGAGCCCATGCTGACGCGGATCTACAAGCGAGGTCTCACCCGACAAGGGAATTTATTGATCACATGCTGTAAATCTATTCGCCTTATTTATGTAATGCATATTTACTTGGATAGGCCCTTACGAATGATTAAACCCGCTGTGAAAATAACTAGTTTTAACGAAAGAAGCTATAATAAAAAGGATTTTAAAAAAATTAACACTTACCTATACACAAACCTTCCTCGCTTATCTTCTCTCAATTAGTGAAAATCGTATCAAAATCTGTTGAGTGGCTTAGAAGGAGTTACCAGAGAAAGAGACAGAGACTGATAGCGACTATATCTATACACTAGCTTAACTCGGCCACGCTTCGCTGCGGCTCATACGGTGGTGGAGTGGGCGTGGGGCGCGCGGTACTGGACACTGCTTATATATAATACTATTTATCGTAACCTATAGCCTTTCTCGATAAATGGACTATTCAATACAAAAATAATTTTCAAATCAAACCAGTAGTTCCTGAGATTAGCGCGTTCAAACAAACAAACTCTTCAGCTTTATATATTAAGGGGGAGACAAACTCTAAATACTAAAAATATCCATTGTTTAATGAAGATGTTACAAGAAATGGACAAGACAATTGCTTTGAAAAAAAAATATATTATACTTAAACATGTGAAGAACCAATTGTATTAATTAGAATTTTCGTTAAAGTAATAGAAACTCCACAAAAAAAGTTAGAACACAAGAAGAATTTGACTTTTATTGAAAATTCTCTCGAAAACGGCTTATTGCACGCATATGAATCCTGTACCTATTAATAAGTTAATATCAGATTAAAAAAATGTATTAATAAAAAATTTTATTTTGTGTATTGTTCTAATGGTAAAAACAAAAAAACACCATTTCTAGGCCTGTTGAATTGGGTCCGCCGCCAGCGAGTTCTATAGTAAATGTCATTTGCCTCAGTGAAGCCCTTAAGTATAGATATAGTAAAATCGTAAACCGCCCGTGTCTGTACATTAAATGTTTTTTCAAAAAATAATTTGTACACGTTGTACTTATGTTACCGAGGTCAAAATATTAGTTTTTAGAATTTTTGTCTGTTTTCCTGTTTGTCTATGCGTTTGTGCACGCTAATCTTAGAAATGGCTTAACCGATTTGAATGCGGTTTTCACTGATGTAGCAAGTTTCCCGTAACATTTACCTAGGGTTTGTTTTATTCCAATCAGTTAACCAATAAAAAAGTTAGGCGCTATACCCAGTGGCGTAACTATAGGGTGGCAGGGCTGGCAAAATGCCACGGACCCCTGACCCAAGAGGGCCCCGGCCCGAGAGGCCGCGAGCTCAGAAATAAATTCTATGGCCCGATCTTTAAAATTTGATGATGTTATAGACAACTCGATAACACAGAAAGCTCGAAATAAAGATTTTTCTTAATAAATATCTTATTGAAATTAAATTGTTATTTCATTGTAAATGTATAAACCCATGCTCTTGAAAATAAAATTGTTATTAGTGTTGGATAACTACTTAAATGGTTTATTAAAATTAAACTAAGTACAACGTGACGATTTTTACTGATAGGGCCCCATCAAAAGAATTTGCCACGGGCCCCAGATGGTATAGTTACGCCACTGGCTATACCGAATATCACGCATACGAAGTTAGGACAAAAGAAGGACCATATAAACCAACCCAATTCCCGACTATATTTCTCTCGAAAAATATGTTTGGCACGACAAAAGGAGTGTTCAGGCGATTTATCAAGTTTGTTGAAAAGGTCACTAGATGTCGCCAGTAGTCATAGTTCAGTATTTTACAACGGGTTATAATCAAAACTTTTCTGTATTTGATGAATGAATGTTTTAAGCCTAATATGATACACTCCAATTTAGATGTATATATATGCACCGATTAACAGAATTACAAGATTATATAACGAAGTAGCCAAAGACATGGCACTTGATGTCTTTAACGATAGTTTACCGAAATTTAAAAACAAAATTAAAACTTTCTATTTCTCTAAATACAAATAAAATGTTACTTTTCTTATCTCAAATATGTGTGTGTGTTTGAATTGTTTTTGAATATGTATAAAATGATTAATTGACTTGAACATGTACCTAAGAATTAATTAATATGTATGCTGTGGTAGCCCGTAAATATGATTTGTACAAGCTGAACTGTGTTATGCAATTTGTTTTGAGCTTTATATGTACACTATTACGTTGGCTATCCATAATAATATAAATAAATAAAATACTGTGTGTGTGTGCGTTGTATTATTTATCATTTCTCGACAAACCCGTAAAGACATAAATAAGGAGAGATGTTCTTTGCCCTCATGCAAACAAAAAACGTGTATAATTTGAAATACGAAAGGAACAAATTAAATATAAGAAGAATTATAGGCGGACGTGAAAGGGGTGATGATTGCTCCACCTGTACCTACCTGATTTAAAGTCTCGGTGGCTAATAAAATTAAACATAAGCAACGTAATAAAAGCTATTTGATCGTTCTCTTCTAGCGGCACCATGTCGATACTTAGTTTTAAATTATTTTATTCATACAATTTTTGACATATGTACGTTACATATATCATATGGTAAAGTATTCAAAATGGTCATTTTATGCAAATGAAAAATAGGTTAGTTTTAGCTCTCATGGTTCTCACAAAAGGCTGAAATGGTGGATATTTCACTAGTAAGGCAAAAAAATATATATTTGGCGTTACAGTACTATAAGCATTGCAAATATTTTTTTAAACTTGTACTAATTAATTACATGAACTAATACTTATATTAGGTAGTACTTTCAAAATAATTGCTACTCTCAATTTTAATAATTTTATTAAACAATTTTCGAAACAGAAATACCTTTTAACGTCTAAGGTTTAAACTCTTAAGGCTGAGTTACACGTTATTAGTTGTTTAGTTATAGCAGCTAAAACAAGATTTAACTAAAGCAAGTACTTAGAACTAAAGAGAAGATAAGTATATATTATACTTATATTATAGCCGGCTGAACGTAAACATATTAAGCGGCATTTAAAAAACTAGACTTGCTTAAATCGCTACCAAAGACCGTGTACGAACTGGTTTAGTCAGTTGTCAAAGAAAGGTAAAATACTAAGTAGAGAAAAACCACTTACATAAAAAATTGGAATTTATCGCTAAATTTGCTGTAAGTATAAATGATTTTAGCAGCACAATTTATTTACTTGCCTTTGTGACTATTCCAATTCACCAATAACGAGTATTTCAGCCATTACTTTAGTAAAATATAAAAAGCTGCAGTTTATTTTCTATTAACATAATAATAATAATAAATCATTTATTCAAAGTAAGTTTTTTACAAAACATTCATCTTCGTCATATTTTCTAATTTTATATAATTATAAACTATCACCGGTTCAGGATGCTGCTCCTAAGGGGAAAAACTCGGCAAGAAACCCCCTAGTTTCTCTTTTCATAAATCGTCAATTACATGATTTCTAACAAAATTCAGCAATTTACATAACATTGTAATATTACGATTTAACTCCAAGGATATTCATCATTTAAAATCCAATATTTTATAATATCCTTTTTGCATAGGGTTTTCTTAATATAAACTTTAAGAAAACCCTATGCAAAAAGGGATTTTATAAAATATTGGATTATTATTACAGTCTAACTGGAAATAAAATATATAATTTCTCCTAAACGCAATAACCTTTTTTGAAAATTATATTAAGTAAGTAATTGTGTTATATTAATATAAACATTATTTGTCAATAAGTACTGTGAAGTACCTATGTAAAGTGATTTTTTTTTAGATTTCATTGGCAATAATTCTCCTTTGGTTGCGCGAATTTGAGCATTAGGTAAACTTGTAAACTACACCACGTTTAGATGTACTAGACTACTCTGTTCTCCCGTGATTTTGCTCACATCATCTATTGAACTATTTAATTTACAAGTTAACTATTCGTACAATTAATTCAGGACATAGTCTAACTATAGAACAAGTTTCATTCAAATCTGTTCAAAGGTTAAACGCATGATTGTCTAACAAAATGTCCAAATATTCTCCAACATTCCATTTATAATATTAATAGTGGACATAAATAAATAAAACAATTGACAATGTCCTGCATCTTCAGAGTGTGGAAAATAACAGCTTCGAATATAATACCGATAAGTCACGTCCATCACTACGAAAGGTCGGGTTCAGACGCGTCGACAATTTCCACCCTATTTGGGGCGAGTTTTTACGGCATCCACTCGACCCTTCACTGACAACAAACTGAGATCAGCTCAAATATGGGGCTCTGCAGTTGCAACCAAACGGTTTTCAACAGTGTGTATGCTGCAAGTATTATTTAAAAATGTATTAAGAAATAGGTAGGTACCCAATTATCATTTATGTATAATCATGTCACTTATTAGCGAAGACAATGTAAATATTCTGACACAGAGCATATATTAATAATAAAACAATATAAAAAAGGAATCATTGCCACCTTTTAATTGCGAATATGTTACATATGGGTACACATTTATAAAATACCTATTGAATTATAACGTAATTACTTATTTATTTTATACTAGCTCTTCGTCCGTGCTTAGTCTTAGTTTAAAACATTTACTCAGTCTTTATTGCTCATATATTTTTGTCAACCATTCAATATTTCATTTTCATATTTAAATAGAAAAAAAATATTATTTTGCATTAATTTCTAGGGAAAAAATGACACAAAATTACCAAAAATAAACAAAATTAAATCTGTTAATCGCTACTAAACTTCACAGGATCAACCGCTGGGCTAATCTGAAGATTGTCTGAAAGTTTCACCAAAATCGGTTGAGCGGTTTTGGAGTCCACAGGGAACATATATGTATCATCGATTTTTTTTATAGGTATAAGTATAGAGATAAGATTGCCAAGGTACAATTTGGTATTGGTATTGGATGATGAACGAGCGAAAGGTATTGGATGATTCTACGTATACACGTTGACGGTCTATTCCATAGTCTTTAACCATAAGCCACACTTAAGAGCCGGAGTATAAATGTAAAAGGCTGAATAAGCATTCCACTGAAAGAAAATAATCGATGGAATAACGTCGCTACAGTAAATGCTGTTGGCTGCGTTATTTATACGGAGCTTTTGAAACGTTGCCCCTTTTAACGGCGCTTTTAAGTGCTACTGTTAACCCATGGCGGTCCGGCTAGATCATTGATCGCTGTCGCTGTAACGACTCGGTCCAAACAACATGAAAAAAGCGAAAAAAAAATCCACAACGTTCGTAATTGATATTAAGATAAAAAAATATAAGATTATATTAAAAAAATATTATTAAAGAGCTAGTTAGAATAAACGCCGAATCGTCAGTAATATCTACGAATAAAAATTACTTTTGTTAATTAAAAAGATAATTTCTTCAGAATATTTTTTTTATAATAACTGGCTCTCACTATTTATGAATGTCGTATTTTTGAATTTTCATATTGTGCTTAGAATACTAGTCGCCGCTGCGCCCCTAATCTTTGGATAAAAGACGAGATTTCTTTCGCGTTATGGTGTAAAACCATCTGTGTATTCATCTGCGAAAGTTCCTGACACACTAAGAAAATCATAAACATGTTTTGGCATCATGAAAAATATTTGTTCAACAATTAAATATGATTATTAATTAATATCAGCAATTAATTAATAATCATATTTAATTGTTAGTTTAATTGTTAAACAATAGTAGGTGTGGTTGTACCTATAAAACAATTTGTTAAAATTTACAACAACGAACAAACATCGTAGACACAAACGAAGCAAACCATGAATGACAGTCTCTTCATTACTCGTGTATTACAGCAAAACCAGTGAACCTATTTTCACAATTTTTTTGTACGGAAATAACATGAACAGGAAGGAATTAAACAGATTATTAAAATATTGAACAGTTTTAATAATGTAAATAAATATCAATTTTATTACAAACCAATTTCATACGAATTTCCTGTTAAAATTTCAGCGGCAAAAATCTGTAAGGTAGGTAGATTGGTAAGGAATAGCTGCATGAGCAATAAAAAAATTATTTCAATAAATATCCTAATGTAAAATATCAACTTTAAAATATTCTTTATTTATGTTCTCTATTAAGGGTGTTTGTTTTTATTATTGAAGATCACCAAATACGTTAAAATAAAATAAATAAATAAATAAAATAAATCTTTATTTGCGCGAACACATGATTACAGGATTTTAATTTGTATACAGCAGTTACAGTTCAAAGTATGTTCTACCCGCCAAGGGCATGCAAATATTTGTGTTTAATTGTTTGTAAACTATATTAATAAAGGAATTAATGTTTCTTATTATAAAATTCTTTAACATCATAATAACAACAATCTAATAACCATTTTGTTAATGTTCTTGTAAATTTAGGATCCGGCAATTCTTTTATATTATTAGGTAGTTTATTGTATGTTTTAATTGCCATAACATAAACATTTCTATTAAATAGTTCTAATCTACATTTTGGTTTTTGCAATAAATTACCTTGTCTAGTTATTTTGGTTCCTATTTCGTTATTTTCGACAAAACAGTTCGGATATTTTCTAACAAATATACACAACGTTTTTATATACAAGCAAGGTAAGGGAAGTATATGTAACTTTTTAAATAGTGGCACACAACTCTCCATAAAGCCCACGCCACATATTGCTCTGATGCATTTTTTTTTTGGGCCCTAAAAGCTCTTATTATTTCGACAGAGTTACCCCATACCAATAAAACCGTATGTCAAAATCGAAGAAACGTAGCCATGATAAGCAGTGATTGCTGCCTCAATAGACACAGTCAATCTTAACCGACGTAGTGCATAAACAAATCTGTCTACTTTATCACAGACCAGACCGACATGAGATTTCCAATTACAATGTTTATCTAGCATTACGCCTAAATATTTTATACTTTCTACTTCTTCAATAATTTTACCTTTGTCTATAACTTGAAGAGGTGTAAATTTAGTTTTATAAGTTACGAACTGCATTAGCTTACTTTTATCAATGAGTATGAATTTTAGTAATGAATTTATTTCCAACTTTTGTTGGTTTTTATCCTTGTTTTTAATACAATTGTAGTGTCATCAGCGTACAGAAATGTGCTATGATGTGTTATGTTGGGAAGGTCGTTTATATATATTAAAAACAAAAATGGCCCAAGTACTGCCTTGAGGGACTCCCAATACATTTATTCTGAAGCTAGATCTCCTTGTTATCTTAACACCTACTTCAGTTTATACTTATGTACTATTTTTGAAACTTCTGTACATTGATATCTATTTGATAAATATGATTTAAGCCGTTGACGGTTTACTTGATGGTATATGGCCACCGTCATCAATAAACAGAAGCAAGGCCGTGTGAAAGCAAACGCACACCCAACATTCATAGGATATAGGATAAAAGATTAGATGGGAATAGGAGATCAAGCATCCCTTACTCACGCGCTGGTTACTGCGCCAGACGGGCTGCCAAGTTTATGATGGCACAACGAAATGTACTTTCCACTAGATACTGAAAAAATCTAAATATTAGCATTCAATCATCTGACTTGTATGTGTGACGTGAGTGTAGTATGTAACCGTGTAACATATGTCGCAGCCGAAGTCCCGTCGTCGGTCGTTGCCAGTACGAGCCACACTTCCAGTCTTGTCCGACAAACTCGTTAAAAGTTGGTGAAACAACGGAAGCGTCGTTACTTGGAGACACTTGCGACTGGCTACGTAAGTAGAAAAGTACACGACAATAATATGAAACATTTTGTTACTTATACAAACTAACTTGCACTTTTTGACTTAAATATAAATATTAGTTGAGGAAGAACAAGCAGATTTTCTGTGCATCAGTATCAAAGTTTGTCAGAGAGTAAAAACAATAAAAGATATTACAATCAAGTTATAAAAGCATAAAGTATCTCTCTATGTGAACATGTATTGGCCAGATTTATATGCCCATTTTGTTAGCATATTATTCCAAACTTAAGACGCCAAATATCTATCCCTACTATAACACAACACTAAGTCGATGATTTCTTTGGAAACTTTTAAGTTTGGAAAGATCTATACATCTAACTTTTAAGTTTTAGCCATTAAACTTGCTCTACATAGAAGCTTTTTAAGGGACAGTCATTATAAACATCACTCATACCACATAGGGTAGGTATAAGTTCTATCTATGACGAGCCGTGAAGACTTGTAAGTATACGCTCGACACGCTCTCGTGCTGCAAGAAGCATACACGCGGACGCCGGGTACGATACGATTACGCGACGAGCCGTGTGCGAAGGCGCTTATTTGGTGAATACGGCTCAGATCAGCAGGATACGTGTATAGTACTGATCCCATTGTTGGGCCATTGACGATCCAATATTCACATGATGACTGTTGTTGCCTCTAATAGAGATGTAATCGCTCTTTGTTTCTTACTAGCTGAACACTTTTGGTGAGTTGCCATATACTTATGCCTACTGTGCGCGCCATACAATACTGCGGGGATTTATTGTAGGAAGGTATCATTATCCTTAAGGTAAAGAGCTGCGGAGTAAAACTTCCTTGCGTGGATGCTTGGAAAAAACGATTGAAGTGTTTCCAATCCGCTATGTGGTTATAAATTTCTTTAAGAAAGCTGTAAATAAATTCTTGAAGAGTCGGCAGCGTACCCGCATCCTCTCTGGTATAGGTATACCGTTTGTATCCTCTGTCGATTGTACCCACATATCATGAAATGCACCATCAACCTTCCAGATAGTCGTTTTAATACAAAGTCAAATCGGTGCGAACGTCAGCCATTGTGTGACTTGTGTAACATATTTTGTCGATTTTTTTAAATGTAATGGTAGACAGGTAGGCTGATGTTCCACTTAACTATAGATGGCTATATCGTCGCCTATCAATATCATATTAATCGCTTACTAAGACAAGCAACGCCATAGGTGCTGCATGTGAGCTGCTGACTGTAGTAGCGTAAAGGATAAGGGATTAGGAAGGAATAAAATAGTGGGCTTTAATGTCCCTCACCAAACTCAACAAACAATTAAACGTGCTATTATTCCATTTTGGTCTTCTGTAAGGGATGGCTTCAGCGGCCAGGTGGGCTTCCCATTTTATGTCTGTAGAACGCTCTGTGTCGCACTAAACTTACGGTTTAATTCTGGTCGGTCCTTACTACACACATTTTTTTTAATAAACCTGACCCGAATTACATAGCGCTAGAATTATATAAAGATTCATTGCATAACATCGAGTTCATCCAATTCTGAAGTATCTAGAGAACAATGGCGTTTTAGTGTGAGCATCGTTAAAATTATAAATATCCAGAGCTAACTAACTACCCCAGTATTCCGTTAAGAGGATTCCCAAAGCTGTAAATTGCGTACGCGAAATATTTACGAGACAGGCGTTCGCGGCATTACAACGAGTATGTAGCCATACATTGCAATGTTCGCTTGCAAAAATGCAACATCATGCATAGGCCTAGTGCCAACTAGGGTTGTTGCTGATTCAGGTTTTTACTGTATCAGTGGACGCTGATGCTAATGCTGATATTAATAAATTACTTTTAAAAAATATCCTACTATAGAGGAAGTAGAAGTTAGAAGTAGGACAACCGCTCCTACACTACTATTAAATTATTAGCGTATGTGATATATTATTTTGAATTATAACATTTTTTAATAATAATAATAAATAATGTTTAGCTAACATTTTTATTAATAAAGGAGATAATCACGTTCTCAAGATCAAGAAACGAGTATTTATTGTGAACTGATATGGGACTTATTAATTTTTGAACTTAATTAAGTCTCTTACAAAGACGTTACGACGTTTATGTCGGATGTCAGTATTAAAAATCAGCATCGATCGTTGCTGATGCTGATATTAAAAACAATGCTGATTATCCGCGGATGCTGATGGTGATGCAGATATTCACAACAATCCTAGTGCCAACTGTTAACCTTGCGATAACAATAAACTTACAGATCTTTACTGTTTATTAAAAGATAGAAAAAAAAAACAAATTTATAAAAATCATCACATAATCGTAAACAACATTATCGAAGTTATAAAAAATCTAAAATATTCTTAAATTAGTAGTAGGATAATATTTACGTGAGACATCTTCAGTTTTTTCAGCAAACTTAATAAAAATAGCCTTAAGAGGAAAAACATAGTTTCTTTTGTTTTTTCCGTGTTCAGTTGCATGGAGACCGGTCAGGCGGTCAGTGAAAAAGGGAAACGAGAACATTTCGGCTAACCGCCAAGCGTTAATAAATTCTTTGAATTTGCAGAGAAAAACCATGGTAAATGCAACGATGCACTACAAGCTAAACGTTGTTTTGGGCACGCCAACTTCCAAGCTACTTATTACAGTTCCTAATTTTATTTATATTCAAAGTATACTACTCTAATATACAAGTGTAAAATATTAATTTAAGAGTGTTTTTACCGAATAGGTGCCAATAGGTTTTGCACGCGTGGTATTACAGAAAATAAAATCGATACATATAACTTATCTCACTGCGTATTTAGTAACCAAACATCGTATTTACGATTTTAAATGAGAATTTAGAAAAAAATTATGTACGTAACATTTTCAGGATATTTGACGAACGGGAAAATTTTCACGATTACTGGAACTTATTATATAATGACTAGTTCATAAATTGCAACTCTTAGTAAATGTACACTCAATTTAAGAGAGTGTACATTTTAAGACCACATTTAGTGCATGTTTCGTTTCGCAGTCATTTGGGCAGCCCGTCTGGTGGCAGTAACCACTCCATTACGGAATACCACCGTGTGGTAACAGCACCTTCCTATGTCTCTAGTCGTAATCAACTTCGTTGCAATGCACGGAGTCACATTTTGTAATGTATTCATAATATATTGCAAAAATATGTAAACAGTGATCCCTAGCTAAACCTTTGGATGTTGTACGTCAATCGAACCTATTTATAGCCATAGGAGATATTTAACATCACAGAAATCTCAGAAAGGTAAAAACATTTTTTTTACATAAATAATTGTATGATCTACAATTTTTACCTGACCTATTTTTATGATAAAACTTACCTTTTGGCTAGGAAATGCAAAAAAAAACATGTTTGCGTACTTTGACATTGATTTATACTGGTGTTCCTAACATTCATACCAATTTTCAGCTCTATGCGAATTATTGTAAGCTTACCCCTATTATTTGAGCTCACTTAATCGGACTATATCCGGATATCGCAATTATAGAAATGTGAATTTTAAAAATATTATTATATATAACCAAACCAGGGTAAATAATTAATTATATCACATCAAGTTCCAATAGGCAGTCAAATAAAACAATATGTACCTACCAACAATAAACATTTTTAGAATTCCTTAAATTGTTAAAAGATGTTTCATTTCGTTTTTAAAGATTTTTTGTACCCGATTAGCATCCGGTTGGACAAGAATCAAACGCGACCAAAAAGGAAATTAGCTTCTAATTCGAATCTGCGAAGTTTAATAACTTTTGAAGGGTTTTTATCGTCAAAAATTGCACTAATCTGACTAAATTTTAATTCTAATATTATCCATCCACTTATTATTTAAATAACTAATAAGTGGATGGACACGTCCAGCAGGTGATTCCAAATCACGCTCTAGTATGTGTTTGAATAACTTGTGTATTAGTTAATTTAACAGTAAACGCTGCAAATAATAAAAAAAAAACTATACCACATCAATAGTATGGCAAATGAGTACTCAGGGTGAAATCCAGTTCAGTTTTATGTTATAATATTTATAGAATACTAGCTTTTGCCTGTGACTTCATACACACTTTCACGTTTAAAGTGAAACTCGGTTCAGACGGAACGCTAGTACTCTTCTCATCCATTGGGTTACCAACAGTCTCCATTTATATGGTGAAATAACTATTAAACTGCCGAGTGCAAATATAAAAGTATTTATTTTGAGTAAAATAGCTATATTATTTTTGTAAAAATGTATAGAATTTTATTTTAAAATACAAATTGTTCCATGTAAAATAAAATTATTCCATGTACCGATTTAACTAACACTTAAAACAATGAAATTCCCAAATTCAAACTACACATTTATATTAATGTAATAAAGAATATATGATTCAAATTAAAAGCGATAGATAATCCTACAATAGGTTTAGCATAATTTTTATAAACATATTCGAAAACATCTTGTAGATTTCACATCTCAAATTTGACAGTACAGTCGTAGAGGAATTTATACGTAGATAGCATAATGCCGGCGTTCACCCGGCTATTTGTACATACTTTTTATGAGAATTCGCGGTAGGCAGGCGAATAAACATATATAATAATAGGGGCATGCAAGTTTACTGTCGAAATCGTATAGACAAGTTCGTTAAGACATCGTTGAGATTGCACCGAAACATTCGAACAGCAAACGTGCTGTTATTCCATGGTGTCCCATAAGGGCGGTCAGATTTTGACTGCGGAACGCTATGTGATTCGCCCCTACTCACTTTTGCAACGCATGCGAAGAATGCAACGTATTTCAAAACAATATATAAGGCTCTGAACAAATTACAAGAAAACCAATAGAGTTCCAAATGAAACGAATTTTATTTGTTAAAATTACATATCTATTTCTCTTTAATTAATAAACAGCGTCACATTAATAAAAGTAATATTTAAAAACTCACCTTGACTATAAACAAGGACACAATATGGAAAGAACATAACGAGAATTCTCGTTTAAATTATATAAGATTATCCTATTGAAGAAATTATTAAAAAATACAAATACATTTGAAACAGCATCCACAATTTTAATAACTCAGGTAATTCATTACGATGTTTTAGATCCACAATTAAAAATAACAACTATTAAAACTTCGCAAATTAACCATTTCTTCAAAGGACTTTATTCTGATATTTTATTCAGATAGATATGTATATAGATAAAATATATCCAGAATATTTTATCTAAATATACATTTTAATGTATTGATATGACTTCGATAAGAGATTCGTGGTGTTTCAAAAAGCAGTCGTTTCAAGAGGTGGTTATTTTTAATTGTGTCCTGTTAGTTTTTTATGTGAAAAGGCGACAAATAGGCTGACGATCATCATGATGGTGGGTGGCTGGCCACAACAAGCAGCACTAGAGGAGAATGCAAATGTGATGATGGCCTTTCTTAAAGGAAAAATGAAATAATGGAAACAGGAGATAGGGATAGAGCACTACCATCCTTTACCCGCTCACCAAATCACAACAACACACGCGCAGTTATTACACGGTACTACAGAAGACTACTGTGACGGTAGTCTCCTGTATCGCCAGACGGGCTGCCCAATATGTCACAACAAGATAAGTCACAAAAGATCTTTACTCTTATCAATTTTAGTCATACAAAAATTAAAAGTTAATACATAAATAAATTACAAATGAATTTGTACATATACAATTTGTTTATTAATTTATAACATAAACAATTGTCTTAACAATATAACAAGAAATGTCAAGGCATGTATGAAAATTGGTGGTGAATTTAGGAATTTGTGTTTTAAATTATTTGTATAACACGACAATCCAAAGGCTAAACGTTAAAAAGGGGCTTCTATACAAAATCTTAAAAAGTAATTACAAACTCGAAAAGAACACAAAACTACCATACGAAAATTAGTACAAACATTAAAATCACATTATCTAAATATTTCTAAGAGCAAAAAATCTTAGATGTCATTTTCAATTTATCAAAGGATAAACGATAACAAAAAATGACAAAAATTGACATTTTGTGCTATCATTTCCAAGTTAATAAATCAAAATGTCAAACTACAATAGTTAATATTATGTTCTAGATACAAAACCATAAAACTCAGTCAATCATTATTTACTAAGAAGGCTTTTTAAGACTACGCACACAATACTTAATTAGCTAAATCATGAATTTTCTTACCTTTCAATTGCGGCATTAACGCCACTCTGCCGCGCTTTTGCGAATAAATCCTACAGACCGAACGCAGCTTTGACTTTTCGTTGGCAACAACGATTTTTGCTATTTTCTTTATGACAGAATGAATGTGTTTTAGCTTGTACGTGGAGTAGTAAACCATAGTAGGTGTCCACACTTCTTGTAGCTCTTTATCAGATAGCAGATGCAAGGACAGGCAAATAGCGGCCGCGGCCAACATTGACGGTCGGTAATGGGCCATCGAGTACTCCACAAGGCACAGGTCCACAAAGAACTTGGCTAGGTTATGATTTTGGGGTGAGCCTCCTGATATCATTAAGAACCTGTTAACAAAGAAAACCTTTGTCATAGGAATTTGTCATTTCTACACTCATATAGCAATATAATAGCAAAAATCAAATGGTTGATCTTAAACGGCGGAAACAAGAGTGATAGTTCATTTATTGGTAGCAGGTGACTTCTGTCTCTTATAAAGACATGCAACAATGGCGGTATCCAAGAAGACTCGCCTTTCTGAGTAAGGCTTTCGTTTCTGAAAGTTCCTTTTCTAAGAAGGTAGGTAAAGGGGAATGAACACTGGCAATCTCTTATTGACATTGCTGTCATTTATATATCACAAAAATAGTCTCCCGCAAAGAGGTTTGTTACTTTAGCACGACCTTTTAGCAGGATTGTTCATACACAAAAGGGAACAAGTCTAATGTCATACATGGAGAAAAATTAATGAGGACTGAAACAATACATAAAGTAGGTCATGTTAGTGCATAAATTCTGCAATTTATTTACAGACTTTTTTTCCTTGGATACCAATATCTAAACATTACATTATTAAACGAAATTTGTTTGAAACAATAATATAAAATATATATTACACTAGGGTCCCAACAGAAACATGTCTGTAGTATTGACAATAAGGAAAACGCATTAAATATGATGATTATATGTATGATACATGAGAAGGCCTTCAATTCGATCGAAACATGGGTAATGCATCTGCACATGACAGTAAGCTGTGCAGCGATGTCGTATTGACCATAGGTATGTTGAAATGTTTGTACAATAAAGCCATCAATCATGTCGGTACTACTCGAGTACAGGAGCAGAACACACAGACAATTCCATTGCGAAGAGGTGTGAGACAGGGAGACATACTCTCTCCGAAATTATTCACTGCCGCTTGGAAATTGCATTTAAGCTCCTAGAATGGCAAAAAATTGGCACCAACATTAACGGCGAGTGCACTCACCTTCGGTTTGGCGACGATATTGTGGTCCTGGCGAAGTCGATAAGAGAACTCAACATGATGCTCGGTGGCTTCAACCGAGTTTCCCGTAGGTTGGGCCTTAAGATGAATATGGACATAACGAAAGTTATGTCTAATGTCTATAAACCCACCCCAGTAAAGTTGAAAATTCAACTCTCGAAGTTGTTGATGAACCCATCTTAGGAAAACAGTCCAATTAGGTATAGCAAACTTCCAGGGCTCGGATGGAATACCATCAAGTGATGGTATTCCATCAAGTGGACCGTCAGCCTGTCTGCCGACCTGACATAAAAAAAAAAAAAAAAATGGACAGTGTTCGGGAAGCACCGAGATATCTTCTCGTCTAAAATTCCTCAGTGTCTCAAAACAAAAGTTTTCGACCAATGTGTGTTGCCAGTTATGACATATGGTGCTGAAACGTATGGTCTCTAACTATGGACTTCGTAAGAAAGCTCAACGTCGCTCAATGAGCTATGGAGAGGGCTATGCTCGGAGTTATACTACAAGATCGAATCAGGAATTCGAAACGGAAGTTACCGACATAACCCGGCGGATTAGTAAGTTGAAGAGTCAGTGGGCAGGACACATAGTACGTAGAGTCAACAGCTGCTGGGCCCTGAAGGTTCTAGAATGAAGGCCACGGACCGGCAAGCGCAGGGTAGACCCATTTAGGAGGTTCAGTTCTATCACACTAGCTTATTGTGTATTGACAGGACTTCAAAGATTGGTAGTTTCCTCGCGAACTTACAAGATAAAATAGCATTATTATTTTTTTAAATACAAATATAACTTCATTCATTCATAACAGTCAGAGTATAGAAATTTTCAAGTATCTTCTAACTTTCGAGATAACATTAAAAAATACACTAACCTTCTCAAAAAGCTTAGAGGGACAGGTCTCGCGAGACAAAATTCGAGCTTTTTAATCATTTTCCTTTCATATGTCATTATATCCTTTATTGAATACGCATTGTCTGACATTGAGACATAATCTTCAGGACATGGAGGATACACTTCTTCATATTTGCTAGCAAGATATAATGCGGTGATACCGACCAGCTGGAATTCCGAGCGTTTCACTTTTGGTGCTACCTAAAAACCAAGAAGCTATTTAATAAACCTTCGTCTCAAATTGACATAATGATTTTTAGCTGGCAAGATTATTTAATTTTTTTCAATTTCTTAACCAGCTATTCATCTGAATGCATTGTATTGTCAATAAAAATTCAACATCTAGGAAGCATATTTCAATAGAAAGAATAAAATTATTTAAAATACATCAATTCCATAGTACAAAAATATTGAAAAGTCTATTGCGCGCTGAATGTAACAGAACAAATGCAATTTTAAAGGTGTAAACATTTACCTGTAAATATCTATCAATAATACCAATGGCCAGATGTAACGTTTCCAACTCCAATTGTAAATGATCTGCTACGTCTACCAGCCAATCAATGAGAATCGCCCTCATGTATCCAGTTATTTCGACCTAGTTAATAAAAACCAATTAATATTTTTAAAAGTATCTAGATATAAAATCTTAGACATCTAAGAACATGGAAGCAAGAATAATAATTACATTTATTGACTCAATAAATAGCAAAACACTGGCCATTATTTATACACAGTTTTAAAATGAGAACTCAACAGTACTTTTGATGACAGCCTTAAACAGTGATAGTCAAGTGGCTCCAAAGCTTTTTTAATTTCATGTGTCATCATCATCATCAGCCTGTGTCTCTCCACTGTTGGATATATGCCTCTCCCAAGACTCGCCACCAGGCACGATCATCTGCCCTTCGCATCCAGCCGCTTAATTGGAATGATTAATTTTATGTGCAGATTAGAATAATTTTCTCTATGGTGAAGGTAACCTGCAAGTCCTATATGACGTGGAAGATACATAACAATTAAAACATGCAGCAGAAGTCAAAAAAATTTTCAGAGTTCCCATGCAATCGAAGAAACTTAAACTAAAAGACAAAAATAAAAATCATGAGTTTTGTCTGTACTTAGTTGAAAGATTGTGATCTATATACCATCGCCTATAACACAAGCAACGTCACACAAGCATATTAGGATTAAGGATGAGATAATATGTGAAAAAAAATATAATTGTAGATCATACAATAAAAGAACAAAATATATATTAGAGAACCAAACCCAAATAAGTATTAATAATTTTAATAATGCATCACTAAAACAGGTTTTTTCACCAAAATAAAAAAAAAAGATATAAATAAGCCTTTGGGGCTAAACGTCATAACAGTTAGTTTATTAAGTATTAGAATAATGTATAAAATATACCTGTCTCTTTAAATGATCTTGCTCGATGGCAAATTTAAATTCCAATTCATTCAAGTAGTTGTAAATGTCCTGGACGTAATCGGGAACAAGTATGAAATTATTAACATTAAGAGTATCAATATTAACAGGTTTCTGTTGCTCTGATGGCCCAACTTCATTCTTGTTTCCTCTTATATCTTCCTTATTAGAAATATCATCCACTTTTCTATTATTTGCCAAACTTTCTGTATCTGTTATCTGCAGTTTCTTTAGAGACTCTGTGGGATCCTTATGAATTGGTTTCACTTTCGCTTCTTTGGCCTCAACATTTTTCTTGTGTTTCAGTTGTTTGGTCGCTTCTTTGATGTCATTCACATTGTTATCCTTTAGTATAACCTATAACATTCATAAAACTTAGTATTATATTATGAATACAAAATTGTTGAGGGGATACATTTTTCTAGTATAAAAGCTATAAGAAAGGAACACTTTTCAAATATTTATGAAATTTAAGTACACACAATTTAAAAACAAATGAACACATATTCCAGTAGTATATGAGAAAATTGATTTGTTGTAGAAGGGGAAGATTGTACCTTTGTTTGCACTGATGCACGTAAAGCCAATGAACTTGTGCTCTCTTCGCGTCTTAGAGGTGGCCTTGCATTTGGCTTACGGGAAAGGCCTGTATCTATTTTCGATTGTACATGTTTATAACTGGTGCTGAAAATATTGTTATTTTTATTTGTGAAGCAGTCACTTTAAAATCACACTTTGCCATAACTATGAGACATATTAAACTCATCTAATCTATAAGATAATGAAGGACCTTGGCATTGGCTAGTCATTTAACTTTATGCAGTCGAACCATTGTGAAATAATACATGTGATGTCATTTTTGAGGGCATCCCTTTATCCTCTCAAAGTAACACACTTAAAAATGTCTTCAAGTTATAGTATTAAGTATTTATAAATGAGGAGTAACAGATCAAAGTCGTATTAACTCCGTTCATCCAGAAAGGTTAGTATGAAAGGGATTTTTATCTTTTTTGGACCTTCTAACTCTCTTGTCATTTATTTAATTTCAATTTTTATAAAGAACCCAATGTATCTTGTTTGTTAATGTCCCTTCTTTAAAATATTAAAGATTGCCTTTATTGTAGTCTTGATTTGATGTTATTGATCAGGCTTTGATCTGTTAGTCATCAATTGTAACCATCTACAATCAAGGGCACTGCACCTGCCTACCCTTATTAAAAAAAAAAAGATTGATGTAGATAGATTATAGAGCATAAAACTCTCTTGGAAACTGTTATTACTATTGCTGAATAATATTGTGTTGGAAAAATACTCCATAAATATGGAATTTTCATAAAAATATATTGAGATAAATAGGTAAATGTCCTTAAATGGTACCTACACAATCATTTGATAAATTTTATACTACCTACACCCTTACGCAAAATAATGGAACTAACCTTCGAAAAGAACTTCTGTTACAAACAGCAGTGCTTTTTTCTATGTCAACGCCAGTAACTGCGACTTTTCCTAATGTAACTTCACGCTGATGTTGTATATTTACATTTATTTCACCTAGAGCTCCCCTGTTGGACAAACCTTGTCTCTTTGTTGCTAAAACAACACCTGTTTTCCCTTTAGCCGCATGAGAATTTTCTTGATCAGCGATGTGGGCCTATAGATGTAAAAAAAATGTGGCTTTATCCTATATAAAATCGCAATGTTTATTTAAGGGTAGAATTTAGCGAGTTTTATTTATAATAAAACTTTCAATATGAGCTTTAAGTGTATAAATTATTAGTAATAATAATAACAAGTAACATAAGTATACAAATTATCTCACCGTTCTGTGAAGTCTTGATAAATTCATAATTGGAGTAATACAATTTTAGTCTTTACTGAAAATTATATCACTATATCACCCTTGTATTTAAACTGCACCGTCCTTAAATGAACACTTTTATCCCAAAGTAACAGCTGCTGAGGCTGAATTATTTTTTTAAATTCATTTGCTGTTACAAAGAAAGAATTGACTGGATGAATGGTGCAGTAACGGAAAAATTTGATTGAAATTGAAAATACAACAGGAATCATAAACATTCAATAGAAACTTGAAAATCTGTCACCACTAATCTTGTCTATGGCATTGGCGTGGCCAAGGCCATGTTGGTTGATTGTATGATTGTCGATTGGCCTCTCAGAGATTATCTAAACTCTATGTATATTCAAAACATAAATATTCAAAAGGAGATTAGTATATTACGTCCATGGTTCAGTGGCTCTAGCATGAGTTTACGATACTACACTCGCTAGCGAGAGCGTAAAACATTTATATGGAAAATTGATAATTTGACATTGACATTGAATTTTTACGTTCTCGCTAGCGAGTGTAGAATTAGTGTAGTATCGTAAACTCATACTAGAGCCTCAGTAGCTCTAGTATGAGTTTCGATAGTTGATTCGAGTGACACGACGAAACGACGAATGCAGTAAGCGAGCGAGTGACACGACGAATGCAGTAAGCCATTCGTATAGTCGGATTTAATATACCTACCACGGTCCACGAGTCACCCTGTAGCAAAGAATATATATTAACTACGGTCACTACAGTCAACTCGATAGATTCTGTAGTATAATGGCATCCGTGCTCACTTCACACCCATTCTTCGTCTCTTTCTAACGTTACATGAAAGACAAAGACGTGATGATTGATTTTATTATGCGGAAAATTAACGAGCGTGCAATACAATATAACTCATAGGAATTATAGAAGTTTAAAATTTGTCGGTTTAAACGTCTACAAGTACATACGTTTGTTTATGGTTGTGACTGCATGATTATTAAAATTTTGAAATAATTTGCTTACAACTAGCGCCACAAAGTTCACTTAATGGTAGAATAGATAGAGGTAAGTTTAAACTTAGTTTATGTTGAAAAGTTATTACATTATTCGTATAATCACAAATGCCAAAAAATAAAATGTTTACCATTAAAAAGTGAACGCCTTTTTCCATAATTTCCAACGCTATTAAAAAATAATTTCTAGCACTTCAATTATAATAACTACAATATAGAGTATGTATATTAAAAGTGAATGTAGTCTATATTTGCAATAGATTTAGCTTTCTCACGTTGAAAACTAGCATGAGTTTACGATACCACACTCGCTAGCGAAAGCGTAAAACTTTTATATGGAAAATTGATAATTTGACATTGACAGTTCACGATTTTTCATACAAAAGTTTTACGTTTTCGCTAGCGAGTGTAGTATTGGTGTAGCTGTAGTATCATAAACTCATTCATACCTAGAGCCTCATAGGTGAGTGCCGCAACTACAGTGAGCGCCGTACTCTCGACAGCGTCTGTCGAATTTGTGACTCATGGTACCTAATTTGTACAGCAAAAGTGCAACACGTTACTCGCTAGCGACTACGGTTTCGATAGGTTTTTACTTGTGCAACTCATACTACCGATTTTAGTTCTTTGAGTGACCGCTAGAGACGCTGTAGATTTTTCCATATAATTTTTTTACGCTCTCGTTAGCGAGTGCGGTATTACAATACTCTTTGGTGCGGTCATCGTAAACTCATGCTAGAGCTACAGATAGGATAGGATAATATAGAATAGATAGCCGTAAAGCACAGAACATATAATCATACCACATTATACTCTCTAGCGAGAGGCGTATGGTTTAGTATAAAATAAACATGGAAGTATTATATACTACGTATAGTATATAAATAATACTTCCATGAAAATAAATAAGCAAGCATTGTACACACAGAACATTATACTCTGGATTGTACATGTCATGTACATGTTGTCGTTAATCTGTGTCTGTGTTGTACATGTTCACTGTTGCCATTTTAGCTACTTTGTCGCTATATCTAACGATTTTGGATGTCGTTAGCGACTTTTTTTCGATCTAGCAACTTAAAAAAAGTTAATGACTTTTAGCGACTTCTTGTATGCAAGTTGTTTTTTGGGAAATCTGCTACAAGAATGACGTTCGATGTTCGGTCTATTTGATGCCTCTCACTCTATCAAAACGATTCATCATATTATGTCGCTATTTCTCTCTCTTTCATTAATGAATGAAAGGAATAACCAGTTATATATCCACCGTTTATAGAAAGGAAGGAATGGAATAACCAGTTTCTATGTTGTTTTTGTAGAACAAACCTATTTTGTGTGAATCTGAATAGTGTATGACCTGTATGACGAGGAAATGTTTGTTTATACAGTGCTATTTTTTAATTATGCCATAAAATTTAATCATACACGTAAATCATATATATTAACATAACTGCTTGGTCAAATTTGGTAGAAACTTAATAATAACAATGTAATTTAGATTTGAATTTAATTAATTACTAAAACAATTATGGTCACCTGGAGAGTAGAACCACCGGAGACAGAAATCGCATCTATCTCACTCAGAAAACGCATGAATCAGCGCGGCGAACGTATACACCCTTCGTCTGTATCCAAGGTCAACGAGTCGTTCAATTATGAATTTCTTGTTGTTCGTTCGTTCGTTAAATTTCGTTCAATTCATTCATTTACCGTGTGTATGTATAAATAAGGTTCAAAAGGTCGTCCGTTGTGGGCACAGAAAATTAAAAAGTTGAATCACCCACACAAAACATTACTTAGCTTAATTTTTATAATATTGAAAGTTATAAGTATTTTAATAAATGTTCGAAATGTCCTCCTTCATTATCAATACACACGCGCGCCCTTTTTAATGAATTGTTTTTTGAAGATATTAATACGTCTCTTTGGCGTTTCACTTTGTTAAAAGCGTCTATGATGCGCTCTTTTAATTGTCCCACAGTATTTGGGTCAGACACATACACTATTCGCTTGATTTCACTCCATAAATAAAAATCCAATGGCGTATTAGTTAGCCAACGGAATGTCATCTAACATTGCACCGATTAAAACTAAGACCAAGCCGAAGTATGACCTGTGTCCGGTATCATTCGTCAGGCGAAGCATCCGTATGGGAGGGCACTTCGGTCTCGAAGCTGTTCTTCCCTAGTGCCATATCAGCTTATAGCACTCTGAGGAAGATCGTGCTCTGCAATGTGTTGACCCAAGTCCTGACGGGGCGCGGTGGGTTCTCCGAGTACTTGCATCGCTTCAAGTGCAAGGAGAGCCCATCGTGCATCTGCTCAACAGATGAAAGTGAGAGCGTACCCCATATTCTGTTGGACTGCCCTGTCTTCCCCAGGGAAAGATTAGAACTGGAATACGAATTGGAGGAAAGTATTGGGTTGGATAAAATAGCAGGATTAATGAGTGGAGAGAAAAAGGATAAATTTATCAAATATTGTAAAAAACTAGCTAGTAAGGTTATTGACAGGAACAAGAGCAAATTGTAAATTCTAATGATCCGTTGTTTTAAGTATTTTACCTTTTAAATGTCATTGTTTATTAAATATATTGTTTATTAAAATATTGTTAAATAATTTTAAAGTTTTTTCAAAAAATGCAAATTATTGTTAAGTAATATAAAAAGTTGTTTTAAAATTGGAAATGTAAAATATTGTAAATATGCAAATATAACTAATTAGATATTAAAATTAGAATAAGTAGTTATGTAAAATTAAAATTGTAGATTGAATTTTTGGCAATAAAGAAATAAAAAACAAGGTAAAGGTTGAAAAAGAAGGTAAAACAAGGTAACGGAGAAATTGAACCCTAAAATAAATAGATAGTAAGACTAGTGATTATAGTATTAGGCGGGCATCCCACCCGCAGAGAACGAAAGACGATGAATGATAGAAAGACAAAGTATGCAGAATGAAAGTGCGAGAGGTAAGCTAGAGAGAACTGGAATGGAAGAGTAATGTAGAAATAGGCTCCAATGATGATGGAGGGATTGGATAAAAAAAAAACATTGCACCGAGCATCGTCCGAAGCAAGTTTAGGTACCTTTCACCTGTGAGATTACTTTCGATAAAGTACGGCCCGACAATGTGGTCGTTCAGTATACCAGTCCAAACATTTATACTGAACCTATGTTGGAACGACTGCTGACGTATAAGCTTAGGGTTTCGATACGACCACCAGTGCTCGTTGTGTCGATTGAATAGTCCAATTCTTGTGAACGTGCTTTCATCGGTATACAAAATATTTTCATCATGATTAGCTAGCAACCAATTGCAAAATTCTATCCTAGGTGCTCTGTCGATTTGAGTGAGCTCTTGTACCTTTTTGAAATGATAGGGATGCATCCCAGCCGAGTTGATACCTTCCAGGCAAGGTGCTGGCTAATATTGAAATGACGAGCTGCGTCGTTGGTGCTTCTTCGAGGATCTTCCATAAAATCCTCCAGGATATCGTCATAGAGGTTTTGCGGGTATGCAGGTCTCCCTCGTCCTTGTGCATGTGACGGCGTGTAAAAGGAGCCGTGGTCCAGTAACCGCTGATAGGCATTGAGCATTGTCCTGTAAGTTGATATTCGAGCATTCGGGTACAAGTTCCGATACATCCGTAATGCTGCATTCACATTTTCACCAGCCAAAAAGTATGCACGAAGCATCAAAACGTATTCACGAGATGTAAATTGGTAAGCCATGACGACAATCGTTGCAAAAATTAGGCGCGCGTCCTTGCCTAAATTATGTACGGGTGCATCGTAACGGCCGACCGTGAGAACTGGCAAGCGAGGGGAGCGGTGGCGGGCGCAGAACGCGGTTTGTTGTATTGAGGCCCATTTACCGGATTCCCAGACACGGGTGACCAATTATTATTTGTTTTTGGTGACAATATTTTTATTTCTGTTTTTAATTATATAATTTACATAATCGTGATCAGTAACCGTAACAGATAACCCATTGTTTTTTTTTCTCTGGCATTTTTAAAAAATAACACTGTATAAGCCTATAGGGATTTGATTACTGTGAATAAAGCCTTGTTTATATAAATTTGCTTTGTTTACAGCACATTTTTTACTATAGAATATTTTGAAATATTTAACGACTTCTAGCGGATTTTTTAAGTCATTTTATTTCAAAATCTAGGGACTTTTTCATCAAGATCTGGGGACTTTTTTTTTCCGAAACGGCAACACTGTACATGCTGTATGCATGCTGTATGTCACACATCAGTAATATTTGTTTAATGTTTAGTTTTTTTATACATTTGTAATATGAATTTATGATCGTGTTTTGTTCACAATTGACATAGTTATCGTGCTTTTTATTTTCGAAAGAGTAAATACATTTCCTGATAGTCTTGATACGACTTCAAAATTAACATTTTCAAATGTAAGTCAATATTATTAGTTTTATATCATAAATAAATAACCTATTATTATAATTTCATAGATTTGTTAATTACATTACTCCCATTAGATTTCAGTAAAATGGTTCAGAAAGGGCCACGTCCTTTGGTGCTTTGCGGACCTTCGGGATCGGGTAAAAGTACTTTACTTAAACGCCTTCTGAAAGAATTTCCTGATAAATTCGGCTTCAGCGTATCGCACACTACACGATGTCCTCGACCTGGTGAAAAGAACGGAGAACATTATCACTTTACAAATAAAAGTGAAATGACTAAAGCCATAGAAAGGGGTGAATTTATTGAAACTGCTACATTTAGTGGCAATATGTATGGAACAAGGTAACTATTATTCTATTAAAACTGCCTAAAAATATGATTAGATTTAAAATTTGCCCCATGTGCTCATTCTGGAGATTATTGGCATATTGCCAAAGTTCATTGTTCTCCAGGTTTTCAATGTTTTTTATTCATTTCACACATTTTGTCTAAAAAGTAGATTTAATTGACCTTCTTCCACAATAATAAAATAAAGAGTGTAAATAATATGATTTTATGTTCATATTTTAATAATTACTAGGGACTTGTACCAGCTTCGCACTGGTCTATTTACTAATATAGAAAATTAAAAGAATGCTTAGCAAAAAAATAACAACACAACACATAATAAAAAATACTATCTCCAGTGGTTTAGGTTGTCTGCAAGTCAGTCTGCCAGTTCATCAGTAAGGGATTCATAACCAACACATGTGATTACAGCTTGATGATGAATTTATTTAAATGAAATAAATTCAAATTCATTGTTTTGACAAACATTTCTTAGCATTTTCAATGCTTGTATGGCAACACTTGGTGATATACAATATTTTTTGTCTTTCTGTCAGATGGAAAATGAATAGCTGAATTGGTTTATTGACTTGAGCTCGGCAATTCAAGTTTTGTTCCACACAATTCTAATGATTGGCCTGACAATTTAGTTATTGTAATTACCAATGCATGGCAAACCAGCAAGTGAGTTGGAAACAGTGGTATTTTTAGAACATCCTCACTTTTGATTTTTCCTACTATTTTATTAGTGCTACAATTATGTTGTTCATTACTTATTTTCTTAACAAAGAGACTTGTTCCATTATCACTGAGCAAACCTTGAGGTGCAAATTTTGTTGTCATCATTAAATCCATTTAATTCAGTTATTTGAGTGGATAAACTGATGTTCAGTATTTGAATTGATGAATATGGCAACTTCATTCATATATAGCATTGAAGCATCACTCAGGTTTGCCTGCTGATCTTTTGACAGTTTTGATCAACATTTTGTGGTTGCAAACTTCATTTCTAGTACAGTCTTGAACAATTTCACTATGCCGAAAAAATTATGAACTATAATTTAATATAATTTTAATGGTTTTATAGTATAAGGAAGATATACTTGCTGCATAATTGTATATTTATTGAAGCCACTATGTAAGCTCAGTAAATAAAAATATGCCATAACTTCGTTTGCTTATTTATTATTTTCAAATATATGTATATGTAGGTACAAAAAATTGATTCCTCTAACTGCAAGATTTATTTAAATTACATTTAAAGATTTAAATTTTCTTGTAACTTGAAAATAAGAATAAAGAGAAAGGTGTCAGTCATAATCAAAATAAGCTTCAATTATAAATTAAAATCAATAATAAAATCAAAGCCAACATCTAAGTCAAAACAAGAATGACTCCTACAGTTAATTTAATCAACAAATTTGGACAATAAAGTACATTATTAAACTTTAACATCTTTGTTCATTAGTACAAAATTACAGTACAAAAATGTTTGTTACTCTATTTCTGGGATGCTTAGGAAACACCATGTTTAATATGTCAGTTACTTACTGTTAATTTTTTTAAATAGAAATATGTCTCATATCTCTTTTGTGTTGTGTCTTGTGTTGCCGAGTACTGTTACTGGTGGGTATGCAGAATCATTTTTAAAGCAGTATATTAAGCCTTTCTTGTACCACATAGAAAAAGTCACAAGAAAACTGCAACATATTCAAGCACTTTGATGGTCTATGACTATGAGATGAGTGCTTGATAGACCAACGAAGTTGTAACCATTGGCTGTTAATTTTAGTAATTTTTTTAATTATTTCTAAAATATTGTAAGTAAATATATCAAACAAATCCATACATTGAGGTTATGCTGATATAATGCTGGATTTCTCTTAAAAATACCTTATAATTTATTAATCTCATTTTACATAGTACTAGTGATCCACTCCAGGCTTCACAGATGCAAATAATATACACAAACCTTCCTCGTTTATTGCTCTTTCCATTAGTGAAAACTGAATCAAAATCCTACTGGTTATTTAGAAGAATTAGTGGAGAAACACACAGAAGCAGACAGCTAATATTTGTTGTATACATTATGAAGTATATTTTTTGTAAATTTCAGCAAGCGAGCAGTAGAAGATGTTCGTAGCACAGGAAAGATTTGCGTGTTGGATATAGACATAGAAGGTGTGAAGCAAATAAAACAGACAGATTTGAACCCACTGCTTGTTTTCATAATGCCACCTTCAATTGGCGAGCTGGAAAGGCGATTGCGTGGACGCAACACTGAGCAAGAGGAAGCATTACAGAAAAGGCTCGCTGTAGCGCGTCGCGAGATAGAATATGGTTTGTTTCATACAAGATATAATTTTAAACTCCATAATTGGCCTGAGGATTGCTAATGAAACCCCCTGTGGGTTTATTTATGAATTTGGCTTCGCCATTTAATCAAGTTACTTTTATTTCTACTGTACCGGACACGTTACCGGCACCGTTTGCTGGGATTGGAGGAAAACACCACGTAACTAGATCAATGTATTCAGAGCGGGCTTAGGCTCAGAGTGTCAGCGGGAGCGGTCTGTTCGTGCCACTTCGCGTCCTATACCCCGACTGGTTGCCTACTACGCGCACTACACTATTCTTCCCGGTCTCTTCATACGACCGCGTTGTTCAGGCCTCTTCATACGGCCAGGAATTCACACACCTTTTCTTCAGCCTTTTCGCGGCTATTCTTCGGGCCTCTTCATACGGCCAGGTCGGTGACTCCTTTGCGATCGTGGAAGTGGAAGTCGAAGTGGAAGTGATTTTGGCTAGGAAGTCGGCGCGTTTATATAGAGTGTATCCCCACCAAGATTCTCTCAATTCGCGGAATTATCCCCACTCTTCCTAAGCCCGCTCTGTGTCTTTATTCATTATTTACATCTGTGCGTTTCATTTTTTATCTTATCCTAATGAAATTTCTACAGGATATTTCCCCTATCTTATTCTACATATTTACAATTTATTTACAAGAAATATCCGTTCTAAGGACGTGTAGCGAGACGGCAAAGGTAAAGTTTAGGGTCCCCCTGTTGTCGTCTCGCTCTAACCTGTTGTCTTCGTCTTTTTATTATTATTATTATTTACAATTCTATATTTCGTCGCGTACATTCTCCCGCCGTGTTTCGTCTTTTTTACGAAACATAATTTGTAGACGCGACGTCTGTAGGCAGGATCACAAGTTTCTTCGTCGGCCGTTTATAATTCACTCGCTGGCGATTGCGACGACAGAGTTGGATGAACTGCAACACTCTTGCCGTAGTTCTCAGCAACCTTTCCCATTTGGAGAAGCGAGTGTCGTCTGGTAGACAGTCAGTCCATCTAGACGCGGACACTGTGTTGCACAACTCGACTCGGACGACACTCTTCTCCTCGTTCGTTACCAGCGGTGAGTTCTTCATTGTTTCCTGAGGCCACGACTCAGGCTCGTTCAGTAGGAAGTCGGGTCCGGTGAACCATCGGTGCTCTTGACTGAAGTCCGTAGGAACTTCCCGGGTGGCGTCATCGGCGACGTTCTGCTTCGTAGGCACCCATCTCCATTCGCTGACAGCGCTGTTTTCTTCAATGGCGGCGATGCGGTGGGCTACGAAGGCTTTGTATGATCGCGACCCGGTTCTGAGCCACGTGAGGACCGTTTTGCTGTCCGTCCAGTATGTCTTCGATTCGGGCTTGACATCATGTTCTTCGAGGACGACAGCTGCCATGCGACTTCCCATGACGGCGGCTTGTAGTTCAAGTCGCGGGATCGATGTTAGTTTCAATGGCGCGACCCGTGCTTTAGCGACGATCAATGACAGGTGCACGTTTCCGTCCGGAGTCTGTGCGCGCCAATAGAGTGCTGCAGAGTAGGCGGCTTCACTAGCGTCGACGAAGACATGCAGCTGTAGTGAAGTCGCTTCGTCGTAGTGTCTGTAGCACCGTGGAATCCTTACGTTGCGTAGGTCGAGTAGGCGTTCGACCCACGCTCTCCATTGAGTGGCGAGTTCTTCGTCTAACTTCTCGTCCCAGCCTATGCCCTGGCGCCATGTTTCCTGCAGTATCTGTTTCGCACGCGTAGTCACCGGTGATGCGAAACCGAGAGGGTCGTACAGCGACATGACGACTTGCAGGGCTTCCCTTTTCGTCGGCGTGCGGTTTTCAAATATGTCAGGAGGTAGGCGGGCTAGGTCGAGATTGAATGCCATCTCGTCTGTGTTTGGATTCCATATGAGTCCCAGTATTCGTTCAGCCTTCGTTCCGTCGGATAGTTCGCGGTGACTCGTGTTCTCTGCATGTTGATCGAGGCTTCGTAGGACTTCGGGAGAGTTCGTAACCCATTGTCTCAACTCGAAATGTGCTTTTCGATGTATGTTACGAACTTCGTTGGATACTTTGATCGCGTCTTCGATAGTCTTGAAGCTGTGCAGGTAGTCGTCGACGTAGTGGTTGTTCACTATGGCTGAACTGGCTTGCGGGAACTCGTTCTTGAACTTCTCGGCGTTGAAGTCCTTCACATATATCGCCACTGATGGTGAACACGCGGCGCCGAAGATGAGTGACGGTCATCCTGTACTCATTCGGAGGGCCTTCTCTTCTGTCACCTCTCCACAGGAACCTGAGTGCGTCTCTGTCTTCACTGCGCACCTTGACTTGCATGAACATCTCTGCAATGTCCGCAGTGACTGCGACTTCATGCTGGCGGAAGCGCATCAGCACCCCAGGTAGTGACTGCAGTAGGTCGGGCCCGGTGAGAAGGTGGTCGTTGAGGGACACCCCTTTTGTCTTTGCGGCGGCGTCGTGTACCACTCTGATCTTGTTCGGCTTCATCGGGTTGAACACGGCAAAGTGGGGAAGGTACCACGTCTTCCCTTCGGCTGTCGATGAAGGCGTTGGCTCTGCGTAGCCCTTCTGGAACATGGAGTCTATTTGAGCGGCGTATTTGGACTTCAACTCCGGATCTTTGTCCAATTTCTTCTCAATGTTGACCAATCTCTTTAGTGCGTTGTCGTAGTTGTTCGGCATGTCAACTTTGTCTTCTTTCCACAATAAAGAGGCTTCATATTGGTCTTCATTTTCTATCTTCTTTGTACTGTCTTCTAGGATTTTCATGGCTCGCTTCTCCGGATCGTTGCGCGGTCGCTGTGGTGTGATGAGGAGAGAGTCTGCTGCGAAGTACTGACGCAGCTGTTCGTCCATGCTCTCTTCCTCTATTGTCCTCAAATTGTTGACGTAGTGCACAGTCTTCCTTGAAGAACCGTATGCACCATGGACCACCCAGCCGAGTTTCGTCAGTGACGCGATCGGTTCGTTTCTTCGTCCGGTCTTCGTCTTCGAGGCGAGTAGTAGATGCCAATTGTCTTGGCCGATGAGTATCCTAGGTTCGGCGTTGTCGTACACGAGGTCCTCGATGATGTCGTGTAAGTGTGTGTACTTCCTCAAATCTTCTCGGCGTACCTCCTGTTTTGCCAGGTGTAAGTCTTGGACTGTGCACGCTCGGATGTCCTCTGTTGTGTTGCCTCGTCGCAGGTTCACGGTGACGCGTCGTGACTGCGGGTACTCCACCATTGTCTTCTTAATCCCTTCTAGGGTAAGGGGTTCGATGTCGCCGGTTGCCCCTACCCTTTGTGCTAACTCTTCATCGATTAAGGTAACCGTTGACCCGTCGTCCAGTAGCGCGAACGTGTCTTCAACTCCCGCCGGTCCCGACACTTGTATAGGCACAATCTTCAGGTAGGTGTGGCTACTCTTCGTCTTGCAGGTGTTGGAGACTGTCTCAGTTCTTCGCACTGGCTCTGGTTCCTTGACGTGATGAAGGAGCTTATGATGTGGGTATTTGCAGTCATCGATTCCGCATTGGTTGTAGCGGCAGTGATGTCCCTTGGTGCGGCGATGCAAACACCTGAAGCAGAGGTGGTGCTTCTTGGCTAAGTCCCACCTGTCTTGTGTGGAGGCTTTGAGGAAGTCGGTACAGTTGTCGGTGGTGTGGGTTCGTTTCCCACACACTGTACAGGATGAGTCCTTCTTCGTGTCAGGACTCCGGGCATCGCTGGCAAAGTGTGCTCGTTGTGGTCGGAGAGCCCTTGGTCTGAGCTCGGATGCAGAAGGCGGCAACGCGTCCGGCGCTGCGTAGCTCCCACACTTGTCAGCTTCTTTGTTCAGGAAGTGTGAAAGCATTAGTAAGTCTGGATCCTCGCTCGTGCTCTCGGTCATGAAGTCATACCAGCGATACTTCATAATTGGCGTGAACTTGTCGACGACGATCTTCACTGCGTCCGGATGGTGAAGATAGCGACTTTTGTTCAACGCCCGTAGAGCTGCCACGATGTTTGTTACTTTCGTTGAGAACACGCATATGTCCGTCGGCGAGTCTGATAGGCGAGGTAGGGCGCGCAGTCTGTCTACTTCGTATCGTGCGATGACGTCAGCACGACCGAAGCGAGTCTCGAGTATCTTCATTACGTCCTCTGGCTCGACGTTGTACATCAGTAGATTCTCGACGGCTTCTTTGGCGGCGCCCCGTAGACATTTTCTCAGCCTCGCTGTGTTCTCCGTTTTGTTCAGGGACAGTGCAGACTCGTAGTAGGCGGCGCGGAAGGACAACCATTCTTGATGCGCGCCGGAGAAGACTGGCAGCTCGTAGGACATCCGCGGCGGCTGTGAGCTTCGTGCGGCGTAGGCGATGGCGGCGGCGAGCTCGGAGATGTCCACTTGATTCGACGTCTTCTCGGCGATGGTAGTACAGTGTCGTTCTCCCGCCGGTGTCTCGATGTCGTTTTGCACTGGTGGCGGCAGCTGTGTGTGCTGCGATGGTGGTAGCTGTGCCCGTTGCGGCGGCGACGGCGGCAGCAACTCTGATGGCGGCAGCTGTGTGTGCTGCGGTGGCGGTAGATGCGCCCGTTGCGGCGGCAACGGCGGCAGCAGCTCTGATGGCGGCAGCTGTGTGTGCTGCGGCGGCGACGGTAGCGACAGCCGATGTTGCGGTGGCGGCAGCTCGGCGTGCTGCGGTGGCAACGGCGGCGGTAGCTGTCGCTCGGCATCCTCCCTCTGGGTTGGCGGCGGTTGTTGTAGTGGCAGCAATCGTCGCTCGACATTTTCCCGGCTCAGAGGGGGTTCTCGCTCGTCCGTGGCGAGATGCTCTTCACTTCGACGGATCCATGTGTGGACCCGTTCTTGAGCTTCTTGGTCCATCACCGTATCGTCCTCTGAGTCGGACTCGGACTCTATGGCGGCGATACGGTTCTTCACAAGCTCGATCTGAAGCAGGAGCAATTCTTCCTTCGCTGTGGCCAGTCGGCGTGACTTGGCGGACTTCTTGGTTGATGCCCTGCTTCTGGCTCTTGTCGGGGTCTCCTTAGGCACAGGAGGACCCTTGTTCCCTGGCACTTCCATCGTGGGCTCAGTTGGTGCGTTCGGTGTATGCGTCGCAGCGGCAGTCGTCCCGACGGAGTCGGAAGACGAAGGCGTGTCGGTGGTCAGAAGCGACGATGAAGTAGCGGTGTTTGTAACGCCGGTGGTAGATGTCTGAGTGCCCGTCGCACTCTCCGACGTTACGTTCTCCTTCTGAGAGTGACCGCTCTTTGACCTAGTCACGGGCATTTTCTCTATCCGGCTCGAAGGACCAAATGTACCGGACACGTTACCGGCACCGTTTGCTGGGATTGGAGGAAAACACCACGTAACTAGATCAATGTATTCAGAGCGGGCTTAGGCTCAGAGTGTCAGCGGGAGCGGTCTGTTCGTGCCACTTCGCGTCCTATACCCCGACTGGTTGCCTACTACGCGCACTACACTATTCTTCCCGGTCTCTTCATACGACCGCGTTGTTCAGGCCTCTTCATACGGCCAGGAATTCACACACCTTTTCTTCAGCCTTTTCGCGGCTATTCTTCGGGCCTCTTCATACGGCCAGGTCGGTGACTCCTTTGCGATCGTGGAAGTGGAAGTCGAAGTGGAAGTGATTTTGGCTAGGAAGTCGGCGCGTTTATATAGAGTGTATCCCCACCAAGATTCTCTCAATTCGCGGAATTATCCCCACTCTTCCTAAGCCCGCTCTGTGTCTTTATTCATTATTTACATCTGTGCGTTTCATTTTTTATCTTATCCTAATGAAATTTCTACAGGATATTTCCCCTATCTTATTCTACATATTTACAATTTATTTACAAGAAATATCCGTTCTAAGGACGTGTAGCGAGACGGCAAAGGTAAAGTTTAGGGTCCCCCTGTTGTCGTCTCGCTCTAACCTGTTGTCTTCGTCTTTTTATTATTATTATTATTTACAATTCTATATTTCGTCGCGTACATCTACCTCAGTAGAAATTGTGATACTATCTTGAAAACACATCATTGAATTGAATCACAAATTACATTAGTGTTCAATATAGGCCCTTAGTATGTTTCTGTTTCTCGATACTACTTGAGTATAAATAGATAATTGTTGAAATTGCTGATAATTTTTTTCTTGTTGTGAAGTCCTAGCTAATATTATAAATGTGAATGTGAGTTTGTTTGTTTATTTATTACGCTTTTACGCCTTCATATATATACATGATACAGAAATGGACATAGGGTACCTTTTATTCAGAAGAAAGTTATGTTCTTGATGGATCACGTGTTCCAATAAAAGTTATATTAGTTACGTTCGGTATACACAGATGTCACTACGTTTTATAAGTTCAAATAGTTCATTTTATCGACGACAGATGTCGCTGCTTCAGCAGGTTACAACGCGCTATCGTTTCATTCCTCAACACGGACTACACTTTTCTTACACTTTTCATACAAGATTTTGACATTTGCTTTTATAAGCCCAGTGAATATAATACATGCGTCAACTGTCGCACAGATAACTTAACGCTTTTTAGTTAACGCTTGTATTAATTTTACTCCTCATGGGCCTTATATGAAAATCGATTCTTAACTCCAATAAAAAATTCAACATCTGACAAAATATATGTGCAATAAAGAATGAATAAAAGTTTTACCAACTAAGAAACAAGGGCATGGAATTTGTGATTGGAATTCAATATTTATAATTACTCTTTTGAAAGTAGACAATTGTCCATGAAAAATTGCTATATGTTCACAGGTCAGGAGTCTGGCAACTTCCACATAATAATTCTCAATGACAACTTGGCAAAGGCTTATTCTGAACTGCGCAATTTTATTGCACAAAATGTGGAAGAAAAGGCAGAAGGTGAGGATTATCTAAATATTTTTTAAAGGGATAATTTTTTTAAATAATTTAAAGTTCTAACATAATAACAGTATGGAATCATTTTGAATTTTTTTTTGTGATTAACTAAATTTAACAAATTAAGGCTTTCAAGGAGTTATGACTATTTATGACTTGACATAGTTTAATATTCTTGCTTAAAAACATTATATCAATTGGTACTATAAAAATTTCGAATTATTTGCCACAACTCTAATAGGCGAACATGTAAAGAACTATAAAGTAACATGTGAAGTAATTTTTACTTAGTAGTGAAGATATGCTAGCTCGTCCTAATTTAACCACATAGAGAAATCTACGTCTCAGAGTACTAGAATAGCAATATTAAAGACATGAAGTCTGCTAACAAGCGGTTGACATGTACACACAAAGTCAAACTTATATTCATTCAAAAGACGACGCGGTTGCGGGTTTACGCAACTCCAACTTTATTGAATGCTTTATTGCGACGCACCTGTTGCTTATTTCAGACCGGTCATAAATTTGACACGACATATAACTTACGTGACTATGCCCACCAAAGTCACGTAAGTTATATGACTTAATATTGTCATACGAAGTATACAACATTTTTAATAAAAAGCCGTTTTTGCGTGTGACTGTTTTTTGTTTTACACTAACCATTAAACTGTTCGTTGACAGAAACAGCAGCCGAGACAGAGAAATGAAATAATAACATGGTGTGCATGAAATAATCGCAAGTATTTGTTTAGACTAGTTATCTGTTTAGATTGTTAACCCATGGTTTGGTCAAATAGGCGTAAATGCATAAAAATAGCGCTTCTTAAGGAACAAATAAGATAATACAACTGAAAATTTTATTTGATTGAAAAGATACGGAATTTTAAAAGGTTTCCCAACAATAAAATACTTCAATGCCATACTAATTTATGAGCTAAAAATAATTTTAAACTACATTGATAAATTTAAACACTAGTTTCTATGAACGGTTAGAAGTAATAGTTATTTGTGTTTAAAACATGTAAACTGTACATATATTTGGAATACTAATAAATCATTCAGCGTATAATCATGTAATTGTATTCAGCAAATATAAAAAAATGATTATACTGAGCGGCTAGTCCATGGGAAAAGTAATGCACTACATTAAATATTCTTTCCTCGCTCATTAGGTTTTATAATATCCCGAATTCTCTCGAGACCGTGTTTATTGGAAGCGAAAGCGTGGCTTCTGTTTTTTTAGGTACAGAGGCTCTAGTATGAGTTTACGATACTACACCAATACTACACTCGCTAGCGAGAACGTAAAACTTTTGTATGGGAAATCGTGAACTGTCAATGTCAAATTATCAATTTTCCATATAAATGTTTTACGCTCTCGCTAGCGAGTGTAGTATCGTAAACTCATGCTAGAGCCACTGAAGTCAAAGCTAGTTTTGTGCACTACACCGACCACCATTGCTCAATAATCCAATTAAAATTATCTCAATCAATTTCGGGTCCATGGCAGGTCGCTTTGGTTCGAGGTTCGCTTCCGTCAGGCGTTTTCTCCTGTTCAATTTTGTCATCTTTTAAACTTAATTAAAACTTAAATTGAAAAAGAAAAAACAAAAGTGGATGTTTGGAATGAAAAAATTAAAAATATTCTTTACAGTTTAAACAAAGAACACGAATAAAATACAAAGAATAAATTAAAATTATTTTTTACGTTTATTGAGTAGGTACATAAATAATATTAGGTCAGGGAAAAAGTCTTTTCGCATATGTATGTATAAATTTGTAATAAAACATCTTTGACTGTACTATTTGTATCTGGCTGGTTTTGATGACATTAAAAAGGTTACATTTCAAAGAAACAAACAAATAGTAAAATTTTGTTTCCATCTATTTTTCATTTGTTTTTCTTTCTGTCAAAATGAATGAATCTAATGAAGAAATTCGGTACATTTTAAAATTTTATAACTAAAAAAGGAAAAAATGCACTTCAAATATTCATTTTCAAGTTTTTCACTTTCAAATATTCGTTTGTCTGACCTCTCTTTACGAATATTTTTACTGAGTTTGCCAATAACTTCTGGCAAAAAAATGGTCGTGTACCAATCACTATTCACGGTACGACGATTCTCCAAAGTAACAGTAGTCACGTGTACAGTTTTATTAAAAAAAGAAGCAATCATCTGCTTAGAGGCACTTTGCACGCGCGCTATTTTGGTTGGTTTCGGCTCGTCTTAAAAGACCTATACGCTCGATTGCTTTGTTTCGTCACTTGTTACTATTTCCCACACCAAATTTGACGCCCCTTCGTTGAATCTGGTAAGCATGGCATTCCATCAAGTGACGCGGTCCGTTTTTTGAGCCTTAGTGAAATTTTTTGGGTTCCACCGAAAGCACAGCTTTTTCACACGTAAATATTTGTGCAGGGTTGATTGTATTTGACTTATGCCTATATCTAAGGATGGCCTGTCTGTAGGTCACGTGCCTGTCTGTTTCGATCATACGGCGCACAGCATCGATGTTTTTTGTTATTCATAACGGTGGACGGGCGACCATTACAAAGTTCATCACTGAGATTGTCATAACAGCGTTTGAATTCTGCAAACCAGTTACAAATAGTTCGTCTTGCATCGTCAAAAGCAGTTTAAAGCCGAGCAAAGTCTGCTGGAATGTTCATACTACGAAAATGTTTACGAGTTAAATCCATGTTAATAGATATAAACACGCAATTTTCAAAATGACGCAACAATTTAAAAACAAGTGACAGATGAAAACTGTATTCTACAGCCAAAGAGTTCCAAATGTTGTGTAGGTTTATGTTGTGGGTCCTGCGCTTAATTAAACACTTGTTGTACTCAGTTGTATTTATTTTCACATAAACTTAGCAAATAATTACTTTACTTATTAACACGTGTGATCCCTTGTACCAGGCAGGTCGGGCTCGATAACGTGTGTTCTGTGCCGAGCCGCGCCTGTCTGGACAAACTTGCTGATGCGCATCATTTTACTATGTCGCTACAGTTGTAAAAATATTTCCAAAAGTATTTACAACATTTTCAAATGTTGTAAATACTTTTTAAATATTGTTTATCTAAGTGACCAATACCGAAAACATATAGTGAGCCCTATGTATTACACCAAGGAGATATGGAGCCAAATCCTCTGCATCCACTTGGTGTTAGTCGAACGAACCAAAGAAAATGAATACCTTCTAAGAATTCGGGTTGTCTGCTAATTGTTGCATGGTTTTTACGCAACTACGTCTTTGTGACCAAACCGTTAGTTTCATCGCCATTCTAGTGAATTTTGTGTCGTATGTGTCTGTATTAAAAAATTAGAAAAAAAAAAATTGTTGCCCCAATTATTAAAAGTAGGTGGTTTGCGTTAACAACTGTGGCCAGAAAACAACGATATTTAGAGCGCTTCATATTATTATAGTCACGCTTTTTCGTAAGATCCGTTTTGATCCCAAACTTTACTTACACCCAATGGAATAAAACAAATTATTTCAATGCACCCTGAGTTAATAGATAAAATTACTTTAAATGCTTAAAATATTATCATAATATTTTTTCTTTAACAATTGTCTCCAAATGCTGTAATTAATTTAAAAAAACAATGCATTGAAAGGCTTGTTTTATCTGTAAAAAAATAACTATTAGACTCGTGCTTCTTTTGTATATTTTCTTTCCAATACAATGAAACATTCTCTGACATTCTAGTTCAAAAATTATGTTTAATTTTTTTCTAATAGGATATCTGTTTTTCTATAAATATTCTAATAAATACATTTCTACTTAAATTATGTGAATTATCCCTTCTAATCCCTTATCCAATCTTACTGTAGTCGGCAGCGCACTTGCAGCAGCTGTGGCGTTGCTTGTGTTATAGGCGACGGTAGCCACCTACCATCAAGTGGACCGTCAGCCTGTCTGTCGACCTTAACATAAAAAATAAAATAAAATAAAAAACATCTTATTCGTGAATTTGGTAATGTCCTAGCTGGGTTAGCTATTTTTCAGTTAGAAAAGTTCTCTGTTTCGCTCTCTCTTTTATTATACTAAAGCGAGAAAACCTACAGTGTATAGGTAAATTTTATTGGCAATTTTATACGTTTATTGAACTCACTCCAAAGAAGCCCTCGAAGATTATTTAAAAAATTTATTTCTATTTTCTTATCAAATCTATACAAATATTATAAAGAGATGGAACGAATTTTGTAAGATTGTCGTATTTCTTTTTCATTAGATATATTTTATGTATGCTAATGCATTGCATCCTCGTATGCATCCTGAAGAATTTGGGGCGTGTCGATCAAGCGTAATCCTTTAAGTATAGAGAATGAGCAATTAAAAAGTGGTTTAATTGAAAAATGCATTGACTTTGATCTATATTTAACAAATCTATCCTTAGAGACGGCCCTCTTGAAATGACTGTAGTTCTATGGTAAGTGCTCCATTGTTGTTAATGCAAATCGTGTCGAAATTTAATTTCGACCACACTACAAATTATATGGTTGTTAGTTAATAATATTTAGGTATATTAACATGTATTTAAAAAATCTACCTCCTTATCTTATAAACCTTAAAATTTCGTATTCACAAATTCATTGAATAAAAACAATACTCAAAATAACCTACCCAACCGCAATTTATTATGTAATATTTATTTAATTAAAATTTGACAATGTGTAGTTGGAAATAAGGCATTATGTGTATTTTTATTTCGAACCGAAATATTCAATGACAGTTTAAGATTATCTATTTAAGTAAAAGAAGAGTAGAAGTAGATTTTTTTTAACTTTTTAATTGATTCGGAGTGAAATAATAACTAAAATTTGAGAACTATCTTAATAAAAATATTAGGTCGGGGAAAAAGTCTTTTCGCATAGTAGTTACGACATAGCTGAAGAACTGGGAATTAACCACAAAACAGTTTTGACCCATTTGAAAAAAGCTGGGTACACAAAAAAACTATAAAAAAGCGTGTGGATATTGGGTTGCCACACGAGCTCACTGAAAGAAACCTTATGAATCGTCTACTCATTTGCGATTCTTTATTGAGACGTAATGAAAATACGGTTTATTTTTAAAGAGATTAGTAACTGGCGATGAAAAGTAGATCACATACGACAAGAACGTGCGAAAAAGGTTGTGGTCAAAGGTTGGTCAGGTTTCAGACTGTGCCAGAATTCGGGTTAACTCGCAATAAGGTCATGCTGTGTGTATGGTGAGATTGGAAGGTCATTGTTCATTATGAGCTTATACCGCCAACAACTCATGAAATTAAAGCAATAAATTGGAGAAAGTGACTAAAATTGATCAATAGAAAGGGTGTGGTCTTTCATCACGACAACGCTAAACCTCACACATTTTTAGCCACTCAGCAAAAATTAAGAGAGTTTGTTTGGAAAGTGTTAATAGCCATATAGCCGTGACCTTGCGCTTTCAGATTTCCACCTGTTTCGGTTTTTTCAGAACTCTTTAGGCAGTGTCAAGTTGACATCAAGAGAGGACTGCCAAAACTTCTTGTCGCGTTTTTTTGGTCAGAAGTCCCAAAATTTCTACAGCAACGGGATCATGTCACTACCTACAAGATGACAAAAAGTTACGAACAAAATGGCACATATGGTTAAATGTAAATAAACTTTAAAAAAAGCCTTGAGTTTTCATATAAAATGCGAAGAAACTTTTTCTCCAACCTATTTAACTTTGAAAATATTTTAAATTTGTTTTGATATGACGTGGCTTGATATTTTTTTGCTACAAACAGTATTATGCTTTAAAGTTCATTATTACCTTATAGTTGAAATTTCAATGATAATGATCACAGAAATTGGATAATAATAATTGAGATGATTCACAAAAGAAAGAGATGAGATGTATGGGACGGGGAAAGGGTATGTCATTATAATTAAATAAACCTTTCAATAATGTTATTACATGATAAATAGCGTATTTGGATTTTCTGTTTTAATTCGAATAAACAAAATGTCCGTCAATAATAATTAATTGATTATATGCTTGTAGAATAGTGACTTAGTGAATTATATGTGCGAATAGTTCTATCGTAATTTAAAAAAAATATACATTATTGTTAAAACATAGACGTGGTCACGAATTAGAAATATGATTGTAGGCTTTAGGCATTAAAATATGTTTATTTAAGGTAGCCTTAATTTTTGGGATACACTTGTCCTGATTCACTTTGATTGTTGCTGTTGAATTATATTTTTTTTTAAAGAGTTCTCTTTAAAAAGAGAACTAATTCATTTTTTTGCATAATACGAAAAATAAACCTATGTTAGAGTTTATAGAAAAGAGAAACAGTTTGTGTATAAATGTAAAGCTTCTCGCCTTGGTCATAAACTTTACTTTTATGACCAAAGTAGACGCACATTAGCGACATCAATGTCATGTGTCTTCAAGTGCAGTAGGAATTAATACACTCCAAAGTAAAACGTGAACTATGCTGGAAATATGTTTATCGCAGGGAAATTGTCAAAGCCGTATCATCATAATTTTCACCAGTTGAATGATAACTATAACTACACGGGTTTTCTTTTTTATAATTCACATTATATTATAGAGTTAAAATTTGTATGTTTATATGTAGCGGGTAATCTTCGAAACTACTAATTCGATTTATATATAAATTATTTCACCAATAGTTCGAATAGAATTTCCGAATGGATTCTGTTCGAACTATTGGTATATCACAGGCTAAAATTAAGTAAGTCGATAAAAAAATGCTCGAACGCAAAGTTTCTTTAGAACGCTGCTTTAACGGTGAGAGTTGATTTCTATAGAAAAGTTGTAGGGTTCGATAATGCCTACAAAGAAGTCAGCGAAAGCATAGTAATTATGTCTAACTTGTATAATTTAAGTTAAACTTCAAAACGACTTTTTGAATTAAAAAAAATAGTCATATTATCAACAAAATTATCAATCCTTATCAAAATCAACCAGTTTATCGTCACAAGTATTTAATACACGTGATTTTTACTGCATATGTTTTGGATGGTTGGTTAAAGAGATAATACATTATGTAAAACGCGACCGCGCCGTGAAACCACAGAGGCAGTGCAAAGTCAAAATAGGTAGGTACCTAATTGATTTTTTCTAGATAATACTGTAAAAAAAAGAAAAAAAAACTGAATTCCAAGTGGGCGAAGCTAGGAGCACAGCTAGTCTTACAAAATATATTACAGACTTATATCAGAAATATTGTAATCTCACTGGCTCATATTAATAGTACATTACTGCAGAGTCCAGGGAGTGAAGGATTGCCGGACGAAGTGAAAAGATCTGAGTCCGGCAATCCTCATTCCGGTTGAGGCTGGTATAGTGCTTTTCTCAATAAATGTGAGGAAATAATGAAACACGCCCCCGCCTACTACGCCTGTGACAGCGGCGGCCGCATTCGTGAAGATTCTTGGCCTAGGCCGAGAAAGAAATGCATGAGCCAAGAATTACAAACTTCGTGGCTTGATTTTAGTACAAAAATGCCTACATTTCCGAGCATGTTTGAGAAAAATGATATTACTATAACCCTAGGTAGTTTAAAAAAGAACTAATTGGTGGTACCTATCTCGGCTTTGACAATACCCTACAATATTTGTAAAGTGATCGCGTAACACATTGCCATGTTGTGTCAACTTAAATTTTAACCCGTTTTATTACAGAATCTCACAATAATTTATGTTATTTAATAAATTTTTAGGCCATATTATATTGTTACTATTTGTACTTAGTTGAGACCACCGCACCGTAAGAACTCTTTACGCGATAAGCGTATGCTTTAATACATAAGATATAAAAAATCCCCCACCTCAAGTCTACAAGGCGTGAGTAGAAACTGCCTTGTCAACTATTTACAAAAGCGTTTCCAGAACTGCTCGATCAGTCTGCGGCATCCTTGTGGAATTCATCAGCGTCGGTCAAGTTTTAAGTAATATCAAATATTACTACTAATAAGTACTTATCAGATTTAAGTAATAGTTGATCCATGTTTGTCGGAATGCTTGCCTATACTGTGCTTTCAATTTCCAACCTGTGCTTTTCTTTACATCTGCTGAGAGATGTTTTGAGACCTCCTACCACTTTTAAAACTTACAGGGCTTGGCAGTTGAAGGTACTAACGATAGGCTAGATACCTACGACATGACTAATTAATTGACTAGGCGAGAGGTCTGGAGGCACTTTTGGTCTCAAAACATAATAAAACCATAGTTGCATAATTTTCCTGATTGTGTATAAAATTGTTAATTGAAGTGTATTTGTGAACTATGAATAATAAACAAAATAAAATTATATAATTTGTTTTCAGCTTTGCGTGGACTGTAATAAAGAAGTTTCTTTAACTCGAGATATTTATTAAATACCTGCACCTGAATATTTTCTTAACAATCTTATCACCTCTGGTCCTTATTTCCATTGATTTACTTGGATTTTTAAACTATTTTTTTATTCAAAACCATTCCACGTTAACAGTAAAAAGTTTGTGATAATTTGCATAATATTTATTTACACTAAATAAAGTCGTACTTATTATATACCTTAAAATTTAATTTAGTTGAATTGTATATTGTGCACTTATTCTTAATAGACGCTAATAAAAGGTATTGTACATGTAAATTTTTTGTCTTTCTTTTATCTTCCTTTTCCAAGATACAGAATAAATTTCGTTGTAGGCGTGACGTCTGACAGATCATTTTATTAAATTTAAATCATTCTCGGCTAGTGTTGCTGGAGACCAGACACAAGTATTAATCACGGTCGGTCCTGCACTACACTTTCGTTGTCGATAAAAATGACTAGGTATCACTATTTCTAAAGGTTACGGAAAAAAAATTCTAAGGAAACCTGTGTGTTCGAAGAGACGAGCAATGTTCTAGAAGACATATTGTGAAGTCCTGAATTTCTGTAGCATGGCAGACTTGTTCCCATCAGTAGCGCACATACCTTTGTGCCCGTTCAGTTACACCATTTTGTGTTACACTGTTACACACTGGGAGAAAATATTCCGACCTATGAATATAAGGAGCTCAAGTAGATGCATCCGGATACCGGTATCTTCAGTAAAGCGATGTTAATTACGAATTATTTTGTAAACGACGTCTTCGAACGGATTGCGGCTGAAATTTCTTATCTCGCGTAGGTACCTACATCAACAACATTCGGCGATCACGTCGCGGGAGGTGCCTGGTGAAATCGCTAAGTGCTAATACTTAGCTCAAAGTGATAACAATTATCTGTATAGTCCATTCGCGTTAAGAAAATAGTGAGTCATCGTTGTCCGCCGGCCTGGCCACGCCCCCCAGCCAATTAAAATGCTAGAAATTAGAAAGTTGAGTTCACAGTGACCAGTTGAAGTCTGAGCTTCGAACAAAACGGTTGTGTATTTTTCGTGACTCTTCAACAATAAAATTTGAAAATGAATACTTCACCAATTCGAAAGAATAAAAGTGGATCAATAATCCATAGCGGAGAGAGACGCATAATTTATAATGTTTATAAGTACTTTAAACTGTGTGATTTAAATGCAACTATGGAGAGCATAGTCATAAAAACAGCAAGTGCATGCGGTGTGTCCGAAAATACTGTTTATAAAATTATTAAAGAACAAAAGGATACTAACACTTTAAAATCACCCGTGAAAAAAAGAGCTCGACTATCCACAGTCGATAAATTAGATGAGCTAGACAAATGTGCAATAAGAAGAAAAGTTCACTCAATATATTTAAATAACGACTACCCGACATTGGACAAAATTATGAGAATTTGCGAAGCTGACGAAGATATTCCTGTTTTCAAACGTACTACACTTCATAAAATATTGCACGAGCTTGGTTTCGATTTCAATAAACAGGATAATAGAACATTGTTAGTCGAAAGGGAAGATATTGTTTTATGGAGGCGTAAATATCTTCGGCAAATAAAAGAATACAGAGACGCTAATAAAACCATTTACTATCTTGACGAAACGTGGGTAAACGCCGGACACGTAAAGACAAAAACATGGTTGGATACAACGGTAAAAAATAAAAGACAAGCCTTTCTAGATGGCTTATCAACCGGTCCAAAGGCTCCGACAGGAAAAGGTAAAAGGTTAATTGTATTGCACATTGGCAGCGACAAAGGGTTCGTGGAAGATGGTTTACTAGTATTTGAATCCAAGTCTACAAAAGACTATCATGAAGAGATGGATGGTGAAAGATTCCTTCATTGGTTCATTAATATAATGCCTAAGCTAGAACCAGGATGTGTGGTTGTCATGGATAACGCTCCCTACCATTCGGTAAGAGTCGAAAAAATACCAACAACCAGCTGGAACAAACAGCAAATAATAGATTGGCTTCAAAGCAAAGGAAAAACCGTGGACATGACTTATTTAAAAAAAGAATTATTAGTGAAAGTTGCCGAAATCGCCCCACAATATAATAAATATTTAATAGATGAGACTGCCAAAAGTAATGGAATTACAATTCTTCGCCTGCCGCCTTACCATTGCAAACTTAACCCAATTGAATTGGTGTGGGCCCAAATAAAAAATTATGTCGGTGCCAATAACTCCACGTTCAAAATGAGTGATGTAAAAAAATTATTATATGACGCAATAGCATTAATAGACGCTAATCGTTGGAAGAAGTGCTGCGACCACGTGATACGAGAAGAAAATACCATGTGGCATTTGGATGACGTCATGGAACACGCAGAACAAAATTCTTTCATAATAAATGTAACTGAAGAATCTACCGATATTGATTAGTGATTTAAGTAATTTTAAGACATTTTTGTTCCATTAAAAATAATTAAATATAAAAAAAAAATTGTACTTTTACTCCACTGTGAATACACCCTTATCCTGTAGTTGCACAGATGACTCACTATTTTCTTAACGCGAATGGACTTAATCTACTTTTAGTATAGATACTATATTTTTTTTTATAGTATCTATACTAAAAGTAGATGCGGGTAATAAGAATTAGTTAAGGGAGATTTGAAATTAAATGAAAATTGTTTAGTACCCGAATTAACAAATTTCAATGTTAACAGTTAATTAAATGTAATTGAAGTGTAACTTCTGTCAAAAACAAAGATAAACTTTTTCAAAAACCTAGTAAGTAATAGCATAGATAAAATACTACTGGTTAAGTATTATTTTATCTATGGTAACGCCTTATTATAAGTACTATAGTAGGATAATAAGACCTAAGATTTCAACATAAGTACATCAATAATATAATAATTAAAATAGTATTTTACTTTGGTAAGTAAAAAGACTATAAAGTAATATAAAGTATAAAGTAAGTAAATAGACTATAAAAGGTAAGTCAAAGTAAAAAGACTTTGGTTTTTTGGTAAGAGAGCCTAATAAAGGTCAATAATTGTGTGCAAATATTGCAAGTTCATATCAGGTGAATAATTGGATTAACAAAGCTACCTACTGATGAAAAAGAAAAAACCGCTGACAAGCCGACGTAATCCTCATACCATTTGCCGCATTTAGAACATTGCCTCATATCAGCTGTCCTCACTACAGTAGCACTACTCAAGTCCAAGTTTTCTTTAGTACCGTACCATTTCTACTTTTGTCTTTTTATCCTTGTTTTGTCAACAGGTCTTTCGTGACTGGCGACACTACGAGTTGTAATTTATGGGTTTCTAACTCTTAATATTTTTTCAGTATTTTTAGTCTTCAAAATGGTCCTATCATTTCTTGCTTCTAAAATCGGCAATTACATAGGAATCTGCAGATCATTGCAAATTTTGCCAATATATCTTATGCGATTGAATTTTACAATTACTAAGCAGGTTTTGGTAAATGTTCTAAATTGAAAACGTCTGCAATGCGATAATTTAATTTTTATAAATAAATTAAAAACATTAAAAATATAGTAATTTAAAATTTATTAATCACAAATTAAATAGGGAAGTGGGTATACATTATATGCAATTAATTATTCAACAAATTTTTCCAATATGTTATTATCAATGTTATTTGTTAATCTTTTTTCCATTTTTTTTTAATACAAGAAATGTAGAGAATAAACTATACACAATGGAAGTTACAGACTTGAAGTATTATTACTGATTTCATGTAGCACTTCAATAGAAAGACTACAGACGCAAAGTTATAGTGGATTAATTTATGAAATCAAGCAAAGAATTTAACAAAAATGGGACATCAATCTTTGACATGTTATGTATGTGCGTATAATGTAGGATGTGATTGGATAATACTTGGTTATTCATTTTTAGTTAGATTCCCTCTGAACTGAACACAATTCAGAATAGATGAAAAATTCCATCTGGATCTGTATTGAAACAGGACTTTATAAAAACACCTACTAGTAAAGTTACAAAGGATATGGACACTTGTGTTAAAAGTGTAAATAAAAAGGGGGAAAATGTCCATATACAAATTAGTATAGCAGTTTGTATTATTGGGAAAAAATATTAACATACAAACTATGGCCTTAACATCTATTTAAACAAATCATACACAAAAAAATTAACAGCCATTAATGAATTATCAGGTTTATGAGTAATGGTTCGGCCAAAGTAAAAATATAATAAATCACAAAATAACACTAAATAATGTTGTAATACACTCATAATTTTGTTTGAGACAATGCTATTTAATTTTGTATCCTATGCTTTTGAACCTATTGTGACTGCTGGGTTATTTTATGGACTATTGTAAAAAAGAAAAACAAATAGTAGGTTCTTTAACAAAGTTAATATTACAAGGAGAGAGTGCCTGCAAGATTCAAGTAAAATTTGATTACATAACTTCTAAATTAAGTTAATGGTATTCAATTATAACAAAATATCATATACTAAAATAAATCTTTGAAAAAGTGTTCTTGTAAAAATTCAAATACATAGGGCGTTACAAAAAATAAGGTTCCCAAAGAGCTCCAGCCGCACAGGAAGGTGCAAGGCGAAATCCGGCTTGCGCAAGGCTGTGCGCGGCTGTTCCCAATTCACTCGCAATTTCCCTGGCCACACTTCGCTGCGTCGCTCATTCTTGGCTCAATAGTCTTCCGAGATGGACGTTCTCATTGTTGATCTTGCCAAGAGCGATCGTTCCGTAATTCGCTTTTTGCACGCCAAAGGGACTCCACCCGTGGATTTTCATCGTCAGTTGATAGAGGTGAGTAGTGTGATTATCACTTATTGTTCCCAAAGGTAAAGGAACACTTGGGTGGCCAACGCTTTCGGTCCGACAATGACGTCAAAGAATAGGTGAACGCCTCCAGGGTTAGCGCCGGAGTCCTACTACATTGGGATACAGAAATTGGAGCACCATCTACAAAAATGCATAAAAAAAGATGGCGATTATGTAGAGAAATAGAGCAACTTTCTTCTTTCGAACTATGTAAATTTCTATTAGAATAAACAATGTTGTCTATTTGTAAAATTGATGAGAACCTTATTTCTGGATCAACCATTGTTTATTAAACAATTGCTTTTCACATACTTGAAACTGTAAAGTTGTTCTTGTAAAATTTTCTTATATAATACCTCTTCGAAGATGTAAAAAGCAATTGATTCAAATTTTTCAATTCTCAAATGGAAAAACATAAAAAAGTTTACAAGAATTCTTTTTCAAAAATTCTAATAAGCCAATTGTTGAATATTACAGAACAATGCTATTGTCTTTATCCCATCTGTCGCGATGTGAGTGTGGTGGAGTATTTTCACAGTCCCCTAAAACGACTGGAGGTTTAGATATATTCTTCAATGAAACAGTACTGCCCTTTTGCATTGTTCTCGTCTGTCTCGATAATGATTTCAATCTCGGAATATGAGATACTCTCTTAACTATCTTTGAGTTCTGATGTCTAGGATCGTAAAGAGTGTTCACAGATTTTGATCTAACATGTCCTGCATCATCTTTATTTTTCATACAAGACAATGGTGTTCTCGATCCACTGCTATCAGATTTAGATTTTTTAGGTGTATCCGTGCAAATAGGAGTGTCAGGAGTCGATTCATCTTCATATATTAGTAGCCCTTCTGGATTTTTCTCCTGAATCTTTGTCATTGTGTGACGGAGATCAGCGTTTTTATTTTGTAGTACCTTAATTAATGTTTCATCAGACATATCTTCGACATTTTCCTCAATGTCGGCAACAAAAATAGGGGTTCTCTCAATATTTGTACAAGGGGATCGTGGATCTGCATCAATATTTTTAATTTTATCAACATGCTTATCTGCACATTTTTCAAACTCAACGTTTTGTACAACAAAGTCAAAGTTTGTTTCCAATAATTTCTTTTCATTTGGGCATGTTTCATTTGTCATGCTATATTCAGTTGTCTCATTTGATGAATCTGTTCCCGAAGGTTCTTCCATGCTTTTAAATGTATCATCCAGTGTCATATCAAAAAAGCCATCACACAAATTTTTTTGAACTAAATTATCATTATTCAATTCTTTTGCTTCATTACAGCTGTCTCCGAGGTCTTCGTTCTTATGCACAGGACTCTCGAAATAACTTTCATTTAGTTTTAAATTTTGCTCTTTTGCAATTTCTTTGATTTTTGATGCAATTATGATCGGTGTTCTGTCAAAATCCTGTGTTGGTGATCGAGGATCATAAGATTGCAAATGATTTCTTATAACAGCACTCAGAATAGGGTTGCAGTGGTATATTTCATTGTCACCATTCTCAAAAGTTTGTCTTAAATCAACATTTTTTGTAATATTATGTTTAACTTCATTTTTATTCTGAAAAAAAGGTAAAATTTATATATTATGTACCTACAACATTAATCATGATTTACCAATTTTTGCCCATGTTTTGGCTATTTAACTCATTTTCAATTATAACTGTTAGATACAATCAATTGATCAGTGTGAATTACAATCAGCTACTTTCAATATTCATTCCTTTTTTTTAATATTGATGTTGATAGACAGGCTACCATAGCCTACACAAGCAAAGGATAAGGGATAAAGGGATAAAGAAATGGGCTCTAGCATCCCTTACTCACTCACCAAAACACAGCACAGTGAACCCGTTGGATGAGTGTTTAGGGTGCTTGCCTTAATGTACTGTCTCAGGAATCACAGGCTCGATTCTTGGGTCAACTTTGGAAATGAACTTTTCAAAGTTGGTTCTGGCCTGGATTTAAAGATAGTGACAGGGTACGCCGCGGTTCGCAGTTATTTGACCCGCCCATCTGGCGGCAATAACCACCCCTTACAGAAGACCACCAGGAAATAGTGGAATTTGTGCTGTTGTTTAGGTGAGTGAGTAAGGGATACCAGAGCCCATTTCCTCCCTATCCTTATTCCTACTGTGGTCGGCAGCGCAATTGCAGCACCTGTGACGTTGCTTGTGTTATAGCCGATGGTAGCCACCTACCAACAAGTGAACCATCAGCCCGTTTGTAGAGCTTAACATAAAAAAAACACATGCTATTTCACGGTAGTCTTCTGTAAATGGGCGGCCAAACAGGCTGATAAACACAATCTGCCCCGCCACTACTAAGACTAAAATTATTATTATTTGATTAGTAAACTGTAATTGAGTACTGTAATTAGTAACTGTAACTGTACTAATAATTGATTAGTAGAATGTATTATAATGGTTCTGAGGGCCTAGAGACTTCGGTCATTCATCTTGTATTTGGTAAGTGTAACGAAACTTTCTTTGAACTTATCATTAAGTAGACACCTACCTACTTATTATTTTTCTTTATAGGACTAAAAGTAGCATTAATTCATCACCAAACAAGGTACATATGCTTGAAAGTAGGAAATAGAACGACAAAGCTTACCTGTAACGGCGTTCGAACTATATCAGATGTTGGAGATCTGGGATCAGGGTTGTCGGGACTTTTAGATCCCTCGTTTTTTATTTCGTCATTGTGCGATTTACTTGCATTACTGCCCATGGTTGTAGTGAATTCGCTCGAAATTATACGTCACGCAATAGTTCAGAAGCAAATCATGTCTCAATTTGTTCAAAATACTTTTAAATTCTCCTTTTCCCTCAAACAAACAAAAGTTAATCTAAATGCAAAAATGTAACGGCTACAGCTGTCAAAAACTTTATTTTTTTTGTAACCTCTGTCTATTTTAAAAATGGTGTTGCCATCTTTTGCTTAATAATTTTTGTACCTAAGAAATAATGTGAAAATATATTTTATTGAATTGATAAACAAAAGCGTCGATTTAGGATATCATTTAATAAATAAAAATTAATTCTTTTTTATAATGAATTAAAACAAAGGAAGTAAAAACCAAGCCAAGAATAACGAGAACACAGATAACCCTTTAAACACAGAATGTTTCCATCTTTAGCCATAGACTATTAGTTTATTATACAGTACAGGAGATCATGGAGAATAGAGGCACAGTTTTACCACAGTTTTACAATACATACAGTAGCTCTAGCGTGAGTTTACGATGACCGCACTCGCTAGCGAGAGCGTAAAAAAATTATATGGAAAATCCTACAGCGCCTCTAGCGGTCACTCAAAGAACTAAAATCGGTAGTATGAGTTGCACAAGTAAAAAATCTATCGAAACCGCAGTCGCTAGCGAGTAACGTGTTGCATTTTTGCTGTACAAATTCGGTACCACGAGTCACAAACTCGACAGACGCCGTCGAGAGTCGAGAGGGTCGAGAGTACGGCGCTCACTGTAGTTGCGGCACTCACCTATGTTTTCAACGTGAGAAAGCTAAATCTATTGCAAATATAGACGATATTCACTTTTAATATTCTCTACATTGTAGTTATTATCATTGAAGTGCTAGAAATTATTTTAAATAGCGTTGGAAATTAAGGAAATAGGCGTCCACATTTCAATGGTGAACATTTTATTTTTTTGCCTTTGTGATTATACGAATAATGCAATAACTTTTCAACATAAACTAAGTTTAAACTTACCTCTCTATATATTCTACCATTAAGATGAACTGTGTGGCGCTAGTTCTAAGCATATTAAATATTTTTCCAAAATTTTAATAATCATGCAGTCACAATCACAAACAAACGTACTTGTAGATGTTAACTCAACAAACCTCAAACAAACGTACTTGTAGACGTTTAAACCAACAAATTCAAAACTTCTATAATTCCTATGAGTTATTTATTGTATTGCGCGCTCGTTAATTTCCGTCTTTGTCTCGTCGGCTCGGCTCGTAAATCCGCGGTCGTCTTTGTCTTTCGTGTAACGTTAGAAAGAGACGATGAATGGGTGTGAAGTGAGCACGGATGCCATACTCTATCGAGTTGACTGTAGTGAGCGTAGTTAACTACAGCTACAGGGTGACTCGTGGTAGGTATATTAAATCCGACTATACGAATGGCGTTCGCTCGCTTACTGCATTCGTCGTGTCACTTGAATCAACTATCGAAACTCATACTAGAGCTACAGTTGTGAAACGAATGTACTTGCGTAGAGCAACGATGGGTATGTGGCGGGGAAGCGGACGGCGCGGGCCGCGTTTGGCAAACTCGCTACAGTTTGCATTTTCTTTTATGGAGGGCTGACGCGAGCGTGTTTTCTACGTATTTAATTTATTTAAAAAATATATTATTATGGTGTGCACCTGTTCTGTGTACGGATGCACCTCAACAGGAAAATATAACAAGGATTTAAGATTTCATAGATTTCCCCGTGATGCGAGGTAAGTTTTCCTATAAATAAGTATATAGTTAGAATAAATATATATTTTCGTTAAGAAGACTGTAAGTCTCGATTAAGAACAACGCTGTCTGTAAACTAAGTATGTATATAAACTATAAGAGACTGTTTGTTTCGGAATAAATAAATAATTAATAATGAAGTTACTGAAGTCTATTAATGGAGTAATATCGTCTAGCACTATTATTTATTTTGTACTAATTAAAACCTTTGTTCATAAAATTATTAAAGGGGTTCGAACTTTTTTGTATGGGAGCTGGCATATCGTTCATATGCCAGCTACGATTTTGATTTTTTTTCGAAATCGAAGCGAGATCCTTTGACATAATATAACGATTCATTTCGAATAAACAGCAATAATAATAATCAACGTGGGAACGATTATTTGGATACAATCTGACGCCTATGGACACGTAATAAGTATTTTTAATGATTGTCTTTGTACTCATATATCGAATTTTACCTCCATATATCTCGGTAACGTGACACTTACCGTTACTTTTTACTTATGGGTACAATGTTACTTGACATTTTTTGTTCGTCTATGTGTCCTCTAATTTGCGCAGCAATTTTGAAAAAAAAATGAAAACGGCACAGCGGGTCGATATGCCAGATCGGTTTATGGCTAGAGATGGTCTTTTGATTTATGGCTAGAGAAAAACTTAAGAAGATTTGTGACTTATGTACAAAAGTTGTCGCGAAATGCGAGCGCGGGAAGTGGTGATGCGCACTCGCCCGTATCTCACAACGTGCTCTCCAACGCTTCGTCACTTCATGATGCTTCTATGTGTTAGCACAGAGAAATAATACTACAGAGGAACAGCTTCAAGAAACGCGCGGCGGCAGGTACTTCACTACATGCGCAGCTATGTGTGCGTGACCTCTCACCGACGGGTTCACGAACGTGAGCCGAGAGGATCTTCGGGCGGCTTCGGCAAACCCGAGCGGACAAGTGGCAGGGACGCGCGCGAGCGACGCAGAAGCAATAGTTTTGTGTTTTATTTATTACGTAAAAGAAAAGAAAATGGTTAATTGCTGTACTGGGTTGTATGAACAATACTAAGAGAAATATATACGTAAATGTGTCGTTCTTCACATACCCGAAAGATCGTGAGAGGTAAGTACCCGAGTACAGTTTTATGGAAATGGCACGTCGTTATCATTATTACGTTGACCTGTAATTACGTAGTAAGTAGGTATTTATAACAAAACTAACTAGATAGGTACCTAAGAAAAGAAATAAGGATTGGAATTTCACCTAATTCTAAGAGTTCTTTTTCTATTTTAATACAGAAGCAAATAATAAAATAGTACCTAGATAGAAGCAAATTTACAAGAAGTAGGTACCAATTGGGCGGTCTTGTTGCTAATAAGTGATCTCTTCTACTTAGACAACCTTAGTTAGTACCTATATGGCGCAATAATTTATTTGAATTACTAACTCGAAATTCCACATTCTTTTTTAGGTCATTAATATACACAATATATTTATATTATTATTTTTTTGTATGAAAGGATATACTTGTTTTGTTGCAATCTGATGATGGAGTACGAGGTGAAAATCGGAATCTCTTCAACGGATGAAAGCACATGCATCGTGATTGCATTATTGGATTAATGATAATAATAATGATGAAAAATTACAGGGAGAACTGTGTAGGTATGCTAAAAACTAGAAATTGTAAAAAAAAATAAGTTTTAATAAAAACTAAAAATCGTCTTCAAAAATCAACCTAGGTAGGTAGCTATTTACACTAAAAAGTTAAAAATGACATTATTAATTTCTTATTCACGAGTCACCATCATCAATTCTATTTGGAGTCGGTGTCAGCCAATGAGGGTTTTCGATACTTTTTCTGCCACCAGGCAGCGCTTCGTAGGCGTCAGGTCTAAACAGCTGTCAGATAGTCGTAGGTACTTAACATAAATTATTGAAATTCTATTGTGTTGGTTTCATAATTTATGTTAATAAATACATAGAAAATCGCAATTTGCGTATGTATTTTGACAGTTCATTGGACCTGACGCTACAGTGCTGCCATCTCAATTAGACCCTTTCAGAAAACCCTCATTAATTAAGTATTAAAAAAAATGTACACAAGGCTAAAAATTTATTACACCGTAAAACGAAATAACAAGAATCACAAAAATAAAATTTTTAGATAATGTAAGCCATTTGTAAAAAACTTAAATTTACCAACAATAAAAAATCATTTTTTTATTTTCCCTGTGTGACAACCCTACAAGAATAGGCTAATAATTTACGTTCCTAGGGAGCTATCGCTCTGTATAGATACTCGGTGGCGTAGGAGAGCGCGTTGTGAGTTCGTGAGGTTCCCTTCCCGCGCGTGCGATCCCCCCCCCCCCCCCATGCCTGTCTTTAGCTATTGCGACAAATTTTGTACATAATTTTCACAAAACTTCTTAAGTCTCTAGCCATTAATCAAAAGACCATGAACCGATCTGGCATATCGACCCGTCGCCGTTTTTTTTTTTTTTTTCAAAATTGCGGCGCAAGGTGAAAGTGTATGGATAGAGAACATATAGACGAACAAAACATGCCAAGTAACATGGTACTCCAAAGTGTCACGTTACCGAGATATTTGGAGGTAAATATATCGATATATGAGTACGACAATAATTAGAAATAGACTTATTACGTGTCTATAGGCATCAGATTGTATCCAAATAATCGTTCCCAGGTTGATTATTATTATTGCTGTTTATTGGAAGAGACTAGGTACATTACATACTACTAGGAGTACGAGAAAACTACTACTACTACAATTGATTATTTGCCTACTAACTAAATCGCACCGCATCGCAACTTCCATACAAAAAAGTTCGAACCTCTTCAATAATTTTTATGAACAAAGGTTTTAATTAGTACTAAATAAATAATAGTGCTAGACTATATTAGTCCATTATAGACTTCAGTAACTTTATTATTAATTATTTATTTATTCGGAAACAAACAGTCTCTTATAGTTTATATACTTAGTAAGACAGAGATATTCTTAATCTAGACTTACAGTCTCCTTAATAAAAATATATATTTATTCTGATTATATACTTATTTATAGGAAAAACTTACCTGGCATCACGGGGAAATCTATGAAACTTAAATCCTTGTTGTATTTTCCTGTTCAGGTGCATCCGTACACAGCACAGCACACCATAATAAATTAAATACGTAAAAAACAATAAATTAAATAAAAATACGTAAAAAACACGTTCGCGTCAGCCCTCCGTACAAGAGATTGCAAACTGAACGAGTTTGCAAAACGCGGCCCGCGCCGCCCGCTTCCCCGCCACATACCCATCGTTGCTCTACGCAACTACATTCGTTTCTCAACTGTATGTATTGTAAAACTGTGATAGAGGTGAGGAAGGAGGACTAACTTTTATAATAATAATCTTTATTAATCATGAGTACATACATAATAATATGGTAAATACCAGATGACAAAATCTTATTAATCTAAACATTATCAGTTGTGGGTTTCCGGGATGATGGCCCAGGTCTGTTGGAAATTCTTCCAAACGTTTCGTCAACAACTGCGGTTGACATCCTCAGTGGTGTAGTCCGAGTTAGAAGAAAAAGTACATCACATCACTGCACTTCACTTCTGCACTTTTCGACTTCTCGAGCGAGACAGTCTCGGGGATGAGGATGATGGCCCAACAGAGCTGGGCCATCATCCCGGAAACCCACAACTCATATGGATACCGGCCGAGAAAACCTACATTCTACTATTAAACATTATCAACCGAAAATTCGGTGTACAAATATAAATTTCTATGTAATTGACATAACATATTTATGATATTTAAAATTAATTTAAATACCTATATATAACGACAATTATGTACTTAATACTACATATATAAATATATATTAAATACGTTAGTTAATAAAAATAGTATTTTACATTATTTATCAATTTATTAATAAATAATTAACAAAATAATAACATTTCTCAATTCTGCGTTTAAATATTTAACATTAAAGTCCTTATATAAATTAGGCACTTTATTTGGGTACCATACAAAAAATGCTTTTGTTTTAAAAGGGTGTCGTCCTTAAGGAATGCATACAAAATATATAGGTATATTGGTTACGATTACGACCGTTGCTTGTGTAAAGTAACATCTGACATTTTCATAAACAATTGTGGATTCATTTTTACAAATACAACTGTTTCGTAAATATATGTAAGTGATGGAAGACCGAGGTCTGAGTAGAAGCGTTATAAAATTGTATATTTTTTATGTAAGGTTTACAACTCTCAGTGACATTTAATTCAAATATGGCTCCAATACTGGGCTTTTGAAGTTTAAAGGTTACTTATATCTTTATTATTAACTGAGTTGCCTCAAAAGATTGCACCATAGAGTATAGATTCAATAGAGCCATGATATGTAGTGAGTAGTGCACTGGTAGCTGGTAGCATATATTTAATACTCCTATATTGCTATTCCCCGTAAGTGGAAGCGTTGCCGAGACAGAACTACATATTTTTTCTCACTCGTTGATACTTGACGAGTTATGCCATAGATAAAATACTACTTAACCAGTATAGATGGTCAACCTCCATATAACGATCTGAAGCCAATTTCATATTGGGATTTCCACTCCCTAGATGTCACTAATAGTCTCGAATTTAACATTAATGTGTATTTTGTTAAAAATTATAACCAACAAATTCAATCACGCAGTTATAGTTCCTTATTATCGTGGTAATATCTAGAGGGCGACGTTGCTGGGAGTACTTTTATGTATGATATTGTTCCATTTCATGCATATTTTAATGAAAATGATAGAAAAATTTTATTTAGATATTTAATATTACTATATCAGAAAACATTATGTTATTAATTTGTTTTACAATTATAATGCATAATGACCATAGTACAAAAATAACAAATTAAAATGTGTGAGTTATCATTTTTTTCTTCGTAACACAATCGACAAAAACTGGTTAATTTTTATCTATGTTATAACTAATTGAACCTGGCCACGTTTTGCTGTAAGCTCATTTTTATTTTCGTTTCCGCTGAATCTTCGGAATAGAAAGTTTATATAAACACTCTTGTGATAAAATGCATCGTTTTGCAAAAAAATTAAGTTAATCCATCACCCAGTTTTTCAGCTTTCTGAACACAAACATACGTACCTAAGCAAAATTATATCGAAGTATGTAAAGATTATGAATACAAATAACAAAAAACATGATTAATAATAGTTTATCGATTGACAAGACGTTTTTCTATTATAGGATATAATCGGCAGTAATTAACGTTTTAGTTCCTTATTGCCCTATTTTTTAGAACAGAACCTATACCGTCATACGGCCCTTTTATCGTTGTTCGTGCCCACTTCTTTTATATTTTAAATAAATTTTAGTAGTGCCATCTCTTGTACATGAGAATTGACTGAATGGTCGACTGCAGCGACTCTAGCGGATTTTTAATGACAACAAATAAGCGACAAACTACACAGGCGGCATCTAGATATAAGCGAAATTGGATAGGGTACGGATTCAATGTACGTGAGTGACCATCTATACTGGTTAAGTAGTATTTTATCTATGGTTATGCGCATGCGTTGTGACAGTAGTGGGAGTAGTGGGAGAAGCCTAGCCTATAAGATGCTTATAATGTAGTTCTCAGACATGCGTACAACCATAGATAAAATACTACTTAACCAGTATAGATGGTCAACTTCCATATAACGATCTGAAGCCAATTTCATATTGGGATTTCCACTCCCTAGATGTCACTAAGAGTCTCGAATTTAACATTAATGTGTATTTTGTTAAAAATTATAACCAACAAATTCAATCACGCAGTTATAGTTCCTTATTATCGTGGTAATAACTAGAGGGCGACGTTGCTGAGAGGTACTTTTATCATTAATCTGTGACTTTTATGTATGATATTATTGCCCTATTTTTTAGAACAGAACCTATACCGTTCATACGGCCCTTTTATCGTTGTTCGTGCCCACTTTTTTTATATTTTAAATAAATTTTAGTAGTGCCATCTCTTGTACATGAGAATTGACTGAATGGTCGACTGCAGCGACTCTAGCGGATTTTTAATGACAACAAATAAGCGACAAACTACACAGGCGGCATCTAGATATAAGCGAAATTTGATAGGGTACGGATTCAATGTACGTGAGTGACCATCTATACTGGTTAAGTAGTATTTTATCTATGGTACAACGTTCGAAGTCTTCATGAGGGAGACAGACATATATATGTCTGCACCGTTCGGTCGGCATCCTACTAGCAATATAGGAGTATTAAATATATCTGTCGGAAAGAGTCAACCATTAATAGTAGTGGTCATGTAGTGGTCCATAAATTGGCCAGAATAGCGCTTGTGTAGTGGGTATAGGTGTTTGTAATGATTACCTATATTCACCATGACACAGAGACTTTAAAATTTCATGAACATTAAATTTTGTTTTTTAATAAACACTTAGAAATTACCTAATATTTATCTTAGTCATAATATTGTATATGTTGTATGAGTTTAAAAATGTATATTCTCTAAATTTATATTTGTATCGAGTAAATATATATCACACAGTAGTCTTGGCTTACCTAAATTAAGTCAAAATTTAAAATCTTAGAGTAGAGTGGGTTATATTTAGCATTCCATAAGGTTAGACATACACCTACTGTGCTAACTGTTTATTGATAGACATGCCACTTCCATTTGCCTTTTATGGTGGACTTCCATTTGCCTTATGAATGAGTGACATTGATTCTCTCCAAATAATTAATAGACATTAATATAAATAAATATAGAACCACATAATGCACAATTAATACATACGTATACAAACACACGCTTTCACTTCCTCTCACACACATACCTTGGTAACATATTATAATATTTTCTATAATAGTTATACCATAAAACTACGAGTAGGTATATACCAACATTCTGAAATATTGTTATTGTTTAAATCAAATCAATATTTTACACTTTTTTTTTAAATATTTATAAGTAGATGTAGTTTTATAGCAAGTGATCAAACACTTTAATTTTGTGATTTCATTCTCATTCGTTTCTGTTGACACTTAAGACTATTAGTCCAAAACCCACGGCGACACACGGCAACTGCCCTTGGCATCCAGTGATAACCGTCTGCGCATCGCACTCGACATTTTGATCCTTCAACTAGAGCAGACGTCTGGCCCACGGTCGCCCCTTGACAACTAATATGACCATGATCGGGAGGCAACGGTGGTTCACACGAAGTGCGAGCTGCAAAAAGTCAATAAGCACGTACATTAATTTTTGGTAATTAATGAAATAATATTTTAATAGATTGGAAATAATACTTATTTAGAATCTATTAAAAGGTTATAGTACCACAGTCTAACCATACTTACGTCATACAGTCGGACAACGCTCAATGTTCGAGCCTGCAAACTGAAGCGAGTTCGCCGAACGTTGCTCTACGCAAGTACATTCGTTGCATGACTGTATGACGTAAGTATGGTTAGACTGTGATAGTACGGTTGGTCAATCGCTACTGGTTGTAGAAACGGCAGATGCAGATTCGAACTCAGTCGGGCCTGTAATTTGTACTGAATGCGTTTGATAATGATTTTCATGTGTATACCTACTTATAGGACTTGCTCTTATGGGGAAGGAAAACCTGTGTGCGCTTAGACTATTCGATCTTCCAAGAACCATTGTCAATCTGCAGTGGCCTGATAACGCAGGCTTTCGCGTGATGTCCTTTTCACCGTTAGGCCAAGTTATAATTATAATCCTCGCAAAAAATCGATAACTCTAAAAAAGTTCAGACCGTATGCCGGCCCTACCAACGAGCTTTCGTCCTATTAAGCTATTTTAGTGCTGCTTTAGAATATTGCATCACAATATTAGCCGCAGGCTTTCACTGAAGGAAGAATAAAATAAGAATAAAATAACTAATAAAATGACCTTTACAAAAGGGAAGATTCCCTTTCCACTTCATATTTTCTCCGCATGCTAATGTAGGTTGTCCGTGTAACTCCAAAGTTGTGTCACGACACGTGAAGTTGCAGGAATTGTCTCCATTTGTACAATCAGATTTTAAATATTTCGGTATAGGGCAGCCTTGAGTCAACACGTGAACTTGCATCTTGCATACTTGCAATGTCTGGAAAAGAAAATGGCGTCTTTAAAACAGTATTTCCACACATCTTTTATAATTGATTTATTTAAGACTTTTGAACTCGCTAATTAGAAAAAATGGTTTAATAATCGTACCTTATCCTCGTGGGTTATTCGACCAATGACTACATGAGACCCTTTATCAATCAAGGAACCGAATTTTGGGCCATACATGTGCACGAATTTAAAGTTTCCTGGCGCCTTTGTTCTTGAGCATAAATGTAACTGTGGGTATTGTAATACTACGCGATTAAATCCTGCCTTAGCTACTAATGTTCGATCGTGAGGACACCTTACGCAGGGGACATTATCTGAAATTTTTATAGTGTTATGTACACAACAATGTAACTTAATGGTCTTAACTTAACCAACTTAATAATAGTAAATTAATAGTCTCTATAGGCACTAACTGCACATAAATTTTAATCTCATTTTTAGGTTGGTGGTTTGGATAGGTCCCATATCCAAACCATCGACGAACGTTATTATTGGAGTGGTTGATTGATCTACACATATAATCGCAAGGTATATTATGTTGAATTTAAAATTTGTGCACTCTCAAGATGTACGGACAACATAGAATTTTTTTTAAATATCAAGTTGATACACATACACCCAATCCCGAGAAACATGGTTTATATCAGTGGGACCATTACATATTGGTCACTAAAGGGAAGAATAAGAACTTCGTTCTTTTTACAGTAGTTAATAATATAGAAACTGATATCAATCGATGTCGACCAATGTGAATTGTGAACTGCTTGAACTTCATTTAGTTATGTTAATCGTTTTCGTACGTGCAAGCATAGATAAAATACTACTTAACCAGTAGTATTTTATCTATGGTGCAAGCGAAATAATTCGAAATATCACCGTTAAAGTAAGTTTGGAGTTTGGACATTGTTGGACATACCTACCATCGTATGATTTTCCAAAATGAACACTGTTTCTTAAACGAATAGGTAAAGGATTATATAGTGTGTATTGTTCATTAGCCTGTATCACATCTTTTCCAGGATATATAGATGATACTTCAACATTTATATTTGGCCTGCGACTTTCTTTAAGATATGAATCAGATTGATAGAAGAGACGTGGGTCTTCTCTCGGCTTATTCTGAGTTGCTGCTGACATTTTCGTAATGGCTGGCATCTTGGCATATTGTATATTGTGTACCGACGACTGCGGCCAACTGCTCCCGCCGCCACGATCGTCATAATCATTGTATCTATTAAACTGGTAATTTTCTTGATATTTCTGATTTAAATGTTTGGTTGGATAGATGAAATTTGACTCCTCTTTCGGTAATAGATGCAATCTGTTAATATTAAAAATTTAATCTAAATTTTACACGAATATAAAAATAAAATAATAATAAAAAAGAAAAAATATGTCAACGTTATGTTTCAAGTGTTATGCAATCAATCTCATTTTGTATCTCTTACGTATACGAACTAACGAGAAAAAGATCGCGAAGAAAGAAGTTCTTTATGCAAAAAAATGATTGAAAATAAAACAATATCTACTAATGAAGTAAATGATGAAAATCTTAGCAACGTTCCATGATCATAAACTGGGCAACACGCCTGGCGACAGTAACCATCTCTTTAAAGAAGATCACCATGAAAAAAAAAACAACAACACGCTGTTGTGTTTTCAGTGCTTGTGTAAGGGATGCCAGAGCCTATTTAATTCCCATAACTACATTACTTTTCATTTCTATACTTGTAATTTGTAGGTGGTGGCGGTCAGATTACCTGACGCCTTTTCTCATGAAAACAACTGCTGGGTGTGATGATGATAGCTAAATGAGATGAAAATGATTTAAGTTAATTATGATAATCAGAAATGATTACATGTTTACCTAGTCGTTTGTTAGAAAACTATACCAGAAGGTACCGCTAACACGTTTTACTTAGGTAGTATAACCATAAACAAACTTAAATCAAGGTTGTATATTAATATGATGATGAAATACAGTCAAATTTACTAAACTAAAAACTTGAAATTGATTATCTCGGCAACTACTTAGAAGATATTTTTTACTTATCTTTTTTTTCATTAAAACTGATGTAGGTGTTTATTTATGAATGTGTGTGTATGGGTTGCTTAATTATTGCAATATAAATTATGTGTGAGGAGATTACACCTAGACACAGAGTGAAAATAACGGTATGTTTCAAGGGATATGCAATCAATCTCATTTTGTATCTCTTACGTATTGGAACTAACGAGAAAAAGATCGCGAAGAAAGAAGTTCTTTATGGACAGGTATTTGCGAGCTTATACGATTTATATGTATTGTATAAATTATAATATAAATATATTAGGTATGTGATTGTGCATTATTTAGTTATATATTTACTTACATTAATGTACGCACGCAAAATTCAATTCAAAAAAATTTGAAAAAAAAAGTAGCATTTTTCTGAAAATACTTTAAAAAATTAATAATACCGAAGTTTAAAAAATATTGTAACAAATCTAAAATACTGTATATGTATCAGGTAGGTATGTTCTTCTGTTAATTTACCAAGAAACTAAAAAGTTATTATGGACAAATTTCAAAAAGGTGTCTGACAAAAAAATTGCAATCATATTTTCAAATTCCATGTAGTGTTTTTTTTTAATGTTAAGAGTCCATTTGGTGGTATGTGGCTTTGATGGTTTATTTTATGCTTAGATTTATACAAATACACACATTAGAAATTCTATCTAAAACTCAAGCAAAATAAAATTGAAAAAAAGCAAAACAGGACTTTGTTAAATTTTATACCTAGGTGTAAGTAAGTATACAAATACAAGGCTCAAGAAATACTTGAAAGGTCAGGGATGATAATGACGTGTGGTTTATTTCAGAGTGCTTATGCATTGGTCGATGGTGAAATATTTTCAAAACAGATGTTATACCTCGTTAAAATGGACAGGTATTTACGAGCTTATACGATTGAAAGTAAATTGTTTATGTAATAAATTGAATCCGAAGTCCAAAATTATGGAGAGGAAAGTAAAATGTGATAAATGAAATAACCTAATGTATATTTTGGCAATTTAATTTAACTTTTAATGAATAATTATGGTGTTGATGTGATGAATGAATGTTTCATATTTTGTGGATAACTTATTTGAAAAAAAAAAAAAGTCTACTTGTACCTTTAATTACAAATAAACGTGTATAAACTTTTAAATAAGTAATGATAGTTAAAAGATACAACTTTAGTAGTTTTAAAACCGAAACTCGTTGTCATTTTGTTCTATTTTGTTTCCGAGACCAATTTGATATTGAAATTAAAAAAAAATTTACGTAGTTTAATAGCAACAAGTCGTGTTTTTGCGTTTCTCAATCGCAAAAATTATCACAAAATAACGATTTTCTAGAATAAAACGTTTATTTAGTAACTTGTTTTGCCTTCAAGAACATTTCTACGTATGTCATATTGTTTGATATGCTATTCATTATAACATAACTACCTACTTAATGTTGCAGAATATTCTCCCAAGCTACTAATTCTAATAGCAGTTGTTAGCTCCTGCAAGGTTTATGTAGCTGGTTATGAACTCGAACTCATAAATGCTCATTTGGTTACATATAAAGACCTCTCGCTGAGCATTCCATTACTGCAATACCACCGCCATGCAAATAATCACTAATAATTCTTACAGTGTCTACTACCCCCTTTTATTTTGAGACACCCGGTTCCACTAACTGAAGCATATAATAAGGCCATCGTAAGAGCCTCTAAGCATTGACGAATGTATCAATGCGCTATTTAGTGATGGTTACCGTGACAAATTGAAGACCAGTTTTTCTTTTGTTAGAAATTTTGCTCCAGACAGGGCATTAACAGTGCAGACTCGCTCCAGACTGTCCTTCACACAACTTTTACGCAACATTGCTGTGGCTTAAACATTCCTATTAAAGGCCTGTTTTTAACAGCATAATGTTGGTTTCATCCGTGAAAAGAACCTGAACTTAATGCAGACATTCACATATAAAAAGCAGGTGCACCGTTTTAGGAGCTCATATCAGTTTGTGTTGTGTTCTTCGAGCCTCACTGTCACTGATAAGCCAGTCCATGGAAGTCACGAAGCTGTTCTTGAACCTGTACTGTGAACAGGTGACGGTTACGTAGTCGAAGGCTAAATATCTTGTGCAGTATTGACCGACTTTCGTGCTTCTCCTGGACAGCGAACGAAGCTGCCATCAGTAACTTATATGAAGTTGTGGACCTGCTTTTCTTTAAGTACGCTCAGATTGTGGAATTCAATGAAACGATAAACTCAAATAAAACCATTAATTTCTTGTGTTTATCAAAATCGTTAATTCAAATTATGAATACAATGATGACACCAAATCGATGTCCATGAATTCGGCTTCAGAACTTGATAAAATTTATTCTTTGATTTTTTTTTATTTTGATATTCTAAACCTTGGTACCTAATATTTGTAAGTTTTTTTATTGTCTCTAACTAGTATAAGTATAACAAATCGCAATACCTGCCTCTATCGTTTATTTCGTGTAAGTTTCGCAATGTTGCGGTATCCATTATTATTTAAAGATTTTTTTAGGTAATTATAATATTATTCTAATTAAATTTATAAATAATAAAGAAACAACGATATATTTTTAAAAGTTGCTTCGTAAATTAGTACAGATTTTAATTTTCAGTTAGATAGGAATGCGTCCTTCAACCGTTATTTAGAGAAATATGAAAGTCTAGTACACCGAATCTGAATACCTATCGTCAGTTAGATGAATGTTTTGAGTGAACTGTGCCAAACATTTTGCGTCACTCAATACCTGTTGATATCTATGTCCGGTTGGCGGGCTCCGAGTACTCCTGGTGGAAAAATAATAATTTTTAAATAACTCATTTATTAATTGAAGTTGGCCGTGCATTTCTCTTAATACACCTCTACTATTTAAACCATAAAACACCAGACCTACAATATTTTTGAAAAGAATAATCTGGTGATATACAAAAATCTTAGCACGTATTAAATTATTTCCTTTTTCTTACAAAACCACATACTACGGATTCCTTTTTGATATCTTATTCAGTAACCACTCAATGAATTAATTATTAATGTGTATAAATATATGTTTTACTTACCTATAAAACACAATACAAGAAACGTTATGCAAAACATCTTGTAACCAACATTCGCGTATCACTAGGTTTCCTTATAATTTTTCTAAAGGACAACAGTGAAGTGAAAATTAATGTTAGATAATAAAAAATGCGTTCACGTAGACAAAAGTAGCCTGTTCATGTAAAAAGCTCTAAAGCTACTGTTCAATATTTTGTACGTTTCGACTTTATGTGGGCGGGATTACGCAATTGCCAGAAGCGCGTCTTTGTTGTATGCACAAAGTGCTAACAGAATTACAATTCTTAGCTATATTCTAGCTCAGAATAAATAATATATTTAATGTTGTAGCAATATGAATTTGAACCTAGTCGAGCAGCTCCTAGCTTTTCTTGACACAGCAATCATCTTAGTGTGAAGATCAAAAACATTGTTTTAAACTTACTTTAATATAAATACAATTATTAAACGCATTTTATATTTTGCAAATAGTAGGCAGGTCATCTTCCTTATTTTAGATGGAGAATGTCCACTCGTGGACGTAGGTGTCCCCCATAATCTAGCAGCTGCCTGGACCCAGCGTAACCCGTGTAAAATTGTCTCTTCATCGTATGATTACGCTGCATTCGCCACATGTCTTACCAATCCAGCGGCCATCAGCTCTCCAACAACATCAACATATTAAGCATGTTTAATTTATATTGCTACTTCGACTTACTAACTTTTGTATGTCTACGAATTTCTTCATTTCTAATTCTATCTCGAAGAGAAATCCGGAGCGTGGCAAACTCCAAGTCTCATCATCAAGTTTTGAGGTACTGAGGAATCTTGGACGATATGTCCTAGAGCTTCCTAGAGTACTGCAGTAAGTAACATTTTGATTACTTACCCCTATATAAATTATCTGTGAGTTGGATACTACCTACCGCTCACAATTAGAAGTAAAAATAAAACATATACACCATTCTATTTAATACTTATTAGTATATTTTCGTCAAACATTACAAAACTCATACAAAAGGAACTGCCACTGAAAGAGCTAATATGGGATATTACACAATACACAACAATCGTACTCAAACTAGTTTATTACAAGTATGGTAACAGCAGGGGTGGTATGGCGGATTGGGACAGGTGAAGGCTTGACAGGGGGACACGACTGGACAGCACTCGCCCGGATACCAAACAGTCCGTGCGTACTTTCCACTTGGCCGTGTACAAGCTCCGTGGTTAAAGCAATCTGCTTTACAGGGGTAGTCGTAGCAGCAAAGTCTGCAAAATCATTATTATAAGGTTTAAAATCTGGTTAATGCAATTATTTGTCATAAATTTCGCAGTTATAAATTGGGGCAGCCAGTCTAGCTGCAGTAACAACTCCCCTTATAGGTCACCGTGAAATAATAGCTTTCGATAAATTAGTAAGGGATACTAGAACCCTTTTCCTTATCTTATCCTTATCCTTATCCTTTATCCTTCTCTGGTCGGTAGCGCATTTACAGCACTAATATCGTTGCTTGTGTTAATATGCTACGGTAACCACTTGGCAATTAGTCTATGTATATAAAAATGAACCCCCATTTCCCTTGGTCACGGCATCACGCGTGAACGGGTAGACCGATTTTAATTTGGTTTTCACTAAAGGAAAGAGGGATAAACGGGGAATGTTCTTATATATAAAAATTGCATCCCGGGCGAAGCCGGGGGCGGAACGCTAGTTTATTATAAAAATAGGAAACCACAAATTAAGACTACAATAGAAAATTTACATAATAGATGCCAAAATAAAAAACAAATCCTAATAATAATAACCTAAGTCATGGAGCGGATTTAGTACATATAATTCATTATGAAGAACAAACTGGTAATAGGTTTTTATTCCAAAATCCAAAATTCAGCCATTATGAAATATATCATCCACTCGGCTAGGCACAACAATATAGACAGTATTGTAAGTGTTGCATATTTGTGTAATTGGATGTCAGGTCCCCAAATTAGTTCTTGGAAGTGGACTACAAGTCACACTGCGTTTCGCAATCATATTTGGGCGATCATCTGGCGACAGTAACTACCCCCTTACAAGGGACCATCGTGAAGTACCATATCATGTGTACTGTTGTGTTTAGGTGAGTGAGTAAGGGATTCCAAAGCCCATTGCCATATCCCTTCTAATACCTTATACTTAATCCTACTATGGTCGACAGAGTACTTGCAACACCTATAACGTTACTTATGTTATAGACGTTGGTAGCAACCTACCATCAAGTGGACCGTCAGCCTGTGTCCTCACACATATAAAGGTCCTTACATAAAAACTTAAACATTTAAAGAATATTGTAGTCGCAGCGTGACGTTCTTTATATATTTTATAAAAATAATCTATTTACATATTTTCTTCAACTACCTACACAAATTTAAAAAATGAATGATACTCATATGACCTTTTGGATACAGATAAATGTTGTTGTAATTGTTATTTAATTTAAAGGTAGATTTAAATTCTTTTAAAACATAATAAAATAAATTAGGATCTAACTGATGTATATTTATAAAAAATATCAATAAAGAAAGTTTAACATGGTTGCTCGTAAATATTATTATTAAATATCAAATAATAAATTAAAACTACAACATATGTACAGACAATAAAGGTCCCTTTGATGGCCTCCATTCTTTGTGAATTTACGGCATGGATTCCAGCTCCAGCCGAGTCCTCAGATCAAATTTAGGTGACGAGATTTCATGAGAGTTTCTTGTCTTAACCTGTATTTTTGAATCCAATCTAATGGACTGTTTTTATGATTTAAAAGAATCGCAGGAACCGCCAGATACCAAAATTTAAATATGTCCTAAGACACATTAATTGCGACTTTTACGACATATGTTCGGTTGTGTTTTTGTGAGAGACAAAGCAATGGCAGAGTCCATTCTCCTAACCTCTCTTTAATCCTTTATCTTGTAAAGGTCGGCAGAGCAATTACAAACCACCCCCTATCAATAAACTACACAAAGTCTTACCTCTCTGCAGGCACGTTACTCGGTTCCGAAGAATAACAGTACGCTTCCCGCTGAAATGGTTGCGGTCGTGGCTGACCGCATCGTGGCCTTTTATAATATATGCTCGGCTCCGCAGTCACACAGCCGAATCTTGGAGTCGGACGACAAACTTCACTACCACGAATTATTACCGACATGCTAGTAATTGTGGGAAATTGTAATTTGAATTTTATTTTTCACACTTTTCAGTAATTTTTAATTTTTTTATGTTGTTTCTAAATTTTCTTAAAAATATGTCAAGGTGACGGAAAATGAATGATTTTATATTTATTTGTGATTTGCTGGTTGCCTTTCTTTTCGGGTTTATGTAGGTTTCAAATTCTCAATTTTATCTTTAAATTCAATCTTTATCTTCAATTTGTAATATTGAAATATTTCTGGTATTTTCATACATATTCTTATATTTATATTACGAAAAAAAAAATTATTATTAATTTTTTATAGCTCATTGGATTCGCAATTATGTCCAGAAAAATGTATCAAACAATCGCAAAAGTTATAAACAAATAAAGATAAGAAGAAAAAGACATTTAGTTTTTCTTTCATCATCAATCATTATACGTATATGTCCTCACTGCATGGGCACAGGCCTACCTTCTCAACAAGAACGAATGTGCTACATAGGTATAGTCCATCACGCTGGCCTAGTGCGGGTTGGTGGACTTCACATGCGTCTTAGAATTTCTTCTTTGGGGTATGCAGGTTTTCTCACGATGTTTTGAGAGCAATCAATAAATGCACTTAAATTTTTACAAAAAAAAATACCATTGGTACATGGCATAACATTATAGGCAGCGTCTTTCCCATTGCGTCACCGTTGTTCAAATTTTCTCTTATAACTCAAAATTTTTTAACGATAATGAAAATCAGGAATAGAGATTCTTAAAGAGGAAATTTCCCATAAAAAAAATCTGCCTACTTCCGGATTTCTGTCTTTTGCGCGGCACGTGATGCGAAACTAAATAAAAGCTTACCTAATGAAGCAAATCGATTCATTCATAATAAGATAAACACAATGTACAAATAAGTGGCTAATTAATTAATAAAGAACCACAAGGGGAAATAGGTAAATAGTGGGATTAGATAGCTGAAAAAACCTTTCAGATTTGGCAACCAATGCGCCCTTTTGGATTCAGATAGTACATGGGCAGACGAGTCTAAAAAGTCCGGGACACAAATTTTACTGGCCATAAAGCGGCGTCGATGACGTAATCAATATGGCCGCAAATTTTTGTGATGCGATTCTATATTTTTAATGATTATTCAGAAGTAAACGCGTCAATTATCATTAATGTTCATAATACTAGAAAATTTGTAATTTTATTGAAATTTTTGATTTCGATTTTTTATTTGCCATAGGTTCATTTGCACCATTGACCCGCACCATTCATGGTGCAAATGAAACTGATATGTATCGTTTCCACCATTAAAAAAAATACAAGTGCTTTCCCCCTATTCCACTTGTGCCTGAAATATTATTTACTATTTTAAATAAATTTTTTACTTAAACTTAAATAAGTAAGGAGACTAAATAAGTTGGTTTATTAATTACAAATAAAAAAAATTCAATAAAATAAAGATAGGAAAAAATATTCGTTTATTTAGTTTTGGTTGAAACATTAGACCGAACTTTATATTTACCCTATGTACCTACCACTTGAAGTATTTTAAATTAACTTGAGAGCACGAGAAACTTAGAAATTCACAATGTAGAAACCAATAACCAAATTTGTTAAATGTCTGCTTAGAAGAGATTAAATAAAATAACGAATCTGTAATAACTGTTTATTAAATTATTGTAAATGAGAGAATAGAAGAATGTTTATGTAAATTATAACTTTCAAATGAATAAGTAAATGACATAATTGTTGATAGAAAGTATGTTGTATTGACGTGTCCCCTTTAGTTACGCTGAAACAAAAAAATAAAAATTGAAATCCTTTTTATTCTATAATATAGAAATAGATTGTAAAGATTGTTATTAAATTTCTTTGACTATATATACTTACGGCATTCGCATTCTGGAACGCAAAGATTTTGATCATTTCTGTAATACTTTTTTAAACAAACACATCGTGGATAGCAAATCTGGTCTTGACTTGTTGAATACGGTTCAATAGATCTATCGGTACATCTTTCTGCGAGGTCTTCTGATGAGCATGGGTCCCACACTTCATTTTGTCTGGTACATTCCACTGGGGCTAAAATATGAAACAGTATTTTAGGTCGGGGAAAAGTCTATTCGCATATAGTATGTATTTAAACATGTAATAAGATCTCTTTGGCTGTATTATTAGTAGGTATATGGCTGGTTTTGATCACATTAAAAAGGTTACATTTACTAAAGTGTTGTTTCCAGCTATTTTTCATTTGTTTTTCTTTCTGTCAAAATGAGTGAATCTAATGAAGAATTTCGATACATTTTAAATTTTTATTACAAAAAGGAAAAACCGCAACGCAAGCCGCGAAAAAATTTGTGACGTTTATGGACCTAATGCAGTTTCAATAAGAGTAGATAGCACAAGTTGGTCTTTTCCACAACTTTTTCCCCAACCTATTATATTGACATTTGCAATAATAAATGCATGCAAAAATAAATAATTTTAATTGAAATTCAGTTGTTTTCAGCGAATAAGCGTGGAACAGTTTCCTTCTTTCATTTATAAGAAGCAAAAAAAAAAAAAAAAATTAATAACCCACTTTTTAATTAAATTATTATCAATTAATTAATTACATTATTTCTATTTCGTCTATATCCGTGTGGGAATTTATAAAATTTCATATGATTTATCACTAAGAACGACAGGCAGACTGACGGTCCGCTGGTAGGTGGCGACTGTCATCTATAAATAGAAATAATTCTAAGGGGGTTTGACATAAATGGGATAAAAGATAAGGTACAAGGTAGGACTAAGGAAATCGGTTCTTAGATTCCTTTTTCACTCATCGAAACAGATTTCTTTGTACCAGAGGGTGGGTGCTGCTGCCAGTCGAGATGTCTACTCATGACTGCGATAAACAGTGATACTAAGCATTACATGAACGGGATGGGACGATTCATTGCCGCCAATTGACCGCCGGCCATTTCATCGCCGTTGGTTGTGGTCTATTGTTTATCATTCGCAATATAAGAATTACTACCAAATACGTTCATTGTCAGAAAAGACGTAAACTTTCATAAAATGTGATGTAGGTATATTTTAGTCTCATTTTAGCAAATTATATAGTACCTAGTTAATTTGAAATCACATCAATTTTAATTAATGTGATTTCGCAATAAACGGAATACTGGTTTTGGCAAAAAGACTGTCTCTTACCAAACTTTTTGTACTGAAAACAAATTTAGGTTAGGTTCTTGAATATTTATGAAAATGAGAGCGGAGCGTGGTAGGTACATCCGGAATACTAGTTTTGGCAATTGGACTGTCTATTACAAAATGTGTTTCAAGACTTATTGTACTGGAAACGTGTGTGATATTGATTTTTTACGTAATGCTGATATTTTAACTAAACGGCGATGAAACGGCTAGCGATGAAATGACGGCGATGGATCGGCGGCAGTAAATTGTCCAGTGAATTGTACCAGTTTCACCAGATTTGTGCAGTATCCAATAAGCAGCATGTCCCAATAATTTGTGAAACTTTTCACTTCTCATCATAACATAATATGTAAAGAAGGTACTTTATATAAGATAGGATATTCTATAGAATATGAGACAGGATATCTCATATGCAAAGTACTTTATATATAGGATATAATAAATAAGAAAGATAGCATTTTTATAAAAAAGGCTTTAAAAGATTTAAAGTTTCCAGCAGCTGAACCAACACTATAAATTGGTCTGTATGCAACTGGCAGCCTTATTATCTAAAAGTTCGTGTTAAATTGCGCAAAAGATCGTGTTTTTGGTATCACGTGCGATAAGCGAAGGTGCTGCCTCTTGAGGACGACAACTAAAATAAAAGTGCATCCATTCTAAATATTGGTGAAAAATGCTTTAAATTCGATAATTCCTTTCGTAGATTATATCTTCTACATATAACGTTGCAAACTTATATTAGAAATTAAATCAAACAAACTTACGACATTCAGAAGCTAAAATACAACTATCCTCGCTGTTGTATCTATAGTTCGGCAGACAACCGCAGCCTCCGGGACAATCTCTGGGCGGTTTGCATAATATGGTAAGATCATTTTCTGGACATAAAACGTTTGGGCATCTAAATGTACATTCCACAAACGTTTTATTGGTACCGCAGTTTGCGTGGTCTGAAATCGTCAAAACAAAATAAAGCACACGCAGGTGACTTTTTTTCTTTTAGGTTTATTAAAAAAAATATATATTTGTTAATTTTTACCTTTACAGGTTTCTATTTTGACACAGATTTTATCAGGCAATGACAGCACGTAGCCCTCGTTGCATTGGCAACCGGATTTGCAAGGAAGTTTACAGGGCGTTGGTACAGTGCGTTGACACGTTGCAGGACAGGGATCGGGGCCGTTTGGACAATCCTTCCATGTCGCATTAGGATCTTTACATTTTCGTGCTGCATAAAGGTCAAAGAAATGTTTGAGGTGACACGTTTTTATATCGGTACATGTGTACGCGCCGATAATATAAAAAAAATAAGTTTAGCACGATTATAATCACAAATCCAGTTAGTAGGTACTTAAGAATATTTTACCCAAATCACTAAACCAATATACACCAAATAATTAAAATTAAAACGTCGTTCTTTTTGAGCTGAACCTCAAATTAGACCTTCAATATAAAATGCGCCAATGAACATGTGTGATCTCTACAGGGATTGTTAAATATTTTCAAATTGCTTTCGGCGTAACTTTATTGTTGGAAAGGACCTATTCCCGTATCCTCTCGTTATCTCGATATACTTTGCGCTATTAATGGCGTATACATTTGTATCCCTTATACATTTGCAAGACCTACGTTATTGCTTGTGTTAATGGCTACAGAAACCAGCTAACATAAAATAAAAGTAAGTTTGATTGTGTATCCCGCTTTCACGCCATAACTACTTAATCGATCATCACGTTGTCAGGCATACAGAAAAGGACATAGGATACCTTTCATCTAGAAAAAGTACTCTTATACCATAGAGACCTAAAAATAAATAAATAATTCAACGTCTGGCAAAAACATGCGAACATAGAATACATGGTAGCGGACGAAGCCGCAGACAAAAGTTAGTTTCTTCATAAATACCAAAATGCAGAAGCTTTCTTTATTCTAATTTACTTGTTGATTTTGCATCAAATTTTTTTTTATATGATAGACCTATGTACGAGTGTATATTATTTATCATCAACATAACATTCCAATGAATAAAAATATTTACATAACAATCATTTTGTATAATTTATATTGATGCAGTTTTGATTTGTTTTGACGCAATAAAGCATTTGCATACATTGGTACATACGTTATAAATAAGAGTTAATTGTCTAAAAATGCAGTTGTAAAATAAAAGCGAGCAGGAATTTCCTATTTAGTTTATTTAGCAAAAAGCTTATTAAATGAAACTATTTACGGCATTCTTTAGCCGGAACACATATTCCTTCCTTCCTAAAATGGCCTTTTGCGCAGACGCATCTTGGCTGACAATTTAAGATTAAGGTGTTGCATGTAGTAGGTTGATTATCGATGTCTTCGCAATTTTCAGCTAAACACGCACTTGGGCACGAATCCCACACCTCATTTGGTCTCGTGCATTTAACTGGAGCTGAAAGTCATTTATTAATCTTGTAGTTGAACTCGTACTAAGATGAGATAAATAGATACTTTTGGAAGTAGGAACTTACGACATTCTGACGCATATATACATTTTCCTTCACCATTCAACAAGTAATTTATTTTGCAATGGCATCCACCGGGACAAGGGTTGGGAGCGTCACATACAGGCGTGGGTTGGTCGTCTTCGGGGCAGTATGCATCTGGACAATTGACATTGCAAGACACCCATGTTTGATTTTGAGAGCAACCAGCTTGATCTGGAATGAGAAAATGGACTTTTTTAATAAAATCTGCTATCAATCATAGTTTAGATTTTAGATAATGACGAGGGTTTAAATATTAAGACAAATATAAATTAATGAAAATTGCCAATCTGGTGTGATTGTTGTAGGTCGTTCAACTAGCTGTCGTGTTTTTTCATGATAAGATATATATAAGCAGATGATTCTTTCTGTGTTAAGTGGCTATGTTCGCCCATAAACACAATCAAAACCGGGGTAATGTAAGAGCGTTACCGACTCAGACAGGATACGCATATGGAGTAGAGATTGAGGCCGAGCTCTGGCATCCCTTACCTATTGACAATTTATGACTGCGCAACACAGTGTACCCTCTGCTACTAAAAAATGATGAATCACGCTATCGCGAATTACTCGGCTATACTAAACTTAATATGTACCTACCTATTATAAGGACTACAAGTCCACGCTGGCTGCTTTCTACAGGGACCTATTGCAATATTTTGGTGAGGTCTATATCCAGCAGTCCTCCAGCTGAGATGATGATGATAATGATGTGAGTGAGTAATGACTGAACTCGTTAAAGCATATCAATTTTGAAAAACTTTTTTTACCTGGACATTTCTCTATCTTTACGCATTCATTGTTAACATTCCGAACGTATCCTTCGTTACACTGGCAACCGGGTTGACATTTCATTTTGCATGGCATGGATAGAGTATGAGCGCAAGTAGCCGGACAGGGATCAGCGCAATCGGTGAAGTGTGAATTGGGTTCACATTGATTTGCTGCCAAAAAAAACAGAAAAATGAAAATTCCCTTTGAAACTAATTTAAATTTTAAATCATGTGCTTATGTTAGCAGGAGATTTCCTAATTGTTCACAAGTTTTAGCAACACATAGTCCAGGTGGACACTCTTTGTACTTCTCATGCGTCCAGTACATTGAGTTGGTGTAAAAGAATTAAATTTTTAATATTATTAATGTCATAACTCTGGAATTTCCTTTTGGAATATGTGTGATTATGAACAGAAAAAAAGACAGATTATTTGTATGTTTGTAATGGATAAACTCAAAAGTTACTTAACTGATTTTAAAAATACTTTTACTTATAGAAAGTTAGATAACTAGTGACATTGGCCACAATGAAAGTTTTTAGAACTGGCCAGAAAGTAAGGACAGAAATAAAAAATAAATATAAATTTCGAATTAAATACTCTTTAGGAAGCTGTCGATGTATTTTCATTCAGTTGACATTTGTTTTTACAAATTTGTGTTCATTTAAACTGTATGTGTCGTGCGAAAAAAATAATTTGACGACAGAAAATTTTCGCTGCTATCTTAATCAACGACAAAGTTATGATATACTTCGATTGGCATCTCGTGAACAAGCCCCGTCCCGTGTCACTGTTTATAACTGGTTCAGTGAGTTTAAACGTGGTCCTAGCAATCTCACTGATGATTTTTGTAAAGGACGTCCATCTACGGCGTGAATGAACATGATTGAAACAGATAAAAGAGTGACACACCAACAGATTCAGTCAAGTTTAGGCATTGGCATGGGTCAAGTCCATAAACCTTTAATGAACGAACACGTGAGGAAACTTTGCGCTAGATGGAAATTTGACCCCATAATTTGATAGAATGTTATACCAGTCATTTCCGGGCAATGTCCAACCGTAATTTCTTTTCTATGTAGATATTATACATACATAGATCGCATACATAAGTAGACATACATATGTAATAAATACGAATTAATAAAAATGCTGTTATAGGCACATAAAATAAATGCAAGCAGGAATTTCCATTTTAGTTAATTTAGCAAAAAGCCACATCCTTGCTTATTAAATGAAACTATTTACGGCATTCTTTAGCCGGAACACATATTCCGTCCTTCCTAAAATAGCCTTTTGCGCAGACGCATCTTGGCTGACAATTTAAAATTAAGGTGTTGCATGTAGTGGGTTGATTGTGGATGTCTTCGCAATTTTCAGCTAAACACGCACTTGGGCACGAATCCCACACCTCATTTGGTCTCGTGCACTTAACTGGAGCTGAAAGTCAATTTATTAATCTTGTAGTTGAACTTGTACTAACGTGAGATCAATAAATACTTTTGGAAGTGGGAACTTACGACACTCTGACGCATATATACATTTTCCTTCACCATTCAACCGGTAATTTATTTTGCAATGGCATCCACCGGGACAAGGGTGGGGAGGGTCACATACAGGCGGGGGTAGGTCGTTTTCGGGGCAATATGCATCTGGACAATTGACGTTGCAAGACACCCATGTTTGATTTTGAGAACAACCAGCTTGATCTGGAATGAGAAAATAAAATCTGCTGTCAAGTGACTGTGATCATAGTTTAGATTTTAGATAATGACGAGGGTTTAAATATTAAGACAAATATAAATGATTGAAAATTGCCAATTTGGTGCGACTGTTGTAGGTCGTTCAACTAGCTGTCGTGTTTTTTCACGATAAGAAATGTTAATAAATATATAAGCAGACGGTTCTTTCGGTGTTAAGTGGCTATGTTCGCCCATAAACACAAGTAAAACCGGGGTAATTTAAGAGCGTTACACACTCGGACAGGATACGCATATGGAGTAAAGTAGAGATTGAGACTGAGCTCTGGCATCCCTGGCAAAATGATGACTCACGCTATCGCGAATTACTCAACTATATTAAACTTAATGTGTATTATTAGGGCCTCAAGTCCACGCTGGTTACTATCTACAGGTCATATTGAAATATTATGGGTCTATATCCAGCAGTAGACGTCCTCCGGCTGAGATTATGATGAGATTATGTGTACTATATGTGAGTGAGTAATGTCTGAACTTGTTAAAGCATATCAATTTTTAAAAACTTTTTTTACCTGGACATTTCTCTATCTTTACGCATTCATTGTTTATATTCCGAACGTATCCTTCGTTACACTGGCAACCGGGTTGACATTTCCTTTTGCATGGCAGAGATAGAGTATGAGCGCAAGTAGCCGGACAGGGATCAGCGCAATCGGTGAAATGAGAATTAGGTTCACATTGATTTGCTGTCAAAAAAAAAAACAGAAAAATTAAAATTCCCTTTGAAACTAATTTAAATTTTAAATCATGTTAGCAGGACATTTCCTAATTGTTCACAAGTTTTAGCAACACATAGACCAACTGGACACACATGGTACTTCTCATGCGGTCCAGTACATTGAGTGCCATTAACGGGGTATACATTTGTATCCCTTATACATTTGTAATCCCTACGGTATTGCTTGTGTTAATGGTGACAAATAGCAGCTAACATAAAATAAAAATAAGTTTGATTGTGTATTCCGTCAGGCATACAGAAATATCTTTTATCCAGAAAAAGTATTGTTCCCGAGGGAGACATAAAAATAAAAAATACATTTATCGTCTGACAAATACCTACGAACATTAAAATGTGTAAACACACACAAGTAAAGGGAAGCGGACGAAGTCACAGACAAAATTTAGTTTCTTCATAAATACGAAAATGCAGAAGCTGACTTTATTTACTTTATTCCAATTTGCTTGTTATTTTTGCATCAAATATTTTTTATCTAATGTGTGTTATTTATCATCAACATAACATTCCAATGAATAAAAATATTTACATAACAATCATTTTGTATCATTTATACTGATGCTGTTTTCGTTGTTTGACATAATAAAGCATTTGCATGTATGCAAGTAGATATACATACGTAATAAATACGAATTAATAAAAATGCTGTTATAGGCACATAAAATAAAAGCAAGCAGGAATTTCCATTTTAGTTAATTTAGCAAAAAGCCACATCCTTGCTTATTAAATGGAACTATTTACGGCATTCTTTAGCTGGAACACATATTCCGTCCTTCCTAAAATAGCCTTTTGCGCAGACGCATCTTGGCTGACAATTTAAAATTAAGGTGTTGCATGTAGTGGGTTGATTGTGGATGTCTTCGCAATTTTCAGCTAAACACGCACTTGGGCACGAATCCCACACCTCATTTGGTCTCGTGCACTTAACTGGAGCTGAAAGTCAATTTATTAATCTTGTAGTTGAACTCGTACTAACGTGAGATCAATAAATACTTTTGGGAGTAGGAACTTACGACACTCTGACGCATATATACATTTTCCTTCACCATTCAACCGGTAATTTATTTTGCAATGGCATCCACCGGGACAAGGGTGGGGAGGGTCACATACAAGCGGGGGTAGGTCGTCTTTGGGGCAATATGTATTTCCACAATTGACATTGCAAGACACCCATGTTTGATTTGGAGAACAACCAGCTTGATCTGAAATGACAAATTCTAATAGATACGTGGTACACGCTTTAGAATGGCAAAACACAGGTGACGACTGCCCGACTAGCATTCAATTGGGCACAGTCTCGCGCCGCGGTTACACTTTTCTACAAACTGACTACAAAAGACAAAAAAAGGAATAAGTTAAGTTTATTTGAGGGAATATAATATATGTCTGATTATTATTTTTTCAATAAATGCTTATTATTTTATACTCAGCTTTGTGCCGGCGTGTGTAGATGTTTTGTTAATAATTGATTTTATTATTTTAAACACTAGTAAAATTCCGAGTTCACCTTTATTCTCTTCCGTAAGTCACATGGTCGCGCCAATGAGCGCTCAGCAGCAATCCATACGTAACTAATGATGTATATTCATCTCTTTCTAATGACAGGTATACCGTAACATTTGTCTATTAGAGCAAAATATCATAATAAACAACCATACGTAGATATAGTACTACTTGCGCCACTTTAAAACACGGTAATGTTTGTGCATAACGTGTCTTTGATACGTCACTGGACAAAATGGATGTCTTTTAATAAAATCTGCTTTCAATTGAATATAGTCATAGTTTAGGTTTTAGATAATGAGAATTGTTTAAATATTAAAACAAATATATTTTAACTAGCTGTGCTCGCGACTTCGTACACGTGGTATTTGGAATAACGCGTAACTTTTGTGTTTGTAAACATATTGGAATTAAATATGCACTAAATAAACACATCAAAAAAGTTTAAGCAACACATACAAATTTCAATTTTACAATGTGTTTTCGCATTAAATCCTAGTGTTTTCTTATTTATATTAATTTGTAATGCTTTTTTGATATTAAACCTCAATAGGATATGCACATTTTTTTTAATATTTCCATACGATAGGTTATATCGTTATATAACCGTAAAAAAATATTCAGCGCCACAAAACAGAAATTTGGTAACAAAAAAAAAGGTTAAAATTAACTAACAGCTACGGGCACTTTAAACACCCGCCCTTTTGGCGCGCTTGTCGTGACGTCAAAGTCTACAATACAATCAAATGTTAAAAATCACAAACATCTACACGCTTGTTGACATTTCATAGACGTTGCCGTCACATTCCATATACTTTGACGTCACATTCGATCTGACCGTTTCAAGTATTTTGAATTTCCCACATTTTTATGCACTTTTTAATAATTATTTTCTTAACGAAAAAGAAATAATATTAAAAAATATTTACATAGACATAATTCTAAAGCAAAAATGTTGATAAAAAAATACATTTAAGCCTTTTTTGAATTAGACGCATATTCCCTATGGTTTTTTTTATTCAATAATCTTAATTAACAATAATTAGGAGTAAGTACTGTATGTACGTAGTACAAAGTAAGGTGATTAAGTAATTAAGTAGGTTTAGTAAACTTAAACTAAAATTGCATAAATTAATACAAAGTGTGGCCTCCTCTGTTATTGAGAACTTGCTGGCACCGATTATTCATAGAATCGATGAGACTGTTAATGTTATCCTGCGGCAATTGTTCCCAATGAAATTTTAGTAAGTCCATCAGTTGTTGGGTTGTTGTCACTCCATCCAAGTCCTACACATGTCTGGAGCATGTCCCATGCGTGCTTGATGGGGTTGAGGTCTGGCGATTGTGCAGGCCAAGGCAATAGGTACCAGGATGTTTTCCCTTGCCAAGTACTCCCGTGTGTGCAAAGCTGTATGCGAACGCGCATTGTCATGCATCAACGTGAAATCGGAGTCAAGCGTTTGTGCGAATGGACGAACATAAGGCCTTAGAACATCCTCAACGTAATTTACAGCGTTCATGTTACCATTTACAAAAACGAGCTCAGTTCGTCTGTTCTTCATAATACCCGCCCATACCATAACTGTTGAGCCGTTGTATGGATGCACTTCCTGAACGCACCTCAGTCATTGAGTATTTCCAGGACGACGGTACACTCTTACCCTTCTAGTATCAGGCTTGAACCCAAATCGAGACTCATCGCAAAATAAAATTTTATCCCACTGTTCCCGAGTCCATGTAATGTGTTCCCTACACCATTCATTTCGACGAGCGCGATTCCCGTGATGTATCGGTGGGCACCTAATTGGCCGTCGTGCTCGTAGGCCATACTCATGCAGTCGATTTCGCACAGTTTAGTAGCTAATAACAACACCACTTGAATTTTTGTAGCCTTAAAACTATCTCTCGGGCGGTTAACATCGGCTGGCGTCTTGCAGTCAGTTGTATGTATCGATCTTGCCGTGTGGTTGTACACCTTTCTCGACCTGGGTGCTGCTCAGCAGGATTTCCCGTGTTAGTGTAAAGCTGTTGAAGACGGCAAATAACGCTTCTGTTGACACCAAAATACTGAGATACCTGAGATTGACTTCTTCCCGCTTGCAACATCCCTACAGCTCTTTGCATTTCTTCTGCGTTGAAATGACGTCGTTCCATGACGTAAAAAATGTCTCAAAATCCAAATTTGTTCAAAACTTTTTTCAAATTATTGTTTAAATCATAAAATTGATACAGAATACTAAATTTTAATAAGCAAAGAAAACTCTATAAAATTCGGACAAATGCATTCGCTTTTGAATTTGTGAAAAAAAAAAAAAAAACAAATGATACTCGAATTTTTTTTACAACCAGCCAGTATGTCCTCTAGATCAAAAAGTTTACATAGGTATTACCTACTTGGTAAGAAATGATATAATAATTGATTAATAATTTGAAATAGTATGTGTTGCTTAGACTTTTTTGATGCGTTTATCACCGGAAGCTTGCTACAATACATCAGTGGAAACCACATAAAAATCGGTTAAGCATACAAACAAACAAACTCTTCAGTTTTATAATGTTATATAGTATAGATGAATATTGCCAATCGGTGTGATTGTTGCAAGTCATTCAACTAGCCGTCAGGGCCGTCTTTACCCGGGGGTGCAAGGGGTGCGGTGCACCCGGGCGCGGAGCGCCCGGGGGCGCCTGCCGAGCGCTGAGTATTTAGATATTTCATTGAACTTAACGCCATTGCATAGTTTCATATGCTTGTTACGACAAATACGTATGCGCATTAAATATAAAAAAAATAGTCATCAACAATAATCATTGTTTTACTTTTATTAAAGCGCCTACACACGGCCCTAAAATTGGTGGCAATATTAGGGAAGTGGTGGGGAGCGCCCTAGATCGCTCCCTTGATCGCCTCATGTGTAGGCAAATCGTAATCAGTTTCCTCCTAACTCTGAAATCGGGTCGGGCGAACCCACGATTTAGGGGCGATTATCGTCTAGGGAGCGTTGTCGCATCGTGTGTAGCGAAATCGGTGCCGATTTCACCGCAGTGTGTCTGCGAGTGCGAGGGCAGCGGCGACAAGACGTATTTTTGTGTTTTTAATTTGTATTCCGTGCGAAGACATGGCGAAGGAAAAGAAGCGAGAAGCCTGGACGAAAGTCAATGATCTCTTCAAGGAGTTCCTCAACACATTCTATATCCATTCTTAAAAAGTTTTCAGCTGCTTCCAAATGTCTCTCTCCCTTCTAAGGTGTTTCCATCTAGCTACAATATGGGCTTCTTCAAACTAGCAGTAAACAAATTCCTGCAAGGTCGGCAGCGCACATGCACCCCCCCTTTTTTTTACGTTGGGAAATCCATCATGGATACCCAGCAGCGAAAGGGGGACGCTATGGGTTATGCCGGACTCCTACCGGCTAAAACCCAACAACTTTCTAGCGCGGCCGTAGATGGGCGGGGTCGCAGGAACGTTGTTGAACAACCTCGGCGACCCGCCACGGCTGTTCAGCGCGGGGAGGACTACGCTCCCTGTCGGAACCTCGGCGTACCCAAAAGCGGAGGTACGTCGGCCATCTCGGGGACCTAACAACGGGCAGTAGTCTCCCCTTAGACTACCGCCCAGGTCCTGGTCAAGGGGGAAGGCGGCGGATATAAGCCATCCGCCTGCGCTCGAGCCTTCTCCGGCGGATCGGCTGGGAGAGAGGATCCTCTTCCCGTTGCCTCTCCGCTGCTTCCTTGCGCGACATAACGTGCTCACAAAATGTGAGGAACCCCCTCCACGCAAGGTCACTGCCGACCATCGCTTTCACGACGGCCGGCAGCGAGAGGTCGGCGCCCACGACGAGGGACAAAGCAGCGCGCTGCTCTGCCCATTCAGGGCAGTCAGCCAAAGTGTGCTGCGCAGTGTCAACCGCGCAGCCACAGTGGTGGCATTCCTCGGTTGGCTCTCTCACGGCCACTCGGTGAAGGTAACGCCCGAAGCAACCGTGCCCCGAGAGTACCTGCACCAGGCGGAACGTGAGGGCCCCGACATGCACCCCCCCTGGTGTTGCTTGTGTCCTTAAGCGACTTTTTCGTCTTTGACTTGGTTGCACTGTAGAAAGTGCCAGAGTGATGCCTATTCTCTGATGTTTTGAGAGTGTCGGCGGCATCTTGCTTGATAGACGAGCGCTTTGTTGCACGGTCGGTTTCACACTTAGTGGAAGGGACGTGTGTAGAGTAGTGGCCGATTTCATCCCCACTACCACGCTCCTGATATTGCCACAGATTTTAGGGCCGTGTGGAGGCGCTTTTACGCTTTCGGCGCTTGTCATACCGCTCATGATGTGAAAGCTAAAATGCTCTTATCACTACACAAATAAAAACGCCAACACACTGCCCTAAAATCGGTGGCAATATCGGGGAAGTGGTGGGGAGCGCCCTAGATCGCTCCCTTGATCGCTTCATGTGTATGCAAATCGTAATCAGTTTCCTCCTAACTCTGAAATCGGGTCGGGCGAACCCACGATTTAGGGGCAATTATCGTCTAGGGAGCGTTGTCGCATAGTGTATAGCAAAATCGGTGCCGATTTCACCGCAGTGTGTCTGCGACTGCAGCGGCGACAAGACGTATTTTTGTGTTTTTAATTTGTATTCCGTGCGAAGACATGGCGAAGGAAAAGAAGCGAGAAGCCTGGACGAAAGTCAATGATCTCTTCAAGGAGTTCCTCAACACATTCTATATCCATTCTTAAAAAGTTTTCAGCTGCTTCCAAATGTCTCTCTCCCTTCTAAGGTGTTTCCATCTAGCTACAATATGGGCTTCTTCAAACTAGCAGTAAACAAATTCCTGCAAGGTCCGCAGCGCACATGCACCCCCCCTGATGTTGCTTGTGTCCTTAGGCGACGGTAGCCACCTACCATCAAGTAGACCGTCAGCCTGTCTGCCACCTTTAATAATAATATTTAAAAAAAAGTTCATGGCGTTTCATCAACCAGTTCTTCCTTTTTCGTCTTTGACTTGGTTGAACTGTAGAAAGTGCCAGAGTGATTCCTATTCTCTGATGTTTTGAGAGTGTCGACGGCATCTTGATAGACGAGCGCTTTGTTGCACGGTCGGTTTCACACTTAGTGGCAGGGCCGTGTGTAGAGTAGCGGCCGATTTCATCCCCACTACCACTCTCCCGACATTGCCACCGATTTTAGGGCCGTGTGTAGTCGCTTTAACAATTTTATTAAATGCAACACGCGCGCGGCAAAATCTCTAATCCAAAGATAGTGTATAACCTTTGACAAATTGCCGCCCGGTCGCCCGCACTTGAAGCAAAATGATCTCTAAGTCAATAAAATGTAAGTTCATTTGAAATGGGCGCGAGGCGGGGCGCGGCGCGGCACCTGTGCGTCTGTCATAGGCGAGTAATTGCGCCCTTTGACATAGACGTCCGGGTGGCTGAGGGCGCAAGCTGAGCCCCGCACCCCGGCGCCGAATAGACTTAAGACGGCACTGCTAGCCGTCGTGTTTTTTCATGATAAGAAATGTTAAAAAATATATCTATAAGCAGACGATTCTTTCGGTGTTAAGTGGCTATGTTCGCCCATAAACACAATCATAAGAGCGTTACCGACTCGAAGAGATTAAGGAGTAAGGTAGAGATTGAGACTTTTGCATCCCGTACCTATTGAAGCACCAAAACACAGACACATTTCACAGTGTTTCATAACTAAACTTGAAGGCAAGCGGTTTGTAACTGCCTCCAGATAGGCTGCCAATTTATGACTGCGCAACACATTGTGCCCTCTGCTACTAAAAAAATGATAAAAAATAATGATTCACGCTAACGTGGATTACTCGTCTATATTAAACCTATTATAAGGGCCACAAGTCCACTCTGGCTGCTTTCTACAGGTCCTATAATATTATGGGCCTATATCCAGCATTAGACGTTCTCCGGCTGAGATTATGATGATAATGATGTGTACTATATGTGAGTGAGTAATGACTGAACTTGTTAAAGCATATCAATTTTTAAAAACTTTTTACCTGGACATTTCTCTATCTTTACGCATTCATTGTTTATATTCCGAACGTATCCTTCGTTACACTGGCAACCGGGTTGACATTTCATTTTGCATGGCAATGATAGAGTATGAGCGCAAGTAGCCGGACAGGGATCAGCGCAATCGGTGAAGTGTGAATTGGGTTCACATTGATTTGCTGCCAAAAAAAAAAACAGAAAAATGAAAATTCCCTTTGAAACTAATTTAAATTTTAAATCATGTGTTTATGTTAGCAGGACATGGTATAGGTTTTCCTAATTGTTCACAAGTTTTAGCAACACATAGTCCAGCTGGACACTCATGGTACTTCTCATGCGGTCCAGTACATTGAGTTGCTGAAAAAAAATTTTTTTTAATATTATTAATGTCATAATTCTGGAATTTCCTTTTGGAATATGTGTGATTATGAACAGAAAAAAAGACAGATTATTTGTATGTTTGAAATGGATAAACTTAAAAATTACTTAACTGATCTTAAAAATACTTTTACTTCTAGAAAGTATAGCGAGTAATATACAAAGGCCACAATGAAAGTTTTTAGAAGTAGCCAGAAAGTTGAGACAGAAATAAAAAATAAATATAAATTTCGAATTACTCTTCAGGAAGCTGTCGATGTATTATTCAGTTGACATTTGTTTTTACAAATTTGTGTTCATTTAAACTGTGTGTGTCGTGCGAAAACCGTCCCGTGTCACTGTTTATAACTGGTTCAGTGAGTTTAAACGTGGTCCTAGCAATCTCACTGATGATTTTTGTAAAGGACGTCCATCTACGGCGTGAATGAACATGATTGAAACAGATAAAAGAGTGACACACCAACAGATTCAGTCAAGTTTAGGCATTGGCATGGGTCAAGTCCATAAACCTTTAATGTGAGGAAACTTTGCGCTAGATGGATACCCCTAAATTTGACAGAATGTTATACCAGTCATTTCCAGGCAATGCCCAACCATAATTTCTTTTCCTTCTAATAGGCATGATGACAAATTTTGAAATTCCCTTCCATAATGTTGATACACGTCTACCATATCCGAAAAAAATAATATTTCAGCAAATGCAAAAAAATAATATTTTAGCAGGAAATGCGTAGTGGAATTCTTACAATTTCATGTCGAAGGCCGAGCATCACCAACATTACCCACGGCACGTGGGGTTATTACAAAGTGTAAGGCTACTTACCATCAATCCGACCTCGAGTCCCGATAACAAGTCTCCGCTATGCACAGCGAGTATCGTCGTGGACACAATTTTATCTTACCGTGGTGGCACTCGGGAAGTTTGAGTTTTCCACGTTAATCACGGATGATACCGGGATTAATAGTTCGATTTAATACACGGTGTTCAAATTCACAATCGGCAAGACCTTGTGTTAGCACAATCAATCAAACACAATTTGACGCGGATAATATATAACAAAATAAGTTTAGCACAATTATAATCACAAATCCAGTTAGTAGGTACTTAAGTATATTTTACCAAAATCACTAAACCAATATGCACCAGATAAACAGCTGGGGTAAACAAAATTAAAACGTGATTAACATGTTTCGTTCTTTTTGAGCTGAACCTAAAATTAGACAACACACTTCAATGTAAATTGCGCCAATGAACATGTGTGAGAATTCTCTATTGAGATTGTAAGTAATATATTTTCATATTGCTATTGGCGTTATATTTTACTATATTTTTTGGTATCTTTTACACTTTGTGCTATTAACGGAGTAAACATTTGTAATCCCTACGGTATTGCTTGTGTTAATGGTGACAAATACCAGCTAACATAAAATAAAAATAAGTTTGATTGTGTATTCCGTCAGGCATACAGAAATACCAGAAAAAAGTGTTGTTCCCGACCTACGAACATTAAAATGTGTAAATTTTAACACACAAGAAAAGGGAAGCGGACGAAGTCACAGACAAAATTTAGTTTCTTCATAAATACGAAAATGCAGAAGCTGACTTTATTTACTTTATTCCAATTTGCTTGTTTTTTTTTGCATCAAATATTTTTTATCTAATGTGTGTTATTTATCATCAACATAACATTCCAATGAATAAAAATATTTACATAACAATCATTTTGTATCATTTATACTGATGCTGTTTTCGTTGTTTGACATAATAAAGCATTTGCATTTATGGAAGTAGATATACATACGTAATAAATACGAATTAATAAAAATGCATAAAATAAAAGCAAGCAGGAATTTCCATTTTAGTTAATTTAGCAAAAAGCCACATCCTTGCTTATTAAATGGAACTATTTACGGCATTCTTTAGCCGGAACACATATTCCGTCCTTCCTAAAATAGCCTTTTGCGCAGACGCATCTCGGCTGACAATTTAAAATTAAGGTGTTGCATGTAGTGGGTTGATTGTGGATGTCTTCGCAATTTTCAGCTAAACACGCACTTGGGCACGAATCCCACACCTCATTTGGTCTCGTGCATTTAACTGGAGCTGAAAGTCAATTTGTTAATCTTGTAGTTGAACTCGTTACTAACGTGAAATCAATAAATACTTTTGAAAGTAGGAACTTACGACACTCTGACGCATATATACATTTTCCTTCACCATTCAACCTGTAATTTATTTTGCAACGGCATCCACCGGGACAAGGGTGGGGAGGGTCACATACAGGGGTGGGTCCGTCGTCTTCGGGGCAATATGCATCTGGACAATTGACATTGCAAGACACCCATGTTTGATTTTGAGAGCAACCAGCTTGATCTGGAATGAGAAAATGGACTTTTTTAATAAAAGAACTTTTTTAATAAAACTATCAAATGACTGTGATCATTGTTTAGATTTTAGATAATGACAAGACGTTCAACTAGCTGTCGTGTTTTTTCATGATAAGATATAAGCAGAATTCTTTCGGTGTTAAGTGGCTATGTTTGCCCATAAACACAAGCAAAACCGGGATAATGTAAAAGCGTTACCGACTCGGACAGGATACGCATAAGGAGTAGAGATTGAGACTCTGTCATCCCTTAGGTACCTATTGAAGCACCAAAACACAGACACTTTTCACAGTGTTTCATAACTAAACTTGAAGACACCCTTGCCTTCAAGTTTAGTTATGTAACTGCCTCCAGATAGGCTGCCAATATATGACTGCGAAAACTTTTGATGTTCGCGGACGATCTAAAAATATATAAAACTGTAATTAACTTCAATGACTGCAAATTGATACAAGAGGATTTGGATCGTCTAGAACAGTATTGCATAAATAATAAATTATATTTAGCCTATGATAAGTGTATGCAAATATCTATTACTAGAAATAAAAAGAACATTGTAAATAGATATAAAATGGGAAATATACTACTCAAGAAAGTGAATTTAGTAAAAGACCTTGGTGTTCACATCGACGAAAAATTAATACTAAATCATCATATTGAAAATATTATTAAAAAAGCATATAGAATGATGGGCTTTGTATTACGCATTACTAAACCTTTCAAAAAGCTCTCAAGCTATCTTATTTTATACAAAACTTTAATTAGATCTCAATTAGAATACGCATCAGTGGTGTGGAACCCACACTATAACATTTACACAGAGAGACTAGAGAGAATACAAAGAAAATTTCTTTGTGCGGTACATTTCCGTTTGTTTGGTAAACCTTTATCTTATAAAAAACTTCAAGAGAAATTTAAGATAACTACACTTAAAAATAGAAGGCAGCAAATAGATGCTACTATATTATATAACATTTGTAATGCAAAGTACAACTGCCCTGCCTTGTTGGCGGAAATTCGTTTCAGAACCCCCGCTAGACGAACACGATCGACGGCGTTACTGGCTACGGCTCCATGTTCCACTAGCGCCGGCGAACGTGCCCCTATACAAAGATTATGTAAATTATATAACACTAAATTTAGTTCTACAAACCTTTTTGGCAGTAGCTTATATAAATTTAAAAAAGAAATAAATACTATTGTGGGCTAGGACAGACGTATATCTACGTGTAACGTAGGATACTTACAATTAAATTTATCACTATCTGTAATAAAGTGATCTGTAATATCTGTAATAAAGTGGTTGGGTTAAGTGATTAAATATAACTTCAAATGTAGTGGTTGAATGAATCTTGCACAATGCTTTCTCTTTTGTTATTGTCATCGTGGCGTGGCTAACTTTTCGATTGGATATTTTACATGTATTGTTGCTTACCATCTTGCGCTTAGTTTGTAATCTTAGTTGTAATCTTACTTTTGTAGCTTCCTTCTGCAATTTAATGTGTCTTAGTGAGAATGTTGGAGGATATAAGTTTTTATTTGTACTTATGTATTAGATTCTACACATGTAACTACAACATAAACTTGTGTCTGTTATTTCTCCGAATAAATAAATAAAATAAAAAATAAAAAACACAGTGTGCTCTCTGTTACTAAAAAAAAAATGATGAAAAATGATGATTCACGCTAACGCGGATTACTCGGCTATTTTAAACTTAATGCGTACCTATATTATATAAGGGCTACTTATCCGCGCTGGCTGCTTTCTACAGTTCCTATTGCAATATTATGGGGAGGCTTATATCCAGCAGTAGACGTCCTTCAGCAAAAATGATGATAATAATTATGTGTATTGTGTATATGTGAGTAATGATTGAACTTGTTAAGGATAGTATCATTTTTTAAAAACTTTTTTTACCTGGACATTTCTCTATCTTTACGCATTCATTGTTAATATTCCGAACGTATCCTTCGTTACACTGGCAACCGGGTTGACATTTCATTTTGCATGGCATGGATAGAGTATGAGCGCAAGTAGCCGGACAGGGATCAGCGCAATCGGTGAAGTGTGAATTGGGTTCACACTGATTTGCTGCCAAAAAAACAGAAAAATAAAAATTCCCTTTTAAACTAATTTAAATTTTAAATCATGTGTTTATGTTAGCGGGTATACCTACCTACTTCAGATAACATTATTGCTATATATTTTTTTATTTGCCATGATGACAATATAAAATTTTACAACTACATAAAACTTTATGTTAAAACAATGTTTCATTTCAATACTCACGACATTTCTCTTGTTTGATGCAAACTCCTTTTGAATCCCTAAGATAGCCATCTTCACAAACGCATCCACTAGGACAAGGGGCTAATATCCCAGGACATGGTATAGGTTTTCCTAATTGATCACAAGTCTTAGCAACACATAGTCCAAGTGGACACTCATGGTACTTCTCATGCGGTCCAGTACATTGAGGAGCTATAATAAAATTGTTGTTTTTTATTTTATCAGTTTCAGAATATGTGGTATAAAAAAACATATACCTCCTCCACCATTGTATGGAAGTCCCTTTTGGAATATATGTGGTTTTGGTCACAAAAGAAGGCAAATTATTTGTTCTTATGTTTTTTTTTGTAATGGAAATGAAAAACTCAAAAACTGATTTTAAAACTTCTTTCACTTATAGAAAGGTTTATCAGCAAGTAACATAGGCTATATTTTATTTTCAAATAAAATTTAAGATTCCTATGAAAATTACAATAATGTAACCCAAGGTATCAAAAAGTTGCCTATAAAAGTAATTTATTCATGTGCGCTGCGAAAACTATTGATGATACTTACATAAAAAATGTAACTAGGTGAGAGTTGTATATTACCGCACGGTTGACAACTCCGCGCCCTTGCCTGAGTGCCTACAATGTTATAAAACTGTGCTACATGGACCATCTTCCCCGCTCGCATGAGATCAGGTCTCAGCGAGCGTTCATAGGGTTCATAGAGGAGCCAGGCGTGCTTTTACGTTTCTCGCACATTTGATGTTATTTTACGGTAGTTTTTGTTAATAGGTGAACCAATTATTACGATAAATCGGAGAAATAAATTACGAATGAATTATTTCAGTTTATTCTATATATGGATGTATAAAACAAAATGATGGGCACGGTATTATCAAATTAATACTACTACGATATTTCAAAATATTTTTTTAAGAAAATAGATGGCGAAGCCCACATTGAAAAACAAAATCTCATATGGTCCACGCAAGACACTACTGCGTTTAGCGCTAGTAGGCAGTGGCAGCAAAATTAAAACAGCGGCTAGAAAATGCGGAATGTATAGAATCTTTAATAATCAAAAGTTAATAGACAACCTTTATAATTATAAGATTTACCCATATTCGTAAAACTATACATAGTGGTGTCTTAATCAGGCTTAGTGTGAAATTTAAAATCTTAAGCGCGATATTATTATACCAGGTTGATAATACCGCGTTTTTCCATTTCTTGATTATTTGCTCATATTTTTATTTTGCCTTTTATTGTTATTACTTTTCTATCCCAAGTGTGTAGCCTAAGTAAATAATTTACTAATTATACTATTTTGTTTTCATTTTAACCTAAACCGAGCAAAGTTATAGGATGTTCCCCTTAGGGGCTCGCCAATATCCAACTTTCCCCTACATGTTTTTAGTCCTAATAAAATTAAAATATAATAAAAAAATAAATAAAAAATATACATAGTTTATAGTACTCATAAAAAATAGCAAACTCCTATGTCTAACTACATATTGTAGTTAAGTCACAATAACCGTTTTTTGTTCAAATTTGTCGATCAAAACACAGGTAGAATCGAATTCGTATCATTATATTAATGCTTATCCAACTAAATTGCATGTTGATTGTAATTGTATCTTTTTTTAAATACTTAAAGGTTGATTTATACATGTAAAATCTGCTTTAAATTATATTGAATTCAGACATTTCGTTTAGAAGTTATAACCGGGATAAAAATGCTTAGTCTTAGTTACCTACATGTATAATGTATGTCACCTACATGTATAATTTTAGTTTTTTAGAAATTTATATTTCATATCTTAAGATGAAGTTCACGCAAACGAAGTCGCTGGCATCGGCTAGTAGAATATATGTATTACAAAATAAAATCTCTGTCCGCTTTTGTCTGTTTCTCTGCTAACTTCTAAACCACCCGACAGATTTTGATATGGTTTTCACTAATAGAAAGTCCGATAAACAAGGATAGTTTGTGTATTTGCATAATTTCGTATAATTTGCAGAAAAAAATTGCATCCCTTCGAAGATGGTCGCTACTGATACATAAAATAAAGAATAATAAACAGTCAAATCTAAGTGAATTTGCCGAACGGATTTAGTTCGCATGGATTTAATACTATGGAGTTTTACCTTATTATATCGAAAACAAACTATTACCTACCAACATACTCACTGCAATCTTTTGGTTTAACACATTTCTTAACATTATCGTCATAAATATATCCGTCTTTGCAATCACATCCATCTAAGCGGCATATCTTCGGACATTTTTTATTTTTGTCTTTATAATCTGCACAGGTTTTCTTGCATCTGTTTCCACATCCCCGTTTTGCGTTAGGATCATCAGCACATTCAGCTTAGGAAATCGAATTGATAAAATTAAACTGCCCTTTACTATTTGATTGTAAAATAATACTTGCTAAGGATATCGTTTAAACTTTGACATGCATAACAACTTTAAATATTAATATAGTTATCCTAAGTGATTAGAATTTACCTACTCGCTATTAACTTTTTATTTATGTTTTAAAATCATCCGTGTATACAATCATTTCGACCCTGTACACTTAACTCGACACTGGATTTGTCAAGTTCAATAATCAATATTTTAGATAATTAGGTAAATAATTTCTATCCATTAAATCTTCCATTGTATACATTGTAAATTTTATCAAATTTTCTAAATTTAAATTACCTGTAATTTTTAATATTTGTTTATTGATTACTATCGTGATACATTATTTATTATTACAAAATTATAACAGTAACGTATTTCGTAGGCCACGAAGGTCTCGTCGAAATACAAAATATATAAAGGTGTGGATAGAAATATACTCTTACTAGATAGTAGTATATTCTTTGCAAGTGACACTCGAGCCATAATGATATCATCGACACCATTTTTTTTGTGCCAAAAAGAGGTTAGGTAGGTAATACATTTGTTCAAAATTTCAACCGATTTTGATGATATCTCATCAAAATGAAACCTTTGATTTGATATGATGAATTAAGACACCAGTACAAAGAATAAAATCTTACCCCAGCAAATGTTGCCGTAGCATAACGATTTAATACTTAAACCCTGAGAATTCATAAGGAGTTTAATAAATATTCAATAGATGATAGACCACGTGGACCAGCCAATGTAAATTAAATAGAAAAACTCACGCGGAAGACATTGTGATTCTGGAACACATACGCCTGTTGAGTTCGTCCTCAAATAACCCTTGGCACAGGTACATCCCGGCTGGGGTTTTGGATCCGGGGCACAATCGTATGCCACCCAAAGTGTATCGCATGTATCGGGTGGACAGGAGTACTTCTCCTTGACAGCTATTTCATTTTTTGGACATTTCGGTAGTGGTTTGATGCAACCTTTAAAATGATATTATTTTTATGACGATTTTATGTCTACATTGTACTGAAATGTTACAGCCTTAGTCATTGCAATTATCAAGGTTAAAGAGATAATGTATGAATATTTATATGTTTAACATTGGTAAGTATGACGTACCAGACGTAAGTATGACTGTCCAAGACGTCAGTAAATACTTTTATATTCTATAGTGGAAAAATATTTCAATATTAAAATTATTGTAAAATAATTGCTTTTATATGAAGTTTTTTTATGTTATGATAGGTAGACCGGCTGACGGTATACCGATAATTGAAAAGTAATTACTAATATTAATAATAAAGTAATAATAATTTTAAAAGCGAAGTTAACAGTAACTTACCAAGTGCATGGAATGGATTGAATTTTGGAGACAATAATTTTGTAATACTTATTACAAAATATAACATATGGCAAAATATTTTCAGCAGTGATTTTAGCAGTTCGTCTGACGGAAGTAACCAACTCGCTTTACGGAATGCCACTTGCGAATTAACAGCACTTATCCTATTATGTTCGGTGTGTTAGTAACATATGCCAGAGCCCATTGTTTTATTCTCTCGCTTTGTCATATATCCTATCAGCGTTTGTAATGCAATTACATCCCCTTATAGCCCAGGACAAATCAAAATTTGAGTCCCTCAAGGGCATTTCTGATATAAACTTTTAGACTTTATAAAATCGATGGCTGAAAGAAATTTTTGATTTCACTCTGTAGAAGGGGTGGTAAAAAAGTGTTTTTCCCAAATTATGTAAAAATGGTAAGAGTTAGAGAAAAGGTTTTAGACAAATATTGTAGAGAATTTTACATAAAAACGTTTATATTTTAACTTTTGTTGTTAAAATTAAAATTGACAGAGTTATAAGGGTTGATACGTATTTTTTTTAAATCACAGTATAAAAACTCTAATCTTCTAACATTCCTAACTCTGTTAATTTTAGCAAAAAAAGTTATATAAATTTTTTATGTAAAATTAAATTTTCTACAATATTTCTGTAAATTGGTGTAATAATTTGGAAAAAAAAAACACTTTTTTTTCATTCCTTCTACATACAGGATGGAAAAAAAATTTCCTTCACCCATCAATATTTTACGGAACCTTATAATTTCAATTTTAATTTCAAAATAATAACTATTGCAACATAATAACTAAGTATACCACAAATTAAGGTTTCAATGATATTAATAAATAGAAATAAACTGATGCCCAGATCTCCATACAAAATGATTGATCTCCATTCTTATTTTTGTGCATGCTAAGGTGGCAGAAGCGTGGCGGAAGCTTATTGTGCCAAGAAAAACAACTTGTCCAGCTCCGCCGATTCCCCTACGGTGCCTAGGACGCTCGCCGTATTGCTCCTTTGAATTTCCAGCGCGATGCGTTGTTTGAAAAAAGACCCAGCGCGCCGGTCGCCCGATTTTTCGATAAGGAGTTTCCCCTTCTTACCGAAAATCTTTGCTTCGAGCGACCACACGCTGAGCGTTTCTACCGCGAACGCTAGAAATTCAAAGTGGTCGGCGAGGCCTGAGACTTGCTCTTTTTTAAATTTTCAGCGCTGAGAGCAGCAGAGCCGGTTGAGTTGGTGGAGGCGGACAGATGTCTCGGAGCGAGAGTGTCAACATACGTGGCATCTCACACCAGCGCCCTCCCTCCGCACCAAGGGACTAGGGTCATGCCATCAGGCCTCTTGTCATCATCGCGACACAAACCCGGCGGCTCCAGTAAGCTGGGGATATTAGCTCTTCCTAGAGCACGCTTTATGATGTTGTTAACAGAGTTGTGTCGCGAGCGACGGCCGGCGCCGGCGCTTCGTTGACATGACAGACCATGGTGTCCGTACGGATCGACGCTGGCTTCGCATACGCATGTATGAGTTTGGCATACCTTCGCGCCGATCCTTAATGAGACAACTATTAATGACCCTAATATTTTTAGGTTTAAATATTTCTTTATTCTCAACTTAATTAGGTTCCAACACATTTGAACAGAGAAAACATAAATATTTAAAACGTATATATTAGGTGTAGTAAAAAGAAATCCATTATTTTTCCAATAGATGGCTTTAGTAATCTGTATCTCGCGTTCTATAAGTCCGATCGGGTTACGCTAGATGGCGTTAGAAAGATGACATTTCGTACTAAAAACTCTTCTTGACAGTTTTGTGATTAGTTGACTCAATTTTGTTTAACCGTGCGTCAAAAATGTACACTAGCAAAGAGAAAATACGCTATATTTTACAGTTTTTCTTCGATAAAGGTGAAAATGCGAGCGAGGCGGCTGAAAATGTGAATGGTGTTTACGATTCTGATACTGTAACAGCCAATCACGCGCAATTTTGGTTTCGTCGATTCCGTTCCGGCAATTTCGATGTCAAAGATATACCACGCACTGGAAGACCAATTGTCGAAAATATCGATAAAATCATGGACATTGTCGAATCCGACCGTCATGTAAGCACTACTTCGATTGCCCAAGAGTTAAAGATTGCACAAAAAACCGTTTGGAATCATTTGAATAAAGCTGGATACAAAAAGAAGCTCGATGTATGGGTACCACACGAGTTAACCCAAAAAAACCTCATGAACCGAATTTCTATCTGCGAATCGCTACTAAATCGCAACAAAATCGACCCATTTCTGAAGCGATTGGTGACTGGTGATGAGAAGTGGATCACTTATGATAACGTTAAGCGAAAACGATCGTGGTCGAATCGCGTTGAGCCGGCGAAAACGGTGGTCAAGCCAGGATTGACGGCTAGGAAGGTTTTGCTGTGTGTTTGGTGGGATTGGCAGGGAATTATCTATTTTGAGCTGCTCCCTTACGGCATAACTCTTAATTCTGACCTGTACTGTCAACAATTGGACCGTCTGAAGGAAGCAATCGCCCAGAAGCGGCCAGTCTTGGCCAATAGGAAAGGAATTGTGTTCCATCAGGACAATGCCAGGCCACACACATCGGTATTGACTCGCCAGAAGCTCCAAGAGCTAGGTTGGGAGGTTCTTTTACATCCACCTTATAGTCCGGACCTGGCACCAAGTGATTACCACCTGTTTCTGTCCATGGCGAACAATTTTGCTGGTGAAAAATTCGATTCAAGAGAGGCTTGTGAAAATCGACTGTCTCAATTTTTTGCCAATAGGGACGAGGGCTTCTATGAGAGAGGCATAATGAAATTACCATCAAAATGGCAACAAGTCATGGAACAAAACGGTGCATATTTGACCTAAATCGGATCATTGTAACTATGCTAAATAAAGGTTTCAATTTTGGGCAAAAATAATGGATTTCTTTTTACTACACCTATTATTTAAAATATCCTTGAGATTAAAAAATATTATCCTTAAGACTGCCATCAAAACATTCATTCAAACATTTAACATAACATGTTTCGACAGCTTGGATCTAAATTCTCCACAATATTTTGCCAAAGGTAATGCATTAAAAATATTTCATATCTTGTAGAAACTTATATAAAAAATGCCCCTGAGAGACTAAAATTTTGATTGCTTTAGTAAATCTTGGTCGGTGCTAACAAACTACGGTAGACAGATACCATTAAGTGTGCCGTCTGTCTGTATGCCACCCTTTAGCCATAAAAAAATAAACCCCATATTAATGTCTACTGTATAACATCGCACATCTTGTGTATAATGTACAGTGTACACATATAAATATTACCTTTACTGCGTTTTGCTGGCGCACACACTATAAAACATATTAAAATCAAAATGGCTGACAAGCTAATTCGTTCGCGATGCATGATGCACGCGTTAATAATTATTATACTGTTTGATATTTCCTTTAATTATTGCCTTTTATATGAAAACTTCAACCAATCTAAACAAATATTGACTTCTTCTTTACAATGTTTTTCTTTCTTTACAATGAATGTTATTGGAGAACGGCAGGAAAAACAACTTATATTTAAACAGTTGAAATTATTAATTTTGCTGGGGTCCAAAAACTACAAAGCATTATCTAAAAACTATATGACTAGTTGATGCCTGCGACTTCGTCTGCGTTGAAAAAATATAACCTGACATCTTTATCGCTGTGACGACGGCGGTGGTGGCGCCGCCGCCACTGTGTCGACAGTGTGGTGATCAATTTTTATATTTTTAGACTATCCCTCGGGAACCTAACATTTTTTCAGGATAACAAGTATCCTATAGTCCACAACTATCTGTGTGGCAAATTTCATACAAATCTGTTAAGTAGTTTTTATGTAAAATATACATAATAATATATTATATACGTTGCGTTAAAGCCATTTTCTCTAGGAAAAAGTTAAAAAGTCGATTTTCCAATACAGGTCAACAATACCTTCCTTTTGCAATATACTTTGATGAAAAATAAGTTTGAAATTGGGGAGGAAAAAAAATTTAATAATTGACAATTTTTAACGGTTATTTGTTAATAACAACAATTGTTGTCCAAATTTAATTTAACACATCTCATTTGATTTGTTTTGCTTTCTAATACCCCTACGGACCCTTTCCAATTATTAGTTTATGTCCCGAAACAAATTTACAAAACAAATCTTTACTTTGCCATCATTTTTTTGGTACTTAGGCTTTTTTGCTTCCTTTGCGCGATTTTGGCTGATGATGTCATGAAAACAAACTAGTTTTAACGATAATGGAACACTTATTCCATGGTTAATGGTATATCATAATATTATTAAAATGCAATCTATATTTACAAGAGATAACTTACCTTTAACAGGTTCCGTATATACAAACGCGAATATATTTATCAAGAATAAACACGGCACGAATTCAATTCCTCTGCGAGACATGTTAAAAATGTGTTGATATAATGATCCTTGCTCTTTTAAACACTACCTTTTTATATGCAAATTACTAACATGTACGTTAACCAATCAAAACAAATATTAGTTTTTATAATATAGACATTTTTCGTTCGTATAACTCGGGTATTCAATTTTATCGGAATATATTGTTTTATTATATTAATTATTATATATTATTGCAATATTTATTTAAAACAGAATTCATTAATTGGATATGTACCTACTATTTTACAAGTACAGTTGCTACTGTATCTGTCTACAAATGAAGTTCTGACTACAGTTATCTGACTACAAATGAAAGCGAATTTGTCAAGGTCGGCCTTGGTATCTATGAGTTACATCCTTAGTCAGTTGTATGGAAATACGTAAGTTATACAATTAAGTTATGTTACTAACGAAATAAACGAACAAAAGACTCATGGCCATACTCTTATCTCTTGTTTGGTACTACATGACTGGCATGGTAACAGACACTAAGAACAATTACTAGGTAGTTACCTAGGTAATGCTATTGATACCTATTGAAAGCTATTGGTAGGTTATTACAAGATTAATTTAAAATTAAATTAATTGATAGTCTAATATTGTATCTAGTTATAAGAAAATGTCTGTTTGGATGTTTTATTATATTGTTAATAGTTTACAGGCGCTTTTTACAAACAGGTAGGTACCTACTTGTAACAAGCAGAAAGAAGTATAGCATTATAAAAAAACAAACAAGAAAAATAAAACATTTCAATTTCTTTACAGAGGTTGGTAGGCCACTTTTTCGAAATGATCATTTATCTATTTGATAAAAGGTCAAAATTGATTACCTACGTTGTCTGTCTTTGCGTATTATGAAATTTTCACACCAATCGGTTAATTCTCATGCTAATAAATAGAATTATTCCCATGCTGAAATACCACCATATTAAAATACAATATAAAATATAAAACCGAAGTGAGAATTGGCTTTTATCCAACCCTTAAAAAATCTTACTTGCGTGCTTGTTCAAACGTTTTTTTCCAGAATTATTTTATCTCCCTTTTACTCAAGATATACTGTCACGGATCACTTTAAATAATAATCACAGGTTAATGAAAATATGAAAATAAAATTATTATACTTATTTATTTTGGAATTTATAATATTTATTTCATTTGAACAAATTATTTGGACATATTCCTTTAATTTATGGAGATACTGCGTTTTTATTCTTTCTGCAAATTATTTGAATCCTTAAAACTTCTTCTTATTTCTTAATTTTTTTTCTTATTTGAATATAGTTGCGCTCATTTTAATAAAAATTATGTTCGGTCAGAGGTTAGTCCTTCTCTTAGGGAAGAAAATTTGTTCGACAACTCTACCGGATTGCCGGAACTAGTGGATGGATTTATTGGGGAATGAACTCTGAATGTTTACATAATTATTACTATGTAACGAAACATTCAATCTTTGACTGTTGCCCATCATCCATTATTGTTAAAAAATATATATTGGGATCCCTCGGGGTGCCTAGTCACTTGTGCTTTTATTTCAAAATGATTTCAAAATTATGATTAAACGAGTGACGAATAGTGATATCCTATTACAGTTCTTACGTTACCGTGTTTTCGAAAATTAATTTTATTTATTTATTTGGATGTATACTGACTTTTATGTGTATGTACAGTGACAATATAAACACAAAAGTAAGAATCTTACAACCGAAATTGGTCCATTAAATTATTTCCAGTGAGTTTAATCATACAATAAAAAAATTACATATTAGGTATAAAATAATGGTATATACAATATACAATAAACTTATATTAGATTTATAATTTTGTTAATAAATAAATATGGATTAGCATAAAGTTATCATCTTTTTGTAAGCGTATCTTGATGTCTCGATCAATGTGGCAACATGGGTCAGATTAGGATTGAATTTCCTAAATACGTACAGTCAAGGTGGGTATATAAATTTTAGGTATTTTTAAAAGGTATTTTTTCAAACTGAAGTACTCGATATTATTTTTCTTTATTTGAACTAGTAACTGAAGAATGTATCTTAATTAGATAAAACATTCATAAAAAATTAATAATTTGGAATTTAGTATGAAATGATACTTATTAGGAACTTTATTATGGAAAATCTAAGTTGGAAATTTTTTGTATAAAAGGGATTTAATTTTTTACTTTTTATAATGGCACATTATTTTATTACTCATCATAGTACCTATCTAAAAAGGCAGCTGGCGTAGGTCGACATCTTCATAATATAAGTAGAAGATAATATAAGTATAAGATATATAAGTATATCATGCTCGTAATGTAAGCCCAGTAGGTATTGGCCGCCGTGAATAGGTCTGTATCATGTCTGTACCTATTCAGTAAACAGTAAACATTTTCCAAGTATGCCGAAAATTAATTTTCATATTTTTTCAACATTCCCACATCTTACAAAAAATATTGCACATCAATAAAGTAGGTAATAGTATCAATCAACTCTGATAGGTTTCGTTTGTCTGCTATTTTTTGATAAGCGGGGCAAAAAGTTCCCCATGTAGTCCATAAATATAATTTCAATTATTTTTATTAAAAAAAAAAAACTTACTGCAATCCTCCTTTTTAACACACTTTTTGACTTCTGCGTCGTAAACAAAGCCAGGCCTACAATCACAGCCATTGTTAAAGCAAAACAGAGGACATGGTACGGGCTCATTGTAATCTGAGCAACTATTTCCACAATTATTTCCGCAACCGCTTACAGCATTGAAATCACCACCACAACTTGCTGTAAGAGCAATTTAAATAAAATGGTAACTTTTTTATAAAAAGATGAACTAATAGGAATGATACCTACGAGCAACAAAAAATTCGACAGAAATTAAAAATATGACAAAAATACAACAAGAACTACAACTTACGACAATCTTCTTTTTTTATGCAAATTCCGTCATAATTTTTAACATATCCATCTTCGCATATACAACCGCCAGGACATGGCGATGTTACTATAGGACAAGGAATTGGTATTCCCAGGTCATCACATGTTTTGGGAATACATTGTCCAGCCAAACAATCAATGTATTTCTCGTGAGGTCCGTTACATAGAGGAGCTGTGAAATGAATTATAGAATATTAATTTATTCTTAGTGACAAATTAATACTTACATGAGTTTATAAAGGCGTTAGGCCTAGATACTGATATATAATTATAATTATATATACTAGCTGTCCCGGCGAAATTCATACCGCCTCAGAATCAATAAATGTTGTATTAACTTATTAGTTGATTCAATTCAATTCCTTAATAAATGAATACTCAAAATGAGTTAAGTTCCATAAATGTATCAAAAGGAATGTATTCAAAAATCAAAATGCTATTTTAATTACATTGAAATGAATGTAATTCTCTATTGAAGCGAATCGAAGTAATTCGTGTATTATTATTTTTGTATCTGTTACGTATCAGACATGGCGTTGTATACCATTTTTTTTAAAGATTTACTTTAAGTATTGACAGGGCATAAACAACAAATCAAAATTCAGGGCGGAGAGAAAAACAACAAATCAAAAACCATGAAAATCGGTCCAACCTTATTTTTATTTCCCATGATGGGAATATAAAATTTTACAACTATATAAAACTTTATGTTTAAATTATGTTCCATTTTAATACTCACGACATTCCTCTTTTTTTATGCAAACTCCTTCTGAATTCCTAAGATAGCCATCCTCACAAACGCATCCACCAGGACAAGGCGCTAATATCAGAGGACATGCAATAGGCTTTCCTAATTCTTCACAAGTTTTAGCAACACATAGTCCGAGTGGACACTCATCGTACTTCTCATGCGGTCCATTACATTGAGGAGCTGTAAAAAAATTGACATTTTTTTTATATTATCAATGTCAGAATTTATGGTATAAACAATATATATTTCAGCATTTTCTGGATTTCTCTTTTGGATAACTTTTTACAAAAGGTAAATTATTTATTTGTACTTTTTTTTGTAATGGAGTAACATAGGGTATATTTTATTTTCAAATAAAATTGAAGATTCCTACGGAAATTAAAATAATGTAATGCAAGGTATAAAATTTTTCCTATAAAAGTCATTATTTCACGCGCGCTGCGAAAACTATTGATGACACATAAAAATGTACTATATGTTTATAGTCCTAATAAAATTAAAATATATTCAAAAAAATTAAAAAAATCATAAAAAAATTAAAAAATATAAACCTAGTTTAAAGTACTCACAAAAATATAGCAAACTCTATGTTAACTATATTATGTTATAGTTAAGTCATTATAGTTAAGACAAATTTGTCGATCAAAACAGGGGTAGAATCGAATTCGTAAGTATCATTATATTAATCCATATCCAACAAAATTGTAATTATAATTGTATGTCGTTTTAAATAAAGGTTGATTAGTACATGTAAATTTTTCTTTAAATTATATTGAATTCAGACATTTCATTTAGAAGTTATTATAACCGTGATATAAATGCTAAAAGTAAAAAATGCCGACTTGTCAGCGAACAACCCTACGCTTAGTCACGAGTATTAGTCACTTATGATACAAACATTTTTGTGTTTAATTTTACATTAGTTTAGAAATTTATATATCTTAAGATGTTAAAACTTACCATGTTAAAACTGTGTATTTGTACAAGTGCTGTATTAATATTTATGCCAAGAGATTGGTTAGTAATAAAATGAGAAATTTTGTGAGAACGAGTGTATGTTTGTTCTTGTTGGGCCCTTCCACGCTAAAACCACTCGAGGAATTTTAATATATTTCGGTATCTATCTATTTACTATCTATTTGTGTAGATCCTGGCGAAGGATACAGGTTTTTCACTCACACATGGACCCCATATGTTAACCTCCTAAATTTATTATCACGAACCGAATTCGGGAACACGGCACGCGATACCAATAAATAAACCATATGAAATTTTATTAAAACTTTATGGTTTTGTGACCGTTCGTCCTATAATGACTTTTTGTAATATAGGACGAACAGGTCACATGAATTACTTACTATTTTCTTATACAAAAATAAACTATAACTTATATAATGTAGTCTGTAATCATTTCATTTCGAGAATATTTAAATTATAGCATACGGTAGTTTTATTTCCAAAAACAACTATATCTTTAACAGCTATACCCCCGACAATATGAGTGGTATATCCTTAATTCAATTTTAAAAAAATAAGCGAAGAAAGTCGTCGGCAGAGTTAGTTTCATTTGTAAAGCTTACTACAAGCAAAGTCGCTGCGCTGGCATCGGCTGGAATAATATATATCTTTTTTTAATATATAACAATGAATCCCTATTTCCCTTGGTCACGGCATCACGCGTGAACGGGTAGACCGATTTTAATTCGGTTTTAACTAATGCAAAGAGCGATAAACGTGGAATATTCATATATATAAAAATTGCAACACGGGCGAAGCCGGGGGCGGAACGCTAGTTACAAAATAAAATCGTTGTCCGCTTTTGTCTGTTTCTCTGCTAACTTCTTCTAAACCACACGACGGTAGTTACCGAGACTTCATTCAGTGTCAAGACTTGCCGGAAATATATATTTAAACCAATAAATCTAGCCCGTAGATATTGCCACTAAATTGCAAAGAATCAGAATCAAAGTATTGTTAAAAATAGATATAAATTGGTACATTTTATTTTAACAGAACATACCTGTAACACTAACGCAGCCTATTGTAGCGCACAAGGAAAGTGAAATTAATATCAACCTCAAAACTGTCGTGCTAATTTCTCCGCGATTGGACATTTTGGCTGAATCTGTGAATTGCAGTGATTACTGTTCTTTTAGCATCCACCTTTTATACACGATGGAAACGTTGATGACAAATAAGTTTTAATTACATATTTAACAATGAACGAAATTAAATTGAATAAAAACAGTTTAACAACTAACATTATTATCAGTTCGTTGTTTGTTGGCTATAAAATTTACAAGTTGTAGGGAAATATCACACTATGTCAATATTAAAACAAAATAATAAATTTTATCTGTGTATTTATTTACCTATAACTGAAACATAAATCGTTACTATGTCGAAAATGTTATAAATAATAAGCATTTGCACGAAGAAACGTGGGTTATGGAGAAGATTCGTAACAATTAAGATTGAAACTGACTAAATTTTTAAAGCCTAAACATTTCAGAGTGATAAAATTCTGTCAGATTCCTTATCCGACAGTTATAATAATAATAATAATAATAATAATAATTTATTTGCCATGACCATGGGTATCGGTATACCAGAGATGACACTTAGCTTTTTTTGTTCCCACATGATCAACCGATAGATATTCGGTGTGCAAATTCTGACATCATTAATAATCGACACATATTATTACTCAATTAAGTTGATATATTTCAAACGTTGTAACTTGTGGTAAGTATTCATGTACTGTGGTTTGATTTTAGAAAATTTGATTTTAAAAATTATATTTCGGTAACGCACAGCACCATCTCGCCTGCAAATTATGAATTAACTGAGCTAGACTATTGATGTTGAACAGTTGAACAGTGCCATCTACCGCAAGGTGAGATCATCTAAAATGGCGATGCGACAGATCACCAATGGAAGCACCGCTGCGATCCCTCGGTAATATAATAGCGACATCTAGCGAAGTCAACATTGCGGAGGAGGGTTTTGGACCGATGCATGGACCTTACATACTGGGGATAGGGTCGATTTTAATTGTAGATAAAACAGCTCTAAATTGATATAAGCACTTTGGGTAGCGACCTCTATATTTAAGTAGTGAGGTGATACGCGAACCAATTAGGATAGAGAACATCCTAGAAGGTTCGCGAATAGGGAAACGGAATGTGATAGCTTCCGGCAAGGTAATAAAAGGCAGTGGCAAAGGCCAGCAGCCTCTTTCAGCACCTGGAGCTCGGACAGGCTTGGCGAACCTCAAGACGCTTACTTTGCTTAACAGTATAGCGAGCACGGTTACCACGCGGTCTGGTAAAATTTTTCTATGGCTTATAGCGGATAGGTCTACAGCGCGTTATTTCAGTCGGTCCACATTGAATTTATCTGGCAAGTGTCAGAGTTGAAGCGTGAGAAAACGGCCACCTGCATTCGCGGTAGAGGGACACCCTGCAGCCCCAGCACCAGTCTCGCCATCCATACAGCTCAAGCCAATACAGGCTTGATCTTTTGCTACGTCGCAGTCTGAAGGACAAACAACTGCTGGAACAACGGGTATTCCACGAGCACGCCTTTTGCCGTCGAGCAGTCGCTCATCATTAATTAAAACGAGGTTTGAACATTTATATACTTCTGGTGGATAGCGGGGACGTGAATACGTAGCACATTGTAATCAAGAGTGTCTTTGGGAGCATCCACGACATCAGCTAGGGAGAATTTGGACTATAAAACCAATTAAATTATTTAATTGTAAAGTAGTTTCCCTAGTGTTTATCGTTTTATTTTCTGTGTTCACTGTTTTCTTTATATTCATATCTATGTGTGTACATTTATCTCATTTTTAGTAATACTTTAGATTTGGGTTTCTCTGGTCAAATTCCTACTTCACGTAGCAGGCGCCCATATGATTACTTCTTATAACGGATCCCATGTAGTATCTACCACTGAGTTCAGTCGGTGAGTAGCGGAGCTCCCAGAGAACGCAGCACACCTTCAACGGTTACAATATTTAAACTAAAATAAAAATATAATGGCAACGAATGGAACTTATAAATTAGAAGTTTTTATATTATATCCAGATTCTTATCATTACAAGAATAGGTACTTCCTTGTTACACTTATTAATAATAATAAGTGTAACAAGTAATACCCTTGACAACCTACATTCAATTATAAACTGATAATGTAACTGATAATGATATATGACTTTTATTAATTCCTAAATAGCAAGTGGAAATGTAGGTATTACAATTAGGATGCCGTCAGTGGGTACAGCGGGGCGGTATGAGACGATTCATCGCCAAGCTATTTCAGCGCCAAGTCCGGGTGACGTGTATAACCGGACTACTGAGACTGAAAAGTCTCATTACTTCGGTCAACCGGATTAGTAACTGGACTACTGATACCAGACCTTCTAAAAATGTGTTAGGTACAAGACTTATTATATTTATTTTACTAACGTGTTCTATACATTTTATTTAGAGAAAACATTCCTTTATATACCTACATTTCCTTAGATCCATTTCTATTATAAAGAATCTTTGAAATATTACACATTTTCTAATTAAGCTCGGAATTTCATATTTACACATATCCAGCAACATACAAACTGCCTCAAATAATATTTTTGTATTGGAAAGATATCTAAGTTCGATTCTCCCTAATTCCAATATCTTTTTAATATGCCATTCATTACGAATGTCATTTTCCATTCGTAATTGTGATACATACCTAATACCTTCCACAAGACAAGTAATTTTATGGTATGCTATTTTATAATAAACTTCTCGGGATAATCAGAAAATTACCTCTTCTAAAATTTTAAATTGTTATTTAGAATCGATGATTATTTAGGTAATAATGAAGCCTCGGTTTAGATTAGACAATTCAAAACTCATTTTACTAATTGAAAATAATATAATTATGTTTTAATTTATTTTACTTGAAAGACGACGAAAATAATGGTATCCTGAGTTTCATTCGGGGTTTGCTCTCAGGATCGTCATCAGAAACCTTGATAAAATAGGCTGACGATTAAAAATGTTTCATTGTAAAACTATTTAATGATAAAATTCTGTTTCACTGTAAATACTAAAGGAAAACAATCGGAGCTGTAATATTATAAATTTAATTACATATTTGACATTACAAAATTATCTGTTTGTATGGTCCCTTTTAGACTTATTAGTTATGTGCGTTTTATTCCATAACAAAGACACTTAAATTACATAACTGCATCCAACTTTTACCCTATGCAGGTTAACCATTTTCGTGTCTAATTTCATTGCACTCGATTTTTAAAAAGAAATACTACACATTTGTAATATATATAAATATAGATTTATTACGGCTATAGGTTCCAGTTGATTTTTTCGGTATTACATCTGCTGTGTATTCAGGAAGCTCGAAAAACAATTGCGTGAATGTACTTTTACACCAAACTCTACTTAACAATAATCAAAACAAGTATAATAAAATAAAATGTTTATCGCTTCAGTTTGAACTGCTTCGTCATTCCTTTTTTGATTTCTTCTTTGTACAACGAGCTGAAAGATTTAAAAATATTTACTTTTAAATAAGCTTACACACAAAATTATTATTATTAAATTTTAATAATACTAAAAATTATAAAATATATTTTTAGTATCGCCGGGGCACATTGGGTATCGCAGTCATAAATTGAGCAGCCAGTCTGGTCGCAGTAACCACCCTTTTATAAAAGACCACCATGAAATAACAGCATGTCTACTGTTGTGTTTCGATGAGTGAACAAAGGATGTCAGAGCAAATTTCCCTATCACTTTCTAATGATGGTATAGCCACCTACCATCAAATGTACCGTCAGCCCGTCTGACTTCTCAATTTTGAAATATAAAAAATAATTATTTTCGTCAATTTAAATCTTTCGAGACTTACAGCAATCCTCCTTCTTAACGCACTTTTTCAATTTAGCATCATAAACAAAGCCAGGTTTACAATCACAGCCATTTTCTAAACAAACCAGAGGACATGCCACAGTCTTGTTGTAATCGGAACAACTTTTTCCACAGTGATTTCCGCAGCCGCTTACAGCATTGCAGTCGCCGCCGCAACTTGCTGTAACAATATGATAAAAAAAAAATGGTAGCCAATTGGACTTACTCATAAGCCCGACATACTCAACAAGAACTTACGACAATCTTTTTTTTTAATGCAAATTCCGTCACAATTTCTCACATATCCTTCTTCGCATATGCAACCTCCTGGACACGGTGGTTTTATTTTAGGACAAGGAATTGGCTTTCCTAAGTCGTCACATGTTTTTGGAATACACTGTCCAGCCAAACAATCAATATATTTCTCATGAGGTCCATTACATGTTGGAGCTGAAAAGGCAATAGAGCTTTTGTAATAGTAAATAGTGTAATATGTAATATATTTTTTTCTTAATTGTTTTGATTGATAAAGTTTTGCTAGTGACTTGTATTTATATGAGTTGAAACCATTCCCAATTGGTTCTATTAGATAAATCTTGAATTATTTAAAAATTCTTGAATATTTTAAAATAACATAACAACCCGAGATTTGAGCTTTTATTCTATTCTTTTTGTTTTGTTTAGTTGTTTTTGTTTGTTTAGTTCTTTTTGTTTTGTTGTTTTGTTGATAGCATTTTATTTTTTGTTATAGATAAGTAAGCATCTATAGATGAATACATGATTTGTTTTTCCAATGTTTAGAAGAACTCGTAGGTTCTAAAGAAGTTTTATAGAACTCTTAGCTATATTATTCTTGAAGAACATTAAAAATTCTAGTGCATATAAATAGGTGGGCCAGGTATTTTTATTCTAAAATTCTCCTAATTCATTTTGTATAATTTATTTATCTCATTTTGTATTTATCGGACAATATTTAGCATGCATCATGAAAATATGGTGCATAAGTAATCGTTATTTGCTCTTATTGTTTTAATGATTGAGCCCGCGACTTCGTACGCGTGGTATTCGATATAGCGCGTAACTTTTGCGTTTGTAAACCGATTCGAATGAAACAAACATTAACCGTCTTACTACAAAAAATTAAATAAGCATTTTTTAAACACGTGCTTACGTAGACAATGTATAACTATTTAAACATTGTTAGGCGAGCGCTTAAAATGTTCTTACTACAAAACCTTGTATAGCGCTTGTTTTTGTAGACAGTGTTTAAGTACGTGAATGGTATTCAATTATGGCAACCCTGGCAAACATTCATTCAGTCACTCGCCCTGCATTCATGTCGTTTTCATTTTACGCAGATATGATAGGCGTATAATGATGAATTTTGGTTTTCACAAGCTATTATTACGGACTATAGTAATCATAATATAAGCAAGTTATAAAATTGGAATAAGGCATAAATTACAACAAATACGTTAGATTATTTATAAAATTTTGTTATACCAAAAAACATTGCGCTTAATGGAACGTAAATGACACGGGCGTAACGTAATTGTCAAATGTCAAATTTGATTTTTATAAATTCCAATGACTAAAGAACAACATAATTACAATTATCTATCATTATCAACTAATATCAACATGGATATAAAATGAGCACGGCGACAACTGGAATCAGGAAGAAAATGTTTATAATCTTAGCTTTCATTAAGCAATGAGCATTCATAAAATACTACGAGATCATAACTTCTATGTACTGGACATGTTGAAATTATTTTAGGACCTCTTCCTGCAAATGAGTCAGTCTGGTGTAATCATAGAAAATAAAAAGACGGACACCAACACCAACAAACGAAAAAGTCTTGAGTGGATTAATGTGCAAAAAAGTGAGTACATATTTATCCAAAATATCGTGGATAAATATGTACTCACTTTTTGCGTCATCGTAAAAATCAAAATCTGTTCAAGTGATATCTGGTTCTAAATTTTGCGTCATCGTAATATTCGAATGGATTAATTCGCTCGCGAGGTATCCTATCTCGAAAATTATCCATAAATGATCCAATCCTCCATGTCGATGTAATCAATTAAATTTAAAATATCTATATTCATTTCAAAAATCAAACGAAATGTTTAATATTATGCAAAACGATTATAAATTTGACAGAACACGTCCAAGGAAGAGAAGCCGCTAATTAGGTAGACACTCGTTAAACAAGCATCTGGCGGTGTTTAAATTTAAATATTGCTCAAGCATTGTCTAACCCCAAACAATGCCTAGACACTCTTTTGTAGTAAAGATTTATTTTAACACGTGTCCAAAGCCTGTATAAAGTGTGTTTAATGTTTTTGTAGTAAGAGGGTTAATGTTACGGAAAGCTTGTTAAAATACATCTGTGTAAACCGCATTAAAATCGGTTAAGCTGTTTCTGAGATCAGCGTGCACAAACGCACAAACGCACAGACAAAAATTCTAAAAACATTTTTTTTACCTCGGTAACATAAGTACGACGGATACAAATTGTTTTTTTGAAAAAATATTTAATGTACATACAGGGCTCGATTTTATTATACTTATGTATATAGATGTAGATAATCCTTAATTATTAAATTAGAGAAACTTACTACAGTCCTCTTTCTTAACACACTTCTTTATATTGGCATCATAAACAAAGCCAGGTCTGCAATTACATCCATTTAATATACAAATCAGGGTACAGGCTACAGTCTTGTTGTAATCGGAACAACTGTTTCCACAGTGGTTTCCGCAGCCGCTTACAGCATTTTTATCACCTCCGCAACTGGCTGCAAGAATGTTAAAAGTGTTACGGCATTCAAGTATAAAAACCTGTTAAACTGCACTTGGATATCGACATCTAAAATAAATTATTTTTTCTTATATAAAAACACTATCAGATTGCTAAATGGGTACCCAAAATTATAAAAGTTGAATTTTTAGTAGTGGTCTTTTAATCGAGGGATTAAATTAAATGGAAAGCAATCTGACTCCAACTTGAGTCAGTCAACTTGCTAATTTTAGGAGTAAACATTAACAATTAAGGAGGTTCTATTTCAGTAGGTAAACGTTGTTTACTGAAATAGAAACTCCTTGACGATTTTTGCGTTCAATTTCAAAAACCAAGTAAGTAAGTAGTTCAGTTTGTATTCTTAATAAAATGCAAAGGATAGATAGTAATGGAGAAGACCAACACATCCAAATATTACTATAAAAGTTACTGGATTTCATGTGCGTACTCGTGCAAATAATAATAGTTTTTGTTTCATCGAAATCGGGACAGGATTTCCAAATTTATAGCGTTGTAAAGTTTCACCCCTTTTTAAAATTTGCGTTCATCGCGAACTACTGCGATGACGTCATACACCCACAGTTTTAGGTTAGGTGTCTATTTCTTAAAAGAAACACTTTTTGATGTACGTCGAAATGATCTTCACAACAATGAACGCAACTAGAGGCTTTAAGAGGATAACGGAAAAAGTGGTAACTTTTAACCACTTTTTCCGAATATTACCGCTTGGTATAGAAAAAAAAAATTTTTCGGGGTGTGTTTACACTGGAGTTAGTACACATAGGCACAATACAATATTTTTTTAACCATTTTAGTGATCCAATATAAAAAAAAACAATTAAATTTATAGCGCAACTGCGAGCGCAACGAGTTAAAGTATGAAGGTATGCTATGTAGAGGGAGGGAGTGACGTCACAAGTTAGCGCGGTCGCTTACTCGGATTTTGCCGCGGAAGCCGTCTTTAACGTTCAATATCTCAGTCATTTTTGAAGATAGGAAAAAAATAAAAACAGATTCTTTTTTCTCGAGTTACCTATTTTGTAGATATGCTGAAAAAAAAACGTTGGTCTGCTCCATTACATTGTCATTAGTGTCAAGGAACATAGGTATCAAGTCTGTTTGGCTTTGAAATATGATATTGCTTCGCATAAACATATGCCTAACATGCTGGCAGACTCGTCATTAAATGGACCAATAGACCTATAGGTCGTTCGGTCAAGATGAGTATGGAGAGATAACAAACACATGTGCAGTTATTTTGTATTAAGGAACTTAGGACTAACTGTATTGACTATGATAAAAAAAATGTGCCTAATTTTTGTAATCCTTTAAAAATATATAATATTATGTATAAATTTCATAAAAAAACTTACGACAATTCTCCTTTTTTATACAACGTCCTTTACAATCTCTTACGTATCCACTTTCACAAATGCAACCCCCTTCACACGGTTGTTTCACTTTAGGACAAGGAATTGGCTTTCCCAAGTCGTCACATGTCTTAGGGATACATTGTCCGGCCAAACAGTCAGTGTATTTCTCGTGAGGCTTTTCACATTTAGGAGCTGTAAAATACGATTTTTAGTCAGTGTTCAACAAAAATTTCAAGAATTGAGTCAGTCACAATATTAATTAATGGAATTGATTTCAATTTTCAAAGAAGAAAACTTATCTAATGTATAATAATTAATAGATAAAACTTACGTGGAACGCAATCACATTTTGGTATACAAACACCTGTAGAATTAGTTCTCAAATAACCCTCTTTACACCTGCATCCTGATTTCGGTTTCTGATTCTCAGCACATGCATATTTAATCCACAGTGAATCGCACGTGTCAGGCGGACACTCTACCTTATCCTTGACAAGCACTTCGTATTTTGGGCATTTCTTTGGAGGTTTTTCACAAGCTATGAATAAAAACGTTTGAAAAATGTTATTATTATGCCATAATGAAATTCCTTTTCAACAGTATATTTAACTAAACAATTATTACACTAAAGTCGAAAATAATTTCGATGTGAAAAAATATTCCTTCGAATCACAAGTTTTCTTACCAGACTCACCCTAATATCTATAGAGGCCAATGCCCAATGAATGCAACGAACATTAAAGTGAAATTTGAAGATTGTTCTGAGATTCGTATAGATAGCAGCTTCATCATCATTATCATCATCTCAGCCGTAGGACGTCGAAAGAATCGGTCAGAAGCTGTTAGATCCATCGTCGCCCGCGGCCCTTATCGTCTGTGCACCTTTGGATGGACGTCCTACGCTGCGTCGGTGGTCCGTGGCCTCCATACGAGAATCTTCCGGCCTCAGTGCCGTCGGCTCTCCGTACTATGTGTCTTGCCCACTGCCACTTCAATTTACTGAAGCAGCTCTAAGCTTCAGCAGTAAATCAAAATCAAAATATTTATATATCAATTAGTTTCTCCAAGAAACTCTTATGATCGTCATTTAGATTTACCAGTTAAATTTAAATTTACCAGGGTTTCGGAAAAAAGCAAAGATGACGATCCTGAGAAGAAACCCCGAAAGAAACTCAGGATACTATTATTTTTGTCATCTTTACAATATAAAAATTACAACAATTATAATCATACACTTAATACGTAAAGTAAATATACAATACTAAGCATAGTATGAGCTCTGAATCCAGGCTTTAATTCCAGGCTTCATTATCACTGATATAATCAGTAACCTTTCGAATAGCCTTTCGAGAGGAGTTTGGTTCTAATGACTATCTTTAAATTTATTTATAGATAAGGTTCTGATCATCTCAGGCAGTTTATTATAAAACCGTATACACTGACCCATAAAAGAATTACTTATCTTCTGTGGAGTCGCGTCTTATGTAAATCTAAATTATTTTATATTGTGTACATCACATTTTTATTTTTTATTATTTTTTATTATTTATTTGGTTTAGTATTTAGTATTTAGTAAGTTTGGAGCATTGTTTTACTCGTAGCATAGCAACACTATAAAATCTACTGCATCTCAAATCGAAGGCTGTCAGGAATCAGTAAGATTTACCCAGCAGCGGCCTTGAAGTAATGAGAGAAGAGCGGTCGCTCTATGCGCGAGGTAGCAAGGGGTGCTAAAAAGCTAAATGTAATTTTCAGCGCAAAAAGTATTTTTCATACCACCACCCACACATTGATAACCAATGTGATCAGCTTTTATATCGCTGGTGGATGGCGTTCTCTGAACCGTAGTTAATGCGTTTCAATGCTGTCTCATACTGGAATTATTGTTATTTATTTGTAAAAATTAAGTCGGGGAAAAACTATTTTAGCATATAGTATATATAAACTTGCAATAAAATTTCTTTTCCTTTACTATTTGTATCTGGCTGGTTTTGATGACATTAAAAAGGTTACATTTCAAAAAAGAAACAACTTAGTAAATTGTTGTTTCCAGCTATTTTTTTTTAAAGATGGGTTTGCTCTTGATTAGCATCTACCCATGTAGGAAGGATGAGGCCGACGATGGAGCGAGCTCACCCAGAAGATGCCTATTCACTCGAACCTTGAAAAGATTTGAGTTGTATGAGCCCGGAAATACAGACGCGGGCAGGGAGTCCCAATCCTTAGCAGTGCGCATTATAAAAGCGCATGGTCCGAATCAGAAGGATTTCGACAAGGTGAGGATGGTAAGCAGATGTCCGATATGCATGTCTGATAGAAGAAAGGGGAAGGCGGTATGTTCTCATGCAGCTCCCGAGCAAACTCTCCCAAGTACATCTTGTAGAATACAAACAGACAGGCAATTTTGCGTCTACGTGCCAGGCTCTGCAGCTTACTTCTTAGCGATTCACCGAGTCGAGTGCGGCAAGTTGGTATTTTGCTGAGCCATCCCAAAGGTGACAGCAATACTCCATGCAAGATCGGACTTGTGCCTTGTCCAGATGTGAAACATCGCTTCACCCTATTTAGGATGCCTAGCTTTTTGGCCGCTGTTTGGGTTTTGGGCTTGATAGAAGTACCGAACTTGAGATTTGAACACAACTTCATGCCAAGTAGCTCAAAATCGGGGGCCATAGGTAAGGATGCACTTGGTAAAGTTGAAGCCAAAATGAACGCCATTTTTGAAAAAGTGGAGCAAGATCGGCATAACAGTAGTTACGACATAGCTGAAGAACTGGGAATTGACCACTAAACAGTTTTGACCCATTTGAAAAAAGCTCGATATTTAGGTGCCATACGAGCTCACTGAAAGAAACCTTATGAATCGTGTAGGTACTCATTTGCGATTCTTTATTGAGACGTTATGAAACCGAACTATTTTTGAAGAGATTGATAACTGGTGATGAAAAGTGGATCACGTAAGACAAGGACTTCTTAGCCACTCAGCAAAAATTAAGAGAGTTTGGCTGGGAGGAGTTAATGCATCCGCCATATAGCCCTTGGGAGGTGTTAATGCACCTTGCACCTTCAGATTTTCACCTCTTTCGGTCTCTTCAGAATTCTTTAGGGCAGAGAGGATTGCCAAAACTACTTGTCGCGTTTTTTTGATCAGAAGTCCCAAAATTTCTACAGTAACGCGATCATGTCATTACCTACAAGATGGCAAAAAGTCATCGAACAAAATAGCACATAATAATATACTGTAATTAAATGTAAACAAACTTTGGAAAAAAATGTCTTGAGTTTTCATATAAAATGCGAAGAAACTTACCCCCAACCTATTGTTATATACTTTACTTGATTTGAAACCAATAGAATTTAATGTGTGAATTTTATGGTTTAAACATTTTACGTGAAAGCACAAGTAATATTATAATTATAGGCTATTGTATGTATGCGCTCGTTTTTTTGTAAATTGTCACATTACCTTTTCATAGTCATTCGGACTTAAATAAATAATAAAATAAACTTTATAATGTAAAAGTAGTTTACATACCATTTTCGATTTCAGCAGCAGCGCCAAATATTACTGGGACAAAAAATAAGCCCGCCAGCGCAAACAAACTTCTACGACCGTACATACTGCCTGCGCAATTCAGCTATCTGATATTTTGCTATTAATTGAGTCACTTTATATGTGAATTGAAATTATAACAATTATTTGTGAATCGCAGAACAGATGAACGTTTAAACAGTTGTTTCTATTGTTACGTGCGGGGTGAGTAAAAATGTGGTGTAAGAGCGAAAGGAGTCGATTTATTACTGCGGACCAAGATTTATTCCAAATATCACAAAGCTTCTCGATTAAATCGTTAAACTCGCCAATGTCGTCGCTAATTCGTATAATGTGTCGCTAACCCACTGTCGGATGTCTGCAAAAACTAACAAGCGTCGCTTCCGTATCGCGTACCGTAGTACACTGCCCCTTGAGCGTAAAACCCTGTTTTTTGGAAGTACTTGAAGTTTCAAACTAGTAATCATCGGTGTCGGTTATTCTATCGGATCTAGAATGGTGCTTCGGTCTCTGGAATATGAACCCTATCTCGTAACCATAAAGACCAATTTCCTTTTGCACCTGTTTAAAGGGGCCTAGCGACTATCCATTATTAAATATTACATCTAACTCCCGAAATTCCATGCCCCTAACGCAAACCCGCGTTCCTTCGAGAAGGTTCTATGGCCAACTGTAACATTATTATCCTTTACTTATTCGTAAATACACTTGGAAATAATGGGATACACCACTTTCATGACACTTTGTTATTGTGTCATGAAGTGACTGTTGACTTAGGTTTTTTGTTAGCTTGCTTATGACGATTTGCCTTAGTGCACTGATTTAGGATATCAAGGGCTAAGACTAATTCTTATTTTCAATGTGTTAATTGCAATAATCAATTTTACTTTCGGTGTTGAAATTTTCTGATAAGTTCATAATCTGTATGTATGTATCATAATAAAGGCTAAACCTTTATTTATTTCATCCATCAAAACACAATAGGGCTACCTAACAGTGTTTATATATCTGACGCTATATATAAAAAATTACCAATAGCAGCGTTTGTGCACACAACAGCTAAGAATTTCTATCATTCCAGGAATAAAACCTTAATGAGCATAATACAGTGTTCCGCAATAAACAGGGCTGTTCAAGTGGTGGAAGTAACCACTTTACAGATATACAAAAAACATAATTTAGCCGAGAATTTTCGAGCTGGAAACTGTGGCTAATATTAGTATAATTTCAAATACGAGCAAAGTTTTTATAATCGACCCGACCGGGGGTTGTAGTGAGTAGGATATAGAATAGATATAAATATGAAAATTATTTGCATATGAAAAAAAGTATTTGGATTTTGACACTTTTATTTTAATATCAAAACGTTCCTCCTTTCCTTTGTAGTCAACAGAATATTGAACAGAATATCACGCGGCCTATAAAAACATAAAACTTTGACACACCTTTTAAATAAATACATAATTGTTGCAGAACCCCTCTTGATTTATAAGTTTCTTGCTTAACAACGCCCTTCTAAATGTCATGTTTACAGTTAGTAGTGTGGCAATTATTATTATTGTTTCGTGCAACAATAAATATTCAACTCCTTTATTTTTATTTTATGTTTCTATATTTACATAAAGTAGGTAAATATTATTGCGTCTTTTAAGTGGCGATATAAAGAATTTTGTTGTAATGTGTATATTTGCATTCTTTAATTTGTAGAAGTTTATTTTTTATGAAAAGTTTTACAGAAAAGGTGACCTTACACTTGATAGTAGGTCGCTACCGTCGACTATAACACAAGTACCGCCACATGTGCTGCAAGTGCGCTGCATCCTTTAGGATTATGGATAAGTTAAGGGATAGGGAAATGGGCTCTGGTATCCCTTACTCAATCGCCTAAATAAGTACAATAGCACACATGACATGCTGTTATATCATGGTGGTTTTCTGCAAGGGGGCGCTTATTTTGTAGTTTAATCGATACTAATATTATAAACTAGCTGAGCCTGCAACTTAGTACGCGTGGTATTCGGTATAGCGTGTAACGTTGGATGAGTGGTTAGGGCGCTTGCCTTAACGCTCTGTTCTAGGGTTCCCGGGTTCGATTCCCGGTAGGGTCTACTTTGAAAAATGAACTTTTCAAATTTGGCTCTGGTCTGGATCTGGAAAGTAGTGGCAGTAGGGCACACTGCGTTTCGCAGTCATTTGGGCAGTCCGTCTGGCGGCAGTAACCACCCCCTTACAGAAGACCACCGTGAAATAACAGCACATGTGCTGTTGTGTTTCGGTGAGTGAATAAAGGATGCCAGAGCCCATTTCACTATTCCCTCCTAATCCCTTATCCTTAATCCTACTGTAGTCGGCAGCGCAGCGTTGCTTGTGTTATAGGCGACGGTAGCCACCTACCATCAAGTGGACCGTCAGCCTGTCTGCCGATCTTAACGTAAAAAAAAGATTGTCTATTTGACATCTTAAAATATTTTGGGTCCGCAATAATCAAAAGCGCAATCCGTCTGACGGCAGTAAACACACCCCTACAGAAGACCACCGTAAAATAATCAGCTCGTATGCTGTTATGTTTCGGCGAGCGAGCCTATTGCTCTATCTCTATCAAAGTTATCAGCACACTCTCAACACAGTTCCCATTATTTATATATCGGTAAATGTGGAGTGTGCTTTTGCCGTGGATTAAAAAAAAAATTGTATGAAATAAGGCGGTTTGTAATACAGTTGAACGAAAAGTTTATAGCCTACACGGAAATTCTATATGCTGATCGTATGTAGATACCGCTACATTGGCCTATTCCCATGAATTCAATTCCAAGTTCAATTACATTTATTCATTGAACTATCGAAACTCGAAAAGTATCAGTAGTTCAATTGTATCGTCACACTCAATTATGATACGATTTGGAGTATTTTTTATTTGGTAAATCATCTGAACAGTTTGGAAAGAAGACTAACGTATGGTGCCTGCGTTTACAAAACTGACCGACACCAATATTCCTGTGCATAATAGTGTAGATACAGATGCAATATTATCATTGTTTATACATTCCAGAGAGAAATTTGAATTTAAGATCCGTCTTTTAATAATCTGATCAAAATACAAATGGAAAACTTATGATTTTATATACGTATTTTGTAATATTGAAATACAAAACATTATAACAGATTCGATACTAACAAACATGAAATGACTCGACAATAGACTACCAAACGGGCATCATGGGACCACAACGTCCACCACAAACAGGAACGCCCGGGTAACTGCAACGCTTCGGAATACACACAGCAGGCTCAGTGCAACAGTACTGAGGACATATCTTGCAACGATTGGGGCGACAACAGGGAATGGCAATAGTATCGCGCATAATCATCGGAGAAGGAACTGGATTGGCAGGCTGAAAAAATAATCAAACTTAAATTTATAATATACATTATACGAGTAATATATAATTATAATATCATATTGTGGTCTATATAACGTCAAGTCCGTTAATCAAATAACGTTATTACCTTGTCACATGGTGGGCACGGTTGAAGGCATGGTAGAATTGGTTCTGAAATGCAAGGTTCCGGGCATGGCCTCACAGGAGCAGGACAAGCCGAGCATCCACCGCCAGGACATACAGAGCATGGACTTATGTAGTTACTTGACGAAATACATGGCTTGTTTGAGAAAGGAATGCAAGCCCCACAGGGCATGCCAGTGCAAAGACATGGGTCGAAACTGTACAGTGGAACACTCATATTTTATTATTTTTAAAAGAATGGTTCACAGCTTTACAGAGAATTTTGACTGAATTTTTCTAATAGGTATGTCAGAGTGACATGACAAAAAATATAAAACTGTTAGAAAAAAATAGCATTAGGTTTTATACCTACTCTTCAGAATATTTAGCTGGTTGACATGATAAAAATTAAGGTTGGTTGACAAGATGTTTTAAAAAGAAAAATACAGTTTTGTTAATTTGACAAGTGATGAAATAAACGCTTTTTTTATAATATAATAAAAAATCAATTAAAAATTGTAACAATTAACTAATTTAAAGTGCAATCATGTGTTCAATGTGTTTTTGTCCTACATGCCCAGCAATTCTCCCTTGTGACGTATGTTGTCCATTAAGGTGTCCGTGTCCGCCACCGTGTCCACAATGTTGTTGTCCACCACCGGTTCCCTGCACACCATGTCCTCCGTGTAATTGCAGACCTATTTACAGACCTTGTCCGCCACCATTAATACCAGATGTAGTACCACCAATTGTGCCAATTTTACCGTGTTGCAAGCCACGTCGGATACCACCTCCAGAACCTCCTCCATACCCTGCACCAGGGCCGGTTTGTTGTCCACCAGTGCTACCATGCTGCCCACCTCCGGAACCTTGTGATCCACCACCAGTAAGTCCATGAGTACAGATATAGAAAATAGTACGTAGATGTTAACTGATAAACGTTTTATTTAGCTTACGACAAAAATGGAAATGGGCAGGACATGTAGCAAGGTTCAAAGACAAGAGGTGGACTCATCAGACAACTATATGGCAAGAACCAAGGAATAAAAGGCGTGTGGGAAGACAAAAGAAAAGATGGTCTGATGATATTAAGAAAATAGTAGGAAAAAACTGGATGAGTATTGCATTAAATAAACAAAAATGGAAATAGATGAAGGAGGCTTTTACCCACAGAGGACTACACAGTATAACAGACTAAAACTAATTGTTAAATAAATTAAAAAAAATTGTTAAAGATGTGTAGAAAATAAAGCTTATAATAATAATTATAATAAAACTGATAAACGTATGACGTTGTAATTTCCAACTTAGATAGCTGTCCATGTCCAGCGTATCTTTTAACCGATGCCTTACGATTACGACTACCTTATAATTTATATGATATCTATGATCCTTATAAACAAATAATTAATAATAAAAAAAGGATAAGTTTAAGTTACATATGGGGTCAGCGGCCTGTGTAACAATAACGCTTGCCTCATAAATTAGACAGTCAATCCTGTCCGCAATACTAAGAATATACTATTTTGAATAATTTCGATTTCTTGCGCTATTTATAATATTTCGAAAAGATTCAGAGGCACCACCATAAATTAAGCGTAATTGCTGAGATCAAAAAACAAGAGTCTAAATTTAACTTTTACAAAATTTTCTTTTTCAGATTCAACCCATGCCAGAGCCAATTCGCTATTATCAACCTGTGTTGCCTTGCTGCAATCCTCAATGTCCGCCACCAATATTGCCCAAACAAAGACCCATATGTCCTCGTGCACCGCCAGCACCATTTCCTTGTCTACCTGTGTGTCCTGCTAATTGCCCTCCTTGCGACTTAGATCCAGTCACACAACGCCGTCCACTGATAGTTCACGATAGCTTATTTAGATCGATGCCAACTGGAGTGCCGGCATATGCTTTTGACCGACAAAACCCAAGCACTCGCTTCGCAGTAACAAACTACGTCAAACAGGTATGTGTTTTTCTTTGATAAAAATTAAATTATGAAATAAAATAAAATTTAATAAAATTAAATTATTCTTATACTTATAAGAAGCATTGGTTCATTCGCCTGGCGGACGATTCCACACCTCTTCAGATAACAGTAACGGAAAATAAACTTCGAAGATACGTAAAATTGATAATTCTTAGTGTGCTAGCGTTTTGGATTATACTATCTCATATACGGCCTGTATCTAGTACTGGGGACGTAATAGATTATCAATTGTTTAATTATTTGGGATTCAAAGAAACCTTAGCGGTCATTTCACTAAAACTATGGAATTTTTCTGCAACAGCATACATAAATACATATTATTAGGTCCTACAACTGGGCGAATCCCCTTTACTCATATTTATTACGTTCCTCTCCATATAGCCACCATGCCAGACTACTGCGGTTTAGCAAAACGCCAAATATGTTTCAGAGCATCCTAAAAGAGTGCTTGCTTACAAACCTTACTCTTGCTCCAGTTTTTTTTATAAAATCGTGATGTGGCGGACAGATTTTGTTTTTGTCCTTGATCAAAGTGAAGTGAGCAAGGGAGAGATGTCTCTTATTCGTTACCAACCTATAGGACACTTTTTCTGGTTATCACGACATCCATAGGATTTTTTAATTTTTTTTGGAATTTAAATATATAATATATATTATTTATAGTAAATATAAATTTAAATATATAATAATGTTTATAAGCGGCCCTGTGGTTATTCTTTTGTCTTGACCAGCTTCAAACTTTGAAATTATTACTGAAAAAAATCTGTAATCAAATTAAAACTATGTTTCAACCTATGTTACTTTTAGGAAAGGGCAGTTCATTTATTAGTGAAACATTTTTTTCTTAAAACGATTTAGTAGCTTTGCAATGAACATACAAACAAACAAATTCTAACTCCTTGTAATATAATAATATAATTTTATGAATGAGATCGCATCATCTTTCTCTTTCTAGTCTGCTATTATGTGTGGTGTGAACGTTTCCAATGTATCAAAGATTATCGAGACACATATTCGACAAATTAATTATTATACTATATTCAATAACCTTATTTGATTTTCTTTCATTTCCGCAGGGTGGATGCCCTTGTTCGGTGGACGTGCCGCTGTCATGATATTTTGGTCTGATAGTCATTCTGGTGATCGTTGATATATTTTGTAAAGTGTGATGTTTACGTCCTTGTCAAATCTTTTTGGAAATAAAATGTTTACATAATTCAACCATATTGTAAATAACATTTGTAAGTTAATCAACCAGGGGGCCTAGCCAAGATGCAAACGCTTCCTTTGCGTACTTACGAAACGAAAGAAAGAAAGCCCGGTGATTGGTTGTTGAAGTTACAACTGTTACAACAACCAATCATTTATTTCTTTCGTTTCGTAAGTACGCAAAGGAAGCGTTTGCATCTTGGCTAGGGCCCCAGTTCACAACCGCTATATCTACATTAGTACTTAGTATAAGATGAGATTTTCCTTTTATAGCAGATAGTGCTAAAGTATTATCATTTTTGCACTAGGTACTATGAATTCTCATAATACTTTACTACCTTTACTGAGTTAAATGGTTCTACGTGACTTTTATTCGACAGATTTTGATCCCAGGGATTTTCGCGCATATTCGATATAAGTCTGTTTTCAATTTGTTTATTTCTTAAACCGTCATTGCCTATAACTTCGTAAACAATCTTCATCAACTTAACGTAAGTATATAGGTATATATATAACTCATATGTATATGTAGAAACACGATTAGAGTCCCCGGCATCATCGGTCCCGAAAGGACACGACCAGGATTCTTCGTATCATTGGTCTCCACACTTGATCACAGATAGGCGCGAATATTTGATCCATATTTGATCACGTTAGGTCACGCGCTGCAATTCCAAACAAAACGCCACAATCGGCACAAAATAAGTCCTCGATCGCATTGTCCACCAGCCAATCACACCAAATCAGATAACACTCCACCAAACACGTAGCACCAGTCCCTTGATGTCAACCGATTGCCTTCCCGTGAGGTACTCCCCGGCCGACGTGCCTCTGCGCTAGCGCTCGGTGTTGTGTCCGAGTCAACGACAATGACATTCCGATCCCGCTGTCCAGTTGACAAATGACAGTTGTCAGTGCTGTTCACTCCCGCAAATCAAAAGCGCCGACACGGCCAGACTGACATGCGCACGCCCTCGTGCGCCTCTCGTCTCCGCCTCGATCCACGTTCGGTTAATATGCAAACAAAGAAAACAAACTATCTGGCTCACCACATTCATTATGCTCGTCCTATCCTGACCAACTAGATACAACTTCACACATATGCACTCACGCGCCATGTTGCGTTGAGGGCTGGTCGAAAGTGCCTAGCACGCGCAGTCCACGCGCCATGCTGTGTTGAGGGTCGGTTGCTGGAGTTAATATGATCCTTACAATCAAAAACCCCATCTGTTTTAAGATTCCACAAGAGTATCACAGCTTGTACACGCTGGTCTAGACCGTCATTTACTAAAAGAAATGAGATCCCCACAGCTGTCTATCACTGAACTAGATCATCGCCCACACAAGCAGGTGAGATCCCTACAGGTATCATTAAACAACAACTTGCTGGACCAGATCGTCACCCACAAAAGCAGGTGAGATCTCTACAGCTTTCATTAAACAACAACTTGCTGGACCAGATCGTCACCCACAAAAGCAGGTGAGATCTCTACAGCTTTCATGAAACAACAACTTGCTGGACCAGATCGTCACCCACAAAAGCAGGTGAGATCTCTACAGCTTTCATGAAACAATAACTTGCTGGACCAGATCGTCACCCACAAAAGCAGGTGAGATCTCTACAGCTTTCATGAAACAACAACTTGCTGGACCAGATCGTCACCCACAAAAGCAGGTGAGATCTCTACAGCTTTCATGAAACAACAACTTGCTGGACCAGATCGTCACCCACAAAAGCAGGTGAGATCTCTACAGCTTTCATGAAACAATAACTTGCTGGACCAGATCGTCACCCACAAAAGCAGGTGAGATCTCTACAGCTTTCATGAAACAACAACTTGCTGGACCAGATCGTCACCCACAAAAGCAGGTGAGATCTCTACAGCTTTCATGAAACAAGAACTTGCTGGACCAGATCGTCACCCACAAAAGCAGGTGAGATCTCTACAGCTTTCATGAAACAACAACTTGCTGGACCAGATCGTCACCCACAAAAGCAGGTGAGATCTCTACAGCTTTCATTAAACAACAACTTGCTGGACCAGATCGTCACCCACAAAAGCAGGTGAGATCTCTACAGCCTCCATCAAACAACAAATGGAACTCTCTCATAACAGTTAAAAAGAGCAAGCAGATAAAGCTTCCTCGGAATCTATGGATAGGGCCTCTTCGGAATCAACGGATAGTGTTCCCAAACCATTAATTAAAGGTTCCCCAGAATTAGTACGTCGGCAACTGCTACAATGCGAGAGCCCGAAGGCTCTCCAAGTTTCTCTCTCTCTCTCTCTTTTTTTTTTTTTTTTTTTTCGGTCAAGAAGAAAACGAGTACTGGTAATGACTGATAATATTAACTAAAGCAGGGGTCTCTTAACTCGTAAGTATAGTAACGACAAGCGTTCGATATGAGGTCACTAGAAGTACAGTATTTAAATAAGAAAAACAATCAGGTCGTATTACATCCGCTTGCAATAATTAACGACCCCTGTCCATAACACATTTACATTCCACTACACTGATACGGGATGGGCGTCGCTGAACAATGCGCAATTCATCAAAAAAAGGCGTATTTCTAACTGTCCGGTAGCTACACTGCGTTTAGAAACCTCTTTAGCAAGCAACAATACTCTCTGCGGTTATCCAACAATCAGAATTTAGAACTATCGGAGTGCAATTAACAACCACTCATACAGGACTACTAATCTTTCCAAGTCTAATCTCACTTTTGGGTTCGTTTGGGTGTGATAACTCACATTCTAGTACTTTAAGTCCATCTAGAAACAAAACACGGTCTATCCCCCGCTTCACATTAAAATTTTTAAGATAATTACTCTCGCATAACAATAACTGGGTGGGTAGATCGAATTAGAAGTAACAACAGATCTACATGAAATAAAACCTCAATTAAATAACTCTCATTTAAACAGCTGATAAGATTTTTACCATTTTTTTTTTTTGTTCCAGTGTTGTAGGTAGGCTTAGTAAAACTGCGCGATTAGCAAGGCCAGCCAACGTTACAACATCATAATGTCGATTTTCGCCCAACTTATGGGCTGTGCTCTCTACCCCAAAATGAAAACGACTCACCGTTATTATTCACGAGGATCAACCTCGCTGCATAGGTTAAAGCCATCGAACCAAAAGCGACGTCTTCTCGAAGTCGTCATTGCGCTCGGACCCAACAAGCCGCCAACAGAGGTCCCACAGCACCTCCACTCCGAGTCGCGGCCGCCTCGCGACGATCCATTGACCATGCGGGTCTTGTTGCAACAAGATCAGATCCTGCCCGACTTGTCCAGGATGGGCTGCTGCTGCAACATCTTTATATTTTTTTTTGCACGGTCATCTGCAACTCCTTGTAACGGTCCCTCTGAGAGGCACAGGTCCATGGCGCTGCACCAAGCCCACGCATCGACGTCGGCAGCCTCAAGGTTGAAGTCTGACAACTTTAAATTCACTCGTCGTAACCGGAACCTTTATGGCTTCGATAAAACTGACGATTTTCCATCACACTGCACCACATGATTGCGTAGTTTTAATTTTCATAGCAGTGCCCGTGAGACAATCCCACTTCTGATGTAGAAACACGATTAGAGTCCCCGGCATCATCGGTCCCGAAAGGACACGACCAGGATTCTTCGTATCATTGGTCTCCACACTTGATCACAGATAGGCGCGAATATTTGATCCATATTTGATCACGTTAGGTCACGCGCTGCAATTCCAAACAAAACGCCACAATCGGCACAAAATAAGTCCTCGATCGCATTGTCCACCAGCCAATCACACCAAATCAGATAACACTCCACCAAACACGTAGCACCAGTCCCTTGATGTCAACCGATTGCCTTCCCGTGAGGTACTCCCCGGCCGACGTGCCTCTGCGCTAGCGCTCGGTGTTGTGTCCGAGTCAACGACAATGACATTCCGATCCCGCTGTCCAGTTGACAAATGACAGTTGTCAGTGCTGTTCACTCCCGCAAATCAAAAGCGCCGACATATACTTATGTATGTAAGGGGTTTGGTTTGTAGTTGTGCCGGAGGCTGAGGTTCAACCAAATTTCAACTAGGTAGATGAAAACGGTGTTGAGGTGATGAAAGCGATATCCTATCTTTAACTACGCTCTAATATTACGTAGGTATACAGTACACATTAATATTACTCTGGAAAGTCTTACGTTCACTTTTTCCTCGTGGTCAAACTAATTTGCCAAACTGGTTTGGCTACCAGGAATAAAATTTCCTGGTATTAAATTAAAATTCCTGGTCATCAAGATATTTCCGACAAGCCAGTTTTTGCAGTCAACTGATAGTACAATTTTTAAGCAGGTAAAATAATATTAACTGTTATGAATGTATTAACACAGGCATGAATGTATACTTATATGGAGATATGTACAGGCAAACCCTTATATGGTGCAGTTGAAATCAGTTCTGCGGTGTAGTCTTGGGTACTGAAGCATATTATGCTGAGCTGCAAATCTTGTTATCATCGCCACAGACGTGATTAGGTAGTATTCTTTTTAAAAAAAAAATTTTTTATGTTAATTGCATTCGTATTCACATTGTGTAAACAATAATTTCGATTGATGTAAGAAAAAGATTAGATGAGATAAATAACAACTTTTGATATGATAAATAACAACTTGACTAACCCTGTACTTTAATCAGAGTGCGCTAACGAGGAATTATTTTTTTGTAATATCCTGATGCTCCTACATGCATACGCAACTACTTCCATTGCAGTACGAGCATCAGGACATGTAATATATGTCTTTGTGCTCCAATCGGTAGGAGCACGAGACCGAAGCGATGTACATATATCTCTATATATAAAAATTAATCCCCATTTCCCTTGGTCACGGGCTCACGCCTGAACGGGTAGACCGATTTTAATTCGGTTTTCATTAATGGAAAGAGGGATAAACGGGGAATGTTCATATATATATAAATTGCATGCCGGGTGAAGCCGGGGGCGGGTCGCTAGTTTATTATAAAATAGCTTTTGTTTCTCCGCTAACTTCTTCTAAACCACCCAACAGAGTATACATAAGCAAGCTAATTTTAACTAAAGGAAAGAGCGACAAAATAAACTTTATAATGAAAAATATATGAAACTTTCCCGATGGACCGACATGTAAGCTTACGTAAGCTTACATGTCTCATGGACCGTTACGTAAGCTTTTGGTCCTATTGAGAATTTCCCGTCAAAAATATAGCTGTTTGAATTACAAGTTGCACTTTTTCATTTACATTGAAGCTAGTGGATTTTCATCATTTAGCCATTTTTTTTTGATAAGGTACATTTTAAACTTTAACCTTACATTGTTAATTGTTACGAAAATCAAAATAAGAGAGATGGCTATGTTTTTTCAGACGAACTGTGAAAAGAAATCACTACTTGACTTACTTTGGATAAATGTAAAAATTTGTAACACATGCAGGCTAAAATTGACAATTGTCTGGAGACGAGCTGGGTCACTAGTAGTAATATAGTAAAAATAAAAGAGAATACTAATAGAATAATAAAAAAAGCACTTTATTCTTGTTCACCGTTACATTATGAAAGAGTTCTTACATTATTTGTGTGAAACAACTGTAGACGTTGATGCAAGGCTTGATGGAATAACAACGGCTCGGTTCCGTTGTTCCGCAATTGAACGCTCCTCCTCCGGAGCAATTTGAGATTGGAACTAGACATGACGGGGCTTGCTGGGCACGAGGAGACGGACACATCTTGAGCTTTCGTTGTGTTGCTGTTGGGTACTTGAAAATTTTGTAGTGCGCCTAAACAACAGGCTATGTGAAGTAACAATGAACAAATGGTGCACCCGGCGTCAATGGGGCTTATTTATAACATTGTTGAGCCTACTGGATTTTAACTGGAAAACGAGTAACGCAGTAGTCGCGATTTATATCAATTTTATTTACTTTTAAAAGTGTTGTAGTAAGAATAGATAGGTTAAACGTCATTGATAACATGTCGGTCAAAAATAGTATCAAAAATGCACAGATAAATCAGAATTGACCCGGCACTTTTTTATAGATGAATCCAATAATTGATTTGGCACCTTAGACTATAATCCAGTAACAAACTCTGTAAGGTTTGAGCAACCAAATAAGATTTTTTTAAGTTTAAAGATCGTCAGACAGGCTGATGACGGCCCAGTTGATGGTAGGCGGCTACAGTCGCCTATAACACGTGCAACGTCACAGGTGATGCCAGTGCGTTGACGACCTTAGTAGGATTAAGAATAAGGGATTAGGAAGAGTAAATGGACTTTGGTATCCCTTATTCACTCACTGAAACACAAGAGATTTCTGTGGATGGATTTCTGTGTGGGGGTGCGTACTACCCAAATGACTGTGAACGCCCAAATGCCACTACTTTTCAGATTCAGACCAGAACCAATTTTGAACAGTTCATTTCCAAAGTTGGCCCTGGCGGGAATGGAACCCGGGACCCCTGAAAAAAATCGTTCAGGCAGGAATCTAAATCACTCGACCAATGGGCTCGTCTGTCATTGTGAATCTTGAAGGTTGCGCTCAAACGATTTAGCTAATTTCATAAAATGTGATCTGGAATTTGCAATGAAAAACAATTAGAAAATTATTGTCAAATAATCAACTATTGTACAAATCCAGAAAAAATATACTCTGAATACCTCATAACTCGCGGCACTGCAATCGCACTATTCAGCAGATTTGAGAACGGTTATGGGACTATTTCAGGTAAGTACCTATATTAAAGAATACTCTACATATTAACTTAAAGGTAAAGGTAGGTAAAGGTTTTCTTCCTTCGCCTTTCTCGCATAGGAAAACAGAAAATGAGGCAGACTTCTCACTAATTGTTGACATTCAAATTAAATATTGTGAGCTTTTTATAGATTAACACAATGAAGTTGTTATTCCTACAGGTAGAAATCTGTTGAGGTTTTATTTGTCTAAATGGCTAAGTATTTTATGTCAGTAAACTTATGCAACGTTATAGAATAGAGGATGAGAATAAGAAAGAAGAAATGTGAATGAGATCTACTTATAACAGTTAGACGGTTGACTGCCGCAAGGCGGTTTGTACTATTGTATTGCTATTATATCAGTGTGAAGCAGTGGCGATTCCATTTTGGCGACGTTGACGCCGCCGGACCAAACTTGAACAAAATAATTAAATTACTTATGTAGCCAAATTGTGGAATAAATCAGTTCAAATCAGTTCCCGACAGTTCAACTCTCGCCAATGACTCGCGTCTTACTACGTGGTGCGGACGGGACAGTGCTTGGCCGTGTAAGTGGGAGAGTAAATAAACGCATACACTACAACTTACTTTATCTATATTAAATAAAGTAAGTTATTTAGGTACTTCCGTTCATTTGAATTAATCGCACCCGGCGCGCGCAACTTCGTCGCGACTACTCGCGACTTATGTTCGCGCCAACGAATTTCATACAAAGTTCGGCCTCTAGCGATCCGTTCGCGTCGCCGCGCTCGGCTCATTGTTTTAGTATGCATATATTTACGCGGCTTTTGGCGCTTTGAATGGCACGAAATTATGATTTACTAGATCGTTTGCCTTACATTTTCGACTTTTAGTGACTTAATTGTTAATCTATAATATAATTGAATATCTTTTAGAAAAGCCTTTGCCGTTGCCACTCGTTTGCCGAAAAAGTTTGATAGAAAAAATGGACTAAATTAATAAGCTCTTTAGCTCTTTTGTCAACTGAAAAGCCGATGTTAATACAATTGCGAAATAGTGATGATTTTCATGATCAAATTTCTTATTTGTCGATCTACAAATAGACTATTGTATAAATAATATTTTTTTAAAATTATAGACTGACGAATTCGTATTTCAGTTCAGTAATTTTTGAGGAAAATGTAGGTAACCACAGAATGGACCCAACCCAAGACTACACACCAGGAATCGCTGCGTGAAGGTGAGTTGGGCGCACCAGATTATAACTTCATAATGCAGTTTACCCTGTATCCTGCCTGTCACTACTTATAATGTAATAATAATGGGGCGTGTACCTACATAAAAATATAAAACGCGATTGTAAAAACACCTAGTTGAAAATTAATTTTTGACGGAAGTTATGGCCTACGGGAAGTGTCTGGCAGTAAGTACCTACTGAATACTATTTTCAACAAAATATGTTGAAAACCAGCCTTTAGAAAATAAGTGAAGTTGATCCTATTCCTTTCTCACCTGATTCCCTACATTTTGTCCTAAATTATGTCTGGTATGCCTGGGATCTTGAGCCATTAAGTATATATTATATTCTATTTCGCAAACCATAAATTATATTTCAATAAACTAAGAAATGTCGCTTGTGTCGCTTCAATGTCCTGGAAGTTTCTACTGCTTGAAATCTGTCATTTAAATAGCTTTCCAACCAGTTTAATGCTGATCCTTTCATTCTGTATGTCTGTAGAATTTATAAAGTTAACCGATTCATGGCGGATGATGCCTCAGGGGCATCATAAATATTTTTTCCATACGGCGGATGATGCCCCAGAGGCATCATATTTAGTTTTGTTGAATCTTTGTGAAATTGTCCCTTGAAAGGTTAAAACTAAGTAAAATTACTAGTATTTTCCCGAGAAATCATAGTCTTCATTTGTGAATTATTACCTTATTATGGATTTTTCTAAGATTTTAGTGGTTTAAAACCTTTTTTACAAGGTAACTTTTATATTAAATAGATACTTATTTTAAATAAATAAACGATAAAATAAACGAAAATTTTACGTTGATGGCTGATGATGCCCGAGAGGCATCACTAATCGTCTATGGCGGATGATGCCCCTCCGGCATCATGAAAAATTTGTTTTAGCCGCCACGAACGTAAGTTTGTATAAAAGGCCGCCGCATTGAATCGGTTAAATAACTAAAAATAAAAAAATGCACTTAACACAGTGTACCTCTATGGTAATGATTTAAAGAATTGTCAAACTCTGTGTCATGTTCTGTGTCCATTATATAATAATCTGTCAAATGTCAATGGGGTTAAAACTGAAAGCTAATCGTAGGTGGCGCCACTTTTGAATGATCCTAATCGCCGCCAAATTGCGTTCTTGGTTCCCTGTATTTACCAGCGAATTTGCATTTATTTCTACAAAAATTAATGTATTCGACGTCGAATGTTAAGCAGTTAAAAAACAGTTGAGGAAACGAAACGCATCTACTGCACATAATCTCGAATATTTAGTCTGCTCCCAATTTTTTCTTCGTAAAGCTTTTATCCTTTGTTTTCTTCTTTTGAAATCTTTATGGAATATATGGATTCCCTTCTTTTTGCAATCCCAAGCTGAAAATAAGCGTCATGTTAATTAAATAAATTCAGTTCTTTTTGTTTGTTTACAAAATTACTATGAAAAATGACAAGCTACTTGTCAGATTTAGAGAACACGAAACATTGCTGCCATCTGTGGCTCTAGCATGAGTTTACGATACTACACTCGCTAGCGAGAGCGTAAAACATTTATATGGAAAATTGATAATTTGACATTGACAGTTCACGATTTCCCATACAAAAGTTTTACGTTCTCGCTAGCGAGTGTAGTATTGGTGTAGTATCGTAAACTCATACTAGAGCCTCTGAAGTGAGCAAAAGTCAGTTTTTTACCCCATTGTGATTTGCGAAATCCATAAAATAATAACTAAAGCATGAAATCCATGCGAAATCGATCAGTGTTCGGTATATGTTAGGTATATAGTATATATATTACTTAACTCTATGGTGTTCTGTGATCGATCAGTGGCTCTAGCATGAGTTTACGATACTACACTCGCTAGCGAGAACGTAAAAATTTTGTATGGGAAATCGTGAACTGTCAATGTCAAATTATCAATTTTCCATATAAATGTTTTACGCTCTCGCTAGCGAGTGTAGTATCGTAAACTCATGCTAGAGCCACAGTCCAAAGAATATACTACTCTAAACCCTCTAGTCATATTATGCTTTCCTTAGAGAGTTTATATGTTCTGTGGTCATATGTCATATACACAAAAATTCTTTTTCTATGCATATCATGGAAGTAATAAGTACTGATGCATATACATAATCACAGAACACTGTACATAATCTTGTTTCCAAACGTCAAACAACACAATTGCTTGCAGTCTGATTTGTTTGCTTTTTGTACATAAAAAAATTATAAACTAAAAAAGCTGACAAAGTTAAAAGAAAAACATAATAGTATTTCAAGATAATGTCATTTGTTTAATATTAAGAGTTAACAAAAGTCATGTGTGATAGCGACGATCCAAACGATCACGGCCGGGGATCTGTAGATCTTACGGGTTTTTTATTTGGAAATATTGATGAAAGTGGACAACTTGAAGATAACAATATACTTGATGGAGATTCTAAACGAATGTTAGCGTCTCTTAATCGTTTAGGGCTGGGATCCATTCTATCAGAAGTTCTCGATAATGAAGAATTAAATAAGGAAGATGAAGAAAAAGGTATTTGTCTATGTAAAATTATCAATGATTAATTACATATTGGTAGTTCTTTATCTATAGTAGTGCTTTACAATATTTGGGTGTTCTATTAAAAGGCTAGAGAGTAAACTTTGAAAACCTAATAAGATTTATTTCATTTATTTTTTATGTGTACTGTTTTATGGTTTAAATACTTATACACCAATCATTTAAAGGTTACGACACCTTAGTTTAACTTAGTTTAAGATAGAGATGTAGCCTCTCTTAGTGTTCTACTAGCTGTACAATGGTGAGTACTCCGATGAGTTGTTCAAATTAATGCCTACTTCAAGAGTTGACCACCATACTTCGCACCATACATGCGAAATTCATATGCATTACTTGGATAAGGCACCACTTGCACAGTCTGGATGAGTATAAGATTTATCAGGAATCAGGATGAGTATATAAGTTGGCAGTGCACTTGTACCTCCTGGTGTCGCTTGTATGTGTCCTTAGGTAGCCATCTACCGTCAACTGGAGTGTCAACCTGCTTGCCATCCTTAATAATATGAAAAAAAATATTAAACAAAGAGGTTTAAATTTGTCTTCATAAACTTGATTGCTTGACCTTCTTTATGTAATTTATTCTTTGTAAATTTGCCTAACTTGTCTTGCTCGACCTTCTTTATGTACTACCAAAACCTATAACTTGTCAATTACAACTTTTAGTTCTTGGACATCATCATAATGATAAAATTATGATAAATGTCTTAATTGAGTTATTTGTTTCAGATTATACACAAAAGAGTCCATCAGCTGTAGATTTCTTTGACATTGATGATGCAGCTGATGATGTTCAAAATGTAAGACTTCCATGTTTATAAAAATATTTAAAAAATAAGGCAGAAAATATCCTTAAATACATTCAATTTTGTTATGTATGTATCTACTTAGAAAATCTTAATGATGTCTTAATCTTAATCTACATATAACTGAACACAGTACTAAAGGACACTTTTTATTTCAGTGAAGGTATTAAATCATAAAGTCTAGTTTCATTTGAATTCTTTAATTTTCTTTCCATTTAGTTCTGTTTTCTCAACTTTTTTTACTTTTGCCTTTATTATTTTTAACAAATTTTTTATGAAAAGGATAATATAATGGATTGGACGGAAAAAAATAAGAAGGATTTAAGTACATTAGAGTCGTCACAAAATGATGTGAAGCTTGAAACAAATAGTCAATATGATCAGCCAAAAGGTGAAAATGAAGAACAGACTAATGATAACTGGGAAGAGAACAACCAATCTTATGAGGTTGACGATGATGAACGGGAAAGAAATAATGAGGAAGGTTATGAGGGAGATATGGAAGGTGACATGGACCTCATGCCGCCACCCACATCAGTCCCGTGAGTAAACTCGCTCCTTTGGTGACTCATTAGACTAGACATACATATCACTGTTTATCATTTGGTAGTATCTATACTAGTTATTACTTTAAATTTTTATGATGATTGGTTGAGTAGTTAAGGCATGAAAGTGTAACAAACAAACAAATAAACTCACTTTTACATTCATAATATTGGTTAAAATGTTATACATTGTATACATTCGCACATCCTCTCACAGAAACAATGTAAAATACCATCATATGTACTGTCGCTTCAGTATGTGACTAAGATATGCCAGAGTTCATTTCCTTATATTCAGCAGCAGTATGCCACATGGTTGTGGACCATTATCACGCATGCAACTCTTTAACAAAAATAAAAAAGAATTACATAAAAATATTGGTACTTAATTGTTTAAAAATTAATAATAAAGTAGGTTAAATTACAATTTTTGCTTTTGAATTTACAGCAAACAACCAAGACCTGAGAAACCAAAGAAATTAGAAACACCTTTGGCAGCAATGTTACCTTCCAAATATGCTAACGTTGATGTAACAGAACTGTTTCCTGACTTTAGACCTGACAAAGTGAGTAATTTTTAAACTTAACATGATTGCACAAATAATGTGTACATACTTTGTATCAAATTCTTAATGTCCTGTACCTCATTTTGGTTTAAGTAATTTTTCTTTTCCTTTCTTGGAATGTTCTTTGATAGCCGTTTATGAAGGCATTGTTATTTTCTTAGTATATTTCATACCTTGTTAAGGTATTGCTTACAATAAAGTCAATTATTGATATTTTAAGTTTTTTTGAAACCATACAGAATGGTGTGATGTAATTAGTTTAAAAATCGTTGACTAAGATGGAGTTGCAGTCTAACCATAATACCTATGTGATCATTTTTTGCAACACAAACTGAAAGATCTGCATCTTATTCTAACAACAACAATCTCATATATTTCTATTTCATTTTTACTTGATCATTTACAGTGGCAGTTCAAGGTGTGTGCTTCCTTCCAGACATTGTTGTGTCTAGTGTAATACATGAGATATCGGCTGCATTACTATGCTTATTAGTTTTGTTAATAGGGAAGATGCAATATTTTTATTTTTATTTTAAAGGATTCCATATAAAATAGACTACCAGTATATTATTAAAAATTCAATAATTTATTGAAAAAAAAGAGGTTTATTTTAATAAAAAATTATTTTAATTTATTTTAATAAAAAAGAGGTTTATTAATATTTCTTTACATACTTTTTTTTTTTAAATTTTATACAAAAGAAAATAAAATAAAATATTTGATTATTTTGCAACTAAAAATGGTTAGTATTAAGAAGTACATACAGTGAAAATCGATTATAGCGCTTCAAGAGACCACAGCAATTGGTCGTAATACATGGATAGTCGTTATAAGCAATATTAATTAATCTAGTTGATATAAACAATATTAATTCGTTATAGGTGTGCGGCAGGGGCCTTGCCATTTAGTTGTTGTAACCGATTTGTCTATAGTGACAGATCATTGCAGAAGTCATTGTATTCGGTGTCTACTGTATATCACTAAATTTCATAGATAACATTATTGGGATTTTAATTTATTTCTCTTTGTTCATTACTACTATGCTCTCATTGACTGTTTTTTATATGTGGTTGTATATGACACTTATGGTGAACACGAAAGTATAAAATTAACAAAGCAAATGAAATTCCTTGATTTACGTTTTTTCAACTTTCAATTATTTTTTTTTAGTAAAATAATTTTGTTCCAAAGCAAGTCTAATTGGTGGATCTTTCGTAAATATTAAAGTAATGAACATTTCTTTAAAACCACTTCAGGTTTTGCTGTTCTCTCGTCTTTTTGGTCCTGGCAAGTTGTCGAGTTTACCTCAAATTTGGCGCGGAGTAAAGAAGCGAAGACGCCGCCGTCGCAGCGGAAGCACTGGGAGCGATACTCCGCCGGGGCCTCCGGACAATGTGGAGCCACAGTACGCTAGTGATGATGAGGACAAGTTCCTTAAGTATGTCTCCCCACATCAATTTTTTTTTGTATTAAGGTCTGTTCCGTCGATTGGAGAGAGGCCTTACTCACTCACCAAAACACAATAGCACACAGGCTGTAATTTCACGGAGGTCTTGTGTAAGGGGGTGGTAACTGTCGCCAGACGGACTGCTGCCCAAATGACTGCGAAACGCAGTGTTACCTGTCACTAGTAATTCATTAATCATGTGTATTTTTATATAATAGGATTACAGACTTTCCCCTAACTTTCTTTCATTACTATAACAGTCTATTACTACACTCTAAGCATGTAAAAATGCATTGTGTCGTATATATATATATATACACAATAGAATCCCGATTATCCGAATATCGATTATCCGGACTCGTTCATCTCAGCTCTCAAGGCTGATTTTCATTGATCCAGTAGCTGGATCCAGCGTCACTGGATTCTAGCGTTGGATTGCCACTGGCACTGGATCGCGCCGTTTACATTTAATCCAGTAGACATTCTTACTTTGTTGACGTGACAACAAGTTTGTAGCGAAAATGAGTAATTCGCGACAGGCGGCGACTGGTGCCAGCGGGTTTACACGAATCCAGTGCCGCTGAAACGGGGTGCGCGACGTGAGGGGGGCGGACACTGGATTGAAAAGTAGGAACGTGGTCTATTCCGATCCAGTGCTGGTTACTGGACGCTGTACTGGATTGAAATATGTTTACACTAATCCAGTGGCAATCCAGCGCTGGAATCCAGCTACTGGAATCAGCCTTAATTGTTAATTTAAAAAATTTTGACGGCGCAATGAGACATGTTACGACTCCCGCTCTCATTTGTTTGCGGTATAGTGTTTGTTATTGTTTCATTTTCTTAGATAGCGTTTAACTGAAAGGTTGTCTTTTATTTTGGTCTACATTTTGTGTTGGAAATTTAAAATGTCCAAGTGAAAAAGAGTAGTGTTGTCTCTTAATGTCTTTATTAAAATTTAAATATTATTTGATTTGCTTTGAAATCGATTATCCGGATTTTCGATTATCCGGAATACCCCTGATTTTATTAGTCGGGATTTTACTGTATATATATATATACATACATATATGTTATAAACTGTCAGACACAGATGAAAGATGCCAGATCCAATTTCTTAATCCTATCCCACACTTGAATCTCTCCTAGTGTTGCTTGTATCAGCCAATGAAAATGGAAATAAAGAACAGTAGTAGTATATTAATAATATATAATTTTCAGACCCATGGAAGAACCCCAGCATACTACTACTGATGCTGGTATGAATAATGCCAGTGATAAATCTCAGAAACCTACTCCTGCTCATTGGCGCTTTGGACCTGCTCAAATGTGGTATGACATGCTCAATGTGCCAGATACTGGGAATGGATTTGATTATGGATTCAAAACTAAGGTGAATAAAGTATTTTTAGCTAGAAAGTTTTTACCCCTAACCTTGGTATCTCTCCATTGAAAGGTGTAGGGAAATTGGCTGTGGTATCCCTTTCTCACTCCCCGAAACAACAGCACGCATGCTGTTATTTTAGGGCGATCTTCTGCAAGGGGTCCCCCCCTGCCGCCAGACGGGCTGTCCGATTGACTGCAATACACAGTGTGCCCTGCCACTAACCCTGCCAGGTCCAGACTAGAACCAACTATGAAAAGTTCATTTCTGGAGTTGAACTTACCAAGAATCAAACCGCTGACTCCTAAGGCAGAGTGTTAGCAGCACCTTAACCACTTGGCCAAAGGGCTCGTCAAGAAAGGGGTCTGTGCCTTAGATGTACTAATATAATGTGGCTATTGTGTCCGCACCGCACAGTGTTGTGGTCTGCACCACAACTGTATACTGAGCCAGGGTTCCTTTTCCTCTTCTTACTTGTTTATATATTTGTTTGTTTGTAATTATTATTTGTTCATATATGTATATTGTGTTTATTAGAGGAATAAAAGATGCTTTCTTTCTTTCTATTTGTATAAGAGATTTTGTATTATTGTTATTGTAGACATCTGCAACCGCAGAGCCTCAAGAAGTCGATAAAGTGAAGGAAGCTGTAAAGGAAGTTGATAATACAAGCCAAAAGGAATCAGAGGAAGTGGCGGATTTCCCCGATGACTCATTCCTTATGGTGTCGCAATTGCAATGGGAGGATGATGTCATTTGGGATGGTAACGAAATAAAACATAAGGTAAATGTCGTTTTAACATATGACTTCCATTAACCCTAGTCCTACTTACCCACCTTATTTATCAACTAAATAGATAATAATTGAATCTGACATTTAGCTTATGCGTTTTTTAATTTTAACTTACCTATATCTTGTGAGATCAATCTTTCACATCTATATCCATTACATTTGTGGGTGATAATCAAAAATTTTTCATTACTCAGTACAGTAATCTACTACGAATTTATACTGCTATTGTTGTATAATATATATCTTAGTATATGCAAAGGATATACAATTGTCAGGATCTCGTATGCAGTGACCGGGATTAATCCCGCTTGAAGGAAACATTTTTAAACCTGTAATAATTTTTATAGAGAACATTTTAATCCTTATTTATGGGTTCGGCATAAAACAGATAGGGCTGGTTGGCTACGCAACCGCAATGGGTCGCTGGTGGTTGTGTGTATTCAAACTACAGATGAGATGAACTATATTTTTCGGCGTGACGCCAGCTAAATCGCCTTAAAAAAATTCAATTTAATTCAGGTTTATTTGTGAAGTCTTTCAACATTCAGAAAATATTTTTCAGAAACTTTTCAGAAATCATTTCAAGATCAGGGTTCACACTTTCAGACTTTGAAATATCTTTAATATCTTAATTATTAATTTATTTTATTTCGCTTATATTCATATTATTACAAATATTTATATTTTAAAATGCAACAGCTAACTAAAGTGTGCATTGAAACTGAACGAGTATGGAGCCCATTATAGGTATTGAAAACCTTATTGAAAAATCTAAGGAGTTAAGATAACGAGCGTCACCTCCTTAAATTGCTCAAAAACGTAACAGCATATAAAATACTAAATTTAGCAATAAAAATAAAAAAAAACAACAAAGAGAAGAAAAGATAATGGAAGAAAGGAATGGGAATGGATGTCACCTCGGAGGGATATAATGTAAACAAATATTTACACCTTGTATCCAAGTAGTTAAGTTGGTAGGGGTCCACCATAAAAATAGTGGAAGCAACAAGATATTTGTAGAGGAGATGTTGAGATCAAGATAAAAGTATTTATTTGTGCATACATAATAGATATAGTTTTAAAACTTTAAACGTTTTGTTAGGTGTTGGCCCGCTTAAACAGCAAGAGTAACGCGGCCGGATGGGTGCCCACCTCGGTTAGTCGCACCGCGCAGCAGTTCTCCCATCCTCGACCTCAGCCTCCAGCGCAGCTACAAGCCAAACCTCCTACGTGAGTCAAGTTAATGTTACAAGTTCACTTGGCAAAAAGGAAGGAAACATTACAACTAATTGGACAACTTACATAATAATAGATTAAGTTATAACAAAAACATAACGTATAGGTATAATGAAGCATAATGTCTATATTATTTTAGTCTTATTATTTTCTTTAGGACAAAATGAAGTTATTTTTATTTTATTAAAAATAAATGGAATATTTGGACAAAAATATTTATAGACATTACTAATTAAAAACTGTAAAACTCTTGGATAATCATATTTAATTACATTTGTAAATATTTAAAATAAACGTCGATGGACAGGTTGACGGTCCACTTGTTGGTAGATGGCTACCGTCGCCTATAAACACAAGCAATGTAATAGCAGGATTACATTAATAAGGATAAGAAATAACAAGGTGTATGCTTTGGTGCCTCTTACTAAATTGTAACACAACATGCTGTTATTTCACAGTGGTCTTCTCGAAGGGAGTTGTTGTCGTCGCCAGAAGGGTCGCCATGATTTTTATTGCGGAAGGCAGAGTGCCTTGTAAATAATAATTAACTTTAACTATGCCAGTGTCTTATTGTGACCCTGCTTATACTTTTACTCAATATCTAAATGTTTAACTATGTGTGAAGATTAAGGATCGGATATGTTGTATTGAAGGATTCATGTTGAAACTTATAGGTCAGCTACATCGAATCCAAATAATCAGACAAATGCTACAACAGTTGAGGGTGAAGATAACACTTGGTACAGCATATTTCCCGTAGAAAACGAAGAGCTTGTTTACGGCGCTTGGGAAGATGAAGTTATATGGGACGCTGAAAATATGCCGAAAATACCAAAGCCTAAAATACTTACATTGGATCCTAATGATGAAAATATTATCTTGGGAATACCAGATGACGTCGATCCATCCAAAATAACCAGAGGTAACTTCCTACATGAACACATATTATGTATCACTGCTGTGCATAGACTTCGCCTCTTTGTGTAGCAAAAAATCTGGCTTAAAAATAAAAGTGTTTTGAGTTCTAGTTAGGTTATAATTAATGATTAATAACTATAAAGGTGTAAATATCACGGGTGAACCGACTACTAGTAACCCTTCACATTTAAGAGGTGCAAAGTCCTGGCAATTCACAACGGGATACAGTGGTGGGCGTATCCAGAAATAATTTTATTGTAGCTATGATTCAAAGTTAAAAAAATATGTATACAAAGAAGCTTGGATAATACTTTCAGAAAGAGGTCCAGCACCAAAAGTTAAGATTCCTCATCCCCACGTGAAGAAGTCGAAGATATTGTTAGGCAAAGCTGGTGTAATCAATGTGCTGCAGGAAGATGCTCCTCCCCCGCCACCTAAATCACCAGACAGGGATCCTTTCAACATTTCCAATGATGTGTAAGTATTTTTAACTTACATTTTTTTTGTTAAAGATGACAGGGTGACGGTCCACTTGATTTTAGGTGACTACTATCGCATGTATACACAAGCAATACTAGAAGGTGCACCACAGGAATTACAAACAGTCCAAATAGGTAGAGCCAACGTCGAGAAGGAGGTCAGGCGCCGAATTCAGTTTAGATGGGCAGCGATGGAAGCTCTGAGGCATATTTTCGTCCAAAATTCCTCAGTGTATTGCAAGTGATGACATATGGCGCTGAAACGTGATTAATAACTGTGAGCAATATGAGAAAGCTCAATATCACTCAACGAGCTATGAAGAGGGTTATGCTCTGGTTACACTATGAGAACGAATCAGGAACGAGGAAATCTATAGACGATGAAAGTTACCGACTTAGGATTAGTAAGTTGAAGTGGCAGTGGGTAGGACACATAGTACAGAGAGTCGACAGCCGCTGGGTCCGGAAGATTCTCCACAAGCTGGACAGACGATCTGATAAGGGCCACCGGTCGACTGTGGATCCAGGCTGCTTCTGACCTTTCCTTCCAGCAGTGGACTCTTACGACTGAAATGATGATGACTAAATGGAATGCTACATACTGCCTACCTTAGTGGTTAAAGGCAAAGAGAGTAGATGGGGATAAGAGAACGGGCTCTGGCGAACTTTACTCTCTTCACTTTATATGTAATCTGTATTGCTCAAAACAATATAAAACACAAGATATATCACAACATAAATTATTATTGTAATACAGAAAGAATATTTCTATCGCCTATGCTGCTTCTATTTTAGTCATGCATTTGAGCACGTTTATTTATAAACTTCATTATTCAATATTTTTGGCACACATATGATCTTAAATTACATTTCTGAATATAAATTTTCGATAAATATAGCCATTATAATATGTCTATTATATATAACTTTATAATAGACATGATATGTATTTCTCAAAAATTAAGAAAAGGTCACTAGTCCGTTCTTATATTTAAAATCTTAACGTAAAGCAATAAAGTCTATTTTTCATTTGTATTCACTTTCGGTTTTATTAATATTAGCGATGCGACAACTAAACGTGGTATTTACTTTACTCATTCTATTAAAAGAGGTCTCAATAGAAAACAAATAAAAATAAAAAAATAATTGCACAAATTACATAAATCTTTTGCTTAAAAAAATTTATAAACTAGATGAATATTCTAGTTTAAGATAAATATTAATCAATATTTTACTAGTAGTGTAAAACATTAATTGTTAAGGATAACAAATAAACAATAATTTTGTACACAATAGGGTATTTTAGTCTATATGAAAAAAATATCTAAAAGTATATTATTGAGATAGCTTAGGCAAAAAGCAGTCGGAAAATGTTAGTTTTAGTTCGTAAAATAACAAAATAAATTTTAAATTAAATTCAAAGTTTTCAGAATTTTTAGTCTGTTCTTAAACACAATGAAATAGTAGCCGCCATGTTTACGTCATACGGTTGTGTAAACAAAAAAGTGTCAGTCAGTCAATTACCGGCGCATTTGTTTACACAGCCAACTGACGTCATGACCACAGAGCAAAATGGTTTCCAGCGTTATTGTCAAATTACGCGCGAAATTTGAAAATGTAAATTTTAAATGCATTTTTATTAAACTTATCGATTGAATAAAAATTTGGTGTTTTTTTTAGTGGTTCATTAGCACTACAGAATCTAATTGAGACACTTTTTAAAAATGGGTGTAATACCCTATTATTAATAATGGTAAAACTTACATTGTACTGGTATTTTAAGCATGTATATATTTTTCTTTCTTTCTAAGTTCTTATGTGTTCATTTTATTCTTAAGGTTAATATCACGTAAATCGTACGTATTTTTAGGTTTTACACGGCCAAGTCGCAGAACCCGCGGTTAAAAGTAGCAGGGGGCCAGCTGATTCAACACAGCACTCCCGTCGTGGAACTACGAGCGCCCTTCATACAGACTCACATGGGCCCGGCGAGACTTCGCGCCTTCCATCGTCCCGCCATGAGAAAACTGTCGTATGGACCGCTTGCGGCGCCAGGCCCTCATCCCGTTCAACCGTTGCTTAAACACATTAAGAAGAAGGCTAAGGTAAATGCTGTTCCTTTCTCTGCTGTTCTCCTTTATTGTTTGTGTTTTTAGTGTACAAAGCTAGTGAAAATCCACGGGAAGTTTGAAATTTGGATGATATTTTTATAGTTAGTGGAATAAAATTGGTTCCACAATAAACTTCCGGTATAGTCTTGCCTCTGCATTCAATTGCAATTTCTCTATCCCGTCTTATTCCCTTGATTCTGCTGTAGTTGGTAACGCACTTACAGCACCTGTGGCGTCGCTTGTGTTATAGGCTTATTTGGCGCACAGATAGTTTAATATTTTTACTTATAAAAGAGGTATAGTAATTAGAACTATCTGTATTTGAAATTAGATGACTTATTTTTTATTTTAGTCTAATACATGACACATCCACACGAATATTATAAAGAGGTAAAGTTTCTTTTTATGTTTGTATGTAGAAGCTAATCTTCGAAACTACTCATTCGGTTAAAACAAATCTTTCACTAATAGTAAAAATAGAATTTCAGGATGGACATGGGCATCATCCCGTAAAATGAATGCCATCAAAAACATAACTTGTAAAAAAAATCAAGTCTCGCAACTCAGTTCTACTTCTTCTACCGTCAAAAGTTGTGAGATCCTTGTTATGCCAAGTTGGTTAATTTATTCAGTCCCTACTTAAGTAACCTTCTGTCTTGAGTTATTACGAAATTAGCTCACCTAACAACATCTTATACTGACCATATCAATATTAAAAATCTTGTATGTTTTAAATAAATAAATTGACTTGGCAATCGCACTCAACAATCTAATTTAATATAATATATTAGATACATTGTGTTTTCATGCGATTTCCAAGTTTCCAAGTCCAAGTTTCAAATAGGCTTGTACTTCATTATTTTTGATGTAATTTCAATTAAAAGGAACTAATATCTACTATTATAAGTACTTTATTCGTATTGTGTAACGTGTGCTTAAAACATACTCACGATTCAGCACGTCAAATACGCCTATATAGTGATTGCAATAATTACAAATCTGAGACAATTCGACGGTAACTAAACCCGTATCCAATTATGAAGAAATTAAAAGAACGAATTTGCAATATAAGCGCCAGGAATCTTGACAATATTTACAAACAAGTAAACGTGATATTCTATTAGGATTTTGATTTATGTTTCTTACGTTGTCGGCGATTTACAGCAACGCGAAGCGGAACGGTTGGCGTCAGGCGGCGGCGACGTCTTCTTCATGCGAACACCGGAAGACTTGAGCGGTAGGGATGGAGACCTAGTTCTTGTGGAGTTCTGCGAAGAACATCCGCCACTCATCAGCCAAGTCGGCATGTGTACAAAGATGAAGAATTACTATAAGAGAACTGCTACTAAGGTCAGTCAGCGTATGCACAACTTAGTGATTTTAAAGTAGAGTCTGTGTATCTGCCAGACAGCACCTAATATTATTACCGTTAACTCGTAGGATTTTGGAGTGTATTTAGCTTTTGTGTTTTAGTCAAAACGGCCTCAAAAATAAAATATTTTCTGAAGATTCATGTGTCCAATAAAGGTACTCCTGATTTTCCTTTAATTTGACTGTTTATAACTTAATGGATACATATATTTGGGCGGAATGATCGAGTAGATATACGGCAGTGGTAACTGTTACATTACATCTGTAGTGACTGTTGGAGTGGATTTTATAAAGAGTATTTATTGGTGAAACTGCTAATCCTTTTATTCAGTTCATTTACTTGGCTCCCTCGCCGTAAAACGCTCCTACGTTAATGTTTCAATCGGTGAAATAAAAAGAGTCTTATATTTATTTAATAGTCCTGCAATATTTTGGCGTAGAATGTGAGAATATTTAATGTCCAAAAACACCCGATTATTATTTGGATGTGTGTTATATTAGACACGACATTATATATATATCTGTTATCACTTTAAATAACAGTTTTTTAAATTTTTTTTTGTGCATACAGTAGTTTATTCAGTTTATAAATAACTAGCGTTCCGCCCGCGGCTTCGCCCGGGATGCAATTTTTATATATAAGAACATTCCCTGTTTATCCCTCTTTCCATTAGTGACAACCGAATTAAAATCGGTCTACCCGTTCACGCGTGATGCCGTGACCAAGGGAAATAGGGATTCATTTTTACATATAAGATTTAATCCATCTATGGATACTTATTCAAATTGGTAATATTTAAAATCTACTCCAAATCTTACTTGTTGTACGTTGTAAATGTTATAAATTGAAATTACAATTCCCTTTTATAAGCGCCGGTATGCAAAAACGGGGCGATCATTAAAGCGCCGTCTATCACGCATATATGATTTATTTAATTTTATTAATTTTCCGCTTAGGACAATGGCCCGAAGCCGCTTAAGTATGGCGAGGTGGCTTACGCCCACACGTCTCCTTTCCTGGGCATCCTGCCCCCGGGCGCTACTCAGCCGGTGGTAGAGAATAATATGTATCGAGCGCCCATTTATGAACACAAGATGCCTTCAACCGACTTCCTTATCATCAGAACTAGGTACGTATCTTTTAGATTAGGTACGCTTAATATCTTATTTTCACGGTCTGAATTATAATTGATACCGTTGCCTATAATATAAGCGCAGTAACTCTTTCTGTCTGTCTTTTACCTTTTGACGCCTTAACTACTCAACCGATTATTTTGCATGTCAGGGATACAGAAAAGGACATAGGGTACCCTTCATCTTCTGGTAATCTTTTTCTTAGATAATTATAATTTAAGATATACAATGGTCGCTTTAAAACTAGATATTTTGTTGTCCTACTGGACGTTTGGGTTTCTTAAATGTAGTCTTTGAAAATCTATTTTGCGAATCAGCCTTTACTTACAATGTAACATTTTTTATTTGTAAAATACTTATACTAATTTATATTTCAGACAAGCTTACTATATCCGCGAGGTTGATGCGCTGTACGTGGCGGGACAGGAGTGTCCTTTATATGAAGTGCCTGGACCAAATTCCAAAAGAGCCAACAATTTTGTAAGGGATTTTTTGCAGGTCTGTAAACATTGAAGAACATTTTTATTTTCATTATTTTTTATAATTATGGTAGTTTTAACTATGGCCTTTAAAATAAAAGAAATAAAAAAACACTGTGTTTTGCATTCCATATCTTGAAAGTGTATTAGAATCGTTATTTGAAATACCACATTCATAATACTAGTTATTTTTTACTAAACTTAACGGAATTTCAAACTTTTTTCTTAAATAACAGCTTCTCAAACACATAGGATTAACATTACTCACACTGTTAAAAATTTGAGAAACTGCTATTTTTAAAAGGAGTTAATAGATTTGATCGTTTGTACGTACGATTGTGTTTGAATTAGTTTTATAGAAAAAAAAAAGTTTTCAGATCTATACACAAATATAATATATATGTACCTACATTAAAATACTAAATCGTCAGTAAATAATAAATAGTGCAGATACAAGCAGGGCACACTGCTTTTACTTACTTAAATCAGGCGCTATAACATAAACTGGCAGCAATATATAACATCTATTATTTTTCTGTGTATCAATAAGCCATGGTACAGTTTTATTTCCTTACTATACTACCAGTTATACCAGTTTATTAATCTTACCAAGTTGGGCGTCACCGTTTATAGCTGAGAGTATAGCCACCAAGTCGACTTTTTTTTTTCATAAAATTATCGATGTATTTTTGCAGGTTTACATATACAGACTTTTTTGGAAGTCCCGAGACAATCCACGTCGTATCAAGATGGACGACATTAAGAGAGCGTTCCCCTCGCACTCTGAAAGTTCGATTAGAAAACGACTCAAGTTATGTGCGGACTTCAAACGTACTGGATTGGATTCTAATTGGTAAACTGCACATTAACACTCGGTTACGTAATATATAACTGATTGTTCGGCACGAGTAAACAAGGCACTAAAACTCAAAAGTCGAGGATAATAAGGATAATTTTGCATGTGGTATAATTGAAAATGCCGATTACGAAAGGAAACACATAATAACTGCAACAAGTCTATATTTTTAGTTTTCTTCAAAAAGGTACTCGCAGATCGTCGATAAATTACTTATTTACTCCCCAAATATAGCTTTTTAAATTGCAATGTACCTGGAACCAACATCGGCTGGTCCTTACAAAAAGAAATTAAATATAACCTACTAACGGACTGAGGGACCATCAAGGGAGGAACTTTTATAGTGTGTAATAAAGACATTGGTCTGCTTTCCATGTCCTGGTTTTTAACAAATGAATAAGTGATGCCATACGCTTGTATGCTTACCAAAAGGATTTACCTAGACCAATAAAACAAATTGTTATTTAATTCGATCTCCAGTTAATGTCATCAATAATACATAGTTTCAATGTACACTTAGTTTCAAAGATAAAATTAGAAGGCATATACAAGAAACTTTTAGTAGTCTACTAATGGGAATATTGTACCGAGAATAATTTGAAAGAGATGACTTGTTAGGTGGGTGATAAAGCCCGACTTCCGTTTGCCGTCCGAAGAAGAGATTCGCGCCATGGTGTCCCCCGAGCAGTGCTGCGCGTACTTCAGCATGGCCTCAGCCGAGCAGCGGCTGAAGGACGCCGGTTACGGCGAGAAGTTCATATTCACGCCGCAGGAGGATGACGACGAAGAGCTGCAGCTCAAAATGGACGACGAGGTGAAGGTGGCGCCGTGGAACACGACGCGCGCATACATCCAGGCGATGCGCGGCAAGTGCCTGCTGCAGCTGACGGGTCCCGCCGACCCAACGGGCTGCGGTGAGGGCTTCTCGTACGTGCGTGTGCCTAACAAGCCCACGCAGCAGCCCAGCGAGGAGCAGCAGCCTAAGCGCACCGTCACGGGCACCGACGCCGATCTGCGTCGCCTCAGTCTCAACAACGCCAAGGCGCTTCTGCGCAAGTTTGGCGTTCCCGAAGAGGAGGTATAACTATATTTTTTGAGTTATAATTCAATGCTGAATGTAATAAAATTATAATGAACAACACAGAACTTATCCTTGCTTTGAAATACTAAATCTCTAATCCAAATAGCTCAGATTGATAACTATCTAATTATGTGTATGTAATTTGTACACTTAAGTGTTTAAGGAATTATTTAATGAATTCAAAAAATTTGTGGGTGGTTGATAAAGTTTTTGTGTCAATCCTATTTAGATAAATTTTTGCATTTATATGAATTTCTGGTAGTAAAATTTTAAGATAATTCAAAACAATTGCTAACAACTTCATAATTCATTAGTCGTTTTGTAACCCAATGTGAAAATGTCAACATCAATCATTATTAATATGTTTTTTAATTATTAATTATAAATATGTTGACATTATTAATGATTAGTCTGTAGTAGTAGTTTTAGCGTTTTTATCTTTTAAAAATGGATTACACATACACAAAATTTGAACCGGCAACTTTAGTAATCGTCTTTTTTTCCCTATCATCGGAAAAATGTACACGTATGCGCTACTCTAAGTCTTGTAATATTGAATGTAATAATGTAAAGACGATTTATCATTGATAAATCGTCTTTACATTACGATTTATCATTGATCTGTTATCTAGATAAAAAAACTGTCTCGTTGGGAAGTAATAGATGTTGTGAGAACACTATCGACAGAGAAAGCGAAGGCTGGCGAAGAAGGCATGACAAAGTTTTCTAGAGGCAATCGATTTTCTATTGCTGAACATCAAGAGAGGTTAGTTTTGTACATGAAAGTTACCTGAGCGACGAAGATTTTCATAAAAATGTTCATATATTTTTTTTTTGTATTAGAGTTTGGGATGTTAAAAACCGTTGTTGTTAATTTTAATTTTAGCAAAAAAAAATATATGAACTTTTCTTTGTAAAACAAAATTTTCTACAATATTTGTTTTTTGTTTTTTTCAAACTAACCATTTTTGTATAATTTGGAAAAAAACCTTTTTTTTTTCACTCTTTACAGGGTGGAATCAAAAATTTCTTTAACTTATCGATATTTCATATCTTTTAGAAACTTATGAACTAAAATCAGAGGGATTAAAATTTTGATTTGTTAGCTTATTGCCGAAAAAGCTGTTAAAATCTTTGAGTCAAGAATACGTCTAATTTTTATAAAACAATCACAAGTTTTTGCCTAAAGCCACTGGCTGTTTTCTGTGGTTGACTCGAACGGTGCTGCGTGTCCTCAAATGTGCCCATTATTGATTAAAGGTACAAAGAAGAATGTCAACGTATATTCGAATTGCAAAACCGCGTCTTATCAAGTACTGAAGTATTAAGTACAGACGAGGCAGAGAGTTCGGTCAGTGAGGAGTCAGACTTAGAAGAAATGGGTAAAAATTTGGAGAACATGCTTGCTAACAAGAAAACGACTGAACAGGTTAGTTTTAAGTATTACTTTTTAAATTTACCATAGTCGTTAGAGGAGAACATTAACATGTGAATTTTCTGTGTTAATTTTTAATGTGTTGGGTTTTTTTTTAAGATATTTTTATTTTATAAGATTTTTTATGTCTTAACTTTTACATGTTATGAAGGGTAGCTGGCGCTCACCTGATGTAAGTGGCTGCTGTGCCAGTAGATTGCTGTTATGTTTATGCAATTGCGTTTTTCATGACCTTTAGATTGTCGATTCTCTTAGAAGTTTTTAATGCTCGCTAAATGTTGTTTTTCAGTTATCTTTGGAAAGAGAGGAAGCAGAAAGAGCAGAATTGAGAAAAATGATTTTGGGACAATCTGAGAAGAAGCCACAAATCAATCAGAATGACCAACAACAGGCTTCAAATCAAGGTGAATATTAAATGTTAAATGAGCATAGAATGATACAGTCTAATACTGATTTTAGCAAATACTCTTACGACCTTTGTGCTCGGATAACCTTATAAGTTTAATTTAAAGGCTGAATTTGCACTTAATTATGTACCAATTTTTTTTTTTTTTTTTTTTGTTAAAAGCCAAAAGTTTTTGTCAAAAATTTAATATAGTTTAATAATTATTTAATATGGTTTATACATGCCTGAAGCTGAACATCTTTCAGCTCTTCTGAGATTTTGGCTGCATGTGAGTGACGTGATTATATATTTTTTATCTGAAGGTGCCAGTTATTGTGGAGTATTGGAGGTATTGGGGCTTAAATTTGAGATTTGGCTCCGCCAGAGTAAATAAATCAATTATGAATTTTCAAAAGGCCGACCCGACGCACTATGGAAAATGGTAGAACAACAGCAGATCAATCAGTCATTTTAGCAATTTCTTTATTGATATACTTTTTTAATTTTATTTTGTAGTTTAAGAACCCAACTATATTATTTAGTAGGATTTTTTCATAAATAATAGTTTTCTTTTTTTTTACAATGTTTCAAACAATATTATTATTAAAATGTTTACATTGAGCGCGTTCACTACTCATCTTTGCAAGTTCGTTTTAATACTAGACCAATGGGCTACTCGAATTACTGCCTACTTGAATTACTCCCTTTAGAATTATTTTATTTATTATCATCTTTTTCTCTCTTTTCTACGTCTATTACCTCATCGTTTGATATCGGCACTTGAGCCAAGACACAGATGTACAAATATAAATGTACATGTGGAATCGTATAAGTAACGTAGTTACCATTAGAAGCGTTTCCATAGTCCATAGTCCATTGTATTATAGATTAAAAGTGTTCAATTAGCAGGGCGCGTGTTGCGCATCGTCCGCACGTTCTGTAATGCTTCCGGACAGCGTTACACTCGGGTGGAGCTGGTGAGGAAGCCTGCCGTCATCGAAGCCTACGCGAAGATACGCTCCACCAAAGACGACAACTTCGTCCGACAGTTCGCCACCATGGACGAGTCACAGAAAGAGGAGATGAAGAGGGAGAAGAGGAGAATACAGGTACATCAACTAATCATTCCTCCTTCTGACGACAATTCTTTTGAAGACCAATTTGTGTAACTGATTTAGTTTAAATTTGGGCACTCTTAAAAAAATCCTCATAGTAGGTACATAACTGGTTCCTAACAGTGGCTAATAAATTTAATTTCTCGTGCAGCCCATTTTTTTTTTCATATTATTATGTTTTATTAAATATCCTGCAGCCATAGATTTGAATAAATATTCTCTTTTCCAGGAACAACTACGTCGTATTAAGAGAAATCAAGAAAGGGAACGATTAGCTGGCAATGTAACAACACCTGCTTCATTCACGCCTAGTAACGAGAGTGAGTTATATCAGTAGTTATTAATACTGTATTGTCCGTTTGAAGGTATTGATGAAAATATACATTATCTAGATTCGAGTGTGGGAGCTTCGCTTGATTTTGGTTCTCCTTCGCCTGGCCTGATTCCTCTCGGTCAGATCAAGCAGGAACCCGATTTGCAGACGCCGTCACGTCGCAGGGCCAAGCTCAAAACTGATCTTAAATTGAAGGTTGTTACTATATCTATAAATGTTGTCTATTTTTAGACATGAATATTTTTGTTCTCATCACTAAATTTAAAAAAAGGTCTTTTTTAAACCCGCCGAAAAAGAACTAAAAAATTTACTGAATATTGATAAATACGTTTTAAAAAATTGTTTATTAAAAAGTGGTTGTGTCAAAAACTAGTTCTATTTTAACAGTCCTGAACCACTGAAATATGTTAATAAAAACAATGATAGTCCATTAGGACATACATAGCTGCCATCGAAACCGACAGTGGCTCAAATCCCACTCTGGCCTGTGCATTTTTGGTTTCCTGTGTGGACTAGAAATAATGGTCAATCGCAATAATTAACTTGCTCTACGGTGGTGGAAAGAGTACACTTGTCTGAGTAGGTGATCGTAAATGATTATAGATATGTTATAAAAATGCATGATGATAACTACATATAATCAGACGACATGCGCGCGCAAAGGTAGCACTAGACTAAATTGCGGACTTGCCTTTGAAAAAAAAAATCATGTACATGTACAGAGTACACGTGTCAGAAGTGAAACTTCTTTGGCGATCGTGTAGATATATAGTAAGCAGTAGATGTCTTGCAGAAACGTTATAAGAAACGTTACACAAAATCAAACCTCAAATTTGACTTTCATCGAGCTTACAGAATTTAGCTTAAAAAAGATTGTTAGTGATTGATTGGGTGTGTTACATGCAGTGCGGCGCATGCGGGCAAGTGGGTCACATGCGCACTAACAAATCGTGTCCGCTGTACACCGGCGGAGGTGGCGGCGGGCCTGCCTCTCCCCCCGAGCCCGATGACGAGCCGCCGCCGGAGCCCGACGCGGATGACATGGGATACGTCGACGGCACCAAATTAACGCTGCCCTCCAAACTTATTAAGGTAACTGTTCTCTTTCTACATAGTGAGCAACGCGATAAGTGATAGGGTGACGACTCTGGGCCTCGTTCACTACCGCCTACTCGCTCACCTTTTACTCATTACGTTTACTTATGACAAACCTTATTTAGTTAATGAAGTTACTCATATTTTAAAACTTTTACTCACGACATACCTTTTTCAACACGACGCGACGCGACGTAACATGCTCACGATGCGACGAACCAAATATTCATCAAATCCGTTAAGCTCTGTTTGCGCACGAGTGACTTTTATATCACTCTTATATCCATACATATCTGTAGAGTGACAAAAAACTTTGCGTGTTAGCTTTTATTATTTCAATTTCAAATGTTGCACAAAGAGAAATTTTCTTTCGAGACTCGTTCACCCCTCTCATACCGACTACGAATGACAGAGACAAACAGTGTAGACGAGGTGATGATGTGTCTCCCTTTTTGATGCAGCAATCCGCAGAGGAGCAGAGACGGCGCGGTGGCGGACGGCGCGGGGAGGTGCGCGCGGCGGGTCGGACGAAGAGGCGTGGCACAGCCAGCGAGTCGTGCGATTACCTGGTGCGAAGGCCGGCTGAACGGCGCCGCACCGACCCGCTCGTCACTCTGTCCTCCCTGCTCGAGGACGTGCTCAACCACATGCGCCATTTGCCCGACGTGCAGCCCTTCCTCTTCCCCGTCAACCACAAGGTACCGCATTTCGTACCTATTAACTTGCATTCATTTGCTTCAATCATTTGCAATTGCTATGACATCGGAACGGGTATTTTTTCTTTTTTCAAATTGTGTAATCATCATCATTACAGCCTTAGGCACTGCTGGACATAGTCATTCCCCATAATTTTCCAATAGGATCACTCAAAAGCAGCTTGCATCCACTGTTAACCCGCGGCTTAGCAGTTCATATGGGTCCGTGGCCTCCATTTGAGAATATTTCGGCCCCAGCGACATTACACCGATGGTGAGAATGGCGAGAGGATAAATTATAGAAGCCGATACGAATATAGAGTAGAACTTATGGAGCAGCTTCAATAATTTTACTGTCTATGAATTCACATATTTGCAATTAAAAATGTTTGCACAGTTGGTGGCAGATTATTACCACATCGTGTCCAGACCGATGGATTTGCAGACAATACGAGAGAACCTGAGACAGAAACGATACCAGAGCCGGGAAGATTTTCTTGCTGATGTCAATCAAATTGTTGAAAATTCAACTCTATATAATGGTAAGATATTCGTTGTTTTCTATAAATTATTACCTATGAAATAAAAAAAGAGTGCAAAAGTTGTTTTCAAGATATTCTTTGTTATTTTCGAACACCTGTTATCTATGAAATAAAAAAGTATCTATTATGATTTATAATAGAGATGATTGTTTACAAAATGAAACCCTGTAAGTGGCAGTGTAATTGATAATACTGTCTCAATTGTATTTATAATTTCTGTATTGCTGTAGACTTATTGTTCAAAATAAAATAAATATTTTTTATACCCAATTAACAACCTGCCCCCATCACAGACACTTAAAAAAAATCTTTCTTAGCGGATGCTTTTATAAAATAAACATATGTTCCAAATTTCAGCTTTCCAGATTTAGTACTTTTGGCTGTGCGTTTTTAAAAGTTTAAAAGTTATGATTATTAATCTAGTTTGTTATTCCGTTCGAAGTTAGTAACGTCTTAAATGTTGATAGTACTTGGGAAAAGGTACTCCTGCTCGTCACTGTTAAACGTGACGCGATTAAAAGTTGGTTCGTCATTCAAATATGAAAATGGGGATCCAACATGTCTTCCACATTTCATTCAAATAATGTGTTTTGTGCATCTATAGTGCTCGATTAATAGAACTTGAAACACCTCCGATGATTGCTTGTTATTTCACATACACACGTTTCCTCGCGATGTTGTCGTTCATTGGGATCTAGACTTAATATTTGCTTACTGTAATTGTTAGAAGAAATAAATATTTTATTGTTATTATTTTGTTTTATTGTTAGAGCATGCGAATCATCATCGTTTGTAATTCACACATGAAATCGAAAGGATCGGAGGCGCAGGCTCAACCGGGATCGGGGGCTACCATATGGCCAGCTGATAACTCTCCACTAAGTCGCTATCTATTTCAATTTCTTGATATTGGTTTTCAGGTCATTCGAGTAGTTTAACTGTGGCCGCGCAGCGAATGCTCCAACGTTGCGTCGAGAAACTAGCTGATAAGGAGGAGCACCTTATGAAATTGGAAAAACAAATTAATCCACTGCTCGACGACAACGATCAGGTATACACTTTAATGGCTCGTGCTCTGAAAGAAGGTCGTATTTAACTCCAAATATGCCATAGAAATTCTGTTTGCATGGATCTTAGAAAATTTGCAAATGCAATGGGGCTTCTTTACATTTAATACAACTGTTCTAATAAGCTAATAAGTGTAATATATTTGCTTGAGACTGGCTTGAATATCAATCACACCTTGATAGAATAACAGATGGGCCTTAAAAATTAACAAACCTTATATTTATTGTGGTAAACGTTGCAGTAATTTAGCAAAATGTACAGTGTGTTTACACAGGTGTGAGTGATCAATTACACCGTAGTACCATCACTCGTACGCCAAAATGTCTGTGGTGTAATTTGTACCTTATCTGCCTTCTATAAAAACCCCTAACAAATTGTTAATTTAAAAATCATACCACGCGACCTTTATAATTCTAGACTATTGGTTAGATAATTTCTTTTAATGATATTTTTTCTATCAATTTTATCATATCATATCCACTTTTTATATCTGCGACAAAAAATTTAAGCCTTTTAATTTTATCCTTTATAAATGCTATTGAAACTAATTCTTCGTATTAAAGAAGGAATTGTCAATAATTTTTTAAAATGAAATTATTTATATGTTTTTTGTAAACAAAATATCTCTACACAGTTAAAAGTTTGAAACCAAATAAATATTCCAAGTTTTCTGTACTTCTTATTTTTATTTAACCATATCGAGCTAGCTCTTTCCCTTTAGTATCTTTATTTTAATTTTATGACATCACAGGTGGCACTATCCTTTATATTGGAAAACCTGTTGACAACAAAGTTGAAAGTGATGCCTGAAGCGTGGCCTTTCTTGAAGCCCGTCAACAAGAAGCAAGTAAAGGATTATTACAGCGTCATCAAGAAACCCATTGATTTAGAGACTATGGGAAAGAAGATACAAGGTAATATCGTCTTCTTAAAATTCAAGATTTATGTTACTTTTTGTTGTCTTTCAGTGTTAGCCTTCGTCTATTCTGTGTTTTTTAAAATTTCAGAATTTTGCAACATATTGTGTTTATATTTCCCATCATGTTTATAAACGTTAAAGTACTGTGAAATTAAATTTGTTATTAATAAGTCGCATTTTTTTAAAATTTCTTTTATAATTAATAATTGCATGTTGTCGGCGATGGAGCAATACCATCGCCGTTATAACAAATGCTATAACTATTACTTTATCTAATCAACACGTTTGGTCTATTGCTGCTATACCACAACTCCTTGATTGAAACGACAGCACACAAGTACCACAGCCGTGACGAGTTCCTTCGCGACGTGCAGCTGCTAGTAGAGAACTGTCGCGCGTACAACGGAATCAACTCTCAGTTCACCAGGCAGGCGGAGAAGGTGCTCCACATCACCAAGGAAGCGTTGGAACAGGTCCGTATTCAGTTATACTTCAAACAACTTACCTTAGATTTATATTCGTGGTGTTGTGGGGTTATTTTTAGTGCCATACTGCTGTTGTCATATACTGGTCCCTTGGCGTCAGTAACCACCCCTTACAGAAGATCACCATGAAATTGTAAATCGTACAAGAGCTATTGTGATTCAGTCAGTGAGAATAAAGGATGCCAGAGCCCATTCCCCTTATCTCATTGTCGCTTCTCCTTTAACTCAGTAGTGTAAATCCTATGACTGAGCTTGTGTTAATATACGACGGTGGCTACCTGTCATCAACTGTCTGTCGCTGTCGACCTTTACATACAAAGAACGTAAATTATGCATTGTTTCAACTAGCGAACTTATGCATTGTTTAAGAAATAGCATTAAGCTTTAAAATATTGACACTAAAAGAATCGCCCAGGAGATGTAGCTAGAAGTGGTCGTCGCGCTATGTTTCAGTGACGGGTCAACGGCCACATTGGAGTAGTGACGTCTATAAGTGCTCTGTATAAAAACTTGCGCTTAATTTATAATTATTATACATCGGAATCTGTAGTGGGTTTATTTCTCATTCGAATAATGTTTCTTTTAAATTTATGACTTATTTCCATATAATGTTAGGAAATAATAGTCACACTAACTGTAGAAGATCGAAAAATGGAAGACTTACCTAGTTAGTTGGCATAAGTGCATTGAAACCTTGCGGTATTGCAGTTCGGCGAGCACGCGTCTCAGCTGGAGGCGAGCATCGCTCGGGTGCAACAGAAGATGCTTGAGGAGGCACAGCATTCGGACATGGACGACGAAGCTCCAACTGTCTCTGACGAGAAGCGAGGCCGCGGACGACCTCGCAAGAACAAGCCCAGCACTTCAGCCGATGGTCACTACCATTACTCACTTTGTTCTCTCATCCAGTGAACTGTCAAGCTACCTGCCGCCTCTTTTTCACAAAAAATTTGTTACTGTCAAGTGTGTTGTTGTATCATAATTACAATTTTGTACGGGTCTGTATGCACCCGTACAGTTGTAAGGACCGACTGTGTGCAGTGGAGCAACGCCTTCATTGCACACAGCCGGCAATGTTTGAGGTAGTGCAGAAATGAGATTAACAAATGGATGAGAATCTCGTTAATGATTTCTGGAATGCGTCACTTGTATTTCACGCTATTCGTTCACTCCACAGGAGCGGTTCCCAGAAAACGAGGTAGACCAAAGAAAGATCAGAATAGTTTGGAAGAAGGTATGATACGATTTATTATTGATTTCATTTAAAAAGTTATTTGTTATTGTCAAAGTGAAGACGTTTTGCGTCTTCACTTTGACAATGACAAGTGCTTCTAAAATGTACACTCAATAGATTTTTGAATCATTGTTTTGAACAGATAAAAAAATAAAATCAATTGATGACAGCTTGTAATAGATTTGGAAATGTTGATGAAATTATTTTCTAATTGTAATATTAACGCATATTTAATTGTCACCTTAACAGATCTGCAATATTCGGATAGTGGAAGTTCAGAATTAGAGGAGGTGGAACAAAAAGATTCCATCGAAACTATGGTACAACTATCAGTGCGACCTGGTAAGTTATTCTTTAAGAACATTGAAATTTTGGAATTTGCATCAGCCTTTGCATATGCACATATTAGGCATAGCACAGGCCCCACCATTAGGCCTGTGCTTACTGCGGATTAGTGAGATCTCACATGTTTTTGAATATTGGTAGTTTTCTCGAACACAAAGGTGTCCTCATAATGTCTTACTTAACTTGTATAAATGAGATATTGTTCGTTGGACTTTAATTAAGATTAGGTCCAACTAATTGAAAATTGATAAATCTAAAAATGCTAGTAATGATCGGAGTCAGGTTTTTATTAAAAAAAAAATTCGGAAAAAATTAGGAAAATTTGGACAAAAATAATTATTCGGAGTTCTAAAAAAAATTTAATCTCTGAGGTTTGTTTGTTGTACAAAGATATTTTTCTCCATCGGTTCGACGGGTACGATGAATTAACGGTGTGACAGGAAACTAAATAAGAGGCGGTCAAGCATCAAAGCATAGCTAGTCATCTTATCATACATATAATCAATCATTGTTTGTATGTACGTTTGTGCACATTAATATCAGAAATGGCTTAACTGATCTGAATGCGGTTTTCACTGATTTATTGTAGCAAGCTTCCCGTAACAATTAGCGTTTGTTTCATTCCAATCGGTTTATAAACAAAAAAATTACGCGCTATTCCGAATACCACGTGTACGAAGTCGCGGGCACAGCTAGTATGAATGAAATTCCACCGCTGGGAATAAAATCTGCGTTTACTGTAACAGTAACCAAGCGTTCTAACCAATTGACTATCACTGTTTGATTCCAAGAATTCCAAATTCATAAAGCGAATTAACCTCATGTGTGTTCTGAGACCGATTCGAGTTGCACCCGTCACCTGTGTTAATGCGAAAAATACCTACTTGTTATTTTTTTCCCTATGTAATTCAAAATTATGTCCAGTGGCGATTGAAAGGTTTAATACTTCTTCCAGAAGACGATCCACCAAGTGAACCTACTTTCGACACTTCAGAGTTCCTCATAAAGAAAGAGGTGGTGGATGAACCGCCCCAGCAGTCAGATGATTTCGTTGATCTCGACCAACACACCAATGACTACACGTTCCCGACTGTTGTTAAGGTAAACTTTTCATCAGTAAAGAATACTAAATTCTGTTCTCTATGTTGCCTTAGGGTAAGCCCTATGTAAACCTAAGAATCCCTGGTAATACTAGTAACACGATAGCAGTAACCTGTCGACAAGTGGACTGTAAAATCAAAACTAAACAGTGAAATGAATCTGGTATCCAAAGCGATTTTGCGAATGTTTTGGAAAATAATTGAAACATTTGACACATCTAGTGTTGTTGATCATAGCATCACATTTATTCAATTTATTAATAAACAATAAGCAAAAAAAAATCGGTTCAGTGAGAAAAAGGTATCTAAACGATTTTCATTTGTTTTGTTTTGTTTATTAGCTATTTGAAGAGCTTTAGTGTAATCAATAAAAATATTTTAAAACAGTGTTTTCCCACCGTCGAAATAGTTATGGAAATTAGCTAACTACATTTGTCTATTTTTAAAGAAAGAACAGCAAAAGTTATAACTTTTAAATTATATAAAAGTCGTCAAAAAATCCTTGAAAGTCTACAAAATTGCTGAAGATGACTGTTGTGGGAAAAAAGTTCTAATTTTTTTTACAATTTTTTTATGACTTATTTTTTGTCAATAAAGAGTACAAAAACCATAAATATTTATTTACTTAACTGATTCTACGAGAGCACGATGTTTACATCCTATGCATTCTTGTAGTTTAATTTATTATCTTAATTTACTTTAGATTGTCTACGTGATAAATTTCCAAAAAAATCACACAGAACGAAATACTTTTTTTTTTCTTTTAAAAATCAACGTAAACGGTGGTGAATGTTGTTAATATGCAGGAGGAGCCTATAGAGCCTGACATAAATATGGATCTACCAGAGAATCCCATAGAACAGCCTCAGTTCAAGGAGGAACCACCGGAAAATTGGCAGGTGAGCCTATTTACATTAACTGGTATTATTACATACACATATATAAATATATATTTCACGTATATCATCTATCTGAGATAGATATATGAGTTCACATAAGTACGAAGAACTTAATCGCCTACTGTGCTGAATGCTAGAAACACTCTTGACCGCACCGCGTCTTGGAATTCGCTTTCTACGATTTGTTGCTATTGTTTTATTTCTTCGTTCATATCATTATTTTCGTTTATTTACTAAGTGATATTATTCATTTATCATTATTTTTTATACTTTATTTCTGAACAATACTTGTCACACTGCGGACAAGTGTGTTTCTAGCGTAAAATATACATAAAAAATGTATGTACATTATATATATGTATATATACACGTTGTACTTATGTTACGAAGTTAAAAAAAATGTTTTTAAATTTTTTGTCTGTTTTCTGTGCGTTTCTGCATAATAATCTCAGAAACTGCTTAATCAATTAATCAAATTGCTTAATCAAATCAACTGAAAAATTTGAATTTTCACTTGCTTATTGTGGCAAGCTTCCCGTAACATTTAGTGTTTGTTTCATTCCAATCGGTTTATAATCCAAAAAGTTGCGCACTATTCCTGAAACGCGTCGCGGGTGGGTACAGCTAGTATAAAATAAAATGCTTTTAAATATTTGCGGGAATTAAAAGTGTTACTATAAAAAAATATATACTAATATTATAAAGATAGAATGCGACTTTTGTAAGTTTATTTATATCTGAAGAACTGATTAACTAACCTCCACATATGAATTATATTTCAATTCAGAATACTCCAATTCTTATTTACTATTGATCTCTTACAGCCGGATCCAGCTATTCAAGATGATTTACAAGTTACAGACAGTGAAGAGGAGGCGGAAGATGGACTTTGGTTTTAAATAAAATTAGACACTGAATTTTTTATGTAGGTTTAAATCGAGTTAATTTTATGAAAAATCTGTAATTAAAACTTGTGCACTTTTACAGCAAATAAAATAAATAAAAAGATTTCGTTGTTATATAGTGTAATCAAAATAAAAGAAAATATAATTATAATATAATGTACTTATGTATATATTTTGAACATAACAGGTATGTGGTGAATAGAATAATAAACTAGCAAATATCTCGCATTTCTTGGTTTAATTTTATCCATAAATATTATAGTTATGTAGTTCACATGGTATGAATTCGTTTTGTCAGAGTGTTAAGGCTAGGACTTAGCAGAAAAGTGTTACTTTTCATCGCCTATTTTGACTTCCTAGAATAAAATTATAAGTTAGAGAAAAATACGAGCAAGTTAATACAGAAAATCTATTTTCTGAGAATAAAAATTATTAAAATACTGTCCGAAAAACCCTTTCTATACAAATTTTTAGTGTCAACTACTTTTGTTTTTAGGAATTTTAATCAACTTAAGTTTTGCACTAAGTTTAAATCGGTATACATAATATTTAAGAAAAACCTTCCAATTTTAAATTTGTTCGAATTTCGGATATTAATCCGAAAAGCTGTAAAAATTTGCTGTGCAATATTGCAGGTAATAGGTTTCTCTGGGAATCGCCCATTTTGTTATTGTGTGCTTGAAAATATTGTTTTGAGATTAGACCCTGCCTTAAAACTCATACAATTTGTAATACAAGAGATTAAATTAAAAATTAAGGTTGTTAATATTTATATTATCTGATATCTGTATAAAATATGTTAGTGGGCAATATTAGTAATTTTTATTGCTCAATCGCCAAACTATCGTTAACGTGTGATTTTTCGGTTACAGAGTGCTAAAGAATACGCACACTACATAATCCAGTTACCGCCAAATGCAATTAGGTCGCGTTCCCACTATGTCGCGGTTTATTTATCGTTGGACTGACTATCGGCTCTAGCTGTTCCCATTATAAGATTGATTGTGTCGTCGAAATTTTTTGTCATTGAGCGACTATCGTATCTAGCTGTTCCCATTTTATCGTGACGACATTTTATCGATTCACGGCAGACGTCTTGTCGTATACATATCAGTCGCCTCTACTTTCTTTTGGAGATCAGTATTGTGTGTTTGCTCTCGAGTACAATGGATGAAATTGAAAAAAAAAAAAAAAAAAGATGAAAAAGATGAAGTACAAAAGATGAAGCAAGCAAAGAAAAGTAAGTTTTGGAAAGAAGAAAACGACGAGACGATATTTTCAATTTAGATACTCTTCAATTTAGATGAATTTTCGCATTGGCTTAGAATTGTCGTTAAATGATACTTAAGAAAATATAGCCTTCTGGAATATACATACAACATTAGCGCAAAGGATTAGTCAGCTGAAGTGGATATCCATCGTTGGGGTAGACGAGTCTTGGAATTGAAGCCACGGTTGAAACCTCCGTATGCTGACCGTTTGCTCGCTGAACCGACGATGAGACAGAGACACTAATCGGAAGGGAAAGGATCTTATCTTTAATCCTACTATGGTCGGCAGCGTACTTGCAACATTTGTGGTGTCGCTTGTGTTATAGGCGATGGTAGCCACCTACCATCAAGTGGACCATCAGTCTGTCTGCCTTGGCAGGTATACCTTTATAAAAGATATGTAGTGCTATCCGGCAATTTTGTTCAGTAATTTCACATCCATTTTTTTCAATGAGGTGTACATACGGATGCGAACGCGACCGCATGGCTTCGTAAATGATTGACGTTATGTGTCTTGACTCTAATAGTCCCACGCAAAATAAATGTGTACGAACCTGTATGCATACATTTACCACATTGTAAGTTCAACCGCCATTTTCTTCATATTGCATCTCTGTGTTCTACGCTCACTTACGTTGCTGGTTCTTCAGCTGATTCTTATCTAAACCCTGTTCGTTCTTTTTTATATGTTGCTGTTCATTCATTACCCGACTTTTCTCACATACTTTTTCATTTAGTATAAGTTACGCCAGTCTGTATCTAGTTAGTCTATGGACCTATGATCGGTGTAGGCATTTTTCGCGACATTTTTTTTTTAAATGAGTACATAAAATTGACATAACAGTAAAATGTAATAAAATTCTCCTTGATTAGTGTTTGACACATTTAAATTATCTTAGATTTGAGTTTAGATCAAAATTATCTGTAGTTCTAGCTAGACTATTTTAAAACATAATTTAAATCAATATGTGCACCCCGGAGCCTCATTTGCCATGTTATAAAGAACCTCCAACGGTATACCCTTACTGTCCAGTTCAAGTTAGTACCTATTGTTTTATTCGCATTTTTTATATATAAGTATACGTTTCTTTTTCATTGTTAAAAGGCGAGGGCTCATTGGGCATAGGAAATATGGGACCAGTCCTAATGCTACAATTTTATGAAATAAAAATTGATAGCATCACTAAATTTATAACACTCATATTTGATAACGGTTGATCATAAATAGTTAAAATTTTATATTTGTAGATCAAAAATATATCAATGTAACGACAATAATATATCTATGTGCTAGTAAACGACATATGATATAAAATATTATATGTATAGCTTAGTACTGCCTTGGCCTTAAATAGACTGCAGTTATCGATCACATTCACACATGCTGGTAGATGCACTATTGCCGCAAAAAATTTGGCACCCTTAAAATAGGCATAAAAATCGGCAATATGGCTTGTTTTGCTTCTTATATGAGTATGTCTTGTAATAATGCAATGCTTTGTTTTGCATATATTGCATTAAATTATTACATTGTTTTGTATTAGACAAAACAATTTCATATTATTCTAGGGTTTTTTATAAAAAAAAAACTGTAATGACATACTTTTCATAAGCTTAGACCCGGTGATTATATTTGGAATTATTTTTTTATGGGAATATGCATCTACTGTAGTACCTATATTTGATGGAAGACACATTGCAATGTGTAAAATTTTACTTATATTGAAATAGGGTCCAAAGTGTCTTGTGTGCGGAATTGATCCCGTGACATTAAGAAGACCCTTGATTGTTGGTGATAGCACCTTCGACGTTCGTCCTACAAGTTGGCCGGGGTTGGTTCTCAATAACCAAGACAAAAAAGTTCGATATCAACTCGTCAATTGCACTCAACCGGTTAGTAAATTGACTCGTTTAAAATAGAATAGGCATGTAAAACAAAGTGTTATTTCCACTTCGATCAAATTCTGTGTAAACTGAACATAATGAAATATTTTGTTTAGTGCCATATTAGTAAATAGTTTGTAGGCTAAATGGAAGGATGCTAGTTATATCCTTATAAATTGTCTTCCTTGAGGGTAGTACGTAACAGTCTAGCTGATGACTGATTTATTTGTTGATGGTTGCGGTCTGCATTCGCCTACGAAGACAAGCATACATACCATAAAAAGAGCATTACTTTTGCAATTTTATCTGTTGAATGCCTATTTCACGCCCCAGAGGGAGTTGCGGTAGCTCTGGTTCAGTTATGTAAATACATAGTCCCTGTTTCTGTATAATATATCATTGCACTTTAACAAGGGTTTATGAGAAAATAAAGAATTATTGTGCTTTTAATTGGCGCCCACGTTTTATTTTTATAATTAGCTTACATTACGTATAAAAAAAACTATATTAATTTTTGTTATTACAGATGATATCTCATTATCCGACGTGTTCTCCTTCATATAACTGTTAAATATCATTGATAAAAACACGTAAGTTACTTTATTAATTTAAGTTAAGGTCTACTTGATGGGACACCTCCTAGTCACCACTAGTGTCCACCGTCGCCTATAACGCAAGCAACGCTACATAACATATATGTAGCGTGTACATTTTTATTGGATGTTACAAATTATTATTAGATTATTGCTATTAATTGTTAATTATTATTGGATGAAAGAAAATTGAGGAAAAAAGCTTTTACCCTTAATTGTGCTTCACATAACAGGTTTCACAAAAGTTGAGGACAATTTATAACTAATATATGTATATCTAGTCATAAAATACATAATACCTAGTATTTCGTCTATTTTGTTGTCCATTCCTACTATGACATTCCCAATTGAGACTTTCATATAAAAGCATAAAAGTGGCAACGATTTCAAAAGTGTTCCCATCAAAATCTCAAAAATTTGTTAAAATATCAATCATTTTGATAAAAGCGAATATGTTTTTTTTTTGTTTGAGCTTTCACGCCTTTACTGCTCAACTGCCCATCATGAAATTTTGCATACACATCAGGGATACCTTTCATCCAGAAAGAAGTTCTGTTCCCGAAGGATTATCTAAAAATATAAAAATTGAATAAATTTCGCCATCAACGTCAACAGTCATTCGCTGAAAAAATCGTTGCCTAACAAGGGATAAAATAATGTAAAAAAAATATGTCTATACAATTTTATCTTTAAAGAAGTTCAATTAATTTTGTTTTATCTAACCAATGTTAATAGTCTGAATAATAAATATTCTGATTTAACGAAGATTTAAATTTTTGTTAGATGTTGATTTTTTATTTTTCATTGCTCTAGAAAAAAGGACGCGGACGAAGTCGCGGGCTTTAGCTAGTTTTATTATTAATTTTTTATTATTATTTTTATTTATAATTTTTAAACTGTAGGTTGAAAATGAGGTAATTTTTTAGTAGTCCTTAATTAATGAGTACTAAAAAATATATTTTTTTAAAATGCAGATTCAAAAATAGTGGTCTAAGAGCCGGTGAAGACTGACCTTCACCGATCTGATAACTCGATGAGACATATTTTTTATCAATTATAATTTATAAACAAATATGCCTATAATGACTTGCCTATCGAAAAGTATTCATAGCTATTTTTAATTTAATTAATTTTAATCCATTTTCTTTTATCACCTGAAGGTGATGAAAGAAATAGGGATATTAAAATATCTTACCAATGATATCAATTTCGATTGGTTAACAGATCGGTGTAGTTACCTATACTGACTTACCTGTTCACATCTGCTTGCCAGGTAGCCATGCACAGAAATAAGTAGGCAAGCTTACCTAGGCATACTCTGTGTGTTAAAAACACACAGAGTATGCCTAGGTAGTACACACGAGTTTTATCAGTTGAGATAAAACTCATTCGTTTATCAAAAGAGTGAAGGTGATGAAAGAAAATGGATTAAAATTAATTAAATTAAAAATAGCTATGAACACTTTTCGATAGGCAAATCATTATAGGCATATTTTTTATTAATTATACTTGATAAAAAATATGTCTTATCGAGTTATCAGATCGGTGAAGGTCGCTCTTCACGGTCTCCTCTACTATAGGTAGGTAACAATTTATTTTTCATACACTTAGGACACAATATGAACAGAAAAAATTGACAAACCTTCTTAGTAAAATTTTGACACGGGCCGTAAATGCTCCTTGACATATGGATAATTTACTGTCACAAAATATGCAGAACTTTCTGAGTTTCACGGAAACAAAATTTTAGTAATATTAAATTTTTTTTGGGACATTTTTAATAGACAGTGAGTTAAAATGTGTGACCGCATGAGCGTCATAAATCAATTACAAACAATCATGTCTTCAATTCGGTAAGCCTAATATGTTTATTGTTCTATTAATACTTATAGCTTATTGTATAATATACTGACGACTCGCCCCCGTCTTCCCATGGAGTTGAAATTTTTAAAACTAATTTCTTTTCTTAGCCGATACTTAGGTTACGTTATAAAATAAGGCTATGTTCCAAATTTCAGCTTTCTAGACTTAGTAGTTTTATAAGTATGAATGTATGTCTTTTCTACAATTTTATACATATTATTAAATAAAATCGCTGTATGCCTCTGCTTCTTCGCTAACTTTCACCATAGATAAAATACTACTTAATACTGGTTAAGTAGTATTTTATCTATGCTTTCACTAATGGAAAGAGCGATAAAACGAGGAAGGAGTTTGTATATAATTTACAGAAAAAAATTTCATCCGTACGGAGCCGAGGTCGATGTTGCTAGTGAAGCATAAATTGAACTCATTTATTCTCTATAAGTAAAAAAAACATCCCTATTCCACAATTCTACTCAATGTTTCGTAGTTTACGCCATCAATAGGCAAATTTAACGGATCTGCCTATTCTATTCTGTGTATTCTATTCTATACTAATATTATAAAGACGTAAAGTTTGTAAATTTGTTTGTATGTAGGAGGCAATCTTCACCAATACCTCGTTAGAATAGAATTTCAGGATGGGCATACCTAGGCTATATACTCCACGCGGGCGAAGCCCCGGGCACCAGCTTTCAAGTAAAGATTCAACGCCTGGCAAATGTATAACAGTAATAAATATGTCAGGCGTTACATTGCTTTCCACACTTCGTCAGGCGCTACATCCTTTATAATTATTCAACGCGGACGAAAAAAGAAATTAGATTCTTATACCAACTATATAAGATCCGATTGGACGATAGGCTTGATCGTGCATGGCTGGCAATAGTTACGATTCATCAGGATGTCGCTCACATCGGACTACTACCTAGTATTCAAAGTTTTCTACCTAACGTTCGCTGTTAACACAGTTAGGTATTGATATACGAAATTTTTTAAACTTTAAAGATGACAGCGGACAGGATGGACTCGACGGTTTTAGGTAGATTCGTAAATTTGCATTTTCGTCGTTGAGTTAGTTAGTTGCCTTGCGGATGTTGTAATATATTATTTTTGGTTACATACGAGTATGTTACATCTTTATTAGCAACACTACAGAATACATTCAATATGTGTCTGTAATTTGTATTCTCTCTGCTTGTTCTGTGTGTACTTCTGTGAGTGTGAATCTTTGAAATTCTGTAAAATTGTATACCTAAAAGTAAAAGCATGTGCTATAAAAAAATGAACTGAAACAAAATTTATCTAACAATTATAATTGAATTTTCTTTTTATTTGAAGTTAAGCTTTAGTTTATTTAGTTCATTTTTATGTAATTTATTACGAATGGACTAATTTGTCTGAAAATAAAAAGATTTATTGTAAAGGCTTAGCTTCTTATTAATCTCGCTCCACATTCGCGCGCACTCGTAAAAACCATGTGAAGCGTGAAATGTGGAGCCGATTCGCGGGTTCGCGCCTTGTTAACCACGTTTTGTCGGTTTTTTATCCCGCGTCAAAGAACCTGCGAATGCTCGAAAGCTGCGAAAGCTCGAAATCCACATTCAAAAGAATTCCACTCCACTCTGCAATTTTCGCTCACTGTTTGACAAACGCTTTATTCAGGAGCAGTCGCTGTGGCTGTCCGGCGAAGTGTCCGCCGTGCTGTGAACCCAAATGTTGCCCCGGCGGCGGAAGCTGCCGACCCAGTTGCGGCGGCGGTGCATCGCTCGTCACAGTATACAGTCAAGTAGCCCATATCCAGTGAATTCCAGATGTGACATATGCGCATCTATTTCTATTGCAAAAAAAAACATCGATTCATTTAGGTACCTATTATATGGTACATTGTAACTTTAATTTCGAACCATATTATCTGTAATCATAGTTTATGTTTGTCACCAAAATGTATTCCTAAATTATACTAAGTATCAATACCTGGCAAATATTTTTGTTATTAAACTGATCGATCACTTGATTTAATCCGTCATCAAAATAATAATATTTATCACCAAATCAAAACAATAATATTTGTTCCTTAATTATATGAAAATAATACTCACTAGGGGCGGAGTTCATAACAGTGACTGAATTTATGATAATATCTCCCAACCAGTGGATGATATGAACTATAATTTTATTCGCTTGTGTAAACTGCAGTTCAAATTAACTTTTTACAACGAAGTAAAAAGATAATTTGAATTGATATTGTTGTTTGGCGATTCGAATCTGGTGAAATTTCTATTATTTTGAAGACTTAATAATTGTTAGATATCATTTCCTGATTATTTTAAATTTTTCGATGCACGATTTGATAGATACTGTTTGGTGATTCGATTCTGATGGCAGACCTAATTTTAAACACAAATCTTATTAATAATTGTTTGGATGTGTTACTCAATCACGCAAAAACGACTGAACGGATTTAGATGAAATTTGGCACACAGGTAGTTTATTATTTGACTAAATATAAGATACTTATCCTGGAAAATGTTAGTTTCCTGTGGGATTTAAAAAAAAACGAATTAAAACGTGGTATGAAGTCGTGGGCACAGCCAGTAAGTAATATTATAAATGCGACAGTTATTATGTTTGGATATTTGTTACTCAATCACGCAAAAACGGATTTGAATTTTTGGCACACAGATAGTTTACGAACTGAATTACATATAGCATACTTTTATTCTGTAAAAAAGGTACTAAAACTGTACTTTTATCCTGTAGGCGTGCACAGCTAGTAGTATACAGGGTGTATGGTAACCTTGGAACCCAAGATAGGTCTAGTCATGACCTATCTATGACCAGATTTTCGCTTCAGTAAAAGTTGCATGGTTTTCGAGATTTTTACATCATTTTTTCCTAAAAAATTGCACATTTTACATGCCGTTTCCAAAAAAGAAAGATTATTCCCAAGTCACTCCTCTACATTTCTTGGAAAATGTCACTTTTTGTTTTATTTTAAAGAATCTATTGCAACTTCCTTCTTTTGTGGAAACTTCTTTCCTTCTTTTGATTATTTTAACGCTTCAAATGCATTTTAAGAAAAGCAATCGTTTTTAATCGAATCGTCATTTTTTCTGTCTCGTTACAGTGCGAAGATTTCTACTTTACCTTGTGAACAATGTTAAAAATAAATTAGTGTTTAGTAGAGGCTTGAATGGAAATAATCCTTTGGGTTCAAAAAGTCCCATTGTGCAAATTGAGCACAAACTCCAATTAGACAAATTGACTTTTGTTTCGAATTGTTGATATTTTGATACACATTACAGTAGACTGATTTGATGTTCCGAAGGCTTATCAAAATTCTCCATTAAAAATGGAATCAAACACTGGGGAATCTTTTTTATCCATTATGGGAATTGTTATGGGCGGGAGTTGTTTCGTGACGCGATAACAAAATGAGAAATTAATAATGATTTTATATTTATTTAATATTATTATTCACATACAGATGCCATTCTGGCTGTGGGCCAGCCACCGAAGCCAGTCGCAGCTTTCGACAAAGCAATCATAGCTATTGACCATCATCACAGAGGGCCATGCATTACTACGAGTTGAAAAATAATTTATTGTTATTTTAAATATTTACAAAAAATTGTAACGTGCTTGTGATTTTGTTAATGGAAATTTTAGTGACAATAAATGTGCATTCTTTCGAAATTACTTTTCTTTCTGATTATCGAGCATATAGTCCACATCACAAACATCCATTAGACGCTATATGCCATTAGAGATACATTTGATATTGGCAATCTTTCCATTGATCAACTAGTTGTGCAGAATGATTCTTTTGAATCAACTTGGATAGCAAAATGTACAAAAAGTAAAATGAGCATCACTCTAATGGCTCCTACACACAGTGCCGGCGGCATGGCCCGCCGGCTTTTGCTGGGCGTCTGTGCCGCTGGCACGTGCCGCAGAAACTTGCACAAAGCCGCCGAGCATCATTTCAGTTGTGACAGCCTGGTAGAACGCTAGGAGCGATCTGACCTTGCAAGCCCGTGCAGCATGCCGGCATACCCGGGCGGCCATGCCGGCGGCTCCTTTGTGTGGCAAAGCCGGCGGCCTCAAGCCGCCGGGCGCACAGCGGCTAAAGGGCGCCTTCGCACTGAGCGACCAGGCCGCGGCGACCACGATTGCGGTTTGGTGGCGTAATGCTTACCAGCCGCGATATGTCGAGCGGCCAAAACATGCAGTCGACTGCCAAGGGTGTGGCAAGATAGATGGACGTGGAGAAGCACGAGATATTTTGTACATTTTGCTCTGAAGCGATATAATCATATCTGTGCTTGTATTTACTACCAAAACGAAAACCGCGGCCGAAGCGGTTGCACTGATGAATTTTAAATACAGAAGTGATGATCTCGACGGCCACCGCTGGTCGCCGGTCGCGCGGCATTCTATTGGACGCCGCGGCCAATGCTGGCCGCTGGTCGCTGGCCGCTAAGTGCGCAGGGGCTCAAAAGGAGTTAAAATCCAACCTTAAATCCAGCCTCTGGCAGCCATGGTCGCCAGAGGCCTGGCTAGTTTCATAGTTCCGACAGTGTTGTAGAACGATACATATCAGTTTCATTTCGTTCAGTATCCGTGGTCAGATCGGTTTGTTAGATCAATCTGACCACGGCCACCGTTTAGTGTCCTTGGTCAGAGTATTGTAATCGAACCAGGAACACTTTCTGTAAAGGTATCCGTGGTCAGATGGTGCGAGTCAATGGTGCAAATGACCAAATCGACTTCACGACACGATTCCGTCGCTCTTTTTTGCGTGACCGATATCACACCAAGTTGTCAAACCAGTGTGACTGAAGATTTTATTTATCTGTAAACACACTAACTATATTGCGGATAATTTTATTATCCATAATTCTGTGTTTTGCACATTTTGGTGTCTGAGGGTCAACTCTAAATCTCTGGCTTGTAGGGCCACTTCCCTGAAGTGATAAGTGATAAAAGGGAAGAAAAAAGAAATTTGGATTTTCTAATAATTATATTTCACAAAACGGCACTAAAGTGAACTTATATCGAAGGAGACGTCCCATGGTAGTCAACTGAACAAAACGGAGGGCGAACAGAGCCAGCTAGCAAATCTTCGTGCAGCACGTGTAAATGGTGATGTTAGGGCAGCATGGCCCGCAGGGGCCACCACAGCACGGTCCACCGCAGCACCTTTAAAGAGAACAATGATTATAGAAAATATGCCAAAAATAAATATACCTATGAAATTCTACCAACTCACATCTTGGTATGGAGTAAGAGGAAATATTCGAAAATCCGAAGGCTTATCACAAAACTGTGGTTGTCAAAAATTTTTATTTTATATTTTTGTATATTTTTAGTGTTTATTACTCGAGGGATTTAATTGTAATGATATTTCTTGTACTCGCTCTTCATAAGGTTACCTCGGTTACCGTTTAAATGTAGAATTATAAAAATGAGATTAAATTTTTCTTTCTCCAATTTTAAATTCTTTATTGCCAGATGCACTTTAACTGATTTTAAAATATATTTTGAATGACCATTTTAATAGTATTGAGATTAAACTTTTAATCATTTCTCGATAGAACGATAAACACTTATCAGTACGTTTTGTCTGTATGTTACATGATTTGACTTAAAGTTTTTACGACATTGTTCGTAAACTACAAAAAAGGCTTATTGGTCAACTCGTCATAGGAAAACTCGCTATGGCGAGTCACCTCATTTGAATTTTACACAGTATTTTGCCACAATATAATTACGTGCACAGTCCGTTACAAAAAGAATCATACTATTAAATCAAAATATTCTTATTTCTTACGAATTACCTTAATAATTAAAAGATTAGATTAAACATTTTAAAAATAGTTTCATCAATCTTGGTTCTTACCCAATAGTTAGAAATTGTACAATTTTTAACTATGCTGTAACAACAAGTTTCATTTTCCAAAACAAAAGAAAATATCAAATGAAAGGTATAATGGTAATGGTAATTAATGGTATCTCAATTATCATCGGGAAGTAGAATTTTAATAATCTAACGAATGTGTTGCGTCATTCAAATACTTACCAAAGACTGAAACGATCATCAAAAATTGTTGCTGTAATCTCGTGCGAAGCCGAGAGCGAGTAGGTAGTCTCTATATATAAAAATGAATCCCAATTTCCCTTGGTCACGGCATCACGCGTGAACGGGTAGACTGATTTTAATTCAGTTTTTACTAATGGAAAGAGCGATGAACGGGGAATGTTCATATATATAAAAATTGCACGCCGGGCGAAGCCGGGGGCGGGTCGCTAGTCTCTATATATAAAAATGAATCCCCATTTCCCTTGGTCACGGCATCACGCGTGAACGGGTAGACCGATTTTAATTCGGTTTTCACTAATGGAAAGAGGCATAAACGGGGAATGTTCTTATATATAGAAATTTCACCCCGTGCGAAGCCGGGGGCGGAACGCTAGTCTATTATATAAAAATGAATCCCCATTTCCCTTGGTCGCGGCATCACGCGTGAACGGGTAGACCGATTTTAATTCGGTTTTCACTAATGGAAAGAGGGATAAACGGGGAATGTTCTTATATATAGAAATTTCACCCCGTGCGAAGCCGGGGGCGGAACGCTAATCTATTATATAAAAATGAATCCCCATTTCCCTTGGTCGCGGCATCACGCGTGAACGGGTAGACCGATTTTAATTCGGTTTTCACTAATGGAAAGAGGGATAAACGGGGAATGTTCTTATATATAGAAATTTCACCCCGTGCGAAGCCGGGGGCGGAACGCTAATCTATTATATAAAAATGAATCCCCATTTCCCTTGGTCGCGGCATCACGCGTGAACGGGTAGACCGATTTTAATTCGGTTTTCACTAATGGAAAGAGGGATAAACGGGGAATGTTCATATATATATAAATTGCACGCCGGCCGAAGCCGGGGATGGGTCGCTAGTGTCTATATATAAAATAATTTAATTAATTTATTATTAAATATTAAAAATATTATGTTTAAATACACATAAATCTGCTTGCAAAATAAGGATAATGGATGTGATAAGAGTTTACAAACGAAGTGTACACATAACACGGGAATTTCCTGTTACGCCCTGTCCGCTATGGGATATTTCACAGCGCGATTTTTTTCTCGCAATTCTGTAACTTGAATCTAATAGGAATACTCCCTGGCGGTGAAAAATTCACGCGGAAAAAAATCTGTGATTTGATGTAAATTGAATGTGAGGTGGTGCGGATTTATTTCACGTTTTGTACAGTATAAAGTAGTTATGGCTATGGCCATACTGCGAAATAAAATTTGTGCGTTTCGTCGTACTAGCCGTAATAGTAGTAAATTCGTATAATTAATCATTTTGTTATCCGAAATACTTTTTATGTAGGTACTGTATTTTTGTAGCTCTTGATGTTTTATGTAGAAAAATCCTTTCATAGGTCTCAAGGCCGTAAATGGGCCTTTGTCATGAATCAAATGTTCATGTCACGCCGCCCGCCGCCGTAGTATCAGTAAAAAAATTTTGTTGTTAATTTTAGACGTTCGTCTCAGCCGGGGAACTGCGTCGAACTGACAAAAATCGTAGGAAATTTTATTCGCAGTGCGTACTAGGTGTAATTCCAATCAAAAATAAAAATCGCAGTGTAAAATATCGCAATGCGCACAGAGCCTAATGTTCCTGAAATAATGTGAAACGTTTTTATCTCATTACTAACTGGTGCCCGTGACTTTATCTGCGTTGAAAAATAAAGAAATAAAAAGTAACGCCTGAGAAAATACATGAATAAGTAATATAAGGCCTGACATCTTTATCGCTTTAACGACAGTAGCGCCGCCACATTTATTTTCATTTTTAGATTATACCTCTCGCACTTTTTTTAAAGTTTTTTTTTTACTTTTTAGTTAGTTGAAGTGGCAGTGGGCAGGACACATAGTATGGAGAGCCGTCGGCCGCTGGAGCCGGAAGGTTCTCAAGTGGTGGCCACGGACCGGCAAGCGCAGCGTAGGATGTCCATCCAAAAGGTGGACAGACGACCTTTTGGAGAATTAGGGGAGAGGACTTGTCCAGCAGTTGGATGTCCTAGGGCTGAGATGATGATGATTTATTTAATTTTATTTATTAATATTTAATATTAATAAATATTAATTATTTAATACTTATTTAAATTTAATGTACAGTCATTGCAAATTTTCTTGTTTGGAGACTCGCCATCATTGACGAGTTTTCTTATGGCGAGTTGACCAATAAACTCAAAATAGTAACCAAATGAGGAGTAATTTCGTTTCATCGACGAAGGATTTTTTGTGCAATCAACCTTTGATACAAAGAATTGTTCGGGGGAAACGTTCTATCGAAGGCGGATCGAAGGACATTTTTATAAAAAGCGGCCTTCCATTAACTATGTAGTCCTCAAAGCAACTTTTGGTGAAGGTAATTCAGGATACCATAGTGAGTTAACAGGTTGAGTTTGAGTTTGATTTGTTTATTCAAACTCTTTTCTATTCTATCAAATTTATATAAAATTGCAAACCATCTAGATAATGTTATAATTTGAATTAACTGATTTTCAGCTTACGAATTTCTACTTATTCAATGAGGTCATGTAAATTTTTGGTCAAATAGTTAAGTCAAATTTGTGGTGCCTGTCTATCGATGTAGAAATTCCAGTTTAATATAAGCAGCCATTCAGAAAATAATAGAAGAATAAAAATGACTTCGTTATATGGTCAACAGCAGCATAGTAATTCCCTACAAGCGTGCAAAAGCCGTGAACTTAAAAGCAGTGTATTGTATACGGATTGCTTCTGCCTACGAAGGAACGGTCTTCAATATGAATGTAGAAGAACCGGATGCATGAATTCTCCAAGATGTGAAACCTTACCAAAACCAATATGCATTCCATCTCAAGTGGCGTGTGCTAAACATTGGTCAAATCCACATGCCACAGCTTTATCTTCAATATGCATGTTAAACAATCATATAAAATAAATAAATAAAAATATTAATCGTACATTAAAATACTGGCACTATAAGATATATTGAAAATACTGGCAATCAGAATTACTGAAATAAAAAAATCTAATTTAAAAGAAGAATATTATGACAGCATCAATTGGCATTTTACATTTGGCAGTGCACGTTTCGGCTGTGACCACTATTTTGTTCTAAATTCTTAAAAAAAAGTGTGAATTTTTTTTATTGAAAATTCGTCAGTGTTTCTTTAAACTATACCTATAAAAACGGAAAAATCCTATAAAAAGCGAAAAATTTATTCATACTCAGTGCTCACCGCAACCTAACTCTCAAGATGTAAGTTTTTTTTACCAAATGTTAGTCTTCCTTTGTCGTCACACTGAACTTTTAAATAGTTAGTAAAAGCATCATTCTTTGTAATGTTCAATTATTATAACGGTAAGTTTGTAAGCACCACAGGCGCAGCACCAAAACACAAATTAAATATAAGGGAACGAATTTTACTTACATGATTTAGATAATTTGTAATGTTATCTTTTTCAGGTGTTCTCCATGCGGCCCTATGGTTTGCTACAAATATGAGGATTGTGGACCGCCTGTAAGTACCTAATAAAAAAACATTTTCGTCATATCAGAGAACGAAAATGTTTTTTTCCATGGGATGTAGCTATAGGGTATTGGGGGTACCAAAAAAAATCAGATGAATTTGTCATTAAATTCTTTGGGACAATTAAAATTGTACTTAACGGTTTCTTCAGGTGGAATTTCTCGGAGACTCGTAAAACTCACTTTCCCGAAATGTTCACTTTTTCTAATAAGTGCGATTTCCCGCAAATTGTACTCTCTCAAAATTTATTCTTGTCCATTTATTACACTTTCCCCGTAAGTGCATGTCCCCAAAAAGTAAATTTTCTCAAAACGCACATTTTCCCAAAATGTATAATAGCCAAAAATGTCATCATCACCACAAAGTTAAACTTTTTCCGACATGAAGATCCTAAGCCATGATGGCGATGTTGATAGATACCTAGGATTTATAATTTTTTTCCAAATCTTTCAAGTACTTTTATATACATACTATTTTAATGTTAGATTACTTGGACTCTACTTTCAAGCAGTTCCTTTTCAGCTTGTTTATGGCATTTCGCATTGTGAATCTCATTTTCTTTGTCCTAAGCGATATTAAAATTGATTTTACATTAATATTCAATCAAAAGGGTAAAAAATCAGTCTAAAAGATGGGTATCAATGTATCAATATATTTTATATAGGTACGTAAAACGAATACCTCGCAACGTTGTGGCAGTGCAGAAACCGCGACTACTGCAACTTTCACATTGGACAACACGAAATCTCGCGTTGACATTCGACAAAAAAAAATCTAGATGGCTACCTCTTTTTCCAATTTGAGAAAATGCACTTTTTGGGAAAGTGCACCTTTTGAGATAATATACCATCTGAGAAAGTGCTCTATCTGAGAAAATGTTCAAATTGGGAAGTGCATTTTTTGAGACAGTGACCTTCCGAGAAAGTGATCTTCTAAACAATTGTACTTTTAGAAAAAGTTCACATTTCGGGAAAGTGAGCCTAATCCGATTTGTCCATCTTTTACATTTAATTACTGCTTCATTCATTATTGGAGTAAAAGTTTCCTTTTTGCGCAAGTAGCGTAGTGCTAAATTTTCATTGCTGAAGAAAAGCGTGTTGAAGTTCAGTTGTACAGTTGACTAAACCCTTGCGCCTTTCCGAGTATATTCATCATCCTAGTGTCACACTTAGTCACATCCTAGTGTCAAACGGAATAATTTATAAGATTACAAGGTAGCTTATAAGACAATTTAATTATTTCAATTTATTTCGAATTAAGACATTTAATTGTTGTTCAGCTCCAGTGTCTTCCTCGCTCTGCCTTCAAGAGAAATGGCCTGCAAGACTGCCAGTTCTTCCAACAAGGATCGATCCGTTACTTATGCCGATCAGGTCCATGCTGCCCAAGAGTGTGTCCACCATGTTGTCCGCCGTGCGTGCGTCGCCCGCCTCCTGGCAAGACATATGTGACGCGGTTCAGCGATTTCGACCTCGTGTCTCAGTGGTAATGTGCTGACGGCGACCAGTTCTTGTTGTCTCCTCGGTAACTAAATTGGTCATTCACGGCGGACAGCGTTTATATCTTGTACAATAATATTCATGTGTCCATTTTACTTGCAGAAAGTCAAGACACACGACGAGGGAGTCGTTGGAGAGGAAGGTGGCGCTGGAAATAAAGATGAAAAAGAAAATCAATTGAAAAGAATTAAAAGCCGCGAGCTGCGTGGTGGTATTATGTACTACAGTTGTCATTGCATAAAGCGTAATGGGCTTCAGCACGACTGCCGACGCACGGGTTGCGGCGGAGAGCCGTCGTGCTTAGTGTTGCCGGATCCTCTTTGTGCACCGAGTCAATTGGCACGCGCTCGAGGTCTCGCCGATCCGGCTCCTCTCGCTGCTCACATGCAAACCTCCAGCGCTGACCATGCGTCTGCTGTGGGAGGTTCTGGCGGTGGCAAGAAGTTTATTGTCTGCGAGTTAAAGGGCATCATCCCAGATGCCGCTACGGACAAAAGTGGAAAATGCTGTAAGTGTACACTTCGTAATTCTGCTGATCAGCTGTTTCCCAAATGTTATACGTATTCAACTTATTTAAATGATACAAGTTATCAAGTATTCTTAGATGTCTTGGGGCGTTCTTATATGCTCTTCTTGTTGTTAGAACTCTTCCGGCGGTTTATGCTATGGTCTTTCTGTAAATGCCGTCGGCACGCGGCATACGACGTGACGCTAAGCTCGTCACGTCGTATGCCGCGTGACAATGGTTACTATATAAAGCGGCTTCCACACGATACAATTTTAAAGTCCAATTTGATTGACGATTGAATTGGGTACAATCTGATCGTCCGTCCACACGTACTTACATAACAAAATCGCCAATTTTAGTTTGTAGTTCTCATGTTTTCTAGTTTTCTTTTCATCGACTCGAGAGTAATATTTTTATCAATATTTTTCCACTTATTCAACAAAATCTCTAAGGAATTATGCCTTGCTTGTTTATTTTTATACAATTAATTAGATACATCCCAAAGGCATGGCAAGTCTTTATATATATCCAAAATCTCCTCCATTATTTCCCGGTCTGATCTAATAGACATATTTTCGTTGTCATTTTCCTCCATCTTGATTCTTGAAATCACAACAAAAATACAAGATAAGTCAACGCACACACCCGCTCTGCACGCACCTTACACGGTGACTAAGTCAAAAAATTGGCCAATTAGTGTCCACACCACCCAATTTGATTGGGCAATCCCGAGTCGGGCGATACCGACCACCCAATGACCTTGAATTTCATATTTCCGTCCACACGACACAATTCGATTGTCAATCTAATGAAATTGGACGTAAAATTGTATCGTGTGGAAGCCGTTTAAATATACTACTGCGGCCTCTTTAACACCCTGACCCTGACGTTCAAACGCTGTGCGCTGCGTCTCTAGTTATTTCGAACCACTGCTGGCAGCGTGAACGTCGTCGTGTCTAGCATCAATTCAAAATCACAAATAAACACAAGCAAGCACTGTTTGTCGGCTACTGTTGTGATCGAGACGTCGTTCGCTGCCGAGATCACATACAGCTTTTAAAAGGGGACTGTAGCTTTAGGATCACAAATAAAAATTACTACTATTAAAATATCTACTTGACCATTTCGTGGAATAACCATTTCTCAATATGTCCATTTCTTACAATGACCTCTCTTGCCACGATCTACTTCCAATGCAATCGTGATTTCTCTATTTACAAGTGGCCACTTATAAATAAATGGTTAGCTCGTTAAAACAATGGTAGCACCGTACGTTAAATATGTGTGGTGTAGTTTCTACCGAAAACGGCCAAAGATGTTAATTGAGAGGTTTCATTTTAAGAAGTGGTAATTTAAATTATAGTAGTCATTTTTAAATAACTTCCTAAACACTGAAAACACATTATCCCAACTGACGGACAGACAACCTGTAAGATCACTGTTGGCACCGAGGTTTTATAGATATTTTTGTTCCTTCGCATATTGAAAATTACCTATTAGTTTTTGTACAATTATTTCTATACCGCAGAAATTTTTTATTTTTGGTAATTAAAACTGATTACAATCCATTCGTGTGGGATATTTTTTGTAAGCGGGCAATTTTAAGAAGTGTTACTGTTTAATTAAAAATCCGGATTATTAGCTTAGTCGCCTATAAACTACAGTAATAATGGATGTAGAATGAAGAGCATGCATCTTCACTGAATTAAGCTGTAATGTGCGGGTGTTCTATTTTACCGGTGATCTTTAGTATCAACGTAAAACTTAAAAAGAAGTATAATCTTTTTTATAGGCGGGTTACATAGGTGGCTCGTCACAACCAATGCATGTGTACATATGACAATAAATGTAAATTTACAGGTTGTAAAACTTCAGGGAGCGGTGGTGCGACTGCCGCTACAGGAGTTCCATCATCTGATTTGCCCGTTTTAGTGATGAAATTGTGCTAGTGTAACAAAATCCAGCTGTTACGTTTTGGGAAAAAACAAAAATTGAAAAACCGAATAGGCTTTGTGAATTTGTAAATCAATGCCGATCAAGATGAAAAGTGAAGATAAAATCTTAAAAGATGAATTGTCAAACATTACGATCAAATTATGATATGCCATTTCTCGCACTACAATTGCAAGAAATCTGAAGAAATTATGGAGAAATGTGAGTGCCACAACAAAGTCTACTTCTTTACCTTACTCTGCGACTTTATGCCAAATATCAATATTGTTTGCGTGAAAAAGTTTATTGGAAAAGGCAGTGTTCAGAAAACATAAACAACGTGTTTATTCTCTACAAATAAACACGTTATTGCTCGAAATGCAGAAAATAAGAGAATGTATTTATTCTTTACCCACGGTCTGCCTCTTTGTGGTGCTGAAGTTAATACATACCCATGTTCTGCAACGAGCATTTCTTCGCGAGTATGAAAGGATGAAAATATTTTCTAAAATTTTGGTTTTCATCTTTGTATGTCGACAATTTTATCTGTGAACTAACAATATAAATGTATTCTGATAATAAAAATAGTACTATTTTATATTTTTGCATTTTATTCACACAATATACCTATAGGTAGCACTAGATATTGTAAAACCATAATTCTGTCCGCGCGGTCCACTTGTCTCTAAAGTGACAGACTTGCAGTTGAGCAGTGGGGAAGAATCGAAAGTGATGTCTCACGGTGTATCCAACTCTCAATTGATAAGCCCCATGGAAATAGTAGGAATATTACTTGGTGGACGTTGGACACCATCACCATTGGGGGTATAGTTGCTCTAGTACCATTGGACTGTACCATTAATAGTACTAGTGATACTACTTGATATCGCAATAAATGTTAGGCGCGTTACATGCGTAGCCACAGAAAAATAAAAATCACAATTACCAAGTATTCTTACAACCAAAAAAAATATATAAAACAATGTTTCTAAAAATATCTTAGCAGACAAGCTGACGGTCCACTTCGTCTTGATGGTAGGTGCGTACCGTCGCCTACTATAACACAAGCAACGCCAAAGCTCACCAGTACTTAGATTTCTTTTTGGCAGACTATTGTAATAATTGCGAACGCAGTTTCATATTTTCTTCGGATGAAGCAAGAGAAATACTTAAGATAGGCAAAATTTTTCTGTGCGATAGTACTTTCAACTAATACCCAAAGCCATTCTTGCAGCTATACGTCTTATTTTGTGATGTCGGAAGTAGCGATGAGAGAAAAACCACGTGGTTCTAGTGGTATACGCACTTTTGTCTAATAAAACAAAAAGTACTTATATGACTATGTTCGAATTGATAAAATCGCAGATTCCAGAATGGGAACCATTAAAATTTGTAACAGACTTTGAACACATACTGAGCACCATGGCTGCTACTATCATTACTAGAATAAATTATGGAGAAAGGCAAAACAAATACAAATACCAAGGGACCATACACGATAAATTGTTGCCTTGTGCACTGTTCATGTACTAGTATATCTCTAGCACTATTAATAGTACAGTTCAATGGTACTAGAGCAACTGCATCCCATTGGGTTATATTTAAGTAGATTTAATTATATGTGCATGGCGATCCGCCCACGGCTTTGTAAGGATACAAATTTCTTCTGCAAAATCTACACAAAACGTCTTTTATCGCTCTATCGTTTAGTGGAAACCGTGTCAAAATCCATTCAAAACCGTGTAAAAATGGGTGATTTAGAATTTATCGAAAAAACGGACAGAGGACAGCGGCTTTATTTTTTTTTTCTTTTTTTTTTTAATGTTAAGATTAAAACTACCATTAAGTCCACTTGATGGTAGGTGGCTACCGTCGCCTATGACACAAGCAACGCCAAAGCTGCTGCAAGTGCGCTGCCGACTACAGTGGGATTAAGGATAAGGGATAGAGAAATGGGCTCTGGCATCCCTTACTTCACTCACCGAAATACAACAGCACACGTGCTGTTATTTCACGGTGGTCTTATGAAAGCGGGTGGTTACTGCCGCCAGACGGGCTGCCCAAATGACTGCCAAACGCAGTGTGGCCCGCCACTACTTTCCAGATTCAGACCAGAGCCAAATTTGAAAAGTTCATTTTTCAAAGTTGACCCTGCCGGGAATCGAACCTGGGGACCCGGGAACAGAGCGTTAAGGCAAGCATCCTAACCACTCATCCAACGGGCTCGTCAAATCATCAATGGTAACCTCTCCAGTGTTTATTTGTTTTCTAATTTGTTGCTGTTATTTTATTTTTATTGTATTTTCACTAAATGTATTCTAATTGTAAGTAATTATCTGGTGGCAACGACTTCGCTCGCGTTGAAAAATAAAAGATATAACGCCTGAAAAAATATGTAAAGCAATATGATGCATGACATCATGACATACACGACGTCTGACATACTTTTACGCCAAGCGTTGGATCTTCATTTTTAGATGCTGGTGTTCGCGGCTTCATCTGCGTGGATTATTTAGCCTATGTCCATCCTGAAATACTATTCTAAAGATTTTTTTAAATCGGATGAGTAGTTTCGAAGACTGCCTCCTACATACGAAGAAACATACAAACTTTACCTGTTTATAATATTAGTATAGATAAGTTAAGTTGTAAGTATTGCACAAGTTCGGTTGGTAGGACCGATAAAAGGCCAACGGATACAAAAGAGATCTGTTACCTTAAAAACTACATAATATTAACTGTTTTCGGGTTTTTTAAGATATTTTATGTGAATTTTTTAAATGAATTTTACAAAATTACAACCTGTTTTGTTTGGTATATCATTGAAAATCAACATTGACCTCATTTGAATTTAAATACATAAACAAAAATCCTTGTCCATAGACATTGTCAAATTTAATATTATTATCAATATAATTTCAGTCAAACACCCAGTAAGTCAACATCACGGGCTACCATGATCTTATATTTATTGATATCCATGGAGTCCACAAAATGAATTAATTAATTAATTCAAGCAAAAACTATGCCGGTGAACTTTTCGATATACTGAATACACAACAATTGAAATCTTTTCACGAAAGTATGACTTTCCATAAAACAGTTGAAATTTATAAGTATTGACTTAAAAATACAAGATCATCATTGAAATTTCAGAAGAAAAAAAATAACAATGAAGTTAATACTCTGTCAGCTAACTGGCACCTTTCCACAAACAACACAGGAGAATACAAAACATTACCAACAAAGGTCTGACCAGAACCCTACAAGTTATAGTGAATGCTTTGCTTCGGATTTTGGAAACAGTAATATAGATCGAGTCATGGTAAATAACTCATCAAAATCTTGTCCATGTAAATTTTCAGCTGATACTCCCAGTAACGCTAAATCAATGTTTGTGTTTGATGAAAATACTATAAAAGCTATACTGGAACGTTTCGAATCAAAAGAATTAGCAACCACTACAAGGGACACACTTGGATACAGGGACCGGAGTAAAAAAACAGCTTTGAAAGCAGAAGAGCCATGCGTAAGGCCGGGATGTGTGCATTGGAAGCCACCACCACCGTGTTTGTGGGACTTGCCATGTAAAGCTGATTGTTTCGAAACACCTCCCGGCATTCAACCCGGCCGGAATCCATGGGGAGCTGGTGTGGGTGGCAGCAGTATACCGGAGAAGTAACGTACATCCTGATGTTGGTGTTATCATAGCCACTAGTGTCATTATTTTCACTCTTCTTATCCAATTTTGTTCTAAATGGATACGGAGCATGAACCTAATCAACACTACCAAACATCTTTACATGAATTCACTGGGGTTTTATTCCAATCCACAATTACAAAGGATTTGGATTATTAGTTTGGATGGATTTTCTCTTCTCTTTTCTATTGTTCTATTTTCTCTTTCTGCACGACCATCATTTGATTTAAATAAAAAATGTAAAACATAATAACAATAACGAGTTGTTGTCATTAAATAGTTGCCAATGACTGGTTGCCCAAATGACTGCGAAACGCAGTGTGTGCTGCCACTGCTTGCCAGATTCAGACCAAAGCTAACCATGAAAAGCTCATTTCCAAAGTTGGCTCTACCGGGAATTGAACTCGGGACCCATGAGACAAAGCGTTAAAGTAAGCACTTTACCACTCGACCAAGGGGTTCGTCAAAATAGTTTTTTTCATATAGAAACTGTTGTAAGTAAGTAATACTTCCACCAACTCACTTGTTCTTGTGTCTGCTAATATTATGCTTTTATTATAATAAAACAAAAACTAAGAAAGAAGAACCAATTGGAACCAGATGATTTTTTTGCTCTAAGTCTCGGTTTAAGCGCAGTTTTGAGTGTGTCAGTCACGGAGTACTAGTGTCGGTCCTCTTCATCGTATACGGTCATAAATACCAGCGTCAAGTGCGTTGTCGATGAATTTCTAAGAATTAGGAAATCATGTAAGAAAGTAATGAGGGTTTTCGATACTTTTTCTGCCACCAGGCGGCGCTTCGTAGGCGTCAGGTCTAAACAGCTGTCAGATAGCACAGAGTCGTAGGTACTAAACATAAATTATTGAAATTCTATTGTGCTACATAGATAAATAATACATAGAAAATTGCAATTCGCGTTATGTATTTTGACAGTTCATTGGACCTGACGCTAGAGTGATGCCATCTCAATTAGACCGTTTCAGAAAACCCCATGGAAGTAATAAGTACAAACCCTCATTTATTAATAATTAAAAAAATAAATAAATACAGGAGCTAATAAGGCAAACTTTAATGACAACTTATTAAAAATATTAGCTCAGTTCCAAAAATTAAAAAAAGTGTGTGTCCGCTCAGACGCACGAATGGAGTTTACTCCTTTAAATGTATAAAATTCATTAAAATATTGTTCTTTCAGTAGTGAAAAAGCAAATTGAGTGTTTATTGGTAATATGTTACAGTGCTTAAAAAGATCGTTGTCATCTTCGTAACATATATTTTTTAATTTAGGTGAGACTAATGTTCTTAGAATGTGTTCCGCATGTCCCGCAATCCTCTACGAGTACCTATTATTATTTTCATTTTCGATTTGACTTTCAAGTATGAGATTGTGTGTATTTTCGCTGTGTGTGTATTTTTAAATGTTAGGACAAAACAGGAAAAATAAAGTTAATAGATACACTATGACGAGAAATACACTATAGCGAATAATACACTATGAAGTTAAAAAACATAACGCGTCGCTTCGCTTCGACTCTGCTTGTGTGTGTTGAGTGAGCCCAAAGAGTATATAATCACTACGTTTTAAGTGAGCCTAACAAATTATTAATATCATTGTATAGTAAGAAATAAGATATCTAAATGTCATCGCATTAAGGTAAACGAAAACAAACGACTCTACCTGATTTTGCCCGATTTGATCATTATCCGACGAAATTGAGATATTTTACTCAGCCACTGGCTAGTGTTCTTAATTGTCAACGTCAAAAGCGAGTCTCTTTCCTGCGATATGACAGATAAAATTGTCTGCAGTTAAGTGTGTCTCTGTTTGTACATCAGTGTAACTACTGGGATGTACCTACTCTTTAATTTAGTCACGTTAATTTAGTTCAGTAATGGTCCATGTGTATTAATTTTAATGAATGTTTTGAGGTATTTAGTTAAAATTGATATCCATACACATTATAATCATTGTCTTGACGGCTGTATTAGACAAGGTTTTCAATCTCAGACTCTTCATATCTGAAGTGGATTAATGATGTATCTATCTACCAACATAACTATCAGAGAGCGAGCCATGTTCTTGTTGGTCTGGATTCGAAATTCGTTAGTACTAAGGTATAATTCCTTGTGAGTATTTACTGTTCTGTGGGATTTCAACCCTAACATTTAAATTATAAAAGCTGCTGAGAGTGAAAGCTCATTCTCTTCACGCATATTACAAATTAAAAAAAAATCAGAGAGACAGACTTTGGAAAAATAATGGACCAGGAACAGACTGTCCGCTACTTACATAATTGTTCTCCAAAAATATAACAATAATTATAAAACATATTCTTTCTAAAAAAAACTCAATGTCAAGAAGAATTTGTAATATACTTGACCTAAGTAGGTATTATCTATATTCTTGAAAATATAATTTATGGTTATGGCAGAAATATTTTCTGGTTTTGAGAATGTCAAAATATCAAAATACACTAAAAAAGTCACATCAAACGTAATTACATTATATACTTTTATCGAAATTACAAGTTAAATTATAAAACAAGATAAAATCATAAAAATATATCGTTGTTGAAAGTTCTACAACATATAAATCGCCTGTTAATTATGAAATAGCAATGACACTTTACATGTTTGGTAAGACAGCAAATCTGAAATATGGATTATCAAGAATTAGTAGTAAATTCGTAAGGAAAATTAGCAGTTCTGCTAAAAAAGGTGATGGCGACGTTGGTAAAAAAGGTGATGGTGACTGTTATTCCGAATCTGTATACGATGTAAGTTTGATACAATATACGTTTGCTTATAATGTTTTTCTATGTTGTGAATTATATGAATATTATGAAATCATCATTAGTTAAACCTTATGATATTTATCGTGAGAGTGTCTAGCTGAAAACACAGATCATCGGTTACATTATAGATAATTGTATGTCAATGTTTATTCTTATATTATGTTTCTAGGTTGACCAATAGATGGCGTGGCTAGTCTCAATTTGTTATATATCTATTAATTTTTATATTTACGTTTACTTGTTTTTTTTTAATTGCACATTTTACGTATGTGGCCACTTCATAAAATATTAGACAATTTAATTAAAATGTAATATTTACAATGTTATTACTAGGTTCAAAAATGACTTACATACCTAAATCGCGCTTTTTTGAGTTAATATAAACACATCAAAAAAGTCTGAGTCTAAGCAATTAATAATCAATTATTATATCATTTCTTACCAAGTAGGTAATACCTATGTAAACTTTTTTGATCTAGAAGACATACTGGCTGGTTGTAAAAAAAATTCGAGCATCATTTGTTTTTTTTTTCACAAATTCAAAAGCGAATGCATTTTTCCGAATTTTATAGCGTTTTCTTTGCTTATTAAAATTTAGTATTCCGTATCAATTTTATGATTTAAACAATAATTTGAAAAAAGTTTTGAACAAATTTGGATTTTGAGATATATGATTTTGAGACATTTTTTACGTTATGGAGCGACGTCATTTGAACGCAGAAGAAATGCAAAGAGCTGTAGGGATGTTGCAAGCGGGAAGAAGTCAATCTCAGGTATCTCAGTATTTTGGTGTCAACAGAAGCGTTATTTGCCGTCTTCATCAGCACGGGAAATCGTATTCATCATTCAGTCGTCACTAACATGGGAGCTCCTGCTGAGCAGCACCCAGGTCGAGAAAGGTGTACAACCACACGGCAAGATCGATACATACAACTGACTGCAAGACGCCAGCCGACGTTAACCGCCCGAGAGATAGGTTTAAGGCTACACAATTCAAGTGGTGTTGTTGTTAGCTGACAAACTGTGCGAAATCGACTGCATGAGTATGGCCTACGAGCATGACGGCCAATTAGGTGCCCACCGATACGTCACGGGAATCGCGCTGAATGGTGTAGGGAACACATTACATGGACCAGGGAACAGTGGGATAAAATTTTATTTTGCGATGAGTCTCGATTTGGGTTCAAGCCTGATACTAGAAGAGTAAGAGTGTACCGTCGTCCTGGAAATACTGAAAGACTGAGGTGCGTTCAGGAAGTGCATCCATACGACGGCTCAACAGTTATAGTATGGGCGGGTATTATGAAGAACAGACGAACTGAGCTCGTTTTTGTAAATGGTAACATGAACGCTGTAAATTACGTTGAGGATGTTCTAAGGCCTTACGTTCGTCCATTCACACAAACGCTTGGCTCCGATTTCACGTTGATGCATGACAATGCGCGTTCGCATACAGCTTTGCACACACGGGAGTACTTGGCAAGGGAAAACATCTTGGCCTGCACAATCGCCAGACCTCAACCCCATCGAGCATGCATGGGACATGCTCCAGAGAAGTGTTTTAAAGTACTTGGATGGAGTGACAACAACCCAACAACTGATGGACTTACTAAAATTTCATTGGGAACAATTGCCGTAGGATAACATTAACAGTCTCATCGATTCTATGAATATTCAAGCAAGCATAACAGAGGAGGCCACACTTTGTAATAATTTATGCAATTTTAGTTTAAGTTTAGTTGATTAGGCACCTTACTTTGTACTACGTACATACAGTACTTACTCGTAATTATTGTTAATTAAGATTATAAAAAAAAACAATTGAGGTTTAATATCAAAAAAGCATTAAAAATTAATATAAATAAGAAAACACTAAGGATTTAATGCGAAAACACATTGTAAAATTGAAATTTGTATGTGTTGCTTACACTTTTTTGATGTGTTTATATATACGGTTTTATTATAAAATCCGCTGATTATTTGAGCAATATATATTTTTATTATAAATCCTTGGTTTACGATTCTGAGCTCATACTATGTTCAGTGTGATATATATATTGTGATTTGTGTATAACAATTTACAAAAATTGCAATTTTAAAGATGACTATTTCGCCATTTATGTAAAGACCTGTTGGACTTTATACTATACCTAAATATAAATCCCTTTATTAATAAATTTTTTTTTCAATAAAATTGGCTAATAAATAATAAAAATAGTTTAATAATAAATAAGCCTAATAAGTAAGTGGTAAGCCTAAGTCTTTGATCACTTACATCACATATAAAAATTATATATGAGTTTGATATTCCAGTTATTTAATTAAAAATGTGTTCTTCATTATTTTAGAGTAGAAAATATGGTCACAACCTCCCTAGTAACAACGTGATGACATGTTTCGAGCCACTTTATGGTATACCTACAGGAGTTTTTAGAAACACAGTTGGCGAGGTTTGTATATTATATTTTATTTGTACTTTGTAGTTATGATGCATATTGTTCTTTTAAGTGTATATGAAGATAACATCATATATAACAATTATTATGTACTAGCGACCCCCACCCGGCTTCGCCCGGTGCAATTTTTATATATATCAAAATTCCCCGTTTATCCCTCTTTCCATTAGTGAAAACCGAATTAAAATCGGTCTACCCGTTCACGCGTGATGCCGCGACTTCTTCCGCGTAGAAAAATAAAAGATATAACGCCTGACAAAGTATGTAAAGCATTTTACTTTTATGTGTCATACGTTCTATATTTGTTCTATACGTACAAAAGTCAAACGTTGGATCTTTATTTTTAGATAGCTCGTGCCTGGAGCTTCACCCGCGTGGAATATTTAACCTATGTCCATCCCGAAATTCTGTTCTAAATATTGGTGAAAGATTTTTTTATCTGATGAGTAGTTTGAAGATTACCTACCTCCTACATACAAACAAACATACACACTTTACAGTTTATAATATTATAACATAGTATAAATAAAATAAATACACTTGTTCTGGTTAGTTGCATAACTTCTTCGATCAACAATACAACATAACTTACTAATAATTTTCATTCACTTAAGTATTAACAAATAATATCTATTTAATCCCCAATTTCTACTTCTCCAAGGTATTTACTTATTAAACACCTATCCCTACTTGCTCTAAGCTGTTACATCAAACATTTTACATACCTATATATATGTAAAATGTTTGATGTAACAGCTTAGAGTAAGTAGGGATAGGTATATTTAAAATGTTTGATGTAACAGCTTAGAGTAAGTAGGGATAGGTGTTTAATAAGTAATGTCACACACATTAATTAAGATTCAGTCGACTGGAATTTGCTGAAAAGTGCGGTAATGCTGCCCTTTAAAAGGAGTATGCTCGAAAAAGTTCATGTTGATGATTAATTGAATGAAGGTTGTGGTCCTTTTACCAATATCCTGTATGGACATAATTTGATGTATCAATAAGACGGAAATATCCATCACAGCACCAAATAGTTATGTAAATAATTTGTGCGGAGCGGGCTTGCCATATGTCCCTCACACTTTGTTGATAGGCATATTGATTTTTAACACGAACTGAATCTTTAAATAGTAATAAATATTTTAATAACATAAAAACATTAAAATAATAATTGGGGATCGCTTAGGCACGAGAAGCAAAAACGCTTCTAAAATCATTCTGGCATCCCTTACTCACTCACCTAAACGCAACTAAGCTATTAATAAATTATCTTGTTAATTATTGGGAAGTGATTACCGCTGCTATTACTAATCATTTGAATTGCGGTACTCTTGTATATTAGATACATCATTTTTTGTATATATATTTGAAACTATTTTTTTCATTATAATGGAGCTTTGGTGGCGCAGTAGGAAAGACGTGGCCTATCATGTCGAGAGGTCCGAGTTTGATCCCCGGTCATGCCACGAACCAATGGGTTTTGTTCTAAAAACTTAAGTGCGTTTACTGACTGCTCTCAAACTGTGATGGAAAACATCGTGAGAAAGGCGCGTGTGAAGTCCACCAACCCGTACTGGGCCAGCGGTTATATGGCTTTACGCCTTTACGCCCCTGTTGAGAGGGTAGGTCTGTCTGTTCCCTTGCAGTAGGGACATACATATAATAAGCTGTTGATGATGATTAAAGCCTAAAAACAGTTGCTTCAATACAAAAATTGCAAACTAATTTTAATTTTAATGCTAATTTTATTTAAAGTGGGATTGAATGATATAGTTTGCAGTATAGAACAGCTACCGAACAGTGCTATACTCACTGCCAGAACTCACTATTTTGGGCGTAAACAATGTATTAGGTCAGGCAAAAAGTCTTTTCGTATATACGAGTATGTTGGGGTATAAATTTGTTTTAAAATCTCTTTGCCTGTACTATTTGTATCTGGCTGGTTTTAATGACATTAAAAAGGTTACATTTCAAATAAAGAAACAAATTAGTAAAATGTTGTTCCAGAAAAGGGAAAAATGAACGCAAGCCGCGAATAAAATTTGTAACGTTTATGGACCTAATGCAGTGTCAGTAAGAGTAGTACAAAGTTGGTTTAACCGTTTTCAATCTGGGAATTTTGATGTCAAAGATGCACCTCGCTTTGGTCGTCCTGTTACGAATAAAATGGACGCCATTTTTGAAAAAGTGGAGCAAGATCGGCAAATCAGTAGTTACGACATAGCTGAAGAACTGGGAATTGACCACAAAACAGTTTTGACCCATTTGAAAAAGCTGGGTGCACAAAAAAGCTCGATATTGGAGTGCCACACCCAATATCATGTACTCATTTGCGATTCCTTATTGAGACGTAATGAAAACGAACCGTTTTGGAAGACATTGAAAACTGGTGATGAAAAATGGATCACGTACGACAAGAACGTGCGAATAAGGTCGTGGTCAAAGGTCGATCAGGTTTCACAGACTGTGCCAAAACCCATCAGGTTAACTCGCAATAAGGTCATTCTGTGTGTATGGTGGGTTCGTTATGAGCTTTTATCGCCGGATAGAACCATCGATTCGGATCGCTACTGCCAACAAGTGATGAGATTAAAGCAAGAAGTTGAGAGAAAGCGACCGGAATTGATCAATAGAAAGGGTGTGGTCTTTCATCGCGACAACGCTAGACCACACAAATCTTTAGCCACTCAGCAAAAATTGGGAGAGTTTGCCTAATTTGACTTTTTAGAGTAAAATTAAAAGTTAGATAAAGATACAGTTCATAATAGACTATATTTAAAAAAATATAGTCTATTATAAAATATAGGAATAAATATTTTGATCAGCAAAATATCCATTAGGTCAGTTTTTGGCTGACCTAGTACTTGCTGCCCAAATAGGTTTCTTGGCTGATCAATCTTTAATTGTTAGGTTAAGTTAGTTTTTTTTTGCTGATCGATTAAATAACACCCCAAAAAAATCTGTTTTCTGAGAAAAAAAAAACAGTACATAAATTAATTAATTCTTCTTAATTAATGGTACTCGTTTAACGCTCTTTCCAATAGTGAAAACTGCATTAAAATCCGTTGCGTGGTTTAAGAGGAGTTAGAGTACATACAGACAGATGCGGGCGGCGACTTCAGTTTATACTATTTAAGGAAAAAGATACAACATGTAACTGTCAAGACTATCGAAAGTCTTGGTTCATTATCGCGTTTATTGTTAATATCATTTTTGTTTCGTTTAGTGCCTTGGACCTGGAGCTGACAAATGTGGATGCTACAAAAATCCAGAATACTTCAGCTTTCACCATATGACGTTCTTCGACATGCACATGTACTTAAGGTGCTGTCGTAATCCGTGCCCTGTGACTGGAAGAAAACCGTGAAGTATAACGTACTAACTGCTTTTAACATTTTTATTTTATATTTAGAAATTATTTTTTACAATACTGAATTGATTTGTATTTAAAATTAATTTTTCTTAGTACATTGCAATATATAAAATAACATAAAATTTAAAAATTTTTACTCAATAAATCAATAAACACGTATAAATAGAGAACCTTTGTTTGTAATTACCTAATGTTACTTATAATTTAATAATACAATTTATTGATAATTAATTTTATACTCAGGGCATCGGTAAATATAATCAAACTTAACAAATATTATAATCAATCTTAAAAAATCCATACATTTTAATATATTTGTACAACTTTAATTTGGTCCTAAAATAATATGGGGTTGCAGAACACCACTTACAGAATAACGGCACTTGTGCTGTTATGTTTCGGTGTGGAAATAAGAGATGCAGGAGCCTTTATCTTCCTTTAACTTTTTTATATAATCGCCAACCCCACTGCACATCCTTACCCCTCGTTATCTTACACGGTTCCTGATCAATAGGTGACATTAATCAATATACAGATATTCGCAGATAAAAGTGAAAATATACTAACATTAAAAGATATTACACGAAATCCTAATAAATATAATAACTGAAATCAATCACTGTGCAGGCAAAAGCTTACTTGTAAACCATTTCCGTATTCTGAGAGCACCATGCATAGCAACAAACAATAAATGAATTCATGTATTAGTATAATTATACTAATAACCGTTGTGTAGCAAATTACCTATGGACGCGGTCCACCGGCTAGCCACCGACTAGATAAGCAGTTGAACTGACAGGTTGGGACGTACGATGAAAAAAAAATAGCAGCGAAACAAAGAAAAACTGCTTTTCTCTCATGCATCATTAATCGTCAGAGCTATTTGGTTGAAACGATGTAGATATATTTGCATCCTCCTTTATTACGGGTGTATTGACAGAGAAAACTTGTGATATATGGCTGCGCTGTATCATGTTTTATTGGCTACCCTGTGTAAACAATATTAATCAGTCTGCTAAACGTTGCTTGACAGATTTCAGTTAGTCACGCTTTTGTGTTAAGGATTAATTCGAATTCTACGTCGTCGTATCACAGCGTTGTCTATTGATTTAAACAGTCTCCAATGAGCTAACTAAATCGATTAATCAGATATATTTAATCAAACGAAATTCAAATAGGTGTAAGTATACCTCTATATAATATCAACTCTAAATGTAGTTGGTTTGAAATAAGAAAACGTCGTATATAAAACAGGCAAGTTAACCGCTACTTAAGTATTGATTGCAGCATAAATTGGGTTGTGCTGAGTATACAGTGGACTGTCATTGGTGACGTGAAGAAAAATCGCAGTCAGTAGACTAATTTTGCTATTGATTTGTAGCAAAATATCCGGCAGGAAATCTCAAATGTGCTCTATAAAGGACAATGCTCAAAAAAACCCAGCCCCGGCGCAAACGAAAATGAGGTAATTAAATACTGCATAGGGGCATCATCGAAATCGGTGGCTAAATGTGTGAAATTGCTATTTGAATTTTTACAGGGGTCATATTAATGTACTCAGTAAAAGGACCATTTAATATTACAGTTACGGTTTAAAAGTGTCCCTTTTACTTTATAATAAAAATAATGTCCGGTATAAAAAAAATTATTTTAATATGCATTTGATTTTGCTTACAAGTTAAACATTTTCTAGGTCTAACATTACATGATCTAAAAATGATGCAGGATGATAGAATTGCTCCTGATGTCTAGCCCATCCTAGGTAATATAATACGCTCATAACATGGGCGCAACAGCCCAATGTTCTCCTCCCATGAATGCAGGAACAGTAATATTCACATATGCCATTCCTGCCATCTTCCCTTTTATAAAGAATGTAAGTGTAATACGTCCTTCTTCTTACATGCCTCGATTGTATGCGACACCTTACTAAAACGCAGTTCTCCTCATTTATATGGATGACCTCAGGATGCCGTAGGCCGAAATATCACGAAACCGACCGCGTCATAAGTAGGTATGCTGTCACAACTTGTAATAGTGTCTTATTATACACTTTTAAACCGTAATTATAACTATTAAATGCTCGTTTTACTGAGTACATTAACATGACCCCTGTAAAAATTAGAATAGCAATTTCACACATTTAGCCATCGATTTCGATGATGCCCCTATGCCCTATGCAGTATTTAATTACCTCATATTTACATATATTTTCAGTTACATTTCATTTGCGCCGGAGCTGGTTTTTTTTTCCATACTTCATGAGCATTGTCCTTTTTGATACAAATCCTATATATTGAAAAAAATATTTGTCAGGCATCAACTCAAGCAGTTTTGTTAGTGAAATAATTACTTCATGAGTATAGTTTGCATTTCCTACATAATTTTTGCTACACCACTGTTTTAACCTTGATAGCCATTGGTAATATAGCTTGAGATCTTGCTACAAAAGCGCATGCATTGACATCATCAGTGCCAATCCACCGCCTCTATGCACTGTCAACCGCTCTCTTGAGTTCATCGGTCCGTTACCAGAGTCGGCAGAGAGGCATTTCGACCGAAATGTTGCGCTGTCCAACAAATATATCCCGCCCCATTCTAAGTTCAGCTGGCCACTTTAGTTTCCAACGGATCTCCGTGTCTTGGATCATATCTTTCAGAGAAATGCCAAATATTTACTTCTCCATAATTCGTTGAGTGATGTGAAATTCATGGACGAGACAGTTTGTCACAACATGAGTTTTGTGGAGTCTCACCACCTTTCTCAAATATTTTATATCCACTGGAATTTTATAGACTTACTGATTTTAATAAGTCTTGTTCAATATTTAAAAGATTCAGATGTGTTAAAGTAACCCAAATACAAACCTGTATTTGGTACCAATGGATCACTCTTACATTATACCTATGTTCATGGGGATACTCGTAGGTAATTTGAAAATAGAATAAAATAATCCTAGTCTTATAAATAATAACTTAAAACTATCTATGCCGCACCGAAAAGGTTTGCTTTTTTAACTCTATATAACAAACGAAACTTGCACATTAAGATAAAGTATGTGCTCTATTGTAAATCACAAAGACATGGAAAACGGTCGTAAATTTTGCGATTAGAGCAGACATCCTGTATGATATGATAGACGATGGTGATTTATTCTGATGCGAAGTGATAATGGCACCTGGCTATTGTTCGATAAATGAGTTAGACCATAATGTAGTATCAAAAGAAATTTTAAGAGATGAGTTATTGTACCTTCAACAAATATAAATACGAATGACATCATGAATTTTGTTAAACATATCGCTCATTTGCTGCAACACCGCGATATCTTCAAAATAGGGTTTGTTCAGAAAACGAGTTTGAAAGTTTGTAACGATAATAAAAATATATTTTCTTAGGCACTCAAGGTTATTATCTCTGAAGAAACCAACTTTGCACAATACTTTAAAGGATTAACTAAAGAAAAATAGTATATTTAATATTTTATGCCAATAAAAATGATTAAAAAAAAAAAGTATCATTTTTATCGCGTTATTGCTGAAAAATTACGTTTTTTTTTGCAATAAATGATAATAGCACTTGTTTGATGAAAAATATTTTTAACTTTTATCTAGTTAAATTAAGAAAACCCATTGTTGTAGCAATCATTATTTATTTTAAACAAACAGATTTTTTGCATAGACTGTTATAAAAAATAACTGAAACAGAAACTTAATCTTTGAAGGCACTAAATTATATTACTTATTACTATTTTATAATATCAGTTATTATTATCACACAGATTTTATATTTTAAAAATACCAATTATACCTACCTAGTAAACGGTTTAACTAGTAAACCAATAGGTGCGTAACAAAAACGTTTCGTAAAATGTAATAATGGCGTCGTAACAAAACTTAATAGACTTAGAAATGTTTCATAGATCAACATGTTAGTAAGTACATATTATTATTACTTTACTTTCACTATTTTTATTAAAAAAATATTTTATAATATAAAATTATTACACAATAATCACAAACAATTTAGATAACAGCAGTGCCATCACAATATTTGCTATGAAATAACGATATAGTGTTCCAAATTAGTATCTGTTACCTACTTAAACTATTCATAATTACACTTAAATATAATAATCAGACTATAGCTTTGTATTCAGAGATCAGGCTTAATTCATAACTATCTTTAAAATAAGTACTTATTATTACTCCGTTACACGCAACTTTATCTGGAAAAATATTTTTGGAAACATGAAATGTATAAATTGACAGAACCTAATCATAAGTATCATGACATACTTTAATAAACCTCACTCACCTGCTTAAAAATTAAGTTAATTAGTTAATTTCCGAAATTAACTATCATCTATATTATAAAATAAAATATCAATAATGGTAAGTAACTATATCTAATCTAAACAGCATTTAAACAACATAAAATAGTGATTAAAGAGCTTCAAAAAATGGTCGATAATATCTTGGAATGTGATTTTTATTAACTAGTTCCATAAGGTCATTCTTCTTTGCCTCAGATATACCCGGTTTTACTTGGAATGCCGTGTTTACAACAATTTCAATTTCCTTTCTCTTCTTGATGACCACGGCTTTTTTAAATTGATCATCAGCAAAAGAAGTTTTAAAGAATATTAACCGAGGCTCATTTTTAACAACTTTGATCACCTTCATTTCACTTGTTTTTGCCACTTCGTCATCTTCATCTTTTGTTATATTAAATCCCATCTGCTTACAAACATTCTTCCAGTCCAAAATGTCATCAAAACATATTTCGTGTACTTTAAATGGTTCGCTTTTTTCTAGCAGCGTTAATCGCATTAATAAAAGCATCGGGGGTATACATGGGGCCAGATCGTAGCTGCCGCTTAACTTGCCTCTCTATTTGGGAGTGCGCAGAGTCCCCTTCATTTTGGGTATGCCCCTTTATTAAAAATTTGTGGGTAATAGATTTGATATTGGGAAGTTTTTGAACTGCAAACAAATACATGGACATCATAAATTTATTCTTTTGTTTCCCAGTTAATGTAACCATGTTCCTCTTCATCAGATGAAGAAGCCTCAATAGTTATATTTTTTTGTATTTGAAAATCAGGATCTTCCACAGAATCATCGGTGTCTTCGTAATAAGATGGACCAGGTGATGAGTTACTTAAATCTTCTTCAACTGCTTGAGTATTCTTAGAAGTGGAAGCGACAGAGTCTGGACGTAAATTTTTGGGAATTATTTCTTCATTATTAGGCTCATTATTTCCGGCGTGTGCATTATAATAGCTTTTAATGTCATTATTCTTCACCATGCTCATAATTTTATTGGATCTTGACCACATCTAAAAAAATATTCATTACAATTTTGAAAAAAAAATTCTATCAACAGTGTTATAAACGAAATATCACATAGCAATTGCATATTTAATTCTGCTTTAACGTTACAACTCGATAAAATGACAATGAGGACATGCAAGAAAATTTTCATTTTACTATCAACAATGTTTTATTTAAAGTCAACCCACAAAAAGTAATTAATTTTGGCAACAACAATGTGATAACTTCAAATGTCACAGTCAGATGGTATTATGATATTTTCAACAAAAACGTGATAAATAATAATATTACATTTAATATAATAGAAATAAGTACCAAAATATCCTTACCTTTACAGCAATATTGTGTCAATATCGTGTTATCGCGTTCTTGTAGAAATCCGGGAGCACTGTTGCGGTCGACAGCTCAATGACAACTATAGGTGTCACACTCTTAGAAAACAGTCAGGCGCGAAGTGAGACATAGCGAGAATGCGATAATGCTGTCTTTTTTTATCATACACAGTGGTCTGTAGAGTAAAAAATATCGCGTTTTTACAGTATAAAGAACGCGACATCGCGGTTTTTTCTACATTATTAGTTTAAAAACACTGTTTTTGGATTTATCGCAGTATTGCAGCAAACGAGCGATATGTCCTATGAGCTGATAAACTTCCCACTCTTCATTTTTCACATTGTTTTCAACACAAAATTGTTACTCATAATACAAAATTGATTTAAATATAAACATTTTATTTACATAACCGCATCGTCTCCCCAGATGGTGTGAGAATGCGTAACGACATTTCCCCGCGTTAAAAAAAAAGTTATCCGCCGTAATATCTGTAGACCAAGATGTGTCCTGACAGTTCAGTGCGTCCTGACAGTTCAGAGTCGCTAAGCGAGATATGGAGCGGGATATGCTCGGAGTTTTTTTTGATGGATAGTATCAGAAATGCTGACATTCGACGAGGAACTAAAGTTGCCGGTGGGGTAGACTAGTACTCGAATGGGGGCCACGAATTGGAAGACGCGGCGTGAAACATCCTGCGGCCAGGTGGACAGACGACCTGAAGGATACAGGACTGTGTGTGGTGGAGAGCCTTAGGAGAGGCCTAAATTCAACAGTCGAGAGACACAGGCTGATGATGATGATGTACATTTTCAAATAACAGTGCTTAGAACTAATCAGTGCAAGAAATAGTGCCTCTCTTTCTGTGTTCTACCAGCTGTACAAAATGATGAATGCCCTGATGAGTTGTATTTATTAAGGCCTAACCTCCTGAGTATTTACCTCCGTACTCTGGAATATGGATCATGGAGCTCTTCCTCTAAGAACGGTGGAAGCCTGAGGAATCGTGAGTTTTGGAAGAAACTCCTTTTTCAGACAGGAGGTTTTCGCGCTGTAAGCAAATTCTTGCAGGGTAGGCACCACAACTGCATTGCAACTGGGTAGTCCCCTAGGCCACATAGTTTTCTTTAGGATGTTACTTCAAATAATGAAATAGAATGACTTAGATGTGCTAAAGCAACACAAATACAAACCTGTATCTATCCTGGCAGTAGCTAAGTGTTCCAAGAGTTATCCAAGATGGTATCACTGCAAACCTAGACATATAGTGTTTGTGTATAGACACAAAATATAAAAGTTTGTTCCAAAATAATACTTGCTTTTAATTTTTTTTAACAATAAAGATAATGGTACTTTATTGGCTGACTGGCTATAAAGTACAGTAATCTAACTATGGCTATGTGGCTAGATACATTATACTAAAGTAATCTTAGGTTCTTGTTATATTTAGATATCCTAGATTTGGCATTATGGTATGAATGTTACTTTTGGTTTCTGGGTAGCACAGGTAGCTAAATATCTCAAAAAAAGTCATAAAATAGAAGTAAAAAAGTTCATTGTTTAACAATATTTAATTAAGTAAATTGAAAATTTACAAATGTTATTACAATTATTGAAGCTTCCATGGCATGCTAGCCATGGAAGCTTCGATAATTATTTAATTACATTCTCTGTTTTCTATGTAGGTACCTAATTAAAGAACTGAAGTACATTCTCTTAGGCTCTCATAATTATCATATGGCAAAGTAACATATGAAAATTTTAGTTTATTACAATGCTAATAATGTTAATAATAATGAACTCAAAAACGCATTAATTGCGCAATTTGTAAAAACTGCCTTAGCATCTCACAAATGTACAAATTGTATAAAACCCAATTCGCAATGAATTACCATGGAGCCCAATATGGAGTAAATAAATAATAGGTTAGGTATAGAAAATTAAAATGTTCTATTTGAAACTGGTTTGACATGTTAGTAAAAGAACTAAGACGTCTCACACTTTTATAAGAAAAACTCGAACAAAAAATATCAAAAATTTAAACACAGAATACTTATTATTTATGTCTAATTTGCTTATATAATTCAGTTTGTGTTGTAAGCTGTCGTAGTTAGAAAGTACAATAATATTTTACTGAAATACATATAATTTTATTCATGAAATTGTACCTAAGTAGCCTACGATATAACGTAATCAGTCTTATATAGGTATCTACTTAATAAAATCGCCGCTATCAACAATAGGCGTTCGGCTTATTCGTGCGGATAAAATAAGTTATTTGCGGTGAAAATTGAACGGTGCTGTTTATATTCTAAACGCCTTTCTAGTTCATTCGATTTCTACAAAATTATTACCTGCGGTATGGTTTCCCTAATAAGAAAACTAGTTTAGCATAGTTATTTATAAATAACCGTCTAATACATTGGACAGTTCCGGTCTACAATAACGCTTATGAAGAATAGTCCTTAGAAAACATACATTCGTAATGGACGGATGTTAATATCTACTCTTAAGTCAATTTGAAGTTTTTAATTACATGTTAAAAGCTTGGTACATTTTTCTAGAGCCGAACGCCTATGCTATGTTGCATACCTGTAGCTTCAATGTAGTTTAAATAAATAAGTTGTATGTAGAATGTAGTTTAAATAAGTAATTTTTTTTTTGAAAAATTAACTAATAAATTAGATGTATTTCGTTATGTAACGGTGGTCAGACAGGCCGAGAGTCCACTTAATTAAGGATAAGGGATTAGGTAGGGAGAGGGAAATGGGCTCTGATCATTACTCACATTACTTACTCACGGAAACGCAACAGTAACACACTGCTCCACGTCGCTCAACCGTATCAAGAATCGAACCAAGACCAACACAAGTCACCGATGTAACCCGCCGGATTACTAAGTTGAAGTAGCATTGAACAGGACACTTATTACAAAGAGCTGCGGGTGCTGGTGCCGGAAGGTTCTCAAGTGAAGACCACGGACAGACAAAGGCAGCGTAGGACGTCTACCCACAAGGTGAACCGATAAGCAGCAAATGACGTCGTAGCCGATATGTTGAGATAATAATGACTCACGCTGAACGGATTTTGAGGAAATTTTAAAGTATCTAACATTATTTATATATAACAATAACATATAGGCTATAAGATACTAATCCGATAAACCCGCCACAAAAGATAGTATATTATATACGATATAATGTGAACATTATATAAAATAGCATTGAGTTAATTGTTTAAACAGTTTACGATTCAATAGAGTGGCAATAAGTTGTAACAGAACAGAATGGCAACAAAACCTTGTCCTCAAGTTTCGTATAAAGATCAAGGTAACTGAATCGATAGCATTGCAGCTGTGACAATGCGTTTAGTTCGTATCAATAATAGACCATTTACTAATAAAACTCTGATGGTTCCATAGCCTAGATCTCTTAATGAAAACAAATTGATTGAGTAAATTGCCTTTCCTTTTGGCTTTATGGGAAAGCGATATTATCAAGTGACTAATCTGATTATAATTTTACAGCGTTTAATCCGATTATAATAAAGAGGGATAATTCTTTTTTTTATGTTAAGGTCGACAGACAGGCTGACGGTTCACTTGATGGTACGTGGCCACCGTCGCCTATAACACAAGCAACGCCACAGGTGCTGCAAGTGCGCTGCCGACTACAGTAGGATTAAGGATAAGGGATTTGGAAGGGAATAAGTATCTTTAAGTATAGGTACGTACAAATTTCTAAAAATTTTCATTCAAAATCAATCCACAATTTTAATCAAAAAAATATTATTTATAATTACAAATGATTTTTATTTAAAACAAATGTTTTTAATTGTTTTGCATGTCGTCACCAAGGCTAATAATTAATTAAATACAAAAACATCTATAGGAAGACAAGAACACTTTTTGCGCTTTGTTAAAGTTGCATAAATATACAATGAGAATTTTTTTAGAGATTCGTTTAATAACCGTGAAGGAACTCCGACAAATCTAACAATTGTTTAATTGTAATTAAACGTTTCGGACAATTGTACGCTTCTCAGGCGAATAAGACTTGTTTTGTATCTTGGAAGTTAAATCTTTAAAAGGCTTTCGTTAATTTATTTCCATAAATTAAAACAACCTTTGATACACCATATTCGTCTATTTTTAATTCCTTCACCCTGACAACTACCTTTTTTTCTTTTACATTTTCAAAACTTAAAACGAATTCTTAAAAGTATGTATACTAAAAAGTATTCACTCTTCATTATATTGTTGATCATTTACATAAATTGTATAATTGCGTAATTGATATTGAATTTTAGTAATCGAAACCGGTGATCACTTAAGTATATAATTTCTTGGCTTATCTATACCTATACATATAATAAAATCGTAAACGAGCCGTGTCTGGACAGTAAATATATAAAAAAATATATACAAATTGTACTTACGTAAAAAGAAAAAAAAAATGTTTTTGGAATTTTCGTCTGTTTGTCTGTGCGTTGCTAATCTCAGAAACGGCTGTATTATAGCAAGATTCCCGTAACTTTTAGTGTTTTTTTTATTCCAATCGGTTTACGAACAAAAAAGATATGTAAATTTAAAGAATCACGTCCAACATTTTTTCGATAAAAATGCAATAAAATAGCTCTTCGATTGAATTGGCTGAAACTTTAGTTAACTATATTATTATATTATCATCTGTAAAACGATGATGATTGAAAGTTTACATAAAGTTAAAAATAGTCAGTTTAGGTTTTTTGAAATTCCAATTTAAGTTGACCTCAGTTTTATATGATCAGTCATATTAAGTAGGGTTCAGCTTAGGTCGGTATTTCTTCATAAATAATAAAATAGTTCTTTGCCTACTGTGCATTTGTGCACGCTAATCTCAGAAACGGCTTAAACGATTTTCATGTGGTTTCCACTGATGTATTGTACTAAGCTTTCGGTAGGTAATATTTAGTGTATATTTCATTCCAATCTGTTTACACACAAAAGAGTTACGCATTATTCCTTACTACGCGTACGAAGTTGCGGGCTAAGCTGGTATAAAATAAAGTCGCTGTCTGTTTTCCGCTAACTTTTTTTAATACGGTTTTCACTGCTGGAAAGAGCGATTAAACGATGGATGTTTGTGTTATTTAATTTGCAGAAATGTATAGAATTCATGTGAAACCGGGGACAGGCCTCTAGTAAAAATAAGTACAATTTTAAGTAGGTATAGGCCAGTACCTATACAGAATTATAAACAAGATTAGATAAATATTACATTTCAATTCAGTGTCAAATTAAAATGGCTTGACTTGCAACAAAATATCTTTTAATACGTGATCTCAATGATTTTTCATGTAGCAAATGCAATTGTTGCATTTTATGTTAGACTGACGTAATAAAAGCGAGAGAAGGTTTAGGAAATATTTGTACAGGTGATTTCTTTAGAAATTGTCACGCACTTGTTTGACGATAACAAGCCAATAATTTCATTAACAATATAGTTTATTAAATATTATTTTATACGGTAAAGTTACCAAATTATTTTATTTTATTTTATACGGTGTACTCAGTGTTTCCGGAGTAATTTAATTATAAGCGCGAGGATATTATTATTAACTAGCACCTAATATAAAATTATAGCAATACTAGCTGATGCCCGCGACTTCGTCGCCATTGAAAAATAAAAAATATAACTGACAAAATATATGAGCAATATAAAGTCTAACGTAGTCATTGCTGTTATACTTTTGTGAGGCGTTGGATTTCTATTTTTAGATAATCCCTTGAGAACATTACTTTTTTTTCTGGACGAAAGGTAAGTATGTTCTTATCCTTTTCTGCATCCCTGACAACGTATATATAAAATTTGATGATGATCGGGTGAGTCGTTAAGGCGTGAAAGCATTCCAAAAACATACAAACTCACTTTCGCATTTATAATATTACGAGTAATTTAGGATTGGATTATGAGATGACCAAGAACAGTATTTTTAATGGAGATTTTTATACTTTTAGGGTTCCGTACGTCCGAATAAAAAAACGGAACCCTTATTGGATCACTCGTGTGTGCGTCTGTCCGTCCGTCACAGTCAATGGTAAATTTAACTGGTAAATTTAAATGACGATCATAAGAGTTTCTTGGAGAAACCTAATTGATAAATAAATATTTTGATTTTGATTTTTTATTTGATTTTGACTTGTCCCTTTTTTTTAAGTTTAGGTCGACAGACGGTCAATTGATGGTAGGTGGCTACTGTCGTCTTAACACAAGCAACACCACAGGTTCTGCAACTGCGCTGCCGACCATAGTAGGGTTAAGGATAAGGGATTGGGAAGGGATAGGGAAATGGGCTCTGTCATCCCTTACTCACCCACCGAAACACAATAGAACACATGCTGCTATTTCACCGTGGTCTTCTGTAAGGGGGTGGCCAGAAGAACTGACCAAATGATTGCGAAATGTAGTGTGCCCTGCCACTACTTGAGCAGTGTACGTTTAGGATTTCCTAATAAGTATTCAGACCGGCTAAATCTAGTAAGGTTTCCTAATACTTTGGAATTAAAATTTAGAATCCCCGTGTTGATTTCCTTTGTACTCAATAATACCTTTGGCCGCCGTTCAGTCCGAAGTCCTGAAGTAGGTACACAATGAGGTCTCGAGTAAATATTTTCCCACGGTGTATGCAGATCAGATTATGTTCTCTACAGTGCAAGATAATCCGTAAATAAACAAGCCGGTATCTCCAACTTATCTGGTCTCTTATCTGCATGCCGTGTGCCTGAAGAGGTGTGAGGAAAGAGGGCGGACAGGGGAGGTGGAGGGGGCCGGTTCATGCCGTTAGCGGTCGACCGCTGTAGAACCAGATACAGCTGATTTCACATGTGTCCGATCGTGGTACCGAGCGCTCGCTCGTTTGCAATTCACCGCGTTAAAGACGCCGGCCACCGCCGAGTAAACGATCTACGACTACTGCCGGTAGCAATTGTGTAGGTACACGATTTTTTTCTTTTGTGTAGTGTGCTATTGAGTATCGTGTTTATTATCGTATCGAGTTTGATATCTCAAACGCATACCTAATCGATACAAGTGATTCAACTGTGGAGCAAACAGGTTATCGAGTACCGCTATATATGCGACATCCAAATTTGGCGGGTAAGTGTAAATTTTCTTATTAAGAGTCAATCAATGTACTGTGATAAAATGCGCAGATGATTTAATCAATTAAATGTTAGAGAATTAAATAAAAATTATATATTTCACGAGAAAAGCGACAGGTAAAATGCAAATGGACAAATGAAGTTAGGATAAAGATAAGGATAGAATGAGAGTGTGCTCTTACATCCCTTATTTACTCACCGTGACGCGACGTCTAAGTATTTATAAACTCAACATAAAATGAATATTAATTTAATAAATGTATTTTACAAGGTAAATGTTCAACTTGACATACTTTGTTAAGAACCTTGAACCTTCTTCTAAATTAAGTTGTCTAGGTACATAAAACTAAACATTAAACTATATTAATGTCACGATCTATAGTAGATATTTCGTAAAACATGTTTGGTTGAACCTATAGGTCATGTTAAAGCTGATTTTAGTCCAATTGGGCTAATTGGATTGTATGTTATTCCTTTGTATGGTTTCTTAAGACGAGTTCTATTGGTTAGCAATTAATTTGAAGCTAAGTGACTTGTAGGATTATTTGGCAGTTATGACTAAGTGTAAATATATATAAAAGGTAGTGCTAATACACGACTGATAACAAACTTCAACAAATTAATAGGTATCTTATATTTTTACTCTAATTAATAAATTTTGATAAAGTAACGTATTTAATTTGAGATCAGGATATGAGCCAATAGTACGAATTGTTTCTCTTAGCTTAATCAAAACTATATCTACATCTATGCTATATAAGTACATATAATAAAATCGTAAACGAGTCATGTCTGTACGTACATTAAATATAAAAAAATTACACATTGTAGGTACTTGTGATACCGAGGTCAAAAAAATACTTTTTAGAATTTTCGTTTGTTTATCTGTTTGTCTGTTGAAACGGCATAACCAATTTGAATTTGGTTTTCACTGATGTACTGTAGCAAGCTTCTCGTAACATTTAGTGTTTGTTTCATTCCAATCGGTTTACAAAAAAAAAGTTACGCGCTATACCGAATAGCTACCACGCGTACGAAGTTGCGGGCTCAGCTAGTTAATAAATATAATTTTATAAAATACAACACTTTGTCTCATTTATTATGAGTCAAATACGCATATAAATTACAATATTATAATTTATTATAATTAATTTATATCTATATTTATAAATAAAAAAGCATCTTCGAAATGAATGTACGCCCATAACTTTCGAACGGGTAGACCGATTTTAATTCGGTTTTGATTAATGGAAAGAGGGATAAACGGGGAAAGTTCATATATATAAAAGTTGCACCACGGGCGAAGTCGGGGGCGGGCCGCTAGTTATTAATAATGATAACCATGACTAGAAAAATACAAGCTTAATACTAAGCTAATACTAGGTCATCATCATCATCATCATCATCTCAGCCGTAGGACGTCCACTGCTGGACGTTGGAAAATTAAGGCTTCCCCGATAATTTTCTAAAAGGACCCCATCAAAAGCAGCCTCAATCGTCTGTCCACCTTGTGGGTGGAAGTCTACGCTTGCCGGTCTGTAGTCTCCATTCAAGAATCTTCCGCCCCCAGCGGCCGTCGGCTTTCCGTACTATGTGTGCTGCCCCCTACCACTTCAACTTACTAATCCGACGGGTTATGTCGGTAACTGTATTAAATAATAAATGGGCAGTTTTTCTAGCATAACTAACTATAGTTGATAAAACAACACCTTTCCAAGGCTATATTACTTGACAAAAATTCCATATAAATTATTCCACACTTAATAGCATTTTCAAAATTATTGTCGACACGCAGCAGTAAGCATTATTAGCATTCCTCTCAAAACAACAATTACGAAGTAGACAGCTTTTTACGGCAATATTAGCAGTGCTCATAGTGGGTATACGAAGTGTTCGTGGGAATGAGACTGTTTTGCTGATTTCACATTACCAATCCCGCACATTACCCACGGTTTTATTAAACTGACATATTTGTCTTAGATACAATGCAACGGTGTACATACAAACGGTAACTACAAAAAATATTCAAAGTAAGAACCTACTTACAGTTTCTAAGTACCTGTTGCTTACTAGCGTAGAGCGACCCGCCCCCGGCTTCGGGCGGAGTTGAATTTTTGACAAATTTTTCCTTTCTTAGAGGATGTTTACGTAATAATATAAATTTCATATTTTTTTAAATTTATTTACACGAAACAAAAAAAGTACAATTGGTGGTACACAGGTTAGGTGTACTATAAACTCAATTAAGTTTCTAGCGTACACCTAAGTTGTCTTATATAAAAAAAATACAAATACAACAAGGCGAGGGTTGACAGTCGGAACAAATTGCAATGACGGTTCCGCACGTGTACTGAACGACTATTTTTAATACAGTTGCGAAAAAATAAAGCAATTTAATAAAACAAACAACTAAACTCGCAAAGAAAATTTCTGGAAAATGGCGCCAACCGTAGAATATAAGCAGAGATTTTTTTTTCTTCACCCGTTCTGGTAGGCAAAGGAAACTATGCCCATACAGCCAAGTCTTCAGTAGAATTTTTTTATTGATATGAAATGAAAATGAAATTTAATGAGATGAAATGAAATGAAACCTAACCTAACTCATTCAATCAAATCATTAAATCTGATATTGAAACAAATTAGTAGCTTCTTTTTAGAAATATACGTATTTGCATGAATCATAAAAACTTCTATGATTTTTTTTAGTAAAAACTTCATGATTGGTTTTTCTTTTTAATAGACATTATTTTGACAGTTTGGAGAGAGAACGCACGAGTTCGGGAAAGGTAAAAAAAAGCACGAGTATGTAATAGCCCACATCCCGAACGCTATACGTCCCTGCAATACGCCATTTTTTGAGCAACTGTACTCGTATTAAAAACAATTTTCAGTTCACAATTGCAAAATTTACAAACATTTGCAACTCATAACTAACACGTAATGACTGATCTGAATCGAAGACGTCTTCTAATTTCACCTTTTCCATTTACCGCAACATTAAGACGATAAAAAATATTTAAATTTCCCTACTCTACTTGTTAATTTAATGGAGGCGCGTTTGCCTAAAATTTAGTTAAAATCACTCGACCGTAGAAAGAAACAAAGACGTTCGTGCTTAATGCGCGGATGAATCTTCCGGATCTAATTACGAAATGGCGACATTTTCATAAATTGTTCTATGTGTGTTCACTGTTCTCTAAGACTAATGAGAAACATTTCAATTTGTGTCGCATTTACAATGGAGCGGTGTGAATTTCTTGTGAACACAACTGGTATCAAAAACTTACATAAAATCAGACGCAACTTATGTTCGTTCAGTTGCGTCTGATTTAAGCTCAATAGCCTAAATTTTTATGCCATTTTTAGGGTTCCGTACGTCCGAATAAAAAAACGGAACCCTTATAGGATCACTCATTCATTCATTCATCATTATATCATTCGTGTGTCCGTCTGTCCGTCGGTCACAGTCAATTATCTCCGAATCTACTAGACCGATTACGTTGAAACTTGGTACAAACTACACATATCAATTTCTGTAACCCAAACGCAGAGGTGTGGACGTGAATAGATGAAATCTGTATATGGGAGGTTATTTTTGAGGAAGGTGGAAAATTAATTTTTTTTTATGAAAACTGCATCGTGTGACATATCACATGGAAGGTCTTGTTGTGAAGATCTTAATTGTATTTTTTTGTAATTTTAAAATAAATAGTTTCCAAGTTATTCAAGAAAATAGATGGAAATTGACCATTCCCTCCCTTATATCCGAAACTACTGAACCTAAAATACAGAAATTAGTTTTCTACTTATAGATTATAGGAAAACCTATAAGAAGTCTATGATATTAAAATAACATGGTAAATCACTCAATATTGTGCGTAGATTAAAAAAATAAAATAAAGGTAACATCGTACGGAATCTCTTCACGCGAGTTCAACTCACACTCGTCCCGTTTTTTTTTTAAATTAAACTATTCCATGCCCATTGCATCTCGTTCATGTGATAGGCTTGTCAAGCAAAGCGTATGTCATTTATTATCCCCGTATTGAGGTAGGAAATAACAATGGCACATTACAAATTTGAAGTACCTCTTACTATCAACCTTCAATTGTGACACTTAAGACTGACAATTAAACATAGCACTCTCCTCTTTATAAGAATACTAGCTATGCCCGCAACATGGTATGCGCTGTAGTTCGTTTTTTAAAAATTCCATATAAACCTAACATTTTTCCAGGATAAAATCCCATATGTTAATAAACTATCTGTGTGCCAACTTTTATCCAAACCCGTTCAGCCGTTTTGCGTGATTGAGATTTCAAACACCCAAATATAAAAACTTTCGCTTTTATAATGCCATTTATAATTTATGCCTGCGACTTCGAATGCGTTGAAAATGAAAATAAATTGCTTACTATCTGACCCCGCAATTTCGTACGTGTGGTTTTGTTTGTAAAGCCGATTGGAATGAAACAAACATTAAATGTTACGAAAAGATTGCTACAATACATCAGTGAAAACCGCATTCGAGTTGGTTAAGCCGTTTCTGAGATTAGCGTGCACAAATGCACAGACAAACATAAAAAAATTCTAAAAACTATATTTTTAATTTTTAATATTTATTTAATGTATAGACATAATGGCTCGTTTACGATTTTATTATATGTATAGATATAAAATATATAACGCTTTATAGTTGTGACGACGAAGGCGCCGAATTTTTTATATTTTTAGACGATCCCTCGGAAAACGCATTTTTCAACATCCAAACGGGAGCAAACATCCAAACATGCATATTTTCGCATTTATACTACAATTGAAAATATCTTCGAGATTGCAAGCCTTCTTAATTAATTCTAAAATTCTGATAGTGCAAATTGCATTATATCATAAAATTATTAAGGATTTAAGTTATTTCAATAAATTTTTAGGGTTCCGTACGTCCGAATAAAAAAACGGAACCCATATAGGATCACTCGTGTGTCCGTCTGTCCGATCATCCCTTATCTCCGAAACTACTGAACCTAAAATTTTGAAAAAAATAATACAGAAATTAGTTTTCTACTTGTAGATTATAGGAAAACCTACATAGGTAGGTAAGAAGTTCATGATATTAAAATAACATGGTAAATCACTCAATATTGTGCGGATAGATAACATCGCACGGAACCCTCTTCACGCGAGTTCAACTCGCACTTGTCCCGTTTTTTAATTTGTTCTCCCCGTGCCTAATTTCTACGATTTCTCCTGCCTCATATCTCGCTTCTTATGAAGTCAACTGGTATAGCGATTGGTCGCAGACGAAAACTGTATAATGTCGAATACGTCACGGCGGTTGTCAATCAGAACAAACTGGCTACGCTTCTAACAATTATTGCACGAATCGACCCCGTTCTTTGTATTCCACGATTTCTTTGCACCGCTGAATGAAGCATTATTTTCAATGCATTAACATTCTATAATCCAACGGAATTCAAGACACGAAAAGAAAAGCATAAAACTTTTTTGGAATTTTGTGTGAATTAAAAAAAAATACAAATAAAAGTGAATTATCTACCGGTAGAAGAAAGTTGCAATTGCTGAACAATCTTGAACACAGTTGTCGGGGTATGACCATGACTTCTTGGTTAGGTTTTGAACTGCGGCTGCTAAGTTTTATACATGACTAGCGACCCGCCTTCGGCTTCGCACGGATGCAATTAGGTTTTTTTATATATTGTATAAACCTTCCGTGAAAAATTATCTAACTGAAGGCGAAAACCGCATCAAAATCAAGTTTCGTGATTTAGCAGGAGTCAGCGGATAAACAGGCAGACAGACGCGAGCAGCAACTTCAATTTATACTATGTAAGGATAAGGATTCACATCAAAAGTAAATGTGAAAAATTCGGGGTAGGTACTTATGAAAAAATATTTCAAACATCTAAGCAGAATAAAATTCACGCCGTGAAACATGGCAGTGCAGACAGGGCTTTAATTTAAAAAAATGATATGACATTTTTATATACTTACACATTATTATATTACAAACTCATACACATAACACAAATTTATTGTTATTCTTATTGTTGAAATATATTAATTACAAAATAAAAGTTTTTTTTGTATAAGTTATAAAATAAAGTCAATAATAGTAATTGTGACAATTATAGTAAATAATATTATTGCGGGATATTCAATTGTAAAGTCTGATAGAAAGATAATAAAGATAATAAGATAATAAGAATAACTTCTCCGTCCGCAGACGGAGAAGTGTGTGAAAGAACTTTAAAAGCGCTCTTTCTTAACGAACTTTATTGAAATTAAAATTCCTATAGTTCATTTCCAATAAACAGAACAAATGTCTAACAAATAACAAAATATTGATAAATACACAAGAAGCAATTTGAAAATGACACCAATTGGGTGATATCGTGATTGATTAGCTAAGAAAGTACACGAGACGTTTGCAATATGTGCGCCGTGTGATTAGTGCTTGGCTTAAGATAATTGAAAAGAAAAACAAATTGGATGGAAAACTATTTAAAGAACATATGCCTCAAAAACTACTTTCGACAAAACCCAAATGGTGAAATAATAATGAAATGAGTGAAATTCTCAAAATGAAATAATTCGGCAAAGTATTCAAAAGTTGAGTTGAGACTTCTATGATCGCAATTATTCAAAAATCACTGTACAATTTACAAAAAAAAAATCTTTAAATTCGGTCGCTAGTCCCACGGATCATCTATTTGAAAGAGAAAATGTAAGAGCACAAAAAAGTGCCTTCTTAAAAATTAAGGCTAATGATTTACACGTGACTTTTGGGTGTCGATCGTGATTATTTTTCGCTTAAAGTAGGTACCTTAAAAATACCTCATCATTCCTACTTCTATTTGTAATTTTTACGCTCGGTGCTTTACTGAGAACTATAGAAATATTTCTTTTCTGATTGAGGAAAAAATATGTTTTTTACAAACAATAATTACCTACTTACTGTTGAAACAAAGTAACTACACCACTTATCTTGATGGGAGATCTCTCTGTATCTTGACCAGTGATCTCTGAATACGATTACGAACGCTTGAATACTGACTATATTTATCCTACTAGTTTTTCTCATCCCTAAATAGTTTTATAGAAAGTAGGTACTTACATACATATACACATATATATATATATATATATATATATATATATATATATATATATATATATATATATATATATATGTGTGTTTGTCTGTTTATTGTTTACTAGTTTCTCATAAGGTAAGTATATATATGGTTTTCGCTACTATTTAATTAACACATTTATTCTGGGAGGTTTATGTGTATAATAAATATAATAATAATGACTAATCACTGATTGATATAATTGTTCTCCCAGGAGTACCAGGGGGGGGTTATCCTTTATAGCCGGTCGTAGAGGAGGTTCTCTGGTGAGCATCAGAAAATCCCAAAGCCTCGGTATACCGACCTTGTAAAAAGTCGGCGACGAGGTCTCAGAAACAGTGAGCGTTAGGAGGGGAGGGTTTGAGTTATGTCGTAGAGGGTCATCGGGGGTTGCCACACCGCGGGCGGAAACTAATTATATAATATAATTAGATTTATACTATAGAAGCGAAAAGTTGATATTTCTTATCAAGTCGGTAACAAAACGATTTACCATACCTACCCTGTATATACATTTTATTTGGGATATTTCATTACTCATATTAATTAATATAAATAATAAAATATTCCTAAGCAGCGTCGATTCGATTGTAAATAGTAAACTCATTTTATGATGACAAACATTATCTGATAAATATTCTAAGACCAATCATTTTAAATTTTACAAGTAATTGTCGGTCTGACCTCCTCAACGATCTACCTCAATTTAATTTTCCGTTTTAGCCACCCTTAACTTTGCCTTGCAAGTTTCTTCCCGAGTCTTCCTGGCACTTTTCCGTTGTTGGGTCTAAATTAAATGATTCGATTTATTCATAGATGGCATAGCCTGCCCATCTATGAATTTACCATGCAACACGTTCTCCGTGAATCATTTGTGAAACTTCAATTTGCTGTCCCCATTGTTTTGTTCATATTGAATCATTGTTTATAGTTTGGAGCTCGCTGCTCAGCGTAACTTTACAAGAGGAAACTTCTATATTTCTCATTAAAATAAATTCTAAAACTCTATTAGTTTGCGTATCATATTTAGCAATAGGTACGAGTATGACCCTGTTAATAAATTTAATACGTACACGTAGGTACACACAAAAGCTGGTCACAATAGCGCGATGCTATCAATTGCCGATTGCGTAATGCAAACTACTGTCTACTGTTCACATACAAATGTAATAATACAGTCAATACAAATTGTTTTACATACGCCTGGGTTTTATTACTCAACATTTGTTTCTTAATTGATGAACTTTTATTGATAGTTAACCCAATGTGATCAAGTAATCTTTCTTCTTTTTGGTTACCTATACATCATTGCGGCCTTCAAAACTTTAAAAAAAGTCAAAATAATTATGCAATGACTTTATAATTGGTTAAGACAATGGTAAATTTATACAAAAGTCAGTATGTATAAAGTATGTATGTATAAAAGTGACCGATAATTTCCCATTCATTGTTGGAATAAAAATCTCACAGAATTTTTAAGTTGAGAAAGGAATTTTAATTGATATAAAAAATAACAGTTTTTTATTTTAATTCGGTTTTGTTAGTTATTTGGTTTTTAATATACAGTCTTTGGCTACAAAACCTTAAAATTACAATAAATACATTCCTTCAATGATAAGACAGCTACTAATACAAATAGACTATACGAAGTTTACACTAACAATTTTTTTAATCCAAAAAAATAAAGCTAATCAACCTTAGAAAATCAAATGGTCTTTATTCTCTAAAAAGGGCACATAACGTTCCGCAATCATATACTTTACAGGCCATCTGGCGGTAATAATCACCTTTTAACCGTAAAAACAGAAGGTTATGATACCGTTTTTCGGTGGAGTAAGGAATATATTTACATGTTTATATCTAACGATCACTTAAATTCGAATGTGTCTCCAAAAAATAATCGATTTCGCTGTAAGAGGTTTCTTGTTCCCTTTAAAAATATCTCATTCTTGGATAAATGGCATTAGGTATGTGATTTTTTATTCAATTAAATTTCTACTTTTAATAACATATTGTGAGACTTTATAAACTTTCTTTCTTAAAATAATTCTAAGCATCCCCACTCAACATTTAATAATATCTAATTAGAAGATTTTTTTACTGAGAAATAGTTCTCTTAGATATTTTAAGCAAAACATTATATTCAAAATTTACGATTTCATAATTATTAACCCGATTCTTTTGAACAAACATCATCGTTATTTGGCTTGGGTGTACCGAACAAGAGAATTCCCTATCATAATTATATACTGTCACTGTTCTAATTAATGGCACTTATCGAAAAGGAGTATAAAATACATTATTAAAAACAAAATACAATAATGCAGTAATATACCCTTGTGGTGGCGTTTGGTAAATTTATTTTTATTGGGCATTTATTAATAATACTAGATCTCGTTTCTATTATCCCTAATGAAACGTTTTCACACAATGATGATGTAGGATAACCTTAGTTGGCACCCTAAGTTTATATAATCATCAATGCAAATATAGAGATAGTAGTTGGTTACATGAAGAATACGTAATGTTAGTCTAATGATACTATCAAGCCAGAAGCAATCATTACTTATTAATACGAATAAAGAAAGTAGGCTTTTATTGCTCACTTTGATCTGTGCTTATGTTCCAAAGATGAAGTCGTTGAAATTGATTGTAAAATTGATTTCTTAAGTTTTAGTAACTGATTTAGAAGTTTTGGTCGTCGCATTCCTGTCTTTAGAAGATTTATTCATAGATTTTCTGAATATTTTCTTGTACAGAGAGAAAATAATTGAAAGATATACAGCTTTAACTATGGTACTTGAAAATGGGAAGGAGCCAGTGTGTCTACACATGTGTGGAGTCCCACATTAACGGTCTACCCACCTTCCAAGGAATCAACCACATCCCGTCAGGTCCCTTCCCATCATCATGTATGATGCCGTTTGATTCTAAGATTGCAGGTACGATAATGGTGACAAGAGATCGACGAAGGATGTCATTTAAACTGGCATGTCGGGAGAAACGTCCGGCACTGGAGACGCAAGAGAGGCCATGGTGTCCCAACTCATCGACATATATTTTTATTAATAAAATCTTAATTTCCTTTGACATTAAATGCAGATTAAATTCGCAAGTTTATAGTAAATTCTGTGATTAAATAGGTAGATAAATGATATTACTGTGACGTTGTTCGGTTAACCGAACATAACGGCGTCTTATTTTCATAAAAGTGTAATATACCATTTGTTTATGGAATATTAACTGTGCGTTATTAATGCGTCGTTATATTGCTACAGTTACTGGTCGAATACCATACATGCACTGAATACTCTGAACGACAATCGAGTTAGACGTGTTGTTATTGATCTCAATTCACGTGGCAATTGTTACACGACGCGATTGCTGCCGATAATTGTTTATAGATTATGTTTGTTTATAATGGGTGAAAATACAAATAATGGGTAGGTATATACGTATAATAAACCTTTTTCTGAACGCGGTTTCCGTGAATGAATTTTTTGGGAACACTCAATCTGTCTACGAAGATCCCTTTGCAGATTGGATATATGTACATTATCGATCTCTATGATTCTTCAAATATTATTAGTTTTTTCTGATATACATATTTTCATTCTCACTTACAATTGAGAAAACTCATCAGTACAGGTCTTTCGACGGATAGTACCTTTTGAATTTATCCAAATTCAATTTTTAATAATACGTATGTTAAAATCACTTGTTTGTCGAAACATTATTGTCTTAAAATATTCTGATTTTTGTATTGACGTGGATAGTTAGAAAAAAGTATTCAAAAAAACATTGTACCCACAACTTCTTAAGGGGGAGACAAACGCTAAATACTAAAAATATCCATTGTTTAATGAAAATGTTACAAGAAATAGACAAGACAATTGCTTTGAAAAAAATATATATTATACTTAAAAATGTGAAGAACCAATTGTATTAATTAGAATTTTCGTTAAAGTAATAGAAACTCCACAAAAAAAGTTAGAACACAAGAAGAATTTGACCTTTATTGAAAATTCTCTCGAAAACGGCTTATTGCACGCATATGAATCCTGTACCTATTAATAAGTTAATATCAGATTAAAAAATTGTATTAAAAAAAATTTATTTTGTGTAATGTTCTAATGGTAAAAACAAAAAAACACCATTTCTAGGCCCGTTGAATTGTCTCCGCCGTCAGCGAGTTCTATAGTAAATGTCATTTGCCTCAGTGAATCCCCTAATAATTTAAAGACAAGGTGGTATAACACGATAGAGAATTAACTACGAGTTCAAGATTTGAGGTAGCGTATTTCTACAGCGGACCGTTGACTATTCTGAACCATTATTTATTACTTCGTTAGAAAATATGGCTATGCGAAAGAAATCATACTTAAAATAAAATTGGTTTTTAAAACAAAAGTGCAAATAAACATATCTGCCTCAATTATAAACATTTCGATTATGCGCTTGTACTGCGTAAGACAGTCTACGCATTTTCTTCGTTCCCTAATAACTTCCTACAAGTTTTCATCTTTCTTGGTGGTCCTTAACGACTTTCTCCATTCCTAGATCGCTACAGTGTCGACGCCTTGCTTTCCTTATTTTTAAGTCTTAACCGAGACTAATTCAGCGAGTTTTTCTTTACTTTCGCCGTGTATAATGATATCGTGTTCGCCGATTATAAACTGATCAATATGATCACCGTTTACAATATTATTATGCACATTTACTCTACAATAAGATTGTAATAATGTTGGTAACTTATGTTTGTAAAACGAGGAACACACGCTACGATGCTTAAAGTACTAAATTTGTCACGAAATTAGTCACACCTGTTTTAAATTAAATTAAATGTGACAAATTAAAGACACAATACCGCGTTGAATAAATGATTAGATTAATCTGTATTGGTATTTATTCGAAAGTCAACTTAGTTTGGCTACAAAGCTAGAGAAACGTAGAAAAAGTAAAAATCACCGTGAATCATTACCATGATTTTAAGTTAACATTAATTAAGGTACTCTAAGGCTTGCAATAAGAAATTAATTAACGGCTTAAAGGGAAATAACAAACAGCCAGCGAAAAAGCTGTTAGATAATCCACCGCAATATTAATACAATACCAAATCGTCATTCGGGGGATCAATATTTGTTAAAGTGATGTTTTTCTTGCAGGCTGACGGCTTACTTAGTGGTAGGTGGTTGTCTTCGTCTTAGTTAGACCTTAGTAGGATAAAGAATAGTAGGATAAGAAATTCAGGTTTTATATGGATTCCCCGTGACGTGATTATTTCCGAGGTGACTGCCAAGGATTAGCCTTGCTAGTGACATTATTTAACGAGATCGTCACGTGTCCAAGTAATTATGAAACCATTCAAATGCGTTGCTAACATTACTAGAACACTTCTTGTTAGTAACATAATGCCCTATAACTATATATGTATAAATTTCTTAAAACTATGGATGGAGATACCTGTTATTAAAAAGTGGATATACGGCTTTATCTACTTCCATTTAATTTATTTCGTTACATATAAATGTGTACAAATACAAATGTTAAGACTACGGGGTAACCTGATCACGGCTTAGTCCAGATAGACTTCGTGCTTTTTTAGCTTCAGTTTGTTGATGCTATATAATGAGCACAATTGGTTTTCCTGTCTCATTACATTTTTAATTTTGTAACGAGATTATATTCCTAAAAAATTAATCGCTTGCAATAACATATTGAAATGGATATTGCGCTCTTAGAGACGTTGGAAGAAGCTCGCGACTTTTATTTCATTGAAATCTGTTTCGGAGATTAAGGAGAACGAACATCGTGATAGGTGAATTTTCGTATATTAAAAAGGTTTTTTAGCATGTTTACCAAATAAATACTAAGCCGACTTGTAAACAAGACTTGTAAACACCTTGTAACAAGATGTTGTAAACAACATTTTAAATGGGATTTAAATTTACGTTAAATAGGTAAGTTGAACCAGAATTTAACGTTTGCATTTGTAACGTTAAATAACCATATATAATAAGTTGGATCGCAATATTTGAAAGAAAACAATAAGTCAGTATAAACAAATATAATTGCTTCAATTATTATTGGACTCTCTGCTATATAATTCTTGGGCTACACCATGACTAGACAGTACAATTAAGATCTTTTTGCATATTTTGTAATATCATTCGATCCGCTATAAAAAATCTTGCACAGATGAAAAGTACGAGATTATATAAATAGTTAACGCCCTACCAATTGCCTATTTTATTTCACGGTACAAACCGTTTAACCCCATTGATTGAACATTTACAAGCGCATTGAGCAAACAAAGGTAGAATCAGTGAAGCGGGCTTCCTAAATTGCATAGCGTTTCGTATTAGAATTAATTTACCTATATTTGAATGTCATGTACTAGTACGAAGATCTGTTTATTTTTATATTTTTTATGTAAAGATCGATAGACAGGCTGACGGTTCACTTGATGTTAGATTGTTACCGTCGCCTAATAATGCTATGCCTAATATTACCAACTCGATTGTTAGCTACGTGACTAACTAGGCACCTACCTTAGTACGTCGCTTACAGTATGCAATACGTCTGTTCACTGGGATCAGTCACTAAGCACTTAGCGAGGCTCTTTGTGTGTGGCCGTAGTCTTAGATATTTTTACGATTTCAGTGTTTCACAATATGATGATGAATATTTGTGTCTAAATAAAAAATTGATGCCTATTTAGATTTTAAAATTATAATAGATTGTTATATTTTTTTATGATTGTAAAACATAATGCAACACGCATGTGTATTTTTTATATATATCCTATTAAATATAATTAAGAGAATCCGAATTGATAAAGCGAAGTGGTAAATAACTGTAAATTCCGCTGGACTGTAAATAAAGAAATAAATAAATAACTTAAAAAATAATTATGTTATAATAATTATCATCTTTTCAGGAAAATAATCGTCTTGAACCTGGCAGTTTCTTATCGCTTCTAACAATATATAACAGTATATATTGTTAGATTCAATGATATCTATCAATATATACTGAATAATTTGTTTGTGCATACCAGTTTATATACTTATATAATTTACAGATGATTATTACATTTTTTTTTCTAATTTCTCTATATTTTATAACATGTAACATTCCACTTTTGACAGACACATAAAGCAACAATAATTTATCTAATTGAAACAATAAAATAATTTAAATTACTATGTTTCAAACATAAATTAACCAAGAGATAATGTCGTCATACAGCAAATTTTGCTTATGCGGAACAGACACAAACGTCAAAAGCATTGCTTGTTTTTGTTACTGTAATATTTGATTAAAGAGTTGACCAATCTTACTACTCAGATACGGTAGGCTATGTTATAAAGTGTGACGAAAAGAGCGTAACTGAACAAGTGGAATTTATGAAATTGATTCATCCTCGGCGTTGCAATGGTTATTGATATAATTGAAAGCCATTACTTACCCTTGATTGCGACTAGAAAGTGTTGCTTTCTCGCTATGGCTTTGGCGGTAACAATAAATCCAACTTCACGCTTATTTTGAAGACGCTCGCTCGAAGATCTCGAAGCCATTAACCATTATGCTGCCTGGAGACGGAACTTATTTACCTATATACAAAAAACTAACGAGATGTCTTGTTGTAAGGCTTAAGAATATGCGTCAACTATGAATATTAATGATAAAACTAAAAAAAAAATCACAGACATTTAACTTCTGGTCTGTTTGTATTGAGGCTAATATGATTGTCATACATAGGTAACATCATAATATACATAAAAGATGAATATGTACAATAGTTCGACGAGACCATAGGCCGAGTGGTTTTAAGGTGCTTTCTTAAACGCCTGTCTGTCTGCAGGGCCCGTTGATTCCTTTAGGGCCTACTTTGATCTGGCAAGTATGGCAGTGTAAACTGTGTTTAATAATATCATTTGGGCAGCACGCCTCTCCCTTATAGATGATGTGTGTGATGTTATGTTTCGGCGAGTGACCATTTATGCAAGAGACCATTTACCCCAATCCCTACATAATCCCTTATCCTTAATCCTACTATGGTCAACGGCGCACATGCAGAACTTGTGGCGTTGTGTTAGCCACCTACCATCAAGTGGACCGTCAAGCTGTCTTAAACTGAAAAAGCATTAGCTGACTATCTTGCTGCATGCATTGCAAATATGCATCGAAATTTAGTTTCTTTCGTTATTCTAAATAAGTATTATAACATAAGTAACTATTTCCACATTTCAATTTTTTATAATTCATTTGGAAAAAGCGTCTGAGGAATTACTTACAGTAATTAAAATTTCAATCTATTCTATACAATAATAAAATTGTAAACGAGCCGTGTCTGATCATTAAAGTTTTTTTTCATAAAAACAATTTGTACACGTTTTAGATACTTATGTTACCGAGGTTAAAAAAATAGTTTTTTAGAATTTTTGTCTATTTGTCGGTTTGTCTGTTTGTCTGTTTGTCTGTGGATTTATGCACGCTAATCTCTGAAAGAGCTTAATGGATTTGAATGTGGTTTTTCACTGATATATTGTTCATTATACTGTTATAGCGTTGTTTCATTCCATTCGGTTTACAAACAAAAAAGTTATGCGCATACTAATTGCGAAGTTGCGGGATCAGCTAGAATAAAATTATTAATAAATTATTTTTTTCAATTTTAGACAAAATCTCTTTATACTATTGCATAGCTGTAGGTACATTATATCATATTATACCTATGGTAATTAATACCTAAACAAAGTAAACATCCCTACCAGTGTTGCCGCTAAGGAAAAAATAAAGTCACTAAAACCTAATTAAAAAGTCACCAGATTATGAGAAAATTTTACTTCAAGAAGTCACTAAAAGTCACTAAACTTATTCAGAACATCGAAATAATAAATAACCTTCTAGTTCGCTGATTCACACTTTTAAAATAAGATTTTAATTAAACCAAATATGAAAATCAATCACAAGTACGTAAACAAATACTAAGTAACAAAACAGTTAAAAAAATTAGTTCAAAATTCAATCAATTGAATAATGTCGTCATCAATTGTCCCTTCATCTTTGTCCGACAACGTGGGTTGTTGCTCAGAAGACGTAGAAGCTTGCGGTTCTTTTGAAGAAGTGAATGAAACAGCTGTTTGTGTTTGCCCTTTTATGTTTTTTACAGTCTTTGTAATTTTGGTAAGTACCTCCGTAGGTAATACGTGAGTGTGAGAGGTTTCTTTTAAAATTACGCTATATTTTTGTTCACCTACGTCTTTTAAAAGTTCTTCTCTGAAGTGTGATGCCAATACCTGGTTAATAATTTGCGTGCATTTAGTTTTGTGCATTTTTAAATCGGCGGATTTTGAATCTGCAAACACATCTTTGCACAAATCTGTCAAGTGTTCCGTAATAAATAGAGCAAATTTACCCTCAGCCTTTTGAGTGAACCTGTTTTCTTTGGGAGCTGGTGCAAAACTTATTTGCTGATACTTTGAAAGCGTTGCACATTTTTGTTTGTGCTTTTTGGTTTCTACATATTTTCTTATATCGGCTACTCTAGATTCGCTGTGACAAAAAGCTTTATTTGAATCACTTATAACAGGTTTTCGCCAATTTTTGAATTCTACTTCATGTTCCAACTCAGTTCTGTACCTTTGAGAGTATGTGTTCTTCTTTAAAGGCAGATCCATTACGCAAAACAGCTAGATTTGAATTTGAAAATAGAAAATAAAACTAGCTTGTCACAACGACCGTGCGAGAAAGAAACTAATGATTGTTTCTGAACTGTGGTTAGAAAGGTGAAATAAGTAATAAAAAATTTCATTGGGAAGTCCCGCTTTGTTAAGCTCGTGTTGCCAGTAACAATAAATTAATAATACATATGTTTTAATATTTTCTAGTCAGTTAATTAAGAATAAATTTATCAAGCGAAAGCTAAGAAATAATAGATAACTGAGATTATTGGGAAAAGTCACTAAAAGTCACTAGATATTTTTTTGTCACTAAATCTCAAAAAAATGTCACTGAAAGCGTGAAAAACTCACTAGATCTAGTGACAAAGTCACCAAAACGGCAACACTGATCCCTACACTAACGAAGTAGTAAACGGGTTGCTTCAATCTACTCATCGGCCTTGACGATGTGTTAACACGCAGAACATAAAAAGAGTTTATAATGCTTTGAATGGATTGCAGCATCAGGTTTCCTAGGTGTCTTCACGGTTCGTTACAATCATTTTGTGCTTGTAAGAAACTATGTAGGTAAGTACATCATAAGTACCTAAAAAAGACCTGATTCTTAGTTTAAAGAGTAAAAACCGTTACACATCATAATATCTTTGCCTTGAATAACGCGATAATATCCTTTTAGCAATGTTCGGGAACTTTACCAATTTAAAAATGTATGAATTACTGATTATACAATAGTGTAAAGCGGCACTAACAAGCACTAATGACATTTCATTAGATTTGTTTTTATATGAGAATTTGGTAATACCTACTACTTTGGAAATGAGTTAGATGGTTAATTTTAAAAAAAAAAGTTTTTTGCTTAGAATAGTACCAAATTTAATTTATTTAAATATTACAACTGCCACGTGAATCTTGAATTCATCACGAAACATGACTATTTTCTATTTAAATTATAGATGTAGACCTCTCTCAAGGCTCGCCACCTCACAAGGTTTGCTGCCCTTCATTTCACACAAATTTATTTCACCCATCGATATTTCAAATCTTCTAGAAACTTATACCAAAAATACACCTGAGGATTTTTTAGTAACTTTTCCTGGACTACAAGATTAACGTCACTATTTTGTTTTTAACATTGTATAATAGGTACATATACAATACAGGCTATATTTTACAACATTGTAACTATCAGTGAATGACAGCAGCAGGTACCACCGCACTGCGCGCCATAGATGCGAAGTTCATCCGCATTACTTGGATAAAGTGCCGCTGCGCACAGTTCGGATGAGTAGAAACTTTATTCCACGGACGCGCGATCTTTGGAACAGTCTTCCTTCTAAGGTGTTTCCATCTAGCTACAATATGGGCTTCTTCAAGCGAGCAGTAAACAAATTCCTGCAAGGTCGGCAGCGCACATGTGACCCCCCTGGTGTTGCTTATGTCCTTAGGCGACGGTAGCCACCTACCATCAAGTGGACCGTCAGCCTGTCTGCTACCTTTAATAATATAAAAAAAAAAAAAAAAAAAAAATTTCTATTTCTGTTGGAGCTATTCATTTTTCCATTATAGACTCAGGGTAGAAGAGTACTCGAATGGAGGCCACGAATTGGAAAGTGCAGCTTGGGACGCCCTGCGGCCAGGTGGACAGATGACCTGAATGGCTTCGCGGAATGCGGCTGGATGCGAAGGGCAGCAAACCTTGTGAGGTGGCGAGCTTTGGGAGAGGTCTACATCCAGTAGTGGAGAGACACACTACTTTTTTTAATGTTAACATTAGCAGACAGGCCGACGGTCCACTTGATGGTAAGTGGCTACCGTCGTCTATATGTAACACAAATAACGCCACAGGTGCTGTTATTTTGAGGTATTTATCTAGAAGAGATTGATTTTGTCTACTCCAGAAGGGCTACGGAACTCAATTTGACACGTCAATCGAAAATTTGGCCTTTTTTTAATAAAAAAATGCAGGAATTTCGTATAAGTAATTCTTTTTGACCCAATCGCTATTCGTTTACCGGTAACATTTCTAATTTACCCGTTGCATGCACACGCGAACGAGCGAAACTATTATTTTTAAATCACGCGAGAATTGCTATTAATACCTGTCTTATTTTATTACTATATTTATAAACTTATCTATTATAAATAACTGTCTAATAGTCTAACAGAAAATGCAGTTTTTGCAGAATTTTTAAACAGCCTTTTACCTATAGTCAATAATCAGATCGTTGATTAAATAAATATTTTCAATAACAGAATATCGTTTCTACAGATAAAACACGGTTAAATTCTTATTTGTACCTAATTGTATTAATTTATTCAAAATATCTATATAATTATTATATAACGTACGTATAATAATTTATAACAGATAAGCACTATTACCTACATTACAACTAATAAAATACCCAAATAAATGAAACACATTGTTAAAAAAAAGATTAAAATCTTGACTTTTCAATAGATAAACCTGGGAATTTTATATCATTTGCATAAACATACCGACTATTTATTTAGTAACATCGATGAGAAGCATTTGTCTCTTGAGAACCGATTTATATCTTTCAATAACAACCTCTATTCAGTTTTGTTTTGTTAAAAATAAAAATGAGAATGATCTAGATTAAAGTTGAGGTTAAGACACGGGATCATTTCATTGTTAGAATACAGGAACAGATCAAACAATAGCCTTGCGTGTTAGATACACGTTATTAATGTGATGGACATTCAGTAAATATTATGTAGAACATTTGACTTCCTCTGTGATGACGCTGATGTTCTCATAATTATATTTCCAACTTCCATCTTTACACTTTGACGTAATTTCCTCAATCGTTCTGGTCAAGTGTAAGTGTAATTTCTTTTAAAAAATCTTGGGAAACTGATACTATGTAAAAGCTTTGTCTATCACTTAAACTGTATCGTAGCATTTGAGTTTCAGTCTTGGTCACAATAACTATGTACAGTCAAGGGCAAAAATATCTGTACATTTCCAAAGCGCCAAAATTATCTGTACAGTTGAGAGGTCAGAAATATCTGTTCGATAATTCGGTTAGAAATATGTGAGCATTTAAAGGGTCAAAAAGATCTAGACGTTCACGTGGCCATAAATAAATGTACAATGTCAGTCAAATATATGCAGGCAAATAAGAGGGCATAAATATCTATACATGAAACTATCATATATATGAGAACAAAACGCGCGCCAAAAATATCTATACACGTAATTGTCATATATATGACAACAAAACGCGTACCAAAATTATCTATACATTTATCTGATAGTCAAACTTACCACATAGGTATGCAAATATGCATCTTATTCAATTGAGATAACTAACTAAATGTAACACTCAAAATTCGAATTTACATTCGCTTTAAAACTATATTTAAGAGTTCTATTTCTATTTCTTATACGTCGACAATATCGGTAGTTTTTAAGAAGAATAATGTCCAGACTTTCGGACTGTACTAAACATCGCATCATAATTATTATGTTGGAAGACGGAATTCCGGTAGCATAAATTGTTGAGGAAATGGGTGTAATGGTGAGTGATCCGAATCATACCAGATTTAAATATATATTTTAATATCACTTTTGTTGCCTACGGATATTTATTGTCTTATCTTTTAATCGTTTTAGAGGAACACCGTATATCTAAGGGTGAAATACAGGAGAAGGAAATGTAAGGAACCATGCATCTAAAGGACGACCTCGAAAGACGACGCGAGAGTGTGACGACGACGAAGATGTCAAAAACCAACGTTTCATTCGCACTGCGGACTTAGCAGTGCCTTTAGCAGTATCCACCCACACAGTGCGACGAATTTTTTTTTTTTTTACGAGGAGAGAAATCTTCAAAAGATACCTTATGAACAAGTTCCAGATGCAATGCAAATGTCCATAGAGGTTATGGGACTCTTACCGCACTAAAACTCGTCTCGAAATGGGTATGGTTCTAGTCCGCAGGGGACTTTGGAACCGTCACCGGGAGTCGAGTGCGACAAAGATTTCTTGAAGCTGGCTTTAATATGAGGGTATACGAAATTTTAGGTTATAAGTAAGAGATAAGAGTTTTGAATAGATAGATAGGTAAGAGTTTTGTGTAAGTCGAGGTTATAGGTAAATGATGAAAGTAAATATTTGAAGTTTTTCAAACAATAAAATTCAGTTTTTAGTGATCTGTTTAATTTCCCTACTCCTAAGCTTATACACGTCCGCCTGCTGGGCACAGGCCTCCTCTCAAGCACGAGAGGGATTGGTATATAGTCTCCACGCTAGCCCTATGCGGGTTGGAGACTTCACATACACCATAGAATTTTTTCGCGGATGTATGCAGGTTTCTTCGCGATGTTTTCCTTCACCGAAGAGTGACTGGTAAGTATACTTTACATGACAAATTCACACTCTTGTTTAGACACCCTAGGACATGTAGTAACTGGAAACGCCTTGTCTATCATTTTCTGTACAAAAAACTCGGCTCTCTACGTAACGTACGTAGAGGGGTAAGCTCTTAAAAGCAACTCCAGTTATTAAATGCTCTAAGTTAGACACACACCACAAAGAGGAATAGAAACGAGAAAATAGAGTAAAAACCTAAGTGTTCTTTTTAACGGCAAATTGACATTCGTAAAATCACTTACATTAGCGTAAGTAATCGAAAGATTTTCGTACTAATATTGTATAATTACCTAAATAACGAATAAATATCTTCCGTTTCATCGCTATGTCTAGTATCAATATGTTACTGACAAACATGAAAAAACGCTAATATAATATTCACGAAAAAAGCCACCTGAAAATCCTATATCGTGAAGCAAAATCTAAAATAATAGGATTACAGGTGAAACAAATGTTACGTTAATATCGCCACCATCAAAATGAAAGAGACAAACCAATCATATGACAGAATGGTACTCTTTTCGATGATTGTCATAATTCAAAATTAGAAAACTTGTTTGTTTGTATAGATATTTATAAACGATTAGTTGCATAAATTTGTATCTATATATTTGGTACGCGTTTTGTTCTTATGTATATGATAATTGCATGTATAGATATTTATGCCCTCCTATTTGCCTGCATATATTTGACTGACATTGTACATTTATTTATGGCCACGTGAACGTCTAGATCTTTTTGACCCTTTAAATGCTCACATATTTTTAACCGAATTATCGAACAGATATTTCTGGCCTCTCAACTGTACAGATAATTTTGGCGCTTTGGAAACGTACAGATATTTTTGCCCTTGACTGTACATAACAATTTTAATAACGTAAACCCGAACACGCCTTACATTTTTCATGCAAAGTGGATATTACTTCTACTTCATAGTAAATGGCCAACAACGTCTATTAATATATGCAACAGACCTTAATAATAAATATATGACGTGGAATCCCTTACTCACTTATCGAACACAACAGCACTTGTTTCACGGGAGTTTTCTGTCAGATAAGATATATTGACGAACGCGTATTGAAATATTATAAAGGATTCGATAGTTCGGTCTAATATGTTGCTCAATTAAATGCGATATGAAAGAATGTTTGTAGGGGTTCTACGCTGGTCTTCAAGGTAGCACATGTGATGCGGTGAAACTGAGGCTAAAGTTGGCTTCGATAGAGCTAAAGTTGGCTAAAGTTGGTTCTTTATCCTGTAGATCTATTTAACTGACACGGATATTAAAAAAAAAACTGTCTTCATCGTGACGAGACAAATTTGTTCAAATACTTAATATTTATTAACAAGTGTGAGTTGAACTCGCGTGAAGAGGGTTCGGTACGATGTTACCTTTCCGCACAATATTGAGTGATTTACCATGTTATTTTAATATCATGGACTTCTTATAGGTTTTCCTATAATATATAAGTAGAAAACTAATTTCTGTATTTTTTTTTTCAAAATTTTAGGTTCTGTAGTTTCAGAGATAAGGGGGGGGACAGTGATCCTATAAGGGTTCCGTTTTTTTTATTCGGACGTAGGGAACCCTAAAAATAACTAACTCAAATTATATTTTTTATTTTCTTACACAAGTATGCCTCGTGGCTTCGCCCGTCTTAAAATGATTCTTAATTAACTATAAGGTACCTATCAAATTCTTATAGCAATTTCTAAATTTGCTCTTTGCTATTGCTCAAGCTAGTGTGCTGATTCTAAATTAATTCCGTATAGGTAAACTGCAAAAGATTAGGACTATAATAACAGAGCAATTCTGCACTTCTACATAAGGTTATGGCGGCTGTTTGGTTATAACTTACTTATTTAACAAATACGCAAACTACCTATAAACAATCCCAACGAAACGAAACTTACTAACTATGCCTGTTAATGAAACTAAAATAAAATTTAGCAGATATGTTAATTGAAAACCGGTTAAATTACTTACATATTCAAATTTACTAAACGTGGCATACACATTTATATACTGGATAAAAATCTTGATAACACCCATGTCGTATAAATTAGAAAAAAATAAAAGTATTTATCCACGCTTACTTTCGAATCTACTAACCTAAATACCTATATATATTGAATAGAGAAGTACTTACTCATATGTATTTACCTAGTTATTGTATCTTATATCAACAAGAATGTCACATAATATTGATTACGTGGCGTATGCGAAATGTAATACGCTTTTATTGAATTTTTTCAAACAAGTGTACCGACAAAACGAGGTCAGCCAATTTTGTAGGAAGTGTACACAATTTTATGGCGTAATGTTTGGTCATCAATTATTTGTTATAAAGAAATGTATGTCATGTGTTTCTATGGGTTTCTATTAAATATTTTTAATTATATTTTATAGTATAAAAGTGAAATTATAAAAGTTTACAATTGTCGAAAGATAGTTTATTTTATTTTGTTATTAAAAAAAAATCTGACCAAATTGAAATGCTAATTTTATCGTATCATTTGACGTTAGGGCCAGAAAAGTCAAATGACTCTGTTCTGTTATGTCAGTGAAACGGCCACCTGTTTTAACTCGTATTTTAAGGGCTTTATGGACAACTTATGCATATTCATAGAAGTTATTACTTAAAATCATCTTAAAATGTACCTATATACATAATTGAAATTCCAATTTCCGAATTTAAATTTGAAAATTTGAATCAAATTGAAGATTTGAATCAATCCGCTTTTGAAATCAAGTTGTCAACTTGATTTCAAAAGCGGATTTCTCTAATAAGTACTCATTGACAATTCACTAAATTCTCTAAACTTGTTTCAAAGAAGTTTTGTTTTAAGATCATTATGTACTTATACCTATTTTTTTAGATATTAGGTATGAACTAAAGAACCATATAGTAAAAAAAAAGAATGTAAGTAGACAAATTTTCAAAGAAAAAAAAAATGTACTGTCTAAGTTATAAGTACTGTGTTGTACGATATACTCATGAATATGCATTATCTAGCTACTCTAATAGGGCCCTCCTCTAGTCACTAGTCTTCTTGATCGCGCCTTTGTCTACATGGAGCCGACAATTTTAGGACAATTTTGCAAATTACTCAGGAAAACGCACGTACCTACTCTTTATTTTATTTTGATAGGTATCCCGTATATGTCTATGCATTTCACAGCAACTGAAGCAAAAGCGTCTCATGAAAATCCACACGGTATTTATGATGTTATAAACTCACGTTAATTAATAATTTAATGCAAGTTAACAAAGTTCAAAATATGGCGCAACGTAACGCAACCAGAAAGTCGTTGAACCCAATCCATCATAACAACGACATCATCAACAATTATCGTACACAATGCACCGTAATGGAGCTATTAAAATATCTTCATGCAAAAAGAGGTCTCGCTCGCTGCGACGGACGGACGGACGCGGGACGTGGCTGAAGCGACACTTTCACTGTTTGTTTTGTCACGGAGACTGATCACAGTGTCGCGTCACGCTAAACAGCCTCCACATTGCGATTTTAAACATGATTTATTTTTTCCTGTTGGGACATTTCATACTGCGCCATATCTGGCCCTAACCAAATTAAGTAGAGCTAGTACTGTGAGTGATAGGGTAGACAACTGATTATACTAGAATAGATTACATAGAAAACAAAAGAGACAGTCGAATTCATGCATACGAATGTTTGCATTGAGCGGAGATTGAACCCGCAACTTGACACAGTAGGAATAGAGAGAGCTATCACCGCTGAGCCAATAAGACGTCGTCGGTATATCGGTCGTCGAAATATAAACATCCTACATAATTTAGAAACAATATATTATTCCAATTTAGTCAGTGATTTTGTCTCGTTGCCTTATTTTGGACATTGTAACACATTTATTGGCACAATTTGTCTCACCACGTACAAATACTGTAGTATGACCAATAATATCAAATATAGTGTGGGCTTGCACTGTTATATTAGATAAGATTAGTATGTCTGTAAGGATTGCATGATAAGCACTAATATATTAATGATAAGGATCATTCACTAATATCGATTCACAGGTTTATTAGTGAAAGGATATAACAGACAGGCAGATGATCATAAACAAATAAAAAATTTCGGCGAAATATCACAAATTTACTGATTAATAAATACTAAAAAAAATATCAGATGCTAGTTTATGTAAAGTAGGGGAAAGAACAGCATACAGATACAGAATACAGATGATAAATTTAAGACAAGGATAAACCTCAGAGCGAACACAATTTGTAAGTATCAAAATTAGCGCAACCTAATAACTTAAGAATTAAGGTGCAATATTTCACAACTTTTTGTAACTTCTCGGAGATAACCGAACACTTTTAAAATTGGAAGGTTTTTCTTAAATACTGAGTAAAATATCAAAAATGAAATAGCCGATTAAAATTTTAGTATTAAGTTAAAAAAATAATGTAGTTGTTACTGTGACGAGAAAGCTTTCTTTGGGCAGTAATTTACTATTTTTTTTTCTCAGAAAGTACATTTTTTTGTATAAATCTGCCCGATTCTTACATTTTTGAATATAGTCTATTATGCACTGTATTTTTATCTTGCTTTTAATTTTACTCTAAAAAATCAAATTGGGTGACGTAAATAACGCTTTTCTACTAAGTCTTCGCCTTAAAAATAAGTTATTTTGTTGAAATATTACTTGTTCTCTGATTAATCATACTAAAAAATTTATCACATGGTAGTTAATGTATACGGGAGCGCTTTGAGAATATATTTTATTATTTTGAGTTGTTGAGCTGGGAATGATTTATGTGTTGAGCTGGTTTCAGCAATGAAAAGTTGACCTTGAGCGTGCTATAAACACAAAGAATATCCAAATTTACGACGAACGAAGTTGTATAGATTAGCTTGTATGCTACAATTAAGTAATAAAAAAATTAGTTATTGTAATCTTAGGACATGGTGTTAATTTGTTTCACTTTAAATGCTATCGTAATTCTATGTTAAATAAAGACTATGATATGCGGGTAACAGGAAAACAATACAAGAAAGGAAAATTAGGACGACAAACCGCAAAATACGCCATTAAATATATTTAAGTAATACCTATTTAAATAAATGAATGACTAATAGCGAGTGTATCCCTCTCGTGCCCTGACTAACATTTCCATCCGTCTGAGCATGCTGAGAATTATGTTATCAATTATTATGTCTTGGGACAAGCTCTGCCACTCATAGAGTAATGCGTTTTGCAGTTCTTACAGGTTGTTGGGGGGCGGTATTCTGGTTTTAACTCCCATACATGCTCTATAGGAATCAAATACGATCTTACTGGCGACTGCATCATTATTATACCCATGTGCTTTAGATATGCTTAGAATGAGCGAGCATTATCCTGCATCAGAATAACGCCTCATAATTTGCCCCTTATAATAATTACTTTTCCTGCATCAGAATAAGTCATCATTAAAGGGGGAAAATGGGACAAAGTGTTATTATAACGTATATATATCGATCAGCAGTCATATTACCGCCATCGATCACCACTAACTCCGTTCGAGCTTCCAAACATATCCCTCCTCAGACCATAACTGAACCGCTCCCTATATACAACCGTATTTCCAAAATTAGATTAAATGTAACGTTCTTTTTGCGTCTCCATATTCGCTGCCTTCCGTCAAATTGGTTTAAAAGCACCATGCACTCATCAGTGAAAAGTACCCGTACCGATTGGTTTATGTCCCAAAGCGTTTCACTGTAATGTAAGGCATGCAGCCGGTCTAGAGACAAAGTTTAAAAATTTAACAATATCACATAAACAGAGCCAAAGTATATTCTACTTCACATGCCGCCCAGCTACAAACCTTCCACATTTTTCAGTCTTTCCATTAGTGAAAGCCGTATCAAATTCAGTAGTTTAAAAAAAGTTAGCAGAGAAATAGACAACAGCAAACAGCGACATTATTTTATAATGTGTATTATGTACACACGAATTTAATTTTAATTTGACACTATATTGAAATAATTTACTTTGTTCTACTGTGTGCAATCACTCGCCGCAGAAAAAATCATAATTCGTGTCAATGATAAGAGCTCTTATGGTAAGCAAGCTCGAAATACGTATATGCTCAGTAATGCTCACACATTTTATTGTAAAACTCACAGCGAGTGTAATACACGAACTGTAATACTTCCTTTTCTTTATTGAGAACTTCGTATACTTCCAGTAGTTAATTAAAATTATATTTTTTTAAATAATGAGAACATTATTAATATAAGTGTTAATAAACTTCGGTTAACTTTAAAAAAAAGTTATCTTTTTGCATGATAACCGAAAGCAGTTATCATAAAAATGGTAAAGTGAAAATTCCATGACGGTTTCGACGTTAAATTGTTGAGTTATTATTATGCTTCATTTGTTTTTTCCTCAAAGTCGGATATTGACAGTTACAATAAGTTCATATTCAATGCACGCACGCATTGCAGGTGCATGCAATGCATAAACGATTTCCGTTTTTCAATAGTAGCCGTACAATATTAATTTAAACAGATATTATGTTAAACATTTGCTTCATTTTTATGTATATTTCAATATAATTTACATTAAAATGTATAATAATCAATAAATTAATGTTGGATTCATATTATAGTGTTTCTTATTATCAGTTTACAACTACGTTTTGTCTGTTTGTTCGTTTAATTCTTATCTGATGCATAGTGTAATTGATTTTATTAATTTTATTGCGGAGAAAACTTAAAATTATGTAATCAAATAGTACTATTAAATATAAATGTAATAAAAGTTTCGGTCGCTTCTCTTTTGCATATATTACCATACACGGACTGAACTATGAACTTCGTCATAAATAATGTATTTAATTTTTATTTAAAAGGTAGTAAAAAGCTTACCTACGGTCCCCACGATGGTGAGTGTCACAAACAAAACACAAATTGCAAAGTGTACAACTGACCCTTATAAGATAGCTTTTGCTCGCAACTTCTTCCGCTTCCCATTTTCTTAGACATTGAAACATTTATTCAATATTATTGCTCAAATATTTTTGTCAGGCTTTCATTTTAATTTTAAATTTTGATGCTTCGGGGACAGTACTTTTTTCTGGATGAAATTAACTCACTTTCGCATTTATAATATTAGTTAGGAAGGCGGGGACAGGGGACTTGACTGGCATCTTTTACTTACGCTCAAAACGAAAATGCACCACGATCTTCTATAAGAAGATGGAACTCAGATGCTCTGCCACTATGGAATTGATTTTACGCATGGGTAAAATAATTTCATTTATTCATACAAATAATTATCTTCCTATGCATTATTGTAGTATACAAAAACAACTCAATGAAGAGGAACTTTAATACTTCCGTTCTTTACAAAGTCGCCCTTATTGGAGAGAAACAATAAAAAATGCGATTGCTATAACAAGTGGGTGGTTACCAGAATCGCCGGTCTACGGACAGAAAAAAAAATCATACTCATTGCAAAACGTGTTTCCAAGTATCGACGATACGATAGCCCAGTTTTTGCCGGACGTTTGAACGGATTCACGTGCCAATTGCAGCGGACTTTTTTCTCGCAAGTAAACGCACTCGCACTCATTTGAAGCAATTTGTATACCTATCGTTAGTGAACGTGGTCAGTCGTTGCAAAGACATCAATTCAATGTGTAAACGACAGGAAACGAACGAAGACGGTGTTTTCAAAACATGTCAGCTACTTTCGTTTGTAAGGCGACCGGTTTCATTGTTTTTAAATATTAGTGTGCGGGATTTAATTTAATCTCAGTTTCATGATCGGTTGCTTTAGTCAAACTTTGAAAAAATTTTCTACACTGTGGTCTAAATGACTTGTTAGTTTAGTGACAGGTGTGTTATTTTAATAAATATTTGTTCATTTGTTTCAGATGAAGGGGTTATGTTCGACATAAAATATGCGCAGTGACATGGCGTACCGAGGGCTTTCGCAGCATGTGGCACTGGATCGAGCCGCAGACCCTCAAGACAGGTTTAACTTGCAGGAACTCATCGGTGAAGGCACTTATGGCGAAGTTTTCTGTGCAAAAGATAAGAAAACTGGCAAAAGAGTCGCTATTAAGGTGAGTTTTTTTTACATGTAATCTAATATGAGTTTTGTAAAGAGAAAAAAAAAACTAATTTACCTATTTTCTTAATTCAGGCTCTAGGCTTTATAATTGTATCGTAGACTTGTAACAATTCGTCATCTTGATATATCTTTGTATCTAAATGCTAAATAATAAACTAAAACCTAAAATATAATATTTCTTTCCATATACAATTTTAATTCTTATTTTAAACGAATAATATGTAATGGGTTTATTAATTACTCCTAGTTAATGAAATCGATATAAATTATAAACTACACATTAATTAATCTTTGTTGATTAAGTTTAGGTATGTAACATCGAAAAATAAAATGAAAAATGTATTTTTAAATTTGTAAATATAAGAATCTTTTTTCTGACGCCAGGGCCCACTGCATTATAGAGTCATAAACTGAGTAACCCGTTTCAGCGCGTAACCAACCCAGAAAGCTACCATGAAATACATTTCATGTGTTATATTTCGGTGACTGAGTAAGGGATGTCGGCCGTTTCCCTATCCTCACCTTATTCGTTATCCTTTATCAAGATCGGTATCGCATTGTAACCGATGAATTTAACATAATAAAATGATTGTATACTCCTTGAAGATCGTCTTTGATGTGGATCAATCAAGTAAGGACGGATAGAGCTCCCAGAATGGCCTCAGTCCAGAATTGTTCTCAGTTGGCCTTCCTTGTGAAGCAAATGGCGGCTGGAGAGGAGTTTAGCGTGTAGTGACGCGTATCACCAACCGGTAGTAGTTGGCCATAGTTGGTAGTAGTATCCATACCAATTAGGTGGTTCATCTTTAACCGCAGTTCGAATGTACAACACAACATTATGTCATTATGCGTGGACACACAAATAAGAGAAACTATAGTTACCGTTTCTTTGCCATTATGTGAACAAAATGCGACGTATTAAGTATATAAATTAGATTACCGTATACTAATAAATACGACCTTATTAAATTTAAAAAAAAAATAGTTTAAATTGTTTGTCAGTTTCAATCTGAATTTTATTTGAAAAGTAGCTGCGCCCGCGACTTTGTACGCGTGGTATTCGGAAAAATGTCCAATCATTATTTTACAAACTATAGTTAACAAAGTTTCAGATAAATCTGCCGAAGCGCGTTTCTGGAATAGCTCATATTTTATTTTAATTAACATAATTGTTGAGGTGAGAACTTCTTTAGGCCCATTGTGCACTTTTGGGATGGGAAAAGCACTGAACTCACGTGACCGTCATGCTCAGAAACATATACTTATGTAATAGGTAGATGTAATAGGTTGGGGAAAAAGGTTCTTCGCATTTTTATGAAAATCCGAAGACTTTTTTTTCAAAGTTTATTTACATTTAATTACAGTACATATGTACTATTTTTTTCGATGACTTTTTGCTATCTTGTAGGTAGTGACATGATCCCGTTGCTGTTGAAATTTTGGGACTTCTGACCAAAAAAACGCGACAAGAAGTTTTGGCAGTCCGTTGTCGTGATGTAGACCACACCCTTTCTATTGATCAATTCGGGCTGCTCTCTCTCTCAACTTATTGCTTTTAATCTTTATCAGTTGTTGGCAGTAGAGATCCGAATCGATGGTTCTATCCGGCAATAAAAGCTCATAACGAACAATGCCCTTCCAATCCCACCTTACACACAGCATCACCATATTGCGAGTTAACCTGAGCTTTGGCTCAGTTTGTGAAGGCTGACTGGACATTTGACCACGACCTTTTTCGCACGTCTTGTCGTACGTGATCCACTTTTCATCATCAGTTATCTTCAAAAAAGTTTCATTTGCGTTGCATTTTTCCCTTTTTTGTAATAAAACTTTAAAATGTGTCGAATTTCTTCATTAGATTCACTCATTTTGAAAGAAAGAAAAAGAAATGAAAAATAGCTGGAAACAACATTTTACTAATTTGTTTCTTTTTTTAAATGTAACCTTTTCAATGTCATCAAAACTTGATAGATACAAATAGTACAGCCAAAGAGATTTTATTACAAGTTTATATATACTATATGCGAAAAGACCTTTTCCCCGACCTCTTATATAATATATACATAGGTCGCACTGAAAGTTTTTGGAAGGAAGTAAAAACAGAAATGAAAAATTAATACAAATTTCGAATTAAGAACTCTTTAGGAATCTGTAGATGTCATTCAGTTGACATGTGATTTACAAATTTGTGTTCATTTGAAAAGTGTGTGTTGTGCGAAAAAATCAATTTGACGAGAGAAAATTTTCGCTCTGTGATTTATTATGACATTCGTTGCTGTCTTAATACACAACAATGTTATAGACTTCGATTGGCATTTCATGACGAAGCTCCATCCCGTGCCTATGTTTATAACTGGTAAGTAATCTCCTCGTATATACAGTTTGTGAAGTTAAGAAGTTACACTTTCAAATAGCATTGAAATCGGTTAAACTGTTTCTGAGATTAGTGAGCATAAACACACAAATAAAATTCAATAATATTTTTTCACCTCGGTAACATAATTATGAATTTTTTTAAGGTACAAACACGCGTCGATTACGATTTTATTATATTGTATTGATACTTATGCTTACCAAAAGTCCGCACAGTATTACTTGTTGTCATATTCTACCAACAAAACTCTTTAAAAGCGTTAAGCGGGTATGTATCTAATATTATCAATACCGTATTAATATTTTATTACAATATAACTTACAGACAGACTATTTATTATCGGCATTATAAATACATATATGTAATAATATCAGAGAAATTGGCTTTAAACTATTCATTGCTTTTTATAATGAAATAATTATACTCGTACATTACAAGTTATAATAGGCAAATAGAAAAACAATAACACTTGATGTGTATTTATCAATTTTACGAAATAGAATTGCGCAAGAACGTGAAGTAAAATTAATTAAAAGCAAATATATACATTAAAAACAATTTGAATAAATTACAATGAAAAATGCATGAATGAGCATTTGTGGTTCTGTTATGCGAAACGTGTAATGCCCGAGGGTCATTTAATTGAATTTTAAAATGTTGCGAAAAAAGAATATCCAATGAATATAAAAAATGAACAACCACTTAGTCGTTTTAATAAAGGTATTGTTAGCATGTCTCTTTGTAATTGATTGTGTGGAGATCTGTTATCTGAACGTTTGTTCCATTGAGGCCAAGGTTACAGAACAATGTGTGGCGCTGTGCCATGCTAGCTTCGCCTATCTGAACTGCTTCTGGACATGTTTGATGATTCAGCAATAATTACACCATAAAAATGAAATTGAATTTATCCCTAGTGAAGAAAAATGCCCGAAAAATATTTGACAGAGTTTGAAATGAAGATCTCCTTCAAAATTTTCAGGTTTTAGAAAATATTGCAGAAAACATAGAGGAAATTGAGGAAGAGTTTTTAGTTTTTCGCGACTTGTCAAGCCATCCTAATATTCCAGAATTTTTTGGATTATTCCTAAAACGTGGTGTATCGTCGGATGATGATCAAATATGGTTCGTCATGGAGGTACGTTCAGTATTTAATTTAAAAAATACTGAAGATTTTACTGGCCCATTTGTTAAAATTAACTAATATAATTCTGTATTTTTAAGCTTTGCACTGGGGGATCAATAACAGATTTGTGTGCTGGGATTCGAACTCGCGGAAGTAATCTCACAGAGAGACAACTCGCGTATGTACTTCGAGGAACTGTAAGGGCATTGACCCACCTCCATGCACACCGCTGTATGCACCGCGATGTCAAAGGACATAATATTTTATTAACCGAAGATGCTGAAGTGAAACTTGTTGATTTTGGTGTGTCCTCACATTTAGCTGCAACGGCAGCTAGAAGAAATACTTCTGTTGGTACTCCATATTGGATGGCTCCTGAGGTTCGTATGCAGCTTTGTTCAGGGGCTTAAATTAAAAAAAAATAAGAAAGGAAACAAATTACGTTTCTTATAATTTATCTTGCTTTCTAGGTTATAGCTTGTGAACAACAACTAGATGAATCATACGATTGCAGATGCGATGTTTGGTCCCTAGGTATAACTGCTATAGAATTAGCTGAAGGGGAACCTCCGCTATCAGGACTTCATCCAATGAGAGCACTATTTCAAATTCCTCGAAACCCACCACCGACGCTGGCTCACCCGGAACTGTTCTCGCCTCAGCTTTCGGATCTGATCGCCGAGTGTCTAATCAAAGATATGAACCAAAGGCCATTTGCAAGGGAACTTTTAGAACATCCTTTGCTTCTCGCTGTTAGTACTTTTGAGGATAAGGTAAGATATTTTACATTATTATTAAGATTCCATAAAAACAATTCACGTTAAACCAAATTTGTAACACCTTTAGATACGCAAAGAACTTCAAGGAGAAATAAAACGGCAACGACAAGATGGCCGTTCTTGTCGTGCTCCCGAAGCAACGACAAAAAGAGGCAAGTTGAAATCACATCACAAAGCGCAGGCCGAAAAAATGTACACCGATGATTTAGCTACCTTGGAAGTTCTCACCGAAGATTCCATTGTTGAGCAACTTCAAAAAAGATACAACCAGAATCAAATATATACTTATATAGGTGACATTCTAGTGGCTGTTAATCCCTTTACTGATATAGGAATTTATACAACAAAGGTAACTGTTTGGAAATAATAATACATGTGTTTTTATGTAAGTAAGTATAATATAATAATAATAAGAGTATAATGTTCTTTATAGACACAACAATTATACGTCAATCGATGTCGTTCGGATAATCCTCCTCACATTTATGCAGTAGCGGATGCAGCTCATCAAGCCTTGTTACATCAAAAACAACATCAAGCAATTGTTATATCTGGTGAAAGCGGTGCAGGAAAAACCGAATCCGCTAATCTTTTGTTAAAACAACTTGTATTTTTATCCAAGGTACATTATTTTACATTATAATAAAAATATAAAATAATCTTAAATATAAAAATAAATTCTATGATTACCGACAAGCTATAATTTCCAGACACAAAATGGTAATTTAGAAGAGAAAATTCTCCAAGTCAATCCAATTATGGAGGCTTTCGGCAATGCTCGCACGGGAATCAATGCAAATAGTTCGCGTTTCGGAAAATATCTGGATTTGTCTATGGTGAGAATGGGTAGGATATCGGGAGCACGAATATCCGTTTATCTCTTGGAGCAATCAAGAGTTGTTCATCAGGCTCTGTAAGTAAAGATAAATGAAATAAATATTTTATTTATCGCCATTAACATAACAAATTTATGACCATTGTTTTTTTTTTAGTGGGGAGAGTAATTTTCACGTTTTTTATTATCTTTACGATGGATTAGAAAGCGAAGGTCGGTGGAGAAAATTTTACCTTGATGAGCAACTTAAGTCTCGCCATCGGTACTTACAGCCGCTTTCACTATCTCATCGGGAACATAATGTGCATCGCTGGAGACAATTGAATCAAGCTTTTAAGGTAAACCTTATGGATATTATAAATATTCTGATATCAATTGCATAAAATATTTGAAATCTAATGCCAAATATTTTTGCAAAGGTTGTCGGATTTCAAGAAGAAGAAGTACAAGTTATGTACAAAATATTAACAGCAATTCTACACCTTGGTGATATTGAATTCGGTGAGGCACCAAGTGAAGACAATACAGACAATAGAGCCATTATCATGGACACTGCGCCTTTACACAGGGGTAATTATTTATTAATTTTTACGTTTGTTTATTATGTAAGATTTATTTTATGAAATAATATTATAAGATATATAAGATTTATTTTATGAATCTCATCTATTTGAATACCTACTAATATATATTGATCAATCGTGGTGATAACATTTTATTTCACCACGGTTGATAAATTTTTAAAGATATAAGTTCTAATTAATTTTTTTATATGAATATGAACAAAAATGTCGGATACGTTGATAGGGTACAGAGTTAAACTTCCTTAAAGATGAATACATATATTGTGCACGTTTTGCAGTATCGTGTCTTTTGGGTGTAGAAACAGCAGACCTGCGGGAATGTTTAATGAGTAGTAGCGTCGTGGCTCGTGGAGAAACATTTGCACGACACAGTTCCCCTACTGAAGCAGCGGTAGCTCGTGATGCTACAGCAAGAGCACTTTATGCTAGAGTCTTCGATAGAATCGTAGAAAGAATAAATGCTTTACTTTGTCAGAACAGACCTATCAAGTAAGTTAATCCAAAAATAACAGAAACGTTATGACGTTTATTTATTTTGGTATACGAATTTTTCTCATATTTTCTTTCCCGTTTTGCAGTGCCATTGAGCAGTTATCTATCGGCATTTTGGATATATTTGGATTCGAAAATTTCTTCAAAAATTCATTCGAGCAACTTTGTATTAATATAGCTAATGAACAAATACAATATTATTTTAATCAACACATATTTACTTGGGAACAACAAGAATATATGGCTGAAGGAGTTCCTGTTGATCTTGTGGAATTTTCTGATAACAGGCCTGTTTTAGATATGCTGCTCTCTAGACCAATGGGATTACTAGCTCTGCTTGACGAGGAAAGTCGTTTTCCCAGAGCAAATGATAGAAGTCTAATTGGTAACACTTCGCTGAGAGTACTTATATTAAAATTTATTTTTTTCATTACTTCTCAATTGCATAATTACTATAATCTCATAAATTGTTATTGTAATCTTATGGCATTATCAAATGCGACTAATTATCAAATTTAATTTCGGAGACAAGTTTATATAAAGATTAAAAAAAAAATTAAAAAAAAAAAATCATTATAAGATAACAACTTAAAAGTGCTAAAAACACAATGCATTTGCTAACTAGATCGTGAAATATCGTTGCAGAGAAATTTCATAATAATATCAAGAGCAAATATTACGTACGACCAAAGTCAGATGCAATATGTTTCGCCATTCACCACTTTGCTGGGCGAGTAGTGTACCAAGCTGACGGATTTTTGGAAAAGAATCGTAACTTTTTGCCACCGGAAGTTGTTCAACTGATGAGACAGAGTCAACACGACTTGATAAGGTTCCTGTTTCAATGTCCAATTACAAGGACTGGTAACTTGTACTCGCCTTTGCATGGAGATATTGATGCAAGAAGTTTGGAAAGCTCTACTTCCACTGAAAAAGTAAGTTTTTTTTTTAAATAATACCTATAGTTTTTGTAAAGTAAATACGTAAATATCAAGGATTTTTTCTTATCTGTTTAATAATCATAACAATACTGTAATTTTTGACATGAGAGCGTATCGTCAGGAAGTATCTCTCAATGCAACTCTAACCTCTGATATTAGAGTGGTCCTGTTTTCTTTGCCAGTTTAAAATTTAACTTAATATTTTTATTATTTCATTCTATGTAAATTTGGTTAAGTAAGCTATCCTTCTTTTTTATCTTACTTATATGTAGAATCTACTTGGAGTTATTCACTCTGAAATTCTTATAACTAACGCTAGTCAAAGCCCTCGTCCAACAGATGCCAGAAACATTAGTGTTGGATTTTTATAATATTTTTTTAATACTACGTAATAACAAAGTTAAAAAAGATTGTTGAAATAACTTTCAGGATCGTTACAACAGTCGTGGTCTTGCATCGCAATCTAGATCTCAACAGACCGTGTCCACATATTTCCGCTTTTCATTAATGGACTTGCTTCAGAAGATGGTCAGTGGAACCCCACAATTCGTGCGTTGTCTTAAACCAAATGACTCACGATCTCCTAAACTTTTTGATTCATCAAAGATATTAAAACAGCTTAGATACACTGGAGTACTGGAAACTATCAGAATTAGGCAGACTGGGTTCTCCCATAGACTCTCGTTTGAGGAATTTTTGAAGAGGTTAGTAAGATACGATTTTATAATTGTAACATGCTGTAACAAATAAAACATACCTATAAAAGTAAACACTCCTAGATTCATTAATATACATTTTTTTTTAATTCTTTTTTCAAATTTTAATTTTTAATATTTATACATTTTTATTAAATAAATTTTAATAGCTTTGACTTGCATTAGAAACAAAATTAAAATAAAATTGTAGGTACTCTGTATAGTAAATGTAGCAATAGAACAGCATATCTACATAGATCGATACTTCTTGAATTTCGATATCGATCTTGAAACATGTAACGAAAACACGTGAACTTCTTTTTCAGATATGGATTCCTTGCCTTCAGTTACGATGAAAAATTAAAGCCAAGCCGTGATTCAAGTCGTCTTCTACTGTTGCGGTTGAAAATGGATGGATGGGCGCTTGGAAAATCAAAAGTCTTCCTTAAATATTATCACGTGGAAGTCCTGGCTAGGATATACGAGGAACAGGTAGATTACTTAAACAAAAAATTTTGGTTTTTGGTTAACTCAAATTATACGATTTATATTATTTTTGACAAATTTTGCACTTAATTAATAATAAAAACAATTTCGATAACTTAAATTTACAAAGAGCACGTGGAGGATTAAAAATCCGGTTTTGTTATATATCCTAATCAATATTATGAATGAGAAAGTGAGTTTCCTTTTGTTTTTGTTACGCTTTCAAGCCTAAAAGGTTCTACTCAACCGAAAGTAATAAAAAGGATTCAGAAAAGGAGATACTTTTCATCCAGAAAAAGTACTGTTCCCGAGGGATCATTAAAAATTAAAATTAAAATTCAACGCCTCACAAAAATACTTCATGAGCGATAAAGAATGAAAAATTATTGCACATTTTTTATCAGGCAGCAAGGCGCGGACGAAGTTAGAGGCAAAAGCTAGTACAACATTATATTCTATAGTTTGTTAGTTTGTACACTACTAACGAAAACTATATCGCTCGTTCATGGTGTTTACATTCATGATGGGCAAACACAACACACACCATACTAGCCGCCCATGACTGCTATTGTCCAGCAAGGCTTATGGAATAAAGTAACATCTTCATTTTTTTAAACATCAGTTTTGACTGATGTGTAAAGAAAACAAATGGATTAAGAAATATAATGGAATGGTGTATAAAGAGTTTGCTTAATTGTTATTGAATAATCTATGCATTATGTAATTGATTATATTTATCGACGTGCAAGTCTTATTACTCATAAATAATTTTGCTTTGTCTTTCATTTCAGATAAGAAAAGTAATCATAGTACAAGCTTGCGTACGAAAATGGCTTGCGAAACGTCATGTTACTCGCTTGAGGGCACAGATGGCCATCTCCGTTTTAACTCTGCAAAAACACGTGAGAGGGTGGTTAACGAGGAAAAAAATTCAAGAGAGGCAAAAGCAATTGGCAAGGGAGTTCCAGCGTGGACAAATGGAACAAGACAACCTCTTGAAAAAACATAAACCAGGTGACATTTTCATACTTTGTTTTTTTTTATGCAAGAGCATGCTGTATTAGTATGAACCAAGGTTGTTGCGAATATCAGTATCAGTATCAGCATCCGCGGATAATCAGCATTGTTTTTAATATCAGCATCAGCAACGATCAATGCTGATTTTTAATGCTGACGTACACGTCGTAACGTGTTTGTAAAAGAGGGGAACTAGCGCGAGTCACGTGGAGTTTTAACCAATCACAGACAGTTAGCTTTTGTTTTTAAAATATAACTTGCCATTAATTAAATTCAAAAATTAATAAGTCCCATATCAGCCCACAATAAATACTAGTTTTTTGATCCTGAGAACATGATTATCTTCTTTATTAATAAAAATGTTAGATAAACATTATTTATTGTTATTAATAATTATAATTTATGTTTAGCTGTAATATATGGGTGTAAGTATATTTTGTTAACAAAAATAATATAATTAGTAAGTATAAATTATGTTTTATTCAAAATAATATATCACATACGCTAATTTAATACGTATAGTATTAATTAGATTGTGGCTCCATCTATCGGGTCCAATTTTATTATCAAACCATATTTATGTCAAAATGACACGACACTTCACGTCAATCAACGACGGTTAAATTATTTGGATATTGTTAATACAAAAATACTAAAATTGCGATTTAAAAAAGGGGGGGTGGGGGTAAGAGGGTGAAAAATACTTTATGACCTATTCTCATACCTACCAAATATAAAAAAAAATCATAAAAATCGGTCACGCCGTTTCGGAGGAGTTTTGTTACAAACACTGTGACACGAGAATTTTATATATTAGATATACTATTTCTAAAATAGAACCTACGACTAAGTACGCATTATATGTATAAGAAATTAAATAAATGAAGTCGAGACTAATAAAATTACACAAGTAGTTTGAATTTTTTTGTCATAGCTAATTAGAAATTAAAAAAAATTATACTCTTGTTAACTTCGTAAGAATAAATATATTTTGTATGGTTTCGTGTTCAACATGCTTACATTAGGAGTCAATTCTCTAGCTAGAGAATTCGAGACCAAATGGAGAGAATTGGACAGTGTAAAACCAGATTTCAATAGACCCGGTAAGTGAATAGATTTCTGCAGTCCACATTGGTTGATTTAATTGATTCTTAAGATTACCTACCTAAAGCTGAACATAATAATACATATTTAAACTATGTCTACCTACTGAATTAAATTAAAAATTTTATGATAGTAAAATTCTTAATAAAATTAATCAAAGTGGAAATTTGCCAGAAATGTTATTCCAAATTTTTAAGCATTGATTTAATATCTTTATATATTTTTCTATTTGATCAAGGTATTTGTATCCATTGTTGACTTATATAAAATATTAACATCAAACATGTTGAGTTATTTCCTGTAGTTTTTCATGCAGAAGCGATTCACCAGCGCTAATAGTAGTACCTACTCGATAATAATAATAATAATTAATAGTAGTCAGTAGTACTCAACGCTGTATTCTAGGGTTCCCGGGTTCAATTCCCGGCAGGGTCAACTTTGAAAAATGAACTTTTCAAATTTGACTCTGGTCGGGATCTGGAAAGTAGTGGCAGGGCACACTGCATTTTGCTCCAAAAGGGAATAGTGCTCCAAAAACAGATTATCTATATTGAAATAATAAAAGAATCGAGTGCAAAATTTGTAAGAAAATGTTATTTATACCATGAAGAAAAATTTCTGTAAGTGAAAAATATGCTTTATATTGAAAACTAGCGGCCCGTCCCCGGCTTCGCACTGTTGCAATTAGGTTTTATTATATTTATTTGACGAGACCGTTGGATAAGTGATTAGGGTGCTTGCCTTAACGCTCTGTTCTAGGGTTCCCGGGTTCGATTCCCGGCAGGGTCAATTTTGCAAAATCAACTTTTCAAATTTGGCTCTTGATTGGTTTGGAAAGGAGTGGCAGGGCACACTGCGTTTTCGCAGTTATTTGGGCAGCCCGTCTGGCGGCAGTAACCACCCCCTTACAGAAGACCACCGTGAAATAACAGCATTCGGTGTTATTTCACGGTGAGTGAGTAAGGGATGCCAGAGCCCATTTCCCTATCCCCTCCTAATCCCTTATCCTTAATCCTACTGTAGTCGGTAGCGCACTTGCAGCAGCTTTGGCGTTGCTTATGTTATAGGCGACGGTAGCCACCTACCATCAAGTGGGCCGTCAGCCTGTCTGCTGATCTTAAAATAAAAAATAATAATAATGGGAATTCAGCAGCTTTTTAGGTCCCAGCCTAATTAACTATTTAGTGAAAAACGACACCAATGAAAGAACAACTGAAATGTTTTACTAATTTACATCTTGGCCAAATCTATGTTTATGAAACTTTCATGTAAAAATATTTTATGTAAGACATAATTTTATATAAAAAAAAACATATAGAAATGAAATGAATTGTAGCCTTGAAACAGAAATGAAACTTGTATTTTTCAAACAAATAAACAATACTATATGATAAGTTTTTCGGGCAGCATGCCAATTCCATATATGTCCCATGTTTGCCAGTTGGAATTTTGAACTCGGTCGGCATCGTTGTCGTGATAGCTGTTGAAGTTTGACGACGAGCCATCATGGATGTGTTTTGCATTCAAAAATTACATGTTGACAGAATCTTTCTCCATATTTTCTTCATGACATCTAAAAAGGGGAATTTGAATATTATTTTTTTGCCAATAGGAGGACATCTCCTCAAGTTCGTCAAAGAGCGAAAGGTTGTTTCCCGTTTTTTTTTTTTTGGACTCGTGCTAAGGTACAAGATACTGCCTCCTTCAACCTATCAATAAATGAAAAATTGCTGGCAGAAAATGCTCGAGAACAGACTGAGATTAGCAGTGCCGTCGCTGTAGGCCTTGCGAAATATAGATTTTAATTTGGATATTTTACTGCCAACATTCACTGGTTATAAGCGACACCTTGCCCATCACACGTTTGCTCAAAAAAAGTAATTTAAAAATTAAATGAACTAGTAGATTAAATTATTGAAGTCATGGGGTTAAGACTGTTCGATTCATGGCAAGGTCAACTAGAGAAGGTTGGCTTGGGTCCTCACCTCCAGTTAATGATGCGGATTCCGAAGAACAAACCTAGTGTCACCGAGCTTAATAAATTAATATTGTTGTGATTGTCATATGATTTCTTTTTGAAATGAATTTTGTTGTAGGCGTTCCAAACAAGAACAAAGCAATGATGAAAGCGAAAATGTTAATGCGGATGACGTCACAGGACAGCGACAGCAATGATTCAACAGCTGATAAGGAGAACATCGATAATAACAATAAGGCCGCCGTTGTTATACAAAGCCGTTAGTACTGACTGACCTAATTTGCATCGCCCAATAACAATAACATTAATACATAAACTATAATATTGGTTTAGGTTTATTTAATGTACAATTATTTTATATATGTAATAGTACAAAATAAATAATAAAACGACACCAAGGACACGAAACTTCCCAATGAAACTGGTAAAGTTATTTCTCCGCTGTAATTTTTGGCTTTTCAAGGAAGCTGAGAGCTGTTGATAAATTTTATTCTTACAGAGTCAGCAGCATACTTGCGTCAATTCTAATGTAGCTTATATCCTTAGATGACAGTTAGGTAGCAAGTTCCATAAAGTGCCTGCCTGCAACCCTTTACTAATAAAACATATTGAAACTTTAAAGATATCATAATTTCAAGTTGCATTTGTTTATTATTCAATTATTTAAAGATTTGTGCTTAGCTATTCTCGCTACTATATAAAACTCTTAAGGCCTACTATTTAAGGCAGCTGTTGATAAACCGTAATGACCTAACATCGAGTGCATTATCAGAATGCCATAACGCCCTTTCTGTAACATCCATACCTAAAAATATTATAAAGGAGAAGGTTCAAGATTTGTGTATATATGGAGTGTAATCTCTGGAACCACTACACTTTTTTTAAATATCTTTTTTTGATTTTTCGGGACTTTTACCTTATCAAGGCATGTCAGCCCCACATCCCTTGAGCTAAGTAACAACACATATATGACAATGCTTAAAAGCGCTTATGTTTGTTATATTTATGCATCAATGAAGCTCTTTCCTTTTCGTACCTGGCACGATCCATGAGCAAGTGATGGACATTTTTTATGCTCCCGTAAACTTCGCAATTGGGAAACTCAACTTTCCTCATTAAGTATCCAAACTTCCTGCACGGACAGTGCTCGGATCGTAGCCTAAAAGCTAATTTAAGCTTAGTGCTGTTAAGCTTTTCGTTTACAAACCATGAAATTGGAGGAGTTTGACTCTGAATGGTCTTGTACCAAATGGCCTTCTATTTGCTTCTTTCATCGAAGTATTCTTTAAATTTATTGTAACACCGGTACCTAAATTCCCTAGTAATTCTATATAATGTGACAATGCGGCTAATTTTGCTAATCTGTCAGCCTCCTCGTTACCCCCTTATATCTATGTGAGATGGAACCCATTCCAATATCAGTTTTTTTATGATTCCTACCAAGAGTAAAAATTTGTTTTACAATTTTGTAAGCTATAGATCTGCCTCTGTAGGCAGATGCATCGTGCTATATGCTGCAGCGCACTCTTACAGTCTGAAAGTATAACAATATTACTTTCGTAACACCTACTGCTATCATATTCCAAAGTTTCTGAGATTTCAATGAGTTCCATCGTCAAAATTGAAACATAGGATTGTGTCTTATGCATAAGACCGTTTCGACGCATCCATGATATTTTTCATGTAAGAACTTACATAATTGTGTTTTGATAATTAATATAATTGTAGATAATTGTCACATGACTACTTTTATGTAGGAGACTCAATTGTCCAAAGAGAACATTTCCAAATTGCTATCGGAATGGTTGGTTGTCATTGTCATTGTGCGCTGACACCTACAGAGCCAATATTCATCTCACTTTTAAAATATTAGTTGCCCATCTAAAATTTTAGTTACACTGTTATTTGACAAAGACATATTTTTTAAACAATACTTATATTCTAAATATCTCCCTAACATGGATTGCAGTATTCTTAATAAATCCACGAATTATTCGAAGAGCTTAGTTTTGTATTTTATCTAATTTTTACAGGTGAGACTTGGCACTACCACCTGCCACTGCACTTAACTGAAAAGATCTTGCTCAATTCGAAGTATTCCATAATATATTCATAGGCATGTTTTACGTAAACCCAGTTCCCCAAATGCGATGGGTGAAGACAGGGCGCGTCGATCTAGTATTACATTACAAAATTTTTTTACATTACAAAAATTACATTACAAAAATTATTTTTGAAGTGATTCTATTTACCTAAAGACGTCACAAAAATAAAACTTCTAATTAGAAATATTATGACACACACGAAATTTTTAAAATTCAGTGCGTATTTGATGTCGAGTGTAGCCGAGTAAACCCGATTCAGCGTCACCGACCCCAGGCGTGACGGTTCACTTACTTTCACTCTTCGGAACAAACGCGCCTATTAAAGAAATTTCGCTTCAAGAACCTTCTACGTTCCATAATCAAATCTTTGTTCTGAGATATTCTGTGTATTTTAGATTTCCGAGGCTACACAGCTCGCCGTAAGTATGCACGGCCACGAGCGCCTCAGCCACCGTCACATCCGACACCAACGGCACGAGAAGCACCGACGAAACATTCCTCAGAACAAATCATGCAGCAATATTCGGCTCAGGAACGCGCCGCACAACTGCACACCTTCGCTGACCAGGTTCGCATATCCTTATCCTTAAATAGTATCAATTGAAGTCGCTGCCCGCGTCTGTCTGTATATCCGCTAACTAAACCACGCAACTGATTTTCATGCGGTTTTCACTATCAGTTAGATAATTTTTCACAGAACGTTTATATATATTTTTTATGTTAAGGTCGGCAGACAAGCTGACGGTCCACTTGATGGTAGGTGGCTACCGTCGCCTATAACACAAGCAACGCCAAAGCTGCTGCAAGTGCGCTGCCGACTGCAGTAGGATTAAGGATAAGGGATTAGGAGGGGGATAGGAAAATGCAGCATCCCTTACTCAAACACCGAAACACAACAGCACACGTGCTGTTATTTCACGGTGGTTTTCTGTAAGGGGGTGGTTACTACCGCCAGACAAGCTGCCCAAATAACTGCGAAAACGCAGTGTGCCCTGCCACTCCTTTCCAAATCAATCAAGAGCCAAATTTGAAAAGTTGATTTTGCAAATTGACCCTGCCGGGAATCGAACCCGGGTACCCTAGAACAGAGCGTTAAGGCAAGCACCCTAATCACTTATACAACGGTCTCGTCAAATAAATATAACAAAACCTAATTGCAACAGTGCGAAGCCGGGGACGGGCCGCTAGTTTTCAATATAAAGCATATTTTTCACTTACAGAAATTTTTTTCATGGTATAAATAACATTTTCTTACAAATTTCGCACTCGATTCTTTTATTATTTCAATATAGATAATCTGTTTTTGGAGCACTATTCCCTGTCGAATATATTCTTTAAAGTTTGAAATATTTTGTATAGCGACACACTACGATAAAACAGAATCTGGGTTATAGGAGTATAAAACAGTATAAGTTGAGGAACAAACACGTCAACTACGCAAATCTTACATTGCAAGTTAACGAGAGACATTTTTCAACTCACTAACTTCCCGACGAAAACGGGTAACAGAAATTTTTTACTACTAAAATTATTTAAAAAATCATTGTAAAAAAAGTGTTTCATGTAAAATATGATGTATGGGATAAGATTCTACCTTAGTTAGTTAAATTCTTGAATGGCATGTAAGCTCAAAATAAGGTCACGCGTAATTTTAAATATGCCTGATCTTTTGATCCCAATGAAACTGTTATGCAGTTTCTGGGGACTATGACAGATTTTAAGTTTTTATTCTTTGTTTGAAACATAAATAAGTACCAATCAGTGTGTATGTCACAGGTAAAGAATAATTCAACCCGAGAATTATTACCTACTGCTGGAAAATGAATGTAACTCGCGGTTTATTATAATACATTCAGACCTTTAACACTTTTTATTTTATCTATTATGAGCACAACGTTTTGTATCTAATCGCACTCCTAATTCAAAAATGTCCTTTTAAAAAAAAATTCCACTCTTGAGACAAGTTTTTTTAAAAGACTTGTGTGATTATCATTACAGATTCACGAGAAAAATCAAGACGTACATAAAGATCTACGTCGAAACAAGTCTGGCATCCGTTTGCAGGATGTGCGACGACCGCCCGACGAGTATCGACCACCACCAGGCTTCACTATCGTCCCAGCAATAATACGTGGACAGCCTTCACGAGACAACGAAAATAATCAACTGCCTAGGTAAAATAGGTTTTATCTACTTTCACAATGAATTTACTCCTTATTCTTTCTTTTTTTTCTACTGCATGTTTTATCAGAAGCCACCAACAGTATTTCCACGAATAAAGCTGAAGAGGCCCGAGGGTCGACGGTGGATCTAAGCTGTTTCTGATCGGTCCTTTTGGAAAATTAGCGGGAAGGCTTTTGTCCAGCTGTGGACGTCCTGAGATGATGATGATGATGATGAGTAATTTCGTGGAAATCTCCACTATACATCAGTATAAAAACCGATGTGTTTATGTATGTTCCCTATGGACTCCAAACCGCTCAACCGATTTTAATGAACTTTCCAGGCAGTCTAGATTAGCCCATTGGGTGATCCTGTGAGGTTTAATAGCCATTGGATAATATTTTTTTTAATTTTGATACTTAAAAAAAAATTCAACACCTGATAAAAATACATGAGCAATAAAGAGCAATGAAGCTCGCTGTCGGCTTCTGTCTGTTTCTTTGCTAACTTAGTCTAAACAACTCAACGTATTTTGATACGATTCTCACTAATGAAAATAGCGATAAACGAAGACGGTTTGTGCATATCATTTGCAGAAAATAATTACATCCGTGCAAAGCCGGGAGTGGGTCGCTAGTTATAAAAAACAAAAGTTATAAAATAAGTTAGTTGGAACTATTAAAAAAATGTTAACTGCTGAATGGTGCGAGTTTTAATACGAATGTTTGATATCAACTTTTAATAAATTTACTATCTGCTACATACCATCAGATGGGATGTCGATCGTAGACTTCTACAACATAATGGCCGTAAATCTGTTACAAAGGCATCGATAAAAAGTTACGGTAGAATTAGGAAAAAATGTAAGGGATGTCGGAATGGACTTTAGTATCTCTTAGTCACACAACACTTTTTACTTGAATTGGCATGACACATGCCATTTCACGATGGTCCAATTTGTAAATATCCAAATATAGTGTTCACTGCTACTCTTTAAACAATCTTTAACAATATGACATTGTCTAAACGAAATCTTGTAATTGAATTACAAAAATTATTTAATTCAGTTACAAATAAATTTTTATTAAGTATTATTTCATTTGCCAAATTTGTAATGATAGATCATCGGTGTTCGATGATCCACTGATATCATCATCCTGGGATAAGCCTTTATTAAACAAAGAGTATCAGTTGAGAAGCCCTAAAAGGTTGGTTATGCACAAATTGTGGTTCATCTTTTATCCCGTTTAGTGTTGTGTCCTGAAGCTATTGAATCTTTTGAGAACATCTAGCTAGAGCTTAATATCTTTCAAGGTACTTTATAATGTATTTTGGATATTAGGTACATTGCTAAAAACTCCATACAGTCCTCTAGTATCAAATGACCAAACTGTACAAGTCATTTGGTGTATTACACGGGAATATACGCGTTTTGATTTGATTTGATAAGTAGTAACATGTATGTTAGCTATTTTTGTGTCATTTTTTTTATTTTTATATACTTTATTTAGTTCATAACCCTCTATTACGTGAAAATGACTAATTATTATTCCATTATTTGTGATATTTAAGCCTCTGCATTAGACTTTGGGCGTTTATGACATGATGATAAAATATTCTAGGCTAGATACATGAAAATAGATTTTCTAAATTTGCTAATTATAACATCTAGTAACTATGAAAAGAACTTGTACAAATACAAAAAACTAAAACAATGAGTCACAATTGAAATATACTTAAAAGGAAAAACTCCAAATTACGAACAGTTTTTGTAATTCTATTTTGTATTTATGGGATTATTATTATTACTATGGGCAGAGCACAGTAAAGATAGTCGACGGCCGCTGAGGCCGGAAGGTTCTCGAATGGAGGCCACGGACCGGTAAGCGCAGCCCAGAACGTTCACCCACAAGGTAGACAGGCGACCTGATAAAGGTCGACGGTGGATCCAAGCTGTTTCTGACCTGTTTGCTGCTGACAGTCCAAAAGGACCTTTTGTAGACCTTTGTTCAGCAGAGCTCGTCCAACGGCTGAGATGATGATGAAGATGATGATGATTTTGCATTTTCAAACATTTAAAGATTATAATATTTAATTTAAGAGTTCAATATTGTATGATCATGTTTTATGTTCAAAATCATCACTTAACACTTAAACTAAATGAACAATAGAGGCATATGAACATTCTATTTCGATCTACTGATGGACAGTAAATTCTAGATGAATAAATTCAGTACATTTTGTGTACGTTAAGTTTCAGGGTCACCGTGAATGAATTACACGAAAAGGAATAACAATTATATTACATATAATTTTTGTTAAAATGATTTTACAGGTACACATATAACAACATTGAAACAGACAGCGACGGAAGACAGTCGCAGCCAAGACACAATCCCCACGGTCGACAATGTGGTGGTCTCGTCAGGTATGGCAGAACTGAAAGTATTATTATTAAGTGGCCTTGATTACAACTAAACATTTACCTTCTATTGCACGCTATCTGTGAGGACCGCGATTTCATAAGGTATACAAATCCACTTTGTAGCAATTTATTGACAGATTCACAAATCTACTCTTATTAGTAAGACTAGGTCATTACTAAGTTAAATAATAAATTCTTTTTATCTTTTAAAACCAAAAACATTATGAAAACTATGGATGAAATATGTGGAATTGGTAATACTTATAATTATGTACGTATATTAGGTCTTTTTATAATATGAAATTGGCGTTTAATATGGAAAAAACAAATAAAAATCTATAAAACGATATATTTAATCAATCAATGTATGAATCATTGCTAATTATGCACCTTCGCCATCTCATAGGTTCTCATCTCACAGATTCATTGATTGCTATGCTGCAGAAATTCTGGGAGCGAGAATCAATAAAATCATTGAAGGTGATTTGGACTGCTTCACGGGATTGAATAGTTAAACTATCGCTTTTTCGGCAATACTAATTCACTTTCAATTTCGGGTGTTGTATTTCGATGATTGGTAAATTAGACGTATTGAAAAGTAGGCGGATCAGGATCAACAAATTCGGATTTTCACTTTCCCGACTTGTTTCAAGTGATTTAAAACTTTCTTGTCACTAACACTGAATCCTGCGCTAACTTTGACGTGGTTTGCGATGGATGCACTTCCACGATCACTTTTAATTCTTCGTTATCAACTTAGCTCTCCAAGTTACCGTGTTTTCTTTTGCAGTAGCTACCTTATACTCAGACGCGAAAACAAATCAATCACAAAATTCGACACACAACTACACAATCAATATTTGAAACAAATTTGAATCTGGAATTCCTAACACAACGCCAGATATTTAGACCAAAGTTTCCAGTGCGTCAAAACGCCAATTTGATATAAGTATAAGGACCTAATATTAATTTCACATGAGGTGCAATTTAGTGTAGTACAAATTGTTTAAGCAGTTGTTATTTTTTTAATTTCAGCAATAAAATATTCGAGCTAGTAAAACAGTCGCAGAAAACGGAACCTCCTCCGAAACCAGTATATACAACACACGACCCTGAATCAGAAATTCGCAAGATTCTTCGAAATTCGCCTGAAATTCTCGCCACGCCTGTTTTCAGCTCCGATGATGAAGGTCCATTCAGATTTAAGCAACTATTAAGGCCCACATTAGGGCCCACGGAGAGTCTACGCAAGAGGAAAGTAAGAAATTCGCCGGGACAAAGTCCGTGGATGTCAGACAGCTCACACGATAGCACCGGCTCCAACCAAGTCCTCTACAACAAGCGACGTCCACAAATCAGCATGGGAGTGTATTATAACTAAATCATTAGACAAAATATGTTTACTGTGATTAAAATCTTGCAAAGGCAGTTAATTTATAACTAATTGTGATTTTAAAAATTGAAGGAGCTTTATGACATGGGTTATTGTTATTGCTCCTTTAATGAATTTAACGTTTTTTTTTATTATATGCAAATTTATCCACAATTCCTACCTAAATAAACAATATATATAAAAGGACAGCAGGAATGTAAAAAAAAATTAAGGGATTTATTGATTGAATGAAAACTCAATAATCTTTTAATATATTGTAAATGTTTCCGATTTCTATTAGATATAGGTAATAGATCTTTTGGATAATAGATATGCTAAAGGTTTTTTCTTTTCTCTGATTTTTTAAAATATAAATTTCAGTAATTAACTCATACCTTTGTTAATTCCCTGAAACAAAATTTAATCTTCAAAATCCAAGTAAATTCCACATTTGAAAGGGTACAAAATTATATAGGGCCAATGGCAGTTTTTAACATAACATTATGTCTATAAAATAATAAAGAGATATATTTAATTGCCAAAAATAATTTATAAATTTATTGCATTTGATTTTGCATACATTTCATAATTCCATAGATTTATTCAATGAAATTTCATCCCGTGTATATAACTACGAAAAATAATAACTTAGATTAACTTAGCTTACTTTGATTTTACGCATTGTCATCAAATACCAAAGTGTTACGTACTCTGTAAATTACTTTAGTTTATAATTGTGTTCATAAAATTTCTTGTGTTAATTATTTTTCTCTTTTCATATAAAGATTCTACTTCTGTTATTCTACTAGCAGTATTACCAAATAAGTATGTAAAGAAAAGAATATTAGCAAACAATTAATTGCAAGATCTCACACAAAACATTATGTTTGCTATAGAGTATTTTATATTGCCATTGCTATTAAATTAAATAAATAAATAGAATTTCTATGAAATGATTATTTTATGAATCTTGTTAGAGTATATCTAAATATATAATAAATAACATCATTGACAAACTATGTGATAATGTGCCAATGATTATTTTTAAGTTTATTGTTTGGTTTGCTTGAAATAAAAGTTAATTACGTTACGGATTTTTTTTTTATGGGAGTTTTATAAGAAGACCCATTTTGCAATCGACCAATACTGATTGGTACAACGAATCTTTTTTTTAAAGTTACTACAACCTCGGGGTCTTCAAAACCAGGGTAAATGGGCATTTACTGGGTAAGCGGGTCCACCTTCGGCCGCATCTGCACCTCACATCAGGTGAGATAGTGGTCTAGCGCTACCCTGATTTAATAATAAAAAAATAAAAAATAAATCTTTTTAGCTACTGTTAATATACGTATAATCGAAAAAAATATAATATGTATCTTATTGCCAAAACAAAATATCTAGTGGAAATAACACAAATTACTTGCTACATTTAGGAGATACATATATTTAAAATATTTTTTTTAAACTCGATACATTAAATTTCGTTTTAGAAACCTTACGAATGAATTACTTATTGCCATCTGTTGCCGTGTCTCCGCGAAATGTTATAACGTATAAGTTGAAGGATTTATCTTCGTTATGAAGTGAATAAAGATGGCTGATTTACACTTTTTAATCAACAAAACAGTGAAAATTAACCGCAGTCTTGTCATAACTAAACGAAGACAAAATATTCAATTTGACATTGCAACTTTTTTAATGAAAGTAGACATGATTTCAAAAATTTATGGATGTTATGCGTAATCTCGTAAACGTAGTAAAATGTCGCAAAATAATGCCTTTTAGAAGACAAATAATTGAGTTTGCAACAAAATTTATAATGGTCCGTTGACCAGAAAATTATAATTGATAATAGCAAGTGGCGTTAGCGATTGAGCTTAATTGAAAGTGCCTGGACGACCCAACTAAGCCGGATTTTTTTTCCGCCGACGTTCACATCGTCAAAATAATTGCATTATTACTATTGGATGTAAGGGGAACATATTTATAACGAGCCATCTCACAAAATTTTGAAGTAACAATTGATTATCATACATCGGCAACAAATCAAGTACCTACCACAAAAATTTACGAGATTGCTCTTTAATAAATGTTTAGTTACATTTTTTTTTGTGTAAAATAGCGGTTTTCTTAATAAATACAACTAACTTTGTAGGTAGAAAGCAAAATTCAACCAAATCCTTACAGCCATTTCCGAGTTACTACTCTGCCCAAAAAATTGTCAGACAGATTCGATTTCGGGTAGATATGTGCAATAAGTAATGCCTAGATAATGCATCGAGCTTTTGACAACTTTTATGTTTTATGTTGTTACAAACTGTCATTGATACCGAATTTAATATCTGTATCTTCATTGGTATTGTAGTGACGCTTGTTTTTGTTGACGCCAAACGTGATTTTTTTTTTTTATACAATGTCTAATTTTATTGAGCAAAGAAGTTGCAATAAACTCTGTATGCGAAATGAAATTTCCGCTACAGAAACGTTCAAAATGTAGCTGAAGGGCTTTTAGTGATCTTTCCATGTCGAAAGCAACCGCTTTTGATTGGTACAAATTGTTCAAAAGGAGTCGAGACGCGTTGAAGGCGAACCACGTCCGGGGCGACCATCAATATCAACTGATGACGCTCACATCGAACAAAATTAATAAACTTGTGTTTGAAAATCGTCCGTTACCAACTTTCTGAAGCTGTAGGCAACCACTGCGTAAAGTATCAACCACTACCGTTGTAACCGATATTTTAGGCCTCAAACGCGTCAAATCTCGATTGGTACCAAAAACACTCAATTTCTTTGAAAAAGAACGTCGCATTAAAATCTGTGAGGAGCTAATTTCTGGCTATCAATCGGTCTACAAAACGCATTATAACGGGAAATGAGACTTGGATCAATGCTTATGACCCCGAAACAACTCATAATCAAGCGAATAATCGTGTCAAAGGTGAGCCAAGACCGAAAAGACCTCGCCGAAGTCGCTCAAAAATCAAGGTCATGTAGATTGCTTTCTTCGATTATCGTGGTGTTGTACATTATGAGTTCCTTCCGTTTGGGCCAAACTGTCAACGAGGAATATTATCTGAGTGTTATGCCCTGTTTGCGTGAAACTATTCGCCTCAAAAGGCCAGATTTATAGAGAGACAACTCTTCGTGCACACGATGATGCGCAGCCACCGTATTCGCCTGATCTAGCCTAATCCTTGTGACTTCTGGCTATTTCTTAAACTAAATAAACCACTCCGAGGAAACCGTTTTGTGTCAATAGAGGAGATACAAACCGCATCGAAGAGAGAGCTGAAGGCCATCTAATATTGTTCTAAACTGTTTCTAATATTGAAAAAAAAAAAAAAAACTTTGGCATTTGGAGATATATATAAAAAATTTCAAAGTTAGTCCAAAAATCATACAATTTTTTGGGCACAGCTTGTATGCGAAATAAATTTATACAAGTACTTTACGTATAAAGTTATTAGATAAAAAATACTTCGTAATGTTTATAGGAAAAGTAGTTTAATAAAGTGCGAGTATATCGCACACGCGGCTTGGGCGGGCTGCGGAGAATTGGAGGGTAGGGCGTGGAGGGGTGCAGAGGGGGAGTGCCACGTGATGGAGATCTACCGGCCAATGAAAGCAGCGGCACATCGTGCGCGCGCACACGCGCAGTCGCGTTCGCGCCAGCCATGGCGGCCGCTGGCTTGCCAGATTTTGATTTATCTCAAATTAAAACACACTCTATAGAAAGGACCTTGCTCCCGCTCATTAAACAGGTACGCTAAACACGTTTCAAATTTATCTACCTTTTTCATATAGTACAGTACAATACCTCCTCACGCGTTACTTCTAAAAGTTATGACGTATTACGTTATTACAACTAAATGACGTTTACGTTTTTATGACGTTGATATTTTGAAACACCGACGCCAGACACTAATAGCTTTTATTGCGTTTGTCGTTTACACTGAAACTATTTTTGGCTGAACCGTAACGTTTCGACCGCTCGCTTGGAAGTACGTAAATGACGTGCGGCGTTACGAGTTTCCCGCCGGAGTACAAACTGTTGCACATGTCTACCGCGCAATCGCAATAGTGACATAGAAATGGCGGCAGATGTTAAACTGTGATGAAAATACGAACTATTTTAACGCCGAGTTTGGTAGCTGAAGTTTTATTTAGTAGGCTGAAGTTAATAAAAAATAAAGGATTTGTTTGAAAACTATTCAAATTTTCTCCTGATGATGATATTGTAAAGGTGTACGGCCACGTGGCCTCGCATGTCGGGTAGGAACGGGCGGGATGGCAGGGCGGAACGCTTTGGATCGATGAAGAGTGAGCGAGGGGCGGGCGGCGGGTGTGAGCCAGTCAGTGCCGCGGTGGACGCGGGCAGAGCGGCGCGGCGCCGCAGCGAAACGCCAGCGCCACGGATCACGTGCGGGCGCCAGCGGTAAGCGCGCCGCCGAGCGCGCGCCCACCCTCCGCTCAGGCCGCTAGCGCCCCATACGCACATCTTAGACATGGACGCGCTCTCCGATGACGACGAATACGCGCGCCGAGAGCGCCAGGTACGTTACCTACCTACACGCATGCTTCTTAGGGAAAGCCATACCGGGAATTGTTTTTCAAACATAAAGCTTCGGCACATATTCTACGGGCCGGGACGACTTTGCGATCTGCAACGGTTCCGTGTTTTGAACTACCAGCGATACTTGGTGTCGTGACGTCATTACATCTCGTCGGTTATTTACTGAAACTTTTAAAATAGTTAAATTTAAAGTAATCAAATATAGTACTAGTTTACGATTAAATTGAGAAGTCTTTCAGAAATGCTACGGTATCCTGTTGTAGATTCCCTAAGCATGAGAGTTTAAATACCAAGATTCTATCCTTAAATACCTTAAATACCAAGATTGTATTTTCTGGTACTTACCCAGCACGACCAGCGTCAATGTTAGCGCGATAAGACCAAAGGATTGTTGCAACAGGTTGCCGCCACGGTTCGCGAAGAGGTTCGCGTGCAAACACAACCTTGATAAGCTCACAGATACCTATCGCTTGCCTATCTATCTATCTAAATGAAACTCGCTTTGGGATATCCACTGTAACCGATATTGTATCGTTAAATAAGTACATTTAACGATTTTTTTATAGAAATTTGTAATTTCTATTACACTAGCGACCCGCCCCCGGCTTCGCCCGGCGTGCAATTTTTATATACCCTAAAACATTCCCCGTTTATCCCTCTTTCCATTAGCGAAAACCGAATTAAAATCGGTCTACCCGTTCACGCGTGATGCCGTGACCAGGAGAAATGGGGATTCATTTTTATATATAAGATTAGTCTTTTCATTGCGTCGTTTCTTTGTTTGAACCAAATACAATAAACAAATGTAAATAAAATATATTACCTCATATTCAATATCACAGGCTTTAGGTTTAATATTAAAAAAAACACTTGTATTTCTACAATTTTCAGTGAGGTACAGTAGAGCAGAGCAAACATTTTCATATGAAATTTATTCGCTTTTTCACAGCCGACATTTTTGACGAGCCCGTTGGATGAGTGGTTAGGGTGCTTATGAATTAACAGTTTAAATAATTATATTTCGATGTATTAGGATGTAATGACGTCGAAATACCTGCAAATTTAAATACAATGCTTTTGTATGGTGCAAAATAATAATAAAAATCTTAAATATAAAACAACACAACACTGTGTACTATCGTGTTTTTCACTACATTCGAGTACACTTAATCTGAGAATTAAAAAAAAAATAGCGACTCCATAAAAATTTGATACGACAAAATATATATCAATCTGCTATCACATAAGATCAACGCCATTTTTGATAATATCTATTTACCGGATTTCCCGCCGTTTGTCGTCGCGCGTCGATTACCCAATAACAGATCATTTTATTATTCGTTCGTACTCCCTGTTCGTATATGATAACTCTTATAAGCGATATCACTATGACAGTTTACCGTTTGATGTATAAAATTTGCTATACATATTACAATTATTAGATTGGATAACTGTTTGTTAGAATAAATACAAGAGACCCGTCCATGCCTTCTCGTGGGCTCAATTTTATTTTTCTGAAAATTATATATAGAAACTTTCCTCGTTTATAGCTCTTTCCATCAGTGAAAGCTGTATCAAAATCCGTTGGGGGGTTTGACGAAGTTAACTGACAGACAGAGGTGGACAGCGACTTAGATATTGTTAATCTCTACGGCACAACACTACCGATTCAATAAAACAAAACGCATTTATATCTAACTAGCGACCCGCTCCCATCTTCGCACGGATTTGAAATTTTCAAAAATTCTTTCACAGGGGATGCTTTCGTTATAAAATAAACCTATTTTCCAAATTTCAACTTTCTAGACTTAATAGTTTTGGCCGTGCCTTGAGTTTGGATTAAAATATGTATCTACCTATATTCGTTTAGTAGTAGTCGGCATTCCGCAGTCATAAACTGGGTAGCCCGACAGGCGACAGTAACCACACTCGTTAGGACGATATGTAGGTCTGTAATATAACTATCAAATGTATCATTTTGAATCGATTGAGTAAGAGATGATAGATCCTACTTCTTACTTATCTCATAAGGCCGGCGCGCACCCCACAGTCAGAACGCAATATAGTACTTCATTTTTATCTAACCTATTCTCGTACGATTTATTTGCACACTGTACTTGAAGTAGTCATCAAACGAAATGGTCAAAAGTAGAAATGGACTTTACTAGAACTGGGTGTAGCAAGAATTGGTCCAATCCAGAAATGGTCACATCCAGAACGCAGACCGCCTAAACGGTTTTATTAGGCGACGGCAGCTCCTAACTACGTATGTCAGGGACGTAGCGTCGGGGCGCGGGTGGGAACAGTTGCTCCAGGGCGCCGGGGCCTGGGGGGCGCATTTTTTTTTCTTATATTTTTATCAATAGCCAATCGAAAATGCCCACCTAATTATAAATATTCATTATTCACTTTTTCGGAACATTTTAGTACAAATAACAAATAGCCGGTAATTAAATGTACTCCAGAAAAGGTAGCGGAAAACGAAACTAAAATCAATTTCAAAGCAAAGGAGCGTATTATGAGCTTGACTTTTAGCGCCCTGGAGCAAAATTTTTCAAACGCCTCTCTTATGAGCACGTGAACCTCGAAATGAATCATCTGGAGTTTTGTGTATGATTTTTTTTTCAGTTTTAATAAATAATGATAATGAATCTGTAATCTTTCAGCATATTTTTCTTGATAATAATAACACTTTTATTATCTATATGCATGCAATGCTTAGTTACAAGTTCGCAAAGTTACAATGTTACAATCGATCGTTCAAAAAATAAGAGAGGGCGCTTGGAAAATTTTGCTCCAGGGCGCTGAAAGTGTAGCAACGCCACTGACGTATGTACTATGTTATATGTAAAAATACATTAATCCAATCGATCGTATAATTTACATAGTTACCTATCTTTACATTAAAAATAACTATTTACTATATAACTTATTATTTTAAATTAATGTTGTATTTTTAAACAATAATTTTAATTATGAAAACAGAAGGCAATATTTCATCGACACCATGTATTTTTTTTCCTGCATACTAATTTCAACAGAAAAATAAAATTTCGTGGCAAAAAGGAAATCCATTGAATTTTGTTGTATATTCGATGTCCCATTTCAATTCAGTGCACAATTTCACTTTACCCTGTACAGCGCGATTTGGGAGAGAGATTCGGGGCCAGGTTGTTAATAATCTGACGTTTTTTTCTTTCTCCGACAGCAGTAAATCGTAACTTCATATGCATTGTAACTTTATGTTACAGAATTAGATTAATTAATAATATGATATATTTCATAAATATTACAAATCACAAAGATAATAAAGTTCCTTGTTTTTGAATCATTCCCAACCCATATTCGCTTGGAAAAGGCTTAGCGGGTAACTCCAAATACTGAAGCAAGCTCTTTTGCGTTTGGCGCGTATCCTCATCGAGCAATGCCTCCAATTCAGAGTCTTCGAAGGTTTTTGGCCTTACTTCATGCGAAAGATCGTCAACATCGAAATCACCGTCTTGATTTCGGAACCAAACACGGCACGTTGTTTCACATAGAGTAGCATCTCCATAAACTTTTTGGAGTTCTCGATGCGCTTCAGCCGCCGCTTTCTTCGAATGAAAGAAGAAAAGCAACACTTCCCGCAAATGACGATTATTTGGCAAAAACAAAATCACTAATGTATCAAAGCGGTTTGTTTACCATATGTCTAAGCCTAGTCTAAGTTTGGTTCCATCCCTTGAAAAACAGCGAGAACTTAGTTGCGCAACAATATATTTTATATAAACATTTACTATAACATATACTACTATATACCTCCGGCTTTGTACGAATGCAATTAAGTTTTATTATATTTATAAACCTTCCGTGAAAAAGTATCTAATTGATGGTGGAAACTGCATAAAAATTATTTGCGTGGTATACACACAGTCAGACAGACAGATGCGGGCAGCGACTTCAATCTCATATACATAATAAAATCGTAAACGAGCTGTGTTTTTACATTAAGAATTCAAAGGAATTTTTAGAATTTTTATCTGTTTGTCTAATCTATCTCGCTAATCTCAGAAACGGCTGAACCGATTTGAATGGCGTTTTCACTGATGTATTGTAGCAAACTTCCCGTAACGTTTCGTGTTAGTTTCATTCCAATCTCAGCTAGTTTATACTATGTAAGGATAGTACATCAAATATTTCCGAGATAAAAAATAGCTTCTTTAATGTAAATTTTGACAGGCAAGCTGACGATCTACTTGATGGTACGTGCACAAGCAACACCTGGAGGGAAGCAAATCGCACTGTGACCTTGAGAGTATAAGGAGCAGATAGGGGAACGGGGTCTGGTATCCCTTAAGCACTCACCGGAACATGTGCTTTTATTTCTCAGTAGTCTAAAGTAAGAAAGGTGTTACTGAGGACAGACGTAGTGTCTAGTTTATAAATGCGGAACGAAGTGTGCCCTTTTTTGGGTTGGAAAATCTTCTTTTTTTACATGGGGAATACCTGTCAATTCTAGCGCGGTCGTACGTAGGCGGAGTCGCGGGAACGTTGTGACACAACTTCCGCGACTCGCCACGGCTATCCAGCGCGGGGAGGACTACGCTCCCTGTGCTTAGGCGTACCCGAAAGTGAGGTACGTCGGCCCCCTCGAAAACTTTACGACGGGCGGTAGTCTCCCCAGAAACGCAGCTTACCCTACGACTACTAAACGCAACTTTCAAAAGCTTTTAAACATTATTCTGGGATAAGTTCACTAAAACCCTTTAAATATTTGTTCGGCAATATTAGGCTTAACAAACAGATCATTAAAGAAATTTACAATACTTTTTTAAATTTGTGGTATACTTTTATTTATCACAATATTTACATCTAACAACAATATGTGATGTTTAAAGAAAATGTCTTTTATACGGTTATAGGAAACTCACGATAAGTATACACACGAGTTTTTTATTATACATATTATGTAGTAAGTGTCTATTTATAAGTTTTTAAATATTTTCATTACACACACAGTTTTTTACAACAAACGGTCACACTGAACCCACTACACTTGTCTGCGCCGGCGCATAGTTCATTCAATCGCCGTTCACCAATCAGCGCGCGTATCTTCGGTCGCGTCACTGCTTTGGTGTATGGCCCAAGTTCATACAGGCGAACGTATTGTAGGGTGGTGGTCCAAATTAGACCCCACAAATTAATTAATAATATGTGACTATATAATTATCTTCTTTATAATATACTAACTGACCCAGCAGACGTTGTCCTGCCCGAACCGGAAAATAGTTTTCTAACCCGATTGTGGCGATTTGTGATTTTTATTTTCAAACCATATGATAAAGTGACGCGACACCTCGCGACACTTAAATTATTTGAATATCATACAAAAATATTAAAATCGCGATTTAAAAAAAAGGGGGGGGGGGGGTAAAAGGATGAAAAATACTTTACGACCTATTCTCAGACTTACTGAATATACATTCAGAATTTCATAAAAATCGGTCTAGCCGTTTCGGAGGAGTTTTGTTACAAACACTGTGACACGAGACATGGGTGAAATTTTGTGTGTATATTTGAGTGGCTCTCGGGATGCTTTAAAAATATAATTGAACCGAATCTACCGTTTCCGCGTTTTCACGAAAAAACGAATTTGCGGAACAATTCATTGACAAAATTTCATAATTTTGACCGGTAGGTACTTTTTATTGCCTAGCTAAAAAGGATAGAAAATTATTATTATCATCTCAACATAATTCTTCCGTACATGTGCAATGTCACTGAATATCACTTCTCCTAAACTGCTGGACCGATTTTCATGAGGTTTTTTGTGTGTGTTTAAGTGGGTTCCTGTAAGGTTTAGAATTACAAGTGGACCCGATAGGTGGCGCTACAATCGTGTTAGAGAATTCATATTCATAAAATGTAAAACTTAGTTAAAACAGACTATAGTAAATAGTAGTAAACAGAAAAATAGTAAATTATTGCCCAAAAAATAAAAGCTTTCGTGTCACAGTAATAATAATTTTCAGCGACAGCTACATTGTTTTTTAAGCTTATTAATTAACTTAAGTTCTGTACTAAAGTTTTAATCGCCTACTTTTGTATCTTTTTCCATAATTTACACAATATTTAAGAAAAACCTTCCAATTGAAATCTATTTAGTTATTACCAAGAGGCTACAAAAATTTGTGGTAATATTGAACCTTAATTCGTAGGTTATTAGGTTGCGCTCATTTTGGTAAAAATTGTGTTCGGTCTGACGTTAATCCTAGAGTGATTGATGTTCACCAAATGCAATAAAATCTCTTTAATTAAGTCTATTCTCATTTACCAAAAAATGATTTTAAATATGATAAAATAATAATCCGAAGAACCTTATAATTATTATATTTCGATGCCGAAGAGTAAATTCCCATACAAAATTACCAAATTCGATTTGTCCTATTTTTTGGTTGTTCTTTTGTTTTTTTTTCCTAATTTAGTTATTTCCTAAATCATCCCAGTATTCAAGTAAACAAAGCGAAAATAAAAATCGAATCGGTCGAGCCATTTTTTAGTTTTAGCTAAAGCAATGAAAAGTTCGTTTCAAGAAAAAAACGCTTAAGTAACAGAACGATCAATTTAACGATATCGTCAATACCACATTAATGGTAGTTTTCATTATATTTACCTCGGTGTAAAGTGTGGGAGTATAAATCACAAAATCTTCTCTTTCAGATTAGCAACTTGGTGGCGACCCGAAGTGAAGCTGCATCAGGTGGCGCAGCGGTTCAGCGGGTGGGCGCAGCAGTCAGCTGCGCAGTCGAAAGATTCGTGGCAGTCGGGGAAACTATTGCAGACGATAACCCTGATGTACGACACAGCATGGTGCTCGCTTGTAAAGAGGCGCGAGCTGCAGGTCAGTAATGAATAAAATAAAAAGCCTACTATTCATCAACACATCTGATGAATAGTAAACAAGTCAGTGCAGCATTCAAATGAGATCCGCCTCTTTTTATTTAAAATTTTTAAACTAAAACTAAAACTGATTTTATCGTCAACATACCATATGTTGACGGCCATCGTACCCGATTAGCACACTCATTAGAGGATTATGAGTACGCGACAAGATTAGAGGAATGGTCATTTACTGGCTAATATTGATTAACTAATAATATTGTATCTTTTTCTAAAAAATACTCGTATATCTTCGATTTGTTCAAGTGACGTCATCAAACGAGAGAGTGGGGAAGAGCAATAAATAATAGAGTTGGTTAAAAGAGCGTCAAAGTTTTAAAAGAGCCAAATAAAAATAAATAAAACAAGACAAATGTTCAAAATAAAATAAATTTATCTCATATTCTGATACAAAATTGTACGTGGCGTTTAAATTTAATGTTAAAATTGTACGTGGAGTTTCAATACGATATGTGAGCATTTTATTTTAAAAGTTAGTTTCACTTGGCAGTTTACTGGGAAACAGTGATCCTTATCAATATGAAATATTAAATCACTGATGTTTCTTTTAAAGGCAAATCCACATGTTGGCAACAAATATTATTGGCATCAAAAAATTCTGGTCTGGAACTTAAGCCTTCATGTGCAGTCCATTATATATTTTTACAGAAAGAGATGCGGTTTTACATTATACAGCCTAAGAATCCTTGATGTTGGTTATATCCGATACTATTTCCTAAAATTATTGAAGTTAAAATCTACTATTATGAGAATATCAATTTTAGAGATGTTGATATGTTATGTCGATATGATGTCCAAAACTTCAACATAGTCAATCAATCAACATCAATCCAATCATTTGTCGCTAATTGCAACCTGTCGAAGTAATGTCCATACTGTCTTTATAATAAACTCTAAAGTTAATAAAGAAAATGTGTTTAATAGTTGTTTGTTTGTGCGAAAGAAGATAGTTTGACTTGTAGCACTGAGAAATAGTCTCAATCTACGAAAAAAAAAAAATCCGTAATGAGAGTAACTGAAGAAATTAAAATCATGGAACAGAATTACTTAGCAAGCTGAATCGTAGAAACGATACTCGTTACTACATTAAGTACTGGGGTGAAACAGTGGGTGTGGAGTTCTGCTAGTCTTTGAAGAGGTCCAAAAGAGTCTGTTGGCTGATGGTGAAATTATAGTAAGACTACAATTTGTTCAGACTGTAATCAGTTGACTGATTTTTCTTTTATAAGTTGTGATGACATTAATCTACAGCAAAACAAATGTCTTGAGGTATAGAGTGGAAACACAACACTGCAATACAGAGTCGCATCGCAAGAATGATGTCGAATTTCATATTTGTGCGACAATACAAGGTACAATGAAACAATGAGCTTAGTTTATTGTAAATGGTGAATCGTACCGGCAAGGACGTTCTTCTAATAAGATGTCGTACTCCGTGATTTTAGAGAATACACTCACAACACGTTTGATCTGGTAGAATTATGGACACCGTCGTTGCAACACGTAGCGACGTACCTAGTCTTGTATGCTACTAAACTAGTATGAGGACGTGGTATTTTGATAGGCCCATAACATTAAAAATGTACAAAAAATTTGACTAATATTTTCAATAGAAAAGCAGAAATGGAACACATTGTTTAAATAAAATAGAATACAAATACAATGTTTTTCGAAGTCTTTTCATTAAGCTTGAAATAAGTTTGTCCTACATGTAAATTTGAATAGAAATCGGGTAACTTTATCGTACGGTATAACATTTTGCCAAAATAGTTGTCGAGATATTTAATTAAGGCTAAACTTTCAATAATGGCGTTGCTTTCGCACATCAACACACTTTACTGCATTCATTAAAATTGTACGTGGGTAATATGTAAGTCACGTGAAAGTTTCTGAACTTATCCGAGATGTTATTGTAGGTTAATTATCTAAGTTGACGAAACCAAAATTTTTACTGTAAACTTTTATTATTTATTTAACACTAAAGAAAGAACAGCTCGTGTGTTATTTATTTTTTAATTTACTTTTCTATTCAAATTCAAATAATTTATTTACAAGTAACATGGGTTACTGTGAACCACTTCTTATTGGTTTAAATATGCATCCACATGTACAGCCACGTCTAGCGTGTAAAATAATAACATGAAATATCCATTATTCATTTAAAATTGATAAAACTATAGAAACAAAAAAAGAAAAAAGTCATAATAAATTGTAAAATATATTTAAATGTCAAAGTATTCTTTACTATCATAAAAGCATTGGTCTAAAAGCCAAATGATCAGTTTATTTTTAAATAATTTTCCCGGTAATTCTCTGAGTGCACTGGTTAACTTGTTGAATATTTTAATAGGAGAGTAGTAAGAATTCCGCCTGCAAATTGTATATTTGTATGTAGATATTTAACAATAATTTACTAGGTTTATTAAGTTTATTTTACTACTAATCTGTTGCTCATCTACGTACTAGCTCTTTCGCACGTGTATAATTATTATTGACAAAAAATATAACTCATAGCCTGAAAATTGTTTTTATTGATTACAAAACAGTGAACAAATAAAGCTTGGGTTCCAATCTCGGTCAGGCTTGCTACACAGAGTGTTTATCGATGTAATATTTAATAGAAATAATAATATTTCGCTCTATGGGTAAAGAAAAACAACGTGTGTTGTTAGCCCATATCTCGCCATAATAAAAATATATTGCCTATTCCTAACAAACGTAAATCCGTAATCCAATTATATGAGATCTTTGATCTTTGAGTTCTTTTACTTCGTAAATAAAGTTTAAATTAACTTAAATCATAATTACAAAAATAATTACAAAATTATAATCTCAAACACCTCAGCCTCAGTCGTATAATATTTAATTAAGCACATGAAATTATCAATTTCTTCAGAGGTCCCTTATTTTTTATTTTTTATTTTTTTCAATAAAAGCCTCAAAGCGTAGGTCCAAATTGGTTCGGTTCGTTCGTGTTACCCTAAAGGTCTACTTTATATTAAATTACAGCCGGTTCCCAATTCGCTCCTTAATTCAAAGTTCACATTTATTGCGACATTTCACTGGGGATTCTCTCCTCTCTTGTCGAGCCCTCCTACCTGACTCCTGACTCGGTTGTCGACTCGTTCTAATTATTTCTAAAGTAAATATTATGCTTCATCTACTAACTAACAAGTAAATACATATAATTGTAACTTGAATATTTAATCAGAAATGCATTCGCATAAATTAATGATAATGTAATAAGTATTACGATCGCGTGTCAACGCTGTAGACGCAAGTTCGAATCCCGGTTGGACTCGCTACTCTGAGAGTCTGATTTTGTTCTTTTGTTTTTGTTCAAACGATCGAAAACAATCTTCAAAGTTTATGTAAAGTCCCTTAGAACTGAAGGGCGGTTAGCGTTGCGAACTATAGCGGATATATAAATACATATTAAAATGTACAGGGAGAATTTTTTATTACAGACGCGTCTTCGCATTTTAATCTTTGCTAATAAAATAGCAGTCTACGTATAGTAAATGTGTTTCTTTAATGACAGTACTGAAAATGAGCACAGAAAAATCGTCTTAAAAATATTTTTAATACGCGCCATTGGTGAAGGCGTACATGTACAACCTCCAGGTAGATTTAATTACAAGTTAGAAGTTTATGTGCATTTCTGGTCGTGTACACACTTTACAATATTTCTGAGGGTAATATTTTCATAAATAAAGAAATACCCTTTTTACTCAATTGTGGGTTCTTTAAGTGGTACCTAATCAGATGGTTTTGATTAAAGAAATAATCAAAACCATAAATCACTTTGACTACAAATTAAACTCTCTGTATTAAAGCTGGCATAAATACAAATCTATATTACTTACATTTGATAAAATCGTAAACGAGCCGTGTTTGTACATAAAATATTTTTACCGAGGTAAAAAAAAATTGTTTTTAGAATTTTTGTCTGTTTGTCTGTGCGTTTGTACACGCTAATCTAAGAAATGGCTTAACCGATTTGAATGCGGTTTCCACTGATGTATTGTAGCAATCTTCCCGTAACATTTAGTGTTTGTTTCATTCCAATCGGTTAACAAAAAAAAAAGTTACGCGTTATCCCGGATACCACGCGTACGAATTTGCGGGCTCAGTTAGTACAGTAATATGTATACATACAAGTGTACTGTTACTATAAATAACATCATAAATAACTATAAATACCTAGTTCAATAGTTACTGTCTACATTTTATAAATGTTTTTAGAAGGAAAGCTGACGCTGCTGTCTTATTATAAAAAATAAATTTAAAGGATTTAACTTCTCTTGCTAGCGATCGCTGCATAAAGCAAGTCTTTCGCAAACCTACAAGGGTCCTACGAGATTTAGTTGTTGTTCATTCAATATTTATAACATTCGATGTCCACGTGATTTATCGTTCAGTATATGTATCTCTGTAACTCTGTATTAAGCCTTTGACATTAACGTAAAATTAGGGCTACCGTTTTCTAAAGCCCTCATAAATTTGTGTCAACAACCTGACCCGAATTTTAATGCTTAACGTTATAGCCGGATCGAGCATGCCAACAAACAAAAGGTAAAACAATAGCCAACCCCACTGCTTTCACCGTTCCGCGGCTTTACGATCTGATTTAATTAAATCTTAATTAATTTCTTGTTGTGTATGTATATTTAACTAAACCAAACTAACAAAAGTTAAAGGCGGGGACTGTCCAATGTTAAAATATTACTAATATAAAAGTAACTATTTTTTACATAACATAGATGTTTTTGTATATACATAGATAACCTAAACCCTGGTTATTCAGAAGTAATGACAGGTTATTTTTTAACTTTAAAAGACCACGACGCCGTGGGCAAATGTTAGTACGTAATGCCATTTTTATTACAAATAATTCACATATAATAGCAATTTATTGAAAATATTGTTTCCTATGCTTATTAATTGATAGAATAGCTTATTCAAATCCTGTAACCTGTATTTTATTAGCCCTGAGCCGGAGAGTCTCATTATTAAGAAAAACCTAACATTTTCCAGAATAAAAGTATGTTATATGTTAATCCAAGTAATGAACTATCTGTGTGCCAAATTACATCCAAATCTGTTCAGCCGTTTCTCAAATTAGCGTGTACAAACGCACAGACAAACCGATAAAAATTCTAAATATTATTTTTTTGACCACAGTAACATGTAATAAGTACAACGTGAAAAAAAAATGTTTTTTGAAAAGTGTACCTATTTAATGCAGAGACACGTTCGTTTACTATTTTATTATACATATAGATATAATTTTCACCCTACCTTGCTGCCACTGGTTCCATTTTCAAAATTTAAAAAGCGATTCCTTTGCGAATATCAATCTGTGCAGAAGGCAAATCGAAAAACATTTTCATTTCGAATCCCTGGCAGTCATCAATCACAAAGGCGTCACTGAAATTCGCGTGAAGTCTAGTGTGTCTACGTGAAGTGCTACAGAATTTCATATACGGCTATTTGACTTAGGTGTAAAATTGTTACCCTTGTATAATATGAATTTAGTGAACTTTCCAGTTATATATTTGTGTGATTTATTAAATGTCTTTATAATCAATACTTCCATACTAATATTAAAATGTGAAAGTAACTTTGTCTGTCTGTCTGTTTCCTTTTCACGCCTTAACTACTCAACCGATCGTCATGAAATTTTGCAAACACGTTGTCAAGGATACAGAAAAGGACATGGGGTACCTTTCATCCAGAAAAAAAGTGCTTTTTCCCGAGGGATCATCTAATAAAATTAAAAATCCAACGCTTGCCAAAAGTATAACATCAATAAAGATGTCAGGCGTTAAATTGGTCATATATTTCGTCAGGCGTTATATTTTTGTTTTTGTTTTTTTTTTTTTTAACGCGGATGAAGCTGCGGACACGAGCTACTATAAAATAAATTCGCCACCCGCACCTATCTGTCTTTGTCCGCTAAGAGCTTTTACATTAGGTTTTTGCGATACTGGACGACTACCTAGTATCATACTAAATTATCGGGATTGAATCTCACATACATTTGAATTGTAGTCACCAGAGAGGAATATGGAGGAGACAGGGTAACAGGGAAATTGTTAGGGGAGTGGGATTATATAGACCAATCAAGTTATTTCTTTTTTCAGCAGTCGTCTTTTGCAGATGCTCATAAAACAGAAAGACTACAAGTGCTTTCTGTTTCATTTAAATAAGATAACAAACGAAGCTTCCTTTTCAGCAGTTAATACTTAAAATAATAAGGTTTTCTTCAATTCCGATCGCTTAATGTAAGAACTTCGACTTCGAAGTATTCAATTGGTATTAAAATTAAGTTTCTTATGAGACTTACGACACGTAATTAAATTACGATCGTAATTTCAGCCTATATTACGTCACACGCTTGATATCTATAATTATTTATTTGTATAGACTTATCTTTATTGATTATACACTTGGAACTTACATTTGTGCAGCCTCATTAATTTTAGCTTTTTGCCATAAGCATGGTTCACTCTCAAACATCGTATAAATTTACAAATCGGCCTCGTAACTTTGTATAAAAGACCCTTCGCACTCATAACTAGATTGAATTAATTGTGGCTTTTTATTAGTGAACGAGATGATAAAAAACTCTTTTTATTATACTTTTTCTTTACGAGCAGTGCAGAGCCTACCTTAATTTCCGACACCATAATATCCTTCTCCATGAAAAAATACTTAAATGTGCCAAAACTGTCATGACGGTCGGTCTGTGTTCGAGTTTTGTGAATCCAGACTTACAAACATCCACTTTATGTATATAGATTTAATTGTCAATGTTTATTTTTGTTACTTCCAAACAATATAAAAAATCGCCCGTTCCACCTATTATTGCTAATCCCTATCAGTAGGGATAGCTGGAATTTTTCTCTTCTATCTATCCCTACTACGTAACTGCACTATTAAGACGAAAAGCCTTCTCTATAAGTATTATCGGTAGAACACTTTGTTGCATTTTAATATATTATGTTACATAGTATTTATTGCATAGCAATAATGTAAGCTAATGGGAATAGTGAAAAGAGAGGTTTTACTAATCGCGGCTGCGGCTGTCTGAAAATAAGCCGGTGGGTTAAGCTTTTTGCAGAAAAGCTAGCTGGTTATCTTGTCGTCTAGATTTGACATTTAGGTCTGGTTGGAAACCAATCGCTATAATTTATGTTTTAAAATGACAGGTTGTCCAGTTTTTAAAATGCATTTTACTTTGATGGACAGGATATTATGAAGGAATTACAAGTAAAACAACACAGTGCTTTGTTACGCTTATAAAAAGGCAAAATTCATTTTGAGTCATATTTTAGTCTAATTAGTATAATGCGCACATTTTTTGGAATATATAGTTATATTTTTGGTAAGCTCTAAAAAATAACTCTAGATATATAAAATTACAATTATGACGAGCTCATTAGATGAGTGGATTGATGCTCTGTCCCAGGGGTCCCGGGTTCGAGTTGGCTCAGGTGTGGATCTGTAAAGTTAGTGGCAGGGCACAATGCATTTCGCAGTCATTTGGACAGCTCATCAGCAGAACAATCCTCTTACAGAATTCTACCGTGAAATAACGAAAATATATGCTGTTGTGTCTCGATGTGTGAGTAAGGGATGCCCGAACTCATTTCATTATCTCTTCCCAATCCCTTATCCTTAATCCTGCTACGGTCGCCATCGCACTCGCAGCACCTAAGACGTAGCTTGTGTTATACTGGACGGTAACCACCTACCATCAAGTGGACCGTCACGCTGTCTAACATAAAAATACATTCAACTTCACCTAATAAAAAAAGATTAAAAAGTTCTTAAAACATAAGAAACGGCTTTATTTATTTATTTATAGTTTTAGCAATTTTTAAAGAAAACTAAATATACATTAATATAATGATAACACTAAAATCCACCTTGTGCTATCATTTTATGCTTTAAATTATTATTAAAATATTAAAAGATTTAACATCTAATTACTATGTTGATATATTCAAATAAAATTTAAAAAATATTCCTTTAATTTAATTTTAATATTTTTAATTGTTATACTGTTACACAGATCTGAAGGTAGGCTATTGATAAGGCGCGGCTTTATAAGAAGGATGCGTAATTACATCAATATTTATATAATTTCTAATGAAAACATTCTTGGTATTTCAGATAATTGTTCTTGAATTTGAAAATTTTCTTGTTTTTTATGTTAATCTAAATGGCGACTTAAGTAACATGTATTTAACTTTCTTTTCGGCCAATCCATTACAAATACTTTCCATTAAAAATTCTTATGTTAATCAAAGTATTAACTCACACGGCTGACGTGTCTAGAGGGGGTGGTCTGTGAACTATTGGATGGTGAGTTAAACAACACAATGTTGTTAAGGTAGTTTTCCATTCTTATATTCATAAAGTTGTGTTAAATAAAAGATTTGGTACGTTTAGGTGCCAAAAACCGTATGCTATAGGTACAGTCAGGGCGCACCGCGCTAGTGGGTCAGTTCTAACAAGATTATCCGGGATCGAAACAAATCTAATAAATATACAGGTGGCGATGCCGAGTGTCGCACGACCGCTCCCACAATTTTATAAGCTAATGGAACCTTCTACATTTCCTCTGGAGCTATTTGTTCACGAATACAATTTGGCAAATAGCGAGCACATTAAGTGTATTAGAATAAAATCTTGATGGCGACTTTTGCCAAACCCCGCTCGAGGTTGGAAGTATAATGACACTCTTCTAAATGTTTGAGACATAGACATTATTGTTTAATATACTCTACTATGCGTTTGCACATACATTATGTTTGAGAAATATTATCATAATATCGTCATTGTTAACCTTTTGACACTAAGTATTGAGGCATCATACATGGGCTCGCTAGAAGACAGTTTGCAATCATTTTTCTCTGGCCACCTTTATTATATCGTTGGAGTACCTATATGGAGAATTGCCCAGCGTATAATATCCCCCGGTGTCTGCAATAGTTGTCGGTTCTAAGAGCTACGTGATCTGATCAATTTCACTTCAACTTACTGAATAGAATTATAAAAACAGAATTATAATTAACTTCAATTAATTATAATTCTGTTTTATATATGGAACATAGTCCACTATCAAATTATATTTGTTTTTATGACCTTCTAATTTGATTGTATGATTGACATAAAGATGAACCATTAGTTGAAAATGTCACAAATTGTTGATTAAGCAAAAAAGATATAGAGAAGAAAGATCTGGTTAGTATCAATCTCTTAAGGCATCTGTCGTTATCTCAAGGTCGTTTTTTCTAGAGGGTTTTACTGTCATCAAACGTATTGGAACACAGTATATTCTGCCACAGTAAGATTAATTTCACCATAAAACCAATATTTATAGAAGCAGGTAATGTTTTATTTGGTCGACTTCAATTGAATCAGCTAAGACTATATAAGTAGTCTTAGCTTTGATCAGTGCGAATCAGTAGGTAATAGAGAACCCACCGTTTTTGCCCACGACAAAACCGGAGCTGACGTCTATAAATTTTCGCCAAAATACTACCTGACAACTTAACTTTAGTGTCCCTTCCTCACGCGATGTTCGCATAGTGGCGGCAATTTTTTCTGGTCATTGCCAAGCTTGTCGGAAAAGAAATGAGGTTTTTTTTTTATTTTCTCAATATCTTAGAGATAAAGATACTTAATTAACTTATGTGGGATACCTGTGTTCAGCAGTGGACATCTCATGGTTGATACACAGTATATTAATTTTTTCGTACGGTGGGCCGACGGAGACGTCTAAACAGGCAATCGTGCGGGGTGTGAGGGGTGAGACGCGAGTGGGACGAGACCGAGCTGCATACTTCGTCATTCTTAGTAGCTCGGTGCAAGTTTTCTATGCCTATTGCGTCTTTAAAATGAAAATTTCTTAAATTAATATGGTGCGTACGGCATGTGCTGTGAGTGCGGGCAAATCTTTGTTTCGCATAAATAAAGAAGTAAGATTTCATCAATTTCCGCATGTTGAAGAATGGTAAGCACATTTTATATTACTTCATTTAATTTTACTGCATTTTGTTGTATCGTGCTCTGCGGTGAACGTGTAAACAAAATGGCGGTTGTGAAAATACATGTGTATTTGATCATTTTGGAGAATGTTTTGAGGTGTTTTGAGTTTATATTTTATTTATCAGAAACAAACAGCTTAATTTAATACATTTAAGTATTAAAATCTAGAGTTCATAAACCATTTATTGATTAATAGATATGGGTGTGATCGAGGTTTGTTGGGGTGCCGATTATGAAAATCATCCTCAAATCCAAGATGGCGGCCATGCATTTTTTGATAACAGTTTGATGCATTGCGGTGCAGTGATGTGATATACTTTTCCTGCTAATACGGACTACACCACTGAGGATGTCAACCGTAGTTGTTGACGAAACGTTTGGATGAATTTCCAATAGACCTGGGCCATCATCCCGGAAACCTACAACTCATATGACTGTACACGCTGACGACGTCCGCTCGGCTCGACACTAAAGCGCTCGCTGAAGGTAGAGGCGCGCGTGCAGTCGTCAGCGCCGAGGGCTACGCGGCGCCGACGCGCAACGCATACGGCCGCTGACCCATCAGCGCTGACAACCGTCCGCGCTGATAGCTACGCGTTATTCTAAAACGCTTCCTAGAAGTTCATACATTTCGGCTGTCAGCGCCGTTGGTCAGCGTGACTCTAAAACCAGCCTCAGGTTTTAGAGTATTAAAGGATGTAAGTGCTATTAAAGGATGTAAGTGCTTTAATATTATAAAAAAGTCATTGTAATTCAATTTGTGACAACCTTGTGAATACAAACACAGGTGGCGGCATCGCCCAACTTCAAAGGCGTCAGCCTACTGTATGAAAATTAATATGCTGTGGTTGATATCTGATTATATTTCTTATTAGAAGACATCGCTTTAGACGATTCAGGATTGGTAATCCGAGATATAACTGTACTTTAAGGACTCCATTGCTTCTCGTACTTTAAGTAGGAGTAATGTGTCGACATCTCTTATAAGATAAAGGTTTATTAGACAAGGAGAGGTTACGAGAATATGCCCTTAGTATATCTTATGTTACTGTATCTGATGTACTGTCTGATATTACAGTCTATTAATCATTAAAAGGGTGGCGGTTGCTGCCGTGATTAATTATTAACCAATGAAACAAAAAAAATTTATGAGATAATAATTTAATTAGATTTGTTCTACATTTTTCTTTTAATTATTTAGCATCTGTTACCCTTACCTTTCCTACAAATTACTAAGCCGTTTACCGTAATGCTCGTAAAATTATACGCATGCACATTATATTTCTAAGACAGTCGTAAAGAAAAGTTGTGAGAGCTTTATTGAATAAAGGCTTTCGTTACAACACTTTTAACTTTGACTGGCAGCACTTTGTTACAGTAAGAATTAACTTGTCCCGCGAAGTTTTTCATCTCGTTTAGGTTTAAGTTTTCCTTTGTTTACGTCAACAATTTTGTGATGATACTTGTTGACGTCAGTTCCACGAATTAACAAATTAAAATATACGTGTAGACATTTAGAACATTTTTGAATGTTATTTTGGGGGTGATATCCTCCTACCATAACATCTTTCATTAACTCCTTGGCCGTGAAACAAATTTATAATACCCACGATTACAATATGCTCCGTTTTTTCATGCTATTTTAATCGTCGTCTGACGTTTAAATTTTTTATTACACAACCCAGCAAAACTCCGGGTTATTTTTATAGGTTATATTATATGATTCGCTGATTTATTAACATTAATGGTGGTAAAGTAATGGAGCGGCTAGATAAATGATTGTGTCAAATAAATTTTATATTAAATTTTTTATTAAAATATATTGCGTACCTACTCTACGAAAGATAAAAGCGTTATTTTAATTATAGGCGTCAGTAATAACCTGCTATCAAGTGGATCGTTAGCCTGTCTGACGACCGTTACATTAGAAAAATAAAGGATGTATATTTAAAATAAATCGGTTCATTCTTAGAAACAATCAGATAAATTTTCTTTTTCTCGGTTTCTAAGGGCCCTAGCGTGTTATTGAGCGTTAAGCCTGATGGTCAAGAATCAGGCTAAACGCATCAGGCCTGATTTCGTGTTTGGCTATCAAACACGAAAATAATTTTATATTTGATAGCCAATAAGGACCGACATTGGTCTAGTAGTTCCAACGATTACCACGTTCAAACAAAACAAAAAAAAACTCTAGCATGTTGTGTTAGTATAAATAATAACCGATCAATCCATAAACTGTATCCGAATCCATAAATCCACTATCAATTTGTATCAAATACAAAAACAAAATATTCCATTATGAAATGAAAACAGGATATTGCTGGGTGTATTTTTTCGGAAGTTAGCTGCGGATATCCGCCTTTGAGATCCCACTGTGATATCCCGTAAACGCGCTAGTGTCAACACAATCACCGTCTATATATCCGCCACCCTCTCCCTCGGCATAACCTATATCTGCATTCATAGTTATTGATTTCCTTTTCAATTTCATAAAGTTAAAATACTTGCAAAACGAATAAATGAATTTCTCAATAAACTGACACACATTTTCGACTAATCGAAAAAAATACAAAGAATGACTAAACAAATATTATAAACTAGCTTTTAGCTAATGGCGCATTAGCTGGACTGTCCATTAGCTGGACTCAAAAGGTGACCAACGCAAAGTCCTGCGAATGATTGGCCAAAAACGCAACCTCATGCTCACGGTGAAAAGGCGAAAAGTTTCCTAGCTGGGTCATATTCTTAGACATGAGCGATACAATCTGCTTCAGCTGGTGATGATGGGCAAAGTCGCTGGAAATAGTAAAGTTGGGCGAAGGATGAAATCGTGACTGAAGAACATCAGGATGTGGATCTGGATAGCTAACGAAGTAAAGCTGTTCCGACGCACAAAAGACAAGGAGGACTGTTCCAGACTGATCGCCAAAATTCACTAGTTGTAGATGCACCGCAAGAAAAAAGCTTTTGCTCGCGAATTCGTCTGTGACCTTCGGAACCATACCTTTTTCTGGATGAAAGGCAGAGCATGCCTTTCATCGTTTTCATTGTGATTCCAAAATAAAATTTGTAAAGACCTTTGGACGTTTGTTATTCACCCAAATATCGAGTAAATTATTGAATCTTGGCTTTCGAGTATTCATATACGCATAGGAACTCTTTATAGCGGTAACGCTTTCTTACTAAATTCAGAACTTTTGTTCTGTTATCCATCAATAGGTGGAAGGTTAGAGTCGCGTGAAAGCTATTAATATATAAAATTTATTATTAATTATTGTATTACAAAACATTATTATGTATTTATGTATTATTTGTAGGTTAATCACACCAAGACTGTAAAAGCATTTACATCTGAATTCTTGAAATAAGAAATGGTCCATTAATTCTTGAAGTGAAACTTTATGTCTTCTTTTGAGATTGCATAACGCAAAGTGAGTTCCCCTAAGGCATGAATGTCGAGTAGAATCGTTTATATTTCAGTACTTTCAGACGATATTTTTAGACAGCTATTTCCCTTCGGCGAACAGTGATTTTGTCAGCATTAAAAGATTCACTTTCGTTCACGTCCTCAAAAAGGTCTATTTCCTCACTTGAAAAAAGTATTCGAAACATGTAACGGTGGAATCAAATATTAGATTTTTTATTAATTTACTACTATACTTTATTGAACAGAAATTAAAATGATTTTTGATAAATTAACAGCAATTTTTAATCATAGAACGTAACAGAATTACATTACAGTTGTGATGTTTTTATATGTTACTAGGGAATTTTCCAAATTTTCGCCACATGAAAATCTTCCTCGGACTTCAACAAATATTCGAAAATGAACTATAATTAAAATTTTATCAACTAACTAATTTTATAAATTTTATAACCCCCTCTTTCTATTGAGCCCAAACACGCTGTATTTGGTGCAACTTCCTGAGGAGTTGGGTGTCCCGCAGACTACTTGATGCTGCAGCATCAGATAAAGGTTACCATGACACCATGGAAATACCACCGATTGAAAAATATATCAAATTTCACATCAATCGAATCTGTAGAAGTTAGTAAATCCCTTCTTCAACTAAGAAACGGGCTGATGATCTTTAACCTTCATAAAGTACAGGTAGGAACCATCTTGATCATGTCAGCTTTCAAACAAAAAAATAAAGGGATAATAATTAGTCCATCTGTTGGGAGCTACGATGCCATGTCCAGAGAAACAGATTCACACATTCACACGCATGCACACAGTCACACGCACGCACACATCAAATTATGACACCTTTTTTGCGTGGTAGGTCGAGGGTTAAAAAATAATCTAATTGCTCAAGCAGTTCTCGAGTTCTGCGCTTAGCAACACATTTAGTGATTTATATGTATTTGTGTATATCTGATTTTGTTACAATACAACCGAATCTTCGAATAGTGCAAATAAGACCGAAGTGGAATAACAGTTTTTCTAAGTTTAAACTTTGTTTTCACTATGGTTCCGAAAATTTGAAATTTGAAATTTTTATTATAAAATAGAAATAAATAGCCTATGTTTTTTTTATTATTTCATCTGAGTGTTACTCGTATCAATGTAAAAGCAAAGGGAAAGCCACATAGTTGACCTACTTCTACGAACAAAGCGCGAAAGTGGTTAGGTGACGTGTTCGCCTCTGGCAGTGTCTAGCTAGACTACAAGTATTTGTTCCCTGCCCTAGGTAAACACCCGCAGAGTCCCATCCACTTAGGTATTCGTTTGTTTACATTTTCTTATCGCCGTTAGGTTCATATATAATGTGTTATCACAAGTGCGTGGGTGACCGAGATTGGACGGAACGCTGAGGCCTGGGGCGAGCACACAATTAAAAACTGTAAATATAAAATTAAAAACTTTGCTCAAATGTTTCGTTTGGTGTTAACCTGAGCTTTACTTTCTATTAGCAAACACGTAACCTTAAAATACATAATACAATAACAACGGTTTGTGTGAGAAAATTTTATTAGACTTTGCCATCAAAGATATTTTAATTAAGTAAATATTTTTGAAATTCAACAGCTAAACCTCAACTAAAATTTTTTTTAACTACCAGCAAAAAAATAATGAACAAAACGTAGACAAGCCTGTTTTGTTCTCTAAAGAGTAGCTCGTTTTGATGACACAGAAGTATGTGCACTTGTATCTGTCTGCGTCTGAGCTTGAGCGTAGTGCAGTGTACCTACAAGTCCGGAGGCTTATGCAGTTCAACGTTGAGTGTCGGTGTTAAACAAATATCAACTAACATTTCACTTTGAACTTCTCCAACTGAACAATACGTGCTCGCTTTATTAAAAACAACTTGAATGGTGGTACGACCCTCGTTACATTTAATTTAGTTTGAAAAAAAATTTATATTATTTGTAACATTGTTTAGGATACGTGGATACTAAGTGCTATATCATTTGAATACAATTTCTAACCATGTGACAGTAATTTTTCTTAAGTTTTCTTTAATTTTTTAAAAAGTTTCTAGGCTGAAATATCTATCTGACCCGGCGAACTTCATACCGCCCGAGAATCAATAAATGTTATATTAACTTATTAGCTGAATTAAATTCCTTAATAAATGAATAGTCAAAATGAATTAAGTTCCACAAATTGTGAAAAGGAATACATACAAAAATCAAAATGAAATCTATTTTAATTACATTTAAATAAATGTAATTCTCTATTGAAGTGAATCGAAATAATTCGTGTATCATTTTTGTATCTGTATTTTTGTATAAGACATGGCGTTTTTTTTACAATTTTTTTTTGTGATTTATTTACTCTAAGTAGTGAAGCGTTTGGCAGAGATTTAACGTTGCGTGTCTCAACGATCCCTAACCTATAGAAGGCACGAAGAAAGATCGTGGTTTCTTACCAAGTATTTAGAAATCTCACATATTTGATCACATCACATACGGAGATCGGTGGGGTCTGGTTCCAAATTTTCCCACCCAAAAAAAGGCCACACTGCGTTTCGGAGTCGTTTAGGCAGCCCGTCTGGCGGCAATAATCATCCACTTTTTAAAATAACACCACGTGTGCTGTTGTGTTTCGGTGAGTGAGGCCATTATTCTATCCTTCCTAATCACTTTATCCTTAATCCTGCTATGGTCCGCAGCGCGCCTGTGGAGTTACTTGTGTCATAGACCGTCAGCTGACGTAACATAAAAAAACTTTCCATTAAGCGAGGAAACTTCTTGAAGCCGAGAGGAACAAAAAAAATTGATCGAAATCTTCGTTCTCGACATATCAACTAAAAAATCATTCTATACAAAATATATATGAGAAAATAAATTTTATTCACAATTTTTTTTGTGAATATTTGAGATGTTTTATTAGTTATTCTGCTATTCGAGGCGGAGACAAATTCAACAAATTAAAGATCATAAAAATCCATCCAGTCGTTCTCCAGTTATAAATGATGTAACTAACACGACTTTCTTTTATACATATAGATTATATGAAGTACTAGAAACCCGCCCCCAGCTTCGCACCGGTGGTTCTGCAAATTGAAAAATTTCCTAGTTTATCATTCCGTTCTATAATGAAAACCGTATCAAAATCCGTTGGGTAAAAACCGGGTAAAAAAAACACACACACACACTAATATACACACGGAAGAAGACTGCAATCAGCAGAAGCAGCATAAAAGAGAAGTTACTGCCATCAAATGATTATGATGATGTAATAAAGTACTGGCCACTGGCCGCAACATATTCATTAACATTTATAGAGGTACAATCACTTAGAGTATCACTTTCAGAGTCCATTGCGTTTTATGGAGGAATTTTATGAAGACTGTTACACGTATATAAAATGTTGATAGAATACATTTATTAGGAAATAGACGTTACATGTGTCTTAGTTTTTTATTCAACACCAGTCCCTCGACCCAGCTCCGACTTCAACGGCTCTAGACGTCACAGTCTACAATAACAATCAAATGTTAAAAATCACAAATTAAAAAACTACATGTTGATACTGTCATTATAGACTTTGACGTCACATTAAATCTGACAGTTTCAAGTATTTTGAATTTCCCACAATTTTTTGCACTTTTTAATAATTAATTTCTTAACGAAATTTATTAAAAAATATTTACATAGACATAATTCTAAAGCAGTAATGTTTATAATAAAAATTAACCATTTTTTGAATTCGACGCATATTCCCTATTGTGACACAAACGGTACCTACCAGCGTAAGTTTTTCAGCACTCCACTATACGAAGCATTGAAGAATTTAAAGCAAACGTTACGTAATAAGTATGCATTAAAAATATAGGAAACATTTGGTTATAAATATTCACAAGAACAGAAATTAAAAACAATAAGTTTCATCTTCGGCCATTCATCTTCAGTCGACATTATAAAAGGCCACTCGTAAAGGTAGCCTGTGCTATTGACTTAAACCCGCAATAAGGATGACGTCACGCCTTCCAAGAGACGTTGGGTACGCATCAGCATAATACCGTGATAATGTACTCCTTGAGTAGCTGAAGCTTGCGCTCTGCGGATTATGACCAAGGGCTCCGCGCCCAAATAAGCTTTTTATACCCGCCCGTGGATTTCCCTAGTACAAAATAATCTTAACTCGAGGTCCTTGCAAGATAAATATTCTTTGAATACATTTTTATCACGGAGATTAAAAGAAATTGTTCTTTTTTTACAGAGATTTTAATTTATGTCCAAAATATATTATCTCTACTTATAATAAAATCGTAAACGTCTGTCTGTATATTGAAGATTTTATTTTTCAAAAAAAAAAAAACATTTGTTCACTTTGTACTTATGTTATATTTACTGCGTTCTCAACCCTCTTAAAACACAACTAGAATGGATACAAACTAAAAATTATACCTATATGTATTAAATGCTGTTTCGAAAATTTATCGTCACATTTGGCTCTAACTTGCCTGAATATTTCTGTCCTATTCGCAAACCAATGCCAACACACAACCTTTGTGGAGTTGCCAACTACTTCCGGAGTCTTTTGATGAGTAATGTACACTACAACGAACTCTTAATAATCAATCAGCTAAATAATCTATTCTTTAATTAAAGACATTTTGAAATCTTGCAAAACGTATACCGTCATTCCCTAAATTACATTATTTAAATTACATGTGCAAGATCAGATGTTAAGTTTCTAATTAATCAGAAAGTTTTAATGATTTATCTATTTTATATTTTAGTACTAATCCAGTGCATTTCGATACCTATTCCACATTCCAATGAAAATTAATTTCTAAAAAATTATTTTATTGGAGTATAAAAAAAGTTACACTTTTAAATTGTTTTTTTATTCATTTTCAATCAGTTTTTTTTTTTTCAATTAAAATAAAATATCACCTAAAACATGCCATTACGATGAACCTAGTGAGGTTCTTATCAATGCTGATGGCCAATTGCGGAGCTGATCTGAAAGGCACAACCATTCGAATATTCAGTAAAAACCCCGATAACCAAGCATGCATATTATTATTATTATTTTATCTTTTAAGTGAACCCTTGGGAACAGTACTTTTTTTCTGTACCCTTCGTACTTATCAGTATCCTTGACAATTTGTATGCAAAATTTCAAGATGATTAGTTGAGTAGTTAAGGCGTGAAATTGTAACAAATAAACAAACTCACTTTCGCGATTATAATGTTAGGGTATGATTGTTTTTTTTTATTTAATCATTATTCTTATTTCAATTACCTAATCATTGTTTGTAACACTTTACATAAAATATTACATACACTGCGTCCCACTGCTGGGCACAAGTCTGCTGTGAGAAAGCAAAGACCTGTCTATAGCTCACGGAAAATTGGTAGGACTTCACTTTACTATTTTTGCTATTGCTAGTCTTCTAGGACACACTAGTTCCGTCTTGTTTAACTAAAATAGTTATATGATTTTCGCAATCAAGTTGTATTGTGGACGCAAACGCTAGCAATCATCTACATGCATATATTGAAACCAGATTGCTTGCAACGTTGTTTAGGGAAGAATTAATTACGACGTAGAAGCAGTTTCAGGGAGGATTACTCGGAGTGTCACAGTAATTATTCCCGCTAAGACTTTCGCAATTTACTTTGCGTTAATATTACGTGGTGTATTTTCTTCTTTGGTCTTAAATGGAATTCTTTAATGAAATTCAGTCACATTATATTGAAGAAAAAGAAGGATTATAATAACCTAACCTACGACAGTTGCATTTGGAATACCATTCAGGATGTTTATTCAATAACATGTACAAATTTCATAATCTGCTTGAATTCTCACTTTCTGCCGACCTTAACATAAAATAAAATTAAAATTACTTTTTTTTTGCATATATGTATTCATTGCTATGAATTTCTTGGGTGAACTTGGAGTACTCTCTCTTTCTATTCTCAGTTTATCATCAAACCATTGTTTTCCCACTATAGAAATTTGGAGGCGCTCTCTAGAAAGACGCGAATAGGGTCTCGTTGACAAATCCCTCTTTAGCTACCCTGGTATAATTTTGCTCTGGTTTGGCAATTGGAAAATATGTTTTGGATTATAATAATATATATTAAGTAAACGCCTACAATGTATACAAGTATTACACAATTAATAAATAAAAAAAATCTTCAAAAAGATGCGACACATATCGCTACTTCTTATAAATACTCGTACATGCACGACGAGAAGTCTTTTATAATATGACGTTTGAAAAATAACATGCATCCCACGACACCAATACATTTGCCGCTTACCAATGCCGCTTTCAGAATGTATTGGGACAAGACAGTCTACAGGGACATTCGTTATTTGTTTCCTTCATCGCTTTAAAAATAAAGCTGAAAATATTTCAAAATTGTGTAGCTATATTTTTAACCATTTATGTTAATAACATAAATTGTTAAAAATATAGCATAATAATCGTCATCATATCTGCCGAAGGACGTCCACTGTAGACTGTCAGAAGCAGCCTGAATCCACCGTCGACTCTCGACCCTTATCAGGTCATCTATCCACCATGTGAGTGGACGTCCTACACTGCGTTGCACTGTGTCCTACGCTAAATTTATCCTACAGATGAGCCGCGATGTGATTAAATATGAGCCTTAAGGCCGCGCTTAAGACCAAGACCAAGCCGAAGTATGACCTGTGTCCGGTGTCATTCGTCAGGCGAAGCATTCGAATGCGATCGCTTGACGAGTGGGACCAAAGATACAGGGAGGGCACTTCGGCGGCGGTCACGAAGCTGTTCTTCCCTAGAGCCATAACAGCTTATAGTACCCTGAGGAAGATCGTGCCTTGCAACGTGTTGACCCAAGTCTTGACGGGGCACGGTGGGTTCTCCGAGTACTTGTATCGATTCAAGTGCAAGGGGAGCCCATCGTGCATCTGTTCGACAGATCAGCCCGAGACTGTACCCCACATTCTGTTGGATTGCCCTGTCTTCGCCAGGCAAAGGCTGGAGGCTGAATATGAGATAGGTGCAGATATTAGGATAGATAGTTTAGAGGAACTTATTAGAGGAAATAGTAGGTATAGATTTTTAAGATACTGTAAAGAGGTGGCAAAGAAGGTAATAGAAAGAAACAAAATACGAAGTAATGTACCTGAACCTTAGTTAATATAATTTTAACCTTGTAATTTTACGTATTTAACTTTAAAGTGCTTTTTAAATTTTATGTTCATTTATTTAATCTCAATGTGTAAATTTTAATAATGTATATTAATTTTAAATATAATTAATTATAATTAGAATAAGAAATAATGTAAATTTTTAAATGATAATAAAGAAATAAAGAACAACAATAAAAAAGGTAAAGGTTCAAGGTAACGGAAAAGATGGAAAAAATTGAAACCTATAGATTATAAGAATAGATAGTATAGTTAGGCGGGCATCCCACCCGCAGAGTATGAAAGGTGATGAATAAGAGAAAGAACAAGTATGCAGCATGAAAGTACGAGCAGTAGCGATTGATAGAACTGGAATGAAAGAGAATTGTCAACCATAGGCTCCAATTAAGTTGGAGGGATTCGCAAAAAAAAAAAAAATAAAAAAAATATGAGCCTTAAGAAATATTTATTTGTTAAGAACCCCTTGTTCTTTCATTTCTTGATTACCTCTGTAATTTCGATCTGTCTGTCTCTCGTCACAATTCGAATTACTAATGGAGGCTTTCAGAGAAACGGTATATTCTCTGATTATAATTTGTCGCTTGTCGCTTCTGCTTCTTCTGACAAGTTTATCCTTACATCTCATTTAGAAGTTTTTTTTTAAATCTACGAAGAGAGTCAGATTACCCGATGTGATCAAGTAATGATTGGATATTTGGGTGATAATTAAAATAAATAAATACAATAGCGGAAAACACATTATGTCTTTATATTCAAATTGGCTACAATACTACAGCAATTTACTTATTAGTTTTCTGGAATATTCACGCGAACAAAGGAGTACCCTATGTAACAATACTGGCCGGTAAATAAGATGAACAAGCAAGCAAACTTAACACACCTCATTGTGCCAGATGGCGGAGATTAACATGATACTAGTAAGAGTGGGAAGAATGTTATAAAAACAATACACGTATGTAGAGTACGAAAAGGAAGTTCCAGCTTCGTATTAAATCTAGTGAAATCATAAACTTGTCATGATTAACGAAAACAATATTAATTAAAAAAATTATTAAATAAAATTTGTGTTCAAATTTATTGTGACCAATGCCAATGGCATTTATGAAAGTTATTGAAAAGATAAATCAATGTGGAAGAGTAAGACACTTTAATGAAATCTTTTTTTTTACATTTAAAGGCAAGGCAAGGTGACGGTTCATTAGGTGGTATATAAGCATAACACTAAGAGAGATTCAAGTGTGCTGCCAATCTTGATGTGATGAAGGATAAATAATAAACCATAGTGAAATGGGTCCTGGTATCCTTTTTTTTGTGTTCACAAAAATTTGCAAAATTACTGAACGGATTCGTAATTTCTGAATTATAAAGATCGACGACAGGCAGGATGACGATCACTTGATGGTAGCTGACTACCGACGTATATTAACACAAGCAACACCTGCAACTAGGCGCTGCACGAGAGTTGCCAACTATAGTAAGAAAAAGGATAAGGGATTGAGAGGAGGCAGGGAAATGGGCTCTAATATCTCTTACTCTTTTATATATAACGGTGGTCTTCTGCAAGGCTATTATTGCCGCAAGACGGGTTGCTGATGCCGAAAGTAGTGTGCCCGGCAACTACAAATGTAAATAATATAATAAAGAATTGGAGAAGAATGTTTGTAACACAATAAATGTTTATAATAAGTATAGCAAGAGTGTTTCGTCTTGTGTGTAGTGTCAGAAACGGAACGCAACAGGCTTAAGCCTCGGATTACCGCACTCAGAGGCTTCGCACTGTAAATTGAATGAGGCATTTTACCTTTTTTAAGTAAAAAAGGAAAATGAGCTACATTTTTAGCTGTAGCATTAATTCTAAAACTATTAATATTTTTTCCAACTTAGTATCCATATTCAGGTATTTTTCAGGCCTTGACAGAAAATCAGCGCTGTGGGACTCACCCATCGCATTATGCTGAGTCGGGGACCTATTTCGGACGCACCAATACGCTTTTTATTTAATATTGTTTTGATGTATATATATATATATATATATATATATATGTATTTCTTGTATGTGTGTGTGTACGAAATAAAATTCTTTCTTTCTTTCTTTCTTCTTTCTTTATATTCATAAAATCGTTCGTTGACTAACTATCAACGCACTACGTCTATAATTACTAGTCTAACTACTAAGTCTAGAAAGCTGAAATTTGGAACAGGTTTAATTAAAAACGTAAGCATCAGCTGAAAAAGGAGTTTTGAAAATTTCAACTTAGAAGTCGGGGGCGGGTCACTAGTATTTTATATGTATGTTGAATGTATTATATACTTTGTATCATTTGTGGTTTGAGAGCTTCAGTTAAATTTAAAGTTGTAGAATGCAATTAAAAATCTCGACAGTCTGACGCCAGTAGTTGATATACCCAACTAATTTTTTTGTTTAACATCTATTATAATAATTTAATTGGGGTAAAAGTTGTTAGTGGGCAACATTATAAACTGCACACACAAACGCATGGCCACTATACGACACGTAGGGTTACGCACACATCTTCAACGAACCAGTTTCATTTTCTAAAACGTTTTTGTTCGTAAGGGCTCTCTATCTATAGTTTTTGTCGGTCTGACTTAAAAACTACCAATTGTAGATTAGAAAATCGGTTGTAAATCCCAATTACAATTTGTTATAGCTAAAAATTATTTATTGAAGAAATGAATAGAGACGCGAATAAGCTACTCATACATGAGAACAATAACATTCCATTTATTTGCAAATTAATGACATTTTTAGCGAGACAAGAAGGTACCATTTAAATAAAGCAACAGCTTTAGTTTTATGTGCAGTCCTTCCTTCTGGCTTGTTCAGTATACTAAGCTATTAATTAATGTCGATTAATTGTTTAATTAATAGATAGATTAGATTCAGTAAGAATAAATTTCAGTATAGATATATAAAATTATATAATTAGATAAATATTGAAATATTAATTATATAAATTTATTAATCCATAAAAATACATTTTAGAACTACATTAGCTTTAATCCAGTAAAATTCAGTAGTGGCAGGCTATTGTATTGTAGGCTATTTGTAGTGATTTGTCGTCTGGCGGCAGTAACCACCCCCTTACAGAAGACCGCCGTGAAATAATAGCATATGTGCTGTTGTGTTTTGGTGAGTGAGTAAGGGATGCCAGAGCCTATCTAAAGACCTATCTATACGGTAACGACCCTATCTCTTTCTAACCCCTTATCCTTAATACTGCAACGCATTCACAGCACCTGAAGCGTTGCTTGTGTTATATAATAGGCGATGGTAGCCACCTACCATCAAGTGTACCATCAGCCTGTCTGTCGACCTTATCATAAGATTTAAAAAAAAATTGAAGTTAAAACGAATTGAACCAACATATTTTTTTTATATAAATCAAACACGAGCAATAAATAAAAGTTATTTATGTTTTCATGGTTTTGGAAGCTCCATTATCGAGTTGTCAGCTAGTTCGCACGTTACTTTTCTGTGTCAATCAAACCGACATATTTATGACGCATCGCTGCGTATCACACAACGCAATTTAAATTTTGTTCTAGATATTCCTTAAATCACCTACCTTAAATAAGGGTGTGATTAAGTATTGTAATTAGTATAATTAGAGATAGATGAGGAGTTTAGGAATCATCTAAGACAAGTCCTGCAAATCCGCAATGGGCCAACATGCTTGATTATATAGTGGGATTAGGTAGCCGAAAAAAGTTTCAGATCTGGCAAAATCTGTCAAGAAAAAGGTGACTTTCATTGCAAGTTGTTTAGCAAAATGTCTCAAAAAATAAAATAAAAATTAATAAAGTTACAAATATTTCTGGTATTATTAGCTTAAATGATAAAGTCAAATATACCAGTGGAAAGCGCGTTTACTCCTGAATAATAATCACTAAAATACAGAATGCATGTAGAATCAAAATACAAAAATTTGGCGGCCATATTGATTACGACATTAACGCTGCTAGAGGGCTAAAAAAAATTGTGTCCCGGGATTTTTAAACTCGTCTGCCCATGTACTATCTGAATCCACAATGGTTGGTTGCCAGACGTGAAATATTTTGGTATAATTTTCAGCTACCTCACCCCACTAATATATAAGCTCTCTTCTCACATTAATATATTGAAATGTAGTATGGATTTTACTACGTAAAGTCATACTGAAGTGCGGATATAGACCTCTACCAAGCTACTGTTTTTGAAGTTCTATTTACCATTACATTTTTTTATTAATATTTAATTTTGTAAAATAGACTTACGCTGTACAGGGAGGTCTACAGGGAATGGGTTCACTTACCCTTGTCGTATCCACTGGATAGCATTGAGATTGAATAAAAACAGAATTTAAGACTGAAACTCAACTCTACCGAAGCTTCATGGCAATCTTTTGTATAAGGTTGATAACATAAAACTTTTAATATAACATTAGGGACGTCTGACGTGTTGTCGTTGCACATTTGTTTGTTCAACGTATTAGATGGCGTAACAACGTTAGTTGATCTGGTAGATCACGAAGGTACCATTAGGCCACATGCAGGCACTTCGTCATATTCCGGAAATGTCGAGCCTGGCCGCCGGAAATTCATCGGAGGCGTGCGCAATTTGTAGACCCGTTCGAAAATTGACAGGAAACTAGTGAGTCCGGAGCACAAGTGAAAACATATTTTATTGTGTTTGTAATAAAATTCAAAATAACATACGCCTGTCATATATCGTAAATTGCTCGAGTATGGTCTACAAGTATTTTATACATTTTATAAAAGTTCACATGGAAACCTCTCCCTAATAGAAAGTCGGCTAACCGGCTAGTTAATTGGTTAAAAAAGTTGAAATTACGTTACATATATAATATATATATATATATTCGAATACCGAATACTCAAGTAATATATTTTGTTATAGGGAGATAATTGGTAAAATGAAAAAAAAAACAATCGATTCATTACGTACATATTCATCTTTTCATTTCTCTTATAATCATTTAAGTAGTCATAGGTACATAAAACAGGTACATAATCCTCTTCTATATTAGAAAAGTTAAGAATTTTTCTATGCATTTGAATTATTTTCATAACAAAATTTAGAAGGGGAAGGTTATGGTGCAGAAAGACTAATTTTTCTGAATTATTGCAGAAAAGTTTTAGCTTTTAAGCTTTTTATTTTATTTTATTAAGCTTTAATTTGATTTTTTTTAAAGACATTTATTTTAATATAAAAAAATATAAGGTTTGCATGCGCTTAATTTTAAAATGAATTTGAAATAATGTGCTAAAAACTAAACATTTTTTTACCTAAATTGGAGAAATAATCCAAGAGTTAGAGCGAAATTTTCCAAAAAAAAATCAAAGACCATAAAAATCGATTTGCGCCTTATTAATTTTTATCGAAAAAATTGTGTGAATTTTTTCATCTTTTCATCTAAGCACTTTTTTTGGTCACATTGTATATTATATGCTTTTATTATGAATTTAAATGTGAAAGAGATCACAAAAACCATGTGTGTGTGGTGTTAATATCATAAAACAACTTTTGAGTTGAAAAGTTATAAAAAAAATGCATATTTTTTAATGCTGAAACACAATACTAATAATCGACTTAGCCTACCATTTTTTTGTTTTTAGTATTTAATTTCATGTAAAATCTCTCAGAGTAAAATATCTGAATTGAAATGAAAAACAAAAGAATAAGAACCTTATATAAATTTTCAATAGAATGCTTGTATGTTTTCGTGAATGGTTCACATCTTTAATAACGAAGAGACTGTCAAAGAACAGTTTGACATGATACTTTCATTTTATAAGTAAGATATATTGTTATAAAAATTGAAATTTCTAATATTACCCGAGATAGAATAAAAGATTTTAAATCAACATATTTCAAAGTTCAAACATATTAACACATATATTCAAACATATTTTACGTGATATATAGGCATAATTTTTTAATATATTTTAATATGTTTTTCATTTAAGTCTTAAGTCGCGTGGACTAATTGGCCAACCTAATAATATATTCTCATGAAAGTATAACATAAAACCTATACATACTACAATATTAGTAGAGTTTATGCCGCAACACGATGTGCATTACCCGCATGCAAGCTCCGTTACAAGACTTACTAATTTACCTATTAGCAAAGTTATATCTCGGAATTAGAAAGTTCATTTAAGTACAAGTTTCTAGAAAACGCTTTAGTTTCTACATTATAAGGTGCTATAAATTGTATATAAAATAAAATATATCCCACGTCTAAATTTTATTCTAGGTGAATTTTCACCTAATGCAACACAGATGTGAAAACCTTCTAGGAAAAAATTAGATGTGCTAGCCCTAAAGACATTAGAATTTGAAATTTTGACAATTTCTAAATACTTACATATTTTTGAAGTTTATTCCTTAGGAATCTATCTATTTTCATATAAGGCCCCCGGGTATGGATATTTTATAAGGAGTAAAATTAATACAAGCGTTAACTAAAAAGTGTTACGTTATCTGTCACTGCCATTTGTGCGACAGCTGACGCATACATTTATATTCCCTAATTCTATTCTCTGGGCTTATAAAAGCAAACATGGAATTATTGTATGAAAAGTGTAGTCCGTGTTGAGGAATGAAAAGATAGCGCGTTATATAACCAGGGGGTCTAGCCAAGATGCAAACTATTGCAAACGCTTCCTTTGCGTACTTACGAAACGAAAGAAATAAAGCCCGGTGATTGGTTGTTGTAACAGTTGTAACTTCAACAACCAATCACCGGGCTTTCTTTCTTTCGTTTCGTAAGTACGCAAAGGAAGCGTATGCATCTTGGCTAGGGCCCCTGCCGGTGCAGCGACATCTGTCGTCGAAAAATGAACTATTTGAACTTATACAACTTCTATGTATACCGAACGTAATTAACATAATTTATGTTGGAACATCTGAAATTTGAATATGCAGGATGTAACTAAATACCTAATATAAATTTATTAATTGACACGAGGAATAATTTATACATTTAATTTTATATGTTTAAAGAAGTACGAGTAAACTCCAGAGTATATACTTTTTTAATAGTATAAGAGTATATACTTTTTCAATACTAACTACAGTGCTATTTTGCCATAACACTTTGATTTGATTTGATAAATAATATTTCGTTTTGATCGTTGACTGGTTATAACACGTCAAAAACCTAATCTCTTTTAGGTTTTCTCATTACACTTTTTAGGTTTACAACGTAACGAGACGTAGCTTATTATTTATTTATAATTACCTTGCAGAGGATCCGTGAGGTATTTATAAAGGCCCTGACTGAAAACAATGAGTCTCTCCCACCGGACGCACCACTTCCCCTTGTTATGTTATATTATTTTGATATGTTTATTTTTAATGTGCGTGCATGAAATTAAAGTCTTTCTTTCTTTCTTTTTATGTAAAAATATCGCCAGGCAGACTGACTGTTCACTTGATTGTAGGTGGTTGTATAATGCTGTCAAGCTTGATACCATAAAAATGAGGAATACGAAAGCGGATATGGAATGGAATATGACATCACAAAAACAATAAGTACTTTTATTTCTTCTATTATTATTTCGCGGTGGTCTTCTGTAAGGATGTGGTTATTGCAAGTTTATGATACGAAACGCGATGTGTCGAGGTACTTTGAATTTATTTACGGTCAACTGCTGTGTATTTGTAAGAGAAAATAATATATCCGTAAATTATCTTTATAAACTCAAAATTTTCAGAACATTTTGTTGCGAAGTGTCTTGTAAGTGGCTGTAGTGCTAAACGATATATCTCTGATAGAAGTGATTGATCATGGCTGGATTGTGTTAACGTGTTTGAATAACACTTAAAGTAACCCATACGTTTTGAGATTTGTTTAAACAATGTTTGTATGAAAGAATGCTACGAAACATTACAAAATACGTTTAGATTTGATAAATAACGGTGCAATCTGACATTTCATTGAGGGTAGGTGGCTATAGTTGCTGATGAACGCCATTACCACCATATTATACTGTTACTATCAAAACAGTGGCGTACAGTTATTTCACGGTTGTCTTTTCAAAATGTTTGGTTACTATCGCCAGATGGGCTACCCAGATTATGAGCCCAGAACGCCGTGTGTCCCGCCATCATGAATGTATAATTTACATTTTAAACGCGTGAAATTTCAGCAAGGGTGAAATTTTAAAATAATGTTATCACGTAACGAGAAAGCTGTCTGGGGAACAATAAAATTCTTTAACCGAGTATGAAGCGTTTCTCCTTGTTTCAGGTAAGTTATCACTGTCAACTGAAATGCAAGCCAACCCTAAATTCTGTTCCATTTAGCGAACGAACTTTTCTTACTTTTTACCACCCGTTTCCGTAATAGAGTCGATTACAATTTTGAGACTGTATTTTGTTCAGACAATGGTGTTATAATGTGATAACAGTCTTTCTTTACCAAAATTTGTGTCAATTTTGTATACACTTATACACTAATGTAGGTGTTATATATCGATTTTATTAAACTAAACCGTTAGATATTTGGAAATTGAAGTCAAAGACGCTTTCGAAGTCATTTTTTTTATGTTTATAAAATAATTCTGTCTATTATCTATCTATTTATTAGATTGACAAGGAAATTTTGCATGCAGAAAAAACTAAATGTATTTGAAAATCATAAAAACAGTTTAATTTTTAGTATACTTGTGTATCATTTTTAGGATTCTTAACGTTCTCTTCCAGGCGAAAGGGCCTTCTACACCCGGTCCCCGCTAGAGGTAACCGCTACTCGAAAATAACAAAAACCTTTTATTTACGAAACTAATAGAATTAAATGAAAAACTGTTCCTGTCATTTATAGTGTAAATGAAACTCTATCATTTGATTATAGACACATTGCAATACTTCTTGAAACGACAAAGTTGAATCGATTTTTGTAACAAAGCAAGAGATTTAAATATTTATTTTTTCGTAAACAATTGTTCTTAAAACAAAAACAACTCGTCAGAAATATAGATTCCCGGAGGAATTCCCTTTTTCTTATTTGATTTGTAAGCAAATATTATTTTCATTCTAATTGATCAATCACTATTTGCCAGTACACGTCTATGGTGTAATAAAATTTCACCTTTTCTTTTGAATAAATTTATAAATGTAAAGATTTCGAATTGAAATAAATTCTTTAAAAAACAATATAAAAACAAATAGCGATCTGTTTATTAAGAGTAGCATAACATAAAAATATATTTGTTACTTAAATATACATAGCACAGCTATATATTTTACATTAAAATATATTTTAAGGTCGGTTCATTAGTAACATAGTAATAAGTCTATAATATGAAACAAACAAATTTTATCTTCTTAAAAGACAAATAAAATTTGACCTATTGATTGAAAGTGTAGTGGGAAATCTACTGAGCGGATAGGCGAACCACTTTCCCTAGTGCTTTTTCGAGTTGTATGCCCATTGCCACTTCGCCATGTTTAGTAGAACTGTGTTTTCGTGAAGCATCTCGTATATATGTAGTTCGCTCGAATAAAAGGGTTTTTATTTAAATGAAAATTTTCTGCGCTTTAATAAATTTAAAGCGAATTCTTTGTATTCAATCACTAAAACACGTACCTACACAATAAAAGCACGAAGTGAGCAGTGCAATTTGCTTTGAAGAATTACAGCACGCAAACATACAACAACGGTGGAAAAGTCGGAAATTTGTATAGCATTTTACATGAAATTGACAGGGAAAATCTCGAATCAGCTAGTCGTTATATATATAAAAGCCTATTATTATTTTTTTATAATAATATATACGCCGATGGGTCAATACTAATTTTCAATATTTATTACATATCTTAAACGGTGGATTACGAAAAAGAACCTATAATTTGTACGTGATAAATTACAATCGTTTTAGTAGTGAAATCGTAACACAGAGTTTTAAATTTAAATGGATAATAAATATAATAGATTATCTTCTACTATCTACACATTAAAAATGTCTTTAGGCTTACTTTAGTTAACTTATACAATAAACTTTGGTTGAAAAGAAACTTTTCAAGAAAAAGTAAAAAAAGTTTCTTTTACCCCAATTATTGCAAAATCCATACTAGTAAATAGTAAGTACCAATAGTAATTATTAGACTAAACCAAAATAAAGTACCATAGTATTAGACTTGCCTTATATTGGTATCCTTTACAAGACATATAACCCGATTATGCATAACTTTGAAAATAATTGGAATCAATTGCCTAGCAAGTAGTAGTAGTAGTTTAAACCCTTTCTAACTTACGCGTTAGACTTAGAGGATAAATATTGGTGTATTAATTATTTAAAAAATTAATATTGATTATTTTGACTTCTTTGTGTTTCTCATATAGGTACACTTATATCATAGAGTTAAGAAATTATAAAATAAAAGACCAATTTTGGGACATTCAATTCGAGACGGCGGTTTTGAGAGACGAAAATTTTGATTTCTATAAAGGATCCACACCTAAACAATATATGTCAAAACGGTTTTGTACTCCACTCCACCTTTAATAAGGCAAAGGCACTTTTATGTCCTTACAGACGACTATTTGGACTAGTAGTCCCGTCACGGAACAACTGCAGCGGAACTACTGAGAATAAACGCCTTGATCTTTCGTATTATATCTCTAGCAATTTTTGAAAAAGTTTTTCAAAAATCACAATCTCTTAAACAAAATTCTTTCAATGTGATACATATATTTTATGTATTTACTACTATTTCACTCGAGCTCGTCTCGCTTCGCACTAAGTTAAAATTTGGCACCCGAACTTAACCCGAAATTAACTTCTTAATTACTACAGTCAAATTACCCCAGTTTTAAATTTAAATTCTTTTTTAGAATTTCCTTCCACAATTTTTATTTGTACACAAATGATTGCAGCAAACGAGTCGGTAAAAAAAACTAAAGAGTTCACTTTACAGACTAAAATGTTTTTTTTTTAAAAAGATCCAATTGTTCAATGTTATTTTTAGATATCCGAAAAAGGCTTGTGAATTATTAAACTAATTCTGGTAGTCTATTGTTGGTAAGCTCATTGTAACCTAAATGTTGCATTAATCAGTGTCCGGTGACAAAAGCGAGCCATCCACAATGGCATCGAGGTCTAAATGCGTTCACGAAATCAGTTAACTTATTATGACCAAATGCCTCATGCAAAATAACATCATCTCTTAGGTTATATTGATTCTTGTCAAATAATAATGGCCTGTGATTATTATATTGGTTATTCCAAAGACCAAAGAATAACCAAAGATAGATCTATCAAACTACCAGCTCTATTGGTCCTTGGTGATTTGATAACTATTTTCTATTTATCCCCAAATAAAATAATATTAATAAATAAATAATAAAAATAAGCCCCAGACAAACATTCAACAATTTTGCGGTCCAAAACCATTTAACTTTATACCTAATAGTAAGAGGTATTTAAGTCATAAACCCAAATCAAGCATTAAATTTGGGAAGCACACATAAGTACAGACTAAGATTGTAATACAGAAACAATACCAAAATAAAAATATAAACTTATCAATTTATTATTACCCAAGAATCATGAACCCCTCGACTCATTTGTCCGAGAGCACTAGTTAAATATTATTAACTGCAATATTAGCTTAGTTAAGAGGATAGTAAAAAAGTTTTCGAAAAACTCAAATACAGTTCTTATATAATAATGTCTTATATAATTCCAGAAATCTTTATCATTATAGTAGAACAGCAGCAGTAAGATCGCGTCTTCGTCACTTAACCGACATTGCTATCGATCGTTCATCAGACGAGGCTCATTCATGCTGAGTCACACGCCGGCCGTCACCTACCACGTCGTGTCCCCTCACGCCTTGCCTGTTTCCGCCCGCCCTACGGATGCATTCTTCATTCTTGTCTTTTTCATTTTTTGTTTTTTACATTAATATGTGTCGGAGAAGCTAATATATATTGGAGAGTGGTCAATACCAGTGTGGTGTAATTTATACTCAATGAGATATATAATAATATTAGTGACCCGCCCCCAACTTTCAAAAATCTTTTTGTTGCGGATGCTTACGACATACAATAAACTTATGTTCCAAAGGACATCGTTCAAAACCAGGCCATTTTTTTATCTTACACTTTGGAGATTTTGGTAATAAAAGGCTTCTTAATTTCAGTAATTTCCTGTGAATATTTCAGATATTGTAAATAGGGATAACATTCAAAAATTACAAAAAAAAATTTATTTAATTAGAACAATTGGATTTTTTAATACTTTCAAACTTAAATATCTATGAAACTTCGTTACCAAATTACATAATATTTTTCCAATAAAATATATAATTTCTTTATAATTTTGTAATTTTAAATATATAAGTTTCAACCGTTAAAACGAAAAATACCATACACTGATAGCCCGATCTCCACACATAATCCGCATTCTAGACTTAGTAGTTTTGGCTGTGAGTTTATAGTCAGTCAGGACAAACTATTTTATAAGTATAGATTAATTTGTCTAATATTATGTAGGCGTGAGATGGTATGACTACCTATGCCTGTGAACACCAGATAATCAGTTGATTATGTTAGCAAGTAAAAATCTGCGAAATCGAGTAGGAAACAGAGATTTATAGAGAAATAAGTAAGGAGCGAGTTGATATTACCTCACCAGATACGCAGTGTGGCAAAAAGCAGTGTTCCCTACCATTAATAAAGGACTATAACTATAGGATAAGAAGAGGAACTAGAAAAAAAATCTCAATTGAACAAAGGTTACCAGGTTATACATGTTATATACAGCTTTGGTGCTCTATATATGTTATACGCGGTTGTATTCTGGGTGTCATTGTAAAACAATTTGTGATTACGAGACGCAGCATGCGTGTACTGCAAATAACTTATACATATTTTAACTTTTAAACACGAAACTAAATGGAGCAAACAAAAATACTATTTTAAACTTTGCAAACGTGGATAAGTTTCAGTGCAAAATGAAACGTCAGTGGCAGATAATAAAGTTCATGCTCGAAACTTTGCAACAACATTACAATTTGTTAGAATATAGAAGCGTCAATAATTTCCCTGGTGGCGCTTGCTTGTCCCGCGGGTGGGCTTGCAATTTATTGCACGGATTGAACTTCAATTGTTATTTCCCAATGTAAAAGTTTTTTTTTAAAGAGTTTACAGCATCGACGTAACACCCTACCAGTAAGGCGTGTGCGATACAGAAATACACGTGTTGCGTTTCTTCAAAAATCAAACCAACTTTCTTCATTTCTTAAAATTTATCTACAACTAGCGACCCGCCCCCGGCTTCGCCCGGCGTGCAATTTTTATATACCCTAAAACATTCCCCGTTTATCCCTCTTTCCATTGGCGAAAACCGAATTAAAATCGGTCTACCCGTTCACGCGTGATGCCGTGACCAGGGGAAATGGGGATTCATTTTTATATATAAGATAGAGATTACCAATATTATGTAGAAAAAAGAGCGGTTTTTATAAGTTTGATAATATATGGAGCAACCACTGCTCCTATTTGTTCATTGTTTGAAATTTAAATCATTTCATGTGAGCATAGGCAATATATTATTCCATTAACCCTCCCAATTGCACGCAGGCAATGCCGAAACACATCCGTATAAAAAACAATAATAACTACATAATAAACACTTTTGAAATATTTTTTTATTAATGTGTTGAACTAAAATAAATACCTCTCTGAATTAATTGAACTTATTCATTGCGAATAATAATCTACTCGTTAAAATATTTAAGAGTATTGTTATGCTATTGAAACATACGTCACAGTTTCAATTATATATAATTTTGAAAGTCTTCTTTTACATATAAAACATAGGTTATACTTACCTACTTAGTTGATAGATTATGATAAGTAAGTAATCAATTAACCTACTATAAGAGGTTTTCGTTGCATGCATAAATCTATTACAACCGTGAAGAATGGGCTTTAGACATTGCCAGTGCAAAATATAACAAAAACAAATAGTCTACAGACATAATAATGAATCTCGAGACAAGACAATCGTACCAAGAGTAGCATAATAGTTCGCAGTAAAGAAAGCTCTCTTAAGATAATATTTAGTTGACAACAAGGCAGTACATTAAATTAATGCCACGGCAACTAGTATTAGGAACACGTACAAAAAGCCGCGAATGGGGACATTAACTACGTTATATTGTAACAACTTTAGTTGTAGGTATAAATTCTACAAGTAACTTACAAAGTTACTCACCGGGTTTATGACTTAATATTATAGATTTTCCTGTTCCATTTAGATTTAGATTAATACGTGTTATCACAATAAATATTAATGTATATGTATTAATTTTGAAATTTTGAATGTATTTATGAATATCTTTATGTAATAAATAAATAAATAAAAAAATAACCACGTTAGATACATTTTTCTCAAAGTGATTTCTGAATTTACCTTTCTGAATAAAAGGGCAAATATAAGCCACTTAATTGAAAGATCGCATATAGAAACTGACTAAACAAAATTTCCTTTTAATTTAATTTTTAAGTTTCCTTTTAATTAATATTTTCGTAGAATGAGGCCTATACAGTTTGTTAAATACATAATTTTGATTTAATACTACGAGTATGGTAACCACTACATATTTTGTTATATAGGTACTTAGGTATTATTTTGTTGATTTATTAAAAACGGTATACAGAAACATTATGATCCTATGAAGTCCCATTTTGTCTCGTTCAAAGACGGAACGCTAAAAATAGGTATCCAGTCAGCATTTCTCATATGTGGAAGCACTGCAAAAGAAAAACGTAAAAGAGAAGAAAGCATTATGTTACACGAAGGCGAAAGTAATAATGCACGACACAGTTGTAAGTTTTAATATAAAAATAACTTAGCACGCCACCTTGACTTCATTTACATTTATTTATATGAACGCCACAGAGCCCGGAAAGTGAAACGGGCACACAGGAATGACGCGGTAACTTTAACTGGATAAGTTTCTGTTGTCGTTACTCTGGGGAACACAGCGGATGTTTCTTTGTCCGTTGTTTATAAAAACTCCCTTGAGTTGAAACACTCGGAGGGGACCTTTCAAGTGGTTTACGCTTTAAATTATTACGTTAAGTTTTTATTGAAATTGTAGTATTTAGTGGAAATACCACAATTTGTATGTACTTGCGATTATCAATATTGGAACAATTGTGAATTTTGGATGTCTGGATAGGAATTTAATGATTTCATACGTTACTTAAAAGTGCTGAACTTAAACAACGTTTGATGATCGAGCTATTAATTGTGTGAACAGGATATTCTAGCTAGAGTAATGTTATATTTCATATTGATTGTTCGTTATAATTTAAGCAACTTACCACGTGTCTCTCTGATGTTCTATCTCTGAGATAAACGTCGTAAAAAATATATATAAATTATGAATTATTGAAAATTGTAATAATTGAATTTATGTCATTTATAATCAAATTCTCACTCTATTAAAAGAGTAAAATTTAAAAATAAATTGCTATTTTAGATAAAGATATTGAAACGTATTTTATTATTTATTTATTTATTCATTATTCAGATGAAGTTATTCGGTGGCCTTTACAATAAGCATAGCTTGAATCGCAAAGGCCAAAAGTTAAACATTATAATTATAATTAAAAGGAAGATATTTGTGTGTGTATTGAGTTTGTGTTCGCGGCAAGAAAATCTTGCGTAAGATACTGTCAGTGTTGTGATTTATTGTTGGATGCCTATTGAAGTCCATGAAGCCAATTTCGAACAATAAGTTTGATGCCGTTGATATTTTTGTCTTTTATGTTACATTGCCGATTTTTTTTTGTTCTAAATATACTTATTATACATGTGAGAAATTAATATAACGCCCACCAAAAGAAGTGTATGTGTGGCAGTGGTATTTTTAATGTCTGCTGTTTTAAATATTGCATGTATTGAGTTGAGCAGAGAGTACCCTACGTTCATGTGTAGTCATCACCGTTTTGTGGATGTATAATCCTCGAACACTAAGTAATTCACTTAATATAATGCAATTGGATATATTAGTATTATGTAAAATAGAATTTATTTATTTTGATAAACAAATAATATTTGTACGCCATTATTAATTACAGAATGTGTATACATTTATTTACATTTTACGCAAATATTTATATATTTCTTTCTTTCTTTTAATATTTTCAATAACGAAGAGTAATGTTTATTTGAATTTAGATATGTATATGCACTAATGGAAATATTTAGAGGAACGCATAATTAATATGAAAACACATTTATTTGTACAATAAGAGTAGAAGCTTTTAAAATTGTTTAATAGAAACAATTAATTAAATTAACATTTTTGAATATAAAAAAATATAAGGAATAATATAAAAAAACTATTTTTTGAACTAGATTTAAAACAACTAGAAATTGATTCAACGATCACCAAATATTATTCGCTCATGGCCTTCAACGATTGAACAAATAGTCAAAGAAAAAGTGAGTATATATCCTTAGCGCGAGACATGGAATAGTTTGTTGGCGAATTGCCACTACAATATGGAAGCTCTGCTTAGTAATAACAATTCATGAAAAACAACTTTTTCTGCTTAAGAACCTAATTTACTACCAAATAGTTAAAAGTTTCACAAGGTTTTATATTTCTGTCGCTAATAGCAATAATGAGACTTAGGTGATCTGATTACAAAGTAATCCGAGGAGTTGTTTTTTCTGTTTGGTAAGTAAAAAGTAAGAGCTTCTACATTATACAGAAAGTGGCGAAATATACATACAGTAAGTAATTTTTTAGTGAAGACATTTCCCTATCTCTTACTAATCCATTATATCCTTTATACTACTATGAGTACAGTTGGCTGCGTACTTGCAGCACCTGCGGCGTTCATTGCGTCTGACGACATTTAAATAAGAAAAACCAAGCCTTTTTTACGTGGCGTAACCGTAGCGTAAGTCACCTGGCTTCATCTCCGTAACAACTGGACAGATTCGCAACTAGACGGATTAGCAACTAGACAGTTTTTCTTTATATTAAAGTCGGCAAACAGACTGACTGACGGTCCATTGATAGTAGGTGGCTATCATCGCCACTAAAGGTGTTGCAAGTGCGCTGCCGACTACGTCAGTAGGATTAAGGATAAGGGATTGGCAAGGGTTAGGGAAATGGGCTCTGGCATCCCTTACACAGTCAGTGTGCCCTGCCACTACTTTCCAGATCCAGACCAGAGCCAACTTTGAAAAGTTAATTCCCAAAGTTCACCCTTCCGGGAATCGAACCTGGGAAACCTAGAACACAGTGGTAAAGCAAGCACCCTAACCACCCAACCAACGGGCTCGTCAAGAATATACAAATAGGTAAATTTTGTTTTCGAAACTCTTAACTTAACTTTTTCACTCCGTGAAAGCTTTTAATGACAAGATTGAAGCGAATATTGCATTTTTGTATGTAAAATATGAGAAATAGACAAAGAGAAAGCGGATTCAGTAAGTTTGTTCATATTTTGATAGTAACCATTACTATATAACCTTAGGAACCATTACGTTTATTTGAAAGATTCGTGAAAGATTCATATTATTCCAGATAGACTGTGGACAATATGTTATGTATACGATATCCCATCCAGATAACAAGACAGTACAAATCATTTTTACCATTCTTATTGAAAGGGTATTCATCATCATCATCATCATCATCATCGTCATCATCATCATCATCGTCATCATCATCATCATCATCATCATCATCAGCCTGTGTCTTTCCCCTCCCAAAGCACGTCACCGCGCAGAGCTCTCTGTCCACCCTATCCAGCCGCTTAAATTAATTGAAAGGGTAACTATTAAATTTAAATCGCAGTTTTTTGCGAATGCATCTCGTCCTATTAAGCCGACCCAGTCGTAGGACGAGTTGGTGACTTGGTGTGCATTTGATTCTGGAAAATAGGTTATGATCCAAAACGAAATTTCGTCCAAAACGAAGAGTGTATATCTCAATAATCTGACAATTTGAGCGTGACATTGAGAAATGAGCGAATCCTGAAGTTGTAAAAAAAAACGTCATCTCGAAATACTCGAGCGCGTTTAAATTTTTTTTAAATTGAAGGAAACACTGTTAGAATTATGAAGAACTAATAATCTGACGGTTTCCATGGGGCGATTTCGGTAGAATCGTGGAGAAAAGGTGATAGTAAGGGAGCCCAAGAGAGGATTTCGGGATTTACTCGAGCGCGTCAGATTAAGGTATGGCAGATTAATTACATGCTGATAAGTGTGTACTTTAATAATCTGACGATTTGAGGAGGGTCACAAAGTTGCAAAAAAAATCTTTATCTCGATATTCTCGAGCAGAAGTCAAATTTTTATTTTTATTTTAAAGGAAATAATTCAAGGATAACGGGAAACCTTAATCAATACAAGAAAAATATTCTTGTAAAATTTCTTGTATTATTCTAAGAACCTTAGAACAATACAAGAAAAATTATTTATACAATTTTTTAAACTGAGATTAACTTATTAATAGGTACAGGATTCATATGCGCGCAATAAGCCGTTTTCGAGAGAATTTTCAATAAAAGTCAAATTCTTCTTGTGTTCTAACTTTTTTTGTGAAGTTTCTATTACTTTACCGAAAATTCTAATTAATACAATTGGTTCTTCACATGTTTAAGTATAATATATATTTTTTTTCAAAGCAATTGGAAAAAACATCTTCATTAAACAATGGATATTTTTAGTATTTAGCGTTTGTCTCCACCTTAAAGCTATGACGTGTTAAATACTGGTGTGCTTTCGAGCGGCACGCTTATTCTGTTGATTTAACAGGGAAAGCAAAGCATCACGTATTATAGGGATGTCAATGGAAAAGTCGATAGTAGAGATGGGATCCCCACCCGCGTTATCGATATCTATCTGTTTCAAAAATGTTGGGAGTAAGTTCGGCGGATTGATAAGTCTGGTAAAATTAAACAAGGAGTAAAATTAACTAAATTAGTATTATTTATCTTTCAACGTATAGTCCAAGCGCCAGAGGGTTTTTTTTGAAATGTACGGGACCGGCTATTTTTTTTTTCGAATATGTTCAGGGTGCAAATCCAAGTTGCAAATCCTGATTGCAAATCCAAGTTGGCGTCAGGGGGGGGGGGGGGGTGAGCGTCAGCCGCCATCTTGAAAAACACATTTTATTGAATATCTCACGAATCGCGCATCGTACGACAAAAATAGTGGAGATAATTTTTGTAGATAATAATATTTGCCATCTTTTTTATTTAAAACTTTTTTCTATAAAATGCATAGTTTTTTATTTGTAGCGCTTCAAACTTTTTACAATATGGTTTTTGCTAAATATATAGTTAACGGTTCATGATAAATGAAAAATGGTAATAACTGAATTTGTAGAGCATAAAATTTCCTATAAATTTCATTCGAAACTTTTTCCTGTAGAATTTATAGTTTAGGAGCTAAAACGCTGTAAATGTCAAGTGAACGCAAAATATTCACGAGATTATAATGCTACTAGATGAAAACCCGGCTTCGCTCGGGTGTAATGTGACTCATAATATGTACACATGTTCTCAAGGAATATTAAAGGCAAAAGCGGCAAAGATTTCGCTCAATGTTTGCGGCAAGACGTTTCGTTTTACACAGTCACATGCGTCACAGTTCTTTGTAATGGACACTTTGTTTTCAAAATGAATGGTGCGACGACGTATTGAATGGCGAGTCGTATGTGCGCTAGTATGAATGAAATGGAACGTTTATTAACCACTCAAGATGTCACAGGTGTCAGTGAGTGACGTTTCGCTAGAGTGGTCAGTATGGCGACTGCGATTTGTCTGTCAGCAACATTAGAATTTAAGAAAATACTTGACAATCCGAATTTTGCGGATATATGTTGTCGACTCGAAATCTTTATTTTTTTATGTTTTATTATTCAGGTAAGGTTTCAATCGAGTCTACCGTACCCCTTGACGAAATTATTAATATAGATATATTCAATCATGCGCCTATGAGTTGTAGTATATATTTTGGTTCGTTCGGACTTTCCCCCCTCAACATTCCTACAATATTCAGGTATAAATCGAAGAAGACTCATCTTCTTTCAGCATTTCTATCTCTAGCATTTCACGAAAACATTATAGTTATAATTATTATAGTAGCACATGCAGCAGTTTCGTACACAATAACAAAGTCAAAAATCTTTTGTTTCGTAAATATCATATAGATACATACTTAAAATACAAAATGTCAGTCATTTAGGCAAAAAGCCGATTTATCAAAAATCAAATTAGCTTACACTCGTTTTTTTTATGTTAAGATCGGCAGACAGGCTGACGGACCACTTGATGGTAGGTGGCTACCGTCGCCTATAACACAAGCAACACCAAAGCTGCTACAAGTGCGCTGCCGACTACAGTAAGATTAAGGATAAGGGTAAGGATTAAGGATAGGGTAAGGATTAGGATTAAGGATAAGGAGGGGATAGGGAAATTGGCTAATTACATAAATAAATAAATAAATAATAAATAATAATAAATAATCGTTACTAATTACATAAATAAATAAAATACTTACTTACTTGAAATGATCACTATAATCTTCAATTTCTTTATATCGGAGTTTCGGGCACGCCACAACAAATAACTAAATAAATAAAAGAGTTCGCCTTCCGCCGTAATTGCTCGTCAACTAACAGCGTCCGTCGATGTGTGCGTGAGGCTATTTGTATGTGTTGTGCGCGATTCCCGGGGACATGAGCGCACGAGCGATAGCATGTGTTTTCCTAAATACCTATTTCGTTAGAATCGCAAAGCTATTCTTTCCTCTTAAAAATATAAAAAGTTCGGCGCCAACGTCGTCACATCGTTATATCGTCAGGCGTTATGACTCATATATTTTAATTTTTCAATTAAAATTTCAATTAAAAGTCGCGGACTCAGCTAGTACCTAATAATAAGTAATTAAAATCAATATTTTGATAATTATCACTATATTATTCACAAAACAAAGAGAAGATAGAAGCGCTCCTAAAGATTTTAAAAGTAAATGAAAACGGTTTTCATTATTAAAAAAATGACATTAAAATAAATGTTTTCCTTTTTAAAATTTTAGAAGTTACATAACAAAATCTTTTAAATTAAACGGTAAAGAGAGTTTAGAGAGTATTCGTTTAAAGTTTTAAACGATAATTTTTTGCAACACGCAAAACTTATTCCATAACTTATTCTTCACAGCAGATTTCTGGCAAAAACTCATAAGAATACTTCTTTTATTTGAAGGCGTTTATTTTTCATAATGAGTGTTTGTTTATTTCAATGGAAAAGTTATACAATTGAAATTGAAATGTAAATTTTCAAAATAAAACTGGACGCACTGAACCGTTGCTTCACATAAATTACCCAGTGCTAATTTAACTTTTACTGTCGTTCTGGTCTAGAAGGATTGAAGTTAGTTTCAAACAAATCGTTCTCCAAAAATTCCTTTTATCTCGCATTCCCGATAGTTCCATTAGAAGGATATCTTAACTAAATGCATTACATTAACGGTCTTATTCTGATTGTGTTCTCCTGCTAGAAGAAAAGTTTTTTTGTTACGTATTCGTAACAAAAAGACTGTCAGACAGGCTGACGGTCTACTTGATAGTAAGTGGGCACCGTCGCCTTTAACACAAGCAACGCCACAGATGCTGCAAATACGCTGTATGCCGCCAGACGGGCCCCCCAAATGACTGCGAAACGCAGTGTGCTAGAGCCAACTTTGAATAGTTCATTTCCATACTTAATCCTACCGGGAATCAAACCCAAGACATTTTAAACACTCAAAACTGGGCTCGACAAAATCTACAATAGTCTTGAGACATCTTAGAATAGTTTCCTGATAATTTATTAATCCCATAACTTACATTTTAATAACATCGTTTATTGGCGTTTCGGAACGAAGTTTATATACAAAGATTATATAAAGTAGTTTATACAGGGTGGTAATTTGAGATGGGTCAGTAAGGGCAGCTACCTAAACCTTTGTAGCTAGAACAAAACACTCTTAGGAGACTATCCATAATTTTAATAGTTATTCCCATCGGCATTCAAAGATTTTGAAAAAACGGTACAGTCAGCGGGAAAAAGGTCAATTTTCACGTTTTGTTTTTATAGCGCCAATCGATTCTGTTACTTATAAGGATCAATTGACCCTACGGGACCACCTGAGCTTAGAGTACTAGAAACGTCAAAAATCTCAAAAAACTACTGCCATACATTTCTTACGGAATGAGATTGATAAGTTCAAATATTGTTTTTAAATTGCCTTGCCTTGCCAATCTTTAAAAACAAGTAAAGATCGTAAGTAATAAATCTACGATAGTAGTTGCTCTATTTGTTTGCCGTTTGGACGGTTTCCGCAATGAGCGTGTAACCGCTGATATTTTGTTTGCGTTAATTCCATACACCGTTGTAGTGACAATTCTTGAACTGTAATGTACCTAATTTTTCTTGTAAATTCCATTTTTGAGATATCCCAAAAAAAATATCAAGAGGTCTCAACGACCACAACGACAGCATTTGTATTTGTACTTTTTACATATCTTTAAAACTTGGTTATGCGAAATGCCTACTTCGGCAGCGACTTCAAAGCTTCTACCGACTTCTACGAGTGTTAAAATTGCAACCGCTATTTTTTATCAAGATCATTGTTGTCGTAAGGATTTCTCTTAAAGGAGCTACACTCTACAAGAATATTTAGGAGATTTTTTATAACTTTTGATATAGGGTATTTAATCTTATACCATTCCATGACAGCTGATATTATTTATAAAATAAGCTTCTAATAAATCTATGCGATCTAAATTTGAAGCCATTTTTACTTCAATATTTTCACAATTTAGCTGACATGCAAGAATAATAATAAATAACATTTGTTTCTAAAACAATGTTTTCCTTCCAAATTCAAATTAATTTAAAATAAACATTGCCGAGCCAGTTTCCATTGTAGTGATTGCCGCCTTTTTTAATTAAAAACAATGTTTGAACTTATTTTTCAATCTCATTCTGTAAGAAATGTATGGAAGTAGTTTTTTGAGTTTTTTGACGTTTCTAGTACTCTAACCTCAGGTGGTCCCATAGGGTCAATTGATCCTTATAAGTAACAGAATCGATTGGCATTATAAAAACAAAACGTGAATATTGACCTTTTTCTCGCTGACTGTACCATTTATCCAAAATCTTTGAATGCCGATGGGAATAACTATTAAAATAATGGATAGTCTCCTAAGAGTGTTTTGTTCTAGCTACAATGGTTTAGGTAGCTGCCCTTACTGACCCATCTCAAATTACCACCCTGTATAAAGTATATAAACCAACAGAAAAACCTAATGTGCAAACATTAGCAATAAATTGGTGAAATGTCTCTACAAGACAATTAAACATCTAATAATTGTCTTTGTCCGTAGAGACCGTAGATTGTTCGTAGACCGACACAGCTCCCGAATAGTATTCATTTAGCTCCCCCAATGAAAGGAATGAAGGAGCATTCTCGAGGACAGGCACGTAGCGTAACGAAGCGTGGTGTGGCGTAGCGGAGCGAGACTTAGCAAAGAGTAGACAAAGAATGTCTTAATTTTGCAAAATATTACAGGGGACATTTTGTCACAATGAATATTCTGATACAGTGGAGTTTTTATCCAGTGGACGAATGTAACTAAAGCGTTTAAAACTTGTCTCTTACCTTATTTACTTTTTTTACTTGTATATGTTTCTTATATATGTTGCTATCGAGCTTGTTAATAATTCACAAAGCTAAGTTCCTGAAAACCGTTTTACAATTATGAATCCGCATTACTTGGATAAAGTGCCGCTGCGCACAGTTCGGATGAGTAGAAACTTTATCCCACGGACGCGCGATCTTTGGATCGCGTCTTCCTTCTAAGGTGTTTCCATCTAGCTACAATATGGGCTTGTTCAAGCGAGCAGTAAACAAATTCCTGCAAGGTCGGCAGCGCACATGTACCCCCCCTGGCGTTGCTTGTGTCCTTAGGCGACGGTAGCCACCTACCATCAAGTGGACCGTCCTGTCTGCCACCTTTAATAATATTAAAAAAAAAACAATTATGAATTAATTTTATATAAGAAGGCGATTTTCGTATATTTTATAGACAAAGCCCTAAAATTCTTTTCATGCGCCTTTTGAAACTTCATAGTTTTTAAACGTAAAAACTGAAACGGACACTCCATGATATGTCCGACTTTGAAAGATAAAAAATTCAGACACTTAAGCGGGTATAATTCTGCATACTTAATTAAAAAAGGGTTGAGCATCGCATTAATCTTGAGAAGGGAGGACAAAACGAGGCCGTCGTTCGTTAGACGAAATCCGCCGCCGTTCAGCTATTTGCGTCATCAATCACCATCTATAAATTATGTAATGAAAGAGACAACTTCTGCTGGCAATCGAATCAAAAACTAAAATCATTTTAATTAAATCATTTAGGTGCTTACTCATAGAAAGCAATATAAGGTTAAAAACATTTTAAATTAATTATAATTAATTAATTAAAACGTTGTCATAAACTTCATTGATAGATAAATAATTTAACTAACAAGTTAAAATACTACACTGTAAATTTTCACAAATGGCAAAATTCTCCAACAAATCAGGAAAACTAGAAAATTCAAGTGTATTTGAAATTGTAAAGGTTTTGCAAGTAAATAATGTTTCGTTCAGTCAATACAATATCATCATATAAAGAGCTCGCTGGACTGTATGCAACAATATAACATACGTCTGGGTAAGTTCAAGTTTCTGGAAGTCTTTTTTGGCACAGAATTTCGTCGTCTACCGAAGGAAACAATTTTTTGTAACAAAAAGTTTGTGATAACGTAAGTTCTTTAATTGCAGTAACGTCCCAATTCTAACTAGGCTCAACTTGGAGAACAAACTGTTGATTACTGGGTCAAATAATCCGAATTGTGGCTTTCTACAAATTACAAAGTTATGAAAGTAACTTTTTCTAATAATGCATTATTTGTTATTTAATCTCTTTAAAAAATGTCACATCTTAACACAAGATTAAATAATAAATTTCTAAATTGTAAAACAAGATAAATTGATACGAAATTAAAATAAAATGAATATAAAAATAACAAATAATAATTTAAATTATATATATGTATGGGGGAATGAGAAACACAAAACCATCCCGGACAGAATTTTAAAGCGCAAATTTTATTTACTAACATATTTGTTTTTTTTTATGTTAAGATTGGCACACAGGCTAACGGTCCACTTGATGGTAGGTGGCTACCGTCGCCTATAACACAACGCCCCAGCTGCTGTAAGAACGCTGCCGACTACAGTAGGATTAATGATAAAGGGGATTGGATAGGAAAATGGGCTCTGGCATCCCTTACTCACTCACCGAAACACGACAACACACGTGCTGTTATTTCACGGTGGTATACTGTAAAGAGGTGTTTACTGCCGCCAGACGGTCTGCCCAAATGACTGCGAAACGCAGTGTGCCCTGCCATTACTTTTCAGGTCCAGACCAAAGCCAAATTTACACATTTCATTTTCAAAGTTGACCCTGCCGCAAGCACCCTAACCAACGGTCTACGAGTTTATATAACTACATATATTTCTTTATTAAATTAACGTTATTAAATCTTCAAAATTTAACCTACACGAAGCCTGTTTAGTAGGCCAAATATACTTAAATATTTCCCTTGTATTAAACTATTAAAGATCATTGTATGAAATAAAAGAAGTGAAAAAAAAGAATTCCATATCGGTTTGTCATTCTCCTGCGATCCCTTTCACTTTCCAATAAAGACGATAGAGACGGCACTGTACTATAATTGTGAGACGATATTGATTCTAACTTCCACTGAGAACGTTTTGTGATCGTGTTTTTATGAAGTCGTCTGCACTTCGTTCACATTTAATCCGCTCAATAGGCACCTACTTATCTTCAGAGCTGTCTGGAGTGATTATAAATAGTCATTTACTTTTAAAAAAAAAGCAGAATTACGAATAGAGCTACAGTGGAGCTATAGTAAGCCAATACTCGAGTTGAGTCGCAAACAGGCCAGGATTAATGACAAGGATATACGTAAGTCATACCTGGGAGCCGGGTGAAGGCGCTCCCGGGAGCACGGCCTTGTCCCACTGACGGTCGTCTATTTATAGGACCCGTTTGCGCTGCGCCGAGCGGCCCGTCAATGGTGCTATTTAGAGCAAGAATGCCGTTAAACGGGATTAAAACGCAAGTTTTAGTTTTAAGATTCATTTAAGGGCTAGAACACACATACAGTGAAACATTTATTCATCAAATATCCAAGAAACTCTTTTAATGGTCATTATATATTTTACCAGGGTTTTGGAATAAAAATTTGCCAATATGATGACAATCCTGAGAAGAAACCCCGATGGAAACTCAAGATACTATTCTTTTTGTCATCTTTAAAATAATATATATAACAATTACAATTATCACAGTATACTAAACATAGTTTCAGCTCAGTTTAATTAAGTATTAGTTTAAATCCAGGCTTCATTTTATACCTATCGAACAGAGTTTGGTTTTGATTACTTACACTTTTAAATTTATTGATAGATAAGGCTCTGATCATCTCTGGATGATTATTATAAAATCGTATACATTGACCAATAAAAGAAACACTTATCTTGTGGAGTCGCGTTTTATGTAAATCAATATCTTTTTAAACCTAAATAGTATTGAGATCGTGAATAATACTTTTGCAACAATTAAATTGAACAAAATGGTTTGGACATTCATTTGATTCAGTTTTCATCGATTTTCCTAATTCTGCTTAAACCAATCGAACAATTGTGTTTTTAACTTTTTAAAATAAATAGGATAAGACTATTTTTCCCTATGTAGGTACATCCTATAATTAGTGACAGATTGTCGTATGGAATATGTTATTCCACGCTGAAAGAGTAACCAAACAAGATTTCTAAATATTACAGAATGAATGATGTTACAGAACAGCCTGCGAGACTAAAAAAAAATATATAAAATAAAAGACTGGGAAAAGAAAAGAACAAATTTATTAAAAAAAGGGAAGGGTGGAGTTGGTGAACGGGGGTGTAGGTGTAGGTGGTGTGGAGAGTTAGGGACTACAGTGGATGAAATAAGTAAATTAAGCTATGCTACCCCAAGAAGGTCTCCTGCTGGATGCTCTATTCCGTAGCGGCCCCTTAGGATAGCAGCCGGAACGGAGGTAGACCGGCAGGAACAACAGCCAGGAACGGTGGTAGGCCGGCAGGAACAGCAGCCTGGAACGGTGGTAGGCCGGCAGCGGCCCGGTAGGAACAGTAGCCGAAGAGGAAGTAGGCCGGCAGCGGCCCAGAAGCGGTAGCCGGAGCGGTGATAGGCCGGCAGCGGCCCAGAAGCGGTAGCCGGAGCGGTGATAGGCCGGCAGCGGCCCTGAAGGAACAGTGACTGCAGCTGTGGTAGGCCGGCAGCGGCCCTGGAGGAACAGTGACTGCAGCTGTGGTAGGCCGGCAGCGGCCCTGGAGGAACTGCAGCCGGAACGGTGGTAGACCGGCAGCGGTCCTAGTAGGGACAGCAGCCGGTACGGTGGTCGGCCGGCAGCAGCCCAGAAGCAACAGCAGCACCCGATGAATGAGAGTACAGAGGTACTCGAGGTCAGACACCGTAGGAGAGGAGCAGACACCGTAATAAATAAATATATGCTTTCAGCTTAGAGGCTGATTCTCCAATGACCTACTCATCGCCGATATCTATTAAGAAACCTCTGTAGAATGAATCCGTTCTTTTAAAATAAAATTTGAAATTTTGAATTTTTATAGTCAAGCGGCCAGGTATTAGACCTCTTCTAAGGAGTTTATACCCGAAAATCTGACGTCATGGTCTGAAAACGGGTGCAAAGTTACTACGGCAACGATGTAAATAAACATAAAAGAAATGTCACAAAAATACATTTTTGTGAATATTTAACAATGTGTTTGGAAATATAACTAAATGTAATTAGTAATTTATAGAAAATGAAAAAGGGCATGTACTCACGTGGTACCCCTATGTCTAATACGTATATTTACAATAGAAAATGTAATTGAAGGTGAGCCATACAAACGAAAAACTCAAAGAAAAACCAGAAAATAATAAGTACTAATCCTGTAACTAATACAATAACTTCTTATAGGAATAAGCTTTCCTACGAAAGCATAGAAGGGTCAATTTTCAAAGAATTATGACATAATGAAGGTCAGAGAAAATGTTAATGAAAAACTCAAAGATCAATAACAAAGGAAAGAGAAGAAGAGGTGGATTATTAACCTATTGTACTGTTAGTACCAATATTATAAGTGAACACAAAGTAGATATATAAATATTGATACGAATATTATAGTTAATATTACATATTCCACTACTGATAGAAATATTAATACTACAATGAATAGACTTTTATAATGTATGATCATTTTATTACTTGGTTTATATACAAACACATCATATTACAAGATTGAGACCAGCCATAGCTTTTATATCTGAGTATTCCTTTCTTTTCTACGATTAAAATAAACGTCTGTAGGTATATAATACAGCCTGACATGTAACGTGTATCACATTAAGACCAAAAAGTCGCGGTAATGTGCAAACCAATACTTTGCAAAACTGCTTTTTAATAAAAAATAATATAAAATGGTTGCGGCTTTTTGATTACTTTTTATTGCGTCGTTCAGTATAGGATTGTTGTGCATATTCATGCTATTAACTTTAGAGTTGTTCAACTAAAAGTTGCATGTATGCGCTTGGCCTTACTCTTATAAATCAAATCAAAGCAATACTGTGTGTTTATGACAGGTTTTATTTGTATGCAGTGAAACAAAGGCCTCTGTCATTGTGCAGAGGTGTAGCCCATCATTTCAGTCTCGCAGATTGCGAGACTGAGATGTTTATTTAAAATTTAAAATTTAAATTAAACGCTTACCATTATAAATGTATTAAATTTAATTAGGGTAAGTGAACTATTTAAAAAAAAATAAGAAGCCTTCGTCTTATGTGCCCGCGATATTGCCATTCACCATTAGAGCAATAGAGCATCATATCTAATTCATAATGGCAATTGTAAATCTTGGAAATTGGGCTATAGATACATTACGTATTACATAATGATAGGATATTTCCTTTTTTCAGTTCTTAAGTTGTAGTTGAAAATTTTCAAACATTTTTTATCTATGGTTGTGTCAGTGTCGGTAAAGTCTCATTTAAATTCCCATTCTAAATTGTATGGAAATTTTCGGCCGATTTGAATTTGTTGCCAACAATAAATAACTTTCAAATTGTCTTCCACAAAATATGAATTTCAAAGAGATTATTGCATGAAATATTTTAAAATATGGACGCATAATTTAATACAGATGGAAACTTTCATTTTCGTTGAAAGTTAAGAAAATAAAATTACAATTTGAAAAAAACAACTTATACAGTACCTAGGTAACATAACGTTTATACAATCATAACGTTTATTTCGTATGCGTGCATGATTACACTATAATTGCTTTAAAAATGGAAATGCAATGCCTATGTGGGTAGTATTTATATCGTGACACGCACCAATTTATTTTAATAATTAATGGAGTGACTACAGTTAATCATAAGACATTGGTTAATGAACTGGAATACGTACTTACTGCTTATAAATCGATTTCTGGCCTAGTTCAATTTATGATTCTAATGGTCAGATCTCAGAAAAGACTTATTACTGAATTATACTATTATACTACATAATAAGCACTACCAATAAAGCGAAGGAACTCGGTGTTCGTGTTTACAAAAGCAGTGTCCTTTCATCGTAGATAGAAGCAAAAAAGCAGAAAATACAGTAGGTTCTTAAATTGCATAATCTACCAATGGGCTACATGATCACCCACACGGCTAAAAATCCTATTTTAAATACATATAAAAATAGGGAGAGTTACGATGAATGAGATAACCATGAGTCACTGCTATTCTAACGAAAGCTCTTTTATTCTTTGTTCAATCGAAACAAATGATCTGGTAAAATGTGTTGAGTGACTTTTGCAGAAAATGAAGTTGCCATTTTAAAAATGTTATTTTCCACAAAACTGTGTCAGTACCGTAACACGTATATTCAAGACAGTGTTCTTAGAGCGATTAAATGTAACTGAGACCACTAGACTCAGTTTATAAGATGCATCTGCACATAGTGAGACCTATCTTCTCATTTTGCTACGATCTAATACATGCTGTCTACACTTTTACAACAAATACCTAAACAATATTCAAATCTCACAATTATTTAAAGGAACAATATATAGGAAATAATTAGATTACGAGTAAAAATATTTGTATTTAATTAACAGTTGGATGTCATACATAGAATTCCAGTAGGCATTTTTATTGACGTCCTTGTCTTTTGATTACATATTAGAAGTTATTAATCTGTATTGTAATAAAATTCAAACATGAAATAATAGCTATGGTTACTGTTATTACGATAATGAAGTTAAATCTCTTTTCTACGTCTTATTCTTAGCATAACATAGTTAAAAGAAATTTGGCTGTTTTATTTCTATCATGTCACTTTATTCCAAAAAATTTCGAACTTTCCGCTTTATTTTATTTCTTCATAAAATTTGCATACATACGAGTATATGTATATGTGGGATCTTCTTTCAGTCATTGGCTCGATTTAAACTGCGTCTTTATTTAAATTTTAAAATTACATTATACAACACGTACATTATACAAACGTACATTCTTCGCCATCCATCTTGTTACTATCTCACTCCCTCCTTTACCTCATTCACTCCATTCATTTTCTATTTTCTATACAATATACGTTCCGTTTACCACAAATCAATCCCATCACCAAAATAACATCGCACCCTATCCCTCTTTCCATTGCAACTATGAAAAGTGGGGACAGAAAACTTAATGTCAAAATTAATGTAACTCAACTTAAAGTAATTTTAGAGGCTTTTATAACAAAATTTATGCAGACGGGTAGGCACGACGGGGCGCGGCAGGTCTTCTACGAAATATTTTTCTTTTAAATTAATGTCTCTTAACCTTTGCAACTTCAATTTGTTTCAAATTTACTTTTATTATTTGAGACCGGACTCTCGGAGGCTCCGTTTTGTCCTTAATAATTGTTGCAAATATTGTATTGTAAAATTAACATTTTAAATGTTTTGCATTTCAGACCTGGTTAAGTCACACCACAAACAGAGGGAAATTTTCCGCAGCTTGTGAAGTGTTATAAAGAGCACTTAGTCCGGGCTTACGCGCGTCTTTTGAAATATAGTTTGATTTCCACAAAATGCCCTAGTCTGAGAGCTGGTCGCCACCTTGACTAAGGTACTCGCCACAAAGCTAGAATTTTTTGTATAATCAATTTAATAATAGTTAAGTATCAAAATGTACTTCTGCCTGGGGTGGCACGGTTGCAAAAATACCCCCTTTATTTTTATAATTGTAAAATTATTTTCAAAAATAATATTATTTCACACGTCTGCCGTTTACATATGTTTTAATTTATATTATTTGGAATGCATAAAAAAATTGGCAGATGATTCTCGCGGTTGCAAGTACCTGTCAGGTGTGTTTAAAATTGTGACGAATGGTCGTATTTTATAATATACTTTAACAAGTCTGCCGTTTACGTATGTTTTAAGTTATACTATTTTAAGTGTGTAAAAAAATTGGCAGAAGATTTTCTCGGTTGTAAGTACCTGTAAAATTGATCTGAATAGGATGCATTCGTGTTCAAAACTCCACATGCCTACATACACTATTCTCATATATTAAAGAAGTATAATAAAAGGGTATGTAATATAAATTTTTCAGCATTATTTTTTACAAACAATAGCAAAATCTATACATTCGTGTTAAAATTTGACTTCTTATTTTAGTCTAAAAAATTATTCATCGGTTCCCTCCTCATAGACGATGTCATCTTCTGAATTGAGTGCATCTTCATCTATTGTGCCTTCACTCTCTGAAAAATGTAAATGTATAATTAAACTTTTATTATGTATGGATATTTATAGATGTTTATACAATATATCAAATTGATTTTAAAAATATTTTACCTGAAACAGAAGCTTCTGATTGATTTGATTTTAGCAATACATCGTTAATAGATGATGGTACGATATTTCCTTCTTGCCATTTGAAGTTATATTTATTTTCATCCATTACCCATCCATAATCTTCTGGTGTCAGTGTTGTGGGACACTTTAGATTTGCATTTCGCCATATGCTTGCAATATACTGAGTCCGTAGAAGTTGTTGTTTCAGTTCTGATTCACAAGGTGGTAAATTTGATGCATCATAATCAACATATTTTTTGTCAAAAGGTTCATTTTCATTTTTAGCATTATATGTTGATATGAATTTGTAGTATCTGGCTTCATTAACATTATCAGCTGTAATTCTATATACTTGGCAAATGAATTGTTCTAAACATTTGATATTTTCCATATTTTCCAGCATTATCATTAAAATATCTGTATCTGATGATTTAATTAAAATATTTATTGATTGATCATTTTCAATTTGACATACATGATGGACGATTTTGGTGTCAGCTTCTTCATGATCCAGGTTCGATAAATTTTCTTTAATTGTTGCTATGAGGGAATTATTTCGTACTACATAGTTATGGCAATGTAAGTAGTTTAAGTTAATTTCTGTAGTTCCGATGAAAGGTACTACTTCATTAGTGCTCCAATGCTGAATTAAAAAGTCTACAAGAGCTTCTTTGAAAGAAATATTTTTTAATTCCTTTCCAAAATATTTTAAAAATATTCCTTTCCTAAATATTTTTAAAATCAATTTGATATATTGTATAAACATCTATAAATATCCATACATAATAAAAGTTTAATTATACATTTACATTTTTCAGAGAGTGAAGGCACAATAGATGAAGATGCACTCAATTCAGAAGATGACATCGTCTATGAGGAGGGAACCGATGAATAATTTTTTAGACTAAAATAAGAAGTCAAATTTTAACACGAATGTATAGATTTTGCTATTGTTTGTAAAAAATAATGCTGAAAAATTTATATTACATACCCTTTTATTATACTTCTTTAATATATCAGAATAGTGTATGTAGGTATGTGGAGTTTTGAACACGAATGCATCCTATTCAGATCAATTTTACAGGTACTTACAACCGAGAAAATCTTCTGCCAATTTTTTTACACACTTAAAATAGTATAACTTAAAACATACGTAAACGGCAGACTTGTTAAAGTATATTATAAAATACATCCATTCGTCACAATTTTAAACACACCTGACAGGTACTTGCAACCGCGAGAATCATCTGCCAATTTTTTTATGCATTCCAAATAATATAAATTAAAACATATGTAAACGGCAGACGTGTGAAATAATATTATTTTTGAAAATAATTTTACAATTATAAAAATAAAGGGGGTATTTTTGCAACCGTGCCACCCCAGGCAGAAGTACGTTTTGATACTTAACTATTATTAAATTGATTATACAAAAAAATCTAGCTTTGTGGCGAGTACCTTAGTCAAGGTGGCGACCAGCTCTCGGGTTACCCGGTTTCTTTAAAATTGTTGCTCTGTCTAAAAGGAGGCATTTTTACAGTGTTTAAAACTATATAATAACTAATGAATGGCGACTAATACCATATTTATTATTGTGAAGACTTCATTTATTGTATTTAATTTATAAATAAAAAAAGTTAATCAAAACCAAACTCTATTCAAAATGTTATTATAAAATCGCTGATTATTTAAACGATATTAAGCCTAGATTTAAACGCTTCTGATATCTGATGAGCTCATACTATCTTTAGTATTGTATATACTGTAATTTGTGTATAATAAGTGTAATTGTTATTAATATTATTTTAAAGATGACAAAAAGAATGGTATCCTGAGTTTCTTTCGGGGTTTCTTCTCAGGTTCGTCATCATCTTTGCTATTTTCTCCGAAACCCTAGTAAAATATATAATGACCATTAAAAGAGTTTCTTGGATATTTGATGAATAAATGTTTCACTGATCTTGGTACTGTTAAGACCAAGATTAGTAGTTTAATTTATTGTTTTTTTTTATTGATGCTAACAATTCTACTATATATTTTAAACTTAATAAATCCTACTAATTATTACAAATAAAAAAGTTTGTGAGAGTGAATATAAGTTGTAAGTATGTTTGTTACTCTTTCACGTAAAAACTACTAAACTGATTTAGATGAAATTTGGCACACTGATAGTTCATTACCTGCATTAACATATAAGATTTATCCTAGAAAAATGTCAGGTTCCCGAGAGATCGTCTAAAAATATAAAAAAAAGATTCTACAGCGATAAAGATGTCAATCGTTATTTTCCAAAGCAAACGAAGTCGCGGGCACCAGTTAGTACTTAAATAAGAAATAAATCGCCAACACTAAACACACCAATTGTACGACTCCTAAAGTAAGCACTTTTATATGTAGATATTGTCAAACACCGAACTCTCTGTTTGCTGTATTATTGTTTATTGCGTCTCTCCTTCTTACTAAAGAAAAGAGGGTGATGTAGACCTCCTCTGCGAAGCATTGCATAGATACATCCCATAGGATGTAATCCTTCACGCTTTCAATTCATATCCCATCGGTTAACGTGGCTTTTGAGACAAGCAGGTTTCCTCACTACATTTCTCGTCACAGTCAGGTCAAGTGATCATAATATTTTACTCATCGGAAATAGTAATATGGTGTGTGCCTGACACTAATTTCATTAAGTTGAAATTGTTTAAGTTTTACTAAAACACCATGGAAGATACCATCTTAGTCTTAAAATCCTCCTATCTTATACACCACCATATGTAATATTATGTCAGTGCACAGGTGAATCGCAATTAACCTGAAATCCTTCTGTTCAGTCTTTACATGCCACTATCTCAGAAGACTGTTATAACATTAATCACAGTCCTTCCCGTTGTTACATTCTCTTATCTCGGTAATTATATTGACGTTGATCGCTCTATATTCGGAGTACATAGAATATTACATACACATATAATACATACGTTTAGAGAGTACACAGGAATAATAATTATACACATAATTAAGAAATATTATCATGTTTGACCACGTGTTGCGTCATTTGCTCTTTTTACAGTCGATGCAGTACAGTACACGAGCGTATTACGATTTGACAGCTAAATGTTTGTTTACAAGCAAGTGACGTATTGATATCACATGACCCACATTTATGGCGTCTTTAGCGTTTTGGCGGTCTTATTTATCATTTAAACTTTGATTGTAATTTTCATAGAAAATAAAGCAATTCACAAAGAATGAATCAAATTACAAGTGTATTATGGTATAATGTACAATTTGAGATATTTTCCTAAAATCTGTCAAATACCCTATTGGTCCAAATATCTTTAACCTACTACTTTTGTCTAAATAGTTATGGTCGTTATAAAGTTCGAAGAAGTTATGGTTGTATAAAATAACGTTAAAGCGATACAGTGCTCATAATATTTAAAGCGCGTACACAAAATATAAAAGCATACTTCAGATTTATGTCCGATAAGAGTGAATATTGTAGTTGTTAGCTTCAAAACCTAAATTTTGAAGAAAGGCCACCCTAGAGTGTTTTCCGTATCCTACTTTTTATTATTATTATAAATGCGAAAGTTATCGTGTTTGGATGTTTGTGTGTTTGAAATGTTTGTTACTCAATCATGCCAAAACGGCTGAACGGATTTGGATGAAATTTGGCACACATATAGTTTCATACCAGGATTAACATATAGGATACTTTTTATCCTGGAAAAATTTTAGGTCCTTGAGTGATCGTGCAAAAACGTAAAATAATCGGCGCCGCCGTCTTCACAGCGATAAAGATGTCAGGTTTTATATTATACTCATAGTTAAATATGTTGTCGCAGGTATTTTATTTTTCATTTATCAACGCGGACGAAGTGGCGTGTACTAACTAGTAGTCTATAAATTAAAACTAGATCTAGTAGAGTTATTTGTTCAGGAAGTTATTAGTTTTTGTACTTAATTCAGAGAATCCTTTCTGAATTTAGCCGTAATGATATTGTGAATAATATAAGATTTTTTTGATAAAATGTATTATGTATAAAAATGTAATTTAAAAAATGAGAAATTAAAGCTCACAACTGTGATAGAAGCTGACAAAGTGACTTCAGACGGGGTTACGTCATTCAATAACGGTTTGCATAAAAACAAATCCATTTTGTAAATGATTAGAATGAGAACGTTTTCTTTTCTCATTTATATTAATGTCTTATTAATGTTTCTTTAAAAATCTCTTTCAAATAATATTTTTATACTATTCACGTGACGTTTTAAACGTCACTAATTGCATTTAGCATTTTTTTTTAATGAAACAATGAGCGTTCAGTTTAAATAGCGGATTCCTCTGCTTCCGTCTCGCCAAAGTGCATTCACTTTTAACGGCATTTGTAAAATAACTGCAAATCGCCCAGTTAATGAGTTAGAAAAACTTTACAAAATATTTTCCTTAGTAGATCTGAACTCGAACTTATTTTTGAGTAATTATTGTACTGGTTTATTAATATATAGTACCTGTATTCCCTAGCCACATACTGTGCTTACATTTGGCGGCAGTAACCACTTCTCTAGAGAAAACCACCGTGAAATAAAAGCTTGCGCTGTATTGTGTTGCGATCAATAAGCATAGTGCATATTCCCCTATCGCCTCTCAATCCTTTATCATATCAATCCTTATCCTTATCATATCCTGAACAATTAGAATTACTAGCAGAGCCCGCAACTTCGTACGCGTGGTATTCGGTATAGGCCGTAACTTTTTTGTTTGTAAACCGATTGGAATGAAACAAACACTAAATGCTACGAGAAGCTTGCTACAATACATCAGTGAAAACCACAATCAAATCGGTTAAGCTTTTTCTGAGATTAGAGTGCACAAACGCACAGATGAACAAACAAGCAGACGAAACTTTTTTTTTTTACCTCGGTAACATAAGTACATCGTGTACAAATTGTTTTTTTGAAAAAATCTTTAATGTACAGACACGTTTCGTTTACGATTTAATATATTTACAGATTATCTTTTTCCAAGTGACTATACGTGCCCTTTTTTCTTAGTGGGTGTTGAAAACTTGAAACAATTATTAAATCTTTATTGTTCATATATTTTTGTGAAGTGTTGATTTTTTTTCTCTATTTTTGATGATCCCTCGGGAATATTACTTTTTTTGCAACGTGTATACAAAACTATCACGGAAAATCAAAAAAGTTGAAATACCTAAGTGGAATATTTCAATTAGTTCGACTGGTTGAACTTCTAGTTGTACTTTCTGGAAAAGATCAAAATTTTGGTGTAGGTATACTCGGTTAAGTTAAGACGTGAAAGCGTAACAAATAAACAAACAAACTCACTTTTGCATTTATGTTATTAGTTAAATTTTTTCAGGACTTGCGTATTGCGTAGACAGGAATGTGTATAAATTTTACATGTGATAGAGGTCCTTCGTCATTTGTCGTAGGGTCATTTCACGTCTCCGTTCTTTACATTTATTAGAGAAGTACAAAGAAAATGGATGTAAAGCGATAGGGAATCTTTTTACTCTGCTGAATATTCGTTCAACCGAACGATTTTGTTGAAAGTAGGGAAGAGTCGTTACCATTACATTTAGTTTCCGCTTCGTCAAATCCATCTTTACTTTATCTGTATCTACATCTCTAGTATTATTTCATGATAAAGGGCGCCAGACAGGCTGGCGTTCCACTTGATGGTAGGTGGCTCAGCCACCTATTAACACAAGCACGGTTCTGGGATCTACAAATGCGTTGCAGGCCTATATTGAATAAAAGATAAGGAATTAGGAGGGGATAGTGAAATGGGCTCTGGCACTCCCTCATCGAAACATAATAGTTCATTTATTGTTATGTTACGATGATCTTCCGTAAGAGGATGGTTACTACCGCCAGACTGGTTGCCCAACTAATGACTGCGAACAGCAGTGTGCCCTACCACATACTAGTTACCAGATTATCGTGTCACTTTCAAGAAAAGTATATAAAATATATAATTTTCAATTATAAAATGAATATAACAATAACAATTCTCAATGTAAGATTAATAAACGTAAGAAAAGTATATGTATAACCAATTTCAAAAACGTCTTGGTTTCTAAATCCACACTCCGATACAATCCAATTGAGAAGCAAGGGCATATACCTTGTATATACACAATGGAAGTGACAGGTCACGTCTATGCCCGTGACCCAGCTCCTAATTCCCCATTTTCTCGTCACTGCGGATGTTTTTATTTGAATATTAATGTTGCATTAAGATAAATGTTTTTCAAGAAGCGTGTTCGCAAATTGTCTTTTTTCTTTGAAGGTTTTCTGTTTAGATTTTAATAGCTGAATACAAAGTATTTTGTTTTTAATGTTTTTTTTATTATTATTTTTATTTATCCAGGTGATATTTTAATGACCTCTAAAACGCATGGCACGGCCTTATAATATTTTCATGCATATAGAATATACATATACATGTCTGTATACATATATTACTAGCTGTCTAGAATGCCTAGGATACGTCTTAAATGCACATAGTTTTGAAGTAAATTGCTGTGCTCCGATCTCATTTCACAATAGTTATCACACCTTATAAAGTGAGTAATTCCGCTACCTCTTGTCCCTTATTTACCTATTTGTTTATGTTAGTGTTTAATTTCGAATGAAAAATGAATATTTATTGTTGTTTATATAACAACAATAAATATGACGCAAAAAAGTTAGTTATTATTATTTTTAAAATATGTAAGTATTTTTATTACATGTATTTTTAACAGAAATAAACGTACTCCTTTATTTGCTTGTATGTAGCGTAGAAAGATCTTAATAATAAGTCTCTGTGCTTATTGCTCTTTACTTACATGTTATGTGATGCTTATATGACTGTACCATCAAATCCCCTTCCTCTCACATTGCTTCTTAAATAGAAGCAATGACTTGAGAAAATGTTTCAATGCGTATCTACTTAAGCACCTATATTATTTGTGTGCTATTTCCCGTTTGCAGACCGAACCGTCATAAATTTTGCCCTAACTCACAGACACTGAAGGTAGTAAAATATTCGATTTACTGACAACGACGTCGTAACGAGCCTATTTCTCTAACAAACAGACCCTTTACGCTTAACGAACATTCATGCAATTCATGGTGACGTGCTTAATTCGCTGCATTTTCAGTTGTGTACTAAACGCTGTAAATGTAAATTGTTCAAATGTTTGTGAGAAAAAAATATCAGTAAAATTTTATTTGTGTTTGTTCGGTAACTTTGACTGTTTGCTTGATAACTTATTATAATTCATATGCTGTGTCTACTCTATACACAGCATTTGCAGGCGTGCGTTAAGTCGGTTGGAGAACACACAGGATGTGGGCGTTTCGTTAATCCTTTCTTTGTTTACATAGTTTTAATTTAAACTCAATATAAATTATAGCTCTATTAAATTTATTAATTTAAGAGAGTGTTAATTAATTTGGTTCATTTTACTAAACATAATTTTGACATTATGGACACTACATAATGAGGGTTTTCTGAAACGGTCTACGTGAGATGGCAGCACTGTAGCGTCAGGTCTAATGAACTGTCAAAATACATAACGCGAATTGCAATTTTCTATGTATTGGTTTAATATTGTGTTGGTTTAATAATTTATTAACATAAATTATTAAATAATTATACTATAATGCTAAACATTATTAATAATACCTACTAAATATAAATTCAATAATTTATGTTTAGTACCTACGACTCTGTGCTATATGACAGCTGTTTAGACCTGACGCCTACGAAGCGCCGCATGGTGGCAGAAAAAGTATCGAAAACCCTCATCATGACAGTTCCTCGGTATCGCGTCTAGCAATATCGCTGCAGCCTCCTACATCTTGAACCGCAGCGCAGCTTAATCTACAATTACCTTTATTTTGCAAATATAACTGCTATTTCCATTAATGAAAACTGTCAAAATCCGTTGGGTGGTTTAGAAGTATTTAGCTGAGAAACACAAAAGCGGACATCGACTAGAAGATAATACGGACAACGCAGACATAAGCATACGTGTTATCTGTAAAGCGCAAGAACACACTGGGCGGTAGGCGGCGGCGGTCCGGCAGCGGGAAGCGAGAAGCGAATGTTTTCCGGGGCGATTCACTCAGAATACCGCGCTACCGCTGCAGCAAAAAGACGCAGTAGCGGGAAAACAGCACGATTCCCCTCGGAACGCGTCCGCCTGTTTGTGTACAAACACAGTGGGAGAGGCGCGTTGAGCGGGAGCGGGTGCGGGACGGGCGGAAAACGCACCGCCCGCTCGTCCCGCGGCGGATTCCGCGCACCCGCTCCGCTGGCACTGTTTTCATACACAAAAGGAATTATGTGTTTACGACACCCGCTCGCGGATTCCGCTACTCGCGCCTTTCCCACTGTGTTTGTACTCTTTGTGATAGCGGTGAAACCGCACCGCGCCGCTTCGCTACCGCAAGCGGTTTCTGTGTGCCTTGGTGCATAAAAACTCGTACATTACAAAAACTCCCGCCGGACGTAACGCTCCCGGGGCCGCTTCAGTGTGTGTTGCGCTTAAGACGGTGGTTAGGTACTGTCGCTAGACGGGCTCGTTTATGATTGCAAAGCGCAATACTGCCCTACTGCCACTTCAGTCACTGTAATTTCGTGCACGATTTGTTTTAGATTATAGTATAGCAGACAGTTTGACAGTCTCTATAAACATAAGCGACACCAGACGGATACGAATGCTCTTACTCCCATTAACATATCAGCCCTATTCTGGATATACTATAAAAACTCGTAACTAGCTAAATAAAGCATAAAAGATAATAAATAAAGGTGCATTTACTCTTTATATAAAGGTAAATATTTATTTTATTTATTTTCTAAAAGGTACACCAACAGCACAAACAAAGAAAAGTTTATAATAGGTATAGGTAACACAAGGCAATTCTAAGGCATACACAGATAAGCTACAAACTAGAAATTGAGACGATTGATAAATACACGCACAGCAACATGTAAATTCTTTACAAAAAGAAAAAGAATAGGTTAGCTTTTACTTGTTTGTAATTACTTTTTTAAAAGTTATTTAACTATATTGACTTTATTAGATGTGTAGTAATATAGTTAATATCTGTGTATGCATTACCGAAGCCAAACAAGATGTATAGCTTCGCCAAAGGGGTAGAGTGGATAAATTTCCTGTAAGATTTAAGTGTTATGATGATACTAAAGGAACCCGCTAAGCCCTTATATCATACCTTTCTCAATATAAGCAATGACTCGCGTACTGGCTATAGAATTTGGTTTTTGAAGATATTGAAGCGCTATCGGAAGACGTCGTAAAAACGCCTGGCGGAGACTATAAATTCACGTTGTCATAGAATATAAATTTAACAGAGGCTTCAGAGAGTCTCAACTTAGTCATTAAATATTTTCCAGCTTAAATAAAATATTTACTGTACTTATTTCTGGCCCAATCGATTAGCTAACGTTCTGTTGCCGAGTTTAGGAATATTTTTAATTTAAAAATTCACTGGGATTATTGAATCTCTTACACAATTTTATAACTTAGTATTCCATTTATATTTATTTGGCTTGATTGAATGAATGGGATATATTTTTATTAAGCGCAACCCTCAGAAATTCTAAGCCTTGCCAAATTTTAAATAACAAACAATAATGAAAACATTGAAAAACATTCCTAGCTTATCTGTATTCCGCGGCTTCTAAGGGTCACAGCGTGATGATAAATAGCCTATAACCTTCTTTAAGAATGATGCCATCAAATGCACTTTTTTTTTAATCCGACTGGTAGTTCCAGATAATAATAACACGTAATACGTAGTATAACTGAATTCTTAATAGCTGATCACTCTTCATGGGCTATCTTAACCCAGAGCTAATCGGGCGTTTGCTTTGCTTAGGTCACTTCTTTATGTCCCACTTTTAGGGCCGGCGCTGATTGACAGCATGACACGGCAATCCTGCGGTATCCCACACCACAAAACATGTTAGACTTTTTAGCACTATGATTTTTGTTTGCATCCTTCCAAATCTTTTACACTTACTTGTTGTGATATTGTACGCATTTTTTTAAATGTATTTCACTGGATTTAGCATAAGAGAGGTGTCTAGCAGCGTGAAAAAATGGAATCATTAACTCAACAGCTCTTCAAAAGTACCTAAATTCCAATATCCCATTCGTTCTGCAGCTATAAAATCCTTGGGAAGATATACCATAAAGAATTACTTAATTCATAATTTACACGTCTTGCCTCTGTCTACAATTTTTGATGCTAAATTGTAAAATGAAATTTAATAAGCATAAAATAATAAATAGTGACAGAACCGATATACGGGATGCTAATCCCGTGGCATGCTTCGGCATTCCGTGGAACACTACGAGCTCTTGGTATTGAAAAGGTGTATGAGTGCTAACAAAATAAACATAAGTGCAATTAGGTTAAAATAATATCTTCAAGAAAAAATCCTTTGCTGTGCCTGCCGAGCCATACAGTCAGTCAGCGCGGGCCCTTAGGCAATACCTAAAACGTGATATTTACGACGCACCTGTGGCTTATTTCAGACCGTTTAAAATTATAGAAGCGAACTAAACAGTATGTAATTAGGCCAATGTAAATATTAATATCTTTTTAAACTATTTTTACTAACCTTACATGAGTTATAGAAGTTATTCTTAAATAACCAAAATATTTTAAGGGGAGATATAACATAAATTGGCATCTAAAGTTTAAAATTTAAATACCTTAGGCTTTAATCTAAAATGTTTAGGAAACATGGCCTTTGAACCCAGTCTTCAAATGACTTATATAATGTTGATATATTTTAAAACTTGCTTATTCACTCGTAAGATATGGCTGAAAATTAAATAATTGAAGGCAACATAAAGTGGCCTCCCAAGAAACTAAAATATTTAAAGTCCAATTATAATGGCGTTTACCTAATAGCGAGACTATTTAGCTTTTAATTAAATAAGTTTACACAGCCTTCGTCTTGGGTGATGTTCTACATTTAGTAAACCTTTATTTCACATTGAATTTTACTTCAAAATAAAGAATCACATTTAGTGGCAATAAAGTATAGTTGCTATTTAAAGTAATTTTGTATCTTGTTGTAATATTAATCATGTATTGTCTTCGCAAACTGCAATAACGACTCGTGAATCTAATTGATTTCTTCATAATAGAAAGTATATTGTGTAATTTCAGACAAAATAGAATCTTGAATAGTCAGCCAATTTTTTTTTTTTGTAAGTTCACCTATATTCCGGATGATGATTCCGAACGTGAGTATTCACGTTCGGAATCATTTGAACATGTAGGTAGAGTCCACAAGAAAATAATATCTAGTAAAGGCTATCCTCACCTCTCATATATAATAATACAGACATTAGGTAATGCTTAAACATATATGATACATAAATATAAACGTATGTGTTACATATACAATAAAATTTATATTTGTTAAATAAAATTTAAAATAAAAAAAATAATTAAAATATTTTTAATGAATTAACCCTTCTAAGTGTTTTTTACAAAGTACAGGAAATTTATTTTTATTTTTTTATTTATTTAAATTAATTTCCAAACAGTTAAATTACAATACCATAAGTTATCGTTGACCCCCACACTAAGCTGTGCTTGTATCGTGGGAGTCTACTACAAATACATGAACTCTGCATATGCTTACTTAATATAAAATACCTAATATACAAATAATACAAAACAAAAAGTTATAGAATACTTAATAATAAATAGAGAGTAACATATTTTAGTATAATAAGAGAACATATATAAAAACATAGAAAAAGTGCCTATTTATTAACTTAAAATTAAAAATGTAGAAACCATTACAATATAAATATTAATAGACTGCATCATGGTGTAAATCAAATAGAAAAAGGATAGACCATAGCAGACCACAGCTACGCCGGCACAACCCAAAAACATACACAGACTTACTCTAACAGAGCGAGCGAAGGATGCCCTCGGTGTCGGCATATGACAAATTCAGAAGCCAGCCCTTAACAATAAAAGAGACCCTTTTGCAATTCAGATGCCCAACGTCGCAAAGATCAACTACCCTATTATAGATTAACGGATGAAGGAATCGGCCAAATCGCCTTCCGAAACCAGAGGCCACCCGGGGAACAGGAATCCTGAAGTGCCTTTTGGAAAGCAATGACTTATAGGCGCTGCTCGAGATGGTCGAGCTGTGAGCGGAGAGTACAGCCTTCAAGATAAACAGTTGGCGCACCGTGAGAACCTTGCAATCACTGAAAAGGGAGGTTGTGGGTTTTTTATACAGTACCTTAAGAGCAGATCGTTGTGCTCTTTCAAGTTGAATTAGTGCCGTTTTGTTCGATCCTCCCCAAACAGATATACAGTATGAAAGGAGGCTCTCACATAGCGCAGTGTAAACCATTTTTTTAACTCCAGGCCACGCCACATCTCTCACATTTTTCATTGCATACAGTGTCTTCCTAATGCGCCCAGACAAAAGTTCTATGTGGTCCTTGAAAGAGAGGCGGTCGTCAATGACAATGCCAAGGTACTTCAGTGAGGAGGTGGCAAGAATAGAACCACAAGTGCAAGGCGGCCGTGGAGAGGTAATTCCACATCTATGTATTTTAATGGGTGGAAGACTTTTCGGCATGGATGGTTTGGTTTTATAAAAAGTAATGTATTTTGTTTTGTCATTATTTAATGTGAGGAGGTTCAAATCCAACCAATTCGCAATCCTAGTCAGACCCACCTCAGCCATAGAAAATACCGAATCCCATGTCCTATCCCGAAAGATGACAGCTGTATCATCGGCGTAACAAACCAACTCCGCCCCACCACCACAGCAGGTAGCAATGTCATTTATGTAAGCTATAAAAAGAGTAGGTCCAAGGACACTACCCTGGGGAACTCCGAAGTGAACAGTTTCCGAGCCACTCTGCACGGAGCCAATTTTAACACGCTGTCCTCGTTTTGACAGGTAGCTTTGAAACCACTGCAGGGGGGTGCCTCTTACTCCAAATCGTTCCAGCTTCCGTAGCAACAGGGGAATTGAGACAGTATCGAAAGCCTTCGCGAGGTCTAAAAAGACACCAATGCAGCACCAGCCACCATCAAGATAATCCGAGATAAAGTCCGTGAGCATTCTGACAGCATCCTCCGTTGATCTGTTTCGTCGGAAACCGAATTGACGGTCAGATAGGAGAGAAAATGATTCCAAATATGATAAAAGGCGTTTGTTTACAATTTTTTTCAAGTAGTTTAGCGAAGGTACTTAGAAGAGCAATAGGTCTGTAGTTGGCAGGGGAATCTTTACGGCCATTTTTATAAATTAGGGTAATAGAGGCATGTTTCCAGATATCAGGAAAAATACCCTGGGACAGGCTAAGATTAAATATGTACGTTAGAGGGTATACAATATACTCCCTGACAGATTTGAGGACCGAGTTTTTAATTGAATCAGGACCAGGGGCAGAATTGTTTTTAAGATTTGTTATTAGTTTATTAACCTCAGTAGGGTCGGTCGGCTGTAGAAGAAATGAGGAGGAGGCGATCGGTGTGTTTAACTTAAGTGCAAGGGAGCACTGATTTGTTTGCAGATTAGCCATTGTCCTCTTCGCCAGAAGGCTACCGACACTTGAGAAATATTTATTACAATAGTTAACAGAGTCTGATGGGTCACTTTTACAGTTTAAAAGTTCGGTGGGCTCAGAGTTCCTCCTCGACAGATCACAAATACTTTTGATGGTACCCCAGAGCCTTCTCGGATTTTTGGAGTTTTGGAGGAGTTCCTTATTGTAGTATTCCAACTTCAGTTTACGCAGAAGATTATTACAGAAATTTCGGTAGCGAGTGAATATATGTCTCAGCAGGTCATTGCCCGGTTCTCTTCTTGATCTTGAATGAAGTGAGTCTCTGTGCCTAATACACCTGAGTAAGCCAGCAGTAATCCACGGCTTGAGAATTACCCTAGACCTAGCGGTCTTAACATTCCGAGTATTGTTGGTCACAAGCGCCACAAAATGATTAGAAAATTGGGAGGCTGCTTCCGAGGCATTAGAGGAGGTTATTATTGACAGCCAGTTAGACTTTGATAACTCGGTTCTTAACATGGGAATATCTATCTTACCAGAATTGGGTTGTTTGATTTTTGCTGGTTTACTGTAACTCGCAGCCAAAACAACTAAATCGTGATCAGTTACCGGCATAGGGCATACCGCTGACAAACCAACAGTATCCGACTTAACAAAAATGTGATCCAAGCAGGAAGTCCCCCTTGTCGGCCTATTTAACAGCTGGTATGAGACTGTGTTCCGAGAGAAGACAGAGGTATGTGGATTTGACACTCGAAGTTTGGCTTGGAGAGATGTCTATGTTCATGTCGCCAGCCACCAGTAGATTTCGTCCCTCGTGTGAGGCGAGTAACATATCGAGTGAGGCAAAGAAGTTGTCCAAAACTTTGAAAGAAGGTGATCTGTAAATACCTATCAATACAATTGTGCTAGAAATCTCAACTACAAGGGAATCAGCATCACATAAGACTGGCTCCATGACTTTGACGGTCCAGTCATCCCTGACATAGACGACCACCCCCCCAGCCTGATTAATATGATTAGTTGTTTGAAAAGACCTGTAACCATCAATCTCACCAACCGAAGTTGCATCTCTGAGCCAACACTCAGTCAAAACGATTACATCAAATGTAGTGCCAGCGCAACTGAGATTCGTCAGGAAGTCATCCAAGTTCCTACCAATACTTCTGATGTTGTAAGTCACTACCCTAAAGTTCAGTACCGGTGCAAGGATACTCTTAAAGTCACGAACGGAACCTAAACCGTGGCAGGCAAACTCCAAATTCTCGTCAATTACGTCTGAAATAGTATTTAAATTAAATGAGAAGACAGCAATTTATGTGTATTTGGATGTTACAGTATGAATAGTTGCGCACCACGATTCGGCTCCCGCATAGCAGTGAAGCACAGCGTTCTATCTAATAGTGAATAGGGCAGAAAAACAACACCACAAGCGTACATTAGCATAAGAACAGTACATTTCAGGATATACGAAATAGCATGGTCAGTCAAGAGTTGGATAAGAAAATACAAATGAATATTATTATATACAAAATAAGACACACAAATATGTAACAAATTTAACCAAAACAGAGTAAATAAGAGAGCATAGTGATTCCAATAGACACGAAACCGGTTCAAAACGTCGCAATTCAGGTTCGGGAAATGAAGAGCCAGGAGGGATGGATCCACACTACGATTGTGTGTTGGTCCGTGTGTCTTGGTCGCAAGATTTTTTTCCGAAAAGCCGGTCCAAGTCTTCCACAGATCCAATAATTCGTGCAGAAATATATACATATATTACATATTATGTACAGAAATTGCACAGAACGCATATCTGCAAATTTAACTTATTCATCTAAATCAAGTTAAATAAACATATTTGAATATACCATTATTGCGTACTTATGATAATGTGTAAAATTTATGAAACTCTTTAAAAAATAAGTCGGACCCTTAGGCATTGTCCCAAGCATGCTAGCTACATTAACGCGTTGTATTGCAAGTCTAATTTGCTGACCGAGGTAATAGCCAGCTCTGAAGTCGCCAGTTATGAGATATAAGAACCATTTTCCTTCACTTGTTGTTAAGGCCCCGTAGGTGATATCGCGCCGCTCGACAATAGGTATTTGACGCGCGGCGGTGGCGCCGCCATGTGATCTTTCGTGAACTAAACTACGGACAGCGGTTGAGTCGGTGTAAACGGTTTTGATCCTTTCCATATATTTTTATAGTAATTAATAAATTAGTAATGTCTTTTTTCAATATTTTTTTCTCTTATATTTATTAAGAATTAGACAATGTTAGTTACTTTATATTAGTTTAAATATTAAATATTTTTGAGTATGTACCTCCATTACTGATACATATGTGTGAAAAAGTAAATCACTAATAATAAAATCGTAGAGAAAGCCAATTCATTATTTATCGTTTACTATTATTTCATTCATTATTATTATTTATTGTGATTGTTTATTTATTATTTTTTGAAAATTTTATAATAATGCCGGAAATCCGAAACTATTAATAAAACTAAGGAAGGTACCTAATAAAGCCATAAATTCTGTTACAAATGAAAATGCATTTATTTTTTTATGAAGTAAGGTAATCATAATTAAACTTACGTATGCATATTTATTAAAGCCTCAGCAAAAAAAAATTCTTTTCAAAATGGCCACCTTTAGCTTTGATAAAGGTCTTTATTCTACACTAAACGCAACAATTAAAGGATATAAAAAAGTTCCAAATTTTTAGGTGATTTTCAACAGGCTGTAACTTCGAAGAAAATGGTCGTATAGAGCTCATTAAAAAAGGAAATTTTAGCTTCAAGTTTCTAGTTCTTGAATCCAAGCTTCAAATTTTTTCTCGTTGGCGATTTATGAGTAATAGTCAGATAAATCAATGTTAAAAAAAATTCAAAATTTTTCTCGTCTTAAAAATGGTGTAAAAGCCGTAATAAATTTTTTGTTGTAATGGCACAGTAAAGATCTTTTAGAGAATTTAATTCCCTATAACTTGACCTCCTCATGAGCTCTGTACAATGAAAATACATGGTTTTTTTAACCAATTTCCAAAAATAAGGAGGTTTTCAATTTTGATGTCTTTTTTTGTATGTATGTTACGTGATATCTTCGCCAATTGTAAACCGATTTTCAAAATTCTTTTTGGTTCATATAGGGTTGAGGTGACAAAGCGTTCAATGACAAAGCGTACATTTTGTCATTTTGCTTGTTGTAGTGTTCTTCAATCGTGGAAATGTTTTCTTCAGTAACGAGGATATTTCTGTGTCTTTCACCGTCGTATCGGGACAGAAGGCGTTTTGATCGAGTCACTCTCTTTATCTGTAGGGATTGATTTAGGACATGTCCTGTATATCGACAATAGCACCGAGCTTCAGGTTTTGTTTTAATATACGCGACAGAGTCCTACCCGGAATCTTCATTTCTCGCGATAAGATTTTTATTTCCTTATGGGGTTTCGGCGAATTCTGGCTTTAACAGCATTAACAGCCTTTGTAGTTCTAACAGCACGCGGCCGTCCCAATCTTTTATGGTCATCGACAGAAGAAGTGTTAGTATATCTGTCGATAGTACGATATATACGAACATACAGCTGATACCAAGCTTCTGAAGTGTCTTGAATATGACCGACGGCTCCATACCCACTCTGTGTAAGGCTGCAATCCTATTTTCTTTAACATCCCATTTCATATTGTAATTTGATAATAAACACGAAAAAAATATCTGAAATAGCGAGAAATCAAAAGAAGTTTTTGACATAAGTGTTTTCCAAATTGAAAATGAATAAAGACTTGAAAAAAGAAAAAGTTTTGTAGCTTTTTCGCGCTTATAATTTGTTTTCTTGTTCCACCTGCAGTCTTAGTCTATGTTGGCCAAGTTTCAGATCGCTAGGCTTACGTGAAGTGGCTGAGAAATTGATTCAGTTTTGTTTGCAGACAGACAGACCAAAAGTAAAGGATGAAACATATTACACCGGGCCGGGCGCTCACCGTGTTTTTCTCAACGGCCGGGTTTGCTATTTGTCACCGTGCCGCCGACGGGCCGCCACCGGGCCTTGCCCATGCCTTTCATTTCCAAGTACTATTATACTATTTTGTATTAATATTACTATACTAGCTGTGCCCGCGACTTCGTATGCGTGGTATTCGGAACAACGCGTAACTTTTTTGTTTTTAAACAGATGTTTTTTTTGTTTTTCAACGAAAATATGAATTTCGAAATTTCATCGTGAACAAAAAATTCCTCACCCCGAGACCTCTTAAATGAGTACCAACACGGGGGGTCTGCGACGCACCGCTCCCGAGATATTTTTGAAAAAGTCCAAAAATGCGAATTTCGAAATTTCGTCCTCACCGAAAAATTCCTCTCCCCAAGACCTCTTAAATGAGCACAAACACGCAGGGTCTGTGACGCACCGCTCCCGAGATATTTTTGAAATTCTTTTTTGAAAAAATATTTAAACTGAAATATATTATACCTACCAGGAATAAATTAATATACATATATTATTGAAAAAATATTATACCTCGAGGCAGTCAGCCTCGGGTTAATTAATTAATTAATTAATTTATAATTTTAACAATTTAAAAAAGAAACTAAGTATACATTAAATGATACCACTAAAAAGACTAATACCCGAGCGGGCCTCGCGAAGCTGTCTCCGAGCGCACGGTGAAAAGAAATATTTTTTTGAAATTTCGCGATTGGAGCGCACGGACACGGCCCGGTGTAATATGTATTGGTTCATACAAAAGCATACTAGCATCTTCACCGGGCTCCGGACGGGGCACGGCCCGGTGTAATATAAATCATCCTTAAAGGTAGTAAAAATTATGTCCATTAAATATTTTTTTGCACCTATCAACCTTCTGAATTCATGAATTTTTTTTTCATTTCACAATGCCAAAGGCACTGTTTTTTCTCTCACGCGTCATTGTTAGATCAATAAAATATTGGATTACTTATAATTCTATTCTATTTTTCTTCGATATATAGTTATCTTCGTAATAAAGAAAAAACAACGAATATCTGAAATATAAATTACATACTATATACATCGCAATTATACTTTATAAACAAAAACATAGTTTTCATCAATATTTAGTAGACAACAAAAAATATATAAAAAGAAAACTGTCAAAACATTTTGGTTGCGCTATATTGTTTGCCCGGTTCGCCGTTCGATCGCTCGATGTGGTCACGTGGGCGCACAACGAAAAGCGATACGTCCTCCCTCTAGAAGCGCTTGGCGCGGACTGACCGGCTAGGGAATGTGTCTTCTAATATATTGCAAGATTTGCGTGTTTTTACGAAATTTTTTTTTAGTAGTTTTTGTAAATCTATTTATTTAATTTTTTGCACACAAGTAGTTGATGATGTAAAGTTTACAGTGGTATTTTTATTTTTAGCAAACAACATTTAGCCTATTCAGAAAAATCATTAGTTTTGGGTGGATATTTTCGAAAATTGCACTGCGTTTTATATTTTATTTTTCGAAAATTTTGTACGAAAATAAAAAATTGTTTCATTCATTCCTTAGAAGACTTCTATGCCAATGCACAGTATTTTTTTCGTTAAGTTTAAACTACAATGTCGACTGAAAACAGCAAAAAAATTGAGTCCCCGAACATCAAATTTTCTGAAACGGATGTTAGAACATGATGAATAAATCGAAATTACAGAAATAAAACAAAAATGTGGCTCATTTATTCCATTACTATTGAAATAATCTTTCTAATGACATATTACAAAGTACTCAACTCTGTTTATTTTATGAAATATCTCTAAAATAAATTGACTGAAATCGTTGCAAAATCACCATAGGCCTCTTAAATTAAATTGTTAAATTGCTTTATATGAACAATTTAACAATTTCATTAAATTTCTTATATGAGATATAAGAACAATTTATGGAACTAATAGAGTTTTTTTTTATTTAAATTTAATAAATAATCTTATTTGATTTGAATTAAATGCTTAACTAATTCATTCAGACGACGGTGAAGAAATAATTATGATTCGTTAAAGATTTCATTACCGAAGTCTACTTAGCATTTAGACGGCGCGGCGCGGCGCGGCGGCGCGGCTTGTCTCGCTCGTTCATGAGTTTTTGGCACAATCGCTACCGAACATATTATACTACGTATTGGAACTTTGTAATCATCTTTTATACCTATAATAAAACTTGATATTGTTTGGACTTGTTGCTCGGCGGTATATGAATGGATTGGTAACATTCTTTACTTTTAGAACAACAATTTCTATGCTACAATATCGTTGCACTTATTATAATGTACGTATTGATCGTCAGAGTATATTTGGAATAATTACGATCTATTATTGTTCGTTGGAAAAAGTAAGAGGTATAGTTGACATTTAGTAATTAATTAGGCAGCGGCGACCCCCTTACAGAAAAGGTCATAGCGCTAATGTGTTTCGGTGAGCGAGTGAGGTAACCAGAGCCACTATACCCTCATTATATTTTATCCTTTACACTATCCAGTGGGCACTTGCAATTCCTATGGTACTGCTTGTGTTAATTGGCGACGGTAGTCGGCTACCTTTAGATATGTAATATTAAATGATTTTTAATATTTATTTACAAAGCAAGCATAAAAATAAGAAATACTTAATATAATATTTATCATTAACTCATTCTAAAAGGGTGTGCGTTCAAAGAAAGAATAATAGAAGAGATTTTAAATTAATAAAATACCATAAACCCTGATAAGAGTAGAGGAGTTGGATCTCCTTTCTTTTTCCTAGATAACCATGTATGCTACTCAATGATAATAGCTACCCAGTAGAATCAATTTGATGTAACGCTTTAAAAAGATTTATATCATGGTCACACTGATTAAATAAAATAAGCATATTTATGTTTCAACGAATAGAATATATGTATATACATTTAGATATATTGTTTTTTATATTAAATAGCAATCACAATCAGAAGACAAGACAAAGAAAACGCTTCATACACCCATGTGTACCAAAATCCCAACAAGTGCCCGTAGTACACCCAAGTGAACTTGCAAGGTAGGCCACGGGAAAGTAGCCAAATTAAAATAACTAAAACAATGACTTAATTTGAATGAGAAGAAATTCAGTGGTTTTCAAATGAATGAAACTGGAGTTCTAACCTACTTGTTAAAACTTGTGCTACGACAAAGACTGGTACATTGTCTTGTTTAGACAGTTACGTAACAACTCCTTTTCCTTTCAGACGATGTCTCGCTCCCAACTCCAACCTCTCCTAAGTAAATGTTCCTACCTGTTTTACACTTTTGCTCTTTTCGTTGGAAATTTTGATTTCAAGTTTATTCTAAGTCTATCTATCTTCAAGTTTAGACCTACATTTTCCCTTCAAGGTATTTCTAACTAAATGTACAAATAAATTGACTTGAAATTAGAAATGTTACGTTTATAATAAATTAGTTAGTTTACACTAACACTTCAGTTTTATTTTATGTTAAAGTAGACAGAAGGGCTGACGGTCCACTTGATAGTAGGTGGCTACCGTCGCCTATAACACAAACAACGCTACGGGTACCGCAAGTGCGCTCCCTATAAATTCGAAAGTTTGAATTTTTGGGTGCTGTTTTGGTGAGTGATTAAGGGATGCCAGAGCCCATTTCACTATCCTCTCCTAATCCCTTATTCTTAATCCTAATGTAGTCGGCAGCGCACTTGCAGCAGCTTTGGTGTTGCCTGGTTGTATGCGACGGTAGCCACCTACCATCAAGTGGACCGTCAGCCTGTCTGCCGATTTCACCATTAAAATTCTCCTATCCAACGTTCAATTCGAGCGTCAGCCAGCCTGTAGCACTAACATAAAAAATAACGCAATTACAATGATATTTGCATATTAGTACGCGTGCGTATATCCGCATTGCTCCGCAAAGTGCACATTTCCAACTCATTTAATGTATCCGCAACAGCCGCAGGTGCGGGATAAACGTATCTACGTAGCACCGGGCTTTACATACAATCATATTATCTATATTACGTACGTTCTCTGAATACATAAAATTTTACTACGTAGAAGTGCTGTTTCAAAGTGATATTGCCTTTATGTTAGCCTGGCTTCTGTTTATGGTTCACTTGTATAGTTATACTCTATACTTTTAGATAAAAGTGGCTGCAAGGTACACGCTAGGTACACATGTAGGTACCAACGGGCGAAAATACATATAAGTTTTTCCCCATAATCTCCACATAATATCCGTAATTCCTGAGTCTACTTATATAGACCACTAAAGCTCATACTATCCTTGGACCTTCGCTATTACTTCGATACTTTTACTAAATGTAATTACCCTCTACTCATTTCAATTGACAATAAATCTTAAATCGTAACACCTATCGGTCAGAATTCCTTACTTTTGTAACTACATATTATTACTAAACTGCCTTTTATTTTTTTATAAAAATCTAATTATACTTACAAATTAAGAATTTCGCTTAAAAACAATGTAGGAAACAGAAATTCCTTTCGAACGAGAATCACTATTTTTGTTATGATGTTAAAATGTCATCAAAAGAGATGATGGTATTTATTGTCTTAATACCCAGCTTTTTCAAATGGGTGAAAATGTTTTGTGGTCAATTCCCAGTTCTTCAGATATGTCGTAACTACTGATATGCATATTTTGCTCCACTTTTTAAAAAATGGCGTTCATGTTATTGGTAACAGGGCGACCAGAGCGAGGGGCATCTTTGACATCAGAATTCCCGGATTTAAAACGCTTACCAACTTTGTGCTACTCTGACACTGAATCAGGTCCATAAACATCACGAATTTTTTTTCGCGGCTAGCGTTGCTTTTTTCCTTTTTTGAAATTAAATTTTAAAAATGTATCGAATTTCTTCATTAGATTCACTCATTTCGACAGAAAGAAAAACAAATGAAAAATAGCTGGAAACAACATTTTACTAATTTGTTTCTTTTTTGAAATATAACCTTTTAATGTCTTCAAAACCAGCCAGATACAAATAGTACAGTCAGAGAGATTTTATTACAAGTTTATACATACGATGTGTGAAAAGATTTTCCCCGACGTAATATTTATACATTTTTTTTAAATTCATTATGAAAGAATATTAACGAACATTTCTTTGTCCTCATCCATAATCCCTTTGTCTTATCTTAACGTCTTCAACATTAATTCAATGTCCCATTTATTTCATTTCCTTTCATCAATTCACTTTAATATTGTATGTTGAGTCATGACTTTCTGTTATGGTGAATATTCAGTCCATAATAATTAACTCATAATATTTTAAACATACTTTCGCGTTATAAATATATCTATAAATATAATAAAATCGTAAACGAGCCCTGTCTGTACATTAAATATTTTTTCAAAAAAAAAACATTTTCTACTCATTGTACTTACGTTATCGAAGTCAAAAAAATAGTTTTTACAATTTTTGTCTGTTTGTCTGTGCGTTTGTTCGCGCTAATCTCAGAAACGGCTTAACCGATTTGAATGCGTTTCCACTGATATATTATAGCAACCTTCCGTAACATTTAGTGTTTGTTTTATTCCAATTGATTAACAAACAAAAAAGTTATGTAAATTTAAAGAATCACGTCCAATATTTTTTTTTTTGATAAAAATGCTATAAAATAACTTTTCTGTTGAATTGGCTGAAACTTTAGTTAACTATATATTATCATCTGTAAAACAATGATTATTGAAAGTTTATATAAAGTTAAAAAAAGTCAGTTTAGATGTTTTTGGCAGTCCAATTTAAGTTGACCTCAGATCTATAAGATCAATCATATAAAGTAGGGTTCAGGTTAGGCTGGTGATATCATATTAATAAAATCGTTCTTTGCCTGCTATGCATTTGTGCACGCTAATCTCAGAAACGGCTTAACAGATTTTCATGTGCTTTCCGCTGATGTATTGTAGCAAGCTTCCGGTAGGTAATATAATAGTGTATATTTTATTACAATCTGTTTACAAACACAAAGGTGTTATTTCGAATACCACGCGTACGAAGTTACGGGCTAAGCTAGTGCACAGTTTATTTCAAACTCCGCCAGAGATTAATAGTTCACGAGACTGTTCAATTCTTATGTTGAAAGTCAAATGGCGGTCGATAAGGAGCGTGGCGTGCACTTTCATGAAAATGTGGTTTGTTTAATAGTTGTTATACTTTGTTAATCAGCTATTAGAGAACTTCGTTCAGTGTTGAAGGATCCTTATCGCATTGAATAAGTAAGTAAGTCTAAGTATTTATTTAATTTAAGACCCCTTAATTAATAGGCGTTATTTAAATTGAACATTTTGTGTTTCTGTTACTTTTTGAAAAAAAAAATTTTTGGACCGTTTTTATGTTTGACACACAAAAATTATATACTTAGGATATTCTTTTTATAACTTCAAAACTCCAAAGATAAGTTGGCCAAGATAACCCTTAGTGGTGTTTTTGAGAATTTTTGAATTATATTTTATACTTTACTAATATTTTTTAGTAAAGTATAAAATAACTTTACTAACTAAGGCGTCCGTAATTTTGAAAAATATCATTTTAATATTAATATGTTTCGGTACGTAGGTAAAAAAAAAAAAAAAAAAAACAAATTAATCCAGGTTTTCAATTTCCCGCAGGTGAAAACAGTGAAGTCAAATATATATATATATAAGTGTGTGTGTGTGCGTGTGTGTATGTATACATGTAGGGGGAGTATATTATCAAATTCCTAACAAAAAGTAACAATGAAAAAATATATTTTAAAATAACGAATTTTAGGCAATCTGACACGTGCCAGTAGCAAATTGTGTAAGCAAATCCGTTGAAACAAGTTATGTGTGTGGGTATTAGGTTTCAGGTCACGATCTCATAATGCGTCAGAGCGGATAAACTTGGGACCACGACCGCGCATCCCAATGAGCACGCCTCCTAATTTCACTAATACCCTCATTCGCATTTCCTGCCTTTTACCTGCCTTTACACCTGAAACAATCTCCTTTGTTAATTTTTTATCTCCAATTAAAATTTAAAGCCTCCTTTATTGAGTGTTAAGAAGGATAAAAATCATTCTATTATGTAAATGAAGGCTACACTATACCCACTTTTTTTAATTCGTTATTCAGTAGTTCTACACAGCAAGGATATAAAGTAAAAAATATTTATAGAAATCATCTAAACTTACTAATTTATTAGTCAAGAGGTTAACCAGTTTCTTTACTAACTACAATATTACTTTCCTTGGGTAACCATTACCAAAGTACTTTTGCATCTTTTTTTGTAATAAATCGAACCATTTTTATATATTTTCCTCTCCCAGTAACTCTTATTAAATGAAAAGAATGTTGTTAGTGATTAGGTCTTATTACAAAAAAGGTCTCCACCTCTTTTCCATTTCACCCTTTGTTAACTGCAAAAAAATATCAGTGTGATATGGCCGTTGCCTTTGTCTTGGTAAGGCGGGCGTTGTCTTTAAGATGTAGAAATTGGTTTAAAGGATGGAGTTTTTTAATCACGGAAGTGGGCAAATAGAATACAAATCTTATTTTTTATAAAATTATAATAAAATATTCTTGTTGAAAAATATTATGTTTTCATTTTATTTTTTTATTGTTTCATTAACCATCATAATCAACAAGAAATTATCAATATGAAATATTATATGCGATAGAAATAGGTTTTGGTTTGGTTTTAACGGAGTATGAATTTGAAATAAGGATTACCCTGAGGAGATTATTAAAGGATACGAAACGGGATTTTAAAGGACGAAACTATTATAATTTCAAATTATAATAGTTTAATCCAAATTTTAACAAATTATTCAAATTATTTGCTAAACTGCAAATAAATTGAATAATTTATTTGTACTTTTTTACGTTCAACTTGTCCTTACTTTGTGAATAATAAAATTACATGCGTGGTGAATGTAAATGCCGTCTATGAATGGAAGAAATAATTTATTTTCACAAACCAAGATGACTGCCAAAATCACCAAACTTGCCAAAAGTCTTTAATAATTCTCTTAACGTGTCACCGGTTCACTGTCGCAGATAACTTTGCAAAAGCTCCGAAGAGTTGCTTTCGTTCGCTCAACTAACTACTCTTGGCCGGCCGCACTCTTATTTATACTTGGGGCCAAACGCCTCGATGTTTTTCGAATTTACCAGAAAATGCAAACAAGATTATAAACAAACCATTGAAAGTTTGGGAACTATGTATATTTCTGTTGAAATGTAAACTCTATGTTGTAAACATAAGGACCAATTTCCTTTGACACTAGTCGGGAAGGAACGTGGCTACCATCGATACGTTCGAGACTTTCGGTCGGCGCGAACGCAGAACGTCCCATAGTTAGTCGTAAGGATAATATGATAATTTCTCTGTGTATTTCAGCGCTAGCGTTCCAATAAAATCTAGATATTTCTATGAAATATCTAGATTTTATTGGAACGTAGAATGCTTTTCCAGTTAGATTATTAGATTTCATTAGAGACCATTTATGTATTTTACACTGCACTGCTAAACTAAAAATATAAATAATATAAAAACTCGAATTGGCTTCTTCAACTTGCTTCCATTAAGGAATATTTTTAGAGTAAAAAATAAGGAGCCCGAATAAATATACCTTTGAGCAAAGTATGCAGTGAAATACATCTCACAACCTTTAAACTTTTCTTTAACGGACTATCTCAATAAACTTCTTATTCCTTCTCCCTTGGATATTTTAGATAGACGTCATTTGTTTTTAATGTTTTTTGTTATGAAAAAATAGAATTCATTATAGTAGCAACGAATAAACGTTCTGCATTAGAATTAGAATAGAAAGTGGGCTAGCCCGTATCCCGTATTGCGGTAGTTATAGAACGTGTAGGTACTTACTGCCTACACTGTACTGTGTAGGTAGAAGTGTAAGTAGGTACTACTGCTGTTCGGTGAATAATAAAGAGATGCCAGAAATTGTGTCTTAAGGCCCCGGTATGGAAATTTTATGAGGAGTAAAATTAATACAAGCGTAAACTAAAATGCGTTATGTTATCTGTCACTATAACATCTAACCACTTTCTTTGGGCTTATAAAAGCAAACGTCGAAATCTTGTATGAAAACTGTAGTAGTCTGCGTTGAGGAACGAAATGATAGCTCGTTATAATCTGCCGGTGCAGCGACATCTGTCGTCCAAAAAATGAACTATTTGAACTTGTAAACAGTGACACCTGTGAATACCGAACGTAACTTAACATAACTTTATAGTGCGAGGGCACTACCGACCCTGATAGAATAAAAGTCAAGTTGGAGATAGGAAAATAAGACAACCCTTACTGACATACCGCAATATTACATCACATGTGTTATTTTAGTGTTTCAAACTTCTGCAAAAGGGCGGTTTAACTATTGAATGCAATATATCCTGTCATTAGTTTGATTTTTTACATTTTTTAAATTGTATTTGATTATATCAACATTGTAATTAATTGTACATAGTTAGATGTTAAATCTTTTAATATTTTAATAATAATTTAAAGCATTATTTAAGCAGGAAACGGTTAAACCTAGGTGGTTTTTAATGCTATCATTATATTATTTAGTTTTCTTTTTAAATTGTTAAAATTATAAATAAAAAAAAATAGTAAACTTTCCAACAAGTAGACTGTCAGCCTGCCTGGCGGTCGTTATCATAAAAAAAGAATTGCAATGCTTATTAGATCTACCTCCAAAGTGATGTGCAATCCACAGGTTGTTGAATCAAATGCGTGTTGTGTTCCAATGTAAACGAACTTATGGGAACTAGCAGCTGGCCAATGTTAACAAAGTGATTTCTATTTATATTATATACGAACACAACGGATTATTGTGTGTTTACGTACAATTATTTTACGGGTAGTATTTATAATACCATAATAAACACAGATGTAAATGGTATCGAATTATAAGACGCCATATATTATTATATTTTCAAATTCTTTACGCTTTAATAGGTACACTGCGTTTCGCAGTCATAAATGCGGGGGCTTGTCTGGCAGCAATAATCATTTCTTTACAAAAGGGCAATAACAGCATATGTTCGAGAATAGTAGCCAGAACTCATTTTCCTATCCCCTATTTGTCATCCAAATAAGATCGACAACGCACTTGCGCTTAAATAATACGGTGCTTACTTATATTATTAAATCGCAGCTGCATTTCCAAATATTTTATTTGAATAAATATCTCTGAATATAATCTCTAGTCGCCCTGTTACGGATAAAATGGAGGCCATTTTTGAAAAAGTGAAGCAAGATCGGCATATCAGTAGCTGGTTAAGTTCTCGGTGAGTAGTAACGACATAGCTGAAGAACTTGGAATTGACCACAAAACAGTTTTGACCCATTTGAGAAAAGCTGGGCACACAAAAAAGTTCGATATTTGGGTGCCACACGAGCTCACTGAAAGAAACCTTATGAATCGTGTACTCATTTGCGATTCTTTATTGAGATGTAATAAAATCGAACCGTTTTTGAAGAGATTGATAACTGATGATGAAAAGTGAATCACGTACGACAAGAACGTGCGAAAAAGGTCGTGGTTAAAGGTCGGTTAGGCTTCACAGACTGTGCTAAAACCCGGATTAACTCGCAACAAGTTGATGCTGTGTGTATGGTGGGATTGGGCATTGTTCATTATGACCTTTACTGGCGGTAAAAACCATCGACTCGGATCTCAACAGCCAACAAATGATGAGATTAGAAGTTGAGAGAAAGCGGTGTAGTCTTTCATCACGACAACACTAGCCCACACACATCTTTAGCCACCCAGCAATAATTAAGAGAATTTGGCTGAGAGGTGTTAATGCATCTGCCATATAGCCCTGACTTTGCACATTCAAATTTCCACCTGTTTCGGTCTCTTCAGAATTATTTAAGCACTCAGGTTAACATCAATAGAGGACTGCCAAAACTAATTGTGGCGTTTTTTAAATTAGAAGTCCCAAAATTTCTACAGCAACGTGATCATGTCACTACTATATCATGGCAAAAAGTCATCGAACAAAACAGCACATATATGCCTACTGTAATTAAATGTAAATAAACTTTGAAAAAAAGTCTTGAATTTTCATATAAAATGCGAAGAAACTTTTTCCCCAACCTATTGTTAACAGTTAACATAAATTAGAAATTCAGATACTTTTTACTTCTTACAATCTCGGCATAAACTACGGTACCAAATCATTAGACTCAAGAGTATAAACTAAACTAAACGTAAAACTTCGGCACGTATTTAGTGTAGACTAAAGTATTTGGTATAGTGTAGACTAAAGTATTTGGTATATAGTGTAGACTAAAGTATATTGGACCTAGTATTTGGTAGTCTAGCACGTGTTTAATATTTGGTCTAGACTAAACGTAAATACGTTATTTTCTATGGTCTACCTCTATGGTACTTTATACTTTATCACCTAGCGTAACTCCAACCCCCATTACACATAGACAAATATGGTTACACGCTGTATCCGTGATCTGTAAATAAATGATTTGTCCATAAATTTCGTGTCAGTTATCTGTTTAATAAACGTAAAACTTCGGCTCGTATTTAAGTGTAGACCTATTTAGTATTTGGTAGTCTAGCACGTGTTTAATATTTGGTCTAGACTAAACGTAAATACATTATTTTCTATGGTCTACCTCTATGGTACTTTATACTTTATCACCTAGCGTAACTCCAACCCCCATTACACATAGACAAATATGGTTACACGCTGTATCCGTGATCTGTAAATAAATGATTTGTCCATAAATTTCGTGTCAGTTATCTGTTTAATATCACGCGAGACGGTCGATTTAACATTTGTTTGTTGACACGCTATTAACTCCAAACCACATTTGGGTATTGCGTGCCGGCTGCGGCCCGCACACACTGCGACGCGGAATTATTAGTAGAGTTTACATAGATTAAAAATCAAAACTCACATTTTTCATGCTAACTGCTAACTAACATTCAACAAAACTTATTTCCACTCATCATTTATCAGTCAAACCCAAAGCTGGCAGTGGAAAAACTCGAATTTATAAAAAAATTATAAAAACTTTTAAAAAACTCTAATTCCCAATCTATATGTAGTTCATATCTATAATTATAGTTATGCTAGTTGTGAATTGTAAAATTCTAGAAATGTTTATTAAAAACGTAAAACTTGGAAAAAAAAATTTTTTTTTTCAGACACCACTTTACACTAACGTTAGTGTACATAAAAGCGTCATCTAGGCTTCTACTTAGAGTATAAATTTAAATTCGAACGTACCGCCCCCCAAAAATCAATATAGCTTTCAAAGGGAAAAAAGAATGTTTTGTGGTGACAAAATTCAAGGGCAAGGAAACTCTTACATTTTGAAACAAATTCACTTAATAAATAAAATCTCTTTTCCGGAATGAGTGGTAGAAGCTATTTAACGAACCTTGGACTTGCGAATGTTTTTCACCAAGCAAGAGACCAACTCACACAAAAAAATCATCAAAATCGGTCCAACCTACAGAACTTACAGAAGTGACATATACAATGTGTACAAAAGAAATATATATGGTATGTAATGGAAATCCATCATTGTATACAATTCCTAGGAAATGTGTACAATTCCTAAAATAGATAGCAAATATATGGTATATGCAATTTTCTAGGAATTTTTTAATATGCAATTTTTCTAGGAAATCTATACAATTTTTAAATAGCAATTCGAAATTTGTATTACATCGGGATACATATCATCAGTGGGTACAGCGGGGCGGGATGGGACAATTCATCTCCGCCGATTCATCGCCATTTACAAAATGTGTTAAGGACTTATTTATAGTGAAAACAAAGTTAGGTGAGGTTCTGGAATCTTTATGAAACTAAATGCGAGCGGAGCGAGCACACCTGTTTTGGAAAAAATACTGTGTATTAAAGATAAGTACAATCCATATCCGGTAATAAGATAATTCGGTAACATATATAAAGAAAGATAAGTACAATATTATCAACACCAATATTACTGTTCTTTGTAGTTTCAAGAGTGCGAAACAAATGCTCTAAAAAATTTGATAATTCTTTCTATGTATATAACTCATTGCTAGATTCAATTTTGTGCTCAATTAACTTGTGTGGTTCTGGATCTAATCTTTGTATAATAATGTAAATAATCAAATCATCTCAACTATCAGTCAGCAATATCTTTTGTTGCGTCTAATAATTCTCGTAAAGATTTAACAGGTATCTTTTTGGTTTAACATTTTACTCATAAAAACATTCCCAGATTATGTCATAGCTTCAGATACGTGAATTTATTTGATTAGCTTTTTTGCATCTCCTTGTAACTTGAATTCAGATACTGACTCTTGGTTACTTTACTAAGGAATTAATTGTTGTCAAGCACTAATGAAATCACGTAATGATAACCAATTTTGTAGTCTCCTGAGAATGATTGTAACTGTTTGTTGTACTGAAAATGTTCAACTATTTCATCTTTAGATGCTAACTCATTTGTCTCTACTATATTAATTAGTCGCTCTTTTATTTTTGTTTTCTCACCTAGGTAAATGTCCAAACATTTGTCAGTAAAATATTGAAGTAAATTTCTATCCACTTGAAATTCCTTATAATAATATAATCTTGTTTTTTTTTAATGTGCTTTAGGTAATTTCTTTGGTTATTTCGTTGTAGTTAATGAATGACTTTTTAATCTGATTGAAACAGTCTAGTTGACCCTCGTGATTAGCCTGCATTATGAGTTTTAAACTGCATTTTGCAAATGCAAGTGCGTGTAAGGTTATACTTTTCTGTTTCAAGTAACCTGTACTTACACGATCCAAATAAATTCTATTATCGGTACACTTACTTCACTCCAAAACAATCACTTCTAAAGTACATAAATCCTTTTCGGTAGGACCAATATTATCAGACAGCTTTGGAGCATTAACCTGGCGCAGCGAGCTTATAGAGAAGAAATGTCATTAATTTAGTTCGAAAACAATTCCGTCCTATCACTGTGGCGAACGCTACGCTCCGATTGAACAATAGCAGCGTCATGCATCACACTAGAGTTGGACATCATAAATATTATCGATATCGATATTTAGTGAACACTTAATCATTGTAGAATTGAGTAATAAATGTGATTATGAAAATAGCGATATTTTATCAATTATAACAATTTACTTATCAATGAAATGGTGTACAACATTTATACCTACTTATGATATTATAACTAGCTAATACAAATTCTTATAAGATACCCGAAACCTTAACAATAATTTACAGCAAACGTAAAATAAACAAACAAATCTCTAAAAGTCTCTAACCTATTATACTAAAGTTTTTACATTCATGGGACGGTCATTGTCAAATTCGTTTACCACAATTTTAAGACGGTACTGACGGTACTTTACAAAGATCTTGTGCAACATTCAAATATTATACTGCTATGTTGCTCAAGAAAGAAGAGAAAAATCTACTATAAGTAATAAATACCTGTAGTAGATATTTAAATAGTCACATGAAATAGATTGGACATTATCTCTTACCACTACAGGCAAATTAGGTGTAGGAATTGAAGTATGAAATTAAAAAAAAGCAATTCATGTTGAAAAATAATTTTACAAAAGTTCTTTATTTTATTACACATTATCAAACTGTTTGTAATATAGTGTAATTTTCATACATTACCTACTTATATTCATAAAGTGTAGAAGAAAGATTACACAGGACTACAAGTATCTATGTTTAAGATACACTTGTATTCCTATACGTCATACCTAAGCACAAACTTGAGTTGATTGTATATAAGTTGAAAGCTTTCGCTCTATTGATCACCCTCCTTCTCGGTCTCGAGAAAGAGCAAGTTTCCGGTTATCATAATTAAATATTCACTTCGGTAAGCTATAGGTACGGACTGTTTACAAAAGATTTAAAAGATAATTAAAATTGAATAGAGTCGGTCCGAGGGACCTTTTCATTTCTGTTCATACGTAGGAATAACTTCAAAATTAATTTCATATTATCTACGAAGAGACGCATTACGAATTTCAATTTTTCAATTGTATTGATTGTGTCGAACCGAACATGAGGATTATATTAGGTCGGGGGAAAAGTCTTTTCGCATATAGTATGTATAAACTTATTATAATAAAATCTCTTTGGCTGTACTATTTGTATCTGACTGGTTTTTATGACATTAACAAGGTTACATTTCAAAAAAATATACAAATTATTAAAATGTGGTTTCCAGCAATTTTTCATTTCTTTTTTTTTCTGTCAAAATGAGAGAATCTAATGAAGAAATTCGATACATTTTAAAATTTTATTACAAAAACGGAAAAAATGCAACGCAAGCCGCGAAAAAAATTTGTGACGTTTATGGACCTAATGTGGTGTCAGTAAAAGTAGCACAAAGTTGGTTTAAGCGTTTTCAATCCGGGAATTTTAATATCAAAAATGCACCTCGCTTTGGTCACCCTTTTACGGATTAAAATAAAATGGACGCCATTTTTGAAAAAGTGGAGCAAGATCGGCATATCAATAGTTACGACATAGCTGAAGAACTGGGAATTGACCACAAAACAGTTTTGATTCATTTGAAAAAAGCTGGGTACACATAAAAAGCTCGATATTTGGGTGCCACACGAGCTCACGGAAGAAACCTTATGAATCGTGATTTACGATTCATTATTGAGACGTAAAGAAACCGAACCGTTTTTGAAGAGATTGATAACTGATGAGGAAAAGTGGATCACGTACGACAAAAACGTGCGAAAAGGGTCGTGGTCACAGGTCGGTCAGGCTTCACACACTGTGCCAAAACCGGGGTTCACTCGCAATAAGGGATTGGAAAGGCATTTTTCATTATGAGCTTTTACCGCCAAACAGTACCATCGAATCGGATCTCTACTGCCAACATCTCTACTGAGATTAAAGCAAGAAGTTGAGAGAAAGCGGCTGGAATAGATCAATAGAGAGGATGTGGTCTTTCATTACGACAACGCTAGACCACACACATCTTTAGCCACTCAGCAAAAATTAAGAGAGTTTGGCATCTGTCAGGGCTATATGGCGGATGTTAATGCATCCGCCATATAGCCCTGACCTTGCAAATTTCCACCTGTTTGGGTCTTAGGCATTGTCAGGTTAACATCAAGAGAGGACAGCCAAAACTACTTGTCGCGTTTTTTTGATCAGAATTCCCAAAATTTCTACAGCAACGGGATCATGTCACTACCTACAAGATGGCAAAAAGTCGTCGAACAAAATGGCACGTATATACTCTAATTAAATATAAATAAACTTTAAAAAAAAATCTTGAGTTTTCATATAAAATGCGAAGAAACTCTTTCCCCAACCTGTTATTATGTATAATTATCGGAATTCTTAGTGACCGTTTCTTGTAATTGACACGCATACAAAGTGCTATTGTTGTTCATAAAAAAAAAACTTTTTTATGTTAAGATAGACAGACAGGCTGATACAACAGCACACGTGCTGTTATTTCACAGCGGTCTTCTGTAAGGAGGTGATTATTGCCGCCAGACGAGCTGCCCAAATGACTGCGAAAACGCAGTGTGCCCTGCCACTACTTTCCAAATCCAGACCAGAACCAAAGAAAAGTTCATTTTTCAAAGTTGACCCTGCCGAGAATCGAACCCGGGAACCCTAGAACAGAGTGTTAACCACTCATCCAACGGTTCGTCAAATAAAGTGGCTAAGTCTTAATTGCCTTGACTATGTATTAAAGATTACGATTGCTCTTGTCACTTATCGAAGCCGCTCGCAAATATAATATTATAACTATAATGAATGGCACTTCTCAATCCAAATATACCTATCTCTCATAAGGTTAACTTTAATTCGACCAATCTATTTTGTATTCATTTATTCTGTTGTAAGGTTTATATTACATATAGTATTTAAGAAGCAGGTATGATTTTTCATATTGTGTGGCCTTACAAATGTAATTAAACTTAAAGCTAAATGTTTTAGCAATATTTCCATAACATTTTTTTATACATTTATTTTCATATTAATTCGATTTCTTAAATATTATTCATTATCTGAAAAGCAACTAAAAAATTTATTCACGCCATCAATTCCGATTTTCAATTAAACTGAAATTGAAAACCATAATTCCTCAAATAAATTCTTCCGTTAAGTTATTGATGGAAATTAATTAAAATTGTGAAATATTTGTTAAATAAAAAAATTGGGGCCAGTTCAAGAGATGTCTCAGGGAGATTCACTATCAATCCAACAGAGCTTGTCAAGCATAAATTTTTAATTGAGCAAATTCACCTGAATAATTAGAGCCTACAGTATACGTAGTCCTTCGACAAACAGACCCTTCTTACGGTTAGTGATTATTATAATTGAATATTTACATACATAAATGAACTAACCGTAGAAATTCTGATAATATTTTGAAAACGGTTCAAGGACTTATGTCTAAATCCTTATTGGAATATTTGTTTTTTTTTGTACGTATCTTAGCAGAGAGATGTGTGAAATATATTCAGAACCTGGCTGAATTTAAATCAGAACGGATCGCTGATCCAGAAAACGCCGGTCTGTTGGTATAACACATGAATTACGCAAATCTCGCGAAGCCACATTTCGAGTCCATTTATTAATCCCATTTAAGCACAAACCCTGCTCATTCCGATTGACGGTATAGCGTTTTCAGTGGATAGTTAAATGTTATATATTCTAACGGATTTATAAAGCTCAATTTCTGTTAAAAATAATACCTTAATGTTACGAGAAAACTTGAAAAAAATGCGAAAGTTTGTGATAACATTTTAATCAAGGCAAACCGCTTAACGAGTTCAGTTGAAACTTAGCATATAAATAGATCAAGTTTTGAATTAAACACAGGATATATTTTGTCCTGTAATAATTTCCCGTGGGATAATTTCTTACACTTTTGTTCAAGAAATTCATTTAGCCTGCTCTATGCGTCTATTTAAATTGCGCGAGATCACGCGAAAATCGCTGAAGTTAGCACGGATATTCATACTTCGAGTGGGTACAAATAAAAACCCTAATTGAAACAAGATTATTTAATTTTTATTAAGTTTGTAATAAAATACTATTAAAAATTTGATTTATTAGTTGAACGCAAAAGTTATGAGAATTTAATATCCAACTGCGCTGCAATGACTCTTCGTATACTTGCTGCCAAGTATAAGTTGTAAATCAAATGGTTGGCAATTATATTTTAGAGTCTACAAACGCCTACTACTAAAGAAACTAGCATAGAGTGTTTGTGTATTTTAATACTTCTTTTGTCTTATATTCAGTTGACATTCAAAAAACGTAGATACTTTTTTATGGACAAGGCACACCATCTTTTTTTTTTTAAATATTGAATATCTTTTGATTGGCAATCCGTATGTATCAAGTGGAAACAACTGAACACTAATAGTGTCTACGTCTGCGCAGGGAGTGATTGATTTCATATTGATTATGTATGACTTGTATCCAACACAAGACACAAAAGTGTATTACGTTTTCGCAGCGCCTTAACATAAATCTCTAATCTCGGAGTGGTCGCGTGTTTGTTCCCGCTACGTGTCAAGCATGAAAGTAACATGAATTTATGACAATTTTGTCGTGTAATAACTTTTTAATGAATGTGTAAGTGTTACTAAAGAAACAAATAAATACCTACGCATTTTTTATTCATTGAATATTACAATAACAAAGTTTTAAAATTGACTTCTTTAACGTCCTGAGATATTCTACAAATATCTAGCGTTTAACATTCCATAATTGCACTCAAGTCTATCCTCTGTGCCTTCTCTGTGCGGAATGATTTGATTCCACTATGAGTACTTAAAAATTTAAGTGAATTAGTGTAGTTTATATATTTATTGAAATTCATCATGCAACATTACGTTTAACTTTGTTAGGATGAATTAGTAAAATTCCAACAAATGGTAATGGTTGAGGAGATCCATAGGTGAATAATCCATAGGTTAATAAAAAAATTTTATTCGGACATCGGGTTGTATATACTATTTAATTTAACCTTTACAATATATTTTTCATTATATAAACTTTCTTGTAATTTTAATTCTAAAGGCATATTGACAAAAAGCAATCCCATTTTTTTTTATTTTTTCAAATAATACAATGAAGAAAAGCAATTAGCTTCTAGATATTATCAGTGTAATAATCTATGCTAGACTTTAATGTAACACAACTTACTACATATTTTAAAATTAATGAATTTGCTGTACAATTGTTGCGCTCTCTTTCGCATTTTGTAGTAATTAGCGTTTACGTTGTGTTCATTCCAGAACAAAAGTCAGAGGTTTATGTTAAAACCTCTGAGGTTATGTTAAAACACAAACTTTTAGTGACATAAAAAAACACAAAAACGTTATTTTTTTCTGTGATAATAATTATGTTGCTTTGAGAACTGCTTTGAAAAAAAACTCGAAAAATGCCTTTTATGCCTTTTTTTCGAGTTACGGGTATATCGTCAATGCGCGTGGCAAAATTAAATTTTTATTTTTATTTTGCTTCGTTATTTTCTTTTTTTTCGATTTTCGGCTTTTAACGCCATTAGATTAATTAATCAAATACAAATACACCCTAAAAACAGCTACTGTGCACACTTTATTATGAATTATAAATATAGTTTTATGGTCAAAAAACTGATTTAAAGTAAAATGGTTTTTCCGCGCAACTGAAGAAGTAGTCAAAAAACTGTCGATTTTTGCACGCACACCGATTTTGCAGTCGCAAGTTACAAAACTTGCGACTTAACTTGCGATTCAGTTAATTTTGCGACTTTTTTCTATTAAGCGAAAATTATTTAATCGTGTACTGTATTTCCTAATTGCATCAATAATATTTTCAGTTAGAGATATCTTTTTCAATTCGAGGATTTTCTATATCTAGATACTATTATCTATACCATATTATAAAATAAAGTCGCTCTCCACCTCTGTCTGTTTTTCCGCCCAAAGGATTTTTATGCGGTTTTCTCTAATGGAACAAAAGATAAATGAGGAAGGTTTGTCTAAAATATGTAGATGTATTTCAAGTTTCCATGTTTAAAAATGAAATGTTTTGGTTGTTTCAGGTCGTGCTATTGAACGCGTATGCGCGGGAGCAGACGGGTCAGGCATGGTGGCTGCGGCGCGAGCGCTGCTTGCCTCGGTCACTCGGGTCTTGTTATTGGCGGATATGGTCGTCGTACGGCAACTTTTGCTTGCCAAGGATAAGGTAATCTCATACAATCGTAAATGGACCTACAGAAAGCGTTGATTTCAAATCGGTGCCAAGTTTAGAAACACCTAATTGTGCTTTAATTTTTTTAGTTTATTTAGATTTCGTCATAAAATCTGGCTTTATAGCCAAACTTTTACGAAAGAGAAGACTGAAAGTTTTTAAAACTGGCAAGTTAGGATTAATAAAAAAAACTTCATTTGAAAATAGTACTCTCTGGGAATAAGTTACCTTTAATCCCTTATCATAAACCCTTTATACCTTTATTATATAGTAAGTAATGGGAATTTATGTCATTGTCATTTGATTTTTTTCTGTCACTATGGTTTAACTTTATTTCATGCCTTATAATGGAGGCAACTCAAATGGAGGTTTAGTTGTCTCTTAAGTCCACTTGAAATTTGCTAAAGACTAGGGTACATATTACAATAGTCTAATTCAAAAGTTCAAATTGGTAGATCTAGAAGTCTAGAAAAGTTGGATAATCTAGAAAAGTGTATTAAAATGTTTTACCTACCCACACATATATAATTGTAACAGATATAAACATTATTAAGATTTAAAAAAAAATGGCTTTAGTTTTTTTGCAATAACTTAAAAACTATAAGCGGTAACGAAAATCGAAGAAAAAATTTAAAGAGGAGGAAATTTTCGATAATAAACTCCAACTCCCGGTAGGTATCTCTATCACCATTATTTATAATTTTAATTTAACCCTAAAAATGTTATTTTCGCAGGCGTTATGGCCGCCTCTAAACAGAGTACATCATATTAAATATACTTTTTATAGTATTAAATATCGATTTAAAAATTTGGATGAATGTCGTGTATTGTTAATACTTCAATGAATCAAATCCCGATGGAAAAAAAATTAGTGTATTTTTAAAAATGTTAATTAACTATTATTTTTCGAAATTCTGTTTACATCGGCGTAATTGTTTAAATAATGATAGATTTAATCAAAGCTCTATTCTATACTTAATAAGATTACATCATAAAAGTTTTCAAAAGTTGATTTGTTTATTAAATATTTTTTATTTAACAAAAAATTTCATTTTGTTGAGATTTTTTTAATTTGATTTATAGATTTTTAGATAATCTCTCGGGAACAATAGCTACTCTATGTCCTTTTCTGTATCCCCGAAAATGTGTAAGCAAAATTTCATGATGGTCGGTTGAGTATAAGGCGTGAAAGCGTCACAAATAAACAAACTTATTACCTACAACAACAACAACCGTAAGTAGTAGCAGGGCACACTGCGTTTTCGCAGTCATTTGGGCAACCCGTCTGGCGGCAGTAACCACCCCCTTACAGAAGACCACTGTGAAATAACAGCACGTGTGCGTTTATGTTTCGGTGAGTGAGTAAGGGATGCCAGAGCCCATTTCCCTTTCCACTCCTAATCCCTTATCCTTAATCCTACTATAGTCGGCAGCGCACGTGCAGCAGCTTTGGCGTTGCTTGTGTTATAGGCGACGGTAGCCACCTACCATCAAATGGACCGTCACCCGATCTTAACATAAAAACAAAAACTCATTCTCCTTCGCATTTATAATATTAAGAATATTAAATAACTTGGTATCCTACTGTAAATGAGAGCCATAGCGCAATGAGATAAAAAATATGGAAAGCCCCAAGAATCCCTGGCTGTACCCCAAGAATCTTTTGTATTTTTATTATACTTAGAATATTTATCTTCTTGTTGTCTTCTATAAGCAATAAAATAACGCGCTCACCAGTGACCATCGAAATAGATAATGCGTTCAGAAACCTTTTGCCATTAATATTTCTCATTTGTCTATACCTAATAGGTAGAGCAGTGCATGACAAATGATGCCCAAAGCCACACGAAGCCTACGCCCGCCCCTGCCAATCATGTCATGTTTGTGACGTGCCCTCAATATCATTCGACCGTTTGCAGGAAAATAATGATAACTTATGAGTACGTCAACAGATTAACATTGCTCTGGTCAACTTTACACATAATATACGAGCTGGTGCCAACATCATATATGCCAACTTCGTTTAGGGTGTATTCCATCTTAAAATATGAAAATAAATATTACGTAGAGATTTGGACTGGGTTGCTTTACAAAGTTATAGCGTTAACGTTATATACGGTACTTTTTATCATACAGACGAAGTCAGTAATTTTCCTTAGTAGTTTTTTCTTATTTCATTATCAATTCTTATTTTAAATCATAGTAATTCGTAATATACAGACGAGCCATGGGTGATAATTTTTCGAAACGCTTTCGTCAGTGCATTTTAAATAATGAACAGCACCATTACTAAATTAAAAGCGCAATCTACTTTTTTAAATAATTTGTACTATAACAATTCAACCATAGTCTTTCTTCCACTACATTATGTAAGTTTTATTTGTACACAAACATTCGTAAAGCTTTTAATTTAAAGCCTGGTAATAAATCATGATGGGTAGTTATGAATTTGTACAGTAAGCGAGCGACGAATTTAAAATTGTCTTAAATTTATTTTTAAATAAATTCAATTTTAATTCACTTCTATGGCATGTTGTTGTTTGTGGCAGGAGGCACACTGCGTTTTCTAGTCATAAATGGGGCAGCCCTAATGGAGGCAATAACAACCCCCTAAGACCATTTTGAAATAAGATCAGTGTGTGCTATTGTGTTTCGGTGAGTGAGTAATGGATTTCAGAACCCATTTCCCTACCTCCTTTCAATCTTTTATCGTACTATAGTTGGCACCACACTTGCATAGCCCATATATGGTGTTGCTTGTGTCTTAAGGCTGCGTACAAAGCAAAAAATATTTCTAATTTCACCCGCGTGGCCCCATAATCGATTGTGACTGATCATGTGAAACAATGCGCATTGAAGTATGCATAACATGAGACGGAAGATAGCGCATTTCGCGCAATAAAAATGTTATATGTGCCAAAAGTATTAAATATTAATTACTCGTAAACTACAATGTCAGATGAAAAATTAATTCTCAAAGCCCTAAATAATCTGGGAAGTGAGATTACTGATAATTTTTTAGGTTTGTAATGTGTCATTTTGAAAATTAAAAAAAATCGATAGAAATAAGATGTAACTTGGTGATTTTTTTCTATCGAGAAAATTTCATCATCGTATAAAATTTTCTTTTCCACATTACACTTTTATTAATCTATGTATAAATATTTTCTTATTTGGACTTTACAAACTTAGATAAAATTCAATTCTAGGATTAGCTATTTCTCTTTATACGCGCTCTTAATAGTCGACAGTAACCAGCTACCAGCAGCGGATTGTCAGCCTGCCGACAGTCAGCTTTCATATGTCTCCAATAATTACAAAACCTTTCAGTAAATTCGGAAATTAGTGTGAACAGGCATACAAAAATATTAAAAATTCTTAATTTTGTATTCTGTTACTCTTTTTTTATCGACCTCTCTAAATTTCTATGTACGGACACGATATTCAATGTACAGTTCTATATAAGTATAATTGAAAGTTGTCTCCAATGGCCTTAATATAAACATTGTGTCCAGTTATCGCCTGAAATAAACACTTTCAAAGGAAAGATTCACTATTACTACAAGATTGTTTTAGGGGAATAGTATTTATTACATGGCCTTAAATACATATCATACATACCCTCTAAAAGACTGGATGATGATCTAATCTTTAGCTGTGTTGAAGTCAAAAGTTTCCAACCACACTTGTATGGATCGAGCTTTATGACTCATGACTGAATTTTGCTATTATTGGTGTGTAAAATGATAATGTTAGGAGGCATTACCGCCATCTAAAAATCGTATCTTCGGACATGTGGGCCAATTATTTGATACCTTCACCACGAAAACATCAGGATATTGCCTACATTGTAACCTATGGACTCATTGGAAAGCTTCTTTAGTTCTTTGAGTGTAAGCTTCTTCCATTCTGATTCTGCTTATTGATACTTTAATTGATGGTTAATTTCTTTTAGAAAAAAAATCTTGTACTTATGTTTAAATTAATTGATAAGTACATCTTTTGTAGTATTAATTGATAAGTAATCAGCTTTTAAAATACAAGACTTGGTTCTGAGTTGCTCATTTCTCGAGATAAAACTTTTTGCTCCGGACTGAACTCTACGGATTTTTTACTTCCTTAATTTAATTGCCTTTTAAGTAATAATATTATAATAAGTTTATTATATGGACGACCTGACTTTTTTCTGTCATAAACAAAGGATGTTCATTGTATCTATCAATAGAGAGGTATATCATACACTAATATTGGCCTAATACCAAGCAGATGGAAAGTTTTTAAAAATGTGTTTGGCTTCATACCAATTCTCTCTTTGTCACATAAATATCACATGATTTTTTTCACTAAAATTGGCACGAAATTGAGAAATCACAGTGAATATTTATGATAATGATTGGTTCCAAATTCAAAGGTATTTTCATTTTTATTTTAACAATATTTATGGCCAGATTAAATTTAGCTTTTCCGAGTTATAATTAAGTTATTATCAGTAATTAAGTGATTCTATGAATTGTGAATACAGTATGAGAATTAAGTTTTTAGACTAAGCAATGGTTGTAAATTTGGCAAAATTAATTTTCTGTTAGATTTTACGAACAGTTTTCACGCTGTTGGCTTTATTTTGGTATAACGGAAAGAATTCTCCTGAGCCCAGGGGAAATATGCTGATATATCCGTATTCGCAGTAAACTTTTGCAAATCGCTGTTGGATATGGTATCATGAATTGAAATCACATTTTTATCGAAAAAATATTTGAATATATTGATTGGGGGAAAAATGCATTTTAAAATGACTCCTGAAATTCTTTATAGTACTTTTCTAATTCATCCCTCATTTTCTAATTCCATACCCATTATTCCCAACTTGTGATGACAAACTTCCCGTTCACTTGTCTCTGTTGCCTCCCCTTATTTGCCTCGTTATTGGAGAAGCACTAACTCTGCGAACGACCTACTTCCAATTTAGTTTCAACATCAAATACATTATATTCGTTAATTGGAATTAGTAAATCGTCAAGTTATGCTATGATAATAATAAAATATACATGTACAAACAATCTCAAGAGACATATTAATTTATAATTATTTTGATATATTCCGAAAACTGAATTATGTATTTTTGTAGTGGCAAAGCATGAGTCTGGTAGCAGCTCAGAATAACGAACAAACCACAGAAATCAAAATGATAAGATTTCGATTTCTGTGAAACAAACCATATAGAGCTATCGCACAAAAAATTAAAGCAATAGAATTTTCTTACTATTTGGAGTAATTTTCTTACTACTCAAGTCATACTGTGGACATATACTGTGACATACTGGATCGTACAATAGAGTATATTTTATGTAAATTATACTATCTTGTATTACCTCATCGTCTATAAATGCCCTTAGACACGCAAACACGTGCTGGGGAAGGGACTAATATATAAGATGTTTAAGAATCTATTTATTTACGAATTAATTTTTGGAGTTTACTCCTTAAGAATCGATTTTGATATAAGGCCCCGGGAAATTTTATGAACATTAATACAAGCCTTAACTAAATGGCGTTACGTTAGTTGTCACTTTGACATCTGTGCGCCAGTTGAAGCATGTGTTTATGTTCCCTAATTCTATTGTAGTATAACAAACAACACTATAGGGATTTTCTGTGCTTATAAAAACAAACGTCGAAATCTTGTATGAAATGTGTAGTCCGCGTTGAGGGACGAAACGATAGTGCGTTATAACCTGCCGTTATATTTGAACTTATAAAACGTAGTGACATCTGTGTATATAGAATGTAACTAAATAATATAAAGTAATTAGGTATCCAGTTTATATATTGACACGAGAAAAATGTTATGTACATTTAATTTTATACGTTTAAAAGAATAGACTCCAGTCATGCGACGGAGCTGATACACACACCTCTTTTTGCACCAATCCAACTTGTTTTGGACACCTAAGACTTTCTATAATAAGAACGCTTCTTTTATGTTCATTATTATATAGAATAAGCAATAAAAATAAATAAAAAGGTTTACAGAATACCATCACCTCGTATTCTGTGGGCGAGTAAGCCTATGGGGGAGACCTTAGCCGTATGACCTATTTGTGCCATACCCTTTATGCTATTGATTCAATTATTACTTTTTTTCCTAATCGACCATGTCCGCCTAATATTAACCAAAATGTGATAAATGTGTTTTAATTAGGCAAAATGAAAATACGTTTATTACACCACTAGGTACTAAATGTAAAGTCAGCCTGTTGACCCTTTTATCATAAAAATACATGTAAGTGGAATTAAATCTAAGTTTTGTATTTCGGCAGGTGGCTCGCTCGCTGGGTCGGTTGGAGTCGGTGACAAACTTCACAGAGTTTGTGCGTGCTTTCACTGAATTTGGCGGTGGCATGGTGGAGTTGGCGAGGCTCACTGCGGAACGCCGCGCCGATCTGCGCGACGAGAGACGCAGGGCTCAAGTCGCGGCGGCACGTAACGTCCTAGAAAGATCCACACTTATGTTGCTCACTTCATCAAAGGTAATTAGTTAAACTGCTAAAAGGGAATAAGTTGTAATGGTAAGGATCACTTGGACAGAAACGCGTCGCTTGCAGAATACATTCTCATTGTGTAATTTTAGTCCTAATAGAGCTGGCATTCACATTCCTTGGTGTTGCTTATCTTGGTATTAAAATACCATACTCCACATGTATACTTCATATTATCCTCTAAGATATTTTTCTTCCCCGCAACCAGTATTAGGAATTTGAATCACATACTTAACTACAACAACAATAAACATCATAAAAGCAAATGATATATTAAAAGTTATGTAAGAAGATATGATCCTCTATAACGAACAAATTGCCGGAACCGGAATTGTTTTTTGTTGTTTCACCCGTTTTCATCATTATAAGTACACCACATTAAATTTTGGAATTAACGAGCATTAAGCAAGGTTTCAAATAAAATTGACCAAGAAAATATTATTGATATTTGTCTCTATTTTACCTATCTCATTAACTCTCGAAAATCTTACCTGGAAAATATAATTTTTATACAAATTTCTTTGTTTAACCAATGACAGTATATTAGGTCCAAAATGTTAATTTAATTATCTCAAAGTTGTTGAGGTAGGTATATACTTATCTAGGACAAATCATATAGCTGGGTAAGATCAAATTCGATATGGGCATCATTAAATAAAATAATAAATAAAAATGTTTTTATTACTTACAATCTTTAGAAATAATCCGCTGTTCAACTGTTAATTTGTGATACAATCACTACATATACCTACAATACATAAAATAAGTTGAATCATCATTCCCAAGCAGCTTCATCAGTCAAATAATCATTGCATGAGTATGATAATTTCCACATATTTTTTCGGTCAGCTGAAGTAGGAATGAGACTGTCTGTTTGTTGTGTGGGTGAGGCGTTAAGGTAGACCGATCCATAAGTGGAAACTATGATCGATGTGGCCCATAGGTTTTCTTCTCTAAGTAAACCAGAACAATATGTTCGTATGAAATTGATCACCATAGGTAGGTAGGTAATCCATTTATTATAAATGGATATGTAATATTAGATTAAATGAAATAGCTCGACCTTCTTAAGATGGATAGATTTAGTAATACCTACTCGTAAATTTCCAATCCCAGTGTCCGGTGAATCCCGTAGCGCGCGTAAATTAGCCCTGTCGGTCGTGCGCCGTTCCTCCTATCAATTATGTACATACCGTGCCATTTTAGGGACCAAGCTGTGCCGTTAGCGACAACAGGCTTAATGGAGGTCATTTGTCATCTTGATTTATAAATTTCTTAACTGACTATATTTTACATGTCACATATTATTTGCTGAAATTTTATTTTAAACTAAATTTCAATGCATACGTGTTAAAATCTCATGAGAATCTATTAAGAACTTTCGAACGTACAAGAATTTGAACAAAAGAAACGTTCATATTTTGATTAAAAAATAGATGGTATGACGCTGTCTAAATAATCACCATTGTAATGTGTTTGCGGGAGCAGTTTTATGGGTATCCTGTGGTATTGGCTGGCCCTTCACACAAAATTAAGAGCGGTCGAGCAGTAGTACCTGCTCGACGGATGCATCCAGGTCCAGGTGTCCTCCAGATGAGCAAGTTGAGCTCGGCGCCAGTCACCAACACAAATTATTGTCGACAATGAAAACACTCACTTAAAAATTATAATGCGTTGCTAGGTTCATATAGCGTTTTTAAGTAAATTATTGTTTATAAGCGAAGCGAGTCGGATCGCGTCCGCAATGGACGGCGACATGCGAACCACTGCTGCCCTCTCTCGCCCGAAACTGCGTTTCCAGTAGAATAAGTCTTAAAACACATTTTGTGACAGTTTATTTATCAAAACCAGTATTCTGGATGTACTCGCTCCGCTCACATTTAATTTTATAAAAATTGCAGAACCTAATTTTGTATTCAGTACAAATAAGTCTTGTATAACAATACATTATGTAATAGACAGTCTTTTTTCAAAACCAGTATTCCGTTTATTCCGAAATCACTTTTATTTAACTATGTAATTTGCTAAAATAAAACTGAAATATACATATATCACATTTTATGAGGATTTACGTTTTTTCTGACGATAAACATCTGGTAGTAATTCTTATGCTTTCTACAATACTGCGCATAATAAACAATATACCACAACGAACGGCGAAGAATCGGCGGCGATGAATCGTCCCATCCCGGTTATTTTATAAGCATGAAAACTAATTCAACCTTATTCACATATGAAAATTACTTTAAATTGTAAATGCTGATAATATTTGCCGTATTTATTTAGATTATTTTTAGATACACCTATATCGTTTTCACACCTCATTGTGGCTCTATCTGGAACTGTTATTTTTTTTAATTGGTAAAATTACCGAACAGTGCTGAAAGACGGCGTGTGTAAATTCCAAGCAAAGATTTGATGAGGGCAGCTGCACCTACGAGTGGCATGCGGATTCTGCTAACTTGCTACTTCTAAAGCATCATTAAATTGTTCTGCGCTTTAGACTTGATCATGGATATCCATATCCATAAATACGGTAAACGGAAATAAATAACAAGTAAAAATTTCATTCAGCCCCATCATTAAGTACCAAAACTAGAACTTGAAAGAAGTAACATTATTGCTAAACATAATTTAAGACATTTATTGCTAAACATTTTGTAGCAAGAATAATAAATAATGGAGCTATTATACTTTATTAGCATAAGCACAGATAAACCTTATATCAAATGCGTTTAGCCTTGAAGAACCGAGGTCCGTGTGTACAAAGAAGCCAGCAATATGTCTTGGCTTCCGGTCAGCTAATCGGAATGCCCCAAACCCTTTCTTTAATCTGAATAATATATTTCACGAATTACATTTCTTTTATCTGTTGGAAACATTCATAAATGTCTTTTTGAAATTGTAGGTTACATTGGTCCTCGAGTTCTACTTCTTTAAGGAAATTAGAATTGGAAATTTATAAAGAAAAAAATATGATTATGGTCACTGAAATGCGAGTGCATTATATTTTGTTGATATCCCTTCGCTCACGTAGAGGTCTAAACGGTCTATATGGATATGGAATCGTTAGCCAAGTTTATGTATATATGTGAATTTGGTTTATATTAAAGATAATATTCCAGACATCTCTGGAATATTATCTGGGTACTTTTAAATTTGCTTAATAGTCAAATAGCAGAAAATGGTGAAGTGCGTTATAATTCGTAATTAAATCGCACTAATAAAATATGGCGGCTCAACATTCCTTCTTCTTTCTTTCTCATGCCCCATGGCCATGACCATGTTTCTGTCACCGTTTTATCTATGTTTTATTTTTTTATATCTACATTTTTTTTACATGAACAAATATAGCGTCGCAAACAAAAAGTCTTGGAAAATAACATTGCCGTCAACCCAGATATTACCGTTCAGAATGCTGACCGGGGCCCCTCATAGTGCGTCTTTAAGGCCCGTAGAAAATTGTCTTGTATTTTCCGAATTAAACATTTTTATATGTATTAAAAGGGTGGCCAGCACTTTTCTGTTTTCAACTATTTCATGGTTGTATGTGGCTACCGTAGCCTAAGGATACTATTGACACCGGGAGGCGCCCTCGACCCTGATATAATTTGCTTACGGCATGCATGAAGAAGCTCATATTAATGTAGCTCAGCAGAAACATTACTGAAGGGAGTTTGTTTCAAAATTCGCACGTCTACGGGATAAAGTTTCTACTTATCCAGCCAGTGCAGTGACGCCTTGTCTAAATAATTCGGATGGGCTCCGCGTCTGTGGCGTGCAATACATTATAATCATCTTAAAATGAACTCCAGCTAGACTAGACTAGACTAGAAGCAGGCTGAATATGAAATATGGAATCGTAAGCTAATGAAATGTTGTCACCAGAATCTCTCAGTAAATTAATCATTTTAAGACATAATGATGATGTAAAAGTTCTCTTCTCCACACTCAAATTAGGGACGGCGTAACTTGACTCATTTAAAGTTTTACTACTAAATATCGAAACTATTTTTTTATTTATTAACAAGTATTAAATTAGAAATGGATAGTAACAAAAGTTACTATAACATTAATGGTTATATATCTTTTTGTCAGACTTGTATGCGACATCCAGGCAGCGCATCGGCACGAGAGAACCGCGATACGGTGTTTTGTCAGATGCGCCGTGCCATGGACCTCATCCATTATGTAGTGAGGGATGGATTGCCGGGACACGAAGAGCATTCACAGGAGGTTTGATTATAATCATTATATAGTTCTAAGACATCATGTAAAATAAAAATATAATTAAACTAAAATTTACATAAAAGTAGAGTTAATATACTAATATACATATATCACATAGCACGATTTATTTCCTTGTAGGTATATTTTGGCAAACCACATTTACACCTTATATATAATTTTTTCTCTAATACGACATTGAACTAACGATGACAATGAGTTCCTATGATAACAGATTAACAAATATAACATGTGTCTCATAGCACCATTTTTATTTCTACGAAAAATTTAAAATCGTAAATGGAGAAGTCATTAAAAATTTTCACATAAAAATACTAAGCAGTTAAATATTTACATCGATGTTTCAGAATTGCATTCGAATGCAAACATTACGAGAGCACTACATCCGACGGATATGTTCAGCGCAGAAGCTCTCTCGTCTCATATGCTTTTATGGAGTTAGAAATATATACATTTTGATTTGTTATGTATTCAAGATAAATATATCTGACACAGTTTGAGTGTAACACTGGATGTCGCATCTGAATATTCTTATAGCATTACTAACAATCGTTTATGCATATGTACTATAAGAATAAAAAATAAATTAGGCAAATTAAATATTCAGATTATTTTGTAGAATGACCATTTTAGTAGCAGACAAAATATGTTGACCATTATCTTCTGTTAAAAGTTACTTTATTATCAGCGGTATTCTTAACTTTATAGAAATAATTATTAATTTATTCTTCCTAAAATTAATTAATTAATTATTGTAGTTATTGGATTACAATGTTAATACTGTAGTATCTGAAGAGGTTTTAGCGTTAAGAGAAAAATGCTACAATTTAGTAAAGATTCACAAGAAAACGTTCAAGTATCCAAGTGTTGTTGAATTAATACTTCCTCCTAATAATTAGAAAATTATATATTGCCAGTTTTATGGCATCGTCCCAGTACATTTTGGTATTTTTTTGCCATAGGACTACTAAATATGCGAAGACATAGTACTAGGTAAGTAAGCAGACGAGAACAGTCCAGAATGCAAAAAAAATATACTACCAAATTGGTTTAATAACATAGGAAGTATATACATATATTAAAATTATGAAGTTAAATCCAGAAAACTTTTACAAGTAAAGATCTACTTTAAACTTACATAATATCTTATTGATGCAGTTTTTAATGCATTAAACCTTTGTTATCATGGCTAACTTTGCATTGTCCTAAGGAAAGTCAACTCGTCCGAGCTGATGACTCCTGTCTACTCACAGTACGTGACTGTTTGCCTTTTATATATCTTATTCACTTAGTATTTTCTTAAAGTCATCAGCACAGCAATGAATTTAAGACTTTGGCGCTTTTGGAAGTAACCCTAGACCAAGTTACTTTGTACACTGGCTGTAGTGCTAAAAGGACTTTATCTAGTTTTAAAGCTTTTTTAAATTATTGACTATCGCAACCAAATTGAATCTGCGTTGGGTGATTCGCATTAGACGGCTTGCGGCATGCCACTGACAATATGTAAACTTTATTCCTTCAATAACTATTTTTCTCTCATTGTCACTTTTTCGATTCGGTTAGTTGTCAACATGACCATCCCTACGACAGTTCTTGAAAGTATAAAAATATATTATCCTGCTATACCCTTTCCATGTTGAAGTTTTCCAAAATGTCTAAAATATCTAGCAGAAATTTAGGTCTTGCTTGCACAGAAAGTAAAAATGTTTAATACCTACCACCCAGGATCTAATTTGCATCGGCAAATATAATTTTCATATGACCACATTTACATAGGGTAGGAATTGACGCTCTTTGGATATTATATCAACTTCGAATAGCGAAATAGGCTAATTTGGTATGCAAACTACTGCGGGTTAGTAGATACGACGACGACAGTGTAATCGATCTCAAACATAATATGGCATCCTAATAACTGCTACACGCCGTCTAATGCGTATGAGCACGTGTACTAAATTTCTTTGTGGGTGCGTGGAAGCCTTAGTACCTTTGGTAAATGTATCAGACGTATGTAAGTAGACCTAATTTCAAAAGACACTATAGAGGTTTCTGCTACGCACAAAACAGAAATCGTAAACTTGCAAGACTGGATTTCATTATACCTTAAAACTGAAGTTATTGAAAATAACATAAATTTATTAAAATTAACATCATGTTTATTATGTGTTTTTTTTTCAATTGTTATTATTTAATATTCCAGTGTTTTGATTTTCTAAAATTACTTTATTAATATAGAGTATTCCTTCCATAGTAACTTTAATAACAGCTCACATACTCATTTAGTTATTTTGATGTTTTCACACCTAATGAAACTCGATTTCTTGCTATTAGAAGTCTTAATAGGCACAGAATATTTTCACTTCACCAAAATTAGCACTGACTTTTGGACTGTTTGGATCTATTAAATTAATGTTTATTGTATAAATTTATTTAAAACTTTACACAATAAATGCTTTTATACGCACACAAATACACTAAGATTATTTTATTATAAGCTGTCCACCATTACCTTTTTTAAAAATTTTGCTTAAAATGGACCATCGAAACTCGTGTATGTGAGTATTGTTACACTGATTGCTTAGATTGACCCTCTATTTTTAACTACTCTTTTTTAAACATTTACCTATTTATCAATCTAAATTCTTACTTTTTCAAGTCATAAACACAATTTTATTTCTTTTCTTGTAGTTGCAACCTTTTTCGGATAGTCATGAACAGGTATTCTATAAGCAGACGGAAACACTGCTTTTCCCTCTTCTGTTATTAAATTCTATAGAATATTTTTGTATCTTTGCTTAGCGATGTCTAATGAAATTAATTTTTAGATATTATTTTATTATAACACGTGCAATGTGTTTTCTCATATTAATGTAGTCTTAATAAATGGTATGAGGAAGCACGAGATCATTTGTTTATGTGGTTACATGCACTTATATATTAGTATTAATTACCTACATATACATAGTTTATTCTGGTAGCTTCCCAAAATGGAACAAAGCTGTATTAGGTAAATAGGATTTTTAAACTTATCACTTTAAATTATGCTAATATGCTAGCAATTACACAGCCTGTAACTTTGCTTAGGTTAATTTAAAATTATGGCATAGCTAAGCTTGTCACAAAACACGACTGATTAATTGATGTTAAAGTAGTTTTAATAAAAAATAAAGCTTATTTTATTTCACAATTTAATTAATCGTTAAGTAAATGTATTGGTTTTAACCTCATTGTGTTTAGGTAGGTACCTAATAAAAATGTCTACTCGCTTTTGGCAGTTTGAAATAAAATTTAAAAACATTGGTATCTGGGATGGCTTATTAAAACTAAAATTTTATATATTCATAAATTAATGCATAGATTTCGTTATAGGCCGCACAATGGGAGGCAGGTACGGCGTTGGGTTCATTGCGCGGTCTCACCGCACAAGTAAGAGCAGCTCGGGCGCGAGGCGGAGCAGATTCTACGAGAAGAAGAGCACTTGCCTCTACACTACGAGCACTAGTGGAGAGAACTCACGATTTTACGGACTCCGCTTACACATCTCACAACCACAGACAAAGAATATTAGCGCTCGCTGAAAGAATAGCGTACGAATTAGAGCGACTCGTCGCTGTCACGGTGTCTGTGGTTAGTTAAAATGTAAATCGATATAATCTTGGAAAAATAAACACAAGTACTAATTAATTCATTTGTTTCAGGAAGAACAGGGGATGTCTGGAGGAGGTGCTGCATTGGAGAGTGCTTGCACGGGCGCTACCAGTGCAGCAGCTGAACTAGAGAGAGCGCTGGTGGCAGCCGCTCGTGACCAGGCTCGCGACTTAGCACCCCTCGCCGATGAAGCAAGAAGACTAGCGACTGACCTCGCGCACATAGGTAACCGACAACGGAAAATAGGTACACTGTTATTCTTTCGGAGTTTGCATTTATGTGTCATGACCCTTTCGTGTTCCAATATTAGAAACTGAAAAAAAAAATGAATTTAAAACCTGCATCAAAGAACGCGCTGTGATCATCACACAAAAATGTCTACTCCAGTTGTGAGAGTAATAACATTTTAGACAACAATGAAATGTTTTCTGTAATCGTACAGTATGATCGAGTATCGTTTTATTTTTTAGCTAGTTCCTGTGGTGAGAGAGAATCAGAGAGACTGCACAATATAGCAAGCCGGCTTCATGAACAATTAGACCACATAATAGAGGCAAGTGATTGCCTATTTTAATTAAAATAGACCTAACACAATGCTAACCGAACTTAATTTTTAGGTATGCAAATTGCTCAGGCATATAGCATTGTCTGAGACACTCCAGGTTAGCGCGAAATTTGCGGAAATCAACCTGAGGATATACGGCCCCCAAGTGGTTACAGCCGCACGTACCTTAGCGGCCCACCCGGGAAGTGCGGCCGCAAGAGAAAACCTCGATGTGTTCGTTGATATGTGGGCCTGGCTACTATCAGATGCGGCCAGATTAGCTAAGGAGCTTCTCGATCTCACGGACGATAGACCAGATAAACAACAATATAGCAGTTTGCCGAGACCTGGGGTGAGTACCAAATCACATTTCTGTTATAACCATTTATTAAACTGGGTCAGTTTTTGAATATGCATTTTATCATTTCCAGAAACATGGCACGACGAGTAAACCACTAAAAGCTGTAAAATTAGATTCAGACGAGCAAGCTAAGATAGCAAAGTCAGGTTTAGAAATGAAAATGATGTCGTCAGAGATGGATGCGGAGACAGAAAAATGGCAGGGAGCGGCAGACGAAAACAACGACATTGTGAAGAGGTGCACGCCTGTCTAACTAAATTAAAATGCTTATTATCCAACTATATTCCCTAAATAAAATCTATCATTTTCTTCGTTTCAATTCCAGGGCAAAAAATATGTCTTCCATGGCCTTCGCTATGTACCAGTTTACAAAAGGTGAAGGCCGTCTTAATACTACGCAAGACCTCTTCACACAAGCTGAATATTTTGCTGAAGAAGCAAATAGATTGTATAAGATTGTGCGGCAATTTTCATATCAGGTAAAATATTTTCTTTAAATCTCCCATTATCGCCAGATACTTTAATTAATTAATTTTATAACCTCGGACAGAACACAATGTAATGGAAACTAAGCAATGTTCAATTCTGAAGAACATAATTATATTTTTAATTATTTCCATTAAGACAGGGGCTAAGCTCAGAACGAATACAATTTTTACCCACGAACTAACAAAATGTGCGGAACCTAACCACCTGTGTATTTAGGTGCAATATTGCACAGGGCATTTTTATAACTTCTCCAAGATAACCGAACGGATTTAAAAATTGGAAGAGTTTTCTTAATAATTGTGTAAAAAATTAAAAAGTAGCCGATTAAAACTTTATTACAAAATTTAAATCAATTAATGAACCTAAAAAACAAATGTAGTTGTCGCTGAAATTTTTGTTACTGTGATGAGAAAGCTTTTTTTGAGTAGTAATTTACTAATTTTTTTCTCAGAAAATGGAATTTTTGTATACACCTGCCTGTTTAAATTTTTTTTAAATATAGTCTTTTATGCATTGTATTTTTAAGTCATACTATGCGATGAAAAGTAACACTTTTCTGCTAAGTCCTCGCCTTGATAATAAATAATGTACATGAGGCCTGGGGCCGTTGATGAGAATGATAACACAAATCCAAAATTGATTACGAGCTAGTCAAAATGACGGAAGTTGCGAATGTCCAAAAAGAATAAAATATTTTCCTACTCAATTTCAGGTTCCAGCTGGGACAACGAAAAAGGAACTGCTAGAGCATCTGGACAAAGTGCCAACATATGTCCAACAGTTACAGTTTACTGTGAAAGAGCCCACCGTAGGCCGCGCTGCTACTTTTAGCAAAGTTGATAACGTTATACAAGAAACTAAGCACCTCATGAACGTTATCAGCAAAGTTGTCACTACGTGTTTCGATTGTGCAAATAAGGTTAGCGTTCTATTTTTAAAGTGTTATTTCATATTGAATTTAAAATTTTTGGAGCAACACGCACCTTTAAAAGAATTAGTATTTGTAGGATACCTTAAGACATTAGTGCATTGGAACATAATGTTCCTTAGGTACCTTTGCCGTGGGAAGCGAGTGTGGGAGTGGTTAAAAGGCACCAGAGTGTTGCACCTGTTAAGTACTTTAAAGTTTCTAATTCGTTCGTGATTGTTAGAGTTTCGGGAAACGGGTGAAACAGTGTGATCTCAGTTTCGAGATTTATTCTTGGTTTTTGATACACTGCAACTTCAACAAATACACATTAAATTATCTTGTAAACTGAAATGTAATACAAAAATCTCAAAAAAGCAAGAATAAATCTTTTAGTTCATTAGCTATTCTAGATTGACATAGTTTATACTTAGAATAATTGAACTGACAGAATTTTCATTATGGTTTAAACTTATTTGTATGTTTTATTCGTTTTTAATTTTGTTTTTCTTTTTTTTTCTTTTTTTTCTATCGCAATTCACCGGGTGTTTTTCATCCACACCAGGGTCTAATCCCGATGGACAAAGCGATAAACAAAACACCAGCGAGTACAAGGGACGACTCGGTCTGTCTCTGTCTTGCACTATCATAAAACTTCCTGATGTTCATGTGTGTTCCTGTGTCTATGTAGAGTAAGCATGTTCTGTGTAATCATGCCCATGTTTATTGTTGCTAAGAGTATATCACGCAGACAATATCATTTTTCACTCATTAATATTTTCGCTATTGTTACGCTAAAGAGTGAACGATATTGTAAATGCTAGATCGTGTATTGGGCATTTTTTTTTTTGCAAACTCTACTCGCCCCTTTTGTGTAGCATTTTTTATTGACAGTTTCGTTTATGAAGATTTTGTTGGTATTCATTTCGTTGCCGTTCACGTTGCGATTGTTTACGTTGTATTTGTTTTATTTCATTTCATTTCATTTTTCTTTCAGTTTTCACTGTGTATGCCTGAGAGAGTTCCTATGCATTGGAAGCCAAATTTACGAAAAGCATCCACATTTAAGAGTGAAAATAGTGTATTTAATGGTTGAAGTAGGTGTTTACTGTGTGGAATTTTATCATAAAACGGGTTTACCTAACAACGATAACAAATACAACAGACGACACTAATGAGACTAGCGTAGATTTGTTTGGTGGTGTTCCTATAGCTATTTTTGGATGTTGTTGGTGTGATGTTGCTACGATAATTTATATTTATATATAGTTTATAGCATATGTGTGGTATTTAACTCATTTGTCATAAAATCTAAACGAATCGCTACAATTATGTTCTTCACATAAGAAACCCCTAACCGTTGCGTCTTTGATTAACCTTGCGATAAAGATTCAGTCAATCATTTGTAAGTATGGAAGTAAATTGCTTTGCATATACCGAATCGAGTCGCGTGCATGGAGTTTCTTGTCATATTGATGGGCACCTTTCGTAGCAGTCTTGTAAAAACAATAAACGAAGCACGGTTCGCTAGTAACCTGGCTTAACGAGGTAAGTAACTGACCGCGAATTGGGGTTGTTCACTCGAAAAATGTTACTAGCGAATCTGTGGTGTAGGTCATGGTTCAATAACATTCAGCGTCTGGTATTCTTTTCCGAACGACAGTTTGTCATGTGGGTGACACTTGGCTACGTCAACAGTCAGTGTTGACAGATGTACTAATACAATTTTTTCGTCATAATCTAGCTAGCTAGATAATAGGTATATGATAGTTTCGTACTTTGATTTTTCAACTTCGTATGTGTATACAAATATTTAAAAAGTTTTAATTTTCACTTCAAATAAGGCAAAAACTTGGTATAGGTTAGGTTGGGTTAGAATTTTAAGGTTAGAATTAGTTAGAACTAAATATCTATTCCCTAATATGTCTAATTGTCTTTCAATCATTATTACTCGTAGGTAACCTTGTAATCTTCTCAAACCTATCTTAAAGATAAAGTTTACCGCTATACATGTATTAACACAATTCTATTTGATGTCAGATAAATCGACTACTTTACAGATAATATAAATTTTCTTTACATCTAAGTACACCGAAATCAGAATTCCTTTGTGTAGCTAGATGAAATTGGTTCTAATTACTGTAATTACAATATAGCAATGTGACAAAGTTAACGATTTGGTGACGTAGACGGGTGTCACTCTCGGAAGAGAAGAGCTCGCGTTATTGGACCATGGTTAGGTATTGAGTTGGAGGGTGCGTGGTGGTATTAACACTGTGTTGTGTAAATGCAGTACAAGCTGGACTTCAGCGGGTTGTCAGCGGGAGGGGCTGGCACGGGGGGCCGCGGGGCGGCAAGAGACGAAGAGGCGGCGGGCGGAGGAGGTGGAGACGCGAAGCCTGGAGGGAGCACTTCAGACACGGCCATGTGACAGTACGGCATGGGCCGGCGCGGCAAGGGCGACGCGCGCCGGACCAGGGTCAGCTTCCTCTTGTTTTAAACGACAAACGTCTCTTAAAACAATTCGTCGCCAAAACCGGTCGGGGCAAGCGAGCCGCATTCATAGCTATGTCAAACTCCGACATTCTTATAACATCATTCCGAAAGAAGGTGTTTTGATTGGACTAAAGAATGATCAAACATATTTTGTTTAGAATTTGATTGAAGCCAGGCCTAACGTCAATATTTAAGTCTTGGAAATAAGAAATTCTGTGAGAAGTGAAAAACACCATAAAATTTTAAAACTGTTTTGAATATCTTAATATTATGTTGCCTTATATCTTTTTTTTTAATTTTGCAACTTTAAATAAAATAACCTAGAATATGTTTAGTACAGCCACATTTATTTTGTTTGCCCGTCATAGATATCCACGGATCATGTTATCCACGGATAACTTTATTTTACTATTTTACTTTTATTTTACTATTATTTTTTGACTAATTAAGTCTACGTTATGAGATGCGTATTAAATGTTTCGTGAGTTAAAATGTTTTTGAAAATTTTTGAGTCCTCGGGTCGTCTTAAACTCCATTTGATTTTTCTATTTAATCCATCAGAAATTCCCAACTTGTTACATCCGCCAATGTTGTTTTATACCCTATTTGGAAATTATCGAAGAGCGAAACTGCCTTTAAGAGCTTGGAAAAGTCAAATCAGTAAGTTTAAGTATAAAAGGTGGGTAATAAGTCCTAAAAAAAATTTAAGTAGATAACATTCTTTATCTGATTAGTATTGACAAAATGAAATTTATGCAATTTGCAAAATTACCTCTCAAAGGAATTTATAACAAATTGAATGTTTTTATTTCATTTTATCGATTTTGGTGAAATCACAAATATTTATATCATAATTATTTAAACTTTCGCTTCTCTTTACCAAATATCTTTAGAAAAATTAAATAATTATATGCGTTTTTGTCGCCGCCGTAGGTGCGATGAATGAGCGAGAAATGAAACGGTCAAGGTATTTAACACATTAAATGGAATTTCTCCATGGGTGATAAATTTCCAATTAAAATGCAGGGCCGTCTTTACCCGGGGGTGCAAGGGGCGCCTGCCGAGCGCTGAGTATTTAGATATTTCATTAAACTTAACGCCATTGGATAGTTTCATATGCTTGTTACGACAAATACGTATGCGCAAAATTAAATATAAAAAAAAATAGTCATCAACAATAATCATTGTTTTACTTTTATTAAAGCGCCTACACACGGCCCTAAAATTGGTGGCAATATCGGGGAAGTGGTGGGGAGCGCCCTAGATCGCTCCCTTGATCGCCTCATGTGTAGGTAAATCGTAATCAGTTTCCTCCTAACTCTGAAATCGGGTCGGTCGAACCCACGATTTAGGGGCGATTATCGTCTAGGGAGCGTTGTCGCATCGTGTGTAGCGAAATCGGTGCCGATTTCACCGCAGTGTGTCTGCGAGGGCAGCGGCGACAAGACGTATTTTTGTGTTTTTAACTTGTATTCCGTGCGAAGACATGGCTAAGGAAAAGAAGTGAGAAGCCTGGACGAAAGTCAATGATCCCTTCAAGGAGTTCCTCAACACATTCTATATCCATTCTTAAAAAGTTTTCAGCTGCTTCCAAATGTCTCTCTCCCTTCTAAGGTGTTTCCATCTAGCTACAATATTAGCTTCTTCAAACTAGCAGTAAACAAATTCCTGCAAGGTCGGCAGCGCACATGCACCCTCCCTGGTGTTGCTTGTGTCCTTAGGCGACTTTTTCGTCTTTGACTTGGTTCCACTGTAGAAAGAGCCAGAGTTATGCCTATTCTCTGATGTTTTGAGAGTATCAGCGACATCTTGATAGACGAGCGCTTTGTTGCACGGTCGGTTTCACACTTGTGGAAGGGACGTGTGTGGAGTAGCGGCCGATTTCATCCCCACTACCACGCTCCTGATATTGCCACAGATTTTAGGGCCGTGTGTAGGCACTTTTACGCTTTCGGCGCTTGTCATACCGCTCATGATGTGAAAGCTAAAATGACTCTTATTACTACACAAATAAAAACGCCTACACACTGCCCTAAAATCGGTGGAAATATCGGGGAAGTGGTGAGAAGCGCCCTAAATCGCTCCCTTGATCGCTTCATGTGTAGGCAAATCGTAACCAGTTTCCTCCTAACTCTGAAATCGGGTCGGTCGAACCCATGATTTAGGGGCGATTATCGTCTAGGGAGCGTTCTCACATCGTGTGTAGCGAAATCGGTGCCGATTTCACCGCAGTGTGTCTGCGAGGGCAGCGGCGACAAGACGTATTTTTGTGTTTTTAATTTGTATTCCGTGCGAAGACATGGCGAAGAAAAAAACGAAAGTCAATGATCTCTTCAAGGAGTTCCTCAACACATTCTATATCCATTCTTAAAAAGTTTTCAGCTGCTTCCAAATGTCTCTCTCCCTTCTATGGTGTTTCCATCTAGCTACAATATGGGCTTCTTCAAACTAGCAGTAAACAAATTCCTGCAAGGTCGGCAGCGCACATGTACCCCCCCTGTGTTGCTTGTGTCCTTAGGCGACGGTAGCCACCTACCATCAAGTGGACCGTCAGCCTGTCTGCCACCTTTAATAATTAATAATATTAATAACCTTTAATCATTTTTTTTTTAAAAAAGTTCATGGCGTTTCATCAACCAGCTCTTCCTTTTTCGTCTTTGACTTGGTTGCACTGTAGAAAGTGCCAGAGTGATGCCTATTCTCTGATGTTTTGACAGTGTCGGCGGCATCTTGATAGACGAGCGCTTTGTTGCACGGTCGGTTTCACACTTAGTGGAAGGGACGTGTGTGGAGTAGTGGCCGATTTCATCCCCACTACCACGCTCCCGACATTGCCACAGATTTTAGGGCCGTGTGTAGGCGCTTTAACAATTTTATTAAATGCAACACGCGCGCGGCAAAATCTCTAATCCAAAGATAGTGATAACCTTTGACACATTGCCGGTCGCCCGCACTTGAAGCAAAATGATCTCTAAGTCAATAAAGTGTAAGTTCATTTGAAATGGGCGCGAGGCGGGGCGCGGCACCTGTGCGTCTGTCATAGGCGAATAATTGCGCCCTTTAACATAGACGTCCGGGTGGCTGAGGGCGCAGGCTGAGCCCCGCACCCCGGCGCCGAATAGACTTAAGACGGCACTGTTAAAATGTAATACAACGAATAATACATGGCTCTATGCATTGTGTTCTCTTGCGTGTCGCTTGCCCTGAGTATACCACACCGGCCAATCGAATATTATATGGATTCGATAGGTATGGTACTCGACCGGTCATGTTGTACATCCATTAAATAGCTTGTGCTATCACTTCTATTCATTGGATTACAGCAAACAAATTACGTTAAGATGGACAGTACGATATACAGTAATTAATTAGTTTTAACAGTGCACTTGCGACACACAAGGCCTTAAGGCGCAAGTCGATAATAAAGCTCTCTCTTCTCGGAGCAATAGTTATTGTGTATAAGCAAGCGTGCGACGATACGCACATGGCTGTGGATATAAGTAAATACTCTTATCGCTGTGTAAAAGCTTCAAGAAACTTCACATAACTTGGAACTGTTCTCACCGAATATCTATAACTTATATCACTAGTGTAGGTTCTAAACATTGACAGTTGTTATAAATCATGTTATAGATTTTATCTCGGATATAGCAAATGTGATCAAATAAGTAAGAGAAGAGTGAAATCGTACAATAAATACTTGTTACACTTTCATATTGTTACACATAAATTAAAGGACAATTTACACTTAATACATGTAAAACAACAACACAGAGCTAAGTACAAATACGTAATACCTATTTATTTAAGTTATCTTTTTAGATTGTAACTGTTCAGGCTTCGGTCCGATTCACGCGAACTCTAAACACGAGTCATTGCCTTAAAAACAACGATATGTAATAAGTAAATATTATTAAAAAAAGAAAAATGGGTCAAGATAAACTGGCATTGATGTTCTGTTGTGTTGTGACCAATGATATATTTATTGGCAAAGATATATTAAATTCATGGCGCAATGGCGCTGTTATTTACCTACTGTCACTGTAACACACGTCCTCTTGTCCACCTTGCTTATAGTATATATTACTTTACTCTATGTCTCAGATTGATTGCAAGACACCCTAATTGGAGTGTCTTTAAGTCTTTTCAAAACTCGAGTCGATTATCGATCAAAAGTCAAATAATATCATTGGTTGTGACAAATAAAATTGTCAATTGATTTTTTTTTAACTCAAAGCAAGGTTGCACTGTAATTATACGTTCTGGTAGAACTTGGTACTACCAGAAGTACTTAACCGAGCATAAAGAGCATACCTTAGCGCTGAAAGAGTGATCCGGACCGTAGCTTTTTAACAAATTGCCCCAATGTGGTTGTTTAAATGTCACCCGATCTTCTATTCTTCATACCACAAATGCACTTTCAGTGGCCCTGTCGCACTTTTGATTTTGCATTCTGCACGTTACGCTTCCTGTACTAATGATTTGGCATCGATGGCTTTCGATACACGCTACTTCACTTCTTTCCTATACTTAAAACTACATAATACTTCAAATACTACACAATATTACTGTCGCATTCGGTGTTACTGCATTGTTAGAATTTTCTCTCTCAACGACTTCGTGTAAATACTTGTAATTAAGTAGGACTTAATGAATAAAATATTCAATTGGAATTTGTCATCGTGCTGACGAGCATTGCATGATTGTGAAAAGGAGCAAATAGATGTGTGTTGCATGTGTGTTTATCTATCATAATAAATGTCGTACTTCATCTTGAGATGTTTAAAGGTAAAATAAGGGAATTTGACTCTGGTGGCTGCCTCCGCGGCTCCCATCGTCGTCCGAGAAACGCACAGTGTTATAGAGATCCACCCGGAAGAGAGCATCCGTCACAGACAGCCGGCACGCGTTTGCAAATGGTTAAATGCATGTGATTTTCGTTGTGATTTTCCGTTGGTCTTGTGTACATACATTAACCCATTTGCCCGGCATGACGTCACGAGCACTTCTGCATACCGCTGATACCAGTATATGAACGGCTATGGCAATAATGAACATATCAACTAAATAGGATCTTCTTTGTTACGGCTACCTTTGCGACGAAGTCGTTATTTAGTGTTTAAGTGTTGTTACTGTTAGATTACACTCAATGGTGCCTAAGTGTAAGAAATACATATTGAGTTGTACATACTTAGGTGTTTTATAATTCGTTAAGGTAATTTTTTAATTTATAGGTGGATACGTAGCGTTTAACTAGTTTATTTCGGGTACTGTTGTTGTGTGCGGTATCGGCCTAATGTTATTAGTTGTTGTCATTTATCAAACGAGAGAAATCGCTTTGGGGATAGTCCTAAGGCATTGCGATTACGTGATTATTAGGTACTATAAGTAAACAGCTTAAAGCGAGAACTTAGCAGAATAGCGTTATTTTCGTCGCCTAATTTGACTTGAGTAAAATTAAAAACTTAGATAAAAATACAGAGCATAATAGACTATATTTAAAAAAGTTTGAATAGGGCAGAATTAGACAAAAAAACAATTGTAATAAATTACTACTCCAAAAAAAAGAAAGCTTTCGTGTCACAGTAATAAAAAATTTCAGCGACAATTTTAATTATTTTTTCATATTTTACACAATATTTAAGAAAAATCTTCCAATTTTAAATTTGGTTATCTCCGAGAAGCTACAAAAATTTGTTGTACAATATTGCACTTTAATTCAACGGTTATTAGGTTGCGCTCATTTTGGTAAAAATTGTTCGGTCCGACATTAGTCCTTAGAGCTCCCTTGCACCTGTGACGTCATGTGATGTGATGCGAGACGAATCACAATAAATCGGCTCGCATCTTGAAACTTAACAAGCAAGGACTCACTTAAAGTGAGTATTAATCAACCTAAACACTTGAATTTTTAAATGTTTTAAAGAAACCGCTAATGAGTAAGCTCTACTTAGGAAAGTATAATTGCAAATATAATAAACTAGCGGCCCGCCCCCGGCTTCGCCCGGCGTGCAATTTTTATATATTTATCCCTCTTTCCATTAGCGAAAACCGAATTAAAATCGGTCTACCCGTTCACGCGTGATGCCGTGACCAGGAGAAATGGGGATTCATTTTTATTTATAAGATTTATTTTCATTTTTACGAAACATTTTTTTCCCACGTTTGGAAGACGACTATTTCAAAACTAAAGGCAGAGAAACGTACATTAAATCATCGCATTCATTGTCAAAAAATATTTTTAATTTTTGTGTACACTATTCACATGAGCTTTACACACGCTTGAATTTACAATTTTTTTCTGAAGTTCCTTAAGTTGTTTACCTATGGACATTATTCTGTGGGTTTTAATTTTAAACGATAGGACATAATTCCGGGGGGGCGAGGGGTGTTGATATTCGCCAATCACCCAGCCCAGTTGATACAATCACTAAAGTAAAAAATATAAATATTAATATTGAGTTTCAATGGAAAAATCATAATTTGTACCGAATATGTCAAACACAATTTATACTATATACTATTCTTTTCGCGAAAGAGACGCTGTTTAACTGCCCGTTGATGAATTAACAGATGAATTCGAATACGCGATTTGGGGTATACATTAAAATTGTAATCGCACTCTTCAGGATGAAACCTCAGCTATTTATTGACACTAACTATAAAATACTATCGCCAAACGCAATGTTCGCAGCGAACCGTGTCTCCAGTCTGTGATGATGAGCTTCTTTGTGCCTATAAGCGGTCTTTATAACACTTTGCTCGTTTCTTATATTGTTATGCAAATGAAACGATGTCATGTATCTCTACTTTACCTAGTTATTAATGCAATTGTTCATCTTACTAAATATAAATATCTGTACTTTATTGTTCTTAAATGTAATGTTTATCTATTGCCTTCTTAATTTATCAATAGTGTATTATAAATAGACGTTATTATCTAGATAAGTCGGTTTCAATAATTGAATGAAATAGTTAAGGCATTTACTTATTTACTCACTTTGACTAATGTAAAGAGCTTGACAAGCTTTATTATAAAGAAGTGTTGTGAAAGATATCGAAGCCACAAGTTTTAGATTCTAAATCTGCTTTGACTGTCAAATACTAATAAAAATGTTATTAAGATTTTTCACAAATTTAATAGAAAACTACGACGTAAACATATACTGAAGTAGGATTCGCTAGAAGTTTACTCTCGTCTCTTTTGGTACCTACCTTTGCCTCGTAGCCTACTTTAATAATAGGAACCTATTATATTTAGTAGAATATCTTTACTAAGTACGCCTTTGTTTGATTTCTAATCACAAAATAAAGTGGGATACTTCAAATGATATTTTATAAAAATAAAATAGATATAAATTGAATTGTGCCAAAACAATTCACTACAATAACTACCGCAATATCTGCTTAATTAACGTAGATAATTATGAGATTTGAACTCTAATATTACGTATTGACTGCAGTATATAGGTATTAAAAATAATAATATACTATTTACTTCATTAGTCGCGAACAATGTAGGCAATATTTACGTAGAATACAGGATTTTAAACAATGAGAATAGAGATATACCTCCTAATAAAATAGATGAACCGGCGTGCCTCTATAAGGACCAGGTACATGTTTCCTTTTGAACGAGGTGTTTGTGCAAAATATACATTACATTTTCCACCAACGAGCTGCCATTAGAAGTTCGCACAAGTGCCACAGCCTTTTACTATAAAATATAATATATCTCTGTAAAAGGTGTCCGATGGAAAAGGAATATCAAAAATTATATTGAATAGACATTTTCTCACATTATACTTATCGGTGCAGTTGTCACATAAAATGCTTGGATATCCAAAACTCACTTTAGATCACCATTTTGAATCAATGCTCATGAACACGCGAAGCATTTTATTATTTATGGTTTTAGAAACTATACTAAGATTCGTGAGGAATAAAAAATTGACTTTGCAAAATTATCAGAATATTTCCTAATAATTGACTAATGAATATTTGGACTAAAAGTTGACTTCCATTGCATTAAAAATTTAATGGTTAGTGTAGTCTAATGTGATAATCGTGATTTAGTGCGACGTCCTTATAATTTGAAAGTTTTTTACTAGTGATTAAAGTTGAAGAAACACAAAAAGAACACCAATAGGTAATAATAGTATAATAAAATTATCGTGTAAATAATATTTAGACAAATCATAGTTCAATACGAGAAGCGAAACGAGGTTTTGTAGTTGTCCCACTTTTGTTGTATTTATAATTTTTTTAGAGAAAACTTATTCATAATAGGTAAGTTACTTACCATAATTATTCTTCAATATTTAGTTGAATGCATAAAATATGAGCGCCTATTTTGAAGAGACAATTGCAGACAATATCTTTTTCTTTGTCTATTTTCTAAATGAGCCTAAAAAGTAATATTACTTTAATTTTTCAATTGAACATTATAAAATCGAACCAAATCAATTGTATATAGATGTAAAATTTATCCAATTTATATTTTGAGATCTGTCGGAAAAATAATTTAATCGTTTTTATGTAATTGTGTATTATCTATAAATCATATTAACCCTGAAGGAGTGAAACCCCGATAAAGTATAATTGTAAATAAAATTAATTTTTATATAATTCGATAGCAAAAAGTTTAATGTATAATTAAGTATTGTCAAATATTTTGAAATCGATTTAATATTTATTAAGTGTATGAAGATTAATGTAATGTCGAAAACTGTTGTGATTGTTATTATATATGTATATTTAAAGTTGCATTTTCATTAATAAATAACTAGAAATATATTTTCCATAGTGCTGCCAAAAATATTCATAATATTAGAACGTAGTCAACAAATTGTTGAAGCGAACGTTAATACCCGCTCTCACTTTGAGATTGTTCGTTGACGGATTGTACTTTGATGTGAACGAAGAAATGTACCTAACGGACGTGATCTTATGAATCACTAAATAAAAGGAAATTCATACGGCAATACTATGTAGTTTTATTTTATCTGCATACGAGATGCTCCTTTATTTTAACAAGTTTTTGAGGTTGGATAATATAATCACGATTACTCATAGAGCACTGTTTTCGATCAGTGGCATAAAATCAAGCCATATATTAATTTGCAATGTCCCCGCCCTTGCCTTGAATTTACACAAATTCATTAACTGCAAATATTCTTAAATGTGTTGATTTAATTTGGAAGCATTTCTTATTATGAAAAATAAATAGAAATTATCTTGAATTATTTCATGACTCATTCTATGAGTTATTAAGCAACTGATAAATTAATTAGGTTTAAGATACCTATTCTTTGTACGAGAAAAAGAATCTGCACTTCCAGTACAGTATTACCTATATTATCTGTGATAGCAGCCAAATAGCCTCCTTTACTTTGTAGATACATGAAAATGAAACAAGTAATTCCTAATATATTACGTATTTATTTATATTTGTTTAAAGGTACAATATATTACATCGCCAAAACTGCATTGCTCACCCCAACGTACATCAACGTCCACCGTCATGAATGACTAAGCAAATGATAATAATAATCATAAATCTATAATAATATAGTGATAATGGTAAAACGGGCGAGTACCCTGCACAAAATACAAAATCAAGGTAAATACTTATAGCCTATGTCTAACATTAAAGCGGAAGTCAATACTGTAGTGTAGGAAACGATACATACAAATTAGATTACGCATTGGTATGTCTTCATATAAACTTTAATAAATTCTTCTCTTATACAGGCTGTTGATTTAAAGAGCTTCGATCGATATCGGTGATGATATGTGCGAGCATTATCATGACGTAAAAGTATATTCTCATCGAAGACTCGTCTTAGCGAGCAGGTACATATTTATTATGCATCGTATAAACTTTAAAAACTCCAACGCTCTTTATATTAACAACCACATATAACACAGACTAAACAAATTTATTTACATAGAACATCTGTCAAGGTATAAGATATTAAACGCTATCTAGTTAACTCATTGTAATTAACCATTGTCGAAAAAAACAAGATTACGTTCAGTTAAAATAATCGACGTTAAATTTACACAACATGGGTTTAATGAAATACGTAGAGTATAACTGTTCTAAAATTGCGTTCCAACCATAAACAGTGATTTACCCCCTATAACTTGCTCACACCACAAACTCAATATTTATGGGATTTCACTGCCACAGTCAAAATATACCTTCGGTTTACCCAAATCAGTACACAAATAATATTAACTTGTTTATTAAAAAAATATTTATGACACTGTACTAGCCCGAATTGTATCCCAAACACAATTAACTAGTTCGTTTAAGTACATCTATATGATTTTTTTTAACTTATTTTTTCCAAGAACTTAAGATAAATTCTAAGTTCAATCTGAATTTCAATATTGATCCTATGTGTTTATAGACTCAATGAGACTCATCATAATACCATATTATGGTCTTAAGTCCAGAGCGGACTTAAGACCGATAACGATAGACAAGCTCGATAATGATTTAATCGTGAAAATTATTTAAAAAATTCTATTTAAATATTTTGTGATTGGATATATCAATCCGTAAATTGGCTAAAGGTAGATCTAGTCTAATAATTTGTCGAAATGCTTATAAGCAAGATAAGGACCAAAGCACGGTTTGTGGTTAGACAACGGATACAATGATAAAATGAGTTGAGTATATGTAAACGTCCGTGTCGGTTCCTTGGCCTGTTCAGTGTCCATACGGCGAGCCCCTTATAATTACATACATACATAGAGAAACGCTAACACCTAGCTAGAGCTATCGATTCTATCTCACAACTGAACTATGAGCATAATATAATATCACTAAGCACAAGTCACGCCGCTCGCCACATTCGGTACTATGCCTAAGTACCAATAAACGCTCCGATTAAGCCGAAATTTTAAATTTGTAAATCATTTTTATTGAGTAAAAAATCACCTTACCTATCTAATTTATTATTAAAATTTAGAATGAAATGGTGTGTTAGCAGTAAATGCCTATTGTAAATTCACCCGGTATAGTACCTAATGTAAACAAAGTCTATACTCATAAATATAACAAAATTCATCCTCCAGCATAAGTTAAGAAATTAATTATGGTATATTTATTAGTAAAGATTTATTTCCCTAAGAATTAATTTTATAGATTGTTGAGCTGATAAATCACGATACTGTTTTCTACTAGTGAATAATGTACGCGTCGTAATGTGCAAAGCAGATCACACGATGTGTCTGGGTCATAAAAACTTTTGAGCAATCTTCGGTCAAATTGCAAACATTAGGTCACGATTTAACTATAATCTAACAATTTAATGAAAATTAGACCAACATCCAAACATTAGACCAACCATTTGACTTCAGTCAAATTTGTTCATTAGACCAAAAGACGAACGTTTCGCCAAAATAAGCATAAACTTAAAACGCTTTATCAATGTTTCGCCAAATCTGAACACTACGGCATGTACATATTCGTGTCGCATTTTACCACTATTTTAATAATGTTTAAGACTTGAATGTAATTTAAAACAAACCATCATTACAAGCTATTTGGCATCTTAGTGGACGAAAATGTCGAGTTTATTGTAAATCAGTGAATGTACTGAAATCTGTGACATGGTTCTTAAATAAAAAAATCTTTTACAAAAAAAAAAAGACTATAAATGTCATGAATTAGGCCTCACTAACGACGTAGTAAATACTTCGAACCAGATAAATCTTAATAAATAAGTCCATACGATAATAATCTCAATACGTATCGTATTACTATTGAAAGATAAATCTTGGTAGTCTCTTATAATCGTTGTTCCATTGTTCTGTTAAGTTTCGCAGCTCTAGGAGACTCTAAGTGCTGTCCATGTTCAATTACTGCATCTAGAGTTCTGATTTTAAAGGACTATTCCGGTAGCAACGCTCTTAAAAGACCAATCTGAAAAGTGGTTATAGATAGACCGTTTAAATGAGTCCTCGCCCGCGCAGTACAGGGGCGCGGAGGTATGACGACAAAGAGGACCGAGATAGGTGCGGGAGGCGGGCGACCGCCGCCCGCACCTCTCTCTATCTATATTGAACGAAGTTTCACAATCAATTCATAACATACCCGTAAGTAAAACATATAATTGTATGGAAACGAGACTGCCCACTCTTGCGCTTACTGCATCTTTTCTTAAGAAATATTTAATAAAATAAATATTTCGTTCAGTACTAAATGTGTTTTTTTTTTCAAGACATTAATTTTGATGAGATTTTACGAAGGCGATAAATAACAAGAACCGCGATCTAATTGCCTCAAGTAGTCAATTATAGTCAAAGATATTTGCTCAGGTAAAATGAATCATTTGTGTATTTTCCGTCATCTGATTACTTGTACCTCTACTTACAATATTATTTATTTGAAATACAGATAATACAGATTGAAATGAGATAACAGATACCGATGCAACTACAAGATAAGAGTTTTCTGGCGGAAAGCTTTTTGGGCTGTGTACTTTAGTCAATGTGACTCTGACGACATTGACTAAAGTACACAGCCCAAAAGTGTCAAAAAATAATATTTATTAAAAATCACAAATTGATCACCATAATGTACCATGATTCGTGATAATCGTTAATATAACTAAATATTAGAACATATAAGTTCATTCTCTTCCGTAACTTCTCTTAATGTCAGGGTTTCTTTAGCTTCACCGAGATTCAGAGCCAACTGTATTACGTAGAGTAGGCGTCCCTTTAAATTTCACAAGCGAGTAGGCGAAAAACATTATTTTGACTTAAAATAAGAAGTTTTGTATTCGAAAACAACAGAGACACACTTATAATTGTTAAGATCATTGTTTTGTCCTAAATGGGTGCTTACAGAAAAATTTAATTACATATAATTGAAAGATATCCACTTAAACGAGATATCTTAACACAAATCTCATTAGGATATTATCATTTTTATGTCAAGTAGGTACTTAAAACGTAAATGTTCGTACATGATTAATGTCGATGTCTACTTAAAACACATAATAATGTACGACAATACATAATTATAAATGATATTTACAACATAAAATACAATTTACTACAAATACTTTATGGCCAAGTATTCATTGTAAATAAATAGCATAAATTACAGTGAAAATTTAGATCATTATTAACACACAAACAGATATTTAAAAAAAATAGAAAACAATATGCTGTACACAAAACTGATATTAAATAAAATCACATCATGGATGCACATTAAGATAACCTTCACAACACTGAAAATGGCACTATATCCCAAAAATATAAAAGACATTAATAAAATACCTTCCGTAAACGTCAAGTCAGTATTATTGCTTGTTAAGTTTTAACAAAAAACGAATGAATTATTATAACAAATTTCGATTTAAATCCGCTACATAAATTAAAAAACAAATGTATGTCTACTTTGTATCTTTTTATCATTCTAATGTATCTACTTTGTATTAGAAAAATCGAAATTTGTCATACGTTTAGTGAAATATTATGTAAAGTAATGTGTATCATATACAATTTGTATTGTTACGTTCAGCCGGTCGCAACAAATGACACAAGCATTTAAATTTGAAATTATGTAGATACATGGATTTATATTTTGGGTAAAGTATTACGAACGCGGCTGAATGCGACTAGGGCCGAGTCGAGTACGGCCAAACTTAGCCAAACGCTGCGGAGTGCGTCCAAGTGGGTTAGTCACGCAGAGTGTTGGATGCGAGACTGTCGCAACTTTAAAACAAACCTTTCTTTTTCTTGTCCTTCTTCTCCTTTCCATCCATAGTCCTAGAATAAAAATGTACAATTTACATTATTTAAAAATTAAAAATTATTTGTAAAAACGGAAGTAACATTATTTGTGTTTTTCATTGTCATAAGAAAAAAAAATGCTTTTATAAGGGGTTGTGTGTGACTCTGTCACATAAAAAACAATATGAGGGAGTTTAAGATATTACTCAATTTAAAAAAATAATATTATTTTATATATCCTGAAATGATCTTCAGTATATTTAATGATATTTTTTTTTTGCCAATTACAATGAAAATATTAAAATTTATTATGAAAGAATGTTGTGACTTAAGTAAAAAAATATTTGGTTGCAAGATGCAAGATAGATATCATGTGAACTAGCTGTTAAATTTAGCAATTGTTCTCGTTATAAATTTCATTTGCCCGAGTTTGAAGAAATATGCGTTGTTTTGCAACTTCTATGTTCGATCACACGATCCGGCGACACTAATCACATCTTTTTGAGTTAATAACTTAGTAACCTTTATCCTGTTTAACTTTTGAGTTCCAAGGGTAAAGCTCTAATTTGTTCAATCTAAAATAAAGTAGGCAGTTGGCTCACAGAACACTGAGCTAAGATGGCGCAACATTTTATGGCCATTATTAATTAGTTGCGTTCGCTCACTTCATTCGGCATCACTAATTGCTAACGTAAGGAGGGTGAAAGGTGGAGGACTATAGATACTGACTCCTTGCTGTTGGCTTCGAGCGATAGCCGACGAAGCTTCTCGAGCGAGAGCCCCGTGGAATCTTCCCAAGCAGCGATCTCGGCTTGCAGAAGGCGCTGCCGCTCTTCGAGGTCTCTCGCCTGAGACTCGAGCTGGCGTCTTGTGGCCTCGTGTCTTCGACTCAACTCCGCCTCCGATTCCTTCAGCTTCGCCCACTTCTCACGCACCTTTGTCTCGAACACCTACCGCATAACCAAACGATAAACACTGAGGTCGTATAACTATTACAGACTATCTGAACCCGGCCACGCTTCGCTGAGTCGAGCGCGTGGGCGCGCGCGGTACTGGACGCAGCTCATATATATTTACTTTTTATTTTTCTAAAATAAAAGTAACCTAAGTTACTCCTTATAACATCAGCCAGTGAAAGTCCCATCAAAATCGGTCCATCAGCTCAGCTTTGAAGATAATCAGCTCTTTTCCTAGTTGACAAAGGGATCTCACTCACTTCCACAGGCTCGATTGATTTGAAATTTGATGTACTGTTACTTCGGTGGTATTTCAATGACATGACAACCTTGACCTGATGCTGCAGCATCAAGTAGTTTGCGAGATAACCAACTTACAGCAGACATAGCGTGTTTGGGCTCAGTAGAATGTTGGGGGTTATTTTATATTTTTTTAATTGTAGCTTGTTAAATATAATAATATATGAATTAATTGTACAACATACCTGCTCCATGTCGCTCTCCATTTTTTTCATCTTAAGATCGTGCTCCCTCTTTTCTTCCTCCATCTGAGCTAGAGGATTCCTGTGAACAAAATGATTGACAAAAAATTTAAAACACATATTTCCACCTTACGTTACTCATACTATCAAGAAAGTATAGGCCTCTACAGTTGCAACCTCGTGCTTACTAGTTTACACAGATACGAAAAAGAAATAAGTGTGTCTAGAAGCAATTCATCACATAATACAAAGCTCGTGTTTGCTCATAAAAATTACACAAAGAACAAAACCTTTTCAAAAATGTCAAAATACATACACATCTAAACACATAACAGTTTAAGCTAATGATAACACGATTAACACTTGAAAATAGTTTCATTAAGTATGAATGTACTTTAAGCGTTAATGCTTAAATACATTAAGCATAAATGTACTTTCATTAAGTACAAAGGTTCATGCGAGACGGATTTTGATTAGAACTTTTTTTTAGAAAATTCGAATTTAAATTTCTCATTTTAACGTATTTAAAAAAGATCAAAGACATTAATATACAAATCACTAATTACATTATGATCTAACTAAACGATTAATTTCATAATATATTTTTTTTATGTTAAGGGAAGACCAACAGGTCATTTTCACTATTAAACTAAATTGCTATACAAGCAGTAGTTCCTTCACGGTTGGCGTGAATCAATTGTAAAACTAGTTATCAATAAAACATATAAATTAAATATATACACATGTTACAAGAAGGAAGGAAAAACAGACTATTTGTATGCTACAAAATGTTGTATAATGCATAAAAAATGTAGTAATAAAAAAAATATCATAGGAAAAAGATGTGAAATCTTAAATAACAAATTCGACCGCATGTTATACTCAAAAGTTACATAGTTAGTTAGTTGTAGGTCCTACAATCAGTTTACATCCTTTAGTATTTGTCTGTAATAATGTCTTCAATTTATAAAGCCGTTTTCAAGTGTTAACGATCGTATAGAATTATAGTGGATGTCTGTGCGTTTAGGCTACGACACAATTCTTGCGACACAAACTTACACGTTTGATTGAGCGAAAAGCGTTATAATTTTCTCAAATATCTCTATCAACTCATTTGGCACAAAGGTGTCATAGCCTAAACGCATTTAGCCACGGAAAAGATCGTGTGTCATGAAACTCACCACACGGTCATGAAACTGTTCATCAGTCCTTGTGGGCAGAAACTGAACATGAACACAACCAAGTTAACGTAACGCTTTGTGTCCGCACTCGCACGACACACGGCTCGGTGGCAGCTAGCATTTGTAATGGCGTCTACATTTTTATACATTTTAAGATACCATCAACCGTCATAACCATCAGCGGAGTGTGTATTTTGATTAAACGTATAAAAAGTAAAAAGAGACATCTATGATTAACCATAAGACTTGAACGTTCGACATTTAAAATATATATATTAAATAATTTTGATTTATACGAAACACAATAAATAAATTTGTTTAATCTAAAAATTGTGAGTGTGGTTTCTAGTAAAAGCGCTGGTGGACCTCTGATATGTTAGATCTTTAATTTACTCGTAATTACGAAAAAAAAATTAATAACGTTATAAATATTAAAATGAAACAAAAATTTCAATAAAAAAAATACATACTAATATTCATTTTCAATCATCACATTTTAATGATATCATTATAGTATAATGAGGAAAAATACTCAACAATAAACTTATAGATATTTCCACATATTAAAATTGAATCACTATTAACCAGTCTGGCCATAAATACTGTTACATAAAAACTTTTTCTTTTTTCAACTCTTTATTCATTTTGAATTTGGAAAGCGCTTATTATGTCAAAAACTTCTTTTGATTTCTCGCCATTTCAATATTTTTTTCGTGTTTATTATCAAATTACAATACGGAATCAAATTACAAAGAAAATAGGATTGCAGTGATTGCCTTACACAGAGTGGGTATGAAGCCGTCGGTCATATTCAAGACATTTCAAAAGCTTGGTATCAGCCGTATGTTCGTATATCGTCCAGATATATTGACAGATATACCAACACTTTCTCTGTCGATAACCATAAAAGATGGGCGGGCTGCATACTGATAGCACTACAAAAGCTGTAAATGTTGTTTAACAACAGAATACGCCGAAATCCTATTAGAAAACAATAAATGTTATCGCAAATGAAGATTCCCGCTAGGACTCTGTTAAAACAAGACCTGAGGGTCGGTGCTTATCGTCGACATACAGGACATGCCCTAAATCAATCCCTACAGATAAAGAGAGTGGATCGATTAAAACGCCTTCTGTCCCGATACCATGTGAAAGACACAGAAATATCCTTTTTATTGATGAAAAAATTTTCACGATTGAAAACACTACAACAAGCAAAATGACAAAGTCACAGTTGTAAAGAAGCCGCCTTAGTGTTAAAAAAGCTAAAACGTGGTCATCACCCTGCGGCAGTTATGGTTTGGTGGAGAGTGTCTTATCGAGGAGTCATAAAGTGTATCAAGAGACGGTCTTGAATCGTGTTGTGAAACCTCTCAGCAATACACTTTTTAAAAATGTACCATGGACTTTCCAGCAGGACTCTTCACCTGGTCACAAGGCACGAACTACCCAAACCTGACTCGAAACCAACGATCCGGACTTTATAAGAGCTGAAGACTGGCCCTCGTCTAGCTCAGATCTAAACCCCTTAGACTACAAATCATGGTCAGTTTTAGAGGACATGGCCTGCTCTAAACGACACGCAGACATTGAGTCTCTTAAGAAATCCCTGAAGCAAGCAGTGGCTAAATTTACCATGGGAACAGTAGTAATCCATAGATTCGTAGCCAAACAGATTAAAAGCCTGTATCAAAGCTAAAGGTGGCCATTTTGAATAGAATTTTTGACTACCCTTTGTTGTAATACCTCAGACAAATATTTGTATAACTAGCTTGTAAACACAACAACAACTGGTCTGTACCAATTAAACGGTGTAGTGAGTTACAGTACTATAATTACATTGAAAATCCTTTACAAAACTACGTGTGTTGTAACAACGTGTTCGACACGCGACACCAAATTGATAGGGGAATTAAACGCCTCATATTCAATTATATAAAAAAAAAAACTAAATAAATATGTGTACATTCCAACAGTAGTCAGTGGTGCGTGACGCACGATACGATTTGCATCGATTTAAAGTCAATAAACCATGTCGGTCGACGCCATTACGAATGCCACTGTGAAAGCGCATCAATGTATGAATTATGAATTTATGTTTTAAAATATTTACCCATTACCACACACACATTACTTAATATTTATTAAATGTGAGTGCATATACACACATATTTTATGATGATTTTAAAGTGAAAGTTACATTTGTATCGTTTTCATTGTGGATTTTTTTTCCTATGTAGTAAAGCTTGTAGTTATATATAGCCTTCACGATAACAATAATTTACGTGTGTTCTTCAAATATCCAGTGGGTGATGCCGGATCAATAAACATTTAATAGGCAAAATGTTTTTATCTAAACGCTTAAATACAATACACACAAAAATAATCATTTCTATAATTTATGTAAAAATAATTCAAAAATTTCGTTTTTTTTTTTTTCTAAACCTGGAATGAGAACAACAGAAGTCATGGATAAAGATTATGAACATATTTATTAACTTTCAACATGTGCTATATGTTGAGATACATTGTGTGTAGGTATACATTTTATTTATATGGCAGGTCTTTCAGCATCACCTACGGGTTATTGATATAATAGAATATTGATTAAAATGACTTCATTTCTGCATGCCCAAGCACGGTACATTCAAATAATGAAAGAATGCATCATATGCGTCTAAAAGAGAATAGATGAAATAAACATATTAAATATGCACTATAGCACACAGTAATTTAAATAAAACGTTGACATGATCAAAGGCGACCAGACATGCAGCAATGAAACAACAATTGTATTTAAAATTATGATTAACAATATGAAAAAAATTTAAAAAATATAATTTTATGTAAAACTATCTCGATTTAATTTCTCCAAAGTCTGGTCACCTTGAAAATGTGGTGACAATGAAATGACTCGATGTTGATTCAGAGCAACCCTGTCTCGATAGGTGTTTAGTTCTAACCATGCGTGTTTGAAAATTCAAAACTGTATGGCTACCGACCAACTGCCAAGAATATTAAGAAGAACATCTTCTAAATTGACAATTAGGCGCAAAATTAAACTGATATATTATGTTGGATTATTTCCTACTTGTCTTATTCCTGGCATCACAATCTGTGATCAAAATCAAACAACTAATTTGTATATTGTATTCGATTAAAAGTCAATGTGAACATCATCGTTCCACAATGCTTTAATAAAAAACTTATTTTTATCACTTCAATAACGTAACCATCTTTAGCCAATTGCTACTTTTTGAATTTATATCCAAAAAAATTTCTAAAACTAAAAAGAAATGCATTCATTTGTTTAGCGCCCTCTATGAAACACTCGAAATGTCTGAGTCGAGTAATATACCAGACATTATAAATAAATGCACATTACTTGAGATTAAGCCCAAAAGTTTGAATAGTGTGATTCATAACATTTTGGCTATGAACGATGCAAACAAAATTGCAGAATAAGACAAGTAGAAAGAACCTATTACAGTCAAGTGGAAAATAGGAACAGAAGGGAGGGGAAGAGAAAGCACCAGGTACGAGTGTGGTACATACTTGTTTGAATTGATCCGGTGAGGTTTGCCATCGTGTGAGAGTCCGGCGAGTTTACGGCAGCGATAGTTCTCGTAGTGAACTGAGCTGGTCACGTCCTTCAGGTCCTGCAGATGCGTTCTTATCACCATGTTGCGCAGAGCGAGGAAGTCGCAGTGCTCCAAGTTTTCAACTGACATAAAATCATCGGACAGTTTAAAAGCGTGCAACGTTAAAATATTGATTAGAGAAATCGTTCACTTTATACAAACAAAAGCAAACATGTCATCGGCACGTGCATTGTGAGGTAATGCACTGCTTATTATGATAAATGTTACAATGCCACAACGGTAACACAATTAGAGATTATATCAATTAGAAACAAAAAAAAACTATTATCATTCAAAAAAAAAAACAGTTACACAACCTTTTATGAAAACTTATTTCAATTGTATTACGAATAATAATGCAAATCGAAATAGGTCAATTTGTACGTTTGTTCATAAGAAGCTAATTAGACGTTATTGATGCAAGCTACTTAATAACAGTCGTACAATAGACGCCTATGTGTATAAAAGCAGGTCGACGATGCCATTAGAATATGCAATTAGAACACACAGGATGTTCAGCAATGTCTCGCAACATTACACAGGTTTTCTATGCAATTAAAACGATTTTACCCGGTGATTGCTCGCACACAACAATAATAGCTATTCACTAAATACTCCATTCCGTCAATGAATCTTACGACTTTTTTCAACTATTGCTATTATTTCAAATACTTAACAAAGTTTTCCTTCATCTTCCCCCTACTGCCACATACGACATGTGCTTTAATTTAGCACATGTCGTATGTGCGTTTGTTTGTACTTATTTTATATTAACATTCACAATCATTATTAAACGATAATTAATGCACAATTTGAAGACAAAATAATATGTATCTGACTTAATTTGTAATATTTGAATTAAGTGTAATTTGAAAAACATATTATTGAACATTATTAAAAACATATTATTTACATTTCGTCAAATAATGACGGAATATCCTGTGATTAATTTGTATTTTTGTATCTGTTCTAATGTAAAGGATTGTTGTCTGACGAACTGCCCACTTTTTGACTGGGTAAAGCAATGAAACGTTCTACAGATACTACATAAAACGATACTTTTTTCATTTGCCCCTTTTATTTTTAAACATATATTCATAACCAAATATTCAAAACTAACATTAAGAAGAAACATAATATAGGATTTTTTTTAGTAATTGACCATAATGTTGAATTAACAGCAATGATTACAAAAACAAATTTTCTCTTAGCTTCACAGTTTAATAACTACTTAATGTACTTTAAGGGGATATATGCAAACTTGATATATCCCCTTCAAATTAAAATGATTCACCCAAATCAAATGTCGGTATCAAGACCATCATTGTCGGAGAAAACGTAATAGCAATATTTTCGTATGTCACACGAAAATGTACAAAATAAAATGTTTATATACAAATTTTGTGAACAATGCATTTGTTTGTTAAGAGATTTTCTTTTTATTTGCTACTTATTGTCGGATCTTCAATGTTATTAAAAAAAATTAAAATGTATTATTGGTCGACTTTTGATTAATAGGTGCACATTAGTAACATTAAATAACGTTAAACAACTTTTGTAATTTTTTTCTACCGAAATCGAGTGTATCAGAAATAACTTCAATTGTATTTTGTGTAAATGTACCTTCAGCGATGCCCCAGGGGTACTTGCGTCCGCGAACTCGTCGGCCGTCTTGCTCGATGACTGTATTGGCCCCTACCACTGCGAAAGGCACTCGCGTCCTAAGCGCCTTCGAAGCGTCCGCGCCCTCGCCCTCTTCGCCCCCGCTTTCCGGGAAGTCGTAGATCTTGATTTTATGCTGGTTTATCTCTTTCATTATCTGCACACACCACCACAATAAAAAAATGCGTCTCCCGACTTCTCCTCATTGTACAGAGTAGATAAATAATTATCCAAAAGATAGCAAAACGCGACTTGTATTATGGAAACTGTTGCGATTTTCCATTAAACAAAAACCGATATAACAGCCCTGCGTGTAAAATGGTTAACAATGACCTATTGCGACGAAGGAGTTGTTTGGCTCTGGAGTGAGTATACATAGAATTCACCTGGTCCTTGAAGTCCTTGCACTCCTCGGGAGTCATGGTGTCGGCCTTGGCGATGACGGGGATGATGTTGACTTTGTCGCCCAGCCGCTGCATGAACTCGACGTCGAGCGGCTTGAGGCCGTGTCCGCTGGGCGCCACGAAGTACAGGCAGCAGTGTACGCGCGTGTCGGCCGGCGCCGCCTTGCGCGAAACCCGCGACTCCTCGTTCAGGAACTCCTCGTACTTCGACTCCACGAACTCTATTATCGGCTGCCAACTGAAATGAAACAAATATCACTATTTTTTACATAACTATATCACAATATACAAAACAGAAAAAACTTCTAAATACACTTGTATGTCCGAAGATATAACACTATGAACTAGGTCTTAAGGATATCTACTAATATTAAAGTAGGTTTTTAAAAATTATTGTAAACTAGCTGTGCCCGCGACTTCGTCGGGGTGGTATTCGATATTATTTCGATTAACTTAACTTTGTTGTATGTTAACCGATTGGAATGAAACAAACACTTAATGTAACGGGAAGTTTGATACAATATATTATTTTATTATATGTATTGATTTTATGTATTGTATTGAAGCTACAACGTATGTAACGAATTGTACTATGTAAGCAATTAAACACATTTATAACGTAGCATTTCAAAAATAATAACTCTACTATAAAATTAATAAATTGGCCCTTTATGACTATAGCGCCATTATTAATAGGGTATTGCCTATTTTCAATGATAAAACACCGGATAACAATGATAAAACACAAGCAAAATTTTCATATTTAAATTTTGTCGCCTAAACACCCATACGTCGTCACATGGTCTGTATGACATCATATTACTCAAACAGAACTGACGAGACGACTGAAAAAATACTATCACCAAATACACAATGTACTTTTGCAAAGATCATTATGATTTTTTATATAAATTATTTTGATTTATTACTACATCAATATTTATATTTATAACGTATTTATATTATGAAAACCAATCCAATTGCATCTATCGTTCATGATCTTTTTGATATATTTTTTTACATATTTTGAAGTCAAAATTAAAACATTAAAATTATAGGGAACACTGTCATTTTTAAATCAAAAAGCTGCCTTTTAATGGTTTTTACAGATCAGTTTTAGCTAAGTTATGAAGTTTATTTGAGTATTTTGCCTAAGTGACGTTGAATTCAAATGCGATAGATTGTTCGTTATAGTAGGTACTAAAATGTGTGAAGGATATGTTCCGAAAATAAGTTTTTCATTAATTGTTCTCATCTGTCTGTGAATATATTGAAAACTCGCACCATTGATTTATGTCTCCAATTCCGTTCAACGTTCATTAAACATTGTCAGTAGCGGAATACAGGAGTTCCAAGGTCGTATTTTATCATTCGATTTTTAAAGACAATTCCATATTCATGTAGTTCACAAAGAGATAAAATGGCAACTGTTCAAGAAAATGATTTCATTTATTTTTCAACATAGGAAATATAGTAAGACGTAATCAGGGGCACTTAATTTTTTGGATAATATGAATATCCAATATTTTTTGAGGAGTTTCACTTAATTTTTATTGTTTGGTTCAAACTTGCCAGTGTGTTTACGGAGCAATCATAACTTTTTTAGCAATTAAATTAAAACTACTTAAATTGATTTTTTTATGCAAATTGATTGTTACAAGAACTCGTGGCAGTTCAATTTAATAAAGGAACTGTCACGAAGTGAAATGTTTTTGAAAGCAATAAAATGAATAATCTCAAAACATACCGATCTCAATACAACTTATATTTCAATTAAATTTATAATGAGAAACCACGAAAATTACATAAAACTGTCTTTAAGTACATTAGCAGATAGTTACTACAGTCTCTTTTATTAGAACTGTCGCTCTTTGATCACCCTAACAAGTAGGTCAAGAGACACTCACCAGTTGCTATTATCCACTGCGTCGCCGAAGCCGGGCGTGTCGACGATGGTCAGCGTCAGGTTGACACCATTTTCTTTAAGGAGGACAACGCTCGTCTCCACTCCCACGGTTTTCTTCACTCGCAGCGACGGACCCGGATGCTTGTCTTTATCGTACACCTCCGTGAGGAACAATGAATTTATTAACGTCGATTTTCCCAAACCAGTTTCACCTGCAATGTGAATGACATTTTTTAATAAGCAAAGAGAAAATAAACACCGACAGAGAGTGTTCAGAACAGTGTAGTAAATGCATTATTATAAACTTGCTGAGCCCGCAACTTCGTACCCGTGGTATTCGGTATAGCGCGTAACATTTTGAATGAAACAAACACTCAATGTTACGGGAAGCTTGCTACAATACATAAATGAAAATCGCATTCAAATCGGTTAAGCCGTTTCTGAGATCAGCGTACACAAACACACAGACAAACAGACATACAGACTAAAATTCTAAAAACTATTTTTCTTTTGACGTCGGTAACATAAGTACAAGGTGTAAAAATTGTTTTTTTGAAAATATATTTAATGTACAGACACGGCTCGTTTACGATTTTATTATATGTATATTATATAGATTGTAAATTTGTTAATATACTTTAGTGCTGTTAAAGCTGCTACTAATCAATATGACGAGAAGCATAAAATTACCAGAGATTTAAACTAATTTTTACAGAAGATAATACATACCAATTTTTGTTGTAAAATGGAGTTCCAGTAATACAATCAGTACACGACATAGTAATAGAGCTAGAATAGATCTAATGTATTCTCTCCAGGCTGCGTACACGGAGGGAGATATAGAGCATTTTTTTGTGTCTACCGTAGATTGTGATCTATTGTTGAGTGATCTACGTTTTATGTGCTCTCTAGCTAGATGGAACAGAGCTAGACTTTATGCGAAACATCAAATCAATGTAAATCTTGGTACATTTGTATAAGCGAAATTGTTTCTTCCTTTGATCAGTTTCGTTTATTTTAAAAAACAACACAATATACAAACATGTGTAATTTGTACGCTGTCCTAGCTAGACTAACAAAGTTCGGTATACTTCCTAGAGCGCTCTACCATAGAGCGTTATTTTTCTCTAGCAGCTGTGTATACGCGTAGTGCATAATAAGGTGTTTATTTGTAGATTTCATAGTGTAGTGTTGTCCTAGAGTAGTCTCGTTACTAATTAATTGATCTAATCGTCTACGACGCGCTTTAAACTGTATACTATTGTTGATTGTTGCTAGGGTACCTGTTAGGCTTAGCTAAGGTGCTAAATTGGCTAAAATTTTGTCTAAACAATTAATAAATCGTTTAGACTACATTTTAGGTACACTATGGCAGAGTGTAAAATAAGTTTACTCACCCACTACCATCAATGTGAATTCAAAACCTTTTTTCACTGCTTTCCTGTACACTTGGTTGGGTAAATTCGCAAATCCAACGTAGCCATCTAATTCTTTGGTTTTGGGTTTTTCTATTTTAGGCAATTCTGGTTTCGGGGCAACGGGTGGGTGATCAGGTTTCTAAAAAAAAATCAATATGACCTATTGCTTATTTAAACCAAATTATATGAAAGAAACCTTCAAAATAGCATTATCAATATTAACTAATAATTTTTAGAGCATGCATGATATTACGTAATGAATGCCTTACTTTGACAACATTTTCTGTGGTTCTGACCGGTGCGGCTGGAGGTGCTACGGTGGGAATCGGCGGTGCATGAGTAGGGGGCGGTACTGCGGAAGAGATCTTAGCGGCGTCTACAGAGACGCTGTTACTGAGCTTCGTTGTGTTTGCGGTGCCGTTAGCTTCATGGTGATTGCTATCGTGTGAATCGGGCAACGTAGCGGAGCGCTTTGCGAGGGCATCCTTAAGGGCCGAAGAGCCGAGAGGCGGCGCTGGGGGCGCCGTGTTTGGCGGACCGGTAGCATTAACACCGCTGCCGCTCACCGAGTCGGATTTGAAGAACAGCTCGCGTTTACTTTGTATCTGAAAACAAAATCGAGCATATATTATTAAAACGAAAATACGACTTTAGGCTAAGGTCACACCATAGGTACGTCGTGCCAAGCTTACAACTAAGCTAGAATCTACGCTGTTGTACAAGATACAAATGGTCACATACGAGGAAGGCGCTTAGCTTGGTGACACACAATTCACTTTTGCGCCATCTTTTAGTGTGAATGTTTTATTTAAAAGCAATATCGAGTTTTAAATTTAATATTTATATGACTCTTATATTCAACTGTACAGTACGCCCTATTGTCCGCGAGTTGACGTAATAAAAAATAGGTAAAATACAATTACGTCAAGTCGCGTAGATACGCGAATTAATTGCCCGCGAGTTGACGTACAACTCGAACAAATATGTCACTCTCTAAGAAATTGTTATTGATTGAAGGCTTAAATTTAATACAATTTAAAATCGCTTTATTTTCAAAACAGCAGCAATTAGGACTTCTTCCATTGTAAATTGGTCACTAGGTGACTTTACCAACACGTTAGTTCGCTGCGCGACTCGCTTAAGTGACTAACTAGGTATGCAATACGTCTATTCACGATCAGACACTAAGCGATGAGTAGTTTGGCTCTTAGCACTAAGAGAGGCTCTTTGGAGTGTGGCTGTAAAAGATCGTATTGACTAACGGATTATGCAAACAGACTCTTTTTTAAGTAAAGTTTGGCCGCCAAGCAGTCAGTACACATAATGATATATATCTTATGATATATATTAAATATATCTGCTTATTAACACCAGAAACGCCATACTCCTATTAACAAGTGCGCTGCTGACCTAAATAGGATAAAAAATAGGGGTTAGAGAGAGCAGAGTGATAGGCTATGGGTCTCCATAGCCCATAACAGCGCACGCGTTTTATTTCATGGTGGTCTTCAGTTTGTTTAAACGGACTACCTACTTTGTGACTGCGAAACGCAGTGTACCCTTTTTTTAACGTTAGGAAATCCTCATGGATGCTCGGCAGCGAAGGGGACGCTGCGGGGCTATGCCAGACTCCTACCGGCTAAAACCCAACGACTTTCTAGCGCGGCCGTAAATGAGTGGGGTCGCGGGAACGTATTGACACAACATCCGCGAAATGCAGTGTTATCTAAACATCTCCACCTTGAATATCGAATCGCTGGGATCTTGTTTTATATCAATTTAAATGTATTGCGTTCAGGCAAAGCAAAATTAGATGTGGTCACACACTTGTTTAAATAACCTTTATAATATAAGAATGTGTGCTTACCACATTTCAGACACTTTCCTAATTTAATTTCTAATTTTTACGAAGTTAGATTATTAATTACGGGTCATAACTGTAATAATGTGTGCGTAGAACTTAACTTGGTGCTTACTTTAGCGATATGACATAAATAGCGTACCCAACAGAAACACTTGCGTTGCGTGTAGGAGACAGCTTTAACACTCCAAGTGAGACTAACTAGAACCCCGCCGCGAAAAGGCATAAATTCGCTCTCGAATAACGCAGGAAAACAGTTCTAATAAAGCGGCATACATTGATACGAGCAACTCGTTATTCCTTATACCTATATCGTAAAGGCAGTCTAGCTGGCTTCGAGCTGAACGTTAGATGACTCATTGGTTCCAAGGTAAAATACGGTACCTAATGTTTCTCGGGGATAATAATAATAATAATCTCATCCGCGTCATCTAGAACTCCAACACACGCATTAACTATATTGGTACCTATTATATTGTGCTACTTATGTATTTTTATATTGTTGTATACTCTAAGTGCTGAGCAATGATGTTCGGTATTTTATGGAGCAGGTAAGGCAATACTGTACCTACACCTACTTGATAAGATTTCATAAGTACGAGGGTGAATCAGAATTTTCATAAATCGAGGACCTCTCGACATGATAGGCCGCGTCTTTCCCACTGCGCCACCGACGCTCTATCTGGAATTATCTACTAATGGATAAATTTAGGTTTACATTTTTCTAAAACGAACAACTAAAAAATAAAAATACAATATAACCATGTAGCATATTTCTCACGCTTAATAAAATCAATGTGGTAACTGGGTTGACCAAACTTAACTTTTTTTTAAATTACATGTTTCAATTAAAAAATTGTGAAGTGTAGTTGTTAAGACGCGAGCGGTTTGTCGTTACAGACGACGGTATAAGCACACCGAAAATAACAAAACGCACGTGGTGCACCATAGATCCGAGCGAGTGAGGTGAGTGAGGTGCGAAGAACGAAAGCGGTGAGTCACGCGGAACAGTTCATCGTCGTCATTACCGTAAACGTGAATTACATTACATTCGATACACTTATCTACTAACGAGCTCGAACGTAAACATTACTCACTAATGACACTCTGACTGCTACCTAGTCAACTAGTCAGAGAACGTTTTCATATTATTAACTTGTGCAGAAGCATCTTTTCGTTTTATAAGGCATATATATATAGTTTTCCTAGACCCTTCATCTAGTTCAAACGTCAACAATCCTCTATAAAGTGAGGCTCCATTGTTCAAAGGTGGGACGGCAGGCCGAAACTAGGGAGATGCAACGTTAAAGACTTAATAGGACAATGGGTGAAAGTATGAGTAAGAATACGGGTTCACCAATCCTCCAAATAAAGGAGAAAACATATGAAACATATACAGACATTTAAAATTGCACGACAGTAACACTATACATTCAAGAATTTCGCGAAGAGCGACGACCGAGTGCACTTGCGCTGCAAGTTACGACAATTCTAATAATAACCACCACGAAGTTTTAATACTAACTCCCAACTTTTGTTACCATGTTCTGGAAAGATTCTTTCTAGGCTTCTAAACTAACAACAAATATATAAGACACTAGCAACCCGCCACCGGATTCGCACGGGTGTAATTTTTTTCTACAAATTATATACACCAGTTAGTTCAATTATATAATCCAATTAAGTAAAGCCAACTTCAAGAAGGAGGTTAAGTCGAATCCAGTTCGAAAGGGCAGCGTTCGGGAAGCTCCGGGATATCTCGTCGTCTTAAAACAAAAGTTTTCGACCAATGTGTATTGCCAGTGATGACATATGGCGCTGAAACGTGGTCTCTAACTATGGGCCTCGTAAGAAAGCCCAACGTCGCTGAACGAGCTATGAAGAGGGTTATGCTCGGGGTTACACTGCGAGATAGAATCAGGTATGAGGTCCGTAGACGAACGAAAGTTATAAGTTGAAGTGGCAGTGGGTAGGACAAATAGTATACGGAGAGCCGACGGCTACACTGGGGCCGGAAGGTTCTCGAGTGGAGGCCACGGACCGGCAAGCGCAACGTAGTACGTCCACCCCACAAGGTGGATAGACAACCTGATAATGGCCGCGGGTCGACGGTGGATCCAGGCTGAGATGATGATATACACGAACCTTCCTCGTTTATTGTTGGTGGTTTCCATTAATGAAACCGCATTAAATTCCGTTGGGTACTTTAGAAAAAATTAGCGGAGAAACAGACAAAAGCAGACGGTGACTTTATTTTATATGTAGATATAATAAAAAAATATTCTTTTTGGTGTGGTAAGATAATATTGAATAAAATATGTATACCATTTTCTTTTTCAAAACGAAAGCTCCTCGAAAGTACACGAACAACTCGAGCGACCGCTATAATCGTTCAGGTAAAAGTCGATATTTCGACACGCAACGTAAAGCACATAAAGTATCCACATATTGACATTAAATTAAAATGTTAATTATTGAAAATAACTAAAATTGAGGCAATGTTCACCGAGACGTATGGCATGGCCGACTCATTGTGGAGAAGTTACGCTCAGTCAACTCCGACTGATCGTGTTATTGACACTATGGCATCGTCATCCGGTGTTTATCAGTGTGCAGACATTGTACAGTAATGTAAATAAAATCAAACTCAAGCCACGTCGCCAAGGAATTTGTTTGTTTTGTAAAGGAAACGCGTAAACACAAAGCGCATTTTATACTGAATGCAAATCGCTTCGGGTGGCATGAACGGAAAGTGTAAAAATTCAATCTGTTAGATAAAAAACTTACTTCAAGATCTAGACTCTCGTGATTCTTCTGTTTGTTCCTATAACGATTGAAACTGTTTCTCAAAAACACCAACATACCTACTCCTATTTTCTTTTACACAAATTTCAAAAGGAGTATATTAATTTATTTCATTTAAAACGTAATAAACATTTTAAGGAAAACATGTACACTGAATCCTTAGCACTCGATGACTGCTCTAATGAACAAATAAAATTTAACATTAGCCAATGTTAAATTTGTGGCTTCGACAGATAAAAATTAGATATAACAGTGAGTAAACTAAGTAATGACGAAACTTCGTCGTCACTAAAATGTTAAAAACGACACGACAAAATAGTCATGACAAATCCCGCGGCACGATCTTTATACATATCGTGTAAGAAAAGATGACTCAAATGGGAATGGATTCATTCAAATACCTATTAGAAGGACGTTTACTTAAATAAACGTACAGTAATATATTAACTGTCTATTATAATATATTTCAGTTAGTAAGACAATTTAAATTGCAGTAGAAAAATTAAAACAAAAAACCAGTTGGTCTATGAAATAAATAAATGGATAAGGTTGTAGTTGCATCAAAGTCAAAATTGACTGGAAAGTGCAGTAATATTAATATAGAGTACTAGCTGGTGCCCGCTACTTCATCCGCGTTGAAAAAGAAAATATAAATGAGTAATATATAACGCCTGACATCTTTATCGCTGTGACAACAGTGGCGCCACGGCGCGGGCGCGGCGGCACAGTATATATAGAGTACACAGTCCATGAAGAGTACTACTAGGTTCAGTAGGTACTAGCGTAACGGCGGCGACAACAGCGAGAGTGACGCAGTTTTTTGTATTTTTTGATGATCCCCCGGGAACCTAACACTTTTTTTAGGATAAAGGTATTCTATATGTTAATTCAGATAATAAACTATATGTGTGCCAAATTTCATTCAAATCCATAGAGTGGTTTTTACGTGAAAGAGTAAAAAACATACATCCTTTCGCAATTGTAATATTGGTAGGATTGTTGATTTTAAGTGAAGTCGTAAAATATTACCTACAAAAATGGCTAAAGATATAAATAATATTTAGGTGAATATTTTAGACCTCAGCAGGTGGGACAGTATAATATATAATATCAAGCTAATTAATCCTTCCATACATAACATTTGCAGAAGCAATAAGTTGAATAGAATTATAAATGGGTTTTCGACTTCGCTTAGTCGACTTTAGACATAAATACCAATTCGATTATATTCAACTGCCCAAAAATTAATGCTCTTGAATACTTACGTAATTTACTTTTATAATAGCTTTTACGCTATCATTAAATGAATAAATAACTAATCACATTAATTTTATATTGTAAAGATTATTGGAAAAAAAATTAAAAGCAAAATCAGTTAAGTAATAATTAAATAAAACCCACGTCTTAATAAATACACTTTAGGCACGACATGTAGAAAGATCTTAATAACTACCTACCTTCATAGAATTTAATCGAAATCGTGGTATTAAAAAGGTATTAATGCAATAATTAATTAAGTCGATACGGTTCAAATAACTTTTCACTTTCTCTGCGCAACTCAATAACCAAGTGGTAAGATATTTCTCACACAATTAATTCCAATATCACAAACTTGATTCCTAAGTATTGCAATGATGATTAGTTATTCATGGTATTATTTTAAAACTATTTATGTATAATATATTTTGTTTATTAAATCATTCAATGTAAGTACAAGTCGTGGTTGGCAGTGTTTCAAGAAAACTGACTTTCCGCTCCAATTGTTGATAAAAAACCAATGATAGATTTATATTTGTTACACTGTACAGAATTATCGAAGATTTCTATTGACCACTAAAAAATTAAGTAAGATCCAAAAGACTTGATTGTGCTGACGACATTCCTTCGGTCGAATTGACCAACAAGTTCTTTGACTCTAGAAAGAAAACTCTTACTTACTATCTTTCTTGAAGACTGCACAGATATTTTGATTTGTTTTAATACATGTCATCGATTTGATGAAAATATAATAAATACCTACATTATTTTGCGTAGTTACTTACAAAAGAATAATTATTTTAAGTAACTTAGGTCCATCAGAATAGCGTGCAAAATGTGAGTGCAAAATTGCAATTTAATTATAATTATAATTAAATTGCAATTTTGCATTATAATTATAATCATAATTATAATGAACATTATCTGGAATGAACAGCAGAAGCAACTCGAATTGCCTTTACAAGTTCCTTATATTGCGACACAATTTCCCTTGTGGTGGTAATAATTATAAACGTCGCTATGAACACAGTGAACAATAGACCACTGTTGTTAAACTTTACGGTTCAGGAGTCAATATACTGTAAGTACTCGCGCAAGTTTAGACTTTAGCTTGACACATTGGAGTTTATAATACGATTAAATTATTAGCATTTAGGTTAATCATAAGGAAAAAGTGTTTGCTCCCAATGTCAATATAAGCCAAACATTATAAAATATGTCAATATATATTTTTTAAATTGGGTTCTAAAAATGATTTAATGACCTCGATTTCATCATTTAGTTACCTAATTAAGTCATTTAAGGTTATTTAGTAATTCATGTTTTTTGCAAATTCATAAACGTAAGAACTTATTTTTAATATTCTTGTGTAATTAATCCTAGCGTAATCCTAGTTTTCGAGTATCAAAATTTGTAAAATATATAATATCTTATAGTTGCTCTGATTTAAGGCTCCTGTATATGCCAACAAGAGGTTTTCTCCGTGTAACTATACTTTACTGAGTGGATCTAAATGTACAAAAAAAAATATGTTATTTATTGGACATTAAATTTTAATTTGAACGTTGGAAATAATTCTTATAATATTATTAATAGTTGAAAAAAAATCCCAAAGTAAAGCCTTTTTTGTTTGAATTTTTGTAACTACTTATAAACGGCATTGAATTTCAGCATTTTTCTTTCGCATAAATTTTTGACAAGATGTTTTTCACAAAGTGTACGATTGGCGAGTCAAAATAATGATTTATTAGGCTAAAAATAACTATTATTTGTTTTCTGTACAAATTATCGCGGTTGGCGCGGGGAAACATCTCGCTTCTATCTATCTATCTTTGTATCTATCTATCTCTGTCCAGAACCTCAAGGCCGTTGGCAGATACAGAAGCCTTAATAGAAATTAGGAATCTTTTAAGGCATTGTAAATCTTAATCTATAAATATAATAAAATCGTAAACGACTCGTGTTTGTACATTAAATATCTTTTCAAAGATACAATTTATACACGTTGTACTTATGTTACCGAGGTCAAAAAAATAATTTTTAGAATTTTTGTCTGTGAGTTTGTGCACGTTGATCTCAGAAAGGCTTAACCGATGTGAATGCGGTTTTCATTTATGTATGGTAGCAAGCTTCCCGTAACATTGAGTGTTTGTTTCATTCCAATCGGTTAACAAACAAAAAAGTTACGCGTTTTACCGAATACCACGCGTATGAAGTTGCGGCAGTAGCGAGCTCAGTTAGTACTTAATATTATCTGAGTCTTGGCCAGTCGAACAAAGGGCTGGAAGTCCACACGAATGAGGGTTACTGTTTGTTTTCTTTTCTGAAATCCTAAATATGGCTAGATTTTTTATATCCATTTTAACTTAAGGATTTTATCCTATTCTAATGAAGAATTTTATTCATTTTCACGTAATTTAGAGCATATGATATTTATTATAAAAAACCAAGCAACTTGTTTAATAAAATGGTGATATCTGACGAAAGTGTTTTTAAGCGTTTCGATTATTAAAATGATTTATCATTATTGTTATTTCCCCTTTCATGAGAAAAAATATCGTGTTAATAAAAATAGCATTTGTATCAAATTTCAATAGATTCGATGAAATTAATCAAACAGAATAATTTTATCACTGGGAAACTGGCAATGAAGTGATGATCTCAAACCTAACACAGTTAAGTTATTTTGTTAAAATCTCTGTATGTTATATAATTATTTTTGTAAAAATTCTGAAGCCCACGCAATGTCGCGCGAAGAAGCTAGTAAAATACAGTGGGTGTTAGGTCGAGCGTGGGCTCAGCCCGAGAACGCAGAGGTGCATCAAAACGGGTTCACGAAGACATCTTACAGGACGATAAGCGCGCATAATTAAACTTTCGTCGCCTACATTGGGTCTTAATACAACTATTAACTAATCAACTATACTATTTGAAGACATCTTGACAGATACCGTCAACATTATGTTCTATAATGTTGGCGCGTATAGCGCCATTATCACTATTTCCATTATTTATGTTATCTGTGATATTCGATGCATTTTGTGTTTATTAACTATTGCAGCAGGAATATAAAGTTGTACACACTTTAAACAGTCTTAAGAAATCGTAGTGTCTTTACTGATCTACATTATGATTATGACAACATTTATATAATAACTAGTTGGTGCCCGCGGCTTCGCCCGCATTGAAAAATAGTGCCTAACTTAATATATGAGCACTGAAACGGGCAACATCTTATTGCAGTTATAGCTTTGCCAGGCGTTAAATGATCCCTCGGGAACAGTACTTTTTTTCTGAATGAAACCTATGTCCTTTCCTGCATCCCTGACAGAGTTACACTTTCATATTTATAATATTAGTATGGAAGTATAACAATATTAGACATTTACATTGACGAGCCCGTTGGAGGAGTCGTTAGAGTGCTTGCCTTAAAGCTCTGTTCTAGGGTTCCCGGGTTCGATTCCCGGCAGGGTCAATTTTGAAAATGAACTTTTTTAAGTTAGTTCTGGTCTGGATCTGGAAAGTAGTGACAGGACACATTGCGTTTCGCAGTCATTTGTGCAGCCCGTCTGGCGGCAGTAACCACCCCCTTACAGGAGACCACCGTAAAATAACAGCACGTGTGCTTTTGTTTCAGTAAGTGAGAAAGGGATGCCAGAGCCCATTTCCCTATCCCCTCCTAATCCCTTATCCTTAATCCTACTGTAGTCGGCAGACATTTGCAGCACCTGTGGCGTTGCTTATAGGCGACGGTAGCCACCTACCATCAAGTGGACCGTCAGCCTGTCTGCCGATCTTGACATAAAAAAGTACACATCTCTGATGCTAATTCCTCTTAATATTTTAATCTAATTTGCGCATGCATTAACCATGAACCACATTATTAGAGGTTAAATCAATTGTCACTTAAATTAATAGCGCGAACTCGCCAGGGAGACATTAATTACATCTCATTTTAAAAAAGAACCAAAGCAAAAAATGAATACTAAATACCTATGGCAGTTATAATATATCGATCCAGAAAGAAAAAAGCGAATTCACAGTACCTATAAACTCTTTAGTGATCAATACCTAACCTATTATGCTATTACCAACTTAATTCCTGGTAGTATATCAGAATCAGCGGTGCTGTCTGCGTTTCAGTATTCAACAATTTCATGGCCGGTAAATCATGTTCTTAGATGGTTTTTTTTTTGTAAAGTGTCAAGTGTAAGGTAATCACCACGTCCTTTGAAGGCACAAACAAAATTGGCCCACTTGGTTTACATACTTATTTTAATACCTTTGCGTCCGTCCAAACTTACTCATCAAATTGGTAATTTCAGTAGCTAATTATAAAGGTTATTTGTGGAGTAAGTGAGTTCGATAGTCGTAAAGTAATTGTTTGTAATATAATACATGGCGATTGTTTTTTTGCACTTCAAACTTTACATTCTTGGACTATGATGGGTTTATTATGGTTATTATGACTAGATTATTATGGGAGAACACTTTTGGCCAATGGAAAATTACTAGTATTTTCTTTGGTTTCAATGGAAATCGTTTTTAAGTTTACTACGACCAATATTTAGAATTTTTTGCAACCTTTAAAGTGAGATTAAACTTAAGTTCAAAATAATTGTTTGTGAGTTCATAATTCAAAATAATTATTGTGAGCCTGATTCTATGTGCACAATTTACTTGGCTCGCAAAAACTTCGGAGCGCCGGCCGCGTCGCCCGCCGGTACTACTCGCAGTTATCAGCTTTTTTTTTTATTTACTTAATAAGTATTTCATGTAAAAAAAAAAACATTTTTTTACATGCCTAAGTGCGACCGAAATAATTGTTTACTTTGAACAAATTCTGTTTTGCAGTGACAATTTGCAGCGTTAGATACACGTTCAATTATAGACACTGCGACAGAAAGCGGCCTTCCCATACGAGTGCTGTTGAGTGTCAACGACCCGGTTCTAAGTAGGATTAAGAAATACTATGGACGATACTTATTGTCGGATTTATTCAAGACGTTGAAACATTCGAGTGCTCGGAGATCGTAATAGTAGAATGGGTACATCACACCGATCACATGAAGCCATGAAGTAGGTCAGTTAATAGCGATAATTGTATTTCAAACGATATCTACCGGCGCGGGGCGCCATCGTTCTCATGGACTGACGCATTGACAGCAGCCAGAGTCGATGTTTAATCAATATCAGATTGCAACCAACATGTGACAACTTGTTGATCGATTATCTATTATGCACCTAATGTTGATAATTTAATTCAATTCACCTCAGCTTTTCTCCGAAGTGATAGATTCCTCCAAATATCACGGGGGCTTGTCCATCCACTTTTGGCCCTATCGACACCATCTCCTACGCTACTTGCGCACCTGTTCAATTTAGTTTCATGTACAACGCCTCCGTTAGTTACCGACTGATTTGCCATTTTAATCAGATTACATTAAGAACAAATTGAGATTTAAAAATTAAAAAAAAAAAAACACTTCAAACAACATAAGGTTCATTACAAATTCACTTCACAGATGCACAGTTCACGGGTTGCGTAAGTTTTGCTTAAGTAACGGCATTTTAACTTTAGCCTACAGTTCAATTAATTGTCGCACAAGCGTTAATGAGTCACAATAGATTTCCGAATAAAACAAACATTACAGAGTTAAATTAAAATGTGATACACTTGCATCTATTGTTCGTTAACTTTAAAACAAACTGTCGTAATATGAAGCACACGAAGCACACTCACGTCTGTGTCAGTTTTGAGGGCTGCCTGCCTGTGCCGCCTGGCGGGGCACACAAGCCGCATCGGGCCCGGCTCACACAGGGTGAGAAAAAAAACTCACAACACCTGCTACCATTCGATATTAAATTCATACTTTTTTTTCCTAGAAACGATTTATAAAAAACTGCTTTAAAATAAAACGCTAGTTAAAACCCTGAGAAAAGTTTTTACTCTCATTTACATGAAAAAGAAAATTATTGCATTGTGATTTTGTTCTATTTATTGCATTGTTACTTTTGGTGCACAAAAAGCTAACCGCAGGTAAAGTCAATAGTCAGTTCTCGACTGATAGTTCCTATTTATAGAAACTGTCAATTTATATTTTGCAAACATAAAATATTTTAGGATATCTTAAAGACATTTTTAAGATTTACCCCTAATGTGAATCGCTCAAGTTACAAGTTATACTCAACTCAATATAGCTGCACGTAAAAGGATCCCAAGCCCGTCACACTTATGCCCACCAGACACAAAGCAAGTAGAAATCAAAAGAAAACAAACGAACTATTGACAAAAAGTAAACTAACTCTTAACGTAATTGAGTTTAAGTCGAGAACTGACTATTGACTTACCTGCGGTTAGCTTTTTGTGAACCAAACGTAACAATGCAACAAGAGAACGCGCCTTACTGCTTTAGCCGTTGATGAAAATACAAAACATTCTCGAATAAAAGTATTCGCACAAAAATAAAACGTTCATCACTCGCGCGTCCCTCGCAACACCTAGAGCAGATCCCCGAGACACTAGACAGACCTGACGACATAAGTGAAGCAATCAGAGCGCTCAACAACCATCTTCACGATCGCATCAGCGACTCCTCCAAGGAGATCCCGGCGGCGAACGATCGCCGTCTGGAACTCCCGGAGGACGCGAGGAGGCTGTTGAGAGCTAAGAATGCGGCTACTCGTGCTTACGACTCGTTTCCCTCTCCCGAGAACCGTTCTCGCTTACGGCGACTGCAACGCCGTGTCAAATCGCGCATAGCCGAACTTCGTAGTGACCAATGGAGCCGTCTTCTATCCGATATCTCGCCTTCACATCTAGCATACTGGAGGCTGGCGAGGACGATGAAGACGGAAACTAACCTATCCCAATTACCTGTTCTAGCACGACCCAACGGCCCTCCAGCGTTCGACGACGACGAGAAGGCCGAATACCTTGCCGACTCCCTCGAGGCCCAATGCTCGCCCAGCCTTCAACCGGTCGACGCCAACCACGTCGCTCGGGTGGAAGAAGAGGTGGAGCAGAGGACATCACAACCTCCCGAAGACACTATTGAACCGATTTCTCCTGCTGAACTACATATCCTCATCAGACAACTGAACCCTAAGAAATCGCCCGGTATAGACAGAATTCCCAACAAACTACTGAAGCGATTTCCGCCGACGTTGTTCTCGCTCCTATTAAGCATCTTCAATGCAGCCTTGCGCGATCGCGTCTTTCCAGATGCCTGGAAGGAAGCGATAGTTATCGGTATTGCAAAGCCGGGCAAGGATAGAACCCTTCCCTCCAGCTATAGGCCAATTAGCCTCCTCAGCTCCATCGGGAAACTCTACGAGAGAATCCTGTTGACGCGTATCCTTCGTCATGTTAACTCCAACAATCTTCTCATCGACGAGCAGTTTGGCTTCAGAGCCAGACACTCGTGCGTTCATCAAGTGCATCGACTAACTGAGCACATTCTCACCGGGCTTACCGCAAGCCCTCGTCCGACAGGCACCGGTGCCGTCTTCTTCGATGTGGCGAAGGCCTTCGATAAGGTGTGGCATGCCGGGTTGATATACAAGCTATATCAACTCGGTCTGCCGGAGGGCCTCGTACTTATAGTACGGGACTTTCTAGCCGATCGAAGCTTTCGCTACAGAGTTGAAGGCACTCTCTCCTCCCCCCGCCCCCTACGGGCAGGCGTTCCTCAGGGTTCAGTTCTCTCACCAACCCTCTACTCCTTATACACCAACGACATACCACGCACGGAGGGGGTCGAGTTGTCTCTCTTCGCAGACGACACGGCCCTCTACTTCTCCACCCGACACCGAGGCTTCTTAACTCGAATGCTTCAAACCGCCGTGACCGCTCTCGGCGATTGGTTTCAGAAATGGAGAATTGAGGTGAATCCCGAGAAAAGCGCAGCAATGTTCTTTTCGCGCGGGAATCTACTTCAAACTCCTCGCGCTCAGAATGCCCTACAAATTGATCGAGCTTCACTCGGTCAAATCTCACTCCAGGGCCGCGTTATCCCTTGGGTCCATCAGACCAAATACCTCGGTGTTACCCTCGACCGAAGACTTACCTTCGGTCCTCACATAAAGCGTGTCAGGGACAGGGCAGCGTTCGTCCTGGGTCGCCTGACGTGCCTCATAGGCAGGCGGAGTACAATGGCCCTTAGAGATAAGGTGACATTGTACAAAGTCTGCGTCAGACCGATCATGACGTACGCTAGCGTTGTCTTTGCGCACGCTGCTCCCACCCATATCCAATCCCTTCAAGTCATTCAGAACCGATTCCTGCGGAGAGCTGTGGGCGCCCCATGGTACATCCGCAACGTCGACCTCCACCACGACCTCAACCTTCCCTCCATTGTCAAGTGCATCAAGGACTTCGCCTTGAAGTACTACGACAAACTCCCTCGCCATCCTAATCCGCTAGTGGTCAGTTCTCTCATTTACTCTCCTGACACTAGCGATACTCTTTCTCGTTTCAGAAGACGACCTCGACACATCCTACTGGACCAGGATGACCCCATCACAGCAGCAAACGCGGCGTTTGCTGGTGATGACAACGACGTGCAGCTGCCCCGACATCGTGAAAGAAGAGGAAGACCGCCGCGCCGCTTCTCACCTCCGAGGCGCGACCAGGACACGGCGCCTGCGAGGGACCTCCCGGCCCGGGGACCACTTGTACCGGCCACGGCCAACGCCGTGGTCGTCGCAAGTGGCCCTACAGGGCTAGCCGGTCCCTCATAGCTTAAGCTTTAGATAAGTTTTTATTTGTAAGGGCCGGGCGCTTCTCGCCCCCCCGACGCCCGGTGACGGTTCCAAAGTCCCCTACGGACTAGAACCACACCCATTTCGAGGTGAGTTTTAGTGCGGTAAGAGTCCCACATAACCTCTATGGGCATTTGCATTGCATGCGGCATTTGAGCATAAGGTATCTTTTGAAGATTTCTCTCCTCGGAAAAAAAAAAAAAAAAAAAAAAAAAAAACGTTCATTACCAATTTAGTGGTTGAACGTAGAGAATGCTGTTTCAAATGACATTATCAATAGACGGGAGGGAATATACAATAATGTTCTGTTGTTATTTGAGCAGCTTTCTTGGTTGCGATAACATGGAGGTGATAACTAAAATTCCAAGAATTGTGTGAGTTCGTAAACAGAGATAAACAACCTTTACTTTACATATATTTAACAGAGAAATATGAATAATTCGATATATTATAACATCGGACACTCGATCGCTGAGACGTAAAAGGACTCATTAAATATCCTTCATAAAAAACCTAAACAATACCTAAAAAAGGAGTTTTTTAAGGTCTCCAAACGCAATAAAAACATAAAAACAGCAATAAAAGTTATGGGAAGTGGGATAAGAATGACCCTGACCACGACAAATGACTGCCCTCAAAGAGCCTTTTTGTTCCGAGAAATTTCAGGTCAGGGTGCGACCATGAAACAGTTGATGTCTGTTTAATAAACTCAACACATGCGAGCAGAGGCTGCTTGAGGTTATTTTTATCCCCGTATTCATGGGGTCAATCACCCGCTTAGTCCTCCCGCACCCGGGACCAGTCCTATCACATGAGGAACTGCGTGGGAATACTGCGAGTTGCCAGACATGTCCATACAGGGAAGGAATAAAACGGCGAGAAGCTATAAAAGTATGTTCTCCATAATCCATAACACAACTGTGCACATTCAAATGAATGTAAAAGCTATAGGTAGGTAAGGTACACGAGAGAATACTTTTTACTCATTTTCTACGTGCATGCATTTCGTTTGCAATTTCTTTTTTATCTTCTCTTATATTCATATTAAAATTGCATATATATGTGAATCAAGCGACAAGTGAGCTGTTTTTTTTTTACAGCAATTCCACTGAACTGATTAGAATGAAAATTATTATAGAAATAATTTGTACCCTGAGGAAGACATGGCCAGACTAGTTAACTTTTCAAGCAAACGGTGACATGGGCGAAACATATCATTCAGATAAAAGAATTTTTTTATCATGCAGTACACGTATTGAACACATTATAATTATTAATTATGTAAACAACGAAATCTATTCAAGCATGCATTAGATATTATTAACATTTAATTAAAATAGAAAACAACAATGCAGTAGCTGTGTTATGAATTTATTCCTTCATCCTCTTCAATCCTTAATATTTTATCGTACGATTATTTTAGAGGTCACACCAAGAATAAGTTCCGCACTGAAATTCGTTTGTTCAAGAGGGTTGGATATGTTAAAATAACTCCCTATTTCGGGGTGCAGTAACATCGATTGGGGGGAACTTTTTGAGGGTGCACAAGATCTACGACTGGGGGACTCACCGTTGCCGTGTCTGTAAGGGTGACCGTAGCAGAGGTGAGCCCGCTAATGGTTCCCGTACTGTTCAGCGATAGCGTACTCGACACCTGATTGTTTGAATTCTGCTCAATGATACGTTGGCGAAGAGCTAAACGTTCGAGGCTCGCTAACCGGTGCGAACCACCGGTTCCTTCTCTGTCGCGCTCCCTGAGACCCGTCGTGCTGCCGGCGCTGAAAGATCCACTGTATTTGGGCAGGGTCGGCGGCGGCACAGGTCTGGCTGAGCCGCGACCCAAGAGCGAACCGGTCGACGTGTACGCGTAACTACTCGGCGTGCCGAGAGTGGCAGTCCGTGGTGCAGCACCGATTCCACTGAGACTCCCATTGGCACCGTTTATAGCGCTACCGTTAACCGTCGTCGTACTTCCATTCATCGCTGCAAAGTTCCCACAATCATGCGAATACTACAAACTGAAGCACTTGTATCACTGAGTGTACAACGAACGCGATACGATCGCGACTTGTGCAATTACGAAAAGATGTATAGTGCGTTCGAGTCGGCTGCCCGTCGGAGGCGGTTTGACAGCTCGAGGAGAGTCGAGCGGTGCGGACAAGGCGCGCGGGTGGAGCCGAACGAGCGACGACGGGCGCCCCGCACTCGACGCCGCCGTTGCCTTACCACTCACTACCACCGCCACACGCCCGCCGACCCTTTCAATAACCAGGATTATTGTCCTACAATTCTCCCGCTGGAGGGTTGAAAATGCATTGCTCTTTATTCTCTGTCAAGGTCAATTCCAACAAGACACATGACGTAAAGAACTAAATAAACATTGAACTGTATGAGTCGCGAAACCTAAGCAAAATTAACATCAATATATTGACGACAATATGTTTATTTTACTAGGTATACATATATTGAAGCTTTAATGTTATTCAATACTTGGTGGACGGAAGTGTCACTGTTTGGTTCATCGGCCTGACCCCCCAAGACACTACTAGAAGCGATTGTCTGAGAAATCAACGGAAGTCCGAAGTACCTACTTTAAATGTGTAGACAGGGACCACTCGATGTCGTGCATCCTAGAGCAATGAGACGATGGTAGCTACTTCTTATTGAATTAAATTGGAAATTCGGTTTAAGTGATTTAAAAATTATCCATTCAAATTTTAATTGAATTAAACGACATTCCTTATGGAAATAATTCCACAGCTGCCTAAATAATATTTGTTTAACCTCATTGCAATTTTTTATACGCTGCCTACAGATTCAGTCAAGCACTGTCATCGGTGCTTTAATTACATAAAATCGATAATAAATACAATCCTCGGTGTCTTTTTCCGTATTAGCAAAGCACGTGACTGTCGCGTGTGGTCATGTGGTGATGTCCAATAATCGACCGCCGGTGATAGCGCGCATGCGCCGACCGAACCCTCCATCTCTACCAAACAACCCTCCGGTGCATCGTGCGCTGCATATAACCTTCGGACTACCTCGCGCTTGTTGAATGCTACCAACAATATCCGCCACGTGTATGTACCTATGCATAACAAAACCATTGCCGCATGTATGATTAAAAATCTTTTGCTAAGTAAGTTGCAGTTAAATATTACAGCTAAACTAACAATAAGCATTCTAGCGATTATTACAAACTATAAATGACTAGGTAAGTAAAACCGCGAGACGTTTCTATATCCATATCCTTTTAAAGGCTAACTTACGCTTGATTTTTTTTATACATATATTATATAGCAGGGGTGGCCAACCGGTCGATCGCGATCGACCGGTCGATCGCGACTATTAGTCCAGTCGATCGTGGCAAGGCAAAAAATATAAATACGTAGTACAGACTGCGCAACATAATCACCAACTGCTCCACGCACCATCTTGTATCATTTTCAATCGCCGTTCCGTCACTTTATTTATCCCACGGAGCATATACAAAGAGGAGATGTTGTTATTGAATTTTTCTATAGAGCGGCGCGTGAGTACTGCGCGGGGCAAGGAGGAAGTTAGACCCCGCCCAATTATCTTAAATTGCCAATGAAAATTGACTGTAGTCTACAACAAACAAGCGCCGCCACACCGTGACCAGTGCCGACAGCAGACTGACCAAGACCACGCCCACAAAAAATGACGTCAGGACCTAGTTTGAAATCAGTGCACAGTTGTTTAGGCCATCTCCTCTTTGTATATGCTCCGTGATTTATCCTCTCTTTTACGCAGTATAGCGCTTTTGTTTTCGGCACGCGATGAACAATAAGCGGTTAGCAATTTCCAACTACAAACCTGATTTTGCTAATCTAGCGGAAGATGCTCAGACGCAATGCTCACACTAACATTAGTTACTAAGAATAATTGTTGTAATTTTCTATGTAGATCGGGCCAAAGAAATTAATTGTGTACTAAACTACTCATATGCTGTTTAATTTAAGTTTTCAAGAAGTATGTAATTGGTAGATCGCACAGGGTTTCGTCAGTAAACAGTAGATCTTGGGTCCATTCAAGTCGGCCACCCCTGTTATATAGTAATCCAAACCAGTTCCTTCACGAAACTCATGCAATTGCTAAATGTCAAAATTCGAAAGTTCTGTTCGAAAAAGATTTAAGTATTCGAGTCATCATAAGTTTCATTAAATTATTTTAAAAAAATTGAGTTGAACGTTTTGTTTAAACATTAAAATATTAAATTACTTTTATTATAGTTTATAGAATGTATTAAAAAATAAAGTCTTATCCACGACTATTCCTTTTAGAACTTCTTTACAAAGCGGATTTTATGAGATTTTCTTTCGGTGTAATTTATGCAATTATCTTCCGTAAGGTTTGTGTTTAAATATAATCGAATTTAATTTATTTGTAGGTACAAACAAAGGTCACCGAGAAACCATTTCAAAACGCTTCCATTTATTTTATTATGAGGGATGGCAGCAGACAGAGAGTGCTAATGCGCTGTTGACGCTGATATGATAAGATAAAAGAAAAGGACAACTGGATAATGCCAGAATAAACTGTGGTTCCAAAACACCAGCACACGAGTTATTATTTCACGGCTTACGCTTCGCTTGCTAATCCTCAAGTAGGTACATTTTATACCCAAAGTAATTGATTAAAATTCCTTTTAGTGAAAAAAGTGTAAAAGCCGCGGCCGTTTCCTGGTTTAAGAAAACGTGTCCCCAGCTATGATGAACTTTACAAATCTCTTACAATTTATTATAGGTATAAAATACTATAAAATGTAATCGACTACCATACTCTGAATCGTAACATTGTATAACTATGTTCATCTTTACTCTCTTATATCTTATTTGATACGATTTTTACTAATGCTAATTTTGCTATATAAATAACCAATTAAACGTTATAATGTTATTAACGATAACTCCCTTCTCATTTTTTTTTATTTTTAAAATTGTAGTTAAATAAAGTTCGCAGCGCCATCTGCCGTTCCAATGTCAATTCATTTTGTGCAGCAGAAGTGTGATTTACTTCAGAACATAGCTTCTGTTTATTATCACCGTTGACTTAAAGATGGCGCTTTGGTTTTGGTTTAACATCTAAGAATACACTATTTTAAAATAAATAAATCAGTCAAAGCAGACGTTGGTTTATTCAAATAAGCAACCGTTAACATTTTTTATAACGTTTGTTCTACTTCAGCCACACAATCAGAATTCAATCTAACCACTATAAAAGCCAAAACCGTATCGAAAATACAACATTCTTTTAACTTGGCGCAATAATCATTCTTAGAGTAATATTCAATTATATAAATATATACCTGATGTCTAAGATAAGTGAAAAACTGACGTTTTTTAACGTTTTCGGATCAAAACAAAGATAAACTTTACGTCTCAACAGAAAAGAGATACTGAACACCGCAAACATATTAAAAAAAAACAAAGAGAACTAAGAAACTAAAGAATAATTCAAGAGAGTAGAAACCGTGAAACATTTCTCAAGAAACAAAGCGACATTGAAATATGAACAAAAATTTAAAAAAAAGAAGACACGCTAAAGCATCAACGTCAATGAGAACAAAATGCATTTAAACTGATGAAAGTGAACTTTCTGATACCCAATGAAAGTTTATTGAACCGTAAACACAACGAAAGGTGTTATGAACACGTATAACACTAGCGTTACTGAGAACTTCCAAAACACACATAACCGACATTGTAAATGTGTAACCAAAAAATGCCTATTTTGAACGTATACAAAAGTTGTGTTGAAATGATCTAGTAAACATTTAAAGGCAACCAGTACAGAATAAAATAACTACTGCACGATTTGAAAAGAGGAGTTTGAAATTATCGGTTCTTAATTATGTTAACCTCATTTGTGTTAATGTGAAATCCTATTAAAGTATCGATGAGACGTCAGAAACGTTAGCAGTGTGGCGTATCGACACAAACACTCAAATTTGTATCATCATAATGGCTAAGGGCATAGGGTTGGGTTGGGGTGCACGCAGTGGCGTAGCTATCGGAGGGCTAGACGGTGCCGTGCACTGCGGGGTCTACAAGCTCAGGGGGCCCTCGGACCCTGATCTGCAAATCTCAAATTAAACTAGTAAAAAATTCTCCCACCTTCGTGTTACACGACTTTAATCATGAAACAACTTTATTACAAAGTTGTGCCAATTCTAAAGTAAATACTCTGATATAATAGGCCCCAACTTTTCCCTCTCATTTCTTAGTATTTACCACCTACTTCTGCTTGTGCTTGAATTAACCAAGGCATGGACTATTTCCCAATTAAGGGAATAATGAGAAATATGACCTAAAAGAGGTATTTACAGCAAACTGTTCCATATAATTCCTGCCACTTTTGCAAAAGCTGAAAGGTCATTTAACAAATAAAAATATATTTTTTATTACTTATCCCTCGAGTCCGACATTTATCACTAATAGCAATCGACAACAAAGCCGCGACTAGCAAAAGATTTTGCAAAAATTGAGACTAGGAAAAGATTATATACTAAATTGTTATTTTTGATAGTGTGGGTATAATCTCCAGTATTAATAGGTCCGACTTTCATATAATAACTGGAAGAGATCTCTTAAAGAGCTAACGTACACACACGAACCTTTTGATTTATTTCGTTTTATTGCTTCGATACCAATATTATTAATTCAACTATACTCCGCACTATCCCTCGCCGAGTCGGCGAGGGGGTGTGAGGGACTCACCCGACGGAACGAATCGCTCCGCCGGGCCTACCCCCTAAAACCCCTCCATGTTCCATCATATCGGCAGTGATAATGGGACCCGGGATCACAGCGAGGCCTTATCCCCGGGCCCCACGCACCGCCACGTCCTTGCGGACCCTCACCTGTAGAACCTAGGCGATTACTAAAGCTCACAGAAGACGTGCACGCACATAAATGTAGTAAGTAGTTTTCCTGTGCCCTGCAGTGCACGATAAAGAGCCGGTGTTAAAGTAGCTTTGCAAAACCTTTGTAAAGCTTGTTTTGAGTTAATAAAAACTAAACAGTTTAGTTAGGGCCCCAGTTTTTATTGCACCAGGGCCTTTGGTGACCTAGCTACGCCTCTGGGTTGCACGATCACTACAAAACTCTTTCGCTTTTCAAACATTGTATCTTTTTCACACACCCAATGAAATAAATGTTCATTAGTATCAGATATCTACTAATCAACATGCCAAACGCAACTTGTATATCACCTTATAGAGTCGCATAGTGCCTTAACAAGTTTATTTATAAAATAAGTAGGTAAGTTACTGGTATTTTTTTTACTGGTATTTTTAAACTAAGTATGGTATCTTCTTTACTATGTAATATAAAACTAATTATTTAATAAAGGTAGCTTTTAGATTTGAGACTTTATAATATACTAGCTAGCGACCCCCGCTTCCGGCTTTGCACGAGTGCAATTTTGTTCTGAAAATTTTAGTATTTTAAAACCTTCCTCGTTTAACGCTCTTTTCATTAGTGAAAATCCACTAGTTTAAGGATAAGGATTTTAACGAATTATACACCTATAGATTCCTTAGGAATATGTTGATAGATGAAAATCGCACGAAAATCCGTTCAGTCGATTTTAGGATTATAGCCTTTGCTTTATATTTAATATGTAAAGATTGAATATATATAGAAAACAAAGGAATTTCTTTTGTTCTTTTCTTTTAGAAAATAACATCTAATACATATACATATTTATCAAGAAGCAGATCAAGTACGGCTATATACAAGAATCTAATATGATTAAAATTCCCATTACATGAATAAGGTCACTGAAGGCTGTACTGAATTCTCATGTTAGCTATTACGTACATTTAAGTGTTTGAGTTTTTATGATAAACTCAGCGGCAGAAAAAGCGGCCCACCGACAAATTTAGCCCTAGCATTATTATGATGAAAAAAAACTGATATTTTTTATTTTATTTAACTGGTAATCCACTGTCAAGTTGATTTTAGTCAAAAGTTAAACTTAAATTACTGTCATTTAGTAACAAAAAAATAATGTTAATAAAAACGATTTTTTGCCAAAATTCCTTTATTACAAAAAAAAGAAAGAATTACGTGTAAACATTAAAAAAAAATTAACTTAATACCGCGTATTGCCGCCCCTAGCTGCAATGACTGCTTGCATACGTTCTGGCATGCTTTGCAGTATGTTTTTTATCTCTACTTGAGGAATTTGCTCCCAAATTGCCGTGAGAGTAGATTTTAAGTCACGAAGGGTCTCGGGCGGGTTCGATAGTGCTCGGACGCGTCTCTTAAGCATGTCCCAGACATGTTCAATTGGATTCATGTCTGGGCTGCGAGCAGGCCATTGCAACCTTCGAATGCCGACAGCATCCAAGTACGATTCAACGCTTCTCGCGATGTGGGCTCTTGCATTGTCATGCATTAGCAAGAAGTCCTCTTGACCAATAAAGCCCACGAATGGCACAACGTGATCTTCGAGGATTTCTTCGATGTACCTGGCTGCTGTTAGGCGGTAATTTACAAAAACCAACTCTGTGCGCGCTTCTGAACATACTCCTCCCCATACCATAACGGACCCACCTTGGTAACTGACAGTTTCACGTGTTGTGATGGGAAGAAACCGTTCTCCTCGTCGCCGATACACTCTCTCACGCCCATCTGGTGCTCGTAAGGCAACTCTGCACTCGTCTGTGAACAACACTTTAGCCCATTGATCTAAAGTCCAATTCACATGTTCACGCGCAAACCTTAACCGTGCTACTCTGTGGTGTCTCTCCAATTCTGACCCTCGTGCTGGTCTCTGCGCACGTAAATCCCGCTCTGCCATCCTTCTTCTTATTGTTCGTTCACTAACAATGACCCCCCGTGCTGCCTGCAGCCGCCGTCTGATCTCGACAGCAGTCAGAAATCGATTTCTCAGTACAGCCAAAATTATGAATCGATCATCACGAGCGGAGGTGCACCTAACTCGACCACTTCCTGGTCGCCGTGTGTACAGACCAGTCTCCCGGTACCTTGTGAGAGCTCTTCTTAAGGTGGTTCGAGGCACATGGAGATGTGCAGCCACCTCACGCTGAGTTCTTCCCTGCTCAATTAACAGTACTGCCTGAGCAATCTGAGCAGCTGTGATTGGCATCTTCTAATCTTTTCTGCAATGGAAATAAACACTGAAACACTATTACAGTTAAAAAAGATTAAATTTACACAGAAAAATTGAAAAAGATTAATTTAACTTACCTTTGTCGGGTACGCTCGATACAACACTGTCACAAAATTCAACAAAAGTTAACCCAACATAACTTAATCTTGAATTACTTACTTTATCTTAACAAAACAATCCACTTGACACCTACCCTCGTTCAAATGTCCCATAAATATGGCTTACTTTGTTTACAAGTTCGCAATAAGCGCGTGGGCCGCTTTTTCTGCCGCTGAGTGTATATGTATTTCAAATATTTGTACGATATACTAATCAATAATGTCTCTTTTATTCAGAAAACATTGTGTTACTGCGACACACTGCGTTTCGCAGTCCTAAATTGGACAGCCCGTCTGGCGGCAGTAACCATCTCCTTACAGAATGTTAAATTATAGCATGTTTGCTTTTGTGTTTCGATGAGTAAGGTAAGGGATGCCAGAGTCCATTGCCTTATCCTTTCCTAATCCCTTATCTTTAATCCTACTAAGGTCGGCAGTGCACTTGCAGCACCTGTGGTGTTGCTTGTATTTTTTAGCCCACAGTAGCCACCTTCCATCAAGGGGACCGTCAACCTGTTTGACGATCTATTTATACATAGAAAAAATTATGTTATACATGACCATTGAAAACATAGCTAAGCCAATTTCAAGTAAATTGCTTCGAAATGTCTCGCTTGGTTCGGAAAAGTTAATAAAGTTAAATCGATCAATTGTAAATTTCTTGCTGTAACTCGAACTAAACGAAAACATATGAACTGTGTCGGTCTGGATTGCATTAGGTAATTTGCGTTCACGGCGCACTGAAGTTAGACACGTTTCATTAAATCTTAATTGGATGTATGAGACGATATATCACTGGTGTATCATTTAAAGTAAAAGTGATTTTTTAAATACTACTTAAATAAAAATAATTTTATCTTTTTTATCTTCTAATATTTTAATTTTATGTATCAGTCACTAAGCATTTACTTAATTTATTTTGTAAAATTGATTACAAAGTAATATACTAAGTATATATAATCGAATTTAGTAATCAAAAACTGATACTATGTGACTGTGGCGTCACAACTCTATCCTCAACAGAAAGGTCTATTCCCAATATGTCCCACAAGAAATGTCCAAAGAATGTCTCTATAAAGAGAAGGTATTTTAAATTTAATAAAAACAAATGCGTTTTCAAATTGAGTGCAGCAAAAATTAAAAACATATTTGTTACAACACAACACAACACACCGATTTATAACGACACAACCAAATAATATTTTCTAGTAAAATAATTGATACTGTAAATGACTCCTAAGATTGACGAAAAGGCAAATACATTATTTGTTAAATTTACCCTTTCTAGTTAATCTTTTTTGCTTGTGTAGATATGTGGTACCTATATGCAATTTCAACACTTATATTAGATATACATTTGAGGCATTCAATGTTAAGTAGATACGTAAAACATATTTAAAGCAGATAAGACGTAATAAGTCAATAATATGTGGAAACATTAAGTGTGATAAAACTATTTAGGTGAATGGTGACTACGCCCTGCAAGTGTTTCGTGCTGATGCTTGTTAGGAAAACTGTTATCAGTAGGTAACACGTATGTACAAGGTGTGGTCTCACTATAAAACCACACCTTCAAGGCGTGAAAATATTATGAAGGCACAACTTAAAACAACGTCTTCAAATTTTTATATTTTACATACACTCTCAGCGTCTGTTTCCGTAACCGCTCACTTATACAAATCATAACATGAGCGGGCGGTTACTTCATGCATGCGTGCTCCAAACAAACTCTTACAGCGTCAGCAGCGCTTTTGTTGCTTTTATATTTAAGCTACTTTAGTCACCCGACATCAAGTGATCCAACAGCAAGCCTCTTATAATAATTAATGTTTAGAAAAAAAGGTTCTGCCAATCTGTAATTAGCTTAAGGGTTAATCCACCCTCACGAGTCGTTTATTTATTCTTTTTACAACATTGTGACCCAATTCTTTAATTTCAACTAATCATTAAATAATAATAATAATAATTTATTTATTTCACCTTATTTTTACACTTAAACAAGCTTAAATAGAGGGTGGGGGGTGGGGAGACTGACCGGATCCCCTAAAATAATTAGGGATCTTGTATATCCTTTGCTATGTTGTTCTGTTTAATCTGATTGCTGTTTCAGCTACTTTGCATCGATGTTTATTTTGTTAAAGTTTACTATTATTTTACATAAATTTTGTTTCGCCAATTTTTCAGCGCCAGCGCAAACCTGGGGCTCAGGAGCAGTAGATGTTATAACGTTTCTTATACCTCAAGCTCGCACAGGCAGTCTAGACTTGTTTTCTTTTTGAACTTGTATAACGAGTGGATTGGACTACAACGGAGCAACATCCACGCACAAGTGGTAAGATTAATTCCTATCTACCTATGGCCTTTGGAAAAGAAGAAACAGGCAGGATAGTACATACCTAAGTATTAGTTGATCCACAATTTATTTAATTATTTTAATATCAAATCAAAAATTGCAGCAAAAAATCTTGGCATTCTGAGCAAGGTACGACGGTATTTCGCGCCTAAACAGCTCCTTGACCTTTATAAGGTTCAAATACGTTCTTGCTTGGAATACTGTTCCCACTTGAGGGACGGTTCCGCTAAGTATCAGCTTGAGGCCTTGGACGCTGTCCAGAAGCGAGCCATAAGACTCATTGGCGATGACTCCCTTACCGGGGCTGACTTGCAGAGTCTTGAGCATAGGCGCATGGTAGCCAGCCTTTCGGTGTTCTACAGGAATTACTTCGGAGAGTGTGCGTTGGACTTGCACCAGCTAGCCTTGTTGTCCGATGGCCCCTTCTACCATCGGACAACAAGGCGCACATTTAAATGTCACCCTTATATGGTTGATATACCTAAAATCCGCACGTTGCGGTTCGGGTCAACTTTTTTGATTCGAACTGCTAGCGTGTGGAACGAACTTCCAGCACCCTTGTTTCCACAAACCTACAACCCTGGACTTTTCAAGTCGCGAGTGAATCGGTTCTTAATAGACAAGCATGCTCCATCTTAGATCGCGTCATCACTTACCATCAGGTGACACTGCGGTCAAATGCTTGATCTATCATTATAAAAAAAAAATAAAAAAAATGAACGTTTTGTAGGTATAAGTGTAATTGAAACTGAATCGTAAAAATATTTTTAACGTGGATTGTTGTAGTGGTACCTAAATGTGTTAGTCGAAACGAAACACATGGAAGCGAGCGAACCGCGCAGTTTTACTAAACAAGAAGCAGCACGTGCGCATTACAGCAATAGGCAATGTTTCTAAAACAAATTACGTACCAAAATGGTACACTTTGAATAACAACAAATTATTATTTCCACTGCCAGGGAAATAAGAGCGCAATAACAAAGTGAAATACTAGAAACGATAATAATTATTACTACCACGACCACTAGTAAACATAACATTAAAGCCATAATAAATATAGTATAGAAAATATAATAAATATATGAAAATAGCACCAAATGCTTTCGGATACACTTCATACGCTAAAACTTAGTTTTTTTGCGTTGGTTTTTAACCAATTCGGCAGTGTCGTCTTTTCGTGTTCTAATATACCTATAAGGATAACATTAGTATTTGATAATAAATTTTCTTATTTGGGCACAAAATTACTTATTATTTTATTATTAATTCAAAATATAATTATCACATTTAGGTACTTAACATAACATTAAATAACCAAATTAACTAACTAAATTCCCACTAAAATGCAATTTATTATAAGTAGTAATTGTTATTGTTAATTATTATTATAATCAATTATAATTAGCAATTACTTAATAATGAAATATAAATATCAATACTTAATTATTGAAATTTTAAAGATATATATATATATATTGCATTTTTCTCGCAAGAAATTAATGTTGTTAAATCTTTAAGGACTTGCTTCATAACTTTAAGTTTATTTAGTTAGAATATAAGTAGTCTTGGAGCACAAATAAGATATAGAATTAAGAAACTGTGTTCAGCTCTCGAATAATAAGCACTCATGTCACAAGTGCTTCTGAACTTATTACACGAATGTTTTCTTTCTCTGTAATTTTATACGTAGCCGAGTGAAAATACTAGTTTATTAGACTGTATTACAATATTTTGGTTACAGTGTAGTTAGGGACCCATAAGTAGGTGTTGATAAGGCTTTTGGACACGCGGTAAGTACATTACATTCGATACTCGTCTACTTGCGTTATTATTAGTTATTGTATTAAAACTGAGCTGAACATATAATTACAACATAACCACTATTACTTAACTCATCCCACAAGTGAACGATTCCATCTAACCATGGGTGAGGTGATGCAAAATGATTATGTTTCAATGGTAATCCTACGCAGTTGTGATCGATGATTCCAGTCAAAATTTAACGCCTACGAAAAGAGGTATATTCAATAGGTTTCTATTGATAACACTATAATGAGAACTCCAAGAATAGATTTAATCATTCAATTAATGTCATAAATTAATAGACTTCAACCAACGCGCGTTAGGGAAAACATTAATTATAATTGAACATTAAGTGAATCGAAATAAAACAATGATTATTTACAAGATTCTAATTTTACATAGGCAATATTTAATTAAAATAAGGAGCATTGACCCTTTTAAAATTAACAATAGCTTACTCATGTTGCGCATAGAAATAATAAATAACATATAGCAACGACATACATCTGTTACATAATTTATGCCTAATTGTTAAACAACGAAAAATTAGAACTGAAAACTTTTGTTATTTTTTTAACAATTAAATAATAACAATAAAAAACTATTTTGAAACCTTTTAAACGTTGCTTGTTGAGGCATACAATTCATATGAAAATTACTAACTCACCTGATCTGCTTTACCAGAATCTGGTTTATAACGAGCCAACACCGGTCTATTTCTCGACCGATTCAGAAACGAATCCGATACAGACGTCATTATTGTTCACTGGATTTGTCCGCATTCACAGATTGTTGTAAAAATGAATTTTCACAGCATTTAATTAATTAATTAATGTGCACGAATCGCGCTATACCGAGAGCCGTAGTAGAGCTCAAAGAGGAAACATTCTGTCACAATTACAGCAATATGTGCCACTAACGAAGGCGATACCACATTTTTCCGTCGACAAATCACATCCGGAGGCAACTCGTGTTGTACAGTACATATGCGCGGGTGAATCAACGATTACGACGACCACCACTCTACAAAGTCGGAGCTGGTGCTGATAAACTTTAGTTTTATCCACGACCGATGTGAGTCAGAGGTTAAAAATTATAACAATAAACAATAGAAATACAATGAATACAATTATTTATGCGACCATAAATAACAACATTATTGTCCACATTGACGCGTAAAACATTTAATTATTAAGGCTCGTTCAAAAATTATTCAAAAATTATTAATCTACTTTGAAACATTAAATTATTAAGGCACGTTCACGTAAAACGAAAATAGGTATAGATAGACCGTTTAAATGAATCCTCGCCCGCGCCCCTGTACCGCGCAGGCGAAGATTCATTTAAGAGGGCGTACAAAACAAAAAAAAAATATTTCAGCCGCGTGGTCCCCATTATTGAATGGACACAATACCAACAGAGTTCCTTTTATTAGCCATATTTATTTACACAATCTTGTTAAAATAATATGAAACATTTTATAAACAGTCTATATACACAACACACTTATAATAATCTACTCACAAACAAGTCTTATTAAAAAATTTACGTCTAAATATTCTTGCGCACAGAGGCATAGTCTTCCCGTCTCAGTGGAGCGATTGTGACTGATCATGTGAAAGAAACAATGCATGACATGAGACGGAAGAGCGCATTTCGCGGAATAAGTGCCAAAAGTATTAAATATTAATTACTCGTAAACTACAATGTCAAATGAAAAATTTATAAACAAAGGTCTAGATAATCTGTGGAGTGAGGTTACTGATAATTTTTTAGGTTTGTAATATGTGTCATTTTGAAAATAAAACACAAAACGATAAAAATGAGAGGTAACTTGGTTATTTTGTTTTATCGAAAAAATTTCACTGTTTAATGTTTTCTCTTGACATTTCACTTTTATTTATAAAGAATTAATCTATATATAAATATTTTCTTATTCAGACTTTATATACTCAGACAAAATTCAAATCTAGGATTAGCTATTTCTATTTATATGCGCTCTTAAATGGTCTATCTATAGCCACAATAGAACGCTGCTGAGGAAACTTGTAAACGCCAAACTGTTTGATTCACTACAAAAATAGCACTGGAAACTAATCTATCATTTGAATGCTGCACAAACTAATACATATATAGCAACTTGAGTCTGGTTATTTATTTATTTTAATTTGAAATAAATATATTACGGCGTGGTGATATACGTTCGTCGCTGCCATCAGCAGCGAGTGTACGAGTGTCAGTTCAGTATGCAGTGGTTGTCAATAGTATGTATTATGGAGTCCTTAATTTGTGTCACAGTGCATAGGCGCAACGTCCGACCGACCGAGGGCCAAATAGCGGTCGCGAATTCCTACTCGTAATTCAAACGACGCAACACATACGAATACGTGTCCAGCGCAATCCAACGGACCTGGCGACCTAATAAATTGATGTCCAATAACACTTTGCATAAGCAATGAAACAACGCAAGTAATTCATACCGCCAATGAATGTGTAAGGCGGTTTTGTGTGTTCAAAAAATTAAAATTTTACTTACCGCTATTGGTGATGAAATTGCAATTGCAGCACATGAAACAAAATTTAAAAAAATATATTAGAGACACATTTATTTATTTCAGTGTTAAATGGATGTATTGCTCGAATCAATAGATTTGTAACGTACGTAAACAAGGAAAACAGCATATTGGTATTTTCTCAAGACTATCAGTGCTCCTGTAGTAATCTACCTCCATTAACGAAATTTACTGTTTATACATGTATGCATAAGAAATGATTTAACTGAAGATGTATGTATTATTATATTGTGATCAATTCACACTCGATGCGTGCAATTAAACCTATGCAGTGGTGCTTCGAGAAGTCAGCGCGAATATCAATGAATCACTAGCTATTAAAAATATGTCGCATTGTTATTAAAACTCGATTGTGTTTAATAATTATGAAAAGTGGTACACATTGATTGAACAAATACAACAAATGACGCTATCCAATAGACAAAAGAATTTTCTACGCTGTCTGTTTGCATTTGGTTCGATTCAATGATTGTATATGATATAAATAATTATAAGATTAAACTAAAACTATATGCATATATACGCTCAACATATCCGGACTCTTCTCGGGCATGTCCCCAAACCGACAATTAAAACAATTTTTCCAATAAACTAATAAATATTTAAAGTTATTCACTTATTGATAAGAATATTAAAAAAAAGACAAAAACCTTACATGGCAAAAACGGAGACTCGACAGTTTCCATTCTCGTGGTGTTCTTCTGTTTTTAAATATTATAAAATGTAGTCAAGTAATATTTGAATTAATTACACACACAACATTTCAATAATCGCACTCATTGGATTTAACTGAACTAAATTCGTCGCGACACTAATAATTAATGTAATATAAACATAGAAACTATTTATGCTAATATTGACAGGGTGACAAGTTTATAGGTGATACCGTAAAGTTGAGATAATATTATGTACGAGTATGACTCCGTACGGCGACAACGCGACAACAAACGCGTCATGCACGCGGCGTTTGCGTATTGTGAGATGAGCGAGCATTCAAGCAGTCAGTCACTCTACCCCGAGAACTAGTTAGCAGAACACTCAAGTGTGTGCTGTACTCCGCATCAGCGCTATTTCAGTACATTTAGCAACTCGGCAAATTCCGCGCCGTAAAAAGCCACAACAGAGCGCACGTGCCTTCTAGGGAATCGCATTATTTTTGAAATAAGATCACGTCCATATCTCATATCAAATTCCATTAAGTGCTTGTATTTTAAATTATTAAAAGAATCGATATTCGAAAGTGTCGAAACTACCTTACAAACTTCATTTGAAACAGTTTCACAAGTTGCGCGCTGTGTTAGTCTCTTTATTACTTTAACACGATCCAAAATTAACCTATTTACCGCCAATCGCTATTGATTAAAAATTAATTTCTTTATAAATTCATTCGCAGCGCTAAAATGTGTGACGCAGTCTCAATAGATGACGGATACGGTAGATAGAATAGATGACTGCGATATAAATATATCGCTGATATATTATGGCAGTATCTAAATTGAAGGATAGATACATCTTTGATAAATATTTAGTAATTACGGCTATGTTTATCTATTTCACATTGCCGATAGGGTTTAGGTACTTTTATCCTTATATAATTAGTGTAAAACTATCTTTATGTTCTCATGGCTAAACCATAAAGATTTTGATAAAGTTTGATATTAAAATAAGTAGTATGGGGACAGTCTACGCGGGATGTATGATAATAAATGCTTTAAAGCAATGTGGCAAAACTGAACGGTAAAAATGTTATTGTCTACAGCCGCCATCTTGGAAGCGGGAATGTTGACAATTTCAAATCATTCTGTTAATTGCATCCTGAAATATTGTAGTTTAAACAGAACTAGTTGTGTTTTTTTTTTTTTTTTTTTTTAAGCGAAATTCGAAATGGAGAAATCCGTGTTTGATAAGGCCCGCCCAGGAAGCCCAATTGAGGTTACCACGGAGGAAACCATCAACAAAGTCCATTTTATGTTACTTTACGATTACAGACTAAAGTTGAGGGAGGTAGCTGAGATGTGTGCCTTGTCTTTGGAGCGTGTTCAAAATATCGTACACAAACATTTGGGCATGAGGAAGCTATCGGCCCGATCGGAGAAGAAAACAAGCGGAATCGTGTGGCTACTTGATGCGCTATGTTACTGTTGACAAAACGTGGATCCACCACTATACTCCCGAAACCAAAAACCAGTCGAAGCAGCGAAAGTACTCCGAAGAAAGTGAAAACGGTTCCGTCGGCCGGGAAGGTGTTGACGACTGTTTTTTGGGATTTTCAAGGAGTTATCCACATCGGCTACTTAGCGAAGGGAAGAACGATCACGGGGCAGTATTACTCTGATTTTTTGTCGCGATTTGATGAAGAATTATAGAAAAAACGGCCCCGTTTAGCCCACAAAAAAGTGCTCTTTACTATGACAATGCACCGGCTCCGGGTCTGGCCCCGTGCGATTTCTTGTTCCCATATTTGAAGATTTGGCTCGGTGGTAAACGCTTCACTTAAAATGAAGAGGTCATAGAGGCCACGGATGAGTATTTTGCAGAGTTCCATATGACATATTTTTTGAAGGGCTTGAAGAAGTTGGAGACGCGCTGGGAAAAGTGCATATCTCTGGAAGGGGACTACGTCGAAAAATAAAATGACAGCTTATTATTTACAAACCACTCTCGTACTTTATAACCGGGGGAATTTGTGAGCAACGCAGCCTAGGTGTGTATTATGAAAAGCAATATTTTTAAGCATACATATATTAACTATTAGCTAAGCCCTCAACTTTGTACGTGTGGTATGCGGTATAGGTGATTTTTTTGTTTGTAAACCTATATAATGGAATAAAACAAACACTAAATGTTACGGGAGGTTTGCTACAATACATCAGTGGAGACCGCATTCAAATCAGTTAAACCGTTTCTAAGATTAGTGCACAAACACACAGACAAAGAGATAAAAATTCTAAAACTATTTTTTGACCTCAGTAACATAAGTAAATCGTGTACAAATTGTTTTTTGAAAAAGAAAAATTGTACAGACACGGCTCGTTTGCGATTTTATTATATGTATAGATTACGTATTATGGATATTTATGACTTTATACGATCCATATCTTTATAAGGTTTAGTCATAATAAATAAAATAATTCTATTTATGTAGAGGGCCTTTACTAGAGGCGCTCTATGTAAAAAAAAAGTCAAGTTTTACAATTAAAGAGACAAAATTTCAAAAAAAGCTATTTTAAAAAAGCATGATTTTACTATTAGTGTAAACCATATAAACCATAAATATAATATGTATGAAATGACATATTACGAAAACTAACTTTGCACCCGTTGGAAGCGGAAGTACAAGGCCTATAGAAAACAAGCCGCAGACCATGAGAAAGGGTGTCCATTACATTCACGAAGCGACATATGACATCGTCGCGGTCACGTTCCACATGAAGAGGTAGCTCTTGGGACGAGCTCAAGCTACGTAAACAGTACCTATAGGAGATACGAGTACCTACAGAAGCGCACATGTGTTAGGTTGTTAAAAAAACTAGGTTTTTATAGCATTTAGGATAACATCTGTATGTATGGAAATGGAATACGACGCGAATTCATGACTTTGAATTGGGATTTCACCGCATACAAAACACATGTTGAACAAACATTTTATAATTTAAAAGTTGATATGTTAATGTAATTTTATGAAATATTGATTGGTAAAATCAACAGCCATATAAGTTAATTGAATTTTAAATCTTCACTATTTTATTTAAAAAATCAGAAGACCTTTAAAAATAAATATGCGTAAAATATAGCTAAAAATATCTATTTCAACTATAAATATAGGCTTATTATATTGTAATTTGAAACCTTTACTAAAATTGAAACTGTGTTTTAGAAGAGCCCATTTTGGCGTGAAACAGTAACAAACATCCATCCATTCATACATCCTCACAAACTTTCGCATTTATAATATTAGTAGGATTACCTGGATGATGCTTCTGAGAAAGTACGTCGTCATAGAAATGTTAAGGCGAAACTGTAAACATTTTTTATCGTTGAAAAAGCTAGGTAAAAATTATATTTATACAATTAACTTATTAACTTTTTATTCATGAACATGCTACTTTCCGTGCATTATTTGTCCGATTCAGTGAATAAAAAAATCATGAACAATATTTTTTCAAACTGTCGTCGGATTAAGAAAAATGCTCCAATAATCGTCAAATTATGTATCACGATCAGGACATCTAGCTGAAGGATCTGTATGAAAATCTCAAGTGCTCGAGTAAATATATTCAAAACCCAATAGGTCGCGATGACGCTCAAGTAATTCCACATTTAGCATTGTGGACTCCCCTACTATTAATATGCTTCTCAGTTTTTCTCAGTTTAAGTAGTGGCAGGGCACAATGCGTTTCGCAGTCATTTGGGCAGCCCGTCTGGCGGTAGTAACCACCCCCTTACAGAAGACCACCGTGAAATAACAGCACGTGTGCTGTTGTGTTTCGGTGAGTGAGTAAGGGATGCCAGAGCCCATTTCCCTAGCCCCTCCTAATCCTTTATCCTTAATCCTACTGCAGTCGGTAGTGCACTTCTTGCAGTACCTTTGGCGTTGCTTGTGTTATAGGCGACGGTAGCCAACTACCATCAAGTGGGCCGTCAGCCTGTCTGCCAATCTTAACATAAAAAAAATACATAAACAAATGACTAGGAGGAAGTTACACATATATGCAACACTAATAAGGAAAAAGATGTCTATGTTTTCTAAAGACTTGCCTTTTAATTAATAGTTAACATATAATCATTGTGGTAATAGGATTACATTCTATGATGTTGAATGGACTAAATTTTGTAGAAATTTAAAATTATTATTATTATTATTTAATTAGTTACTAATATAAATTTAAAATTTTGTTTGTATATTTGGCATAGTTTCGATAGTTATGAGGGACATTTTTGTTGGATATTAACAAGAAGCTAATAACATTGAACTCTTATTTACAATTCCATGAAGAGACAGCAAGTCCATTGTCTAATGATAGACAATTGAAGCTGCTCACAATCTGTCCAAAATTCCATGAAGGCTGATAACATAGAAATCTCATGAATGCTATGCTTAGGGGTCATTCAATAATTACGTAAGGCCGATTTTGGTCATTTTTGACCCCCATGCAAGGGCACTCGAACTCCCCCTCCCCTTCTTTTCGATATTATGTGGTTTAGAAAAGAATCAATTGCACTAAAACTCACAATTTGACGTAAATCAAAATTTTAATTCAAATTACAGTTTAGATCATCAATTGTTGTCCTGAATGGATTGGTAAGGCATTCTATCCAATCCGAGACAATTGGTAGCTCATTAGATGGTGTGAAGTTTCATAGTTCATAGTTGTGAAATGAATTAGGTATGGTAGTTTGAGAAAAATGATATGCAATTGTGACTAATCATTGAATGCTATTATTGCATGATAATAAAAGGATTCTTATTTCTTTTTTTTTTTTTTTTTTCAAATAAAGTGTGTACAAAAAGAACATAGTATATTTTATTTTATTTATAAGCTTCATAATGTATAAAAATGGACACATTAACGATTTTGAAAACATAACAAACAATAAAAAAATCAAAATAAAATATCAATAAAATAATACAAATAAGATCTCATAGTTGTTTTAACCAATGCTTAGCTCTCAAATATCCATCCCTCTGTGTTAGAAACTGCACATTTCGACTTAAAAATATTATGTAAGAATGGCTCGGAGATAAGGGCATGTAGAGATTATGAGAACCCCTCCTCCCCCTCGCGATCATTACGTAATTAATGCATGGCTTCTTACCATAAATTGAGACAGTGCACTATACTCCAAACCATGGTAGCAAATTCCAAATTGCTATATACAAGACTGTTGTAAAGTATATTTCTTATCAGAATGATGGAATGGTATATAGTATAATGGTGACAGTTATTATTTGTGATTGTTACCTTGTTACACTGTGGAATACTTTGGTCTTTGCGTTTTAAGTGTGTTAAACCAAAGTATTAGTAATTCAGTTTTCTAAAGTTAATATGATAGGTACAGTATATTTTTTTAAATCCATTAAAAATCCACATCTATTTTTGATTTATTAATATAAATTTAAATAGTAATATGTATTAAAAAAATATATATCAAATGATTATTTATTATTTTATTAATTATATATTTTGTGTATTTTTATGATTAATTTGGTTTAAATGACATAAATACAATGTTTCCAGCTAGTCAAGTATAGAAATGAATTAACTACCTATGAGAATATAATATGTGTAGCACTAGATTGTGTCAAGACCATCATTACACATGTATATAAAAAATGTATAATATTTCAGTTATTATTTTAAAAATAATCATCCATCCTATGCTGGGTTTTTTAAAGTGTATCTTTAATGTCATTAAGTATATATTAGAGCATATTTAAGTATTTTAAGTTTTTATTACAAATATGTGAAGTAATTGAATACCTTGTTTTTAAAGGACTTCTTTAAAAGTACCCTTGGAATTTTATTATAATGAGCCTTCAATATGTAGGTGAAAAGTTGTTACGTATATTTACGTAATCAAATATAAGTTTAAGTATTATAGGCTGACTATGGTTAATTTTACTCCAGTGTAGTGAAAGGTATATGTAGTAAAAATAAAATATATATTATACTTAATTGTAGAATAGGCACAAAAGAGACAATAGTTTTAAAAATATTTGGGAATTTCTGGCAAACATAAAATAGATAAAAAATGCCAATTGAAAGGCAGAGCAAATAGTAATATTTGGTAAGAAGATATTAACCCATTTCATTTTTTCTAGTAATTTGGGTATTCCATTTTCAAGGCTGTTCTAATGTCAACAACAATTTACTTCCAAAGTAACTTAAATTACAAAATAATTTATTAGAGGAGGTAATAAAACAATAACCTCTATTGTGTTAAATACAACCCTAAAACATAATTATTTTCTTTTATTGTATTCTGTTTGGAAAATAAAAAACATAACTATAACTTGGTTCTTCTGAACCATAAAAAATGTTTCATGAAATCAAAATGCCATATTATTATCATCCTAATCGTGATTTATCTACTATGTTTTAATCGTCTCGTGAAAATAAATTTGTTAAGGCTGATATAAAATTAGCAGTCTAATTTGATTTCCGTAAAAACAAATTAAAAAAAATCTCAATTCCATGGTTAATTTCTTATAAAAAAAACTGCAAAGAAGATTAATGGGAATTAATATAAATGCAATATTAACGACTTCAATTAGTGTTTAAACAGATAAAAATGCGTTTTTGAAGCTAGAAATAGATGTAACGATGAAAAACTTTAAAATGTTGTGGCAAAAACATTTGGCGCGTTGTGTATTCATGTGGATATTTTGGCACCTAAAATGTTATTATTTATATATAAAACATTTTACCTGATCTCTGCATAATGATAACTCGGTAGTGGGATTATCAAACTAAAAACATGTCTTCAACACAAAATTTTATCACTTCCAATCACTTCACCAATAATAACTGTCAACTGTATCTCGCCCGCCCGGTAGAAATTGATTTTTAATATTATTGCCATAAACAAAAATTGAACCGTAAACAAACATCAAAAAATATGTTAGCTATGGATTCCATAGACGTTATATAAATATTATATAATTAAGTTACATTCCTATAAAATTTGTTTATTTTCATAGAATTATATAATAAATAATTTCACCAGAATTCTAATACTATTCTGCTAGATAACACATCTCAGTTGGTGTAATCTGTGGTATCTCGTTAAATTATAGAATAAAAAATATCAACAATTCATTTAGTTTGCTTTAGTTATTTTTCTATGAGTTAGCCATTTAGCCATTAGCCACGAAGCCTCCACCATACACCATACCATCAAGGAAGAAGGGTTAAGACAATAGTCTCTTAATAATTTAAGATAATGAAACTTGTTTAGATAAATGCTGTAGCTGTAAAATAGTATTACAGTAAGTAGTACAGTAGTATTTTAACAGCGAACAACTGTTAAAATTGAGATGAAGTTAGGAATGCCGCTAATCTATTATAATATTGAAGAAGCGCGCCATCTTAATCCTGTATTTGTCGCTGACGGACACTATTCTAAACTTAGCGAGGTTGAATTTATAAGATACATTATTAAAGTGATTATCTTAGATGTCTAAATAATGAGTTAGACTCCTTTTTATAAAAGAAGTCTCCTAGAAGCTGTCATCGTGCGACCGAATGTTACGATCGTCTATTGATTTTAACAGTAATATATACGTTAATTTTTTTAACTATTTTGCTCACTGAGGTACCTAACTTAATTATTATAGTAAAATACTTGAAGAGCGAAATAGGTAATTAATTAAAATTAGTTCCGCTGTTTCCCTAGGACTATTTCCATGAAACGAACTCTACACATTTAGAGACACATATGTTTCTAAATAACAGACTAGATGGCGTTATTTCCACGCTTTAGTTTGGTAGGCGAACTGCGAAGGCCGACTGATCGATTGCTCTCGAGCTATTTTTTTTAAACCTCGCTTACAGCGCCATCTAATTCCTAGCTACCGCAGCATCATAAATATTAGCACAGATATTAGGGATGTAACGAATAGTATGTACCACGGAACAACTTAATAAGGCTGGAAATGTTATGGGGGCGTGGCCGTTGTTCCACTAGTAGAGACCATAGTCTCTACTTTACTACGCACGCCAAGCGCCCGACATCAGTCTGTTTTGGTCAGTACTGTGTCTGTACACGTCGAATATAATAGTGTGTGTGCCAACAAGACTAACAACAGCAAAGATGTTGCATTAGTCTGTACCTATAGATGGATCACAAAATGCAGCAATATTTTATTCTTTCTAACACCTTCAAATTGTCATAAGATTGAAAGAGACATACATATGTAATCTGTCGGGTCGAAGTTGAGTGAATGTCTCCATTTTGACTATACAATGCAAGCTAAAGTTAGAGCGTATAATAGTGCTGTGCATTTTTATTGATAACTAGATATCGTTGATATAGATTTTAAATATATGACGGATAAAAAGTATGGCTAAATGCGTTTCAGTGTACTGTTTGGTTATTCAATATAAATAAAATGTGGGTGCGTACTGGTACTCGCCGCATTGCTAATCGGTTGTATGAGATTGTATGCAACCTCTCGCATTTATTTCACCAAAATATTTCAAAAGAATAGTTATTTTTTGAGTAGAAATATTTAGAATCCATCCTAAAGGGGTAGAACGGGAGTAGGTTTTTATTACGAGAGAAAAAAAACTCGATAATCATAAAGTTTTATTTTTAGAAACGATATCACAGATTGGATAATCTGTGATATCGTTTCATTTTAATCTGTGATATCGTTCATCTGTGATTCGTCAACATTTTAATTTAAAGACTTGCAGTTAATGTTGACGCTTGGGTATCCACGTATTTATTAGTAAGTTTTCTTTTTCTGGGTAATTTCTGAAAAGAAATAGTTTTTGGTTATTAATGATTCAAAAGATTTTCATAATTTTCATAGATTGAAGCATAACTTCTTTATAACTTATAGATATTACTTACTGGTTTACACGATGGTGGTAATTTTGGGAATATTGTCGGCACTGCATACGAGTGTAGAATTTTACGCTGATATCCTTGGCGAAAGCAAGAATCTTCAAAGTTCATCGAGCATATTCTTGTATATTGCGAAGCTCTCCAATCGTCGGCTTTTCTTACATTTTTTGTCCACATTTTTTTTTAAATCGATGTCGGTGGGAAATCTGTTATAAATTGATAAAAATTACTTTCAACCTGCAGTGAATGCTAGAAATTGTCAACACTCTACTAAAAATAAATTAGTTATCGATATCGATAAACTTATCAAGATCAGACTACAGCACTATAAAGCAAGACAAATGTCAAATATTCCGATTAACTTTGGTTTTTGTAAATTTTAGTTATAAACACCAGCTTTTCTTTAAATAAATCAACCTTAGAGCTGTGTATGCATGTACAATGATTCTTTTTTAGTAAATAATTATAAAAATTTGTTTACAAAACACCAAAATTAATGAGTGCGAGCTGTGCGACTTACCGGTGAAATGATATGTTTCCATTATTCTCCTCTCCCCACTCTACTTGGACAAACGGGAACAGTACAAGCCATTCTTGGCAAGCAACAGATTTATGAAATCACACTTTCAGATTTTTAAGTATTTTAAATCACATAAATCTAAACGCGCTTGTTAACCAGCATGATATAAACAAATATGACCTTGCCTTTTTTATGGCGCGCAGCGTTTTAAGACGTCATATTCGGCTATTATTATCTCTTTTTAACATACGACATGCAGCCATTAGAAAGACGGGTATCGAGTATCGAAGGAATCTTCAATTTTTATTGTTCCATCTATACACTAATACAATTATCTTTGAACAACAGCGTTCGGCTATTAGTGTGTGTGACGAATAGCATTAAGCGTTGCAATGTGTTGTGTAACAACAAGACATTTGTCTGTGTGTTTTAGACCATAGATAAGTATGTGTATATTAGGAACACTAGGTGGCGTATTTGGGACATAAATTGATGTGAAGTTACCCATCTATTTCCTAATATACACATACATAGATAAGTATGTGTATATTAGGTTTTAGACGACAACGCACCTAGTACATTATGTGCGTTATAACATTTCCAGTCTTATTAAGTTGTTCCGTGGTATGTACTTTAGCGAATACCGCGAATACGAATATGAATATGGATATCAAATTAATATTCGTCGAATACGAATTAAAAAACATATTTATTTTTAATAAATAAATAATAAAAAATATATTTAATACACTTTTGATTAAAAAATTTATTTATTAATTATAGATTAATTTAATAATTAAAATCAGTTTTTCTTAAGAAAAGCAAGCATTTGCAAATTTTTCGGCGTCAGTCGGTTCCTGTCATCTGTTTGCACCTTGTCCGCCGTTGAAAATAAACGTTAGAGTCAACGGTGGACGACGACGCTTTAATGGAGAAATACATTTGAGATAATTTCTTAAGCTTTTAAGCTTTGGGAAGTATTGGCTTTATCGTCAATATGCCAGTGGATTAGCACGTGGGGAAAAGTTGGGAAGCCTCATGTAGCCTTCAACTTCGTTTCTCCGTTGCGAATTATCTATAAAAATAAACTTAGTATATATTATATAAGCAAAGCAGCAACTAATTATATTATTTGAAGGACATCTGAAAAAACTAAAAGTGGTTCATCCATTTCTTTTATTCACTTATCTTTTGGCATGCTCGCCATATTCCTCTGCCCGCAGATACCTACTTGAAGTTCTTCTTGTTGTCTACTTTGTGTACTGTTCGTTTTTGGCTTTATCTAGGGCAGAATACAAAACACCTTGTCTTTCAAAGCACTTGACTCAAAAATGTCTTCAACTTTTTGAGAAAACTGTATTATCTTAACATTATTTTGCCATATCTTTAACATCAGATTGTGTTGATTCATTATCTTTGATTATTTTAGGCAAAACTGTAGTCCACTCAATATTGGTATTAGCCCAGATAATGTAGTGTTTTCTTCATTCACGAAAACTTCAATGATCCGATTCATGAGAGCCCAGTGTTATTTCTAGTTCATGTTGAAATGAAAAACTACATCTATACGAATAGTGTTAATAATCTTCGGCGAATACGAATAAAATATTCGTATCCGTTCCATTCATAATGAATATACTTACATCAAAGATATACCATACCTACATGGGGTATGTAGATGTGTATATTTGCTGATTTTGATAAGTACTTAGGTATTCAAAATTTTAATCACCTTTTAATTTTTTATAACATAAAAAATTAGACATTTTTGTACTGTCGCTGACATTTTGTAAACATTATCAAGCTCTACAACTTTTCTATAAAAATCAAGCATGAAAGCACCGTTAAAGCAGCGTCCGGAAGAAATAAACATTTTCGTTCGACCGTTTTCTCGTCGACTTACTTTACAAATTCGATTACCACGAAAAAGCCTTTTCATTTTACTTTGATTATATATAGCCTATGTCCGTCCTGAAATGTTATTCTAACTATTGGTGAAAGATTTTTTTAAATCGGATGAGTAGTTTCGAAGATTACCCCCTACATACAAACATACAAACTTTACCTCTTCATAATATTAGTATAGATTGTCTTAAAATCATTTAAATTTCTAAACTTCATAATACATCGCCGATTTCTTTATAATAAAGGCAGGCTAGTAGTTAGTGTGGGGCGCCAAACGATACGGCCGACCACATGCTGGCGGAATGTCCAGATTGGGCCAATGAGAGAGCGGCACTGACGGCAGTCGTGGGACGGGACCTATCCCTACCAGCTGTCGTCAGAGCAATGATTGACAGCCTTGACGGCTGGAATGCCGTTAAGGCATTCAGTGAAGCGGCCCTGAGTGGCAAAGAGGCCAGGGAGCGATCCCGAGAGGAGGACCCCCAGGCGGACCCACTCAGACGCGGAAGAGTCGGCCGACGTCGCCGCGCATACGCCGCGACGACCGTCGCGTAATAACTTCAGGGCGCCAGAATGGGACATCTGGCGTCCTGAAAATACCAAACACTTGATGCGCGCGGCTACTCACAGGGGTTCCAGTGGGCAGCCGCAACCAACGTTAAGGCGAGAAAGCGCCAAGAGATGGGTCCGCTCACGGACACAGCGGTATGAGGGATTTGAGGACATGGCCTAGCTGTAACCTCGGTCCCACACACCACCACCGATGGTGGAATCCGGAGGGGTTTTAGTGGGTATTTCCGGTGTATCTCACCGGTGAGCCCCACACTCCCCCCTCGTCGAGACGTCTCCTCGACGAGGGATAGTGCGTAAATGCATTTCCCCTCCTAAAAAAAAAAGGCTAGTAGTTCGTAGTATCACAAACATCACTAGAGAATATATATCCACAAGTGGGCTGCCGTCTCTACCAAGTACCCCAAAAACAGATCAAATTTATTTAATTCTATGTTAGAAGCCAGGTTACACTTTATTTTTAAAAAATAAAATCAACTTCAGTTCTTTTAACTTAAGTTTGCAAGCATATCAAGTTGTAAGAAATTGTATTTTTCTACAAAAGCATGCGCGACATAGTTTTTCAAAGTTGATTCGTTAAGGCTCTGTCCGGATGTGAAAATCGCGAACAGAAACGAAATGTACGGTTTGTTAGCGAGTTATCTGAATGTATAATGAGTCAGTTAGGAAAAACTTTGCGCATCAGAAAAGTTCGCCATCTTTCTTCAACGCTAATGAGGGTTCGAACCATTCAATTAGGTTTTGAGAAATTCAACATTTGTTACCCTACCAATAAAATAAGGAATATATTACAAAAATTATAATTTTGCCTAAAATTATAAATAATAGATGTAAAAGCTTACAACGAAAACAATAATAATAATTAGCATATTATATTAAAAAATATTTTTAGTTATTTTAGAAGTTATAATAATTACGTATAGAATTTTCTTTAAGTTAAGATCGGCAGACAGGCTGACGGTCCACTTGATGGTTGGTAGATGGCTACCGTCGTCTATAACAATATATATAACGTCCAATGTTTTCCTCACTTAACTTTATAACGTTTCATTTGTTTCATGTTTTCTTAATGCTAATGTTACAAAAAAAAAACAAGTAATCCCAAACTCTACGTTATTGTAAGGAACCTGCTTATTTATACACTTTTTGTGACAAATGAAATTACGTATCCAGTTGTGTAATTAGCCCGCGGGACACAAAGGACAGTTATTCCCAACGAGTCTTGTTGTTACCGGAATGGGCAACATTAGTCTCGGATGCAATTAGAGAGGTCTTACTGAACGCGCACCTTACCAGATTGAGCACATTACCCCTTAAAACAGAACCCCTAATTGCTACTTTTTTCGCGCAGTCGCGAATTATGAGAAAAAGTACATTTTTGATGCCACTCACTTTTCTCGCCCCGTGGATTACTTTATATACTGCCGTAGAAAGTACCAGCCTATGTATTGAAAGATAATCAGAAAAACGTTGATAATTTTTCTTTTTGAAAACGATCTTGAATAATGAAAACTTGGCTCTTTTTTTGGCTATCTACTATTTATGCAAACTTAAATTTCATGAACCCCCTTTTCATGTAATCCCAACTAAGGTCCGGCGTTTTTCTTTTCTTTCTTCTTCTTAGTATTTTGTACCTTAAATGCGTTTAATATAATTGAAATTTCATTGCATTTTATGCTACGGCTTTCCAAATTTGAATTATGTTAAACCATGTTAAACCCACATAACGATTAAAATAGTATAAAATGTACAAAATTTAAATACTTTGCCTTCCCGTTTTCAAATGTGCGCCGGCCCTTAAAATGTGATTTTAATAATTATGTAAGTAATATTAATTTTTATATAAAAATACAAAATAGCTTAATATAGCACAGAGATTATTTTCAATAACCATTTTAATTGTTCCATTTCGTTCTAATAAAAAAAATTAATACATAAAATGCGTCATCCTCGCGTTGTTCCCTCACAAAAACCCAAAGACTTTTTGTTATATTTTTTGGTGCCTTATTCCGGTCTTCCACTGATTTTTACAAACTCATCTACCAGAATTAATATAACAGAAATAACATATTTACCTACCAGTATAATTTCGGTTACCGCCAACAGACAGTGGGTGTCTACTGTCTATTGGTTGTTAATGATGATGATGATGATAACGTTTCCATACCACTTCCACCAGAACACTGTACCTATGATCCTGTGTCCATCCATCGAAAAAAATCAAATGGAAGTCCTTAATTGGATTTTCGGCTATGAGTGAATTTTACACAGTCAACGCGAAATACGTGTCAACTGTCGACTCGTGACATCGTGTAGAGGAGTCGAGTGCAGCTCTTATTATTTTAAGGGTCACATAAGGGCTTCATTGCAAAAGTCGAGATATACATACCCCAACCTAAGTATGACCATACCATGCCCTACCTAGCTTAATAAATGCAATTTATATTAATAGATCAAACACGGTAAAAAAATGCATTTGATGAACTCCACCGAAATGCCGAAAAAGGACATCTCGTTCTTTTATTTATTAATTTTAGAGCCAATATTACAAATTACAACTGTAAATTAGGAAAGAATAGTATAATATCACACTTCGTACGTGTGATATTATACGGTATGGCGCGTAACTTTTTTGTTTAAAAACAGATTGGAATGAAAAAAACACTAAGCAAATCTTCTAATTTATTTTCCATTCAAAATGTTTGTTCTATTTTTTTTTCTCTGATCTCGGGGCCCCCTAGCCGATACGGGCCTATACCGCCTAACGAATAATCCGGCCCTGCTTAAAATAGTATTATGGGAGCGCTCGCTTCGCTCACATTTTCATAATAAATAATTTTTAATATTTTTTTTTTTACATTTTGTGATAAAAAATTTAAATTGATGACTTTGCCCAACCACCGTCAAATAGATGTTTTAAGTCAACTATTACAGTAGCAACGTACTTAAAACCGATGTAGTTAGTTGGGTGAGCAGACAAGTGAATTTCCCTATACATTCCCTAACCGGAAATTAAAACGGAACCGTGTGAGTAAATTCCGGTTAGATATTTCCCTACACAGCATGCTCCTCGAGATTATACCTTACAGTACAATAGTCCGTTGACAATACAATAATTTTAGGTCATATTTGCTAACGCACGAGGAAATCAATCCAATTTTGGAATTCCTCTATCATAAAAAGTCCCTTTATGAAAAGCAGTTAGTGTTTGGCAGTCCCTTCGTCAATAATGTTGTGTAATAAAATGATTTATATTTGTTCAAAATTAACTAATTGGTTATTAATATAAAATCTTCTATGAAAAGGACCTGTTTATTTCTAAGCGCTGAAATTAATATCAAAATGATAGAGCGCGAACCACAGAAGGAATGATAACCAGGGAACAGCTTGCCTTTTTCTATTTAGGAGCGCACCAATTATAGTTAAGTACCGCTGATTGTGTGAAGAAAAATGGTACGAGAAGTATAATAGCTTATTATTGGGTGAATATTTGATGAGAGACTCTTTGTGTGAGACAGTTATTATAATTTCCTCTATTCTCCGTGGTTATTATATCAGACAATCTGTAAAATCTGACCATAGATTTCGGAATCTATAGTCTGACCAACTTATGATGTGATATACAAGACAATACATATGAGTGGTGTTCAGTGTTGTCAAAATGACTTTTTGTTAGATTCGTAAATTTCATAACGGTCATAAAAAGTATATACCTAAACAATTGTGTACGTCTATTATATCTAGTCTGGAGTGATCACTGATTACAAATTAATAAAAAAATTCAAATTACTTTAATTTTGTATTTTATATGAAGTTAAAGGAAAATTTAATCCAATATTTTTTTAATTAAACGGCAACTCTCAACCTGTAGCAGCAGATGGCGCCACTAGTTCTTTTGTCATAGCACAGATATTGGTGGGATTGTAATATAAAATTAACACGCATATTGATGGAACATTTTAATAATAATATTTTTTTAAATAATTCCTATTACTCACTATTAAAATGAAACAATATAATTAATACAAAGAAATCAATCTATTGCACATTAAACTAATTAAGTAATTTGTATATTAACTATCTTGAATTAACATTCTTATCATCCTTCACAGCGGGTTGAGTTTCTTGTATTGTTACATCGTTAGACGGAGCAGTAAGCGTAAATATCACTGGTTGAGTACTAAGAGTCGGATTGAGATATTTTTCTAATAACCTTATCCACGATAACAGAGAATCTCTTGATGATGTACCTGACGGACAAAATTTATAATTTTTAGCATTTCAATTTCAAGCACCTTATCATTTATGGATGTGGAAAAAACATAATTTTAATAATATTTCATTGTGAAGATGGGGGCTACCGTCGACAATAACACAAGCAACACCACAGGCGCTGCAAGTGCGCTGCCGACCACAATAGTCTTCTTTGGTGGTCTTCTGTAAGGGGATGGTTTCCTCACAATATCACACAACACAATGAATAGACATTAGGCCTCGTATTTAAGGGGGCGTACAAACTAAAAAAATTCTAATTTCACCTGCGTGGCCCCATAATTGAATGGACTCTATACCAACACAACAGAGTCCCTTTTATTAGTCATATTTATTTACACAATTATAAACAGTCTATACACAACACACTTATAATAATCTACTCACAAACAAGTCTTATTTAAAAAATTACGTCTAAATATTCTTGCGCACAGAAACATAGTCTTCCCGTCTCAGTGGAGCGATTTTGACTGATCATGTGAAACAAAGTATTAAATATTATCTACTCGTAAACTACAATGTCAAATGAAAAATTAATAAACAAAGGCCTATATAATCTGTGAAGTGAGATTACAGATATTTTTTTGGGTAACCCGTGCTTCTCGTCATTCATCCTTCCTTCAATACAGTCGAAATGTTTTGATCAGCTCTTTGTTTTTATTAAATACCCACAAATTTCAAGTTACATATACAGCAAAAAGTTATAAAGCAACTTCATACTCCCAAATATCTCGTGTACCACGAACAATTCAAGTTTAAAATAGCGTTGTGTATTTTGCAGGTAAACAAAAACATAAAATTAAAATATATTTCATCGGTTATTGTTTAGAAGTCTATTCTAAGAGAAATAACTTTAATTAAAATAAAGTCGATACTAGGTTTTTATTGTGTAATATACAGCATGCTGAAAACATAAAAAAAGTAACATTTTTATTACCTGTAGCACATATTGAAAGTATTGTACCATCGTCTTGCTCGTGCACTGTACACTTTACCGAAGGCAACTTTGTACTGCCTATGAAACCCGGTATACCAGGAGGTTTTTCTAAATTTGATACATCTGTTAATAAAAAAGGAAACAATTAAATATTGTCAATAAAAGCATCTAGGTAACAATAATTGCTCTTAGAAAAAATAATATCTATACATAAAAAAAAACAGTATAAGGAGGAAAACAATTAAAATTATTTTTATTTTCCACTTAAGTGTGTATTGTGTAAGTTTATAAATCTTAACACTTTATAGGGGTGTAATAAGGACCATGTGAAAAAAAAGATACCACTTTACTAAGAAAACCTGTTTAAACTCATATTTTTTTATGTTAAGATCTGCAGACAGGCTGACAGTCCACTTGATGGTAGAGGTGGCTACCATCGCCTATAACACGAGAAACGCCAAAGTGCGCTGCCGACTACAGTAGGATTAAGGATAAGGGATTAGGAGGGTATAGGGAAATGGGCTCTGGCATCCCTTACTCTCTCACCGAAACACAAAAGTAATCATGTTGTTATTTCACGGTGGTCTTCTGTAAGGGGGTGGTTACTGCAGCCAGATGAGCTGTCCAAATGACTGCGAAACGCAGTGTGCCTTGCCACTACTTTCCAGCTCCAGACCAGACCCAAATTTGAAAGTTCAATTTTCAAAGCTGACCCAGCCGGGAATCGAATCCGGGAACCCTATAACAGAGCGTTAAGGCAAGCATCCTAATCACTCATTCAACGGGCTCGTCAGCTACTCATAACTCATACTGTTAAGGTGCTCTTGTGTTCTTGATAAATTCTTATTTCTTAAAAAGAGACTGATTTGGACGTAAAACATGCATTATTGACATAATAATACATTAGTGAAGAACTAATATAACACAGTTTCTACATTTTCTCATATTTTGAAACTGTTACAAAATAATCATAATTTTGAACAGAAGAATATTTTACAAGATAAAAATTATATAGAAATCAGCGGCCCAACCCAGGCTACAAACAGAGAATTTTTTTTCTGCAAATTATGTACACAAAGCCACAGTCTAACCATACTTACGTCATACAGTCAGTCAAAGAGTGTACTTGCGTAGAGCAACCGTTCAGCGAACTCACTTCACTTTGCAGGCTCGAACATTGAGCGTTGCCCGACTGTATGACGTAAATATGGTTAGACTGTGACAAGGCTTCCACATTGATCGCTCTTTCCATTAGTGAAAACCTTATCAAAATCCGTTGAGTGGTTTAGAAGAAGTTAACGGAGAAACAGACAGATGTGGACAGCTACTTCAATTTATAATATAAGTTATGGATTTATCAACTCTCACCATCTAGGTCTCTATCATCTTGATAATCCGGTCTGATCTTTCCGTATAAAATGAAATAAGAAACAACTTGATCCCTCAAGTAAACAGCAAAGGGGCCTCTTACAACCAATGGCTCCGTTGGCGGTTGTTCAGCTAATAAAACTCTTTGCGCTTCACTCTGAGCACTGACAATCCATGTTTTATCCAAAGAGGCTTCAATTTCTTCTGTCTGACGAGCAAATAGTTATTATCAATCAACAATCTTAATTGGGTAGGTAAAATAAGACTGCATATTTTTTATCAATTTAGTAGTTATGACATAGATGCAATTTTGTTAAGATTCGTGTTTCACAATGCATGTTGCCATCAGTACATCTCATAAATTTTTAATGGGGCATTAAAAATTTTGATGTCTCTCGATTGTAGTAATATTTGAACAAGTGATACCTATATAATGTCAATAAAGGAATGGTATTATAAGAAATCTAATCATTCAAAAATTCAATATTCAAGATTTCGAGTTTCAAGATGTCAAGATTTGCACACCGAATATTGGTTGGTCATGAAGGAACAAGGAAACTAAATGTCATCTCTGGTATCAGTTCCCATGGTCATCACAAATAAATTATTATTATATTAATAATTTCAAACCAGTCTGCTTAACTAGGCTTTAAAAATTTCTGGGTAATCACATACCCAGTTTTAAAAGTTACAATAAAATGAATAAAGCAGTTGAATTTATATTATGCTTGTATCTTGTTATTGTAAATTTATTTTGTTCAAGTTGTAAGAAGAAGCCTGTTCTTACAAGAAGAACCTGTAAATTTTAAATTTACACGGGACCTAATTGCCTTAATGAAAACTTATTAATTTTATTTAACTCGATGTATTAGTCATGTCACAGTGGTAATCAATTAACCTAACCTTAATTATTAACCTAATTTAAAATTAATTAACCTAAAGGCAACCCCTTCATATTGCCTTATCAAGCCCCTTGTAGAATAAATAATGTGTGATAAATATGTAATTTCAAACTAATATGTTGTTCCAATATGTAAGTATAGTCTGATTTTATAGTAAACTAGATGTTGCACGCGATATCATCCGAGTCTCTTTATAAAATACTATGTTACTCATTGATAAGCTTTCTATAGGTGAAAGAATTGTCCAGTAGTCTTTGAGTTTATTCATTATGAACTTAAATACATACATACAAATCTTTTCTCTTTATAATATTAGTATAGATATACATTATTATTTTTAAAGTAAAATAAAAATAAATAAGACCTACCTGCCAAATATCTATTTTTGTGGCTGGGTCTACTGAAGTTATTCGTTCTATTGCAAGTCTCGCTAAATCTAATGTGTCAGCAGGAAGAGTTTCTGGTAAAGGCCATGGACTAAGATGCCTGAACTTTGGCATCCAGTACAACATTCTCCATATTTTTCTTAGTGGTATACCACGACGACCAAAAATATTCAAAAGCATATGTTCTAATTCAGTATCTGGCATCACACCTAAAAAAAAATAAAAATATTACATAAATTACATACAAATACATATATAAAATTTAAATATTCATATAATTCTTGTGCACTTTATCTTGAACAAGTATATTTTATTCTGATTCTTGGAAAAGTACAAAATAGTTAGTTAACATATTCATACCCAATAAAATTAAAAAGATAAATTATATACCATTATCTTCCATTTGCTCAAGCAAGTCAACTGCACACTGTTGTTGTTTTGGATAGTGAAGAAATTCTGCTTGAAATATGTTTGTAGGAATAAATCTTCCTTTTGGTAAAACGTCCACTAGGGACTTATATACCTCCAAATCTTTATGAACACCAAATTCCTTCATACGAGACAGAGCTGCATAAATAAATTCAACGTGCCCGCGTCGTCTATTGTCTGTAGTATCTTCATACACTTTGATTACTTCCAAATATGCTTTTTTATCTTTCTTAGGCTTAGCCATAAAAGGATCGTAACTAGTAACACGTTTTTCAGAACTTTCCCAGCGTCTTAGAAGTACGTTAGTGGTAGATTTCGGCCTCAAACCGACACGAAGAATACGAAGAAACATTTTTGTTGCCATGGTAGATTGAGGTTATGGCATAGGCACAGCTTTTAGGTATATTTTTATATTATATTTTTCGTATACTAATTACGAATGCTAATAATAAACGTTATTTTTATATACATATTTAAATTATCTTATGTATGTCCAAATTTTAGTATTATTATTTATACATCTAATAAACAGCTGACAGCTGAATTCAGTGTTACCAGATGACCATCTCGCGTTCTCCCCAAATATTATCGGAAAACCCCCCAAAATTCAGGTTTTCAAGAAAAATACCCCCACAAATTATAAAAAGAAAATATTTATTATTAATAAGTGGAAACATTTAAACACAAAATTTTTACACTATTTCAGCAATAGCGTCCATTACTGAATCAGCATCTTCGCACGGTTCGTTTGCCGTTCCGTACATTTTTTCTGAATTAAATTTCTTTAGCATTTTTGTACTTGGTTTAAAATAAATACATCCATATATTAACGTATATCTAACCCTCAAAATGGAATCGGCAGTTTGGACAGCCAATCTGTTTCTAAGTTTGTCTTTTATAATAGCTACTTGGGAGAAGGCTCTTTCAACAAATCCGTTTGATTAAGCATAATTCCCAATGCTAGTTTGCTTACACGTCCGTACGTTCTGTCTCCGACTGCATTTTTGAAATTGTAAACTTCCACCCAGAACTCTTCTGTGTCTTGTATGGATTTCCAGGTCGTACGATGCAAAGCATTCCACTCTTGAACCACAGAGTCGACATCATTGCAGATGAAGCTTTGTAGTTCTGTGTGTGTGTGTGCGTGCGTTCGCAAAGCTGCTTTGAATTTTGATCGCATTAAGAAAGTTATTTAATAAAAAGAAAATAAATAAAAATAATATATCTTTATTTAGGTACATATTTGATCGGGATTCCAAAATTACAGGTTTTGTAATAAAAACCCCCGAATCCCCCAAACCTAGATTTTTCTCTCCAACTATCCCCCCAAAAATATTTTCCCCCCAATTGTCCCCCCATAACTTAAAAAAAACTCCAAATTTGGGGGGATTATCCCCAATCTGGCATCAGTGCAGCTGATTATAGCTCCGGGACTCCGGGTGTTGTAGGACTGTAATAGGGTGCTGACGGTGCTGTGCTGTAGTAACTGTAGTCCATAGAAAAATAACTAAAGCATAGAAACACAGAAACCCTACTAAAATAGCGACAAAGTTACATCAGTTCATACTGTATTCTCTTATGGCAATGAAAAGGTGTTAGAAAGAGATGCATATGCAGCAGTATATTCGTAATGTAGAAGGTTGTCACTAGTTTTCATAATGCTAGTGATGTAACTGTGTCGATTGATAAAAGGCTTACAACGAAACACGTTAACATAGAGTTTTTTTTATTCTGAGATAAACTGGCGCTTAGCAGGAAGGAATATTGGGAGACGTTTCAAAATCAAATCATTTTATATGAACACACTTGGTAATTTATAAAAGGCATATTTTTGACGTGTTTTCGTTTTGCAAGGGGTTATTTTGTGAACAGGAGTGCATAATGCTAATAAAATCAATGAATTTTTGCTGACTAAATTCGTAAATCTTTGAATAAATATAAAAAAAATTGACTTTACCTACCACCTAAGTGTGTTATAGCTTTGACGAAAGAAAAACGGATATAAATAATCGTGTTACCCTTACCCTTGATAGTTTGATTTCAAAACGAGTAACTAGTCTTGTTTTCTGTTTACCGATATACATACAATTCGACATATTACATGAATCTCAAAGTTCACTGTAGACATAGACATAGACCTTACTCAATGCGCGCCACCACATTCGGTGCTCTGCGTTTCATAATTCTAATTTTTTGGTGTGCATACATGTCTAGTCCAGTCATAAGTTCTGTTACAAATGAAAATGGATTTATTTTTATGTGAAGTAAGGTAATCTTAATAAAATTATTTAAAAATATAATATTTATTGAAGTCTCAGCAAAAGTATAAAAAATAATTCTATTCAAAATGGCTATCTTTAGCTTTAATACAGGCCCTTAATTTGTTTCACCACGAATTTATGGATTTACGCACTTTTCCATGGGAAATTTAGCCACTGCCTACTCCAGAGATTTCTTAAGGAGATTGTAGGGTTCATCATCATTCGCTTTTCCCATTCATTATAAAACTTTTTGTTTCCTTTTTATAATGTACGTAACCCTTTTATCTACTTATATTACATATACACTGGCCGGCGGGATTTCAAATGAAAATAAGAACAACAGAATCGAAGTAAAGAGAAAAGGGAGATTGACAGGGTTTTTTCACGGGAGAGAGCATTCTAGAGAGAGAGCCTTAAAGAGAAGATGTACGGAATATATATACAATAAAAGAGATTCAGATTTTTAAAAAAGGAATAAGAAAGGCGATCGAGCTGACGATTTTTAATTTTATCTCATCCATACTGAACGAATCCAACTCTTACTTTTATTAAGTCGACGAGATCCGCTTATACCCTATCTTTACCTGTGCTCCTGTCGAAAAAGAGAATAAAGCTACAAAACGACGTGATCAACGGAAGATCAAGGAGTGCAATTTCTGTACGCCAGTACTATTATTTATTCTGTGCTACTACCATCTAAATGGTGTTAAGAAAGGTTATGATTGATCACTTTAAATCAAAGACTCAACTTAGATTTGCAAATTAATACTACATGCAAATTGGTTATTTGACATTTTTTATTGATATTATCGATATTTTGTGGACGATAATATCGAAATATCGATATTAAGCTATCGATGTCAATATCGATGCCGATATTTCATCAATATCGCTCATCCCTACTGACGGGAGCAGTGAGACATAACAAAAAGTATCAGTCATTATAATGCGACCAAGTTATGTAGTGACGTAACGACACCAGCAACGGAACAACGACAAAATATTTAATTTAGTTGTATTAAAATACATCCAATTACATCCGTTTGACATTTGTCTAGTGACAACCTTCTACATTACGAATATACTACTGCATATGTATCTCTTTCTAACACATTTTCAATGCCATAAGTGAATACAGTATGAACTGATGTAACTTTGTCGCTATTTTAGTAGGGTTTCTATGCTTTAGTTATTTTTCTATGCTGTAGCCACCAGATTATATACTCTTTGGTAGCCACTAGCACAAACTAAATAGTAGATACTGCCACTCAAAGATAATTGTATTAGTGTATAGATGGAACAATAAAAATTGAAGATTCCTTCGATACTCGATACCCGTCTTTCTAATGGCTGCATGTCGTATGTTAAAAAGAGATAACAATAGCCGAATATGACGTCTTAAAACGCTGCGCGCCATAAAAGAGGAAACGTCATATTTGTTTATATCATGCTGGTTAACAAGCGCGTTTAGCTTTATGTGATTTAAAATACTTAAAAATCTGAAAGTGTGATTTCATAAATCTGTTGCTTGCCAAGAATGGCTTGTACTGTTCCCGTTTGTCCAAGTAGAGTGGGTGTTTTGAAGGAGAATAATGGAAACATATCATTTCACCGGTAAGTCGCACAGCTCGCACTCATTAATTTTGGTGTTTTGTAAACAAATTTTTATAATTATTTACTAAAAATGAATCATTGTACATGCATACACAGCTCTAAGGTTGATTTATTTAAAGAAAAGCTGGTGTTTTATAACTAAAATTTACAAAAACCAAAGTTAATCGGAATTTTTGACATTTGTCTTGCTTTATAGTGCTGTAGTCTGATCTTGATAAGTTTATCGATATCGATAACTAATTTATTTTTAGTAGAGTGTTGACAATTTCTAGCATTCACTGCAGGTTGAAAGTAATTTTTATCAATTTATAACAGATTTCCCACCGACATCGATTTAAAAAAAAAACGTGGACAAAAAATGTAAGAAAAGCCGACGATTGGAGAGCTTCGCAATATACAAGAATATGCTCGATGAACTTTGAAGATTCTTGCTTTCGCCAAGGATATCAGCGTAAAATTCTACACTGGTATGCAGTGCCGACAATATTCCCAAAATTACCACCATCGTGTAAACCAGTAAGTAATCAAAGGGATCCAAATAGGCTGTGTATTCGCAAAGCACACACAGCCCTTATGCATAAGAGTGTTTTTTGTCTAGCACCAGTCATATATAATAAAATTCCGAACAATATTAAGCAGTTCAATATTAGTATATTTAAGAAGAGAGTTAAAAAACTACTGGTTGATAAATGTTACTATGATTTAAAAGATTATATGTCTGATAACTTGGTGGATACTAGTGATTGATTATTATACTTCATTGTTATGTAGCATCAAAATATCAAAATATTTGCACACCCCAAAGGGTAGAATGTAGCGAGCCTTATACATTATAAAACCATTGTTGTAATCACCTATATTCAGCAAATAAATAAATTATTATTATTATTATTATTATTATAAGTTATAAAGAAGTTATGCTTCAATCTATGAAAATTATGAAAATCTTTTGAATCATTAATAACCAAAAACTATTTCTTTTCAGAAATTACCCAGAAAAAGAAAACTTACTAATAAATACGTGGATACCCAAGCGTCAACATTAACTGCAAGTCTTTAAATTAAAATGTTGACGAATCACAGATGAACGATATCACAGATTAAAATGAAACGATATCACAGATTATCCAATCTGTGATATCGTTTCTAAAAATAAAACTTTAAGATTATCGAGTTTTTTTTTCTCTCGTAATAAAATCCTACTCCCGTTCTACCCCTTAAGGATGGATTCTAAATATTTCTACTCAAAAAATAACTATTCTTTTGAAATATTTTGGTGAAATAAATGCGAGAGGTTGCATACAATCTCATACAACCGATTAGCAATGCGGTGAGTACCAGTACGCACCCACATTTTATTTATATTGAATAACCAAACAGTACACCGAAACGCATTTAGCCATACTTTTTATCCGTCATATAATATATGACGGATAAAAAGTATGGCTAAAAAAGTTTTAAAATCTATATCAACGATATCTAGTTATCAATAAAAATGCACAGCACTATTATACGCTATAACTTTAGCTTGCATTGTATAGTCAAAATGGAGACATTCACTCAACTTCGACCCGACAGATTATATATGTATGTCTCTTTCAATCTTATGGCAATTTGAAGGTGTTAGAAAGAATAAAATATTGCTGCATTTTGTGATCCATCTATAGGTACAGACTAATACAACATCTTTGCTGCCACTAGCCAGGTGCTGTAGGTGACAGACAGAACTGACAGATTAGGATAATGTAAATATACCATTGAGATAAATTTCATGGAGAATAGAGGTAAGGAGGACTAACCTATATGGGCGTTAGACTGAAACACTGAAAGCTAACAACCATTAAATAGTTCATAAATTAACCAGAATGGCGCCTGTGTAGCATTAGGGTTTAGTATTTGTATGCGTTTTTTTTTATATTAAATCAAGGTAGCGCTTGACCACTATTTCACCTAATGTGAGGTTCAGATGCGGCCGAAGGCGAACCACGCTTACCCAGTAAATGCCCATTTACCCTGGTTTTGAAGACATCTTAAACAAATGCTACTACACAGCACCTCCTATTAAATTGTAGCCGACTAACACTATCTCATGTATAGTATAATTAAACTATATTCTCTATACACAACTTAAAAGGGAAAACAAAATGTAGACAAGATAGATAGTTTATTACCTGCATTAACATATACCTAGGATACTTTTTATTATTAAAAAAAATGTTAAAGTCCCCAGGGATTGCCTAAAAATATGAAAGATCAACCACCGTCGCCACAACGATAAGATGTCTCATAAATTTTCATTCTTCAACATATACCAATTTGCGAGCACAGCACAGCTAGTGAGTGTATAATCCTGGACAAACAGTCTCTGCCTTGACACTGATTGGCACCATCTCCTAAAAATAAAAATTTGATTGATGAGATATGTGAATCTAATAATCGATCATGGCGAAAAATGAATTTTACTTTTAAATTCTCGATCACACTAAATTACCTACTCTCAGAAAGTAACAGATTCCGAACTCCAATTTACAATTAAATGGAATATTATCAATTAATTAAGATAATATCATCGAAATATTACTTACATATTTTATCGATGATTTTATCGATGTTAGCTTAAAATGTAAAACCAGAATTGAAAGATTTTTTCAGCAGTCTGTGGTTTCTTTCTTACACTTTCTGCAAACTAAATAGTGGAAAGGTACTACCATATATTTAATACTCCTATATTGCTAGTCCCCGTAAGTTGCAGCGTTGCCGAGACGCAACTACATATTTTCTCTCACTCGTTGATACTTGACGAGTTATGTGCATGCGTTGCTACAGTAGTGGGAGAAGCCCAGCCAATAAGATGCTTATAATGTAGTTCTCGGACATGCGCACAACGTTCGAAGTCTTCATGAGGGAGACACCCTACTAGCAATATAGGAGTATTAAATATATGGGTACTACTTTCTTTGATACTTTTCTGTGATTTATTTTAGTTGGGAGTTGTCTCTATTCTGTGGCTTAAGCGAATGGCGGGAGCGGGCGGGTGTGTTAAAAAGTCGAATGCGGCTGGCTGGCGTAGCCACGGTCGTCGTTCGTTTGGTGCGTGTGGGTGCAAGTAGTGCAGTGTATGTGACAGTGTAGTGTAGGTTGATGTAGTTGTAGAACACTAGCAATAGTCACAGAGTATCTTTTTATATAGGAGGATAGTAACCAGCAGCAGCAAGTAGAGAGGAGAGCGAGCGACGACTCGATGAGCGAGCGAGCGAGCAGACCAGTGTGACCAGATTTAGCAGAATTCTGCGATTTTAGCAGAATATGACCCTCAATTTAGGGCTTAGCATATTATGTCGCAGATTAGAAAAAGTTGGCAGTTTTTAGCAGAATTTAAAAAACCTTAAAAGAAATTTAGCAGTATTCGACATTTTATAAGTTAACCGAGATTCATTTAGATAGTTGCCCAAAATCTAAATTGCGCATTTAAAAAAATCCATCATTTTCCATTATCATACATAATGAATTACTTATTAGCTCAAGATCCCAGGCAAAAGCTAGAAATCTGAACTTTCCTGCAATGCATTCAATCTTTTTTGACCGAACTATGTGTTGAACTTAGATTGCGTTTAGGTCTAAATAAAAAAATTGAGCAAATGCAATTTTCAATCCTCAAAACATTATCTGGCCAATACGGTTTCTAAATTTCCCATATTAGTCCATGAATCTGACGTACAAACTATTAATACCGAATACAGGGAGCTGAAATTAGACAAAGCAGTGAGCGATCTGCTGGAAGAACCCCTGATCCTACGCCTATGAAAATAGAAACATTTTGGAGCCACAAAAATGTCTAAAGGCAGATGGAACTAAAAGTTACCAATGATTTTACTAATGTCCAATACTGCCTGTGGGAGAATATTTTCTCAGTTAAACAATATAAAAACGGACCAACAAAACAAATTTATAAATCAACATTTTTCTGCAATCCTATACAAAAACAAGCTTTTAAGGAGCAGGGCGGGTGCGTAAATTTTACGCCTCTAAAAAATATGATTAAGACAGCCCAAAGCTCCTACAAACCTATATAAAAATCTTGACACGACCACGACAGAATAACTTTAAAGCGTTTAATTTCATATATTTCCATACAAAATAATATTTTGTTAGCAGAATTTTAGCATTTTTAAAAAAGTTTAGCATATTTTAGCAGATTTTTAACCGAGCAGCTAGCATAATGACTAATTTAAATATGGTCACACTGGAGCAGACAGAGCACGAGAGCAGCAGTAATATTTGTCCGTTGGGTGGGTTTGCACGTCTTCACAATCAAAAACTTTGCTTACGTATTTCTAGACGAACATTGCAAGTTTCGTGCCCTTCCTTATAGTGAAAATTAAATGAAGTAATTGTTAATTATATACAATTAAGTGTGGTGTTTATTTCAAAAAATATGTATAATAAAATTTATGTACATGGTTTTATTATATTCTTCACACTAGGCGTAACTGGTGAGTAAATTTATTATTTTTTTACAATAAATAAATAAAACCTAATTTATTATTAAATTTTTAGTTAATAATATTTTTTATTCTATTTTTCTATATATTTTTTATTCGACATTTTCTTTATAATTATTACTGTAAAGGTCAACTGCTTGTGTTTCTGCTCACCTACCTTCTCTTTAGCGTGATTAATATTAATTAAAATACTACTAGAAAAAAAGAAAACTTGTTATAGGATTGAGTTTTTTACAGACTTCGGGTGTAATTAAAATTATTGACGCACTTTATAATTATTTAACATCGTAGTGAAAAAAATAGCAGGTAATTAAAAATGAAATAAAGATATTTTTGTATAGAATTATATTTCAGTGCTTATAAAGATTTATGATCTTATACTGTTTATTACTTTTTAAACCTAAAGGAATTCAATGATTTGTGCTTAATAAAAAATAAAAAAAAACATAAAACAAATTCCTTTCTGTGCCTCTCCATTACTGAACGTACAGTCAATTTCTTAAATCTCTCCTTGTCCTTCTATTTAATCAAATGCAATGTTAATATTATTGTTACTTCATTTAGCAAATTTTGGCAACAGAATTATCATACTACTTAATATAAAAAGAATCTTTTTTTGCCATGTAGGTATGAAAGTATATATGAAAGTATAAATGAAAGTATAAATAAAGTATAAGTTATTTCTATTACAAGATTAAATAGTAACACGACAATAATTCAATGAAACGTGATGGGGTATTGATTTAATATGAAATAAATGTGACCATATATACTAACTTATAATTATTAATGAACTTAGATGCCACCTAGGTAGAAAACGTAACATTGAGCCAGTAAATAAAATAAATCAGTACACCTTTTTATTTATTTTGTTTTATTATATAGTTTTGGTAACTATACATAATACCTAGTACCTTTTTAAACTTCATATTTTTGAGTTTTTTTTTAATAATCTTTCTAGATTTTGTGATCTTTCTGGATATTTCACTCTAAAATAAATAATAAAAATCCCGTTTAATATAACATTCCTGAAAATGGAATTTTATTTTATTCAAAATGTGATAAAAATGCTGCTAGAGAAATCAATCTATCATCTGTTAGCAGTGATTGAAACGAGATTAAATTTTTACATATACTTACCTAATATGTTTATTTTTTATGGATTGACGTCACTGATTCAATCAACTTTATTTGAATCTTTATGTCGTGCGTATGCTCTTCTTTATTCTATTTTTTCTTCGTTTTTTTTTAAACTTGAGGTGTGTCGCCGCGTCCGATTCGCGCTTTCGGGCAGCTATCCAAACGCCCACGATTTACGTGCATTTTCAATAATAAAATTAAATAAATAGATAACTTGCCCATTTGTTTCTATTTACCGCATAGGTATACCACGGAAAGGTCTTCTAGGAATTCTCAATTACCAATTACAGCTGTTCCAGAATCATATCGCGCAACTTATGAAACATATTTCCTTTTCAATGGGAGATATTTCAAGAGATTTCTTTTCGAATCCTGCGTTATGGAGGCCCGTGAGCCGTGGCAAAGCAAGTATCCTGTATATTAATCCAAGTAATAAACTGTGTGTCGAATTTAATCCAAATCCGTTCAGCCGTTTTTACGTCATTTTTGCGTTTATAATATTATTATGGCTCCATTAGGTATTTTTCTATCATTAAGATACTTAAAGCTTAAGGTATTCATTAAGTATTCATTGAGGCATTCATATGGTATTATGTCCTACCGAAAGATGTCGCTCTTCTTAGATGTTTTGAAGAAGGTTTTGATGCTGTTCAATCTGTTCATACAGTTCACCACAGCTTGGTTTGCATTAGGAATTTTTAATGCTTAATTTCAATTTGGTTGAATGAAAATCCTAAGAAAAAAAAGTTAAAATCTAGTTAAATTCTTTTTCTAAGAAAAAATCCTTAGAAAAAGTTTATGTTGTACATAGATTTGCTAAATCAATTTACAATTATTACACTTATCGATTTATAAAGTATCGATTTATAAAGAAATGTTTTGATTGTATCTACTATCATTTTCTTTAATATTCTTAATAAAGTGAATGCATACTAACTAGGATACCTATTAATTACTAGTAGGTATGGTACGTAAATCTGTTAATCTGTTGAAAAGCGTAAATCGTAGAAGAATATTTTTTGTTTCTCTTCATATGTACATTAAGATATACTAACCTATTATTCAGGACAAAGGTTTAAATTTTAATTATTTTTTTATTTCAAACATCAATGTAATTTAATGTCATATACCTACCTACATTATATTTAGGGATATTTTTGGTACTGATTATTAAATATTATATATTTATACATTTATTTATACATTCACTCAAAATCCACAGCTCTCAATATACAATTTACAAACAAAAATAAAGCGTATCTAACAGCCAATTAGGAATTTTACATCTGTATAAAAGGAAAAAATTGAACAAAAAGGAAGGAAAAAAAACAGAAATTAGCAAAATACACAACTAAGTCATACACTATCACATATCTTAATATATAAAAATGAATCCCTATTTCCCTTGGTCACGGCATCACGCGTGAACGGGTAGACCGATTTTGATTCGATTTTTACTAATGGAAAGAGGGATAAACGGGGAATGTTCATATATATAAAAATTGCACCCCGGGCGAAGCCGGGGGCGGGTCGCTAGTTATATATAAATACAAGCCTATTACAATACCACTCACATGTAAATGCCACAGTGCTCATTGTCTTAAAAAAAAAAAAATAATGAAAACAATAAAAAAAATTAAAACCATAAACAAAAATAAAACTAGCAAATAAGAATGTTGCCAATGCTATTCCTGGATGTACACAACGAAGAACAGAATAAATCTGTCCAGGAAAATTTGTCATTGTACGATCTCTGAAGTCGGTCGGGGAAAAGTCTTTTTGCATATACCTAGTATGTATACCTAAACTTGTAATAAAATCTCTTTGGCTGTACTATTTGTATCTGGCTGGTTTTGATGACATTAAAAAATTTTCAAAAAAAGAAACAAATTAGTAAAATATCGTTTCGGGCCATTTACATTTGTTTTTCTTTCTGTCAAAATGAGTGAATAATGAACAATGAAGGGCATTGTTTATGAGCTTTTATCGCCGCCGGGCAGAACCATCAATTCGGATCTCTACTGCCAACAACTGATGAGATTGGAGCAAGAAGTTGAGAGGAAGCGGCCGGAATTATTCAATAGAAATGATGTGGTCTTTCATTACGACAACGCTAGACCACACACATCTTTAGCCACTCAGCAAAAAATAAGAGAGTTTGGCTGGGAGGTGTTAATGCATTCGCCATATAGCCCTGAACTTGCACCTTCAAATTTCAACTTGTTTCGGTATCTTTAGAATTCTTTAAGCAGTGTCAGGTTAACCTCTAGGGAGGAATTGCCAAAAATACTTCTCGCGTTTTTTGATCAGAAGTCCCAAAATTTCTACAGCAATCGGATCATGACATGTCACTACCTACAAGATGGCAAAAAGTCATTGAATAAAATAGCACATATATAATTAAATTAAATGTATATAAACTAAAAAACATGTCTTGAGTTTTCATATAAAATGCGAAGAGACTTTTCCCCAACCTATTATCTCAATTTATAAGTATAAATAAAACTATGTATATTGCATTCGTGATAAATACAATCAATACATCTGATTGATACACTACATCCCTGATGAATATCGATGAAGACCCATTTGCTAGTGCTTTGCATTATTCAATTGTACAAATGTGCAAATACTATGTTGATGCCGAATTAAATGGCGTTTATCGCACATCGAAATCGTAGTAACGATTTCATTGTGTGATTGTGTGGCTCTCGTTATACCTAGGTAGACGTTTTTGAATTGTTAATTTGTTACTTCGGTTTTTTTTTAAATTTAATTTTATTAATAATTAATTCTAATCAATGGGTGATTCTTCTTTTGCTATAAACCAAAGACTTAAAAACAATCTAATAAATAAAAAGTATACACTAAAATAAAATTTACTGTTTATAAATTATTGATGCAAGTAAATTTTGGTCCAGGTGGTAGGTACCCAACATGCTGATTGCATTACCTCTCTGAATTGCTAAACTTAATCTCTGAGAGAGGTAATGCCCAGCCCTGTAATCGCCAGTTTTGTTTATCAACCGCTTGATGTCTTTAATGAGGTGAAGCGCATTGGGACCCCACGGGCCCAGAGCGAAGAGGAACGAAAGATTAAGAAGTACTTATGTTTTTATATTTGTTAATCTTTCGCTTCTCTGCATTCTCTGCGTACCAGCTTTAACTATGGTACTTGGAAGATGGGAAGAAGTCAGTGTGTCTACACATGTGGAGTTCCTTCCAAGGAATCAACGACATCCCGTTAGGTCTTTTCCCATCATCACGTATGATGCCGTTTGGTTCTAAGACTGCGGGTACGTTAATGGTGGCAAGAGACCAACGAAGGATAGACTGGCATGTCGGGAGAAACGTCCGCCACTGGAGACTCCCAACTCATCGACATCCTTACCACAAGGATACATGTGAGGTGAGGGACACAGATATCTTCGCCCAGACGTAGACTGATCTCAAGGCGAAAGGTGTCGTCCAGAAAAGTGCCGAGATTCGGAGAAGGCAGAGCCTATAACCAGTATCCGGCTTCATACCGGACGACGTCGCCTTTAGCCTTGCAAGATCAGTTCTCGTACTGTGATTGACGATATCATTATAAATTGCAGCATAATGTTGCACACAATTATCCCATCTTCTTTGTTTTTTAAGGTCAGATGGTGTAGAAATATTTGGGAAATATCGTTTTCCAGGAATGTCTAGCCTCATTAAGTCACGCAATCTCATAGTTTATAGAAGTATCTTTCCTATGAGAGTGTGTGTGCTACTCAGTAGAGAAAAGCCGGAAGAGAGATACTAGACATTTTGCGAATATCTAATTCACAAATTAAATTTATGAAATTAAATTAAAATAAATTTAATTACAAATTAAATTAAATTCTATTCTTATTCACAAATTAATCGGCAAGTAGATGTTTCGTTCTCATACTTTCGTCGGTTGCAAGCATACGTTTACTATTCTGAATTCTCACAGTTTTGTTACGACGTTACCAAACAATATAGGTACATACATATCACACTTTCTTCACTAAAAAACTGTAGATACATTGATAAGTACATAGCTTTGTCGCTGTTCGATGTTCAACCTTAATTTTGTATAGATTTTATAGAAAGACTTAACACATTAATTGCTTGATCAATACTCATATGAATATTAGAAACAATAACAGCACTAAGAGTTTAGGTATTAGGTTTCTGTTTTTGTTTGCCTTCATTATAAACTTTTTTCCAATCACGCTGTTCCAATCAGTCGTTGAATTTATCATGTGTAGTGTTTGACTTGTGTTAAAATTGTTTGCAACGATCAACATAGTGCTTATTGTATTCACCTACATTTTTGTAAGGACAACGCCTCACTGTAGATATTAGTTGAATAGGTACATATTAATAACACATAGGTACTGTTTGTTGAATGGTTGAATACGATTAAAGCGGTAAAGCAAACTAAGGTCAAAACGCGAGCAAACTGAACTCCACTCGCTTTGACTCCCGTGTTGCTATAACGATTTTTTATAAAATGTGCTGTGCTATAATGTATAAAATTTATTTATTAATTTATTTTGTCGGTATTTCTGATGGTTTCTCGTCATATTTTAATAATAAAATATTATATACAGCTAAAAGATGATGAAAATGTACATTTACGTCTTGTAATTCATTATAAATTACTAGAGGAAGGACTACAATGACATACAAGGTATTAATTAGGGAATTATTTTAAAATATTTGTAATATAACAGTTGAAGTAAAAGGTTTGTCACTTATCCTTACAAGTATTCGTCTGTCGGTATCATGTCGGTATGTATTGTTCGCGATGATTTCCATGCGGTTTTCACCTATCAACAGAGTGATTCCTGAGGAAGATATATTTAGGTGTATAATTCGTTAAGGTTTTGATAAATTGGTTGAAAAATGATTGTTGAAGATTTCGGAAAAAATCAAGCCGTCTGGGAGCTTTCATCGAAAACGTTGCCTACTTAGTTTGAGTTACAACAAAATAATGTTTGGTGGAATTGTTTTACTTTTAGAACTCTACGAAAAAGTCCGCGATGGCATATGTCTATCTTTTAAGGATAGCTTGGTTAGTACACCCATTCTAACTTCTAAAAAAATTATCACATAGGTATAATGTGGTATTTTTGAGAACGTAGAAATTATTAACAAATTAAACTTTAAAACAAATCACAGGATGGTAAGAGGGACAATAAAGACATGCAAAACTAAACGCCCGAGAAGTCACATGGGGAAAAACTTTGTGAACGTCATTCCTCCCATACCAGAAGAAGTACAATCAAAATTGAAAAAACTGCTCCCCAGCATGAAATCAGATAATAATGTGCAACATAAATACGATGAATTAGAGAAGTACCTGCTGAATATATACAAAGAAATAACAAAAACTAAAACAAAGAAAGATAGAATAGGGGAAGAAGCAAGAAAACTACTACAGGAAAGAAAAAAGCTTTTGCAACATCGGAAAAATAATATTAAAGAAATAGAGCGGATCAGTAAGGAAATTAGTAACAGTATAAGAAATTATAAAAAAACATTAAGACTAAGTATAATTAAAAAGGAAATAGAAAAAACAGGAGGAATAAAGAAAGCTCTCAAGCAACTAAACGATCATGCCCAATGGATACCAAATATAATGACTAAAAACTCTCATGAAAAAGACAAGGTAACGAGAAATAGAACACAAATCTTAGAAACAGCAACAAACTTCTACAGTAAATTATACTCTTCCCAAGTTTCACACAACAACTATCAGTCAATGGGATGCCCACATAGAGAAGAAGATCCTACTCCCAAAATACTCTTATGTGAAGTGAGGAATGCCATCCTCTCACAAAAAAATAACAAAGCTCCAGGTGACGACAAAATTGTTAACGAACTTCTAAAAGAGACTATCAACATAATAGAACAACCAATAACCGATGTTTTTAATGAAATTGTGCTCCACGAAGAAATACCTACTCAATGGACAAAATCAACAATAGTCCTCATACACAAAAAAGGCGACAAAACCAAGATAGATAATTATAGACCTATTAGTCTAATGTCAAATCTCTATAAAATATTCTCGAAAATTCTACTTGGGAGGCTAACTAACATCTTAGACAAACAACAACCTAAAGAACAGGCCGGCTTTCGAAACGGTTTTTCCACCATTGACCATATACACGTTCTCAAGCAAGTGATGGAGAAATTTAACGAATATAACAAAATATACTATATTGCGTTTGTGGATTACAACAAGGCATTTGATTCCTTAGATCACAACTTTATATACGAAGCCTTGTATAGTCAAGGGGTCGACAAGAAGTTTATAAGGATCATAAAAAATATATACAAGAACTGCACATCTAAAATACAATTAGAGAAAGTGGGCCAGGAATTCAAAATAGGGAAAGGTGTAAGACAAGGAGATCCATTATCCCCCAAGCTCTTTACAGCAGTCTTAGAGGAAATTTTTAGAAACCTCAATTGGTACAAGGGTTTAAATATAAATGGATCAAAACTAAATCATCTTCGTTTCGCCGATGACCTTGTACTCTTTGCAGAAGACCCAGTGACCTTACAGACAATGTTAGTAGAACTAACTACGGATAGTGCAAAAGCAGGACTCACCATGAATGTGACAAAAACAAAGGCGTTAACTAATGGCACTAAAGTAAAAATACTAGTAGGTGATCAAGAAGTAGAATACGTGGATGAATACATATATCTGGGTCACGTAATATCACCTAAATTACAGATGTCATTAGAGTTACAGCGTAGAGTAAATAACACATGGTCAAGATACTGGATGTTAAGGGAGGTAATGAAAAGCAAGTCTATACCAATAACACATAAAAAGAAAGTTTTTGATGCCTGCATTCTACCAGTACTTACCTATTTGATGCCAAACATGGTCATTCACAAACCAAATCATGCAGAAACTAAAAGTATGCCAACAAGGAATTGAAAGGAGCATGTTGAGAATTAAACTGAAAGACAAGTGGCGACTAACCCAAATTAGAGAACGAACAAAAGTCACAGATGTGATCAGTAGAGTAAAAATGCTAAAGTAGCGGTGGACTGGTCACATGATGAGATCGGGAAGAGACAAATGGACGAGAGACGTCACCGAGTGGTATCCCAGAGATAGAAAGCGTCGGAAGGGTAGACCAGTAAGACGATGGGAAGACGATTTACCCAAAGACTGGAGGAGAGCTGCTCGGGATAGAATTATATGGAAGAGCCTGGAGGAGGCCTATGTCAAGGGACAGCCTGACTTACAGATTGCCGATGTGAATGTTTAAAGTTAACTTGAAAGTGTATATATGTAAAGTCAGTGAATAAAGGCTATTTTTATTTATTTTATTTATAATGTGGTATTTGGAAAATCTATTTAGACTGGTACAGTATTAATCATTATAAAATTTACCTTTGTTACCATAAGCATTTCATACACATTGTAATAGCCCTTACACCATACGTTTTAAATGAATATCTTAGGAGTTATCGTAAATTAAAACTACGCGCGAGAAAATAAATTCAAGCTTGATGTAGACGCAGGCGTTATATTACTCATTTTTCAACGCGGACGTAGTCACAGGCACCAGCTAGTCACTTATATAATAAGAAAAGATTTAATCTACTTGTAAATACGAAAATGAGTTACAAATTAATTAACAAATTAGACTTAATAAAGGGTGACAAGAATAGGTGAGCAGACAGAAAGTTTCTTATGTTTATAATGAAAATAATGGGTCCGTAAGAGTCTGGTTTACATAAAATGGAAATAGCAAATTAAATTATTATTTTATCTTTTCTTGCCGACCGACATAGCGCCCGCCTGGTCCTATTATTCTAAGCGCATTGTACATACATAGTTTAACCCTAATAAAGAACCAGAAAATTTTACAGAATAAAATATTTTTTTAAATTATCTATACATCGGCAACATAAAAAATAAAATAAAATAAAAAAGTTTTGATTTTAATGAAATTCAAACCGTTGCTTGTTTGTTTATATTTGAAGCCTATTTGCATGGCCGTAAACAAAAGTCCGTAGGGTTCAACGGTTAACTACTTTTAATTTGGCCGGTCGTGTTTGTCAGTCGTATCTTCTTATATACTACATGATACTACTATGCGTATACCTACTTTTTTAATACATATATATTAGAAAGGAATCCATATATAACTCTGTAAAATTAAAAACTACATAAATTATTATCTATCCTATATTAAATATTATAAAATAAAATCTTTACATGAGTTCAATAATACGTAGGTGAATTGAATTCACAAAAATGGAGTGAACTGCTTCACACCTGGACAGCTCCTCTCTTTGTATAAGGCGCAAGTCTGATTTTGCATGGAGTATTGCTGTCACCTTTGGAATGTCTCAGCAAAATACCAACTTACAGCATTCTACTCGGTGGATCGCAGAGCTAGGAGGCTCATTGGACTTCTTGGTGGTGGTACGCTAATAAGATAAGCTGCAGAGCCTGGCGCATGGACGCAAAATTGCTTGTCTCTGTGTATTCTATAAGATGTACTTCGGAGAGTGTGCTCGGGAGTTGCAAGATCATTCCGCCTTCCCCTTTCTTCTATAGGACATGCAGACGTACGGCTGGTTACCATCCTCACTTTGTCGAAATCCCTCTAATTCGAACCAAGCGATTTAAGACATCTTTTATAATGCGCATTGCTAAGGATTGAAACTCCTTGCCGGCGTCTGCATTTCCGAGCTCATACAACCCAAATCTTTTCAAGGTTTGAGTGAATAGGCATTTTCTGGGTGAGTCCCCTCCATTGTCGGCCTCATCTTTCGTACACGGATAGATGTATGGATATACTGAAAGTGCAAACCCAGCTAACAAAAAAAAAGGTGATTTTGTAATTTTGAGGAGTTTCGGAGCCGGAGGCGAGTAGCTAGTTTGAAATAAAATGAAATTATCACTAGTCACTACGTATCTCACGCATATACGAGTACATAGGCTTAAACATAACAATTATTAATTTTTCATACCTACATTGTTTGAAAAGCGTTAGCTTTTCTCACAGTTTTATTGGTAGCCTTTTTTGCGTTTTTCGTTAAATTTTATATACACAATCATGTATAAATGTATGTATGAATAGGGTTTCTCAAGATTGCATGTTATATTATAAGTGTAAAAGTAAACTGTTATCGGAATTGGATATAATTTGCCCTACCACAGGACAGTTTATGTCGATTGTGTTCCTGTGGAATAATAGTTCAACTTTTGATATTATTTTAATAAGTAAGACTTTCAAAAAGTCACTTCAAGAACACAAGAACGCAACACACTTAAAAACATGTTATTTTGTTAAACATGATATCTATACTGCATTTTTCAATAACGTTCTAAGTAATCTATTTTATAATAATACAAACGGGGCTGTAAGAAGAGCCCACGACCAACAATCGCGTAATCATGACATTTATTAAAATAGTAGCTTTTACTTGTGCATTCGTCTAAATTATAGCTTATCCACTATTATTATGATGTTGTATATTACTATAATGTTTAATAAAAATTCATTCAGTTTTTTCTTGAAAGAGTAACAAACATCCATAACATCGAGTTATCCTCAAAAACTTTCGCAATTATAATATCACTAGCTGTTGGCCGTGACTTCGTCCGCGTTGAAAATGAGTAATATAAAGCCTACGTCTGAATCTTGCGAGTCCCGTTATCGCGTCCCGTTTTGGTGCGATAACTCTTACGATAACTCTTAAGATATTAATTTAAATTATATGGTGTAAAAAACGAGCAGTTATAATGTGTACTGCTTAAGGTAACTCACGTATTTAATTCGATTAAACAGCTTTTTAAATACTGTGGTATTTATATGTGATAATTTTTTTTAGTAAAACTATCATTAAAAGATAGACATGTGCCATCGCGGATCTTTTTGTAGACCTATATAAGAGAAACAATCCCACCAAACATTGTTTTGTTATATATCTCAAACGGATTAGGCAACGTTTTCGATGATAGCTCCCAGACGGCTTGACATCTTCAACAATCATCGACATATTTCAACCAATTAACACTAACACTAACTTGCCTAAACCTTCCTCATGAATCACTCTGTTGATTGATGATAACCATATGAAAATCCGTATACATAATTATCATTTGTTGATCTTGGACATAAACATGTTTATGATACATACATAGTTAACTACGTGTGAAACTAATATGTGAAAATATTGCAATAATCCGGTTAGAAATTTTTCATAAAATAAATACATTTACTATGCAAAGATAAAAATATAATTTAAGATATGATAACCTTTGATTTATTTTATCGCTTTATTTACGTGAAAGATTATGCGACGAAATGTTAAAGCCGCCTTCCTGTGGGCAATAAATTTAGATAAAACAATTTTACCCGACTGGAATCGAACTATGCGGTTTTGCCTCATAAATACCGATAATTCGGCAAACATCTGTGTGATTCGATAAAATCATTCCCAATATCTAAACTTTAGTTGTATTGTTAGATATATGATCATGTTAAATATGCACAAGTGTTTATTTGAGGCAAAATTATTTTTATTTCTAGTTATAATTACGAGTATATATAATAATTTTTACTTATTTGCACACAGTTTATTTAAAATGAATTATTTTTATCTAAAGCAGTTTAATCTGTACTCCTCCATGAATCAGATAGACAAAAGTACGGACAATACGCTAAATTCTCTTCTTTTACCTACTCGACCCTCGGCTACAAATTGACACTCACATAAAGGAAATGTGTGCCGACCCTAAAAAGTATCATCCATTATTACAATAGCTAGATCACCTACTATACAAGAGTTTGCGTTTGATACAAAATTGGTGTTATTAAGCGGTGAATAATAGATTAATGATATAATAATAAGCCTCGGTTGCCCAACAAAAGTTTGGATGAAGTCAGCCGTCCGTGGAAAAAGTTATCCCATCTGAGTGCGATGACAAATGAGCCAGTAAGGGCATTCGGGACATCCAGTGTAATGGCCGATTTGCTACGCGAACGTTCGAGGCTTTATGTTTCTCGGCTGTGATTCCTCGCGGGAATCGCTTTCATAGGGTCGTTACTGAAGGACATTGCTGCTATTTTTCAAATACATCTTCGGAATATCGTCGTTTACCATGTAATGCTTTTCGGATATTAACAATCAGGATCAGGATTGGAACTCCCTGCCGACGTCCGAGCTCATACAACAAAAATCTTTTCAAAGTTCTAGTGAATAGGCATTTTCTGGGTGAGCTCGCTCCATTGCCGGTCTCATCTTTCCTACTCGTCTAGAATCTAGATGCTGGCCAAGAGCAAACCGATCTTTAATAAATAAATAATATAAAATAAATAACTTTTTTATTTTTCAATAAAGAGCTACACATTTTTTGATAGAGCCAAGACACGGTGTCTTACTTACATAAGTCACCTCACAATTAAGCCATCCCCAATAATTAAATTAAAGAAGATATTGACAATCGTTTATGAGATAATTAACAACAGAGGGTTCTAAACAAACTACAAACTAAAAATAATAAATGTCGTCAGAACTTACACTTGACGGTAGGTGACTAAAGTCGCCCACAAGCAACGCCACTGATACTGCAAATGCGCTGCCGACCTTTGTATGATTAAGGGCCGACGTTGACTGGCGGTATGGCACGGCAAGACACAGATGGATTGTTCCCAAATATATTACTTTCAACCTTATTGCAACCATTTTAGAACTCATACTCCTGTATTTCAAAACAAAGAGGCCATAGAGCTCTGCGTCACTCCACGTGATGCCACGGCATGCTTCGGCACGTCGCGGCATGTCGCAGCAAATCTTATAATTAATCATTTAAAAAAAGTAATAAGTATGTATTATAACCGACTTCGGAGTAACGCAATGCTAAACTGAATAGTTGATTGAAAATAGCATCTGTTTTCGGCACGACACGGCTGCGTGTTGTAGGTAGGATGCCGCGACGTGCCGAGGGATGCCGAAGCGTGCTTTGCCGTGCCATACCAGGCCGCCCTTAATGATAAGGCATTAGGAAGGACGTGGAAATCGGAGCATGCTTTTATTTCACGGTGGTATTCTGTAAGGGATGATTACTACCGCCAGACGGGCTCCCCAATTTACTCAGCTCTGCTACTACTAAAAACACCTAACTTTTCTGACGATATAACACTAATGTTTGTTTTCCTTCGGTGGATCTATTTCAGTAATGAACATTTGTTTTATCTCTAGCCCTAATGATGGCGTGAGATGAATAAATCTTCGTTTTCTTATCCGTCCAATATAATGTTTCTTTTTGAATATTTCGTTCCTGTCCGATTTCATGAAATTACCTTTTGTAACATTTTATTGCTTATTGGGCTCTAAGTTTGGCTGCCAGGTTACTGGCTCGGTGCAAAAAAGAATTTTGTTCGTGCAAAACTGTTGCAGAACTTGAGTTTCGTTGATAATTTTATTTGTGGAATAGATAAAAGATAAAAATATCAAGATTGGCTGTCTTATGTCTAGCGAGTACCTATCTTATACCGTCTAATCTGGTGGAGTAAAAGAGTATTGAGTTTTATAAGAATTATTATCGATGATAATTGTATCAAAAATATATAAAATCACGCACATTTATTAAAAATAAAGACAAGAGTATATTAGGTATTGCTTTCCATGTTCTTGTTTGTGTTTTTTTCCAACATTTATTGTTGACTAACTTGTGCCCGCGACTTCGTCCGCGTTGAAAATTGAAACATATAAATGTGTAACATAACGCTTGCATCTGCAACAAGCGAGCGTCGTTTACTTTACTTGAATTTTTAATTTATTTTCTCGCGCGTACTTTTTAATTTACGATAACTCCTAAGATATTCATTTAAATTGTATGGTGCACATGGCTATTATAATGTGTATGAAATGCTTAAGATAACTAACTAAACTAACGTATTGGTACCTCGCAGAGCTACCGGCGGTGACTGGCCAGCGCCCTACCCCCTCATGACCGCCCGCCTTGCACATCATAATTGGGCGCGGGGTACTTGATCATTATTTTGTTGTGAAGTTATTTTAAAACTATGATATCTCCAAAGATATTCATTGAAATCAAATGATGTCAAGGGAAATTTTGTTCAAAATTAAATACTTGTGATGAATAAAGTATTTATGTGGATAAGGATAAAAACACCTTCGCAAATAATGCATTATTTTAGAACAAATTTGATTACCATAAATAAGCTTATAGTGAGTCAACCTTAAAAGATAAAAGATAATGCTGTCGGGACTATTTTTTAGAACTTTCTTATATATAAAAATTGCACCACGGGCGAAGCCGTGGTGCAATTTTGATGATGAGTTATCCTCCGTACAGCTCTGTCTTGGCACCTAGTGATTTTTTTATTCCCAAATCCTGGACATAGGCCTATTCCATAAATTTCGACCGCAATAGACCCTTCTCGCAGCACTTATCACCTTGTGGGTCCTACAAAGCACAAGCTTAATTAAGTACAAAGAATTAAGTGTTAATTATTAGTATAAATTTAATTAGTATAATTATACAAGAAAATTTTCTGAAAAAAATTTGTCTGAAAATAAAATTGTCTAATAATTTTTCACACTTCTACAGGGTGGAATTTAAAATTTCTTTCACCTTTTACATAATATCTTCTAGAAGCTTATTTCAATAATTCCCCTGAGGGCTCAAATTTTGACTTGTTATTAAATTTTTCTGGACTCAGAATAGTAGCCATACGTATTTTTCTAGTTTAGAAGAAGTAAGAACAAAACAGACACACTGGACTGGATAGCGATATTAAATACAAATAGGAATTATAATCCCTCCAGGTTCAGGAAAATGCTGAGTGTCATTCTCACTATCGCACTTGCTGGTTCTCCCGCTTCTAAACTCGCCAATTAGTTGCTTATAAATTCGCTCAATGTAATCGACCCATTAGTAATACTTTGCACATGTATTCAAAAAACTATAGGTACTTAATACAAGTGTTTAATTAATATATTTGTCATTAATTTCGTTAGATCTTTTGTTTACAAAGAATTACTTACATTGTATAGTAGTAAACATGCTTTAAAGGAATTTACTAATTGATGGATAGTAGGTACCTAATAGCGTCACGTATATAGCACGTGTTCTTCATCAGTGATCGTGTGAGTGATTCATTGTTTAATAAACATCACAATATTCGGGGGTATGACAACACGATAACCCTCTTGATAACAAAACAAAGTTGACATGCATGGCGCTTAACACTAGATAACCTTTTACATTACCTACAACTTGGTAAGCTTTCATCTCATGTTATTTAAACTGTCCTATCAGTAAACCATTTGTTTCATAGAGCTTATAATACATTAGAAAAACCCGTAATGAATTCAACATTGAGATGAGGTGGCCATGTTTTTGAGAAAGTTTCTATTGTTTAGGAGCATGTAAGTTTTAGGCTTGGCAATAGTAAACAACTCTATTATCATTCTTAGACGCAAAATGCCATTTTTATTTCTATTAAAACTGTCAATATCAATAACCCATACATTTATCGTGATTTAAAATGATTTAACAATTCCTTGAAATTCATTTCTTTTTTGTAGAGCTGATATTGTTGTTTGTAAAATAAAAGTAAAAAAAAAACTTTTTAAAAGCAAGATTTCTTCTGATTTAACTGTACCTATTTTAAATTGAATAAATATTTCCATTTCTTTTATTTTGCTTAGAAAGACATCGGCTTCTAACAAGTTACAATCTGATTTTTCTGAGAATGATATACGATACGATAAATCTGAGCTCTGCAGACTCTGACCGTTGAATAATTTGAATTTGAAAGTAAAAGTTTGAAACATGCGTTGAGACTCGTCACCTGGTTCTAATTATGAACAATTAAGTTTGTCGAAGGGCTTGAACTATGTCAGTGGCATTTGCTTGTTTCAAATTTTGTCCCAGCCAGGAAGTGTACGTGTAGGTAAGTATTCTCAAATTACTACGTATTAGAAACAAAAATACGTAGTACCTAATAAAGTTGTTTATGAATTAAATACGATGCACGGTGGCAGGTCAACATTCAACAAAAGCAAATAAGAGCAGTTATAGTGTCAAGGCGAATCAGACTTCCTAAGGCATCAGGGCAATTCAATCAGACAAATTGTCGCATGTGCTCTCGATGCTTCTCAAATTGGACCTCGATTATTCTTCGATTGGGTGAGAGTGTGTTGTTTACTATTCACTTTAGCACTCACACATATAAAAATATCATGCGATGTCAGCCAACCAATCGCATGCACCGTCGTGGTGGGCTCGGCTCCCCACCAAACGTACGGAATGTATGATCTTAGAACGGCACTGTTAAAAATAACAACTCGTTTACAGGACACTGATGTCAGAGACACGCTCTTCGAGGCCAATGCCAAGATATGGAGAAAATAAATTATATACCTACATAATTTTGCAACAATTAATGTAGACTACAGAGTGATGATTAAGTACATTTCTTATCTACTTTTTTTCGCAGATTCCCGAAAGCGTTACGTTAAACAATTTTGTTATTTAGTTAAAAGTGACCCCAAATATTTTTTATACTTGTAACATTGGTGACTATGCTAAATGTGACCTTAATATAAATAGCAATAAAAAGTATTTTCGATTAACATAATGTTATGTGTAAACAGCTGATAGCTCGTGGAATCCACGTGAAATACGATATCTGCCGAATGACGTTCGCGTGCGCACAATCGGCTTGGAAGTTGAGTACGGTAATAGTTTCAAGAATAGAAACATAATATCAACCGTCTCTTTCCCTCTTTCAATTTCACACAATATATTTATTACATACATGTGTTGCATCGAACTATAAGCTATTATAGTTCAATGATGTGCTGTCATGTCTTACTCAATCAATAAGGCAAAACAGAGGCAAAACTTCAGAAGTGAACAATAATGAATAAATGGGAAATAACTGTTATTTCAATATTTTCAATGCATGAGAGTCGACAATCTCAATACTATACTATATAATCGTAAGTATTTACCATTAACTATCCTGGTAGACCTTAGTAAAAAGCTCAGCGACCTAAGTAGAGTATTCCGTAAGGTGAATTTTAAAAATGTTCACGGATAAAACCAAGATAATGTCTCATGTTGCACAGACCTATGCCAGTTGGGAATGTTGTGTTTTGTAGAATTTAGAACCCATTAGTCGAGTGATGAGGAGCTTGCCTTGCGCTCTAACTCCAGTTTTAGAAATGAACTTTTTGTGACTGACTGTGGTCTGGGTATGCAAGGTTTCAACAAAAGCAATCCTTTAACACAATTTATTGGTGTCTTAGTCTTGGCGAATAATTATTATTATTCTTAAAGTCCTCAATGAGTATATAGTATATCGGCCAGGTAAAACTTCTTGGCAAAAACCAACTTTGAGGAAGAGTTTAACTGAAGAATCCAATCGGGCATCGTTCGAGAAGTTACTAAGCTAACTTCTCGAACGATGCCCTAGAAGTGCGTAAAATGTAAACCTTTTATTAACAAGCAAGCTGAAGTAGACTGACTGAAGCTGAAGTAGCAAGCTGACCACAAGTGGTGGCAGAATAAATAGTTCTTGAGCGAAGGCCATTTACTCCTAGAACCAACCTTCAATACCCCCTAGGTAGCCCTCCAACACATTGAAATGCGTACAAAGTTTGCTCCCTTGTGGCAACGCACCCAGATTCGATTTTTGCAGAACAATGTTGGCGAAAAATCGTGAAGATCCGCAATTTCTCAATAAAATTTAATGCACTGACGAAACCTCGTTTAACATTTAATTTGTTAGGAAATAGGACTACTCCCAATATCAATTTAAAGTAAATAATATGCACCGGAATTTTAAGTGGAAAAAATAATCCTACTTTCGATTTGTTCAGTTTGAATTGATTGAAATTATTAATTTAAAAAATTTCGAAAGTATGTGTGTATACCACTTTGAAATTTGGATTATATGGGCCATTTTTATAAATAACTTTCCAAGGGGGGTATTGCACTTTTTTTAAGTATTCTATTAAACTTTATTTTTTTTTATGAAAAACTCACAACATCAATTTAAGATTGAAATCAATAGCATAGTTATTTGAGATTAGTTACCAAAAAAAACAGCAAAATTGGACAATTAGTGATCACAGTACCCAAAAATGTCGTTCACAGTGCCGAATTTCCCAATTTTCAAATAATTATACGTATGTCTCTATTATCTCTTAACCAAGTGACCTGGATTTTCTCTTATTTTTTCCAGAGCTGGTATTAATCTAGTCTATCACCCTGTGCCTGCTTGATGTTAAGTTTCGTGTATCCTGAACATATATATTAATATGAAGTGTGATTAATTTGCCATAATAAATATTATCTTTTCTGCGATGACCTATTTTGACCTAAGTATTTTTGAATGAAGTAATATTTTTATAAAAGTTTTATTTGATAAGAACGCAAATAAAAACGCTTGAAATACAAAGATCAGGCCATCCTTTTTGAAATGCGTTTCACTTCTCGAGTATTCAATATTTCGTCTTAAAGTTGTGGCTAAACTGTATGGAATTTTTTAACCTGGTATTTTTAGCCACAGAGATGACAACTATTAATAAGTTAATATCACGTGGACATATGTGTCTTAAAAGTACAATAATGTAGTAAGTAGTACCAAGGAATCCATACAAATACGAGTAGGTATTATAAATACGAAAGTAACTATCTTGTCAGAAAATTTCATACAACTAGTAATTTAAACCCTCCAGAAAGAAAAAATGCAAAGGCGATATAATAAAAAACATTTAATTTGCCAACAGATGCAATCAAGGAGAAATGTAACAGGGAGGAGGATCTTTTACAAAGATGTTCTATGGCATTGCCGGTACTTAGTTCTCCAGAGATATCCTTCGCACTTACACGGGAAGAACTCGACAAAAGTTGTATGTAAGTATTGTATATTAATTTATCTCATGACTAATTATAAAGTAGATATGTATTCATCTGCCATAACATTGAAAATCTGATTAGGTTTTATTTGTAAGCCTTTTATATATTCTCATAGGAATGTGAAATAAATTTTCAGTTAAACGGTATCATGGTTTGTAAAAGTTTTATAGCTCTCATTCATTTGCGTCTCGGGAACTTTGTGAAAATTGTGTAACTTTTGCTAAGGACTCCAGGCGTAGACGTCAGCAGGGGCGAAGTTGCACTAGCGGAATGGTACGCAGTTAGCTCATCTTAATTTAGCGTTCTTGTTTGCGGTAAATAGCAATTTGAAACTAGTTGTTCGCCTGACTTACTTCGCACAGCGCTCGATACTGTACTGAATAACCAATGAACCATTTTGTTCATTTGCATAAAATCATAAACGCACTTACATCATTCACAATATACATTTGTTGGTAATTGCTGCATTGCTTATCAGATTCAGACGAAACATTCTTCCTTGTGCAATTAAATATTCAAAGGAATCTTGATCTACTTTAAAGATCAGATAATAACGATCGTCACAGAGGTAGAGATAAAAAATAAACTACTTGCCTCACTAAATTATCTAACATAAAATATTATTTGGTCGTATGTTTAAATATTGTCTCTATAACAATGAGGAAGAAATACTTATGTATACTTATAGCTAAAAAAACTGTAAGATTGTTGGCGTGTACGTATGAAGTATCTGTTTACGAAATGATTCTCTATAATTATCAGATGTTTACTAACCGTAAAACTTGGCTTTGAACCAAATGTCGTTCTTCAGTGACAATTCGTTCTCCAGTTCACTTATTTTTATAAAGTATTATCGTAGGTAGTTGATGTGTTTTAAACGTTGCTGGGAGCAATATGGATAAATCCAAAACACATTGGTGATAGAACAAAATAGTGTTAGGAACCATTAGATAACATAGATATACTGACGAGATCATTGGTGGAGTGGTTTAGAAGCTCAGTCTTAGAGTCCCGGGTTCGATTTCCAGGGCCAACATTGGAAATGAACTCTTTAAAGTTGGTAAGTATTGGCAGAGCACACTGAGTTTCTGGCGACAGCAACCAACGCTTTACAGAAGACCACTGTGAAATAACAGCATGTGTGCTGTTGTGTTTCGGTGAAGTGAATAAGGGATGCCAGAGTCCATTTCCCTATCCCTTCCTAATCTTTTATCCAAACCTAATACGGTTGGCTTCGAACTTGCGTACCTGTGGCGTTGCTTCTGTTAGAGGCACTTGGATTGTAGCTACCTACAATCCAAGTGGATCGTCGTTTTACATAAAAGAGTGAAATTTTGTGCATGTTTTTTTAATGTAAAATCCGATGATCAGGCTGACGATCCTCTTATTGGAATCCTCTTGTGTTATAGGCTCTTTCGTAGCCTCTACATTGCCGACCTAGAATGGGATGAAGGAATAAAATATAGGGGATAGACGACTGTGTTTTGGCTGTTGTGTTTCATAACAATTTCAGTAACAAAAATAACAAACAATAACTGCAAACGTGCTATTATATACGTATCGTTTGTTATTCAACGGTAATCTTTCGTAAGGGATGATTATTCTCGCATACCTGCTATTATTAAGTTTTATGTATTTTATATCGTAAAAGACAGCAATGTATGAAATCTTGAATTACTTATACAAAAATCATTCAACAGGTGTTCCATTATTGAATACTACAGGAAATTCAAATGTGAAAAACTTTTATAACGCTCAAAAGCTTTCTAGATAGATTAATGGAAGACGACTCACACGCTACCAAAAGAATGACGATTTAGCTTTCAGATTACCCATAAGTACTGTATCGTTCAATTTTTTATTGCTTTAATATGTCTAAAAAGATTTACAGAAGAATAAGAAATTGCAAATACAAGGACAATTCTCGGAATTGATTAAACACATTTTCGTTCTAATTGTTCTCATGTGTTATAATTGACAGTATTGGTCCAGGGATTCAAATATTCACTAGCTTGCAAATTATTTGTAGTATTGAAAATGTTGTACTGTAACTTTAAAATATAAGAACTGACTTTATTCAATTGTCAATTTGTTTGTTCCAGAGAGCTTCGAGCTGGTATAAAATGTATCGACAACTTCACTGATGTATGCATGGAAAAGGGAGAACAGTTCGTGTTTAGACGTATATATGCCGGGATAAGAGGAGTTGTACAAGAACTTTGTACGAGGGGAGATTACCAGGATGAATATTTAACGCACGCTAAATGTGTAAAGAATGTGCGTTCCGATTATGAAGTGTGCAGCAAACAGTACGAAGTTACGCTTACTACGCTAAGTAACCCCCAGAAAAGCGATCATTACAACACAGATGGGAGAGAAATACGCCATGAGGACTCTTTAAGAACTGTTTGTTGGTGAGTACTAAACATCCATACTTCCATACTAGTAACCAGTCCAGTATATTATAAACTAGCTGAAATCGGCCACGCTTCGCTGCGGCCCATACGGCGGCGGCGCGGCGACGTGCGCATGGGGCGCGCGGTACTGGACACTGCTTATACACAATACTATTTATCGTAGCGTGATGTTATATAGCCTTCCTCGATAAATGGACTATTCAAAACAAAAAGAATTTTTCAATTCGAATCAGTAGTTTCTGAGATTAGCGCGTTCAACCAAACAAACAAACAAACAAACTCTTCAGCTTTATAATATTAGTATAAATTCTATCAATAAATGATTCATATTATACCGTACCGCCATCGGGCCTTGCGCTCGCCATGTTTTTTTCAATGGCACGTGGCACGTCAAGTATGAATTGGTTCATACAAAAGCATTATGAATATATTGACCGGGCCGGTTGTGATATAAAACCACCTTAAGACATGCTTTATTCCAAACCGCTCAACGGTTTACATGTGAATTCATGTGATTGTAGAATATTACCTACTTGTTACTACTCTCGTATTAAAAGGTATGCGTTATTTCTGTCATCAAACCCACGAGCGTTATTTCTTTACCTGTTTAATATTGCGCTATGAATTTGTCTCTAGGACATGAAAGCTAACGAATGGCGTCAATCAATTAGAGTCTGCAAATTAAACTGTCACGGTACTTGTAAAGAGCCACCCGATCGACTACTCCAAAAGTCGGCAAAGTCTTGAATATTGAATAGTCCTCGTTAATAAAATATAACTCTCAATCACGGTGAGGACCTCATGAACTAATTAGAGTGGATTCAAATTCTGGTTTTCATCAAATTTGAACGATTCATTAACTTTAGTATTATATGAAATTTTGGTTGAAATTATTTAATTGCTCGTTTTGCATTACAAAGGGTGATTGAGCGACCATTAATTTTATCGATTTTACCTAAATATTCCGGGATTTCGTCGCTTTAGATAGCATTCAGTCGGTGTCCCCTAATTTTTTCCTCCACCCTCTTTTCCACCATTAAACACTGCTTAAGATTCGACTTGAATTCTATCGGATTACGGGACGCACTTAGAGCCTTTTTCGACATGTTAATGACATCGTTATCCGGCCTGTTCTCCACAATTGAATCTATAATTTGCTATTTTACAATTATCTACATATAGGTACATATAATATAGATATCTAAATAATTATCTAACAATGACTGCCGTAATTTTAAGAAAAATTATACTTCAAGTTTAATATAGAAATTGGTAATTTGCACAAAATAAATGCCTAAATAATCTTTATTTGTCATTCATTACTTTATAAAAACTATTTCTTTATTATATATTTTTTAATTTTTTTAATTTATATTTAATAGATATTTATGTTATGTTCGTGTCCCATGTGCTATGCTACCCATAAGCGCAGCCTCATTAATATTCTGAGTTAATCAATAAATTATAAATATTATGTGTATTGTTCCCTTTTTATAAGTGCTTAGGTAGTATTTTAGTCATTTTGTACCTAACTACATATTACTTCAGTGGAGCACTGTTCAAAATCAACTATTGAGTTCATTTCTAATTTAAAAGGTTTGTTAGAAATTTTGTATGTTCATTTTCAAACAACACGTTCGGTAAATTTGTTACAACCAACTTTTCGAATGCATACATACTGTTTTTGTTGTTGAACTAAGTTTTTCTGAACAGTTTTTTTTTTCTATTAAAAATATGCTTTTGGTATCACAGGATTTCCACGTCGCTACCCGTGCACTGACACAATGGAAAGATAAACAAAAAGCAACACTATTTTTCTCGAATAAAACGCGAACTCGATGTTGTTGAACTCAGTGAAAATTAAAAGGGCTTGCAAATTGATGGTTCGCATTCATTCTTCATAAAATACAAGTGTGGTGCTTACTTTGATATTTGAATACATATTATTTTATTTATATGTGTTGTTGGTTTCGAATTGTTTATTACAATATGTGTGCTTTAAAATAAATCACCGGTCAGTAATATTGTTCATAGATGTGAGCTATCACATCGAATATTGTATTTCTTTCATGCTAAATAGGTTTGATCTTGATGAAACTTTTGCATTTTAAATTCAGTTTATGATAATGTTTCTCTTTGTGCACTTAGCATTGTTATTGAGTGCCTTGATTGTTAATGCGTCTCCGGGGTATACATAGGCAGCACTGAAAGTTTTTAGAACTAGTCAGAAAGTAAAGACAGAAATGAAAAATAAATATAAATTTCGAATTAAGAACTCTTTAAGAAGCTGTCGATGTAATTTCATTCCATTGACATTTGTTTTTACAAATTGAAGTGAGTGTTGTTTACCTATTTTCCCTCAACGGTTCTATAACAATAGAAAAAAAAAGAAATGCTTAAGGCGTAACAATTTAATAAATTTTAGATTTTGCACAAATTACAAATGATAAAAATTGCACAAATTCAAATTAAAATAAATAAATAATTTAATTTACTTATTTAAACAAGATAAAATGAAACAGGTTCTTGGTGGAGAAGTACCACCGCCGTCGAAAAGACTAATTTAGCTCTTAAAAAAAAACTAATAATAAATATAGGCTTATCATCCTAACACGTAAGGTATTTGCAAAATCGCGTCCAGTATAGAAAAAAATTATTAACACGTATCTGTCCGGGGTGCGAGATGAACGCTGGAAGCGGCGCGGCGCCCTCACCCGGCAACTTCGTGGACGCTCGGCCTTGGATCCAGTTGTTCAATCCAGTTCCAACTGGATCCAGTTGTTTAAGCGTCACAGCGTCACAGGTGTTGCAGTGTTTTGCTGACCATAGTAGGTGGATAAGATATTAGGAAGAGATAAGGAAGTGGGCCTTGGCATCACTTACTCGACGAAACACAACTGGCATATATGATGTTTCAGGAACACAATAGGTCTTTTGTAAGAGGGTTGTTACTGCCGCCAGACGGGCTGCCCAAAAGACTGCGAAACACAGTGTGCTTAAGCACACCGATTCATATAATCTTCATAGTAGGATTAACGATAAGGGATTAGGAAGGAGGATAGGGAAATGGGTTCTGGAATCCCTTACTCACTCACCGAAACGCATCATACGTGCTTTTATATCACAATGGTCTTCTTTGGGGGTGGTCACTGCCCTCACACGGGCTGCCCAAAATGACTGCGAAACCTGGCAGCGTGCCCAGCTTGGACATAGACCTGCTTCCCTATAGACTACCTAGAAACCACGACTGTCATCCAGCGTAGTGCGGTATACGACCACAATAGCAAATTGATGTCTATTACATATAGATTCGTTTGAGTTGATTAAATATTTAACTACTGCAATAATTATTCTAATATTCTTTTTAAGATTATGAAATCGGTACACACTCTGCAACTTGCTGTAACGCTGGTATTCAGTGCAACTGCTCCGGCTTTGGGTAGTTTTTTACCTAAGGTAGAAAATTAGCACTTCATTTAGTTGTTGACTTTGACTGTTATTATTTGAATCGAAACTATGTTTCTTTTTGAACAGTTCGATATGTTATTCTGACGCACCCGATATTCGCGAAAGATTTTAAGACATTCGCATTACCTTGATACATTCGTATTATCCTCTCTTTCTGTTCTTCACCTACGCTGCTTCTTTCGGGAAAGATATAACAATTGAGAATGAAAGCATTCACCCATTCGTGAAATCCTTAAACCACTAAAACACTGATGATGCGTCTTTTATTGTCCGTCATAATGTATAGGTCTACTCGTAAGTTATCTGAATTGTTAATTATCAATAAACTAATTTAGTGTTTTGCCTTTCCCTTACAGTTCATTCCAAGAGTATCTACTATGTTCAGAGCGAACGGTACAGCAGTCTTGTGGCGATGATGCAGCTCTATTTACAAGCGCATTTCTGAAACGCATGGCTTCTAGTATTATAAAGGTTAGTTCAAATCTTTTCTTAAAATGTCTTCTTTCTATAATTTTTAGGGTTCCGTACGTCCGAATAAAAAAACGGAACCCTTATAGGATCTCGTTTGTCCGTCTGTCCGACCCCCCCCCCCATCTCCGAAACTACGGAACCTAAAATTTTTAAAAAAATATAGAAATTAGTTTTCTACTTATAGATTATAGGAAAACTTATAAGAAGTCCATGATATTAAAATAACATGGTAAATCACTCAATATTGTGCGGATAGGTAACATCGTACGGAACCCTCAACTCGCACCGTTTTTTTTTATTGTAAGAAGCCCCTTCATTTGGTACTTTAAAACATCAAGTTGCGGCAGTTGGTTCGGCGAACTTGAATTATAGAAAAACTGTACCGTCAATTTTCATAACTATTGTTTCAGTACGAGAGAAATATTGGAGATCTCGTCCTTACTACTTCTACACTAACTAGTTCGTCTCACTTCGTAATCTTATTAGGTTGAGGTAGAAGTTTATTGCTGTTAAAGTTCGACTGAAGTGTACCTACTTACGCGAAAAATAAAAGCAGACTATTACGCGTTATTGGAGCATTACTCTGAAGATGAATCTTACTCATTCATAGTCGAGGAGGCCAGTGGCTAGCGATTTTTTTGATGTTCCATTTTCACTACATTGCATGGGATGTTGGATGTAGTCAAAAAATTAAAAAAGCGAAATGTCTGTCAATATAATAACGGGTCTGTCAGTTGCAGTGCGCCAAAGTTATAGCGTTTTAAACGGATTTTAAGTCGATCATTACGTACGAGTATTAGTATACTTTTTGAGTATAAGTAAAATACAACTTTTCAATGAATTATAAACACATAGAAATAACATAAAATTCAAAATAAAAATATATATATATCCCATACGCCTTTGTTGAAAAAGTATATCCCCACTGCAAGGGCTGTGCCCCTGCAGTGGGGATATATAATAAAGTAAGCTGTTGATGTTGAGTAAGGGATATACAAGGGGCACACTGAAATGATCGGGAATAGAATATTTCGGATTGAGTTACAATAAAACCTTTCTTAGAATTTGAATACTGGCCTCTTAGAATCTTAATGACATTCAAACAATTAAAAATTTTTATTAAAAACAAAAACTATGTTGGTTTAAAGTTGACACGTCGTTAACAGAAATGGAGCTCACGCGTGAACATTTCCGTGCCATAATTTATCACAATTTATCTCAAGATAAATGTCTCAGCGAACTTGTTTCGATTTATGATGTTGAAGCACCGAGTCAAACGACAATATACCGCTGATGTGCCGAGTTCCGACGCGGTCGTGTGTCGCTCAGCACTGTTTCTTCTGCAGGTCGACCAAGAACAGCGGTCACGCCTGAAAACATCGCAGCTGTGCGAACTATTATATTATATGACCGTCATGTGACATACGAGCAGATTCGGGCTGTTATCAGTATCGGAATGACTGCAATTCAGTCGATATTACATAATGAGCTGTGTGTAAGAAAGCTAGTTTCCCGCTGGGTTCCCCACAATTTGTCCGAAGAGCAAAAGGCGGCTCGTGTAGATTGGTGCCGGAATACTCTGCAACGCTTCAACGGAGGGAAGTCAAATGCCGTTTATAATATCGTCTCAGGTGACGAATCATGGATTTATTCATACGAACCTGAAAGAAAACATCAGTCAGCAGTTTGGGTCTTCGAAGACGAGGTCGTGCCAACGAAAGTGGTTCGCTCCCGCAGCGTGTCAAAGAAAATAGTCGCTACGTTTGTCTCGAAAAAGGGGCATGTTGCTACAATTCCTTTACAAGAACGCAGAACGGTTACCGCCGAGTGGTATATCACGGTTTGTTTGCCAGAAATGATAGCCGAACTCCGAAAAAATAACCCGAAACGTCGCATTATCTTACATCACGATAATGCGAGCTCCCATACGGCTCGGAAGACAAATGATTTTTTGAAGCAGGAAAACGTTGAGCTGATGAGCCATCCTCCGTACAGTCCTGACCTGAGCCCAAACGATTTCTTTACATTCCCTAGAATGAAAGATTTATTACGCGGTCAACGGTTTGAAGACCCCGAAGCAGCTGTGGAAGCGTACAAATCAGCCATTTTGTCAACATCAACTTCAGACTGGAATTACTGTTTTAATGATTGGTTTGCACGAATGGAAAAGTGCATTAAGTTGAACGGAGAATACTTCGAAAAACAATAAAATACAATTTAGCTATACGGTGCATGTGGTTTTTCTTATTCCCGATCATTGCAGTGTGCCCCTCGTAAGAGCCCATTTTCCTATTCCTTCATAATCCTTTATCCTTAAGCCTACTATGGATGGGAGTGTACTTGCAGCACATGTGGGCGTGGCAACGGTAGCCACCTACTGTTAAGTGGTCTGTCAGCCTGTCTGACGACCTTTAAATAAAGAAATGTACAGATATTTGTTGAATGTTGCAGTAAACCATACTTAAAATATTTTTTTTATTTACAGAACTACTGCCTTGAGTACAGAGGGCGCGAATGTGGCTTGCCGGGTAAGGCGCAGAGCGACAGTTACGCCTTGCTGTTGGTCGGTGCGTCTCTCTTCCTCCAAATAGGTGTTGCATTATTAGACTTAGTGTAAAACTCTTGAACATTTCATACTGACTACAACAATAATATATATAGTGAGTATAAAGTGAACGAGATTGCAGGAAGAGTGCGGTTTGCGATGTTTACTGAAGTGTGAATTGAAGTGGTGCGATGTTTGAATTTCTCGATTGGAAGTCGTATGAATATAGTGATATTGTCTGTAAAATTACAATGTTACCTGTCTTGTTACTACTTGTAAATAAGTTTTATTTTGATGAAGCTTAATGTTATATCTTACAATATATTAAGAAGTCAGACGGACGGAATAGCTATTGGTTTAGATTTGATTTAAGGTGATACAGACCTAACAGTCTGCTGCTGAAGCTCGACTGAGACTTAATTAGACAAACCGTGGAATAGAAGTTTTGATAATTACCTAAGGAGCCTGGTTTCACTCTTGTCAAACTATCAATATACCTGACAAGACAATAACACAAGACGTCAAATGATATAAAATACTATATTATCTTTAAATATATTCCACAAATAAGTTTAAAATTTGTAAAAATTGCCAATGCTATTTCGTCTGTAAGAGATACAGCCACGATTTTTAAAGTCGAATAAAGAATTCCATTCTTAGGATGCCAAATATTTAACTTTTGTTGCGTTTTTTAAAAACGTTATTTAAATATTAATATTGTGTATTGCTCAAATTGTTTTCGTTATAAAATTTTATTGTTTAAAAAATGACATAAAATAATGTTTTTAATTCTACATATCTATTGAAAATTTTTAAAATTATACCTAGAGTAGAATTGGATAAAAAACAAAGTTGTGAATTTTTTAATTTGGAATTATCAAATTTGTAACGAATCTTTTGTTGTTGTTGATTAATCGAATTCGTATTTATTCGTATATGTTTTAATAATTTAATAAATGTTGTAATTAAATTTAATTATTGTCAACATGCCAGTCCATAACTTTAAGTTTGGAGCATCCTGTGATAGTTTCTAGCTAATTTAGTATAACATTGTAACAAGTTATAATTTTTAAATGCCTATTTTGTAATAAATTCCTTAGCGTATTTTAATTAGGTATACATTTTATATATTCTAGACTGTTCAGTGACATTACTTAAATTTGAAATAAGTCCAAAGCTCTGTTATACATTAGTGCTTATTATTTACTTTTATATTATTTCTAAGGGAAGAATATTATATTACGTTTATACCTAGTGAATAGAGAATTAATTTTTAAATGGTCATTAGAAATAAAATTATTAAACTAATATTGTTTAAAGACTTATATGAAAAAAAAAACAACTTAATTCCACCGAATTTCAAAGAATTCGTTGTTTTTATGTCATGAATTATTTTAACACTTTTTTATTGCAAAAAAAAAATTTTTAAAAATTTTAAAAATTAAAAAACTTTTTTTATTGCAAACTCAAAAGCGGTAAGTATATTATTCCGCGCCATCTTGTTGCCAATCATTTCTAAATTGATGTTAAGAGGAATTAGCAGAAAAACTTTATTTTCGTCGCCTAATTTGACTTGTTAGAGTAAAATAATACTTAGATAAAAATACAGAGCATAATAGACTATATTTTAAAAAGTTTGAATCGGGCAGATTCATACGATAAATTATATTTTCTGGGAAAAAAAATTGTAAATTGCTCATAAAAAATTTTCTCGTCACAGTAGTAAATATTGTCAGCGACAACTACATTATTTTTTAAGCTTATTAATAAATTTATGTTATGTAGTACTAAAATTTTAATCGGCTACTTTTTTTTCATATTTTACACAATATTTAAGAAAAACCTTCCAATTTTAAATCTGTTCGGTTATCTCCTAGAAGCTACAAAAATTTGTTGTGCAATATTGCACCTAATTCATAGGTTAATAGGTTGCGTTCATTTTGATAAAAATTGTGTTCGGTCTGATGTTAGTCCTATTACTGGATTATGTGGATATACAAATAAAGGCGTAATGCAACGCAAATTCCTTGAGATATGGTAAAATTAAATTTGTATCAGGAAGGTGGTTAAGTTGCACCTTAATGTTTTACTGTAAATAATATTAACAAACCATTAAAAATACAATAAGATAAATAACTTTAATTATAAACAATGCAATATTTACTGATGATATTGTTTAGTACAATTAATGAATTAATCTTAAATATAATTAATTTTATCAAATTAAATCTATTAAAAGGGAAAACAAATGTCCATGCACACTGTTTCAAATATTAACAGTTAGTAAAATATTAATGTTGTGTAAAATATCTTATCGCATAACACTTATTATTGTAGTTATTGTAAAATTGAACAGTCATTATTATTTTTTAGTACATATTTAGGTAAATGTTGCATTCGAGTGTATTTGATTTTGGATTCAAATAGCTTAATACCAAAAGTTATTAAAACTATTTGAACCAATAAAAAAAAAATGTTATTTAATTTATTAGAAATCCGTATCCATTAGAATATTCATTAAGTACTTGAAAGACTTGGTCTTGGGAGATTAATAAAAAAGATATTACTCTATGGTACTTTTATGTTTTATTAAACCATAACATTAACTCTAGGAACACTTTTCTTCCTGTCCTTACCTTTCTTCCCACCGGGAGTAGAAACAGTACTGGCAAACAGAAAAAATGGGACAACTTACAAGCGTATTACGTGCTTACGTTAGACCATGTGACTTAAGTATTAAATGTGTCTTTACAATACAGATCTTAGTTTTCTTTTAGCAAATCAACTTGGCTAGAGGTGGTCTGAGCTGGTTGGGCTTTGTATGGTAATAATATTCTTACCCTCAGGGGTCAATCAATTTCAATTTAAATGGTCAATTTGTTTTTTTTTTTTTTTCATAAAATAAATGAAAATAAAAATAACATCTATAATACAATAAAATAAACTTTAATACTTTCTCTCTTGCTATTATTAGTGATAAAATAACGTTACAATTTTATATTACATTTATTTAATAAATTTAATACAATTACTTAAAAAAAATCCTTAATCAATTACAGAAAAAATTGAGTTCCTAATATTATAAATGCTAAAGTGAGTTTGTTTCTTACGCTTTCACGCTTTAACTACTCAACCAATTATCATGAAATTTTTCACGTCAGGGATACCGAAAAGGACCATAGCATATCTTTCACCCAGAAAAAAAGTACTGTTCCCGAGGGATGATCTAACTAAATATAAAAAAATAAAAATAAAAGTTTGTCTGCTTCAAAGAAATACGTTTATTATAAGAGCGCAGTATAATCCAGTCGATTAAAGAAAGTGACTTCTCGTTCAAAAGTCCTCAGTGTCTTAAAAGTTTTCGACCAATGTGTGTTGCTAGTGATGACATATGGCGCTGAAACGTGGTCTCTATGTGTCTCGTAAAAAAGCTCAACGTCGCTCAACGAGCTATGAAGAGGGCTATGCTCGGGGTTACACTGCAAGATCGAATCAGGAAAGAGAAGATTCGTAGACGAACGAAAATTACCGACATTATCCGCAGGAGTAGTAAATTGAAGTGGACTGCCTCTTTAGTGACGTGCCACTTCAAGTGGGCAGGACACATAATACGGAGAGCTGACGGTCACTGGGGCCGAAGGTTCTCGAGTGGAGGCCACGGGCCGGCAAGCCCAACGAAGGATGTCCACCCACAAGGCATCAGAGACAGACGACCTGTCTGCCTTGTGGATTCAGGCTGCTTCTGATCGGTTCTTTTGGAAAATTAGGGGGGAGGTCTTTGTCCAGCAGTGGGCGTCCTACAGCTAAAATTGTGATGATGATTGCTAAAACACATTATATTTAAGAATCGGTCCCCTCACTAGGTAAGCCTGTGGGTCCCGTACTATACGTCACAATTTTTGAGACAAAGGACTTATGATCTAAGTTACATTTCAGCTAAGTGAACTGGGCTACGTACTGTAGTGCAAAATTGCTAGTACTTATAGAATTAGTGTGTCAATGTATATTGGTCAGAATAAGTTTCTCGATGGATTCATACGAGAGCTCTGTTAGCCAGAACCTAAGTTTGATTTTGGATTCAGCCACTGATTTTGGATTTTGGATTCAGCCATTTTTTTTATACCCATCGTAACTTCTAAACGAATGCTCCTATTCGAACTTAAACAGGAATTTACATGTACATAATCAACCTTCATCTACCTACATAACCTTGATTATGAAACTACTTAGGTGGATAAGGATTCATATCATGATACGTCTTTCGATTCTATCCGTGTTTTGATTGACTTATTTGAACAAAAAAACTATTATTATGCCTTTAATAGTTCGACATGTAGCCTCGCGAACTTTTTTGTGGGTAAAGATGAGTATGAACGTTAAACACGTCACTATGTTATGTTTATCATCAATAGTTTCGCAGCGTATGCCAAATAATGAATTTTATAGGCACATTATTGTGTTAGGACACGGGCGGTGATGGAGAAAATAAGAAGAGACGACTGGAGACTTGGTAAGTAAGGCTTCTTTTATTTACTTGTTCTTACATGTAGGTAGAATCAGCCACGACGTATGTGTAGGGCGAATGCTGAATGACGTTTTTATAATAATGTGTCATAGACTATAATATATGACAGTTCGTGATATCTAATTTTTTCTGTTACGTTTTTTTTTTCATGTTACTCGCTGATAATGTAGCTTTCTATAGGTTAAGGAATTTTTAAAATCGGTTAAGTAGTTTTTGAGTTTATCCATTATAAACAAACATACAAAAAAAAATCTTTCCACTTTATAATTTAGTGTAGGATAGATTGGCAGATAAGGCTGAAACGTGTTTGACTTTGTTGCTGTTTCGTCTCTCGTGTTCTTTAGATCGTAGTGCTTTCGGGTGCACAGAAAGAACCGAAGCCGAAATAAAAAGTTTTTGAACGCTCAAAATTTTAACATTGGAGTATATAGCTTTGCGGTTGAATAGCGTCGTGGCTTTTAACATACACTAATGCTCGCTCTACTTGCAGCATGCGGGTTTTGGCGACGCCACCCAGCTGGATAAGCAGTATGTCACCAGGGGCGGGATATGTCATTTTCAAGAGTTCTGGAGAGGCGACATTGCGCAGATACCGTCCTTTCGTTCCGAGAGACTCACAGTTGCAAAGATTGTCCATAGTACCGCAGGAATTAAATTTCAAGTTAATTTTGGGGGCAGTAGTTTTGTGGAAGCAGATGTATTGTGTGTTTTTTGCATTCAGAGTTAGAAATAACTGAATATTAATAACTTAACGGTGAAAATGTACATGGAATATAATGTTGTAATGATTCACCCAGCATTATAATTATAATGGAAACATTAGAGTTAAAATAGGTTTAGCACGTCAAAACATACTCACCTATTTTGTCGTGGTGCTTATCCCATATATTGTCCGGACAATTTTTGTATGCTATGTTAGAAAATGAACTCGATTCATGCGGAATTGCAAATTTCTAAAACACAAGCGTTACGCACCAAACTATGTACTAGCTAAAACCTATGTCAGGTTTTGAATTTGACTTAAAAAAATATTAAGATAAAATTGAAATTCAATAAGAATCATATGTAAAACTTCGCTGAACCCGGCCACGATTCGGCCACGTGGAGCGCGCGCGGAACTTAAAAAAACTTTAAAAAAAATGTTTTTCTTATAAGTACCGTAAATATTTTGATAACATATAGTAAAAAATCGTTATTTTGATATTACAAATTGACACTTCAATTTTGTTTATTAATATACATGTAAATATAGATGTATTCTCCAGATTTTAATGTTGATCATAAAAGACTTTCTTTTTAATTTTTATGTTCAATCGCAGCAAGACATGATTGTGTTTCTTGGTAGGCAGATTTTATAGTTGATTCGGATTTTTTTATTCAAAAAAAATTTTTTTTAATAAATTAAGATTGTATTTAAGACAAAATTAAGAATTGTTTTATTTATTAAGTTATTATATTATTAATTACTTCATTATTATGTTATTCATTTATATAAAAAATATAAATTATACGAGGGTAGCTGCTTATGTATTGAGTTAATGAAAAAACAAATATATATGATTTTAATTGGTCTTATTTTTTATTTTTCAAAGTACTCTCCTCCATAATGATCGATACACCCTTGCATGCGTTGGAACCAATATTCGAAGCACTTTTTCCACTCCGAGGCCCCATAAAACGTGGTTTTTGATCGTTTCAACGGCTTCTTCTGTTTTGCGGTTCACGCATTTTGTTCTTGATGATTGGGAACAAAAAGAAGTCATTAGGTCCCAAGTCAGGACTGCAGGGAGGATGAAGATGACCCATCAATTCGATATTTTGACGTACAAAAATTCGTTTATTTAATCCGATATGTGAGGGCTCTCATTGTCACGATGAAGAATGATTCGCCTCTCTATCTAATTTTTCGGATTTCTCCGAAGACTTCTGGAAAACAAACGGTCGTGTACCATTTAGAATTGACCGTCCTACGATTTTCTAATGGCACGGTCGCCACGTAATCGATAATTCTGAAGAAACAGGCAATCATTTGCTTCGATGTGCATTTTCCGCTAACAACTTTGTTGGTATTTGCTATTTTTGGAAGGCCCATAAGTCGACTGCTGTTTTGTTTCAGTCAGGCTCATATGCATAGATTCATGATTCGTCACCTGTATAGATGTTATACACAGCTTTCGACGCACCAATCGACGCAAGATTACTTTTGAGCGTTTGTCAATTTATAGGTATGTGGAATCCAACGAGAACAAATCTTTTTTATGGACAAATTTTCATACAAAATCTTATTGGTGCTAGTCATACTAATGTCCAGAGTTGCCTCTAACTCTCGGTATGTCATATGTCGGTCTTGCATTATTAGTTCACGCACAGCATTGATGTTTTCTGACACAGCTACTGATTTTGGACGATCTTCTTTAGGCACATCCTGGAGGGAACACCGACCACAATCAAACTCATCATACCAGCGTTTTACAGTAGCTTAGGATAGAGCTTCATCGACAAAAGTCGAAGTAATTTGATCGAAACACTCTTGCCTTGATAATCCACGACAATTCGTAATAAATCATCGCACGAAAATTTTCACGAGATAAGTCCATTTTCTCGTTGAGATTTTTTTTTCAAGTCACTGGAAACAAATCAAATCGCGTTCAAATAATAAATGTTATAATTGAGATTATGTTAAAAAAGTAAAACCTTCCAATATTTATGCCACACCTAAAGCGCTCAGTGTTGCCAAGGCGCAATAAATAAGTAGCAACCTAAGTAGGTATTGTTATAGCTAAAAACTCAAAAGTACTTTACAAATAATGAGCACACTTAACTAAAATATACAAAAATCTATGTACGTACTGAATCTTATCAAAAAATCTATGTCCTACATAATTATTATGTAATGTACTTACGTATAAAATTTTTTGTTTCATCATGTTTCATATCTTAATTTTTATTTATCGTGTTTCTTTTTTACTGCAACATCTAAATTGAGGGAACACAGAACACTCCACAATTAAAATAAACAATGCCACAATTATTAGTTATTTAAATAAAAATCAAATGCATAGAACAAAAGGCAAAACGGAAATCATTTGCAATGGTAAAGTTTTAAATGGTTTTTGTAGACGCACTGCGCTGACTGCTTTTCAATTTGTTTCTGAAGTTAACTAAACTACAATACAGACTTATCTCAGAGTAACTTCAACTGATGTTACGGTTATTCTTGTCCACCTGAGTGCAAATTGGGTACAGTCAGCATTGTATCAGAGAATAATTTATGATTCTTATAGCTGATAGAGATATCCTCAGACGGTCGAGAAAGCTCCGGGGTGACTGCTCGATTACCTATTGCAGACGTAAGTGCGTAAGCGTACCATCTTCTTTCTTATCCTTTATATCCTCAGAGTAGGCCACACTTGCATCCCTTTTGATCTTGTTATAGTAGCTATCCACCAGTCATAGTGGTTCATCTGCCTGTCACCGTTTATTAAGCGGTGTATATTTACGTCAGTACACAATATATATTAAGTATCTCGCTCATATGTATTCGTCGATTGCCGTACCACAGTTTTCTACAAATATTATTATATTGTTACTAGTTGGTGCCCGCGACTTCATGCGTGTTGAAAAATGAAAAATATAACACAGTATCGCTGTGACGACAGTGGCGCCCAATTTTTTATATTTTTAGACGATCCCTCGAGAACATAACATTTTTTCAGGCTAAAAAGTATCCCATATATTAATCCAGGTAATAAAATATCTGTGTGCCAAATTTCATCAAAACCCATCCAGTAGTTTTTACGTTAAGGGATAACAAACTTACATACATCCGTCCATCCACAAAATTTTTAGCATCTTAGATATTTTAGAAAACATATAGGTAGATAGATAACATATACTATTTCTTGTTGTAATGTTATCACTTGACTTACCAACAACACATAAACGTTAATAGAGGACCAAAAGAATTAACCTGAAAACATTTTTCATGAGGGTTTTTTTTGTTAAATAATTAAAATGGAATACCTATTTCGAAAAGCGTTTATGGTTTGATAGGGTATAGAGAGTACCTACTTATAGACTGTTTGTAATGAAAGTCTACCAAGGCCTGATTTATCTTATCTTATCCTATTATTAAGATAAGATAAGGCCTGATTTACTCATAGGCTCTTTTTTCCACTTCTAATTGAATTAGAGCTTTGAGCAAACACTGCCCCTCTGCCCATTTGTACCTAGGTTATGGATGTCTAACTAATGTATTTATCTATTCCTATCTATATTTATAATTGGTTGCCATAAATAAAACAAGCTGGTGTGATTGTTAGAACAATATGAAAAATCTGTATATACCTACACATCTTTTTTTCATGTTAAGATCGCCAGACACGCTGACGGTCCACTTGATGGTAGGTGGCTACCGTCGCCTGTAACACAAGCAACACCAAAGCTGCTACAAGTGCCCTGCCGACTACAGGTGGTTAAGGATAAGGGATTGGGAGGGGATAGAGGGGAATTAAGGGGAATTGTAATGAAATTATTTTATTACTTAGGTATAATTTCTTTATGAAACTCTCTGTTGTGTGGAAAAGGCTGATGGTCTACCTATAGTCTATAGGCTATAGACCTACCTAAATGATGACGTGGAAATAGAAAAATTGACACAAAAATGGCCGAAAAATGCAGGCACATTTCTTCTCAAACGTTTTCGTTGCGTTGCACTATTTGGTTAGTAAATTGGCCGAGCTCTATATTTTCAGGAGTTAAAAATAGCAAACTGCTATATTACTTATTTCAGTAAAAAGGAGAGCGTTCGGTATGATATTCGATATAGTGATACAAAATTCTGTATTATACATTCTGTAATGTACATTCTGATATTATACATGTTACGTACATAATTTGTATCTAAAATAACATAAATATGTCAAATGCTGATTAAATTAAAATTAAGAACTCCTTACAAATTTGTCGTAGCAACAATTTTAGTTTTAACAGCAGTGAAATTTTTCTCTGTTGCGAAATAAATAATTGTAAATATCTTTTAATAACTATGTGTTTCAAAATTCAAAAAAGTGTTCATCTCATGGGGATTTATCTCTCATAGGAATTGCTAATAAAAGATTGTTTTACAGATTATATACTGGAAACTGTTTTCAAAACTTGGCATCTTTGGCATAGAATAAAATAGGATAGGATATGCAACATTATGTATATAATCATTTAGACAGGATATGTCGAACCTGTTGGACGAGCGGTTAGGGTAATTGCCTTAACGCTCTTTTCTAGGTTTTCCGGGTTCGATTCCCGGCAGAGTCAACTTTGAAAATGAACTTTTCTAAGTTGGCTCTGGTCTGGATCTGGAAAGTAGTGGCAGCGCACACGCGTATCGCAGTCGTTTGGGCAGCCCGCCTGACGGCAGTAACCACCCCCATAAAGAAAACCACCGTGAAATAACAGCACATGTGCTGTTGTGAGCAAGTAAGGGATGTCAGAGCCCATTTCCCTAACCCTTCTCAATACCTTATCCTTAATCCTACTGTAGTCGGTAGCGCACTTGGAAGTTGACCGTAAGCCGGTCTACCCACCTTAACTTTAAGTTACATAATTATATAAGTTCAGTTCATAAATATAAATGAATGTCCAGCTTTTTCTAAAAAAAAAAAACTAAAATGGCGTAACGAAGTAAAATATTTTACCTACGAGACTGCTTTTAGTTAAACCAAGAGCGATATCGAAAAACTGCACTTTTAAATCTCATCAAAATCAAAACTCCAATCTCGGAATCGATCATAGAAATGAGAGACGAGTTTAATGAAATCCGATTATTCGCGATTCCCTTCCAAGGAATCGATAGAAAGAGAATAATACAATTCAGAACGAAGTTATCAAAGTCTGATGGAAGGTATTAAAGGGTTAGCTCGACTAGAAAGGATATTAATCTTGTTTACTTAAATTAAAATTCAAATAATTTGTTATTCACCATAACACAATACAATCTCAGAAATAAACCCTGGTCCCCAAATTAGGGTTCCAAATATTAGAATTTCGAAATAAAGGACTTATGATCTAAGTAACAGTTCAATTGTGTTTTATTTTTGTGAGTAGAAAGAGTGTACGACTGAGTGTTAGTGAGCGTGCGTAGTGCTTACAGAAACAATGAATGTTGGTTAGTTTTTCGGAATGTGTTGTTTATAGTCAGAAAAAAACATATACCCAATTCCAATGGCCTTAAATTGGGTCTTAATCTATGGAAAGACACAATGATACCAATATACATTTTGGACCAATTTGAAAAAATTCATTTCTAAAGTTCATTTTAGAACCCAGAGCATATGAGTCAGAGAGCTCGCTTAAACCACTTGACCAATGGAATCGTCTACGTAGCAATTTATAATATAATTATCTACAATTATAATAAATTAAAGTCGTTGTCCGCATCTATCTGTTTCTCCGCTAACTTTTTCTAAGCTACCCAACGGATTTAGATACGGTTTTCACTAACGGAAAAAGCTAATTTGCAGAAAAAATGCATCCTTGCGAAACCGGGGCTGCAGCTTGTTAAAATAAAATTTAGGTACTTTTTTCTATGTTAACATCGGCAGACAGGATGACGGTCCACTTGATGGTAGGTGGCTACCGTCGCCTATAATAACATAAGCAACGCCAAAGCTGCTGCAAGTGCGCTCCGACTACAACAGGATTAATAAGGGATCTGTTAATCTGCTGTTAGCGAAGTCAATTGAAAACACAGTGTGTCCTCCGCCCACTCCGCCGCTCCGAAGTTCACCCGGCGCGCAAGTGGGTCGGCCGGGTATTTACTCCTCCGGTGCCTGAGTGGGGCCTCTTCTCAGGGCTGGTCCTGGTGCTCCACCCAAGACCTTGGTGACTGTGGTCAGGGACAAGCCGAAGCGGAGGGGCAAGTCACCCAGGGACATTGACGAGCCTTGCTCTAGGCAGCCGCCAGAATCACCCATCTTCTCCTGGACGCCCAGTGTACTGCGCCTCGACGTCCGAGTGTTTGTGTTGCCTCAGCGATGTTCAAACTGAGGGTACTCCGACTTGGGGCACGCGAGTGTTTCCGTTGGGTCGTAAATCGTCACTCCTGTGTTACTTCGGGGCCAGTGCGCAACCGGGGTCCGCCACGTGCTCCGCTCCGCTTTGTCTGTGCGTATATAAAATAATTAGGAATTACCTTTTTTTTTAAGTTTTTGACATAGAAGCTTACAGATTAATCATTTACAGATCTAAGAATGTTGATAACTTTGACACTGGGCATGATTAGAAGGCGGAAAATCATCATTACCTTTAATTTAATTAGAATATAAAAAGGAAGCACATTTCATACACTAGTAAGGCTTAAACCTCACAGTTCAGAGACATAGCGGTTCGCTGTTAATATCCCCGGAGGTGTAACGTTCAGCGCTCCACAATTAATCGATGGGGTTATACAGGGAACGGAAATTTAATCAATTTCACCTATAGATGCCTTCAATTTTTATGTTGTGGGTTACTATTGGCTTACAAAAGGAATAAACAGTTTTTAAAGACAAACTTTTCAATTTTTATTACTGACTAGCTGTTGTCCGCGCCTCTGCTCGTAACGTTTATTGACAAAACTAAATGCAATGGTTTTCTCTTGGTTAAACATTCAAATATCTAAATGTCCAAACACCTTGATAATCTTTGTCGTTTGTAAAGTATAAATTAGTAAAATTGTTAAATTGCAACAGAAGACTTAGAAGTCATAGAACATTCTTAATTAAATTGAACTTTTTGCCTAGGTTGCACCATTGTTAAACACAGTATTAACAGTTGCCGACCAAAAATAATATCAGATTCGGAGCTCCCCCAGGATCTTTAGTGAACTGCATTATGTTCACTTACCGGAATGGCTCCACACAAGTAAACTTCATCAACGGGGTGTGTATTTCCAACCCTCCTGTGCCTTGCGGAATCCAGTCTTGAGGTCACTCAGCCGGTCCTGCCCTTCATGATGCGGCACAGATACCTACTCGATGACGTACCAACAAAGCGCGAACAATTTAGACATCACATTACCTATATAAAAATTCCCTGTGCGTTGTAGATCCTTAGACGGGTGCGGAAGTGAAACTTTAGACCCTTTTCCTGTTATGCGGATTTTTACCCGCATGTGGAAGTGTTCCGCGTGCGAATGATAGCAAGTTCCTGGCTACACGTAGAACAAATTTTCGCATCATAGGAAAAACGTGTATAAAATGAGGATTCTTACGTTAATCCGCGTGACAAGAAAAAGGCCTTAAAGGCATTTCCCGATTTATTTTCCGAACATTTCCAGAATTACCTATGTTTAAGTGGTTTTTGATAAAAGATTAAAACATTTTTCCTTAATTATATAAAATTTGCAAACCAAAGAATAATACCTTGCTTTCATTTTTTTATGTTAAGATCGGCACAAGCTACGCCACAGCTGCAAGTGAGCTGCTGACTACAAGAGAATTAAGGTTGGAAAAGTGATGGTCACTCTTTGGCAGTCTAGTGCTGGCGTTCTTCATCACAGCTTCTTACCAAACGGGATGAGCATTACTGCAGATGTGTACTGTGAAGAATTATTGAACGCAATGATGGAGAAGCTCGCACATCTGCAAACAACTTTGATCAATCGCTCGTCCCTACTGCGCCTGTAAAGCCTATACTGCACAATAGACGGTCTCCAAGCTACAAGAGTTGGGGTTGGAAGCTTTCCGTCATCCGCCGTACTCACCGAACCTTGCGCCTACAGACTACTTTTTCAATACTCGAGAGGCAGTACAAAATGCCTTTGAAGTGTTTTTTGCCTCCCATCCAGCTGATTTCTTCAAAAACATCCACTGCGTTGGCAAAGTTGCATCGATTGCATCGAAGTGCAAAAATGTTGTTTCATTTAGTTCGTACAAAACAATTACCCAGTGGGTAATGGGTGAAATGTAAGCATATGAAGCAGCTCAAGGTCAGTGAACTAATCCTTTTTACAGTTCATTCAAAGCATAAGCCCCTACCCAAATATATTTTAGTCAGCGCCTATGACACCTTTTGCAATTGTCTCTTAGGTAAAGCAAAATTACTATTTAGAATATAAATGACTAGGTATACAACTAAGAGAAGCCTTTAAGTTAATTAAAATCCCTGTCTTTAAACTGAACACCGTTTTAATGAAAATCAGTGACAAAGTTTGGCAAAGTAGTTTATTTTCTCAGCATTAATTTAATTTTATAATTTTATTTAATCTTAATAACAATAGGCAGGACGGCAATCGTCACAAATTTGGAACGACTCCGATTAAGGGATTTGAAATTTTGATGAAGTTCGCTAACTGATACTGTAATTTCTGTTTGTCAAAAGTAGATCCCTAATATTGTTACAAATATATTTTCAAGAATGTTATTATTTGTTTCTAATGTAATTTTTGGTTCTCTGCCTTTTCGTTGAAAATTGTTCTGCCGATTATCACTTGCAACTAACGTTTCCAAGAATTATATTTCGCGGAATAATCATTTGCCAACTTTGCCAATCTTTAGAGGTCCAGCAAAAAAAAAAAAATTAAAAAGAAACGTTAACCAAAAACGAAATAATAAACCAGTGCTGTAAAAGACACGTGAAATAGAGGGGCAACTAGTGGGAAATAAAAAACGAATCAGAAATATAATTAATTAATTCGATAAAAATTACATTCACAAATAGCCATTATATGAAATTTAAATTTCCTAACAATATACCCATAAATATTTAACCGTGTAACTATTATTTTAGCTTACAATTTATTTCTGTAAAAATATGCAACATACAAAGCGTTTTTCCATTGACGAAGCGCAAATGGAGGATAAAGATTTTTTTTACTAATGAAACACAAAAGTTCGCATTATTTTAGACGCAATGCATTAGACTCTAAACTCTTAAACGCTAAACTCGTAGGCCGTTCGCTAAATTTTAAATTTCAGAGTTTAGCGTAAGGCTCAAAAATTTAAGTGAGACTGTTTTGCTTACTGCCTGACCATGTAGCCCCAAATTATATGCCCTATAATTGATTCGGCCGATACGGCTGTAGCTACGCACCTGATGACGGAAGACACAGTAAGCAAATCTGCATGACCGTCTAGAAATATCAGAAGTTTGATCGTAATAATGATCTCTCTAATATTTAGATATGTAAACACAGATGCAAGACATCTCCGAGTCTTTAATTATATTTATAGATTAGAAATAATATTAGTTTGCTAATAAGTCGTGAAGAAAGGTGAGGAAACCTACTTGTCTGAGAAGAAAAGCAATCTTCGTAGACATGTGGTCCTGCCAATCTGCAGTGGGCTTCCTTGGTAGATAGCTATAGTCTACAGCACTTCATACAAAAGGAAAGTCTGTCTAGCAGAGGAGCATATTAAAGGTACACGTTATAACAAAAGGGGCGAACCAGCGAACCATCTATTGATGGAATACCTCAAAAGCTATCCATTCATCCTTCATGTATGTCCGATCAGCGATTTTCAGTGTTTTAAAAGTTTTTTCGGTTTTAGTGAAATTTTGCATAATTCAAATTCAAATTCAAATAATTTATTAAATATTCAAATTCAAATAATAAACGAATTCTAGACAATAACGTTTTATTGTCTAGAATTCGTTTTTATACCGATAAAACAATAAAACAACTGAAATATGAACACACATAGGAGTTGACTCGATACAACCCGCAGAAATTAACTAGTATTATTTTAAGATGACTTTTTTTTATTTTAAGATCGGCAGACAGGCTAACGGTCCACTTGATGGTAGGTGGCTACCGTCGGCTATAACACAAGCAACGCCAAAGCTGCTGCAAGTGCGCTGCCGACTACAGTAGGATTAAGGATAAGGGACTAGAAGGGGATAGGGAAATGGGCTCTGGCATCCCTTACTCACTCACCGAAACACAACAGCACACGTGCTGTTATTTCACGGTGATCTTCTGTAAGGGGGTTGTTATTGCCGCCAGACGGGCTGCCCAAATGACTGCGAAAACCAGTGTGCCCTGCCACTACTTTCCAAATCCAGACCAGAGCCAAATTTGACCCTGCCGGGAATCGAACAGAGCGTTAAGGCAAGCACTCTAACCACTCATCCAACAGGCTCGTCAAACCGTGCGCTTTCACGGTCTATGGGGGAGATCTTTGTCCAGCTGTGTATATACAACATTAATATAATATGAGTTGAAATACATCCCAGACAGTTTAGACATGATCGCTGGAACAAGTTTCGAACTTTTCGTCTAATTTACTCCAGGTTCGCCTTTAAAAATGTCTAGACATTCCGTGAAGTGTTGTAAAACTTGTGTAACGTCAACGTGTTCCGACGCTTGCCGCAACTTTCCGTGCGATAAGTACCAACACTGAGAGAGTACTCGGATGTTCAAACCGATTTATTTACCTTTTTTTTCGACAAATGTGCTTTCTATTTCATTGCCTTTTTTCTGACTGACGCTACTCACGCTCGTATTTGATTGATACAATAAACAAATTTTTTGAAAGCTTTTCCTTTTTGAACTCCTATTTTTTTATTGTTATTGATATCCAATGCTTTTTTATTTGAAACTAGCTGAGCCCGCAACTTCGTACGCGTGATAATCGATATAGCGGGTAACTTTTTTGTTTTTAAACCGATTGGAATAAAACAAACACTAATTACGGGAAGCTTGCTTCAATACATCAGTGAAAATCGCATTCAAGTTAAGCCGTTTCGTGCACAAACGTACAAACAGATGAACTGACCAAAATTCTAAAAACTATTTTTTTGACCTATAATTTTTTTTAAGTATCTTTCATATACAGACACGGTTCGATTACGATTTTATTATATGTATATAGATTAGACTACGTTTCGCAGTCATTGAGAAACCCGTATGGCGTTGCTTGTTAGAATAGGCGACGGTTACCATCAAGTGAACCATCAGTTTGTCTGACAACCTTTACGTAAAAAAATAATAATTAAAGTACAGTTCTTGTTGCAATATGAAACATTATTCTTGCCGAATTATATTATTAATATTATTATTCACCATGACTGTTTTCAAAATAATATTTTTATAGTATTTTGAAATGATTCATTTTTAGAGTTACGCAGTAATTAATTACCAAAATGTTTGTCAGAAGTGTCGTCGAGTATTGGATTTGGATTATTAATACCGTATATTATGATAATCTAATATTATTTTTGAAAATTACAGTTTACCCTTTTTAATTAGGGTTAAAGCGTGTTATTATGGACTTAATAAATATATGAGATGAGACAGAACCATTGGAATCAGTGACACGGAATAGGCTTTGTCTTACGGCAAAAGAAAAATGTCGAATGACCTCTCCTTATGTATAACAGAAACAACCTCCTGGTTAATTGTAATAAGAGGAGGTTCAGATTAATCTCACGGCAAAGAAGCTGCATTAAGCGTCCGTAGTGAGTTTTATAAAGACATGATCACAATTTATTAATACACAATACTAGTAGTGATACTAGACTGTAAAAAATCCTGCATTTTACCTACAACGCGCAATGACTAAAACGCAGATTTGCCTACAAATCCTTTTTGTCTTATTGTCAAATTTTGTTGTGACTAATTAATTCCGATAAAATAATTAATATTAAATAACTCAAAACTTTAGTTTTTTTAAGACACAGAGGTTCCAGAAAATTTGAAAAAGACAACTCCATTAACAACGATTCTACCAGATGAGTATTACGTGGGTCAACAAGACAGGCATAAAAGATATATTAAGGAAGGTAGGGCAAAAATATTTACAAACGTAATTTCTCAGAGGAAATGTAGCTAATATTCAGAAAGCCCTCGGAAAACGCAAAACGTGACGCCCGAAGAGTGAGTAACAAAAGGAGTTTTTTGAAGGAAATGAGTTAACTTTCTGGCTGGCGGGCTAATTCACGCTAACTGCGCGTTGCCGTTGGCTCGCTCTTCATGTTTACATAGTCTGCACGTAGTAATGAACGTGTCTAAGAGGTAAAATATGTATAGAACAGCTGGATTGTATTGGTGTATGAGCTCAACAGAAGGATGAAAAACTCAAGAACAGTTTGAATTTTACCATTTACGACAACTTCTTCTGTTAATCATTAATCATTTATTTATTTGCTTAATATAGGTAATTGCAACAATGCTTTGTATGAAGCTCGCTACATTCTACCCTTTGTGGTGTGCGAATATATTTTGATAATGTTATTTATATAGGTATAGTAATCAATGACTACTATTCACCAAATTATCAGACATATAATCTTTTAAATCATAGTAGGTAACACTTATCAACTAGTAACTTTTTAATTCTCTTCTTAAATATATTAATATTGAACTGCTTAATATTGTTCGGTATTTTATTATATGCTAACTGACCCCAAAATCAATAAATGTTGTATTAAGCTGAATTAAATTAAATTCCTTAATAAATGAATAGTCAAGATGAATTAAGTTCCATAAATGTATCAAAAGGAATGTATACAAATATCAAAATGAAATCTATTTAAAATGACAATTTAATAGTTTATTTATTACTTTGATAATTTATTATATACATATTACTAATTTACATAAATCATATAACATAAAACATAATTTAGTATGTATAAATCTAACCTAATTAAATATATTTACAAGTTTAATAATCTAAACTAAATATAAATCTATATATTCTATAAACTAATATAAATACTTATAAATAATTTAAATCTATTTTAATTACATTTAAATTAATGTAATTGTCTATTGAAAGGAATCGAAATAATTCGTGTATTATTATTTTTGTATCTGTTATGTATCACACGTGGCGTTGCGTTGTTTTTTTTGTGATTTACTTACTCTAAGTACTGACAGGGCATACTGAGTTTGGCAAGGGTTTAAGGTTGCGTATCTCAACGATCCTTGACCCATAGACGGCGCGAGGAAACACCGTGGTTTTTTAGTGAGTAGAAATCCCACATATGGGATCATATATGAGATCACGATCATCATATCGTGATATTGCGAGGGCCTGATTTTCCGACGCAAAAAAGGTCACACTGTGTTTAGCAGTCATTTGGGCAGCCCGTCTGACGGCAGTAATCACCTCACGTGAACACGTGTGCTGTTGTGTTTCGGTGAGTGAGTAATTGCCCATTGCCCTATCGCTTTCCTAATCACTTTATCTTAAATCCTGCTATGGTCGGTTCAATCCTATTTTATCTTATTATTTGCATTTGCAGTTATTCCACTGAAATGACGTGAGCTGTTACGCGATGCGAGAAATGTAATTTATACACTATCAAATAACATAGTCTAGTTCACAAGTTCAAATTGGTGTTAATTCCCGATAGATTGGGGTTAGATTTCCCATTACGTCGAATCGGCAGATTTACCGGAAACCGGCGCCTGGATGTAGGTGTTCACATTAAACCGGATCTCGCATCATCGAAGTTTGGTTTCAGTATTAAACATACTTACCATGCAGCTAATTTCAAAGTGGCAGACGAGCAGGGACAGCTCGTTTACCATTGCTCCGGTCTGGGCGTTCTGCCGGCCCGGCGCTTCGCAATGACAAGAAGCCCTGCAAAAATGCCAAGTTTTCTGATCCGACATAGTGTGAACAACTTCAAATAAATTGTGTAGCCACTGGACTTTTCGGCAGTTTTACCGATCCAGTAAATCCGCCGGTCCGGCATGGTGTGAACTTAGCCTAACATAGCAACATTACATTTTTTTTTCTTAAACATCAACAGACATTAAATTCAAATTTCAAATTCAAATTCTTTATTGAGATAAAAACGGAGAGGTCCACTAACATTTATCTCACAACACATTTCTTAGTAGTTAATATGATAAAACAAAATATAAAATAATAATCAATAATAAGAAAAATATATCTTACATTACAAAATTAGTCAATTAAACTATCGGCTTACATGTCTTTGTCCCATTGATCTATTAAATTTTCACAATATGTCCGAAAAGTTTTAATTACAGTAGATATCAATGTCAGGGTTGGTAGTAAGGAGTGCATTGAAATGGCGGCGGGTACGGATCAGTGGAGACATGGAGCGCGCCACGGTGCACCTGACGACCACGTTAAACAATTTGGGCAATTCCCCGCGCCTATTGCCCAATACTCCGGGTCCATCTGGCACGAACAAGGTGCACAATAAATCATGCAGGTGCAAGGAATCGACCGATCCTCTGAGCACCTTGTAGCAAGTAGTGAGCTGATCTATCAATCTTCTCACTTCCAGCGAGTTATAGCCGAGCTGTCCGAGCAAGAATTTGGTCGGATACATGTACGGGTAATAGCCGTAGAGTTTCTTGTACAGCGACCTAAGGAACGCTTTTGAACCTTTTCCTGCATCCGCGTACATATATAGGGCTGCGAAACATGTATCCCATACCTAACATATTGCCGTCGGCCCCTCAAAAAGTCTGCCATAATTTGAGGAGACCAGTGGAAAAGCCAAGAGCGCATAGCTTCTGTAGCAATATGTCGTTATCAATTTTATCAAAAGCTTTTTGAAAGTCGAAATAGATAACGTAATGTCAATTTTCATTTTGCGAAACATCCCAGTCCAATAGTTTATTTTACGTATAATTTGGTTTTGGGACCTATCCACATTAAATGACTTTTTCATTTTCCAACTATGCAGATTGTGCAAGCTTTAATGTTCGGCATGTTGATCCATGAGACTTTATTATAAAAATATATATATTTGAAAATTGTTTTTAGTTACAGTGACCTAAGGTCCTCGACGATAATAATAGAATATTTTGCTTTTGAAAGAAAGGATATGTTATACCATTATGAATTTTGTATTAAATAGGAAGGTTTTTAAGATATTCATAAAAGTTTGACGACGTTTAGCAGAACAGTTTGGAAATATTCCTTCTTTTGTGCAAAAAAAAATTATATTAAATATATAAAATATATAGAGAGGGCATTGGCAAAATTTTCCTACAAAAATACTGATCCTGATCGTCGTAATCAGGATGGCCATGACCTTGTGATTTGGTGATGGACTGAGTGATTTTGTACCACGTGGTTCTAAATGTCACATTACGGATTTTTTCGGCTTGCCCGATCTACGCAGTTGAAAAATCTTCGTTTTGTGTAAACGTCATGTAAATAAGTGACGAAGGATCTCTGTTTTCCAAAAAAAAAAAAAAACAAAGAAGCAAAAAGTTCGAAAATCATGATAAAGCGAAAATCTGATTATAGATAGATGGCTAGACCTATCTTAGATTTCAAGGTTATCCGTTAATTTGCGGACACCTGTTTATTATACATATCAAAAAACTAGCTGAACCCGCAACTTCGTACGCATGATATTCGGTATAGCGCGTAACTTTTTTTGTAAATCAATTGGAATGAAACAAACATTAAATGTTACGAGAAGCTTGCTAAAATACATCAGTGAAAACCGCATTCAAATCGGTTAAGCCGTTTTAGAGATTAGCGTGCACAGACAAACAGACAAAAATTCTAAAAAATATTTTCGATAACATAAGTAAATACAACGTGTACAAATTGCTTCTTTGAAAAAAATATTTAATGTACAGACACGGCTCGTTTATGATTTTATCATAATAATTATACTCATTAACGCCTCGTCTGATATAACTATGTAGTTTATGCACTAAACGTATCATATCAACACGATTTTTAAAGATAAAAAAAATAATAAGAAAACAAAAACGACCCGTCCACTTGATGTCATTATGACTTTTCGTGTCAAGAAAAAATATCAACTATCGTAATTTGATCGTAATAAAATGGAGAATAGAAGGAAAAAACGTACAGATTTCAAGAAGAAACTATTAGAATTACTTGATTCATCATCGGAACTTTCGGGAGGTAACAATTCATAGTGTACATGTTTTGCGATAGGACGAGCGCCTATACGAAACACATTTCATATAAAAGTAAATTTTCCTTGCGATATTACGAGCGAATATACGAGGAAATATGCCATAGCGATGGGATGAGCGCCTACAATTCATAGTGTACATGTTTTGCGATAGGACGAGCGCCTATACGAAACATATTTCATATAAAAGTAAATTTTCCTTGCGATATTACGAGCGAATATACGAGGAAATATGCCATAGCGATGGGATGAGCGCCTACAATTCATAGTGTACATTTTTTGCGATAGGACGAGCGCCTATACGAAACATATTTCATATAAAAGTAAATTTTCCTTGCGATATTACGAGCGAATATACGAGGAAATATGCCATAGCGATGGGATGAGCGCCTACAATTCATAGTGTACATGTTTTGCGATAGGACGAGCGCATATACGAAACATATTTCATATAAAAGTAAATTTTCCTTGCGATATTACGAGCGAATATACGAGGAAATTTACCATAGCGATAGAACGAGCGCCTGTACCTACGTCTGGTAAATAACTTCACGTTGTGCAAGGTTTCCTTTTACCTAATTCCAGAGGAATCCGTGTCTCCCCCTCGGAGACAACGGCGGCGCATTATTATCGACGATGACAGTGACGAGGAAAATATACCACCGTCCCCTCAGAGGTCAATAGCACCCAGTTTATTACAAAAAATTGGTCATGTACAAAAGAATGAAAACTCTTTTACTCTACATGGTGACATAAAATCGATTTGGGAAGAAGTACTCAAAAAAGGATTGCATAAGGAAACCAAGGACTCCATCAACAAACAGATATCTGGTATAAAGAACTGCTTTACTTCTGCACCAGCATTAAACCCTGAAATTAAGGTAACATTAACTTCACAAGCGATAAAAAGGGACGAACACCTCTGCGAAAAACAGAATCAGATTGGTGCATCCATTTGTGGTTTCAGTGAAATATTGCAAGACATGATAAATGGCAAAACGTTTGATGATTCCAAAATTGAAAAAATGTCCAATTATATCCGCCTTTTATGTGATGTCCATTATATGGAATCACAAACAAGAAAAGCGGTAATTTTGCCAGGCCTGAATAAGATTTTTCAAGATTCACTTGAAAAATCTGACATAGATAAAAATCTTTTTGGAAAAAATTTGTCGGATATAATTCGAGAAGCCAGAACATTGGAAAAATCCAGGAAAGACCTTGCCAAGGAGAGACCTTTAAACAATTGGGGCCCCTCCGATGGTGCGAGAAAACAGGGTGGACGTCTCAATTACAAACAGCGCCCATACGAACCTCCAGCCAATCAATCCAATTTCAAACGACAGCAGCATCGTCAACAGTTTCGGGCTATGGTAAAACCCAAAGACAAAGAGACATCATATTATGCTCCAACAGACCATCGACGTCGTCGCATTTAGAGGTACTAGCTGGTAAGACTCAAAATATTTTAAAAACTGGACCTTCACTCAAAATTCTCAAATATTAAAATGGGTACAAGAGAGTTATTCCATTCCCTTCATCAAGACAGTTTGTCAGTCACACATTCCTCTCAATGAAAATTGTTCAAATTTTGAAAAATTCCGAATGTTCACCTTGTAAAGATCAATATTTATCTAATATTTTTATTGTTCCCAAATCTAATGGCACCTTCAGGTTTATTCTAAACTTAAAAAAGTTTAATAAATTTGTTCAAACCAACCATTTCAAAATAGAGAACATTTGGACTGCAGTCAAATTAATTGAATCTGATTATTATATGTGTTCAATAGATTTAAAGGATGCATATTTTTAGTCAATATAAATAAAAAAATCTCGTAAATATCTGAGATTCAGTTTTGAAGAAAATTATACCAGTTTAATGTTCTACCGTTTGGTCTGTCAACTGCACCCTACGTTTTTTACGAAAATAATGAGACAAGTTTCTACATATTTAAGATCTCAAGATTATTACATTGGTGAATTATTTGGATGATTATTCAATAATTGCATCCACAAAAGAACAATGTGAACAAAATATGTCAGTTTGTTCAGTCTTTAGGATTCATAATAAATTATGAAAAGAGCCAATTACATCCTAGCAAAAAATGCAAATTTTTGGGGTTTATTCTAAACACTCATTATTTCACAATGAGAATTCCAGATAATAAGCGACACACTATTTTAGTCAAGCTTGAAGTTTATTACAAGAAGAAAGTTTGTAGTATTCGAGAGTTTGCATCTTTACTAGGCACCCTGACTTCAGTTTGTCCAGCAGTCCCATATGGCTGGATGCACACAAAATTGTTAGAAAGATGCAAATATTTTGCTCTCCTTTCAAATGTCATCATCCCCTCTTCCTCGGGACCTTCAGCAGTGGTTCAGCACATGACACATTAAACAGTGCAAGGTCTGCTCTGTCTCTCTTACTAGATACTGAATTAAGAATGAGGAAATATATTAGTAGACTCTTTAAAGGAATTTACAGATTAAGGCCTAATAAACCGAAGAATATAGAGACTTGGGACCCAAATGTAATATTGGATCATGTGAGTAATCTTTATCCAAATGTACAACTTAATTTACAAGTTTTACCTAAAAAATTATTAATTTTACTGGCCTTGACTACTGCTCAAAGATTGCAAACTTTCTCGTTAATTACGTTAGATAATATTAGCATAAATGATTCTGGAATTAAAATTAATTCCAGAATTGATAAAAACCTCAAGAATTACCAGACTTCAACCCTTACTTACTAGTAATTTACCTTTTTTTTGAGGAAAAAGAAAATATTTGCCCAGCAAAATCTCTATGTGATTATCTATCTCAATGTCACAAAATCTTTAAGAATAGACCATAACAGCTTGTTCATAACACTTAAAAAAACCACATTCATCTGCCTCTACTCACACACTTAGTAGATGGATAAATGACATCTTGCTTGAGACGTGTATTGGCACCAAAATTTTTAGTGCCCATAGCACTCGTCATGCGGCCACTTCATGTGCAAACAGAAAGGGTCTATATTGATATAATTAAAATTACTGCTGGGTGGACATGCAAATCAAATAGTTTCACAAAATTTTAAAGAAGAAACTAACTTTGCTAATTGTATTTAAAAAATAAAAATTATATGTCTTTACATTATAAGTAATAATTAATTATTTAGGAATATAATGATATACGTTCATTATTTCGCTTTATTTACTTTCAACATCTACATAGTTATATCAGACGAGGCGTTAATGAGTATAATAGAATGATCAAAGTAACTTACCTGTAAGTGAACTTCGATCACTATTATACAAAGTTAACGCCTCGTCTGACTACAACCCTCCCTTTGTACTATCCCACCCTGCTCAATAATGAAATATATATTCAGTTATTAATTTATTATACATACTTTAAACTTAATGACATCAAGTGGACGGGTCGTTTTTGTTTTCTTATTATTTTTTTTATCTTTAAAAATCGTGTTGATATGATACGTTTAGTGCATAAACTACATAGTTATATCAGACGAGGCGTTAACTTTGTATAATAGTGATCGAAGTTCACTTACAGGTAAGTTACTTTGATCATTCTATTATGTACTATAGAATGGATAAGGTTCCTGTCTGCCTCTGTCTGTTTCTCCGCTAACTTTTTCTAAACCACCCAATGGATTTTTATGCGGTTTTCACCAATGGAAAAAGTGATAAATGTTTACGTGTAATATTTTCAGAAAAAATCCATGCGTGGGAAGCTGGCAGCGGGTTGTTAGTTTGCACTAAACAATAAAAATTAAACTGTGCACAGACTAAAGTTAACAATAACACAGACTAAGTTAAAATTAAAGTTAACAATAGACAACGGTGGCCACCTAATATAATGTGTATCATCAGCTCATTCTTCAATCTCCACCATGTATAGTATATAATACCCCTAGATAATGCATTTATTGGCCAAGGTATTCGCCTATCTAGCTTTACATAAAAAAATGACTATGGTCATCAAGATGGAATTGGAACTTGCATGTAATCCTTGCATGCAAGGAAACGGAGTTTTTTGAGTATAATGGCTTAGAAATCGTTGGTTCTCGCTAATGCAAATAAAGTTAGGGTAAGAAAAGGTTCGTCACCTGAAAGTCGACAATTGCTTGCACCAGGACAATAATCAGTGATGCCAAAATTTCATTTCAAACGTCTGTCAGTTGTCTGCTTAGTGCTTTAGTTACAAAAGATACTATGAGTCTACGACTTGATAAAGGAATTAATTTGAAAACTGACGAAGGTTTTCGTACCCCGACTGTACATGCCAGACGCACTGCAGAAACGCGGTAGTCCCAATAACATCCTGAAGCCATTGTTATATTGTCCATATTAGGCTACATAGTAAACTTAGTAGTAAGTAAGATTTCAGGTGTCACAGTTACAGAAACACACGGCTGTAGTAAAATAATGATCTAATAAGGAAAATGCTTTTTATAATGCGGCATCAGTGACAGTGGGCGATTTATGAATGCAGAACTCATTGCATTACATTAATGCAGTAAAATCGCGTAGAAAGCCGTCGACACACCACCACCGCGACTGTGACAGCTGCAACTGCACGAGAACTCCACGAGAACTGAAATTTACATTTGACTACATTATAATAAAACTGATCAAGCGAAAAGCTTTTAAGATTTATATTGTTGCGAAGTTTTCTAGAAAATTTTAAGAAAATGTGAATTTGTTCAAGCGTTTGCTTTGGATTTCATCTACTTTTTATTCTAACGAGAACGGCAAGGAAATAGTGGTTTATATATAGGATAGGACGATAGGCACCCATAATATAAATAGATTGTCAGTCAGTGCACAATCCTTTTCGTAAAAAATAAAATATGATAAATATAAAACTCGTGTTTAAAAGAAAGTTACATAATACATAATAGGTTAGGGAAAAAGTTTTTTGTATTTTATATGAAAACTCAAGACATTTTTTTTTTCAAAGTTCTTACATTTAATTACAGTATTTATGTGCTATTTTGTGCGATGATTTTTCCATCTTGTAGGTAGTGACATGATCCCATTGCTGTAGAAATTTTGGGACTTCTGATTAAAAAAACGTGACGAATAGTTTTAGCAGTCCTCTCTTGATGTTAACCTTATACTGCCTAAAGAATTTTGAGAAGACCAAAAATGGTGGAAATCTGAAGGTGCAAGGTCAGGGCTATATGGATGCATTAACACCCCCCAGCTAAACTTTCTTAATTTTTGTTGAGTGGCTAAAGATGTGTGTGGTCTAGCGTTGTAGTGATTAAAGACCACACCCTTTCATTGATCAATTCTAGCCGCTTTCTCTCAACTTCTTGCTTTAATCTCATCAGTTGGCAGTAGAGATCCGAATCGAAAGCTCATAATAAACAATGCCCGTCCAATATCACCATACAAAGATTATTGCGAGTTAACCCAGGTTTTGGCACAGTCTGTGGCCTGACCGACCTTTGACTGCGACATTTTTTGCACGTTCTTGTCGTACTTTTTGACCAGTTATCAATCTCTTCAAAAACGGTTCGGTTCCATTACGTGTCAACAAAGAATCTCAAATGAGTACACGATTAATAAGGTTTCCTTCAGTGAGCTCGTGTGGCACCCAAATATCGAGCCCAGCTTTTTTCAAATGGGTAAAACTGTTTTGTGGTTGAATTAATCAGTTCTTCATCTATGTCGTAACTACTAATATGCCATTTTGCTCCACTTTTTCAAAAATGGGCGACCAGAGCGAGTTGCATCTTTGACATCAAAATTCTCGGATTGAAAACATTGCGTTAGGTCCATGAACGTCACAAATTTTTCACGGCTTGCGTTGCATTTTTTCCTTTTTTGTAATAAAATTTTAAAATTTCTTCATTAGATTCACTCATTTTGACAGAAAGACAAACAAATGAAAAATAGCTGGATACAAAATTTTACTACTTTGTTTCTTTCTTTGAAATGTAACATTTTTAATGTCATCAAAACCAGCCAGATACAAATAGTATAGCCAAAGATTTATTACAAGTTTATACATACTAAATGCGAAAAGACTTTTTCCCCGACCTAATATTATAAACAAACTCAAATTTGCGCCTCATAAGACTAAGGCCATTATATGAAAGCTAATTGATACAAGGCAAACAAATTTAGGCAATTCTGCTATAAAATTGTCGAGATGGCGTCAAGGGCAAACGTGACCGGCCTGAGGGGATCCGTAGATGTCCTAAATAGTATTCGATTAGAATTGTTATCGTAAGTGAAACTCTCCCAATATTCTTTTATAAGAAAACGACAAACATAAAAATAAATAAGGTCTCCGATTATGTCAGAGGGAATGACTGTTTTTTTAAAATATTATTAAAGGTGGCAGACAGGCTAACGGTCCACTCGTTCACTCCAGGTTAGCGTCGCCTAAGGACACAAGCAACACCAGGGGAGGTAGATGTGCGCTGCCGACCTTGCAGGAATTTGTTTACTGCTCGCTTGAAGAAGCCCATGTTGTAGTTAGATGGAAACACCTTAGAAGGGAGACTGTTCCAAAGATCGCGCCTCCGTGGGATAAAGTTTCTACTCATCCGAACTGTGCGCAGCGGCACTTTATCCAAGTAATGCGGATGAACTTCGCATCTATGGCGCGCAGTGCGGTGGTAAAAGTTTGAGGTAGGCATTAATTGGAACAACTCATCCGAGCACTCGCCATTGTACAGACGGTAGAACACACAAAGAGAGGCTACATCTCTTCTTTAAGTGGTTCTAATCGTTGCTGTATGAGCATTGGATCGTCAACAATTCGAACAATTCGACGCTGCAAGGTGTCAAATGGATCTAGCTGGTACTTAGGCGAGACCTTTATGCCTAATTCACAGACAAAATCGAATAACGTGTGTAACCCACTAAGGGAAAATCACCATCAAAATCGAACCTTAATTTTGATTTGGTGAAACAGTGCACCAATGCATTTTTGTTAACTATATTATCAATATACCACGTTATTCGTTTTATGATAATCTATTTCCTAACGAGAGCCGTTAAACTTGAATTTAATCCATTAGTTAAAAATAAGCCTCTGACGGTTTTTCGAGCTGGTTATCAGGTTCCAATCTTTTCCCTTTGCATTTCGCTGCAGAATTGGAGCACGGGCGTAATAATTGATTGGATTATACCTTTCATCGGGAGCGGCTTGCTACGTGATCCCAGTACATGATTGGGTGGATACGATGGAATTTATTTACTAGCTGTGACAATAAAACGGGTTATCTCCATCATACAAATTCATTGGTTGTGCCGCGTTATGAATAAAATACCTATGTGATATGAGGAATTTACATTCACAAAAATATTAACAGAAACGCGGCATCTATTCACCTGTTATGCTTCTAAATAATCTTCACGCAAAAATTAAACTCTTGACCAAGTTTTTTGCATTACATTCAGTTTTATTATTATTGTTAGAATAAAACCAAATATAATTGTAGTTTGTATTATAATTTTACATAAAAAATGTCAATTCATTTTACGCAGCATTTAAATATCATCACCGACTCAGACTTGATAGTGTCAAGTACACACAAAACCGTAAGATTTTACGTTCCCCCCCTAGGTGGGCCATGACCTTGTCGTAGTGGGGGGGCTTACCCTTGGCAATCCGGGTGGTTGCAGGGGTCGGTGCTTTTTTCCTCACCGGCCTTTGCTCGACCGATCAGATTGGTTTTGGGGACAAAGAAGGCCCACACGACGTGGGCTCCGAGCGGGCTCCGTTAAACGGAGCTCGTGGCGGAGCCCAATAGAAGAGCCTTTTTTTTTCACACATGACATTGGCAGATAATAGCCATCTTCAAGATGAGCCGAATTGCAATTTTTTTAAAAAGAAGAAGAAGATTTTACGGTGGATTTGAAAGCTCAAATAAAATATCACAAAACCGTGCCATGCATATCTTACATGGTTCATAATATAACTTCCTAGAGAGTTTTTTCACATTTTAAAAATTTACTCCTGTAAGAAATTCCTTTCCATTATTTTAGGAAGCGACAACAGGCAATCATTTTAGCGGTGACTGGGCACACTGCGTTTCGAAGACATTTGAGCAGCTCGTCTGGTGGCAGTAACCACCCCCTTACAGAAGAACACAGTGAAATATTATGGTCTGCAGTGCACTGGCAGCACCTGTGGCGTTGCTTGTGTTATAGACGACAGTAACCACCTTCCATCGAGTATACCTATAGTCAACTTAACGAGCCCGTTGGATGAGTGGTTAGGGTGCTTGCCTTAACGATCTGTTCTAAGGTTTCCGGGTTTGATTCCCGGCAGGGTCAACTTTGGAAAAATGAACTTTTCAAATTTGGCTCTATGTTCTGGATCTGGAAAGTAGTGGCAGGGCACACTGCGTTTCGCAGTCATTAGGACAGTCCGTCTGGCGGCAGTGACCACCCCCTTACCTTCTGTAAGGGGGTGGTTACCCTTACCTTACCACCGTGAAATATCAGCACGTTTGCTGTTGTGTTTCGGTGAGTGAGTAAGGGATGCCAGAGCCCATTTCTCTATTCCCCCTACAATCCCTTATCCCTTAATCCTAATGTAGTCGGCAGCGCACTTGCAGCAGCTTTTGGCGTTGCTTGTGTTATAGGCGACGGTATATCAAGTGGACCGTCAGCCTGTCCGTCGATCTTAACATAAAAAAACGACCTTAAGATAAAAAAGTTCTTAGAAACAGTTTATCTAAACATAAAGAAATTAATAAAAAAATACCAAGTTAACTAATAGAAGTAACTATTGCAGCGAATAAAAAAAAAACTTTAGATTTACATAAGTGTATACCTACTGGTCACTGATCAGTTAATGGATTATTGATAGATATTTTAATTATAAATTCGAGTACATTCTGGTAGAAGAGGATATTATATGTTTTTGAATGTACTAAAAAAGTGTAAACATCTTCAAATATTCAACGTTCAAACGTCTATTGTATCTCAAAGTCAATTTGCATTGCTATTGTGAAGAGGGTAAAAAACTGAAAGTAAGGAACGAACTCATATTATTGAGAGCAAACATCGGTTTGACGCGGGTAGGCGTGCGTAGACATGATTTCCTAAACAAATCCTCAATACTTATACAGTATTTTAAGGCTCGACATTACAATTATGTGTATACCTACTAGTGACAAATCCAGCATCGACAGATGTAATTTCACATGCACAGACGTTCCCCGTTTATCGTTCACCATTAGTTAAAAACAGTATTAAAATCCATTCATTGGTTTAAATGAAGTAAGCATATAAGTAAAACAAATTGCTTATATAAAACAAAACATCAACTTTGTTTGATACTATTTAGTAGAGGAATATATCTACTACAAGATAGATAGATGAGAGACTAGGAAGAATAAAAGACTTAGATATTATAAAAGAAGACAGGACTGACTATCATACTTATTGAGTATTGACATGACTTCGCATCTCTTCGAAGAATTCTAATTTTCAGGCAAAAAGAATATTACAGAATATATTTGAAAAATATATTAAAAATACAGTTGAAAATCAATGTATGCACCACCGTGATATAACAGCACGTTTACTGTTGTTTTCGTTGAGAGATTTCAGAGCCCATTTACCTATCCACTTTTAAACTCTTATCCTTTACTAGCTGAACTCGGCCACGCTTCGCTGCGGCCCATACGGCGGTGGAGTGCACGTGGCGGTACTGGACACTGCTTACCTATATATAATTATACTTCGTTGCTGCATCCGTAGAGATTTAATACACCATGTAGTACGTTCTACGTCGTATTGCATCATCACACGATTTTTAGACCAATTTTATCAAAAAATTAATATAAAATCAAAGAGTCTATTGATTTCCGTCCCCCTTCTTCCACCGATCGCTAGAGGGCGCGGCAGCGCCGTCATCTGTCATTCGTTTTCCGTGTGTTGCATCGTTCACGAGCTATTTACGTTTAAAAGGTGTTTTACATTTTTGTGTTAGTTTTTTGTGGTGTGTGATAGTGAAAATGGGTAAACGATCAAAAGGAAAAATCGGACGACGAAATAAGAAAAAAGATTCGACGCTTGGAAAGGAGCTACGCTATCGACGAATACCGAGCGGTAAGATTTTTATTACGAAGTTAATCTATTGGCCGATTACTTATTGTTCTGTTCTTGTTTCCATATAATTACAAAATTATTTCCTAAGTGGTGACACGAGATGTTATCCGGAAATAATATACTTACTTTCTTAATGTGGTAGCACGTGATGTTATCCAGAAAGTACCTACCTACCCTAATAATAATCATAACATCTACCTATTTCCTGAGTAATGCCACGAGATATCATTCGGAAATAGCCTTATATACACAGTGTAATATAATAATTACCTTCTGTAACAGAAAGTCATATTTTCAGTAAGTTTTTACGATTACTTAGGTATGTACCTACCTACATCTATTTCCTTAGTAATGCCACGAGATGTCATTCGGAAATAGCCTCATATACACAGTCTAACATAATAATTACCTTCTGTAACGTGGTAGCATTTAATGTTATCCAGAAAGTAATATTTTCAGTAAGTTTTTACGATTACTTAGGTATGTAGCTACCTACATCTATTTCCTTAGTAATGCCACGAGATGTCATTCGGAAATAGCCTTATATAGACAGTGTAATATAATAATTACCTTCTGTAACGTGGTAGCATGTAATGTTATCCAGAAAGTCATATTTTCAGTAAGTTTTTACGATTACTTAGGTATGTACCTACCTACATCTATTTCCTTAGTAATGCCACGAGATGTCATTCGGAAATAGCCTCATATACACAGTCTAACATAATAATTACCTTCTGTAACGTGGTAGCATGTAATGTTATCCAGAAAGTAATATTTTCAGTAAGTTTTTACGTTTACTTAGGTATGTAGCTACCTACATCTATTTCCTTAGTAATGCCACGAGATGTCATTCGGAAATAGTTTACTTTCCAAAAATGGTGATACGGGATAGCACCTAGAAAGTAACTGTGGAATTAGAACCTAACCTAGATTTTTTATTTAATAGATCGCGAAAATCGTACCTACTATGACCTACTATACTCGGCACCAGTGAAGTCGCCGAGTGTGCGTCACCGCCCGACCGCGGGCTGTCGCGTGAGTAGTCGTTTGAGCGCGAGCCGTCGCTGGAGACGCCGCTCGATCCTGATTCAGCTGTGCAAACTGACACGCCATTATTATATGTACTCAACGGACAATGATACTCAGGAAGTTGTGGATAAACGAGTTAAATCGGTAGTGGTGGAAGCCCCTCCCAGTTCTACACCCGCTGAGGCGGAATATGTGATTCCCATAGAAATTCTTGAGGCATTGGGGGTGCCAAAGCAGTCAGAAGGGCCCTTAGGGAAGGAAATCCCATCAGAAATCTCTGAACGTTTGGGGTAGATCCTAGTTGAAGGTCTGGCCAAAGAGCAGAAAGAGGCCCTGCTTACTAAACTACTTATTCCAAAAAACTTTCAACTGAAAAAAGGAGCCCTTTCAACTTGGCTCCAACTTTCCGAGGTGCATCCGTACCTGTGGCCAATCATCTTGTGCTTCTTGGCATGAGGTTGTGCTGAAATCTCAACTTCGGTACTTCTATCGAGTCCAAAGCCCAAACAGCGGCCAAAAAGTTGGGCATAGTCTCTTTATACAAGGCACAAGTCCGATCTTGCATGGAGTATTGCTGTCACCTTTGGGATGGTTCAGCAAAATACCAACTTGCCGTACTCGACTCGGTAGATCGCAGAGCTAGGAGGCTCATTGGCGATGATACACTTATAAGAACTAAGCTACAGAGCCTGGCACATAGACGCAAAGTTGCCTGTCTGCGTGTATTCTATAAGATGTACTTCGGAGAGTGTGCTCGAGAGCTGCATGAGATCATACCGCTTTCCCCTTTCTTCTATCGGACATGCAGCCGTACAGCTGGTTACCATCCTCACCTTGTCGAAATCCCGCTAATTCGGACCAAGCGCTTTAAAACATATTTTATAATGCGCAACGCTAATGATTGGAAGTCCCTGCAGGCGCCTGCATTTCCGAGCTCATACAACCCAAATCTTTTCAAGGTTCGAGTGAATGGGCACCTTCTGGGTCAGCTCGCTCCATCGTTGGCCTCAACCTTTCTACATGGATGATTTTGGTCTTTAATTTAAAAAAAAAAAAAACACTTTTTAAAAATAACATATACTTTTTCATTTATTTTAAAAAGTTTTTTGTTATCGTAAAGTTGATCTTGAACGATTCAATATATGGCATTGTTTCAAAACGTTTCTAGAAAACCTTATCGTATTAAAAGAGTACATTTATCCTTAAAATATTTCAGTGTACTTTGTGTAGTGAAAATAAAAATCAAGTTCCCACCATCACACAAAAAGATAGAAGAGAATTTCTTTGTGGTAAAAGTCTTTGAACAAAATCCCCTTTGTGAATCACTAATGCGGATTTTGTTTCCTTTTAATTTTCATGAACAGAACTGAACTGAAACAAAACGTGGTACGAAGAAGACCTCGTAGCCTTTGCATAGTTTTTATTATTGCCTAACTAAAACCTTACTTACAGTCTCAACTTTCTCAACTGTGGTTTTAACACAAAGCGCGCAAAGCTGTGATAGTGAAGACGCTTTGTGTGAGCCGCCTTAATGTTGTTTCCTTTAAATTGAAATCTTCAGTAGCAATGCAACAAATTAACATGGTAACGAGAAATTCTTATAAAAAGAAATACATGGAAATAGTCAGAGTAGTAATTTTAAAGTAATCATCGATAGACAGTGAAATAAAATAGGTATTATTCCTATAAATGACATAAAGGATGATTTATATTACATCGGGCCGTGCCCCGTCCGTGCCCCGGCCGGAGCCCGGTGAAGATATTGTTAGTATGCTTTTGTATGGATCAATTCATATTACACCGGGCCGTGTCCGTGCCCCGGCCGAAGCACGGCCGGGGCACGGCCGGAGCGCTCCAATCTCGAAATTTCATAAAATGTTTGTTTTCACAGTGCGCTCGGAGACAGCTTCGCGAGGCCCGCTCGGGGTATAGTACCTATTAGTTTTTTTAGTGGTATCATTTAATGTATATTTAGTTTCTTTTTTAAATTGTTAAAATTATAAATTAATTAATTAACCCGAGGCTGACTGCCTCGAAGTATAATATTTTTTAAATAATATATGTTAATATATTTCTGGTAGGTATGATATATTTCTGCTTAAATATTTTTTCAAAAAAAAAGAATTTCAAAAATATCTCGGGAGCGGTGCATCGCAGACCCTCCGTGTTGGTACTCATTTAAGAGGTCTCGGGGAGAGGAATTTTTCGGTGAAGACGAAATTTCGAAATTCGCATTTTTGGACTTTTTCAAAATTATCTCGGGAGCGGTGCGTCGCAGACCCCCCGTGTTGGTACTCATTTAAGAGGTCTCGGGGAGAGGAATTTTTCGGTGAAGACGAAATTTCGAAATTCGCATTTTTGGACTTTTTCAAAATTATCTCGGGAGCGGTGCGTCGCAGACCCCCCGTGTTGGTACTCATTTAAGAGGTCTCAGGGAGACGAATTTTTTGTTCACGACGAAATTTCGAAATTCACATTTTCGTTGAAAAACAAAAAAAAATCTGTTTAAAAACAAAAAAGTTAACGTTTTTCCGAATACCACGCATACGAAGTCGCGGGCATAGCTAGTATAGTAATATTAATACAAAATAGTATAATAGTACTTGGAAATGACAAGGCACGGGCAACGCCCGGTGGCGGCCCGTCGGCGGCACGGTGACAAATAGCAAACCCGGCCGGGGCACGTTGAGAAAAACCCGGCGAGCGCCCGGCCCGGTGTAATATAAATCACCTTAAACAGCAAACATATTTTTCTGAGAAAAAATTTAGTACATTACTGCCCAAAAAAAGCTTTCTTGTCACAGTAATAAAAAAATTCAGTCACTACATTATTTTTTAGACTTATTAATTAACTTAAGTTCGGTACTTAACTTTTAATTTGCTACTTTTATTTCTTTTTTCATATTTTACACAATATTTAAGAAAAACCTTCTAATTTTAAATATATTCGATTATCTCAGAGAAGCTACAAAAATTTGTTATGCAATATTGCACCTTAAATTCATAGCTTTTTTTTGTATTTTTGGTAAAAATTGTGATCGGTCTGATGTTAGTCCTTGTCGTAAGTAGATTCGGGTGGAAATACAATAAAAGAAATTATTGTATTTCCAAATATCGTAATGGTGTGGCGCACGCACATATTAGTCACTGTATACAGATATATTTTCTAATTATTCGCCTTGTTCACTATGTCTTCGCTTCTTTTTTGGTTTTGTAGTTGAATTTTTTAAGGGTTTTTTTCTTACGATTGTCATCATTTTAGCTAGTCTTTTCCGAGACTTGGTAAAAAATGCCCGACGATTAAGTGTTTCTTTGAAAACTATTTTATGAATAAATCATTTTTATTTTTTATTTATTTAATTTATATCAACCATCGAGGGTCATAATAATAATAAATAAACAACATTTAAAATTAAGATAAATAAAATATGTGCACAATAATAAAATAAAATCCACCAAACATATCATGATTTGGTGGTCAGTACATGAATCATGCAGTAATGATTCAAGTACTGCCCGTCCAATCTCCCAGCCAAGGCTTGGATGATGTGGCTGGGGCCAGCCCGAATGTACACCGTTTACGCATGATGGCGTAAAAACAATCCACACGCCATTCTGCAAACATTATTCTTTCACCGTAAACTAGACCAAAACACAAACGGTAAACATTTCGTCCATATTAACTTGTAGCATCTTGACAGAAGCATTTGTTTGAATATCAAACTTATTAACTGTGCTTCACAACTACTAACCATACAAACTACTTAAATATCGATTTTGGTATAGCAAAAGTTCAAATCATATGTGGCAAAAAGAAACGGTTACTTTTGAAGAAGCGTAACTTTTTGATAAATAATTTATTACATCTAAGAAATGCTAAATCATTTAGAGAATTCATATCCAAGCTGTCGAGGTATGTAATTTTAAAATCTTAAATGGCATGTTTTGATGGCCGTGGTCCTGAATACTTCTTTTTCAATGTCTCATAATTTAATTTAGTTTTTATTTTTAGATCTCACGTAAGTAGCATTAATGTGAATAAAGAAATATAAACCTAAAGGTATATAAATTGCAATTGGTTTTTGTTCGCGACGCTTGTAAAATAAAAGACGGTAAAATATCAAATTTTGCGCAGCTTTTTTATACTATTGTTAATTACGTTAGGGTAGAAAATTTTATGAAAACTAATTATGATTGATAACTGTGGCGTTTATTTAATCAAAACTTTATGTTTTAGAGACTTATAAAATGTAGATAATAATATCTAACCTGCATCCTGACATCTTGAACGTTGACGTAAATAAAATCAGACGCTTGTTTTGTTTCTAAATATTGAATCCATAAAATAAAGATAAAAGGTAATTAAATTTAATACGATACCTACAAAACAAGGGTAAGTTGTTTGGAATAAATGATAAAACAGAACCTCTAAATTGTTTTAAATCTCTGAAACCTATACATTCCAATTATGAGCTGTAAAAATATTATTAAACTTAAAAGCGTAAACGTGTTGCCCCAAAATAGTATTGGTTTTTATATTCCGGCTTCTTCGCCCGTTCGTTTTTCGTTTACGAGACATTAAACATATATATCATTTTATATCCGTATCGTTGACACTGTGCATTCAGCACATAGTCACCGATAGTGCTGACACAATGAATTATTATTCATCCGCATTATTTGTAGCTTACTGAGACTACGTCAAATCTATTCGACACCCTGATTTGCTGAATCAATACTGAATAAAAATAATAAACAACTAGTACTAATAAGACATAAATTAAAGTTTTTTTTAATAATAATTGTTTTGCAATAGGAAAATAGGCTCTCTAATACATTACACTCCGAAACGCAACAGCACACGTGCTGCAAATGTTTTTCAAAGTTCCCAATTAAATTTCACTTGAAATTTTCCACCCAAGTTCTTTGGTAAATTCATAATTTAGTAAAATTAATTACGCAGCCTAACCTTAACCAATCCATTAGATAAGTCAAAATGTTAACAGCATGTGTCCTAGTTTTTTTGTGCATGATTTAAGGGATACCAGAGCCTGTCTGACGATCCTTAGATAAAAAACGGGACAAGTGCGAGTTGAACTCGCGTGAAGAGGGTTCCGTACGATGTTACCTATCCGCACAATATTGAGTGATTTACCATGTTATTTTTATATCATGGACTTCTTATAGGTTTTCCTATAAGTAGAAAACTAATTTCTGTATTTTTTCGAAATTTTAGGTTCAGTAGTTTCGTTTCGGAGATAAAGGGGAGGCCAGACGGTTACACGAGTGATCCTATAAGGGTTCCGTTTTTTTATTCGGACGTACGGAACCCTAAAAATACAAAGTTATAAATATGACGTGTATTTATAACTTCAATCATACTTTGGTACAACCACAGAATACAACAATAGTTGTGCAACATCAAAATTTTAAGCAAACGTGTACAGGTATATCTAGCAACGGTCTCTGTTACCTGATTTCGAGAAAATTATTACAATTTAAACTTACCATTCAAAGTTGGTCATTCCAGCTTCTTTTTAGTTCGAGATATGTCTGATGATTTTGAACCAAACTTACTACCTACAATAATAACTATAGATAGACAGTTTAAATGGAGTATCTCTCTCGTTCCCCTTTGTTATCATACCCCCGCGCCCCTGTACCGCGCGGGCGAAGACTCATTTAAGTGGTATCTCTATAGAATGACACTGAATTACATATAAGTGTTATTGCCAAGTATAAGAAGATAACAGTGTTACAAAACGACTGTAGGTACGTGCAGATGCCGAGTGCAACGCGGAACCTGTATTATTGAACGACATTGTAAAGGAGTTTTAGAGCCTTTAATCGGCTTCTTGCGAATGAAATCGCTGCTTGGAAACGCTACATAAAATTCGAATGAGCACGAAGATCAATAAAAAAACCTGTTAAGGCCTTAAGAGAGATTAATTGTTAAAATTATTTTATGTTTAAGTGTATTAATATCAAAGAAACAGCTAATAAAAAAGATTGATAAAATTATGCTAATTCTTTTTAAAATTGAATAAAATTGTATTTTTGTTAAGCCCCAAATAAATATGAAAATTTTTAGGCTTTTGCAATATTGTCATATTTAGAAAAAAATCTTCAAAACGACATATTTTAATACACAAAAAGGTATCATAATGACTAATATTCTATATTGAGAATCCTATTTTATGATTATTTATAGCAAAGTTACACTTACAAACTGATCCTTTTAATTCCTTTTTTGCTTCTAAATACTTAATTTAGTATCACTAAAACAAAAAACAAAACATATATTTTATTTACTGTGATTTCATGATTACTGTTGACAAAGTTGTGGCAAAATATACAATCTTTGTTCTGTGGTTTTAGAATATGTCTAACAGATAACAGAACATAAATTAGTTTCAATCAGACCTTTACATTCCATCTGGTCTGTTAAACTGTAGTTTTATTTTTATTGGGATAAAGATTTTAGCCATTTCCAGCACTTATTTGGATTGACAATATTCTAATATTAATTAATAGCCATTATTGACAACAGAATCAAATGCCTTCTAACGCAATTTATTTCTACCTACTCATAAGCATAGCAATTTAATGCACACCTTTGTTTCAGCGCTGGCTTTTAATGTAATGGGTTTTATATGTGCTTTTGAAGTTACCCTTCTTTTAGCGCGTTAGACGTAAAAAGCCCATAGTGTATTTTTAGTACGTTATGGAAGTAAGGCGAGTAGACACCATGAAGTTAGTTTCGGTATTATTATATTTATAACGTTATATATTTACTTAATATTTCTGTTGTATTGTCTAGTAATATATCTACTAAAATAGTATACATAAGAATCATGCTGTCGTATTCATAAATCTTCGTTGTTAATAAAGAATAGAAGCCCAACGTACTTACTTTCAGTAGTTGTCAATGCAAGTATTGTGTATTAGTATTTATTTTGTTACATTCAAAATTTAATAAAATAAATACTTATTGTATCAAAAGTTTAGTTTATATTTATGTATCTTTTTTCATGGTTTTTTAGATAATGAATATATTTTGTATTCCGTTCATGAATAATGTAACTTATTATGATAAGCCTTGTTCTGAGTGCAGATAATTAATTAATTATTAGCCTCTTTAATTTGTAAAAAATAAATCATCGGGACTACCTTTTTGCCCGTACCGCAAGTTTGTTTAAATATATTATATATACTGTTGTAGAGATTCGCATAGTCATTAATATTTATTTTAATCGTTTCCCTTTAAGAGAATGTTTTATATTAATTAAATTACCCTAAATGAGTGTTGCTACAAGAAATCCAATTACACTTTTACTGAAAAATGTATTAAATAATTCATGAATTCAATGTAATATTGTTTCCTAATTGTGTAGTAAAAGTTGCACCTTATTTTACATTGAAAGCATTAATTTTCACATAAAAGGAAACATTTGAACTTTTTGAAGTATGTAATTAAAGAATTATGTTTGTGTGTCTTGAAATTTAAGTAAAACATCCTCTTTGTTGTAGCGTAGCATGTTACTGTCTGTCAGTTAGCAGACGAAATAGGCCACTCATTTTTCACGCGTCTTAACCTACACTTGAAACTCTGAATTCGTAAGTTTTTATAAATTTGTTACAATCCGATACAGTGACGTGAATATCTTTTGTACTCTCTTAATAATAACGTGTCACGATGTTCGTTCACGGTAATCTCCGAAATAGCCCAACCATCGGATCAATGAAAGATAGCATATAACCTTAACTATCATATTTTAAATGCGAAAGTGAGTTTGTTGTTACGCTTTCACGCCTTAACTAGATAACCGATCATCACGAAATTTTGCACACACGTTGCCAGGGATACATAAATTTCCCAATAAGGATGAGTGGCGGCTCACGGCACTCCAGTGGGCCGCCACATTTAAAGTGAGGTGAAGCCATCGCCCTAAGCTGGGTTAGTGAGCCCTAACATAGCGGTGCGTGGGGATCCGAGGATAAGGCCTCGCTGTGAACTCGGGCCCGCACATGGTGGAATCCGGGGGGATTTTAGTGGGTATTCCCGGTGATAAGTCACTTCACCGGGCGAGTCCCACACTCTCCTCTTCGACTGTCCCCGTCGACGAGGGATAGTGCGTAAACGTCATTTCCCCTCCTAAAAAAAGTGACCATTATTGGTCAGACGAAAAAGTCAGAGGAATAATACCTTAAGGCGCGCGGATGAAGTCGCGGGAAAAAGCTAGCATATAAAGATACGAGGTCGAAATTGCGAGAAAAAGCAAAAAAAAAGTTATTATTAGCTTGAATCCACTGTCTCCTTATTAGTTTAACTGACAGTAGACTTGATTCACCAGAGCGAATAACCACGGCCATGATCGTTGGTGTAAACGTGTAGAATTTCTACAGCTGATCGTTGTTACACTAATGGTTCTCTTAACCAAAATACATTAAAGCATTAAAGAGTGAAAATTCCCAGGATATCTAACTTAACGAAACTGATTCATTGCATTTTATTTCCGAGAAGCGGACTTATAATTTGTACATTAATTTGCTACGTATGTAAATGTCTATCATAAAATGAAGTAATAGACTTCCATAGTTCGCTTAATATAATATCTTCTAACAAGTTGTTATTACCGAAGAAGTTTTTGAGTATAAATGTATGATTGTTTAACGAGTGTAACATAATATAACATAAGTATAAAATGCATTGACAATGTTCACAGGGTTCTAATGTTCCACTACCACTTCACATACGGGTTGATGTAGACTTAATAAATAAGTTAATACCTACCTTAGTTTCTATACTATGTAACTTTCAAACAGTGAAATAACTTTTCAAATAGGTTCAATGGTTATAGATTAATTTATTTCATTAATTTACTAGATATTGACCAAGACTGTACGGAACGCAGTGTGAACTTCCACTTGCACTTAAGTAGTTGCAGCCTGTCTGGCGGCAGTAACTCACCCCCTTACAGAAGCCCACCGTGAAGGAGGAGCATGTGCTTGTTGTGTTTCGATGAGTGAGTAAAGGATGCCAGAGCCCATTACCCTCCTTTCTATTCCTTTATCCTTAATCCTATGGTCGGCATGCGCTGCCGACTATAGGATTAAGGATCGATTTAATATAGAACCCAATAGGTTGCGATGCAATCGGGTTAATTGTAATTAATATCTTCTTTTAGATACAATCCACAAAACCGCCCGCGGCGCCAACCCCTAACTTCCTTACGTAGGACCATGTCGGAAGGAAACATGTAAGTATAACATTTACTTTATATGTATGTCATACATATATGTTTTAGACTAAAAAAAAACTGACGGCCTCCAACGTACCTTGTTATTAATTCTATTTTTATTTTTTTTACTAGAAATTTCTGTACGATGGAAGATTACTCATTAGTACGAAATCTTTCGTCGCTGCCGATAACGATATCAAGTGGAGTGTTGGAGGAGACGTACGTTTCTAATTGTATAGAGCAAATCATGTTCAAAAGGCTTTTGAACATTCTTATGTTACAGCCTAAACAAATTTAATAGATTCTCCTACTTCCGTTATTTTTAACCGATATAGGCCTTGGCAGCATAAATACTATATGATCATATTCATAGACAAGAGGGAGACAATTTTTTCCTCATGCAATAAACTATGAATTATGTGGACTCATAGCTTAAGAAAATACTTAAATATCGTTTGGCTATTGGAGAACAAGTAATCTTAGGTGAAACGAACACAATGAAAATTAGTGAATTATTAAAATTTGTGTAAGCAAATTTATTTGAGCGACGAACTCTAATAACTTAGTGGCGCTTTACATTTGACAAATGTGTTTTAAATTAATAAAATTAATGAAGAAAGTCCATAAAATACTAAGAAATGTTGGCACTGAAGATTTACCGACGGACTAGACTAGTCAGTAAGACGAACGGCACATGACGCTATTAGGCTTAGTGAGTGGAGTGATACTAAAATTAATGATACGCTCTGTAGATTTCCTACATGTTTAAGTACTGCGAGATATCCGATCCATTTACGTTTGACCAGGCGAATATAATGGTACAAAGCTACAGACACAAGATAGACCAGATACAAAGCTTCCTAAAATATAGAATTATGGAATAGAAGACTTTCTTACATACATATATTCTTTAAGGTTGCCAATACGCCCAATAGAACAATATAGTTAAACCTAAACAAGCCGTTAACTTAAAATACAAACGCTTTTTCTTGAAATAATGTAGGCTAACTTACGAAAATATCAACATATGCAATAAACAACATTGCGTTGTAAAAAATGCAAGAAACCAGTTATAAAGCCACATTTTCAAGAACTTTGATGGCTATTTTAATAATACAATAATTAGATAAATGAACTAAATTACAATGAGCGTAGATACAGTTAAAAGAAAAGTTCAAGATTAACCGAGTTAATCAATACTTTATTATTTTTCTGATGACAAGAGATTTTGTAAAAATCTGTTTCATTAAAAATTCATCTCAAAATTGGTTAAGAAAAATCGCTAGTCTACAATCACTCTGTTCAATTAACTTGTCTTCGATTGTAAACAAAGGGCCCACTCTTTGCATTCAAAATTGGAACCTTCGCAGACTACATTTTATTTGCTTCAAATAAGCATTCAGGTTTAAGGCTCCGATTGCTTTGCTTCCTATTCAATTATTTATAGTAACAATATACACTATTATCGTAATATAAATAAAGTCAAGTTTAAGTTGGACGTTGTTTGTTTGCTTAGTTCTTCTAATTTACCATCGAGTACTAAACCAAAGTCATTGTAATTTACCGAGTGAATTTTGATACAGTTTTCACTGTACCTAACATAAAGGATTTCTTCCTAAAGGTTAACTTCAGCAATAAATTAATAACTATAAATCAAAGTATCGACATTTTTCTGATTATAGCAGACAGTTTGATTTTCCGGTACTTACAAAGCTTTTAGTTACCCTTTAGTTAATTGCACCCATGCCGGAGTAGGTTACTAGTTTTAATACATATAACTTGTCTTTTAGAGCAGTAATCATACTTTATCATACAGAATAAAAGGTGATTATAAAGTAATAACTACATGTGATTGTAGAACCATATCCTAATTAGCTAAGGTAATTTAATTACAAATTGAAACATAGAAAAAATTATAAAATTATTAGTTTTGACTTAGATATTCTAATGGGTCTCACACGAGGCTATGCCTGTATTGTGAGAGTCATTTTACATTATTATGATTACTAATTTAAAATAACTTTTGTTTTCAGGTTAATATTGTAAAATTATCATGTAAAAAATTACATGGTAGTTAATGGTATAAAATCCTATTAAAATGCAGAGCGTGGGAAATCAAAAGTAGCATCCTGGCTTCAGGGTAATCTTATCTCCATAAACTCTGATAAAACCCAGTTTACTTATTTGTTTTCATAAAATAACTTCTTCTTCTCAAACGGACTGTCGTCCTAACACTTCATTCATGCTCCTGAAGTTGCGATTTCTCCCCTGATCATTGTGGATACATTAAACGTATGTCATCCCTACAATACTTAAGAGTATGTTGGAAGAGAAGCGGGCGGTCGTGAGGGGGACTCCTGCCTGCCGCGCGGCTCAGACGGTTGGTCGTGTTCAGCGAACTGCTTTTTTTAAATAATTTTTTGCGGTATCTCATCGTATAATACTTACATTAATAAAATGCCTAGAAAAAGAACTCAGCTTTCTCGGCAGTCTGCTACAGTAAACGGCTGCGACTTTTGTCTATAATACAATCGTTGCTTGCCTATTATGCTTATGTGCACGCTAATCTCAGAAACGGCTTAACCGATTTTTAGGTGGCCTCCACTGATGTATTGTAGCAAACTTCCGGTAATATTTAGTGTATATTTAATTCCAATCTGTTTACAAAAAAAAAGCTACGTGGTATTCCGAAAACCACGCGTACGAAGTTGCGGGCACAGCTAGCCTTTAATAAAAAAAAGGGTCTCGGCCAGAGTCAGAAAGCTGATCTCGGTTATGAAGCTGCTTCGCGCTGCGTATTTCAGTTATTTCACGGTATAGTCTTCTGTAATGGGGTGGAAACGAGTGAAAACATAGTGTGCCTTGCCACTACTAAATACATCTCAACTTGGTGCTAAAGGGCACAAAATATATACCTAAACAGGACTCCTCCTTAAGTAAGCGGAGGCGTAAAGCGTCCCCGGGAGAAGGGCGAGAAGTAGGCTAATGAAGTATTTGAAGCATCCTCTCGCTCTACGTCGTGATTGTGACTGGTGAGGTGATGATGGAATACTAAACGAGACGATAAATAGTTGGTAGAATGTACCTACCTATACTTACATACTTATTGCGTATTATTATTTAAATAGTTAATTTGACCCGAAATGTTTAAACATTATGATAATAGGGCGTGCTTTTAATTATAGAAATCATTTTTGGGAGTTCATCTGCGGGTATGAAACTTATGCACATTTTTCTATAAGTCATTACGAATCAAATGAGCTCTCGCACGTATTTTTACTAGCTGTCACAAGAATTAACACGTTTATCAACTTGTTAACTAGGCTATACAGATAAAAAAAGAAAGTGTCTCATACGACTTCACTGAAAGTAAAACTTAAACAGCGTTGTGTTCAAAAATATTGGGCTTGCTCGTTTTGCAATTAAACCTACAAAAGTTAACGGAGCGTCGATTCCGTGTAATTGAAAGCATGGAGCGCTTATTTGTTCCGGATTTATCGTTGTTACTGCAAATACATACGAACGTGTTAAGCCTCGTAACTAGGCCATAAATATCGGCAACCCGTGAATTATGGCCAGGGTTCAACATGTACAGATTTGCTTCGTCCGTTTCATTCGAGAAATATAGTTTCACCAAGATCACTGCGGCCACTAGTAACGTATTTACCGCCTTCACGTGAAAACTCAATGACAATGAAGGTCGGCAGCGCACTTGCATTCTCCTTGTATTGCTCCTTGTATAGCCACTTGCCATCAAGTGGATCGAGACAACTTGTCTGTTGTTTTTAACGTAATCTATAGTGTGTCCCTGGATAAAGTGCACAAATGAAAATGGGTGAAACTAAATCATAGTTTATCGACAGAAGACTAAGATGCAGTAGCGGCGTTAGGGTAGGGCGCGGTTGGGCGACCGCCCAGGGGCGCCAGATATAAAAAGGGCGCCCCTGGCGCCCCTTTATATCGGTTTTTTCATAGAGTAAGTGTTACTTACATACACAAATTCTCCTAAATCTAGATTAAAAGTCCTTATGATGGCAATACTACAATAAAATGCAGATTGCATTTCAGTTGAAACACTGCTGTTCATTTAACCGGGAATCCCCGACCATAGCATAGACCACAAAACATATTATCCATCTCTTTTTAAAACTTTTGTTAGAAAGAGTTCGGGTTATTTTTGACGAAGAGGGATACAATCAGCTCATTCATTATACCGGTGCACGAACTTAACACTTGAGATTTAATTATTACTAACACTTAAGAGGATACTGCACAAAATTCTGGAAATTTACTCATTTTTAAGTGACTAGTACTATGCGCTGAATTAGTTAAATACATTAAAGTAACTTTTGTAGGTTAGCCTGATCCTTGCACAAGGTCACCGCCTTGTTGAAATTTGAAACAAATACATTTAAAATTAATAAAAAATACATAAACGGAACGACTTCTAAAAATTTATTTCTTCGAATACTTCTTAAATTTTACGCATGAAACACTAATTCTCACATGAAAATGTTTGTATTGATATTCCGCAGATCCCCCCCTTCTTAATATTCATTATAAAATTATTAATATGAAAATATTAAGACTTTTCAATATTTAACCCAAACGCCTGATGGTTTTCCAAACAAAAAACATTGCTCTAATAAAATCACTAGGCGCACTTATTTGTCGTATGACATGACGTCATGAGGTCAATGTCAAGTCAGCTGTGTTATAAATTTTGTATTTACATTTTACACATGTTTAAGTGTTTTTTGGAAGTGAAGGATGGGTAACCAGAAAAAGAATCATTATCTAAGTGACTAAATAAAAAATTTATCCTAAGAATGCTGCTATAATGTGGTAAGTAGACTTCTATTTGGAAGTATTTTTATCGGAGAACGCAATTGTCTGTTTTTTTTTTCTAATTTGCATACTTAAATATGGCTAAATTAATCATGTCATTGGTTTCACTTTCAGGCAAATAAGAAAATCTGGACATGCAAAATAAAATATTGCAGTTGAGTCGAATTCCGTACAGAGTAGTGCGAACGCAGAACATGCAAATGCATACAGGTAAATACCTACCTATCTATTTAATGTCTCAAACAGAGGTGTATACAACAGGCTTGTTTCCACTGAGAATAAATCGGATGGCTTAGAGTTTCTAATGATTAACCATGATAATTAGTAAACAAAAAACAACTTTTCTATTAAAATAATAAAAGATTAATAATATTTTTGGAAAATAAAATCGACAAAATGAGGCGTTTAATTATGTGACATTAAACACCAATCAGAGAAGCGCATGGAAGCGTGACGTCACACCTCGCGAAACACCACGTTGTGGCTGTCATTTTCGTATAAAGTGAACAGGTTATTTCGAGTTTTCAGCAATTATTGTTAAATTAATACAGTTCGTTTTTATTTTAATCTCGAAAGACAGATATAATTCGCCATGGAATCAGGATTTAACAAAACAAACAGCAGTATATTGCCCAAAATTGACGCCGTTATGCTTGGACAATTTTTTGCAGTGAACACCGACTATTGTTCATCGGAATTCCGCAATGGTAAAACTTCTATCAAAGTATTATGTGAAGAACAAACAAAGTCTTACTTAATTAGCAGTTACCAGTCAGAGAGTGGCATTTACCTACTGTGGAATCAGCCGTCTCAAGATCGCCGGTTTTTCTTGCCCTTGACCAAAACTGGACAGAATTTTCATTTAACCATATAACAACTGATATGAACTGAGCCAAACCCTCATTGATGATCGCCATGGAAAATGGTATTTTATATAAAAATTTGAGAACCGGTGGAAACAAAAAATGTGTTCCACCATGTTGTTAAATACACGTCGACACTTGTCGACTCAATCTTATAACTTTTGTGACTAGAATGCTTTTACAACCTAAAATTTTTAAAACATTTAAAGATTTACTTTTTGAAAGTATTCTTATTTTAAAGTTTGTTCTAAATAAAAAAAAAGTATTTTCAATATAAAATATGTTGAAATATTGGGCTGAGAAGCCAAGAAAATGTAAAAAAATTGTTTGTTTATATCTGTATATATTCAACTTCACCTGTTAAATTACAATTAAATGGTGGCGCGTTGGTGAATTTCAAGCTATTTTACCAAATCACACAATGAATTTCTTTTGCCACTGATATCAGGACAATAAATATATAAAAATACAATTAATACGATAGTAAAAACTTAACTTGACAATATTAATAAATGGTGATTACGTTTATTTTCTAATTTGACATTGACTCAAAACCGCTGACTTTGAGGTAAGCGAATACAAAGTTTTATTTATTTTTATTTTTTTATTAAAGATGAGTTTGCTCTTGACCAGCATCTATCCATGTAGGAAGGATGAGGCCGACGATGGAGCGAGCTCACCCAGAAGATGCCCATTCACTCGAACCTTGAAAAGATTTGGGTTATATGAGCTCGGAAATACAGACGCCGGCAGGGAGTTCCAATCCTTAGCAGTGCGCATCACAAAAGATGTTTTAAAGCGCTCGGTCCGAATTAGAGGGATTTCGACAAGGTGAGGATGGTAACCAGCCGTAAGTCTGTATGTCCGATAGAAGAAAGGGGAAGGCAGTATGATCTCATGCAGCTCTCGAGCTCACTCTTCGAAGCACATCTTATAGAATACACAGGCAACTTTGCGTCTATGTGCTAGGCTCTGCAGCTTAGTTCTTATTAGTGTATCATCGCCAATGGGCCTCCTAGCTCTGAGATCCACCGAGTCGAGTGCGGCAAGTTGGTATTTTGATGGGCCATCCCAAAGGTGACAGCAATACTCCATGCAAGATCGGACTTGTGCCTTGTATAAAGAGAGGAGCTGTCCAAGTGTGAAGCATCGCTTCACTCTATTTGGGATGCCCAACTTTTTGGCCGCTGTTTGGGCTTTGGACTCGATAGAATTACCGAAGTTGAGATTTGAGCACAACTTCATACCAAGAAGCTCAAGATCATTGGCCACAGGTACGGATGCACATCGGAAAGTTGGAGCCAAGTCGAAAGGGCTCCTTTTTGCAGAGACCAAATACGCTTGCGTTTTGGTGGCGTTAAAATCAGCCAGATTCTTGTCACCCCATTGGCATACAAGATTTAAGGTTCAGTTAATTCGCTCAACCATTGCCCCCCAACGAATCCTGGACAAATATCTCTCTATGACCGTATTGTCATCTGCGTATACAACTAACTATCCTGGAAGAAGTAAGTCATTAATATGAAGCAGGAAAAGAGTTGCAGAGAGAACAGATCCCTGAGGAATAACGGCATCAATTGCCATGAGGTCCTAGGAGCAGCCATCAATGACTACTCGAATTGACCGTTCATTCAGGAAATCAGAAATCCAGCTACAAAGAGACCGGAGGGGATGCCGTATGTAGGAAGCTTGCCAAGTAAACGTGCATGCCAAACCCTCTCAAAGACCTTCGATATGTCGAGTGACACAGCGAGAGCCTCGCCATGTTTCTCGATGGCTTCACTCCAGTATTGCGTAATATATACAAGAAGACCTTCGGTTGAACGTCCCTGGCGAAATCCATATTGGCGATCACTGAGCAGGTCGTTAACTTCAAGATATGTCAGCAGCTTACTATTCAGTACTCTCTCCATAACCTTACAGAGTACAGAAGTGATGGCGATTGGTCGATAATTACAGGGGTTGGCACGGTTACCCTTTTTAGGCACTGGTTGAACATTGGCAAGCTTCCAAAATGCCGGCACGGTATTCGTCCTGAGAGAGAGATGGTACAAGCGTGTAAGTACAGGAGACAATTCAGGACCACATTCCTTCAGGACCCTTGCAGGTATGCCATCAGGTCCACTAGCTTTGTTCACGTCAAGACTCCGTAGTGCTCTTCGAATCTCTTTGTTGGGAATCTAGATCTCTGGCATTGAAGATTCACAACGAGGTATTGATAGTGGCTGTTGAGAGCTGTAATAACCTTAACTTCATCAATTTGTTATTGTTTATTGTTTGGAACGTATATGAATAATTTGTTTGGCGTTTTTATCGTTGAACTTTTATATTGGGGCACTATACAGTATTTATAATACGAGGAATTCATTATTTATTAAAAAACACAATTGACTGTCATAAACAAACACGGCTGTTTCGCGAGGTGTGACGTCATTCAAGACGCCATGACAGTCTTGGCCTTTTGCGCGGTCAATTTCAAGTTCATTTCTAAAAACTCAAAATACTAATGTAAAAGACCTATTTTTCTTAAAATAATATATTTTTGGGGTGAAATAGATGCTAAGCCATAGTTTTAAACTAATTTCCAAATTTTGTCAATTAGGCTATTATCCGGTAACATTGCATATGTTAGTTTGTAATAGGAATATATATTTTTTCAGCAAAATATTTATTTGGTCAGCAACTTTTTTTGGTTGACCTAGTCTAGTACTTGGTCACCAAATAGGTTTCTTAGCTAATCAAACATTTATTGGTTAGGTTAGATTAGGTTTTTTGCTTTTGATAACAGCCGTTTATAACGAAACTGTAAACTGAAACCGCGCAGTAAATTTGTAAAACTGTTCATTGATAGGCCCGAGTACTGAACAGTGCATGTTCGTAGACAATTTCGGAACGGAGAGGTTATAAACTATCAACTTTTAAGCGTTTTATTTTAAATTCAATGTTCCTTTCATAATATTCGTCAGTTATGTTTATTATAAACTAACGGTGTTTACAATTTGCTCTCTGTCGTTTTTAGTGTTTAATTTTATTTCAGGCTACCAATAGCAGAAATTCAAACATCCTCGGATAATCAAGACAGTGGAAAAATTCAATACGTAAATATTTCATACGAAAAAAGACTGGATAGAAAAATGGCAAATAAGGAGCCTGATTATATATTGAAAGCACTCGAAAGATAAGGTCAAAAATAAACTACAATTAACAAATAACGATAATACCACGACAACCAAACATCACAAATTTAATAATAAAAACTTTTTATTATTTTTTGCAGTTTTTCATTTCTTCTTTCATACTTTATTTATTCTTTTCCAGATATGCAGGTAAAATTATGTATACATAGGTAAAATTATGTATAAGAAATGAACAAAACACAGTGATCAGCTGAATATTACGTTATATTATAATAATAACTAATTATTATTTACATATTACATTCTATTATCATTTATTACATTAATTTTTCCTAAAGAAAAATTAGTAAAAATATGTTTTACTCTGTGTTGAGCCTAATCTGTAAAGTTATTTTTGTGTGCGTTCCGTCACCGCTACTCCAACTCGAAGATTTTCGATCGCGCTGCACGCTCTTAAGTATTAACACTCAGATTTATTCTAAATAAAGCAAACATAGTACGGTTTGTTGCGGTGGTATTCTTCACTTTTAGTTTCGACTACCGAGTGATACCGAATGATTCTTCTTTTAATATAAAAGTAAAATTTTATTAGTTTTTAAATGGTTATTTTATTATTTTAATTTGTATTGTTGTTGTTGTTTTCTGTTCCTTTTATAATATTGTTTAGCCAATTTAAATGTAGAGTTTTATAAATTGTATTTTGTCTTATGAACAACTTGTTATAATCACTGTATTTTAATATTTACTTAATTTAATCTTCTATATATAAAAATGAATCCCTATTTCCCTTGGTCACGGCATCACGCGTGAACGGGTAGACCGATTTTAATACGGTTTGCACTAATGGAAAGAGGGATAAACGGGGAATGTTCTTATATATAAAAATTGCATCCCGGGCGAAGCCGGGGACGGAACGCTAGTTACTATAAATAAATCCCGCTTTTTTCATATGGTTTTCACTGGGAGATAGGGGGCGCCGTAAAAAACTCGCCCAGGGCGCTGGTAATGCTAAAACCGGCACTGCTAAGATGTAGTTAGTTTTAAAACGAGAAATGACAATGAGTAATAAAAATGGGGGGTTAAAGGGAAGATTATTTGAAATATTTCAAATTAAACTTAATAAAATGATGAAAATTCATACTTTTCTTCAACAAAACTTGTTTTTTCATAAAAAATATTTAATTTATTTACATTTTTAGAGTATAATTATGTTTCTATGTCATTAATAAATAATGTATTTTTTATTTCGACGCAATACGGTTAATAATTTGAAAGTTATAGACTTTTTTCAATTAGGTCATAATTGGGACTATTTAAAAAATAAAATATCAAAATAAATATAATTAATTCAGCTAGAATTTTTTTTGTATTTTTTCCGTCGATAAACTATGGTGTAGTTTCACCCATTTTCATTTGTGCACTTTATCTTGTCATTATCTTTCATTATTTTAAATACCATGCGTTTTTTAACCTACATTTTACGTAGAAATCTTAAAATTAAACCCATTCGCTTCTCTGGAAAATCAGGTCCCATTATATAAGTATTGGCATTTCGGTTGGATTTATGTACTAAGTTGTGGAGTTGCACGTGACGAAATGACGCGCGTCCATCGGAACGGTCTCTCGTGACGTCATACTTCCACACGAGTATAGTTTTCATGGCAAATCAAGCATATTATGTCCTTAGGTAGTCATGATACTATAAACACTATATGTGTTATATATATATATATAACACTTATATACTATATATCTTGGAGATATAATCTAATTTAACAGCTGCATTTTTATGTATAGAACCTCAGACGGACTGACACCACACTTGATGGTAGGTGGCTACATTCACCTATTAACAGGCTATTCACCACAGGTACTGCAAGGCTTTGGTAGAATTTGGGCTCATCATGCCTTACTCACTCACCGAAACACAACAGCTTAGGTGTTGTTATTTCCCCTCATTACCCGTGGTCCCAGTGGGTCGACTTATTACCGGATCCATGGGTAATTTTAATTACCCTTGGTTCCATGGCATTAGGGATTTTCCAAGGACTTCTGACTATATCCATAGAAAATAAAAACCATCAGTTACATACAATAAAATTTATTCATTCATAAGCAAATATAATAATTACTTCATTGGAAACAAAAACATACTCGTACCAGAAAAATATGGAAAATTATGTATTCATTAATAATTGGCCTTAACATTTTTAATGCGTATCGAACTGTTATTTCGTCAGTAATTAATTCCATTAGTGTACCTATTGGTTATCAATTCTACATTTTATTTGCTATTTTCGTTCTGGTTCTAACTGGTTTTTTTTTTTAAATTTTCGTTAATTTGACCAAAACGTTCAAGAGACGCATTATGTTCACAGTGGTCTTCTGTAGGTAAGGGGATGTAAACTGCCGCCAGACAGGCGCTCCAATTTATGCCTTCGAAACAAAGTGAGCCTAAATAATTTTTAAGAACAATGAAATATTTTTTATTGAAAATGCCACTTGGATGTCTCTTGACATTTTTCACATACATTACATACAATCAGGTTGAGTATGGTTTAAATTCTAAATTATTTTGATAGAAGAGTTATATGTTTATCTCTTTAAGACTTTATGTGATAGAATGATCTAGAATAAGAATGAAATTTTATAATCATAGCAACCAATTTGTTGAACTTTTCATAATTGTTACAATTTTATGATACAATTTTATGAGACTTGACCAATTCAAACTTGCATTTGGAGTGACAACAAACGAGAACACTGGGCTATCAACGCTGTCATCATGATTCTATTGAAAACATAACTAATAAAATTATAATAAAAATATTCTATACTAGCTGTGCACGCGTCTTGGTTTGTGAAAATAAATAGTGAAAAAACTGTCCATTTTAACTTTACATAAACTTAAAATCATCATCGTTTTACAGATGATAATATATAGTTAACTAAAGTTTCAGCCAATTCAACCGAAGAGTTATGTTATTGCATTTTTATCGAAAAAAAGTTGAACGTGATTTTTTAAATTTACATAACTTTTTCGTTTGTAAACCGATGGGAACGAAACAAACACTAAATATTACGGGAAGCTTTTTGTAATACATCTGTGAAAACCGCATTCAAATCAGTTACTATCCGTTTCTGAGATTAGCGTGACCAAACAAACAATTTTTTTTTTGATCTCGGTAACATAAATTGTTTTTATGAAAAAATATTTAATGTACAGACACGGCTCTTTACGATTTTATTATAATTATGTATATATTATAAACATTGAATTTCATCATAATTCAATAATTGAGTTATTAAAGTAAACTGACTTTAGAAACAACTGATGCTCACTTAAAGGTTGGTGAGTCAGAACCGCACACGATACGCTTTGTATGCATTTGTATATTACCATTGTTAATGTCCACATATCTTGTGCACCCGAACCCGCAATTTAGTTTGCGGTCCACCGCTGACAACAGACACGTTGTTCACCATCTAATTTTCCTGCCACAATGTGCACAGTATCCTATTGTTCACAGAAAATATGACTTAAGATGTAGGAGTGACAAACAGTATTGACTATAGATTCAGTATGAGGTAATACACGTATTGCAAAGCACTTCGAAGCACTCTTTCAACTAACAGACACAGGTTTCCACGCGGTCAGATATTTTTTTACATGGTCACAAGATCCTGGGTCCAGGCTGCTTGTGAAAAATAATTGAAAAGTTATAGTCCTAATAGAAAGTGGTGGGGGCCTATGTCTAGCAGTAGACATCCTATGGCTAACATGATGATTTACGATTGTTGGATTTTGAAAATTAGATAGTGTTTTATTCATATAATAGCTGATGCGATTGACTTCGTTCACGTGGATTTCATCTTCGGGACAAGTGCGAGTTGAACTCGCGTGAAGAGGGTTCCGTACGATGTTACCTATGCGCACAATATTGAGTGATTTACCATGTTATTTTTATATCATGGACTTCTTATAGGTTTTCCTATAATCTATAAGTAGAAAACTAATTTCTGTATTTTTTTCTAAATTTTAGGTTCAGTATAGTCTCAGAGATAAGGGGGGGTCGGACATATTATGTACACACGAGTGATCCTATAAGGGTTCCGTTTTTTTATTCGGACGTACGGAACCCTAAAAATGATATTTTCCTAGAGATTTGAAATAAGTGCTTCCCAAAGAAACCTTACAGAAGTTGAGGCTCTCACTGATACTTTTCAGTACTCGAAATTACAACACAACACATTAAATTATCCTCATTTCATCATTACTACTGCAGTGACTTTGATGCTTTTCATATTTATACAGTAAGAAAGAATTAATGTGAACACTTTTAATATTTATCCCAATTCTTATCGTGCCCGACCATTGTATTTAAGCTTACACAACGTTTGAGTACGAGAATGTTTTCCCGAGACAGCCCATTAGGCACAGTTAATGCAAGTTGCAAGCTAATTCAGCCGAGGCGGAGGCGTTAAATAGCCCAAGTTTGGGGAAGCTACAGTGAGAACGTCAGATTAAGCCAATAAAGACTATACAAGGAGTGAACTAAGCCCTTTTCACTTGCCGAAACTTTCGTATGATAATGTGTAAGATCATAAGTTTTGGAAGGGTCGTCGTGAACACTGCTACTTTGTATGAAATTATACCCGACTGGCAATCCGTTCTGTTTTCGAAGAGATTTCACATTAACTAACATTGCAACGTGTTCAATTTTCATTGAAAATTAATTTTCATTAATTTTCATTCAATCTCTTTAAAAACGGTTCGGTTTCATTACGTCTCAATAAAGAATCGCAAATGAGTACACTATTCATAAGGTTTCTTTCAGTGAGCTCGTGTGGCACCCAAATATCGAGCTTTTTTGTGTACCCAGCTTTTTTCAAATTGGCCAGAACTATTTTGTGGTCAATTCCCGGTTCTTCAGCTATGTCGTAACTACTGATATGCCGATCTTGCTCCACTTTTTCAAAAATGGCGTCCACTTTATCCGTAAAAGGGCGACCTGAGCGAGGTGCATTATCAAAATTCCTGGATTGAAAAAAACTTAAATTACTGACACTGCATAAACGTTACAAATTTTTTCGGCGGCTTGCGTTGCATTTTTTCCTTTTTTGTAATAAAATTTTAAAATGTATCGAATTTCTTTATTAAATGCACTCATTTTGACAGAAAGAAAAATAAATGAATAATAGCTGGAAACAACATTTTACTAATTTGTTTCTTTTTTTGAAATTTAACCTTTTTAATGCCATCAAAACCAGCCAGATTCAAAAAGTACAAGCCAAAGAGATTTTTTTATAAGTTTATAATTACTAGGATATGCGAAAAGACTTTTTAATATAATTTTTGAAAACATATGGACACACGTCTGAAATAAAGTTATTATTATAAGGCAACTAAAACGTATGAATTTACTAAAACGTACAGTTCTGCACGTTACAGACAAAAAATAAAACGTGTAAATAAACCTAATAAACTAAGAGGGCTATTCTCTCACACCGCTTTTTTTAATTTTTGCATTTTTACAACCGTTGAACTTCTAAACGGAGGATTTAAATTTAAAGGAGAATTTTCATGACATAATCAACCTTGATTATGAAACTATTTATTAAGATAAGAATTTTATTAATGTCATGATACCAGCATAATACGAATGTCATCGTCTAAAAATGTTAAAAATGTTACTCGTGTTTTTTGATTGACAAATTGTAACAAAAAACGGTTATAATATTAAACTATAATTGTTAATTATTTTATGTATCATCAATAGTATTTCATAATAAATGACTTTGATGGGTAAATTTTTGATACCTTAAGTTACATTGAAATTTTGTAATTTTCACGGGGATCTCAATTTTTTTTTCTAATAAAATACAGTCTATGTTACTTGCTGATAATGTATCTTTTTATGGGTAAATTAAAAATATATGGATAGTAACTACAATTCAATTGACCTGAGTGAAATATCATCATTTCAATTTCTTCTATCAGGGGCACCAGCTGTTTTATGAAGGTCCTGATTTTATGAAAGCCTTGTACTGTGTATGTATAAGGTTATAGTATTTCTTGCATTAAAATCGCAAGAATGCCCAAAAATATATTAAGATTTTCCCCACTTACAAAATTCATCGCCCAGTGAAGGTATTTGATGTTTTGAATAGGTAATTATAAAACCTTTTTAACTAAATAGGAACAGTTTCGAAATACCAAGGGAATCTTAAGATATTTGAAACAAAATATCAAAAAGTAAAAAAAGACGCCTGTTAACAATAAAAGGTGCAATTAAATAATGTCAAAAGTGATACCGCAGGTTTCAAAATAGTATGCACCTATATTTAACAGGAAAACAGAATGCGCGGTCTTTAAGAAAAAAAATTTTAAAACTCTGCTTATAATGCCTTATAACAGTGTGTAAAATATTCGAGCATGTTTTTTGCACGCAGTTGTTATTCTGGGAGGCGAAATTGGGCATTGCCCTTTTTCATAAAGATTTTTACGACGAACACCATCACACGCGTTGTGAAAAAACCTTGAGGATCTTGTGAGCGTCTTCTTATAAATAAACTTAAACAGTGTTCCTCCAACAGCAATTATTGAGAAATCTTTTGTAAAACAAAAATATTGTTTCTTACAAATTTTATGCATTTTTTTCTCTCACAGCGGAATCATACGTAGGGAAATTGGGTATAGGAAACCGGAGAATAGGTTCTGGTATACCTTACTAACTCAACGAAACACAAAAGCACACATGCTGTTATTTCACGGTGGTCTTGTGTAAATGAGTACTTACTACTGCCAATTTATGACTGCTAAACGTAGTGTGGCCCTGTCACTATAATTCAGTAAGAATATGTATGTTTTTTATATAATATTCTTACAGAATTTCCCCGGACATGCATTCGTTACAATAACAGCCCGATACTACAACTTATAGTTACACAACATTTAAAAATGCAGTGGAACGTAAAAATTAACCCGCTTAATTGCATAAAATACAATTAAAGCGTCCGAGCAGACACTTAGCCTGAACGCAGTCGTAATTTCATCTCTATTAATTGATTTAAATCTCGGAGTTGTACACAAGTGTAAAATTCGCATCAATCCTTTTATTAAAATCTTTTTGTGATAAAAGCTAACTTAATCACTTAATCTTTTTTACTTAATCACGCTTAAAATCGTAGAATGCTTTTGAAGGAAATACACACATAGAGGCGCGGGTAACAGCTAGTAGTTAAAAGCACACTGTATAGGTGTGGTATAGTGTAGGGTTCATCATCATTCGCTTTTCTCATTCATTATAAACCTTTTTGTTTCCTTTTTATAATGTGACCTTTTTTATTTATAATTACATAATAATATACTCTAGCCGGCGGGATTTCAAATGAAAAAAAAGAACAAAATAATCGAAGGAAAGAAAACAGGAGATTGACAGGGTTTTGAGGAGAGCATTAAAGAGAAGGTGTACTAGATATATATACAATAAAAAGAGATTCAGACTTTTAAAAACGAATAAGGAAGGCGATCGTGACGGCCATTTTTACGATTATCACATCCAGACTGGGCTGGAACGAATCCAACTGTTACTTTTATCCGCTTTTACCATATATTTACCTGTGCTCCTGTCGATAAAGGGACTTCAACAGAAGAGATATATATAGTGGTATATATAGTGTACATAGTGGCTCTAGTGAAATTAAAGTGTAGTGTTTGCCCAACATTCCTTAGCCCTTTAAAACAAACGTTTTCGATGATGTGTTGCCAGTGATGTGGACTACGCTAAAATGTCTTCTCTATAAATGAGCTTCGTAAGAACGTAGATCGACGAGCTATGGAGAGGGTTATATGCTCGCGGTGTCACTCATCGAGCTCGAATTACGAATAAGAAGATCCGTAGACAAAAGAAAGTAACCGATATAACTTGGCGGCCGGAAGATTGTCGGGAGCTGTTTGTGACCGGACCTATTATAAAATTATGAGGAAAGGTTATATCCAGCAGTGGATATCCTCCAACTGAGATGAATGATGAATAATAGGTAAAGGCACTTTCTCGATATTATCGAACTAGTTGAGTCCGCAACTTCGTACGCGTGGTGTGTTTGGTATAGCGCGTAACTTTTTTGTTTGTATACCGATTGGAATGAAACAAAACTAAATATTACGGGAAGCTTGCTACAATACATCAGTGAAAACCGCATTCAGATCGGTTAACTCGTTTTTGAGATTAGCGTGCACAAACGAACATACGATACAGACAAAAAAAATTCTTAAAACTATTTTTTTGACTTCGGTAACTTTGGTGTATAAATTGTTTTTTTTTTTAATATTTAGTGTACAGACACTAAATACTTTTATTACTCTGAGTAAGCTGGTACTTTTATTACTCTGAGGCGGTAATTTTCTTAATGCATTTTATATTATGCACATTCGATTTTACATACAGCAGCGATAATATTGCAGAATTAAACGATATTTCGAATTGAGATATTGCGATTCCGTGATACTGTCATCTTTCTGAGAACTAGGTATCTGCGTAAGATCGTCGGATCTAACGGGTCGGTATACAAGCGTGCGGTCCCACTAGTCAACTAAATTAACTATAAATGTCCAGTTTTGTTTATGTACTTAATTTAGTTGCATATTAGTATTGTTAATCTAAATGCAATTATTTTCGGTGACGCGAACCGGCGGGATCAGAGCAGAGAGCGTGTGCGGGCAGGTCACACCTAACAAATGGTTTGCAATCTAATTGAATTATGTCACGTGGACACAGCGTGCCGTCTCCATTTAGGCTAATTTATAACGTGACCGCATCGGAACATTGGTATTAGATCACCTCACCTTCGCAGCGGTTAAGTTAACAATGCTCATTCAAGAAATTCTAATAAACCGATAAATATTTTAACTGTAATTAGCCTAATGATCTACCTACCATATAAAATAGGTAAAGACAAAACTGTTCAGTACAATAACTGTAAACTTTTTGGAGTTTACTCTTTAATAATCGATTTTCATCTAAGGCCCGCGGTATGGAAATTTTATGAGAAGTAAAATTAATACAAGCGTTGCCCAAAAAGCGTTACGTTATCTGTCACTGTAACTTTGAATTTTTTGCAACAGCTGACATTGAGACTGTCCGCATTAAGTAAAGTAGCGACAGCGCGGTCAAGAGAACAAGAGACAGATGTCCGCGCCGGCGCAGTGACATCTGTCGTCAAAAATGAATTATTTGATGTACAAGCTTCGTTCCCTAATTCTATTGTAGTATAACAGGCAACACCAGAGGGTTTTCCTGGGTTTATAAAAACAAAGGTCTAAATCTTCTATGAAAAGTGTAGTCCGCGTTAAAGAACGAAACGATAGCGCGTTATAAGTTGCTGCACATGTTTGTCGAAATAATGAACTATTTCAACTTGTAAAACTCAGTGACATCTGTGTATACCGAACGTAACTTTTGTTGGAACACGTGACATCAGAGTATGCAGAATGTAATTAAATAATATGTATAAAGTAATTAGGTATCCAGTTATCTATGTGGAAAACGTTTACAGTTACGAGGAAAATTTTATACGTTTAAAAGGAGTAAACTCCAATCGTGTGTCGGAACTGACACACACATTTATTTATATTTTTGTTTGGTAGCTATTGACGAGCTTTAGTGTTTTCAATAAATAAAAAAGAAACTCTTAGTTTTTTGAATCTCCGAATTGATTGTTGTCTAATTTTAGACCAGTAAACAAACACTGAAATTTTTATTCCTCACGATTTATCTGTTTTACGAACTGCTTTACGCTCGAAACAATTCCGTAAAGTAGAGAACAATATTAGTTAATATAATGTTTACTTACTATTATTCGTTTAGTAGATAGGTACTGGTTAACAGTGATGGCCAACTGCGACGAACACTTGTCATCTGAATTTGGTGGGCACAGATTAGACATACTCAAATCCCGGTTGAGACTGTTAGATTTTTCGAGCGAACAATTGTGTGAGGTTGTGGTTGAACAATGAAGGAAAATTAGTTCTAAGTCTAGCAGTCTTCGAAAACCTAGGAAGTCCTGTCAATCCGCAGTAAGACACAACATATAAGAAATATTCAATAAATATATGCATAGTATATGTCATACACTAATATAATTCCACGGATTGATTCAATCTAAAATGAGTCGAATTTCAACTGAGTATCAGTTGAAATGTTTACAGTTCAATATCTCATTGTAACATTTACTTTTGATTTACTCGTAGTAGAGTCAGCATTTTTACATAATTACATAATATGAAATAATAATGTTATAAATTTATTACTGAAATTATATAAAATAATTACACCTATAATGTTTTACTTATACTAAAAATAAAAGCAATAAAAATCTTTACTCAAAATAAGAAATGTGCTATAAAATTACTCTAGCATGATGTCTGATTTTCATTAAATTATATACATATATATGAATCATAAACATATAACTTTTTATAGTGATGTCGTCGTCGTGAGGAAGGATACACTTTATCTCTGTCATTTCTAGCTTCCGGCTACGATATTTAATATTGACTTCGACAATATTTTGTAAATCGGATTTAATGTATAAAATTAAACGCATCAAAATAACGGATCTGAAAATGGATGAAAGGTATCGTATATCTTTTTCTGTTTGTGTATGCATAATTTTGCAGTGATCCGTTGAGGTAACAAACAAACAGACAGAATTACTTTCACATTTGCAATATTAGTATGAAGCTTAAAAAAAGATTATTCTATTAATAAATTTAATTAAAATATGATAATAATCAGATAATAGACATATATTTTTTACTAGCTCAGCCCGCAACTTAGTTAGTACTCGTGGTATTCGGTACAGTGCGTAACTTTTTTGTTTGTAAACTGCTTGGAATGAAACAAACACTAAATGTTACGGGAAGCTTGCTATATAGTGAAAACTGCATTCAAATCGGTTGGGCCGTTTCTGAGATTAGCGTGCACAAACGCACAAACAGACAAAAATTCTAAGAACTATTTTCTTACCCTCAGTGACCCCTTCATTTACATTCGTAACCATTTTTCATAACTAACTACGAAAAACCGTTTCATTTTCTTCACCGTTTCATAACTAGTTATTAAACAATGAACTATGCATGTACAACGTAACAGATAGTTGTATGCCCTTGTTGGCTGTCCAAAGTTTGGCTGAACTAAGCGGATAAACTGATAACGATTATATTTTATATTATACCTAGGTAATAGTATAACACTTATAACTTTGTTCTCAGCATTATAAAATACAAATTGAATTTAAGTTTTCAATATTCGCATATTCTCACATTAGAGAAAGAAATATTATTATACTCTAAAATGGAAGTTTCTTCGTTCACGTCATTAAATAATATTGAACTTTGGAGACGTTGAAAAATAATGACTGGTAAGAAAAATTCCTGAGGAAAAACAAGACGGTTTATTTGTCAAGGGTGTCATTTTATTTTTATTTACAAAAAGGTTTCCTTATTTTATGTCACTATGGATCATGTCACTACCTACAAAATGGCACATATATACTGTAATTAAATGTAAATAAACTTTGAAAAAAAAATGTCTTGAGTTTCCATTTCTCCCAACCTTTTATCACAATAGACAAAATTAACTCGAATGGAATATTCCTCTTCACGCTACATGAATTATGCATCTTAATAATTATTTTCATGAGATATTCCCTATCTGGTACCAAGAGGTCCTTAAAGATTAATAGGCGCGTTATCTACGACGGCTGAATTTCTCATGCGTGAATGATAAAAATAGATTTGAATTATATTCAACGAATGTAATCATAACCTATTTTATGGCACTACATACATATTACTCATACTAATTCAAGATATTAAAAATTATATGTGTATATTATATATATATGTGTGTGTGTGTGTGTGTGTGTGTGTGTGTATTATTATTATTATAACAAACCCTAAATGTTACGGAAACCACATTCAAATAGGTTAATAAACCGTTTCTGAGATTAGCGTGCACAAACGCACAGACAAACAGAAAGATAATTCTAAAAACTATTTTTTTAATCTCGGTAACATAAGTACAACGTGTATAAATTGTTTTTTTTTTTTTTTTTTTAAGTAATTAATGTAAGCCAGGGCTCGTTTACGATTTTATTATACATATGTATAGAATGCACTTTAACCCCCGTTACTATGTTGACATGCGGTCAACAACAGTAGGTAACAAGAATCCAGAGAATGATATATGATTTTGAATCGAACTTCTTCCAACGAACTGAAAATTTCATTTCCTGGCACGTATGTGATGTTATCACTATAACACTATTGGGAACTACGAACAGTAACTCGCTGTTGTTCAATGTATCATGTTACATTGTTTGTTTCAATATTAAAGTGCAAATAAAACCACTCGTTGCTTCATTCTCGAATAGAGGATTCGGGATTAAATTTAATGAATCCCGGGATTTTCGGGATTGATATATTTTTTATATAAGTCAATAATTCCGCTTCACGTCGTGTAAGTATTGATATTTTTTTTGTTAATCAATGAATTTATTAAAAATCAACAATGCATTAATATGTCTGAATAAATATAGATGAAAAAGAACGAGTGTTATTTTTTGTAGCTCTAAGAGGTTATGTTTATGTTGTCCATAGACTTAAATGTTTGTCGGCGCTTTTGATTAACGAGAGTAAACAGCAATGACAACTGTCAGTTGTCAACTGGACAGCGGGAGCGGAATGTCATTGTCGTGGACTCTGACACAACACCGAGCGCTAGCGCAGAGGCATCGTGGCCGAGTATTACCTTACGAGAAGGCAATCGGTTTACATCAAGTGAATTGTGCTACGTGTTTGGTGGAGTGTTATCTGATTTGGTGTGATTGGCTGGTGGACAATGCGATCGAGGACTTATTTTGTGCCGATTATAGCGTTTGGTTTAGAATTACAACGCATGGCCTAATGTTGAATTATATTCTCCGCGCCCGACTATTCGCGCCTATATGTCGTGATCAAATAATATGGAGACCAATGATAAAGAGGACCCTAATCATGTCCCTTCATTGCGGAGGACCCTAATAAAATCCCTTCATGTTCTTTTCATTTTTGTTTAGATTAAAGAAGTAAACAATGTCATTATCCAAAGAAAGTTTTTATGTCAAACATAAAAAAGATGAAGATGTTTCGTCAGTGTGGAGTCATTTTTTAGTCGATAAAGCGGGTAGTTCAGCACAATGTAAGCGTTGCTTAGCTATTTTAAAGACCTTAGTAGGAGGATTAACCAAATACCTACATACTCATCTATATTCAAAACATTCCGTGAAAGTAGATTCTGTCTATTTAAGTTTCTAGTCTATTTAATTTAAAATATGAGTACCTTAGAAACATTGATTTCTTTAACATGTAGTATAGAAAAAAAGAAAAAATATGTTTATTTTATTGTAAAATAAAACCTAGTTTGTACCGGTTTATCCTATCGCATAAAGGATGAACTGGTTTGGCTTAGGAAAACTAGTTTTTCTTAAAATCGGATTTCGCCGGTAACATATACATTTTTTTAAACAATAGGTATTACAAAATTTTGAAGTTACTTATATAATCATATTTGTATATTGAGAAGTTAATCCAATTGTATCGATAACCTATAGGTACCTAATAATGGTAGTTATGGTGCCTAGAAACCTAGATAGTTTTTTGTGTATGTTGTGATCGTGGTTATTATTAGATTTCTATTCATTACTCTTTTATTTGGTGGGATTAAGTTGCACATACAAATGTCAAGTATAATTCAACCTGGTCAGATTCCGAATCTAACATAGTTAAATATTACTATTTATTTTGATTTCTAACAATGGGTGGAATCAATAAATGATCCGATTGCCTCGACGAGATTCCATTTCAAAGCTTTGCATTTAAATTAGAATCATAGCGACGGTTGCATTTTTCATATTTTTCAAAAAATTCATAGGATATCCAGTTGGATGAATATCAATATCAATTTATTTTTAAGGAAGCGTACAAAGCAAAAAAAATTCTAATTTCACCCGCGTGGCCCCATAAATGAATGGACACTATACCAACACAACAGGGTTCCTTTATTAGCCATATATTTACATAATCTTGTTAAAAATATGAAACAATTTATAAAAAGTCTATACACAACACACTTATAATAATCTACTCACAAACAAGTCTTATTAAAAATTTACGTCTAAATATTCTTGCGCACAGAAACATAGTCCTCCCGTCTCAGTGGAGCGATTCTGACTGATCATGTGAAACAACCAAACAATGCACATTGAAGTGTGCATGTCATGAGACGGAAGATAGCTCATTTCGCGGAGTAAAAATGTTATAAGTGCCAAAAGTATTAAATATTAATTAATCGTAAGCTGTAATGTCATATGAAAAATTAATCTTCAAAGGCCTAGATAATCTGTGAAGTGAGATTACTGATATTTTTTTGAGTTTGTAATATTATTATGTGTTATTTTGAAAATAAAACCAAAATCGACAGAAATGAGAGGTAACTTAGTGATTTTGTTCTATCGAGAAAATTTCCTTGTATAATGTTTTCTGTCCACATTTTCCTTTTACATTATAAATAAAAGTGAAATGTGGGCAGAAAACATTATACAATGAAATTGTATGAATCGTATGCAACATTATACAATGAAATGAATAATGTATTAATCTATATATAAATATTTTCTTATTTGGACTCAGATAAAATTCAAATCCAGGATTAGCTATTTCTATTTATACTCGCTCAAGAGAAATGTGGCACCACGTTGGGGTATGATTAAAATTTCAGTAAAGATTGATTTTGATATTTGTAAAATATCTAATGTTTTAACAACAAAACAAAAAGGTAAAATGTTTTCGCCCACACATTTAATATTATCCACATTTCTCAACCTCAGGTGCTGTAAATGATGTTCGAAATATCAACAGTTTCGCAAGAACATCACAACTTTGCCATGTTTCTTATAATAGCTCATTAATCAAACCACCGAGGGACTAATTGATTGATAACTTAACGGGACTTCATGTTAATCATTTTCAGTACACAAATTTGTTACTTTTGATACAAATTCCTAATGTATGAACCTTAACTTTGTAAGCTCTAGCAAACTTTGAGGACTCTCAAAATATCTTTTTCCATACTGCGTTTTGAAGAAATAATGTTTGTCCCTGACTTATCCTGTTCTATTTCGATTTTGACCAGGAAATTTATACAGGAAACACGCATACAGCTGTGGTGTTTCTGCTAAAATATGTTTTCGTTTTGAACGTCTTGAATAAATTGCTCTGTCGGCAGTACGCTTACATCACATTACAATCGTAGTTGGTTACCGGTAACCAACTACGATTGTGCGAACTGTAAGTTTATCCGCAGTCAATATTTAAATTGATATTTAATTAAATAACAAGAGATGCTGAACATCATTTTTAATGCATTGATTGTTGCTATTGTAAAGGCAGAGCACACTCATTCTGCAGACTGATACCTTTTTCCTTTACCCTATTAAGTATAGAAATGTATTCGGACCTTTGCCCTGACATAAATTGTGTTTTAGGAAACTTTGGCCGCTTACGATGGAGAAATGTCAGCCTGCCTGCCACCCTTTCTCTTAAAATATATATGGTATACATTTTATAAATGAAATTTTAACAATAAACATCTTCAGGGCTGTCAGCAAAGCAAGAACGTATTCTATAATTTGGTTTCTATGTGAGCACAATATTCTTATATGGACAGAACCAGGAATTATACACAGATGATTGGTGATTGTTTGCACATTTTACAACTAAGTATAGAAACATAATTTATTTTAAAATTCGATAGTTGATAAACGAAGAGCGCTTTGAGGTTTGTAAAAGAGACAACAAAATAAGCATTATTTTCGGGTCTTCTTCTCGAAAAAGATTATTCGGAATTTATTTTGTAAGAATTTTTTACTTTGTAAGATTCCTTTGAAGAAGGCATTGGCATTCAATATTTCCAGTGACAGCGTCGGATAAAGCGTTTGATGAATGAAAATGAGTAGTACGAGGTTTTGCAAAAAAATCTTTTGAAATTCAGATAAAAATTTCGATATCAATGGTTTTGAAAATCATTTCATTGTAATGTTTCCATTCAATGACTATCTCTAAGAACATCATAAAAAAGAGTGACCTAAATAATTACCTAAATAATAAATGAATACTAGGTTTTATATAATTTATATCAAATCCTATGAAAAAAATTTGAAACAAAATTAAAAATTAAAAATCTTAGAGATTTATAAGCACTCAAAATAAAAAGAATATTTAATCATTTAATTATACGTATAAATAAAATTTGTGTGATTACTATGATGCGGGATTTGAAAGAAATTTTTAATCTTTTATCAATTATTAATATTTGTAATGCTTTAAAAGTGTGATTTTTTATTTAGGTTCTATATTTATATTTACGAGAAGATAAAAAATGATCACATGCTATAATGACAAAAGCTAGCAGAATTTTTAGAATTTAATTTAAATTTTATAAATTTGACCTAAATTTTCAAATTTTCCATTCCTTTCTCAATCTTTGTTATTGTATAATACTAGCTGGTGCTCGCGCCTTTGTCCGCGTTGAAAAATAAAATATTTAACGCCTGACAAAATATGTAAAGCAATATAACGCCTGACATACATTGACTCCTGACATTATACATTTTTCAAACGTTGGAACTATATTTTTAGATAGCTCGTGCCCGCGGCTTCGCATACATGGAATATTTAGCCAATCTCCATCCTGAAATTCTATTCAAACCATTGGTGAAAGAATTTTAAGTAGTTTCGAAGATTACCTCCTACATACAAACAAACAAAGTGTATATTTGTAATGTCAAAATAACAACTTTCAATATATATACGGTACTTATAGCATAAAAGGAATATTTAAAAAATGTGTATGTTTGTTCCGGCTAATCTCCGAAATGGCTAAACCGATTTTGATAAGAATTTCACTGACAGATAGCTGATGTTATAAAGAGTAACTTAGACTGCTTTTGTTGAACTTAGAAAAATATGATAAACTAAGCTAGTGCCCGCGACTTCATCCGCGTTGTTAAATGAAAAATATAACACCTGGGGAAACATATGGATAATATTATAATGCCTGATATCTTTATCGCGGTGACGAGGGTGGCGCCGATTTTTTTTTATTTAGGTATTTATAGACGATCCCTGGGAAACCTAACATTTTCCAGGATTTAAAAGTATCTTATATTTTAAACTTGATAAGTAATAAACTATCTGTGTACCAAATTTCATTCAAATCCGTTTAGCCGTTTTGGCGTTATTGAGTCACAATCATTCAAACACACAAACTTACAAAATTTCGAATTTGTAATATTAATAGGATCAGCAGTGTCCAAAACCGCGCGCACCCCACGCTCACGCCGCAGCGAAGCGTGGCCGGGTGTAATTAGTTTTATGTATAAGACAGACACTTCATTAAAAAAGTTATTACGAACAGTCAGGTTGAACAGCACACAAAAATCTATTTCTGTTCAAATCATAAATAATAAATTAAACATAAGACAATGTTTAGATGGATTCATAGAACGTAAATTATAATTTCACGGGAAACTCCATCCATCAACTCAACAACACCTAATAATATCTCTTCTCCTACTAACTCCTAAAAATGCCCTTTATTCACAATTTGTGTCAAGTCAGGGAAAGTTTGCAACAAATATCGTTCGATTTTCTTACACATATCAGTTTGTAGCAGAGTCAGCGCACACCTGACCCTTCGGGTGCCCTATTATACATAGATCGGAATAAATCGACCGTATGCTCGAACTACCTATGTATTTTTACCGAACAAACCTAAGTATTTTTACCTTTATATTTTATTCTACATTACAGTTCATTATTAGTACAGTCATTGATGTTACGCACGCTGTAATTATTCAGTTTTTCTTACAAATTATCATTGTTGAAGATAAGAAGTTGTTGAATCAAAAGTTATTGTGTTTCTGAAATTAATTACATTATTTTATGTTAAGGTCGACAGATACGCTGACGGTCCACTCGATGGTAAGTGGCTACCGTCGCCTATAAAACTAGCAACGCCACAGTCATGTGCTGCAAGTGGTCTGCCGACCATAGTAGGATTAAGGATGAGGGATAATGAAATGGGCTCTGGTATCCCCTACTCACTCACCGATACACAACAGCATACTTGCTGTTATTTTACGGTGGTCTTCTGTAAGGTGGTTACTGTCGCCAGATAGGCTGCACAAATGAATGCGAAACACTGTGTTCCCGGTCACTACTTTCCAGATGCAGACCAGAGCCAACTTTGAAAAGTTAATTTCCAAACTTGACCCTACCAGGAATCGAACCCGGGAAAAAATTACATTACATTGTTACATTATTTATTACATTATTAAATATTAATGTGTGTGTAAGTTTAAAAGGTCTAGTAATCTTAATCCTAACTAATATAAATGCGAATGTGATCTTGTTTGTTTGTTTGTTTTGTAACGGAATAAAATTCATTACATATTGATTTATATTTACCGTCAGTAAATTATTGAATAAATACCTAAATTACAATATATTTTATTCCGTTACCTGCCATTGTTATTTTAATTAATATCATAAGCAGGCAGTCAAAAATATTTTTAGCGCTTTAGCACGCTCCAAATGACCATATAAGGTAATGTTTCTCGTCATTTTTAATTACCCACGAAATAATATAAAATTACACGTGCGAGGGGGCGCCCCGCACCCCCCACTTCAGCTGAGTTTAAATACGAGACCGCCGCGTTCCCCCGCGCACAATGTAGTTTCTAAAAATACAGGCAGCAGCGCCTCGCGCCTAATAAATTATAAATATTATTAATAACTTTAATTTTAAATTATTTAAAGTAATTGAATGTATATATTTATTAATAGTATAAAGTAACGTGCCATTTAAAGAAGCCCCAAATTAGGGTAAGTGATTTTGGTATCATCGCTAAGCCTAGCTTCTGATCTCTTGCTAGCTTCTGCTTATTTAACATTGTGTAGTGTTGTGTGTCTTTCCCCATACAGACAGTACCGGCCTGCTGAGCAGACGAAGGCGATAAAACATCGCCGCCGTCCGCACATTAAATGTACTTATATATTTCTCATTGTTTAAATTCACTTTCTTTCAAATTGTAAAGGTCTCACGCCACCGGCCCACAGTCATGGTCTTTTCTGTTGGTGCTCGTCGGGCCGGTGAGATCAGTGAGCTGAACTACTGTTTATGGCGGCCCATTCGTTGACCAATTCCAGGGTCCTAGGTCCCGCTTAAGGACACCCTTCACATTGGCGCCGAGCACCGCCGCGTTCCCAGGTCCCGCTTAAAGAACCCCTGCACGTCGGCATCGAGCACCGCCGCGTTCCCAGTTCCCGCTCAAGGCAACTCTTCACGTCGGCGCTGAGCACCGTCGCGTTCCCAGGCCTCCAAGTCGGCACCGTCGCGTTCCCAGTTCCCGCTTAAGGGAAACCTTCACGTTGGCACACGGACACGAACACGGACGCATGACGTAGTCGCCACTACAACAGCCCGACGCCGCCAAGGGTGGAACGCCAAGTCACCGCGCATCGTCGGCGAGCGTCGGAGACTCCTCCCATCCGGTTCCCGACGTGCGCGCACCCTCCAACAAGTTAAGCAGACCATTTCATTGACCCATTGTCCATGAAGAAGTGACCAGGAAAACCGTTCGACTTTCAGTAGCTCACGACCCTGACCATTTAAATAGCCGACCTATTATCCTCATAATTAGCATAGCATATTAGTATAGTTAGATAATAATGTAAAACATAGGTTTATATATAATAAATATATTGGTTCGCACTTTTCTCAAGTCTCATTTATCTCTTCTCTCTTTCTTTTGACCCGCGACAGTTTGTTACGCTCTCATGCCTTAACTATTCAATCGATCATCATGAATTGTTGTAAATTTTGTATATGTTTTGTTGTTAGAGATATGTACAAGGACGTAGGTTAAAAAAGTACCGTTTATAAAATAAAGTAAGTAAAATACTATAGAATACCTAAGTAAAAAACGGAGCGCCGACAAAGACGCGGGCAAAAGCTAATGTTTTTATAATACCTCGCCTGCAATAGGGGATCGGACAAATTTTCAGAAAGTGTTTTAAATTAATCTTCATGGATATTTATTCCCATAAAAAATACTATTTTATTTATTTATAGCCTTTTAGGTACTCAAAATCATGTTTTAATATTGTTTGTTTGAAAATGCCGCCAAAACGCCACGATAGTTCATCTGAGAGCGCGTAACGTCATTTGTGGTCATATCATAACAAAACAGCTGCATTGGCATAAAGACAATGATTGCCCACAAATGACGTCACGCACTGTGATTGGTGTTTCAGTATAGATTAAAAATATTGTAAATAATAAAATTTTATTTCTTCATTTTAAAATATTTAAATGAATTATATTAATTTATTATTCGATAAATAATCGTAAAAAATTATATACTTTCTTTCTAAGTACATTTTAGATTTTAATCTGATTACTGTCCGATCCCCTATTGCCTTGCGCGCCAAATAAAATACCAATTTAATTTTATTAAAAAAAATATACTTATGTATTTTTATTTTCGTTTGTTAAATATGAAAGAATTTCATTTCATCCGTAGAACCGGGAAAGAAAGTTTCCGGTGTAAACTACCGTTGGACATAATAGCGAAGGTTTTTCAGAAAGCGAAGGTCGCAGGAAGCTGTTTATGCCGACTGAAAATAAAAATGTTTGGGTACAACATTATTTGATATGATGAAAAATAAAAGCAAGGAAAATCATCGTTACATATACTAATTGGAGACTGCTTGTAAGATTCTTGTTGTTGCTTCTCTATCTAGATCATTGTTACTAAAATCTTTAGTTATTAATAAAGATAAATAACTAATAATAAGAAAACTATTATTCATATGTGAAACTTATGCAGTGGAACATGGGCTAAAATATAATGTTGCTAAGAGCGAACTGCTTGTATTTAAATAAGGCAAATTTCCACCGTCTCACGTGCCTCTTGTAATTCTCGGTGGGATTCCGTTATAAGTTGATAAATGGAATATTTAGGTCATATTTTGACGAGAGACCTCCGAGACGATAACGACATAGAGAGAGAGCAGGTTCACTAGATGTACAAACCCAGTAAATATTACCACTATTTGAAGCTTATGGTCTTGTATGTCTTAGGTCACACTATGTCTTGTGCGTAACATAGTAGAAGCAGTGCTTCTTCTATGTTTGCAGAGGAACTGCCTCCTTGCTAAAACGCTTACGGGGCAGTGGTAGATTAATATAAATTGTATTTGACTGTCCTATCCAAAATCATGGATGAGGATAGCCATAGGATATAATAATGTAAAACATTGTAAAATAATAAACTTAACAAGCCTAATATGTTGTAATGTATTACTAAAAAAACAGGAGAAGTGCGAGTTGAACTCGCATGAAGAGGGTTCCGTACGATTTTACCTATCCGCACAATATTGAGTGATTTACCACCTTATTTTAATATAAGTAGAAAACTAATTTCTGTTTGTCTAATTTTGTTTTACTTTTTGTTCTTTATATTTATCATTATAAAGAACAAAAAGTAACACAACGTCGGTATATCTAGAAAAATTCTAACTATTGTTACATTAAAAATTTAAAGTAACAATAATAGTTTCTGCGTTGCTTTGCTGTTTAATTAGATCAGGCGCTTCGTCGTTTAAATATAATGATTTGTGTATTACAATCGGTAGAAGGGCGTGTCGTTAGGACGAGAGGGGGTGAAGAGGGACGCAAAGCAGAGGTCGGCGAGTGCACGCTCGCGAGGCATTTCGTTTTTTTTTCCGTCTTAGAAGTTCGGCGAAGTCAGATATATTCATCCGCTCGTCAAGCGACGCCATATTGGGCACAAGTGCTATTGTAAAATTTGAATTGTATATAATTATCCATTAAATTTTGTTACGATCGAAGCCCCGAAGTAAAATCGGGGTGTCTATGAGGAGTATCCAGTAGGGGTATCCTGAGGGAGTGACCTGGTAGTGTCCTAAAGGACTGACCGCGAAGATACGATCTGGGTGTCCCATCAAAGGTCCTGCCCTGCTGTCCGTCTGGTCCTGATAGATCAGCTCGTCGTCATTTTCGGTGGGAGGAGTCGGCTCACCTCGTCTTCGCGTCGCGTCGAGGCTCGACTGCAGTCTGCGGGCTGGGCTTCCACGTGGTCGTCGGAGAGGACGACACTCCCTGGCTACCACCAGAGCCACCACAGATACGTGTTGTTCATATCCTATTTTTTTCTTAAACCGGACGCGATATCGAACCCCACGCGGACAGGTCGCTTACCCTTAGATTACGGTTCGAAAGGATTCGATCGGTTATTTCTCCCTTTTTCTAAATTAGTCTTTTCGTCGGCAGTAGAACTCGATTGCTTCACGAAGACCCTGTTTTATTTTATTTTTTATACGTGTACATTTGACCTAATTTTAATTAGACTTAAATTAGTGCTTATACAATTATTATTTAATTTTTATTTTTGTGTGTAACTTGTGTTTTCCATTTTTTTTATTATTAAATCGATATAGCACTAATATTCCTTTTATTTAATTGTTATTTTTTTTATTTTTTTTTATTGTTACCATCCCACCACCATCAGTGGGGGATAAAAAGGTAACAATTCGGCGCCCGAACAGTGACAGGTTTCGTGAAGAATTACCCAGTCGTTGCTTGGGTAACAATCGAGTTCTAGGTCTTAGTTTTGCGGAAAATTTTTGTGTTTGTTTTTTATTATTTTTTTTATTTATTAATTATTTCACTACCCCAAATTTTTTTTTAATAATTTCTTTTTGTGTGTGCCATTCTGCCTCCGAAAAGCGGATGCCCTTTTGCTCTTGGTTCATTTAGGCAGTGGTAGGAAGTGCTCCCACACTTTCGTCCTGGTGCAAGCGCCACACGTAATCCGGGAAGCCGTTTCGGTCGGGTCTTATACCGTCTCGGTGGATTTACGTTCCAGGGTCCTTTTCCTATTCCCGTTCCTATCCATTATCCTTATATCCTTCCCTACCCTTATACCACCCTTCCCCCCTCCCCAAATATTCGGGTGGTTTTCCCCTTTTTATTAATAGGAATGTCAAGTAAAGTAAAGTAAGGTAAAGTAAAGTAAAGTAAAGTAAAGTAAAGTAAAGTATACCAAGGCAAAGTAAAGTAAAGTAAAGTAAGGAAAAGTAAAGTAAAGTAAAGTAAAGTATCAGGGTCCTTATCCTATTCCCATCCTATCCATCATCCCTATATCCTTCCCTACCCTTATACCACCCTTCCCCCCTCCTCAATTTTTCGGGTGGTCCTTTTTTTTATTTCTTATTTTTTTTTAATCGTACTTATAAAGGTTCCTTAAGAACATTTTTTTAAATTATTTACCTACATTTATCTTAAATTCTTAAAGGAACCAATTTTTTTTATTTACTTTTAATAACTTTTTTTTTTAACTTAGTAAACTTGTATTTTTTAATTTAGATTTTATTTCTTTTTCTTTGGGCGTTGTTTTTAATTCGCGTACAAGAACCAGGAGCAATTAGGTTTCCAAAATTTTTTATAATAGTTTTCTTTAATAAGGGGTAAGCGAACCATTTTTATTACGTAGCTTTTATAATTTTTTTTAACTTTAAGTACTTTGTTCTTTTGTGTGATTTTTTTTTTAGATTATTTAACTTGTATTTTTTTTATTTTCGTGTGATTTTGTTTACATGTTTTTTTTTTTATATAGCTTTGTTTAATTACTGTGTTTATTTTTAAATTTAGTTAAAACTTTAAACTTTGTGATTCGTGAAGCAGTTGGGACTACAGCCGTCGGGAATTTAATTTTTTTTTCTTTTGATATAACGTAACTTTAATTGCGGACCCGTACCGAACTTAGGTAATTTTTTTTCTCTTAAGTAAATTTTTTTTTCTGATTGTTTTTTTTCTCTTTCTGGGACGACTTTACTTTGATCTCTCGCGCCTGCGCCCGGGTTGCACTATATTTGTTCTTCCTCTTATTTTACTTAACTTTTTATAAATTTTTTATAAACATAGATTTTTCTTTTAAAGAATTTTTTTTTTAATTTCATTTTTTTTATCGGTATTCCGGTAAACCGTTTTCTTGATTTATTTTTTTTACATTTTTATATTACGAGATTTTCTTAAACGGCGGAATGGAACGACCGATAGCTTACAACTTATTGAGGAAGGATGAATTGGTGTACGAAGTAACTGTTAGGGATGCGGAGCCCGCGAGTGCGGTGGAAGGTCTTCGAGTACAGGTTAGGGAGTTAACTCGTGCGGTACCAGCCGACTATATTTTAGAGACATCTCTTGATCCTACGGAGGAATTAGCAGTAATAGAGGGCAAATTAAAGGAGTTGTCATCTATGTTGAGCGGTTCCCCGCCTTATAAAATTTTCGGAAGGGCTAAAGCCGTAGCTCATCATTTGTATCATCGATTAGGACGTGTGAGGTTAGATGATGACGACCGGATTTCGATCTTACAGGAGAATCTGAACGTGTACCTTCGTAAAATAGATAAACTGTTCTTTTCTTTTAAAAAATCGTTCGAAGAGACAAACGACGGAGTGAGTGAGGAGCCACTTTCAGTCGTGGACTTAGGTTCTGCGAGGGCGTCCACTAATCCCCATAGGAGTGAAGAATTAGTTAATCATGATAGGGGCGTTCAGAAGTTGAATATTCAGTTTGACGGGACCGGTTGCGTTCGTTCTTTTCTCTTGCGTCTTGATGAACTTTGTCAGTCGAGGAATATTTCGGAGGGTACCTTGTTTCGTTCCGCTGCAGAATTATTTACGGATCACGCCTTAACGTGGCACCGTAGCGTAAGGTCTTCGTTGTCGGACTGGGGCGATCTTAAGCGACAATTGATCGAGGAATTTTCCCCGCCCGATTACGATGATCGGTTATTAAACGAAATTAGAAGTAGGACACAGGGTCCAGCCGAGTCATGTTCTACGTTTATAGCGGTTATGTTGAATTATTTCGAACGTTTGTCCGTATCTCTTCCGGAGGGAGAACAATTGAGAATAATCAGATATAATCTTCATCCCAAATTTTTAACGGGTTTAGCGTTAGACGAAATTTCGTCTATTAAGGAGTTGAAGTCGAAGTGTAAGGTGTTGGAGTACAGTCACTCGCGCGCGTCTTCTTATAAGGAGCCACCAAGGGTAGGTCCAACTACTCTTGTTCCGGAGCTAGCGTACAGGGGGAAGCACCAGCATAGAGTTGAGGCGGTACATAATGTCAAACCTGAGAGCTCATCCTTCTGTGCTCGCTGCCGAATTTCCGGGCACACTTTGGCGACTTGTAAGTCGAAGCAGGTAGTTTGTTTTTCGTGCGGTCATCAGGGGGTCACGTACATGCATTGTCCTGCCTGTCGTCCTAAATCGTCGGCACAAACCGCATCAAAAAACTAGACAGCGCGAATCGAAGTATTGAATTAAAGCCACACCCCAACTTTAATCCTGATGAGTGGCAGTTGCATTTAAAGCAACTACATTCCTTTTTGTCTTTTTGCAAATTAGCTTCGATTCGTCAGACCCATTTGGGGGATGAACGTCCGTTTTTAAATGTTAATATTTTAGATAGGTCTTTTTATGGTTTATTAGATTCAGGTTCGGTAGTTTCTATTTTGGGTTCTGCTACGGCGGATTATTTTCTAAATTTAGGTGTTAAGCGCCATTTTAATAAGGACTTCACACACGTCTCCACCGCCAACGACTCACTTGTAAAGGTTAACGGATATTTGACGTTGCCAGTCACTTTTGACGGTGTGACTCGAGTAATTAATTTCTTTATTATTCCCGAAGTTTCCACGCCATTAATTTTAGGTGTAGACTTTTGGAAATCTTTCAATTTAGCACCCAAAATTTTTAAAAATGTAACCTTGTTAAAAGGCTATCCTACGGTTCCCGCAGCTTCCGAATTTAAACATTTACATTCATTAGATAGGCTGACGCCGGAACAACGTCACTTGGCAGATATTATGATGGCCAAATACAAGGAGATCTCGTCCGAGATAAAGGGATTAGGTCGCACTAATGTGGTCACCCATGTTATTGATACAGGTGAAGCGGCGCCTATTAAACAACGTTATTATCCTATGTCCCCGGCAAGATTAAAAGAACTAAACCGACAGTTGGACGAAATGCTGGAGCAGGATGTGGTTGAACCTAGCACTAGTGCTTGGAACAATCCCATTCTGTTCGTTCCGAAGTCCAACGGCGAACTAAGGTTTTGTTTAGACAGCCGAAAATTGAATAGTATAAGTAAACGCGACGCATACCCTCTTCCCTATATCTCCAGAATACTGGACAGCCTCCGAGATGCTAGTTTTCTCTCTTCAATAGACCTCAAAAGTGCTTTTTGGCAGATATGTCTCGATGAGGGCTCAAATTCCAAAGAAAAAACTGCTTTTACTGTTCCCGGTCGTGGTCTATTCCATTTTAAAGTTATGTGTTTTGGTTTGACGGGTGCGCCAGCCACCCAACAGCGTCTGATGGACAAACTGTTCGGTCCAGAGTTCGATTCCCGGGTGTTCGTCTATTTGGATGACATCATTTTAGTTAGTTCCACCTTTGAGGAACATATTGACCTCTTAAGGCGTGTCTTCGAACGTCTAGTTGAGGCCAATCTCACTATTAACTTAGCCAAATCTCAATTTTTCCGTAGCGACCTTAAGTACCTTGGTTATGTGGTAGATGAGAGAGGTCTCAGAACGGACCCGTCTAAAGTGGAGGCCATTTTAAATTTTCCCGCGCCTACGTGTCGAAAGGAGGTGAAGATGTTTTTAGGTACGGCTTCTTATTACCGAAGATTTGTGAAAAATTTTAGCACTATTGCCGCTCCTCTTAACGCCTTAACGAGTAATCGTAAAAACGCCCCTCCGTTTAACTGGAGCCCAGAGGCGGAGGAGGCCTTTGTTAAGTTAAAATCAGCGTTAGTTTCCGCGCCTATTTTGGCTTGTCCCAACTTTGAAAAACCCTTTGCAGTTCACTGTGACGCATCTGGTTACGGCATCGCCGGAGCTTTAATGCAAATGGGAGAAGACGGACAAGAGCATCCCGTCGCTTTCGCTAGTCGGTCGCTAAATAAGGCTGAGCGTAACTACTCGGCAACCGAAAGGGAGGCATTAGCGGTGGTATTCTCTGTAGAACATTTTCGTGCATACTTAGAGGGAGGTCCCGTGTTTAGAGTCATTACCGACCACTCCAGTCTCAAGTGGTTTTTTAATCTCTCCAATCCCACTGGACGTTTGGCACGTTGGGGCTGTCGTCTCTCGCCCTACGAGTTCGTTATTGAACACCGGAAGGGGAAGGACAATGTCGTACCGGACGCCTTGTCACGAGCAGTTCCAGTGACGTCAATCGATCTTGTTCCTAACGATCCCTGGTACACGCGGATCGTGGAGCGATGTACACAGTCTCCCGCTTCGTGTCCCAACTATCAAATTCAGGATGGGAGACTATTAAGATTTTCGAAAAATAAGTTTCACATTTCGGAAGAATTTAATTGGAAAGAGGTGGTCCCTTTCGATCGTAGGTCTGCATTAATAGAATCTAGTCATTGTGGGTTATTGTCCCCCCATTTTGGCATTTTTAAAACCTATAAGCGCTTATCGCAAAATTACTATTGGCCAGGGATGTACCGGGACGTTATTAAGTTTGTAGGTTCTTGCGACGTTTGTAGGGCCTATAAACATACCCAATCTCCGCCAGCTGGTCATATGGGGAAACCCAAGGTTTGTTCTCGTCCTTTTGAGACAATTAGTGTTGATTTGGTAGGTCCTTTGCCACGTTCGCGAGCAGGACACACGTTTTTATTAACGGTGGTTTGTTGTTTCACAAAGTACTGTTTGTTATTTCCCCTCCGCCGAGCCGTAGCTAAGACCATTGCGCAAAAGTTAGAGGACGGTGTATTCCTTATTCACGGAATTCCCCGTACCGTTATCGCGGATAATGGCACGCAATTCGTAGGTAGGGAGATGCAAGCATTGTGGGAGCGGTACCGGGTGCCGCAAATACATTTGACACCCCGTTACTGTCCGCAATCGAACACCGTGGAGCGTTACAACCGTACGGTTGTCACGGCCATTTCTATACTGGTGCAGGATGATCACCGTACCTGGGATGTGTCCCTGCCCAAGATCCAATTCGCTGTAAACAGTGTGGTCAACGAAACTACTAAGTTCACACCCTTCTTTTTAGTGTATGGGAGAGAGCCAGTCACTTGTGGTTCTATTTATGGTGAGAGTTCTTCGTCCACGCCTTTGGACTTGTCCTTCGCCTCTCGTGAGGAATATGCTACCCGGTTGGGGGGTTTGCGCGCTGTCTTCGCAAAAGTAAATGAAGCCATCGCAAAAGCTCACAATCGGAGTCAGCGCTATTACAATCGAGGACGCAGAGACATCGAATTTCACATAGGTGATACGGTTTGGAAGAAGACATTTCCCTTGAGTGATGCCAGTAAGCACTTCATGGCGAAACTAGCTCCCAAATACGAAAAGTGTCGTGTGGTAGGGAAACCCTCTCCTCTAGTCTACCAGTTAGAGAGAGTTTCCGATGGAAAAGCGATAGGGTCCTGGCATGTCCAGCATTTAAAAACATAATAACAATCTAGTCCTAATCATTTTTTGTAAATTGTTTCTATTTTATTATACATTTTTTTTACATAGTGTTGTCTATTCGAGCAGGGTAGAAGTAGTCGAGTTTAATTTTTTCCTTCCGTCGGAGGAGAGAGACCTTGCGGCATTAGACGGATACTCTTTAATATAGAATGTATATTTATTTTATCCTTATGTATCCTAATAGCCTATCGAGCGGATGGAACTCGTTAAAGAAGCCTAAGCCCGGAGCGGGTCGCGACTCCGTATAAAAAAAAAGCCGTCGCAGATTCTTCTTTCTACTCTTCCTACTTATCGAGGCGGGTAATGACCTCGTAACAACAAGCCAAGTAGTACACTTGAGTAGTTAAGCGTTTCATTTACTTATGTGCAAATTTTGTGCATATTATTTTATTGTGCATATTTTGTACAACCTATGTGCAATTTTATTTTTTACGCCTACTCCTGTGTACTTACTACCATTCAGAGCGGATGCAACTCTGTAAAAACAAGCCGATGCGACTCTCTTCCGTATTCTTATCTTCTATCTTTCTTACCTTTATTCTATCTTATTCGGTGGGTTCTGGAATACCAGTATGTTGCGCGGATAGCAGCAGACTGTGACGCCAGACCTCCGTTAATTTATAATATATATTTCCTAGTGTTTATTATACCTTTTATAATATGTTTTGTTCAATTAGGTTTATGTACGTTTATTTCCGGCCTAATGTTGCATCGTCGTTTTCTAAAGATGTGTCGCAGTATTGTCGTGGCAGTGCCTGTCCTTTCTCCGGAGGCTTGCGTGCCGAGCGGGTTAGTGATAGCTGGGGACCAGCTCGAATTTTCCTGCGAGCAGCAAAATTCTGAGGAGTGGGGGGGTACTGTTACATTAAAAATTTAAAGTAACAATAATAGTTTCTGCGTTGCTTTGCTGTTTAATTAGATCAGGCGCTTCGTCGTTTAAATATAATGATTTGTGTATTACAATCGGTAGAAGGGCGTGTCGTTAGGACGAGAGGGGGTGAAGAGGGACGCAAAGCAGAGGTCGGCGAGTGCACGCTCGCGAGGCATTTCGTTTTTTTTTCCGTCTTAGAAGTTCGGCGAAGTCAGATATATTCATCCGCTCGTCAAGCGACGCCATATTGGGCACAAGTGCTATTGTAAAATTTGAATTGTATATAATTATCCATTAAATTTTGTTACGATCGAAGCCCCGAAGTAAAATCGGGGTGTCTATGAGGAGTATCCAGTAGGGGTATCCTGAGGGAGTGACCTGGTAGTGTCCTAAAGGACTGACCGCGAAGATACGATCTGGGTGTCCCATCAAAGGTCCTGCCCTGCTGTCCGTCTGGTCCTGATAGATCAGCTCGTCGTCATTTTCGGTGGGAGGAGTCGGCTCACCTCGTCTTCGCGTCGCGTCGAGGCTCGACTGCAGTCTGCGGGCTGGGCTTCCACGTGGTCGTCGGAGAGGACGACACTCCCTGGCTACCACCAGAGCCACCACAGATACGTGTTGTTCATATCCTATTTTTTTCTTAAACCGGACGCGATATCGAACCCCACGCGGACAGGTCGCTTACCCTTAGATTACGGTTCGAAAGGATTCGATCGGTTATTTCTCCCTTTTTCTAAATTAGTCTTTTCGTCGGCAGTAGAACTCGATTGCTTCACGAAGACCCTGTTTTATTTTATTTTTTATACGTGTAGATTTGACCTAATTTTAATTAGACTTAAATTAGTGCTTATACAATTATTATTTAATTTTTATTTTTGTGTGTAACTTGTGTTTTCCATTTTTTTTATTATTAAATCGATATAGCACTAATATTCCTTTTATTTAATTGTTATTTTTTTTTATATTTTTTTTATTGTTACCATCCCACCACCATCAGTGGGGGATAAAAAGGTAACACTATAAATATTTTATAGTCACAAAAAAAACCTAGGCCCTAAATTTTCTTTCATTTATTTAAAAGAACGTTTAAGAAGACATTTCTCAAAATTCAACCCAAAAGAGGGAAAGAGGTGGAAAATTTTATTTTTTGAAATAATGTTTTTCAGATAATTATAATGAGTAGTGAGCCGAGCAGCCATCATCTTGAAAGAACATGTCTCGTCTCAATGCAATAGGCAAGTGTTCCATCAAAGAGGGGTAACTGCTCCCTTAAAAAGTTTTCATATGTCTTACCATTCAAATTATCGGGCAGGAAGTATGGGGCCCAATCAACTTATTTGATATTATGCCCATCCACACATTTATATTGAATCTCTTTGTGACCCTTTTGTTCTTTTTTGTTGGGGTTACTTTGCTCTTTGGAAGCCCAATAATGGGCGTAATGATAATTTGTGCGGCCGTCATCTGTCAACGTGATTTTCTCAAAAAAAAAATTCATCTTCAAAATCGGCATTGAGATAAAATCTGCAGGAGTCTAGTCGCCTCAACGGATCTCTTCTTCAATAACTATAGCAACGGCGTGTAATGGTAGGAGTATTGCTCAGTAATGTGCATTACGAATCAGGCTTTCCACTGAGGAATGAGGAACACAGAGGAAATGAAGCGGAACCTGCGAACTTTTGTCGTGAAGAGTAATTTAAGAAAAATAATGATGATTTGTGTTAGAAATAACAGCGGCCATGTCGAACATATAATTGCGAATTAAAAATATTGCTCAATACTTTTTTTTTGTTTTATTTACCTATTTTCGCAATTTTTACCTCAAACTAAAATGTACCCTCTGCTACATACCTTAACTATTATTTCCTCAATGTTTTGCCAATTTAATAGCATGTGTTATACCTTTCTGAATAGCTAGAGGGAATAAATTTTTAAAGTCATTTGCAGAATTATTATTTTCGTACATTTTTTTTTAAAAAGCGCTTCAAAGTAAAAAGACACTTAGTGAAAATTCTTAAATTGTAAACATTGTCGAGCAGTCTTTTTAAACTGTTAGTGGTAGGTTCAATTTTCGTTAATCATTTTTATTAACTGACATACCTTCAATCCCAAAAAAAATCGACTTTTTCTTTAAAATCCTTAAAGTTTAATATCTCCATAACAGTTGAGTTTCGGACACCATATTACATAATCAAATCCATCAAAAATGATCTGAATAACGTCCTTTAATATCGTACGCCTTTTCCTGTAACTTTGCATGAATGCCATTTTACACAAATAAAGACGGTATACTTCAAAAATTTTCAAAATTTAACTATTTAAGCAGAAGACAATATTTATGGAACAATAATATTTTTGGGATATTATTTAACTGTCTTCGACACAAGAAATTCAGTAAAAAAGTTAAATAGTTCGCAGTTTTTTACCCCTATTTCTCCTGCGAGAAAAAATTGGAAGGACAGCCGCTAATATACTTAAAAATTCAGTTAACTTCACTACGACTAAGGTCTTGTTTAAATATACCTATTGAGTTTAGTTTAGGTTTTGATTTTATTTTCTGAAAAATAAAAATTCCTTGAATGTTAGTACCGTTTGTTTTTTGCTATTCGGTGTTTTTTATTATTATTAATGAATGTGAAAATACACAATTGTAGTGAGGACAAGAAACATCCAAAGGAAAATGAGCGTACATACAAAAAAAATTGTAAAACCTCCCCTGAGGAATCTCGTTCAACGAAAGGCGAAAGTCTACTTTATATAAACTTGCTAGTGCTTGTTTACAACGCTCGTTCTTGTTAGATCCCATTGTGTGGTTCAAAGTTTGGAGACCCTTTGGATCGCTTGTTACGCACGAGGGTTGGATTTCTCTCGTCCATACGTGCTCCAGTTTTTTGACGTTGATATCGATCACACTTGAACAAGCAGTTACTCTAGGGAAACGCAATGTAATAGGCATAGGTGAGTAAAAAAGCCCATGCAAGATTTGTTGATTTTTGAAATATATGTACTTGGACTATTTGAAATTTAAGGTTAAAAATCTAGTTTCATTATTCATTCATTTTACAGCAATCATTATAATTTTAGGTGTGTGTAATGTATGGTTTATATTTGTCCCGCTTATTAAAAGGGTTACCACAAATTGCTCTATGAATTAACTAACTAAGAAACAAATAAAGGCCAACACGTCTGAATTAAACGTAAGTTGAGTTTTTGCTCATCTCAGGTCGCCTCCACGCGTTGGCGTGAGCGTTGGCTTCAAAGTTCAATGTGTTTAACTAGAAAATAGCATTGGCCCGAATATTGGGGTGAGCTTTGAGATCTTACAGTACTTATAGTACTTGTAATCTGAACTTCAATCATGACATATACAAATAAAAAAATATATCTTTATAATTACAGACGAGGATGCGTCAACGGAGACGGAGTTGTCTGGGGAGGAGGGCGACGCGCAAACACCGCCAAAGATGTAAATTAAATGTTAGTTTTTGCTCATCTCAGGTCGCCTCCGCACGTTGGCGTAAGCGTTGGCCCCAAAGTTCAATGCGTTTAACTAGAAAATAGCACTGGCCCGAATATTGGGGTGAGCGTTGAGATCTTACAGTACTTATAGTACTTGTAATCTGAACTTCAATCATGACATATACAAATAAATAAAAAAAATCTTTATAATTACAGACGAGGATGCGTCAACGGAGACGGAGTTGTCTGGGGAGGAGGGCGACGCGCAAACACCGCCAAAGATGTAAATTAAATGTTAGTTTTTGCTCATCTCAGGTCGCCTCCGCACGTTGGCGTAAGCGTTGGCCCCAAAGTTCAATGCGTTTAACTAGAAAATAGCATTGGCCCGAATATTGAGGTGAGCGTTGAGATCTTACAGTACTTATAGTACTTGTAATCTGAACTTCAATCATGACATATACAAATATAATAAATATATCTTTATAATTACAGACGAGGATGCGTAAACGGAGACGCAGTTGTCTGGGGAGGAGGGCGACGCGCAAACACCGCCAAAGATGTAAATTAAATGTTAGTTTTTGCTCATCTCAGGTCGCCTCCGCACGTTGGCGTAAGCGTTGGCCCCAAAGTTCAATGCGTTTAACTAGAAAATAGCATTGGCCCGAATATTGGGGTGAGCGTTGAGATCTTACAGTACTTATAGTACTTGTAATCTGAACTTCAATCATGACATATTCAAATAAAATAAATATATCTTTATAATTGCAGACGAGGATGCGTAAACGGAGACGCAGTTGTCTGGGGAGGAGGGCGACGCGCAAACACCGCCAAAGATGTAAATTAAATGTTAGTTTTTGCTCATCTCAGGTCGCCTCCGCACGTTGGCGTAAGCGTTGGCCCCAAAGTTCAATGCGTTTAACTAGAAAATAGCACTGGCCCGAACATTGGGGCGAGCGTAGAGATCTTACAGTACTTATAGTACTTGTAATCTGAACTTCAATCATGACATATACAAATAAAATAAATATATCACTATAATTACAGACGAGGATACGCTAACGGAGACGGAGTTGTCTGGGGAGGAGGGCGACGCGCATACACCGCCACAGATGTAAATTAAATGTTAGTTGAGTTTTTGCTCATCTCAGGTCGCCTCCACACGTTGGCGTAAGCGTTGGCCCCAATGCTATTAGTTCAATGCGTTTAACTAGAAAATAGCATTGGCCCGAATATTGGGGTGAGCGTTGAGATCTTACAGTACTTATAGTACTTGTAATCTGAACTTCAATCATGACATATACAAATAAAAAAAATATATCTTTATAATTACAGACGAGGATGCGTCAACGGAGACGGAGTTGTCTGGGGAGGAGGGCGACGCGCAAACACCGCCAAAGATGTAAATTAAATGTTAGTTTTTGCTCATCTCAGGTCGCCTCCGCACGTTGGCGTAAGCGTTGGCCCCAATACTATTAGTTCAATGCATTTAACTAGAAAATAGCATTGGCCCGAATATTGGGGTGAGCGTTGAGATCTTACAGTACTTATAGTACTTGTAATCTGAACTTCAATCATGACGTATACAAATAAAATAAATATATCTTTATAATTACAGACGAGGATGCGCTAGCGGAGTCGGAGTTATCTGTGGAGGAGGGCGACGCGCATACACCGCCATAGATGTCAATTAAATGTTAGTTGAGTTTTTGCTCATCTCAGGTCGCCTCCACACGTTGGCGTAAGCGTTGGCCCCAATGCTATTAGTTCAATGCGTTTAACTAGAAAATAGCATTGGCCCGAATATTGGGGCGAGCGTTGAGATCTTACAGTACTTATAGTACTTGTAATCTGAACTTCAATCATGACGTATACAAATAAAATAAATATATCTTTATAATTGCAGACGAGGATGCGTAAACGGAGACGCAGTTGTCTGGGGAGGAGGGCGACGCGCAAACACCGCCAAAGATGTAAATTAAATGTTAGTTTTTGCTCATCTCAGGTCGCCTCCGCACGTTGGCGTAAGCGTTGGCCCCAAAGTTCAATGCGTTTAACTAGAAAATAGCACTGGCCCGAACATTGGGGCGAGCGTAGAGATCTTACAGTACTTATAGTACTTGTAATCTGAACTTCAATCATGACATATACAAATAAAATAAATATATCACTATAATTACAGACGAGGATACGCTAACGGAGACGGAGTTGTCTGGGGAGGAGGGCGACGCGCATACACCGCCACAGATGTAAATTAAATGTTAGTTGAGTTTTTGCTCATCTCAGGTCGCCTCCACACGTTGGCGTAAGCGTTGGCCCCAATGCTATTAGTTCAATGCGTTTAACTAGAAAATAGCATTGGCCCGAATATTGGGGTGAGCGTTGAGATCTTACAGTACTTATAGTACTTGTAATCTGAACTTCAATCATGACATATACAAATAAAAAAAATATATCTTTATAATTACAGACGAGGATGCGTCAACGGAGACGGAGTTGTCTGGGGAGGAGGGCGACGCGCAAACACCGCCAAAGATGTAAATTAAATGTTAGTTTTTGCTCATCTCAGGTCGCCTCCGCACGTTGGCGTAAGCGTTGGCCCCAATACTATTAGTTCAATGCATTTAACTAGAAAATAGCATTGGCCCGAATATTGGGGTGAGCGTTGAGATCTTACAGTACTTATAGTACTTGTAATCTGAACTTCAATCATGACGTATACAAATAAAATAAATATATCTTTATAATTACAGACGAGGATGCGCTAGCGGAGTCGGAGTTATCTGTGGAGGAGGGCGACGCGCATACATCGCCATAGATGTCAATTAAATGTTAGTTGAGTTTTTGCTCATCTCAGGTCGCCTCCACACGTTGGCGTAAGCGTTGGCCCCAATGCTATTAGTTCAATGCGTTTAACTAGAAAATAGCATTGGCCCGAATATTGGGGCGAGCGTTGAGATCTTACAGTACTTATAGTACTTGTAATCTGAACTTCAATCATGACGTATACAAATAAAATAAATATATCTTTATAATTACAGACGAGGATGCGCTAGCGGAGTCGGAGTTCGGAGCCTCCACACGTTGGCGTAAGCGTTGGCCCCAATGCTATTAGTTCAATGCGTTTAACTAGAAAATAGCATTGGCCCGAATATTGGGGCGAGCGTTGAGATCTTACAGTACTTATAGTACTTGTAATCTGAACTTCAATCATGACGTATACAAATAAAATAAATATATCTTTATAATTACAGACGAGGATGCGCTAGCGGAGTCGGAGTTCGGAGCCTCCACACGTTGGCGTAAGCGTTGGCCCCAATGCTATTAGTTCAATGCGTTTAACTAGAAAATAGCATTGGCCCGAATATTGGGGCGAGCGTTGAGATCTTACAGTACTTATAGTACTTGTAATCTGAACTTCAATCATGACGTATACAAATAAAATAAATATATCTTTATAATTACAGACGAGGATGCGCTAGCGGAGTCGGAGTTCGGAGCCTCCACACGTTGGCGTAAGCGTTGGCCCCAATGCTATTAGTTCAATGCGTTTAACTAGAAAATAGCATTGGCCCGAATATTGGGGCGAGCGTTGAGATCTTACAGTACTTATAGTACTTGTAATCTGAACTTCAATCATGACATATACAAATAAAATAAATATATCTTTATAATTACAGACATAGATAAAATACTACTTAACCAGTAAAGTAGTATTTTATCTATGGTATTAGTAGTATGCGCGAAATATTTGCACACCTTTACAGGGTAGAATATAGCGACCATTATTGTTATTTTTTAAAACCACTGTAATCTATGTTCGGCAAATAAATAAATGAATTGAATTATGAAAAAAAAGCGTTTTCATTTAAACAGACACATACCACCAACATTTTAAATATATATGAACAACACTAAACGTTATTTATAAATTTGTTAAATCCTATGTATAGCATATATATATAGTTTCCTTTAGGCTGTTTAGCAATAGACAAATTTTAGTGTAACTATCCCTTAAGCTTTAGTGAGCAGCCTCTGAGAAATCCCTAGCGTAATGTGGTCATTATAAAATCGGAACTTCGATTAAGAACTCGCATATTCCTTCTATGTCTAATATGTGCCTACGCTGTATTGGCTGTATATTTACAGGCATGTCTCTTCTTACATCTATTAGTTAGTTAGTAGTGTGCACTCACGTGATAACTAAATGTGGGCTTCAGTATATAGGGTAAACAATTTGATACGATATTACTACGTACGGTGCAGCACAAAGTGATGCTCAAACCGAATGCACTCTCCAATTACCAAACATAACATGCCGGACCGATTTCTCTTTGTAACCTTAGTTTACTTCTGTTTAACTGTCCATATAATCGCAAAATCTGTCGACGAAACACTCTTAACTTATTCAAGAGACTCTTCCCTCTGGATACAAGCTACTTTGTTTGTGAAATTATTTAAATGCCTGTCCGAATGTGTTAACAAAGGCCGTAGCCCTCGGGCACTACGTTAAACGAGAAATCGTCTCTTCAATTCTTACGGTAATTTTTGACGTTCTATTTCGGAATCTTTACTTATGCATAGGACGGTTCCGACAACTCGGAACAAAAGTAGCTGGCTATCTGCCCAAGTTTGGTACATTATGCAGTAGTATTTTGGTTTTATTCAAGTTACTCGCGATATATTTAGGACGTTCTTTAACACGAATGAAATAATATATTGTCAATAGTAAATTTGTAGAAATAGTTTTTCAGTTTTACAAATACAACAAGTCAGTCTATATTGCCTCAACATTATAAATAAGAACATTATTTGCGGTGTCACTGTAACTTACTAATGTCGATAAGCAATTATTCACTTTATAAATTATAGTATCCTACTAATAGGAACCTATAAATGCGAAAGTTTGCATGTTTGTGTGTTTGTTACTCAATCACGCCAAAACGGCTGAACGGATTTGGATCAAATTTGGCACACACATAGTTTATTACCAGGATTAACATATAGGATACTTTTATCCTGGAAAAATGTTAGGTTTCCAAGAGATAGTCTAAAAACATAAAAAAATCGGCGCCACCGTCGTCACAGCGATAAAGATGTCGGGTATTATATTCTTCATATGTTTTCTCAGGTGTTATATTTTTCATTTAACAACGTGAGTGAAGTCGCGGGCACCGGCTAGTATATAACTTTTTTTTTTTTTTTTTTTGAAATATACAAATATTGTAACGGACTCGTTACCGGCACCGTGTGCTGCTGAGATTGGACGAAAACACCACGTTACTAGGTTAATATGTACAATCCATTGGAGTTAGTCTAGCCAGCAACGGCTAGGCTGCCCTGGGGTGGATCGGAGTTGTTGCCTCGGCAGAGCACGATCTATCCCTCTCGAAGGGTAAGGGGACACCGAGGAGTTTTAGTGGGTAGTGCCAGTGCCGCTACGACCTTTTTTTTTTTTACGAGGAGAAATCCATTTACGGATTCCCTACCGCTGGCTAGGCGGTAGGGATATGTGGGACTCACCCAGTCAAGGGACTGGTCCTACCCACTAAAACTCCCCGGTGTCTCCTTGCCCTTTGAGCGGGGTGGACCGGGTTCTGCCGAGGCAACAACTCCGATCCACCCCAGGGCAGCCTAGTCATTGCTGACTAGGCTTACTCCAATGGGGGATTGCCCGGAGACACCCAGGCAATCCCCAGACGGGGGGGACCTTGTACAGGCACACATAGCTCGCCAGCCATGTGTGCAGGTCCCCTAGGGCATTTGAAAACGAGCTTGGTATGCCCGCATTCTCCTGCCCAGCCGCCTGCGTCTGATGGAAGCGAGACCGGCCTCTTCCTCTCGCCTCCTCTCAGCTGCCTCCTTCTGTGATATGAGTGCCGCTATGACCTAGCATAGCATGGAGCACTGGTGACCCCCATACCTCCTCGAAAAAAAAAGGTGTTATGTACAGAGCGGGCTTTGGCTCAAGGTCTAACGAGAGTCATTCGTGCTACTCCTTCGCTATACCGGGTACCTACTATGCGTTTCTCAGCCTCTTTATGCGGCCAGTTCCTTGTGACTCCAAGTGCAATGGCTTCATACGGCTACACTTTTCAGCCCCTTCATATGGCTACACTTTACATTGGAGATGCCAGTGGTCTGCCAGTGAATTTTGGCGGAAATCAAAATATAGTGGAGCAATTATCCCTCTCTGTGTCGTTTATTTATTTACATTATTTATAGTTCTTATTTTACACCTTATTCTAATTAGAGTATATTCGTATTTACAACATTTAGCTATTCTATTAATCTACAATCTTATGTACTAGAAATATCCTATTTAGAAAGGTCCTATTTAGAAAGGTGTAGTGAGACGATAAAAGTAATTGTTAGGATCACCCAGATCTGGCGGGGGAGGCAGATGCATGTTTTCCACGATACCTCACCCCCCGCCCATAAACGACGCGAGGAAGCACCGTGGGTTTTTAGTAGATAGAAGTCCCACATACATACCCCACCGATCTCCTCATGGTCGATGGGGATCTGGCTCGCAGATTTTCCCACGCAAGAGAGGTGTGGACAATATTAGTAAGTATCACGTATTACGGTATTACCAAGCTGTTCGGCTAAATTCAAAGTACATAGTATTGTAAACACTTCAATGAGAGAACCATTTAACAAAATTTGTGGGAGGCTATGTAAATTGATGTATGAAAAGGAACTTAATTATGCAAATATCATATTCTTTTTAAAGACAAATTTACAAGCATAGCTCGTGGCCAAAAAAGGTAATTAACATGCAAATGCCTACATGGGTAGAGGCACTACAAAGATGTATGTATGTATATATGATATAATATACTATATGAAAGTAAACGTAAATTTTTTCCTATTTTCTTAAGCATGTATTTTAATTTATTTCAAAGTTTACTTACGTACATATATATAATCGTTTATCCTGATTGACTTTTAACGCACAGCAAAAACTATACTAAGGCCAGAAAGGTAAAATTCGTGACATAAGTTTACTTTATAAGGAAAGCATCCGCTAAGAAAGGATTTTAAAAATTTCAATTGCTTGCGAAGCCGGGGGCGGATTGATAGTCCTAATTATAAATCCTAATATCCTAATTATAAATGCGAAAGTTTGTTTGTTTGTACGTTTATTGCTCAATAACGCAAAAACGGCTGAAAGGATTTATATAAAATTGAGTTAATGTATAGGATAGTTCTTATCTTGGAAAAATGTTAGGTTTCTCAGGGATCGTCTAAAAATTAAAAATTCGGCGCCACTGTCGTCAACAGTGGCGGCGCCACCGTCGTCACTGCGATAAAGATGTCAGGCGATATAACACATATATTTTCATTTTTCAACGCATACAAAGTCGCGGGCACAGATGGTAGTAAGTATATAACATTTCAATTGAAATTAAGTAAGATTTTCAACCTTCAAGTTATGATGTGAGGAGAGGACATTTATGTGGAATCTTTTGACCAAATGTTTTCTATCTATATGCTATTTAGGACATACTGTAAATTTCTAAAATTGAACATAAATGGAATTACTTCACAGCTGCAACGTCTGCTAAAGGATATGTATTTGATGATCTCAAAAACTGATAACGCTGTATACACAGCCCAAATTAAGCGAGTTTGTTTTTCTTTGCAAAATTTTATAATAGTTTAGAGGTATATATTATTATTCCTAACTTAGGAGTAGCGGCGAATGCATTTCATGATTGCAAAAGGTCTCTGAACTGACTGCTAATTCTGATGATTCCAATATATTTCGATAATTTATCTTGATCTTATTTATCAGAATCAGAATTTTTCATGATCAGATTTTTGAGATGATATGCTGTAAAGTTGTAAAGTTAAGGGTAACTTGCGTACCTATGTATTTAAAACGTATTAATTAACCTCTATTTCGAATATAATTTGCAAGGGGCTTTTAAAATTTTTAGTCTTTTAAAAGTAACTATTTCAAAAATGGTTTATAGCTTCAAATGATTCAAAGATAATGTTTATGATCCCACAAATGGCACAAATAGTGCTTTAGTAGACTAGAAAACAATTATAACATGCGTTCTAGTGTAATTTTCTGTAAATACCTGTAAAATATATGTCATATACTTATGAAATATTAAAAGCATTAAATCAAAATTATTATTTTTATATAATCGGACAAAAATATTGACAAATTTGCAATATTTTTGCATAGGGTTGCATGTGGTATAATTTATTTATTTTATGAGCAAATTAGAGTGACATATTATGGGAATATGAAATTTGTATGGAAAATATATAAATAGTCAATACGATCCAATTGAAGTTGGTGGCAAGAGCGAGTGTGTAAATATAAGTGTAAGAAAGTTCAACATCAGACAGGAAATTTTCCATTGGTTAAACAATTTTATTCTGTGTTAGTGGGTAAATTATTTTAACTTTTCTAAATGTTAGATAAAACCGCAATTGTGAATAAAATATTGTACAAAAAATAGTCCACGAATTAAATTACGACGCTTCATATTCAGCTAACTTTTTTTAGTCACAAAGGAAAACAGTGAGAATTTATTAATATCCATGAAACTTTTATACAACGAATTCGCATTTGCTTTCAAGGATAATTGTATATAGTGATTATGCGGATTGCTGGTAAATGCCATGAATAAGAATTATAGAGCAGCTTTTCAGAGTAAAAAGTTTGACAACGAGGTATTACGGATAACGTGCTCACGGGCAATATTATACCTATACATGTCTTTCATTCGGCACACATTTGCTTTCCAGTTTTATTTAAAGCTTGTGTTGAATTTTTAACAGTGATTGATTATTAAGAAATTTTAAAATATCTCATTCACTTGCTTTTGAATATCACCACACTGTGAGACTAATAAAATAATCATAAAATTCTATTCTATTCTTATTTAAACAAAGTCACGCAACTTTTAATATTTGTCTAATGTTATACAAGTATAATACATTAGCTGTGTTCGCGACTTCGCCCGCGTGGAATTCAGATTGTTTCTCGGTATCAGTAAAAATCAATTGGCTACCTCGCAGTTGTAGCGTACGCGTATTGACTTTGTAGTTTCACAGCGCGGTCGCGCTTTATATATCTCGTATACGTTCAAAACATATGCAGTAAAAAGCAAAAATCTCGGGTTTTTTTTTATGTTAAGGTCAGCAGACAGGCTGACGGCCCACTTGATGGTAGGTGGCTACCGTCGCCTATAACACAAGCAACGCCAAAGCTGCTGCACTCACTCCCCGAAACACAACAGCACACTTTCACGGTGGTCTTCTGTAAGGGGGTGGTTACTACCACCAGACGGGTTTCTCAAACGCAGTGTGCCCTGCCACTACTGTTCTGAGTGGAAAAGTTGAAAAGTTCATTTTTCAAAGTTGACCCTGCCATGAATTGAATCCGGGAACCCTAGAACAGAGCGTTAAGGCAAGCACCCTAATCACTCATCCAACGGGCTCGTGTATTAAACACTTGCGACGATGAACTTGCTGATTTTCATAAGGATTCATAATTTTGTCCATAATATAACCAACAAACATCACCTAATGATTTGAAAAGCAGTTTTGTAAAAGTTTAGACATTATGCTGTCGCTGGCTTTTTTGTAAGGTTTCTACAGAAATCAATTACATTATATCTCTCCACCTTAACGGTGAGAAGCGTTTGAAAGAAACGTTTTCGTTCGACCGTTTCTTCGTCGACTTACTTTGCAAATTTCGATTACCACGTCAGTCTTTTCATTTTACGAGATAATATATAGCCTACGTCCATCCTGAAATTCTATTTCAAACTATTGGTGAAAGATTTTTTAAAATCGGATTAGTAGCTTCGAAGATTACCCCCAACATACAAACAAACATACACACTTTACCTCTTTATAATATTAGTATAGAAAAGTATTCTATTAATCCTACTACTACCAAAACGGACTTCTTTCTTATATCTATATAATAAATAAAAATGAATAGATAAATGTATTGCTAAACACAAAACTCAAGTTCGTTGAAGTCCGAGGAAGATTCTCATGCAGAGAAAAATTGGATATCCGTGCGAATCAAGCATACAATAAGAGACGTGAGTGTATAGTGTATGTATGTGTACCTAATGTACGCATTTTTGAGTGCATGCGTGTAATTGTGTATGCAGTTTTAATGACATTTAAAACAGATTTACTTGTCCAAAAAAATTGTCATATTACTTCCGGTCAAGTGTTCCTTATTAACGTAAATGTGTACCTCGACTTTCTTTCTCTGTTGTTAAACGTGAGTATTGGTTTTCCGGGCGCACGTACCGAAGTAATTTGATTTGTTAGTTTAAATTGGTTCCAACATGTATTTATCTTTCTCCATGCTCTTGGCTAATGTGAAGTCCTCTATCGTCTGTGAAGGTTGAGCTACAAAATGTTGGCTATGTCAGTAACAATGTTAGTTACGTTTCTTTCAATATATCTTCTGATGATCTCAGGATACCTCCGGACGATATATATTAGGTCGGGGATAAAGACTTTTCGCATATAGCATGTGTAAACTTGTAATAAAATCTCTTTGGTTGTACTATTTGTATCTGGCTTGTTACATTTCAAAAAAAGAAACAAATTAGTAAAATTTTGTTTCCAGTTATTTTTCATTTGTTTTTATTTCGTCAAAATGAGTGAATCTAATGACGAAATTTGAAAAATAAAAATTAAAGCAAGCCAAACGTGTATTCATTTTTCCTTTAGATTCTTACGTAATAAATATCAAACAGGGGGGAGGGGGTCGGCCTATTCTTATTTTTTCTTACTTAAGCAGGGAAGGGGTCAAAAGCTGGCAAATATCGTCTTTAGTAATAAATGAATGGCTCCGTACAAGATGGCAAAAAGTCATCGAACAAAATGACACATATATACTGCAATTAAATGTAAATAAAATTTGAAAAAAAAAAACTTGAGTTTTCATATAAAATGCGAAGAAACTCTTTCCCCAACCTATTAGATTACAAATAAAGTCTGGTCTGATTAATGTATCCCATTAATGTATTTAAATACTTATACATAATAACCAAATTGATAATTTTATACGTCATTATAAAATACATAAATTTTTTGTAAAATGCTATTTTGAACGTAATTAGGCGAAAGTTTGTGAACAAAACTTTATAAATCTCAGTATCAAATGCAGTAACGTAGATAAAAGATCTTAACTTGTTCGAGTGTAAAGTACGCTACGGACATTTTCTTTAGACTCGTGAAGATTTAGTTCTCTCCAGTAGAAATAAAACGCTACTACAAAACAGGGATAAATGTATCGTGCTTAGGACATCTGGAAAACTCAGCTTACAAAAAATAACGTTACATTCTTTTATAAAACTCTCTTAATTTAATTTAATAAAAATAATGATATGCAGAAAATATATAATGTAATTTATAATTAACTATCGACTTGTCCGCGGCTGCAGGGAGACATTTTTATTTTTGCAAATTATGCACGGAAAATTTTCTTGTTTTTCGCTCTTTCCTTTAGTGACAACCGCATCAAAATCCGTTGGGTAATTTAGAAGTTAACGAAGAAGCAGACAGAAGCGGACAGTGATCTTATTTTATAAAAACGGGACAAGTGCGAGTTGAACTCGCGTGAAGAGGGTTCCCTACCATGTTACCTATCCGCAAAATATTGAGTGATTTACCATGTTATTTTAATATCATGGACTTCTTATAGGTTTTCCTATAATAGTAGAAAACTAATTTCCGTATTATTTTTTTTAATTTTAGGTTCAGTAGTTTCGTAGTTAAGGGGGGAATGGTCGGATAGACGGACACATGAGTGATCCTATAAGGGTTCCGTTTTTTTTATTCGGACGTACGGAACCCTAATATGTATAGGTATATATATAGGTGCGCCGACATGAATAATTGTAAATTTTACCCAAAATCACAGATTCTTTAAATCAAAGACATCGTTATTATTTATACCCCAAACTAACTTATTTTAAATGTAAGCGGTTTTCCCACAACTACCTACTAAGCCTGGCTACACATGTGATGCGAAAGTATAATAAGTTATAACAAAGGAAGAGCTGTATCTGACAATTTTGATACACACGGACCCCAATCAACCTCCGTATCTCTAAACTTTGAATCACTTTCGAATAGTTATGGGTTAGTTAGAAGCCTATAAGCTTAAGTCAATAAGGACGTAGCATCTGACTCAAACTTTTCCCAGGTTATTGAGATATTAATTTCGTTATTTAAAGTCAAACTTTTTTATTTTAGTAGTGGCAGGCCGCACTGGCTTCCGCTAAATAGACCCTTTGGTGACAAAACTAACCCCTTATAGAAAACAATATAGAAATAAAAATGCTTGCGCTGCTGTCGTGTACGGTGTGTTCGATAGCTCGGGTTGATCTATCTATAGTAGTAGTGGGCGTTGAATGAACGGACCGTTTTATTAAACTGTTTATTGGGCGTCATCCGATAAACTAGTTTATGGTCTACTGATAAACTAGTTTATGCGTGAACGGTTGCCAGCTCGCTGCCCGAACGAAGCGACGGACGGACGGGCGGGCGGCGAGACGCGAGCAATACGTCTATCTCTGTTCTTCACAACCGACGACGGCGTCCTCTCGACTCTAACATTTGTTGAGTGAGCGATGTTTTAATAAAATGAACTTTAAAGTAAGCAAACAATGATGCAAATCTGATTACATTCTGGAATAAATAAATGTTTGAATTTTGTTGATTTGTTCACCTATGACATGACGTGCGTGCGTGTCAATCAAAACAGTCTTCTTTGAATTGCGGTTTGTGTAGGTCAAGGTGAAATGCTTATGAATATGCAATCTGCATTCTACATGTTCATTTCCTAATTTCTTTTGATTGTGTTAAGCATTAATAGTTATTAATTGGACTGGACGATTTGGCGAAAAGTGTAAATAAATAGAGAGTAGTATAGTGTATATAATATAAATATTCTTGTAAATATAAAATATAAACGTGTAAATAATTCTTAACTTTGGACATTTGATTGAGGGAAAATTAGTATAGGTACATTTTAATTATGTCGGTGGTGCGTAGAAATGCCAGTATTATTTGGCACCATTTTGAAAAAAACAATCAAACCGGTAAAGCTACGTGTAATGAATGTCATGATGTCTTAAGCTATAAGTCATCCACCGCTAATTTAAAAGGTCATTTAAGGCGGAAACATCCTGCAATTTATTTGACGGTGTTCGAAAGTGATGACCAATCCGGGCGTTCATCACAACAAACTCGTACTCATAACGAATCGCTAGGCGAACCAACTGAACCAAGTACTTCTTCAAGTTCGGAAAAACGATCACCGTTTGAACCGCCTCTACCACCAACTAAACGGCAGAAAGTTATGGACTTGTTTATTAGTAAAAAAATTAGTGTTGAACAGAAAACACAAATTGACAAGGATTTACTTGATTTATGCATAGACTCATTCCACCCTTTTTCAATAGTGGAAGAAAGAGCATTTAAGAAATTCTGTAGATGGATTCCCGGTTATAAATTGCCAACCAGGAAAACGTTATCCGGGTCATTGTTACAGGAATGCTATAATAAAGTAGAGACGGATATTAAAAGTCGAGTAGCTCAAGAGGTGCAAACCATTTGCATTACTACTGACCTATGGACGTCAAGAGTGACGGAGAGTTACATTGCTGTCACGGGTCATTACTTAACTCAAGAATTAGAATTTAAAACCGTTTTGTTAGGTTGCTGCCATTTTTCTGGGAGCCACACAGCATCCAACATTGCATCTGAGTTAGAAAATATTCTCTTGAGATGGAATTTAAAAGAAAAAGTAAATTTTGCTGTTACTGACAATGCCGCTAATATGTTAAAAGCAATAAGGGAACACCTCGAAATAAAACATTTTGGTTGTTTTGCGCATACGCTTAATTTATTAGTGGATGATGCACTTAAAACACTGGAAGATTTAATAAATAAAATAAAAAAAATTGTAGCGCATTACAAAAGAAGTGCATTATCTTCGGAGAGACTTGCAAAATATCAGGTTCAACAAAATCAGCAACCGAAACGTCTTATTCAACAAGTCGAAACACGATGGAATTCCGTGTTTTACATGATCGAAAGAATGGTCGAGTTGCAAGAAGCAGTGCGGTCAACATTAGCACTTGTTGACAAAGACTTACCCCATCTTTCGAGTGAAGAGTGGACTATTTGTGCTCAGCTTTGTCAAGTTTTACGCCCATTTGAAGAAATGACAAGAGCAATGAGTGGGGAACAATATTTAACAGGCAGTTCAGTTATTGTTATGGTTCGCTGCCTAAAAGAATCATGTAAAATAATGATTGAGAAAGCTGAATTTACGCACCAGGTACAAGACGTAGCTTTACTACTGATGTCGGGCCTTAGAGACAGATTTCGTGGAGTAGAACATAGTGGTTCACTAGCTCTGAACACCTTTTTAGATCCTCGCTTTAAAATGCAAGCGTTTTCAGATGCAAATGAAGCGACTAAAACGAAAGAAAAGGTGAGGAGACTCGTAGCTGCATGTATTTCTGAAAACGACAAAACAACAGCCTCGTCAACGTCAACGGTTAATGATGAAGAACATAAAAAAGATGACTACAGCCCGTGGGACATATTTGATAGTTTGATTCAACAAAGTACATCAAACAGTATAACACCTTTAGCTAGGGCAATAAAAGAAGTCGACATGTATTTGGCTGACGACATTCTACCAAGAAAAAATGCAAAGGGAGAATGGAACAGCCCACTACAATGGTGGAAGAACCATCGGCATGTGTATCCCAACTTGCTGAAATTGTATATTACAAATGGCAATATAGTCGCGACGTCTGTTCCATGTGAACGCATGTTCTCCAAATCTGGGCTGATACTAAATCAAAGAAGGACTAGGTTATCTACAACTAAAGTAGAACAATTAATGTTCTTGCACGTGAACCTCAATCAAAGTCGGTTCGAAAATTACATGTAAATAATTATAATAATTCAAATTCGCCTTGTAAATATCCTGTAAATATGTACATACTGTGTATATAGTTGATTATGTACATGAAATGAACTTTTAAATACGCCAGGCATAAAACAATGTCATTATGTAGGTATTCATGTGACTTTAAATTAAGCAAATGAAAACTTTCATTACTGCCTGCCTGCCAGTCCTAAGCCTGGAAAAAGTACGAAGGGAAGTTCATTTCCACCGCTCACAAACTGAACCGTCGTCGTCGCTTTGATTAGCAATCGACAAAACTTTGTCTAAACTATTCTGAAAGTCGATTAATGAACATGTTTAAATGAACCACGACAAAATAACTACTTTGTTTGTCACAGTTTCTTGTTTACAGTTATTTTTTCGACTAGTTTACCTCTTCGACGAATATTGAACTAAACTTTAGTTCAGTATTCGTCGAAGACGTAAACTAGTCGAAAAAATAACTGTTTTTTCAACTAGTTTATGGTTGACGATAAACGGTCTCGTTTCGTTGATCGAAAAAGCGTCGACGACCCACCACTAATCTATAGTGATATTATTATACACAAATGAATTGCTTTTAACGTATCCCGACCGATCTATGTATTTATTTAAACTAGAAGCCTTGACAGAACAAGACCCAAACCCGACAATGAACTTGATACGACAAAACCCTCGACAATTTCAACAAAGACACCCTTCGATTTCAACAAAGACAAAAATTCATTACTTTATATCTTGAATTGCCGCCTATACAGGGAAACGCAGACCAACCTCCATACCATGTACATTCTTTGCAATAGCGACATCTAGGCGTGGACAATGTGAACATTTCGCGAACACGGTGAGTGAGTTGACCGCGTTAAATCGCCGCTGCGAAATCATAACAGCGAAACCACAGTGATGTTGATTTAACGGAAACTCTAATCCAAGAGGTCCGTAAAACACTTTATACTTTATTTATTAAGTAACCCCTACACTTTAAAAATAATACCAAAAAAAAAAATTGCATGCTTAGAAAGAAATCCTAAGAGAGAATTAAATATTCAAAACTATACCGGCATTGAGCTAGTCTGCTCGGTAATTAAAGTGCGTTTGATGATATCAAGGAATCCGAGGTGATCCAGGAATAAGAACTGTCTTAGGAATTGAGGACGACAGCGTAACTTCGTAAGATTTTACCTCCTTTCGACATATTTTTATGCAAAAGCGAAAAGAGCAAATTATAGTGTTTCTTTTTTTTAATATGGGATCGTATAAAAATCTTTCCGTCTAGTAATATATTGCTTGATATGAAACATAAACTATAGTCATTAACGGCGCAAATTCTAAGCGTATAATCCTTTTAATTTACTAGTAGACAGGATTGCGAGCTCATTACGAAGCGTTTTACATTTTATCTTTAAAATGGCAACTTAAATGAAAAGCGTAAGCGGAAAAATAAACACTTAACTCCAATATTTTTAGCGTATACCATTTAGCGTATACCATTTAGCGTATACCATTTAGCGTATACCATTTAGCGTAATACAGTATAGCTATATTAAACGAATATATTCGAAAATCATTCTCCTCTGTTCAAGTTGGCATCTTGCACATTCTGTAGGTAAACTAATATTTTGACAGAATTAAAAGTTCTTAAACACTCGTTAAATATAATTTTAAGTATCATAGTTAAAAGAGCAAGTCATTCGTTAAGAAAGCTACAAACGTGAAATTGACTCAATAATATAATAACCGTTGCACAGGCCCTGATTCCGCGGATCGTATCCCGCTGAGTCAGTGTGAGCTTAATTAGCGCAGTCTACTGTGTGTAAATCCGTGGCGTTGAACTATGCAGCATTTTATGCGCCACTGTATTTTTGTTGCTTTTGCATAAACGCTAACTTTACTTTTTCGGTGTGGAATAAAAATGTAATATCCGGGTTCATTTTTTAATGTTTCGCTCTAGAAATATAAATGTAATTTTAAATAGATTAATGTAATTTTTGACAAGGCAATTATAGTGAAGGTTCTATATTGTACAATAAGCCTCGCAAACATCTGAAAATACTTGTGTGCCTTAATGTATTTTCGGTATTCTATCCTTACACATTAGTATTGTAAATAAGGAAGCTTATACAGAATACGCTGTTGTTTGTGCTTTTAAGAAATTTGGGTCAAATTTTTATTTATCTTGTATTTCTTTAGTATCCAGTGCCCGCTAACTTTGAGTCATCGCCAATCCAACTCATTTGGAGTCTTATCTCCCGATTGGTTTGTCTTTCCATGGCCTTCACTCTAAGAGGACTCTAGCTCAAGTCTCTGACGTTCTTGCTATGTGTCCGGCCATTCCCATTTCAACTTTATTAGTCACACGTCATCATCACCATAAGCCCACAACAGTCCACTCATCGGCTCTGCTGGTAGTGGATGGATGTGTGTGCAAATACATGTGGTAATAACTCTTTGTCGAATAATATTTTAAATTTTTGTCAGGAACTAATTAATATAGCATCGCTGCTTATAGTGTTATTATCTCTAGGTACATGTTATAAATTGATGTCTGTCTGTTTCTTCGCTAATTTCTTCTAAACTACTAAACGGATTTTGATACGGTTTTCACTAATGGAAAGAGCGATCAACGTGGACGGTTCGTATATATACATAATTTACAGTAAAAATGTGTATCCGTGCGAAAAAAATTGTATTTTTATACGATCCCCCACGGGAACATAACATTTTCCAGAATAAAAAGTACTTATTCTATATGTTAAAACAAATATCTGTGTGCCAAATTTCATCTCAATCCGTTAGGCCGATTTGCGTGAAAGAGTAACATTCACACATAAGCCATTCTCACAAACCTTCACATTTATAATAAATAAAATGAAGTAGGATATAAACTTTTCGTGAAAAATTATCTAACTGATAGCGAAAACCGCATCAAATTCCGTTGCGTGATGTAGGCGGAGTTAGGGGATATACAGACAGATTGACTTCATTTTATACTATGTAAAGATCATGATTTATTTGATTACTAAACGAAAGACAAATGCCCCGCCGCGCCGCGGCAATGAAGGTTTCAGAGTTCCTAGACTGGTTTGAGTAAAAATAATTTCTCTAGAAATAATTTACTTGAAATGTAAAAACTTTACACCATATCTCCAAAAGAAATGTGAAGATTCAAAAGGTGTGATAAGTGTTAAAATTAAGTCTAGGGAAAGAAAATTTTTACCAAGCTCAATTTCTTTAAAGTAGGGGTACGCTTAAAATTGAATGTGTTTTCAGAGTTCATTATTCCCCCCCTAACCTTTTTCTTTGACAATATGTTCCTAACAATGAATGCTAGATTATGCAGCAAATGTCATCATTTTTAATAATAATAGCTTGCTAACGGAGAGCACAGAAATAACCAAGCGCCATTATTGACTGATCCCAGCGCCGGCTTTCACGGACTGGAACTCGGCTTTCACGAGTCTGCGACTACCTACTACATTTCAATATTGTTACGTGGAATTTCCTAATTCAGCAGCCCTAATCACCCATCGCTAAATAGACTTATATGAAGGCTAACTATTTTATAGCAAAAATTATAAATATTTACACAATCATGTATTTTTTGTAAGTATACAATAAAAATAATTTAATTGATAACTAGATTTTAAATTACATTATATTTAAATTCTGTTTCTAGAAGCACGTCTGTTTGCCTGTTAGCAAGGTATGCGTGCGTGCGTGTGGGTGTGTGTGATATTTATCCCATCCCATTTATATTACTACAGATCATATAAAGTTCATACGTGCTCATGAATTCGCACACAATGTGGTGACAACATAACTTTTAGAGCGACGTCTAATGGCCTGGACTGACGAATTTCTTTATACCATGTAAATTAACCGATTATTACAATCTGTCAATAATAAAGATTGTCTTCGCTGTCTGTTTTTTGTTGAATATTTTATAAAGAAAACTATATTAAAATATGACATTCGTTAAGATAACATTATTTCTCTTACAGAATCATTGACAACGTGCCGTCGATATTGTATTACTTCGTTAATAACTTCTTACAAACTTAATAAACTTGTGCGAGGCAGTTCGCAAGCAGTTTTGCTTTTACTTTATTTTATTTTCTTTAAAAATCATTTTATTGGGTCATTTAATTATGTATTGATTAAAAATATATTATTAATATAGAATTTTTATATTTATACATCTTATAAGTGGTAAAAACACATGTTTAAGTGGTTACATGGTTATAAGTGGTAACATCTTAAAGTGGGTATAAACACATTTATTTTTTATTTTTCATAAATATAATTCACAACTTTAGCTTTTGATAGTGAAGATAAGTAAGCAAAATAGTATAGGTACATTTAAATTTCGTGACATTAGAAAAAAAATCGTTAATGGTGGTAAGGGATCTTGGAAAGTCGCATCTGCCTCCCCCGCCAGCGAGGCTTGCACACTTGCGGGTTCCACCTCGATTAGGTGCGGAGTTTGATCTCCGCGCCGTGGAGAGACGTGCCGGAAACACACAGCACGTCTCCCCTCGTTGCACGGTGTTGTGATGACAATAAACGCCTGACAAAAAAACTGAGCATAAATATTGAATAAAATTTTAACACCTACGACTACTCTAACTTTGTACTGCATTAATGTTCAACGTTATATTCAAAAGTAGTTCACACGAACAATAACTTGGAAGAAACATAGCATATTATTGTTCTTAAAAGACTGTAATATAATGTTGGGAAATAACCATCTCTCCTAAAATAAAATAAATCCTTCCTTTTTGCATTCAATAATTTATAAGTAAGCAATAATTTTCTTTTTATAAATGTTTGGTTTTAAAAATGTTTCTTTTTATAAATGTTTTTATATATAATTTGGTAGTTTTTATAAATGTAATTATTGTTGCTGTTTCTTGAATAAATGATTTAGGAATAAAAACCTTTAATTATTTTATACAATTTCGCCATTTCAATCAAGATTGTTTTCCATATTAGGTACAAGAGTTAAATCTCTTACGATATCTGCAATATTAGAACACAGAGAAAGGATAAAGAGAACGGGAATCTAAAAAGGTTTAATTTGTTTTCAAAGGAACTTCCGCCGTAATAAAGTTGTTAGAACTACTTAAAAGCACAAAAAGCATAGGAGACAGAGAAAATAAATTCTCCCCCACATAATATAAAACGTAAACTTTTCCTTTGTCACACGACGGGCGCAGTTAACCTCTTGAATGAACACAATGTTTCCTCATAAAACATCTTAGCCCTAAACCTAATAACGCGAACAACAAGAGTTTGCCACTGTTTTAGGGACGTTGAAGGGAATTTAGACTGTAATAACACGGCTCTTCAAAACATCTATCCGTTAATTTAATTTAGCTATCGTGCTTCTGTTTGTTTAGATCCCAGACCTGCTCAAATCGTTAAATTTAACTGCGGAACGCCACGCGATCCTGAAAATTCCTAATATTTATTAAAGGCTTAAAATGTTTTAACACATTTCTACGTTTTCAAAGCATATGCGAGATGGAATCTACTTCGCCCCGACCGAATAAATTTAACTAAAGTTAATGTATTACACTAGGCGCTTTGCCTGGCTAACTTAGAATGTATTTTTAAAGGCAATTTTAATGAAGTTCTCGGTGTCGGCTCTTTGGGCGTGAATATGTGAACTTGGAAAAGTAAGATGGAATATTTTGAGAAAGTTTATTTTTAAAACCTTTTCAGTAGGTATGTTTTTTTTTTTTCAAATGAGAATGGTTTTTTCAAGTTGTAATGAATTGAATTCAGCGGGTTATTTGTGTAACTAAATTAATATAATTATAAAAAAGAAAAAAAATGTATGAACGAAAATATTTTCAGAAATATTTCTGATTCATAAGTAAGTTTCGAAACAGAACTTTTCGAAAATAAGCACACATCATATTTATGTTCTAATCAATAGTGCAATTGTCTATTCGCAGGCCTTTAACCATAACTTCGATATGTAGATATGTGCGATTTCATATTTAACTTATATCTCATTACAACAAAAAGCCATCCTTTAAAACATTAACATCATATTTTATTTTCTTTTAAATTTTTATTCAAACCAACAAATAAAATTATATGTGAATAATAAATATGTATATTATTATGACGCTGCCAAGCAATGTAATTGGGGTTTTACCGAGAATAATTTAAAAAACCAGTACTTGTACTACAGACTCTGTAGCAATCTCAGCAGCATACTTACAACAACCCCTGATTTATCGAAGAGTGAACCGTCATCCTGTCTACCGATCTGTATTACAAAAAAAGTTTTCTGTACGGAATTACCAAACCGTATTACTCTTATTACAACTCATTAGTAGATAATTCGGAGATAGGATTCTCCTATCTCGGATTTCAATAATTTATACTTAAAGAGTTTGCCTTCTCATAATTTATACTTAAATCCTTTTCAATAATTTATACTTAAAATAGGGATACAGTAGCTTGAGAATCGATTAAGTTTTAACATTAGAAAGAATAAAGACAACTGCATAGATTCTAATTATTCAATCTAAAATTCATTTTCAAACTTACTTCAGCGGGAACCAACTGAGAAAATTAAAAAAAAAAATAAGGATTATAAATTTTAATCCGTATCATTTCTGTACGCGACGAAATATAGAATTGTAAATAATAATAATAAAAAGACGAAGACAACAGGTTAGAGCGAGACGGCAACAGGGGGACCCTAAACTTTACCTTTGCCGTCTCGCTACACGTCCTTAGAACGGATATTTCTTGTAAATAAATTGTAAATATGTAGAATAAGATAGGGGAAATATCCTGTAGAAATTTCATTAGGATAAGATAAAAAATGAAACGCACAGATGTAAATAATGAATAAAGACACAGAGCGGGCTTAGGAAGAGTGGGGATAATTCCGCGAATTGAGAGAATCTTGGTGGGGATATGCTCTATATAAACGCGCCGACTTCCTAGCCAAAATCACTTTCACTTCCACTTCCACGATCGCAAAGGAGTCACCGACCTGGCCGTATGAAGAGGCCCGAAGAATAGCCGCGAAAAGGCTGAAGAAAAGGTGTGTGTGAATTCCTGGCCGTATGAAGAGGCCTGAACAACGCGGTCGTATGAAGAGACCGGGAAGAATAGTGTAGTGCGCGTAGTAGGCAACCAGTCGGGGTATAGGACGCGAGGTGGCACGAACAGACCGCTCCCGCTGAGACTCTGAGCCTAAGCCCGCTCTGAATACATTGATCTAGTTACGTGGTGTTTTCCTCCAATCCCAGCAAACGGTGCCGGTAACGTGTCCGGTACAATTTCCAAATTGCTTCGTTGTTCGATTTAACCCAGTCTCTTGACCAAAACACTAATTTTAATATTTCCCTGTTACATTATATCAACATTTGCAAAAACACCGAGCCTTCAAACTCAATAACACTGTGTAATTGATCAAACAAACCGAGATCCGACCATTTCCACTGTTATTGTTGTGCTTTTAAAATCTAAAAGTTCCCATCTAAAAATAAATCAAGTTGACGTCAGCAATTTAACTGTTTTAACAACTCTGCAATATATTTTCCAAATAGTACCTATGCTTTTGTTTAAAATTCCAGTGAATTATTATCACTAAATGAAATTCGTACCAATGAAGTCGTTTGTTTGCGAGAGTCCATTTCTGGATCCTGTGATGCCAAAAGTAATAGCGGCTACTAAGGATGCACGCAAGATTATACTTATTAAAAGTAACAGACGCAATAGCGACACATTTTTTTAATGTTTTTCTACTAATCTTTAAAAAAAAAATTGTTATCTTGTTCTTGCTTCATGTACACTTAATACTTGAAGAACCAAGCCGAGTAGACCAAAAGTACTTGCAGCCTACAAAATACTTACTTATCATTACTTAAGAGATTAATTTTAAAATAAATAGTTTTGTACCATCATTACTATTTCTGAGAAGTTACCCAAAGGGAACCTCCCTTTTAAAATTTAATTATTTACTGATGATGAAATTTTCTGCACTAGAGAAGCTTTTTCCGGATTCATTAATGGTGAAATGGGTTTGATCACAGAGTGAGTGAACCGTATTTTCGGGAAAAAACGGGACAAGTGCGAGTTGAAAACCCGTGAAGAGGGTTCCGTACGATGTTACCTATCCGCACAATATTGAGTGATTTACCATGTTATTTTAATATCATGGACTTCTTATAGGTTTTCCTATAATCTATAAGTGGAAAACTAATTTCTGTATTTTTTTCAAAATTTTAGGTTCAGTAGTAACCGAGTGATCCTATAAGGGTTCCGTTTTTTTATTCGGACGTACGGAACCCTAAAAAGTATTAAATTGAAACAATTCGTGTATCAAAATAGGATTTTTCAGAAGTTGGAAGGACTCTTAACAATTCTATGTTCCATAATATAGAATGGTCCTTCCAATGTCATAAAGCTAGGTCCACACAAGTCTGGCTTAAGAGGAACGGTCGATTGTTAATACAATGGAGTTCTTCATTGAATTATTTGTATGGTTGTATTTTTGTATATTTGTTTGTAATGGATAAACTCAAAAACTACTAAATTGATTTAAAAATTATTTCACCTACCTACAGAAAGCTATATTATTAGCACAGTCTAACCATACTTACGTCATACAGTCGGGCAACGCTCAATGTTCGAGGCTGCAAACTGAAGCGAACGTTGCTCCACGCAAGTACATTCGTTGGCTGACTGTATGACGTAAGTATGGTTAGCCAGTAATTGGTTGCATTTTATTTTCAAAAAATTAGAGATCCTTACGAAAATTACAACAATTTAACACAAGGTCTCAAAAATATAAAAGTCATTATTTGGCGTACGCTGCGGAAACTATTGATGATGTATAAAATAATGTACGTACTTTGTAACGTGTTCAGTTTGTCTAACGGGCAACTCCACGTTGTGTTCCGTGCTTGTATGTACGTGTTTCCGCATCGTCTAGATATAGATTGATAATATCGTGTTTTTTTTAAGTGTCTCCGCGTTAATCCCATGCTACTCATAACCTAAATTCGGACTTCTTAACTCTTAATTAACTTGTGTGCGCGCCCTCAGCGTGTTTGGATAAACTCTCTGTGTGTACCTGTGTTTGATTAATTACAATTAAAGTGTTGTGTGTGAAACAAGACTTGAGACGCTTTTCGCTATTTGATTTACTCAGTCTCATGTGGTATGTTACTACTACCTCTGAGTTTCGGTCGGTGAGTGACGGTTGAGGTGCTCGCGGAGCCCCCAAGGGGCACGGCACAACGTTTTGTTCATAATACTCATCATTATACATAAAAAAAGTTTCCGAGGCTATATGTCTAACCAAATATTATAAATAAGTATATTATAGTTAAATCAGAATAACCGCTTTTTGTTCAATTTAGTCACTCAAAACACGAGTAGAATCGAAATATGTTTGTATCATATTACCCAATTAAATATTTTCACAAAGTTGATTATGTACATGTAAATTCATCTTTAATTATTCAAATGGGACCTTTCCTTTAGAATGACAGATATAAAAAAAAGCCGGGGTATCTGCGAACAGCCCTACGGTTAAATTGACACATTAATTTTGTAAGCACACACAGACAGGCAATTTCCTACTATCTATGAAATAACGCTCACTTATAAGATTTTATATTTTTTATTTTTTTTGTGACAGATCTTATGGTTAACCTGCCTCGGCGGCACTGGATTAAACTTAGTATGAGCACCCTGAATAAGAATGGAGATATTACGAACAGGACTAAACCAACAACAAATAATTAATTATTTTGTAATTCCCTCGTTAATGATGCTAATCCCACTCTTAGTGAATTCGTAATTTTTCACGAGACTAATTTTATTTAAAATTAATTAATTTTAACTTTACCACTTTCCACTATAAAAAAACAGGAGAACTGTTCTCAAATTGCTGTCACATATTTTTTTGTGCTGTACTAGTTACAGGTGAGGAGTTCCAGAAACTATTCGATACTTGTTACGTTTATGTTTATAAAGGAAGTTATACGTATATTACAATAATTCTTGCAGATTTTACTTAATATGTTATTTAACAAGGAGACGTTCCATCATAATTATGTTTTCGAATTTTACACACTATAGCAATGGCATTTGAATTTACAAAACGAAAAAACTAAGTATTAGGTACCTGTGAAAATAAGTCAGCACTTCGCGCCAATGGCGTCATTTCACCACGCCATGTCAGGGCGGCGCGAGAGGGATGGTGGGAGAATGGTTCGCATTCTCAACCTAGTAGTACGCTAGTACTATTATTTATTCTGTGCTAGTAGTATTACCTCATTCAAGGTACTTACTAAGTTTATGCGACGACAAATATTTATATATTTCAAGTATACATTCTCCTTACTTGCACACATAGTATAAACTAGCTGAGCCTGCAACTTCGTGCGCGTGGTATTCGGTATAACGGGTAACTTTTTTGGTTGTTAACCGATTGGAATGAAACAAACATTAAATGTTATGGGAAGCTTGTTACAATACATCAGTGAAAACCGCATTCAAAAAATCAGTTAAGCCGTTTCTGAGATTAGTGCGAACAAACACACAACAAAAAACAACGTGTACTATAAATTGTTTTTCTGAATAAATATTTAATGAACGGACACATATTATATGTATAGATTGAAGTCGCATTCCGCGTCTGTCTGTCTGTGGGTATATCCGCTAACTCCTAAACCGCTTTCACTAATGGAAAGAGTTTTCACTTAATGGAATCCAAATTGCATTTTTATATGCAAATTATAAACACATATACCTTCCTCGTTTATCGCTAACATCAATGTCCGTTGGATGATTTAGAAGAAGAAGGGAAAACAGACCGAGGCGGACAGCGACTTTATTTTACAATATGTATAATATAATAAACAATGTATACATAAGCAAAAAATATTGAAATAAACATTATTTAAATCACTTAAGTATCTCAATTAAAAAGAAACAAAGCAAGAAATGTAAGCCAAATTCTAGTAGATACTCCTAGCAAAAACATTATTGCTTTCACAAAAATAATTTCAGCCTAACAAGGTTTTATGTTTATTTTAGTGGTTCTTTGACTGTTATTGAAATAAGAAGAAACCTGTTACATGAATATACTAAAAATATAATTTAACCGACAGGGATACAGTCGAATAAGAGTTTAATGAACTTTTTCTATTAGCTTTACTCAATGGAAAAGCTTTATTTAAATAGAAGGTCCGTATTTATAAAAAGAGCTTTCAGGTATCAGATTAAAGGGATACATACTATCGTGAAAATCAGCTTTAAAACTGTTAAGCTCCGAACTCTTTTAATTATTCCGGACTCTCCAAAATTTCGTTGAAACTTTCACGAATTCTGTTAATGAGGACCGATAATGAAGCGCTCTTCAAAAATCCCTTTCAGTTGACGGTATACAAATTTAATACCAAATTAGTTCTCAAAAAATACGTCCATAAATTAGAAGGTAAAATGTTTGATAACATGCTGCCTTGTCTTTTATCAAATAATACCTACAATATATTATAAATGCGAAAGTTTGTGAAGATGGATGTAAGTATGTTTGTAACTCTTTCATGTAAAAACTACTAAACGGATTTGGATGAAATTTGGCACACAAATAGTTTATTGCTTCGATTAACATACGAGTATTCGATACTTTTTATTTCTCAAAAATTTAAAGTTCCTAACGGATCGTCTAAAAATATAAACAATTGGGCGCCACCATCGCTACAGCGATAAAGTTAAATATCAGATTTTTTTTTTCTAAGCGTATGAAATCGCGGGCACCAGCTGGAAGTAAAATACGTGTAACGTGTATCAAATTGTTCCATATAAACTTAATAAAAATACTATGTGAAAATATGGCTAATAAAAATAACTAATTACAAAACTTGAAAAACGAGACCTGAGGCGCACATTTGCGAGACGAGTGGGTAAAATTTGAAATTTTGTTAGCTTTGTGGCCACTTTTAACTCAAAAAAAAAATAACATCAACAAAGATTGAATAAATTATTTGCTCATTTTGTCAGGCGCTACCTATATTTTTTAGAAGGAGCGCGAAGGAAGTCGCTGGCACCAGCTAGTATGCATTTTAGCATGTAGGTATTGTATTTTGACGAGACCTTCGAAATTCTGTATTCATTTTCTGATAAAAATATGTGTTATGATAGCAGTAAAAAAATTTTTTATACCATTATTTTAATCGAATTTTTATCTGTTTTCTGTCAAGAACTAAACAAATTATTATCGTTACAATCGCCCAGAAACCAAAGCACCATCAGGGTGAATACAAATACGCTGCCGATCCTATTATAATAAAGAGTGATACATGGTAAAGACAGAATAGACTATTACGCCATGGCTACTCGTAGTTCACAATATTTAACTTTACCCCAAGTTATGTGACATACAATAATCCATTATGACTTACAGCAACATCGTACTGCATTGGCCCAAAGGAGAAGGAGTACCATAATGGCACCAGAAAAGTAGAGCAATTAACTGTCGGCCTGTGCTGCAATAAAGTTAATTAAAACTAATGTAATTACTGTCGTTCTAGCACCAAACACAACAAGGATAGGTTTTATTTCGCTCAAATGGAAAAGACTGAAGGCAGTTTAAAAATTTAGGAAATTGCAGACACTACCCGTCTTACTACAAAAACATTAAACACACTTTATACAGGCTTGGGACACGTGTTTAAATAAATCTTTACTACAAAAGAGTGTCTAGGTATTGTTTGGGGTTAGACAATGCTTGAGCATTATTTAAATTTAAACACCGCCAGATGCTTGTTTAACGAGTGTCTACCTAATTAGCGGCTTCTCTTCCTTGGACGTGTTCTGTAAAAATTTGTAATCGTTTGGCATAATATTAAACATTTCGTTTGATTTTTGAAATGAATATAGATATTTTAAATTTAATTGATTACATCGACATGGAGGATATGGATTATATGGATAATTTTCGAGATAGGATACATCGCGAGCGAATTAATCCATTCGAATATTACGATGACGCAAAATTTAGAACCAGATATCACTTGAACAGATTTTGATTTATACGATGACGTAAAAAGTGAGTACATATTTATCCATGATATTTTGGATAAATATGTACTCACTTTTTTTGCACATTAATCCACTCAAGACTTTTTCGTTTGTTGGTGTTGGTGTCCGCCTTTTTATTTTCTATGATTGCGCCAGACTGACTCATTTGCAGGAAGAGGTCCTAAAATAATTTCAACACGTCCAGTACATAGAAGTTATGATCTCGTAGTATTTTATGAATGCTCATTGCTTAATGAAAGCTAAGATTACAAACATTTTCCTCCTGACTCCAGTTGTCGCCGCGCTCATTTTCTATCCATGTTGATATTAGTTGATAATGATAGATAATTGTAATTATGTTGTTCTTTAGTCATTGGAATTTATGAAAATCAAATTTGACATTTGACAATTACGTTACGCCCGTTTCATTTACGTTCCATTAAGCGCAATGTTTTTTGGTATAACAAAATTTTATAAATAATCTAACGTATTTGTTGTAATTTATGCCTTATTCCAATTTTATAATTCGCTTATATTATCATTACTATAATCCGTAATAATAGCTTGTGTAAACCAAAATTCATCATTATACGCCTATCATATCTGCGTAAAATGAAAAAGACATGAATGCAGGGCGAGTGACTGAATGAATGTTTGCCAGGGTTGCCATAATTGAATACCATTCACGTACTTTAACACTGTCTACAAAAACAAGCGCTATACAAGGTTTTGTGGTAAGGACATTTTAGGCGCTCGCCTAACAATGTTTAAATAGTTATAATTGTCTACGTAAACACGTGTTTAAACAGTGCTTATTTAATCTTTTGTAGTAAGACGGTACTAGTCTAAGATCCCACCGTAAAATTCTGTAACTATCTGTTATATAATCGAAATGTGAGTTTAATCAAAGGTTACACGCGGGGTCATGCAACGCCACAGGTTTGCATAGCAAAATCTTATGGTAAAGTACCTTTACCATAATGATTTTTGATACTTTTTTTAGCAATTGCACTCATTTGATTGGAAACCATCTATAGAAAAGATACCAATCTAAATAACTGGAAAAAAAATTACGTTGCCACTTCTTAGTCTGCCCCAAATCTTGAGTTGCCAGGTTCTAGGAAAGCATAACAGCAATAACAGAAACAATAAATAAAAGCACGTACGCTGTGAGTGAGTTAAGGATGCCAGAACCCATTTCCCTATCCCCTGCCACTAAGGATCCCAATAAGAATCCCTATCCCCTTATCCTTATCCTTAATCCTACTATAGTCGGCAGCGTACTTGCAGCACCTGTAGCGTTGCTTGTTTTATAGGCGACGGGAGCTACCTACGATCAAGTGGCCTGTCAGCCGGTCTGCAGATCTTAAAATAAAATAAAAATAAAAAGAGATGAGACCGGTCATAGAAAAGAAGCCCATAGTAAAAAGTCTACTTAAAAAAGAAATTTAAAATAAATGAATCTACAGAGAACCTGCCAGAGTTTTATTATATATCTTACAAGCACCTTTCAACCAGAAAAAGTACTGTTACTGAAGGTTTAAACAAAAAAAAATCAAGGCGTAGCAAAACTTTAACAGCAATAAAGGCGGACGAAGTCATGGTTAGTACCTAGTAATGCTAGTATGTTACCTACTAGTACCCAGCTAGTACCTAATAAAGGTTAGCTTCCTATTTTTTCATTTTAGTTGAGGAATTACGAATTAGTAGGGCAATAAAATTGTTTCGTTTCTAAAATAGAATACCTAATAAAAGTTAATAATTGTCCACATCGTACAGGATACCCTTGTAGCGTCCAAAAGCTTGTACAATTTTGTACAACAATATGTCAGTCCGTAAGCCTTCGGCGAGCGTGAGCGGGTGGCCGCGGGTATGTTTACTATTTATTACCCGCTAACTGCTATAAAAATGTTCGAAACACACATTAGTAAGAGTAACAGGACGCACGCGAGACGCATTCCGTGATGGCGACTCGTTTGCTTTTGTTTTATGTGACTACTTGTCAATTTAATGACTATGCTCACTTATAAGTATTACACTCAGCTACGTTAAGCTCGACAGACAGGCTGATGGTCCACTTGATGGTGGGTAGCTATCATCACCTATAACACAAGCAACGCTACAGGCGCTGCAAGTGCGCTGCCGATCATAGTAGGATTAAGGATAGGGATTAGGAAGGGTTAAAGACATAGGCCGAGTTTCTTACTCACTCACCGTAACATGCTATTATTTCACAGTGGTCTTCTATACCGCCACTACTTTCCAAATCCAAACCAGAGTTAACCTGTCGGGAATCGAACCCGGGACCCCTAAGACAGAGCGCTAAGGCAAGCACCCTAACCAGTCATACAACGGACTCGTCGATTTATATATAAATATTAAGAAACCTGAAGGCGAAAGACAGACCAGTTAGCCACCCTGCGTTTGCGTGATAGGAATGAAGAGTTCTAGCTAATAAGCTATCACAACAGGTGACATTTTTTACATGTTTTTTAATGTGAATAGGCTTAATTTTTAAGTCTGAATTTTGAGTTCGTACAGATAGCAATCCATTGATATATGTCCGATAAACAGATAGATAGAAACATAAGTACAAAACAGAAACAAGAAATAAAGCTACAACAGATTAAGCCGAAAAGGTACTCAGCTCATCGCTGTTTTCAACTGGCAATAAGCGAAACAAGTATAATGAAATAGTGTTAATTTCAATATTTTTTAAGACAGTTATTATACTGTTTAATAAATGCATTTGTATGTATACTCTTAATATCAAATCTAAAAAAAACTCAAGCGTAAGTACGATGTCGGTGTTAATTTAAATATGTTATGAGGAAAATCTTTCATATTTATTATCTGACATACACGTGCCAGATTTTGTTGTAACACAACGTGATTCTTATCCATGAAAATTCACCTTACATACTCAACAAATAAATCTTCGCAAAGTTGAAGAAACTTTTTAAGAGCGAACCCACTCGTACACTCTTGGCCCCTTTCTGAGCACCTGACAATAACTGCGAATTTATCTTTAAGTAAATAAATCTAAACATATGTAAATATGCGTTATGTTGAAGTAATCTGTGTTACGAATAAAATTTGATTAACAATAATAATTTTATGGTGCCACTTAAGCAATATAACCTGACGTCTTATTTCCTGTTATATCTTTTTTCTTGTTATATATAGGCGTTGGATTTTTATCTTTAGATGATCCCCGGAAACAGTGCTTTTTTTTCTAGATGTTATGTCCTTTCTTGTATCCCTGACGAAATGTATGCAGGATTTAATGATGATTGGTTGAGTATGAGATTAGTATGGACTAGCGACTTACCCCGCGTACGAACGGAACACGAATACCAAGTATGTATAGTTTTTATATTTAATATTACAATATAGAAATAGTCGTGTCAGCGCGGCAGTACAAACGTCAGATACAGGTTGGAATACCGGTGAACCCGAACTTCGAATAGCATTTTATATGTGGATAGGAAAAAATGATCATCACAGCTCCATAGGCGAAGGAAAACATAACAAGGTAATATATCTGTCCTGGAGACTACCAATGTTTAAAGATTGTGAAGTTGTTCAATTCCACAGTAACCTGCCTTACTCAAACTTGTACCTTCGTGTTCTGCTTTAGTTGTTCTTTCTTTTAGTTTTATTAAGTATGTGTTATTTCATTCTTTCATATTAAGAACTAGCGACCCACCCCCGGCTTCGCCTGGGGTGCAATTTTTATATATATGAACATTCCCCGTTTATCCCTGCTTCCAGTAGTGAAAACCGAATTAAAATCGGTCTTATCACGTCGTGACCAAGGGAAATGGGGATTCATTTTTATATATAGAGATTAAGAATAATTCAGTAGAAAATTACAAAACAAATTTTATTTAACTTTGGCTAATTTCATATTTTATTTTGCTGAATTACATTTTATATTAAATATATACATGGATTATTCTTACCCAACTCTGTACTATATGTCTTGAGTACAAGACGACCGACGACCGCTGGGGCCAGCATTCTCGGATGGAGAACACGGACCGGCGAGCGCAGCGTAGGACGTCCATCCACAAGCTGGACAGACGACCTAAGGCTGCTTCTCACCAGTCCTATTAGAAAATTACGGGAAGGCCTATGTCCAGCAGTGGACGTCGTACGGCTTAGATTATGACATGGATTTTTTTAAAGATCGACAGACGATCCACATCAGGCGTTGCAAGTATATATAGAAATAGATGATTGACAGTCAAATTAACGGATATTAAGGTAAATATTTTACCACATTAAACCGAATGAATTATTGAAATATTTTATATCCAAGAAATTGCAAGTTGTTTGCAAGTAAGTAAGCGAAGTTTGTCTGTACACGGCGTGATCGCGTTTCGGACGGACAAAACTTAGCCTACATAACAATACCTCTGGGCCTACTTACGTACCCACTGTACTTGTTCATTCATGCCCATTACGTACTATAAAGGACAATTTAAGCGTTAAACTGGTTCCGACTGAATAATTTTCACAATAAGGTATATTATTATTAAAACTGTTGAAATTTAATATTAAAAGAAGATCAGAAATTTAACATCTGTACCAGGGAAGATACTATGCCCTCAACTCCCCCTCAGCTATTCGTCGGCATATAAAACCTCCGTGCTAACTATAATGGTGATCGGTGAAACGCTTATCGATACATTTGCAAAGTAAATTTTGTATGTATATTATAAGTACATATATAAAGAATTATATCATTACGCACCGGGGGCCGGGGCTAATCGCTACTATTTCGTAGCAATTTTACAGGACGTATCGTACCAAAATGACGTTCATGTTGAAGTAATGCTACGCACATCGAATATTCTTTACATATTATGTTTTCTATAGGACCTTACCTCGGGCACAATTTTTAATTACCGCCGATTCGGAATTCAGATTCTATGAGAAATAATCGGGCAAGAAACTTCACAAATGCTTTTTTCCATTAGTTTCATCAAGTTTTATAAATATTTTCCACTAAGTTGTTTAACAGAGTAACAATAAATGAATGTTGAGTCATCAATCTCATAAAGTTCTATCAATCAAGAGATAAGTAATAATCTTTTCCAGTTAATATTTGCTCCGCCTTTATTATAATACCTTTAATTTATTACGATAGTAAGGCTAAAATAGTAATTATAGGATTGCAGTATATTCCATGCTTTTGTAAGACACATTATGTTTTACAGTGTGATAAATTAATGCTTGTTCGATAGCTCACTTTATATTGATCTCGGTTGATCTAAGGGGATACTGTCATAGGCAAATGAATTACTTATAACGTATCCTGATCTAAGTATTTGAACTAAATGTCTTGACAGAACAAGACCTGAACTAGACAATGAACACAACGAACTTGACACAAAACCTTCGACAAAGACACCTTTTGATTTCAACAAAGACAAAAAGTTCATTATTTCATATCTTTCATTGCAGAACGCAGAACGCAGACCAACTTCCATACCATGCACATTGTTTGCAATAGCGACATCTAGGCGTGGACATGTCGCGAACAATGCTATATTAATGATAAAAATAGAAAAAAATACATATTTTTCAATTTTTTTACTTGTTTTTTTATTTTATTTTAACCTTTCTCCAAATTGACTAAGTAAGAAACCATCCTAGTCAGAATTCGATCCAATACTTAATCTACAATCTTATCTACATAACAGACTTTGTAATAGAAGAATAGGCATTGATATATAAAAACTAATTTATTTTACTAAGCAATGAAAGTATGTATTAATACGTTTATTAATATGTTATGTTTTGTACCATGACTACTTTCCAAGTAAATTACTAGATAGTATTTAGATTAAGCCTTACGTGTATTTATGTCGCAGGGTTATTGTGAAAACCGTGTTATTATAAACTCACTAATGAAATTATAATTACTCGAATTTTTGTCAATCGCGACCAATTCGGACGATTTGAGGGTCTCTTTTTGGTCCTATTATAATTTCACTAGACTCACACAGTGATATTGTTTACGCAGTGATGTTTTGACAAATTCACTTTGAGACAATCTCTGATTGGCCCGTTTTTAATGCCAATATTAACATTGTTCGTTTTGCAAATAGCGGATGACGCGGTTTACAGCAATTATAATATCACAGATTAACTCCCAGGGAGATTATAAAGTAACTGAGATTGTCCAGTGATATTGCATGAAATGGAGATTATTGATAAAAGTCCGTGCAATCATAAAATCATTAGGGAAATTGTAATCACACTGCTTTAACAATAACCCTCCATCATATATATTGGCTGTACATTTTAATAATGCTCTAATTTAAATTTCTGGGAATCTATCTCTCAAAGAAGCATTAAAATCGCGCCACGAAAACTGACTTTTTTGCGGTATGAATATTGTTTGTATTTCATTAGCATATCTTAAGTACACGACAGCAGTATGTCAACTTAACTAACTTAACTAAAGTATACCAGATTTGCAGTAGCCGTATTTTATGCCGTATTTTTAACAGCAAACGCTTCAATACTACTCTATTAAAGCGGACCATTTTTTCAATTCAGATCCAGAAAACAGATATATATATTCACATTTTTTACATTAGCCTTATTTGATACTACATTACATAGCTATAAAGCAAATGAGAAAACAAATAAATATTTGTTGAGAAAATATTTCAATGAAAGCCAAGGCTTGGAGCAAAGACATTTATTAGACGCTTTATGTATTTTTCTGTCCGTCCAATGTAAATAAAAACAGTAATAAAAATAATTATGATAACTAAAAATATTAGTAACGTACATTAGCGATTACATTTAAATTTAATAATATTTTTATTTAGAAACCTAAAAAAGTAAATAGATTTATCTTTACGTCCCAAAATTAAAAAAATATGAAAACGCATACTATAAGTTTCATACTTTATTTTACGTCTGATGAAATCTAATTTCAAGAAAAATAACTTTTGTTATTGAAATATTTAAAAAAAATTACAAAACGAGGTTAGTATTTTTGCCAACTACTAAGTTCTAACCCTTTAGTTAGAAGGTGGATTAAAAAAATAAATACTTCTCCATGGTTCCAGCATTTTCCTTAACAAACTGCATCAAACTCAATTTAGCTGTGAAAATGTAACAGAGTTGGTTACATATTTATATTATTAGTAGGTATAATTATCATAACTTAACTCTTTTTATATTTTAAAATCACTTTTTGCATGTCACTGTACAGCAAAGCTTTTATTATAAACCCGCGCGACAAGGTTATTTTGAACCTAACTTGATTAGAAGTCTAAATTACAAGAGGTTAGTTACGAGAAGACGTTGCCACGTTTAATAATGTTCTATAATATTTATAACGCTTGTAACCCTAGAGAGGAAGGTCAAATGAGCGTTCTAAGTTGAAGGCAACGCTGAAATTAAAAAGCTTATGAAAACAAAAATAAGATAATATTAAAATAAGTAAAATAAAATTGTAAACGCATTAAAATTAAAATTTATTTCATAATACGTGGGTAACACTGAAAGTTTTCAGAAATTAGAAAAATATATAATGTAGGAAGTTGTTTGTATTCTCATAGTTTTTCGAAGTAGTCTCCAATCCTTTTGCTAGCACAGTTGCATGCGATGGAATCACTGATTGAAGCTGTGGGCCCACTCTTCTTCAGGGATCTCTTTCACGGCGTTTTCGAACGCTTTCACTGCATCTTTAGGGCGCATAAAGCGAATTCCTCTAAGTGCCAAGTTGGGACTATTAAGACTCACTAATTCCACACCTTCCATAGTCAAATATTCGAGTGTTTGTCTGGCGGAGTGGGCTGGAGCATTGTCGTGGTGAAGAAGGATCCCACTTCTTGAGTGCTTCTGTCGAACATTTTTCAAGACAACTGACAAACAATTAGAAATATGCCAGTCTGCAGTAACGGTCCGTTGATCCTGTAAAGCAATGGTTGCAAAATGTCCCGTCTGTCGAAAGAACGAGGAAATCATCTTTTTCCTTTCACTTCTTCCCTTGTTCACTTTTGTTAGAAAATCCTCGAGGATTTTCCAACAAAAGTGTACAGATTGCCTTTTGACTTTGGGTTCGTAACAATATATCCAGGTTTCATCTTCTGTGATGACCTCCATTATAATTTTCAATCATTTCGCGGCACCAATCTAACCGTTGGAGTTTTTGATTTTCTGTCAAGACATCACCAGGATAGGTACGGTGTTCGGCGTGTTGTTTTTCCGACATGCATCCAGTATGAAGAGGTGCCCTCACGGGCCGCGCAGGCAGGTTGCTCCTGGAATACGAAAGCGATCGCAGACCCCTTGCGAAGAAAGTTACACTGGGGTTTTAGTGAGTAGAAATCTCACACACACCACTGATCATCCCATGGTCGTGGGGATCAGGCTCGCTGATTTTCTCACGTTGAAAAAGGGGTTCATTGCGTTCTATAGTCATAAGACCACCTTAAAATATTTCATTTTATACCAATAATAACTATCTTAAATTGGACCGCCATCAATAAGAGCACATAAACTGCTGTGGTTTTATTTTACCTTTAGTGAGTAAGTTGTCCCAGAGCGCATTTTTCTACATTTATCGTATCTGTTTTGCATCTCAATTACAAATGCTTGTGTTATAAACCGAGTCTACCCTCTACAATCAAGTAGCCTGTTAGCTTGCCTGCCGCCTTAAATCTTAAAAAAAATATGAAAGAAAACTATGTGTTTGTATGTAATTTAAGTTTACACTATATACCTACCTACAGACATTTATTAATTTAAAAGATCATCCAAGTGTGTTTAACAATTTAGATGGATGTATTACGTACACAGATAATAGTTGTAATCCGATTAGCAAAATTGGTTTGGAGTTTGCCCAAACCAACCCTTCGAATTCTCAAACGTGTATTTAGCTAGTTGATAGGGTACATTATAAGTAAGTTATGCATAGATATTAATTTTAACTTTGAACTAAATGGCTTGTGTTTGAGGAAATGCTTAGAAGGAACGCTTTAAATGAAACGAGTCTATTTGAAAATAATGTTTCATTTTCTAACAATACTCATTATTTTATTGCACATTTTTGGTTTCTTACCCAAATAAGGTTAATACAGATAAACATGGAGGTTAGAAATCTTAGTTAATGCCATTATTAAACATAGCTTTGGTCTTGGAAAACAGTCACAACAGTATGAAGTAAAGTAAGAACTAGAAAGGTGCTCAAAATATGGACATTATAAGTAGAAAGATATCCCCAAATAACTTGATTTAAATGAAATTTGACGACCCATTGGTTCTAGTGGTTAAAGTGCTTGCCTTAATGCTCTGATTCAGTGGTCCTGGGTTCGATTCCCGGCGGGATTAATTTGGAAATGAAGTTTTTAAAGTTGGCTCTGGTTTGGGTTTGATTTTCGCCGTCAATTTGAGAAGACAGTCTGGCGAGTAAACCACCCCCTTAAAAAAGACCACCGTGAAACAAAACCAATGTTTGCTGTTGAGTTTCGGTAAGTGAATAAGGGATACCAGATCCCATTTTCCTATTCCTTAAAAATCCTGAAAACGTATGAAATTTCTTTTTATGTTAAACTGTTTTAAATCACCTCTACTTACTTGCGTCATTGTTATTTTTATGTAAACGAAAAACACGTACGTAACGAAAACCCATGGATTTTTTAAATGTGAATCATGTTTTAAAAACATGTTCAGTTTAATGTTTTAATGCATGAAATGAATGATCTATTATTCGATACTACCAAAAATATGAAATTATAAATTCAAAATAAGGAAACAATTTTCTTAGTGCCATTCACCATTTTCTTTTTTTTTTGTGATGTGAAACCTTAGTTACTATGTTGACGGTTTTGACTTAACTAATTCCATAAAAATAAGCACTGCCACCTTCTAAACAGTGTTAGCGTATCTTATTATAACGACAGATTCAAAAACTAAAAATATAAAAATAAGCAAAAAAAAAAACAGGACTACAAACTTTCGGCTGCCGACATGGCAGACGTAGGCTTCAATATCGGATGTCTGAGTCTGATTTCATGTCTGGGTTAAAAAAAATAACTATCGCTTGTTTAAAGGGAATGTTCCCATTTTCACGATAATTTTGTTCTATTAGTAGCACAAACGGGATTTTTTGCCCGTTTGTTCTATTTCGTCATATTGATCAGGTGGAATGAAATGAAAGACGAATGTCTTGAAGAAACATTTTTTGAAAGCATTTTTTTAAAGCCTGCCAATATAAATTGGACTGGCGTAGTTAATTAACTATTCAGACTAAATGCTAACCAAACTCCATAACAGTATGGATTACCTAAGAACCTTATTACATATTTCTATAACTCGGGAACATGGGAACGTCAAATTTTTAGGAATAATTTTAATATTTGGCTTCATTTTCCTATTTCCTGACTATAACGAGAAAAAAAAGAATTAATTTCGTTTATATTTTCTAAAAAGAAACACATTTCATTGATTTATAATTAATTCAAATGCTTTAATCAAATAAAATAATCTTGTGTCACTGAAGTGAGACAAAAATCATGAGATGAACTTAATCCACATTAATCACTTGGCTGGATCAAAAAAGAAATTTCAAACGATCTGCTTCTTTGATGGCGGGTCGGAGACATATTTACATGAGCCTAGAGAGACTTTTATGTTTTTGCTTTGATTAATTCCTATTTGATTTGAGAGATACATCCACTCGGATTTTCGTTATTACATATTGCATTTTTGAAAATGTTATAACAGATGTAATTCTGCCTTATACAGATCCCAGTGAAATTTTCAACAATCATCTCGTTAAATCAAAAACAAAATATTTACAATACAATCACACAAACGCATAACAGATTATCGCCCCTCTGTCTGTTCTAAATCACCGAATGGATTTTGATATGGTTTTCACTAATGGAAAAAGCGATAAATAAGGAATTTTTCTGTTTATAATAAGCAGAAAAAAATGCATCCATGGGAAGCCTGGGACGGGTTACTAGCGAGTAATAATATCTCTCACGATTTGGATTCCTGGATGCAGCGTTCAAATTTTATTATTCAATTTATCTATTTTTTTTGTATCAACAAATATTCTTTTCGGTTTCAATTATTTATAAATAAATCTTTATAAATAAAAACCAATCGCCGTGCGTTAATCTCGTAAAAACTCAAGAATGGCTGGACCGATTTTAATTCGGTTTTGACTTATGGGAAGAGGGATAAACGGGGAAGGGTTGTATATTGGTATAAAAAAATCAGTCGAAGCCGGGAGTGGGTCATAAGTATTTAATATTTCATACAGATCGCATTCATGAAAACTAAATATTTTAGGTACTGAAAAAAAATTCTGATTTCAAACTATGAGATTCACTTATTTTAAAATATTTTCCATAGACAATGAAATGTGGTTCCAAAGTTAATTACCCATTCCGGTGAATAAATACAGTAAAATTTATAATTTTAAAGCCACAATAAACATGAAACACAGAGTTCAGGAGGACGTAATTATTTTGATGTTTGATCATGAATTCAATGCATTACTTATACGAAACTGCTCTTTTTGCCAAACTCACGGTGGATATGTTATACATTTAGACTGAAGCTCTTTATTGATTTCAATAGAAAATGAATAGGTATTTTCTTTTTAGTTCAAAAGCAGGTGCGGCCCCGTTCTCTATGCGCGTCCGGTTTCCCGGCATGTTGGGGCACGTTTTGTATAGGATAATAATAAGAAATTCTGACTTTGCATGTTCTAACTTTGATCCATAATTCAAAGGATATGTGTACCCACTACTTAATATAGGTATTTATTAATTCCAAACAAAATGTTATATACCTACATTTTTAACAAAAATATGTCCTTGTACAAGGGGCACACTGAAATGATCGGGAATAGAATATTTCGGATTGAGTTACAATAAAACCTTTTTTAGAATTTGAATACTGGCCTCTTAGAATCTTAATGACATTTAAACAATTAAAAAAAAATATTAAAAACAAAAACTATGTTGGTTTAAAGTTGACACGTCGTTAACAGAAATGGAGCTCACGCGTGAACATTTCCGTGCCATAATTTATCACAATTTTCGTCGCGGCTTATCTCAAGATAAATGTCTCGGCGAACTTGTTTCGATTTATGATGTTGAAGCATCGAGTCAAACGACAATATACCGCTGATGTGCCGAGTTCCGACGCGGTCGTGTGTCGCTCAGCACTGTTTCTTCTGCAGGTCGACCAAGAACAGCGGTCACGCCTGAAAACATCGCAGTTGTGCGAACTATTATATTAGATGACCGTCATGTGACATACGAACAGATTCGGGCTGTTATCAGTATCGGAATGACTGCAATTCAGTCGATATTACATAATGAGCTGTGTGTAAGAAAGCTAGTTTCCCGCTGGGTTCCCCACAATTTGTCCGAAGAGCAAAAGGCGGCTCGTGTAGATTGGTGCCGGTATACTCTGCAACGCTTCAACGGAGGGAAATCAAATGCCGTTTATAATATCGTCTCAGGTGACGAATCATGGATTTATTCATACGAACCTGAAAGAAAACATCAGTCAGCAGTTTGGGTCTTCGATGACGAGGTCAAGCCAACGAAGGTGGTTCGCTCCCGTAGCGTGTCAAAGAAAATGGTCGCTACGTTTGTCTCGAAAAAGGGGCATGTTGCTACAATTCCTTTACAGGAACGCAGAACGGATACCGCCGAGTGGTATATCACGGTTTGTTTGCCAGAAATGATAGCCGAACTCCGAAAAAATAACCTGAAACGTCGCATCAACTTACATCACGATAATGCGAGCTCCCATACGGCTCGGAAGACAAATGATTTTTTGAAGCAGGAAAACGTTGAGCTGATGAGCCATCCTCCGTACAGTCCTGACCTGAGCCCAAACGATTTCTTTACATTCCCTAGAATGAAAGATTTATTACGCGGTCAACGGTTTGAAGACCCCGAAGCAGCTGTGGAAGCGTACAAATCAGCCATTTTGTCAACATCAACTTCAGACTGGAATTACTGTTTTAGTGATTGGTTTGCACGAATGGAAAAGTGCATTAAGTTGAACGGAGAATACTTCGAAGAACAATAAAATACAATTTAGCTTATACCGTGCATGTGGTTTTTCTTATTCCCGATCATTTCAGTGTGCCCCTCGTATTGTATACGATGTGAACCACAGAATTAGAATCTGTTACTAGTGAAAGTGAATTGTGAATTCCTCCTACTTCTATGATGTGAACGCATTTTATTAAGCGTATTTTATTGCATCTCATCTCAATTCTATCATCAATTCTATCATCAATTCTGCAATCCATAAACATGTGAACGTAAATTGATACAACTAAAATACAAAAGCTCGTTGAATTTATCAGTTGCGTTAATTAATTGTGATATAAATAAATTAAGACGACTGTTGTACGCACTAAGAGTGTTGCCATCAGGTTTTGATAGAGTTGCCGTATTAGATACTTCAGATTGCCGTATTTATAAATAAAAATCATGAAATTGCCGTATTGCTTATTTTTATATTAAAAAGAAAGCAAAAAAACTTCGGTTTCGGTACTCTGTTTTATATGTTTGCCCTTTTTAGTCTTTTTTTGAGCCTGTAGAGTCACTATCACTCATATTGTACTATATTTTTCACAATTAAGTAAGTAAAAATTAGGTAACGTGTAGTTTTCACCACTATTAATACCTACAGAACATTAAATTGATGAAATCCATACATAAGTTTTCATTGTTATAGTTTTCATCAAACCAACGAATCAAAAAAATTAATTATCGTTGCAGTCCCGTCGCGAATGGTTATTGTAATTATTTTGAATTATATAAAAGAAAATAGATAAGATGTCAAACAAAATGAGTATTTTGACATCTTAATCTAACTAAGCATGGGGATTGTGCCTAAACTACAATTTTATTCTAAGTTTGGTTGGAATCATAACACGTATCGATGTATATATTGGATTGCCGTATATTATTGTACGGTAATGAAAAACCTGCCGTATGCCGTATTATCTGATTTTATGTGCTCTAATTACCGTATATTACGGCAATTGCCGTATCAATGGCAATTGGCAACACCCACTAACATTTGTACGCCCAAGGGATGCAGGATGCATAACCCAAGGGAAGTAAGGGAAATGATTTGAACACCTCTTCACGCGTAGGATTTTTTTTTTTCACGAGGAGAGAAATCTTTAAAAGATACCCTATGCCCGTGTTTCCAGATACACTGTAATTACAGTAGATTTACTGTAATTCTACTAAATCTACTGTACACTGTATTAAGGTGAATACAGTGTATGAAAAGTACTGTAATTTTTGTTTATAAGGAAACCTTTTATATCTATAGAAAAAAATTGTAACTCCAAAAAATATCTATATAAATGCGTGAAACGAAACGTTTTGTTTAATCTACGATTCAGCGGCGGGGAATACCCTGAAGTTTTATGGAGCTATTACGCAGTCAAATTATGTTGTTCGATTCTTGTTTCGGTATGGGTTTTAATGTAAGGCTTTTACATTTAGCGTGGTATGTTGTGTGATGTTTTATATTGTGTTTACTGTCACTGTCACTGTCTATTTATTACTTCGTAATTCGTTGGACAAAGTACTCACTCATTAGTGTGGTTTTGTGGGATTCAAGGAACTGATTGATTGTTTAAAAAGTTTAAATATGCCGAAAACTACTTCTGAAAGTGATAAACCAAAGTGATAGGGTATAAAAAATAAATTATCATTTTTTTTAATTTTAATTATAATAATACATTTAATAGCCAAAAAATTTTAAATTTTTTTTTTGCCTAATAAAACACTGTAATTTTAATCAAAATACTGTAATTTCAATTCTCCAATCTGGACAGTTACTGGACACACTGCCCTATGCTCAAATGCCGCATGCAATGCAAATGCCCATAGAGGTTATGTGGGTGGGACTCTTACCGCACTAAATAAAACTCACCTCGAAATGGGTGTAGTTCTAGTCCGTAGGCAGTGTGTCCAGATTGGAAAATTGAAATTACAGTGTGGGCTATGTGAAATTACAGTATTTTGATTAAAATTACAGTGTTTTATCAGGCAAAATTACAGTGTGTTTTACAGTAAATTGAAATCAAATTTTATAATTTTTTGGCTATTAAATGTATTATTATAATTAAAATTGAAAAAATGATAATTTATTTTTTATTCACTGTCACTTTGGTTTAGCCCAGGAGCTGGCTCAATCTTATAAATGTTTGAATTTTTAAACAATCAATCAGTTCCTTGAATCCCACAAAACCACACTATAGTACGGTCATTCTATGAATGCGTTTTTGACATTTCTTTATGTCCATTGCATAAAGTTCATTTCCGAATAAACGATACAGAAAATGTATGGAATTGACACCTGTCAGAACAGCACTCTTATAATGGTCGGAGTATAATAAGCATATAATAAGTAAGTTCTTTGTCCAACGAATTACGAAGTAATAAATAGACAGTGAAAGTGACAGTAAACACAATATAAAACATCACACAACATACCACGCTAAATGTAAAAGTCTCACATTAAAACCCATACCGAAACAAAAATCGAACAACATAATTGACCCCGCCGCTGAATCGTAAACTAAACAAAACGTTTCGTTTCAAGCATTTATATAGATATTTTTTGGAGTTACAATTACGTTTCTTTTTTCTATAGATATATAAGGTTTTCATATAAACAAAAATTACAGTACTTTTCATACACTGTATTCACCTTAATTAGAGGTGAAGCCGATATATTAGTATTCGTTAAGATATTCCTAATATTACATGTATTCATGTATCAGTAATCCGTCGAATTCAGATATCCTAATATTTCATATTCACTTTATTCACTTCACTGGCTTTTATCATCGGTCGATTAATATATTCATCAAATATTCATATCAATCCACAGAGAGAAAATATCATTTAACTTGGTCACAGAACATACTTAGATCGTTAATATTTGTCTAATATTTGTGTATTTACTACGCTCATACTACGTAGTAATCTGTGGTTGATATTTGTTTAGATTCTAGCTCGGAACAACATTAGATATTGTTCTTTGGATTTTTCTCTCGATTCTACATAATAATATTTTTTTACATTACACAAGTTTTTTTTAATGTTAAGATCGGCAGACAGGCTTATCATACCTAATAAAATTCATATTTACATTTTCTTTATTGAGTTTTTAAATAATAAATAAATGTTCGTTTTATTGTCATGATATTTTTTATTTATCTTTTATATTATCGTTTTTAATCTTTACCCCAACCTTGTGAGGTTTTCTCAAAATCTAAGGCATTAATTTCCGATCGACGTACCTACCCGTCTTTCATCAAACAAAGTAAAAAAGCTGATGTTCCTAAACACCAATAATAAATTTTTGCATGAATATGTAGTTTAACCGCAAAGTACTTATTTGATATTGATATCAGTCATGTTCACATAATAGTTAAAAGTTGTCAAATATCGTTTATTCATGAAACTATTGCACGAATACCATATTATGTTTAACTGCAAAATAATAAGATATCAGTTATATTCATATAATAGATAAAAGTTGTCAAATATCGTTTATTCATTACTATTGCACGAATACCGTATTATGTTTAACTGCAAGACAATAAGATATCAGTTATATTCACGTATTCGTTAAAATATTCTAATATTACTTGAGGAATATATTCATATTACCTAATACTGGCAAATATCGGTATTAACCCATCTCTAACCTTAATACAGTGTGAGTGTACAGTAGATTTAACTAGATTTAGTAGAATTACAGTAAATCTACTGTAATTACAGTGTATCTGGAAACACTGTCCGTAGGGGACTTTGAAACCGTGGGACTTTTTATTATGAAATGAAGAATTAATTCTAACGAACTACCACAAACGCAGCGTTAGCGCGATTTAACTTTGTGGACCAACGCCATCTGTTGATACCGTTCTGAATTAAATGTAAAAATGCTCTTTCTGTCGCGATGCATGGCGCTCTTCATTCACCTACCATAGGAGATGAAAATTAAATTAGAAGAATTGTACGTAACTATATTATTTCCTTGTTTTTTTATACCACTTCGTTATAATTACCGCAACCATTTTAACAAACTAGAGACTAGGACGTTTTAAGAAACTAGATCAAAGAAGGGGACAGCCATTTTATTTTATTCATATCAATTGTCAATTTTATTCTCCTCATTCCTGATTCGATCTCAGAGTGTAACCCCGAGCATAGCCCTCTCCATAGCTCGTTGCGCGACATTGAGCTTTATTACGAGACCCCTAGTTAGAGAGACCACGATTCAACGCCATATAAGGCAACATACATTGGTCGAAAACTTTTGTTTTAAGACACTAAGGAATCTCGGACGAGATGTCTCGGAGCTTCCCGAACGCGCCCATCCAAGCTGATTCGACGATTGACCTCCTTCTTGAAGTTGGTTCTACTTAATTGGACTGTTTGTCCCAAATAGATGTACTCGTCAACATAAAAGTTGAATATGAATAAAAATATAAGTTGTTATATAATAAAAATGAATAGGCACTTCTTCAGCGGAAAAAAATTGCTTTTACCTCACAAAACTATTCAGTTATCATTGTCGAATTGTACAGATTGTAATATAACTTTTAATGTTATTGCCTTCATATAATTTTCTTGCTAATTAGAGTAAAGTACTATACAAGTCTCAGCTGAAATAGCAATTGATGGCCTAGTTTGTTTTAAAAAGGCCTCGAATGACTCCTCGGTCTTTTAAATTCTCTTGGAAAGTACTCAGCTTCACCTCTACGACAGCGTCGATCTACTCGATCGACAATTGCTTTATTTCCGTGGCCAGTAATGTAGTATCAAGTCAGTTCAAATGTTTGATTCTGATGTTCCTTGCATTTTTTATATTTTTTCCTTATTGTATTATCGTACTCGGATAGGTTTTTAGGATAACTATAAACTATAAGTTAAATGTTAGTTACCGGAGCAAACACTTACCTACTACACTTTACCCGTGGTAAAACGACTCATATTTTGTTTGGATAAAAGTAAATAAGAATAAATTTTGCGATATGAAGGGTTAATAAACACCACATCAAAGCGAAAATACAAACATATTCACTTTATAATTTAAAGTTTTTAAAAAGATACTGGTCAATAAATTTATACACTACACATAAATGTTTGAGATTATTCTTGAAAATCTTTTTTCAATTTGCGTTTTTTCCATTGTGAGCATTTTTTTGTGTGAAAATAATTATTGTTATTTTCTGTTAGTTTTCCAAGTACTGAGGAAAAGAAGATACTATGAGTTGAGGTCATTTTGAAAGCTGGCTGAGTGAAGCACTTGAAAGCAGAGTCCACATGAAATTGCAGACGCTGTTAAGACGCAACCAAGAGAAATCCAGAGACAAGAATGTTGTATGCAAAACACTGCAAAGTTGCAGCCCAAAATTACACTCGCCAATTGATTGGTGCCAGACCAAATCAATATCAATGAAGGAATCTATTTTTCAAAAAGCGTTTTAACTTAATTATTTATAAATTTTAAGCTATATATTTTTTTGTTTTGCATAAATAATGATAACCGTATAACAATGATAAAACACAAAAAAAATTACATTTAAATTTTGCCGCCTAAACATCCATATGTCGTCACGTGGTCTGTATGACGTTATATTACTCAAAGAAAACAAAACAAACATAGTCAAGCGGTCGATGCGAGACTGACTTTGTTCTCTCATCGCGTCCGTTGGAACGCTTGCCCAAATGCCCACGCGCGGCAGGTGGCTTGTTCCTAGAACTGCGGGTCTGCAGTTATCAAAGATCGATTTGAAATCTTTGGCAGTTATGCATCCGTTCCATGTACCATAGGTACGTGACGCATAACTACTTACCTAATGTCGTTATTGACTCCAAGATAATTATGATCTTCCTATAATATATCTCTTTTCTTTGTTAGCTCCATATCCATTGTATAATTAAACAAAACAAATAATGTTCTGTTTACAAAGCATGGAAGTATTATATATAGTACTTATTACTTCCATGTTACAAAGGCATTGCACTTCGATCAAATAAAAATTACCTTTACTTCCAATTAATAAGTATAATAAGTAGCCACACATTACGTTCGTTCAAGCTTATGATGGTAACTTTTATTATCTGGTGTACTTTGCCAGATGTTTCTGAAACGGTAAATAAAATTCGCCAATGTACGAAGTTTATACTGTACACACATACACATTTCCATTCCATATTTGAGTTGCATTTTGTTAATCCTCTTTGTACCAAAAGTCTCGTTTTATTTGCATTGTTCCAGAGTTTGTGTAGGTAGGGTAGGTACGGTTAAAAGTCCACAATGCACACAAGTAAACAGACCAGTATGATTGTTTTGGAGAAATTATTAAATTCAACAAGGAGAACATGGCGTAGGTCTTTTTTACAAGTAAACACGTAATATCTATCCAAGTTCATTTACAAATACCTTTTGCCAACGACCTTTATAATTTATAACCTACCTATGTTTTGTTACGGTTACGATGTATGTATAATAACAACCTATAAATGCAATAAAAACCTATAAACCTATAGATGCAATATTGCAGAACAAATTTTTGTAGCTTATAGGAGATAACCGAACAGATTTAAAATTGGAAGATTTTCCTTAAATATTGTGCAAAATATGGAAAAAGAAATAAAAGTTCCTAGTCGATTAAGGCCCCGTAGGTGATATCGCGCCGCTCGACAATAGGTATTTGACGCGCGGCGGTGGCGCCGCCATGTGATCTTTCGTGAACTAAACTACGGACAGCGGTTGAGTCGGTGTAAACGGTTTTGATCCTTTCCATATATTTTTATAGTAATTAATAAAGTAATGTCTTTTTTCAATATTTTTTTCTCTTATATTTATTAAGAATTATACAATGTTAGTTACTTTATATTAGTTTAAATATTAAATATTTTTGAGTATGTACCTCCATTACTGATACATATGTGTGAAAAAGTAAATCACTAATAGTAAAATCGTAGAGAAAGCCAATTCATTATTTATTATTATTTTATTTATCGTTTACTATTATTTCATTCATTATTATTATTTATTGTGATTGTTTATTTATTATTTTTTGAAAATTTTATAATAATGCCGGAAATCCGAAACTATTAATAAAATTAAGGAAGGTACCTAATAAAGCCATAAATTCTGTTACAAATGAAAATGCATTTATTTTTTTATGAAGTAAGGTATTCATAATTAAACTTACATATACATATTTATTGAAGCCTCAGCAAAAAAAAATTCTTTTCAAAATGGCCACCTTTAGCTTTGATAAAGGTCTTTATTCTACACTAAACGCAACAATTAAAGAATATAAAAAAAAGTTCCAAATTTTTAGGTGATTTTCAACAGGCTGTAACTTCGAAGAAAATGGTCGTATAGAGCTCATTAAAAAAGGAAATTTTAGCTTCAAGTTTCTAGTTCTTGAATCCAAGCTTCAAATTTTTTTCTCGTTGGCGATTTATGAGTAATAGTCAGATAAATCAATGTTAAAAAAAAATTCAAAATTTTTCTCGTCTTGAAAGTGGTGTAAAAGCCGTAATAATTTTTTTATTGTAATGGCACAGTAAAGATATTTTAGAGAATTTAATTCCCTATAACTTGACCTCCTCATGAGCTCTGTACAATGATTTGTAACTGAGTTATCGTCAATCAAAGCGGAAAAAGTCATTTTGACTTGGACAATCGATTACTCGGGTAATAATGGTCGTACAGAAAATTATAGTAAGGTTTTGTAAACTGCAAAACATTCTCTACAAGATGCTTAAATTGGATTACGATAAAAAAAATTTACAAACCAAAAATGTTGCCCGAAGAAAAGGTAAAAAACTGTAAATTTAAGGATATTTGGATTACTTGCAATAATTTTGCAAATAATACAGATACGAAAAATCTTTTCTATAGCTTTTCAACCTCAATATGTTCTGAAAAAACCCTGAAAGTTTCAAGGTGCTGCGATTTATTTTTCTTAGTGTCCGGAATGTTTAAAATTATCGTTTTTGCTGAAAATCAAGATAACGGGCAATTTTTCATTTTTTTCCCTTAGTTTGAGTTTGAACGGTTTTTTTTAGCAATAATCCATATTTTTTTCATCAGAACTCTTTAATCATTAAAATAAATAAAAAATTGAAATTTCTTTTTCAATTACGAAACTGATATAGTTTCGTAATTGCATTTAAACCAATGCCTAGTATGGAACGAAACAGGCAGAAAATACATGGTTTTTTTAACCAATTTCCAAAGATAAGGAGGTTTTCAATTTTGATGTCTTTTTTTGTATGTATGTTACGTGATATCTTCGCCAATTGTAAACCGATTTTCAAAATTCTTTTTGGTTCATATAGGGTTGAGGTGACAAAGTGTTCAATGACAAAGCGTACATTTTGTCATTTTGCTTGTTGTAGTGTTCTTCAATCGTGGAAATGTTTTCTTCAGTAACGAGGATATTTCTGTGTCTTTCACCGTCGTATCGGGACAGAAGGCGTTTTGATCGAGTCACTCTCTTTATCTGTAGGGATTGATTTAGGGCATGTCCTGTATATCGACAATAGCACCGAGCTTCAGGTTTTGTTTTAATATACGCGACAGAGTCCTACCCGGAATCTTCATTTCTCGCGATAAGATTTTTATTTCCTTATGGGGTTTCGGCGAATTCTGGCTTTAACAGCATTAACAGCCTTTGTAGTTCTAACAGCACGCGGCCGTCCCAATCTTTTATGGTCATCGACAGAAGAAGTGTTAGTATATCTGTCGATAGTACGATATATACGAACATACAGCTGATACCAAGCTTCTGAAGTGTCTTGAATATGACCGACGGCTCCATACCCACTCTGTGTAAGGCTGCAATCCTATTTTCTTTAACACCCCATTTCATATTGTAATTTGATAATAAACACGAAAAAAATATGTGAAATAGCGAGAAATCAAAAGAAGTTTTTGACATAAGTGTTTTCCAAATTGAAAATGAATAAAGACTTGAAAAAAGAAAAAGTTTTGTAGCTTTTTCGCGCTTATAATTTGTTTTCTTGCTCCACCTGCAGTCTTAGTCTATGTTGGCCAAGTTTCAGATCGCTAGGCTTACGTGAAGTGGCTGAAAAATTGATTCAGTTTTGTTTGCAGACAGACAGACCAAAAATAAAGGATGAAACATATTACACCGGGCCGGGCGCTCACCGTGTTTTTCTCAACGTGCCCCGGCCGGGTTTGCTATTTGTCACCGTGCTGCCGACGGGCCGCCACCGGGCCTTGCCCATGCCTTTCATTTCCAAGTACTATTATACTATTTTGTATTAATATTATTATACTAGCTGTGCCCGCGACTTCGTATGCGTGGTATTCGGAACAACGCGTAACTTTTTGTTTTTAAACAGATGTTTTTTTTGTTTTTCAACGAAAATATGAATTTCGAAATTTCATCGTGAACAAAAAATTCCTCACCCCGAGACCTCTTAAATGAGTACCAACACGGGGGGTCTGCGACGCACCGCTCCCGAGATATTTTTGAAAAAGTCCAAAAATGCGAATTTCGAAATTTCGTCTTCACCGAAAAATTCCTCTCCCCAAGACCTCTTAAATGAGCACAAACACGCAGGGTCTGTAACGCACCGCTCCCGAGATATTTTTGAAATTCTTTTTTGAAAAAATATTTAAGCAGAAATATATTATACCTACCAGGAATAAATTAATATACATATATTATTGAAAAAATTTTATACCTCGAGGCAGTCAGCCTCGGGATTAATTAATTTATTTATAATTTTAACAATTTAAAAAAGAAACTAAGTATACATTAAATGATACCACTAAAAGGGCCTCGCGAAGCTGTCTCCGAGCGCACGGTGAAAAGAAATATTTTTTTGAAATTTCGCGATTGGAGCGCACGGACACGGCCCGGTGTAATATGAATTGGTTCATACAAAAGCATACTAGCATCTTCACCGGGCTCCGGACGGGGCACGGCCCGGTGTAATATAAATCATCCTTAAAGGTAGTAAAAATTATGTCCATTAAATATTTTTTTGCACCTATCAACCTTCAGAATTCATGAATTTTTTTTGACATTTCACAATGCCAAAGGCACTGTTTTTTCTCTCACGCGTCATTGTTAGATCAATAAAATATTGGATTACTTATAATTCTATTCTATTTTTCTTCGATATATAGTTATCTTCGTAATAAAGAAAAAACAACGAATATCTGAAATATAAATTACATACTATATACATCGCAATTATACTTTATAAACAAAAACATAGTTTTCATCAATATTTAGTAGACAACAAAAAAAAATATAAAAAGAAAACTGTCAAAACATTTTGGTTGCGCTATATTGTTTGCCCGGTTCGCCGTTCGATCGCTCGTTGTGGTCACGTGGGCGCACAACGAAAAGCGATACGTCCTCCCTCTAGAAGCGCTTGGCGCGGACTGACCGGCTAGAGAATCAGTGCTGCCAGGTCCATTTGAGTGTTGGGCGCCAGATCAGTTTAAAAAAAGCGCTAGATTCCGCTAAACAAGCGTTATTAAAAAGAGCGCTAAATTTTAATGCTATTTCTAAATTAGGGAGTTAAATAAATGCGTTCCAGATAACAACCATATTGTTAGATTGACCAAAAAAAATGTGCTTGTAGGTATGGATTTTTCATTTCAACCTACCTATCGTTTTCGTTCTGAACAAAAATTTCTTTAACCACGACTTGAAGTTGGGATTACTTTCCCATTCAGTTTTATAGTGTTGTTTGGAAGATGTTTTCTTCTTTGATATCAACCAGAATCACATCGATGTGTCAATCACATCTACCAAACTTGAAAAACTTAAATATAACTTTAAAAACACCATAAATAAACACCGGCACGTTCAAAGAGTAATGAATGAGAGCAATTGTTTATAATAGTTTATATATAAGAGACGGTGCCTATTTAAGTTTACACCTGTTAGTGCGATGCGAGGCCGCTCCGGGAACCCCGCAATAAGTTTAAAAGTTGTAACGTGTGCCATAAATACATTTTTAATTACCCGAATAAGTTTAAAAGCATTCAGTGGAAATAACGTTCGTTTTGAAATAATATAACAATCATTTCGATAAAGCGTTAGATTTTCCGCTAGGAGTCAACTGTTAATTTTGGGAGTTGATTACCCTAAAATTCCGCTAGATCTGGCGGCGAAAGCGCTAAAATGGCAGCACTGTAGGGAATGTGTCTTCTAATATATTGCAAGATTTGCGTGTTTTTACGAAAATTTTTTTTAGTATTTTTTGTAAATCTATTTATTTAATTTTTTGCACACAAGTAGTTGATGATGTAAAGTTTACAGTGGTATTTTTATTTTTAGCAAACAACATTTAGCCTATTCAGAAAAAGCATCAGTTTTGGGTGGATATTTTAGAAAATTGCACTGCGTTTTATATTTTATTTTTCGAAAATTTTGTACGAAAATAAAAAATTGTTTCATTCATTCCTTAGAAGACTTCTATGCCAATGCACAGTATTTTTTTCGTTAAGTTTAAACTACAATGTCGACTGAAAACAGCAAAAAAAAAAAAAATGAGTCCCCGAACATCAAATTTTCTGAAACGGATGTTAGAACATGATGGATAAATCGAAATTACAGAAATAAAACAAAAATGTGGCTCATTTATTCCATTACTATTGAAATAATCTTTCTAATGACATATTACAAAGTACTCAACTCTGTTTATTTTATGAAAAATCTCTAAAATAAATTGACTGAAATCGTTGCAAAATCACCATAGGCCCCTTAAGACTTTAATACAAAACTTAGGTTAGATAATTGATAAACTTAAAAATAAATGTAGTTGTCACAAAAAAAAATTATTACTGTGATGCTTTTTTTAGCAGTAATTTACTTTTTTTTTCTCAGAAAATAGATTTTTTGTAGAAATATGCCGAATTCTTATAAAGTTTATTATGCACTGTATTTTTATCTAAGTTTTAATTTATTTTGTGACGAAAGTAACGTTTTTCTGAAATTAATATCAAGAGTCGATTCTACATGAAAAGAAAAGTTTAAATATTTATAAAAATTGTGCTAATACCAGCACAATTAGCCGAACAGAAATAAACTATATTCGTTATGTTATCATAATAATTTTTCATCAAGTTACATTTTTATTTTGAACTTTCATTTAAAAATGGAACATATTAGGCGACAGTCATTATTTATTTTTGTTTCCCGTTAATAGGTACTGATTTGCTAGTGGTACGAGCTCAGTGTGTAGTGAATTTTAAAATTTTGTAAATTGTAATTTTTATTAGAAAAAGTTTTTTTTGGCAATCTTAGGGCATCTCAGTTGAAATCGCCTAAAATGCCCGATTTATCACCACAAATGATTATTAGGACACATGAAATACGAAGAAATAGCAGACTTCAGTCCTCAATTTCCACGATTTGTCGCAGTATCCAACGGTACAGGTTGACTGATTCTCTTGTAACGAGGAGGGGCCAAGTGTACTTCTAGGTGGGATCACTCAGTGAAATGTCACTCCAGGACCGCAGTATCCTTTGGATCCATAAGACCAATTACCTCGGTGTTACGCTCGACCGGAGATTTACCTTCGGTCCCCAAATTAATCAAATCAAAGACAGGGCAGCGTTCGTCGTGGGTCGCCTGAGCCTGATAGGCAAACAGAGTACCTACAATGGCCCTTAGAGATAAGGGGAAAAAAGGGGACATTGTACAAAGTTTGCGTCAGACCATTGGGGGGTCAAAAATGTTACATTTTAGCTCCCTTTTCACGCCCTGGTAGGAATACGGCGCGACAGGTACCCATAGAAAAATAACTAAAGCACAGGTACCAGTGACCCTGTATAGAGGTCGAACGTCTCTGATCCTTCTGTTAATTAAGTATATAATATATTACTCTATGTTACGTGTGTCGTATATGACAGTGACTGTTGTGCTTGTGGTGTGCAAAGAAGCAAAGATGTTGTATTAGTCTGTACCCAAAGAAGAGTATATAATCACTATAGTACGGTCATTCTAAGAATGCGTTTTTGATATATCTTTATGTCCATTGCATAAAGTTCATTTCCGAATAAACGATACAGAAAATGTATGGAATTGACACCTGTCAGAACAGCACTCTTTTAATGGCCGGAGTATACGTTTTGTGGTGTGGTGATAGTCAACAAAACAAAACAGAGTTTTAGTAATTTCGTTGTTATGTTAAGTATCTTTAGATAATTTTATATTTATTTTAAGTTTCATTTAACATTGCCAGTACTGTACCCTCAGTATTTATTAATATTTCCAGAAATTCCAAATAAATTGCGTTTAATAATGAATTTAAACAAGTTTACACCAGCCGGATTATGTTTTCTACGTTTTGTAACAAATTGCAAGAAAGTTACATCATTGAAGCAATTGCCTCAAGTAAGCATTATACAGGTCACGGTCACACTGTGTTTTGCAGACATTTAGGCAGCCTGTCTGGCGGCAGTAACCTTTAGAAGACCACCCTGAAATAACAGCATGTATGCTGTTATGTTTTGGTGAGTGAGTAAGGAATGCCAGAGCCCATTTCCCTATCCCTTCCTAATCACTAGTGTGGCACCTGTGACGTTGATTGTGTTATGGCAACGGTAGCTACCTACCATCAAGTGGACCTGCAACCTGTCTCTCAACCTTAACATATTTTTTTTTAATTTCAGTATAAAAATACATCAAAGAAATGGTTTGTTGTTCATATGTATTCTGCATTAGCTTTTATGTGGGCAACGAAGAAGAAGGATACTAAAGAGGAGCAACTTGAACAATCTCTTTTGATTCTACAAAAAGCAGATATTTTATTTGAAAATGGACACTATGATGAATGCTATGATCTGTTGACAAACTGTAAGGTAAGGCATTGTTTATAAATAGATTCACCTGCATATTACAATAATATTTATTACTAGTTAGTGCCCTTGACTTCGTCTGCATTGAAAAATGAAAAATCTAACACCTAAACAATAACTGACAATGATGGTGCCGAAAATTTTCTATTTTTAGATGCTAGTAATAAACTAAGTATTTGTGCACTAAATTTCGAGCAAATTCAATACATCCTCACAAACTTTCACATTTATGATATTTAGTAGAATTTTTATTAAAAAAGTAATAGTGTGGGTGATAGTCACAAAGCTGTATCAACCTACAGCTACAACCTACATCAACCATCCAAGTAAAGCTGATTTTGAACCAACATTTTGAAGAGTGAGATTTTTTTTACATTAAACAGCTGGTGAAATCACAGAGCACGGCTGGTTTGTTTAACTACGTAATTTTATGATGTTTACTTAGCCAAAGAATCATGTTACTACTTGTGCCAGTGAGTTCTTCCCTTCCACTCAATTACTTAATTAATGCAATTGATGTAGAATCTGTCATTCTCGTACGTGAATATTAATTGTAATTTCTCATTTTCATGCTAATCTTTGTTAAGTATTCTTGTTATATATATTCTGATATCTACTCACTCCAACCCATTTAATTTCTTAACTATGAATAAATTTACCAGTACTCTGATGAAATTAAAATTTAGAATCATGTTTGTTTAGAAACCTAATATGAATACTTTTAATGATAAAGGGTGGCAGTTATGCTGATAATTTGTTTGAATAGGTAGACCATTTTTTAAACTTTTAAACAAATTTGACATGTTTGTTATAAACTGTAGAAAATGAAAATGTTTGTGTTAAATGATTATTTATTATTGAAATTACGAAATTTATGTAAATTGAGTTTTTAAACAACTTATTTAGTTTAAAAGATGTAAAAAGATTATTTTTACAAAATAAGATGAATATAAAAAACGGACTGTAGGTGATTCCTGTCGCCTAGAAACTAGAACGACGCCAGAGAATAAAGTAGAGTAAGGAATAATGCGAGGATAAAGGAATAGCCTCTCTTATATTTCACTGCATTTTTTAAAGTCACTAGAAGGTAGCTAAACTATTGATGGATGATTTTTATTGAAATCATCTCATGCTTCAATATATTTGAAATAAATAATTTAATTGATTGATAAAACATATATTTCAGGACATAAGCGATGTAGAGAGACAATGGCGTATTTGTCGAGTGTTGTATAACATGGCAAAAGAACCACGACATGATGGCGAAAAAAAGGAACTGATTTTAAAAGCTTATAATATCATCTCACATGAAGTAAAGCTTCACAATGATAATTACGCAGTTCACAAGTGGTATGCACTACTTTTGGATGCAAAAAGCTCGAATGATGGTGTAAAAGAAAGAATAAAACAGTTGGAAAATGTGAGAAAACATATGGATGTAAGTAAACACTTGAAATTTCCATTAAAATGTCTTTTGCAAAAATTTAAAGTCTACTTTAAACCTTTTGTCCCCATAGGAAAAATTGTGCACTTACTTATGTATCAACTTTATTAGCACACAATTGATACATAAGTATCAATTTTTAATAATAATAATAATGACACGACTGAGAAAAATAAATATTTCGCAAACTGCAAACATTGAAACAAACTAACAGCCTACTGAAGATTAAAACTAGGCTTTCCACAACATTTTACCAAGAAAATCATATTTTTTGGAAACAACTATTAGCATATTGCTTGGTACAACTGTACTGTAGCCCTAGCCAAGATGCAAACGCTTCCTTTGCGTACTTACGAAACGAAAGAAATAAAGCCCGGTGATTGGTTGTTGTAATAGTTGTAACTTCAACAACCAATCACCGGGCTTTATTTCTTTCGTTTCGTAAGTACGCAAAGGAAACGTTTGCAATAGTTTGCATCTTGGCTAGGGCCCCTGGTGTAGTAGAGAAAATAAACGTTAACAAACTAAGTAACATCCACTGATCCAATCATATCAAAGCAAGAATCACTATTACTGCTGTCCTGATGCTTGCTGGATTGATAAGCTTACTATCAAGACAGATACCTAGGCAATGGAAAATATGGAAAAGAAGAAAAACAGTATAATCCTGAAATAGTTGCTCACATAGATTTTAGTTCATTCTATAGGATTACACAAACCTGACTTCATTTTCTCTTGAGGAATGATTTTTTCTAATAAATTGTAATAAGTTATTTTTATGGCATGCTTTAGGTTCCCAGTTAAAATTTGAAATTATCATACAAATTAAATTTCTGTTTGTTTGCAGCTCGCCGTTGCATTAAATCCTAATGACGCCACAACCCTACATATGTTAGGAGAGTGGTGCTACCAGGTAACAGAAATGCCGTGGTATCAGAGGAAAATAGCAGAAACCCTTTTTGCGAAAATACCCACATCGAATTATGAAGATGCTCTCGAGTATTTTTTGAGAGCGGAAACAGCACAACCCAGATTTTACAGTTTAAATTTACTTAGACTTGGTAATTGTTATTTAAAGTTGAAAAGAGAAGATCAAGCTGTATATTATCTTAAGTTGGCTGCAAGCTATCCAGCAAAGTCGGATGATGATCATCGCGCGAAAAAAGAAGCCGCAGAGATCCTGAGAAAGTTGAAATAACTTATAAAAGGAATGACCTATTTTTTAAGTATAACTTTAAAAAAATGTACTACATATTTTTATATTTATTTTTATAATAAAACGTTACTATTTTATGTAGATAGTTGAGCACCATTGAATTTTTATTTTTGTAGCCCATGATGGAGAAATGATATTTTAAAAACTTTTATAATACAAAAGAAAGCTGCTTGACTTGAAATATATTATTTATCGTAATATCATACTTTTGAGAAAATATGTGAATTTATTAGCTTACTAACAATTATAAATTTACTAACAGTAATAACAGGTTCGGAAAAGTTTCTTGGCATTTTATATGAAAACTCAAGACATTTTTTATTTTTTTGTTTTAAAAGTTTATTTACATTTAATTACAATTTATGTGCTTTTGTTCGATGACTTTTTGCCATCTTGTAGGTAGTGACATGATCCTGTTGCTGTTGAAAGTTCGGGACTTCTGATTAAAAAAACGCAAATGTATTATCGCATCACAAAAATTTGGCGACCATATTGAATACGTCATCAACGCCAACTAGAGGGCTAGAAAAAATTGTTTACTATCAAAAGGGCGCATTGGTTGTCAGACGTGAAATATTTTAGTACAATTTTCAGCTAATTATTATTTGATTTCTATAATGTCTAATTTCGTATTCTATTTTTTCCCCGACATTTTGGTTAAAATATTCAAATATAAATAATGTAGACCCACTTATCTGTTTATGTGTTACTAGGTCAAGGAAAAAGTATTTTCGCATATAGTACATATGTATAAACTTGTATTAAAATCTCTTTGGCTGTACTATTTGTATCTGGCTGGTTTTGATGACATTAAAAAGGTTACATTCCAAAAAAAACAAACAAATTAGTAAAATATACTATATAAATTTCATATTTTTCTTTTTGTCAAAATGAGTTAATCTAATGAAGAAATTCGATACATTTTAAAATTTTATTACAAAAAAGGAAAAAATGCAACGCAAGCCGAAAAAAATTGTGACGTTTATGGACCTAATGCAGTTTAAGAGTAGCACAAAGTTGGTTTAAGCGTTTTCAATTCGGCAATTTTGATGTCACAGATAAACCTCGCTATCAGTAGTTACGACATAGCTGGGATTTGATCACAAAACAGTTTTGAGCCACTTGAAAAAAGCTGGGTACACAAAAAAGCTCGATATTTGGGTGCCACACGAGCTCGCTGAAAGAAACCTTATCAATCTTTTACTCATTTGCGATTCTTTATTGAGACGTAATGAAACCAAACCCTTTTTGAAGGAATTGTTAACTGGTGATGAAAAGTAGATCACGTACAAGAACGTGCGAAAAGCAAGTTGAGAGAAAGCGGCCGAAATTGATCAAATCATTATTTATATTTCATCATGACAACGCTAGACCATACACACACATCTTTAGCAGCCCGTGTGGCAGCAGTAGGTACCTACCCCCTTATAGACCACCGTGAAATAATAGCACGTGTGCTCTTGTGTTTCGGTGAGGAAGGGATGCCAGAGTCCATTTTCCTAATCCTTCAATAATCCCTTATACTTATCCTACTGTAGTCGGCAGCGCACTTGCAGCACCAGTGGCGTTGCTTGTGTTATAGGCGACGGTATCCACCTATCATCAAGTGGACCATCGGCCTGTTTGCCGATCTTAACATAAAATATAAAAAAAATATCTTTAGCCACTCAACAAAAATTAAGAGTTTGGTTGGGAGGTGTTAAATTCATCCGCCATATAACCCTGACCCACCTTCAGATTTCCACCTGTTTCGGTCTCTTCAGAATTATTTAGGCAGTGTCAGGTTAACATCAAGAGAAGACTGCCAAAACTGCTTGTCACGTTTTTTAATCAGAAGTGTCATTTCTACAGCAACGGGATCATGTCACTACCTACAAGGCAAAAAGTCATCGAATAAAATAGCACATAATATATACTGTAACTGTAAATAAACTTTTAAAAAAAGTCTGAGTTTTCATATAAAATATGAAGAAAATATATTTCAAATATCAGTTCTGTGTAAGAAGCTAAGAAGAAATAAAACGAACATAGAATTTGACGTTATTTATGAATCATAAGGTATAAAATGAAATATTTATTGTAAACGCATACAAAATCGAGTAGGACGTCACTCGGTAAAAAGACAAATTAAAAAAAATCTTTTTTTTATCGAGATATTTGAAAACAGACTTGCGTTAAGTATGACTTGACTTTCTCATATTTGCCATAATGAAAATTTTTGTGTATCGCCATATTTTCACATGATTAATGAAATTAATATTGCATACAGAATATTTTTTCGTTTTCATAAATATTTATCACCTGTACACGTACATATATCTACACTGGGACGAAAAGCGGGTCGGTTATAAAAAATGCGATAACTTTTTGTAATATTATAGATAGAAGTAAAACCTTTTATTTCTTAAGGTGATTGTATTAAAAACTAAATAAAAAATAAAGCAGATTTTTAAAATTTGAAAAACAAATTCGAAACCATTAATGAGTATGTTGGCCCATTTTTAGTAAACATGGGCGAGAACGCCACTTTTATGCAAGATAACGCTCGTCCCAAACAGCTCGGTCAGTGATGTCACTATAACACGCAGTCCATCGAGTATAACTGTGACGACGTGCACTTCCAAATACGCTTCGTGAACTGAAAGAAGCACTGATAGAGGAATGGGAAAATATTCCTCAGCATCAGCTCAGAAATCTGGTGGAAACCATGCCAAACTGCTGTATTAACGGTTCATGGTGGAAATACAAAATACTAAAACGTGTGAAAATTGCATATATCAAATATCAAAATCGTAGCACATTTTTGAGATCTAGTGTAAAATGGTCATTTTAACTTACTTTTATTCAAAATACATTTCATAATTTTGAACTTCTATAATTAGTTTAAACACTATAAAATAATTGTCTATAATACAGTCTTTATTTCATAAAGCTATATTCAATATTTTGGAAGTTATTGAGCTTTTTTTACCGACCCGCTTTCTTTATGACCCAGTTTATATTATCATGATAGAATAATTAAAATTTCCATCGAAGCCTTAAAATCTAACAAATAAAATACACAAAATGCACATTTATCATAGCACCTCAAATTACAAATAGGCGTAAAAAAGCATAAGATCACAATAAAATTTTTACAAACATTTGAGAATAAAAACGGCAAATTCAGAGGAATGGAAGTTGCCTATATATTTGTATTGCTTAATTATTATTAAAATAGTAACGAGTTTATACTTTTAATATAGAGGAACTTACTACACATGAATAGTACTGGGTTCGGCACTCTGCATTTTTGTATTTTTGTAATTATGGCTGTAGTTAGACGGATGCGAAAAAAATCTTACGGCCACCGTGCGGTGCTGCGTACTAGTGTTCATTCGTAGCAAATTTAAACTCTGACTTAACAAAATTGATTTCAGCACTAATATTCTCGGAGATATCGTTACCTCTGTAGAAACCAAGTTCTGTTAAAGTTCCTTTGAATTTGCCTTAATATAAATACAAATTTAAACATTCCGACTAGTATACAAGGTTGGAGAGTCCTCGCAGTTATCGACATAGAATCGCTCACACCAATTGTCCAACACTTACTTTAAAATACAGAACTTCAGAAACTTTATTCCATACATATAGTTACTAATACAATTAAATAACCCATTAGAGAGATATAGGACTTAAATTTAAAAATATGACTTAAAATAATTTACATAAGAGTGAACCAGTAGGAATATATAAAAAAATCCTTTGGTATTCAATAATAAAACATTCATATGCAAAAACTCTAAATTACTGTTCGTTTGCGTCAAGAAGTGAGAAGAGTCTTCCTCCCTTAGGCTACCATTATATAGGATAACTTATTAGGTACTTAATATATCTATGCAAAGTCACAACAGTATTAGTCTTATAATACTTAGTACAAAAGAATATAAATGCAAACTAAATATAATCAAATACTAAAAAAAATAAAACCATCAAAAAAAGCAATAATATCCTTACACATCCTAAAGTGGTTAAATTTTAATCAAGTACCTGTAATTATATAGGCACATAATACAATAGATGAACAGGAGATTCACGAAATCCAATTTTACATCATAAATTACTAAAATAGTCATATTTGAGAATAAATGAAAGATTCTTGAGTAACAAATCAACAATGTTGCTTACAACATGCCTGGACGATCTGATTCTTGATTTCCCGATTTTTCAAAGAACATAAAATCCTGAAAGGAAAATATACATTTATATTATTTAAAGACAACAAAACGCATTTTCAGTTAAATTAGATTTTTGTATGCACTTTTGTATGTTTAAAGTTACTTTAAAAAAAATTTGAATTTTTCCAATTTGAAAAGCTGACTGACTATATCTTACTGTCTGGATTATTACAAAATTACTCTTTATAATATAGAAAGAGTGCGGATTTTTATTTGTTTATATGTGAAGAGTAATCTAATCTATATATATAATCCATCAAATTTGTAAATAGATTTACAATCTATTTACAATTATTTATTTATTTTTTGTAGTCTGCATCAAATATGATGTGTCCATATATAGGCCATCTCTATACTGAATTTTCAGTTCCAGACATTCTTAACTATTTTAGAATTCTTTATTCTTAAATTTTAAAATGTCGAAAACTTTTGCATTTTGTACATTATGCTACTGAGCGAATTATTGCTACACAGAGCTTTACGTTCTATATTTTTCACATGTACACAGATGTTCAACAAGCAAATTGCACTATTCACTTACAATGTTTAATTTCAAATACCAATATGCTTTAAAATTGTAATCAACTAGGGAAACTGCCGATGCAATTCTTTTATAGTGTTGAAAGACTCAGAAATCCAAAGGAGGCCAATTTTATTCTCACATAAATAAAAAATACAATAAAGAACTTGAAAGCTAGGTAATAAAATTAGTAAACAATAATTAAATCTCGAAATGAAAATTAGTATGAAAGAGTGATGCAAAATGACAAACAATATGTTCACACTCACTTATGTTAGTGTTGACAAACTCATATCAAAAACTTACTAACACTTGCATGCAAATCAAACAGACATTTTATAGTTTCAAATTAAGGAGAAACTCATCATGCAATTTAGTTATTTGTTTATGAATAAATCCTAATATTTTTTTATCTTCATCAAGGTTTGCGTTCGCCTATGCAAACCTTGATAGCTTGATCTTTTGCTAGGTTAGGTGAAAAGCACAGCAATACCACAACAAACTAATGAAATCACACACATGAGTTATTCAAATATTGAATATGTTTAACCAATTCCAATATATTATATTTTGTTTATATATTATAGATTATTATGAATAGTTACAATGAGCAATTTTTGTCTTATAATTCAAATATAAAAAAATGCTTACAATCAGAAAACAGGCCCCCAGAAGAACAGCTTTAATCCTCACATCTAAGTCCATTGGAAACGTGATACCAAAATAGTCGGAATCCGTAAAAGCTTCTCTAGCTAAGCCTGACCACTGTTTAGTAATTTTGCCAACTTTGGTTTCACCATCTCTTGAGTATACCTGTAACATTAGATGAAATATTTTAGATATTAATAATGATTAACTGCTTAGTTTCGTTCTTTGTGTGTAAACTACTTTTTTCTGAAGATAATAGGATACCATTGCAATTATTGAATCAAAATAAAATTATAACAACATTAATATTGTATCTATGTATTTAAGTCATAACTAAAAATGCAAATTCGTTTAAAAGGCATTCATTATTTATGATTGATTCTCTATATATAACAGGATAAACAGGAATGAGTGCCCAAGACGAAGATGTAACATACTTACATGAAATTCCACATCTCCACAAATAGAAAAGGTGCACAATGGACCTTTAATTCTTAGCACAACATCACCAGTGGCATCTTTGATGACGTAAGATGGTTTACAAATAGACCATTCTTGCTCTACAGAGCCAATAACTGTTCCTGGCGGTGCAGACACCTCCATACTTTGAAGCCAACACGGGCAAAAGCAAGAGTCACAAGCTAACGGACGATTCAGATGTATTACCTACGAAAGGAACATGTTTAAATTATTATTCCTTCTCCAACATAATCTTTGTTGACACGCAAGAGAGAGGTTGCCAGTAGATAACAAATACAATAATAGAAATCTGTGAATATTAAATATCTAGTAATATTTTTGATCATTGTCTATTTTATTCATAGGACATTCAAATTTTGAATTCAAAATCATTCACATATAACATCATTCAAAATAAAATTTGAGAAGTATACCTCATTACGGAAATTATCCATAATCTTCATGTCAAAGGGGCGTTTAGGTCCACAGCAGTTTCTTGTGCAGCAATCATTGTCCTCAACAGCATAATATACTTTTTGTCCAACACTATTCTTCACTGTGTATTTATTGTTTGTCTCAAATCCCACAAACGCTTCCAACAATTCAACTTTCTGGTGTACCAGAAGCTGGTCAATTAAAGACAGGTATTCCAAACCCGGTGGGCAATTGCTCAAACCTTGTGGAATAGTCATCCAGCCACCTATAAGATACACATAAATAAGCTATAATTATAATAATAAAAGTTAATAATAAAACATGAATACAAAAACACATGCACATAGAAAATTCTAAAAATAATAAAATGACATTATATTTCAAATCTTAGAAAAAAACCTAAATGTGATTGGAATTTATTAAATAATATCTAATGTAATCAGATCTAATTATATACAGTACATAATCAATTTTAAAATGTTGCCAGTATGTTGAAAAATATTATTTTATAACTTTTCAAAAGTATTAAAAGTTTCAGGTAGTTTGCATTACGATTATGCATTCATTTATAAAAAAATATTAAATGCAACTTATCCATTTTAATCACTTTTATCAGGATACATTAAAAAACTTTTTTTTAATGCTTATGGCTTTTATGGTTCCGAAAATGAACCCTCTGTTGTTCGAAATAAAAAATTATACAAAAATCTTCTAATATAGAATACTTATAATATTTGCAACAATTCAGGGTGAATGTTCTAATAATATTATTAATACACAAAAAGATTTATTAATTATTAATTTTATAATATAAGCATTGACTGATATAGACAATGAATTAAGCTTCCACAACCACCCTGCACTTGTTCACTATCAACATAAACCTTTTCTCTTCCTCAGACAACATTTTGCTATAATTAATGCTCTGGTTTGTTGTGAAGATATTTTTATACATCCTTTTTACAGTGTGTTTTACATTTGATACACTAAAGGTTTCAACGTAGACACATTTGCTTTTCTTAGTAAAAACGTTAAAACACTTTTTTAAAATAAATCTCTTAGATGAACACCACTTTGTATTTCTCTCATAATTGCTTTCATTGTATACCTGACCAGAGTTAGAATGAAATTTGTTTTTAAACATAGTGATTGATCAATACATCACAACTTTTTTGTAATTTTAATTTAAAAAATAAAAACAGTAATTCACTTTTACTGCCTGAATGGTTGATGTTTGATTAAGGAATGTGACTTGTTGATTGTTACTCAATTAACACTTCTTATCAATACTGCATAAGGATTGTCAAAGTCAACAGTAAACACTCTTTATCAGTGATATATGTAAGTCATTTACTTACACTAAACTTCTAGAAGGTTACATGTTATAATAATAAAAATAAAATTTTGTAACTTTGGTTTGATTACAATATTGTAATATTGTATTGTACTAGATTTTTTTGGAAATTTTATCCATTAACAATTTATTGAACGATCTTAGCATTCATTTTCGAGTTGAAAATAATTTTGAAATATTGTCACTTTATGATAAATTTCTTTATTCTATAAGCTTCTAGAATACAAAAAAATCCACTCCAAAGTTGATTTACGTGCATATGGTCCATGGGCAAAAAATAGCCTTTCAGGTGCTATACCACTGCCAAAGAACATAAATTTATTTACGGACATACTCATTTCATTTATAATGGGAATTAATCAGGACCAACGAGCAAAAGACATGTGGGAAGAGAAAAGAAAAAATAGGCTGATGACAATAAGAACACAGTTGGAAAAAATTGTTTTTGTTATTTTTGTTTATTTAATGCGTTTCGCATTAAATAAACAAAAATGGAAAGAGATTTCCCTATCTCCTTTCCCTTAATCCTTACTGTAGTCGTCAGTGCACTTGCAGCAGCTTTGGTGTTGCTTGTGTTATAGGCGATGGTAGCCACCTACCATCAAGTGACCCGTCAGCCTGTCTGCCGATCTTAACATTTAAAAAAAAATGATGCAGGAGGCTTTTACCCTACAGAGGACCACACAGCGTCACCAAATACAAATAACTGTTAAATAAAAAAATAGGGGATCGGACAAATTTTCAGAAAGTGTTTTAAATTAATCTTCATGGATATTTATTCCCATAAAAAATACTATTTTATTTATTTATAGCCTTTTAGGTACTCAAAACCATGTTTTAATATTGTTTGTTTGAAAATGCCGCCAAAACGCCACGATAGTTCATCTGAGAGCGCGTAACGTCATTTGTGGTCATATCATAACAAAACAGCTGCATTGGCATAAGACAATGATTGCCCACAAATGACGTCACGCACTGTGATTGGTGTTTCAGTATAGATTAAAAATACTGTAAATAATAACATTTTATTTCTTCATTTAAAAATATTTAAATGAATTATATTAAATTATTATTCGATAAATAATCGTAAAAAATTATATATTTTCTTTCTAAGTACATTTTGGATTTTAATCTGATTACTGTCCGATCCCCTATTGTTAAAAATGTGTGGAAAATAAAGCTTTAATAATAAAATAATAATAATGGGAATTATGGGCTCTCTCATCCGCAAATGTGGAACTTCCGTATCGATTTACACATCCACAATGTATACACAATAAAATAAACAATGTAAATATTTTGTGGGTGCAGATATGGAGCTAGTCCTAAATTTGTCAGATTGGCCCTAAAATTATCATATCATTTGTTTTTTAATATAAATTGTTTCAATTTTCTACTAAAATTCATATACCTATTAAAATTAAAATTTATTAAAATGATGAAATTTCAATAATTTATTTCTGCTTTAAAAAAATAAATCTATTAAAAATCTTGAAATCTGCAACTGCATTTACATATATGATTCTCGAAAAATCCGCTATCACAAATGGTTCTGCATCCGCAACAACCCTGGTCTGAATTTAACACTATAGGTGTAAATATTTTTGTAAGTATCTACGCTGTAAGTATTTGCTCATAAATCCTTTGATTTAGCAAACCAAAACTTTAAACACTTTAATGGACTATAATACAATGTATTATAATTAGACAGTAGATCTAGAAAACTCATAATTACCTGGTGGCCCATGTGGAATAGGCTGGTGCATTACAGGTACTGGATATGGACTCTGTGGCTGAGGATAGCCCGGTGCAAAGCCAGGTTGAAACCCGGGCTGATAGCCGGGTTGAAATCCCGGTTGGAATCCAGGCTGCATTCCAGGTAGTGGCTGAGCACCAGGTGGTAAGGTAGGTGGCAAAGGTCCAGGTGGAGGACCGGGATAACCAGCTTGAGGAGGATGTGGACTCATTGGGTACATATTGTTCCTTTTATCACTCTCAGTTGGAGGACCATATCCTAAATTTGGAGGAAAATTTGGAGAATATGGTGTAGATTTGTGAGACATATTATATAACCTGTAAAGAAATGTAAAATGTAAAAAAATGTGTATAATACATATAAACATATATTATAGTAACTACTGCACATTTTAACCATTGAACATTATCAAATTATGTTGAAGGGCCCTTCCACTTGACTGGAGCGATAATCAAATGTAAAATAAAGTTTTTTTTTACAAAAGAAATAATAAATGTTGCATGATAGCATATTTTAAAACTCGTAAGTTCTTAAACCCTAAACTCATAAACTACTCACTCTAACTTTAGTATACCTACACCTAATAATTTAGGTGAAATTTCGTTTTACGAATATTTGCTTAAACAAATCGGGGTCCCTGTCCCTGTGCCAGCCCTGTGGCTCCGTTTAATTGATACAGTAGTAGCTACATTCCTAAATGTCCTTTCAAGACTGTCAGTATTGACATTTGACAGATGAAGCAGTCTTTAAACACTCAAAATTTATTACCAGCTTGATGCAACATTCAAGCATTTACACTCTTTTGTATTTTAGTGCTATACAGAAACAGTGATATATTTGGAGTTCGGTGGAATCAAAAGACCACAATGTCTTATAATGTAGATAAAATATATGGCTTTGTTCTTACAAATTATTAGCAAGAAAACAAAGAATATAAAGTCTAGAGGCTGGTCTAAGCAATGGTGTTTGTTGATTAACAGATTTAGCCATGAACATTTACAAAAAATTCTTCAAGTAACAGAACACTGGGTCAGAGTGTACTTTACGGGACACTCTGACCCAGTGTCCCGTAAAAAAATTAAGAATGAATCGTGAATCATTTGAAACTATTGGAATTGGTCCCAATAAAGTTTCATGACGTTTCAGGCAGTAATGCACTTAAATGCACACTAATGTGATTTGCTTGACAACCATATCAAGCACGATGAAGCACGTTTGACAAGCATTACAAAAATTAAATAAATATTCATCAAGGTACAGCACGCGGTTTGCTTGTAAAGTACATCAAGCTTAGATCCAGTTGCTTGACAAGCATAAAAAAATCACGGGTTTGACAAGCAATTTTGACCATCTAGAGACCGCTTAATTTTATAAAATAAAAAATAATAGAATCGCCTGTAAATATCAATGAAAGATAGATATAATATTAGGAAGTTTAGGGTTTAAATAAATCATCAAGAATTTTATTGTGAAGAATGTTATGTATAGGTCCTACATACTTTTAAACAGATTGTTGGTCGCTCCGTTTTATTTGCTCACTGAGTATATAATCACTGGTTTGCTTTTTGCTGTTCAATATCAATCAATGATATATTTATATTACAAAACATAATTGTATTGATGCTGCCAAGCCATGAACAATGAAGTTGAAGATTGAAGGAAGATTGATTGAAGTCATAGATAGAGTAACTTATATAGAATAATAGTTATTGTTCTATGTTGAAGCCAATAGCCAACAGCACAGACGATATAAAATAAAATTAAAAGTTACCAGTTTAATAAATATAAATTAGGAACAGGGATAAATCCTCTATTCCCCAAGGCTAGCCAGTACTTCATTATTAAGTAGTTTTAAGGAATTTTTTTTGTAACCTTATTAGAGGTACAATCACAAACTAAATAGTAGATATGGTTCAGCCACCGAAGTATCACTGTGATTCTCTTCTTTAATAATATTTTTCTCTAGCTCAATATTTTATAAAATATTGTACAACTTCCAATTGTTATGTACATACTTATACTTGCCAACTTGATGACACGATATGTTTAATAGGGAATATGCGTCTAATTCAAAAAAGGCTTAAATATATTTTTTTATCAACATTTTTGCCTTAGAATTATGTCTATGTAAATATTTTTTTATATTATTTCTTTTTCGTTAAGAAAATAATTATTAAAAAGTGCATAATTCAAAATATGTACTTGAAACGGTCAGATCGAATGTGACGTCAAAGTCTATGGAATGTGACGTCAACGTCTATGAAATGTCAACAAGCGTGTAGATGTTTGTAATTTTTTAACATTTGATTGTATTGTAGACTTTGACGTCACGACAAGCGCGCCAAAAGAGCGGGTGTTTAAAGTGCCCGTAGATGTTAGTTAATTTTAACTTTTTTTTTTACGGTTATATAACGATATAACCTATCTTATGAAAATATAAAAAAAATGTGCATATTCCGTATTAATAAATATATTCGTGATATAAACTCAGACTCGTTCCACAGATAACAATTGAGAGTGATTAGTAAGTAGGTCTCAATTTAATTAAAATATTAATACTGTACCTAATGGAATAATACGATAAATTCTCCTCAATTAAAGTAAGGAGAATAAGTCATTTTGAATATGCTTCTCGACGCTATTTGTCAGCAACCTACACACTTTTGTTGTTCTGTGGCATTGCGTAGTCTATCAGTAATTTAGTTTTCTATGTTTTGCTGTTTCCGGCAAATGTTGCTAGTTTAGATTAATAACACTGGTAAAAATAACTGTGTATCAATTTCGTTAAACTAATAAACAATTATTATTATAGAGGTTGTTTAAATTTAAAAAAATTGCTTTATTAAACAATATAGAAAATCATGGGCTTGCATTTTCCTTATACTAAATTTATTTCCCTTTCTTGAAGATCAAGTCAAAATCCTGGGTAAAATCTAATTGTAGAATTAGTTATTTAAATTAAAAGTTTTCGTAAAATTCATTTTTATGTATAATATACAAGTAATATTTTATTTAAAAAAATATTATTTCTTTATTATTTGGTTCTGGTATCACTGGTATCCGGCTATCCGTCCAATGCTATTTTTCCATTCACCAATCAAACCAGTGCATTGACCAACCTGCTTCTGCTGGCAGTTTTGTTTGTTGGGAGCGAGTGAATCAGTCTGATAAATGTTTGCTTCCGCGTTTGTTTCTTTGAAGTGATTGAAGCATCACGATGCTGTTGAGTTAACTTTGCTACTCATGTTTCTAAAATGGCGTCAGTATCACTGTTTATTGTTTAGTGAAATTACTCTTGAATATACTTTGGTGATCATATTGGAGTGAGTCATAAAACGAGCCTAGACTGTAGCAATGACATTTTTATAGCATAAAGTGAAAATACGTTTTTGAAACGTCGTGAAGATTGGCAAGGTGAATTTCGTAGAACAATGCGCGAATTCAAAGTAGTCGTTCTGGGTTCGGGTGGGGTCGGAAAGAGTGCTTTGACCGTTCAATTTGTGTCCGGATGTTTCATGGAGAAATACGACCCCACAATAGAAGATTTCTATAGGAAAGAAATAGAAGTAGACAATTCGCCATGTGTTTTAGAAATATTGGACACCGCTGGCACGGAGCAGTTCGCTTCTATGCGCGATCTGTATATAAAAAATGGCCAAGGATTCGTCGTAGTATATTCACTTACAAACCATCAAACGTTTCAGGATATTAAGCCTATGAAGGAATTGATCACTCGCGTTAAAGGTTCAGAACGTGTCCCTATTCTTCTCGTGGGTAACAAGGCAGACTTGGAACATCAGCGTGAAGTGTCGCAGGCGGAGGGGCAAGCGCTCGCTCAAATGTGGGGTGGCTGCCCCTTTGTGGAGGCGTCTGCTAAGAGTCGTACCAATGTCAACGAAATGTTCGCCGAAATCGTGCGCGAAATGAACGTTAGTCCCGAAAAGGAAAAGAAAACTTATTGTTGTTGTACAGTGCTTTAATATTTAGAGTGTAATGTGGCATTTATTTGTTGTAAGACTGCAAGGGCGAGGCAGGAACGCATCCGCCTCGGCCCGCTCGATGGCCGCCCGTCTACAAGCGGAGCCCCGTCGCTGGACCTTTGGCGGTCGTGGTGCGCGTCATATCACATTGTTAATATCTTTGATACATACCATTGTCCAATCGAGGTGCTTTATCTTATATTTTCATACTTTAGTACTGGTAGATACTCCCGCAGTTATGATTATCATACAACATAAACAACAGTTTTTATTGCAGACATGTTTAATTAAAGCTAGGTTTTGCCCGTCAATGTTATTTGAAATGCAAAATCATGTATCAGTTTTGTAAACAAATATTGTATGTAAAGTAATATTAGTGAACTTTTCTGTATATAATTTTGTGAGATTAATGGTAATGAAAGGACAAGGACTTGATTAAAATTAATGAGCCATCCAAATATGCAATATACTTATATGAATTGTGTAGAATCGAGTGTGGTGTATGAGTTTACACAGTTGTAAGTCATGTTGCAGAATGTGTTTTATTGTGTAAATTATGTTTATATGAGGATCAGTAATCGAGGAAATACAATTAGATTTGTCAGTTGCGTGATTGTGTTTTAAAAGTCTACCAGGATTTGTGATAATACATATAACAAAGTATCTATAATAAAAGTTTTAAGTGGGAGATTAGCTGGTGATGTTTTATTCGGGAGCACAAGGTAACCTTTCCAATATTTATATCACTTCATTCCTACACATACACACAAAAACACCACTGAAATTTGCAAATACACACACCCACAAATGTATTGACAGGAAACTCTTAATATAAATGAATATGGCAATGCTCTCTCTGTGTGGAGACAGTGTCTTAATCTCTATAAGATAAGCCAGCATAGATGATACAGCAAACATCCACCTATACAACTTGGGATACTTAACTGATTCACATCATAGACAAAGTTGTTTCTAAAGATATTTATTCAAAAGTATTAAGTGTATTCATAAACCATAGCTAAGTTTATATTAAACACCACTTTACAGAGTAAAAGTTTTCTTTAAGTAGTCCTCCTATGATCAAAATGAAGTTGACCAATTTAGAGATCAGTCCCGACTAATTATTAAAAAATGCATGTTTGAGTTTTAACAGCATGGAAATAAAAATCACATATTGACACTTCAGTTGTATTTATTTGATAGGTTACTGTAGGTGCTAATAATTTTTCCAACTGAAACTATTAGAATAATTGTATTAAAATGACATTCCTATGCACTCTTAAGGTTGTTTGATATGTTTTGATATAAAAACACAACCAACTATAATAGGTATGTGATAAATTTTTAAGTGTAAGCATTATCTAAAGCCATACCTTAAACAATTTATTCTTTGTTTTTTACATCCCTTATATCTATCTGTTGATTTAGGTATTTGGTAAATTTTTGTTCTATATTAATATAACATGCATGCTTTATTGGTCTTCTTAAATGCATTTAATATTAATAACTTTGCTGATTACTTCTTTAGTCTTTTACTTTCGTTTATATTGAAAAATTGATGGATTTAAGTATAATTTTGATACGTCTTCAGTGTTATTTAAATACCAATATGCTTATAAAATCTCCAGTTACCCCGACAACTATTTTTTGATTACTTCTCTACTCTGAATACTTCATGCAACTGAAGTCGCTCACTTTAATACTTGCAAATTTTTATGCTTGGATGTATGAGGACATGTTTTAGTTTTCAATCAATATTTCAGCTTAACAATTTTTGTATATTCTTAAAGTTAATCTTAGTGTATCTTAATTAAAAGATATGTCTGCAATAAGCAGTTATTGATTGTTGAGTTGTTATTGTTTTTAAACAAAGGTGTGCAGCAATGGATATTTTCTTTTAGTCTTCTTAAAATATGTCTTTAGTCTTTTATAAAACATGTCTTATAAAATGTCTAAGTCTTTCTTGAAATGTGAGACAAGAGGCAGAAAATGCACATTTGCACCTTTACAACATATTTATAATAATGATAGATTATAGAGAGAGCACTATGTGCAGAAAGCAATGCCAACCAGACCATAAAATCAGATAACATGAATCACATTCATGTGTAAGGTGATCATTTTGTTTGCAGATTGGGTTTTGAAGGGTGTGTTTACTTGTATTATGCATATAAGATTAATTGTATTATATGAAATTATTATCTAAAACAAATCTTGTAAAATTTTTGGAACCAACTTCCTACAGAGTTGCTTCCATCTCAATGCAACATGGACCAATCTCATTGCTTACTTTAAAGGGAGTAAATGAATTCTTGCAGTGTCAATAACACATCTGCTGCCTGCCTGGTTTTCATCATTTGCCATTAACAATCAGATGTCTGTTGCACTTTTCAATATGAAAAAAAGTGTATCAAAAATGCCCCATCAATAGCTCCATATATTTTTAGTGAAATATGATTCCGTCATTTATTGTATTTTGGATTGTTTTCAAAAAGTTTTATGTTTACTTTATTTTGAAATAAGAAATCCTGTGAATCTATTTTAAATAAAGAAAGAGAACAACGAAAGTGCTTATTATATATATTGCAAAATATAACTTAATTTTCAAAATCCAAGCAAGCAGCTTAAAACATTCATATAAAAACTAATGACCCGCCTTCGCATGATGTGATTTTTATAATTTTTCTCTACATTATTATGAACCTTTCTCTGACTTCAATGAATAAATGAAAAAAAAAGATTGTCAAAGTAGAGCCATTCTCGAGTTTTGCACTTAGCGACACATTTAGCGACTAATTTTATATTATATGTATATATACAGAAGTACCAAAAACATAAAATACACAGTTATAGCCACATTTACAATGGAAGCAATGTTGAATTTACCTACTTAGAGCTTAATAGATCTAAATATGTGCGATGACTACAACTTTATTGTCATCAGCAGGAAACCACGGATGCATGATATACTTTTATTATTATGTAGCCATAAGGTCGATTGTTGTATGTGGAACTAACGGAACTGGTTGCATGAAGCAATCGTTGTGAGGCACGGGTAAACGACTGGGCGCGTGCTGGTAAACGGTAGCAATTGTTGGACCGTGACTTCGGTGTGCGCAATCCTCGGTTTCTTTCTAATAATCATCCAATAACTAGGTATCGAACTTGCGATAATCTTCATGCAATGTTACAAAACGCATTTATTGTCACATTGTACGCTAATACGCTTTTTTTTATTATACAACTAGCTGTGCCCGCGACTTCGTACGTGTGGTATTCAAAATAACGCATAACTTTTTTATTTGTAAAAAGGTTGGAATGAAGTATACATTAAATATTACCGGAATCTTGCTACAATACATCAGTGGAAACCACACGAAAATCGGTTAAGCCGTTTCTGAGAATAGCGTGCGTTATTTTATTATATATGAAAAACACCAGCCTAAGCTGAACCCTACTTAATATGACTGATTATATAGATTTGAGGGCAAAATCATCTAAACTTCTATTTTTAACTTTATGTAAACAAAAAAAAAATTTATGCACGTATTTGTACATGATTGAAATGTACAAATACGTGCATAAATTGTTTTTTTTTTTAAATATTTAATGTACAGACACGGCACGTTTACTATTTTATTATATGTGTATAGATAGGAATTAAAATTAACATGAAATTTTTTTAATTTCAAGTTCGAATGACAACTACTAAATGATGATTGATAAGAAATCTTTGTGATAAGTGCTGTAAACGAAAAATATTAATAATCTTAGGTTGAACGCGATTAGGCTATTATTCCCTTGACATACCTGTGTAAACAACAAACATTACAATGTTTTATCATATTCTGTAAAATATAAGATTTTTTTTTGAAAAATGTTAGAATTTTCAGATAATTTGAATAGTTTCGGCTCCTCCCCCTGATTTCTATTTTATCGTTTTACTCAGCTTTACTTAGCAATGTTGTAATACCTATACATAATAATAATGACCATTATTTTCCGGTAACGCCATGATTTTTGTAGGCACTAGAAACTATTGTTCAGGATATTAATTGACTTTTCCCTTTGTTTAATGAACACGATACGTTAACTATTATTTTTATTATATACCTAGATGCATATAAATTTTAATAATGTTATGTTATTTTATCTATAGCAGCTTAATTAGAGAGGAGAAATGACCTATTGTATTATTGCTTTAACTATTTATTTTTTGATAGACTTTTTAAGCATAATACGACATGGTATTGTTGAAAGAGACAGGTATTTGGTTGGCAGCGGAGCGGGATTACAATAGAATAGAGGTATAGGTACATTTTATGAATATTTAAATTCTGGTCGTCTCTCACCTTTGCCCAAGGAAGACATCTTTAAGTGCACAGTAAAAGAGTGCAGAGTATGGTGCTTGCTTGCTTGTTATTCAGTGATAATGATTATATTATTTATTTGTGGTCATTTGGGTGTTTCACATTATACCTTTTTGAGATAATAATTTGTTATAGGTACTTAGGTGCCTTAGCGTCATGTGCCATCACGATTTTAAACCTTAAAATTACTTCTAACAGCAAAACGTTTGTTAGAGAAGTTTTGTGAGAGCTAACCTAATACATTATGTATTGTTTTAATCCATTTATAGTAGAAACGCGTTACAAAAATAAAATATTTTATCGCCAATTGCTACTTATAGAAGTGATATCGATTAAGTGACTGTAAACTCGAAAGTAGTGCCTGTATTGTTAGTACCTATCTAAGTATCTATTATATATATGTATTCTTTAGCGCTGTCTATGATCATAATCTCGTTTTTAATATGATTTTTTCGTTCTGACTGTACCCTGTCCACTTGTTACGGAGCCGAAAAAACTAGGTATTGCAAGTTTGAGATGTCTACATTTAGTATGGGTTTGTCCAACTGGATTGGATCTGCATTCTGCAGATTATCTAGGTTTTTTTTTATTTAAAAAGTATGTTACGAAAAGAAATTTCTAAATAAATCTCTAGAACGCATCAAGACTAATTTCTTAATGGAGTCATAAAAGGTGTTTATTATATTATATTATATTTTATATTTTATTATATTTTATTATATTTTATGCCCGCGACTTCGTATGCACTTTGAAAATCACAGGAACGTCCAGGATTCAGCCGTTTTTGCGTGATTGAGTAACAAACGTACAAATTTTCGCATTTATAATATTGTTAGAATAAGAAAGGGTTAAAACTTTGCGTTTTTTTATATTGAGTGATTTTTTTTTAAAAGTGTACTGGATTTCTAATAATACGCATAAAAATAATATCAATTATGTAGTTTACTACATCACAAACTGTTACTCCACTTTCAAAAATGTTCGTGTTTCGTCTAAAATATGAAATTAAAACCTTATTTTTTAATGACTTTTTATAAGTCTCTATTGCCTTAAGTATAGACTTTCGATATGTAACCAGTCGCTGGTGATTAACAGTCTCAGTCTACCTACATTTTTTTTAGAAGTGATCCAATGAAATTAAATTGATTTTTTTGACAAGCGACTTAATGAAGTTTGTCAGACAGTAGTACTTAATGTTTAAAATGAGTTCTTATACATGAATTAAAATGGTATTGTTTCCTTATTTTCTGTTAATTTACCAGAATTTTAAAATTGGAAAGCGACAGTCGGTAATGCATTTATGACATGTCGTTGTAATGAGCAACAAGGTCGTTTAAATGTTGACGTAAGGTATCTGATTAACATTCATTTAAATCGAGAATGTATTGCGTATCTGGGAATGACTAACCAGCCAGTGTCAGACTTGAGTCACTTGAAGAAAAATTTTAATTATCATGCCTAGGTCATGATATATGATAAAATACTTGTGCCTCGCACTGATGCTACATTATTGCCCTCCTCTCTATTTTAGCTGCACCTTCATTATTTCATTTATCTATCTTTCAATACCTTCAAATTCGACATAGGACATAGGTTCTGAAATTAAAATAGCCTAAGTTATTCCTTATAACATCAGCTATCTGCCAGAGAGTCTAGTTAAAATCGGTCCAGACGAAAAAAATGATTTTTTTTATAAGTTAATTTGGCATTACAAACAGACACTTCAATTTTACTTTTGTGAGTATAGATAATGTAAAGCTTCTGGAAGAAGCAACGGTCCTTAACGATGTATGTAACCTATTAACTCAATATTAACTAAATAGTGTGTAGTTAGAATATCTGCAATAGTTGAAGAAACATTTTGTAGTCGAGGTGGCGAGTGTACAAGGTCCCGCTTAGAATAGAAGCGTCGATGGGCGACTCCCGCGCACCTCGTACGCTACTGCGTGTGGGGAAGCTAAAAATACAACGACATGAAGCCCGTTCGTTCACCACTAAACACGCTTCATAATGTATATTATAAAATGACACAATTACTAAAGACTTGGTTGAACACTACGGTTATAAAAGTGTCTATTGGAAGGCGTGCAGTCTACCTTTATTCTGTTGTGTAGAATTCGCGCTCCGTGTCTTTTGTTTTCATAGAACGTAAATTAAAATTTATATTGACCACAATGACCAATTGCATTGTCTTTCGTAATAAACCTTTAAAAAAACTATTGAATTGCTTTTAAATAGAGGGGGTTCTCTTAATATTGAATAACTCTAAAAGTATGTACCTATTGTACTTACATATGTAGTGGGTAACAGTTATGGTTATGATGGCTTTGTTTATAAAATGTTGGTAGTACAATGGAAACGAATAGGTTGGGTGCCCTCCTGGTTCCCATGGGTCGAGCATTCTCATGGAAAACAATCAATGCGGGTGCAACGTTATTTGAAATTAATGCGCCTATACTTACTTTCTTATTAAGCAATGAAGTTATTAAACAGACAAAGCGAACGAAATTTAATATAAACATGTTTTAATATAATTTTTTATTAAATTATAATTACTAGTAAGAAAGAAAACAAATTACATTCTTATTCTCCTGGTACCAGCGGAGGTTAGCTGCGAGGCGGCCGTGAGGGCGGCGCGGTCGAAATAGCGATCGTACTTCGGCCAACCCCGTGGGCCAACCATTCACAGAGATTTTGAGCCAGGAAGTACATCGTCAGCCTGGCTTGCGACTACCCTGCATAATCAGCTGCAGCAGATCATACTTATCAATATTTCAGCTTTCTTGTTCATTCTCTGCAAAACCGTATCGTTCTAAATGCCTTCCGTCCAGGACACCCATAGCAGCGCATATTTTATACCCACATTTTAAAAGCTTCTAACGTCTGTTGCCCGTGGTCCACCCGCCTTGTTCACCTAGGTTCACCTGGGTATACCACGGGGAATTATTTTTGCCCCTGGTTCACCTGGGTGGAACACGGGAAATTTTTTTCCCGTGGTTCTAAGCGTCTGGTCATTTTATTGATAAGAGTCCATGCCTTGAGTTTTTACAACAACCGTCTATTTCCACAGAAAAAATGAAACACCGGACCAAGTGCATACGGGTCACAATTTTGAGGGAACGATTGCAGAGAAAGTGGCTCAACTTCGTGAAAGACGTTAATACGTACTTAGTTATAAATTTATTTACGACGAATACAACCGAACAACCTTTAAACTTGTAACCTGAAATAATGTTATGGAATTTGAAATATCTATTTACGAGACTACCCAAGTAGCACAAAACACCATTATAACAAACATATAATAACACAAGTTCATGTGCAAAGCATTATAAGCAAATCTTATATCAGCTGTATTTCTTTTGTACGACTCTTTTAGGTAAAATTTGGGCCCCCCCTTTAGACAGCGTTGAGCTTTATAAAGGCTGTTTAATAGCATTACAACTATTGTATTACAACATTAATAAAGTCAGTAAAAAGCATATCGATATACTAACGGCATTTTTTGCGACTTTTACACAATTAATATGTAGCTTTGAAAATTACAACTTATTAATGTAATCTTTTACAATGCTTATGCTTTTATTTCCTTTGTAAAAAAAACGCAATGATTTTAAAAATACGTATGATGCTGTATTATGATCAAAATGTTTATTTGTAACTTGACTTGGAGATTAATATTTGAAGGATTAATATTGAAAGATTATACCACTTTATTTTTGTCTTTTATGGGTGAAATGAGGTGCGCGTATCAGTTTGTGGGATAAAATATGCATGTTTTTGGTAAAAAATAGACGCGCCCTCCCAAATGTGCTTTATTATTAAAACATTTTAAGGCTTCTTAAAGCGGTTAGGTCAAAACCTAACCTAGTTGATATGTGTTTTAGGATTTCAGTATAGTTTTAATAAACATAGTTGCTTTTATAGACATCCTTGCACAAAGCAAATGATCACTACGCTTTTTAATCAGATTTAGGTGACTTTAATTATTTTTGTAAGAAAAGAAAACGGAAAGCAAAATGTCGGCAAGTGAATTAAAGTTTTAGGCATTCAACAATGGCGTAATAGTGCTTTTAATTTTAATATGGCCAGACACAAAAATTAGAGCTTGTATTGTTACTATTTAAGACACTTACACATTATGTTCAGCCATATTACAACACTTGAGAAGTATATTTTAATGCTTGTAGCCATTATATGCCATAGTGACTGATTGTTATTATGTTTAGTAGGGCACTGCAGCTATCATATGATAAAAACCATGTAAAAATGTAATTATCCGAGATTTTTCTTATTAAGGGATTTTCAATTCGACTCGTATGTATCTAGACCGTATTAAACCCTCTAAATTGTTTCTAAGCGAGTAGGTATTACTAAATTTTATAATAAATAAATAATATACCTACGGCGCCGTTTTTAGTACTATTTTTTTAGTTTTATTTCCAATTCTTTTTGTCCATTGCTATGTGTATATTCACGTTAATAATAAATGACCGTTTGCAAACTGAAATTACGACATATTTATTACTTGTAGTTCTAACAATACTTTTATTTGGATCAGAATATAGCTGTAGATATTATTAAAGAATGGATTATGAAGAAAACGGACCTATGGCTTTTACTTGTATTTAGTCAATGTTAATATAGGATCAGCATTAAATTAACACAGCCATAGACCATAAGAAAGTTTTTATTCTTAAAAATATCAAAATAGGGCTAAGTTCACTTTAAAATAATTTCGTAATGCTTATTTAATGCGTAATGTTTTTCAAATTACCGTTATAAGAGAACAGTCTTAGTGTAAGTGTAAAAGCTGTTTAAGAAGCTGTACATTAGTATTATCCGATGTTTAATTACGAGTTTTGACATTCTAACAAATTTTGACTAACTGTAATATAGCATTAAGCATTATTAGGTGAAAAAAAAGCCTCTATACAGATTTCAAACTTGGCTAGTGCCGATTAACAGTGTTATTATGACTTTAGAACATAAATATATATCTATTTTAGTTAATATACAAGTTTTGTGTTACTTGGGTAGCTACACCAAAGTTTGTAATGGCAGCCAATGTGGCACTAACGTTTAGCCTATGATCACACGAGTGACATGTAAGGCACTGGTCGATGGGACCGGCCTTAACCAGCTCCTTACATGGTAAACATTGCTGTAATAAACGCATTACCTGCAGACATTAGGGCGCTGCGAACAAAATATGTAGGTACATCCATCAGTCGGCCAAGTTAAATCGGTTTTCGAGTTTTCAATGACTTATTCAAATTGAAAATACTTTCAGAGTAGACAATTTTATAACGAGCTAAGTCCTCGCGAATTAAAACGAAGTCTTTCACCAATGAGAAGAAGCATATAAAATTGTTTATATATTACAGTAATAAAAATAAAAAAGTGTGATATCAGGTGGAAAGGCGAAGTGCTGTTTCGTTTCATTATCGGCGTGCTCAAGTATTGATAGATTTACTAGATAACGAATAGGTTACGAAAACGTTAAACATTAGTAGATCTAAATAAAGTATGTATGTCATTACATATTTATGTTTTGTCTTATTCCCAACCAAGTCATCATCGCCCAGCTCTAGGCTCTAAAGATAGAAGTTTGGAGAGGGTTTGTTCTTATATATTATTTACCTATGTATATTTTTATATAAATCGCCAAAGGGGCGGCAAACTTTGATGTCCGTTTGATACAAATAAAGCATGTATTTCATGGTTTTTCAAAATTCAATCCCTAAAGAGAAGAAAGGGAGACAAAATTTGCTTGTTTTTTTCTACAACGGTCTAATCTCACAACGGTAATCCAAATTAGAGGCGGGCAAAGCCGCAGAGTACAGCTAGTTCATGGAAATGAGTCCGCAACCGCACTACAAAAGGATTACGCAAGTGACCGACCACCTTGACTTGAGAAAAATATGGCGCTCGTTGGAGACGCTCATTCTGCTCTATTGACAACGGTGACGTCATTGTTATGTAAAAAATCATTTGTGGCCTTATTCCAATGCAAGTGTTCAAAAACAGCCGGTTTGATTAGCATTATATGTTGCCTCACTATTCGAAAAATCCTTTGTATTCTGTTTTGTCGCTATCAAAAGAAGTATTTCTTGGGATAGTGTCTTCCCGGACAAAAGGAACACATTTTCAACACCACTTGTAATAACGTAAAATGAGCTTTCTGTTGCAACGTTTAAGTTGTGATTTCTGGTTGTTGCGCTTGTACTGTATGTTTTACTATTATACGATAATGACTCTTAAGCGGAAAGAAATAAGTAAGTAGATGGTTCGTTCAAAGACTTGCAAGCGTTATTGGGCAGACGGGTGAGATGAGGAACACGTGCTGCGCTTCCGAGCCGAGCGGTCGACACAATAACAAAATGAGAGACGAGCATTGTACTCGGTAGCCCTCTTGCATGCAACTTCACCACGTGTTGAACAAGTTTTAGTATTATGATAAGTACCTATACCTACTTTTTTTACACTTCCGACTATCTACTTATTTGTATAAAGCTTTTTAAAAAATTAAATAAAGAGCTATAAGTTTCTTAGATTTCCTCAAATCATGGATTGTCTGCACCACAATTTGCATCAATGAATTTACTTGTCTTTAGAGGTAACAAGAGAATCATAAGCCTGTCTGTCCTCATTATGAAAATAATTACGTATTAACTTTTACAATAATGTGATCAATGGTGATTCAATCCAACACTAAAAAGATAATGGCTGCGATATTCTGGGACTGTCAAGAAATATTGCTCAAAGAATGCAATACTACGATTACAGGAACATCGAACTATTTTTATTATAGTTCGATGGACAGGAAGGTATAATGCTAACCTTATCGAGCAATTGCGTGAAGCAATCGAGCAAAAACGTAGAGGAAAACTAAGTAAAGGCGGTGGCTTCTTCATGACAATTCGCCTTTCCACACCGCCTCAACAACGAAGGGTGTGTCTTCATAGAAATTCGTCACCCACCTTATAGTCCTGACCTAGCCCCTAGTGACTATTATTTATTTTCAAAGCTGAAGTCTGACTTAATGGGTAGAAGATTTTCTAGTGACGATGAAGTGGCCGTTGCAGTTTTTGCTCATTTTGAAGACACAACTTCTAAATATTCTTATACAGGGATAGAAATGTTAATTAAACGATCCGAAAAGTGTATAGAGGTCGGTGGAAACTATACCTATTGCAAAATAAATTTAACTTTATGTACATACTAGGTACTGGAGGTACTGTGCCTTTTCTCTTTACCGAGCTAAAAACTTTTGGATCCTCCCACATATCGTTGTATGTAGGTATTAGGTATGCATTAAAACTATACTCAATATGTTTTGCTTTACTGACTAGTCATTTCACGTTCCTATGTTCGCAATTCGATGATAACAATCTCAGTCGTAAAAAATACTGTCGCGTCATTCACCGTGATCAGGATCACCGATCGACTTGTAGCATTTCAATGTTTAATTAAAGTTGGCTTGTAATGGCCAAAAACCCATTTCATAACTGCTCAACTGTGTAATTAAGGTATCTTCATCGTTTGTTTATTGAAGGGGATTTTCGGTGATTTTATCTATTATTTGTTTATGTCCTTGGACTATATAAATAATAATTCTGTCATTTAACACAATGTAGTCAGTCATATTTCAATAATACGATAAATCACGTACCCAACGCAAAGGTATTACAAAACGAACCAACGTTGGCAGTGTACATCAGAAGTGAAACCACATCAAATCGAGTATCACGAAAGCGGTTGTTTTGTACGTGTCTACTTTATAAGATTTTTTTTGCGTGCGTGCGTTATTAAACAACATGCAATATTGAACTAAACAAGTGAGTAACAGTGATACCTGTATCCACATGCTAAGTAAACTTAGAATAATGAAATCCAAATTTACTCCCGTGATCGCGGTATTTCGTGACCAAGATACGAACCCAGCGCGTGTACCTGAACTGACCTGAACAAAAGAAGGGATCGTTTTTTTTTAACTTGTCCGATGGATCCAAAATCCTATTGTTGGTTACTCAAATTCAGCAAAAAAATTTTGGAACAATGTTTGTACTTAGTTCATTATGCTTTTTCTACGAGAAAACACGCTTGCCTCCATAAATCTAGATTTATGTTGCTTCAATAAAAGTAATTAATTATTCCATAGGTTAGAAGTGACTACCTATAGAACAGAAACGTGGTGGCCTTTACACTCCTTTGTCTTATAAACAGGCCTATGGAAGGAGTTGTTTTTCTGCCTGATTTTTGTGATAAGGTTGGCAGAAAGGGCGCTTCACTTGGTATAGTGACTTATTATCGCCTAGGAATGAAAGAAACATCAGTGTGCTGTCGACCCTAACATAGGGGTATATGAGCTCTAGCATCCCTTACGCGACGAAATAAGACATCAGTATCCGTGCATTTTAAGATTTTTAAGTGTAAGACAATCAGTACAGTTGATATTTTTATCGAAGAGATCCTACGATATTACCTAATCTACGAAAGAATGACTCTTTAAGAAGAATAAATTCTAAAAGATTCCGATTATATAGGTCTAAAGGTAAGAGAATTTAAAATGCTTACATCGAAAACTGCTCGGATAGGCAGCGTTCGGGAAGCTCCGAGACATCTCGTTCAAAATTCCTCAGTGTCTTAAAACTAAGTTTTCAAGCAACATTGCCAATGATGGCATATATGGCACTGAAACATGGTCTCTAACTATGGGCCTCGCAAGAAAGCTCAACGTGCTATGGAGAGGGCTATGCTCAGGGTTACACTGCGAGATCGAATCAGGAATGAGAACGAAAGTTACCGACATAACCCGGCGGATTAGTAAATTGAATGGCGGTGGGCAGGACACATAGTACGGAGAGCCGACGTTTCCTGGGGTCGGAAAGTTCACAAGTAGAGGGCACGGACCGGCAAGCGCAGCCTAGGACGTCTACCCACAATGTGGACAGACGAGAGGGCCGCCGCGGGTCGACGGTGGATCCAGGCTGCTTCTGATCAGTCCTTTTGGAAAATTAGGGAGGAGGCCTTTATTCAGCAGTGGACGTCCTACGTGGATGATGAAGACATTCTAAGGAAATTTTATGGATATATCTCAAAAAGTAGCTATCGTGGCCATGTGTTAGCTTTTAATTTTAACTACCTAGATATTTTTACAATCGCAGCAATATTATCTCAAATCATATATACTTGGTCTCAAAAGACATCGAGTTTTTTGTCTTTTTGAATAATTGTAAAATGAAGAGTCGGTACGCGTTACGGCATTCACGACTAATTACTGTTCAACAATTGTTATCAATGAAAACAGATATAGGTAGTCTGTGATCGCTTGACTGTTATTATTCTGTGAATAAATAATGTGTTTCTCTCTAGTGGTTACTATACTAAATCAACGGCCCACCTCTAAAACTCGAACATGAATTATTTATTAGAGATAAACTCATCTATCGCAATGGGCTTGTTACTTGCTTATATCATGCCTACACATAGGTATCATTATACAATAAAGGTTGAGCTGTGTATGTATAACGTTATTCGAGGCGAAGAAAAGACGTCCAATCATCGTAGATATTGTTGGATTTGTTGGTGTTGTATGATCTCTTATTTGTAATTTCTAGTCAATATGATTACAACTTAAATCTGAAATTAACCTGAGGATAACAAAGAAAAATGTATAATTTATTTGATAATATTGCAACTGACTAACTTATAATAGACCTGCCTGAGTGGACGAATTCTAAAAAGACTTGACATAAGAGATGGCATCTCTCAGAAGAAAACGCCTACTGTAAAACCACTTCTTTTATTAATTGAAGTAAGAATTCATTCAATTATTTAGCTTTGGTGTAAATAGTACTATGTGGCACAGCGAAGTTTGTTATGTCTCGTGGCCGCTTTTTAGAGCTTGGTACTTTGCCAATTTCTTGGCAAGAATTGTTCCTCTGCAAAGTTCAATGTCGATGTATTTACTCGTATTAATATTTAGAACACACTCTTTAGGCGAAGAAAGCCTTGACAAACGTTCATGTGTGATGATGTGTAGCAGATTCAATGCCATTGTAATATTGATTTCTCTTTATTTGTTCGCAATGCTGATTGCAAACCATTATTTTCTAGGAGTTCGCAACAAAGGTCACTGAGAAGTGGGCCAACAGTTTTTACTGGTTTTTTATCTGCGTATTCGAGCGAAAGGTATCATCAAGCCGCCGAGTTTCCCGGTGAAATCGTGGACTCTATTCACACGAGATGCGCACAAAATACCATTTAAACTTAGGTAGGTACCTAGTTCTTATTACATATTAAATTATACTCAACCCACTTAGATATTGCATACATATTGTGCACATAAATGCGTGTTTATAAATTTGTAGATTAATTTTATTTTTAACGTTGATCTTTGATCTTGGGGTAACTTTATCATAATAGGTCGAGGAAAAAGTTTCTTCGCATTTTATATGAAAAATCAAGACTTTTTCCAGTTTATTTACATATGTGCCATTTTGTTCGATGACTTTTACCATGTTGTTGGTAGTGACCGAAGCAGGTGGAAATCTGAAGGTGCAAGGTCATAATCTGAGGGCTATATGGCTATATGGCGGATGCATTAACATCTCCCAGTCAAACTCACTTAATTTTTGCTGATTGGCTAAAGATGTATGTGGTCGAGCATTGTCGTGATGATCAATTCCGGCCGCTTTTTTTAAACTTCTTGCTTTAATCTCATCAGTTGTTGGCAGTAGAGATCCGAATCTATGGTTCTGCCCGGCGGTAAAAGCTCATAATGAACAATGCCCTTCCAATCCCACCATACACACAGCATCACCTTATTGCGAGTTAACCTGAGCTTAGGCACAGTCTGTGAAGGCTGACTGACATTTGACCACGACCTTTTTCGCACTTTCTTGTCGTACGTAATCCACTTTTCATCACCAGTTATCATTCTCTTCAAAAATGGTTCGGTTTCATTACGTCTCAATAAAGAATCTCAAATGAGTACACGATTCATAAGGATTCATTCAGTGAGCTCGTGTGGCACCCATATATTGAGTTTTTTTTAATACCCAGCTTTTTTCAAATGTGTCAAAACTGTTTTGTGGTTAATTCCCAGTTCTTCAGCTATGTCGTAACTAATGATATGATAACTGTTAATAGCGAGGTTCATCTTTGACATTAAAATTGCCGAATTGAAAACGCTTAAACCAACTTTATGCTACTCTTACTGACACTGCATTAGGTCGCCGCTTGCGTTGCATTTTCCTTTTTTGTAAAAAAAAATTTAAAATGTATCTAATTTCTTCATTAGATTCACTCATTTTGACAGAAAGAAAAACAAATGAAAACTAGCTGGAAACAACATTTTTAATGTCATCAAAACCAGCCATATACAAATCGTACAACCAAACAGATTTTACACGTACTATATGCGAAAAGACTTTTTCACCAACATAAAAGTACAAAAAGTTCCTTTTTAGTTTGACTAAAAATAGTTTATATATTTCATTTGAATTTCCGTAAGTATTTTCGTATTTTTAGATTTCATGGCTTAGGTAATAAATGTATACGAACTGAGAAGTATTAATTTTATTTTATAGTTTTATACAAGTGTTGTGTCAATTTCTCATCTAATTTATAACCTTTTAATGCATAATTTACTTGAACAATAATTCAAAATCAGATTGGCCTAGGCCAAACTAGTTTAGCCTAAAGTATTTAAGCCAAACTTGATTATCCTGTGCTAAATCAATATATCTTGACACGCTTAGGATGAACCGGTTTGGCCCGAAATCGGGTTTGGCCTGTAACATATGCATATATATATACCATCATACATATCGTTTTTTGTCTGTGCGTTTGTACACGCTAATCTTAGAAACGGTTTAACCGATTTCAATCAGGTTTTCACTGATGTATTGCAGCAAGCTTCCCATAAAATAGTGTTTGTTTCATTTCAATCGGTTCACAAACAAAAAAATTACGTATTATTCCGAATACCACGCGTACGAAGTCGCGGGCACGGCTAATTATATATAAACTAAAGTCCCCAGGCCAAGCAGTTGAAATCTAGTTAAGCATCCGGGTATACTAGTGCTAGTTATAAGGGTTAAGAAGTTACCGATTCTAGCATTCTCTGGGATAATTATCATTATGAAGCTGCCCCCTATAATAATAATAATGTTTAGTGATTATTATTTTTTGATGCTGTATACGGTTATGCTTGTGATTATTTTACAATGATTCAAAGAAATCATCTTTAATGAGAATCAAGGCCAAGGAGTTTTAGCCAATTTCGTTGGAAATAATTCGGCACAACGACAACTTGTTGCAAGTACGCCGATAGAAAGTGAGCGTGGGAGCAGCGGTCGCGCAGGCGCAACTCGGGTGCGAGCGGTGACGTCACCTCCGTTCTCCCCTCGCAGTTCACCCGCGTTCATCATGCAGCCTGTGATATAACCTTCATTGATATCGTATCGTACACATCCGACCCTACTTTCAACGTTATTATTTACGCGTAATAACGTTGAAATTTACGCGTACCTACTTACTGAACTTTCCTCCGTAAATATTTCTCGTAGTCAAATTGTCATAAGAAAATTCGTTCAAGCTAATTCCATAAATTATGGTTCCATTAACAGTAAAATCTTGACGTAAACAGTGATTGTGTATACACCGCTCGAATCGATTAATAGAATTTTAAATAAAGGTGATTTATTTAAAATTTTATTCACCACATTCACATTCAGCTAACGTTGTGAACTGCAACTCACTTCACATCGAGGAGCAGACCTTCGCTATGCAGTGTGATATGTGGTGATATTAAGTCCATAAACTGGGCATCACAACTGACGTCACTGCAGTAGAGAGTTAAAGAGAGCCACCTCGAAATACAACAGGCTGTTGAGATTTGTGTTCGTGAGTAAACAATGCCATTCCCTTACCATTAGGTATTCGTTTTCCTATGAGGGAGGAATCAGCAGTGCACTTCATTAGCCTGGTCTAGCTTATGGACCATCACACCCTGTTTGTCTAACTTATTATTTTTTAGTACACATACTTTCAAAACATTAAAATCATGGCTGAGAATTGTTATTTGTTAAAGATTTTATGTATGAATTTTATCTATTAACTTCATAGTAAAGCTGTTTTAGTAGGATTAAGGATAAGAGATTAGGAAGGAATAGGGAAATGGATTCTGGCATGCCTTGTTCACTCACAGAAACAACAGCACAGCTGCTGTTATTTCACGATGGTCTTCTGTAAGGGGGTATTTACTGCCGTCAGACGGGGTGCCTAAATGATTGCGAAACGCAATGTGCCCTGCCACTACTTGCTACATCCACACCAGAGCGAAATGATAAGTTCATTTCCAAAGTTGGCCCAGCCGGGAATCGAACCGGGAACCCCTGAGAAAGAGTTTTAAAGCAAGCTTAACCACTCGAACAAGAAGCTCGTCAAAACCGTGTTTTAACAAAACCTTTAAAACCATTTTGTTGAATATAATTTCGATAAGTAGATATTGGGGACAACTTGATTGTGTAATTTAAATGTATAAATAGAAGACAGTTTGATTTAAAACAATTCTTTGAAGACTAAGTACAATGAATAACTTATTATGAAAACCGTGTTAAGTTCACATCTGTAAGGTTCATCAATCACAGAACTTATACAATATTTGATAAATTCACTTATTAGTTGGAAAACCTGTGCATCCAAATTCACATACCGCTAAATTATAGGTAAGTATATTATCCTCATAATGTAATTATTTATTATTGTCATTTGAATTTATTGAGATTCTTTGTATCGCATCATTTTCACACTCTTTATCTGTAATTTACATAATATCATCGCGTGTCTGTTAAAAAGTAGACTTGATAAAAACTGCTGATGTGCCCATTGAATGAGTGGTTAGGTGCTTGCCTTAACGCTCTGTCTCAGGGGACCCGGGTTGGATTCCCGACAGGATCATCTTTGGAAATTATTTTTTTTAAATTGGCTCTAGTCTGGATTTGGAAATCAAATCAAATAGTTATTTGAATTGTAAAGATGTTACAAAAAGGCGTTTACATTTGCTCTTAATGCCATAAAATATTAGGTCTATTCCCAATATGTCCCTCAAGAAATGTCAAATTTGGGGCATTTTGGGAATTACAAAAACATATTATATTTACAAGCAAATAGCAGATCCAGCAGATGTTCTACCCAAACACAAAAAAAACTGTAACTCGTTTGCAGCGCAACCTATCGTGTGCTATCGTGTCTAATTGTGAATCTAAACCATCCAGCGACAACACTAACACACCATTTTTTTGTCAAAATCGGTCCAGCCGTTTAAGAGGAGTTCAGTGACATACACACATACAGAAGAAATATATATATCTAAATATATACTCGTATATAATACTAGTTTTCATCTTGCGGCCATTCACACCCTGGTAGGAATACGGCGCGTTATCAGTAACCCTGTATGTTCACTATTCATTATACACGATGGTAGTTAATTTTGGTCTTTTTGTAAATATCGGCAGACCGGCTGACGGTATTACACTTTATGATAATTGACTATCCTCGCCAATAACACAAACAACACAAGGGGAGTTGTATATATATGTGCTTCAGACCTAGAATAAGATAAAGTATGAGGGACAAGGTGGCGATTCCTTACGCTCACTTAAAAACATAACAACACGACGTACTGTTTTATCACGATGGTCTTCTGTAAGGGGTTTGGTTACTGTCACAAGAAGGGCTATCATAAAACGTTAAAGAAATCTTTTCTCTGCTTTGAAGGAGTGGAATTAAACAAAGTAAAAATGTATGCAAGTACTGCTTGTATGATAATATTGTCAATTTGTATGATAAGGTCAAGTTATCACGGCGTGGACGTGACGCGGCAACGTAGAAAGTGATCTACAAAATGATTACGTAATTAATCGAATTGGTTTCGTTCGAATTTCGATTAAAGTCGACTTTGCAAAAAGTCGCAACAGAATATTTAAGTGTTATTATTAAACGAGAAAATTCTAAATAAATGAATTAATAATAAAATAATTGTTTCTTTTCTATTACTTGGAGATATACTACATACTCCAATTGCATTATTCCAATTGCATATTTCATTGTTTTGACATCCAATTTAACAGACGCTTTCACAAGTAAAAAAAAACTTATAAAAAAGCATAGGCCCTACGGGGATAACTAAGATGCTGACATTTTCTCGCTTAATAAGTAATACATATATTTACACAAATGTTTCAAATTATATGAAATATACTAGCTGAGCCCGCAACTTCGCACGCCTGGTATTCGGTATAGCGCCTATTTTTTTTATTTGTAAACCAATTGGAATGAAACAAACACTAAATATTACCGAAAGCTTGCTACAATACATAAGTGAAAACTGCATTCAAATTCGTTAAGCCGTTTCTGAGATTAGCATGCACAAACGCACAGACAAACACACAAAAAAAAAAATTTTTTTTTTTTATCTTGGGAATATAAGTAAAAATTGTTTTTTTGAAAAAATATTTAATGTACTCGTACAGACACGACTCGTTTACGATTTTATTATATTTATAGATAGATAAAATTAGGGTCGCTCAGAGGGCTATAGAGCGGGCTAAGCTCGGAGTTTCTTTGGTGGATAGGATCTGAAATTCTGAAAGTCTTGACTACATAGTCAAGAGAATTAAAGTTGAAGTGGCAATGGGCCGGTCGCAGAGTGGATAACCGATTTGGTAAGTATAAGAGTTCTCGAATGGATGCCAGACTCTTATACCAAATCGGTACAGAACTCTTATACCAGCGGCTGGATGCGAAAAACAAAAGACAGTGCGTGGTGACGAGCCATGGAAGAAGCCTACATCCTCCAGTGGAGAGACAAAGGCTGATGACGAGATGATGATAATGATGATAATAAAATAATTGCATTTATTAATTTCTAAATCCATTTTTTTATTATGTTAAATACAATTTTTTAAGCAAGACCAAGTGAGTTGCATTGGCTCTGGTATTAGCATCTCTTACTCGTGAATCGAAACATAAGTCACGGTGGTCTTTTTAGGGGAAGCAGTGCGCATGCCGCTAAATGGCCTTTATTGTTATTTTAAGTAATGTGTAGTTCGCCCTCAGTTATTTGAATGTTTTATTTTTGTTATGTTATGTTTTTGTTGTTTTATTGAATTTGTTATTGTCATAGGCAACAAGAAAATAAAAAGCAACAATAAATTGCATCCTATCGCATTGCATATTACTTAATTATGCATCTTCGAGTAGCACGTGTCATTCTCAAGAGAGGACTATCCTCGCTGACTGTACCTATCAAGTGTCACTGTCAAGTACTTCGTAACCGCAACATTGCACTGTTGATGTGGCATCACGTTTTATGTATACGTCAGGAAGGGCGAGATTAGATGCTCGAATTCATAGTGGTTTTAATGAACCAATATATCACAATATTTTCCAAAAAAAAAAAAAAAAAAAAAACAATTTAATATAGAATAAGATAGTGAGCCTGATAGCTTTCATACATGTCATCCAGAACAAAATGATGACATGCTTCTTTTGCCAAGTTTCAGTCAAAAATGATATTTAAAAAAGGATTTTTAAATTCATTGGCCAATATAAAAGACCGGAATGAACTGAGCTTGTGTCTGCTTCGACAAATAGGCGATAAATTCGATAAATAGCTAGCACAAAAGTTCCCAATTGTTGTCCACTAAAGATAAGGTACAGTTCGACGATAAAGTTCTGCGATAATGTCGGATTGTTCGGAACAATATACAGATGTTTGCGAGACACATTTTTTGACATTTCATAGGAGAGATCTAATTTCATACTAAATTGCAATGCATGCAAACGTAATTTCATTTTAATTTCAAATTCTAAACCTAGTTTTAAGTTAGTTCTTAGCTAGAGTTAACTCTATGGATCTCGCTCTTTGACAAAGTGCTTGCTGTGTGTCACATGAACTTATTAGTTTAGAGGCCGGGTGCGTGTGCGGCCCTCATGTGAGTGACTCACATTGCGTTGATTGGCTCATCCGCCTCTTTAAAGACATTGCAACTCCAATGCATACACCACTTTTTTAAATATCGTAGGCTATATCTTCTAAACTTAAGTATTACATCTAAAAACTTTCATTGCATAATGTTTTTTTGGACTATGCCCAAATTAAAAATAACAGTGAAGTCAGAATTCCTCATGGCATGTTTATTCTCTATAAATAATATTGTTATAAGTATTTTGCAACAGTTTATCATCATTACATATTCCATACGATCCAACAGTGGGTCTGTTCAAAGTTCAGAGATAAATAAGTTTTTTATAGTATCTTGAATTTGTTTCTTGAAATATTTTTTTTTTAAATATGAAACTTCTAGCCTAAATACCGAATTATTATTCAACTGCATAACTTTTATATTGTTAGCAAGGACGTGTAAAATAGGACTTTAACTGAGTTTGTCGATTGATTATATTTTATCGCTTTTATGTGATTTTTATGACACCGCCATTAAAATTTAAATAAGATTTATTGGAATACTTGTAAAATTTCTACCAAGTGATCTTTTGGACAGCAGTTTGTATTCATTATCAATCCTTAAATAGTTAGGTAATACAAAAAAATATATAAAATTGTTTTACGACTTCAATTCGTTATAAATCTTCTTGTGTTATGAGATTAGCACGTACAGTTTAAATTCAGGTAGCAACAATGATAGTCTCGCAACAAATCTGCAACCGGGGATCGTGGGTGTTGGATTTTCTCAGATCAGCCTACGTGTTTGGATCAGTAAGGTGAGTTGTTGACCTGCAGTTGCAAACCTGCAGTCAAACCAGTTCCTGCAGGAGGCCGGTTTGCAGTCAGTGCGCCGTGCGCCGCCCCATCGCCGCGAAACCCGCCAATAAAACAATAAACCCGATAAACAATCATTTCACTTCTCCTTATCTATTTACGTGCGTATGTATACTCGTTGCAACAGCCTTGTTCTCTTGACTTTTAAATTATTTCGTCACCTTATTGCTCACATATTGAATTTATGCGACAATGCAACCAAAAAAGTAGGCACAAAAGCGAATTTCTTTAGTAACTCGTTACAGTTTACTCACCGGTTAGCTCTGTAAGTTAGCTCTGAACACCGCAGTCACAAATAAGGTTTCAATTTGGTTGCCCGACAAATTACAAATGATTCATCAAAATTAAAAATTATAGGTTTTCTATTGGAACTGTCAATATTGAATCAAATCAAATCGTTTATTTCTCAAAAATAGGACAACAAGATCACTTTTCTGAAGTCGAAATACTGCTACCGTTAGGGGAACAAAATGGCGTTCTAGAAGAGAAGACACAGTGAAAGAAACTCTTCATCAATCGCTCTTTTCAATCGCATGCATTTTTATCCGCTATACTAATTATATAATACGCTTTTTTTAACCAGTTTCCGTTTTACAAATGTTTTACAAAATTGTAATTCACGTATTTCTTCAGGCATTTTATTGTAGAAACGTACACGTTGTCCTAATCTATTTTCGTTAGCCTTGTGTTGATCAAAGCAATATCATGTTTATTTCTAGTATTACAACAAATGAATATCACACATCATCAAAATCTTTATGAATAATAATTATATTGATTAATATTAACAATAATAACATTTTACAAACAGTTACAAAGTTGTGATTTTTATCCACTACATTGGATCATTCTAATTTACTACCTATCAAAAAGCAGGTAAAGTTACGAGGTACGAGCTACGTCCAAAGTGGACAACTCGACCGTAGCACCTAGATGTAATTTCTTTTGTTGAATGATGAAATCCTATGCGGTGATTCAATAGTGCGAACGTGATTACTTCCACCGAGTTGACCACAAAAATCAGCTCAAAAATTGGACAAAATTTTAGAATATGCAAAGTGATTTCTTGAATAAAAATGAACCGTGGGTAGGTCGAGGTTTTTCCATCATGTGAGAAGTAGGTTTCGGAATAATATTTCTAACCCTAAACCTTCAGAAGTCAATACTACGTCCTTGTCTATGTATAGACTGTAGGTACATCATAAATAAAACGTTACTGTATGTATAATAATTTCAGTTGCTATAAAAGTGGACCGGATTGCTGCAGTTGACGACCAGAATATTTACATTGATCGTTGACAAGTATGAGTTTCTGTTAATTAAAGATTGTATCGGTTGTATCCCGTTAAAGTGTCGTATCTGTTCGTACGGCGCTCGGCAATTATCCTAGTGTTCGGGGCGGAGTGCGTCTGCGCAGGCAGCCACATGATGCGCGACACGAATAATAAACCCAGCCACTTCCTGCCATGCGATAAGAACGCACACAAACGCAGCACATCACACAATACATTATGAGCTAGGCTGTGTCAACACAAACGCATGCGCACACATATATGGACTCGTGTGACAAACAATAGATAGATCTATGTATATTGAGTGTAGCCTAGATGTTCATTAAAATATTGTTTAATGTAAGTTAGGGTTGTTACTTAACTTTTACAATCTCAATCGTGTGTCCATTGAAAAGATAGCATTCATAAAAGCATTATTTATTTTTTACTTGCCCGTTGGGTTAAGTTACTTGAAATAAATATATCTTATTTTATTTATAAAAATAAAAACTAAATTATTTTTACATGAGTCCATTTCCCTATCAACTCCTAATCCCTTATCCTTAATCCTACTGCAGTCGGCAGCGCACTTGCAGCAGCTTAGGCGTTGCTTGTGTTATAGGCGACGATAGCCACCTACCATCAAGTGGACGGTCAGCCTGTCTGCCGACCTTAACATAAAAAAAAACATGAAAATTTAAAGCTAGTACAATATGCAAATTGTAAAGAAAAGTACCTATATGAACTGTCGAGGCCATAATGACTTTCATGGATGGACATGGATACAAGTGCATGTGTATGGACAATTTGATGAATTTTTTTTACCATATAGAAAGAATCTCATAATTATACCTACTTTACGTATTTCGGACGGTTAAAAAATTGCTTTATTACATTTAAAAAAATATTCAAGCAAGACAATAACAAATAAATGAATCACGAGCGATATGTACAAGCAAGCTAGAAAAGGAATTTGACAGTTGATAAGCGGAAATGTCCGTTGCATTTGATAACGTATATGTACCTATCCATATGTATTATATGAATACTTTTATCAATAAATGTTGAATCATTTTAAATGGAACACTGCACAAATACGAAAGATCGTTAAACATTGCTCGTTATTTATTCATACAATAGACGAAGTGGCGTCGATCCCAAGGTATTTATTTACCTTAAAAGTCATTGGAGTTGAGTCATAAAATAATCATGCCACAAAACCAATTGAAGTGAAAGATGGCGGTCAATACGTGGAAAGGTTGCAAATAAATTCTATAGAAATTCGTGTACTTACTGAGTATTGAAAACTACGTAACTGTTGCTGCTGTCATATAAAGTTGTCAATAAAGAAATGCCTAGTTGAAAAGATACTTATGTAGGTACTTACAAATTCTATGGTCATATGCAAGAAGGAATATTTTTATTACTTTATATTTATATCTAGTAGAACCTCTTACTTCTGCTAGAATCGTAGAATATTTTTATTCTACGACTAGCTGAGCCCGCAACATCGTACGCGGCGTGGTATTCGGTATAGCGCGTAACTTTTTTGTTTGTAAACCGATTGGCATGAAAATTTATACTAAATTTACGGGAAGCTTGCTACAATAAACAATGAAAACCGCATACAAATAGGTTAAGCCGTTTCTGAGATTAGCATGCATAAACACACAGACAAACACAAAAATTCTAAAAACTGTTTTTTTTTTGTAACATAAGTATAACGTGTACAAATTGTTTTTTTGAAAAAATATTTAATGTACAGATACGGCTCGTTTACGATTTTATTATATGTATAGATATTCTATGACGAGAATTGTATATTATTACTATGAAAGCCTGACTGTAGAGCCCTTCCTTCATAATTGCATTCTTCATAATTCTTCATTTCTTAAATAAGCAAGTAATAATTAAATTAGCAATTCTTCATAATTGCTTTTTTACAATTTTTTCTGATTTTTTGTGACTGGAAAGCTGAAAGCTCATTATATATTATAACCCCGTTTTATAGGTCCATTATCTATAACTGTATAAAGCAAGAGGGATATCTCAGTGATAAATAAGGTCACACGAAGGAGGAAGTAGAAGTATTTTTTTTGTTAAAATAAAAACGCAGAAACCTTGAAAATGCAAACGTAGGATAGCTCTTTTTATAGCTAAAAAGAACCAACGAATCCTCACTCTATATTTTACTAAAACAAGAAACCACTTGTTACACTTGCCTGACAAGTAGTATTTCTGCAAAATACTGGAAAATGTATTTGCATGGATCCCAAACAAAATTACTAGTTTACGCACAAACTGTACTATTATTATCTATATGCGAACGCACTATAATTCCGACGTACGGCTGTGGCTTGACTTCATCCGTGTGGAAACTGGATTTGCATATTACTCAGTCGCCACAGCTAAGGTGAATGGGATATTGGTGAAACAGTACAGCTATTCTTAGAAATACATAAGAATCTATTTTTCTGAGTAACTCATTTTTTTCGAAATCTTTAATCATTCTTTTATGCGTCAACAGATTTTTTAGTGTCGACAGTCAACAGATATGTGCTAAAGGCTGTTAGTTAAATTTAATGTATCAGATTTTATGAAAATTTAAAATATACGAAAAATAATGGGCCTCAGTACCGCTGTTCATCACGCTGGGAGCATTGGGCAGATGGAATAGGTTCACAGAGTCCAGTATGTTATTTCATGGCGCGACGGTCTACTGTAAGAAAATTGTTATAGGTACTGTGGTGCATGATGTGGACGGACGGCCCAAATTACAATTGCTTTTTGTTTTTCAGGGTGCTTTGATCAGACGTTAATATATTTCAATCTAAGAAGATAACACTGCTCGCACATGGAACTTGTTTAGACCATCGCAAAATACTTATTTCAATACTTAATCATCATTCTTCATCTTCTTCTCATTACTGGAACACAAGCTCTGGGAACTTGTGCCTGTCTTAAGCAATACGGTACAGATGTTTTGTACTGAAGATCAACATTCAAAGAAGAAAAAAATTATCTTCATTGATTAAGTTAAATAATGAAAAATAAATAATTGCTGAGATTAGAATGTACCTATTATGTTTTTTGTTTTGATATATCGACTTCTTATGGAATCTGTAAAAATGTAGATAACACTACATAGTATTTGTGTCATTATACGCGATAATATTCCAAAATGAGTCACATAATTTTTTAAAGTACAAATGGGCAGACAGGGTGACTCTCCATTTGATGGTGGATGTCTTTCGTTGCCTATTAACACAAGCAACGTTATAGGTGCAGTAACTGCGCAGTCTGGGTTACTGCTGGAGGTATTTTAAGAACATTATTTTTGATGAAATAGTATTGCTCATATGATGATCCTTGTGTTCTATTTTGATCCAGCTGTGATTCAGATTTGTGTGGTACTTGTATATTTTGAATCTAATATATATTTAACGTAACATTCATCGATAAGATTAATAATTACCGAAACTTTTTAACGTCATTGATGTTTTCCTAGAAAATATTTTTTTCCTTCTACCAGTAGTCATTACTTATCTACTTTAATGACATACTCATTGCTTTCATATTAGTCGTAATTACTCGTAATCTTTTTTTTGCCATTATCTAGTAGACACATAGATAACTCGACGAAAGCGATGCATCAATTAAACAAAAATTTCGTTTTGAATCCACGGTCTCCAAACCAATTAAACCGATTGGGCTCAGTTTTATTTTTTGTTTCATGAGAAAGTGTGACAAATAGCCATTTGGTTGTAGGTGACTTCAATCAAATTGATGGTTCTGAATGTCTGTGGTATCCTTTGTTATTGTTTCACGATGGCCTTCTATAGGGTTGATTAACATTGCCAGTCAGACATGCAGCCTAGTTTATGACTCTCATACGCAGTACACCTGCCATTAAAAATAATTAACGGAAATTAGTGTTATTTATACCATTATGAGGAATGGGGAGTTGAAGCTAATGAGTTAATGAAGCTAAGTAGTTGAGTTGAGTTTTTTCAGGATTCAAAAGTGCTTCCATTTTTGAAGATACATGTATATGTATACAATTGCAAAAGTAGGTAGCTCTTTTATACACGTTCGTTCGTCAAGTGGTACAAAATATAATTATTTTCAAAATATAAATTAATTAATTACGAACCCTTGTTCGTATTTAATTAATTTATATTAAATATACATCCCATTATGGTGTAATGCGATGTAATTTTAATTTATATGAAAATTACAGCATGTTTATATTTTTAAGGGGATATCAAGATATTTCCCACTGCTATTTGGTATGGCAGTGGAAGCATATTTTTTATCTTCTCTTTTTTCTCTCAGCTAAATGTAATTTTAAAGTTTTATTCAAGACACGTGCACCTAATTCGAGTTAAGTCACTGTATATTTAACTTACAGAAACTAACAAAATCTGTCATGTTTTCAGCTTCAGAGTCATGGTGTTTCTTTACTTACTAGATGGATATACTGAATCGAAACGGATATACATATGTAATATGAGTTGCAAATTTGGATAACCTGTCACAGTTAAAAAAGGGTATGAGAGTGTGATAACTGGTTTGGTAGGCTGAGAGTAGCGCGCCGCCCCGCGACCCGCCTGCAGACGCCCGTAACGAGGACACGATGACACATGTCTAACGGTGAATATGTTTTTACATAGTATTGAAGTAAGTGGCTATTACACGCGTGTGCAGGTGCTGTTTTAAAGGAAAACTTGTGTATTTTAATTACTCGAAAGTGATTCTCATTACAAGAAAAGGAAGTCACTAGCGAACGAGTTCACTTTCTTAGAATTTCTTATTCGTTTAGTTAAATACTTAATTGATGCTTGCAGTAGAACTCACTCGTATTAATACGTAACCGGCGCGGCGTCGCAGAGTTAAAAATTAGGTAACATTGAATTAATTAATTATGCAAATCTATGTAATAATTATTCAATAACTGTAAAATTCTGGTAACTGGGTAGCCTAAAACTTTCTCCGGTAGGTATACCTATTTTTGATTTTCGAATAATTGTCTCTTTGAAACAAAATGAGACAATATTATTTAATTGAAGCGTTTATACGTGGGAGGGTCTAAAAGTTTTCGGCCCGGCAAAGAAAAAAGGCACTGTAGTAGGTACATAAAGTTATATTTATTTTTTCAATATAGTCTCCGTGCTCATATTTTTAGGTTTACAATACTTTTTTATGATAAAGAGTGGCAAGCAAGCAGACAGATACTTAAATGATACATGAATACTGTAGTCTTCATATGGAGAAGATTCGCATTAGGAGAATGAGTTCCGGATGGCTGTGGCATCTCTTACTCACGTACATACTGCAGCACAATTCCTCGATTCTGTAAGGGGGTGATTACTGCTGCAAGACAGCCTGTCCAGTAAATTATTTTATAGTAAACTAATTAATTTACGTAGATAACTAATTAGGGTGAAGTATTAATTGACTAGCCTGTTGGATGAGTGGTTAGGGTGCTTGCCTTAACGCTCTGTTCTAGGGTTCCCGGGTTCGATACCCGGCTGGGTCAACTTTGAAAATTAACTTTTCAAAGTCCGTCTGGCGGCTGTAACCACCCTCTTACAGAAGACCACCGTGAAATAACTGCACATGTGCTGTTGTGTTTCGGTGCAATGAATAAGGGATGCCAGAGCCCATTTCCCTATCCCCTCCTAATCCCTTATCGGTAGCGCACTTGCAGCACTTGTAGCGTTGCTTGTGTTATATACGACGGTAGCCACCTAACATCAAGTGGACCGTCAGCCTGTCTGCCGATCTTAACATACAAAAGTTGAATTTTATCTGTGAATTTAGTGGCTAGGACAAGAAATTGTAATAACCCCCGGGTCGCAATCTTTTGGCGAAGTAGACAGTATAATCTGTCATGTAACAGGCTCGTCGGTGTTGCAACAGCATTGAAGTGCACAATAACATTAAACACGCGCTCTTGCAAAGCGAGTGCTTTCAATTGATATATTTACGAAACCGGTCTTCGTTTTCATAACACGTTCTTAGATGGAGAGATAATTTTTGTCTCGCGCTTCTAACACATCATAAATTACCTATTTTTATGCTATGTACTTACCTATTATCTTTGAGTTATATTTATGTTACATTTTAAACTGTCTAAGTACACCCGATTACGATTATATACTAAGTTATTTTATGTGTTAATTATTTAACAGTCCTTCCAAATACCCACTCACTACCGGGTGCGCTGGACTTAGTATAATATCATATGTTTATTCCAAAACTGCTCAATGAAAGTAAACGTTTACTTTTTATAAGTATAATATGTTAATCAAGAAAGACAATATTTAATCAAATACTAATATTTATTGTTTTTACTTTATCAAAAAGTTTACTTAATCATAATGGTCTTTGCCACATTTTTATAACAAGATTGAGGCTAAGTAATGTTATAATTTCTGTAATTACTTATTTTAAACAAAATCTTCTATATATTTTATACTACTATAACGTACTTACTTACTTTTTATACTACAACGTACTTACTTGCACTCACACGCAGTGCGCTGACGACTAAGATCGTCATCTGTCATGCCACACTATCCTTAAAAGGCACTAAGAGCGAAAACGTCGTAAAATCAAAATATTAAAGTTATTAAACAAAATTTTAAAGTTTTAACTTAAAATTTTTGACCTATGTTTTTCTATGCCTATGTGGTATGTTTAGTTGATCCCCAAGAAAATTGGTAGAGTTTACAAATTCTGTGAAATAGTCGCAGGGTCTTTAAATTAGTTAAAATAGAATTGACCTTGAATTTTAGTAGAATATATGTATTTACTTACACTAACTTATAGACAAACTTCGAACGTGGTTCGCTCAAACTTCCCTGATTTTATTTTGTTATTATTAGTAGTTGCATAATAGTTATTAGCTGTATTTAATAACTATAAATATTAGGTATCATTTCCCTATCCCCTTCCTAATCCCTTATCCTTAATCCTACTGTAGTCGGCAGCGCACTTGCAGCAGTTTTTTGGCGTTGCTTGTGTTATAGGCGACGACGGTAGCCACCTACCATCAAATGGACCGTCAGTCAGCCTGTCTGCCGATCTTAACATTAAAAAAACCCAGCGACCCGCTCCCGACTTTTTTCGGCAAATATATAATATATAACAACCTTCCTCGTTTAACGCTATATATTAGTAAAAACCGCATTAAAATCCGTTACGTGTTTTAGGGGAAGAGTAGAGAACATATAGACAGCGACTTCAATTTATACTTTGTAAGTATGTTAGGTACATATATTTCCTACTTAAATCGAATTCACTAAGTATTCAACTCTGTCCACATAGTTGTACACGAGTAGGTATAATTACAATGTAAATATTATGTGCAACGTACTTTGGTACAGTTTCATGATAATTATAGAAACTTTTTTAAATTTTTAATGCCGAGATCGGCAGACAGGCTGACGGTCCATTTGATGGTAGGTAGGTACCGTCTCGCCTGTAACACAAGCACCGCCACAGGCGCTATCGACTACAGTAGGATTAAGAATAAGGGATTAGGAGGGGATAGGGAAATGAGAAATTTTAATATATTAAATTTATTTAAGTAAATAATAAAAATTTGATGCTATTTTGTACTGAAGTAATAAAAATAAGGATTTACATGCACTTACATGACAGTTCACAAGAATAAGGTTCTTGTCAACTGTTCAATCGACGTTTAAACTGATATTACTTCGTCTTCGTCCGGGTTGAAAAATATCGACGGCCCGTTGGATGAGTGGCAAGGATGCCTGCCTAACGTCTCAGGGGCCCCGGGTTCGATTCCCGGCGGGGTCAAGTTTGGAAATTTTAATGTAATTTTCAAAATTGACACTGGTCTGGATTTGAAAAGTAGTGGTAGGGCACACTGCGTTTCGCAGTCATTTGGGCAGCCCGCCTGGCGGCAGTGACCACCCCCATACAGAAGACCACCGTGAAATAACAGCATATACGTGCTGTTGTGTTTCGGTGAGTGAGTAAGGGATGCCAGAGCCCATTTTCTTATCCCCTCCTAATCCCTTATCCTTAATCCTACTGTGTTCGGCAGCGCACTTGCAGCACCTGTAGCGTTGCTTGTGTTATAGGCGACGGTAGCCACCTACCATCAAGTGGACCGTCAGCCTGTCTGTCGACATAACATAAAAAATATATATAACACTATTGAGGGCGCCATTTATTATACTACAATACAATAGGTGAAGCAGCGACATCTATCGGATTTGGGTAGAACTGCTTGGTGATACGCTTCAATTTACAAACCCTCGGGAAGCTAAGGACAAAATCTTAACGAATTATACACCTATAGATTTCTAGTTTTTGAGTTTTGAGTAATTTTTGAGATTATCGCTAACATACATACAGATAGACGCTGCGGGGGACTTATTATGTAAGGATACGATTAAGTATGCCCCATTCCTTATACATAAAGAAATAGTTATAATTTTGTTATAAGCAAAATTCACAAAAACCTTTTCCTTTTAATATTTAATACATGACCACATGGTGAATGATTATTTTTAGCACCTTCGTGATTGACACGCTTTTTGAGCTGCTAGAGCTCGTGTGCCGTGTATTTTGGGCGTTAATGGGCTCATTGACGTAAACCAATTGAACGGACGCGGGTTAGTATTTATTGTGTTTCCTTTATAGGACAGACAGACCGTTCTGCAAGAATGGTGCAGTATGACTCATTCTACAACACGAACAACCGTTTCTAAAGGCAGTTATAGGATATGCAACTGAAGATGTTTAATATCTACTGGAATCTCTATAAAGAAATAGAGCAGCCCAAGTAATACTGTGTTTTGTAAAAGGACGTACCTCTATTGTGATTCCGTAGAGCATCAACTTTTTCTTATTATTTATTTAATTATTAAATAGTTTCTTACCTATTAAAACATTTTTTCAATCTTCCTTACTCATATGTTTTTGTCAGCCGTTGTTTTTTTTCATCTAAAAGTTCAGTGGTTAGTGGAACACTTTTTTCTGGATGCAAGGTGCCCTACGACGTGACTGCAAAATTTCGTGATGATCGGTTGACAGTTAAGGCGTGAAAGCGTAATAAATGAACAAACAAATATACATACAAACAAACACATTTTCGTGTTTATTAGTTAGGATTACGGGTAAGTTTGCACGTGGAACGAATTATTCAGTAGCGTGTGTACTAAGTATAGCCATTGTCCATACATAGGCATTAAATCGCAGAAGCCATTTATTCTAGTAACAGCCAAATTCTAAACTTTAAGAAACAGTTTCGAATTCTTTAGAAGTATGAAGGTTGAAGTATTAGTGTCTATCAAAGCTTGCACTGTCGTAACTGAAAGGATGTCGTTAACCCGTTATTACATCGCCTGCTGACCTCTTTTGTAATAGACTAGCTTTGCTCGACCGTTCCACTCGCATAGTTTTACGATTGTTTAAACTAGAACGTTAAAAAGTAACTTATAATACACTGGAAAATCTGCCTACAAAATGTACTACAACAAACAATTATAAAAATTGTCAAAAAAATGGGTTTGAGTAAGGAAAACGCATTTATTATTTAATATTTTATGTGATTACATATCCTGTTTATTAAGAAGTGAAGAAGTGAAGAAGTCTCCCAATTAAAGCCCGGATTCCACCAAAGCAGAGTCGAGACCAGGGGAGCGGAGATGCGTTAGAAACAACCAATAGGATTTCGTTATTTAGTCATCTCCGCTCCGCTCAGCTTTGCTGGGGTCATCCTAGCATAGATCTCGCGCTTCACACATCTCCGCTCATCTGCGCTTTGGTGGAGTCCGGGCATAAGGGTCAGTTCACACCGGAGAACGGCGCGGAACCCACTTAAACAAGATAGCAACAGAATATAGACGCGCCGCTTTTCAGTGTGAGCTGACCCTAATAGATCGTAGACCTGTCCGTCACACATTTGCATAAAACCATGCTTTCATGTAGGCACATACGAGTATGCCATGGTATTCTTAACAGGCGATTACATTTACACATAATAATCAGTTACAAAATAAAACTATTATAAAAGTCTCACGCTACAAGATTTCTTTCATTAACCCGCGATATTGTTGATTATCAACAAAGGTCGTCTGAATGAAATCAAAAAGTACCTACGTGGACGCATTGTGCTCGAACAAAGCGTGTGAATACCGGAGTTGAAAGTGTGCGTATGACAGCGGGATAAGCCGATCTCAGTTCAACAATACACACTGTATTTTATAATTACATATGTGTGTACCCTTATATGTATTGTATACTTTTTGCGAGTCAATTTAACGAGTCTAATGAGATCATAGCAATAGAACGTAGGCACGATAATGAATAAGGGATGTAAGGGCGCGTTTATATGACATGTAAAGTTCTTCATCGGAATATTTGAACGCGAGGGCACGCCGACCGATCGCGTTGACACCGCGCTGTTGGGTGATTGCGAAGAATTTAAATGTTGTTGCCTAGACAAAGAGTTTAAATTTGCTGCGAATGAACACAAGTACGCGGGCGCAAGAATTTTTCACGCCCGTCTAACTAATACACCCTTTGATAATTATGATCTTTTAACCAGTCGATGCTACCAGTTACAACTGCAGACTAACTACAGTTTCCAGCGAAAATATTTTGTAAGTTGCAGAGCACGTAGCGTTCTTCTGTTATGCATGAACTAGGTAGTCTATTTGGAGATAATAACACCAGTCATAATTAATTTGACGAGCCCATTGAATAAGTGGTTAAGATGCTTGCCTTAACACTCTGTCTCGCAAGATGCGCCCCGGTTTCGATTCTCGGCAGGGCCAGCTTTGGAAAATGAACTTTGCATTGTTGACTCTGTTCTGGACGTGGAAAGTAGTGGCAAATCACCCTGCGTTTCGCATTCATTTGGGCAGCTCATCTGGCGACAGTAATAATAATAATTTATTAGTTCAAGTTACAGAGACTCTTTATTCTAAACTATATCAAATTAAATAAAAAATATATTTGACGATGCCGCTGGATTTGGCACAGCAGTGATTAATGTGCCTACAATCCAGCCTGCATGCACCAGTAACCACTCCCTTCCAGAAGAACACTATGAAACAGCAGCATCAATTGTTTTAATGTGTGATTACTGATTAAGGAATGCCAGAGCATATTCTCCTATCCCCTTTGTTCCTTTTTGTTCTTTCAGAGTCAACATACATTGATAGCGATGGTGTTTATGTTGAGTGTTGAGTGACGCGCGATGGTATATCCACAGTACATCAAGTGAACCGTCAGCCTGCTTGCCAAGTAATAGAATAAAAATGACATTTATTTTATTGTAAAGCATTTAATTTTAATTATTAAAACACTCACACAATTATTTTTTTTACAGTCTAGCTAGTCTTTTTCGGCACTGTTTACTATGTTTATTAGAAACCAAGAATTTGAAGCCAAACAGATTGGAAATTTTCAATATTAATATTTCTACCAGCCCGGCGTAGGTAGCTAGTTAGCTACTACAAAAACTTAGGCCGAAATCGGACAAGCTTATAATCATTTTTGAAGAATGAAAAATAAATATATCATTTATTCACACAACTCCAATAACAATTCCTACTTCTTTGAAGAAATTTTCAACTATTTTGAAATAACAGTATTTGTGTTTCGGTAAGTAAGTAAGGGATGCCAGAGCCCACCCCTATCCCTTCCTAATCCCTAGCTTATCCTTTATCCTTATCCTATACTTATTTTCTAACAAGTTTGAATTTAAAAAACTTAACTAATGTTTTTTTTACATTTAATGTAAGTACATGTTTTTTATTAAAAAAAAAATTAATTAATTTTTTTAAAGTTAGTTGTTATAAAAAACACTTTATACAGATAATTATATAATTATCTTTGCGCAGGTATATTTAGAACAAAAAAAAAATTTAAATTACTAACAGGACGCGTTTTAATTTTAATAAAGTTTTTACATTCGTGGTACATATGACACGATGAAGTGTTTCGTATGATTTATTGGTTTGCGCGAGCGTAGGTTGTCTTTCTAAAGGACGGTGGTTAGTGGCAGGACCGCAGCAGTCAACAATATTAACATAATCCGGCTTACGGCAGAAAGCTCGCAATGAAAGCAGTGCACGAATGAGGCACAAGCACGTTTCATTACACGAGCTTCTTTCTTTCCGGCTTACAATGAGTCAGAAAGAAAGAGTGCACACGTTTACAGAAGCAAATGAAATGGACCGCGTTGGTGCTTCCAGCCTCACAATTTATCTAATTATGTCCTTTTACTTTCAATTTAGACGAATTTTTCGCTAACATATTTCTTTTAATATTTTTATTGGTTGGTTTTTGTGATTTAGAGATTAAAATTTTGAAAGCGCACCATAAAGTCCTGCTTTTTAAAAAATAGCAGTATTCTCGGCACAGTTAGACTGAGGTAACGGCGCCTTTATCCATCTTTAATTATAGAATAGATAGATCTATGCGCCATTACGAGGTTTGTATACCCTATGTTCATCGAGCCTATGTTCATCTGGATTAATGTACATTTTAAATAGTGAAAGTTTCACACTGAGTATTTTCATACTCCACATATAAACAAATTTACTAAACCTCTCTATTTAATATTAGTATAAATATTCAAATTTTGAACTGAAATCATAGCACTAATATTGTAGTGCTTATCTATCGGTGTAAGAATTTTTATTTTTGAGATTATCTATCACGTATGAACAAACAATACTTAGAGAAAAACATGTCTCGTTATCATATTAAAGTAGATGTACGTTTCCCTTTGCTTAAATATCAACTCTATGTATATTGTAAATTGTGAATTGTAAAATTATTATAAATCTGTTATTTTTCAAGCTGGACTGAGTCAATGATAAAAAAAAAGTAATGAACACATTATTCTATCGAGCCTTAACTTATACATATATCTAATAAAGTGGAAAATAAAGTTATAATTTGCCACTGAGTTATAAACAGAGAAAAATACAAAAATGAATAGTAACAAAACGAACATAATAGAATGCTCTCAAAGAGGCTTTAAGTCTGAAATGGCTGTGGACGAATCTCGCGATACCCGGACAGAAGGTGGACCAGCAGACAACGAAATGACCAGCCCCTACAAGAAACAGGCATAAAGATAAACCACAAAAACTTTGGGTGCACGAAATTGTTGCAATCACTGGGAATAACTAGATGTTTGTTGCTAAGACAAAAGAAATAGCTTTTACCCAAAAGGGGGAGTTTATTTGAAAAAAGACTAGTTTCAAATAATTATTTTTAGTAAGATAGAAAATAAGAAAGCTTTATTATTATTATTATTATTATTCAAGCATTTCGACTTTTCAAATTTCTACGCGATGAAATCCACGGACAAAAGTTAGTGTAAAATCACGAGTACCTATATTACATATTATAGAATATTATAAAGTATCTGTCCACTTCGGTCTGTTACCCCACTAACTTCTAAACTACCCAACGGAATTCGATACGGTTTTCATTAGTAGAAGAGAGATAAACGAGGAAGGTTTGTGTATATAATTTTGCAGAAAAAAATGTATCAGTGCGAAGCTAGGGGCGGGTTTAGTATTGTAAAAAAAAAAGATACTCATTATAAGAAATTGCTCCTAATACTGACACATTATAGATAAATTACTATAGTGATGCCATTGTTGTCTATATACATACTAAAAATTAATTTTTCATTTTTGTAAGAGAGGGTGACTTTTTCTTGGCTAGTTCCTCGAGGAAACAAGAATTTTGCTTCACGTACCCTGCACATTAATTAGATTTTAGATCATTCACAAAATAATATAGTAATCAGTGAGCAAATTATTTTTCGGATAGACATGTGTATCATCAAGAATAGAATTGCAAAGCAATTAAACATGTGTAGCAGGTAATCATAGTCTAGTTAGTACTTACTTAATTTATTTGGGTTTTCTTCTATTAATCAATGTATTAATCAATACGCTAGCGAAAGATAGCGTTTTATTTGTTATACTCTCATACTCTTGTCTGTGCGCTAGTGCTTGCTCTAAAAATTTTAGTTCTTTTGTTTTCATATTTTCAAAAAATTTTAACTTGTGGAAAATGCAGGAGGTTGTACCTTTTTTTTAAGATGGAAGATATACCTTTCTGTGTAATTTCTCTGATCAGCAACTGTTTTTATTTTACCCATTGTTAAAAAGGAACCGTATATTTTAAATGTTAATCTGAAATCAAGTAGATATAGTTTGTCTGAATTATTTTTGAAGGGAAACACATTTATTTATTTTTCCAACGGCCAAATATGCAAATGCACACATACAACTTTTTAACTTCCAGATCGTTAAAACTTTGTAATTCTGTAATTAACGGAAAATTTAATCGATTTATATCGATTCCGATGTTCGTCCATATCGCGTATCGTTATAATCTCGGACTCCTTACATTTACAAGTGGGATTAGTGGCGCTGGCGTCTTGAGGACTAAACTGGAGTAGTAGGACGGATTAGGATAAACCGAGTCAATGGCCGGGTCACGTGGCTATTTGCGTTCGACTCGGTCTCCTCCCGCGCCCTCGCGTCACCCCATCCCGCCTTTCCTCTCCTTGTCTTCGCGTCCAATTTTGGTAACAAATCTGTTGACATTTTGTTCGTAATAAAAGATCTTTTCAAGGAACTCCCGTTCTGGAGATATTGTTTTTGTTTCTTAAGTCAACTTTTCGCAGGTGATAAATGAAAACCCTTCCATTCAATTACATATTTAATCGTATTCGTATTGTATTATTTGCAGAAATATTCCATATCCCTCAAAGGGTAAGAGATGTAGTTGTTATTGTAAAACCTATATTTAGATAACAAATAAATAAGCAAATAATAATAGTAGTGGTAGGGCATGGAAGACAGTCATTTGGGCAGTCCGTCTGGCGGCAGTAACCAGTCCTTTACAGAAAACCACCATGAAATAACAGCATGTATGCTGCTGTGTTTTCGTAAGTGAGTAAGAGATGCCAGAGCCCATTTCTCTATCCCCTTCCAATTTCTTATCCTTAATCTTACTATTGTCGGCACCGCACTGTCAGCACCTGTGGCGTTGCTTGTGTTAATAGGTAACAGTAACTGTCTACCATCAAGTGGACCGTCAGACTGTCTGGCGACCTTAACATAATAAAAAACATTATCTCTACATATTATGAATTGAATTAGCTGTCCGCCTCCGTCTGTTTCTCGACTAACTTCTTCTAAACCACCCAATATATTTTGATATGGTTTTCACTAATGGAAAGAGAAATGAACGAGGAAGCTTTGTGTGTGCAATTTGCAGAAAAAAATTGCATCCGTGCGAAGCCGGGGGCGGACAGCTTGTTATTATAATAAAACCCTAAAATCTATTTTCATACGATTTTTAAAATGTTCCATTAAATCACTAAATTCATGTGTTGTTTATAATTTAAATTTTATTTTTAATTATCAATTACATAATAATTTTAAAAGAAAATCTTATTTGTTAAATTTGTTGTTACAAGCTATGTTTACGTATCTTATTACGGACGAATTTGTAAGAATCGTTTAATATAAATTATACTATCGTTTAAAATGTCAAAAGAAGTTTAAAATACCACTTGTCATGGTGTTATTTGGTGTAAGAGATTTTTTTAACAGATACAAATCGACCTAAAAAGACCATAGGCAAACGACGCCACAACAGATAATCATTACTTGAAAAAACTAAATTTTCAATAGTAATTATTTAATGTGTTTTTACTTTTATTATTAACAATAATAGCTACTTTTTGGCTTAATCCGCTACTAAAAAGTTAATTGCAATTTCACAACAAAACACATATGATGCAGGTTTTGTGTTTTAGTTTTGTAAAAAAAATGTAATATTTACAAAGGATCCATAAAGGATAAAGAAACTAAGTATGAAAATATAACAGGATTACCTTGTGGTATGTACGAAATATCTTTAAGTTGATAATTTTATTTTTAGCGTTCCGTACGTCCGAATAAAAAAACGGAACCCTTATAGGATCACTCGTGTGTCCCTCTGTCCGACCCCCCCCCCTTTTCTCCGAAACTACTAACCTAAAATTTAAAAAAAAATACAGAAATTAGTTTTCCACTTATAGATTATAGGAAAGCCTATAAGAAGTCCATGATATTAAAATAACATGGTAAATCACTCAATATTGTGCGGAAAGTAACATCATACGGAACTCTCTTCACGCGAGTGCAACTCGCACTTGTCCCGTTTTTTTTAATCCCCGGTGGGTTTGATTGTTTCTTATAATTTATTTATAGCAGCGAATTTGCAGCTGCTTCCAAAGCAGTTATTTACTAATTAAAATAATCACACGGACTGTTTCAGTCGCTAATTATCAATTTAATAGGTTACCCACACGTTAGTGGTATAAAGTAAATGGGTCAAAGCAAAACCACAGTCCCATTAACATATTGTTAGATGACATTCGACACTAATTTACTGTCCGAAATAATGCTTCGAATCATCGTGTTAACTGCTGTATTAGGCCACTGATATTGTCGGATAAACGACGGTTAAGTATGATTAATATACTTGTTCATGGAGCTATATTTATTAAATAAGCCGCTTCGCGAACCAAACGGCCGGTTGGACGCCTCTCTCCGGGAGCGCTCCGATAGTTAGTTGCTTCTAAAAGCAAATAAACAACCATTAAACAACGCTCATATTATGTGTATGCAGATTCCAATAAACAGACATACATACATATATAAAAGTGACATGAACTTGTGAGAATGGGACAGTAACATACAATCTAAAGTCTTCTTTAAAAATCTAACCATTTTATGCATTCTTTACGAATGGACTATCAAATTATTAAATTTATTTGAAACTCATTGTAACACAACTTGCGTTATAAGTAGGTATAAAGCAATGAAATATACAAATAAAATATAAAAAATGATGCAGATTTGGCCTATTTGGCGGGGTAGCAGCATGCTGACAGCAACAAGACCTTGATCGATGGCTTGGATCGATATAAACTATAAGTAAATTATTAAGTGAAGACTTATCACGGAGTGTTTCAGTTGCCTCTAGTGACACTACGTACGCGTTTATTATAGCTTCTTAGGTTATACTTACACATTTATTGCAAACAGGACGTGCACAAAGCAGCATGCCTGGCTTCAGGTACTATTTATTCCCTTATAGAAGACCAGAGTCAAATAGGAGCTATTTCCTTTACCCTTAAACCCACTAAGGGCTGACAACGGATTTTAATTCTCATGATGCCGTTCGATCAGTTTTGTATGGAGATCGGGCCATCAGTGTATGGTATTTTTGTTTTAACGGTTGAAACTTGTACTATTAGGTAAGAAGAACGAGCCCGTTGGATGAGTGGTTAGGGTGCGTGCCATAACGCTCTGTTCTAGGGTTCCCGGGTTCGATTCCCGGCAGGGTCAACTTTGAAAAATCAACTTTTCAAATTTGGCTCTGGTCTGGATTTGGAAAGTAGTGGCAGGGCACACTGCGTTTCGCAATCATTTGGGCAGCCCGTCTGGCGGCAGTAACCACCCCCTTACAGAAGACCACCGTGAAATAACAGCACGTGTGCTGTTGTGTTTCGGTGAGTGAGTAAGGGATGCCAGGGCCCATTTCCCTATCCACTCCTAATCCCCTATCCTTAATCCTACTGCAGTTGGCAGCGCACTTGCAGCAGCTTTGGCGTTGCTTGTGTTATAGGCGACGGTAGCCACCTACCATCAAGTGGACTGTCAGCCTGTCTGCCGACCTGACATAAAAAAAAAAGAAATTATATAGATTTCACTGGGAAAATATCTTGTAATTTGGTAATGGGGTTTCACCAAGATATTTAAGTTTGAAAGTATTAAAAAATCCCATTTTTCCAATTAAGTAATACGTTTTTTTTTTCGAACGTTATCCCCATTCTGAAATATTCACAGGAAATTATTGAAATTAATAAAGACTTTTATTACCAAAATCTCCAAAGTGTAAGTTAAAAAAATAGCTTGGTTTTCAACGATGTCCTTTCTAATAATGAAGCAAACTAATGGCAATAATAATAATATTTTTCTTCACGTGATTCTTTATGCTGAAAATTTAAAATATCTTATTTGACAATACTCGTACGTCCACTATTGAGGCTATCATCCTAGTTGTACTAAGCAGGTGAATGTATGTTTCATTTTAGATATTTTAGTTACTTACCATTAACCCCAATCGCTTTGAAAATACTCGGCTTGTTATTTATTTATTTTATCATTATTGTAAGCCTTAGTACACTATTCGTAAGATAAGAGTGGCATCGACCTGCCACACAAAGAGCTCTTTTAAAAAAATCAGGTGAGCAATGATACGACGATGTTTAAGGCGCACAGTATAAATGGATAACCCCCTTTAAAAACTCGTATTATCATTCCGATCGCTGCTAAACATTTTGTTGATGATTGATAGAGAAAGTAACACAATTTTAAAGTAAGACACTTCTATTTAATAAGCCTTCATTAAAATCGTTGCATGGTGGAAAATTGTGTATTTCTTAACATAGCACTAAATGTTTATGTATTTTACCTACATGACTTATTTACACATATGTAATAATGTTTTGTTTCATGCTTGTTTTAAAAAAATACAATGTAAACTTGAATATATACATATACACAGGCACAATTAGCGGAACAGGAAAAAGGTATTCATTATCGCAATATTTCATAAAAGACTGGCCTGTTAAGTTACTTTCTTGGACTCTCATTTAAAAATGGAAGATAAGGCGACACTCACTTTTTACATCAATTTATTTTTATTTCTGATTTGCTAGTGGTACGAGCTCAGTCTGTGGTGAATTTAAAAATTTTGGAAATTGTAATCTTCATTAGAATGTTTATTATTAGAATGTCTTGTCAATCTTAGGGCATCTCAGTTGAAATCACCTAAAATGCCCGATTTAACATCACAAGGGATTATTAGGGCAGATGAAATGCGAAGAAATGGTCACACCTCTAGATCTATTGCCGCCAGACTTCAGCAATCAATTTCAACGATTTATCGCAGTATCAATGGTGCAAGTTGACTGATTCTTTTGTAAGAAGGAGGGGCCAAGGCAGAAAAAGATATAATTTTTCTGCAACTTAAAGCTCGTAGGAACACGCGGGTAACGGCTGAGCAAAGTGTGCAAGCCCGAAATGAACTTGAAGTCGTGCGAAGAGTGCGAGTGAGCGAACCTACAGTTCGCAGAAGATTTGAAGAAGTGAGCATAGGTTCGTATGTACCTGCCAAAGCCCCAAAAACTTGAAATACACAGTCATGTACATCGGTTAAACTTTGCACGTGAACATCGCGTTTGGGGCATGAAGCAATGGGGGTGGGTACTTTTCACTGATGAGTACAGTGTGCTTTTAAACCAGATCGACGGAAGACATCGAATACGGAGACGCAAAAGAGAACGTTACATTCAGTCTAATTTTAAAAATACGGTGGCATATGGAGGCGGTTCAGTTATGATGTGGGACAGGATATGTTTGAGAGCTCGTACGGAGTTAGTGGTGGTCGATGGAGGGAATATGACTGCTGATCAGCATATCAGGGATACATTAGTTAGAGGAACACGTTGTCCCGTTTGCCCCCTATAATGTTGACGGCTTTATTCTGATGCAGGATAATGTTCGGACTCACAGTACTCGCTCAGTCCAAGTATATAGAAACCATGTGGATATAACATCCACATGGTCCGGATATGCATCCTATAGAGCATGTATGGGACTTGTTAAAGAGAAGCGTTAAAACCAGAATACCGCCCCCCAACAACCTGGAAGAACTGCAAAACGCATTACTCTAAGAGTTACAGAGCTTGTCCCAAGACACAATTAATGACATAATTTGGATGGAAACATTAGTGAGAGCACGAGGGGAAACATTCAGGCTAAGGTACACAAAGTTAAAATCTACTATTCTTAAATTTTCGACGGCGTTTGTATATTCACAAAATATAGGAAAGTTCACTTTGTTTTAGTTTTGATTATTTTTAATAAAGTTCAATAAGGACTTTGTATAGTTGATGTTAAAAGATGTCAATTGGTTTGTTACTTCCTTTCTGATTATAATTTTTTTCAATATACACTTTATTATTTTATATTCAGTCCTTTTTTTCTGTTGAGCTAATTGTGAGGGAGTGTATTATGTAGCTTGGGATTTGCTTTAAAAAACTGTTATTTATGTTATATTGACAATACGAATACAATGCAAAAACGAATACCACGATAACTATGGTCCCATGGCTTCAAAGATAGTAATATCCTTGGACTCCCATCTGAAGGCCGTAAGTAGGCAATGTTGAATATGCATCAAGAATTAGGTCATCCTTTAATATCACTTGAAAGAGATTGGCAATATCTCTAAATGAGAGTCCTTCATTACAAATGATCATTTTGAACAATGAAGAACACATTGCAATTTATTTTGCAGTTAACGTACAAATCGAAAAATGATACGTCTCTTACATTCTAGATACTTATTGTCGTGTAATGAACACATAATAAGTTTTCGAGACTATTATGAAACTTTCACTGACACGGGTGTCGTCTGACAACTGTTTGTATCAACGCTGGTGTAGTGGTGCCGCGTAGGTAGCTATAGTGGAGATCGCGGGAATTCGACTCACCTGTGAAAGATAATGACGTATTGTTTAAACAACAATCCGCGTTCTAATGAGACTGGAGGATAGCTTATAGAGTACAGTTGGCAGATAGCCCTAATTAAACTATTACTACTTATGAATGAATATGTGTTTTACAATTAACTTTTTCTTTTTATTAAAATACCTGCTGAATTTTGTTGCAGTTCGAATTCACGAAGATTCAAAGTTAACATTGCCTAAAATCACTGCGTATTGAAAGAGATGTTACCTCACTTCGTGTACCTCGATTTTTTTCTCTAATCGCGCTATCAATAAGGAATCAATACTTTGACATTAAGCCTTTGCTCATTCCGCAGCTATTTCTTTGCTGAAAGAGTTACCATTGGGATTGGGACACAACATGAAGCTCATTAAGAACTTGTATTGTAATAATACCTCTTTCGATTTCAATTTGTGCTGATGTAGTAAATATCTTTTCAGAATAAAACATGCGATTTTATTCTGAAAAGATATTTACATATTTTCTGAAAAGATACTGAGAAGATTAAAACACAACATTTTAAAGACGACCAATGCTAATTATTATTAGTATTTAGTTTCCCTTGAGACGCAGGTTTTCAAAATATAATTTACTAACCCGAGCACGGTGGCTTCTTTATCATTATCACTTTATCGGGTTTATTATGATAAGTATACGTTTTTTTATCACGTCTTGAGTAAGATAAGCAAAGTGTATTGTAAAAATTGAGTGATCCAACATTGTAGCTTATTTGTACGGGGATTTTTAGTTACGTTTGTTTCTCATTTGCATATTGCTTCACAATTGAGCTGTTGAAAAATATGAATATTGTGCAGTGGAGCGCCGAATGCTTAATATGGGCTTAACCGGCGAGTGGGCGGCGGACGGCCGTGAGCCGTCGACTAGTGCGATTAGCCGGGCCTCGCCTCATTGCGACACTATACCTTTAATCATTATAATAATTTTCATATTATTAATAATTATCACGCAGTTTCAGGTGGCACGTCACGTCACGTCGAGACGGATGCCGGACGCTATGTCCAAACATGACGCGAGTGCATGTTTATTTGCACTCGGTCCAGATTTGTAAGTCAGCTATGATATCCGACAACTGCGTCGCGGTCGACCCCCGGCCCGGGGTGAACGATCTCCCTGGAGTCGTCGACCACGATAATTACTGTCGTTGCGGCATCGCTACCTACGCCCTATTCGTCCTTCATAACAATCCACTAACTTGTCAACATTTTTAATTGAATGGCTAGGCTACGTCTGAGTATGCGCTCATTATATTTTGCTCAAAAATCAATTATAAAATATTCAAATTCGAGACTGATTTTGGATCGATTATACTGGACGAATATACATCGACCTTACATTATTATATTGCGATTCCAATAGAAAAATGCTTCAGAGATCTGCAGGGATTGTCCAGGTGCGTAACAGGATCAAGAAAAAATATCAAATTAGTATCAAGTGTTCACTTGCTCGTCATCCTCTCTGTCGCTCTTTGTCTTGAAAAACTTCTTCAAGCGAGCCGTTAACAAATTCCTGCAGGCCCGGCAGCGCACCTGCACCACCCTGGTATTGATTGTGTCCTTAGTCCTCCATGCCACTCCTATAATTAAAAAGCACTAAATTAGAAATAACACTCGGCTCAGTTAAGAAAAATACATTGAAATTTACGGCTCAGTAAAGAAAAATAGGTTTCAGAAATAAAAAGCTACTTGGATAACCTGAAGAAACATGATAATATTACGTGACGAATGTGCCCTGACGAAACTCCAAGGTGAGTTGTAAAATATTTAAGGGAGTGATCCCTGGACGGTATTAGACACGAGAGCAGCTATAACATACGTCAGGTCGGAGTTTACGATCTACCAGATATAACTCGGTACAAAGGTTGTTACAATGATCCGACTATAAAAAAGCAGATGGGATTTAAAGAGATTGATTAGGCAATTTAAGCGTGTACAACGTTTTCATACTGTATTTATTTTTATCGGCGTTTTAAATATGATTACACTGTGGTACTTTTTAGTGAAGTGCGTAGGATGATGTTTATACAAAGCACAGCTAACGGGTGTTTTATTCAAATAATGCTATAGAAATTGGTCGAAATTATATCACTATCTTTAATTGTGGTTTGTGCAAAATTTAGTTGCAGTTGCTTACCAGTTTAATTTTAATTAATAAAAATTATACACATACTTATCTATTCATATAAATTCGGCACAGCTTGTAATATCAGTTAAGTTAAGCAAACTTTTTTTTTTATTATATAGTTTAGATTTCGCCAAAAACTGACTTCAAGATTTACATTGAAACATTGATTTCTTAGGTTGATTTGTTTTCGTTACAACTGAATTAAATCATTTAACTTGAAATGAATTGAAGTTTTAATCTACGTTTGAAAATGATGTGACATTTTATTTCGTTCTAAATAAGCAAAGCTATAATAATAAAATTGGAAGAGTATGTTGCAGCAATTCTGACAATTTACACATATAGGTATGTATGTACAGAAAAGTACTGATGTCTCTTGCAGGTTTTCTTATTTTCAATAGCTGTATAATTTCTTCTTCTAATATATAAAAATGAATCCCTATTTCGCTTGGTCACGGCATCACGCGTGAACGGGTAAACCGATTTTAATTCGGTTTTGACTAATGGAAAGAGGGATAAACGGGGAATGTTCATATATATAAAAATTGCACCATGGGCGAGGCCGGGGGCGTGCCGCTAGTTTAAAATAATTGTAGTTGATTGCAGTTGAAAAGGTTTTCTGTAAGGGCTACCCAATGACTGCCAAACGCAGTGTTCCTTGCGTGCCAGATCCAGACCAGAGCCAACTTTGACAAGTTCATTTCTATAGTTTAAAACTTTGGAAAGTGAAATGTGGACTTGTAAAGCAATAACCAGCGTGCATGCAACAATAATATTAATTGTAGGATTCCTGAAGTACAAAATCGTATTGCGAACAACAGCCGGGACATTAGTCATTAAATGGAATGCGCGTTTTAATGGGAAATAATTCATACCGAGTGAGTAAGGTCTCATTCTGTCTTTGTTTTCAATTTCCGCTCAAAACTTCCTTAACCGTAATATTTTATGTTTTTCAGATATCCTTACTACTTAGTTACTTATTAGCTAGTTTATTTATTTAAAGTAACTAATTTTTTAATTAAAATTGCCGTGAAATTTGTCCTTCCCCAACTTGTCCCTTATCTTATTATAGTCCGGCAACGTACTTGCATTGCCTCTGACAAGGGTTGCGTTAGAGGCGACTTTAGTCACCTACAATTAAGTGGACAGTCTGTTTTGACGACTTTTACATAGAAAATACTATTCCATAAAAAACCCACATCTGAAAAGCTAAGGTAAATAAAACAGCACCTCTATACGAGTATTACGCGATTAGGTGCCGGGTAGTTAAGGGCTCTGGCATTCCTTGATAATTCATGAAAACATAACAGCATCCGACCTTGTGTTTCACTGTGGTTTTCTGTAAGGGGGTGGTAACCGCCGCCAGTCGGGGTGCTGAATATAAGGCTGTGGAAAGCAGTGTGCACTGCTAAAACAAATTGTAATGAAAAGTGTATGGAACGAAGTTTCTAAATGCGGGTTCTCTCTTATCAGACGTCTCTTCGATTCTTGGAAGGAAGTTGTTAATAGAAGTAACAACCGTCCGCAGCGCCTGTCATCCGTCCTTGATTAATTGTTATTGCTCCATCAAAAACCCTTCAAAGTAAACGTCAAAGTAACGCTCTCTTGACTTAAAATAACAATTTAAATTTAAATTATTTCATAATGGAAAATTAAAATGGAAAATTCCATAATGGAAATTATTATAGTAATGTGTAATAATTTAAATGAACAAAAGGACAATAAATTAAATGAGTTATCTATATTGGCTTTTATCGATTTTATAGATAATAATTATCGGAATTATAATTTGCGATTCAATTGGCCGACTTCAGTGTTAATTAAATAACAATTATTGCTTAATGCAATCATAATTCCTTTGTGAAATAAATAGGTAATTAATCTATTGGAAATATCTATATGTCAATTTTACCTTGTACTCATAAGAATTTATTCTAACTTTTTCAGTTTCTATTTTGAAAAACAAAAAATATTTTGGTAGGCAGGCAGACTTGCGGTCAGAAGGCACCATCAGGCAGTTTGACAATGGCTATACCGTCGCCTATTAAAACCAGCAACGGCATAGATGCAGCAACTTCACTGATGACGTTACTTACTCCGCTAACTTCTTCACTAATAGAAATTTCAAGGACGAAATTGCATGTGCGAAGCCGGGGTCTAGTAGTAGATTTTAAAAAAAGGGATTAGGAGTGAAAACGGAAATGGACTATGGTATCCCTTATTCGCTCACCGAAACACAACAGCACACATGCTGTAATTTCACGGTGGTCCTCTGTGTGTAACGGAAGCCCAATTCATGACAAACACAGTGTGCCTCGCTACTAATTATTTATTTCATTACTTATTCATTTATTGGTTCTAAAATTTATGTTTGAAACTTTGCTTGTATGAATATTCGAATAAAAAATTTAATGAAGTAAATCGATTATTATTGCGAGAAAAATATATTTACACAAATGAAACTTCACGTTCATTTAATCACTCCTTTATAACTAATCCAAGGCCAAATTAATAAATTGAACTTATAGGCAATAATAATAAAACAATCTTAACAAGCTTAATATGTTGTAAAGTATCACCAAAAACCATATGGACAAATAGTCTGAAATAAACGTTTATTATTATACACGTTTATTATTATAACATAAACACAATAAATATTATAAAAAACTTAAAATTAGATGTCGGCTTACTAGCCTAAGTTACCGTAAGGCTTAAGTTACCGTTGGTTTGGGCTGCAGAGTGAGGAACTCCTGACACTACGTGCGGGGTCAAGAAGTAGCGCCTTCTGTATTTGTCCCTTGATCCAGCCACCTAGCGAGAGCCTCTTGAGATGTTGGTCGAGGGTCTTCGCTATAAGATAAAATTATTGTCGAATCGACGTTCCACATGGCGATCACCTCGGGAGCCAAAGTCTATGTACTTGGTTAGCTTTTCTTTTTCAGGTTTTCGTCTTGCGGGACAGCGATGTCAGCAAGCATCGTCCGGTTAATAACCACGATGTCCTGTCTGTGATTATGGAGCGATCCCAGTAGAGCGTAACATGACCATTTTCAAGAACGGGCATAGGCACATACTTGGCTAAGGGCAGAGGACCATGCGTGGTGGCGAGCTTTGGAAGAGGCATATCTTCAAGAGTGGAGAGACTCAGGTTGATGATGATGATGGTAAAGCTTTAATAAGTGATCTACTAAAAATATATTTAAAAAGGTATAAAACAAGGCATTTGTAATTGAGATTGTAGTTAATACATTGAATTTCTGGATGGTTTTTACTGGTCAAGGGATAATAGAACTCACGTCCAAAGGGATTTAAATAACGGGGCTTGAGGGGTCGAGGCTGGTAGTCACGTTCGACGTTGTTTACGCGTGTCGATGTCGATGTATATCTACAACCATATGGACCCTATCCATAAACAATAGTTTTACCCTCTCTATAAATAACTACGTTTAAAGCCGAACCTAATAGGTGACACCATTATTTACTTTGGAATTCCCCTTATAACACATTAATCAATATTTGGAACAGTATTTGGAACTTCACCTTGATTTAATACATTTGTGTTATAGATAAAATACTTACATTTTGTTTAGTATTAAAACATACGGGTAAATATAATTTTAATTAATTTTACCTGCACATTTACGAGGTCGTATACCTAGATTATAGATTATCTCTCATTTGTAAATAAGTCTATAATCTACAAATCATAAATGAGACGTAGTCATCAAAAGAATTAATTCTTTAAGAAATCATAACGTATTTGATGTTTTAAGTTTTAAGTATACAATATATACAATACAAGTATACAATACAATTTAAGTATACAGTATATGAATAATTATACAAATAATTTATTCATATACTTAAGCCTAGGTACAAAAAGGTGTAGAGGGCCTCCTATTAATTATTTATAAAAATACTTGTATCAGGGGACATATGTATATCCCCTTATATTCCTTCCTAATCCCCTTAATCCTACTATGGTCGACAGCGCACTCGCAGCACCTGTGGTGTTGCTTGTGTTATAGGACGGTAGCCATATACCGTCAAGTGGACTGTCAGTTTGACGACCTTTACAAAAAAAAAACTTGGTAAATATGTACCTACATCCGTAGTAGGTAACTCTTCTTTTCTAGTCGTAGCAAGCCTCTGTTTTAGAAGCGATCAAATATTGCTTTAAAGTTTTAAGATAATTCAGAAGTACAATATATTAAAGTGAATATATAAACGCAGTGGAAATTGGTAAAGTATATATTAGAGCTAGATAAAAACAGTAATGTCATATAAACAGCACCATGGTAACATAACATAGATTTATGAACATTACTGATGTAGATCATCTGGAAATGTCTTATACAAGAAGTGACCTAATGGCAATAGCCTTAACATTTGCCCCTTTTTTTAAGCCAATATTTTGGCTTAGTAAAAATATCAGCGAGCTGTTCATTAGTCGTCACATGCTCTATATTCACATCGCCTTCAGACACACACTATCTCACAAAATATTGTTTCAGTTTAATGTGTTTTGTCTTCTTGTGCTGTTCATATGAAAGATTTTTAGCGAGAGTGATCTTCCACATATCTTTCCAGGTTTGGTTTCCTTTTTTTTTTGTAAAGATCTAACCTCATAAGTCCATTGCTTCATTCCACTTATCTTTATCAGGACTGCACAGTACTTGTCGAAATGAAGACGGTTCAGCAATAGATATAGCTTCGTTAATGAACTGCTCAAAAATTAAATCTATCTGGAGGTTTAATTTGGCTTCGATCACGAAGTTGTCTCTCACTCGCTGCGAACGGTGAAACATACTCGTCCTGTCTTATATCATTATTTGAATCTATATTATTATTGACTCTCTCATCGTCATCTAAAGATTTGTAATCGAAGACTTCATTTTCAGTGCTTTCATTTGTCTCTGATTGTGGGTGCAATTGAACTACTTTATTTTCAGATTGAGAACTTGTGATAGGTACAGGTAGCTCATAGGTTTTACTCTTCTCAGGATCTGGGGTTTTAGAGGTTATGTCAATTTTTTGTTTCTCTAGTAATGAGTTTTCATCAAATATTACGTCTCTAGATCTCACCAATTTTAGATTGTTTACATCAAAGACGCGATAACCTTCATCACCATCATATCCGATAAGTATCCCTCTCTCAGCTTTTCTGTCCAATTTCCCATTTCTTCTCTGTTTGGGTGTATGCACGTAACAACGCTGCCTATGATTTTGAGATGATTTATCTTTGGCTTTTGTTGTACCATAGTTCATGCGGTGACTTCCAATCAAAAGGAGTAGGTCCCGTCCTATTCAGTATGTAAACTGAAGCTTTCGATATCTCAGCCCATAAACCATTTGGTATTTTATCATGAGCATGCATTAGTGCTCTAGTCATCTCCACGACAGTGCGGTTCTCCCTCTCTACAGAACCATTTTGCTCGGGAGTGTAAGGCATTGTTAACCTTTGTTTTATGCCATCCTTTCTCAGAGTATTTCGTACTTGTTCATTATCAAACTCACCTCCATTATCGCTTAGAAACTCCTGTATGACATGTCCGGAAGTTTTAACTTCAGCAAGAAAGTCTTTCAAGCGTGCGTTAACTTCGGATTTGTGTCTTAGAAAGTAAATCCATCGATATTTTGAGTAGCTATCTTTAAATAGAACATAGTATCTGTACTTTGAGATTGAGTAAGAGAATGGTCCACATACGTCAGTACTTATTTGCTCTCCAGGTCTACTAGCTTTAGGTCTCTGTCCGAACTTTTTTCTATGGCTCTTACCGAAGACACAGCCTTCACAGATATCTGTAGAACTTGGGTCTAACTTTACACCAAGCTCTCTTTGTACCAGTTTTGCTACATGTCTCTTATTCTGGTGTCCTAGACGTTCATGATATAATTGAAGTTTTTGTGACGTTGTTAGCTGGTTTATCTCAAGTTCAGGCAACAATACTTTTACATTAAGTTTATATAGACCACCATACTTTATACGATTGCCAACTAATATGACTTTGCCATCACACTTCATATTACATGACTGACCGTTTGATTGAAAGATAGTATTTTGTAACATATCTTGCGCAGCTAGCACAGAAAATAAATTTCTCTGAATGCTTGGAACATACCATACGTTCTTTAAAACCAATATATCTTTAATACCATTAACATCAGCTTCAAGTTGAATTGAGCCTTTTCCAGTAGCTTCAATAACTTCTCCATTCGCTGTCATGACTTTATGAGAATCTTCAAAAAACTCGAAAGACTTAAATATGTCTCTCCTATTGGTCACGTGACTGGTCGCACCATTATCAACAAACCATGAGTCTTTATCATAGATCTTGTCACTACAGGATAGAGCTAGCCCTGTCAACATAGTATAATTCGGATTACTGTTTTGCTTTTGTGTGGTTTTTGGAGGTCTGCCATCCGCTATCCACTTCTTGCATGATCTGACTTTATGATAGCCTTCTCTACAGTAACCACATTTCTTCAATCTCTTTTTACTTTGCGCTTGATTCTCATAACGCTTCTCACCTCGCACTAATAACAGTTCATTGCTACTTTCGCCTTTTTCAATCTTTTGGTTTAGCGATCTTTCGTATGCGCACAGCTGAGTGGTTAGATTTTCTATGTTATGATCATTTACTGACATCAAAGCCCAACTAGATTTGAAATTAAAGTACTCGTCAGGAAGCGAGTCCATGACTTTACAAATTAACAACATATCTGGCAGTTGACTCTTACCTTGTTCGGTTAAGATCACATTGACTTCATGCCACAAATTTTTCACAGTAGTTAAGTGATTCCTCATATCATGAGTAGGATCAAGCTTATACCCGAAAAATTGCATACAGATATCATAGAATCGATCTTGTGACACTCTTTCATAAAGCCGGTTTAGTTCATCCCAAGCTTCTTTCGCTGATGTAAAACGCATTACTTTGGTGAGCATGTTGTCTGTCATATTAGTAGTGAGTAGTAAAAAGGCAGTGCTCTCGATTCGCTGGTAAGCATCGTATTCGATTTTATACTTATTTATAGCTTCTGGTGTGGCAGTGTTACCTGGATCAACGGGTTTTTTAAGTGTTCCTTGTACCGCGTCTAATGTTCCAGCATGGGTATTCAGTAGCAACAACATTTGAAACTTCCAAGTTGTCCAGTTACTTCAATCGTGCAACGGACGGATGTCCAGTTTCGTATATCCAGACATTCTTGCCTTTTCAATGTTTTTAACTTTGGAAAACAAACAAAAAAACACTTTGCCAAGCTATTAAGATCGATTTTAGCGCTCTGCTACCATATTAAAGTGAATATATAAACGCAGTGGAAATTGGTAAAGTATATATTAGAGCTAGATAAAAACAGTAATGTCATATAAACAGCACCATGGTAACATAACATAGATGTATGAACATTACTGATGTAGATCATCTGGAAATGTCTTATACAAGAAGTGACCTAATGGCAATAGCCTTAACACAATATTCCTTTTACATTTGTAGTATGGTATTACTAGCTGGTGCACGCGGCTTCGCCCGTGTTGAAAAATAAAAAAATAACGCCTGACTAAATATGAGCAATGTAACGCCTATAACATTTGTATTGCAGTTATAGCTTTGCCAGGCGTTAGATGATCCCTTGGGAAAAGGTAACAGACAGACAGACAGAGTTACTTTCATAAACTAATATGAAAATCAAATGACCAAACGAAATTAGTACACAATTCGTTTCTTTTTACACGGTAATTTCTAATAAAGTTCATAATTCGATTACAAAAAAGAAACAAACAAAATCAAAAGTATTGAACCTTTCCACGTCCGTATCTGAAGTGTTTAATTGGGTTAAAAAATCCCCCAATGCAGAAGTGAATGCTTTTTTCGAAAAATCTGTTTCAGCCAGTTCGAATTCAGTTTATATAAATTACCTCTGAGTGATCTTAATATGAAACCAAGATACCGCTTTTGAATTTTCAAAAGCATTCGGTGGATAAACAGCGTATTTTGAAATTCAAGTATTTTCCGAAACAATTTCATGTTTACTTATATATTACTTTCGCTCTTCTCCGATGTAATTGGATGTGTTTTGACTATGTGTAGATATAACCTTTTCCAATTATAATTCTCGGAAAGTTTTCGGGACGCCCATGAGCACGATTATCCGAAAAAAGTTTATCCTTCGTATCTCTTTTCATATTGCTTTCTTAACAGTAAACCCTCATTTCTTTTGGGATTAATAACATTCGTGGTATAAGAAAATTAAAAGAATAATATTCTACGTTATGTACCTACAATTTTAGCGTCCGCTTGCTCCTGTGGATGAATCTTTAATGATATTCCCTGTCACCGACCCACCCCGACGGAATTACCCAGCCTTTAAAATCAATAAATAACTACGTGTTTATTTTAATGAGCAATATCTATTATATTAGCATTTTAGTAGTCGAAGGATTAGTTTAGAATGCATAATATGATCCTACCTAATGATTGAGTTGGTTACATTTTTCAGATTCCTGAGCCATCGACGATGCCGCTACAACCCTCGTGGTTTGCACAGATCTATAGGCGACATTCTATCCATCATATTAGGTGTCTGTCTGCCCGTCCGTTATCAGTGACACTTTATATGTTACGTGGTACATGTTTACGTAATAGCAAATTAAGAACAAAAGTATAAAATTACTTTGTTGCGAAGCAATTCAATACTAATAGAATACAAGCCCATTTCGACGAGCCCGTTGGATGAGTGGTTAAGGTTCTTGTCTTAACGCTCTGTTCTAGGGTTCCCGGGTTCGATTCCCTTCAGGGTCAACTTTTAAAATAATATTTTCAAATTTGGCTCTAGTCTGGATCTGGAAAGTAGTGGCACGGCACATCGCAGTCACTGGCATTTAGGCAGCCCGTCTGGCGGCAATAACCGCCCCCTTACAGAATACCGCCGTTAAATGACAGCATGTGTGCTGTTATGTTTCGGTCGGTGAGTGAGTAAAGGATGCCAGAGCCCATTTTTCTATCCACTGCAATCGGATCCACACTTAATCCTACTGTAATCGGCAGCGCATTTGCAGCACCTATGACGTTGCTTGTGTTTTAGGCGACGGTAGCCACCTACCATCAAGTGGAGCGTTAGCCTGTCTGCAGATCTTAACATAAAACACATTACAGTGAAAATTATTAACTTATTAAGCCTTAATAAAATAAATAAATATAAATTGTATTTCAAATATATTTTGATTATAATTTGCTCATTTATACTTTTATTTATTTGAAGCGCTTTGACGAAGCAATTAAATATTTTCGGTTGAATCTTTTTTTGTTGTCTCGTTCTATTAACCTAGATACGATCCGGCAAGATCAGTGGATAGACGAGGCAACGGAGTACGGAGAGGTCGTGTGTAACTTCTGTTCAGCGTCCACAGCAAGTGTCGTGACGCAATGGCGCGTGACCGTGACATCAGCGGTTGTCATTTCGGTCGCCTCGAGCGTTCGTTGCGCCGCAGCGACACCTATGATGAATTGCTGGCCACTGGCGACGCTTTCAATTTCAACGGTTCAAATTACTTGACAAAAATCAGACTTATTTACCGTTCAATAATCACAAAATGGTCGGTAGGTACCTACGCATTTATGTAAAGCGATTGAATCCCGATCTAGCCAGCACATTTGAATCTTTTCAATTGCATGTGTCTATTAGAAATAATTATTATTTGTCTCTAACGTCGTAAGAAAATGTATGTGTGTGCCAGTAGAAGACTTAATATTCAGGGCATACCTACTGCATACCGCAGTCATAAACTAAACATTAATCACCCCTTTACAGAAGATAACTATTAAATAACAGTGTTACGATGTTGCATTTCTATAAGTATAAGATTCTCTTATCACCCTTATTGCTTGTGTCAATAGGCGATGGTAACCGCCTAGTGCCTACCATTATCATCAAGTGAAAAGTCAACCCGCCTGCCTTCATTAGCATAAAAAATAGAGTTTGCAGTCTGAGAAGGGCTACCGTGGATAATAAGCCTCACCTCCCAGAGAGTAGCGGATATGCTAAGCACTGGATCATAATAGGAGTATGTGTCTATACCAAGGCATTTATTAAATATTACATTGACTGTTGCCCCCGACTTCGTCCGAGTATCTCTATAAAATATAAGATATCAATATATCATTTTATAAATATAAACTAAAGAAAAAATGTGTAGACAACTAATAGACTAAGCGAGAGCTGTTCGCTCACACCGCAGCATTTTTTTTCCTTTTAACATATTTATAAAGGTGTTATCCGAATAATTTAAAGAATAATTTTCATGTTTTTTTTTTATGTTAAGATCGGCAGACAGGCTGACGGCCCACTTGATGGTAGGTGGCTACCGTCGCCTATAACACAAGCAACGCCAAAGCTGCTGCAAGTGCGCTACCGACTATAGTAGGATTAAGGATAAGGGATTAGGTGGGGATAGGCAAATGGGCTCTGGCATCCCTTACTCACTCACCTAAACACAACAACACACGTGCTGTTATTTCACGGTGGTCTTCTGTAAGGGGTGGTTACTGCCGCCAGACAGGCTGCCCAAATGACTGCAGAACGCAGTGTGCCCTGCCACTACTTACCAGATCCAGACCAGAGCCAAATTTGAAAATAATGAATAGAATTAATAACATGATAAGAATGTCCATCATCTTTCGATTCAACCCGTGTTTTGATTGACTAATTATAACAAAAAACGGTTGTTGTGACTTAACTATAAAGTTAAGACATTTGTGGGTACGATGAGTATACTATAAACACGTAGTACATTATTTGTATCATCTATAGTTTCGCAGCGTACTACAAATAATGACTTTTATAGGCATAATTTTGATACTTTGTGTTACATTATTGTAATTTTCGTAAACATCTCTATTTTTTTAACTACATATAATACAGCCTATGTTACTCGCTGATAATGTAGCTTTCTATAGGTCAGAGGTTCCCAGACTTTTTTTCTCATAGACCACTTTCAAAATTTATCTGGTTCCGGTGGACCCCCTGCAGCTACATTTCTATCATATTCCCAAAACTCGACAAAAAATGTGAAGATTAGATCTAACTATGGAAATTTGCGTCGCAATTTGAGTTCCAACCACGAATGGGGAGTTTTCTAAATGAAATAAGTGAGAATTGATTGTTTTTTTTTTGTCACGCCAACGTAGACCTCCGTCGTGTCTCCCTTGGACCCCTGGGGGTCCACCTGGACCACTTTAAGAACTAAGGCTATAGATGAAAGGATTTTTAAAATCAGTTAAGTAGTTTTTTATCCATTACAAAACAATACAAAAATCAAATCTTTCCTCTTTATAATATAGTAGTTATAGATATGTATATAACAGAGTAATCACAGGAATAATTACTTTTTATTCACGTATAAACTAGCCAAGCCTTTATTAATAAATTCCGGGATGGACTTGTTTAGTTTAATGAGATTCGTATCGAGATTGTATTATTTCAGTCGATTGTAATTTGAATTGCGTAACGCTTTGTATTTTCGACATGTCGATAATAACAATATTTAATGCAACAAATAGGTTGTATAACGCTGAAACTAACTCCCCTTGAGTTACGTACATACCTGCTAAGTGATGTGTCTACAAACCGGTTCTCTTTTGAAACTGATATCAATCGTATTATAATAGCTTTGAAGAAGGAAGCATGTGTTATAAAAAATAGGGGCATCATTGGTTCATGGATTTGTAAAGATATTATTGTATTGAAACTAGGAAGCTGTCATGAGTTTTAATTCAAAACAATACAACTAATTGGGCTCGTCTCAATTGCCGTCTATACTGCCAATTTCAACTGTATTTTGTATAAGGCAATTGTTATTGTTTGTGTTATAAAAATATTATAAAAAAATAAAATACTTTTCAATATAAAATAAATTTGTATTGAGATAAATCTCCAAACAAACAGTGGTACGCGCCAAAAAATATAAAATCGAAATTTTTAGTTTCGCCATCCCGTTTTATGGTAATATGATATGTGCATTTTGTTTAAAGTGACGTTACATATAAAACCACATAAGAAAATATGATTGAATTAAAAATTACTTATATGTAAAATTTAAGGTCGTAACAAAAAAAGAATTTTTTTATTTAAAAAAGACCTTCTTATACATTTTATTTTATGAATTTTGATAGTTCATTTCATTGCTATTTAATTTACATAGGTGTTTAGTTAGTAAGTAGTAATAGGTCTAAGATATTGGAGAAGAAACCTATGCAAGAAACAGAGAAAAATATAGATAAAGAAAAGTTGTGTAATGTTGACATTTATTTTTAAATTCAGTTTTATTTCATTTTTGATAACATTAGTTTGACATCATTAACTTGATCCCATAGACAAACTGCTTTCCAGTTTTATAGGACATTGAAAATATTTTTCTAATTATTTCATGTATAATAAATAAATAAAAATAATCTGTACTTTTTCAATTATTAAATCGAACTTTAATGTTCTTATAAACAGCATTTTTTTTTTTCAGTACTAACCTCATTTAATAAAGCTGTACACAAATTATAGTAATATGTTAGAACGTCGATTCTGCATGCTGTAGAAGATAAGTACTCGTATCGTATAAATAAACATGGCCAATTGGCACGAATGTGGGTCGTTTTAAACTTTTCATAACTACGGCGGCGTCATAGTAACGTTGTTGATGTTAATTTATCTAACTAGTTATATATTTTTTTTAGAACGAAATGAAATGCAAATCAAAAAGGAAAAAAATAGTGATTAAGAAGAAGAAAGAGAAGCAGATAAATTATTCTTTTCTATTACTTAAATGTTACTGAAGTTGAGCTATAACAAAATTAAAATAATTTTAATGACATACATTATGAACTATTAGCTCATTATTGATAAAACAATAAAATGTATGTATATAAACCTTTTATATATGACTAGCGACCCGCCCCCGGCTTCGCCCGGGATGCAATTTTTTATATATAAGAACATTCCCCGTTTATCCCCCTTTCCATTAGTGAAAACCGAATTAAAATCGGTCTACCCGTTCACGCGTGATGCCGTGACCAAGGGAAATGGGGATTCATTTTTATTTATAGAGAAGATGATAAGTTAAGCTTTGTTTTCTAATTTCAAATTAAGATTACTAAAGTAAGTTTTTTTGACAGTGACTTTTTATGTATAACAGGCCTAGTATTTTTACTAGGTATGTACCTAGTGTAATAGGTATGATTCACAGTCGTTAGAAAGACAACCACTCAACTAGTGATAGTAATAACATTAATATTTGAAATTTAGACGGCGACAGTAGCGTCAAAACATTATCAAAAGCTAACCCAACAACTGGTACATAGTAAGGAAATTGACCCTAATAATGTTGACACAAAATTATCGCGTTTTATCGTCACTCCAGACTGGTTCATATCTAGGGTAATTGTTTGTTATTTTTAATAATGTATTCCAGTGACGGGTGCAATAAAAAAATACAAGAAATTCGGTTAACTGAAATTTATTATGTTAATGTTGATCAGACAGCGCGCGAGAGTGCGAATATTTATTTCAAAAAATCCATAAGAATAGAATTTGAATTAAATCAGTCCTTTGCAAAATAATCGATAGTAGTTAATTGAATACAAATTGACGCTATTATTTAAAAAAAAATAGTAAATAAGGAAAAAAGCAAAAATAAGATATAAGGCTAATTAACAGAGACTGCGGCGAGGGGGAGGCGGGCGGAAGGCCGGCAGAGAATGTTTATCGGTGGAGCAGGCACGCCGCGTGGCTATCACAGGAAGCAGTGGTCAACGCCTGTGGCTCTATGAATAACATTGCCGTCACATTTGCCAGATTTATTGCATATTTGATAATGATATTGTTGAAATAAATATACCTACTTGTATTAATGCAATTATATAAATAACAGCTAAGTACATGTTAACACTGGAAGTCCGTCTCTATATAAATTTGACACTATATCTCAGCGACGTATTGAACGGGTCTTATTTTAACCGTTGCTCTGTGAGAAGAAATTATGTTTGGAAATTGTACAGTTCCGAATTTGTTTGTTTGTTACGCTTACACGCCTTAACTACTCAACCCATCATCATGAAATTTTACATACACGTGGTCAGGGGTTTAGAAAAGGACATAGGCTACCTTTCATCCAAAAAGTGTTCCCGTGGGATCATCTAAAAATCATCATTTGGGCAGTCCGTCTGGCGACAGTAACCACCCCCTTACAGAAGACCACCGTGAAATAACAGCACGTGTGCTGATGTGTTTCGGTGAGTGAGTAAGGGACGCTAGAGCCCATTTCCCTATCCCCTATCCTTAATCCTACTGTAGTCGGTAACGCACTTGCAGCAGCTTTGGCGTTGCTTGTGTTATAGGCGACGGTAGTCACCTACCATCAACTAGACCGTCAGCCTGTCTGCCGATATTAACATTAAAAAAAATATGAGCAATAAAAATTGAATGAATGTTTTAACATCTAAGAAAAGAGGCACGGACGAAGTCACGGGCAAAAGCTATCTAGTTTCAAATATTTCACAGTCAAAAATTCCGGCGGTAATAACCACTTACTAAAAGAAAATCATGTGTGCTGTTGTATTTCCTTGCATGAATACCAGAAGCCACGTAAACTGAACCATCATTAACTGAACTATTAACTCATACTGTCATCTCGCTCATAACAAAAAAAAAAACGGAATTTGAGTACTTTGCCACCTGGAGCACAATTTACATGCATGATCAATTTATAAATAGTAAAAAATTGTACATTTTTTATTTTTAAATTAGTTTTTAGGCTTTTATATTATAATTGTAATTACATAAATCTTATGAACAGAATTTTAAAGATACTCAGAATAAATTAAGTCTTATTTATGGGGTTCGTCTTTATTTCATGGTATGTAGGAAATGACCGCGTATTCTCATCTTAAACGAGTATACAATATAAAAGGGGATGTATCAAAGAAAGCAGGTCGATGGGGGGCCTAGCGTTTAACCCGCATAAATGTTCGCTGATTAAGTATCAGTGGTTCCAAAAATTATTTTGGTCTCTGAGTTTGAATACGTGCGAGTAGGTACATAAATATTATTAAATACTAGCTGATCCCGCAACTTCGTACGAGTGATATTCGGTATAGCGCGTAACTTTTGTGTTTGTAAACTTATTGGAATGAAACAAACACCGAATGCTACGGGAAGTTTGCTACAATACATCAGTGAAAACCCTATTCAAATCGGTTAGACCGTTTCTGAGATTAGCGTGCACAAACGCATAAACAGACAAAAATTCTAAAAACTATATGGTTGACCTCGGTAACTAAGTACAACGTGTACAAATTGTTTTTTTGAAAACATATTTAATGTACAGACACGGCTCGTTTACGATTTTATTATATGTATAGAAATAGATTGATTAATTGATTAATTTTCTCAGCTAATTTCTAAATGACCTACAGAAATCTGAATAATACAAGACAAATTGCCTTACATTATAGAAACACCCAACGGATTTTAATACGGTTTTCACTAATGGAAAGAGCGATAAACTAATAAGGTTTGTATATATAATTTATAGAAAAAAATGCAACCATGCGAAGCCCTGAGGACAGGTATTAGCTAGATTAGAATAAATAGGTTTTTCTTTTTTTTTTGTTCGCCTTTTTTAAATTATCATACAATCATACAATATAATTTTGACGTCACTGTTCTAAGAACAATATTTATTTATTTATTTTTATATTTTGAAATTTCAATTACTTTAATTTTTGTTATAAACTTTGACTAAGTTTGATTTCATGATTTATAATGATCGATTAGTGTTACATGACGGCTAGTTATCATTTTGACCTGTACTCCACATTATCTTCTTCGTTGTGTACGTACATAAATGTGTTTAAACTTATACAATCTGTACCTATTTTTATATACTACATTTGTGACAACAGTTCCGTTCGTTTAATTCACATTAGATCCAAAAAATATGATTGGAAATATTCCAAAAAATATGTTTTAACAAAATTTTAAACCCAATCGCATATCTATACATAAAATATGTACTCATTCGTTTAAAAAAAATTATTTGAAGAAACATATTTATATAATAACAAACCAGAAGAAATAAAAAAAAGGAAATGTATACTTTAACAAAATATACTTAGGTACTTCATTTTTTTAAATTTTTTTTTCAGTCTTAAAGAACATAATATATAATATATTTATGAAAACATTTCTATGTAATAGAATTTATATACGCGTAGGAACTGCATGCTAGCATGCATGCTTTCACATCTATACATATAATAAAAATCGTAATCGCTCTCTTAGCTATTTTTTCAAAAAAAAAAAAAAAAACAATTTGTACCCCTTGCACTTATGTTACAGAGGTAAAAAAAATAGTTTTTAGAATTTTTGTCTTTTTATCTGTTTGTCTGTGCGTTTGTGCACGCTAATCTCAGAAACGAGTTAACGGATTTGAATGCTGTTTTCACTGATGTATTTCAGCAAACTTCGCATAACATATCATGTTTATTTCATTCCAATAGTTTTACAAACAAAAAAGTTATGCGCTATACCGAATACAGGCGTACGAAGTTGCGGGCTCAGCTAGTATAAAATATGGTAGAAAATATTTTATAATGTTATATAAGCGAATATTAAAAAAATGTTCTTCTGGAAATAAATTTACACCTAATTACTTTATTCGCGATTGATATTTCGAGATTTTTTCATTCGTTCGCGAACAATTTGAATTATATTTATATAGATTATATTATACTTATACATACGCACATGCAGCCGGCTGGACCATATCCAAAAGTCAGCTGAGGGTTACCCCATGCGCTCACGTAGTGAATTATGACCCCATAATATGGATGTTTACATTTATTGATTAAAACCCACATTAAAAGTAAAAATACATAACAGTTAAAGAGTCTAGGTGACAAGTTACCCCAGCATGCTTGCAGCATTATTACCTTTCTGAGCAACCGCCGAGCGAGACAGTGCTATTTTTTTTTTTTATAATGATAGATCAAGCATTTGACCGCAGTCTCACCTGATGGTAAGTGATGACGCGATCTAAGATATACTAGCTTTTACCCGCGTCTTTGATCGCATCTCTTACTTTTAAGGCGCTGAATTGTTTTTATTTTTATTTTTAGGTGACTCCTCGGGAACAATACTTTTTTCTGGTTGAAAGGTAGGGTACCTTTCAATGTTATATACCCTATGTTATTTTCTATACTCCTATTAACACGTATGCCAAATTTCATGATGATCAATAGAGTAGTTAAGGCATTATTATTGAATATATAAGCTGCGTGAAAAAAAAAATTACCATGATGAGGAAGTCAAGTCCGCAATTTCGGCCTATTTTGATACCAAAGACTAAAAACATTTTTTCGACTGTATAGATAAGTTATATTGATAGATCTGAAAAGTGTTAAATATCTTAAATAGAAGTACCATCTCTCAGATTCCGAAACAGGTTTCTCTTAAGCTGTGTGTCTTTGAATTTCAAATACAAGCTTTTTATTTGTACATGACACAAGCCTAAGCATTCGTTGCTGTCTGTTTCTACCAAAGGTGTAATAATTTCCTTAATTTACCTAATTTCTTAATTAAGCACTCAATTAAATCAAAATTCATTTACAATAAGCAAGCATAGACATAATAATATACGAACAAGTATCATGTTAAATTATTTTAACATGATATCATTAAAAAATATTTTCTATAATGAACTAAAAAAAAATAATAGAAGTAACAATTTCTATAATGCTATCTTTCGATTTGTGCCGTAATATTTCGATAATGCTATCTTGTTTATTTAGGTAAGTAAAATTCTTGGACTACATTCTAAAATCAAATGTAAACAGAAGTTTAGAGTACCAAGATAGATATAATTTAATTGGTCAACAAATAATGAATTTTAAAGTTGTTATCTCAACATAAATTATTCATAGAGAAAATTCATTAGTGTTTTTGTGAAATATTTTCTTTTAGACGCGTTCAAAAGCTCGTTCTTTTAGACTTTTTTTTACAAATAATGAGACTTACATTAAAAAAAATATCATCATCATCAATCATTAACAGCCTATCAATGTTCCAGTGCCATATATATATGGCTGGCCCAGTGAGGGTTGGTGGACTTCTTCTTAGAATTTCTTCTTTGGCGTATGCAGGTATTCTCGCAATGTTTCCTTGACCGTTTGAGAGCAATCAGTAAAATGCACTAAGTTTTTAGAAAAAGTTTGGCATTACCGGTGTATGAACTCGAATCTCTCGACTACGCCACCGACGCTCTCCTAAAAAAAATACTAAAAAAACATACTTTTATCAAAATAAAGGCTTATATAGAGTCAGTAATTTATGTAATAGGATTTTATTTGTTTTTAACTATAATATTCTAAGACTGGATTTTAAAAGCGGCTTTGGAAATTTCCACCTTTACAGCTATCTCAAAACGCAATTACATAAAAACGGTTTAGCTTAGTAGCTATGCAAAGGATTGTTAGTAATTTTACATATTATTATACATATGTATAGTATGGATTTCAAATTTTCTGAATCTCTTAGTACTAATCTAATGAACGTCTCTGAGTGCGGCAGTAAGCCTATAAAATTCGTGCATTATCTTATCGATTGCTTTATGCAAGTTTGCAATATTTGATACAACACAGAGAATTTAATTGGAGAATTTAAAAAACGCCAAAGAGTGTTACGAATGTTGCGATGCGAATGGAACGATTGGAACCTGTGTGCGTTGGTTTAAAAATTGCTTCACATGTTTCTGATCACAAAACCGCTCCAATATTCCGTATCTAAGCTACATTAGATGAGCAATGAAAAATACAGGCAATTAGTATTTAAGTGAGCTCTAAGCTAAATCATTATTGCTCTTTTGTCGTTCTTATATTTGTACGTTTGATTTGAGTCAAAATAGTTTGTTTAGTAATATTTAAAATTATTATTGCGTGTATTGTTAGGTTTGGTGAATTTAAAATGGCGCGATCAATATGTGAGACGTTTCATGGCAAGGATACTTGTGGCGAACTCGGTTCGAATACGTAAGAGCATCGAGTGACCAGAGGCTCTAGTATGAGTTTACGATACTACACCAATACTACACTCGCTAGCGAGAACGTAAAACTTTTGTATGGGAAATCGTGAACTGTCAATGTCAAATTATCAATTTTCCATATAAATGTTTTACGCCCACGCTAGCGAGTGTAGTATCGTAAACTCATGCTAGAGCCACAGTTGGCCAGTTGATGACCAGTGCACAGGCGAAGGCGTGAATATACTCGCTCGTCGGAATGAATCAGTATCACGTGACGTCATCGATAAGGCGCGTCCGCTTCTTCCTTCTACAAAGTTCCATTACCAGCAGACTCATTGAATCGTTATTGTCAGTAAATTTTACAATTCATGGCTTATGTTTTATATGTGCCTGACATACTTTTCAATTGTTTATTGTAAGTTTTACATGTTGGTAAGTATCTCTTCATTTTGTGTTCGAACCTTGAACTGGGCCGTCCCATAATAAGTACATTATTAAATAGTAAAATAATAATTAAACGGTCAGCGAATTTTTACTCTTCAAACCGAGCAGCCGGCTCTTACCTTTCTTAATTGACCTAACCAACATAAACAATTTAAACTTAGAAGACCCACTATCTTATTTAAGATAGAAACAGAAGTAATAAAAAAAAAATATGAAGAAATAATAAAAAATAATTCGGTAACTATATAAAAATAGCATATACTTATTCAAAGAAAATCAAATAATAGGTAAATAATAGAAATTGAGCAGAAAGACAAAATATGAGAATAAGAGAAAATGCAGTTGTTAAAATCTTTTAAAAAAAAAAAAAAATATCCTAATATAAACAATTAAATTAACTTGATAGGCGAACTGTTCATACAAGTTTTAACATAACATAAGAGTCCTATAAGATTCTGATAAGCCTTGATAAGAGTTATTAAATTCTCCATAAAATATGGATCATGTGGAGCGAACCACGCACCGGTAGCAGATCTGTACGGCAAGAGAATGGTAGGGGGACGTGATCCGGAGAAATAAGGTAGGTCTTCTTTTTAGCGGGTTCACATAATTGGTGCACTGTGCATGCGCATATTTATTTTAAACTGAGATCTTTTATCGAGCTGTAGTTGAAGGAATTCATTCTTCTGCGTCTTAGTCCTTTATGTGTAAACCCTGTATCCATAAACTAATTATATTCGTCCCAATCTACAAATTAACAACATTGACTCGGTCCAAATACAAGAAAAATAATAAAATTTGATACTTATTACGTTATCTGAAAAACCTTGGTTTACAATAATAGAAAATGTAATAATAGCCGTGTTATTAATGAAAAGTGACCTTTCAACATCCGACCCAGATACTCTTTGATGTTGTATGCAAATAATGATCCAATGATGTTCCATATTGTGCGATTGTTAACAAAAATATAATTTTTTTGTTAGGTAAGTACTCTATCCCTTCCTTACCCTTATCCTTGATCCTATACTACGGTCTGCTATGATCTGCAGCGCACTCACAGCATCTGTGGCATTCATTCAGCCTGTCCGTCGACCTTAACATAAAAAAAAATTGTGAGCTCACGGTTCAATCGATGGAAGATGGGTACTGTCACCTATTATCACAACCAACGCCATATACATATATTCATGTTGCAAATATATTTTTTTTATTTGTTCTCGTAAACACAACAGACACTTCGCCACTTGTTTGCGGCACTTGATACATTTATTTATATCTTAAGTGCGAAATTTAACAGTATTGCCTACCGATCTTAGCTCATTGCTATGGTCGTAAAGTTTGTTGAGTCCAATTAATTTATACATAATGAATAGATTTTTTTTTTTACATTATTTATAGTCAAGGTAATTATGAAATACATATCTATAACATAGTCTTCGTAAATATTTGCTCATATTTTATATAGATATTTACACATAATTAAAATTTAACGTTATGGATATTTACAAACCGGAGAAATTCTAAATTACTTAGCTTATATAAAGATTACCTACAGAAAACTCCGATAATGGTTATCACAATTATTCTATAGTTTCGATGGGGCGTATGGGCTATATGGTCCACCACGCTGGTCCAGTGCAGGTTGGTGAAATGCCTCTTAGAATTTCTTCTTTGGCGTATGCAGGTTTCCTCACGATGTTTTAAGAAAAGATTCAAATTGTCGAAAACTTTTTAATCACTCCGTCAATCGTAAGTCGTAAAAGTGATTCAATATTTTGTATGAATACCTAATCTATTGGCGCTAGAAATATCATTTTGGAGCTGATTAGATTTGAGGCAATCACCCATTATTGCTAAACAGTCTCTTTGTAAAAAAAAATCGCAAAAAAAAAAGTTGGAAGCATGAGGGGGCATTTTAATTGGTTTAGAAATTCAAATACTGAAGGTATTTTTTTTATATTTTTTTGTTTGTAATAATTGGTTTTCCCAATTAATTACAAATAAACTTTATTGCAAAAATTACCTGCTTTCGCATAATTAGTCAGAATTGTTCAAAGGTGGTTGTGTTAGTTATTATCTGCTGGGAATAAACGGGAAGATAAAATCGAACTGCTGCAGAACTTTCATTGCAATCAGAAGGTGAAATACAAGGCTTGCTTTGTTACAACTTGCTCTGCGCAAAAAATATATATTTTCATTTATTCACAAACGTCAAGCACAACAGCGCGTTTCTCATAGCGCAGTACTGTTAGACCCGACCCTATACATATAATGGACTCCGATGGAACGAGTTAAAGATAAGTAAAATATCTTTCTTACACTGTAACTAATACTATAGTGGAAACCGTGCAAAATCTGTGGCTTGAACAATTATAGTAAAACTATCTAATTAAATTTTGTTCTGCACAACACAATACTACGTCTCATCAATAGGTAAATGTACTACTAAACGTTTCGTATGGGATGCACAAAATAAGAATTTTTGGAGGCAAATTTTTTGGGTGAAAATTGATGAACTGTTTACTTTTATTATAATCTAGACAAAAACAACAGATTGCTACGTTTAACAGTCAACCTCAACTCATTATTTGTTTGCTTGCACATAGTTTTTGGCACGCGTCACTCTGGGCTTCATGCCAAGTCTACGAGCGGTAGGGGTGTTATTATATTGCGTCTTTGTTTCTTATTAGTACTAAACTATGCTGCATCTCGCTCTTTTAAGTTAATGTAAATTGCGATGGAACGAGTATTTGGTATATGCCTCTATGTTTGATGCAAGTGCTCACATTGTAATACTCCAATCCCGCCCCAACAGTTGAGTGGAGACACGGAGTAGCTAACCTATAGAGTACTAATATTGTTGGAGTAAATACTTAACTCCTTGCTATTATAATATGTATACCTCATTGGTAAAACTAAATTTAAAATATTTAAAAAGAATCTTAGTAGTTGTCATTTTGTAAATTGTTTGATTTTAAGAAGTGTACAAAAATATAGTAAAAAATATATCATATATATTCTTGTTTTAATGTAAATAATAAATTACTTGATTTCACAACTTCCACACAATCTATGCGCTCAGCTCATGTAACTAGTGGTTATGGGCTTGTGTTAATCTTGTAATTTTTGTGTATATTATTATATGATATAATTGGAAGAGTCAGAATGAGCCAAGAATCTTCTACATCTGTACATCCTGTAAGTCCATCTTTTCACAAATTAAACGGACGTGAAAATTATGCAAATTGGGCGTTTTCTATGGAAATGTTGCTAATCGATTGTGATTTATGGGATAGTGTCTCATCTCCTTTATTAATAGATGCAGATACAGCAACAAAACGTCGTGATGCAAAAGCACGATCTAAGATTTGTTTGTGTTGCAACGAAAATGTTTTTCCGTTAATTGCAAATGCCAAGACGGCTTATGAAACGTGGCGAATTTAAAGAAGGCATATGCTGATAGTGGACTAGTTCGAAAACTAGCATTAATGAGAAAACTGCTCAGTATTAGATATAAGGAAAATATGGAGATGTATGTCAACGAAATAATGGCAACTAAGCAAGAGTTACAAAACATTAAATATATTATTGATGACAATTTTCTAGCAATTATATTGCTCTGTGGATTACCAGAACGATTCGATCCACTCGTTATGGCACTCGAACACACCAATGCCGACTTTACTTCAGAAGCTGTGGTTACTGCTCTATTAAAAGAAGACCATCGTGATTCTGCTAGATTAAGTTCAAATGACAACTGTGTTGGTGATTCCGCCTTAGTGTCGTCAAATAATAATAATAGAGACTTTAAGAAATTTGTATGTAACTATTGCCATAAACGTGGTCACATTAAATCTGAATGCAGATTACTAAAAGCTAAGTTCTCTAAAAATAAACCTAATAATAAAAGAACTGAAGCTGTTAATTCTTGTGAAGTTGTAATAACAGCTAAAGTTTGTAACAATAATGTAAATAATTTTAGTAGTAATTTAGATTTAGACCATGTCTTACTTGTAATAAATGATGACTGGTATATTGATTCCGGTGCTACTAGGCACATGACAAACAGAAATGACTGGTTGGTAAATATAAAGCCTTTTGTAAAAAATGTTAAAGTTGCTAATAATGACACGATTATTTCAGAACAAATCGGCAATGTGAAACTACCGATACCATCCTATGATAAACAAATTAGTGACGTCCTTTACGTGCCCAAGCTATCTACGAATCTGCTATCTGTATATTCTTTAGTAAATGAAGGTCATGTTATTCTCTTCTCAAAATCTGGAGGGAAAATATTGGAAGGTGAATCATGTAAGGTATATGGAAAAGTGCTAGCTACAGCGTCAAACGACAATGGTATGTACAAACTTAATATACCTACTGCAATGGCTAACCTTTCTGATGACATTAAGAATTCAGCAGTTTTATGGCATAAACGGCTTGGACATCTGAATTTTAGGTCAATGGAAGTTCTTAGATTGCATTTAGCAATTGGAATTAAATATTCCAAACCAGATGTATCATTTAAGGATACTTGCGTGTCTTGTATAAAGGGAAAGCTTTCTAAGTTACCTTTTAAGCCTTCTCAATCTAGAGCAACAGAGTTATTGGGTATTATTCATAGTGATGTATGTGGGCCTATGAATGTTAAATCTTTAGGAGGTGCGTCATATTTTGTTACTTTTACTGATGATTTTTCCAGAAAAACTTTTACGTATTTTATGAAACAGAAGTCAGAAGTTAAATATAAGTTTACCGATTTTATGAACTCGGTTGAACGACAAACAGGTAAAAAAATTAAAATTTTGCGTTCTGACAATGGGGGTGAATATGTGAATACTGATCTTCAAAAAATATTAAAAGCCAATGGAATTAAGCATGAAACTACTGTACCCTACAATCCTCAGCAAAATGGTGTAGCAGAAAGGGTAAATAGAACACTCCTTGAGAAAATGCGATCAATGTTACAGGAATCTTATCTTCCGAAATCATTTTGGGGTGAAGCGATAAATACTGCTACTTATCTTAAAAATCGATCGCCAACAAAAGCTTTAAGAGGAAAGACTCCTGAAGAAGCATGGACTGGTAAGAAAGTTAATCTATCAGGTCTTCGTGTATTTGGTTGCAATGCATATGTATATATACCCAAACAACTTAGAAATAAATTAGATTCTAAGGTTAAACCTTGCATATTTGTGGGATATTGTACAGAAACGAAAGGGTATAGAGTTATAGATCCCAATAATATGAAAATGATTTGCAAAGCTAGAGACATAAAGTTCTGTGAAAGCGAATACTTTTATAAGCCACAATCTTTGCCATCTCTAGAAAAGAATGAGGAAACGTGTAATGATTTTGTGCCACACAATATCAACAGAGAACCTGCGTGTAATGATAGTCCTCATCTTCAAAATGCAAACAGGGAACCTGTACATAGTGATAGTCCTCACCATCAAAATGCAAAAGAAGAAACTCCTGGACACAGCTTGCCAAATAATGTTCCAGAAGAGTGTGATGATGAGTTTCATGATTCTTTAGATAATTTATCTAGTAACGAAAATGATAAAGAAATTAATGAAGAGAGAAGATATCCTCTTCGAAATAGGACTCCAAAAGTATGGCCTGATGATATACTTTTATACAAAGCAGATATTAGTGAAGAACCTTCTACGTACAGAGAAGCTGTAAATAGCATTAATAAAACTAAATGGCTAGAGGCTTTACAAAAAGAATATAATTCACTTGTCAGTCACAAGACATGGATTCTTGTTCGAGTGTGTATCGGTCTACAAAGTACTGTCATACCGTCCTTTGTAAAGTGCCGTCATTGCGTAACAAAATTTTAAAATTACCGTCCAATAAATGCAAAAAACTATAGGATAATAAGTTAGAAACTTTTATTGATTTCATTTTTTTATTTTACGATAAACCGCCATTCAATAATAAAAGCATGCTTTATGAACAGACCATGAGCACGATTCTGTACCTTCGATTATCCCATAAGAATATGTAATAGCTAGTTATAATATCACAAGTATAAATGTTGTACATAACTTTATTGATAAGTAAATTGTTATAATCGATAAAATATTACTATTTTAGTAATCACATTTATTTCTCAGTTCTACAATAATCATTTATTTAAACATCGAAGTCGATACTAATATTTGATGTCCAACTCTAATGTGATACGTGACGTTGCCATTGACCAACCGGAGCGCGGCATTCGCCATAGCGATAGGATGAAATTGTTTTCGAACTAAATGAAAGACATTTCGTCTCTATAGGATAGGTTAGCTACTCCGTGAGTGGAGACGAATTGACTTATCGCCCGATCAGATGCAGAATCCTACCTACGTATGGAGCTACTGATATAAAAGTATTGTTTACTATTTTTACTATTATGGCTCATGCAAAATAGCATAAACAGATTTTATTTATTGTGCGATTTCTCTTCTTGCTTTCTTATAATATTTTTTCATGTTAACGTCGATCAACAAACTACGGATAGGACTATGCTCTGGGTTACTCTGCGAGATCGAATATGGAATGGATGAAGAGATCCCTAAACAAAACAAAGTCACCGACATTACCCGGTGGATTAGAAAATTAAAGAGACATTGGATAGAATACGCAGTGAAGCACACACACACACACGAAAAGAAGGTAGCCACTGAGGCCGGAAGGTTCTCGAGTGCAAGTACGGCGTATAACGTGCACCCACAAGATGGATTAATAAAAGTTTAATAAAAGTTGCGCAGGTCGACGCCAGATCTAGGCTGCTTCCGGACTGAAAAATAATAAAAAAAAAACTGGATCTCATTGGAAAATAGTCCAGAAGTGGATGTACTAAGGCAAGAGATGATGATGATGATGATATAATTGTTTACTCATTTTAAGCTAGTAATTTTTACAAGATAATACACCTACAAGAAGAGTATTCTTTAAGAAGAAATGGCAACAATTTGGAAAAGCTAGTCGTTGTTGGCAAAAGATTGCGAGGCCGATCGCCAACGAGAGGAACGGATCAAGTGAAAGATGTCACCTCTTCTGATACACTTTGCCAGGCAGTGAGGGCCATTTATATAATAATATATAAAAAATCACACCTTCACGAGTTTAAAAATATTTTTAAGGTACGTCTAGAAGCTAAGAGGAAGTGTGGAGATTCAAGTTTACTGGCAAAGATATTAGATCGCAATGGCATAAGATGACTTCTATAACGATAAAGAAATATTTGTTATGCATGTTGCTTAAAATACAAAAACTCAATATGATGTTTATTATTTACTATGCGTCATATTCTAAAACATCAATAAAATTGCGGAATGACTAATGCGAAATGACATTTGACGGCCGAAATTAATGTAGTCATAAACGGATGCACATGATAATGTATATATTATATAGGTAGATATTGATAACCTAGCACCCCACTGGTGATTTTGTATTTACAGCCAGTATCAGTGGCAGGGCGCACCTTACAGAAGACCATCTTGAAATTATAGTGCTTCGGTTATATTATCTTATATTATACTAGCTGACCCAGCAGACGTTGTCTTGCCCGAACCCGAAAATAATTCTGTAACCCGATTATGGCGCCACCTATCGCGTCCAATTTTATTTTCAAACCATATGTCAAAGTGACGCGACACTTCACGTCAAACAACGATGACAGTTAAATTATTTGAATATTGTTCATAAAAAATACTAAAATAGCGATTAAAACATGAAAAGAAACTCATAAAAATCGATCCAGCCGTTTCGGAGGAGTTTTATTACAAACACTGTGACACGAGAATTTTATATATTAGATTATTATATAACAGTAAACTTTTATATCATTATTTATAATAAATTTGAATATAACAAATAATAGGATGAATAAACCTTCAACAGTAAAAGTAAGTGATGCTAGAGCCCATTTCCCTTTTCCCTCCTAATCTCATATAATTTATCCTATTAAGGTCAGCTGTGCACCAGCAGCACCAATATTGCTTGTGTTAATAGGGAACGGTAACCACCTACCATCAAGTGTGTCGTCAGCTTTTCAGTAGTATTTTTTAGTATGTAGTATTTTTTAGCCCAGTAAGTCGAATGCTGGGCTTCCAAACAGACACCTATCTCTTGAGTATGCTATGTACGGATTAGAAACAATAATCGCTTGCATATTGGTAAACATACTGAAGCAACTTGGCTATCTTAGAAGACTAGAAAACCAGTTAACGAATAAGATTAAAAGAAACACTTTTTCTACTTATTTCAAATGTTCAACAACGTAAAGCAATTTTAACTCATTGTAAGTATATTAAATGAAAAGGATCTTTTGAAGAGTTTTTGTAAATTCGCCCACTTTTCTATAATTCCATACATTGAAAATAAACTCGCCACAAAGAACATATTTATCGGCTATAATTAACCTGGTCCGTAAATGGGGCTTTTGTAACTGTTACAACTGACATCCAAAATTGAATTGATTTTTCTCAAATAGATATAGAACGAGTATAAAAATAAACCTACTAATTTTATTCATTCAAACTCTACAACTAATAGGTATTAATAATAGAAATCAATACGTTGGCTGGCTGTTGATGTTGCTGACAACTCAGCTCCGGGCGACAATGCTGGGCGAGATTACAGAGACCTGTATGTTTAATAATGCCTTTAGGGTTCTGTTAGAGTTGTCGAGTTTCTTTGTAAGGTGTTTGCCAATCGATGGGATTTGCCAGTGCTGTGACGTAGAGAACAAGTCCACTTAAATTACAATGAAATTAATAACAATAATGTTTTGTGATATCAACATTATTTAAATTTGAATGCATACATTATGTACTTATACGTTTCGCAATATTTATTTTTACTTATAGCTTTATTTTATTAACCAACAGGAGCATATTTATTCTAGCTACTTGTAACTTTAACTGTCGTATAACATGTACGGCGTCGAGTTGGTTTGTTCGGGGCGTTTGTCGCATTAGCACGCTATTAGCACTGACCGTGCTCTGCGCAAGCGCCATAATTTACATAATAAAGCGCAGCGCGGCTCGCCGAGGCCTTGGCCTTGCTGTAGCCTCGGGCTGCGCGAGCGTCACGCCAATGCCACCAAACCCATACATCATCCTAAAACTATTCTTTTACGTAATATATTTTATAAAAAAAATGTATGCATGATTGATACTTACCATAGAAATTACTAAAGATAAAATAATACATGTTGGGACTAATCATTTATATTTAAAAAAAACTAATAATCCTTTTGCAACTTTTATTTAAATTTATTTTGATCAAGATCGGTTGAAAACTAATCTAGTCACCATCGACTCGATCAAGAAAGTAGTTACAGTGATTCCCTAAATATTTCCCTCTAGATACGACCGAGTTTTACTCTTGAATGATAGAATACCAAATTCAAAAATTGCGATATATATTGTTATTTTTTTATGTAAAGATCGACAGACAGGCTGACGCTCCACTTAATGGTAGGCGGCTATAGACGTATAAATTAATATAAGCAATGCCACAGGTCAGTATGTGCTGTCGACCTTAGTAAGATTACGGATAAAGGATTAGGAAGAGATATATAGAGAAGTGGGGTCTGATATTCCTTACTCCTTCAACGAAACACAACAGAATACTGTTATTTCACTATTGTCTTATGTAAGAGTGTGGTTACTCAATTTATTACTGCGAAATTTAGTGCGCCAGACACTACTAAAATGATTAAAATTCAAAAATTTACCGCAAAGCTTTTCGAGGACGTAGACTTCCTTGTTATTAGTATGCCTACGGCTTAATCGTAGGTATCAAAAAACTAGTCTTTTTACTTGTCTGCTAATACGAAATAAGAAATATTATCATTAGTACATGAAACTTTCATTTTGTATTGGCCTCCATATATTTTCCTCTCGCTCTTCTCCAAGGTATATCCTCAACGCGAGGAGATATGAGAATCTAGTCCGTCACGTTAGCTGCTGATCTTTTAGCACAAGCAGGGTGCGTCACAATTATTCCTTTCATCATTAGAGTAAATGATACCTACCTAGTTATTTCTAAATACGCTCATGACATTAAAAAAATACTTCTATCCACTTATCCATCACTACCTAATAAGACTAATTTAATTAAGTTGAATAATCATTAACAACGTCATTGATTTTTTTTTTAGTAAAGATGGATTTGCTCTTGGCTAGCATCTATCCATGTAGGAAAGATGAGGCCGACGATGGAGCGAGCTCACCCATAAGATGCCTATTCACTCGAATCTTGAAAAAATTTAGGTCGGAAGGAGACGTCGGCAAGGATTTCCAATCCTTAGCAGTGCGCATTATAAAAGATGTTTTAAAGCGTTTGGTCCGAATTAGAGGAATTTCGACAAGGTGAGGATGGTTACCAGCCGTATGTCTACATGTCAGGTAGAAGAAAGGGCAAGGCGGTATGATCTCATGCAGCTTCCGAGCACACTCTCCGAAGTATATCTTATAGAATACACACAGACAGGCAATTTTGCGTCTATGTGCCAGGCTCTGCAGCTTAGTTCTTATTAGTGTACCGTCGCCAATGAGCCTCCCAGCTCTGCGATCCACTGAGTCGAGTGAGGCAAGTTGGTATTTTACTGAGCCATCCCAAAGGATGAGAAATGCAGTAAGTATACGAATTAATTAAATAGGACAACATCATTTAATAAATAAAATTTAATAATCACTTTTCCTATTTAATTAATTCATTAATATAAGTATACTCTCTAAGTAAAATGTCCATATGTCCATAACATATTTAAAATAGTAATCGAAACCAGTAGAGTACTAGATAATAATTGTCAATTATACAGAACAAATGCAAGTGTGGTTGCGGTCACAGCGTAAAATTTCTGCGGTATTTAGCATCGACTTGTTTCAAGGTCTCAATTTACCCTGAATAATTGTAAATCGAACAAGACCTTTAACGCCAACAAATGTGCCGCAGCATGACTTTTAATTTAATTCATTTAACAAAATGTTTTCTTAGAAATTGACAACCTCGTTTTGGTTCGAGCTTCAGTAGTGGTTCGAGCTTAGTGTCTTGTAGGAACTTTCGTGTGGATGAAACCTGTAAATAAGTTTTAATCGTTGTTATTCTATATTTATATGTATTTCTTCTATATCTATATCTAAAGTCGCAGTCCGCTTCTGTCTGTTTCTCCGGTGAATTCTTCCAAATTAAGGTTTTTACTAATTGAAAGAGGCTATAAACGAGGAAGGTTTGTGCATATAATTTGCAAAATAATGTTAAAATTTGTATATATCGCTAGAAATCATAAAGCATAAAACACTTTTTCAGTTTTACAAACCAGACGAATAATGCGAGTAGACTCGCGCTTTGATGTATTCGTACAAAATAAATTTATTTTTGTAAATATACAATCTTGACTGATTTTGTTTGACTGCTTTCAATTTTTGAATTTTAATTTTCAATTGATTGACGACAAATTTAATTTGACAGTGAAGAATTAATTTTCTGCTATATATCGCGGCATATACTCCATTTGCAATTCTATCTAGCTGAACTCGGCCACGCTTCGCTACGGCCCATACGGCGGGCGGCGGGCGGCGCGGCGCGACGCGGCGGCGCGGGCGTGCGCGTGGGGAGACTGCTCATATATACTGGACACTGCTTATATATAATAATATTGATGTAGCGTGATGTTATATAGCTCCTTCCTCCTCCATAAATATAACATAGTTCCTTCCTTCATAAATGGACTATTCCACACAAAAAGAATTTTACAATTCGAACCAGTAGTTCCTGAGATTAGCGTGTTCAACCAAAAAAGCAAACTCTTCAGTTTTATAATATTAGTACAGATAAATAGAAATGTGTTCTCTAGGAGAAAATAAGATACTTCTCTTTGATATCATGTTCATTCTAAAATGATAAGTAAATAATTACAATAAATCTCAGTTTTATTACTACTCATACGGATCGAGGGTAAACTGAATTGGCCATCACTTTGAGTCCTTGAAGGGTGAATGTGAAGTTTTTATAAGGTCGAATGGAAACATGTGCATGAAGGAAAAAGCTGAGTTTTACGAGGGTCAAGAATGGACTAAACCAATTAACTGAAGCTTTATTTTTTATGAAATTAGTTTCAATAATAACGACTTCCGTCTATATTACAATTAAGTGGAACGAATACTTATTCCCGATTTTTTGGTAAAAATACAGACAGAATTGAAGCCTCGAGTCACCTTATATTTGCCGAATTTGACCTCCAGAGAAAAAAAAACTATGAAGGAAAAACGTTTCGCGTTAGATGAGTTAAAGACCGAATCGTTGAATTGAAGTCATACAAAAACGAGCTTACCAGAAATGTTTCGAAGATTGAAAATGACGTTGAAGAAGTGTATTATATCCAAAGGTATTGAGGAATAAATATATGTTTTCCTATTATACACACTTATGAGTGGTTGGGTGCTTGCCTTATCGCTTTGTTCAAAGGTCACCGGGTTCGGTTCCAAGTAGTGTCTACTTTGAAAAAGACCTTATCATAGTTGGCTCTAGTCTGGATCTGGAAAGTAGTGGGAGTACATACTGAGTTTCTCAGTTCGCAGCCTGTCTGGCGACAGTAACAATACCCCTTTACAGAAGCCCACCGTGAAGTAACAGCGCGTGTGCTGTTGTGTTTCGGTTAGTGAGTAAAGGATGTCAGAGCCCATTTCCCTATCCCTTCCCAATTTCTTATTCTTAATACTACTGTAGTCGGCAGCACCTGTGGCGTTGCTTGTGTTATAGGCTACGGTAGCCACCTACCATCAAGTGGACCGTCAGCCTGTCTGCCACCTTAACATAAAAAAATACAGATTTTTCTGTTTTCAATATCGTATTACTTTGGTTTCTGATAGACTGAACAAAAACACTATAAAATTGTTTGGCTCGCCATGTGCATTAATAAGAGACCCAGGTGACGCCATGGTTTTAAATTAATGAGCATTCTTTGTGTTAATACTATTTGAGATTAATATGCAAGGCTTGACATAGCGTGCGGTGCATTTTATAATTGATGTGCATGCAACACATTACTTTCAGAACTCGGCAGTACGTGCGTGTATTGATGTACATATGTGCCTAATGCGAATTAAGTATGCATTCGTAATTATATGAGAACTTGTGCCACTGCAATTTTATACTCGCTCATACTTTGTAGGAGATGTGTAAGCTAGCGAGTCTGATTCACAGAATAAAAAGTCGTATAAGTTATTTCTCTTCTTGCGCGATCCTAATTGCGACATTAATTAAATTGTTGAATATATACTCTTTAATACATTTTAATACTATTTTATTACAGTTTTCTTCAGATTATTACTGAAATAGTTCAAAGTTTATCATTTTATTACATTTGTTATAAGTTATTGTGATATTTGATTTCTTTATTAGATACTTAATACTTTACAACTAGCTATAATATGTAGTAATATTTTAGAATCGATCCTCCTCGGCTTCGTATGGATTCAAGTCTATATTTTCAAACCTTCTTAGTTTCGATCTATCGATCGATCATTCCTTTAGTGAAAATCGTACTAAAATTTGTAATCTAGAAAAACTAAGCTCAGAAGCATTTAGGTGTATAATTTAAAATTGGAAGGATTTTCTTAAATATAAAAAGAAATAAAAGTAGCCGATCAAAACTTAAGCACAGAACTTAAGTTAATTAATAAGCTTAAAAAATAATGTAGTTGTCGCTGAAAATTTTTATTACTGTGACGAGAAAACTTTTTTAGGTCAGTATTTTTTTACTCAGAAAATATATATTTTTTTGTACAATGCTGCCCAATTCAAACTTTTTTTCAACATAGTCATAGCTTTGTAAATTTTAATTTTATTCTAACAAATCAAATTAGACGACGAACATAACGCTTTTCTGCTAAGTCCTAGCCTTAATATGTTTAACTGTGAAGATGTCAACTACTAACTTTTCATAGTTGGCTTTTGTAGAACAAACCTAGTGCTTAGTTTAGGGCCACCGATTGGTTTTGGTGATTATTAAAATTAATATTGTTTATTCATAATTAGAGACCCGCTACTGGCTTCGCACTGATTTAGAAGAAGTTAGCGGAGACAGGAACACAGACAAGAGCGCACAGCAGGGACTATTTCATAATGTATAGAGTAACATCTTTCAGTCTACTTATTTGGGCAGTTGTATTACAAAAAAAAAAAATGAACATATCATTACTTTCATTAAAAGAATCTTTGATTTTGCTAGTGTGATATTTTTTTATTTAATGAGTATCCCATAAATAACTATCCCATAAATATAACCGCTTTAAAATTTAAACTTAATTTGATTTTTTTTTAAATATTTTCTGATAGTATTGCATCTAACATTTGGTATTTGCATATTATGTCCGTTTGTGCAGAAACCATTTTATGGTCAGTGACTTCATTTTGTTAGTTAGTCATAAGAAACGAATATTTGTAACGCTTACAACATGATTCATCGGTGCATAACAACTGCATACCACAACCGCATTGTTCACTGGGCCACGGCTCTCTCGTGGACCTCATTTTCTGGGATATCAACTTAATTTAATATTAATTCATTAATCAGTTGTTCACAAAAATGTCTATAAAGTGAACCAACCACTTTTTTGAGGATTCGGTCATTTGTATATTCAGAAAAACGACGCAAATTTTTGCAACCGGTAAAAAATCGATTGAGGCGTGTAGGTACACAAAAATAAAAGCAATCTTCGGTTAAGAACAAATTGAATCTTATTTCCTTGTTAGATAAAAATAACAACATTATTGTTTAAATTTTTTTTAATTATTTAAAAATAAAATAAAAAATCAACGCCTGACAAAAACGTGTGAGCAATAAAAATAGAATTAATATTTTAAAACATAAGAATAAGGGGCGCGAACGAAGTCGCTGTCAAAAGCTAGTACCTACTTTATAAATATTCAGGTTAGACCCTCCGCTTTTTAAACTTTTCGTCTTTCAAAATTCGGAAATTAAAAAACAATAATAATGATAATAATTAATGATAAATTAATATATATTTTTTCTTTCTATTTTATTTTATTAATAATAATTTCTACATTAACAAAGTTCTCCTAATTTCTTAACAACCTATGTATAAATGTATCAGCACTGCGTAGACCAAGAGAGGTCCATGGGCAGGGCAAAGAGATCGTGCATGCTTTTTGACGAAGATAGCGAGTATCTACATTTTCATATTTATCAAAGATTATAATATCTAAACTTCGTTAATAACTAAAAATACAATATACATATGGATGCATTTACATATTATTTTATGTGAAAACATAACGGTCAGGCAGACGGCCCATTAGTTTGCATGTAACCTAACCTGTGCTAAACAAGCGAGTTTGCGGTGACGTACTCTATGAAAACTGTGTGTAGATCTAGATCTATGGTGTGTACAACAAATACACATCTACTGTTATTTTACGGTGGTCTTCTGTAACGGGCTATTTGATGCCCCCAGATAGACGGGTATCTCAGTTGAAGTTGAAGACGCAGTACCCCGCCACACTAGTATATAATTATGACATAGATAGATCGTGTGTTCAGGGTTTTCTGTTATTATAGGTATTAAGTAAAACTAAGCTAAGCATTTTAGTAAAGCAGAGTCTAAAAATACTTAGTTTTAAAACACGTAAACATAGCGTAATATTGATATTTTACTTCATGGTCAATAATGCCGTTGAACATTATTTGCATAACGCCTGTCGGATTTATAGTAGCAACCACGTTACATTTCTGTAAAATTAATCCACTCTGTATTCAACAGGCTTTGATTTAAAATCTGTGATAAATCAGATATACCTTTCCCATTATTTTTTGAATATTTTTGTACACACAATCATGGAAACTTTTCAATGGAAAAAATATTTCACAATTCATATAAAAAAAGCTTTTTCATTTTGGTTTTCAATTTTCAAATTAAAAAACGTGATTGAGCATAAAGAAAAAGTTTAGTATTAGGTACACATAATACGAGTATTTACTTCTTAGGGCTCCCCATATTTTAGATATTGCATCCGTTAGCCTGTCTGTCACCATTTTCTGTTAAATAAATAATTAAAACATAAAAAGAAAGTTGTAGGCATTCAATGAAAAATGGAATTCAATGGGAAAGTAATTGCATTGCATTTTCTCAACTAAACATTTTCACAAGCTCTCGGTGTCGGTTGTAGGATTTCACACACAATAGAGATGAGATTGGCTTGTGCGTTTCTATTCAATACACCGTTTAAAAGCACATAAGGTAAATACTCCGGGTCTTCTATTCGCGTCTCCTCTCCGTAACGATTAAGAATCGAACCAACTTGGTTGTTTCTTAGACAGCTCCAAATTTGATTTCTTGTGATTTTTCTTACGCCGACTAGGTAGCAACACTGAAATTATTTATTACTTATTATTAGCTTTATCCTCGGCTCGACGCACTTAACAAGACGACGTCTTTTCCTAGGACTTACTTTATTTAAAAATATGAAACTATTTTAAAACCGGATTTCATCAAAATCAATGAAAAATTGAATCACAGAGTTACTGAGCTGTTTGACTCATTGGTTTTGATCTTGGCAATTAGTTTAATTATTAGGCTCATTTTTGACAATTAATTTATGATTGATAAATACCAAAATTTTTGATCAAAAGTTCAACAAAAAACATTCAAAAGTTTTAATGTAGTTAAATATTTTTTTTTTTTGCTATGACCGTGGGTAACTGATACCAGAGATGACATTTAGTTTTCTTGTTCCTTCATGACCAACCGATAAATATATTCAATGTGCAAATCTTGACATCTTTAAACTCCAAATCACGAACATTGAATTTTTTTATTGATTAGTTTTCTTATACCATTCTTTTGTTGACACAACGATCCCACACTATTATTTCATTATAACTTTCATAATTCATAGTATTGGTATTTATCAATTATACAATAATTGTCGAAAATGAGCCTAATAATTGAACTAATTATAAGTGCTAAGATGGTGATTCATAAACATAATGAATCACAAATGTATTTATTTTTTAATTTTAATTTTTCTTATTTTATTAAAATGTTCAAGATAGACAAGACACACTATAAAGGATAGAATAGATTTTGGATCCTGGCCGCCCTTGATATGCTGAAGGAAAATGGAAAAAGGGATCCTTCAGCGACCCTTACTAACTCGCTGAAAGACGACACGTGATCTTCTGTGAATAAGTTATATTCGCAGTGCATATACATTTAAAGAATCTTATTTATTAAGTGCTTTTTTTTTGTTATACCATGAAAACTCGATAGCACAAGCATTTCTATGGTCTTGTTTGTGTTCTTAGGCCTATCATGTGGACCATCAGGTTGCTGAAGGCTTGTGGGCAAAAAATAGAGGATAACTTGTAGAACAATTAAATAGACATATTTACTTAAAGAAAGATTTAGTCAAACAGTTACCCATTCTATGGTTGCATTTTGATTGCCTTCAACGGGCAATCTATTCTTAAATATTCTAATCTTTCTTAATCTATTCTTAATTTATTCTTAAATAGGAACAGTAGTTACCTGCTACTTTTTATCATATACTAGCGTTCCGCCCCCGGCTTCGCCCGGCGTGCAATTTTTATATATAAGAACACTCCCCTCTTATCCCTCTTTCCATTAGTCAAAACCGAATTAAAATCGGTCTACCCGTTCACGCGTGATGCCGTGACCAAGGGAAATGGGGATTCATTTTTATATATATGGAGAAGATATATATAAACTGATATAACTTTTATACCTAAAATGTCACATTGCACTTACATGTTGAAAGTTCGCAAAAGTTGTGTACTTTTGTATGAGGCAAGTGTTCAACAGGACGGCTTTTGTCTTGTGCAATAATTCGATGACGCAAGCATGCAGAATATTCCCGACACATTCATAGTAGCCGTGTTGACATTCCAGATAATTTCTCTCGTTTATGAGTTTCACCTGCAATTTATGGCCAGTTTTAAGTTTACTTCCGAGGCTTCAAAAAAAATTTAATAAAAAGAGAGTAGACTATCGGATAAATATGTATTATAGTTTTTGCCTGATACAGACAAATAAATTTTGGTAAAAATGAGAGCTATTATAGCTCTATAATGATGAAGGGAACTACTGTTACAAAAAAGCCAGACATCGAGGTCATCGGCTGGTGCAAGCGCCGAACAAATTGCTCATTGACCTTTCAGAAGACGACAATGCAGTGAAAGCTGAGAAAGATGAGCTTAGTAAGTGCCTAAAATTGACTCTCGAAGTTATTACCATAGTTATTATCATAGTTGTGTCATAGTCAGAGACAATTCAAAGGGAACGACTATCTTGAGAGGGCTGGTTCTACTTCAAACACCGGTAAATAAGTTTTTTTTTTTGTAATTGGTTCATTATCGTCATTTTTTTTAAATATCGAAACGCATTGTCTGTAGTCGTTAATTGGTCAGCAAAAGCACATGTGCTGTTGAATTTCGGTTTATGTGTAATTAATGTAATCCAACTTGCATCTCCTTATTTTAAACCTTTTTCACTTGCTTAATTGTATTTATATAGATTACTAGCGACCCGCCCCCGGCTTCGCCCGGCGTGCAATTTTTATATATTAGAACATTCCCCATTTATCCCTCTTTCCATTGGTGAAAACCGAATCAAAATCGGTCTACCCGTTCACGCGTGATGCCAAGGGAAATAGGGATTCATTTTTATATATAAGATTTTGCTTACCTTAGCATAACCAAATGGTACTAAATGCACATTTACATATGTTGACAACTTTTCAACTGTAGGTCCTAGTTGTTCTTTAAAAAAGTCGACACTTCCTGGGCATAGAGTTTCATAGAAAACTGTAATGTTTACCTTATTTTCGCTCACGTCTTGTTCTGAAAGTTGACAAAAATGCTAATAGTGTGAGAGGTACAAAAGCCTTATTAAACTGTCTGCAGCACACGATGCTCTCAACTATAAATTTGTTCTTCAAGCATGAGTATGGTAATGGATGGTGCATTGCCTGCTCTATAATTTACATTCACTAGGCGGCCCTAATAATATAAGTAAGTATAATACTCCCTAGCACGAAATTACTCTGTGTTCAAGACAACTACGTCAAGAGTTACATTTGAAAAATACTTTCCGTGATTGCATACTACTCAGAAGTACCAGAAAGTACCAGAAGTGCTCAGAAATCGCTGAGTCAGAAACTCACGAAGCCGTCTATTGCTAGCAGTATTGATTGGAATGAAACAATCACTAAATGTTACGGAAGCTTGCTACAATATCTACATCAATGAAAACCCCATCCAAATCGGTTAAGCTATTTCTGAGATTAGCATTCACAAACGCACAGATAAACAGACAAAAATTCTAAAAACTATTTTTTTGACCTCGGTAAGATAAGTACAAGATAAGACACGGCTCTTTTACGATTTTATTATATGTATGTATAGATATGGATGAATGTTGCATGAAAGGTACTGAGTCCAAAACAGTGTTTTTTTTTTAAATTAACGTTAATGAACTAATGATGAACTAACAGACCAATGTTAATTTCGCCTACAATAAGTTAAATTGGAATCAAATTTCCCATAAATAATGTTGACGAAATTATTGAGGGAAAAATCTTACTAGTTCCGTTAGGTAACCTTGGGAATATTGAGATAAGAAGAAAACCACGTATAAAGAGTGATAAATGATAAATTTACTTACTGCTTCATGTTAAATTTACTTACTGTTGTTAGTTCCTAAATGATTGGATAAATTGTAATGGAAACAGCATAAAACCTGAATAATTATTATTTTGCACCACACCATTTTCTTTACTATACGAGTATATTCAAGTTCCACTACGAGACCACTGTGTACGATTTCCTAAATTCATACTTAAAAAAATATATTACGAGATTATGTTTAAAAAATGGAATAATTGTCGCCAGGTCAGTATAATATCAATGACAATAATGATAACATTATAAATAGTTTTATTTAGTGTAATAATTTTAAAATGTTTGGAAGAAATCAGCCCATATGCTTACCCAAATGTTTTGTTTTTACTTTTTATATTATAAGTAGTTATACTTCTACTTAGCTGCTTCACTTAGTAGCAGGGCACACTGCGTTATAATTGCGCAGGCAGGCAGACAGGCTGCGTTATAAGTAGAAGGCAGTTATAAATTGGGCAGTCCGTCTGGCGGCAGTAACCACCGTTTAGAGTTAGACTATGGCTACACTACAAAGAGCCTGCTACACTCCCAGTGAACAGTCTTAGTGCTAAGTGCCAAGCTACACTCCCAGTGAACAGACGTCATACATTGCAAGCAATATTGGTCAGTTTCATTTAGTTGGTTGGAATGGAAAGACGGGTACCAAGGTAGGTGTAGTTAGTCACTTAGCGAGTCGCATACCATTCCCCTATCCCATTTCCCTATCCCTTCCTTAACCGTTATCCTACTAAAGATGGCAGCGCACATGCAGCACCTATGGCATTGTTTGTGTTAATAAGAGATGGTTGTCACCTGCTATTAAGTGGACTGTCAGCCTGTCGTGACATTTACATAAAAAAGTGCGAGTTGAACTCGCGTGAAGAGGGTTCCGTAAGAAGTTACCTATCCGCACAATATTGAGTGATTTACCATGTTATTTTAATATCATGGACTTATAGGTTTTCCTATAATCTATAAGTAGAAAACTAATTTCTGTATTTTTTTTTCAAAATTTTAGGTTCAGTAGTTTTGGAGATAAGGGGGGAGGGGAATGGTCGGATAGACGGACACACGAGCGATCCTATACTTAAGGATTCCGTTTTATTATTCGGACGTACGGAACCCTAAAAATACCAAATATAATTATATTTTTAATTATAATAAAATAATATAAAAACCCAGCACCTTTTGATATAGTTTTTTCATTTGTTGATACCTATATCTCTAGATATCTTTTAAATAGTATAAAACATAGTTGCTGTCTGTTTCTATGTTTACTTCTAAACAAAAGAGTGATAAACGGTAAGTTTTGAATTGAAAGTATTGAAAATTGCATCCGTTTTGCTAGATTTATCTAAAACTCCTGAATGCATTAAATATTACACTTTTCAGTCACTTCATGGCTCATAGTCTTAATTTAATTTCGCACATATGCAAGCTGAAGGTTGCTTTTCGTTTAAAATATTCCATGGTAATTCTTGCCATTAACATGTACTTAGATGATATTTATATCAAAATGAAAATGAAAATGTAAGTTTCCTCTTAGGTTTACATATATTCAGTTTCAAAAATCTAAAAGTCAATAAATAAACAAAAAACTATGTGTGGGTGAGCGAATGAAGCGTGTGTAAACTGTAAGTGTGTGCATATAAAGTGTATATTGTAACCATCCGATTATTTATTATTTTATTTTAACCGGTCCGGCACTTTCTCTGTTTTTTCATAGCTTGATTCTAGCCATTTAGGTTTTATTCGTTACACTATTTAAATATTTTTAATTTATATTAATAATTTACGTCATTACATTGAATACAATGTTAACCATGTGACTCTGTTATCGACAATTAAGGTTGACGACTCTGTTACTGTATTCGATAGTGCTAGGTTCATTAACTTCTCAACTCTAATAATGAATAGTTGAACTACTCGTGAAGTATTAAAAACGGGGCTTTGATGACGTTAAAAATCTTTGAAATTGCTTTTGCAATTAGTCGCGTGTTTACCTTCCGAGTTCACCAAGCAACGCTCTCTCCACTGTTTGATTAACGAGCTGGGCCATTTTCATTTGCACAATAAGTGAATTTCATCCAGGATTGAAATTTTTTTCCTGCGTTTTGCTATCGGGTAGACATTGAAAGCGATCATCAGTAAAGTTGATTTTTAAACGAATTCATAACCCGAAATATATTTCGTAAATCACGTATTTTTCACGCATTATATTAATTATATAATTATAATAAATAAAATTCGATCGCTAAGTGTGTTGTTAAGCACAAAATTCAAGAATAGATGCCTAATTTTGAGCAATTTCTACCACTATTTCTTTTTATCAAATGTTCGTTGAATTCGTTGAAGTTTCATAAGAAGAGAAAAATTTAAAAAAATGTCCAGAAAAACGTAAAAATCCCCTTTCTTTTCGCATCCAAAGTTCCTAGCTGACATCCAGTAGCTTTTGAAATAAAGTCGTCTGTCGAGTCAGCCAGTTGATTTTAAATAATATAATATTTTTCTTATTCTTTTATTTGTAAGTACTGTTTACATTATTTACAATACTACGAATGTATCTCTGTATCTATCTGAAAGTATCTATGTAATACTGAAATAGTTTAAACTGCTAAAAGGGACTTTTAAATACAATTTGCTCCCTAATATACGGTTTATATACAATAGAAAGAAGTTTAGTGTGGAATGAAATTTAAATTATTTCTGCAGTTTTTGAATAATGTGATATAAATTTTAAAATTAATTAAGCTTTGGAGAACAAATCTATCTATACCTACATATAATAAAATCGTAAACGAGCCATGTCTGTACATGAAAGATTTTTTCAAAAAAAAAAAAAAAAAACAATTTGTACACGTTACACTTATCTTATCGAGGTCAAAAAATAATTTTTAGAATTTTTTTCTCAGAAACCGCTTAACCGATTTGAATGCGGTTTTCACTTATGTAGTTTAGCAAGCTTTCTGTAACATTTAGTGTTTTTTTCATTCCAATCGGTTTACAAACAAAACAAGTTACGCGCTATACCGAATATCACGCGTACGAAGTTGCGGCTAAAATTTCAATAACTGAGGGTGATGAAAGTTAATACATTTTTTCTAAATTTTCTATACATTTATTACAATATTTTTAAATATTCTTTTAAGGTATGTTATTTTTTAGTATTGTTAATGGTTAATTTACCTACATTTTACATTGCAGTATAGTTTTCTAATATATATAGCCATTTTGCTGGTTTGTTTTTATTTTAAATTGGTTGTCTTTTTTATATAAAAATCCTTGTCAATCATTCATTCGGTTTTGTTCGTTGTACCATTAAAAAGTGTTTTAAATATTGCTAAAATAGTATTTTTTCTCTCTTCCACCACTTTCAATTTTTAGTTAATAATAATTGTCACAAAAAATGTTTAACTCCTGAACTATTTTAACAAATTCCACTTTAGATTTATTTTAATATTCTGAACAATACACTGCATTTTAGCTATTAAAATTATATTCAAAACTTAACTTTACCATTGATGGTTCTCCCATTCTAGTCTTAGTTACTTATACATGAAATAAATGTAGTGACTGGCAATCTTAGTGAATGTACGTAGGTAACGTAAGTAGATAAGGTGGGAAGAAGTGCAGACTGCAGTATCTTCTTGACAATAGCGCCGCCCACCGCCCGCCGCGCCGCCTCACTCGGCCCTTTGTTACTTCACCTCACATAGGTATTACTTTTTCTTCTTTGAAGAAAATCGAGTTATAACACGGCCTCCATATCGGGGACAAATGAGATTCGCTGCCTGCACACAGATTCTTAGTCCATTTCTGTTCCAACAATACCAGATTGTGTCTGGATCGTCAGTCTGCCTGCCGAACTCTCTCGCTGTTGCATTTCGATGGTAATACGTATGCCAGAGCCCATTATCAACTGTCGACTATCGACAGCGCACTTGTAGCCTGTCTGGTATTGCTTATATTTTATAGGCCACAGCAGCATGTACTTACATGCTTGAAATCTACTAGTTAGAGTTACTGCCCCATACTGGACAGTTGACTGGTATTGTATTACAGTTGATACCATATACGAGAGTAGACAGCCCGCCTCTCACCCTTTAACATAAAAAACGGGACAAGTGCGAGTTGAACTCGCGTGAAGAGGGTTCCGTACGATGTTACCTATCCGCACAATATTGAGTGATTTACCATGTTATTTTAATATCATGGACTTCTTATAGGTTTTCCTATAACCTATAAGTAGAAACCTATAAGTAGAAAACTAATTTCTGTATTATTATTATTTTCAAAATTTTAGGTTCAGTAGTTTCGAAGATAAGGGGGGGAATGGTCGGACAGACGGTACACGAGTGATCCTATAAAGGTTCCGTTTTTTTATTCGGACGTACGGAACCCTAAAAATGAAACACATACACATAGGTTATAATATAAAATACAAAATATAATACGTACCACTGCTAGGCAGAAGCATCTCCGAAATCTGAGGAAGTTTTTACCAGTTTTGTTACTCAAATTCAGTCCTTCGTCGTTAAAGCAAGTTATAGTTATTTTGTCTGTTATTCATTGCTGTTTTTACTCACGTTAAAAAATAATAATAATAGTGTAAGATACGAGTATATATCACTTATTTCTAATTGACTATAGTATATTTCACATAATATATCCTGACAAACTCCTTTTCAAAGTACCAACGAGTCGTCTTTGATGCAGTTTTTGAGCGACTTTGAGCGTTTTTCATGCACATTTTCAACCTTTGACTCTAAACTGCTACTTAACTGAGATACCTTTGTTATTATATTGCAAGCTTGTTTGCAGCTATGCAGACATCATTTTGTGTACAAATATATCCGTTTAAAATGAAACAACTAATCGATATTAAAGAACCGAAGAACGTTCTATGAATTTTTTTTTAAATTTACTCGTATAGAAAACACAGGCTTATTTAAAAAGTTCATTTTATTTTCCAATGGCTTTGCAGTGAAACGGATTTCAACTAAATCAAATTTAGCTTCGATTAAAACTTTCAGATAGATTTCTAGTGAGAATTAAACACTTCTAGTGAGAATTAGCTAAAAGAGAAAGAGATAATTGAAAATAATTCGACAGGCACGGTGCAACTTGAGAAAGTCGGTTGTGGTCAATAAAACTTGAAACTAAGTAGGTATATATTCCATAGATAAAACTATTCTGAATCGTATTTTATGAAAAAAAAATTACTTTTCTGTGTTTCTGTTGTATGGAGAATAGCCATAACAATAAATAATTTATTTTTGTTTATTAACAGTAATCTAAATTATGTTCTATACATATTATATATAGTGGAGCGCCCAGGGGTTTTGACCTCGGAAAATGGTTACAGTGAATGAATTTTTTTGGTTGAGGTGGCATTTTATTTTTTATACTATAACTTGCAAAGTTTACCAAAAAATTTTTTGTGCTTTTAATGCATTTAATTGAAAAAAGATAAAAAATTAATATTCCAGCATATAATTTAACTTCAAATAGCATTTTTTTATGTATACGTCGAAGTTGACTCGAATACGTATAGAAAAATCATCTTTTGGAGATACCTGTGTTTATGAAGGGTCGCAGAGACCTTGAGTCGTGAACGGGAAGGAGAGAGGGAAGGTTGAAGGGACGGCAGCGGCAGTTGCAAAGTGCAACTAAACGGACATTTTCTGGATAGCTTAGTTATAAATGACATGTGTCCTGTATATGTTGTTTATTAAAAGTGAAAATTGTGTGATTTTACGACAATTTACTATAATGTTGCTAACGGGAAGTTTTATTGGAGACGATTTTTTGGTGTTGAACTTTTGTTCAAGATTTTTTATTTCTTCGTGTTGTAATAAGGTAATTTGATTTACCAGAATCAGCAAAAATATTTAAAAATGTCAATGAAGACTCCAATAATATATTTCAAGCAGGTGTAGGATGTATTTTGGCTTTGTATGGAGCTCCGGCAAAAATTAAAGACTTAAATACATTGAGATACAATTTTTTCATTAAAGCTACAACTGTTATGTCATTACCACTACAACTGATGCCGCATGCCTGAAAAGAGTGTACCTGCAAACCCAGATATGGTTAGGAAACGACATAAATATTGGAGATTGGGGGTGGAAGTATCTCAATAACATGTTTATCCCAGTAACGATGAACCAATTACCAGCACCGGATAATCTACTGCAAAAGGGTGTGGAGCTGCTTGTGGTTGTAGGAAGAGTGGTTTATATTGTAGTGTAGCATGTTTACAGTGCAACGGAAATAGTTGCCCTAATACTTTACCTACCATTAAAATAACTGAAGTGGAAGAGAATATTTGATGCAGATCAATAATGTAAAATGCCTACATAAACCAAAATTTTATTTTTAAATGTTACTTTTTTTTCGATTTTCCTTGAATTACTCCATTTTCCCACTTATTATGCTTATAGAACAATAAGCATTAACTTAATTTTGGGATAGGGAAATGGGCTCTGGCATCCCTTACTCACTCACCGAAACACAACAGCACACGTGCTGTTATTTCACGGTGGTCTTCTGTAAGGGGTTGGTTATTGCCGCCAGACGGGCTGCCCAAATGACTGCGAAAACATAGTGTGCCCCTGCCACTACTTTCCAAATCCAGACCAGAGCCAAATTTGAAAAGTTGATTTTTCAAATGCCGGGAATCGAAACAGAGCGTTAAGGCAAGCACCCTAACCACTCATCCAACGGACTCGTCAAAAAAATATCTAGTAGAATTTTTGTCTGTTTGTTTGTGCGTTTGTGCACGCTAATCTCAGAAACTGCTTAACCGATTTAAATGTGGTTTTCACTGGTGTATTGTAACAAGCTTCCCGTAACATTTAATGTTGGTTTCATACCAATCGGTTTACAAACAAAAAAGTTACGCGCTATACCGAATATCACGCGTACGAAGTTGCGGGCTCAGTTAGTTATTAATAATATTAATAATAATTTATTAACAAATGCATCCATAACAATAATATATCTCACGGAAAAAAAAAGATTTTATTATTTAGATGCTGTTTCGCGACCCTCCTCCTTAATACCACCGCGACCTCTTTGCAAGTAAACAATACAAACGCAACCCACTTTGAGAAACAATTCTCTAATTATATTGAACCGCATCCATGAGTTACGCCTTTCGGTATTGTATACAAAGAAGAGACGCGGATAATGACTTTTTACTACAATATTTAAAATTAAACATTATTAAATACTATTTAGTGCCTAAACTATGCGTGAATAGTCCAGTGGGTTGTACGTTTGGCTGTAAGTAAGGCATAAGTAGGTTCGTAACCCGCGTATCTAATATTAGTTCGATTTGAAATGTGAATTAGAAATAAGGATCACTCGGTTTACGTTGAAAAATCACAAGGAAACCTGCGTGATCCTTATCTTTCACGGGCTTGTTTCCGCAGTTAATATTTCGAACTTTGTGCGTCTTGTCGCTCGATTATATAGTCAATCCTGCCATATTAGAAGTCATCATGAGGGTTCTTCAGGCCTCGAACAGGTTTGCTGATGAACATAATATTCATGTGATAGAGTTAAAAATAACAATATTACATTTGAATTTGGAACATATGGGTTAAACCAGCAGTCTAGCGAATAATGTCGAATTTCTTAAAAAGTACAATTCATATTATGAACCACAATTATTATTTTTTTGGTATTTATAATTCAATTTTTATTTTTTTTATTCTAACCTATAAGTGATTGATTTAACGAGAGCAAAATAATATGTTTCTTTTTTAGCTTTTATATTTTGCCGGCAAATATTGACAAAAAAACTTCTGCAAGCTTATTGAGCTCGTTATATTTTCGGCAGTTATTATAGCCAATGATGGGAGGCATGTTTGTGTTGGTAATGCTTATTTCTTGTAGCAGGTGAATGTTCTCACGCCATCCGAGTATTAAAGCCTCATTGGGAGGGTTTCCCTATACGTTAAATATTAATTCGATACGAACAATCGTTATGCCGATGCCATTTGGTATATGTTACATGCTTCAATTTATAAGGGTATTCCTTAATTATTTCGGTGATCAATGTTTTATTATTGTATATATTAATTTAATATTATTTTTTCACGATTTAAGTACCCAAAAGCTTGTTAGAAAACTTTGTCAGAATTATTAGTACAAACTGTTTGAAACTAAACTTTACTTCAGCCGTAGGAAGTCCAGACCTGGACATGGCCCTCCCTCCTAATTTTCCAATATTGATCAAAATCAGCCTGTGGACATGCTATGCTGCGTTTGCTGGTTCGTGGTCTCCACTCGAGTACTTCCGAACCCAGCAGTAAACTTAAAAATAGTTTGATTTTAAACCTGCGCATCACCAAAGAAAATAATAAGTTTTTTTTTTAAATTTAATGTAACGTTACAAAATATAAAAGCTAGGACAGTGCCTAAAAACATTTCTTAGAACCTACTTGGTATCTAATATTTTATTTTATTTTAAAATAAAATAAAAATAAAAATTTTATTTTATTTTATAATAAAATAAATTTTTAAATATTTTTATTTTATTTATAAAGTAAAATAAAAATAGTCTTTAAATTTCTATTACAATTCGAACTTGACATAAGATTAATCTACGTTATAATAGAATAGGTAATTGTATTTTTATGATTATTGATTATATTACGTATGTAAGTAATTTTATTACATAAGTTAATTTATATTAGTAGTAAACGCCTCTCCTAATTTCATATTCAATATATTATTCTTTAATCAAGAATGCAATGTATGAAATAAAATAAAATCGACATATTCTTCTAGTGTTTCCTTATCTCTTCTTGATGTACCATTTTACTGACATAACAGCGTATCTTAATTCTTCTATTTTATTACTATCCGATAATAATAGGTCGATCTTGTTATGTAGAGACTTTGTGATTTCTGTCTTTTGTGCATGTTTTTATTGCTAAACTTGTGTGATCGCTTTTGATTGTGATTGAGGTGGTGGTCTGACCGACCGGCCGACTTGGAGAAGGTAGAGAGGTTGGTCTGTCGAATTCTCATTACCTCGACAGTATCGACCATTGATATTTTTTATTAGTCAGGAAGTACCTATTAGATATAATAAAATTGGACTAGGAATAGAATGAAATAATAAAAAAAGTGCATTCGCTTGAATGCACTTTTTTACTCATAATCCAGCAATGAAACCGAAATTACTCATAGGCATAGGTCTCGCCGAGTTTGAATCTGCGTCTATCGAGTAGGTAAACATAGCACAGTTTAAAACAAAATCTAAAAAGTTGCAAAAATTCATTTTATGAATATATGGGTACGAGTATATTGAATATTGTCGGGAGCACTTGAATATTTCATGAGTTATCAAAGGCCCCGGGGCTAGCGTACCTCGCTCAGCCAGCACTAGACTCTGCTGTCTCGCCGACACAGCCAGAAAAAAATGTCTCTGTTTTATGACTATTTTCACCCCCAGGGAGGGTGTGCGTAGACGATGTAAGCAAGGGAATGTTTACGCAAATACATATAAATACACATATGTATAAATTAAGCCAGGTCATTGACTCAAAAAAATTGGTAGGCGGTTTGATTTTTTGATACTGCTATTGATTTACTATACCTACTTTGTGTTGTTACAGATTTCAGTCTGTCTGACGACTTATAGTTAAAGAAACCTTTATAATTAAATTATAAAATTTAAATTTAATGGTATAAGCTGCAAAAACGAAAAGACACCAATAAAAGTAAGAAAATATGAAATTCAAATGTAACATAGACATTGACCATAGATTCCATTAACATAGACAAAATCAGTTGCATACATACATACAGTATACTAGGTGTGAATACATAAACTTGTTAGCAGGACAATGTAAACGAGACAGTTAATTTTAACTGTAAACTGACTGGCTGATATCATAATGAAATTCTAAATGTACTACAAATTGATTTTAATGGCATGGTGAGAAATTTATGAAATAAAATAATTTATAAAATAAGATTATAAAAGTTAATAGCATATCTTTACATAAAATATAATAAAATCGTAATGAGCCGTGTCTGTACATTAAAGATTAAAAAAAAATTGTGTAGAAGTTACAATTGTGTACCAATTGACTTTAAATTGTTCTTAATTTTTTTGTCTGTCTGTGCGTTTGTGCACGCTAATCTCTGAAACGGCTTAACCTATTTCAATGCTGTTTTCACTCGTGTAATGCAGCAAGCTACCCGTAATACTTAGTGTTTGTTTCATTCCAATCGGTTCACAAACAAAAAAGTTACGCCTTATACCGAATATCATGCGTACGAAGTTGCGGGCTCGCTAGTTTTATAATAAAAACAATATAACTAAAAGTATATGAATTAACTAAGACCCCAATCATAGCTAATAACAGTTAATTTTAGGTACTATACAATTCATAGTATAGGAATAAATGCAAATATCAATATAACAATAATATAACATTTAAAGATTAAAACTAAAAATCAAAAATTTAACTACTATCAAATACCTACATAGATTGATTTTTTAAGAGATTAAGACTGATAATGCTTCACTATCGCATTAGGCATGCCTGTTATGATAGTCGTAGGTGAGGTAAATAAATAAATAAATTTAAGAATTTAAATAATTTTTAATAGAAATATATGTCAGAGTATTTCCATGAACCGACTTCTCTGTCTTGATTTTGTAATTACAATTTAAATTCTAACATTACGCAAATTTGATTAGCGACCTGACTTGCCCAAAGTTGGCATTAAAATGTCGGTTTGCTCCCCTGAGATTAAATTTCCCCTTGTGGTCGAGCACGAAACGTATATGCTCCTAATTCGCTTATATCACTTTTCTGCTAGAAGAAATTCAAATTATTCCGGATAAATTGAAAATACGCCTATGTGAATAATATATTTTGTTATCTACATGCGTAAATTTGTCGTAGAAGTTTTTTCAGGTTTCGTGTTTTTGATTTTGTTCTGCAAAAAGGTAAAGTTTGTAAGTTCGTATGTATGTTATGAAGTGAATTCTTCGGAGCTATTTATATGATTTAAGGAATTATTTTGACCAATTAGAACGAATCTTCAGGATAATTGCTGGCGAAGCAGCAGGTTACAAATAGACAAATCCTACAATTTGTAAATTATTTATTACTAACCGTTCCTGCTGTTTCGTCCACATGGAAGTTAGTTTGTGAAAAACAATCGAAACGAAGTGTGAGATCTTAGGAACTTATTACTAGGACAAAAGACATAATAAGCTTTGAATCAGAAAACTTGATATTTCTGTCAAATTTCATTCATAATATTGTTACGACTAACTTGGAAAGCTCTGGAAAAAGCGTTCGCGCCGGCCGAAAGTCTCGAACGTCCCACCCTATCGATAATAGCCACGCCCATTCCCGACTAGTGACAAAGGAAATTGGTCCTTATGTTTACAACATAGTGTTTACATTCCAACAGAAAAAGCATTCCCGAACTTTCAATGTCTTGTTTACGATTTTGTTTAGATCTTCTGGAAAATTCGAAATACATCAAGGTGTTTGGCGCCAAGTATAAATAAGAGAGTAGGCGGGCGAAGTAGTGAGTAGTGCGACAACCAGCGATACGAAAGTCACTCTTCGGAGCTTTTGCGAAGTTATCTGCGACAGTCAACTGGCGACACATTAAGGGAATCATTGAAGACTTTTCGCAAGTTTAACGGTTTCATCGGATAACTTTAGTGAATTTGGAAGTCGTGCGAGGTGAGTTAAAATGCCGTGTAACGATTTATTTTCACAAATCGTTACACGGCATTTTAACTCACCCCACACGTAACAATATACATTACAAGTAAATTTTACGAGTTGAATTGATTAACATACGTCAAACAAGTACATAAACTTTCGCACTTATAATATTAGTATTAATAAGATGATCTACTAATGAATCATATCAGTCACAAAACATGCCTATATGTTATTATTAAGGCAAATATTAAAATCGTTTGAGCAGCGAAATGTTAAAACCAAAATGAAAATGTCTGACATGCAATAACAGGAAAAGGAAATCTGATTAATGAATTAGTCCGCTAAGTAATAGAATCGATACTTCTGTCCGACTGGAATCGTTTGAGTTGTAGCTTAACAAAGTATACTTAATCGTTTTTCATTTGAAAAATACAAAAACCTCATTAAATATTATTAATTATTTATAGTAGGTATTCCTCATTAAATTTTCATTAAATATGTAACATTTAGTTTTCTCAACAATTTTTGTATGTACAATTTTTCTAAAATTGATTAGGTGCCTAACCTTTCTAGGCCATGTTAAATTGCCAACCTGTATTTTAGGGTTTAATACCAGCAACCATTTTAATAAACATGTCAGATTAAGCAAATAACATCTGTCTGTTGTAAATATAGAATCAAACTTGCAAACTAACTAAAGTCAGACTAAGCCGCCACGAAATTGACAATCATATTTAAAGTAACCGTAGAAAATTCTTTAAAATTGAACACATGAAATCACAAAAGAAAAAATTAATTTTTTCAATCATTATGTTTTTTGAATGAAAAGCTGTTTTAAGTATAAAATGGTTTTTATTGATTATGACGAATTATGCTGTCACAATTATGTATATTGGTATCAGGTATATACATACATAGGTTTTAGACAGGTTTTATAAACAGGTAAATTATAGATGACGGTAACTACCTACCGTCAAGTGGACCGTCAGCCTGTCTGCCGTTCTTAAAACACAAAAAAAAAAGTTAATAAAAAAAGATAGACGTCGCCTGTGTGATTTACCCTGCACTAACGACCCTCTCCTGGCATTGCGAGGGTGCAACTTTTTTTGAAAATTGTATACGAAAACCTTCCTCGTTTAACGCTCTTTCCATTAGTGAAAACGGCATCAAAATCAGTTGCGTAATTTAGAAGTTAGAGAAGATACATACAGACAGACAAACGCTGGCAACGACTTCAATTTGTGCTATGTAAGGAAATGTTTAGAGTAAGACGCGATTAAGTTTAAAATACGCATTTGCGAATGAGCTTCAAAATATGATTATACAAAATTATAATATATAAATATTTAAGGACGCTGCAAAGGTGTCGGTGTCTGGGGCGTCTGGACAAACGCGGGCGAAGCCCTGCGTCGGTCGACGGGTCATCACACTCCTCTGAAGAATCATAACGAGGTTATCACATTTGAATAGGTCGCTTACCTCAACCACTCGGCTGCAGCACAATATTTGTTATTGTTAACTGCTACATTAAACACAGTTATCTAATTTAATATTGCCGGCGTGACTTTTAATAACTTATTGGGTTATGATAATAACTTAATAATAACATAATAATTGTGTTATAATGTGGTAAACTCAAAATTCCTCTTTTATAAATACTTGAGTAGGTATCTCACGCTGCTAAACATAATGGTGTCTGAGATGTTTCTAAATACAAATGTGGTGAAATTGATTTCTTATATTAAGATTCATGTTCAAAGGTATTATTACTCGAAACTTAACCCCTGATGAATGAAAGAGGGTAGCAAAATTTGTGTGGTAAGTAATATTTACTTAAAATTTAATGTTGATTCATTTCAACACAAAAATACTTAAACTTCTTATAACTTCAACGTCGTCAATTGGAGAAGGTGGTAGAGCTCGCATGGGCAATAATATTTTCGTTATCAAATAGACTGAGAACGAAATGAGAACGTATCAACAAACACTCGTATCAGCGTACACATGTATATATTGTACATGTACACATTATTAATACACATTTGTGAGTATAAATAAAACAAATGTTGTAAGTAATTAAAATAAATCTGTAAATATATATATTACAAGTTTCAAATGTGAAATTCAGCAGAGACACAGACACCAGCTAGATAATACGTATAGGAATGAATCAGATCTTAGAAAGATTAGAAACAAAAGTATGGAAAGTACCCAAATATTTGGATATTTATAAATAATTGTAAATACTACTATTTTCTTATGACTATTGTAATCTACTTCTAGATCAGTTCAGGAGCTAAGTTTCTGTTTTGTTTTATTTTTATTAATAACTAGTGGCCCGCCCCCGGCTTCGCCCGTGGTGCAATTTTTATATATATGAACATTCCCCGTTTACCCCTCTTTCCATTAGTCAAAACCGAATTTAAATCGGTCTACCCGTTTGAAAGTTATGGGCGTACATACATTTCGAAGATCCATTTTTATTTATATAGACACTTATGGCAACGTGAAAAGTTTAAATGTTAAATCAATTAAAATGTTTTACCTATGTGGTATCTATTTAACTATGGACAAATTTTTGTAAAGGTTTACAAAAATATTCTATTTTCCAAACATGTATTTTCAGGGACGGATTTTGCCTCGTATTAAATGTTTCAATGTAAGTAATGTGGTGAATCAATTGCATTATTTTATAAAATATCTTTGTTGGCAACTGGTTGGTTAGTGGCCATAAATAATAAAAAATAAAGCGAATATATCATATGTCAGTTGTTGGAAAGAAGAGTTGCGTGTCAGTTTTGTTAGCAGATACATTGTATAATTTCAATATATATTATTAATATAATACTCATTATAAATTGAGTTCATACAGTCCATTCCTCAACAACATTTTTTTATAATTTTTTTCTATTTTAATTAATTTTATATTAACAAAAAAAGTCTCGGCGGTTGTTTTAGGTTATGACAATAATAGATCAACAGCAAAAGGAAATATAAAACGTCACAAAGACCGCTGTCATAGACTAATTTATGTTTTCATACTATCTGGAGTTTGTTAATGAAATGCAACGTATGCATCTCTTGTACATGCACAAATAGTTGGGTACACATGGCTTAGCCGCAGAATAGTTACGCCGAAGGTAGAAAGTTTAAGAATGATCTCCTCACTCTTCTAAAGTATTTCTACTTTAATATACGGTTAACTAAGATTTTTTGTCGTATTGAATTTATTTAACTAATATTAATTAAATCTTACTGAATTTAAAGAAATTCAACAAGATTAAGAAATATTGTTCATGTGAAGTTTTACTTCTATACTTTTTTGTTTAAAGCGTTTATTCATTTAATAGGAAAACATTTTTTTACTGTAATACAAAAGCTCGTACCTAATCTTTTATGCAACGTCTGAGCGTTTATCATTTTGTTGCTTTACGTCTGGCTGAAAACAATGGTTTTCTCTTCACGGAGATAATTTTTCTACATACATATTATTTGTCTATGCGGATATTAATCTCGGCGAGAAAATATCAGCTACATATGTTTCTATGTTTGTGAAAATTAATTAAATTTAGATAATTTATAAATTATTTACATTAATGTTAAAATTATTTACACATTGAATATCGAATTTTAAATAAGTATCACATAATGTGTTTCTATTGTCTCTGTCATTAAACTACTTAAATATTTCACATAGAACAAGAAAGTTAACCCGTATAGGTAAATAGATAGTAGATATGTACCCTTCAGTGAAATAGTTTCAAAATTTATACACTACTAATATATGTATACTACTAATTACTACTGTAATTTAACACTGGTAATAAAAATTTGATTTTATAGATATATATTAGTAGCTTTCGTTATTATAATTTTTACTTTCTATAAGTTAATATTCTAAATAACGTTTAGAGAAATTGTGTTTCCGTGCGTGAATAAGTATTGCCAGATCTCATTCTTTATAAGCACGAGGAGCTTAAAAATAGTGTAGAAAATTCACACAAATCTCGAACAACTTAATTATTCAAGGTTTCGCCAGGAACGCCAACGTTTACGCAATAGCGCTACTACGTGGTTATTGCTTTATACTGATGGCACCTGTTGTTTATTGTAAACTTTACATACTAGCAAAATACAGGTAAAAACCAAAAAGCTGCATGTCGGTGGATCTGAAAAGCTAGTGTGTTCAAACAAAGTTCGTGCTATATTACGGAGCCTGAAGTGATGGGGGTCGCCACCTTTTTATTAATGCAACGCGCACACTACATGCTAACAAGTACCTATTAGGAGTTGTGCAGACTACTACATGCTGAGCACAGACTACTCGCATCCCCGGCAGCTTTTGTCGTCGCGAAACTATTGAATACTGAATTTTTACTGAATATTATTTTCTAATTCTTGTTGTAATTTATTGTGTAAAAAGCATTTATTACTGTAAAAAAAACGTGATATTATTACTTGAGAACAATGTGGTAAAGTCAATTGTGTGACTCAACGAGAAAAAAATATTTGCATATATATATATATATATATATATATAACCTTGTTTCTTCAACAATTATTTTAAACGTTGCTTCATTAAAAACACTATTGATAATTCGTTTAACTTGTGTTTTATGAATATTTCCTTTTTTGAAAAGAAGAACAAGAAAGAAACAAGCAAAACAGATATGATATGCAGAATTATTGCAGCTCCATAAAGTAATTATATAAACTTAATAACTCGTTAGGTGTTCCTATACACTTCCTTTCCAACTTGTCTCCACGTCTGACATATCCCACGCTTTATCCCCTTTTGCGCTTTATCCGCAACACAAGCTTGCTAAAATACATCAACGAAAACCGCATTTAAATCGGTTAAGCCGTTTCTGAGATTAGCGCGAACAAACGCACAGACAAACAGACAAAAAGACAAAAGTTATAAAAACAATTTTTTGGCTTCGATAATATAAGTACGAGTATATTTTTTTTTTTCAAAATACTCAAAAATATTTAATAACGTTAAATATTAAAATAACACTTTTTTTTTTTCATTTAATTGTGCCAACACTAAAAGAAAACTACAGCATATTGCAGAAATTGTCGAATACTGGAAGATTGATGGGTAAAATATGGAAATCACAAGTAATGAAATTAAAATGCACCATGAAATGGACTGTTTTTTCATAATTAATTTGGATAAAAAATTAAAAACAAAAACCACAACCTTTCCTTTATTTAGCGCCTGATCAAATAGTCGTTAAAACTTTTCTTTACATATGTATATATTTTTTTATAAAAGCTAACAATAATGGTTTGTGCGCGTGACACACGCGATTATTATAGTTGTATGACTGAGTTGAAAAGTTTTTTTTATCAAAAGTAGTATATTTATTACATATTCGTTTGTAAAACAAACAAATTTCGTTTCGAATTGTAGACTGATTGTTATTTTTCATTGTGTTTCTTCAGTAACAAAGCTGATTTAATCCTAGATTGAATCGTCTTTTTCCATTAAGCTTAATAATGTTGTTTTCTGAATAAAATTTTATTGAACATATGGGATTACGATGTGTACTTTGTAATAACAGCTCTTAAATTCGTGCTGACTGTAGTGTCTTATCTCTTTACACAATTCGAATCGGTACTGACATCGTTTAGCATTTTCTATACCTAAATTAAATAAATATTGGTCAATGTCATTGGGAGAAGCGTGACGTTATTTGAATGTTTACTATATCAAAATCAATATATACATATTATGAATATTTTTATCTGGGTATAAAAGTATCTTTTAACGAGCCCGTTGGATGAGTGGTTACGGTGCTTACCTTAACGCTCTGTTCTAGGGTTCCCGGGTTCAATTTCCGGCAGGGTCAACCTTAAAAAACGAACTTTTCAAATTTGGCTCTGGTCTGGATTTGGAAAGTAGTGGCAGGGCACATTGAGTTTCGCAGTCAGTTGGGCAGCCCGGCTGGCGGCAGTAACCACCCCCTTACAGAAGACCACCGTGAAATAACAGCATGTGTGCTGTTGCGTTTTGGTGAGTGAGTAAGGGATGCCAGAGCCCATTTACCTAACCCTTCCCAATCCCTTATCCTTAATCCTACTGAAGTCGGCAGCGGACTTCCAGCACCTGTGGCGTTGCTTGTGTTATAGGCGACGGTAGCCACCTTCCATCAAGTGATCAGTCTGCCTGTCTGCCTGTCATTTTATAATATATTAAAAAAATATATTATAAAATGTATATGATGCCTTTACATCTGATATATTATAATCATGAAAGTAGTTAGCAGAAGTATTCAACCCTGTGTAGGTTGAAATTTATAAATTTTGTGTAGGTACATATAATTTTACAAATCAGCTTCGAATACGATCCTTTTATTTTATTCTAGCTGTACCAGCGGCTTCGTAAGCGATGGAATTCGGAACATACAAACATCCAATTATTCTTTTACAAAGTACAGTTAAGTTTCAGTTAAATTGACCGAAGCGCATTTCTGAAATAGCGCATATTATTTCAATTTTTGTTTGTAAACCTATTAGAATGAAACAAACACTAAATGTTACGGGAATTTTGCAACAATACATCAGTGAAAACCACATTCAAATCGGTTAAGCCGTTTCTGAGATTAGCGTGCGCAAACGTTTTACGTCTACCTTTTTATTATATGTAATGATATGAACTTATCAAACCTTTTATAGCAAACATTTTCGCGGTCATTGCGCGTAAATTATCGCAGTGAGTAGCATCGATTTATTATTATTGTTCTCATATTACTCGTGTATCCAAGGAATACAGAGCGAACAGAACACTTCTAATCATGATAGCATAACGTGCTCTTTTTTTTAATTGCCATTTCAGCGGCAATCATATAGAGACTTTAGGCTTAGACTACTATAGACGAATTTTTTACTAAGATTTTTGGATGATTTAAATTCATTCGTGTGTAATTGTGTAGTGTAGAGTAAAATATTTTCATTTATTTCTGACGAACAAAAAAGTATTCACAATAATAATGATCTTTACAAAAGGTCATGTCAGGAAGTAGACATTTAGAGAAGAGAGATTTTACCAAATGGTCTATTTTCAATATTATTTTCCTAAACCACCGTATTTTTATTTTTTTTAATTTTACTTAGAAATTTAACCACGAAGCGAGGTTACCGATCTAAGAATTAGTATCTAAAACTAAAATAAATTATGCATTTATTGATGAAAGAAGCAGCTTAATCGGATAGTGTTATAATCTGTAAGCAGTCTCCGTAAGACAGACATTGTTCCTAACATTTTAAATTTACAAGCCCACGCCGCCTCCGCTGCTGAAATTGTAAGCTACATGACGTGTAAGTTAGTAACAATGTAATTTTCACTTGCCTAGTTCGACCCATTTTGCTTGCAAATTACGTTGTGCTTGTTTCCACAAAATATTTTATAAAAGTAGCAAACTCATGGTATGGAGCCGAGTGCCAATTAATAGGCACTCGGTTCCATACCATGAGTTCTCCTCGTTTTACTTAGAATTCTTGCAGTTGCTTGAAATTTTGACCATTTAAAAATATATAAATTTTTAATAGAGTGTCAAAAAGAAATCGGTAGGTAATTAAGAGAAGGACTAACGTCAAACCGAATACAATTTTTACCAAAAGAGCGCAACCTAATAACCTAACAATTTTTGTTATACAACATACATCTTATTTTTGTAGCTTCTCGGAGACAACCGAAAAGATTTAAAATTGGAAGTTGTTCTTAAATATTGTGTAAAATATGAAAAATAAATAAAAGTAAGTAAAACTTTTTTTTTTTATTAGTATTTATAATTAAAAAATAAATAAAGTAAGATTAAAACTGTACAGAACTTAAGTTTAAATATATTTTTTTGTATGAATCTGCCCGATTCACACTTTTTTAAATATAGTCTATTTAATGCTCTATATTTTTATATAAGTTTCAATTTTACTCTAACAAGTCAAATTAGGCGACTAATATAACGCTCGCCAAATAAAGATAATACGTATATGTATATACAATTTTACATCATTTTTGTGTGTAAATTGCACTAATGTTACTATTGAGTGAATATTTCCTCTATCTGATACTATAGTATCAAAATTTTGTGAAGGTGTTTCACATCTCAATCTCCCACCAACTGAAAACAAGAGCTAAAAGAACTCTTCACAATACAATAAATTTACGAACAAATATATAAATTAAATCGACAAATTCGATTGTTCTTATTCTTCTGTTTTTTTGAAATTTGTTCTTTTTTTTCATCAGTAAAATATGTCACAGGAAAACATTGACTCAGTAGACTACAATAGGTACCTATGTGTCTCTTAGGAGAGACAAAAGGCGAGCGGAAGAATTGGCGGATCAGCGGGAAGTAAGACTTGGGTTTACGGGCAGAAGCGAGAAGAAGCTGGAATACTTTTATTTATACCAGGTTCAGCTAGTTTCATATAAAAAAACTTCAATTAGATAATTTTGCAAATTCATTAGTTTTATTAAAAATAAAAAACATCTTATTTGATATTATATATTGTACCTAACACTCCCATAAATATCTTGAAATACCATAAAGGGACAATTTTGAAAAGCATCATATTTCAAAATTGTCCCTTTATGAAATAGTTTTAGAAAAAGGTAATTTTGATTTTAAACAGTTTTATTCACCCAGGTTCAATGTAGCTACGGACGACACTAAAGAATACCTCCACGAGATTTGCCGCATGAAGCTGAGCAAGCAATTAGCGAAACAGCGGTGGATCTCGTTTATTTCACGCCGGAAATATTTTATTGCAGACATTTGTACACAGCATAATTGGTTCAGAACCTGCAATTAATTTTCTCTAAAATTGTACAAGTTGGCTTTAAATTTAATTAGGTGTTTTCAGGAACCAACAGACGTACATTACAAAATGTTTTGAGGTGCTACAGTTACCAACATCCTGAAGACGTCAATTAAAAATTAATATTATATGTTTTTAAAGGATAGTTTTGGCTCCATTGGCAACATAATCTTCTTCTCTTCTCTAAGTTTCTCTAAGTATATATATATACCTATCTATCGCGAGCACTCTGTTGAGCAGAGTGACATTACGATAGAGAATTAAGAAAGGAGCCCCGACGTTGGCGAACACTCTCGAAAAGGCCGCTATCACGCGCCACTCGGGACAGCTCCTCCACTCCCGCAACTCCGGTCTATTGACGGATGTTTCTCAGCCATGACATCCGTCTTCTGACCACTCCTCTTTGTCCCTCAATGTTGCCTCTATCTCAACATAATATAATCTCAAGCAAGTCAAAATGTTAAGTATTCGATTAGAAAGTCGTGACAATATGCGTTTTTAGGCTTTCGCCAATTAGGTATTTAGAAGAAATAAAGTTAGAACTTTATTTTTGTGGTCTATTTGTTGTTTGTCCAACTATGTAAGTGGTCAAGAGAAGTTGCATCAAGGCAAATATGACAATATATCATCAATAAATTTTATGACCCATATTTTGATATTTGCAAACTCACTTAATAAACATTTCAGTGGTTAAGTAGGTAGTTAATAAATTCATGATGTACAGCAAAAACAGGATATCAAGGGCAAGATTCAGTTATCTCTACTTCTTTTTATAAATAATGGCGATTTGGCTCATTTTTAAAAATGGCCATTGTCAGCCAATGTCAAGTAATTTGATTTCATGTCTGTTGCGCTCCGCCACGAGCTCCGTTGAACGGAGCCCGCTCGGAGCCCACGTCGTGTGGGCCTTCTTTGTCCCCTAAACCAATCCGGCGGGACGAACAAAGGCCGATGCGGGTAACAAGCACCGATCCCTGCAACCCGCCGGATTGCCAAGGGTAAGCCCCCCCACCACGACAAGGTCATGGCCCACCTAGGGGGGGTCAGTTATCTCAACTAATTTGAAAAGTTATTGCGACCATTTCAAATGTCAATATCTATAAAGATATACTTTTGCCTGACAGTTGCGCTTTACTATATCCAACTGTGTTTTTTAGACAATTGGATTGACTGACTGTCACCGGTAACACTTGTCATGCAAACAGATACCAACAACACATTGAAGTTTCTTTGAGTCTACAACCTGCGTGAGGCAAAGACATATTTGTTGCGGCCGGAGATTACAATTTTAAAATGAATGGAATATTGGGCAGTATGTCAAAGGTAGTATTTTTAGCGATGTGGATTTTAGTGGTAGGGCTAGTAGGAATGTATTTAGTGACAATGGAGTAGTTGCTCTTTGGCTGATGGTGCAGATGCATAGCTATGGTAGCGGCCTCTAACACTGCACAATACTTGGTTCAGGCACCACTACACCTTGTCACTGTGTATGCGGCGCGGTCGCATATATATTATCTTAGATAAAAATACTACTTTACTGGTTAAGTAGTATTTTATCTATGATATTATAAATGCATACAGGGGTCATAAATTCGTGAGCGCCGGTTACAATTGATCTCAAATTGTATATTGCGACTTTTTATTTGTGGATAGAGGGACTAGATAACTAAGTAGCGAAACCCTGCTTTGTTACATAATTTCACATTTTCCAAACTTACTTATAACTTGTTTGGTTTGTTTTGAAACCTTCATTTTTACGCACGTAAACTGATACACAAAATAATCTATTGGGTATCTATCAACGAAACTGAAGTGCGAAATTTATTTTCCGCTGTAAAAACATATCACACGGCAGTGAATATTTCGTCATTTTTCACGAATACCGCGACAAATAAAGCTTTTCAATGATCTTTTGATACTGCCATTTGCAAGCGTCAGCCGTCAGACGCTATGTGTGCTACAACCATTGTATGATGTCTGGACGTATTGTGCATGGGATATTTTATGTATTTCATTGTTGCATGAACAGATATATTTTTATATAAACTCTGTATTAAAGTTTGGTAAACATATTTGAAATTAGAGAAAACTTCTTACGGAAAACTGATAAAGTCTGATCTTAGTTGCAAAAGTTATTAGCATTATACAAAATCGTTTTATAGTCATGTATGATATCAATATGTTGAACACTGGTCGCCACTTTTTTTTAAGCAAATATTTTATAAACGATATAAGAACATAGGTTAAAGAATCTAGCTTGTGTTGTATTTTTTTAATATTGATAAATTACTTTTTTCATTTTACTATTTTTTATTATACATGTATAGTGAAGTCTGTCTGGAAAATTATTGCGAGTGTTCACTGGGTTCCTTTCCTACACTACAACTCGAATTTCGAATTCAAATAATCCTAGCAGTTGTTTGCATCCGGATTATGATTAATTAAAAATGTTGTACTTTTAAACCTGTAAAACTTATAAACATTTGTTACTTAGCAGACTGTAACTGTAGCTAATGTAAGAAGTTTTGGTTGTCTAACCAAATATGACCATAATATGTTAAACTGACGAAATACTTTATCGCGCATTGAAAAACAGCGCTTTTTTTGAAATTTTAAAGGAAGTTTTTTAAGTCTTAAGTCTTAAGTCTTAAGTCTTTTTTTTAAGTTTTTTTTAAGTCTTCTCAAGGAGAATTTCAAGTTTTTTGGTGTGCAGGTGGACACAGACCTTGCCGTGCGCTTACCCTGGAATGCATTCCACACAAAACAAAATTCTATGAGGGGTCATTTACTGTACCTGCCATTAAACTTTGGAATGCACTGCCGCTGATCATTAGACAATCTAAATCGCTGGACATATTCAAAAAGCACTTAAGACACATTTTCTGTCAAATTGAAAATTTTTATTTTTATATGTAGGTTTATCTTCTAATATATTATATTTATTAATCTATCTTATTAATTTGTGTTATTAATATTTGTTTATATTCAATTTATGTACTAGTATTTAGTTATTAGAATGTTATGATGACCTTACCATGATTTTTACCACCCACATTTATTTTTCATATAATTTTCCTTACCCTAAGTAGTATGTAATCACGGAGAGAAACAGAGCATGGGCTTTCGTCAAGCTAGCACAGGAGCCATAAATAAATTCCTGCACGGTTGGCAGCGTACCTGCATAGGCGACGGTAACCACCGCCATCAATCGGACGGTTAGCTTTGTGCCATCCTTAAAACATTAAAAAAGGATACAAGACCAGATCAATCTAAGTAAGAAATAAAATATTTTAAATAAGAAACGAAATGACCACATCACAAAGCGAATGGAAATTTAATAATCTTTCATTCATCTTCATCTTTGGTGAATGGAAGCAGTGAATGTGCGGTGTTTTTTTTTTGTGTACAATTAAATTTTCCCCTAAATATATATATATATTGAGTGATTTAGCATATCATGGACTTCTTATAGGTTTTCCTATAATCTATAAGTAGAAAAAAAATTTCTGTATTTTTTCAAAATTTTAGGTTCAGTAGTTTCAGAAATAAAGGGGGGGGGGGGGGTGATCAATTATCGTCTATTTTCTTGAATAACTTGGAAACTATTTATTTTAAAATTACAAAAAATACATTTAAGATCTTCACAAACCTTCCATTTGATATGTCACACGATGCAGTTTTCAAATATATTTTTTTTAATTTTCGACCAAAAGTTACCTCCCATATACAGATTTCACCTATTCATGTCACACCTCTGCGTTTGGGTCACAGAAATTGATATGTGTACCAAATTTCAACTTATCGGTCTAGTAGATTCCGAGATAATTGATTGTGAGCGACGGACAGACGGACACACGAGTGATCCTATAAGGGTTCCGTTTTTTTATTCGGACGTTCGGAACCCTAAAAAGAGGCAATAATTCCAATATTTCCATTTATAGTACAATATTAAGTTTGTTATAATATTAATTAATTTATAATTAATATAAAAAACTTGTGTTAATTTATAAGTATATTTCAATTTGATATGTACATACTTAGATAAACCGCAGAAAGTTGGCAGCAAATAGGTTTTGCTTTTACATAGGTACAAATATAATAAAAAGAGTATGAAGGCTTTTACGTGCGTTTAATTTCTTTAGGTTAATGTCTGTTGCATTAAAAAGGAGGGAAAAATTCATCTCGTAAAAGTGGATAATCCTTCGGCCAGACTTCATCGTTTGAAAAATATAAAAACATTTCATTTTGAAATTCCTCTTTTGAAACAGTATAGTAACGACTAAAGCAGTTTTGTGTCTACTCTTTTTTAAAAAGGTTGGCTTCGTCTGCTTTTTGGCTATCTACTTACATTAAATTGGAATTTTAACGTACAAAAACATAATTAATGGCCTAGAAAAAAAAAAAACAAGTTTTATGAAGTATGTAAAGTCTTACGTCAAAATCAGGTGTGCTAGTATAGCTAACACATATACTATTTATCACAGAATGAATTTTTAAAAGGAAAAAATGTAATGAACGGTTTTTTATTCAGGAAAAATCACTAGGAAACTATTTCAAATTTATTTTATTTTTATTTATGTATTCACTCGAAATTACAGCTCAGCTACAGCTCTTAATATCTAAAATACTACAGAATAGTTTCCTTAGTATTACAGAAAAAACATAACTAATAGCCAATTAGGGACTTGTATAATGAATATAGGTAATTAAAAGAAAAAAGTTGAATATACAATTAAGTTATACGCGTATTATATTCACAACTGTAGGAACATATATGTATATATACAATAATATACATATACTATAATATACATGTAAATAACAAACTGAGTTTTTATTAGGTACGTAAATACCTAATCTTTCTAAAAAATAAATTTTACCTAAAGTTAAACTTTGAATAAAAAATTTAGACGTAAAACACATCCTAAATCAAAAGTTAATGCTGTCTGTCTGTATCTGGTGGTACGTATACCAGTGTAGTCGTATTAGTCTGATATTACACTAATATAAACGTATACGTTTTCAGATATAAAATGTCCTAACAGATTTTCATGAAATGCAATATATGAATTTTCAAAATCAGCTTGAACTCCATTCGATGCTTGACATAATATGTCGTCACTGAACTATTCACGTGAATGAAGCCGCTTTTAAAACTAGTATTAATATGCATTACTTTAATTAGTTTATTTCAATTTAAAGAATTTATTCTCATAAAAAGAATACATTGTTCGCTTAAATTATGAAAACTTATATAGGTAACTGATTCGGTACATTTCATTTCATCCATCAGAGATCAATTATAGCTAATATTATATACCTACTCCATATATATTCTTTCAATTTATGCTTAAAATTACTTATAGTAACACAATTTTTTATACTTTCAGGTAGTCCATTATATAATATGTATTGTGCTTCCCTCATATAATATATTTCATTTTCCAAACAATGTTCTAAGTATAGGATATTCAAGCTTATTTGTATGTCTAGTATTGTACTTCTTTTTTAAAAGTTATTTGAGAATTTATTTTATTTCACAGGCAATTTTTTTGTTATAAATTATTGTTACATTAGACAAAATAAAAACAAGAACGATATTGAATAAAATCACCGTGAATAATTTCCAAGTATTGTAAAAAGAAACTGCATTACTAATTCCTCGCAAACTCAATTCCGAAGACCTTCCGATGTCTTTGGCCGCCAATCCGAGCATTTGCAAGTTAAGCTGTGTACATTTTTATGTCTTCCGTTTAAAACTTATGAAGTACGAGTAGGTTTTTAACTAAGTACATCGTTACGACCACCGACAGCATGTAGACAGGAAAAAAGCAAAAAGTACTATGCAGCAAATATTGGGTTTATCAATATTCAACATTAACAACATCATCAAGCAAACATAACAGCACACGTGCTGTTATTCACGATTAATGTGACTAAAGATGGTAGATATCAAAAATCCATCTTAATATTCGTTTGCTGTATTTAGCAACCATTTTATTGTATTCAAAATGTTTCAATGGAATCTAAAAGGATTCGAAAAGGTTGTTACTAGCCGTAAATAAACTTATTATTTCTAATCAAAATCTATTTATTTATTTATATCAGAATTTATTTATTGACTTATGAATGACTATTTAAATTAATTGAAAATTCAACTTGAAATCGAACTTGTAACACATATAGAATTTTTTACACATATTTTTTTATATGTTATGATCGGCTGTCAGGCTGACGGTCCACTTGATGGTAGATGGCTACCGTCGCCTATAACACAAGCAACGCCAAAGCTGCTGCAAGTGCGCTGCCGACTACAGTAGCATTAAGTATATGGGTTTAGGAGGGAATTACATAAGCTATGCAAATAATTTATACCCAACAGCCATTTTAATGATAGTTAACAATATCTAGGTGGTGCTTAAGAGTTGGAGTGCACACTACGTTCTGCAAATAAATTGAACAGTCCTTCTGGTTGCAGTAACCATCCAATTACCGTGAAATAACAGCACTCGTATTATTGCGTTTCGCTGAGCGAGACTGGGATGCCATAGTTCAATCCCCTATCCTCTCCTAATTCTTTATCATATTAAGGCTGGGAGGGCTTGGTTATGTTAACAGGGAAGGTAGCCACCTAGCACCAAATGATTCGTCAACCTCCTTCCCACATTTATGCTAAAAAACTAAATCCTCCGTAACTACTGACTTCGTCCTTATTCCGTTTATTTATATAAATGTTCAGTTATTATTCAGGTTATTTATATTCACCTACACCTATTGGCATTAGGTAAAGCAGCTCAAAGATTTGGACAATTTCTTTGTTCGTTTTGTAGTGAGATATTCGAGACGATGGCTCGATCAAATTGATGTGATATGCAGTACCAAGGCAATATAAATCGCGTCTAGACTGTATGTTGAGCCAACATTAGGTTTAGATCGTAGTTTAATTAATGAAATCAGGCTTGCAGCTGCACTGGCGGAGGGGTTCTGAATTGTGTTGATCGGGTGCACGTCTGCTACACATCCAACTAAATTAATTACCTACGATTTTTCCGGCTCGCATTCAACCATACTTTTATACTTATATATATACTTATATATATACTTTATACTTATATTGAAATTTTTATCGTCCCCTTTTTTATTGTAATGGCTCATCCTACTAGAACCAATCAAAATGTAATGTAATAAGTCATTTGAATTGCAGGCATTGCAGGTTTTTAAGTCATTTGAATGTTTGAAGTTTCTTTAATATTGTTACTTATATAATTTACTAACTGGTGCCCACAACTTCATCCGCTTTGATAAAATAAAATACACATATATGTCAAGCGTTGAAACTTTATCCCATGTCCATCCTGAAATTATATTCTAACTATTGGTGAAAGAATTTTCTAAATCAGATGAGTAGTTTCGAAGATTACCCCCTACCCTACAAACAAACTTCACCTCTTTATACATATTATTAGTATAGATATCGTTTAACAATATAACTGAAATAATTTGTATAACTTTTAATAATAGATTTTGTTTCCAATTCAATGTAAGTTTTTGCCCTAACAAATTTATATTGTTTGAGTTATCAATAATTTTGAGATATATGAAACCGTTTACTATTTTGAAACTCGAGAAACATAAGTATGATTTACCATCAATTGCCACTTTTCTAAGATATAAGAAAAGTAGCAAAGATTTTTTTTAAAGTGGCAATTTTAACTGGAAAAACTCTTATAAGAACAGAAACTCTTATAAGAATGCGATTATAAAATTTTCAGTAAGTAATAACAGACAACTGTTGTCTTGTGACAGCTAAAACGTTTTAACTCTATTTATTGTCCTCAATAAATTAGCAATAAGCAGTCGAGTGTTTCCATTGTACAATCAAGCTTATTAATAAATGTTTCTTTTCAACTAATGCTCTTCAATTTGAGAAGAATTTAAAAAAAAAATTATAACCACAAATGTGTACTGTTGATTTTGTTATTTTAAAAGAGTTAGGTACTTAATACTTACTAATTGTTACAAAATATGCTAAACTTTAAAATATAATTGCTCTTATTTTTGTTTCTTACATGAAATAAGTCTCTATAAGGTAGCACGATGCAACATCTATTAAAATCAAAAATATCTTAATATCTATTCATATCCTAACAAAATAAATCCTATGTAATGACGGCCATTCGGATAAGTGAGCCAATGGAAGGCAATTAGACTTTTAATGTGAATTCTTAGCAGACAGTATTTATATGGTTGAATTCGTTGTTAGGCCTCTATACCAAACGTGAAACGTTTATGAATGGAGGGCGGTCGAAGGAACCCCACTGGTTGCTTAGCAACGCATCCCTTCTGATTTCTCACTTGACCCTGGAGGACGTTCATCCCCCGTCAGCTCATAAATGTAAAAGTTATACATAAAACCAGAGTTACCTTATGATAAAACTTATCTCATCGAACTAGTAGTTATCTCTGAAAAAAAAAGTGTTTTGTAAAAAATTAAATTGTGGCTTATTAATTGCCACACCATTTGTAAAAATTCTTACTCAATTTATGTGGCTCAATGAATAACATTTATTTTCATTTCAACACAAAAGAAAAGTATCTACAAAAAATTATTAAGAAATAAGAAACACAAGTAAAGAAATGAAAATACGTGAAGTAAATAAATTATAAGAAGTAAATAAATTATAAAGTACCTACAATAGTAAAGTCCTAGATTGCTTACATGTTTGTATTCGACATTTACGCACGACGAAATAATCCTGACTGTTAAAAATAGCCAGTACAGATTCAGGTTTTAGTTTTTCACTGTTACGCCGATGATACTCAGATATATGTACGTACATACTCTCAGTGCAGATTGTTCAAACTCTCCTGTGGTTGGCCTTACATATCGATAATATTTTATATTCAGCTAGCGATCAGCCACGCTTCGCACGTAGTAGAAATTTTCAAAAATCCTTTCTTAGCGGATGCTTACCTTATAAAATAAGCCTATGTTCAAAATTTCAGCTTTCTAGACTTAATAATTTTGGCGGTGCGTTGATAGTCAGTCAGGACAAACGATTTTATAATAAGTAAAAATAGATTTACAAATGAGCGAGTCTCTGTAACTAATATTAGAGAGTGAGTTGATAAGTCACTGCAGAAACTATGAAGTAGATTTAAAAAGTAATGCCTAAAAATAAACATATATATATCTATCAAATTTAATGGCTCTGAAATTATAGGTTTTATCACAGCAATTTTTTTTATGTAATATTATAAATTTTAAACAATATTAGGTCCAACATATAAATAACCGTACTGTAGTACAACTATCGTCCATTGTGGTCATATTGTGGTCCATAATAGTCCATATTCACAAGCAGACATAACTTTGACAAACAAGTCAAAAAATACAATGAAGAATACAATGTTGAAATTGTTTGGAATAGTTACCCCCATAGCGCCATCTGCCGGTAAAGTTAGTAACTATCTCGTTATTACTGTCCAGGAGGACCTACTTATGTAAGTTCTCCTAATTATTACAGATGTCACTATACCCGTTTAAAAAAATATTTTTACATGCTTCCTTTCTGATCTATAGGTACCTATAAGGTAAAAAAACATAAATTAACAATAATTAAACAACGACTCGATGATTACAATAATGCATTAATAATTTTATACAAATGCCGTTTTTAGGAGCACTTTAGTTGATGTGATGTCGTCTTATATCATTGATCATTTCACCAAAATGGTATTGTGAATGCATTCTATTTTATAATCTCGTAAATAAATAATTGCAAAATTAAATTGATGGTTAAGTGTTACCCAGAAATTAGAAAGTCAGTTCATATGACGAGGTGGCCGAGTGGTTAAGGCGTTGGACTGCTAATCCAATGTGCTCTGCACGCGTGGGTTCGAATCCCATCCTCGTCGTCGTTTTCCATTTGAGTGTCGATATTTGTTTTTTTTTTTCTTATATTATTTAATGCTTCCTTTGTTTTTCTTTGACGAATTTTAATTTTTTTCAACTTTGTCAACATAATTTTTCCTATTATATAATTTATTTGAACTTTTTTCGTCTAAAATTTAAATCATATAATCAAACTATTTAATATAAATTTAAAATAACATTAATTACTTAGTATTTTTAGAATATACTTTTTAACACATAGGTATACTTATTTATAAAACTAGTGAGTGCAATAGTCTGCTAAACTCGTTAGGAAAAATCAATGACTGCTAACATAGAACATTCGGTACAAAGTTTCCCGTAATCAACTTTATCATATCAAGGGACGGCAGCGAAAACACAATTTAGGTACTTGCTTGATAAAAATTCACATAAAGGAGGATTATCATTGGTTACGAATTTATCTAGACCTGTTTTTCATTATCTTATCTATTCGCGGCCAGTATTCTTTATTTCAAACAGTTCGCACGAGGTGTACAGGTGCGTTTGTATTATTTTGATAAAACTAATAAAAATATCAATCGATTGAAGTGAAAAAAGACATGTTTCATTATTAGTGTTCAAATAAAAAGTTTATTGTGTATCAGAAATATTATTGACCTCGATTTCGACATACTACTAATATCAAGGTAGGTAATTGATAATTTACATAGTACCTATACATGTATAAAAATATGTGTTTTACCAACATATCTTAATTAGACTTTTAATGGGCTTGTACCTGTTCTTACTTGGAGCTCTTACCTTTTTTTTTTTTTTATTTATTTACACAAAGAAAAAATACATTGGGCGGTACACAGTTTAGGTGTACTATAAACTCAATTAAGTTTCTAGCGTACACCTGAGTTGTCTTCAATGGCAATTCAATCACCTGCTCCAAATATATAAATTTCATAGATTGATACTCAAAAGCTCAGCGAAAAAGATATGATAAATAATAAATTAAACCATACCTACTGATTTAGTTGCCACCGGCTCGTTTTTGACAAGTTTTTGGAACCTTGGGAACAATATAATATTAATATTCAATGTTACTCTTGAATATGCTAGGAACGAAATCGTGGAACGAGTGGGAACACGCCTTTTAACTATCAAATCCCTGTCATACTCTCTATTCTTCTTTTTAGAGACCGTAAGACCTTCGGACGTGCATGTCATCCAGATAATAGTCGGTTTGTAGGATGTTTTCGAAGATTTCTAGACTTCTCAGACGCGTATCTTAATTTACAATCTCTTCTTTCACACATAAAGCAAATTTTTATTACCTTATATCTTTTAGGTTGGGGAAAAAGTCTTTTCACATATAGTATGTATAAATTTGAAATAAAATCTCTTTGGCTGAACTATTTGTATCTGGCTGGTTTTGATGACATTAAAAAGGTTACATTTCAAAGAAAGAAACCAATTAGTATAACCATTGGGAAATCGCTCAAAACCAACCAAATCGCACAGTCCGGATGAGCAGACGCGCGAACTTTGACATCATCTCCCTTCTGAGGTGTTTTCACCTAGCTACATATACGCTTCTTCAAGCGTACCGTAAACAAATGCCTGTAGTATCGGCTGTGTATCCCCTGGTCTTGCTTGTGTCGTCAGGCGACGGTAACCATCTACCATGAAGTGGACTTCGTACCTTTCTTTACAATGTAAAAAAACCAACGTAACCAAACTCTAATTCAATAATTTTGTTTAATATTGGAACAGACGAACTTCTAACAGTTGTCTCAAATTAAATGTGATAGTAGGTATTTTTGTGTTCAGAATTCAGGATTCTGCACGGCAGAATGGCAAGGTACACTACGTTTCGCAGTCATAAACATTACCTTTTAACTGAAGACCATCGATAATGTTAGTGAAACCACTTTCCATTTTCGATTATCTGCTCCTGTTAATTCTTTGTTCGATTTGATATACTTACTTACTATCTTCTTGCAGTACAGATCATTCGTAGAGTAAAGTGATTGCTTCGTTGCCTTCTCTTCTCTCTTATATAATTTTACGAAGATGGTGACTGGTTTATGTTATTTCACTGGTTATGTATGTACTAGTTGAGATGTATGTATGTATGTACGTTATCTATTGGTTTATGTAACGAATTGGTCTAACCCTAATTATTTAGTTAAAATATTATATTTGAATGATTAGTATCAATCAAATACGTCTGTATTAACATTTATTAAAAATTATAAACTAACCCCCGACTTTCTATTGAGCTTAAACACGCTATATCTGCTGTAAGTTGCTGATGTGAGTTGGGTATCCCGCAGACTTAGTTAATGCTGCAGCATCAGGTCAAGGTTACCATGTCATGGAAATACCACCGAAGTAACAGTATACCAAATTCACATCAAACGAACCTGTGGAAGTTAGTGAATCCCTTCGTCAACTAGGAAATAGGCTGACGATTTTCAAACGCCTGAACAGACCTTCATCATAAATCATAGCTACGAACTATCTCGATCACGTTATTTTTCAAAAAAAAAAAAAAAAAATACGAAATAAAATCGATCCCTCTGTTTGAGAGCTACGATGTCACAGACAGACACAAATATACACAGCCGCACAGGACAAATAAACATCCTTATTTTGCGTTGGGAGTTAAAAAGAACACTTCACTTCAGTAGACCAATTTTGTCGATACTTTTCATACTCAGTTTATATGATGATTGACTCACATATAAATAGTATATATACCTACTACAGATTTTTCAACATAACACTTGTTTTAGTCTGTGTCTATTTTGTATAGGCGTGTAAGAGTAGGTAAGGGAAGAGAATCACGCTCATTCATTGTAAGATTGGGAATATTAATATTCCTCCTAAAGTTTCATGTTCTGCAATAACGAAACACTACGCCCTCGTAAAAGACTGTGACATCGGTCCGTTTGCTTGTCCGTCAAGCATTCATATTAAAAAGGGTAATATGAAGTAGTCATAACAGAAATGATTTGTAATAGTGCAGGGCACATTGCGTTTCGCAGTCAATTGGGCAGCCCGTCTGGCGGCAGTAACCACCCCTTACAGAAGACCACCGTGAAATAACAGCACGTGTGCTGTTGTGTTTCGGTGAGTGAGTAAGGTATGCCAGAGCCCATTTCCCCATCCCCTCCTAATCCCTTATCCTTAATCCTTTAGTCGGCAGCGCACTTGCAGCAGCTTTGGCGTTGTTTGTGTTATAGGCGACGGTAGCCACCTACCATCAAGTGAACCGTCAGCCTGTCTGCCGATCTTAAAATAAAAAAAAAGATTTACTGAACGTATTTTGTTGCTTATTAAAGTAAAAGATAATATCGGACGCTCCCATTGATAAAACTGTATAAATCATAAATGCCACAAAAATTCGTCATCACCCTAATCATTTATTGGTATGAAAATTGTAAAGTACATAGAATTCTTCGTATTCTATTATCTGGTTTTACATTTGAAAAAGAAAAACGTCAACAACGAGTGATAAATAAAATTGCAGTGTTAGAGTATACGTATATAATCTACATACTTTTGTTCTAGCTAGATACGTTGAAGATGTATAAGTACTGGGTTACTGTGGTTTGTGTAGTAGCACTCTTCCATTGCGCACAATCGCAATTGACGGCACAGTCAAGTGTGGCCCCGGACTTGATCGAATGCTACAACAATGCGACATTATTAAACACAAACAATCTACCGCCTACCACCATACCAGTTCTTATTGACATAATTCGAAAAATTGAAGACAATCCCAATGTCAATAAGGACTTGAGACAACTTGCTGTCGTACTCCTTCATACGTAAGTTCAACTTGCCTATATTTTATTTTATCTATATATATTAAGTCGGGGAAAAGTCTTTTCGTATATAGTATGTATAAACTTGTAATAAAATCTCTTTGGTTGTACTTGTATCTGGCTGGTTTTGATGACATTAAAAAGGTTACATTTAGTAAAAAAGAAACAAATTAGTAAAATGTTTCTATATTTTTAGTTAGCTCAAATCCATTCAGAATTTTCTACTTTAAATAGACGTACACCAAAAACGTTCACGTATAAAAGGGAACAATGTTTTAAAACGATCTAATCTACATATCTTAATATTTTGTTTAGATATCGGCAAGACGGCATCGAGTATCATCAACCAGACACAAATCAAGCCTCTGCAAATGTTCTATTTTATGCTCCAACATTTCATTCATTCTACCGTCACCGACTTTTGCTAACCAGACTCATTCCCAGCAACTTGGATGTTCTGGCAAATAATACACTTTCATCTGTTCTTAAGGTGAGTACCTAATATTTCTCAATGATGATGGGCATCAAGGAATTGACTACATTGAAACTATTTCATACTAGCGACCCGCCCCCGGCTTCGCCCGGGGTGCAATTTTTATATATATGAACATTCCCCTTTTATCCCTCTTTCCATTAGTCAAAACCGAATTAAAATCGGTCTACCCGTTCACGCGTGATGCCGTGACCAAGGAAAATAGGGATTCATTTTTATATATTAGAAAGCGAGTTGTCAAACGAAGAGCCATGTTCTGATGCCAATTTTTAGAAAAGTTTAAAAGCCACGAAAATCTGGTAGCAATATGTTTTGCTGAAACTGTATTATCTATTTTGAGTTTATGAAACGCTCTTGATAAAATTCTAATTTTAGTAATTAGCACCATTGTCACTCTAATGTTAACCTAATTATTGCAGTGTTCTCTTCACCGTATGATATCTACGACAGTAGACGCGCGTGTTCGAGGTGATGAAGGCAGTTGCAATCAACTGTCTCAATACAGAGCGTTGAGAACAGCTCGACAGGTGTCATCATCTATAAAAGACGACGTGGAGATACTCGATGAGTCTCTTCTGTAAGTTGCTACACTTAATCACGTAATTAAGCTTCAACCACTTTTTATTCGCGGACTTACAAAATACAGATAGTATTAGAAAAACAATTGTTTTGAGTAAAGATACAAAATATTATTGTATTCTACTTAAAAACGTTTAAGTAATAATAGGACGAACCAGTTTGATGAGGGCGCTTGCCTTAGCGCTATGTCTCAGGGGTCCTGGGTTCAGATCCCCGCAGGGTCAAATTCGGAAATGGAGTTTTCAAAGTTGTCTCCGGTCTGGATTTGAAAAGTAGTGGCAGGACACGCTGCATTTCGCAGTCATTTAGGCAGCCCATCTGGCGGCAATAACCACGTTCTTACAGAAGCCTCTGTGAAATAATATCATGTGCGCTGTTGTGTTTCGGTGCGTGAGTAAGGGATGCCAGAGTCGATTTTTTTATCCCCTTCCTAAACCTTATCCTTAATCCTACTATGATCAGCAGCGCATTATGGCGCCGGTATAGGCGACGCGACGGTAGCCAAATTAAGAAACCTCCGTCTAGCTAGCTCGTCCGTCTCTAACCAAAAATGATTCATTTAATGATTTATCATTTATTAGTTGATTTGAATGTTCTAGACTATGTGTGCAAAAAAGAAATTAATTGTCGGTTGCTTACATGGTGAAGGGATACGTCATAGCATATCCAATAACTATTAAAGCAAATAGGTATGACTCTGTATATACGTCAATATTAAAGAAAATTAATTATGGTAAAAACTAATATAAACTGTAAATAAATAACGTTGCAAATTAACTAATTTGCTCGTGATCGCAGTAAAAGTGAATAGATACTAAAATACTACTTATAGGGGTCTCTTGTATTTACTATTTGTAATATTACTTTTAGTTATCCCAACAATCGTAACGGCCAAATGAGACAATGGAACGCAAACAACGACATAGAATACACTAGCTTTAGTGGTTCTATGTCAGAGCGACAGATACTTGGTGAAAGCCAATGTCCACTATTGAATGGTGTTGTGAAGTCCGCTTGGGGCGCTGTTTCCGCTGGTCACCTAATCGCTGGCATCGCATCTGGTGCAGAAACACAACAGGTCTCCATTACAGAGCTCACCAAAAATACACCTATCAGATACGATGACGTTCAATCTACTGTTACATCTTTATATCCCGCAACGCTATCAGGTCAGACACTTTATTTTTATTTCAGTATTTTTTTAAGTTCAAAAGAGTCACACATTTCAATAGTTACAAACAAAGAATATACTACCTTCCAGCGAGGTCACAAATAAACAAAAAAGCTATATTACTATGAAAATTTAAAAGTTACAGTTCCAGTAGTGTAAAAAAGAACAAATTTAAATTTGATTTGCAATATGGTCTAATCTCATAATAGTTATTTGTGTTACAAGGGGATAAAGTAATAATGTTGTTCTTCGAGGGCGTTCAGTTTTGAATTCAGAGCGATGTGAAGGATTCTATAATATAGAATCCAGAGCATAACGACTGAAACACACTATTTTTCATCACAACCTATGAGAAAAAGAAAAAGCTACGTCTCGAAATCCTATGTAAATAAAATTGGCCTGAAAGTGTAAATAAAACAAATCATTATGAAAAAATTAAACAATTATATTTTTAATTGAACCTTAACGCGAGCGGCTCCATCCTAACTACACTAATCTAAGTATCGATCCTAACTACACTACTCACTATCAGAAGCACAAACTCGGATCAATCAGAAGAGAGAAAACTCAAACTTCTGTGGGGACAAAATAGAATTTGGTTTCCGCTATCCTCTAAAGCCAATTGTCGTTTTACGAATAGGTGTGATGAAAAATATATGTCTTACAGTAGAATATCTTCTAATTAATGTCTTCCTATAATGTCGTCAACGAAACGAAGCGAAAATACGTTAATTTAATAATTTCTATAAATAAATGCATGTGCGTCCAAAAATCAATATTTTGCGTAATTCGTAGAAGGTTATTTGGTATACATTAAATAGTATTTTTTCCACAAGATCTGCAGAGCCAATATGTTTATTAAGAATCTTAAATAAAAATATGCAGGCTAAAAAAATTACGTTTCACGTGCAAAAAGTGCACATCCTATATTTGGCTAGGTTTTCCATATAATCGGAAGAAAGGTTTCCTACAAAATTCATGTGATTTTTAAGAATTTATCCTGCACTCTCTCTATCCTTTCTACGTGAGAAGCATAAGCATACGTGAGCTCTAAACTACAAGTCCGAATTCTAACACACTGAACATTATGCTTTATAAAGTATACTATAAGGCTTTGCTTTTATCAATATTAATGCTTCTACACATGAAGCACGTTAACTCTAAAAACTTTAAAAGAATCTCTTAGAATAAAATTGTTTACATTGTAAATATATGTTTACTATTAGACTCCGGTGTATGTATTTCTTATTCCTTTCAATATCGCTGGGTTTGCGATGTATTTAAACGTGTGGATAATACTTAGATAATATAATATTTTGGCTATTTGAGGGACCAATTCGAATTTATTGGTGATCCGGGATCAAGCTTATACCTCAACGATCAAATTTGTGACGCTATATATGAAAGTAGCGCAGAAGACTTGTTCGGAACCACGCTATAGGAATTAATCTAGATTTATTACATCATTTCTAAAGTACTAAAAAACTACAGAAAGTCATCTAGTTCTGGCGTCAAATTAAAATTTTATTTTATTTGGATTTTTTTAGGAGATTTAGCAGAAGCAGTTCTCATACAAGGAACAGAGAGAGGGATGAGCCAAATATCTGTCGGTACAGCTGGTAACTGGAACAGTACTGAAGCAACCAGACATTTCATGATTCATAATCGCGTGAACGTTGAAATGACCGATCCAGAAATTCGCGGAGACATAGATGGTTTTGTCCTTGGCACTGTAGTGCAGTCAGCGCTGAGCACTTACGGTTCTCTGAAACTATCTCAAATTATTGACATGTACTATTCGCCAAGAGTAAGTGGAATCTGATATTTAATCTGGCGCCCTACCAATGAATCAAAAATTTAGACAAAACTAATGATAAAAATAATAATTAGCTACCATAATAATTTCTGGTGTTTTAGAATGGAGTTTTCAATCCAACTTTAAGGGCTTGCAATCGTCGTGAACTTAGTCAGCAATACATTACAAACACTAATTTAGAAACGCAAACTTATGCTTTTGCTGCAGCTTTGGATACCAATATGCCTCTAAGAGGAACTATAACAGGCGGATTGAGGAATCTTGTTACCAGCGCTGTAACTAATTTCCAAACTTATGCAAGTGCGTACTCATTACTTTAAGTGCAATTATTGATAGATACCCTTTAAAACCTTAATCTATCAAAACTATATATTTTTTCTTCAATTTTGCAGCTAATAATCTGAATGATTTGAGTTGTATTACAACTGAAACCACTAGCGCCGATTATCGCTTAAAAACAAATCTTTATATAGTTATTGATGCGTCCTGGCAATATACAACTATATATCCAGCTATCTCTTACCTACTAGACACAATTGAAGTTGGCAAATATGGATCCAGCGTAACTTTGTTAAACGCTTTTGATGGGAATATAATAGTTAATAAGACATTCTCTCTAGCTGATTTCCACACCGAGTACACACTTGCAAAACATCAGACTTGTAAGTATTAACAATTGTACTTAATTCTAAATTTTAAGAGTTAAAATTGAATTATGAAGTGTTATTTTAATATTATTTCTTTTTGCAGTGTTAAACGGAGTAAATCTTCAAACCAGTTTTACAAATATTAGAACCCTTATGCATGCCGAATTGGAAAATGAAAAGACCCACAACTATGTGGGTGGTAACGCTACAGTGCTCTTGTTCTTGCTTAGCACCAGTAGTTTGCAAAATAGTGATTTGGTTTTGAATGAAGCTCGCATTCTCAACGAAACTGTACCCGGTTAGCATCTCATTAATATTTACCGTTTTATAGAAAATATATACGTACGCATCCTAAAGTAATTATTTTTGTTTGTAGATTTAAGAATATTGTTCGCAACGTCTACAAACCAGTTCGACAACCTTTGGAATTTAGTGCGCGATATGCATAACGATATAAAAACTATATCGCTCTCAGCTTCTGGAATTAACGTTGAATCTACAATGGCGGGTGTTGTTGACAGAATTGCACAGAGTATGTTTTCATAACACATCCTTTTAATTTATTTTTCGTGTCTGTGTTAAAAATAAACTAAACCTTTTCTTTAAGCTGGAAGAAGAATCGTAAACTCCAATTGTGGGTCACAGTTCTTGACTGGACATGTGTCTGGATCGCGACATTTTGATGATTATGTGGAACCCGGTTACATAAATTTCTACTCAATCAGTCCCAATTATATATATGGTAGAAATGATAACAGAAGGATAAGAATATCACGAACCAGCACCGGAATTGGAAGTCTTATCGTTTGCTTCTCTCGTAGCGTGACTCAACCAAGGCAAGTAACATTGTATCTATCATTAATAATATATGAGTTTCTTATTCATTGGTTTTTTGAAATACTACTTTTCATCTTTCTTTACTAAGGTAAGAACATTGTCCAGTAATTGGCCTCTGCTTACGTATCTAGGCTACATAAACGCTAGAAGAAATTGTGTCTTCTGATACACAGATAAATAATGAAAAACTTAGTAGTGCAATGTCAGGATTTTTTTGGGTTTGAACAAGTATGTTGAAAAACAACAAGCTCATTTATGTGTTGAGACTACTTGGTGATTAGTGATATAGAATACAATTTCTATGCTATTAGACGCAAATTCTATGAATAGAATAAGGATGCTTTATTTGCGTTAAACATTACCAGGCAGGTGTCAATACAATAATTCATGCTAAGTTTACATTGGTATGCTATTAGACGCGGATCGCTTCGTTATTGCACAGAGTGCGTGCTAGCAGCGACAGTTTTCTAAAAGCGTACCTACATGTAGCCACTAATATGACTGCCCGATCGCTGCAATTTTGATAAAATTGGTTTTGGGGCAATAAAATAATTATGTGTTCATATATCATTTTTTTAAGTCACATTTGTTACCTATTTTACTAAGCAATATGAATTATCAAAAATCTGAATGAATAATTTAAATTGAATTGAATAGCAGACTTCCCCACTCTCGCTTACCGATTTTTGAACAATTTTAGATGCTAGAGTAGAGAAGTGGATAGACTGCGAATTGTATTATTTTGTTGTATTTTGGAAATGACCAGAAATTTCAACACTGTAATGATTTTAGATTATTATTTTTTATTTAAAAACTTTAGATGATTTTATATTATTTTTTTTATTTAAAAACCTTAATTCACCGTGTAATGGTGCCGTAGGCTCATTTGCACTATTGACCCGCACCATTAATGATGCAAATGAAACTGATATGTATCGTTTCCACGATTAATTTTTATTTATTTATTATTTACATTTCAGAATAACATGATCCATTTTTAGTTGTTATTTAATTAAAATTATGTCCTTATTATAATAAAACATTCATAAAATGTTTAAAAATCGAAGAGTTATATCTCTCAGTTTTTAAGTTGCTGTTGGCGCTAGTTCGTATCCTCCCTAGTAACGACGCTCTTTTCTTCCTGATAATTGCATGAAACCCGTCAGTCCTTGCTTCGGCAAACATTTGAGAGATACTACAAAAACGAGGCAACCCCATCAGCATCCTAAAAACGTTGTTGTATTAGATTTGCAATACGTTGATGGATTTCTTGGTGTAGTTGGTCTTATTGTATAAAATAAAATTATTGTCTTATTGTAATAAAATACAAGTGGCGGAATAGGGGTCACGTGTGACTGAAATGACTTACTATTTTGTCAATTTTTCAGACAAAATTCTACATCAAATGTTATCATTGACGAAAGCGCCATACATTGCGAGACGATAACTTCAAATGGCAATGTTGAATACGGTCTTCAGAATCCATGCGACGGTTACTCCACCATTAACTCTTGTCCAAGGTTCTACATGTCCGTGCAGTCCGTTGCTGGTGCTGCCACAACGACTGCTACATGCACAGGTATGTCAGTGATCTGATTATTTATATTAAAGGCTCGCTGACAGTCCACTTGATGGTACGTGACTGGCTGCAGCGATACTTTATGCTAAGCATGTTTGTTCTCAATTTTCAACTGCTGCTCTATATTTTTTCAATATTTAACTGATATTGAGTAAAAAATAGTCCAAACCTCCAAACATTCTCAAAAATTTTCACATGTTGTAATATATTTTTATTTCATTTTACAGAAGAAGCATGCAGATTCCCCTACAATATTAAATATCAAATTCAGATAGAAGAGTTCGATTGTTACAGTGGCGCTGGTAACATTGTTGCTAGCGTTCTATTAGTTTTGACAGCAGTTATATTCAATGTGATCAGAGTGTAAATAATCTTTCATTTTTTAATTTACTAATGAATAATTTTGTTTTTAAGTATCATAAAAATATATATAATTGACAGTTTTTAACTATAAAATTGTTAAAAACTGTCAATTAATTACACGAACGCACGTGTTGCGTTCGTGTAATTAATTTTTGAATAACTGTTCTTATATAAGCGAAATCCCACAGGGTAGTTTTTAATTTAAATTAAGCATAAGTAAGTATTAGACAATATAATTTCTTGTTAATTATACTTATTTTTATAAAAATAAAGGTATTATATTTTTATTTTGTATTTCTTATAACCTGTTTTTATGAACATTTTTATGCTACTTACTAGGATTTGTCATACATGATTGGTATGACAAATCCTAGTAGCAAAACAATCATATTAAACAAATAAAAAGCAAACTAAATGAGTCAAGGTTTCGCAAGTTTTTTTATCAAGTACTTCCAGAGATAAGATTGTTCGCGTTCCTAATCATTGTTAGTCAGTCAGTAGGTACTCGCTCAGTACTCGGATAGATAGCGAAACCAAGTCCTGAAGCTAAATTTTTTCGGCATTAAAAACAATAAGGCTCAAGATACCGGGACAAATTTACATGTGTTCTAAATTGATAAACAAGTCATACTAAACAAATTGATGACGGCGAATAAAATGTATACGATAATTTTTATATTAAGTTTAGTGCTATTTTGTGCAGTGAATACAAAAGCTCAAACAAATGGTAACACATTGTCGGAGTTTTTAAAGGAATGTTATAACAACCCAGAACTGCTTGACAGAAACAATTTGCCGCCAATGTCTTTAAACGTTATGTTAGATATAATAAGAAAAATTGAAGATTATCCAAATTCGCTTGGAGACATGAGACAAATCGCAACAGCTATTACACATGTGTAAGTGCGACTGTAATTAGTTCTTAAAAATTATTTAATTTATTGGTTTTTAACCCTACTATGGTCAACAACGCACCTGTGGCGTTGGTTGTGTTATAGGTGTCGGCCTTTAAGTACATAACAAAAATAAAAAACAAGTTATCAGAGTTTACCTACTAATAATGTATATTTAAGATTCCGTCAGGATGGAATTGTATACGATCCAACTGCTACAGGCACACAATACATAGTGCCCTACAGCCCTACAGGCTTTCCAGCTTATAAGAATCGTTTACTATTAACAAAGTTAATTCCAAACAATCAATTTAAACTACCAGAAAACTGCATAACAAGCGAAGAAAAAGTAAGTGGTTGGTATATAATAAATATATTCTATTAAATATATGAAAACGTGTCTTTTATGATTTTCTTATGTATTGCACAGTGTGCCTTACATCAAATGGTTTCTACCAGTATTCTGAAACATGCAAGAGGTGATGAAGAATGGACTTGCAATAGAGTAGTAGTTCAAGGTGCAACAAATGCCAGAATGAGCCAATACAAGAAGAGCGATGACATAGAAATATTTGATGTGAAGTAAGTAAGTATTTTTACATTAGCATTAACTTTAATAAAATAAATATTTTTTGAAAACAAAATGTTGCTCTCAAGATTGTTCTAGTAGGAATTGAAAGCTTGGAAATATTAAAACACTTAATTAAGTGTCTTTATTCTCTTCTTTTCTGCTCCAACTATATTGATGAATATAAAAATATAAATGATGAATTAATATGACCCAGTTTTTAGCAGCATAAAAATTCTGGTACATGAGCAAAAAATTGTTTTCTTTATTACATTACAGTGGTGCTAAAGACGTTTTAAGACGGCAAATAGCTGGAATTACCCGTTGCCCGATCGAAACGGGTGTTGTGTCTACTCCATGGGGCGATGTGTCAATGGGTCCAGTAATTGCTGGTGTTTCGTCCGGATTAGAAGAACAAAACGTGTTAGTTTCCGATCTTGTTAATGTCAAGTCTGGATTTAGTAACAATTCCATAAGTGTTAACAACAGATACGCCTCTACTATTTCTGGTAAGATATTAAATGAAGAATTCAGTTGTAGTTAGTTCAATTTCACTCAGTTTATTATTTGATTATAGGTAAGGGTTTTGTATTATGAATTCTGAGTCATCTTACATAGTACACTACAATTTATCTCACATTATTGTTAATATTGTTACATTATCGTTACGCCACTGAAGGTGTTTAAACGCTTAGGTATGTAGCTAAAAAGAATATTAATATTTAAGTGATGTCATCTATTAGAGTATTAAAGGATTCTTCACGCGAAGTGAATCCGAGGACCGGAATCTGTTGGCTTCCTTTTGGCGTCATGGCCTCGGTATCTGTATCCTTCGGCGACGCGACGGGTTGTGCTGTATACACAATAATGAAATTTGGTAACCATGAGGTATTTGCAAAAATATTAAATATACAGAATATATAGAGAGCATTGAGAAATTTTTCCTACAAAAATATTGATCCTGATCGGCGTAATCAGGATGGCCATGGCGTAGCTAAATAGCCTTGTAAACTTGTAAGTTGTAAAGTTTGCTAAGTGCGATGTCAAACTATATTTTGTAACACAAGTCTCTCTACTAGTTAGCGTAACCTCCTAACCATATATAACTAAGGTTTGACAATCTTAAATGTTATAATCTTATGAACGACAGTTTTCTTCACTAAAAAGAACGTCACAAATTACTTCTAACGCATCTTACAAACAGGTACATGGCGTAAATAACACTAGTATTTATAATTCGTAGGTGATATTGCTGAAACAGCTATAAGACAAGGTATGACAAGAAATGTGATATCCGTTGGTGCAAATGGTGGCTGGAATAGCACCACTGCCAGAAGACATTACTTTCATTCCAAAACTATTGATTTGGAGTTAACTGATGCCGAAATAAGAGGTGGATTAGATGGTGTCATCTTAAGTGAATTGGCTCCGTCCTACGTCAATAAGTTTCCAGAGATAAAACTATCGCAACTTTTAGATATGTACTATAGCAATGTAAGTTATGTTGTTTCTACACATATGTTATTAAATGAAGTAATACCTACTTGTTATATTGAAATTAACTTTTTTATAGAACGGTATAATGCACGAATTGAGATTCAGAGCATGCAATCGAAAAGTTCTTGTGCCAGACGTAGCATCTACCCAAATACTAACAGAAAGAACTTTAGGCACTGCTGTTGCTCTGTATCATGTATCTCAACTATCTGGTACTACAAATATGAGAGGAATAGAAAACTTTGTCCAAAATACAATCACAGCTTTAAATAATTACATACGTAAGTTTGTAATTTCCTTTTTTGTGCAAATTGTGTTCTTGATAATATAAGAAAGATAATGGCAGGTGAATTAAATTATTTTCAGCTATGAATTTGAATGATCCGGTATGTTTAACAAACACCGAGTTGGTATTACGACCTAAAATTAATCTCATTCTTATAACCGATTTGAACGTAGCGAGGAGCCAAATGATTTCATATATTGTAGATGATGTTGAAGTTGGTAAATATGGATCTAGTATCACACTTCTACATCCTAACACTGGTGAAATAATAGTAGAAAAAACTTTCTCAGTGTCCGATTTCTACGTAGATATATCCAAAAAGATGGCGGCACAAACAACAGGTAGGTATTCCATAAAAAAAATAGACAATCTCTAGTTATGTTCATCCTTTACACTAAGTTTTGCCATCTTTTAGGTTTATTAAATGTAGCCAAAGTACTTGAATCTATACGTGAAATGTCGGTAAAGGAATTAGAATTAGAAAAATCTCAACATTATTGTGGAGGAAATTCTACTATTGCTCTTTTCATCACGGATACTGTTCCACTGATAGATACGGAAAGAGTTGAAGCTATACACCATGCTACTTGGTTAAGAAATAATGTGCCAGGTCAGTAGTAATCTTTACCAGAAAGTAAATAAATAAAATAATTTCGCAATAAATAAAATAAATATGGGAAGGATTCATATTCATGTTTCACTGTAATACCATAAATTTCCATGTTTCAGATTTACGTTTAGTATTTATTGCATCTGCTGGAAACGAAGAAACAGTGAGTCCGTTATTACGAGATTCAAATGATTTCATACCAATTACACTTTCAGCTGCCATAGAAGAACCGGCTTTACTGGCTGAGGTCTCAAATTTTCTCAAAATTAGTAGGTTTTGACTTTTACTGTTGGAATATGTAATTAACTAATAACTTAATCTTGTTATAAATATTTTAAACATTTGTTTTTTTTTTTGGAAACATTTTCAGTGCCAAGAAGAGTGATAAACCCATTATGTGGTAGTAGCTGGAATAATGCTGACTCCGGCATTGTTGGCTTTGACGATTACGTAGATGCCAATGGCATTAACGTTTATAGACTAATGCCCAATTATTTTTATGACCTCAACCCTGAACGTCTTATTCGAATTCACAGCACTAATCACGGCCCTATAAGCGTATGCTATTCAAGATCAAACACTTATCCAAGGTAATATTAGTTAATTAATTAATTATTAATAGCATATTTAAAATGTGTTAATTGTAATAATAATTGATGCATGCACTGGCAAATACAATATTTTATTTTCTGTTAAACTTGTATTGTGTGCGTAATGTGACCGTTTCAATAAAAATATGTTTCTTTCTTTCTTTCTCTCACTTCGGTCCACCCAAGAATCAAAAAGATAATTACAGAGGCGTACCATGTTGACATCTACTTTACTTTTATATTGATAAATCTAAATATTATAAAGCTGAAGAGTTTCTTTGTTTGGTTGAACGCGCTAATCTCAGCCAACTGGTTCGAATTGAAAAATTCTTTTTGTGTTGGATGGTCCATTTATCGAGGATGGCTATAGGTTATAACATTACGCTACAATCAATAGAAGCGGAGCATGGCGGAGCTTCAAAGAAATTTGTTGCAAAGACGGGAAAATTATCCCTTTTTGAGAGCTTCCGTTGCGTGCGCTGCATAAACGGTAAAACTTACGCAAAAATCATGTATGTCGGAATTGTTCCCCTTTGAAAGTTCTAAAAAAAGTCCGCGACAGCATATGTCTATCTTTTAAGGTTGACTCACTATAACCTTTTTATGTTAATCAAATTTGTTCTAAAATAATGCATTATTTGCGAAGATGTTTTTATAAACATGATATCCTTATCCAAATAAATTCGTTATTCATTACAAGTATTTAATTTTGAATAAAATTGCCCTTGCAATCATTTGATTTCAATGAATATCTTAGGAGATATCATAGTTTTAAAATAACTTCACAACAAAATAATGATCAAGTACGACGCGCGCATTATGATGTGCAAGGCGGGCGGTCGTGAGGCAACTGTTTTTTTTTTTTTAAATATTTTTTGTGATATCTCATCGTATAATACTCACATTAATAAAATGCCTAGAAAAAGAACTCAGCTTTCTCGGCAGTCTGCTGCAGCAAAACGGCTGCTGCGTCTTTTGTCTATAATTTTGGCTATCTTTTGGCAATCGTTGTTTGCCTATTATGCTTTTGTGCACTCTAATCTCAGAAACGCCTTAACCGATTTTTATGTAGTTTCCACTGATACATTGTAGCAAGCTTCCGGTAATATTTAGTGTATATTTCATTCCAATATGTTTACAAACAAAACAGTTACGCCTTATTCCGAATACCACGCTTACGAAGTCGCGAGCACAGCTAGTAATATATAAAACTGAAGAGTTTGTTTATTTGTTTGGTTGAACGCGTTAATCTCAGGAACTACTGCTTCGAATTGAAAAATTCTTTTTGTGTTGAATTAGTTCATCTATCGAGGAAGGCTATAGGCTATATAACATCACGCTACGATCAATATATATTATATATAAGCAGTATCCAGTACCTCGCGTCCCACATGCACTCCACCGTATGGGCCGCAGCGCAGCTTAGCTTGGTCGAGTTTAGCTATTAAATACAATGGAATAAATTGAAGAATTATTCCATTAATTAATTGAAGAATTAGCTCCGTCTAAATACCTACACAGTTAAGAAACTTGTTTTGCCTATATACGAATGCAGGAGATACATCAATTATTTTTTAATTATTCGTGGCCGCTTTGAAAACTAACTAAAATTAAATAATTCTTTTCTTCACAGGCGTAACCAAACAACTGGTACAGTTCCAGGCGACGTAGTATGTGAATCTGCAACAAATGAGGGAATGGTGGAGATTAGTTTATTGGGAGCATGCAGTGGCTTTTCTGTAGAGGACTGCTCTCCTTTATATTTTACAGTATCCTCAACAACGGTACCTCCGACACCACAATGCAAGGGTACGATTTTTTCTAAACAATTTTTATTGTATTAGCCGGTAGATACAATAAGCATACTTTCTGTACCTATTTTTAGTTAAAGTAATGTCGAAATTAAACTGTGTCTAGCTGGGATAACATATTTAAAATTCTGATGCCACAAAAGGTCAATTAGGCGACTCTGACAATTGATCGGTAATTGATGTTTTAAAATAATGATAATTTCAAAAATATTCTTTCTTTTCAGAATGGGGCTGTCGATATCCCAACGACGTTAAGTTTGTTATAGCTGCTCATGAACTTGATTGCTTTAGTAATTCTTATTTAATGAAATACGATTACAAACTTGTAACTTATTTATTAATTTTACGCTGGATACTAACAAATCTTTGGTAGCAAAATAGAATCCCCTTAATGTTTTTAAATTTTTATTTGATCAGAGAAAAACTATATTAAATAATAAATATTATTTATTACCTAATATGTTTTAATTTATGTGTTGATTTATTTACTTTATTTTATTTTATTTAAATATTTTAAATATTTATTTTATACTTTAAATTAGATAAGTATATTAAAGGGTAAGTATATTATTTTATTTGTTTAGGTAAGGTAGGTAGCTATTATTCATTATTAGATAATGATTTTAATATTTTAATATCGACAAACTATAATAAAAAGTATAAACTAACCCCCGACATTTTATTGAGCCCAAATACGCTATATCTGCTATAAGTTGTTGAGGAGTTAAGTTTCTCGCAGAATATTTGCTGCTGCAGCATCAGGTCATGGTAATACCACCGAAGTAACAAAACACCAAATTTCAAATCAATCGAACCTGTGGAAGTTAGTGAGATCCCTTCATCAACTAAAAAAAACGCCTGAACGACAGCTTACAAATTAAAAAAACGGATCTAAATCGGTACATTCGTTTGGAAGTTACGAGGCCACAGATAGACACACAGATCCACAGAAACGGAGGTCAAAATTAGAACACCCCTCTTTTTGCGTCGGGGCGTTAATATATACCTATTACTTATCTTTTTAATCTTATCGATGGTTTAAGGCCGGCCGCATACATACGTTTTCCGAATTCGATTTCCGAATTCGTTTTCCGCGTTCGGAGACCCGAATGCATCAAATCGATAGAAAATACATTGACTGCCACACATTCGTTTTTTTTCCGTACGGAATACATTCCGTACGTACATTTCGAATGTGGGTCCGTGCGTTCGGAAACCCCTTACGGAAAAAACCTAATGACGTCATGCGGAACGCAGCGCTTGCATACATTTTGTTTGTTTCGGCGCACACGTTCGGAAATTTCCGTTCGGAACCGCGAATTGTTTGTTTTGTGTTGTGTGTTTTTCACGTCTCATCACGAGTGCATCAATACAATGTGTGAAGCAGAAGCTTAAGTTAAGCTTAAGCTCTCTTTAGATAATGCAATCGCAATTAAATCGTTGTTCTCCATCGTCGTGCGTTCACAAAGCCACCACTGAACGTACTGGCAGTATCCGAATTCCGAATGCAAATTCCGAACGTCTGCGCTAGGCACACGGAATTCCGAACACGGAAAACGAATACGGAAAACGTATGTATGCGCCCAGGCTTACACAGGTTTTACATCATGACCATTCTCTTCGCTTATAATGGAACGTAAATGATGAAATACATATCTGTCAATTTGACATTTCATTTAATATTGACATTAGCAATTATAATGTGTGACATTAGTCTGCATAATATAAAAGATACAATAAGTATATAAATATTTCTAACTAAGGTAAGGCAGAGGCAGACACGTTAGCATAGGTTAACGGAGTGATTGTGAAAATTCTATCTGCAAGATTATTGCCTATAATCCACGCCACCAAACTAGTCAACACTAACAAGTCGCTATAGCATTGCGACTTGAATCCCATAGAGAAAATATGGAGTCTAATGAAACGAAATGTTGCAGAAAAAAATTTACTCGAGATCCAAAACAAATAGTAGGATTAACAGAAGCCGCTCACGCAAACATTACTCCTGAAGTCTAGCGTAAAAAATGCTAAGATGTGGAAATGCTAAAATGTCTTGATTTATAAAAGAACAGATTAATTATATCGACAGCAAACGACACCGATACAGAATCGACATAATTATTGATTATAGTGATAATGATTGCGATATGTCTGGCATTAAATTAAATAAAAGTAGCTTTTATTCCGACATCGACTTTCCGGAAGTAAGGCCTCTTCCAGGCTCTTCCATTTCTCCTATCCAGAGCTTCTCCAATCTTTGGGTAGATCGTTTTACCAGCGTCTCACCGATCTGCCCTTTCGTTGCTTTCCTTTCCTTCTCTGGGATACTACTCGGTGACGTCTCTCGTCAATTTGTCTCTTCCCGATCTCACCATGTGGCCAGTCCAGCGCCACTTCAGCATTTTACCCGGCTGATCACATCTACGAGTTATGTTTTTTTCTCTAATTTGAGTAAGTCACCACTTGTCTTGTCAATTTAATTGAAGTAATGAGGAACAGATTACTAATATTAGAAGCAGCAACCACGGAGCATATACAAAGAGGAGATGGCCTAAACAACTGTGCACTGATTTCAAACTAGGTCCTGACGTCATTTTTTGTGGGCGTGGTCTTGGTCAGTCTGCTGTCGGCACTGGTCACGGTGTGGCGGCGCTTGTTTGTTGTAGACTACAATCAATTTTCATTGGCAATTTAAGATAATTGGGCGGGGTCTAACTTCCTCCTTGCCCCGCGCAGTAGTCACGCGCCGCTCTATAGAAAAATTCAATAACAACATCTCTTTGTATATGCTCCGTGGCAGCAACAGACTTCTACAGTAACTTCCACACAATTACCATCATTATCAATCAAATAGAATGCCCAGACAGAGAGGAAGAATGTTACCCCTAAGTGAAGTGAGGAATGCCATTCTTTCACAAGAAAGTAGTAGTAAAGCTCCAGGTAAAGACAAAATTAATAACGACCTGAAATAAATTATCAACATAATAGGACAGCCAATAACTGATGTCTTCAATGAAATTATACTGCACGAAGAAACACCAAGCTAATGAGATCAGATTTCGATCTGATCCTATTGAACAGTGTGAAGCAGAGATGAAAAAGAAAGGCGTTCTGATGGTCAGAACATCTTTGTTTTTCATCTCTGCTTCACAAAAAGCACTCTGTCATCTCGAAAATTATTTCTCGGGCCGCACTTCGTCTCGTCCCGTGCCGTGCCGTGTCTTGTCTTGTGTGCGCCATGTAAAGATTGTTTTCAAATCACAGAACATATATACTCTCTAGTTTCAAATGCTGGGGCGACAGTTATGGCATCCCTTTTTAGATAAATACTTACCTAAAAATTATTGTTTTTAGGATGCCCATCGAAATCGAACTTTTTTTGTTTAATTTTATTATTAGGTAGGTATACCTAATTTAAACTGTAAATTACAATTTTTAATATACGACAAATAAAAATAACAATTAACTGCTGTTAACCTTCAAATTTATGACCATAGAGCGTATTTTTATGACCGATTTCCTACGATTAATTTTACTTTTGACAGCTCGAGTTAGTGAGCGAGTAGCGAACTCGAGAGTTTTTATTACCTACAATCGATTTTATTTATGAAGAAGTTTTAAATGGAATTTAACATTATATTACTCACCATTTTGTATTTTCAATGACCATAATCATACCCAGAACTTAAATTTTATACTTATTCAACATTAACTGTATTTTATATACTGTTAATAATTAATGTTAGGTATTGAGGATTCTAGTGATGATTCTAGTTCATATGGAGAACAATTCGACGATTCATTATAATTAATATAACTATAAAGTATTTCAATCGTTTTATTTGCTATAAATGATTTTTTCATGTGGTATTATAGATAAATTTTAGTATGTGCATTAGACAGACTATTACATAGAGACAGACCACAGAGAAAGATGTGCGATGGATGTGCGTTAGACAGACCACAGAGTATCACTATTACATCGCTCGTATTCCCGCAACAATGAAGTAAGACAGTTGTGATTTTTTATCTGGGTCTTCCTTACTGTCAAGAAATTCGAAACTTGATAGGCGTGTAAAGGTCAAAAGTAAAATAAATTGTTTGACCTAGTAAGACACTTAAAAACTTAGTGACACTAAATGGCGGTGTTAGTTCCAATTTTCAAAAGAGTAACAGTTTAATATGAGTAAATAAGTAAAAAAAAATTTTTTTTCAACTTTTTTTTTTTAACTACTTAATAAAAAATAAAAGGAAGTTAAAAAAATCAAACAATCACAGTTAAAAACGAATTAAATATTCTATAAATCCCAATATTTTTTTATCTAACTAAATTCAAATTTGCCATGTGAAAATAATAATAATATATTATTTTCACTAAATAGTAATAGGCTTTTAATTTTGTACAATATTTTTTATATCGTATGAAATATTTCGAAATCATATGATTCGATATATCGATATCGATTCATATCGAGCACCCCTATCTCGAGTTGGCTGGCTGCCTTGCCTTGTCAAATCATCAAATGTCAAATAACATAAAACTATCATAAGAACAAAACAACTTACATACCATCAAAGCATACCATACATACAAGTACAACATTATTTTTGATTATTATAAAAATATTTTCATTTTTAAACAAAATGTCAGAAGATTGTGATGCATTGGACCGTGGTGATTTAGATGGGCAGAAATCTGACAAAATGTTTACTTTGAAGAAGTGGAATGCTGTTGCAATGTGGAGTTGGGATGTAGAATGTGATACTTGCGCTATTTGTCGTGTACAAGTTATGGGTAAGTCTTTTTTATTTGATTTAAATTAAAGTTATGTACCTACATAGGTAATTTACATTAAAATTTTTACCAAATTTAATTAGAGTATACGAATACCAACAACATAATTGGGTGTGTTGGTTAACAACAAGAATTACCTTACTGTCAGTTAAATAATATATTACAAATGTACATATTAGACCCCTTTAAATTCTAATTTGTTCTTGTATGTACTCTTGTATGACTTGTAGTCTTGAGTCCTAAGTTTTCCACACCTGTTTTCATCCAACTAGTAGTTTTTGATGCTGGTGGCTCATGTCCATATAATGGGCAAACGATTAACAAGCCCTTGTTCACTGTCTCCCAGTATTAAAATCTATGTTGCCAAAAAAGCTCCCTGTTCCAGCTAAACCATACTCACTGCTATTGAATTCAGATAACGACCTCTTCATGTTATGTTATTTTGGTAGGCTTCAAAGCCTACCAAAATAACATGTGCTTGACATGCACAGCAGGGAATTTTAAGACCTTTAGAGCAGGGAATTTTAACAACTTGTTTACGAAGGGAATTTTAAGACCTTTTTTTTACGAAACAATTAACCTAAAAATATAAATCATGACTGACTGAATTTTTCATTACAGTGGTGATGTTTAGATTTTTATTGTTTTGGTCATAATTTATGGTCTAATGCACATAGAGAAGAAGGGACATAGATAACTCACATAAATGGGGCTTAGACATCATGAGTGGCACATTGTTGTTCCTCTAAAACATTGTCATGTCAGTTGTATTCTCTAAATATTATTTTATTTTAATATTTATTAAGATGAAGATGTTTTGACCTTTGAAGATGTCTTTACTTGTTCTACTATATATGTTGTTGTAACATATCTATAATAATAGGTTGAGAAAAAAATTTGCATTTTATATAGAAGCGCATTTTGCCTATATATATGTTAATACATTTATTTAATCTTTATTGCTCATATATTTTTGTCACGTGTTGAATTTTTTATTTTATTTTTAAATGATCTCTCGGGAACAGTATTTTTTCGGTGTGAAAGGAACTCTAGCTATGTATCCCTGACTACATGTATGCAAAAATTCATGATGGTCGGTTGAGTGGTTAAGTTGTGAAAGTGCAAGTTAAGAAACACTCACTTTTGCATTTATAATATTGGTTAGGTCTTTATTCCCTAATATGAGTTAGGATATGTCAAAATAACACACATGCAACAGCTTGTTTTATATAATTTATTTTAATAATGATATTCATAATTTAAACAGCTTATGTAAGTGTAGAATGTAGAATACAAACTGAAGGTTAAGTTAAAGTTAACATATAAGTCAATGTTTAAGTATAAGGAGTGACAAAATAAGTTTCAAACGATATGAAGCATTAGTTACAGATATAAATATGGAAATACAAATATATTAATTTTACCACTATTTTATTTTATTTTATAAAATGGTAAACAAGCCGTGTCTGTACATTAAATATTTTTTCAAAAAAAATCATTTGTACACGTTGTACTTGTATTACCAAGGTCAAAAGAAATAGTTTTTATAATTTTTGTCTGTTTATCGGTTTGTGCATTTGACATTTGTTTAATTTTTTTGACAAAATACATATATTTTGTCATTTTCTTTTGATCCTTTTTCTTAGTTTGAAAAAAAGAAATAAAATTTACTACAATAGGTTTAAGGCATTTTTTAGTTTTTTGAAAAAGGGGAAGGAATATAAAATGTATACATAAGTATTAACCCAAAATAAAATAATACTGTACTTTATTATAAACTTGCACTCAATTAATACTAAAACAATAATGTTACTTTACAAACATAAATAATATCTGCTAAATTTCAATCATGAACATTTTAGAAAAAAAAATCGCATGTACAGACTTTCATAAATGATATTTTATAAAAGTTTGACTAAGATATAAGATATAGAATTAAAACTTTCCTTTTTATAAGATTTACTTAACAGATTCAAGAGAACAGTTAAGTATTAAAATACACTGTTATTCTTGTTATAATTTATACATTCATTAATAAAAAAACATAGAGAGCAGGAAATAAATGATATTGCATTTAAGTAGATATTTTCCAACATAGCTACTGAGATAATCCTTAAAAAGTAATTTTATAATTTAAATAAACTTATTTATCTACTAAAACCTTATATTTACTAAAAAATACTTAATTAGCCGTAAAGAATAATTTCAGTAAATACATTTAGCAACCACTAGGCAAAGGTTTAATGTTAGCTATAGAACTCATTCTACGCGTCCTAGGCGTAGATCTACCTGTCATTTTATTTTCAATTTGTTCAAGACTTTTGCCGCGTGTTTCAGGAACAAAAATAATAACGAAAAATAGTCCCACGAAGACTATACACCCAAATAACCAAAATGTTCCAGAAGGTCCTATACCATCTAATATATTTTGAAAAGCTTTCGTCACTGCAAACGTACATAACCAGTTAAAAGCGGTACATATAGATGCAGCAGCACCTCTAATTTTCGCTGGCAATATTTCACCCATCATCAACCAGGGAATTGGTCCGAAACCTAAAGAAAATCCTAGCAAATAAACCATGACGCACGTTAACGGTAGCCACCCTAACGTCGACACATCTAAAAAGAGCTCATCGCGAACGTAAAAAAATGTGCCTAATACTATTAAAGTAATAGTCATTATTATTGAGGAAATATACAAGAGTATTTTTCTGCCACATCTATCGATGAGTGCAGTAGCTATGAAGGTTGACAAAAAGTTGACTATTCCTACAATAATAGTTGATAAATTTTCGTCTACAGAACTGCCAGACATTTGAAATATTTGAACGGTGTAAAATATGACCGCATTGATTCCAGACAACTGCTGGAAAGCCATAAGTCCCAGAGAGATTATTATCGATTTCATGTATTTCTTACATAACACATCTCGTATGTAGGAATCACTTTCCTCCGAATCGGCGTCAGTGAGAGCTGTATCTCTCATTTCATTGTCTATTTTTGTATTTTTTCCTCTAAGCCATTGCAATGCTTTTCTCCCTTCTTCGACACGTCCGCGAGATATGTACCACCGAGGAGTTTCTGGGATCATTAACATTAAGATGAAAAACGGTATTGGAAGTGTTGCACCTAAATACGCTAGTTGAGACCAGTTGAGATATTTACCGGCAGCGTAACATATCAATATTCCAATGTTACCAATGGCTGTAGGGAACAGTCCTAAAGTTCCGCGTACTTCAGGTTGTATCGTTTCACCGAGATATACAGGGAATGCTAGTGAACCTACTCCAACGCAAAGACCACATATGGCGCGTCCTAAGAGAACGAGATGCACAACTTTTGCAGTCGCAATTAGTATCCATCCAACAAAGAAAGGTGGGGCGGTAAATAGGATGGTTTTTCTTCGTCCGATATAGTCCACTAGAGGCCCGCCAAGTACGCCACCAACTAACGCTGCTAAGGGCATCAAACCACCAACCCAGCTTGCCTGTTAAAAGAAACACAATCATGAATTTACACTCAAATAAAATCACTTTACGAAAATGGAGACTGAGTAATTGACTGTGAGTCTTTTGGTCGTAGTAGTAATTACTACGTTTTCGTTTTAAGGTTCCATAAAACGAAAACATACCTGTTCCTTTGAAACAGATATTTCCGTGCTGTTCTCCATCGTGACCAATGCCGGAGAAGTGTAGGCCGATGAAAATCCAATTACCATTGACCCCATCGAAACGGCAACTGCTGCTAAAACCTGTATATAGTTTACAATAAAAGTTATGATATATGAATCGAGTCGTAATACGTTTTCAAGTTCTACGACCTTAGGTTTGTTACTATCTTTTCAATTGGTTCCAGTTCCAGAGTTATTAGAGTGAATCCAATGAAATACGCTCACAACGGAATGCCCTTTATACTCTTGCAAATAAACTTTAATTGTGAAACCGTTGAATTGAAAATAGACGTAAATAAATGGAAAGTTGTTAATAATAAAGATGGTTAATGAGAAGTAATTTTTCCTCCAGCAACATTACATGTTTCGAAGGATTCCTTGTAATTCATGAATACCAAGCTATGGTCATAATTTTTTTTGATATTTCTTATGTTATTGATATTGTTCTGATATTGCCTGTATAAATACGTAACTGTAGTATACGTTATAATTGTACACAGACAATTGACCTGCTCCAAGGTCTACAATGCTAGATCAATATTTTTTGTCGATCGAGTAGTTTAGTCTTTTAGTCTTCTTAGATTCTTTTAGTCAAAGCCATTGCTTTACAATATCATTACAAACATTTTGCATTTACAATATCATTGTGAAGTAAAATAATTCAATCCAGACAGCGAGAACATCGCTCGAGGAGGTGTGTTTCCGATTGTCTCCGTTCAATTTAGACAATTAGTTATGATTGTGACCAAGTGGAAACGTTACCAAAAACATTACGCAGTGATGTTACGCATTATTAGTATTACCAATGACGTTAATTTTATTGTACCTGTTTTTCAATATTATTTATTTTAAAAATATGCGAGGCTCATATTGTGCCACATTTATTTTATTGCCCGCTACTCTTTTTAATGAATTATTGTGAATATTCTTGAGTATTTAATGTATATTTTTAAAGACCTAAAATGCATGATATTTTATATTAAATGAACTATTTATTTAAATTTCATATAATGAGGAATAAGGCCAGAAAAGAAATACTAAATAGTTAATAAGTATATTAATATATACTTATTTTTTAAAATGGCGCATGTGTGAAATGTTTTTCCTGGGACATTACCTATGGAAATAGATAACAGGTTAACAATAATCACACAATTCTAATAAGAAAAGTGAAGAAATTTCGTCGTCGCAATTAAGTTTAAAAATTAAATATTCATTTTGCGTGAAATTGATTCGTTTCGCCAATTCAATTGCCTACTGATAAATTAGTCACAATTGGACAATGCTACGAACATTAACAAACACCTTTATTATTTTTATTTGTTGTTACATGCTAATATTTTATTAAAAATAAATAAATTGTAAGTACTTCCACAAATGATTCACTACCTGTGAACATGTGTATTTTGGTTTCTCGTATTCACTGGTTCGCACTGCTATAGAATAATGGGTATCGGCTCTCATTAAAATTTTCATCTTGGCTAATTTTGTACACTTTATCAAGTATTAAGAAAAGTCACAAATTATATTGATCGGGGTTACGCAAAACAAAAGCACGCACTGATGTACGTGTTCACTGCACAAGTCTCTGAAGAAAATGAACATTTCAGACCATGCCCGTCACGGTTTATATAGCCTAGCGAATTAGTAAGTGATTGGTACAGACTGAATAAAACAAAACTTTGAGTAACAATCTGTATTAAAATGTCTGAATATAATGTGTGTTATCGAGCGTTTAAAAAAACTATTAGGGGATAAAACGGAAGCTATTCAGATAACGTTTATATAATTTGTAAATGAAAAAATAACCTACAGCCAACACACGTAATATTCGTAAATTCCTAATATTTAATTTTCATGTTGATGAAGAATGCTAATCGCATAGTTCTTGTGGTTAAGGGTTTATGCCGCTGAAATGTTCCTCGAAAACTTTTCTCAGTTTTTCGTATAAATGATGGGTTGATCACCAAATTAATATATCCTATACTTTTGAGATATTGACAGAATAAGTTTTCCTGGAAAATTTTATATTAATTCTTTTTTAATTAAGCTTTACTTAGGTAAGTACCTAAGTAAAGCTTAATTAAAAAAGAACGAGCCCGTTGGATGAGTGGTTAGGGTGCTTGCCTTAACGCTCTGTTCTAGGGTTCCCGGGTTCGATTTCGGCAGGATCAACTTTGAAAAATGAACTTTTCAAATTTTACTCTGGTCTGGAGCTGGAAAGTAGTGGCAGGGTACACTGCGTTTCTCAGTCATTTGGGCAGCCCGTCTGGCGGCAGTAACCACCCCCTTACAGAAGACCACCGTGAAATAACAGCACGTGTGGTAAGGTATTAATCCTAATACCATATCCTTAATCCTACAGTATTCGGTAGCGCACTTGCAGCAGCTTTGGCGTTGCTTGTGTTATAGGCGATGGTAGCCTCCTACCATCATGTGGACCGTCAGCCTGTCTGCCGATCTTAACTTAAAAAAAAAAGAAAAAAGTATTTTATTTGAAACTTATAGTTCTTATAAATTATAAAGATGAACATTTAATAATATTATTATTTTGATAATGGAGTAAATTTTGCACATAACAGATTCTAGCTTAGTTCGATAATTAGTGCTCATAAGCACTTAGTAGTTTTATTATACGATAGATAGATAAGGCAGTGAACTATTCACTAAGGTCAAAATGTTGGAATCTCAAAAAAGTGCACATAGCAGATTTTGGTTTGACTACGACGATATATTTATTATAGAATATAGTCTACAATCGTAAAATTTGTCAACAAAATAATAATGTCTTCAAAACAAAATAATAATGTCACCAATCAAAATCAAATCGCGTTTCTAAAAAATTATTTAAAATCGACGGGAAATAATATCAATCATGAAATAATATTAGATTAGTGAACAAAATAGCAGGTTGGTAGTTTGACCAAATTAAAATAAAATGGTTACCATATGAGTTTCAAAGTACCTAAACAAAATACGATATATAACACTGCTGTGGACTCCGCCACTAATGGTATTTTTTCATAAATTATTTCATTGGTGACCAATTAAATAACACATTATTTATTTAATTATTATTTCGAGGACAAAGCTTTTATTCAAGCATCAGAAAATAGTGATGGAACTATTATTTTAGAACAAATTTATATTTATTTTTATATTCAAAATTGGAAACCGTTCTTATTAATGTAATATATAACAAAAATATTTGCTGGCTATAGATAGTATAAATTGGGGATACAATTTGGTGAAAAGTATATAAACTTTGGTGACATAAAATATTGTTTATACATAATTCAGATGTCCAGTAGATCTTCTCGCAAATCTATGTTAGTGAGGAAATAACTCGGTATCCTATTCCCCTCGAGGAAAGGCATAATAGGTATATATAACAGATATAAATTACAATTCAGTGAGCTCAAATGACATTTTCGTCATAATATGTTACTTTTTTGTGCTTTGGTTAGTATAAATACAGGGTGGCGTAGGATAAAGTACAACACCGACGGCTAAAACTCGGAAAAAAATAATAGAAAAATTATTTTTCTAAAAATACTTGTACAGTAACGGTACGCAAAAAGAGGTCTCTCTTTACTTTTCAAGCTATCAAACAGCGTGTTTATTGAGTAAGAACTTAGATTTTTTTTGTTAAAAAACCATTATGAAAACCATAACTTAAGAGTTATGAAAATAATTTTAAGAAATGTCGAGATTATTGAAAAATAAATTGAAACTTTTTCCGGGGCCACACAGTATATAATTGAAGAGATAATATATATACAACATTTGGGATGAAATATCAAGAAACGTATTTTGAAATTTAGAAATATTCCATACAAAATAATGAGGCTCGATTGTAAACGATTGTGTAAAGACATCTGTGAGATGAACTTGTTTGTAAATAGCATTTATCGGAACGGCTAAACAAAGTTAAGACAATCATCAAAGCCATATGTGTGCTTGATGCATATTTTTATGTTTCTTAACACATATAATAAACTATACTATGTAGGTACCAATATGTATTGTGTGGCTCTCAGATAGAATTTCAAAGGTAAAATATAATCTTTCGTTTGATTATGGATCCATTAGTCCTCAAAATTCATTTGAATCTTTTCCTTCCCTGGCTCATATAAACTTAATGTTATGTCGCATTTATCTTACCCAGTAATATAATATTTGAATATGGATAGAAAAATATCCTGTAGCGATTAAACCTTTGAATGAAGAGAATATAATTGAAATTCACTGGTTGAGTGTGTGTGTTGTGCTTGCCTTCTCGCAGTTTAGGGCGAGAGAGGGCAGCAGTTGTTCGCTTGTCGCCGTCCATTGCGGACGCGAACCTTATAAACAATAATTTAACTTAAAAACGTTTTATAAACCTAGCAACGCATTATAATTTTAAAGGAGTGTTTTCATTGTGGACAATAATTTGTGTTGGTGACTGGCGCCGAGCGAACTTGCTCATCTGGAGGACACCTGGACCTGGATGCATACGTCGAGCAGGTAATATTGCTCGATCGCCCTTAATTTTGTGTGAAGCGCCAGCCAATACCGCAGGATACCCATAATACAATGGTGCATGGTTATTTACACAGACATAATAATTAATACATACAAGGTTACTTGTAAGTCGACATACATACGTCGACGTACAAAATAGATGATACGGCTTAATAACAGACATTTCATTTTCAAGCTGCTTTCAAACACTTTATTTGCTCTCTGTCCCTTAAAGAAAGGGTGTTTAGAAATAGAAGTTCTATTAATTTAGTAAAAAATGGGCTCTAAATTTATTTTAATACTTATGAATTTAAAATGTGAAGAATCGTATGAATATTTTAAAAATGAAAACAAATTATTAAATTGTGCAAGAAACTCAAATAAATAAACTAAAAAAAAAAAGAAAAACTGTTTATTTTAGTCTCCAACTCTAATATACTTTATTTATTGTACAAAAAGTTGGCAACCCTATATGCGGAACATATGAATGGGCTGAGCTTGCGTGAAACACATATGAACTAAACACGACAGCAGGTCGCTTGTCGTTCGTCGTGTGGTTTCATCGGTCGTCGGAAAAGGCTCCTAATTCATTATTCGTAAATGTCATAAGTAGCACCAGTCCCTATCTCATGTGGTGTGATATCAAACTCTCTTTTTTATCAAATAAATTAATGGTTAACTTATTAAATATTAATAATTATAAACTGATGTTTAAAAGATTTTCCTAATGCTGTTATAACTTGATACTAATATCAGCATAGAATAGTTTAGAAAAAGGCAAGGAATCCTGAAGACCGTGGATACTGCAATTGAAAATGAATTTGTATTTAACTATATGTGCAATTGTGCAATTGCAATTTGTGTGAAAAACGTCATACAAATAGGCTATAGAAAGAAGTTCAGAAGGCCACTTGTATTATATATAGGTGTATTTTTCACGACAAGTTGACCGTCTGCCTGTCTGCCGACCTTAACATTAAAAAAAAATTAATAAATAATGCTAATTTTCGAGATAAAGCAATAGTGATATTATTTTTCTTTAAATTAGGTAGTTGTAGTTTCACGTCCCTATTTCAGGACCAGTGGTGTCATTTTATACCCGCCATACCACCAGAGGTACGGCCGGTGTGTTACGGTGGGACCGCGAGGAGCAGTTCTAGTAATGTTACGAGACGATAGCTAAATATAACGTTTGATAAAAACCACCAAAACCAACTAGTTAAGTTGGAAAGAAACACATTACTGTCAATGATTTTTTTAATATAATATTAGCGCTCTAAAAAGAGAAACTCCTTAGGCCGGGTACACACGGGCTGCTTGAGCTTGACAACGTTGCAGCAGTCGTTTTCAACTACTGGAGCAGCAAGAAAATTACCTGTTGCAATAATATATATTTATTCTGTTGCTGTGTTCCTTAATTTTGTAGTTCCAAACATGTACTTCCTATTTTATTGTCATTTTATCGCACATGTCTTCCATTTTGCAACAAAACTGTGTGTGTGTGGCAAACGCTTGACCACACGACGGAATTTCGCCGTGCTGCTAACCGCCCGAAGCGTTCGTGGGGAATGCAATGAATATAGTTCACTATGCAGTCGCAGTTGATAATGCCCGTGTATGCCCGCCCTTAGACAACTCTCACCCTTATGGGTAGCATTCAATTTATTTATCAAGTTGCATTATACTTCGTTTTTTTTTTTGTTAAATTTTTTACATAACTGTACAACTTTCTATATAAAATACATAAAAATGCAACTCACTTGGCACAGTAATGAATAGCCTAAATACTGAAAAAAATGTTTGAAACCAAGAATGACATTGTGAAAATCCATCGTTTTAGGTCATAGTGATTTTAATATTCAGCCAAAGTATGCGAAATCTGAAAATTATTTCTAATATATTATAGAAATGAATAAAAAACAACAGATTAATTTCTTAATATTTTGTATTTAAAAAAGTATAACAATAAAAATAAAAATAGTATCCATAATATATGGACTGACAATATGTTTCTAACAACGTCTACAAAGAAATAGCAGCAGCTATTTCACCACCACTACGTGTATCTGGCTAATTTCATAAATAAAACCAGTATCTTTTGTCATGATCGGCAAATACAATTATTAACAGATCAGATCATAATATTAGAGAATAAAGTTATAAATATAAAGGAACTCTTAATAACGTAAATAAATTTACGTGATTTATCTACTTAAAACTATTTACAATTTTTTAAAGTCTATGGTTACATTCCAGATCAGTCTATTTCGGCGTACGTACTGAAAATTCAATTCGCCGCCTATTGCACATTCTTTACACCTATGTATAAATAAATACATTTGCTTAAATCAGTATTCCTGTCACAACAATATCGTCGTGACCGTCCTCTTGGAATGTATTCATATATTTATATAAATTTCTGTTGTCTAACAATCATTTTGCATTTGTTTAATGCTTACATTTCTTATTCTTCTCGAATCTCCGGTCAATTTCTTCTCAATTTCCTCTAAACTTTTGCCACGAGTCTCGGGCACAAAGAATATAACAAAAAATAGTCCAACCATACAAAAAACGGAAAACAACCACATGGTTCCGCTCATATCAATAGCTTTAATTATGTTATGAAACGTTTTAGTAACTATAAAGGTACACGACCAATTGAATGCGGTCGCTACTGATGCGGCTGTTCCTCTAATTCTCGATGGTAATATCTCTCCCAACATTAACCAAGGAATTGGTCCGAATCCTATGGAGAATCCCAGTACGTAAATCACGAGGCATGTAAGTGGGAGCCACCAAACAACAGTCACATCTACTCCAGCCTTCAGTACATAAAAATAGGATCCTAATGCCACTAGCGTTGTAATCATCGACACGGATGAGATATACAGCAACATTTTTCTACCGAGACGATCAATTACTGATGTAGCTATGAATGTTGATACGAAGTTTACCAGTCCGATGATAATACTCGACCAATTTTCGTCCACGCCGCTTCCAGCCTGTTCAAATATACTTGAGGCATAAAAAACTACTGCATTTATACCACTGAGTTGTTGAAACAACATTAATCCAAGAGATATTAACACTGCTGGTAAATATTTTGCAGAAAAGAGTTGTCCAAGAGCATTTCCTTCAATTCGATCCGATTCCGCTTGAGAACGTGTTAAGTCTCTCATTTCTTTATCTATATTAGTATTTTTTCCCCTCAGCCATTGTAATGCTTTCCGGGCATCTTCAGTTCGCCCTTTTGTGACAAACCATCTCGGAGTCTCGGGAGTTAAAAGCATTAATAAGAAGAAGGGAACAGGAATTGCAGCAGCGAAAAATGCCAATTGATACCAATTTAAATAAGTTCCCACAAGAAACGCCAGAAGAATACCCGTATTGCCGAAGGCAGTCGGTAATAATCCCAGGGCTCCACGTACTTCAGGCTGTACTGTTTCGCCAAGATACACTGGAAACGACAGAGATGCGATTCCCACGCCTATTCCGCATAACACCCGACCTCCAAATACCATGTACACGTTATATGAGTTTGCAATTAGCAGCCAGGATAGAAGAAATGGTAAAGCTGTTCCCATTATAGTCATTTTTCTTCCAAAAAACTCTATTAAAGGTCCTCCCATGACGCCGCCAATCAGAGCAGCCAACGGCATAAGTCCACCAATCCAGCTTGCCTGAAAATAAAAAATAAAAACAATATTATATACAAATATGTAGCTCAATTTTTCAGCCTGTGCGATTGACTAAATGGCAATTTTGGTCTACATTAAATACCTATGGTATTTAAGATTCATCTTATGCTGAAACCAAACCTGTTTTTGACGACGAGTCACAAATATGTTATTTGTTATTTCAATTGCAAGTTACTCGTATTACATGTTTAAATTTTTAGAAAAATATTTTAAATAACAATAGAGTTTATATTAAATTCGATATGTAATTTAGAGAACCAACCACGAAACGCAGATAGTGACAAAATGCAGATAGAAATAATATGAATACTTTAAATTTTTGCATGTAATTTTTTAATTAATTTTAATTTATGTAGTATTATTGTGCTCACCTCTTCACTGGTAAAGTTCAAAGTCTTATTCATGCTGGGAAGTGCTGGTGAAGTATAACCCGAAGAGATGCCGACGATCAAAGAACCCATTGACACTGCAAAGGCCGCAAGTACCTGTAACAAAACAACATCACAATTTACATTACTAATATCGACTTCATTTTAAAATTATTTTTAAATCACTCCGTCGATGAGTTGTTCAATTTAACCTGTAAAGTTATCTTTGACATATTTCTTATCACATGTTTTTTACATTTCCGCAAAAACTTTCTCTATATAATAGCGATGACACGTTACCACTAATACTTCACCCGCAAAATTGTGAGGAGTAGTGGGCGTTCGTTTCTTCTTATGTACGAACGGAAGTTCAAACATAGTCTACGTAGGTACGGGCACAACTCGCTTACGTTCATACGCAAGTGTTTGCTCATTGTACAAATAAGTATTTGTCTTTAACGAAGTCCAACATATTTTCCTTGAAGTGTATTATTTACAATTGAAATACTCACGACTGGAACGTAACCCTGGACTCTCTTAATTGAAATCTCAAACATGATTACTGAAATCGGTTACCCCAAATTCGTCTTATAATGTCTACAATTCACTGCATACTGACTTGAAAGTTAATAAAACAGAAAACAATAACTTTGATCGTTATTTGGTCGCTGTATTTCCTCTGTTATGATTATAGTTTGAACTGTGTCTTATCGTTTTAATAACTTAAGAAACAAAGTCTCAATTCAATATTTAACTTTGTATGTTTATGCAATATTATTATGTACGTCGGGATTTGATTAGCAACCTATTCTACGTCATAAAGGGTTTAATTAACTTAAAATGGTTGAGCGTTCACATTTATTAAGCTCAAGACCAATGCGCCTTAAGTATACATGAACCGCCTTTGCACACCTAGAATAAAATACCTTTTCAATAGTGAAAGAATTGGATGCAATATTTTCGTAAATTACAATTCACATTATTTGTATTTTCTTTTATAATTTTAATTATAAAAGAAAATACAAAAAATAGTTGTTTAAAGCTGGCTACATTTCATCTAAAACTAAAAATTAATCACCCTCTACAGAAGACGATAGTTATAGTGTTTCAGTGCGTGAGTGAAGAATACGAAATAGCTATCCCCTATTTATGACCTTGTCCTTTATGCGTCATACACCTTTTTCGATTGACAGCCTTGGCTTTACTCCAACATAAGTGACACTGCCTATGACTATTCAAATGATCATAAAGAAAACTAACCTGCGTCCAAAGATAAATTCTTTGCGTCGTCGGGGAATATGGTGAAACGTCTGCATTGATTTTATTGTTATCTCCACTCAATTGCTTGACAAACGGCACTGTGTTGCGTAAATTCTCATCCTTGGCACTCTTTATCTCCATCTCCATTTTGTACTTGAATTCGTTTCCTAAACTGATTTGTCTCAGTTGTTGGAAATGTCTACGGGTTTTCTCGAATGAATCTTGCTCGTCTTCGCTGCTGCTCTCCGTGGAGACGTGTTCTGGGATCGCCGCGTAGTTAGGTGCGAGGGTGCCTTGGGAGCCGCACGAAGTCGCTAGCGAAGTGCAGGTGGTAGACGCGGACAGTGTCGGTCGAGACGGAACTCTGGCGTATTTTGGTCCCCGTTGATGGTACAATCTCTCCTCGTCGGTTTGTCCTCGGCGACTTTGCTCACTCCCACCCTGCAATTGTGAAACAAAAGACTGTTAAAAGTTTACTGTCGTTTAAATTATTCCCATATTTGTTTGTGATACGTACACCAAATTAACTCATCACTCAAGGAATACTTGTTATTTAGTGCGCGATCCGCAAACAAACCCCATTTATTATAAGTATCCGCTATCTAATTTGCGTAGCCCGTCGCAAGATAAGGAACATGTACTAAGGGCGTCGGGGGTCAGATGAAGAAAACCGATGCAAAGCACATTAATTGGATATGAATTGTCACTTAAAAACAGCATGCCGATGATAACGTTATATCAACAATTTCCAATTATATTCTGGATCGCCTTGCATCTACTATTCCAGAATCTTGGATGTAATGTGGATCACACCATAGCGTTTGATTACTGAATGGTGCTAGAAAATATTACCTACGTAAGACACGAACTGTGAATAATGAGCGTTGCTGTCCATCCTTTTTGTTATCAGATCAACTGTCCAATAGTTATAATGATGTTTATAAAATAATGTAACAACTTCTTTGTTCAATGAAAGGATTGTGATTCGTTGCGACCATTGCGAAAGCGCTAAGTAGGTGCTATATTTCTGACCAAAAATCTACAAGCAAATTTCCTCCCTTGGATTAGCCATTTACCTCTAATTTATAATGAAAAGTGTTATAGTTATTGCTTTGCATTGCACTCTAAAAATTTTATACATTAAACCGTCATAATGAAATACGTCATAATGAATATCATCAAAATGTAACATACTCTTTGCTTTGTATTTAATTTATCAAATAGGAAACAAACTTTTAAGTATTTGAACTTTGACATTTAATCGACGCCCGGCGAGCTTGGATAATATTGTGATCAAATTTTTTACTCTCAACCAACAAAGAATTAGATGAATATTTTAAATTAAAAACATTAATAATTTTGTTTGGTCTAATTAGTTATTTTCTCTTCGTATATTTATGTAATAAACAAGTATTAGCGCCCATATTTAAAGAATAACATTGATTTAAAAAAAAACGGTACAAAAAAGTGCACATAAAATATAACGTGCAAGGTTAAGTTTAAATTGGAGCATATATGAAACACTTCAATCGATCAAAGCCTTGAACTTGAAGGGCGGAGCTCTAAATGCCCTGTGTACCCATATCGACTATAATGAACTATTACTGGAAGGTAATGTTACCTTTTCATGATTACCCAACATAACTGTAGCTACGATAGCTGGTGGATGTAATGTAATACATCGTCGGGATTATTTTAGGCCAAGCCTGTGTGTGTTCAAGTCGGTACAGGTTCACCTTGATCAAAATAATAATCAAGATGACAATTCCAATTAAAAAGATGCCAATTCTTAAACGTATTCGTGGTAGGATAAAATAAATAAGTTAATCGTAACGTTTTCTCATCAATTTTGACCCATGTAGACACATTTTGAGTTTCAACGAACCCATTGGTCGAGTGGTTAAGGTTCTTGCCTTAGCGCTCTGATTCAGAAGTCCCGAGTTCGAATACCGTTCGGGCCAACTTTGGGAGTGTTCCTTTCAACGTTGACTCTACTCTGGGATTCGCCAAGTTCTTAAATGTAGAGGCGCTAAAATAATTCTATACCATTTTGACATTGTCTGTCACGTTCATTTTGTAGCAGGTAAACTTGAAAGTAAAACTCATGGAAAAAAAAAATGTTTTTCTCATGGTTTATTTTATGGAAGTGGTATAAGAAACATTTATTTTACTAAGCTGTTTCGATTTTCGACTCGCGAATAACTAAAATAAACATTGTTTTTCATGTTTTGTAAACATAATTATGTAGTTATACATAAAATATAGTGAACATAATTAGTTCCCATAATACGCCATCTGTTGCGGATGCGATGAATTATGTTGTAAAATTGAGTTCACTGATATCGCACCGAGTTCACAAAAGTCGTTTTACTGACGATAGCTGGCGCCACTTCCGCAAATTTTCTTTTCAATTCATATTTTAAAAAAAATCTTAATATTTATCGAAGGTTTAGTGTAGATATAATTTATAAACTTTTAAACAGATGAAATGAATAATTTATTTATTGCACAACAGTTTGAAAGAAATATTTTGGTATTATAAAATTATTAACGATCGCTGGAATGTTTAATTCGATTTGCGTTGCGAACTGATAACGAATATGAAGTAATAATTGAGGCAGCAGTGGCATGAAACAAATTAACGAACAAGCACAGTGTCGACCTTGCAAGGCCGTCTGGTTCAACGCGCTCATAGGCCGTTTACCGCGCATCGATTCGTTTAAAATATAAAATAATACCTGGCACTGTGAGATTTAATCGAACTTTATAAACTTTCTAAACAATATTTGTCGTATAAAAGCTACATTAAGAGAGTCGTTAGCATGGATATTGGACATTGATCGTTGGAGCGGGCGAGTGTAATATGGAAAGCTTTCGATTTACATCGAATCGAAACAGCCTAGAAACTTCGCAACGTCGCCATAGTTACTGTATCCAAAATAAGCAAACTAAAAATAAGCAGAGTGTTACTTGTGTCTTTTCACATGGAAATAGTTAAATCGATCGTGTTAATATGAATTTTAAATGGATTCGGGTCAGCGGAAAATAACCGGCGTCGTGTATAATGAGCTGAGCTTGCAGTAAAAGTAAACGATTAGCGGACTGGACTTACCATTTCGGTGGAGAGCTGTTTTAGGTATCCCATGATCTTCCCCATTGGGTTGGGGTTGTTCTTATTGAAGCTCATCTTGACGCCTCGAGTCTCTCAAATTGTCCACAAAAACGTCAGGGAACGTCGAAATGATAATGTCTATACGAAATAACACTTTGTATTTTAATATTTTTTTCACAGTTTATAGGATTTTTATAATCCAGGTTCGTGAATGTCAGTCGTTGTACTCTTCATACGGTTTACAACAGTCGCAAGTGACACACTTTTTTATTTGTAAAATTGTCTTGTTTGTACTTTATTCTTAAATAATATTTATGTTTATATCATACGAAAGCTATACGAGTTTCATGCTAAAGTTTTAAAATCTCGCGCCGCGGTTCTGCAAGGCTGCGCAACATTCAAATTTTAGTCTTCAGTGACTAAATGTTGGCAGCGCGTAACGAAATGCGTTTAGTTCAAGTTGAATATTGGTACTTGTAGATGGCACTTGGAAGCGTAGTATTTTATAGGACGGTTGGCAGCCTCCACCCTCCCGCTTCCCCTGCTGTGTCTGCACTCACAGCGCGCGCGTGTGCGAATGTACGGTTGTGTGTGTTGCTTGTACACGCACACCAAACCGAAATAATTCATTATACGGTTCGCACCTGTGCTACAAGTAGGTATATATGTTTTTGGAATCTTCGTCGTAAATTGTCACATTTTTGCAACATGTTGCAATCGTATAACTTTGTTTTTAAAACTCAAGTTTCAAACAAATTTTGAAATTACTTTTTTTTACCATATTTTCTTTTACGTATTACTTATATTATGTATTATATATTAAATAAAAAAAAACCTAATGGAATAGTTTACAAGTAGAAAATGCTTTAATATAGATAATAATATGTTATATTAGACATCGTAATAGGTACAATAAATTTGCATAATTTTTATATTGTACTTTGAAAGTGTAATGTTCGCATAATATAGGTAGGTACAGCGTTATAAGTGGTCACAATAAAACTGTTGTACCATAGATTATAACATTTTTCAAACAATCAATAGACCACTTCTTGGGTGAACCATGGATAATAAGATTTATAGCGGTGACTATAGTACACCTCTGAGGTGTACCAAGGGTCCAAACAAGTGCCCGTAGTACAAGGTGAACTTGCAAGGTAGGCTACGGGTAAGTAGCCACATAGATACGTACGCCCACTATAATATGAGCTTTATCCTTCATCCTGTATTTCTATAAATTTTGATTACTTTTATTGTTGTACTTACAACAATAAAATACATTCCCCAAAAATATATGCAACTTACTACTTTTATTCTTGTACTTGATATTACATGTTTACATGTACTCATAGCTGTTATATTTACATAGAGAATAAGTAGATATGTTCGTTTTTGATGTTAAAACATTTTTGTAGGTAGGTATGTACAAAAACATAAGTACGGATATGAAACTGCTTACAATATGACAAATACATAATATGTTTACTAAAATGTGTAACTACCTATCTCGGTTAATTTCCTACATATTATGAAAATTTGAATTGCATTTTTTTTTCAGAAGCTGCCTTATGTCTTTTATATACAAATTAAATTAATTCTTTCAGCATGAAATTCTTTTATCAAAATGTATACTGTTTTAAAGAAAGAGAGATATTTTTAAGTTTATTTTTTTATATTGGGTTCGTAATCTGGTATAATCTATGTACTTACAATTACATAGGTACTTACTTGAAAAATTCTTTCACAGAAAGTTAGATTTTTTCAGTTAGACATAGGCTATTATGTATACTAAGAATACTAATCCTCTTAATTACACCTGCCCAAAACTGAGTCGCGTCGGGTTAGTAGGTATATAATTATAGCTTTTTTTTATGTTGAGATCTGTAGACAGGCTGACGATCCACTTGGATGGTGGGTGGCTACCGTTGCCTATAACACAAGCAAGCAACGCCATAGCTGCTGCAAGTATGCTGCCGACTACAGTAGGATTAAGGATAAGGATTAGATAGGAATGGATTAAGGAAATGGGCTCTGGCATCCCTTACTCACTCACCGAAACACACGACTGTGGCACACGTGCTGTTATTTCACGATGGTTTTCTGTAAGGGGATGGTCACTGCCGCCAGACGATCCGCCCAAATGGCTGCGAAACGCAGTGTGCCCTGCGACTACTTAAGGAAGGAACTTACCTTTCTACCTTACCTATAATTATTTTAAACAAAAATAATGTTAGTTGCTAATTGAAATGTGTCGTTGATCACGTTTAATTTGTTTCCTTTTCCCGTAATAATAATGGGTTTAATATATACGTACGAAAAATTTCAGTTAGAGAGTTGTATTACATTATTGTTGTTTTTTTTCCTGGTGTATACCTACGTATAGATTTGAAGGCGGGTCGCAAAACGTCACGGCTACGCCTCCGCCGCTAATACTGTACTGCGTCCGCGACGCGGCTTAACAATCTTGATTGAATTGCGTCCCGCATTTCGCCGCTGATAATTATAAGAATACCTGTAACAAATATTTATTAATGTAATTGATTACGGTATCTTTCAAAGCCTCGCTGTGCGTCACCTAGGAATAGACTGGAGCACTAAACTTATAAATACTCAAAACTAGAAACTAAAACAAAATTAAATCTATTAATTTTATTAAATTATATCCATTAAATTATACCCTATATTTATTAATTGTCATTAAAGAATTAAGAAATCTTAAAGAATTATCGCTAATCTTAATTAAATAATTAATTATTTAATTTATAAAGAAACCTTGTAGTGTAACAACTCTAGATCACTGTAGGGGTGGCGGTTGAAAAGAAAGATAGAGACGTCGAGGAAACACCACACTTTAATATCACTTAGTGTCCCTATATGTACACTAGAAATCGCCGTGGTCCTTATAAAATTTCACACATATATAAATAATTGCCCTTCGTTCAGTGAGAACAGCTTAAATAGATGAGGATGTGCACAGCGTTGGAGCTTCCGTGTCCGACAGGATCTTCGGTAAAAATAAGTTATTTTATTAACTCGTCGACTTAATAAAATAGGATTTAGCTTCGTTTAGGCTTTTGAAAAGAATCTGAGTCTCAGTCGTTGTACATATATTTCTAGCACCTTTTCTTTTCGATCCCGTCTCAAGAATGCCTTTTTCCTCCTCGAGAAAACCTGTCAATCTCTCTTTCAATCTTTTTCGCTGCTTCTTTTTTCGTTCAAATATGTTCCAAATCTCGCCGGCCAGTGTACATATGTAAGGTAGATAAAAAAAAAGTTACATTAAAACAAAGAAACAAAAAGGTTTTTAATGAATGAGAAGCGAATGATGATGAACCCTACAACCTTATGGCCATCGCTTAATCTGTCTTAACTTTTGATATTCAAACTAAAGTTAGCTTGAACAAAGTATGTTATAGCAATCTGTCAGTCACTAATTTTATTTGGAAAATTCCTTAACATACTGAAGTCATAAGTTGAATGTGATCGCGTGGCTCGGATCACGTGCACATGAGCGTTCTCAAAAGATCTATACGAAATTTAGTTGAATTAAAAAGCTCTGTCATCGAACCAGAGCCGCTCCTCTCCACCCCCAACAAAACGCACACAAATAAAATTTAGCTTTCGTTGCGTCACAACAACGCGTTCGCATAGATATAGATCTTATAATCTTATAGATAAACTTACCGACATATTCTTTGTAAGTTTCATCTATTTTACGTATCTAAAAAAAAGTTATCCCCCACATTGGTTACGGTGTTATTGTTATTAAAATTATCATTCGGCAGGTTGTTTAGTTAAATTTTGGGCGCTAAGGATGCTCTCCCGAATACCCTGCGCTAGCTTGGTTCAAAGCTTAGGTCTTACTTGTAACAATTTCGAGCTTTCGGGCTGTTTGTGTTAAGAATGAAAGGACATAAAAGATCCCATTTGTGAAAATTCTCTTTAATAAAAATAAATTGTTACCCGCAGGGCAGAAAGTTTAGTATTTTTTGTCTATCATCATAAGGGATCATTTGTATATACTTTAGGGTCTTGTATGTTCATAACTAATTGAAATTAAGTTATACTGTAACTAAGATTTAAAATATAATTAATAAAATTTGATTGTAATGATTGGTTATTGATTTCAAGATATTATCTTTTGTTTATGATTAACGCTTATTTTAAACATAATATTATTGTAGATTTTATATTGTTATGATGATCTGGTAGCAAAGTTGTGTATTTGTTTATTTTGGGCAGTAGACGCAAACATTTGCCTTAAAAGGCTTAATTTTAATTTTAATAATAAATGTGAATGCCCTTAAGATACGAATGAACTAATAATGTAAGTAACTAAGAAATTAAGCATAGGCTAATCGCTCACACCGCGGGATTTTTATAACCGTTGTAGTTTCCAAACGAAATGTCCGATAAATCCGATTCCAATAATTTAAAGAGCACATTACATGTACGTAATCAACGTTGAATAGGAAACTATTAATAACATGATACTAATATATAATCTTTCGATTCTTTCACAAGAATCGATGTTATATTTTGTGTCTAATTTAAATTTCTAGCGTTTGAGCTTCTTTAAGCTTCTCATGCTCAAAGCCATCCTCGTTTCTATTTTTCATCAAAATCAATTGAGCCTTCATTGTCAATTATGTATAAATGAATCAGTATGGGGATCAATAATCATTTGTTATGGCATGTCTATGTTGTGATAGATTTTAAAACCGTTAGTTACGTCACAAAGTCACATTATTCATACTCGGTTATCGTCTGTGGTATTGCACACACGCGTCTGTGCAATGCGTACATGTAGACAGAGTACAAACATTAAACAAAACGCACACATACGTCACAGACTCAAAAAATGTCAGTGGCAGTGGAATATTACCAGCGATTGAAGGCGGGTCCGGTGCGGCGCTTGCCAGCTGACTGATTCTCGAATGTTCTATGGATTGTGCGCTTGCGATGCGTTGCGTTCGTCGGACGCGATGGCGCCTCGGCTGTATGGCGTGCCTTCGCCTTCCCACCATACAATTCCACTGAATTTAATCTACATAGGTATTCAAATAATATGCGGAATCAACCGCACTCAATATGAGATTAATGTTAAGCTTAGTTGTTAATAAAGGTTAATGAAAATTTTCAATCAAGGTCATTGGTGAAAATTAATTTTATCTTATCAGTGATCGATGTACTTCCTTTAGTGTTGGTGCCTATTATTAAAAGAGAATAATGCATGAAGCTTGGTTATATTTGGACAGGACAACTAATGTAATCTTCTCATAATAAAAGTTTTACTGAAATTGTTGAATCAGAGGCCTACGTCTGATATTATTAATCTTATCTTATCAGTGAGCAGCTTATTTGTAACTACAATATATTATTAGAAGTGAATAATGGCTTGCAAGATATACATAATTTTTTCCATGGTACAGATTTCATTGTAAATTGCATCCTATTTTAAGTTTTTATTTTTATTTTCGTGATAAATTTAGGAAAAATCATATATGTACTTAATTTACATAACATGTCAAACAAAAATATTATAATGTCTCTAGACGAGAAAGTGAGATAACAACGTTATTAATAATCAGTCATTGTAATCAGTATAATCATCGTCGTGTCTGAAAGGAGTGTCTTTATCAATCTATGTGAAATAATTAAGATAAACTGAAGATAAGTGAAAAGTTTCCACGGAAATTTTCTGGAATTTCAACACAAGAAAAATTACATTATTGTGCGCTTCAAAATTTTTAATGGAAACATGTATCTAGTTACTTATTCTTCAAGAATAACTTGACCAATTAACATTGTATTAGTATGTGTATAATCAAACTTTTACATTGATATGTTTGAAGTAAATATAGCATAAAAATATTTATTAAATGCTCCTTACTTTTTGCGCATAGACTTGCATCAATTTGCATATTTCATTTACTTTTTTCGTCTCTTCTCTAATATTCACGAAAAAAAGAATTGTGAATAAAATTAATTTTCTCATACAATTTGTATGGAACGGAGTTTTATGGTGAGGCGGTACGAAGTTCACCGGTCAGCTAGTATTAAATAATTGAAGTATCAAACTGTAAAGTTATATTCGTACTAAAATATTAAAAGATACAATATGTACCTTAACAGGGCCCTAATTCACTAATGCCACTTATCGATTCCTTACTTCGAAATCACGTCATATCCTCAAATTGTTGCGATATCTGCTAAAAAGTCATTCTCTTACATATATATAAATACCATGACAAGACATTACGTGTTTTGATAAGCTACTAAGACAAAAACGTGAAATCATAATTGCCATACAGAGAATCAAGGCCCTGAATGAAAAAAAAAATTGGTCGAAAAATCCAACATCATGTTTTCTTTTAAATTTAAAATGTTATAGTTTTCATTCTGAAACCCGGCACCTTACAGGTTTTATTTTAATTCAAAGTGGCCAGTGCGATAAAACGCCACTTTCATTTTTAAGCTACTATGATTAATAAAACGCAAATGTCATAATAAAAGTTCTAAATTCTTTTATAGCGGAAATGTAGCAATGTTTACTAAATTAATACGTAAGCCGTGCAGTTTAATAACGGGCGCATCATTAGGCCTTGATGCAGCAAGTGGGACAATCACGTCTACACTTGCATTACGTTGAAATACTTTTGTTATTGAGATTTCATGTTATTTACTGACATACAAAAGAATGGTTCTGACACATCTTTCTTTACAAGGTGAATATCCATCCTGCAGATGGATATTATGTTACTAGACATTTGCCTGGTACTTATAAGGCCAAGATAAATAATTGCTAATAATCTCTTTACGCCACTCTATTGTCTTTTTGTTACAGTAACTTTATAAATTTCATGAGATAACAAAGCAAAACAAGAGCTTTCTATATCTCAGTTATCATAGCTTCCTATAGCTTAGCTTTTCTTTCTGTGCTGCTGCACCATCAATCTTTCTAATTTTTAGTATCATTACTGTTTATTTACATTTTCTGTAATCTTGCTTTGTGTTTAATTAGTGGTTAACCCTGACAATGTTTAAATACTGCGGTACCTAAGTTCTAACTTGTTCCATTTCTTGACTGTTCTTGTATCCATTCTTGACTTAAATTACATTTAAGCACCTCGTATTGCGACTTATATTTTTATTATTTGTCTTTAATGCCCCAACCTTGAAATTTAGCCTTATTTGATTGTGGAATCGTACGGCAGTAAACATTAGATCACCATCTTTACAATATTGATAGTACGCTGGCAAAATGAATATTTCATTATTTTGCGTAAGCTTGCACCAGATTATCAGATACTGCTCCTTTACAATGATGGTCAATCCGTTTACAATAACAGTACAGCAAATTATTTTTATTATAACATCAACAAACCAGCACATAGTATAACATGTCGATCGACATCTTGGAACAGGAAAAAATGAAGACCTACTGTTCTTTTATCAAAACCTCAAAACCTTTATATCTCATCTAGTAGCAGTAACCACCCTCCTATAGGTCGTTTCTATTCCCTCTCATTCCACCTGCTGTCACGTATGTTTCGAGGTGAAGGTTCTACAGCCAAATGAACCTTCGACCTCTGCCCGCGCCGCCATTAATATGCTACAGGTATTTTTTTTTATGTTATGTTATGTCGACAGACAGGCTGACGGTCCACTTGATGGTAGGTGGCTACCGTCGCCTATAACACAAGCAACGCTACAGGTGCTGCAAGTGCGCTGCCGGCTACAGTAGGATTAAGGATAAGGGATTAGGAGGGGATAAGGAAATGGGCTCTGGCATCCCTTACTCACTCACCGAAACACAACAGCACGTATATGCTGTTATTTCACGGTGGTCTTCTGTAAGGGGGTGGTCACTGCCGCCAGGCAGGCTGCCCAAATGACTGCGATACGCAGTGTGCCCTACCACTACTTTTCAAATCCAGACCAGAGTCAATTTTGAAAATTACATTAAAATTTCCAAACTTGACCCCGCCGGGAATCGAACCCGGGGCCCCTGAGACGTTAGGCAAGCACCCTTGCCACTCATCCAACGGGCCGTCACCACGTCTTTTTTCTCTTGCTCTAAGCTCGAATCGGTACTGTTTCAAAGGTGTTATTACGAGTATGTATTTTTCTGTATCGTATAGCTACTTAAATATAGCTACAGTTAAAATTTCCAGAATAATATAGATGAATAATTAAAATGTAATTAGCTACGATATGTATTAAATTTATTTTTATCCTAATAATCATGAATTTTTTACTGTGTTTTTATATTGAAGCTCTGCAGGCAAGTTGACATTTGACAAACTCGTTTTTTAGGGTTGTACCCTAAACAAAACTAAAGGAATACAGAATGCATACTTTACTTACTCTGATAGAATAAGAGGATTGAGGAGTAAGAGCTCTAGCATCACACTCAAATAATAGAAATGCTGTTATTGCACACCGGGATTCAGTAATTTAAATATTAATAAAACAGTTCTATTTTGATGGACCCGTATTTGTTTACTATCCTGTTACAATCAGCGCATAGTGAATTTTTAATGCCACTACTTAATGCATTAATGCAGGTACAAGGGGACATAATTGAAATAAATGCATAAATCATTTTGTAATACATTAAAATTTAACCATTTATTGTTACAATTTTATAGAGTGGAATGAATTGTAGTCGATTATACCCACTTGTGATGAATAGTGCCAGCCCATTCACATGCATATCAAATATTTGTTCTCTTCATGCAAATCTGCGTATATTTATAGCATAGCCACTCGTACATAAAATTAGTTAATATTCACCACTTGTATATACCTAAAGTAGGTAATATAATCGTATTTTAAAACTCGTATTAATGCATGGATACATGATTCAGATGCTTAAAAAGCGTTATTCCTATTACTTTAGTTATCCCCACCGAGGTTCTAGAGTAATAGGCTAGCTGTTTGTATTTCTTGGGATTTTATCAAGAACTGACTAACCATTTTTTTAGAAAGGTATTTCCAGAAGGTACATTACCTTAGATGTAACATGGTATCGTAACTTCCGGAGATGGTACAATACCATGTTCCACAAAAGAGTAGCTAAGGAGAATTGTTTTTACTTCATCAGAGTTGAAAATGGCCGTCATTTATTCGTGATTTGATCGGCTCGATTACAATTTATGATGTATTTAAAATCGGCAGGCAAGCTGACGGTTCTCATTAGGCAGGTAACTACTAGCGCCTCAGCAACGCCCTTAGGGTTTGCAACTACGCTGTCGATTTTGATAAGATAAGGAGGGATATGAGAATAGGCTCTGGCTTTTCTTATACTCACTCACATAGTATACTAAACGACCTAACATTCCACAAGACATGTGCCAAAGGCTCTAATTTTCGATGAAACTGGATGGCTGGAATCACGCTGGAGTTATAGAAGCTCATAATAGACCATACCTGGTGTCATATCTAATTTGATTAAGCTATTCAATTCTGAAATAAACGTATAAGGGTGATTCTCTGTAAGCTCGTAATGGCCCATACAAACGCTGTCCAGGCATATTTTTTTCGCATTTTCGTAAAAAAATCATACTATTGTTTAAGAAAGTAATTCTTAATTTTGATACATAAGAGGGCCAATTGAATTTACATGCATTTTGCAAGTTATTTGTGATTTTCTGATAAATCATGACAGGGGACTGTTAGATGAGACAGAGGACTGTTTTATATAGAAATAAGTCATATTATTAGTATAAATATAAGAGTATATTTATTGTTTTTATGCCATATTTCTGCACAAACATCCAATAATTATATTTCTAGTTTCCTAAGAAAAAAGAAAACAAAAAAACATAATTTCTCTTACAAAATAAAAACTTTCATATCAAAAACATATTTAGTAATAGAAACATTTTGTACTTAACCTAAGATCAACTTTGAGTTTAATTATTATTATTAAGATTGATTATTAAATGCTGCATGCAGTCTTCTATTAATAAAATTATCACGAAAGAGTCTTTCCTATCAACAATAGTAAATACAATTTCAAATGAGATTTTCAAGTAAATATTAAGACTTTTCTTTATCATCTATCATCTATTTTAAAGCTCTGTACTTTGTTGTCACAAATCTTCAAAAAAGTCATTTTCATCTTCATCAATCTCATCCAGCTATTAAGTTAACAAACATTTTTAGGAGGCGTGTTTGGTGTTAGTGTCAATTCAGCTGATTCAAAGTATTTTTTCGATTCGAACTCTGTAAACACGTCTTCTGCTGATCATCTGGGTTTTGTTGATACTGCCTATCTTATCATGCTCACAAGATCCACAGTTGCTATAGATGCTGCTACTTTTCATTGTTAGGAATTTACATTTAGTTGGGAGACTGAAGATGAAGCCGAAGAACCTGCGACCTGATGCACATTCAAGGTGATACACTTCTGTTCCGACATTTCCTCTTCAACATCATTGCCTGGATGTCAGTACCCTCAATTGGGACACATGTGATCACAAGATATCGCTCATGGATTAATTTGACAAACTGATGAATATTGTTAATATTCATCCCAGAATTAACAACAAAATCAGCTGTTATTTTGCCCTGACGCCGTCTGGTGGACCTTTACCGTGTCTACTTTCTGTGTAGTTTTATTACGTTACTGCATAACGGCCATCGCTCAAGAAATATACACGTTTGATGCCAAGTGGAAAAGTCTTGAAAATTGGTCGTAGATGTGTCCAGATGGCACCAGGTGATTGGGATATGTTCTCGGAGACTGGAAAAAGAACGGATTCAATCGTTTAAGTAAACTATGAAGGTATGAAGACTCAGTTGAACTCGAGATTCACTGAAAAGAAAGGTCTGTATTTCCTCTGCATACTTAGTGCAACATTCTTTTTACATATTTCTAGCTTCAAGTTTCGTCAATCTTTTCATGTATTTCTCAAGTTTTCTCTGTAAAGCTGCGATCTTTTCATTTCTTTCTTTTTTATATTTATGTCTTCATTTTTTGCATTGTCTTTTTCCTTGGTCTTTTGAGTCCTAACACTGGATACTGATAGGCTTGGTGATACTGATACTGATGAGCTGGGTAAATCTGTATTGGATTTGGAGTAAGGTGTCTTGAAGGAGTGTCTACTCCAGGATCTGATAATGTCGTATTTTCACGCATAAACGTATTAGTAACGCTATTCAGTCTTATTCGTTTACCTCTGTATACAGTACAATGTTCTTTCCACTTCTTTAAGGCAGCCCTGTGTTCACATGGTGTCATATCTTTTACTAATTCCCGCAAACCTCTCTTTCTTTTTCTTGTACCTCTTCTTTTATTTCATCTCTTCTCTCTTTTGAGGATCATTTTTTCTACGTTGATATCGTAGTCGCTCAGGTTCTCTTTTTTTCGCTAATAATTCCTCTCGGGATAACTTTTTCTTTTTGGGAGACATCTCAAATGTATGAGATCAACCTGTAACATAATTTACGTTCAGTAAGGATAAATAACGAAACATATATTTTTACTAGCTGACCCGGCGCATACAAACACATAAACTTTTAAATAATGACAAATATATGAAATTTTACAGTCCCCTGGCATGTATAACAGTTCCCTGTCGTGTTTCCAGACAGGGGACTGTAGCCAGGGGACTGTGTATTTTGGGTTAATTAGATAATATTTAGAAAACTATTGGAACATAACTCGTTACAAAGCTACCGATAAATTTGGTCACAAATCATAGAAATAATACATAAAATTCTGTATAATTAAACTAACTAAGAAAAATTAAATCACTTACCAGAGGACTGTACGTGGTAGCGACCAAGACGCATACTCCCACCATAAATGACGCTCAGACACTAAACAAATTCGAGTCCCGCCGCCGTTCTCAACGCTGTTACCAACTTCACACTGATTGCGTTTCATTTCACGCTAAACAACGTTTGTAAACATAACAGTTTTTTTTTATTGTAGCTTGGAATTTTTAGCAGGGGACTGTTTGAAAAAACTCCGGACAGGATTTACGTGACATTATTAAATTTAAAAAATACGTAAAGAAACCTAGTTTTATGGAAAAAACATAAATGGACTATTCTATTTTAGATGTTAATTGCCAAGTTTATGTAGGGTTGATAAGTTTTTTTCAAATATTATCTCAAAGTGGGAAATCTGGGAATGGGACAGCCAGGGGACTGTGTTTTTAGAGCTTCAATAATTTCTAGAAAAAAAAGTAACGTTGTTATCGTTCTAAATACAAATGCGCTATAAAGCTCAAGTGTTTTATTTAAATTAAGAGTAATAGTTATTTATTAAATTATATTATTTAAAAAAAAAACTCGGTCCGGACAGGCTTTTACGAGTTTACAGAGAATCACCCATAAACGTTAGAAAATAGTGTTGATAGGAAACATGAAACTTTCTTTAGCACTTAACTGTTTGCTCGAATAGCGTTTGATTCGTGCATGTTGTGAAGCCTCTGTTCAGCATAATAATCGATTGTGACTATCAACGCACAAACTTATGGAAATCTCACACAGTATTTGTGTTGGCATATAAATGAATCGCAGATTAAGTTAACGAGTTATTCTCGAATAGGCTATGTGGCCACACAGAGGCAATGCCCGTCCTCGGTCGGTTATGTAACCAAGTTCAAGGCAAACGTGATGTGGATCTAGCAATCTATATTAATCCCTATATAATAGGACCTATCTAATCGAGAGAACAATGCGACAACAGTTTTATCGTATGCAATTATTAACTTTATAACGGTGCGATAACGGAATTTAATTAGTTTATTAGGAAAATAATTAATACGTTATATAAAAAATTGTTATAACATGTGATGAAAGGACGAAAGGCTATTTAATAATTTACTGTCAGATTATTCTGTTTAACTGTTCTAGTGAAATCTTCATGTGTTTTAAAATGGCAACAGAAATAAAATTTCCTTTAGCATTATGAAAAATTTATATTATTAATTACATAAATAATATTTAGATAATATTTTTCTTTTCATTCAGGTATATTTTAATGTAGAATTTTTTAATTAATATTTCTTCTTATTATTTGTTGACTTAGAATGTTTTATATTTTTTTTTGTCCACTAAATACATTTTTTTTTTCATAATTCCTCCTTAATGCTGAAGTGGATATCTGCTTTTCTTAACACGTTCGCTGCGATAAAAGGCCTATAGGCCTCCTACTGAGACTTTAGCGTAGTGCGGACGTAATTATAGGTATTTCACTCTGGTGCGGAGCTCGTATCTTGAAAACTAGGAGGTGTGTGGGAGAGACAAATATATAATTGTGAAGCTGTTTTTAATTAGAACAAGAAAGTACCAAAAATCATACGCGAGTTCTATCGGCCTTTCATCGCACTACAATATTAAAAAAATCGTTCAGTGCGAACAAGTGGTCTATGCACCACTCATGGCGTGTAAGGTCTCTCCGCCCCCGCCCGCACTGTATTGAATCTAATTGCATGGATCTATGAACTAGTGTTGCGCAACCGCATAGATATGATAACAAAAAAGGCATCGATTATAGTAATCAAATGTCATCCTATTATAAACCCTTAAAAAGGGGATTAAAATTGTTCAGAAAAGTAATTTTGGAACTAGGTTGCTACGAAAAACTAGGTACGTGCATAAGAATAAGCAAGAAGTGTTACGATGTGCAGTCGAGAGAGTAGAAAAATTAAATCTTACAGCAGTGATTGCAATAAACCAATGTGTCTACAATGATTTTATGATCGTCACGTGTAATAAGAATCAGAGACTATAATAAACATTTATTTAATTTTCTTTTGAATTTTGATTATTTGAATTGATATTTTTTTCCTTGTGCCCATCACTAGTTCAACCATAACTTGTACCTAAAATTCAGTGCTATGAGGGGTTGATGTATCTCTTAATTTGTTTCCTCATTCTAGCGGCTTTCCATTGTCAGAGCTACTTGCGAATAAAAACTAAGACGAGATGAATCATTAGGAATGGCACTACTAAAGATTCATTTGTAATTTCTTAATATTCGCTGCAAAAAATGCATTTCAAATAAGTAGTTCCGAGGGAGGCCGATGAACCTATCTTCGCACTGGTAAAAACTTACCTTTAAGGCTTATCGCCCTCCTAAAGCACTAAACGATAGGAAGTATAAATATAACCCCGCAGCGAACGTGTCTTAATTTTTTTATATGTACATTTTCTTCTGAACACACTTTCCCCATCTGCATCAGTCGAAATCCCTTATGTTATTAGCATAATCTTTTCGTGATTATTTACTTATCGCCGAGCCTATTCTTCTGATGAGCGGCTGAGGAACAGACCTCAAAGCAGACCTACTATTGTTATAGTAAAATAATTATTCTATCTCAATATTAACCTATATTCTTCGAAATAATTTACAGATAAGTATTAAAAAGTGTCATTGATATTCATTATTTTAGTTACTTTGTAAATTTTGCTAGTCGATCTTAAGAAATTATAATTTAAAACATTGATTTTATTGGTAAATTTTCTGCCTTTATTTTATATTAAGTATTCAGTTTGCAGATTTTATAATATTATCCAATTTGCATTAATTTTATATTACTTTTGATTAGGCATACCTACTTCGAACTAATCTCGTTTTTATAAGTAACTAGCGTTCCGCCCCCGACTTCGCCGGGCGTGCAATTTTTATATATATGAACATTCCCCGTTTATCCCTCTTTCCATTTGTGAAAACCGAATTAAAATCGGTCTACCCGTTCACGCGTGATGCCGTGACCAAGGGAAATGGGTATTCATTTTTATATATAAAGAAGAAGATAGATAAAACGCATTTGCTTTAGGGTGACATCCCACGATCACTCTTAATGTTATTTTTTTGTCTTAATTTTTCTATCTGCGTTTTCCAAGTAATGTTTTAATTTAAAATAAGGCCAAAGTTTCTTTAGCATTGGTTAATAATTTTATTTTTAATCCCTAAAAGCTCAAAAGCTGTAATTTTTTAAATTTACACACATAAGTATATGGGATCTTAAAACTGTGTCCAAATATAGATATACGCGGTACATTGCCTCGTATCATTAGATACGCCTAGAGGTGGCTAGTGCAGTTTGTAGAACTATTTATAGCTCACGACGTGCCCTGTTGGAATGCTAAGAAAAACTTCTGGCCGTGCTATAGAAAGACTGACGCTCTAGAACTCTCCGTCGACGCGACTATGTTATCCAGCAATTAATGTGAATCTATTGCAATAAAGTAAGGAGACGCCAGTTACGTAATTGCTTTCGGCTGCCTGGCAATATTTTCTAATTCTACCCGACCATGTAAGTTACAACATGATGCAAAGCAATCTGAATGTAATATTAAATTTTTCTAAACTATAAGTCAATATAAATGAAAATGGCTCGTATAGTGTACATTGTACACCATTTAATAGTTAAGTCACGCACGATTCTATATTTCGTAGGTATTTTTAAAAGAATTAGGTACAAAATTATGTTGAAAACTATTTTATTACATTCGGAATTATATTTAAGAATAAGTTTAGTTTTTTTTTATTGTCGCTTTTATTATGTTATTCTCTATGCATATAAAATGGCCTTGGTTCTTAAAGCGAATGATAATGAATTTATTATAAACTCTGAACGGTAGGTTGATTTGAACAGTTGTCATAATGTTACCGATCATATAATATTAATGAGGGCTAAAATTTCCGCGTTCGAGTAGGTACCCAGTCCGATGGAGGCGCACTGATATGAAGGCTGACCATTCATAGCAATTTAATTTCACTTGTCTAACGACCACAAGAAATTTCCACTTGCAGCTTGTATCTTGTACCTTGTACTAAAAACTAATTATAAAGAAAGACCCACTATGATAATAAATGACTTTTAAATGCTTCAAATTTACAAAGATTCTGAAGATTATAATATGGTATTGTATATTTTATCATTGTAAATAAAGTAGTGTTTGCATATTTATAATGTGCGAGAGAGAGAGTCGGCTTGCAAGTAAGTTTTGCACCAAGGTTTTGATGGAAAAGTACTGGATGAAAAGTGTACGAACGAACCAACATAGACTGTCTGGGCCACTAATACGTCAGGTATTATAAACATTTTTTTGAATTGCCACGCTTTTGCATAACTTTGGAACTTTCTATTTTGTTATTATAACGACAATGCCCTGGTATTCCGCTTGTTAGTAGGTGGCTACCGTCGCCTAGGAAAAGCAAGTGAGCTCCATTCTTTGATGGAATCCAGGAAAATGTACATTACTGTCACACGGTACACGGAATGCCTAGTTTAAGACTGCAGAGTATACTGTGCTTCTACTTTGCACTTTTTTACGCATTTCATTTTCTTACACCAGTTTTAATTGTTGTAACATTATATTACGTCAGAATCCCATAAGTCTTATATTCCTCCATATATTTTCCAATATGACTCCTATTGGGAATATATTGGACTCACACAAAGTGCTCTAAAGAAAACACAGCGTTCTCATAAAAATATCCCTAAATTTTCTTCGTTTCATAGTGAACTTTAATTTTAAAGTTTAATTTAAATTTTTAATGTAAGAGAATAATTTACAAATATTACGTCAACGGAAAATCTTCACGCGGACGACCTTGTGATTATTTTCAGAAAGGTTCGGCACCGCTGGCGAACCTGAATCGATCAGCAAACACTAACATACAAATGTTCACACATTCGCATACCTTATAATGTTATTATGAAATAACACACTCGCACAGTAACAACTTATGAATGTGTGCGCAAGGAGGCAGCATCAAAACTTAACGCTCAAGCCTGCGCAGGAGTCCGCACATAACTTGTTATTGCAAACTAATAAATATGAGAATTTAGCGTAGTGCTTAATATAAGTAAAAATTATAAAGTATTTTTTATATATTTTTTATATATATGGGACTGTGATGAAACTTCCTTATTTTTCTTTTTATTTACGAATACCTCTCGTCAATGAAACCGCTTAATCAAATGTGAAAACGATGGCCGAATGATGGAGGCGCCATCACGGCGTGGCGTGGCGCCCGCCCGTTTCTTTGCGAATTATTTATAACAGTTACTTACGAGTTACGAGAAATATGTGGTCAAACTTCATTACTATTACTTATTTAAAGTTTTAAAAACATAAAAATTTGTTAGTCAATGACAAAATTTGGAAATGTGAACTTTCGTGGTTACTATTTATTTCCGGTACATTTAGTTTAAATGACCATGTACAATATACCTATGCTATGTGTAAACAAATAAGAAAAACGCATCTTGGCATATCATGGAATAATAAATGTTGAAGTTTTGCATCGAATGAAGAAGAATGGAAGAAAGGGAATGCGCGCGATGAGGGGCGAAATATTCTTCAACTAGTGATGCACAAAAGTTCATGCAGCAGCTTCCAAGGTTAAGATGGCCATGAAGGTCGCCAACCTTCTTATGGAAGCGGCACTTTAAGACGAAGCATAAGAAAACAAAACCAAAAAACTGTCAATCTGATGCACATTGATAACCTTTAAATAATTGTTTTATTAAAAACCATTTTCTTGGAACTTATGAGTCAGTTATTTCTTTTTTATCATCAAAAAATATTCGCGTAAATAATACTCGTAATTGTCATTTAACCTCTACGGATGTCATTGGAATAATTATGTTTTAATTTTTCTTTTGTATAGTATGCTATAATAATCCAAGTTGCCATTTTTCCAAGAAGATTTCGCAGTTCGCAGCGATCTTTCACCTGCTCTGCTGGGGCTTCTGTTTCTAGACAACGTATGTAGGTTGTCATCTGTAATAGTCTGTCAGACTGTTCGCCTTAGTATATCATAAAGAACTAGGTATTTAATTGTAATTTTATTTAATCGAAAGTATACAAAAATGGCCTAATCACGTGTTTATATTAAAAAACGTACCTACGTAAGCATCATAATATGGTTGCGTGGGGGCGCCCACGTTTGTAACTGGGATAATTGTGACACTTTGAATAAAAATAAAACTGTTTGAATCAGCCATCTGGTGTGACTAATTTCACTGTACCGGCAGAAGCAATAATAAGTCAGACATAAATTTTGCCATACGTAACAGTTCATAACAGTTCACCTTCTTTACGAGACGTAGAATAAGTTATAAATGTTCATGCAGCTATTGTTTGTGCGCCGTTACTCTTACATAAGCTAGATTTATATAGGTTACGAAGAACTATTTGTTTGTCTAGTCTAGAGTTATGAAGGCCATAATAATCGGTTAAGATATTGTAAATATATCATTTTTGCTAAACAAAAGTATGACTGTAAGAATTAAAGGAGTGACGCTGTGAGTAGACTCTGCTACTCATACTAGTCTTTCTTAATAATGCTGCAGCGTCAGGTCAAGTTTTTCATGTCATGGAAATACCACCGAAGTACACCAAATTTCAAATCAATCGAACATGTGGAAGGTGGAAGTTAGTGAAATATCTTTGTCAACTAGGAAATGAGCTGATGATCTTCAAACGCCTGCACATATCTTCATCAATTATAGCTAAGAACTATCTCGATCATTTCAGCTTTCAAATAAAAAAACTGAATCAAAATTACTGCATCCGTTTGGGAGCTATGACGCCAGAAACATATATACACGTTAAAAATTTGCTTTTTTGCGTCGGGAGTTACAAATACGACTGCTAAGAGCACGACCATATTAGTTTTGAGCGAATTTTTTTTCTCTCAGTAAATAAACTTTAGTTAAAATAGTCATGTGATATTGTTAGCTGTAATTATCATGTCCCTATTAATACTAATTCTATTAAGTGTTAATTATTGCAAATTGGAATGACGCCATACAGCTAACAAAGCTGTGTGTACTCACACCGGTCCGTGCTGGTTAACTGCAAATAAATAGTATGCACAGTCGAACAAACATCTCTCTTTCAAATATTTGTACGTCTAATAAAAATTAACGCGCAATTCTAAGAGAATCTAGGATTAACAATTAATTCCCCCAATACTGTATTTGTGGATAATGATGTGGAACTAAGTAACCGTTCATATATATTAAATATAAATAATAATCTATAAATTAAATATTAATTTCATTGTGATTCTGGCAAGCAATAATAAAATTGTCCTCTTTGGGTTAAATAATATCACAGTCGCGACGACAACGCACACTTGGGCTTAAACATAATTTTAAATACATTAACTAGAAAAATTTAAATTTGTACTAAGGCTAAATTTCGTTTTTACGACATACTTCTTCAGCTAAAGAACAGCTAAAGAATACGACAGAATAGAATAAGTTGCGATAAGCTTAAGTGCCACGCCACTCATTTGAAACTTTTTATTTGTGTAAATCCGTTTTGTTCATTGGAATTATAATAAGTTAATAGTTTCCTCTAAATTTAAATGGAATCATCAACTTCAGATTTTCATCTTTTTAATATTCTTGTTTTCTTATTTATTATTTAATTCTTTTTAGTTTGTTTTATTGTTTATCTTTAATGTTTAAAAATGCCATTTTGTTTATGTTAAGCGTGAGAATATGTTACTAATATATACTAAATATAATATTAGCACATAGAAACAGTAACTATTGTAGTTTAAGATTCCATTACAGGTTTTTTGCACGTTTTGGCCCGAATTTAAAAAAAAATATTATTTTTACACAGAAAACAGTAATATTTTTTTTAACATAATATTTGCTTTTATTTTATTCCGTCTTATAAACAAGGTCCGATACCTTGTTTATAAGACGAAAACGATTACTTGATATAATGAATGACTCCCGACCCGACATGGAAATGAGCAAATCAGATTCAATATTTGATAATGGAAATAAAAAATGTCCAGAAGATAACAAAAATATATAAAATAAAATCAAAGATTGCGATTATGTTATTTACTTCCATTAAAATGGATTAATTTTAAAATTAATAAATTTATGTAATATAATAAACCAATTCTTTGAATTTATTTCCCAAATCAATTTTCACTAAACGCTATTTCTAGCTTTTTGGAAGTTTTCAACACAATTTGTTGATCTTGGCCCAGTGTGCCACGTTTGAAATTTTATATTTATTATTGACAGTAAGAAAGAACAAAAATAAAACAGAAATGTTAACATTTCTAAAGCAGTAAATTCCGAAGTCAATCGTGTTCTACCAATTATTGGTTTTTTATGCTAATAAAAAAAAACTAGATTTTGCTGGATTTTTTATTAGCATATACGCGTGTAACTTACGTCAGCTCTTGATGTATCGGCTAAAATCCAGACATACAAAACTGACGAAAAGTAGTGATTTTTTTGTAACGTTTATTTTCATGTCGGTTCTTACTGGTTTTTTCTCGATTTTATCGGGTTCAAGGAAGGTAGTAGGCTAGCTTCATTTCGTTGAAACCCGATCAGTGAAAATACCTACATTACACGGGTTCTTACTTGTAATTCCAGCCAGCAAGTTCCCAGCAAAAATCCACGTGCCTGCTATTATTTTGTTAAAATACCATTTATAAAACTAATTTCGTAAGCTATTATGGAACACAAAATATGTTTTGTTATGAATATGCCAAGGAAGCAATAGAATTCTCGCTGACAGCTGGAAATAAAAGTTTGATACGACTAAAAATCTTGTGGGTCGACACAAGATTCAATCCTAGTCGGACCTGCAATTATTCTTGAGTGTTTTCATGTGAGATTAGTACCTACGTAATAGTGTAATTTACATGACGTTAACGTACCTACTTAACGACGAAGGAATATATCGCGAGAATGGCTACTTACATGTTCTCGAAGACCAGTGATCTTGAAAGAACTGGTTGAAGGTGGCATCACCTTGAGGTGTAGGTACGCCAAAAGACTTATGACTTATAAATGGACAGAGGGCGTATCGGAGTCCCAGAGGCAGAAGAGATTAATGAGATAATGAATAGTTGTGTCGACCGAGTTGCAGTGTCTTCTCCGTATTGGCTACAGGGTCAATTTACAAATTGAATAGGTGTCAAGTTCCGCCGCTTACGTGCGCTCGCAAACGTAAGCAGTGATTGGGCTTGATTGAGGGTGGACCTTACACATTGTGATTTATTAATAGCAATAAACGGCCGTACAATAACTTTGTACGATCGAACCACACCCACCATTTCATGTGGTAGACACGTAAACATAGTAACGACATAGCGACTATGTAAGTCATATTGTCACATGACTTCTGACGTACGTTATCATAAAATTAATGGTGTTCGATAAAAAGTAAAAACTGAAACCGTAATTCTAGTTTTACACGTATTTATTACTTTGGCTTATTTTATCATGCACCAGTGAAGTAGGTAATATATTAAATTGCAAAACCCAATGATAATGTATGTAAGAAAAAACTGGAACGTTATGTTTCTATACATTCGAGATTTCGAGACGAGATTTAGTATACATAACATAATCTATACTAATATTATAAAACTGAAGAGTTTGTTTGTTTGTTTTTTTGGTTGAACGCGCTAATCTCAGGAACTACCTACTGGTTCGAATTGAAATATTCTTATTTTGTTGGATAGTTCATTTATCAAGAATGACTATAGGCTAACATCACGCTACGACCAGCTACGACCAATAGGAACGGAGCTTCAATGAAAAATGTTGTAAAAACGGGAAAATTACCCCTTTTTAGAACTTCAGCGTACGCAGCGCGGCATAAACGATTTGTTACGCATTGGATGAGTGGTTAGGGTGCTTGCCTTAACGCTCTGTTCTAGGGTTCCTGGGGTCAGCTTTGAAAAATGAACGTTTTAAATTTGACCCTGCCGGGAATCGAACCCGGAAAGCCTAAAACAGAGCGTTAAGGCAAGCACCCTAACTACTTATCCAACGGGTTCGTCAAATTGTTTAAAAATATATCAATTCAGCATTTGTTTTTTTTTTATTTGCCAATCCGATGCACCAAAGCTTTGAGAGCGGCGACTCATAAATATTAAATACTTAATACGATCAAGCGTTCCAAAATATGTTTTGTTTGAATAGCTATGTATCATTCTTCAATAGACAATTCTCCATTTAAAGTCCTAATTTTTCATCTTAATTTTTCAATTGACTTTATTGTGGTGTGGTTCTTTGAGTATTTGAAAATGTAAGTCACCCAGTATGTGTGAATTGACAGAGAAACTTGCTTGGAAACATACAACCCACGCCACGTTTGGAAACTTAATTCATTTTTTTAATGTCACACTTGCTTTTAATAAGTTAAACAGCTTTTTATAGTTCTTAGAAAGCTTCGAAAGCGTCGTGTTTGAATTTCGCATTTGATTTTGTTTATGTACTTGAACTTGTTTATTTTTATTTTTGCATCGCTCTCTATTGGTTCTATTGGTAGGTACTCGTATAGCGTATCCGTGTCCACAACTTCCTCAAGAGCTCTGCGTATATACCTACTTAAATAATTCATTTCCTGATGATTTTATGACATAATGGATATCGTATTCTAATAGAAGTATTTTTTCTTATATTGGTAGAGAGTATTTAGGTATAATAACATATAGGAACTAAACAAAGGAACGTGAAAAATCGAAGTATAAATAAATTGATTTTAGCAATATTATAAGTTTCAGTTGAGTGGCTTTTATTATCAAAACAGCTTTGCAGCGACGTGGCAATGGTTCAATTAATTTCAATCAATTTCAACTGGTATTGACGTCCATACATCGACAAAGGCTTCGTAAAGTATACATTTTGGCATGTTTTTCGTTTATGTGACACCTTTTTCGATGAAACATATCGTTAGAGTAGGAAATCATGATTATGTGTCTACTCTAAGATGTTTTTGTATTGATCCATCAAACTTTGTATTTTCTTAAAAGAACTACTTCCAGAAAAACATATGTTCCACATGATGTTCACAATATTTGACATTGCTCCTCCTATGCTTATTTGTGCGCTTCACATATAATTTCACAATTTCTATTTTGGTTTCATCTGAAAATAAAACATTGTACCATTCACATGCTGTCCAACTCCCGTATTTTCTTGTAAAAGAGAAAGTCTTCCTGATAGAATTGGCAACATTTAGAAGGCAAAGAAGTGTCAATAATCTCATTACTAATTGAGGTCGTCACACTATTTGTCGACGAGTGTGTCAAGATGTAGGTATACTATGGAGGTTTTAGACATGAGTATATTCGGTAAATGGCATGTAATTTATATTTATGAAATGCCATATAAAATAGCTATCAGAATCGGTTCAGCCGTTTTGACGACTGTCCTAAATTACGTCGATGGTCCTAAATAACCAAACAGGCCGATAGAAAAATCTTTTAAAATAATGTCTATTTATAACGTGAAAATAACAAAATGAAGTTTAAAAATCTAAATCGCAGTGATTTCAAGTTTATTTATTTGTATGGAGTGAAGTATTATATAAAGTATAATACAAGTAGATATGTACTAATGCACACAGGTCGAAAATATTTACCTATTACCCGTGACCACAGAAGTCACAAAGTGACCACAGACTGTAATATTAAAATATTCACGATTATTAATTGAGACATTGGATTTTGAATTACCTCATTTTAATGTTAGGTACGAGAAAATATTTACATATTGATTACCAGCTTGGTGCCCTTAAGCAAGTGGACTGTAGGCCAAGGGCTATTCTTGTACAAACAGTTACATGTATATACTTTGTAGTTTTTGACGTGTATTTACGTTATATGTATCCAACGTATTTTGCATTTCTTAAGAAAATGATCTAGGCTAGATTTTCTATTAATACTCGTGTATGTGGCCGCTGCATTACTCGGCGAAGTTTCCCGAGGAAATGTTTCACTACTCGCTCAACTTCGGGAGGAACTCAATCGTTCATGCGTGGATGACGTGCAAATGGCAGCTACAGTTGCATTATGTACATTCTTCAACTAAGTAAAAAAATCACCACCTATCACACAAAAAAGTAAAAAAAATTATATCCATTCTGAATATTATTATTTTTTACCCCGACTACAAAAGTCTGTTCATTTAATGCCTTAATTATGCTATAGAATAATATAAACACATAAGAGGTTTTCTATACATGAACATAGTCAATAATGTGGATGCAATAATGCATAATTATATTTATACGAATTTGTGTATCATAAACGGGTAATTTGTTTATTTGACAGTAGGTGAAGGTACATTTGCTAATACATTTTTAATTGGCTTTTTAGAATATTTCAAACCACACATGCTACGTTCATCGCTCCTACTACAAATAACCATTTGTTACATTGTCCATTTCTTGGAATGATCATGTTATAATAAAATATCGTGCAAAATTTACGTATTGTTTGTGTTTCATTCTCTTGAAAATATAATGTTGTTGCGATTTCTACGTGACTTTGAACATTTTAGTGATCGATATCCGTGATTGTTGCAGCTATTAATAAAGTAATAACAATGTGTCGTGAAGATTGTAATCGCGCGAAAAGTCTCCAATATTACCTATATATACTTACTTACATATATAAGTTAAATTCCAGTGTTTGCGCTAACAAAAAATTCGTCAAACGGTCATCTATTGCCCTAAGGATAGGTACTTAACTAGACAAAACACGATTTAGTCCCAAAATATTGCTAATTAGGCAGTTTGGAAAATAGGTCATTTACGACTAGAAGTAACTAGACCAAAAACATAATGCACAAGCAAACTGCGTTCTTAGGTATACAGATAACAAAGGCTCATTTAGTCAACTAGATATTGTCAATTTAGCTTTTGACTATAGAATTGTATGGATATTGAAAAAAATTTCGATAGATAAATTAATAATATCATTAGAAGTACGGCATGACTGCATTCCACAGTCATAAACTGGACAGCCGGCAACCATAACTTACAGAAGATACCAAGCCCCCTCTTATCCCCTTCTTATTTCTTATTATATCAAAGCCGGCAGCGCACACGCAACCCCTCTTTGTGTTGTTTGTGCTTATAGACCTTCAACCTCAACCTACCTGGCACCTATGCATAAAAAATAAGTGACCCAGTTTTATTGAAACTGTCCATATATAGGTATACTCACAATTCGCCTTCGGCTTCGTACGGAGTTGAAATTTTCAAAAATCCTTTCTTAGCGGATGCTTACTTTATAAAATAAACTACCAAATTTCAGCTTTCTTATAGTAGTTTTGGCTATGCATTGATAGTCAGTCAGGACAAACTAATTTATAAGTATAGATAGCGATTGACGTGTTCTATTGTCGTATAATATATTCAGAACCCTTGCCTTTCTACTTCCTAGACAAGTTGCAACATATCTATTTATATCGTTTTCATAGTCTCAGACGCTTTACCGTTGACGATCTAGGACGATCCATTATTTATCAGTGTCTATACAAAAAAGTGTATGTGTCAGCTCCACCGCGCGACTGGAGTAAAAAATTACTCCTTTAAACGTATAAAATTAAATGTATAAAATTTTCCTCGTGTCTATAGATAACTGGATAACTAAATACTTTATATTATTTAGTTACATTCTGCATACTCAGATGTCACGTGTTCCAACAAAAGTTACGTTCGGTGTACACAGATGTAACTACGTTTTATAAGTTCAAATAGTTCATTTTTTCGACGACAGATGCAGCGACGCCGGCAGGTTATAACGCGCTATCGTTTCGTTCCACAACGCGGACACACACATACGAGATTTCGACGTTTGTTTTTATAAGAGGGACCTCCCGGCCCGGGGACCACTTGTACCGGCCACGGCCAACGCCGTGGTCGTCGCAAGTGGCCCTACAGGGCTAGCCGGTCCCTCATAGCGTAAGCTTTAGTAAGTTCTTATTTGTAAGGGCCGGGCGCTTCTCCCCCCCCCCCCCCCCCCCCCCCCCCCGACGCCCGGTGACGGTTCCAACTCCCCTATGGACTAGAACCATACCCATTTCGAGGTGAGTTTTAGTGGGTAAGAGTCCCACATAACCTCTATGGGCATTTGCATTGCATGCGGCATTTGAGCATAAGGTATCTTTTGAAGATTTCTCTCCTCGTGAAAAAAAAAAGTTTTTATAAGCCCAGAAAATAGAATTTTGGAACATAAATACATGCGTCAGTTCTCGCACAAATGTCAAAGTGACAGATAACGTAACGCGTTTTAGTTAACGTTTGTATTAATTTTACTCGGCGCGTTATATGGAATTCGATTCTTAAGGAGTAAACTCCAAAAAAGTATGTCTGCTTTAGTTTTATTTACTGTTTACTGATGTTTGCGCGTATGATTCGCATTTGTTACTCGTTCTGTGCGCAAACAGAATACCCTGTATGTGTGTTTAGATTTTGTAACTTTTCTACAGGACTTTCGATTAGGTATTTTGCAGAGATTCGACAGGTTATAAGGTCTTGTGTTTTTTCTATAAGGACTGTTGATTTCCGACATGATTAGTTCGATGCTTGCTATTGTCTAGATATTGTCCAGAGGCCCTGGAAATATGGAAACGATGTTATCAAGATGTCTTGAAATTATGAGGATTTGAAAAAATAAAAGCTTTACCTACTAGTACACTTCAACACATCCCGATCATACGAATCATAAAATAACTAGCCGTCTTACTGTACGCAACGGTCCCGCAAAATTTTCAAAACATTGAAGTAACAATAATTGACCAACAGTAAACTGTATTTTTACTATGGGAAAGCAATTATTGTGGATTGCTTGGCCAATCTTTAGTGTTGGGTTCAGCTATTATGACCATAATGACAAATTGCTACAAATCTAAATTTTATAAATATTGATAATTAATTATACTTATTAAATTAACCTGTAGTTAATTGGAGCCTATCACTTTCTGAAAATTTAAGTGTACGTATTAGATGCGTTAAATTGGTAGTCTATTGAGTTCCTAATTTTACATGAGTAGTGATTCAACTTACAAACATTTGTATCAGGTTCTGCCTATGATAATTGAAAAGAACAATTTTGAATTGTATCCTGTACTTTCATATCTGATGTGGGACTGTTCTCTTTTGTTTCAGATGCTTGTTTGCGGTGTCAGGGTGAAAGCAAGAAGGATTCTTATGGCAAACAGGACTGTGTCGTTGTGTGGGGTGAATGCAATCACAGTTTCCACTTCTGCTGCATGTCTCTTTGGGTGAAGCAGAACAATCGTTGTCCTTTATGTCAACAGGAATGGTCCATACAGCGAATGGGCAAGTAGGCAGACAGTTGAGACAGGCGAAGCTGTAATTTGAGTTCCGACATGAGAAATTAAAGTTCCGACAGTCACATGTCTTATGTCTTATGTGTAATTAACGAATTTAATTACTAAATAAATCACTTGCAAATGATATGCAGAATTTCATTGAAACTAGTTAATTTTTAAATGAAAAATAACGGATTAATTAAAAAAAAAGGATTTACCAAAAGTCGTATATAAAAACCGTCGTATATCAGTGAAACCAGCATTCAAATCGGTTAAGCCATTTCTGAGATTAGCGAGCACAAACTCACAGACAGACAAAAATTGTAAAAAGTATTATTTTAACCTTGGTAACATTAGTACACGTGTACAAATTGTTTAAAAAAAAATTCATGTACGAGTAGATACAGACACGTCTCGTTTACGATTTTATTAAATGTACAGATATAGATTACTTATATTAAAGTCGCACACTTTTGTCAGAGTGGTCATGGTCGTGCGGATGATGTAGGTAGACGGAGGATGGCACAGTAAAGGTATTGCAAGTGTTGTTAAAGAATAAATTAAAATAGAATAAATTAACATTCAATGTAAATAAGTTTAAGTACAAAAAATATTGTCGACACGATATTGTTATCGTTTGTAACAATTGATTTTGTTTGAAACAGTTGGTGCTGGAATGCACCAATAACAATAAACAGATTGCTTGCTGCTGCTGCAATAGTTTTTTATACACGGAAATTGTATTTTTAGTTTGATACGTACGATCAAAATGTTACTGGCATTTTTCAATTAAATATCAAATAACCTTCTCCATTCTTAAAAATGTTTTAGCTTAGTTAAAATTTATTAATTTGAATGAAAGGTTCATAAACATGCAATAATTAAATAGAGTTTTATAAGGTTGTTCTTAGTGTAAGACGTTATCTACAACCTGTCTAAGTTTCTCAGCATAACAGTATTATATAGACATATTTAACAAGAATATTATATACTTAAAATACATAAAATGTATAGGTACTTAATACATATAAAAATTTTAAGCTAGTAGCGGAACTGCCTGGAGGCACTCAAATTTATTAGAGGCATTTATATTACTTAGTACTTCCTATGCGGTCGCATTTTTGTTTACTTAGTTAACCAATAGGTACAAAGGTTTCCTGTTGACTTAAAATTTTCAAGGACAATATATTTTCAAACAAAACCCGTTAACAAAAAAGTATTGACATATTCGATAAGTACCTAAATGAAATATACTTTAATGATAATTTTGGTAAAAATTCTTCACGTAGAAATCCACGAGAGAAAGTTAAGACACCAAAGTAGTTCTCAGAATCAGGAAACAAAAATAGTCGGCGGCGACGGCGGGCAAAGATTGCAATGCACAACTCGTATTAAAATTGATCACTCTGTGAAACCATACTCCAGCGTCCCCAATCACCTTCCATACAAAGTTATCATTCTCAGCGTCCTCACAGATATAGTTACCAATTTGCTTAGTTTCTTGCATGGACTGCAGTAGACAGAAAATCTTTTCAAGAGAGGCTATATGGAACAAACTCTCAAAAGAGGAATTTTATAATAATGGCGTATCTAAACATTTTTTAAATAAGTTCGCAGACAGAATGTTGATTCACGTATTGGCATATTTCTACTACTTATACATATGAAAAAGTTAATAAAACACGTCAATAACAAAAAGTCGTTTTAAATTCTCGTTTTTCGTGATCGCAGTCGCTGATTTGTATCCGACATCAACCTGCTGAACATACGAACATAACAAAAATACATATAAATAAAACTAATGGTGACATTTGTATTTGTAACATTTGTAAATAACGTCTGTTAAAATGCAACTCAAACATCCCTCGATGACAGATCTTACCAACTTTTTATTCTCTGGACTAGTACTTATACTGTGATGTGACTTGATAAATAAAACAAGTATAGTGAATGAAAACATCTTTAATTAAATATAAAAACCTGCGCCCTATAAAATATCTCATCAACGTCTAAAATATTATAAGTTCCTCGTCAAACAATAATCCGCTACGCATTGTTATGCTGACTACTCAATTCTGATTGTGGAAATTACCACAGAACAAAGTAATTCTTCAAATTGATTGACAACTTCAATGTCAAATCAATATCGGTGTTAAATGCATTTCAAATCCATTGAATTGTAGACTGTTGTTATGGCGGCAAAACGGACTGTGTACGTTGATTGAATGAATGCACAAGTAAAGTTCACATAGGCACATTTTTTAAATATATTTTTATTTCAGTTTCTACTGCCATTTCGCTGCCATTTTAGGTTGCATACCTCCAGGGTTAAATAATGACATCAGTTCTCTGTCGGATAACTCCACCTTAAAGCTATATCTCTATAGCATATATCTCTATATCTCTATAGCTATATCTCTATAAAACGGTGGAAATTCACTATGGCCCTGACTTTTGTTTGCTCAGGTTATGTTGGCTACGGAAACTAATTTCTTTTACAATGATAACACAAAAACTATACTGCCTCATAATGGTAACACACTACAAGGAAAGCACATCATTGTCCAATGTCAGTAAGAAAAGGAAAACATAGTACAAGAAAGCAATTTTTTTTAAGAAAAATCAGGGGATTTTTTAAAATATTTATATCATAATTAGGCGGTGCCTGCGACTTCGTCTGCGTTGAAAAATTAAAAATATAATACCTAAACAAACCCTGACATCTTTATGCCTGTGACGACAGTGGCGCCCAATTTTTTTATATTATAGAGGATCCCTCGGGAACCTAACATTTTTCCAGAATTAAAAGGTATGTTAATCTACGTAATAAACTATCTGTGTGCCAAATTTCATCCAAATCCGTTTAGTAGTTTTTAAGTAAAAAACATACATACACCCATCCATCCTCCCAAACTTTCCAATTTATAATAATACTAGTATGATGACCTAGAAAATACACACTTGCAAGCTTTACCAAAAAGATGGGGAATTCGTTTGATCTGAGTAGCATTATGTGCGGTGTGTGGAGTCAGACTATTTAACTATTGATTGGAATTTTAAATTGAAAGTTAACTACCTTCGTTCACAAATATTGATATGACCTTCATTGCATATGGTAATATCACATTAAAGTAAAATATTATCACACTATGTGAATATATTAAATACCAAACGAAACAATGAGAGTTTCACAGCCGTACAAGCAATAGATATTAATTTCTTCAATAGAAGAACACAAAGGCGGTAAGAAACATTCGGTTATCAACCAACTTTTCGCATGCCAAACTGTAAATTATATTTTATACACAAGAAAATTTATTTTATACTTGAAATGCAATCGATCTGTGGTTCGGACAAAAAATAGAATTAAGCAAGGATTTTTTTTTCCTAGAATTAATCATTAAAACGTTGTCATACACATTGCAGAGAGTTTTTATGGTAGGCAGGGTAATACACTGCTTTCTGCAGTTAAAAAGTGGCCAGACTATGATAAGTTTTAATAGCAGTTACCACCCTCTTGTAAAAGACCAACTGTTTCGATTGGGTGGTGTCTGATTGCCCCAAATCCTCGGCTCCAAATTTTTTTATTATTTGTTATAATGGCATTTTGAGTAATGGATACTTCCCCTGTCCTCACCTTGTTTTATCAGAGCTGACATTTCAATCCCTCTACTAAAAATATGATTACTAAATCCACTCCTGCATATTTTTCTACAAAGCATTAAAACTATTTGTAGTACTTACTATTTATCTTAGCATATATTAATTTATCTAATCAAAATTAAGTAATAAATTGATAGGAACATATAAAACAGAACAACCTATACAGGGTCACTGGTAACGCGCCGTATTCCTACCAGAATGTGAAAGGGGAGCTATAATGTAACATTTTTTACCAATCACCTACAATTTGACATTTAAATCGAAATTTAAAAAAAACACATTGATTTCATTTAGGTTTATTTTCGCAACTGATACTTTAACCTAGCTATTACAGTTGTAAAAAGTCCAAAATTACGTTACTGTTCAAAATTAGAAGCCACAACAACAATTACTTTTTTAAATTTACATGTTTATGGTCCGCAAGCCAGCAACAGATTTCCATGGCCAAGTTCCTCTTAGCGATAACTCGTAAAATGCTTGTAAGAGTTGTATCATGAAGCCTTGTGAACGTCAGCTGCAGCTCTGTAGGTGGATTTAGCAGCGGTATCCTCCCATACACGTCAAAAAAAATTTAGTCATTTCCTCCCGTTTGAAATATTTATCAAATTATAGTTAACCTAATATCTTGAAGAAAAAAATTCAACTGACTATAAAGCTGTGGATTATACGTCAGTTGATGACACGAACTTAGAAAAAAAATGTTTTTCAGTGATTTCCTCTCAGTTGAAAATTTATCAGATGACAGTTTATATGCTATTATGAAAAAATAAAAAAAATCATACTCCCTATTGAAATATTTATCAGATCACGAAATTTGTACCTTTTTCGTGGTCCATTATGTTTAAAAAAGTGACGTCTACCTTGAAAAAATTCTACCCCCGTAAGTATACAAAGTATTAGAAAAACCTCCATTTCATAAATATTTACTTTGTTATTGCTATGGTAAATTTTTTGGAGAATTTGGTTGGTTACATGAGATGCATGAGGGATAGGTATAATTATGCAAAAAAATGCAAAGAGGCATTAGTAAGCACTATTGTGACCACACCTTTACATTTTTTTTCTTTTAATGAGAACGTAAGCCTGTAATTAAAGAGGCAATTTCCTTGTTTATATTCTGTAACCTATTTTTTGTTCGAACCGCAAAAGCCATGTGATGCGAGTTGGCATTTCAGCGTTGTTCAACAACAAGTTTCGCCGCTCCCAAGCCAGGCCTCCATCGTCGACCAATCGCAGGCTACCGCGAACTAATCATTACTTTCGATTGTGCATTGGACTTTATTCAGCCTTGGATGGAAATAAACATTGCGTCAGGTGATAATGATTAGGGGAAAATTATTGTGCTTCATCATGTCTTCCTTTTAATGTTATCCTCCCGGACATCAAATATTTTATCAGCGATAATTTATACGAACAGGTGAAAATAATAAAATAAAATGTTTAAGTACTATAAAAAAAGGTAAGTATATGACAATTATACTTATTTACCTACTCACTTTTAAGTATTTTTTCAATAATTTTAATAAATCGCTCGCACTTATTAGGAAAAGTATACCTACCTTTACCCTTTCTATCAAAGTCAGCAAGTGTTGCTTGTGTTTATACTAGGCGACAGTAAACCGATTTGCCATCACGTGGACCGGCAGCCTACTTGCCGACCTTTAATGAAGGTGGGATCCAAAAAAGAAACAGAATATAAATTCTGATACTATGTAAACAAAGTTTTTTAATGTTTTTTCATAACTATGAATACGTAACGAGTGGTTATTTGTTACTTACTCATAAATCATCTACGAATTGGACAGGTCACGAAAATCTTTTTTTTTAAATATATCTTTAAAAATATACCGTTATACAAAGTTTAATAGCAGTATTCTTATGTAATTCTTAATTTTATTATTGTTTCTCTTAAGGTTTACCTAACTACACATCCTACAGAAATCATGAATATTATTTATTTCTTAATGAGAGGATACTAGAATCACTAAAATGATATCTGGGCAAATGATTTAAGGAATCGTTAAAACACCCATAAAACACAAAATTATTCTCGTATTTTTTTGTCGCGATATCTATAGGTACTAATATTATAAAGCTTAAGAGTTTGTTTGTTTGAACGCGCTAATCTCAGGAACTACTGATTCGAATTGAAAAATTATTTTTGTTTTGAATAGTCCATTTATCGAGGACGGCTATATAACATCACGCTACGATAAATAATTAATTAAGCAGTGTCCAGTACCGCGCGCCCCATGCGCACGCCCCGCCGCCGTATGGGCCGCAGGGAAACGTGGCCGAGTTCAGCTAGTATCTTTATAATTTGACGCGAGTAAAAGCATTTAATCAAAACGGTGCCAATGATTTATCTATGAAAAGGGATTGCTTTAGCATTCTAAATGAATTTATGTAATTGATTTTGACGGTAATTTGATAAAATGTTAAATGTTTTAGAATATAGATGAAAAGGTTTCAACATTTACAATATTAATAAATATGGATTAAATCACGCGGTTATTCCATAACAGTATTTTGTACTATTGTAGGTTATTTGCCTAAACGGTTAGGTATACAATAATATATTTCACATACTTATTTTGCGTATAACTGGCCACCACCACCCACCATGTAGTAAAATTCCATTTGGCGAGTGAATAATGCATTGATGTTTGTGAAACAAAACACCAATTGTAATGGATTCTTATAAACAGTGTACGATTCTCCCAGCCGGGTGTAGAAGATTCGATGACATGCGATTAATCGTATCAGATATACCAAACACAACGCAAACATTACGAGTAATTTTCAAAGATGCACTGTTAATTTATAATGGAACCAATTTTATTATCTCAAATAAAATAAAATTTTTCTTCACAATCAATTAAAACTTGAGTCGAGTTAAAAACAGATTACTTTAGCAATAAAAAGTTTAAAAAACTGTTCAAAACCTACAGTACAATTTACACTCTTTTGAAAGTGTATGTAAACTATGTAAACTATTATTTACATAGACAAATATATTTTTTTTATGTTTAGGTCGACAGACAGGCTGACGGTCCACTTGATGGTAGGTGGCTACCGTCGCCTATAACACAAGCAACGCCACAGCTGCTGCAAGTGCGCTGCCGACTACAGTAGGATTGGATAAGGGATTAGGAGGGGATAAGGAAATGGGCTCTGACATCCCTTACTCACTCACCGAAACACAACAGCACGTATATGCTGTTATTTCACGGCGGTATTCTGTAAGGAGGTGGTTACTGCCGCCAGGCGGGCTGCCCAAATGACTGCGAAACGTAGTGGTGCCCTACCACTCTTTTCAAATCCAGACCAGAGTCAATTTGGAAAATAACATTAAAATTTCCAAAGTTGACCCCGCCGGGAATCGAACCCGGGGCCCCTGAGACGTTAGGCAAGCACTCTTGCCACTCATCCAACGGGCCGTCAATAATAATGTTAATATAAGGTATACATATTTTGTACATAAAAAATGCTAATGTCAAGTAAGAATTAAGTAGCACGAGCGACCTGCTCCTGGGTTCGCATGGATGTAATTTTTTTCTCTTAATTATATACACAAACCTTCCTCATCTATCGCTCTTTACATAGCGTATGGGTCCCGAACGTCTCGTGTCTCCCGAAGTCCCAGGACTTTTAGAAAATTTTGTTGAATTTGTGTCCCGGCATAAGAATAAATACTTGTTCTTATTTATTCTTATGGTCCCGGGACCATAGGGTCTAGAATCGAGACACCACTGTGCAAGTTCATACCGCATAGAGCATTTACTTACATACGTACATAATGATTGATGAATAAAGACTAGGTGATGTTTATAATGATTAAAATGTGTATCACACCAAATTCTAAGTCTGTTTTATATTTAGGAGATTTTACTGGATCTGAACCATCTCTGAACTGATTCTGGGCTTATAGAATTAAACATATGATATCTTTTGACTATTAGGATTTGTATTTATGTTAAAAATATTGATTTTGACTAAAATCACTTTTTTAATGATCTTTGCCGATTCTAATTTTAATATAATCATTGAAGTCCCGGGACTTAAATCGTGCTCGTGTTCCAGGACTTTTTCACTAAAACCCCGTACGGACAGCGACTTTATTTTATAATATGAACAGATATGTATAGATATAAATAGATAGATATTAGATTTAAAATATAAAATGCTAACTTTTAAAATAAGTTTTAGCCTCCGTTTTAGTATGTCCATAGCGAAAACTATTGAACAGATCTATGTATATATCTATATCAATAGAATGATGTCTTAGCTTCTTTATACTTTTAGCTCTGTCGAAGCCTTGAATAGCTATTAAGTAGTAAGTATGAAACATACTATTAAAAAGTAAGTTTGTAAAGCGTGCTTTATCAGAGTTCAATATATTGTATCCGTTATCTCCTACTATATTACACAGCTCCACACGTTTGAGAATTAATTTAATAATCTGCTTTTAGGTAAGCGCCATAATAAAATCAAGTTTTAAGAATCTCCAGACGATAATCTTCTTTAAAAAATATATAAGTCCTCCTCCTTAGTCGTTCACTCTTGACAGAGTGGTCGTGGTTGAACGATCATGCGTCTCGCCTTTGGATAATGTAGCTCCGGCAATACGCCTCCACTTGCCACGGTCTTCAGCGTTGCGGGAACACTGGACTATGGTGATTTGCGTAGCAGTCTTTATAGAGTCTGTCCAACGTACAGGTGATCGACCGCGGGGCATTTTTCCTTCCACTAACCCTTGGACAACTAATCGCTCCATTGAGTCGTGATTTCGGACTACATGGCCGAAATATTTGAGAATTCGCATTTGCACAGTCGACGATAATCTTTCCTTGATATTAAGTTCTTCCAGTATAGAAATATTGGTGCGAAATGCCGTCCAAGGGATACGCAACAAACGCCGCCAGCACCACATTTCGAGACAAAACCAAAATGATGATTGTGAACCGAGCTGAATCCAACCAACCTGACGTTTGCACGATTGGCAACTGTGAAGTTGTGCAAAGCTACGTGTACCTCGGCTCCACGATCACAAATACAGGTGGATGTGAAGACGAGATACGAAGGAGATGTGCTATTACAAGATCTGCCGTCGAGAGGCTGAAAAGAGTCTGGTGCAACCGCAGCATCACTAAAGCCACAAAAGTTCGCCTAATGAGAAGCTTGGTTTTCCCTATATTTTTGTATGGGTCGGAAACGTGGACTGTGCGACAGAAAGACCGACAAAAAAAATATAAGTACCTACTTATTATTTTAATAGATTAACAATATTTTAAGTAAGTACCATATTATGTACGAAGAAAAGTTTAACCCTTCAACAAATTACATATCGCTAACCAATCTTCGGCATCGCAGAAGAATACGAGCAGTCGCCATCTGACAATGACATCATTAAACGTACACGAATTATCATTTTAAATGTATATCATAATGTTGAACAATAAAAATTGGGGAAATTAAATGTGGTTATTTTGTCCCACATTCCAAAAAACTTCTACTTCGTCCTATACCAGTATGTAATAGGGAAAGTAAAGAATGAATAATCCAATTAGTCAATAAAAACCCAATCCAATGTAGGTACCTATGTGCAGTCAGTAATTATATCAGAATCAGTTCCTTCTCTGTAATTATTGTGGGTTAAATATGTTCTCGGTGTGGAAGAGAAATTGAAGCAGTAGGTATACCTACGTATTTATGATTGACTAATTTATTCGACGACAGATGTCGATGCGCCGGCAGATTATAACGCGCTATGGTTTCGTTCGTTCCTCAACACGGACTACACTTTTCATACAAGATTTCGTTCGTCATAAATACATGCGTCAGCTGTCGCACAAATGTCAAAGTGACAGATAATATAACGCTTTTTAGTTAACGCTTGTATTAATTTCACACCTCATAAAATTTTCATAAACTCCAAAAATATTTTCATATATTTCGAAAATAAGTAAATGTATATTCGACATTAGCTGTGATTACAACTAATAGTTAAGTTTATTTTAAAAATACTGGTACCGAATTGTTATTGCAAATAGGTTGTTTTTAGTTTTTTGACTAACATAAATTCTCATTGGATTTTTAAACTAAAAGATATAGAATTTGCATAAATATGCATCAGCTCTCGGAGTTTGTCTCAAATTGATCCGAGGAAGTCTATTTTAGAAAACATTTACAGAACAACTGTGCGTTTAGCGTAGGTACAGTCAATCGGAAAATTCCGCTCTTGATCGGCAGCAATTAAATCAATCTAGTCCAGTTGGTCGTCTGGCGCCTAATGCCAGATAGGTAGGTACTTTAACAAGACTACGGAGCCTTAGAACTAAATACGTAACGAACCATTTAAGAATAAGTACATAATTATTGTACTTAGTAAATTTCTTTGAAATTATTTCCCAAATCAAAATCAATGTATTTTGTCAAAGAATTACCATTTACTCAATGAGGTAAAAGTACTACGTAAGTACATATTATCTCAATGCATTTACTCAATTGTTTATAATATTTTATGTACAATAAATCTTATGTTAATAGCAAAAAATCTACTTTTTGTCCAAACAAAAAGATTATTATTATTTAAATAATATAATAAAGCGTTTGACTTTTCCTTTCCATTACATGCGTATATAAAAAATTATGAATATGTACTTACTTAGGTACTATAACCATCTATAACATCGAAAACAAACATTGCGTCTATCGCGAGTAAACTTGTGAGAGAAGACCAGTAATTGATGTACGAAAATTTTTGCCTTTTGATTATAAAATTTCAATCAGTACCTAAAAGTTATAATAATTATAATTAAAAGGTACCTAATGATAATCAGTAAGTAGACATCATGAGACCGAAACAAACTTACATTAAAAGAGAGGCCCTCAGATTATTCTATTCTGCATTAGAACCCATATTAATAACATTATCTGAACTGCATATCAGATAATTTAGTCTACGAGCCAGGTACAAATTTCGTCAATTACTTATTTCATCTCGGGCGATAAGTCGTAAAATGTTTCCAAAAGAGTTGTATCATGAATCATGAAGCCTTGTGAACGTTAGCTGCGCCACCGTAGGTGAGTTGAGCAGCGGTACCCTCTCATACATGTAACAAATACAAAAATTTAGTCAATGCCTCCCGTTTGAAAATTTATCAAATTATAGTTAGGCAAATTATAGCATGATTAGTCTTCATGATACACACTCTCAGAAGTTTTTACGTGTTATCGGCCGACAGTAATTTGGTCATGGCTCGTGGAATGTTACTTCAAAATCCAATGAATAAACCAAAATGGCAAAATCTGCATTCCGCAGTCATAAACGACCAACCTCCTTGCATCCGACTACCGTCAATACGTAGGGTACGTAGGTATTCATTGTCATATACACAATTTGTACCTTACCCTTATCCTATCTATATACTTTCATTGTGTATTCGACTGTGCCACTCCCTGACGCTGCTCGTAGGTATGTCACATAGAAGTTTATACCTAATTGTTTATAAAAAACAATTAGGTAGGTAGGACTTTAATCACCTCTAAATATTACAAACAGATTGCGATCGATCAGGAATAGATATCATAATGTTCAAATAAACAGTAAAATGCATTAAATGCAACGCTATGCAAGTAATTAACGTGCTTTTAAATGAGCTACCTACATTTGAAACTGAAATGTTTATATAAAATGGCGAAGGTGTATGCTGACGAGCCAGACGTTGGAGGTCAGTGACGTCAGCACTTAGAAAGTGTGCGCGTGTTTGTTGGCATGTGGTGTGGAGGTGTGGCGTGCCAAGCCCCGACGGCGCGGCGAACCGAGCTGCGTGGCCGCTGACTGCGCACGCGCACTCATATCGCACAATCTCTTGCAAATGTTACATCAGCATTGCCATGAAAACACCTACTTTCCACAAGAAAAATATTTACCTAATAAAAATTTCTTCAATGAAATCTTCGAAATTATATCAAAAGCCTCAAATACCTTATAATTTATTAAAATTTTATACATTCATAAGCATAATTACATGCTTTCACAATAGTTAAATTTTCATGGTTACGTTGCTGACGCATATTATATGTAGCTGTTGCCAAGTGCCGATTGGTTATTTCAACCAAGCCCCTGCAATTACGTGACGTTTCAATGTGTCATGTTACTCAGAATTGGTAGAATTTTATCAGCAAGTCATTCGAGGACTTAAAAAACATCTAACGCTTATATTTCATTATTTGTTGGCTCCTACGTTCTGTATATTAAAACAATACTGCAGACATCTGGCTTAATTTGGATTTTAAATGTTGCATAAGCAATTTTATTCAAATCTGAATATATTTATTCGGAGAAACTACTCTTTTCTTTGTTTTTTCTTATGTATTTTGAATTTACGTAAATAGATTTCCATTAATATATCGTAAATGAGTTTCATGGAAGACACAATATAACCAAGAAATATAACTATGGGCTCCTAAAAATATATTTGATATTTATATATTTGATATTTCGTTGGATATAATGCAATTTTCATTATTATCATTACTAAGATTACGAAGAAAATATTATACGAATTTTATTTGTTGTCGCAACTCACTCTAAAACCAATTTTAAAGTATTCAATTATTATCGCTTATTTTCAATGTTTAGTCTGTTCAGGACACACGATAATTGCAAATCTGAAATACCTAATTGAATGCAATTTATGGGGCACGTAATATAATAATGAAGCGCAATTTAGTACGTCAAACAAGCAGTCAATATTCATACTATTGTCATGAAACCAGTAATTCTGTTTGTATAGCTTTAGACAGTAATTAGCAACGACACTCTTTGTGTATCTATCCACATACTCATGTCAATGATACCTACAGCTCACCTGATTTCTCTTAACTCCAACTGGAGTGAATGGGATGTAAAGAAACAATTTTTGAGCATTGGACTGAGGATAATAATCCCTTATCTACTACACCACAAGCAACGCCGTAGCTGCTGCAAGTGCGCTGCCGACCATAGTAGGATTATTATGGATAAGGAATTAGGAAAGAATAGGAAAATGGCATAGGATAGCATCCCTTATTTACTCACCGAAACATAACAGCACATATGCTGTTACTTTACGGTGATCATAATAAGGGGCTGGTTACTGCCGTCGGACGAGCTGTTCAAATTACTATGAAACGCATTTTGCCCTGCCACTTCTTGCCACCGGATTCCTGAGACAGAGCGCCAAGCCAAGGCAAACATCTTTACCACTTGACTAATGGGATCGTCGGTAATCTGATCCAAATTTAAATTAGTAACTTACTCGCGCCTACTTCTATGTAATATCTATCTTTCGAGCTGGAACCAACCATACACATTGATATCCTTTAGGCGGTTTCGGGGATTAGTGTGAATGAACATCGTGTGACACGTAATTTTATATCTTAAAATTTAATATTATAGATATTACATATGTACAAATACACCATTTTACAAAAACATATTTGTTGCGGGTAGTTTAGTAATGGTGCAAGAAAATAAAGCTGAATGCAATAAATGTCTAATATTTATTGCATTCAGCTTAATGCGATAAATAACTTTGGGAACAGTCCGTTCTAGTTGTGAAAGTATCTGTGGCCAAGTAACGGAGTTTAGAAATAAAATGTTAGAATATTATAATTATGCGATAACTGACTAACACGCAAAATTGCACGTCAATTTGTACCTAATCATATAAAAAGAAAGCGTATAACATATACAAATACATATTTAAAGTTTAGGTATAAGTACGTAGTTAATAAAAAATAGTGGAAATACTAAATCTTTTGCGATGCGATCATTAAATGATTATTATACTTATCTTTTAATGATCTACCTCATATATTTAAGCATACCTAAGTAAAAAATTATCTTTTTATTATGTCGAGCTAACATTCAAAACACTGACAGACAATATGAATGTCGGCACATTGTGTAACCCGTGCCATCACTTAAATAAAATATTGTATATTCATCTAATATTAGGTAGCTACCGTCGACCTCACCATCTCGTGGATGGAAACACCTCAGCAGGGAGTTATTTATTATTAATATTAATAGTTATTAATAACAATTTAACCAGTTATCTTCGTATAATATGTTCCGTATAAGTTGGACTCAGAAAGACACCTATGAAGAGGTGCTCCAGGGTGTCGGTATAACCTAGAAGTAGTTGCAGACTGTCAAAAGCGCAAAATTAAATATCTAGCATAATTGTATACAACAAAATATGGACGAAGATATGGGCAAAATAGAAGAGTGATGGCGCCCTGGAAGGCGGAAGAAATCCTTGCTACGTAATATCGGGGAATGGACTGGGATCTCTAGTGTAGAACCTATGTTCTGTTTGGCCCAAAACAAGGACTTTCTTAAACTCTGGCTGAAGCTCTGGCTGACGTCCAACCTCCAGTAATGGAGCACTTCAAGAAGAATACCTACTATTTCTTAAATAATTTGCTTATTGATAAGGAAAAACATTAAGATTTAGATATGTCTTACCAAATACTTTTATAAATTATATGCATAGTGTCACAGTTACCCCCCCCCCCCCCTATATACATAAAAAAAATTTTTTCAAAAGATGAAAGATAAAGATAAAAGGTAAAAGTAAACTTTCACCCCATTCTTCCTTAATGGGAAATAGGAAATGAATATATATATTTATCGGCATTGTGATCGTCTAATAGTGGCAGTACTCTACGTCGTGTTTAATAGTAACCCTTTAGTTCTTTATAGAGGTACGTAATGTCTTGTGCTAAACTGCTAAACTGATTACCAAATTAACTAGATGCTATCCTAACATGTTTACCTAAAGATTGATTGCTTAATTAAAATTATACTTTATTTTGTCAGTTATAGGGAATTAAATTAACTATTTCTGGATTCTACCTAATCACTAGTGAATATTTTGCTGTCGTGTTTTTCATTATTATATTCTTTTATTAGCTTGGCTTGACTAACTTATTAATAAATTAACATAGATTAGGTCCCTATAGCGCCCTGGTCAGGTGTTGTCCCTAATAGTCTTATAAGAATTAATATGTAGAACTAAACTAGGATGATTTTAAGCTGAGTTATAGTGATTTAAAATAGAGTGTGTTGTGCTAAAATTATTAATTTCCTCATTTGAATTTTATTTAGAACCTTTGTTCACAACCTAGAGAATATGACCATGCCCGATGAGTCTATTTTTACGTTATCAAGCGAATTCGCGTATTCCTACTGAAGCTGTAATATATCAATCTACTGAATTATTATACAAATTTTATGGGATCCTACGAGTCTACGCCTACTCCTATAACTAGATATTCCTATCCTATTCAGAGGTGCTCACAACGCGAATGATGCACTCACAAACATTTAATATAATTGAATAATCATGACCTACCTCGATGCCCCGGCTTACGCTTTATTAGACCGACCAATCCGCCGCTCCGCAGCTCCCTACAGCCACCGCCACACTCCGATCAGTAGCTGGATCCCCTGGAATTGTTTAAAATGCAGAGCAGTAACTAAATCTTGTATTAGGGATTGAATTAAGAATTAAAATTGTCATCAATAATTATTTCTTATAAACTAATATGCTAAGCTAATTCCACCTTTACCTAATTTAGAACCTGCTATGTCTAGTCTAAATCAGAAGAGTTACTACTAATTTTTCTCTAGCTTATGATCTACCACTTACTTCCTAGATCCATCGTAGATTTTGTCTCGTCTCGTATAATGTTAGGACTCCACTCTATACACGCAGAAATCTTCTTAGCGAGGTACTGATGGTAGGTAGGTATGCTAGTAACTCCCTAATGAATACTAATTATATTTTCGATACATATATTTTATTTTTCTAGTGCAACGCTATTTTTACATATGATCTATACCTACTGCATTTATCTGCTTATAATGTTAAACAAAGTGTAATTTGAATGTGCCTAAAATGTAGAGTGTATGTGTATAGTGTAGATATAGATATAGTTCAGGACTTGGGTAAGGATAGGGTAGTGAACCGGCCCCACACCATCGCCGGGTCCCGTGACTTTCACCCTCGCTCCAAGCCTCCGTGACGGATTTAGGCTCACCGAGCTTAACCAACTGGAAGTCTATTACTTTAGGCAATTATAACTGATAGCAACTGTTCTGCCAAGGGTTAAATAGACTCAGAAGGTTGATGAAGAGTTGAGCTAATTCATAATCACGGACTATTAGTCAAATCAAAGCGTAGGGACTCAGGCCAGTCCGACACAGGTTTTAAGATCTGCGTGCCATTACAGCTCCGCCAGAATTAGGAACACTGCCGAGGCCGATAGTCCAGAGGTATGACGCATGATTGACTCAGTCAACGTGAACTTTCTCCGCCCGAAGGCCAGCCGTAGCTGCAAACTCCGATTAAAGTAATAGTGGGGCCTATAACCCCCAGCAGAATGTCTGCGATTAAAATCTTGATTTAACAGGCAAGACTCCTTTGGTTGAACTTGGCTTTAGGACGACTGTCCTTATCAAGACAGCCTTTAGGATTTGAGATGTGGCAGGAGTGCGTAAGCACGTGAAATAAAACTTCACCTCCTTTGATAATAATTTTAATAACATTCGCCTATCACATGCTATAATGTAATATATACATGTGTGTACTTAGGACGTCTGTCACTATTGAAACAGCCCTTAGGCTTTGTAGTGTGTCAGGAGTGTGTATGCGTGTAAGATAAAACACCGCTTCCTTTGATTAATAAAATTTAATAATATTTAATAGCCTTTTACCTCTTTAAAAACGTTACCTTTTCAAATATTAGCTGAGAATGCCAATTATAGACTAGGTAAATAGATCGTTTCTAAATAAGTATAGCTATGATTCAAAATTTATTTACGGCTGCCCACTAAGTATACATGGTTCAAGGTCGCCTATCTTAGCGGCATTATATGCCCTTGGTATCGCCATCCACATGTATACCCGTCCGGCCAAGCGTCACCAAGTCAGAAGTACATAGGATTGGCCTATCCATGTCCTCTGCCCAGCTAAGCTCGCGATCAAAGTTGATTACTCTAACAGAATTTTAGAAATAATCTACTATCCACGTAATATAATTGTGCATTCATTAAGCGGTTGCACGATCCATGCTAGAAACGCCACGGGAAGCTCCTCTATCGGATACCGACACGTAACGCTTCCAACTGTACTCAAAGACTACTAGGCAACTATGCAAGACTGAGTATCTGGATCAGCATCCACCATTTTCCTTCAGCTATTGATTAATGTCATGCAATTATCCGCCAGACATGCCCAGACCACCCGATCAGACAAAGTATTTAATTATCGTGTTCCGTCTCATATTAGATATTCTTGCGAAAGTCAAATAACGAGTAGATCCTCAATCTGACCCCCGCATCAATAACTAACGTGCGAAACCTGATCGTACTCATAACTTCGCCAAGTTCCTTCTGACTAGGAAATGAGTAGATCCGCGGCAAAATCTCTACTTCGTTTCCAGGAAGTCTAATGCTGTCTAACACACAATCACATAACTAGACAACCAATACCTTTTTACCTCGTAGCAGATAGCCATCCGCTACTACATATTTACCTTTTCAACCTTTACCTTTGTTAGTGTATGTGATGTAATCTATTAATACACATATAGGATAATATTAAAAGGTAAAATATATGTTTGTAGTGTATGTGTGTGTAATTTATTAGGCACATAATCGTGTATTAAAGATAGAAATGCCCAATTATTTAGTAGGTAAAACCTATAACAATATTAGTTCGGTATTAAGCTAGTCTATATAATACCTACAGTTTCCCCTGAAATAGTCAAAACTGGTTATCGATAACCTCTATCGTTAAGAAATTCAGTTATCTAAACCGTCGTAATATTAGTCGATTAGACGAATAAACTCAGGTAAATTATATAACAGGACTAGCTATTTACCTTGGTAATAATTTTCGCAAAGCGCTTTGTCTGCCACTGAGAATTAAATAATTCTTTCCCAATTCGATCGGGTGCCGCTATCAGGATCAGGTATATTTACTCACGTCAATTTCCTAAACCATCCGTTATAATTACTTAAATACATGGTAGAGCATATTCGATAATATCTGTACATATTATTATTTCCCGAGTTGTATGGGATTTATTATTAATATGTGAATTACAAATTTATCATCATAATTATAAACGTCAGGTAAATTATATAACAGGACTAGCTATTTACCTTGGTAATAATTTTCGCGAAGCTCTCTGCCTGCCACTAAGAATTAAATAATTCTTTCCCAATTCGATCGGGAGCCGTTATCAGAATCAAGTATATCCGTTATTTAATCACATAGTAAAGCATACTCGATAATATCGGTAGATATTATTATTTCCCGAGTTGTATGGGATTTATTATTAATATGTGGATTATAAATTTATTATCATAACAAAATTATAAACGTCAGGTAATTTAAAGATAGTGAAATCACTTACTTGTGATTGGTTTGGCTGTCGGGCTGCAGTGCTTGGACGAACCTCGGGTTTTCACCTCTGCTCACCTTGCCCAGGACGATGACTCCTTCTGCTCTGAAGATTGACTCGCGAATTCTTCGTCACCTAGACCTAGGATCCGCGTTCAACTAAGCTAGCCCTAACTGATTTCCTATTTATGGCGAGACCTACTGTAAAATATAACGAACCTCAAGGAAGGCGGCGCCCCCTCCTAAACCCTAATATTTTATATGCCCTACCACTATTACAATTTATTAGATTGATTTACTAGTCGGTATTACACGCGCGTACTATGTTTCTTTCGTGCATGCGACACGATCTCGACTATCGTGGAGCCCTATTACGAGTGTACGACCCCTATTCAATTTTAACCTGCCTATACTTCCTATCGACTTTCGCGATCACTTCGTCTGCAAATCTACACCTGCGTGTGCGCCCTCACAGGTCCTAATCTCAACTCTTCGCGTCCGATCTCTCCCAAAGTCTAGTCACCACTCTCTCGCGTCCGATCTCTCCCAAAGTCTAGTCCCGACTATCCCTTAGCTCTCCTTACCGTTACTTTTTAACATTCTCCGAAATTCGATTTTAATACGCTCGCGGGTTCCGCATGTTTGTCGGTATTTATTTTCTGTTTGTATATACCTCTTCATCAACTCTTGTGTATAGTTAGGAATACTACAACGCGTAGTCTAAGCGTCCCTAACTCCCATGTGTTAATGTTTTGTGTGCCATTAAATTCCCTAACTCATCTGAACCACTACGTATCTAGACAATGGCTGTATCTATCTTGCCTAGCATATATTTATTTTTTAGCACTAATTAGCAACGCTAATAATTATTTTATAATTATATTTTATCGCTAATATTGAGATTTTATAATTATATTTTATCATTACGTTATTCTTTAATCGATCCCTACGCTAGCTATATCTCTCTGTGGGGAAGTCTAATTAGGCTCTGACAATCATAAAATATTTACTTAGTACTCTAGTCAAGCTTCAGGCTTAATATCATATAGTATCTTAATATCATATAGTATCTTTTCATTCTAAGTTGTGTGACCTAGTTTTATATAAATTCCCTTTTTCTTTTTTTTTTTCAAAATAAGATGTTTTCATTCTAATAATTTTATTTTTAAACTCCTTCGGCTTGTCAGCCTGTCCGCATTATTGTTGTGAAAAACAATGATTCCTAATGCCGCACGGACCCCTAATTTCTCTTGGCCATTTTTTGTTTTATTTTTTTTTTTTTTCAAGTCTGCCTCTATGCAGTTGCACTCGTGCGTATTTTTCTGGGAAGGGACAGCTCTCTTCCCCCCGCATCCCCTGACTATTTATGACACCCTAAGGTCCCTACAAACATTCTGGCAACTTCTTTACCTAATTTAATTTTAAACTGTAAATCGTCTTAGTACTAGCTTTCAATCTGATAACTAAATCCCCGTTTAAAATATTTATATTCCCATACCATAATTTGACAGATAATCTACCTAGCAACTCTATTCTCAAAAGGTGACTGTGGGGCCCTTTGAATTAATTGATTTAATTAATTGATTTAATTGATTGCCCTAGTTATATCGCTACTCTCATTGTTTTGTTGTTAACTCAGCTAGGGCATGGCCATCGTATCTACTAGGTCGTAATGATTTATTTATTTATTTATTTATTTAATAGTAAAGTACTGATTAACGGTTATGAAATCTTGTACTACTAACAGCTATACAACACAGCTATTGTCATCACTCCTTGGCCTACACTATTACTTATTTACTTATAGCAATTTATAACATACATAAGTTTTATATAGACATATTGTATTAAAGTTAATATTCCTCACTTCTATTTAAGAACAGTCGTGCCTAATTACAATTTCTGCAACCGTATTTACTAATTCATACATTACATATTTACATAAGGATTGTTATTTACTTTTAACTTATACCTAGTATGCTTCGTTCTCACGCCAAACCTTCATAAATAACCCTACTTGAAATACAAGTGGTGACCCATTGCATAGAGTAACACAGTTTTAGATTTCTTGGCCTGTCAACATTTCGTATAGTTTACGACAGGCGCACTTGTGTATTTCTGCCTTTGCCTTAAGGCGACGTACTCCCAGAAACGCTGCAAATCTACAGTAAAACGTCATTACTGTAAATAACCAAGCAAGACTGTTTTTATGGAGCCCACAATGTTAATTGCAAACAGCTAATAAGTCAAATCGGCAAACATTATCAAACTTTGTTAAATTATTTACCTAATTCCTTTATTGGTTCGGAATGCTAACGATTTTGTTTATAAGTGAGTAAGTGCAATGTTAAGGCTAACTAGGAATCCTTAACAATATTGGCTTGTTAGGTAATTACCAACCTTGCTTGTACATCTCTAAACAAGCCTCATTTAATATTAAATATTCTGTCTTTAGCCGAACCACAAGGTCCGCAGTTGAATTCAGTCTCTTTTTTTTTTTCAGTGTATGAAGTTCAAAACATGATTTAATTGATTGATTCGATAAAATTAATTAGCGACAATAACCTAAAATTGACTATTCGAGTGTACTTTAACCTCTTAAACCTAGTTCTATTTCGCTACAATGAAACATATTCCACTGAATATTTTTCTTTCTTATCCCTTAGTAACAACGTAACCTCCGCACGCGCTTCGCCTTAACTGAGTACAGCGTTTTTGTGCTTAATTTTTTTTTCTTTCTCAAAACTGTTAACTTTTGTTCCCATGTACTTGTACTTAGGTATTTTAATGAACAAATCCTTGTTATCGACTCGACCCTAATTAATTGCCCTACAACTACACGTTTCGATAAATTCTAAATGAATTCGTTGAATATTTCGATAAAATTTAATGAAATGAAACTTCGATGAATACCAAATGACCACAATTTGGACATATCTGGACTTGGTGTTGGCATACAGACAGTCCTCTTGGCGTTGCGTCCCTCATTAAGTAGTTAATACCTATAATGTTTAGTCCGATTCGGTTGATTCCGTTACAATAGTCATGTGAATATCATGAATACCTAATAATGTTTAACAAATTTCTCTACTTTGTATTGACGGATGTTAGTTCAGAAGCCTTGATTTTCGTGATTATATTTGATTTCCATTAACATTGCTAATCTCTGACGCAATGCTTGTACTTTTTCATGTCACGTCGACAATTTTTTAGTTTTCAATTTAGACTGGTGTTTGTGTATGTGTGACCATTCTCTTGCCCATCAACTATTAGAATGAGGGTCAATTGATCCGCTAACTCAACAAAAAACATAATGAACAGCAATAAAGATTCATTAAGCAGAAATCAGATGGGTTGTGTCAACTCAAATTTGTAAGCCTCGTTCGTTTTGACGTCACTTGTAGATATTTATAAATATGTATATAACTGGTATTAACAAACAGTCGGCGACAATTTATTCGTTCACAAGAAACTCAAATTAACATCTCAATACATGGAAATTGAAATCTTGTTAGCGAGAATGACCTAATACGATCAAACAATGGTGCAATATTGTAAAACGAACGATATGAATTTTTGTAAGGGCGTTTTAAGAAATAATAAGAATAAAATTATTGAATTTTTTTAAATGTTAAGATCGGCAGACAGGCTGACGGTCCACTTGATGGTAGGTGGCTACCGTCGAGCAACGCCAAAGCTGCTAAAAGTGCGCTGCCGACTACAGTAGGATTAAGGATAAGGGATTAGGAGGGGATAGGGAAATGGGCTCTGGCATCCCTTACTCACTCACCGAAACACAACAGCACACGTGCTGTTATTTTACGGTGGTCTTCTGTAAGGGGGCGGTTACTGCCGCCAGATGGGCTGCCCAAATGACTGCGAAATGCAGTGTACCCTGCAATTACTTTCCAAATCCAGACCGGAGTCAAATTTGAAAAGTTCATTTCTCAAAGTTGATCCTGCCGGGAATCGAACCCGGGAACCCCAGGACAGAGCGTTAAGGCAAGCACCCTAACCTGAGTATACCTGTTTACTGCAATATTATTTTAAATTAATAAATTTTATAATACTAACAAAAACGTACTAGTCGTTAGACCTACTACAAAACCAATAGTCAGCGCCGGCCCTACATTTTTTCTTTTTGCTCGAAATTTTTCTTTTTTCTAAGGATCATAGCGTGATGATAATACGTTATAACCTTCCTCAAGATTTTGACATCAAATGCATTTTTTTTTTAATCCGACTGATAGTTTCTGAGTTCAGCATCATTAAACAAACAAACTCTTCAGGTTTACTGTATTTGTATAATATTTTAAATAAATAATGTAATTAAGGTGTAAGTTAGATATTATCGATGACTGAAAGCGTCTATGGTGGACTGACGTGTTTAAATAACAAAAAGTGTGATATTAAGCAATGGACATTTGTTGACATTCAGCCAAATAAAATTTATACGAATACTAGCTTTCCGCCTCCGGCTTCGCCCGGGATGCAATTTTTATATATAAGAACATTCCCCGTTTATCCCTCTTTCCATTAGTGAAAACCGAATTAAAATCGGTCTACCCGTTCACGCGTGATGCCGTGACCAAGGGAAATAGGGATTCATTTTTATATATAGAGATATTGCTAACTAGCTGAGCCCGCAACTTTGTACGCGTGGTGTTCAGTATAGGGCGTAACTTTTTTTTTAAACCGATTGGAATGAAACAAACAAATGTTACGGGAATGTTCAAATCGGTTAAGCCGTTTCTGAGATTAGCGGACACAAACGCACAGACAAAAAATCTAAGACCAATTTTTTTGACCTCGGTAACATAAGTTACAACGTGTACAAATTGGGTTTTTGAAAAAATATTAATGTATATCTTGTTATATCTATAGATCTATAGATAATAGATATAGTTTCCCTTAAAACCACAAGTACATGAGTTGGTCTTCCTTTATAATGACCTTTTGAATCATTCAAGGTCGGTAAACAAATTAAGATTCGTTCAAATCACGCGATAAACATTAAAAATCATCGCTATCTGAGCATTGTAAAATGGAAATTGCAATAATTTGTTCAGTGCTGAATCAAAACACAAACAAATGACCTCATTAAGTGTTAATTAAATGTATGAGTAAATTTTGGTCAGAAATGGTTTTTTATTTGTCCACCAAACACCGCTTGACCTCCTGGCGAACACACAGACAGTCCACACACAGAGAAACGTAGTAAGTAGGCGTGTTCGTGTCCATACACATGACAGGGTGTAACGATGCAAAACACACAAGGAATATTTGCGTCTGTATGCCGTTACAAGAATGCGAAAGGCGCCAGCAAAGACGTAAGCCAGTCACCTGACCACAACGAACATCGTCGTCGACTAGCTGCTCAGGAGCTAAACGTCCTTATTCATTCCTTTGTATTGCTAAAGTAGGCTTTATGGCTTAGAGTTTCGTTTCAAAATTAAAAATTAAATTAAAAATATTGCAGTAGCAAACTCAGGAATGAAGATTTTCCAGTTAAAGATGTTAAACATCATTTAGGCAAGTCCTAGAATGCCACCATAAACGTAATTAATTTGCAAATATAATAACAATAATAATATATAAACAGAGGGTTTATAAGAAATTCCTACCATTGTACTCAGGGCCGGATTAACCAATAACCATGTCAGGGCCCCTAGGCAATCGTCTCTAACTTCTTCAACTATGCAATTCTTTTTATAATAACACTGTTTTTAATACACACCAAGATTATGCTATCACCCTTTTGAAAATGTTATTGAATGCAAAGTTTTGAAGCGTAAGTCTTTAGTCTGTGAAAATCGTCACGGTAAATATGTATTTTATTAGTCTTCAATAACTTGAAATACGTTCCGAAATTACTGAATTATTACTGAATTCCGAAATACTGAAAAAACAGGAAAAGACAGTCAACGATACACTTGAAGATACCGTCGCCTAGAAGCACAAGCAACATCAGGAGGAAGCAGGTGCGCTGTTTACGGAATTTGTCCAGGGTCTGCTTGAATAATTGTAGCTATATTAGGTGGAATCTCAGAAGGGAGATTGTTTGCAGCGCAGTAGCAACTTTACCAAGAAGCAAATCCGCATCTATTAAAAACTCAGGGTAGAGTAGGCATTAATTGGAACAACTCATCCGAGCACTCACGGTTCTAGAGCCGACAGAACATACAAAGAGAGGCTTCATCTCTACTTAAATTAAGTGGTTCTAATTTTTGTTGTATGAGCATTGGATCGTCAACAATTCGAAAAATTCGATACTGCAAGGTGTCAAATAGATCTAGCTGATACGCCAGCCCAGAGGTGAGAACAGTATTCCACGTGGGGACTAATCTGTGCCTTATTAGAGAACTTCGCGCTGCATTGGCGTAAAGTATACTGTTTGCCCTGTTCACAACACGCCAATTTTTTTCAATCTAGAGTAGCTTTATGTTCCAAGGGACACAAAAAGTTCACAAAAACTGAAAATCAGAAAAACGTAAAATCGTTTGACCCCGACGTGATTTGAACACGCAACCTTCTGATCTGGAGTCAGACGCGCTACCGTTGCGCCACGGAGTCGTTGTACGAAGTGTTGAAATATTAGTACAGTTATAAAATTTATTATGTCATATATAATTATTACAAATATAATAAACAAGTATTTGAATCTAATTATTATTTATGAACTATTACATAAAAATACGTTTAATAACTAAAACGGTAACTCAATACGAGGATGATAATTGAATTAATAAAAGAAGAAGCGCTATCTAGTCAAACTACAAAATTACATTACTTGCTTTAAGTGCAGTAGCCATAGTAATTTAATTCTGTTACACTAGATGGCAGTGTTTCATATTTCATATAAAAGAAATGTGGAAATATACTTCGTGACATCTGTTTTATTTACAGATATTATAATCTCAATTAAAATGTAAATAAAATTCAAAATAATTCTTTTGAATTTTATTATTGGTTGTTTGTAAAATAATTCAAAACCATTCTTTGTATGGTGTCTTGTAAAATGTTCATAAATTGATAAGTCAAAGCACAAGCCCCTGTGGCCTAATGGATAAGGCATCGGCCTCCTAAGCCGGGGATTGTGGGTTCGAGTCCCACCAGGGGTATAGTTGAAGTTATCAAAAATGACTTCTAGTATTTTATTCTACGTAAACACGCTTCATTGAAGTCATAATTGATTTTTTTTTGTTAAGTAAGTGCTCTGTTGCATTGTACAACAATGCGATTAGAATAAGGTGCAAGTAGACGACGCGGATTCTGGTCGTCAAGAAAACAAAAATATCTACCTATAAACTTTTATTTGAAATTTACATTTTTTATACAGACAACAATTTATTATGCTTTGCTATATTTTGCATGTTTGCGAAATATAGCAGTATATTTTGCTTATTGGTCGATAATTACAAACTTCCGTGTGGTAACACTTTTTGTAAATTGGACGGATACAACCTTTTTTTAGCTCATCAGGATAGACTTCTGTTGATATGCTAACATTTATTAAGCTAGTTAATGCGTATTCGTCTATTCCTAAATTTATTTGCAACTCATTTTCGTTATATTAGTGATACCAGTAGCAGCAGCAGCGATGATGTCTAATCAGTGCCAGTTGATGAAATAAGTGGCATCGAAGAGCAGGGTAACCTACTTTTTTACATTATGAAAATAATATATTTAAATATATTTTGCCTACTTATAAAAATAATATATTTAAATACATATATTTTATCGGAGATTTTATCATTTATGTACCTATATAAGTTGTATTATAAAGTATATGCAAAAAACCTGAACCACCACCACCACCACCATCATCGTCATCATCATCATCATCGTCATCATTATCCGCTGTCTCTCCAATGGTGGATGTAGGCCTCTCCCAAGGTTCGCCACCTCGCATGGTATTCCGTCCATCGCATCCATCCGCTTCGTGAGAAACCTTTCAGGTCGTCTTTCCACTTGCGTTGCGTTCTCCAATTCGTGGCCTCCATTCAAGAACTTGTCTAACCCACCGGTTATTCGCTCTGCGACAGATGTGTTCAGCCCATTGCCACTTCAGCTTGCTGATTCTTTCGGCTATGTCGACAATTTGGTTCTTTAACGAATTTTTAAACCTATCTATCCACGAAAGAAACTCCGAGCATAGCCTGCTCCATTTGAACTTGTGGACCAGTCCTGCTGTTCGGCCAAGTTTCGAACGTTGGTCAACACAATAAAAATATAGATTATATCCCAAAAAAAATGGGTATTTTGCACACACCCTATCAAATCCGACATAAACTAAGGTCGGTGCCGTCACAATATTGCGTATGCCCGTTCCGATTCTTTATTTTGAACGCATGGTAATTCAATCAATAAACATCGTAATTCAGATAAAGGCTGTTCAGGAACAGAATGTTAGTTCTCTTAGATTTTCTTTCCGAATTTTTACAATCACTTGTATTAATTACTATCTCTTTTATGCTTACCTAGCTATAATTTATTGGTCATAGATTAGAAAAAGGGCGAATTGGACGGAATATTTGATTTTTGATTTGATTTGAATATTTTTCAATTGTTTTAAAATTGTTAATTTTGCCTCATAAAGACATGAAATAGATAAATAAAAATTGAGATTTTATAAGTAGGTAACGAATGATCGTATTAGGGTAGATAATACTTATTTGTATCTACACACTTTAATTTGTTTTTAAAATTAATACTTAATAAGTTATTTTGTCATATTAAAATTTAAATAAAACGCGCACACACGGTGTTACGGAATCTATTTAATTAAAAATGAGATTATACAACAGACGAATATGATTAATGCTTGCAAGGGCTTCAAGTGCATAGCAGATCCGCGGAGGGCAAGACACCTTAGTCCGGCGTGCTGGATATAATATCCGATTTGTTGGGGAACACGACACTCGTTATCTGAAACATAATATATAACTGTATCTAAATATGAAACATTTATTTCATTTTTAAGTTTTGAGCTTTTCAATGTCAGCCTTTAATATTTGCTCACGCCAAAGGACAAGAAAAGAGTTCTATTGGTGTTTGTGACCAATAGAATTCTGATTTTGATACCTATTTATTTAAAATTACAATTGTTTTTAAATTGGGCGACTGCTACTAAACAATATGTTCATAATATTTCATATCGTTTTGTTTTCTCTTTGTAATTTATATGTGTGAGATCCTTACATATATGTTGGTGGTGTTTGAAAAATTTTGAAAGGAAATCTGAACAAAGAAAATAAAACACTAATGCCTCGAACCAACCTTCAACGGTCGAATATTTAAACTTAAATTTAATTTTCGAAGTAAAAAACAAACTTAGTTTTTGAAAAATATAGATTCAACTTAATTGAGATTAATTAGTTATTAAGGTGTCTTTATGTGTTTTGCCTGTCGTTAAATGTTCTCTGTGGAAAGCTAAATATATTTCTAGGGTGAATATCAATGTTTCAATTATTTGTCTTATCTCTTTAAAATCTGTTTTGTTAAATGGAAACGTACAGACATATTTATTTATTTAATTATTATTTATTTAATTACTCATTCTTATATTTCTAAAACTAATTACTGGTCAAATAACAGTGCCACATAATCACGATACAAATGCAACAAAAGACAGAAAACAGTCAGTAAATTTATGCAATCGTGACCCATCTAACGTACCTAAATACAGATTATCATTCATACACATAAATTCAAGTATTATTACTTCCATTAATTAATTAATTCATTCATTCATTCATTCAAGAATTATTATGAAGAACAAGAGTCTAAATATTATATGATGGAAGCAGAATTAATAATATTTTTTCTTAATGTGAAAGGCGTGAAGGATTGCTCCTCTAAAGCGAGGACTTACCTACCTATTTAAATTTGCACTTAAATCATACAAAACATTATAAATAGTGCATATCAACCTAAATCAAAATGTATGAGCAAAGAAAATCAATCAAAACCAGGCTTTTTTAACTTATATTTTGGAGAATTTTGTAATAAGTGTTTCTTAATTTCAGTAATATTCTGTGAATATTTCAGATTTTGTAAATGGGGATAACATTCGAAAATTAACACATTGAGCGCGAAACGTACTTGATACATATTGTTCGAGTTATTCCGCAGTACAAACAGATTTTTTAATACTTTCGAACTTAAATTACCAAATTTAATATTAATTTGGTAACCTCATTACCAAATTAGGACACGATATTTTCCCAGTAAAATCTATAATTTCTTCTTACCTAATGGTCCAAGTTTCATTCGTTAGAATGAAAATAAAAATAAACTGATGACCTGCTCTCCTTACAAAAATGATTGATCTCCTTTTTGTCTGAAATGTTGTCATTTTTAGGAAGCGGTGTGTATTCTTTCAATGCCTACTGATTTATTTATAGCTACAATATTTTAAGTCCTATGTTTAGGTTCCTTATAGTCCAGGAAAATTGAATAACAAATCAAAATATAAGTCCATCAAAATATAATTTAGATATATAGGGTAAAAAAAATTTGATTCCACAGGGTGGACTCAAAATTCAATGGGGTAGAAAAAATAAAAATACAAAAATAGTAAAAAAAGTTTCAGACAAATATTGTAGAGAATTTAATCTACATATATACATACGAGTATAATATAATAAAATCGTAAACGAGCCTTGCCTGTACATTAAATATTTTTTCAAAAAACAATATATATGTACACGTTGTACTTATGTTACCGAGGTCATAAAAATATTTTTTACAATTTTTGTCTGTTTATCTGTTTGTCTGCGTTTGTGCACGCTAATCTCAGAAACGGCTTAACCGATTTAAATGCGGTTTCCACTGATGTATTGCAGCAAGCTCCCCATAACATTTAGTGTTTGTTTCATTCCAATCGGCTTGCAAATAAAAAAGTTATGCCCTATACCGAATACCACGCGTATGAAGTTGCGGACTCGGCTAGTTTTACATAAAAATTCATATTACTTTTTTTTTTACTAAAATTTTAACTAAAATTATATAAATTTGGAAGACACTTTTTTTCTTACTTCTACAGGGTGGAATCGAATATTTATTTCATCCGTCAACATTTCATATTTCTAGAAACTATAACAAAAATGCCCCTGAGGGACTTAAATTTTGATTTGTTAGTAAATTTTCCTGAACTTATCAAGTATGTAAGGATAAGTACATTTTTTCCTTTTATCATAAAAAAATACTTATTTCCATTTCAATAGGTTAAAATCACGATTTGGATAATATCTCGACTCAACCCTTTTGGCTTCAGAATAATAACAGCAAGAAATTTCAAATGCTCCAGAGATACTGAGGCGGTTTTTATAATACTGTTCTGATAATGGATACGAGTTGCGTAATCTATTGCTTAAATTCAACGAGCCGTTCGCAGGCGCCGTGGCTTAGTTGGTTAAAGCGCCTGTCTAGTAAACAGGAGATCGGGGGTTCGAATCCCCCCGGGGCCTACGTACAAATGTACCTTATTTGTTTTTCTATCGTGCAGCCGCTGTTATAATTGTATGTTGTTGTCATACCTCTAGATTTAATAATTATAAAATTCTTTTTCCCAATATAATTTTATACGTTAGTAGAAAAATAATGCTTGTATGTAATGTTTAACATTATTATTATTTTTGCACTTCCTTTTTACCACGTAAAATTATGAAGTTATTAGATGGTGCCTGCAACTTCATCCATGTTGAAAAAAAAAATATAAGGCCTGAGAAAATATTATGAGCAATAACACGCCAGACATTTGTAGGTATTTATTGTTGTTATTATACATACATATTTGCTAAGCGTTGGATTTTTATTTTTGGATGATCATTTCCTGTGTTTCTGACGTCGTGTAGTGTAGGTATATAAAATGTCATGATGATCGGTTGATTAGTTAGGGCGTGAAAAGGTAGGTAACAGACCGGCAGACTTTCACATTTAAATATATTAGTAATGAACTGGTATGGTTTATCTTAATTAAAACCGAAAATTATACTTACTTGCACATATATTTAAAGAAGATATTCCTGTGACTGAAAAATGCACTGGAGGGCAGAAGTCTGGGGAGGCGCAAGGGGTGGTAAGGTTGAATGTGGTAACTTGTCTATCGTTTATAGTTTGGCAACTATGAGACGTGTCGGCCCCTCGCCAGTTGCAAACCAACAAACTCCCTTGACCCACATTACGAACCTAAAATAATAACTTTAAATATATTATTCCTAAAAATTATTTACTAAGTACTTAATTTTAAAAATAAACATTGGTATGTTCTTACCTGAACATTAATAAGAGACTGTTGACTCAAGTAATAGGGATGAATTCGATAATATTTTACTTTGTTAGGCAAAACAAAGTCTTCGTATTCCACCTGGGTGTATTCTGTATCATTAAAGGGACAATGCACCCCGATCATCCTTATTGGAATGTAATCACCTCTCACCAAATTCGTATCAACTGTATTTATAATATCGCCAACGCTTGTGGATTCCGTCTAAAAATAATAAAAACTACAGTCACTTTACAGACTTTTTTAGCGCATGAATCTGTCTTTTCAACTATCAAATGTTTATCCTTTTATATAATCTTTTTTGGAAAAGGCCTACGTGATATGGACCTTTATAACAATGAGGATTATGAAAAGTTGATTGAAGCTTTAGAGTTTTTACTGGAAACTGCCTGGGACTGGTAAGAAGTTTTTTTTTTAATGTCAAGATCGACAGATAGGCTGATGGTACACTTGATCGTAGGTGGTTACCATCGCCTATAACACAAGCAACGCCACAGATGCTGCAAGTGCGCTATCGACTTTAAGCATAAAGGATTAGGAGGGGATAGGAAAATGGGATCTAGCATCCCTTACTCGCTCACCGAAACACAACAGCTTACGTGCAGCTATTTCACGATGGTTTTCTGTAAGGGGGTGGTTACTGCCACCAGACGGGCTGCCCAAATTATTGCGAAACGCAGTGTGCCCTGCCACTATACTTTCCAGATCCAGACCAGAGCCAACTTTGCAAAGTTAACCCTGCCGGGAATCGAACCCTAGAACAGAGCGTTAAGGCAAGCACCCAACCACTCATCCAACGGGCTCGTCAAAGAATGAAAAGAACTTAAATATACTATCTGCAAAGGGCTTACCGTCAAAAATAATTCGGAATAGTCCAAATATTCGTTGTTCACGTTCTGAAACTCGGTCGTGTCCTGAGCAACATAGGCAAAGTATACGTCGAAGTAGGTAGTCCGCAGAGTGTTCATGAGTGTCCTGGCACGTTCCAGTTCTGCACTGGACGGAGTGTCGCTGGGGCTAACCACTAGAACGACGGTGCTCAAACTGGCACTCGCTTTTAATGCCATTTCTTCTATTGATTTGTTCTGTGAATACTGGATCACTTGCGATATGACATTGGGAAGGTTCAGTCGATTTGGCCCTTGAACAATAAAAGTCATTTCAAAAAGAACACCAGCTTGCAGAATCATATTGGTTTCAATTTTATTGGCGCCTAAGACACATGGCTATCTGGTTTGAAATCTAGATCTATTTGGAAATTATAATCGAAACAGCTTCTATAATTACGGGCCGGATTGGTATCCAATATTTAAGATCTCAACAATAGAGCATCAACCAAAAAACTAAATATTTTTTTATCTAAATCACCGTAAAGATTCCGTAAAATAAAGCTCTTTATGATTATATGGTCCTGGCACTAATAACTTATACGAAAAAATTGAAGCTATATTTCTTAGTGCACAATATTTGCGTAACATTTTTTTAAAAGAGCCCTTTGATAAACTAGAATTTTAGCTTCAGCTAGAGCTAGTATTAGACATCTATAACAATAAATTATGATAATAGTGATGATAGAGAGTTTAAATAAAATATATAAATGATAAGTACATTCGCCTGTGAAATTGTTTATGTACGTAAACAAGGAAGTAAGGTTCTGGGAAGGTGGCGCTATCCACTGTCCAGTATTGCCATGAACCAGCGCAATTGTGCTGCGCTCTAAATCAAGCTCGAAGGCACCTCCAATCCATCTGAAACAGATATGAGTATACTGGCAAGCTATACAGAGCTCTTACTTGTTAAAAAATGAATTTTAACCTACTGAAGGTTTTGGATTGCATTTGAAGATTAGCTAAATCAGATAGATGCTTACAAAGAACATGCAGAGACAATACTCCTTTAGTTTCAAGCTCACAAGAAATGTAGGTTACTTTAAAACGTTTCTTACTTAAAAACAACCACACGATTCAACAATCACAATTTAGCAAATATATTTTCTTTAATTTAGATGCAAAAACTAAAACTCAACGCTGATGTTAAAAGTACAATAGAACGTAATGCAGGGGCACATTGCGTTTTGCATTCATAAATGGGGAACACCTTATAGAAGGCCAGTGAGTGAGAAACGCTTGCATATCTGATATCATTTTTTTAAGTTAGTCAGCAGCGCGCTTATGGCACTTGTAAACTCATTTGTAAACTCATAGGCGATAGTCAGCTACAATCAAAAGTACCAGCATAATTATACATTACTGGAAAAAATTAAGGGATCAAAGTAATTTCCTAAATTTTTAGTGATATTTGAAATGCTATATTATTATCTCAGTGAAAAATGGTCGTCTCGAAATTAAAAAAAAACAGTAGATATTTGATTCCACTATTTTTTAGGATCACGTGAAAAATTAAGGCAATTTTTTTGATCCCTTAATTTTTTCCAGTAGTAAATAAAAAAACTAATTTTGAATTAACAAATGAAAAATTTAAGGTTAAAGTAAAGCGTAGTTGAGGACAATTATAAAACTTACGAGACAAATCTTTCCACGTCGTAACCTTTCCAAGAAGCGTCGGTTGTGATAATCAGGTCCACGATGGGCAAACTTTTATTTGTTCCACAATCCTTTTGATTAACGCTCAGTACACCGGCTGTAATATAGAAGTATTTCAGTATTATAAAATTTCGGAAAAAGTGTAGATATTTGCTACACAATCAAGCAAAAACCTGAATGCATTAGGAAAAATCTACACACAGATAGACTATGTACTAGACTGATTCGTGTATAGGTACTTTTCTTAATTTTGCAATCATTTCTTTCAATAATAACAAAGAATTTAATTTTCAAATAAGCACAAACTTAAAAATGTTTACTCAATTCTTTTTCCGGTCCAAGACAAAATCAATTTGGTGGTTTCGCGAATCACATTTAAAAAAACATACCTATAGAAATGACTTTTGGTTACATTTTCTATGCTTACCTATTGATTGTTAAGAGACCGCTTTTGGATCCGGCGAAGAGGGTGCATACCGGGAAAAGGTGGATGAAAAGGGGGTGGTCCTTACAGAAGACTTCTGCGAAATAACAACGTGTGTGCTGTTGTATTTCGATGAGTGAGTAAGGAATGCCAGAGCCAATCCTTTCCTAATCCCTTATCATTAATCCTACTATGGTTACTTGTTCTATTATGTATTCTGCGCATGGTCGACAGCGCGCTTGCATATGCTTTGCTATGCTTATGCACTTAAGGGTAGCCACCTACCCTTAAGTGGTAGGTACCCTCAACTGTCAGCCTATCTCACGACCTTAACATTAAAAAAAAAACTCGAAATTTTGAAGCAAAACAACAGAAACTCTAATTTTATTTAAAGTAATTTACTATTTAGGGTAATTAGACGGAGGTTAAAGCAATTTAAACTTCCCGTTTTGTATCGTCTTCAAGAATCGAAATATCTTTATGAGAAGAAATAAAATTGATTTTTCTTTAACTTTGATTGAACTTTCCTTTAGTTTCCCCCTCCGAGTTAGTGCCTTATTGGCAATCTAAGGTCCACTTACACACATAGTTCGTAAAGGCCTCTACAGCAGACGCACTAATCCTGTCCATCTCTTCCATGGGAATGTAGACGCTTCCTTGTCGCAAGGACAACACGTGAGCAAATCTCGACGTTTCTGTCAGCAATTGGGAGGCGTTGAAAACGTCTTTAAATAAAGTTTGACGATTGCATGCTCTTACGGCAGGTTCGAACGACACGCCCTCGGATGAATAATACATGTCGATGACCTGAGACAATCTCAGAGACCTCCTCTGTTCGATCCACGTTGGTACGTATTTGGCTAATATGAGACCTGAAACCTCATTCTGACTATTATAATTATTTGATTAAAACACCTTCATAGTTTGAAATCTTCATAGTTACTCTGGATCAAGCAAGTAGTAGCATATGACACACTGTTATTTCATTAGCAATCTAATGAAATAACAGCATATATGCTGTTGTGTTTCGGTGAGTTAGTAAGGGATGCCAGAACCCATTTCCTTATCCTTAATCCTACTATGGTCGGCAGCGCATATACAGCACCTGTGGCATTGCTAATATTATAGGTGACGGTAGCCACCTACCATCAAGTGCACCGTCAGCCTGTCTGAGGACATTAAAAAAAAAAGCCTACAAAGTAACAGTGGCTTGGTCGTCTACCAATTGTAGGTAAGTATATAGGTTTTCTTTATGGGATGGGATTTAGGCAGGCAATCCATTAGATATGACGTAGAATACGTAAATGATAAAAAAATGTAGTAACCAAATAGAATAAATTAAATTTGAGTCAGAGATGTGAGGAATGAAAAAAGCTTTAGTACTGCAACGGTAAAAACCAACCGAATATGAAGAACTTTCGATCAAATATAGGTTAGTGGAAGATGTATAATACGTTGCTGACCTTCGTGCTGTCCCCATAACAAATAATTATGTATTTAAATACAATTTTATATCACAAGTTAAAGTTAAGATTTTTTTTAAAGAAATTAAAGAGGCATAGGTACATCAGATGGGGCACATTTTATCGAAGCTCACGACACTATTACTATAGCAATAATAATATTACTATATATTATACACGGCTATATCATAACTGGGGCCTTAGACAAAGTAGCATTCGCTCCGTAGCGAAGCGATATCGAAGTTCGTTATCGTCTCAGAGACAAAGGAATCGACACTGTAACACGTGATAAACACGTGATACCTTGTCATGATTTCTTTGTCTCTGAGACGATAACGAACTTCGATATCGCTTCGCTACGGAGCGAATGCTACTTTGTCTAAGGCCCCTGTTCTCACACAAAAATTTGCTTTATAAGTAGCATTTGGCGATAACTAGAACATACCATCAATGCCAGCTAGAATTTCTGAATCAGTAAAGTGCCAATCCGAAAAAGTCCTGTTTTGTGATAGTAAGTAATAATTTCGTGGCAAAAGGGTGTCGTTCCAACTGTTGTTACTACCGATCACCATTCGTTGCGATGCGGACCCAACCCTCGGACCTTGATTCACCACGACTTCAGCCAAATCACCTGAAACGCAAATTCGTATAAGTACCTAATTTCAAGTTAAATACATATACTATTTACCATAGCTATATACATAAGTACCTATATAAATATATATATGTACCTACAACACCTGCAGCAGGTTTGCATCAGGTTTTTATCTTGAAAATTATAATTTACTGTAGGTAAAACCCAAAGAAATCATTCCATGTGGACTAACAAACGAACTTTGCACCCATAAGGGTCAGCTCACACTGGAAAGCGACGCCGCTTTCCAGCCGCCGACACCACTCGTGTACTCACTGAACTATGTACGTTTCAGTGTAGTAAATAAGTTCTATATTCTATTGTTAACTTATAAAAGCGCGCGCCGCCGCGCCGCTTCTCGGTGTGAGCTGACTTTAACACAAAATCGGATCCTTTGACTTGATGGCCTTTTTATTTCTTTCGATAGTTCGTAACTGCAAGGAGTCGGGGCAACTATGTTATATTACCGCGATGTAAAATGTGTAAGTAGGTATGTATAAAAATTTAGAGATTAAAATTACAAAATCGACGGCGTCGGCGAGACCATTCAGATGCGACTGATTAATAAAAAGAAAATCACAACAGCTGAAGAAAGTCATATCAGATCATCTTCTATTTTTCATGTTGTAAAATCAGTCATAGCAATCAAAGCAAGAGGGCATATAAAAGTGAATGTCTTATATATGTGAGAAAATAACGAACCAGCAAGAGTAGAGATCCAAATATTACTAATATCTGCTCCGGGGTTCGGTGGAGTGGCTCCGGTAGCAACTGCGTCTAAGGTCTCTATATCCGCCAACCATTCGTCTTTGGCCGAACTCATTAGTGGTTCGGCGATGTCAGCTTTGAAAACGTCAGCGTTTAATATATCTGAAACTAGAACCCGCTGGGCTTCCATAGCAGACGCTATTGCGGATATAACAGTACCCGGTGAAATAGTACCCCAATTGGTCTGAATGACACCTTGTTCGAGAGGACATCGGCTTATCAATCTGAAATTATTAAGCAGTGATCTTTTTTTAATGTAAAGGTCGTCAGACAAGCTTGTTAATGATACACTTTTACGTCGTCTGACGGTCCACTTGATAGTACATGCAATGCCGACCTTAGTAGGAATCAAGGTAAGAAATTAGGAAGGATAAGGATACTTAGCCCATTTGGGCTAAGTAGATTTTTAAGATTGAATATGATTTCTGTATAATCGCGGAAGGGAATGTTTACCAGTTATACTGCGGCCATTATATGATTGCTGTTTTGACCGGTGTGATGTATATATCGTTTAATCGGAAATTAATTTTATGCTATGGACATAAAGAAATGTCCAAAACACATTCATAGAATGACCGTCCTATAATAATTAGTTGCTTATACAGTGCAACTAGAAAAATGGAAAAATTTATAAAATAAGTAACTAGGTTATATAGAGGTCTTAAATTTCTTGAAACCGTGTTATAATAATTTATTACAAACGTTTTAAACGATCAAAATCGGTATATTAATTATAACAGTTCCAACTGTGTACTTTACAGTATACAATTTTATGTAACTCTGTCGCTTTAACGACAACTTTTGTTTAGAGTGTGTAGTTAATGATACACTTTTACTATGCACACATCGCAGCCAACTATCTTAATTAGAAATTCGATTAGCGGAATAGGTCTTTAATTTATTGGCGCCATTCAACCATTGGCCTGTATGACTTTGAGCTACCTATATAAAAATCTAGTCAAACCGTGGCGCGTCAACCACTAACATGCAGAGGACATAGGTAATTTTTTGAATGTACCTTGTAAGTGCACTAAATGCTGAGCTGAGACTTATACGCTTATACGTAGGTAGGTACAATCAATATGGCGTCGACAAGTATAATTGTTAGCATTGTTTCAGGTGTTTCTCACAAATCATTTAAGTATAATTACAAATAAGTAAATTATGCAATAATAACAATTATCACGCCATAATAATAATTATGCAAAGCCATCGACGTGTTAGGATACTGCCGTGGAAATTTGATGTTACCGTGCAAGACGTTTGTCTTTCGTCAACAAGTGATTTTATTCATTTGTTTAGATAAGTTCTGTTTAAGTTTAACGGCTAAATAATTGTTTTCTTAAAATTAATGATCGATTCAGAGTCTTAGGCATTTTAATGACCTTATTAATATTATAAGTTAAAAGAGTTGGAATCATAATTTTTCTTCACATGGTTACCCCATATTGTTTTGAGAGCTAAACATCATAACAATGATACCTTCATTGTTATGATGTTTAATGGCTAAACGTCATTTAGAATTAACGTTGGTTGTTTGTCTAGTCTAGCCTTTCAATTGAATAAGTAATTATTAAGCCAGTTGGTTGCAACACTAACACGACTTTCAGGTCTATGTTTATGAATTCCGAAAATATTCAATTTTTTAATTCAAATTCCTTTCATAAAAATATTCAATTTTTATGTAGGTAGTTTTTTTAAATTTCTACCTAAGTATCTATTAAAAAATGTTTGTATATAATTATTGTATAATTTTTATTTTTCATACTTTACAACCTAATGTTTTCTTAAAACACTAAGTATTATAGTTATTTTTCGTCTAACAATGTGAATTAAATTGGAAAACATACTGCTCCCGTCAAAATACTTATAATCAATTTTGTGATACATTTCTTAATTTGTGAATAAACTTTTTGTGTCTTTTTGTTTAAAATTAATTTTAATCATAGTAAAATAATATTGACACTAAATAATTAATATCCATTTTATAGAATGACAAAGTAGGTAGGTTAAAAAATAGACTGTAGGTCGATTATCAGCACGAATAGAATTGTAGGTAGACACCTGGGTACCCATTTTTAACAGATATTTTAAAATGCATCCACTCGATCTCACCCAATAAAATATAGGTACTTAATATAATTATTATACTTTTAACTTTTTCACTAACCTACTTTCATTAAGTCCAACAGTCACCATACTTTCTCTGTGCGTCGCTGTGAGCGGACAAACTATGTCTTCATCACCTCTCTCCCATTGTCTTACTGTTGAACTGATGATCTGATGGAGAAGACATTTCTCGGTCGAAGTAAGTATGTTATCTACTTCTAGGAGATTTTGGCTAGGCAAGAAGAGATCCATAAGTAGTTTGTATTTGTGGAATTGAAACGAAGAAGCTCGATACGGTGTTACAAATTCGGTTTCAACGGGATTCCGAGACTGTTCTACGCCATCAAGTCGAAGGCTGAAATTATAAAATTTTAAGAGAAAATTAAATCAAAGCAGTTTCAGGCGCAATATATGTTTTTGTGGTTCAGGAAAGTTCATCAAATTATGCAAGGTACGTAACAGTGAGATAAACAAGCTTTCATTAATAAACAGTCACTTAAAAAGATGCTATCTCACTTTTGCTTGTGGTCTGACAAGGCGCAAACGTAGGAAATAAATTTTATTATTCGATCTAAATCTAATCCTTTTGGTCTAACGACTCTAAAAGCGACACAGGATTGTTGCTACGAAAACTAACTTAACTAAATAATGTTGAGGTTAAATTAAGGTAAGAAACATAGCCACCATGGTGCTTAGTAGGGGCGTAGCTACCGCCGTATCAGTTTAATGGGTATTGGGTCCACCGAGCTACAGGGATCCCGACGTGAGTAAACAAAAATTCGTAAAATGTTGTTCACAATCTGACTTAACGTATTTACTATAAAAGTACCCAACCTTGTAAAAAGGTTTAGAACCACTGAACTGTTAGAAAAATCCAAAATAATATAAAAAACGAAGACTATAGACATAATTTATCGGAAAAATACTAGTAGTTTTACCTATTTTTAAGCTTTCAAGAGACAATTTCACAAAAGATTCAACGAATCTACTTATTAAGCCCCTCGGGTAACGTCCACCACATGGAAAAAATATTTATGATGCCTCTCCGGCATCATCCGCCACGAATCGGTTAATGTTTTTAGCGTTTAAGAGTTTAGAGTCTAAAAACCTGAGCTAAAAACTAGCGAACTTTTTTGCTTCTTTTGTAAAAAAATCTTTACCCTTTGCTTGAGATTTGCTACAGTTGCGTAGAAAGGCCCATAGATTTTGTTACAGTGCCTATATGGGGCAAGCTACGCCACTGGTGTTTATTTATATATTGATTTGTCTCACAACATCCTACTGATATTATATGTAAATGCGAAGTTGTAAAACGGCTGAACGGATTTGGATGAAATTTGACACACAGGCAGCTTATTACCAGGATTAACATATAGGATACTTTTTATCCTGGAAAAATCTTGGTTTCCCGAGGGATCGTCTAAAAATATAAAAAAATCGGGGCCACAGCGATAAAGATGTCAGACGTTATATTACTCGTATGTTTTCTCAGGTGTTATGTTTTTCATTTTTCAACGCGGACACCAGCTAGTTAAGAATAATAACAAAATGGTTACGTTTATGAGAGAATTGCATCATGACAAAGACGCAGCCATTACAATCCACCGCCTTATGTCGTCACAGTGCGACAGACCGTTTCATTTGTTCTTAATTCAAACACAACAGATGACTGTAAGGACTATTCATCGTCAGAGACGAGCCTTGCATTGGCGTGAGGCAGGTGAAATGTAGTCGAAACACATCTGTAGAACTCTGCATCCCTTACCAACTTATAAAATCACACAATATCATGTTTACGTCTAGCGGCTTGTCCAATTTGGTTATTCTTCTCAAATATTGAACTAGAATAAAAGGAAAAAGTTAACTTACCTTCTCAGTAAAGCTGTACTAAAGACCCTTAAATCAAGCTGCGAGTTATTTTCTAGCTGTCTTAGAAGTGATATTAAAACATCGAGACGCCGCGGAGCTCCAAGCGAGGGTCCACCTCCGCGATAGCATGTTAGAAGATGCTCTGGTAAGCTTGGATGAATGACACTATGGATAACTATATACAAAAAAAAACCTATTATTATATTTGATTGTAATTACATTTTTAGGGCCTACGCACACGAGGTACAGTCTTCGGGGCACTTTTTGTTTGTCAAAAATATAACGCTTACAACTGCATGGAATAACGCAAACGAGGGACTTAAAAGTGCGTAGAAAACCCCGAAAAATAGAAGAATGACTCGTGAAGTATATCTACGCTTGAATCGATTGTAGACATTAAATTTAATCTTTAATTTTAACAAGTCTTCCACACTTTGGCGATTTTTGTCTTCCGCGGATAAAATCAAGTGCAGATTAGAAAAATATGACAAAGCTACCGTCGAAAGGAGAAACAGTAACCGGTTCTAAGAAAGGTTCAGTATGTTAAAAACTTAAGTCATTGGTTTTAATTATTACTTATTAGACCGAGCACCCCCGTAACAATCTTTGTACAAATGGTCTTAATATTTATTATATACATTACCAATGTTCATCTGGAATAACGTTATACCTTTTAAATACTGAAAGAATTTTTCAAATAGCTGGAATGGTACGGGAGATTAAACTACACATATAGCAAAGTCCTACTGAATTGACATTATATTGACGATTAATGCTTCTGATTAACACTTCTGTGAGGCAATATTGGATCTACCAGAAATATATTGTAATTCGCAATAATGGTTCCAGCCTGCAGACAAGCCAAAAAATAAAAAAATGTACGTTTGGCTTTTTCTATCGTGCAAATAAAAATTTTATATTTTAAATTACACTTAATTCTGTAATAATTCGAAAAAAATTTTGACTAATCATTTTGAATTCTGTTGGTCCATTTCGAATTTAGTATTCTTGAGAAATATACGTACATATTTTCCAGAAACATAATTATCACTATTATTTCACTTAGCTAGTAAGTACCTACAGAATTTTGTAATGATACTTAATATATAATTGAATAATTATGAAATGATAATACAACATCGAGATATTATCACGTATTATACATTAACAAAATGTAGCTTTCAGGTTAATATTTAAAAACTTTTCATAATTACACGATTAAAACATCAAGATATACTTATTATAATAATACTCACAGGGAAAAAATATAAAAAGTACGATTAGATGTTTCATTTTTGTCACATTTTAGATTTTTTCATATATAAGTTTTGTATGCAGGGCGTATTTTGTATCACTACTCAGTAATGTGTGAACGATAACAACAGATAAGATAATGAATCACTGCGCCTTTACGCCGCCGGTGAGTGATACCATTATACAAACGCAGAAAGAAAAACACTTGTTAAAAAAATATTTTATTTCTAATGACATATTAAATAAGTGTGCTTCTAGTTACAACAAATTTCGTTACACATTTACATTTGTTCATTATTTACAATGTATTAAACAAATGTCATCAATATGAATGGAATGAAGCGAGGAAGACTGTTCTGTGGGTGGATGAAAAAGAAATATTGTAAAAAAAAGTAAGATTTTTGTTCTTGAACAAAATGTTGAGTGAATGAAATAAATATACATTACAATACAGACTGCATCGTATTAAAATTATGTTAAAATTAATTAAATTTAAAATAAATCACTAGCTGAATACAATGAACACATTTTTCAAATAAAATTATTACTACAATCTCAAAAAAAAAGTACCTATAAGTACACATGAAAATCGTATATAATAATATGGAAATGTATATTAAATTTATACACACAGTACATAAAATAATATTTGCACCCTTTATAATCTATTTTTCACAAGCTTTAATCTGTTTATCTATTTTGTTCTATTTTTAATCGATGAAACTATTGGCATTAATCTGTATATACATTAAAATTATAGTTATTTCAAGAGAACACATCGACCAGTTCATATTTGGTAAATAAACACGTTAAATGCAATTTATCTAAATAACAAAGTAAATAAAAAGCTGACTGTCAAATTAAATTAAGTTTTTAAGTCCTTTTCCTATCGAAATACTGATTGTATTGATAAATACTTGAATTTGCAATCAGTTGACAAAGTTATCGTAATACCAACTTAGCTGGTTTGCCATCCACCTCTCGAGAAGAACCGTGTTTCATAGTGAACTCTCGCTTAATGTATGCAAACAAAAGATCGGTTATCAAAAATATTTGTGCAGTTGCAAACGAGAGAGTGACGCCAAAGAAGAAGTTAGCATTCGCCGATCCAGAATAAATCCAGAGGTGCCACACTGTCGGTCCAAGAGCAGACGTAATCACAAAGGCACAGCCAACAATGAATTTTTGTTGCATAACTGTAACATAAAATAATTACAAATGTATTACACAAAAGAGTAAAATAATTTTTATAAAAATGGACCAAGTAATTTGACTAAAGATTAAATAAATATGCCATAAAAAGCTTATTTATAGTAGTCCCAACAGATATAAAATTAAAACGAGTTGATTTTTTGATATTTAACCAGTTAAAATGTCTTTAAGAAACATGATTCAGAATTCTTTGAGAAGATATATAAGTGATATTAGTTCAAGTTTGTAATTTGCTATTAATATTTACAGAAATTCTCCGAGTTGGCTAAAATATACTTAACACAAAATTGCTGCAAATATTAATTTGAAAAGATTACAAAATAATTTTAAGTGTGCATAGATCTTCCGTTCATTATTTTAAAATATTTTGTGTAGGATTTAATTAGAATTAGTTTTTTTCTTTTGTAATTGTTAATAAAAACAGTGAAATGTTATTAATTTTTGATTTATGATATGTTTTTATGAGAGGATACATTGTTTCATTATTCAATACATTCTAAAGTATCATAAGTGATAGCCTAGTGGGTTTTTAATGCTCAGCTACTAAAATGGGAGACACATGTTTAATCCCAATCTGACCTGCATCTCCGAGTATTATGACTAGCTCTAAGAGTGGAAAAAAATATATTGTGAGGAAAAGTGTACATCCTAGAAGACTATCAATCTTCAAAAACTATAAATCCCTGCCAACCCCCAAAGGGATAGGAACTGCAAAAGGGACTATAATCCAATTAGACCCTTTTGCATTGTGGGGAACTGCAAAATGTTTGTGGCCTGTTGGTCTATCTCTTTTTTTTATGAGGGGAGAAATCTTCAAAAGATACCTTATGAACAAATGCCGCATGCAATGCAAATGCACATAGAGGTTTTGTGGGAGTTTTACCGCACTAAAACACCCCTCAAGATAGGTGTGGTTCTAGTCCACAGGGAACTTTCGTCACTGATTGTCTGTTCTATCTCACTACTGGCCTGTATGCAGTAGTATAGGATGTAACAGAATAAATGTCGACATTTGATTGACCGGTATACACATAAAAGCGAACCAATCTAAGTCAGCTCATGTTACATTTAACCTCAGGAGACAAACATGCACACAGGTGACTCTGTATAATGAACTGATTCCACAGGCTGATGACGCGAAGTATCTTGGTATAAACCTTTACAGACATCTGTCTAACTTGGACAAAGAGAAAACAACTGTATACCAAGCTGAGAAGCATGTACTGGCTGACAGAGCGTCAATCCCAAACTATCCTATATCCCAAACTAGCAAACTGGCCATTTATAAAGTCATCCTCAAGCCTATTTTTGACTTATGGTATAGAGCTTTGGGGTACTGCGTGTAACAGTAACGTGGAGATACTGGAAAGATTTCAGAGTAAAACCCTCAGAACCATGTTAAATATCTCATATGACATAAGTAATAAATTATACATAAATATGGATTTGAAAATAAAAACCGTCAAAGAGGAGATTGCAACCTATAGCAGGAAGTATCAAAACAGACTTTCTAATCACGTTAATGAATTGGCGGCGGGGCTGGAGGGCGCAGGAAGCGTGTCGCACATCTGACTAAAAAGGCACAGTGTTCCTACATTGGATACCAGGTTCACTACATAGCTGTGGGAATGAAAATAGTGATTAACCTATTCTCATTCAAATAAATATAACATCACATCAAAGGAAACCAACAGAGTGGCTTATTGTTGTTTGTGGAACAGATTGCCATGTCAAAAAAAAAGATTGTCACTGATTGATGAGATAAACATTGATTTGTTAGCTATTTTGTATAGTTATTTTATGCAGATTTAATTAACATTAAATATATAATAATTTGTGAAGTGATTTCTACTACAAAAAGTGATACTGGAAGAGGTAATTGTGATAATAATATGAATAAATACTTACAAGAAAACAAATGTTTCCATAGAGGCAGCAAGGACAGATAGAATCCAACATCACCGACACAAGGATATGATCTGAATATCGTCGTAAGTGCTATGAGAACTGTAGCAAGCAGCACTGGCTCCTTTTTGAATCTCAAAGTGAGTGGCACAATGTAGAGAGCGAGGGCATTGATTTGAAAGGCACAAACAAACAGTAAACGAAAGTGTTCAAACATTTCAGTGAAGAAGTACCAAAATAACCCAATGTTAGGTTTTAGATCTGGTACTGTCAATCTGAAACATAAATATGTTGCTTAGTATAATTTTATGATATTTGTGATTGTGCTATCAACCCTGAAATGATAAAAAGGGTAAAGGACATGGGAATGGGCTCTGGCATTCCTTACTCAGACACTGAAACACATGAAGGATCCCTTGTAAGGAGTTGGTTATTGCTACTGAAAAGGTCGCCCAGTTTAATACGCTTTTAATGCATGCAAATAGCAATAGATAACAAAGCATGTCTTTGTTATAGGGTTCAACCATTACCACTGTTTTAAATTTAACATTACAATTTTCTTATTAAGAATAAACAAAATGACCATAATGTCATTAATTTACTACATTATAATAGAGATAAGAGCAATATGAATGACTGGCTGGTGCCTGCGTTGAAAAATAAAAAAAAACCTGACTAAATATATGAACAATGTAACGCCAAACGCCTAACATCTTTATTGCAGTTATAGCTTCGCTAGGCATTAGATGTTTCCTCAGGAACAGTATTTTTTCTGGATGAAAGGTACCCTATGTCCTTTCCTGCATCCCTGACAATGTGTATGCAACATTTCATGATGATCAGTTTAGTGGTTTAGGCATGAAAAGGTAACAGACAGACAGAGTTACTTTCACATTTATAATATTATAATATAATATAGTATGGACTGATGAATTACAATTTGTGCTTAGGAAAAATAAATATAAATACAAAACCAATTATGTACTTGATTTTGATTTAGCACTCTCGAAAAAATCATGTTCTTTGTCATACTAATTAATAATGTTGATCATACTCAAGCATTTTGTAGATCTTCGACTAAGAATTAAATATTGCACAACAAGAAACTACAGTAGAATCCCGATTATCCGAATATCGATTATCCGGACTTGTTCATCTCGGCTCTCAAGGTTGATTTTCATTGATCCAGTAGCTGGATCCAGCATCACTGGATTCCAGTGCTGGATTGCCACTGGATTAGTGTAAACATATTTCAATCCAGTACAGCGTCCAGTATCCAGCACTGGATCGGAATAGACCACGCCTTAATTGTGAATTTAAAAAATTTTGACGGAAAGGTTGTCTTTTATTTTGGTCTACATTTTGTGTTGGAAATTTAAAATGTCCAAGAGAAAAAGAGTAGTGTTGTCTCTTAATGTCTTTATTAAAATTTAAATATTATTTGATTTGCTTTGAAATCGATTATTCGGATTTTCAATTATAGGGAATACCCCTGATTTTATTTGATCCGGATAATCGGGATTTTACTGTACATAAATAAACCGATGGTTCAGTATCAAAGTACATGTGTCACAACACTGCCACTCTTACTTCAACTTATTTGACGGAAAGAGAAAAGAAACTGTACTCAGCGTAATCAGTCAGTAAGTTCGATGCACTAATGGATCATTGCAAATATGTATATAATTTTTTTATTCTGTCGTTATGCGACCAATGATATTCAACGCATCTTCGTCAGATATCATCACATCACATCAACAGCCTATTTTATTATATGTCCCCATTGTAGTGGCACAGGCCTACCCTCTCAACGAGGGTGTATGGGCTATGGCCCGGTGCAGATTGGTGGACTTCACATGCACCTTAGAATTTCTTCTTTGGCATATGCAGGTTACCTCGCGATGTTTTCCTTCATCGTTTGAGTAGTCAGTAAATGCACTTAAATTTTTAGACAAAACTCATTGGTACCTATATGACATGAGCAGGGATCAAACTCAGACCTCTCAACATGATAAGCCACATCTTTCCCACTGCACTACCAGTGCACTCTCACCCTAAGGCCGTCAGATATGATACACCTTAAGGCCCAAATATGACTGTCGTTTTTATTTGGCTACTAATATTAAGTAATAAAATATTGATAGATTGATACTTACATCATTCCATATGTATTTTTCACATAATGATATGAACCATCCATTATGTATGCAGAAATGTATATCAAAAATCCCCAACACAATACAAACACCAGTAAAGTGTAAATGTAAGAGCATTTGGTACAGCCCTTATTTACATCTGCCAATAATATAGTAATGGGTACAATTAGAAGTACTGGATATAAAGCTTGATGGGTTGCCAAAGCCACAAATGCACAGGCCAGAATAGTTTTACCACTTGATGCACCCCATAATGCTGCAGCTATTAATAAATTCTGTATCACAGTTGTCGTCATGCCGACACAGTTTAAAACGGAGTAAGGGTTAAACAAATATACGGACAACACATATTCAGAGGCCTCTCTCAATTGCACATCTTGCAACAACATAGTCTTTGACTCCTCTGCAAAACTAATTTTATTTGAGTCCTGTGTTTCCTTAAATATACGTGTGAAAGCCTTCGCTGTTCTATGCAATAAATAAGCGGTCAAAAGATCTAACACTGTGAAGAGTAGAGGCAGCAAGTATGGCACTCTTTTCATTAGGAAATGAAAAATAACTAACATAATAGGTGATTCATGAAAGGCGTCGCCCTCATAAGGATTTATGTTGTGGTCATACAGGTAAACACCCTCAACCAATCTCTTCCACGAGTTCAAAGGCGTTGCTATTTCTACTCTGTTTGCTATCGTTTGCCAATGGTCTATATGTATGAGCCAATACCGCACAAGACCGGCTACTAAATACTTCAGTATTACAGCCATTTTTATTACAGCTTAAGGTTATGTTCTATAATTTAATTAAATATTAGGATATTTTTTTCATTTTGAGCACTCCTTTACAGTATAGTTTAAATCCGATTTTGGTTAAACACTCCGTTATAAAAATTAAATACCACTTCACAATACAATACAAAATACAATGAATGCAATGAATGGTGCAGTTTGACAATTTGACATTGACATTTTGTAACTAACACTGGACCATGGAAGTAATAAGTACTTATATAATACTTCCATGCACTGGACACAAAGATTCTATTGGCGTGCTATTGGCTATACCCAAAGATAATTGTATTAGTGTATAGATGGAACAATAAAAATTGAAGATTCCTTCGATACTCGATACCCGTCTTTCTAATAGCTGCATGTCGTATGTTAAAAAGAGATAACAATAGCCGAATATGACGTCTTAAATCGCTGCGCGCCATAAAAGAGGAAACGTCATATTTGTTTATATCATGCTGGTTAACAAGCGCGTTTAGCTTTATGTGATTTAAAATACTTAAAAATCCAAAAGTGTGATTTCATAAATCTGTTGCTTGCCAAGAATGGCTTGTACTGTTCCCGTTTGTCCAAGTAGAGTGGGTGTTTTGAAGGAGAATAATGGAAACATATCATTTCACCGGTAAGTCGCACAGCTCGCACTCATTAATTTTGGTGTTTTGTAAACAAATTTTTATAATTATTTACTAAAAATGAATCATTGTACATGCATACACAGCTCTAAGGTTGATTTATTTAAAGAAAAGCTGGTATTTATAACTAAAATTTACAAAAACCAAAGTTAATCGGAATTTTTGACATTTGGCTTGCTTTATAGTGCTGTAGTCTGATCTTGATAAGTTTATCGATATCGATAACTAATTTATTTTTAGTAGAGTGTTGACAATTTCTAGCATTCACTGCAGGTTGAAAGTAATTTTTATCAATTTATAACAGATTTCCCACCGACATCGATTTTAAAAAAAAACGTGGACAAAAAATGTAAGAAAAACCGATGATTGGAGAGCTTTGCAATATACAAGAATATGCTCGATGAACTTTGAAGATTCTTGCTTTCGCCAAGGATATCAGCGTAAAATTCTACACTCGTATGCAGTGCCGACAATATTCCCAAAATTACCACCATCGTGTAAACCAGTAAGTAATATCTATAAGTTATAAAGAAGTTATGCTTCAATCTATGAAAATTATGAAAATCTTTTGAATCATTAATAACCAAGAACTATTTCTTTTCAGAAATTACCCAGAAAAAGAAAACTTACTAATAAATACGTGGATACCCAAGCGTCAACATTAACTGCAAGTCTTTAAATTAAAATGTTGACGAATCACAGATGAACGATATCACAGATTAAAATGAAACGATATCACAGATTATCCAATCTGTGATATCGTTTCTAAAAATAAAACTTTAAGATTATCGAGTTTTTTTCTCTCGTAATAAAATCCTACTCCCGTTCTACCCCTTATGGATGGATTCTAAATATTTCTACTCAAAAAATAACTATTCTTTTGAAATATTTTGGTGAAATAAATGCGAGAGGTTGCATACAATCTCATACAACCGATTAGCAATGCGGCGAGTACCAGTACGCACCCACATTTTATTTATATTGAATAACCAAACAGTACACCGAAACGCATTTAGCCATACTTTTTATCCGTCATATATTTAAAATCTATATCAACGATATCTAGTTATCAATAAAAATGCACAGCTCTATTATACGCTATAACTTTAGCTTCCATTGTATAGTCAAAATGGAGACATTCACTCAACTTCGACCCGACAGATTATATATGTATGTCGGTGTACTGTTTGATTATTCAATATAAATAAAATTTGGGTGCGTACTGGTACTCGCCGCATTGCTAATCGGTTGTATGAGATTGTATGCAACCTCTCGCATTTATTTCACCAAAATATTTCAAAAGAATAGTTATTTTTTGAGTAGAAATATTTAGAATCCATCCTTAAGGGGTAGAACGGGAGTAGGTTTTTATTACGAGAGAAAAAAAACTCGATAATCTTAAAGTTTTATTTTTAGAAACGATATCACAAATTGGATAATCTGTGATATCGTTTCATTTTAATCTGTGATATCGTTCATCTGTGATTCGTCAACATTTTAATTTTAAGACTTTGTTGACGCTTGGGTATCCACGTATTTATTAGTAAGTTTTCTTTTTCTGGGTAATTTCTGAAAAGAAATAGTTTTTGGTTATTAATGATTCAAAAGATTTTCATAATTTTCATAGATTGAAGCATAACTTCTTTATAACTTATAGATATTACTTACTGGTTTACACGATGGTGGTAATTTTGGGAATATTGTCGGCACTGCATACGAGTGTAGAATTTTACGCTGATATCCTTGGCGAAAGCAAGAATCTTCAAAGTTCATTGAGCATATTCTTGTATATTGCGAAGCTCTCCAATCGTCGGCTTTTCTTACATTTTTTGTCCACATTTTTTTTTAAATCGATGTCGGTGGGAAATCTGTTATAAATTGATAAAAATTACTTTCAACTTGCAGTGAATGCTAGAAATTGTCAACACTCTACTAAAAATAAATTAGTTATCGATATCGATAAACTTATCAAGATCAGACTACAGCACTATAAAGCAAGACAAATGTCAAATATTCCGATTAATTTTGGTTTTTGTAAATTTTAGTTATAAACACCAGCTTTTCTTTAAATAAATCAACCTTAGAGCTGTGTATGCATGTACAATGATTCATTTTTAGTAAATAATTATAAAAATTTGTTTACAAAACACCAAAATTAATGAGTGCGAGCTGTGCGACTTACCGGTGAAATGATATGTTTCCATTATTCTCCTTCAAAACACCCACTCTACTTGGACAAACGGGAACAGTACAAGCCATTCTTGGCAAGCAACAGATTTATGAAATCACACTTTCAGATTTTTATGTATTTTAAATCACATAAAGCTAAACGCGCTTGTTAACCAGCATGATATAAACAAATATGACGTTGCCTTTTTTATGGCGCGCAGCGTTTTAAGACGTCATATTCGGCTATTGTTATCTCTTTTTAACATACGACATGCAGCCATTAGAAAGACGGGTATCGAGTATCGAAGGAATCTTCAATTTTTATTGTTCCATCTATACACTAATACAATTATCTTTGCTCTACACTGACAAACTTATGTTGCAAACATGTTGACAAGTTCAATGTTTATATTTTAAAAAAATCCTGATCCATATGACCACAGCGGATTAAACAAAAAATATGATTTCAGATAGGTACTAGTTCAGGTAAACGCTAACTGGCTCAAATTTGGTCTTACGCAATAAAGAAAATAATACCAATTCGGCTAATCTGTTTTTTTTTTTTTTTAAGTATTCGTTTAAGTCCAAGGAAGGTTGTTATGAAGAACCTCGACGCTGCGCCGGTATCTACACAGATTAGACTTGCCACGGTTTGATGGTACTTTATCCTGGATGACTAATAAATAACAATTTGAAACTCTCTAAATGTGGCGACTGGACAAGCGTTCATGGCGTTTTTTCGAGACAAACGTAGCGACCATTTTCTTTGACACGCTGCGGGAGCGAACCACTTTCGTTGGCTTGACTTCGTCTTCGAAGACCCAAACTGCTGACTGATGTTTTCTTTCAGGTTCGTATGAATAAACCCATGATTCGTCACCTGAGATGATATTATAAACTGCATTTGACTCCCCTCCGTTGAAGCGTTGCAGAGTATTCCGGCACCAATCTACACGAGCCGCCTTTTGCTCTTCGGACAAATTGTGGGGAACCCAGCGGGAAACTAGCTTTCTTACATACAGCTCATTATGTAATATCGACTGAATTGCAGTCATTCTGATACTGATAACAGCCCGAATCTGCTCGTATGTCACATGACGGTCATCTAATATAATAGTTCGCACAGCTGCGATGTTTTCAGGCGTGACCGCTGTTCTTGGTCGACCTGCAGAAGAAACAGTGCTGAGCGACAAACGAGCGCGTCGGAACTCGGCATACCAGCAGTATATTGTCGTTTGACTCGGTGCTTCAACATCATAAATCGAAACAAGTTCGCTGAGACATTTATCTTGAGATGAGCCGCGACGAAAATTGTGATAAATAATGTCACGGAAATGTTCAAGCGTGAGTTCCATTTCTGTTAACGACGTGTCAACTTTAAACCAACATAGTTTTTGTTTTTAATAATTTTTTTTAATTGTTTGAATGTCATTAAGATTCTAAGAGGCCAGTATTCAAATTCTAAAAAAGGTTTTATTGTAACTCAATCCGAAGTATTCTATTCCCGATCATTTCAGTGTGCCCCTTGTATTCTTAGACCGAACAATTTCATGGAAGCAACGATCTCCAACATATCAGTTACAAATAGCAACGGGCCAACCAGTACCTCTCCTCGGTGAGTGAGTTATGACAGGATTTACTAACAAATTAGCTACAGAATTACCTGGAATTTTTATCGCTTTTTTGATTTATTCTCACTAGATTCATTCACCAGATCCATGATGGATCTAGTGTTTTCATTAGATCAATCTTTGAAGTATATTAAAAAAATGGATGTAATGAGAATTTACTTCTTGGTTCAGGCTCACTAGATCCATTTAACAGATAAACAATGAAAATTTATTTGATCCTTACCCACCCAAATAAAAAACATTATTTTTTTTTTTTTTTTCAAAAAACAATTTGTCCACTTTATACTTATGCTACAGAGGTGAAAAAATTAGTTTTTAGAATTTTTGTCTATTTATCTGTGCTTTTGTGCACGCCTATCTCAGAAACGGCTTAACCGATTTGAATGCGGTACTGATGTATTGTTCCCGTAACATTTAGTGTTTGTTTCATTCCAATCGGTTTACAAATAAAAAAGTTACGCACTATACCGAATACCACGCGTACGAAGTTGCGGGCTCAGCCAGTTAATAAACTTTCATAACTTGTAGGAAAGAGTATCACGTTAAAATAAGTGTTAATAATAGAAAAAGAAACAAAATATTAAAATTACCAATGATTTATTAGATATATTTATACAAGTACTTTTTCGTAATTACAAATTAGCAGGAAATAATTGGTCATAAGGTATTTTTAAGAAAATTTTGTTGGCGATTCGGACTCCAATTTTATTCCAGTTTGATTGAGCGAACGGAAGCAATTCACGATATAAAGGTCTCCAGTTCTGATTTGCAAAATTATTTGCAATATCGACTGTAACACAAGACACATAATATTTATTTAGCATTGGTATTATATCAAATAATATACATTTTTTCAATGTTCAGATCGACAGGCAAGCTGACGGTCCAATTAATGGTAGGTGGTTACCGTCGTCTATACACAAGCAACGCCACGGGTGCTGCAATTGCGCTGCTGACCATAGTATGTTTGGAATAGAGAAATGGGCTCCGGCATCCCTTACTCACTCACCGAAACACAAGCACACATGCTCTCATTTCATGGTGGTCTTCTGTAAGGGGGTGGCCACTTCCGCCAGACGGGCTGCCCAAATGACTGCGGTTAACTTAATTTTATATAATTAATCGAAGGAATTAATAAAATACTAAGCTGTTAAGTTTTGGTAATGTTTAGGTTTTATCCTATTACATTTTTTTAAATTAAAGATGGGTTTGCTCTTGGCCAGCATCTATCCATGTAGAAAAGATGAGGCCGACGATGGAGCGAGCTCACCCAGAAGATGCCTATTCACTCGGAACTTGGAAAAGATTTGGGTTGTATGAGCTCGGAAATACAGTTACAGAATACGCCGGCAGGGAGTTCCAATCCTTAGCAGTGCACATTATAAAAGATGTTTTAAAGCGCTTGGTCAGAATTGGAGGGATTTCGACAAGGTAAGGATGGTAACCAGCCATAAGTCTAAATGTCCGATAGAAGAAAGGGAAAGGCGATATGATCTCTTACAGCTCCCGAGCTGTTGTTCATCACTGTTGTACTAATCTAAATAATCTAAATAATAATATCTTCCGTTACACAATCACTTAAAAAGATTAACTTGACGTCTTGACCTCTAATACATAAAATATAAAATAAGTTTATCTTACTTATGGCCTTGCTTTCAGGATTGTCGTTTGATAAATGAGCGTTCAAATTCCCGAGATCCGGTCGCATGTAAAACGACTTAATCCTCATGTAAGTTTCATTATCCCTTTTCTCTGGTACACCATCCAATTTCCACGTGTACACCAAATCGGCTGTAAGTGAAATCGATTACATTGAAGAAACAAATAAGTATAGATATTTACAAATTGATTAATATTCATGAACATGAACATTTACTTGAATAATACTAACACATAGTAGTGTTGAATGCCCCTTTGGCTTTGATTTGAAGCGAATTGTAGCGTCCTTCGCCAATGTAAACGCCTTTAACGAAAACCCGCGGAGCAGTCACGTCTATCTCAAGGTGGAACTTATCGTCATCCGCTCGTAACCTGTTATTTAATAAAGTCATTCATTGAATCTTAACTATGCAATTACTTTTTAACCCATCTAGGAAATTTTCCTAAGTAGGTATACTTGGAAAATTTTCCTAGATGGGTTTGAACATTGCAACTCTACAATATACTTAAAGCATATTTTTCACCACCACTCCTAATTTGGAATTATACTTGTGTCATATTACCATGGAAGTAATAAGTACTAACATACTAGCAGTACGCCGCAGCCGTTTTTAAAAAAGAATCTAATTATTATATTTACAAATAATTTAGAGTATAGGGCGTGGTGTTTAGTTAAATCACGATGGAAGGATTATTTTTTATGCTTAATTCTTAGAGGGTTATAAGACTTATTAAAAAAATTTTTTTTCAAATCCAGCAGTTTCAGAGATCAGCATTCAAATAAGAAAATAAATAAGCAAACTCGTCAGAAATATTATATTAGTAGAGATAGATATTTCAGCTTTATTATCTAGTTGCGTTTAGATTTACTGCCTTAAATTTATATTCACGTCGTCCCTTAAGTGCCGACGCTGATTGACGGAAAGGCACGCTTCGGCATCCCGCGGCATGCCTCGGCACGTTTTGGTATCCCACAGTAAGCAGTTGTGTCGTGCCGAAAACTATTCAAGTTAGCATTGCATTACTCCGGTCGGTTGTGTATACACAATTATTGATTGGGTTCTAGTGACAATAGCACTTGTTGCTGAAGGGATGCCGTAACATGCCGCGGCATCCCGTGGCATGACCCGGAACGCTACGGCTTCTTGGTGTTGAAGTAAAGAATTGTGAGCGCTAAAATCGTTGGAATAAAGTTAAAAATTAATTTTAACCTTATTCAGGAAAAATCCTTTGCCATACTGTGCCGTGCCATACCGCCAGTCAGCGCCGGCCCTAACTCGTTAAGTGAAAATAGTAACGATTCTAGGCATACGTGTTGTTTTCGTCGCTGTAACGGCTATTTTTACAGACTTGATTTACATATATTTAAATTAAGAATGCTATGTGCTTTTATAGCAGTGAAATGTTGACTATAATAATAATAATAATAATTTATTTATTTGGACCAACAAGGATCATATTATGTTGGTAACAACTTAAAATCTATGTTAGTATTACATATGTTTATTAGTCAATACATGAACCATACTATGTTTCACACTTATAAAAAAATTTTCAGAATCAATTCAGAAGCTGAGAGTGAATATACTCGTAGTTATAATTAAAGAAACTTTTTTTTTCTCTTTATAATAAACTAAGCCTACAATTAAGTGCAGATGGAGACTGATTCATAATAATTACTTATTTTAGAAGCAGTTATTAGGAAAGCTTAGTATTATTTTTTATTAGTAATTATAAAAAATATTAAGTTATTAGGTTGTAGGTACATGTGTACCTACTTACAGTATGTAATCCTTGTTCAATTTATCAAATAATTAATTTACTATTGGCACAGTAATGTAATTAACCTATGTCTACCTAGTTTATGTCTATATCTACTATATCTCTATAATCGCGCTGTTATCTGCTACGGCGAATTTTTTTAAGTCGAATGCTAACGCAGTGAAATATAATTTGCAGTGAAATAAAAAATAATATTTTTGCAATTATTAACCTTGTATCGTGAATTTTGGCTTCCTTAAGTCCTTCGACGTAGATATCCCTCATTATCATTGAAGCCGAAATCTGTAAAGAAAAAATATTTTGTATTTATAAAATTCAAAATTCAATAACTTGATAAGGATGACCAATGATTAGATGAATGATATAAAGAAGTAAACAGGATAATGTTATTTAAAAAATACGAAAAACAAAAGCATGATTACAAAGTTACGAGAGAAAACATACAGATTGTTTTTACTGCTTTTATACTCATACTTTAATGCGAAAACTGTCTTAGAAACCATTTATGAAATCCTCAGTGAAAACAATAATTATTGCGTGTCTAATATCAAAGGTGGGCTTTACATAATTCATCTTACAACTTGCGTGCATTGCGTGCAAGTACCTACGAGTATATCAGTTACCAAATATAAAAATCCTATAAACAAATATAAAAAATATAAAAATATAATCGTCTATTACTGGTTAAAAACTTCCCCCTAGGACTCCACAACGTACTTTCTTGATTCTGTGAATGTTTGTATTAAACGCTTGCTTCCTTGCCATTTTAACTATATCGTCGGTTTCTCTTAGTTTATTTAAAATATTGTAGACCTTTAGGAGGTCTACATAATCATATATGTGTCATATAAGCATATTATGTGAAAGGTTTAAGACTCGTTCATTATGAAGATAATATATCTAATTACTATCTTTCTCGAGTACATGATATAATATTACAAGTGGGTTAGTATCATAATGACTAGATCCGCAAAATGACCTAAGTAATCACCTAAGACTGAATCTCAAAATGTTTTAGCACTGCAGAAACCCTGTACTCGTATCTTGCATTGATTTAATAGCAAAAGGATATTTGTAAACCTTTCACGCAAAAACGGCTTAACAGATTTAGTTGAAATTTAGCACACAGATAGTTTATTACCTGGATTCAGATAAAGGATATTTTTTATTTCGTAAAAATGTTAGGTTCTCGAGGGATCGTCTAAAAATGTAAAAAATTGGGCGTTATAAGTCACGAATATAAATCATTATGTAAGTTCACTTGCACGCTAAATATAATTTGTGCCATTTTTCGAAGGTTTTCAGGAAAACTGATTATTCTACAAGGATTATTATTACCAGTTTACATAAAATTAAATTACAATTTTATTAGGAAAAATGAAGACTATTTTAAAACTTAAAGAAAAGTTAGCTGTTAGTATTCACTTAATTTTTGTTTCTTCCTTAATTGTCGCCTTAACTTTATTAGTTATTAGTTAAATATGACAAGAATCCATAACAACCAATATAACTAACTACCATTTTAATGTTTGGGTAATTAACTTAAATAACTTTAGTTTAACGGCGAATCGCTTGTGTATGGATATGTAATATCAGTAATATGTTACGTGAAATATTTACAATTAACCTGAATTAAATGTAGGTTAATCTTGTGTTACGTACATATAATAATTAAATATAATGGTCACGTTAGTAACTCAGTCTACCAAACTTATAACCCTAATGATTAGTTATAAAACGAAGTCGTTATCCGATTATACGTGCCTATATTTGTATTTCCGTCTTCAAAACCATGTAACTGATTAAAATTTTCATTTAAAAAATTGCTTCGGAAAGGTTTCAACCAGTTTCAACGTATAATAAATCCTAATGAAATAATTATAAACAGATATGGCCCCATCCAATAAACGTGCAAAAGTAAAATGACAACTTCTCAGAAAAAAATAAAAACGTTTAAACTTCAATAACGCTTATTTTAATAATAGATAGGTACATAAAATGTATAATGAAATCAAAGGTAAAAAGGTATCTTTAGATTAGTATGTTAACTTTTAAAAAATTATAACCGCCTTTCAAGAAATTCATGAAAAATCATTAATTTTTTTTACTCTTGTGAAATTCGTGAAACTAGGTAACAGTCATGATCATTACACGTTTATACGTGTAATAATGTATACAACTTGAATACGTATAACTGTTTAATGTTACGCTACTATTCTACGTAAATCAAGTTTCTTTTGAAGTCAGCTATAAGTAAGTAATCATTTACCTGCTTGTTCACAGTACATTATTCTGCTATTTGATGATTGAAAGATAGAATGCATTTATATTATGTGTTTATGAGATCAGTTCTCAACTTCGTCATTGATTATATATGAATTACTGGATTAATTATTTTTACACGTAAAAACATGTAAGAAAAATCGTCGCAATCGTCGCATATGTATGTTTTAACTTCTTTCTTGTGCGCTCGGAGGCCTTAAAAATATGCAATAATAACATACACTGTTATTCATATAATATAAAAATATATTATTTCTGTACAATAAAAGAATTGACTGCTATATTGACTACGCTTGTAGTTTGAGTGAAAAATTATTTTAAGAGGGTGTAGAAAAAACCAATATAATGCAAAAAAAAATCGTCTAAGAACTCTTGCACCTTTATTCGTTGAGGTCATCGTAAACGTTAGTTTGACCTTAACGACTCGTTAAAACCTATTATTATTATATAACATTGGTAAAACACTTAAAGGGCCTTAAACCCATAAATGGCGTTCGACTAGCGTTGAATGCAAATTAATAATATTAATTTTCAGTTAATTGTATCTGACTGCATCTGGTTAAGTCGAAGCGGGTATATACCTAATATTTCATAAAAGTTATTTCAAGGTTGAAGGATATGAATCAACATTAATTTGTTGTATTATTTTATTATTCTCTACTTGGAGACGATGCAAAACAATGTACAGACGGTCGCCTTGACTTTGGATAGGACGTCGACTGTTAATTTTTTCATAGTACCCTCCACACAATTCTTTTAATTTCAATGGGACACGAGTTATCCTTGTGTGGTCGCCAAGTTTGAAACTGAACAAACTTAAAAGTTATGAAGTCTTTCAGAATCAAATACATTTCTAAGTAGGACGTGTCTAAAGTAGAATCTAGAATCACAATGAGTTGACTCGTGATAATTAGTGATTATAACAGGTCTTATTTCAAATTGTTAGAAATTTCAAGACGTACATACAGGATTCAATTTTAAAAAAGCGAACGTACAAATTCGAAGAGATTTCCGTTATTTTTTATATATTTTGTCTATGTCGTTGTCGTCTATAAATCTATATCTATATTCTGTCTGTTTCTCTGTTAACTTCTTGTTAATCACCCAACGGATTTTGATACGGTTCTCACTAATGGAAAGAGCGATAAACGCGGAAGGTTATAATGTAAAAAAGAAATGCATCCCTGCGAAGCTGGGTGTGGGTCGCTTATGCAAATACCTATATAGTTTTTCGAGTATTGCTTATTAAGACAATACTATACATACACTATTATTATAAAGATAAAGAGCCAATTTTGTTTGTTTGTTTGTATGTATTCTCCAGAATCAATGGTCAGTGAACAGTTAAAGATTTTTTCTCAAACATGCTCGGAAATGTAGGCATTCTTGTACTAAAAACAAGCCACGAAGTTTGTAATTCTTGGCTCATGCATTTCTTTCTCGGCCTAGGCCAAGAATGTTGTATAAAAATTCATTCCTGGCCGCTGCTCAGACCGATTAAACCCGAAGTTTCACGAGTCTTCACGAACGCGCCCGCCGCTGTCACAGGCGTAGTAGACGGGGGCGAGCGCGCGCTCTTTTGATGACTAGGCTGTATGGCTGTTTCCTTTGCACTCATTGAAAATAAAAAATAAAAAAGGCAGGAAAGCAGACTTTTTTCAGTACCTAGCTAAATGTTTATTGCTTTTAGTAAACATTTGCGTTTGTTTTATTCTAAATAAAACCGTGTATATGTAAATTAATTTTTTATTAATTTTTTCATATTATACTAATTTTTTTGCATTATCACGTGTTGTAAACGAGCCGTGTCTGTACATTAAATTTAAAAAGAACAATTTATACACGTTATACTTATGTTACCGAAGTCAAAAAAATAAAATTGAGAATTTTTGTCTGTTTGTCCGTGCGTTTGTTCACGCTAATAATCTCAGAAACGACTTAACCGATTTAAATACGGTTTTCACTTTTGTATTACAGCGAGTTTCCCGTAAAATTTAGTGTTTGTTTCATTAAAATCGGTTTACAAACAAAAAAGTTATGTAAATTTAAAGAATCACGTCTAACATTTTTTCGATAAAAATACAATAAAAAACTCTTCGGTTGAATTGGCTGAAACTTTAGTTAACTATATATTATCATATGTAAAACGATAATGATGGAAATTTTATATAAATGATATCCAATTTAAGTTGACCTCAGCTCTATATGATCAGTAATATTAAGTAGGGTTCAGCTTAGGCTGGCGATTTTTCATTTATAATAAAATCGTTCTTGGCCTACTATGGCATTTGTGCACGCTAATCTCAGAAAAGGCTTAACCGATTTTCACGTCACTGATGCATTGCAGCAAGCTTCCTGTAATATGTAGTGTATATTTCATTCCAATCTGTTTACAAATAAAAAAATTACTCGTTATTCTGAATACCACGCGTATATACGATGTCGCGGACACCAGCTATAATTAGTAAGTAATATTTTTACGTAAGTGATTACACTTATACACGTATTTCTCATAATCTATACATATAATAAAATCGTAAACAAGGCCGTGACTTTACATTAAATAAAAAAAAACAATTAGTACACGTTGTACTTATGTTACCGAGGTCAAAAAAATAGTTTTTACAATTTTTGTCTGTTTGTCTGTGCGTTTGTGAACGCTAATCTCAGAAACTGCTTAACCGATTTAAATACGGTTTTCACTGGTGTATTGTAACAAGCTTCCCGTACAATTTAGTGTTTGTTTCAATCCAATAGGTCAACAAACAAAAAAGTTACTCGTTATACCAAATACCACGCGTGCGAAGTTGCGGGCTCAGCTAGTTAAACAAAAAACAAACAGTTTAATTAGTAAGAAATTACCTTCATACATTTTTTTACACTTAAAGCCGCTAAGTTGTTATTGGTACCTCTAAGTAAATTTTTTTCTCACGTGACAAAAACACCTATTTGTTACGATTGTAACAAAGGATTTAATGGGTGTAACGTACACAAACATTATACCACATAAACTCATTAACTAAATGTGAAGATTGCAAGTATCTATCTTTTATGCTAACAATAATAGCGAAGTCGCGAATAACAATAAAATAAAATATAATGATTGTTAGCAAAGCAAGCCAAAGAAGTAAACGTTTGTGTATCCGTAAGAAAGTAACCACTTAATTCACAGTCAAATTGTAACCACTTATAGAAAATCAACACTATAGTACGGTCATTCTATGAATGCGTTTTTGACATTTCTTTATGTCCATTGCATAAAGTTCATTTCCGAATAAACGATACAGAAAATGTATGGAATTGACACCTGTCAGAACAGCACTCTTATAATGGTCGGAGTATAAATAATGGAATTTTTGTTTCGTCGCCTCATTAAACAATGCTCATACTTCATTTTAAGTAACTTTGCCATAACTTATATCTTTTGGTGATTCCTTCTTGATCTTCAATTAAAAATGTTCTAACATTGAAAACATGAAATACCAAAGGTTCTTAGTATTTTCATTTTAATTGTAATGCGAGAAAGTTTGGATAAAGTTTCTACTCACCCGAACTTTGCGCAGCGGCTCAGTCCAGATAATTATTTGTGTAATTTCATACATACTTTGATTGAACCAATTAAACAATTTACATTACGTTTTTAGCCCTATGGTAATGAAGGACATCGATATGTTGCAATAATTACACATAAAAAAAATCATGTAACATTATTAGCTTCTATTTTAGGTCCAAAATAGGCAGTACTGAATCTTGAGGTGTTCATGTAATTTCTAATACTATCTTAGTGTATTTCAAGAATATTTAGTTCATTCAGTTCATTATACTACTAACAGTATAAGTAAACAAAATATTATAGGTAAAAATATTAAAAGGTCAACTCAACTCTTGATCTTTTTGTATTTGTTTACCGGATTTGTTTAGAAAAGTAAATACAATGAATAATAAAAATTAACAATTAAATGTGAGTTGTTTATATGATGTTTTTGTCTAAAATCATCATTAATGTTTTCAAAGCTGTTGATATACGTAATCGAAATTACTTTTATATTTATTCCATATTCCATTCTAAGCAAAGATTAATGTAAATATTTAATAATATAGGTTTAATCGCATCACAATAATAGTCAGTATGTTCAAGTTACAAGGTATTCTTTATATCACACTTATTAAATTGAAAGGAGTTCGATTCTCTGCACGGTCAACTTTGAAAAATCAACTTGCAAATTTGGCTCTGGTCTGGATCTGGAAAGTAGTGGCAGGGCACACTACGTTTTGCAGTCATTTGGGCAGCCCATCTGGCGGCAGTAACCACCTCCTTACATAAGACCACTGTGAAATAACATGAAATAACAACACGTTGTGTTTCAGTGAGTGAGTAAGGGATGCCAGAGCCCATTTCCCTATCCCCTCCTAATCCCTTATCCTTAATCCTACTGTAGTCGGCACCGCACTTGCAGCAGCTTTGGCGTTTGTGTTAGTGTTATAAGCGACGGTAGACACCTACCATCAAGTAGACCGTCACCGTGTCTGCCGTTCTTAACATAAAAAAAGAAAAGAAAAGAAAAGAAAACATTCTTTCAAATTTTTATGTATTAATTGCGACCATGAACACGGAGGGAAAACCAAAACAAAATAAAGTAGCTTCTCAGGCATTTTTTAAAATTTATCATATGTAAAATGTTTTATTAAGAATTAAACAATTACTAATATCAATTAATCGTTATATTTCCTTTAGGAAATTTTCACTTCTTTGCAACAATCCAGAAAAAATTACTAACAAATCAAAATTTAAGTCCATTTTTGAGGGGCATTTTTGATATAAGTTTCTGGAAGCTATAAAATATCGATGGTTTAAAGAAATTTTCGATTGTTTCATTCCAATCGGTTTACAAACAAAAAAGGTGTGTGCTATACCGAATACCACGCGTACGAAGTTACGGGCTCAGCTGGTTTTATACTATGTGCTTCAATTTTTAGTGAAGCACATAGTATAAAACCGGTTATTACGTAAATCGAATTTAACCCACGTGAAGCTGCGAGCATATCTAGTTTAGTGATATTTATAACAATAGCGCGTTTTGGCATTAATGATAAAGCCAAAGGCCTTATGCCAAAGGAAAGAATGATACATAGGTATGTTAGTACCTATACTTACATACTTGTAAGAAAAGTAAATTTGAAATTAAAGAGATATCAGTTCTTAAGAGGGCACCTTCCAACTCGAACAGCTTACTTATTCCATACTACGTAATTCCATGATTACTCATTATTTATAGGTCGTAGCAATACATGAAAAAACATGACATTTCTAGGACATAATATAAAGGTTTGCATCGCAACAAAAAACTGAAATTAATTTTATATCGAGTATAATTAATTTCTAAAATGTGCAGAATTTGTGACATTTTCGCGGGTTGAATACTTGTATTTACTGACTAAAATCCAAAAATGTTTTTCGATGGAAACATCCTACCTATAATGTACATTTAAAATTGGGATGTCAATAGCTACCATCTATAAAGATTTTTCTAAAATATTGGAATTGCTGGCGTATGTTTTATTATTTTCGCGAGTTGAATAAGTGGCGCGAATGTGTTGCGTCGCATTCTGTCTTGGGTCATTCGCATTATAGTAAGTTGAGACAACAAATTCTCACAAATACCTATTACTATGTATTGTAAAACTGTGCTATTACTGAGTTCCCACGCTCGTACAGCGCCACCTTAATAAAGAATTATCAGATTGTACGACGGACCCACCGTACCACCGGCCGTACCACTGGTGGTAAGCTATTAGGGGTAAAGCATTTTTATGGCAACGGACCAATCTGTTAACTGCCAACAGTTTAATCATTCTAATAAGGAGGCAACGAACGTACATAGGTAGGTAGTTGATATATATTTTTGCAGAGTTATTCACATATACATTCATTATTATTTTTTAATTGATTGCCAGAGAAACATATAAAGTAGGTATCGTATGACCTCAGGCAGGACCAATATCAGTGCACCCACGCTTAGACTAGATCCGACGCTGATACGAATACCTAAGTTTGACATTACAAGTCCTATATTGTAAAATGAGTATATAGGTAAGTAAATATCTTACCTGATTGTTTTTGTATTCAACCTTTATAATATCCTGAAAATAAGGATCAATTGGCGGTACACCCAACTCTTCAATTCCATCAATCATAGCTGCTATTCCATCTTGCGTCGCATCCACGAGACACTCGTTCACTTCCGGAGAATTTCTGTCGCAAATTTTGAAATACTTTCCTGAAAATTTTACCCAATTTAAATGTATTGAATTTTTATGTATTTATATAACAATATAGGTGTATATTGTTATATTGATATTAATTACAGATTTATAAATGTTAAAATTTCGAAATATAAAAAATTAAATTATATAAAATTTAAAAGCATCGAACATGTGTGAAAACTAAAAATGGCATACAATTCCTAGAAAATGCACACAATGCCGAACATATTTACGAAAAAAAAAATTAAATAAATTGCGAAATTATTTTTCTTACATATATTTTATAGGAAATGAATACATTGTAAAATTTGTATAACCCATCTTCTTTATTTCTCAAAGTTAAGCTGGAGTTTCAAAAAAACTCCAGCTTAACTTTGAATCGCATTTTTCGTTTTTTCTATTGACTAATAACATTTTGATAAACTACAATTTATTATATACAAAATAATTTTTAAAACCTTGTCCGCATCAATATGATTTGCAGTATACCGATTTTACCGTAGTTTACTTTATTCTTAATATACAATTACATATAAAATATGCTCGACAAACATTGTACTGAGATTTTTTCGTTTCAGATTTTATTGTTTGTACCAAGTAATTGAAGATCATCATCAGTTTTATACAATATCAAAACCCTGTACTTACTCCTCTTTCACCAGCACTAAATTTCGAGTTTAATACATTTTTTATTGATCTTTAAAAATATATAAAACTCTAAGGAAAGGGCTTCGCCCGGCGTACAAAATTTATATAGGTATATGAACATTCCCCGTTTATCCCTCTTTCCATTAGTGAAAACCAAATTAAAATCGGTCTACCCGTTCACGCGTGATGCCTTGACAAAGGGAAATAGGGATTCATTTTTATATAATAGACTAGCGGCCCGCCCCCGGCTTCGCCCGGCGTGCAATTTTTATATCTAAGAACACTCCCCGTTTATCCCTCTTTCCATTGGTGGAAACCGAATTAAAATCGGTCTACCCGTTCACGCGTGATGCCGTGACCAAGGGAAATAGTGATTCATTTTTATATCTAAGACGAAGGAAATCTGTAATGTAGGAACAGATTATTTTTATAGCGTAACCATTCATATAATATTTCATATAATACATATACCTATTTTATTCTGATGTACATATACATCATATAATATATAAATGCACTGTATATTGAAAAACTTCAGTTTTACGCTTTAAAAATATAGATCTCCATATCAGAGTAATATTTCAAACTGCATTAAAGGGGGCATTAGAAATCGGTTTCTATTTATTTCAACAAACATACAAAAAACAACAAGAAATATAACATTTTATACTTTAAAAAAAATTAATTCTTAAAATATTAAATACCTACATAATATTATCTGATAAGGTTTGGCTTTTTTTTCTATGAAATGTTGTTAGGATTAAATGATTAAAGGGAGAATGTGGGGATACGAAAATGGTGCTTGAGTGTGGAATATATTAATTTGCAACTTACCTATATCTATTAATCCGTGACATACACTTGAAAATAATAATAACAAGACTAATGGTACATGGGATAAAGTTAAAATTTTAAACATGTCGTTAGTTTTTTTAAATTGTATATTCAAAAATCGACGCAAGTTTAGCTTAACGTGGTTCGTTGTAGGTAAGTATTTATGTAATGGTAAATGTAATTAGACGGCGCGCCACTATCGGTCTACTTTACCTCACAGACTGACGCTGACGCTGACGCTGATATTGCACAAACTGTGTCCAGGGTCTCAATGTCAACCACTTCTTTATATAATCACTAACAAATCAAGGAACTTCGACACGTCTTTACTACCTTATAACTTTTCATTTTAACGAAACAATCACGAGTATCACTTATTAAATTTGAATAAGCGGAATGTTTTTTTAATTAAAATTTATTTTTTTAAATCTACCTAATGTGTATTTAAGTATCTCCTGTAAGTGAATAACTTAAGTAGGTAAAAGACTACATCTCATTTTTTTATCCTCATTATTATCTGTTTGTGAGTTTATATCATTTTATAAAACTTACTTGAAAACGTGTCTATACAAGTTTTGAAATTGTTTAAGTATTAACGCCTGATCGATTCTGTATAGCCAAAAGATTCGTTTAAAGAAATACGCGCAGTTAAGTAAGTTAAGTAAAGTAGGAGGCTAATTTAATACGTTCCGCTACCGGATCACAATGTCGATTTGCAAAATGTTGAATTTTCAAAAAAGTTATTTTTTTAAGTACGGGGCAAGACCGTTTGTCTTTTATTTTGGTGGCATTTTGAAATCCACACCGTGAACGGTTCTATAAACCATTTTGTAAACATTCTCAAATAATGGATTAAAGTGGACATAAGATATCAGTGTAGATTTAAAAATACACGGTCATACCCTCACTGATAATTACCCGAGCGGGAACTCGGGACCTCAAAAGTGGTAGCAACCTTTTCTAACCACTCGACCATAGAGTTCATAATATATACTACAGTGCCTTTATATACAAAGTATATTATAATACTTATAATATACTTTAAGTATTTTGAACTAGAAATAGTCCTCTATTAGTAGATGTCTAGTTGTTAGTCTTGTTGAAACTTTTCAGTACACATGCCTACTTATGTTTATGTTATTTACGTACAAATTCTATAAGCAATATTATAGATAAAATACTACTTAACCAGTATAGATGGTCAACCTCCATATAACGATCTGAAGCCAATTTCATATTGTGATTTCTACTCACTAGATGTCACTAATAGTCTCGAATTTAACATTAGTGTGTACCTATTTTGTTAAAAATTATAACCAACAAATTCAATCACGCAGTTATAGTTCCTTATTATCGTGGTAATAACTAGAGGGTGACGTTGCTGGGAGTACTTTTATGTATGATATTGTTCCATTTCATGCTTATTTTAATGAAAATGATAGAAAAAATTTATTTAGATATTTAATATTATTATATCAGAAAACATTATGTTATTAATTTGTTTTACAATTATAATGCATAATGACCATAGTACAAAAATAACAAATTAAAATGTGTGAGTTATCATTTTTTTCTTCGTAACACAATCGACAAAAACTGGATAATTTTTATCTATGTTATAACTAACTGAACCTGGCCACGCTTTGCTGTAAGCTCATTTTTATTTTCGTTTCCGCTGAATCTTCGGAATAGAAAGTATATATAAACACTCTTGTGATAAAATGCATCGTTTTGCAAAAAAATTAAGTTAATCCATCACCCAGTTTTTCAGCTGAACACAAACATACGTACCTAAGCAAAATTGTATCGAAGTATGTAAAGATTATGAATACAAATAACAAAAAACATAATTAATAATATTTTATCGATTGACAAGACGTTTTTCTATTATAGGATATAATCGGTCAGTAATTAACGTTTTAGTTCCTTATTGCCCTATTTTTTAGAACAGAACCTATACCGTTCATACGGCCCTTTTATCGTTGTTCGTGCCCACTTCTTTTTATATTTTAAATAAATTTTAGTAGTGCCATCTCTTGTACATGAGAATTGACTGTATGGTCGACTGCAGCGACTCTAGCGGATTTTTAATGACAACAAATAAGCGACAAACTACACAGGCGGCATCTAGATATAAGCGAAATTGGATAGGGTACGGATTCAATGTGGATTCAATGTACGTGAGTGACCATCTATACTGGTTAAGTAGTATTTTATCTATGGCAATATGAAACCCCCTCTCCGCAATATTAACAACGCTAGATGTCGCTATTCTAATACCGAGTGACCGCAGTTGTGCTTCTGTTGGTGTTCCGGCTGCATCGGTATATTAGTTGAGTCCATTTTGCGGTAGATGGTGCTGTTGAGCTCCTAAATCTAGCTCGGTTAATATTGAACGTGTAGACGAGATGGCGCTGTGCGTTACGTTGCCTAATTATAATTTCGCTGAATTTTCCAAAATGGTTAAGTTTTACACGTTACAACCCCTATTAGGATTTATGATTGAATAAATACTTATTTTTAAAGAACCATTTAAAGTGTTCGATCTTCACATTGATGAAAATTGAACTGCTTTTTAGTTACGCAACATAAAGGTTTCTCGTCGATTTGATTAGCCATAAGGTTATGGTTATAAGGTTATGTTAATGAGATTGAGTGTTTTATGAATTCACATGGCTATGAAAAAAATAGACCAACGTAATTTCCAAATCAAATTATAAAGTTTAGTCAGAATACTCGAGTTTTTTTTAAGCTAAATTACAAATGTTAATTATAAAACTTAGGTACTCTTTATACGTGGAAGTAGCCAAAAGTTTTCGACCCTGCAAAGAAAAAAGGCACTGTAGTATATAACGTTATATTTATTTTTCAATATAGTCTCCGTCGACTTCTATACACTTTTCGAATCGTTTAATTAACATTTCTATCCCTTTATAAAAATATTTAGAAGTTGTGTCTTCAAAATGAGCAAAAATTACAGCGGACACTTCATCGTCACTAGAAAATGAAAATAAATAATAGTCATCGGGGGCTAAGCTAAGTCAGGACTATAAGGGGGTGACGAATTTCTATGAAGCCACATCTTAAAACAGCAGCCTTCGCTACTGCGGCGGGCGGTGAGGACAGGCGCATTGTCATGAAGAAGCCGCATGTCGTTGCTAAGTTTCCCTCTATGGTTTTGCTTGATTGCTTCACGCAATTACTCGATAAAGTTAGCATAATAGCTTCCTGTCATCGTAGTATTGCATTCTTTTATGTCTATAAGCAATTTTCCTTGACATTCCAAAATATCGTTACCATTATCTTTTCAGTGGACTGTCACCTTTGCCTTTCTAGGCGGATTTTCACTAGAACGACGCTACTTCCATCAACTTTCTTTTTGAAAGGAGATCATAGTATAGTACCATAGTTTCATTAACAGTGACAATTTACTCCAAGAAATTGTTCCCGTTTGTGCGAAAAGCGTCCAAAATTTCTTTAGAACACGATACACGCTCGCTTCGCTGCACACTCGAAAGAAGTTTTGGTACTCAGACCTTATTCATGTGAAGATATTCATGATGAATCCTCAAGACTTGTAGTTTTTGAAATACCTGACTTTGCCGCTATTTCTTTCGTCTTTTGACGTCTGTCCTCCAATACTTCTTCTTCCACTAACTTGATCTTGTTTGATGTGATTGCTTCACGGGCCCACCGGAGCGAGGGTCATCGTCAATAGACTCTCTTCCTAAATGAAATTGTTTACACCGATCTTTCACGGTGGAAATTGATGGAGATGAATCCCTGTACACGTTGTCCAATCGTTGTTTCATATTGGTTGGGCTTAACACCTTCTTTTGTAAGGAATTTAATCAGTGGCTCTAGCATGAGTTTACGATACTACACTCGCTAGCAAGGGCGTAAAACATTTCTATGGAAAATTGACAATTTGACATTGACAGTTCACGATTTTCCATACAAAAGTTTTACGTTCTCGCTAGCGAGTGTAGTATTGGTGTAGTATCGTAAACTCATACTAGAGCCTCAGAGACCGTCATTCGAATTGAAACATGATAAAAAATATAGTGATTTAGTATTCTGCAAAAGGTCGTAAAAGCTAAATTAATGAGTTAAGTATAGGTATTTCGAAAATCATATTTATTTAACCAAAAACTTATGACAAAATAAGATAAGTACATAAAAGTATATTGTTTTTTAACATTTAGAAATATTTCTGGCCAAAAACTTTTGGACCCTCCTATTAGTTACTACTTATACCTACTATTTATCACTTACTTACAATTTAAATGCTCTTAATATTCGTTTGTAGCGCCTAAACAGAAATATGATCAAAAATTTATGATTGTCATTGGCTGTATTCTGTGGACGCTGTGCTTAAATAACAAAGTTTTTTATGCAGTTTCAAAGAATTGTTATTAAAACTGTGCTGACTGTAGAACAGTTATAGCGATATGTAATTTTTCTACATAACGAAAATGAAATGGCGATATCTAATCACCATTTATCAATCTACTGTTAGTCATATCATAAGCCTTTTTAATTGAGCGCCATCACATCGGTCCTCAAACTTTTCGTATGCATTTACTGCGAAATCAGCGAGTAGAGGGTCGGCCCTAAAGGCTCAGCGCAAATTGCAGGACATCACGGTATTTAAATTTTTTCGTGCTTCTAATATAATTCAAATTTCACTTTATTATGCTATGGAAACAATCAGCGTGCTGCGGCATTCTGCCATAGCATAACACAATAAAATTGGAATAGGGGATCGGACAAATTTTCAGAAAGTATTTTAAATTAATCTTCATGGATATTTATTCCCATAAAAAATACTATTTTATTTATTTATAGCCTTTTAGGTACTCAAAATCATGTTTTAATATTGTTTGTTTGAAAATGCCGCCAAAACGCCACGATAGTTCATCTGAGAGCGCGTAACGTCATTTGTGGTCATATCATAACAAAACAGCTGCATTGGCATAAGACAATGATTGCCCACAAATGACGTCACGCACTGTGATTGGCGCTTCAGTACCTATAGATTAAAAATATTGTAAATAATAAAATTTTATTTCTTCATTTAAAAATATTTAAATGAATTATATTAAATTATTATTCGATAAATAATCGTAAAAAATTATATATTTTCTTTCTAAGTACATTTTAGACTTTAATCTGATTACTGTCCGATCCCCTATTATATTAAAAGCACTTAAGATACAAAATACAATGAAAAAATTTAAATACTTTGCCGTTCAACTGTTATCTCTAAAGTAAGACAAAGTAAACTTGGAAAATGTTTCAAAGAAGTTTGCACTAGAGGCAACTTGTAACGCCACAGAATACCTAATCTCGTATCTCGTTTTTTTTAGATGCGTTCGGCCCACGATGATATGTTACATGTATCTATTGAAGATACCTATATGAATTACTATTTAAGCAAAAAACAACCAACAACCAAATCATATAAGAATACAAGTAGGTATAAAATTAATACATACGTAGGTGACATGAATATTATTTCGGTTTATAATATATCCTTTTTAATAATTGTTAAACAATTTTCTTTGCTTGTTAATATAGAATTCTGTAATATAGAATTCTGATACTATATTTATTTTGTTCAAACATATATGTATTGTTTTATCGACTAATTAGGTTTGGGATAATATATGCGTCATACACCTCGCAGTAAAATCAAAGCAACAAACCTAACCTATGCCAGCCACAAAATTTCTATATCCCTTCTATAATAAATCTTTAGAAACTTCGTTACTAATTGAGTTTTCATTTTTACTTTTTATTTTATTTTTGTACATAATTACAACGGAAATTGAGTCATATTTCTGCTCTCTGCCAATATCATGTTCATTTCTCTAGACATGTAAACTGTCTAGCTAGATAATCTTTCAATTTAATTCATCTATCTATCTAGATCTAATATTTTAACACGCCTCTTTAAAGATTTTAGACATTGACATAACGGGATGTGCAAAGATAAATGACGCTAATAGTGTACGCGTCTCAATCTAATCGTGTTACTCGTTCTGCTCACGTCGCGTTATTTGGTATCTACATTCCGATCTCTTTTTTCTCAATTCAGATTCGTTATAAGCTAGGTGGCCTGTAAGTGTAATTCTAATTACATATCACCAAATGACTAATGACTAAATGTCATTGACAGGACAGGGATCGTGAAAGGCGTGAACAAAAAATCGGGAGTAGGTAGGTAAGGAAGTGTTTTCCAACATTCATTGCAAGAATTTGGATTAGATACAAGAGAATTTAAACTGCCGTCTGGCGGCAGTAACCACCCCCTTACAGAAGACCACCGTGAAATAACAGCACGTGTGCTGTTGTGTTTCGGTGAGTGAGTAAGGGATGCCAGAGCCCATTTCCCTATCCACTCCTAATCCCTTATCCTTAATCCTACTGTAGTCGGCAGCGCACTTGCAGCAGCTTTGGCGTTTCTTGTGTTATAGGCGACGGTAGCCACCTACCATCAAGTGGACCGTCAGCCTGTCTGCCGATCTTAACATAAAAAAAAATGATGCTGTGACCAGGAGAAATAGGGATTCATTTTTATATATAAGATTAAGATAATTTATCCATAGCTAATATTAACTAAAATAACTATCTTTATAATAATAATAATAATAACAACATTGTTATTACAAAACGACTTAATTTAGTACAAAGAAAAGGAAACTTAATTTAACATTTTGCCGATCCATGCTGTTCATTTGGTACAGACCTACCGTTTTTTTACACATTCAGTTAACTTTATTTCGTCTAGAAGTTCATAAATCGTCTAAGCATAGCGAAACTAACATGATCTAAATTCAGTATATTATGAGTGAATCGTAAGATCGATTGTAGTCTGAAAAATTTTCTGCATCAATTTTCAGTGAATTTTTTTTCGCTTTTGTTGATTGATTGATTTATGCAGTCTCGAGTCAATATTGCCTTTGCCAACAAATTCGCAAGTTCTTTAAAAATTGAGACTGCAGTATTAATAAGCAACAATTCTATAATTCAAATAATTTTATTTCAGACAAATACTAAACGGAGTTAAAGATTCATAAATATACTACCTACTAAATAAAAATAAGATTCGCTCTTTGAACAAAAATTACTTTCTCCAAAGTATCAATTTTCTCCAAAGTTTAAACATGCATTTTCTAAAAATTTATTTCACTCATTCTTCATTCAAAACCCAAATAAAAACAGGCTTCATTTTTATTTAGCAAATCAGTAAATTCTAGTTAATTTCAGAGATTAACCCAAAGACCTCAACGCGAATATTAATCTTATGGAATTGCATTAATCTTTCAGAATTCAATTAATTACGATTAAGTTTAAATGAATTCATAGAATTTTATGTCAATACATAAATATAAAAGTTTCGTTTAAAGAAAAGCTATTTATCAATTAAAAATATTGATTTCAAAAGAACGTCGGACACAATTTTTTATCGAGATGAATATTTTAAAATGTTTTTAAAGTGCACGTTTTATATTAGATTAGTCATCGCTACAGAATGTACCTATCACACTTTTAAGTGTGTATTGTTTTTGTTACATGCTTGGGTTGGCAAAGTTTTTGACTCATCATAACCCAAATAAGAAAATACCAAAATTTCTTCTAATAAGGAAAAATTTAACTACTTATTTAAAATTCACTTACAGCGATAATATTACTGCTCTTCAAAGATTTACTTATTTTTATTTGTCTATTATACTTTCGAAAAAGAATATTATATTTATCCTAATTCCTTCCTAAACTTTTATCCTATGGTCGGCGGAGCACTTGCAGCACCTGTGACCTTGCTTGTGTTATAGGTGACGGTAGCCAACCTACCATCAAGTGGATCGTCAGCCTGTCAGTCGACCTTAATATAAAAAAAAGAAAAGGATATTCTTATTAGAAGGTTTTTACGGCCATCACTGCGACCATTGCTGACTATATTTTGATCGCACTCTACTGCAAATTACTGCTAAAGTCTGATGCAGCCAAGTGCTTCAAAGCCGCGAGAGTTTGTTTCAACGCTCTAAATACGACTGGTATTTTCAGAGTTAAAAACGTTCAACTGATCAAACACACAAACAAACCCTTAAGCTCTAATATATTGAATTAGCTTAATTAGATTAGCTTGATAAGATCATATAGATAATCTATATTTATTATCCCGATTTATAAAGTTTCACGTCTACCCTTTTTGGAGTTTACTCCTTAAGAATCGATTTACATATTTTTAGAGGATAAAATTAATACAACCGTTAACTAAAAAGCGTTACTTTATCTGTCATTTTGACATCTATGCGATAGCTGACGCGTGTATTTATGTTCACTAATTCTATTCTCTGGGCTTATAAAAGCAAACATCGAAATCTTGTACGTTTACTAGTTAAGCTATTTTCTTTGCTATAAGACTGACCCTGTACATCTTCGCGTCACTGTCCTCTAATAAACGTAGGTTGTTACTACCTAATGCGCCTCTAGTAAAACTTTTCTATTGTAGATTCTTAATGAAGACTTTAAAGAGATTTAGACTTGAAATTAGCTTCCAGTACTAATAAATGACCATATATTGCGACATAAGAGACACCGGCTGCTACATACAATAATGATGGGAAATATAGAAGGAAAGCGTAAAGTTGGAAAAAGAAAGTTGTCATGGTTACGTAACATCAGAGAGTGGACCGGTATTAAAACTGTGGAACAATTGCTTCGATTTGCGAAGGACAAGGAGAGATTTAAGAAATTGACTGCCGACCTTCAGTAATGGAGAGGCACAGAAAGAAGAAGACTAATAAATGTATAAAGCAGGGTGAATTGCCCCAATATTCTTTAGCACCTCTTGCAACTTCGTCTAACAGTTAATTGCCGTTCTAGAGAGAGAATGAATTTGCGAATGGTATATTTTTTTAGTTAAAAAAAATCCGTAAGGTTAACGTCGATGCCAAACTGTAAATGGTGTAAAAGAGTAAAACCTACTATATTAATAATTCGAAAATTTATTTATTTCGTAACTATATTTAAATAGTTTTGAAATGTGCACGCAAGGTCCGAACCGGTGTGTTTATATTTGTAAATAGGCTTTAAATTGAAACTGGGCGTATCTAAAATGTAAGGAAAATTTGACAAATGAAAAAAATCGTAAAAGTATTATCTAGTTTTTGGGTATTCTTTGGATTGAACTGCATAGTTCGACTAAGTTTAATAAAATAAATAATTAATTTTAAGGTTGTGTAAATATTTATTATTTATTTTGGAATTTGATTTAGGTAAATCTTGTTATTTTCTTTGATTTTGATATAGGTACTTGTGTGTTAAGCTTGTTTAAACAATTACTATAAACTTGTTATTTGATAGATTTCATACAGATATACTTTATTAACACTAATTTGAAAAAGCTTTTAGTTTACCTAAAGAAATAAATATAAAAACTAAAGGAATAAAATTTTGAATGTCATAATTATGAAACCAGCCTAACGACTTTTTATAAAACAATTTGGTTTTTTTTTTCATTTGCCGGTGTAATCTCTGCAACAAAATGCAATGTTATTTTCGTCCAGTGCATTGGCGCCATGCGGAGAGCATGCAACCTCTTTATTTGGAACCCTCAATTTAAGGCTCAGGGCGACTTCATGATGATCTTTATTGCTCGTGGTTAACGATCAAATTCCTGCAAAGTTCATCGCCCTGTGAAAAAGTAATGCCGCTCATTTGTCAGTGGGACGGTGCCGTGTGAACGTAACTAAAATAAACATCATAATCGATGAGCAATCTCGGCACCATCTCGTCCAAATTCTTGCCCTGAAAGGTATAATCCATCTCGTCTCACCGAACCGAATGATTGTCATATTTTACAAAGCTCGTTTTGTATTGGGCGGCAAATGTCAGTGCAATACAAAAGGAGAAAAAGCTCTGTTATCTTTTCAACCTTATGTAGAGCGTCAGTGTAAAATTATTATAAAGGCGTGTAGCGAAGTGCCCGAAGCATTTTGCGAAGCGACTCCTTGCGGGCCGCACTTAGTCGCGTCGCGTCACGGCTTCTTATATATTTTTTTTAATTCAATAACAGTGGAAGTAAAAATAATAAAAGAATGCATTCGAGGACATTAATATTTTTGAATTTATTTTTATTATTAGCATTAATCCGCGGTAGTGTTTCGAACGTTGAAAATGGCTTTTCAGAGAAAGACGGCGCTTTTTACACGGACGATGCTGTAATTTTGAACGGTAAGCATTTGAGAGAGTCAATTATTTTTTAACGACTATATCAAATATGAAAATTTCTATGAGTTCCCATGAGGTATTATTTTGTAAGTCGTTGTCTAGTGAAATGTAAAATAATGTTTACATAGTTGTAATACAAAACAATGTGTTTTAGTTTGACAGAGTGCGTACGAGGTTAAGAGGCTAGAGAAAGTTAAAATTTGCAACTGAGATGTCCGGCCAAGTGACCAAAATAAATATCAATTCACATTAGAATTTTCATTTAGACTATGCTTATATATATCATCAGACATCAGAGCATACCACTAATAGTATGGTCCTAAATTAACTAGACTTGAATTAAGGAAGCCTTGCAATTGCAACTGTAGGCCCAACCGAATTTACGACAAAGTTTGATTTTGATTAAATAGTATATACAGTTAACCTTGGTTAGAAATGGGAACCTGGGACGCTTCAGTCATTATAAATGAAGGTACCGCCAAGGTGCCCGCTTAATCGGACTTAGTATTCAATAAATTTGAAACTTGTATCAGATCTAAAAGGTACTAATGTTCTTATTATCCGTGTTCATGCTGGTCATCAACCCGCGATCCACTGACTACTCCGATACACGTGGGCTATTATTCGGAAGATACCGAAAGGATCGATTCAATGCAAATGTATGAACGCCCACACGTCGGTCGCCGGCAACCACATCAATCAAGCATTGTCCTCACCACTTCGACGACTTCTTCTAATAAGTATCTGTCACACTTTTTGCTCGCTTACTTCGAGGACATCGAGTAAAGAGATCAGAGATTGCAACTAACAATTGACATTTTCACGTTCTATACCTGAACCCGGAATCCATTGCTACCTAAGTGTAGATAATATACAATTTTTAATCTAAGCAGTTTTACTGTTTAAACAATGGCTGATGCAACATACAACCTATAGTAAAAATTACTCGTACTTACAGATAATTTAAATAGTGTATGTTAACTGGTTCAAAAAGAAAGATAATGTTACATTTTGCAGCTGATGCACCAGTTGACATATTTCAAGGCGAAGAAAATGTTCATCAAAACAGCCCTTTAACACACTTATTTTAAAGTATATTTTTCTTTGAATATTTTTCTTAGTTTACGTGTTTATTTTGTGCTAGGAGTCTTTTGAAACGTTTAAATTTCTATTGAAATGTCAATGGAAATTAAGTTTAATGAATGTGTAGTTTTGGTTGCAAATTGTATGAAATAGAAGTTAATCTCCGGCCGGTTATTCCTGCGACATTTCCTCCGTTGTAGTATGATTTTAATTAATATTTAAAGGTTCTACCTCTTTGTGCCTTCACGATCAAGAGATGTATAGTGTATACCTACTTAAATTTAAAAATCTGCAGGCACTAGCAGGTATAATATTGATACGATTAGCACAAGGGACCAATTTTTAAGGAACTTTTTTTTAACAAGTAGATACGACGTGTTTGTCTAAAATAATTTGACTACTTACTTAGTAAAAAACATATGAGTCAGTGCTAGCTTTTACATGCGATGTCAACCGCGTATCTTATAAATTATAGTAATTATGTGTCATTATGATTAAACTATATCACTATTTCACAAAATCCGTTCAGTAGCTACTGTATGAAAAATTAACAAAAGTCCATAGATCCATCCTTAGAAATTTTTTCACTAGGAATTTTAACTAACTTTCACTTAATTTTACATTTTTTTTTATTAATTATTATATTTTAAGTTATATAATACTACGGTTAGATTATCGTAATGCTTAAAATATTTTTCATTTGGAGTATTTGAAGTTTCGGTAAACTCGTAACCAAAGTTTTGAATATTTGATAGAATATAATTCTTTATCGACATAAAACTTTAAGTTTATGGGTAGATTATCTAGACGATAATGTATGTCCATTTCCTTTGGACAAGTAAAAGTAAGTAAAGGTAAGGCTGTAATAGCAGTTTCAAAAGTAATTGTAACATAGGTGCCATGTATTTACAAAGCGCTGTCCCAACTGTGTGTTTTAATTACATCAACAACAAAGTAACTCATAATACTAAAGTTTTATACAAAATCTACCCAAAATTTAGAAAGAAATTACTGACAGAGTGCAAAACCATGAATCGGTTTAAAGAAAATGAGCTTGAGTCTGAAACACTGAATCCCTGGAGACGTGGTGGAAAAAATCCTCGAGAAGAGCAGTACAATTTGACAATCTATAGGTACGTCGACAAAATGTGTCTCGAATAAACATACCTAATGCTAAAAAAGAATGTCAAAGACTAAAGCAGTCCACAACAACGCAATTAGTTAGCGAGCCGACCAAAATTTTACGAACAGACACTCGCTTAAGTGTAAGCAAATAAAGTGTAAAATTTGAATGACACAGGACCGCAACACAACGTAATAAACATATAAAACTGAAACCGTTATCCAGCGATCCGAAATAAATAACTTCGCCTTGCCCAATGCTCATTTGCACGCCCCCAGAATACTTATTTTGATGCGTTTACTCACTAAGCATATCCACGCGGCTATAGCAGACCAGCTGTTGTCTGCGGGTTCATTCGTGTGAATGAGTTTATCGGATTTCTTTTAGAAAAGAGAATTCCACATAAAATGAAAGTATTCTATATATATGCAAAATGAAAAACATCTGGGTGGTCGAGCTATCTGCATAAATATTCAAATAGGCTTGAATGTGGAGTTGTAAGGCCGATTTCAATAACTCTTTTTATTTAAATAGTTTCATTATATTTAATATATAGTCGAATTATTTGCACAGATTTCTGCCTATATAATAAACGAGTATAAAATTGGAAGTAATTGATTAGATACTTAAGACCAAAAATATCGGTTAATCTCATCCTTACTGGCTTTGTTGCCAGTAGTAGCAAAAATAATCCCGATTGAACAGTAGTAAGTTAAAATTTATATTATTGACTAAAATATTTATTACCAATCTATATTAATATATAAACATGAAGAGTTTGTTTGTTTGTTTGAACGCGCTAATCTCAGGAACTACTGGTTCGAATTGAAAAATTCTTTTTGTATTGAATAGTCCATTTATCGAGGAAGGCTATATAACATTACGCTACGATCAATAGTATTATATATAAAGCGTGGTCGATTTCAGCTAGTTTAAAATAAAAATTCATTGAAGACATATCAAATTTTCAGATTCTTTATCAGAACTATCTTTGATTTTCACAGCTAAACCACTGAATTTTGATAAAAACTGCCATAGAAATGCAAAAGAAGATAAAAACTACTATCGGCGGACAAAAACTATCTAGTAATTTTATGTGTTCCAAAAACTATTAATTAACAGAATTACAAATATTTATGAATGGCAACAGTTATTATTGGCCATCGAACTGATTATCGACATTTTTGTTCTCGTTTCCAAAATAATAAATACATGACCCAAAATCAACATACAGCATACTACAAGTGGTTATCGGAACGCATTTTATGGACGGCAAACAGGTTTCGAGATCGTAAACTTTGCATATCTGTACTACTCTTTTTATTCTAGTCTTACGGTACTTAGGTAAGCATTTTGACATGATCTTCTTTTGGATAGACAATGCAGACATGACTATTAATTATATTTTTTTACTACTATGACTCGCTCCGGGTGAAATTTTATTCTACAAATTATATACACAATACCATCGTCGTTTATCGCTCTCTCTATTAGAGAAAACCGTTGGGTATAGGGTTGCCAGGCCTCAAAATCGAAAATCCGGATACAGACTCGTACAGCAGACAGACAGCAGTAAATTCGAACAGCAGACGCACTGCAGAACAGCACTGCACTACTTGTGCTTCAAAGTAGCAGACTAGATGCTTCTCGACTATAGTATACAAGATCAAAATTGTCTATTATATAAATATAGCATTTTGGTTAAAACATTTTGTATATGATTGCAGTTGCCGTGGAGCGTGTGAAACGAGACGCATCGAACATTACACGTGATGGAAAACAATTTCTACTTCTCAGTACCAGACAAGTAAATAAAATATTTATTTTATCTTTAAAATGGATTGTAACGGAATTATTATCCCTTCAATGTCCTCCAAATTTTAAATATTTGTTTTCTTAACACTTTTTTTTAAAATATTTTAGCAAACCAGTGATGATGCATTTGGACTTGATTGCGAAACAACGATTGGTAAAAAGGGAACATGCAAAACATTTCGAGATTGCTATCCTTTATTCAAAGTAGCTGACTTGTCCGGCTGGGACGGATGGGTTATGGGTCATTACGATACTTGCAGCTACATTAATGGTGACAATACGGAAGTAAGCACTTTTATACTTCCTCTATTTCGCAAATGGACAATTGATTCACGTTCGTAAAATATATAATAACTCTGAATATAAAGAAACCTTTTTTATATGTATAGGTCTTCTGATAGGCTGACGGTCCACTTGATGCTAGGTGGCTACCGTCGCCTGGCTACCTCGGCATACCGAGACACAACAACACACATGTACAGTACTGTAGTCTTCTGTAAAGGGGTGCTCACTGCCACCAGATGGGCTGCCTATTTATGCGGCAGTGTACCCTGCCACTACTAAAATAAAAAATGTAATTGAAGAAGTCGTGAAGATTGAGATAAAAGTTTGGATAGAAATATCTCCTTGTTAATACGTAATACACGGTGGTGTTGGAAGGATAATTTTAAAAGAAAATGTAGCAGTGACTGCATGTAACAGTCCAAGTTTTTAATAAATATTTGGTTTAACAGGTGTTCGGTGTGTGTTGCACAGAACCAGTGAATACACCTCCACAGCAAGAACCCGATGTACAACGATTAGGTCTTCTACCAGCAGCAATGCCTTTGCCTTTGCCAGCACTACAATTGGCTGGGTAAGATAATAATAAGAATAATGAATTCCTATATACTTATATTCACGTAAATTTAAAAATTGCAAAGAATTTTAAAATCAAATAGAAAACTATAATACATAATTCGTCCACGTTAAGAAACTAGTGCGTCATTGGTGCAACTGCAGAGGTAAAGATTTATTCATAGTTGAGTGAAATTATAAGTTAATAAGCGACCCGCCCCCGGCTTTGCCCGGCGTGCAATTTTTATATATATGAACATTCCCCGTTTATCCCACTTTCCATTAGTGAAAACCGAATTAAAATCGGTCTACCCGTTCACGTGTGATGCCGTGACGAAGGGAAATAGGGATTCAATTTTATATATAGAGACAAGTCTCATCGCTTTTTGAGTTACTAGCCCAAAATTTATTTGGAAAAAAATCTTCCATTACACATAGCCAATAGAACACCTGAGTAGTGCCAAATTTCCTTTATTTACTAGATTGGAAATTATGACTTAAACACACAACGTGTTTAATTCAAATAAAAACAAATTAATTACATACTACAACTTGAGAGATCAAAAAATAAATATGTGTTATCTAATAGATCATATCAATCTAATAGATTAGCACCTCGCATCTCCGCGCTGGCACCACAATGGTACGGCGATCGAGTTGATGTTCGACAAATACCTGCGCAATGGCCACCGACTATTCCGCCATTGCCAACACATCCACCTGACCACGCCGCACCAACTCACCCACCATCACTTAGTAAGTTAGATATCATCACCATAAATATCATTAGATACCTAAAAGATTGAAAGTACATTAATTTTTGGGGCGTGGAATGGATCTTCAAAAAGTAACTAGTAAATTGTTATTTGATGCGTGACGGACAGACATACAGCCCAGGAAATGAAGTGTCAACACCAGGAAGCGTCTTCGATGACGCAGGAGTCGAGAGACACAGAAATCAAGTAGAGGTGATAGAGAAAATGGGCATCGGCATACTTTCTTCATCGAAACACAAAAGATCACGTGTTGTTAAAATTAAAAATTCAAAAGTTTATTCTGCAAATAGGCCGCAGGGGGCTCTTTTACACGTCTTGAGTCTACCAGCGCTTCGGAAGGACCATCATAGCCAAGAAGAATGCGCCGCAAGAAACTTGGCAGAAAGTCATAAAAAAGAAAAAAAAAGTTAATTTACGGTCTTCTGTAAGGGGATGGTTATTGCCACCAAGACGGGCTACCTAGAGTGCTCTGCCATTCTTAACACGAATCAGCTGCCATCTACTAAAAGTTTTCCGGCAATTTTTGTATCCATAGGAAATCATCATAATTTTGGCAAATGCAGTTTTTACCGCCTCTTGGAATGGGTTTCTTTCTATCTTTTCTTCAACTTTTATTTTATCTCGCAAAGCATTTATAACTATACTAGCTGGTGTCCGCGACTTCGTCTGCATTGAAAATGAAATAACGCCCGACATCTTTATCGCTTTATATTTTTAGACGATCCCTCGGGAAGCTAACATTTTTCCAGGATAAAAAGTAACCAATGTTTTAATCCAGGTAATAACTATCTGTGTTACCTGGATTTCATACAAATTTCATAGAAATCCGTTATTGCGTGAAAAAGTAACAAACATACATCCATACATCGTCACAAACTTTCGCATTCGTATTAGAATTATTTCTGCTACGCAATTTACGAAACTGATTTTTTTTTATGTTAAGATCGGCAGACAGGCTGACGGTCCACTTGATGGTACGTGACTACCGTCGCCTATAACAGAAGCAACGCCAAAGCTGCTGCAAGTGCGCTGCCGACTACAGTAGGATTAAGGATAAGGGTTTGGAGGGGAATAGGGTCCTTACTCACTCACCGAAACACAACAGCGCACGTGCTGTTATTTCAATGTGGTCTTCTGTGAGGGGGTGGTTGCTGCCGCCAGACGGGCTGCCCAAATGACTGCGAAAACGCAGTGTGCCCTGCCACTACTTAACTTACTTCCACGTGTAGGTATAGGGAAACATAGCGTTCTTTTCAATTCAAAAATTAGAAAAAGTATTTTCTCTTAATTATGAAGAAATTGTAGTGAAATCCAAAAGATGATCAAAATTGTATACCTACATTAATTTAACTAAAAAAATTGATACTAGGTTTGATCATAAACGGGTATTTAAATTAAGCTTCGATAAACGATTAAGCCTGACATTTATTTACACTGTAAAAATGTATGAAAATTAATTGGATTTTACAACTCAGTTGCAGGCGTTAAGCCTCCAAAACCTGTACATGACACGCCTGTTGGAACCACTACTTGGGCAACTAAACCTCCAAGCACAACAAAACCTACCACTAAACAGGTATGTTCGTATTGTGCACAATATGTCCACATTTTCTCTGTAACATTTCATAAAGCAGTTTCTGTTTCAATAAATCAATGTGTTTCAGTCGTGGCCCCCAATGTATCCCACTAAACCAACAATACCTACAGTACAGCCTGCTGTTGATGGATCTTGTGGAATAAAAAATGGTGCTCAGGTAAAGAATTACTTCTGTACATTATGAATAAATTAACGCAATAACTATAGGCACTAGATGCACAAGGCATAAGACTTTTTCCAATGTTTTAAGTTCAGAGAAACAGGTAACAGATGGCCCTTGGTAAGTAGCTGTTTCTCGCTTATTAATTTTTTGTTGTTGTTAAGTAACCGGACTCGCATCAGTCACTTTTCACGTAGACCAAATGGGTCGTAACAATTAGGTTAAGGAGCAGTTGGGGTTAATCCCTGATCATTAATTCAGAGTCCCACTTAAGTATTTGCTTAAGTATCAGCTTCCCATTTAAGTATTTGCTATTTATCAGGACCATACAGTTGTATGTACAAGTTGGTAACATGAAGCCGCAGCAAAAGACGTGTCGCAGCGACACTACTGGTTTCTATGAAATTTCCTCCGTGCTTGAAGCTAGCGACGCGTCGTCGAGCGGCAGATGGCAGTGTCGCCCTACCGCTGATCAAGTGCCGCTGACGCCGGCGATACATCGAGCGAGTTTCTTTTCGAAATGAATTTTGCCGATTCTGAAGAAGATAAACTCTCTGATAGTCTCTGAATTCTTTCATATCACTTTTTAAATGGTTTTTGATCAGTATTAAATAAGTTCCCTCACTTGTTCTGCATTTAAGCATAGAACGTGTGGTTTCTCGTGTTTTTTTGTATAATAAAAACAAGTCTTCTTTCTCTTCTAATAAAAGATATAAAAAATTGCGATCACTATTCTCGAACACGTCAGACATCTTGTTTCACGAAACACTCGGAACCAACTGGATTCCATCTGCTATTGCCTTCTGCAGTCGGGTACGAAATCATGACTGCAGCGACAGGACGCAACGACATGAAGCGACGACACGTCGTCTGCTGCTGCTGCGTATAGTCGGCTACCAACTCGTACCTCAACTCTGTGTGTAAATACCTAAATATATTAGGTTCATACATTGATTCCCAAATCATTTTCTATTTAGTGCCACGGTGCCTGGAAATGAAACATACAATTTATAAATTGAAATGTATTTATGTATAAAGTCGTACGAGAGCGCGTACCAGCTGCAGGACGAGGAACGCATCGTAGGCGGGCATAACGCGGAGCTGAACGAATGGCCGTGGATAGTGGGCCTGTTCAACAATGGCCGACAATTCTGTGGCGGTTCCTTAATCGACGATAGACATGTACTTTCAGCTGCTCACTGTATCGCTCAGTAAGTATATTATGTCATCTTCCGCAATCCACCATGTAATCATGTAAGATAGAGTTGCTCTATCCTCACTAGTCACTTTATTCCGTGTCGAATAGACCCTAAGGTCGGCAGCGCACTTGAATTACCGACGGTAGCTACCTAGTAACAACTACTGTCTGGCTGCTAGCCATCCTTTCTCATTAAAAATCTATAATATGTAATGTACAATTAAATACAGTATGACGTCATGGGACGTGGCTCGGTTGACGGCTCGTCTTGGCGACTACAATATTGCAACGCCAGCCGAGACTCAACACATCGAGAGGAAGATTAAACGAGTCGTCAGGCATCGCGGCTTCGACATGCGAACATTGGTAAGGTAAACACATTGGTGCACGTGCATATGCACGCCTTTAATAATCCATTCATTATAACTGGATTCCGTAATTTTCCCTTACTAAGTAATGTGTAATTGCACTCGACTAGTAGATAACCAGTCTCTAATTCTATGAATTCTCTAAACATTTGCACAATTTTCCGTCTTAGAAATTTAGAATTTGTGTGCTACAATGCGTAATTCCTTAGAAAGAATTACTAAACATAACCCGACATTCTCTAAAATTGTTTATAGTATAATGATATTGCCGTATTGACGCTGGACCAACCGGTGACCTTCACCAAGAAGATACGTCCGGTATGCCTGCCTAGTGGAGGGAGAGCGTACGCGGGGATACTCGCCACCGTTATCGGCTGGGGGAGTTTACGAGAGAGTGAGTCGTTTTATGCTCTTCTTTTTTACCCTATAACTAATTCGCAATTTGACCAAGTTCAAGATACCCCGCATCACCTCCTCCTAGTCCCATGGATACTTTCCTTATTGTATTTAGAAGTTTTGTCAAAAGCCAAATTTGAATTGTATTCATATTCTAAGGAAAGATCCCTCTCCCATATTGTTTCGCTCCTGCGAAAATTTTGAAAATGCTATTTGACTACGTTATACACATGCATTGTAGACGATTATAAATTCCTTATATGACAAGCTATATCATTCTCCATGTTTTTGAAATTATTCACAGATATATTCATTATTTTACGCTGGTTAACAGTGATAGGTACCATGTACACACGTTAGCGTTTATTGCGATGGTGGAGATAAAAGCAAATAATACATAAAAACAGAATCTTTTCTACGTAAAGATACATACGAGTAAGTATACAATTTTAAATGGACTGCTGTATTTAGTTTTAGGAGATACAAAAAGAACAATGACAGTAAAAAGTTCAATAATCACTTGGACGATTTTTTTAAACTTTTGTACTCTTATTTTACATAAACGGTGATATTGCCTCCATTTCAGATGGTCCTCAGCCGTCTGTTCTTCAGGAAGTGTCGATTCCGGTTTGGTCCAATGCCGAGTGCCGACTCAAGTACGGCGCAGCAGCACCGGGTGGAATTGTTGAGCACATGCTTTGTGCTGGCAAATCCAGCATGGATTCATGTAGTGTAAGTCACGCTTTGAATATAAATAATCTTGAATTTAAAGCAAATTTGGATTTAAGTAATCTAGTTTAGGCTTTAGTTGCCGAAGTATGAAAATACTTATATTCAATTTCCCGAGATCTCTATGCACGCCTTCAATTTGCCGTTTTGATCAGTCTAAAACGATAACACGCACTGCATGCTTAAATTATTTTTAAATTACCTTTTTGAACTTTATTAATAACAAGCTGTGCCTGCGACGTATACGGAATAACAATAGGTTATGTTTCATAACAGAAGAGGTCTGCTATGGGAGATGTTGTGGTGTTGCACCGGTGAGCCTGATCGAAGTATGTTTCTAGAATAGCGCGTATTATTTCAATTAACTGTTTTCTTTGTAAACCGATTGGAATTAAATTATTGGGTTATGGGAAGCTTGCTACAATACATACCTAAATGAAAACTGCATTCAAATTTGTTAAGCCGTTTTTAAGATTTGCGTGCACAAACGCACAGAAAAAAATTATAAAAAACTATTTTTGTACTTATGTTATTGAGATCTCAATAACATAAGTACAACGTGTACAAATTGTTTTTATGAAAAAAAAAATCTAATGTAAAGTCAGGGTAAGAAAAGGTTCGTCACCTGAAAGTCGACATTTGCTTGCACCCTGGACAGTAATCAGTCATGCCAAAATTTAATTTCAAACGTCTGTCAGTTGTCTGCTTAGTGCTTTAGTTTCAAAAGGTACTAAGAGTCTACGACTTGATTATGGAATTAATTTGAAAACTGACGAAGATTTTCGTACCCCGACTGTACAGACACGTTACAATCTTTTACGATTTTATCACATGTAACGTATATGTTGCCATTTTACGTATTTATTACAAGAAATGATGCTGAAATAAGCTTTATCTGAAATCGATTATCTAATGGAAACTTATGAAGCATTGTTGGTATGGTATGTACAGGGAGACAGTGGCGGACCTCTAATGGTGAACGAGGGTAACAGATGGACTCAGGTGGGTGTCGTTTCATGGGGCATCGGCTGCGGGAAGGGACAATATCCTGGCGTCTACACACGCGTCACCGCTTTCTTGCCTTGGATCCAGAAGAACACCAAGTGATCTGCTATGACCACAGTTACACTATTACAGATACACGCCATAGTTATCTATTACGTGAACGAAGGCTAAAACTCTCCCTTTTCTTATACTTGTCCTATTTTGTCAACAATCTTTTAATGTTCTCAAATCAAAATCCGTAATTTAAAAATAAACCTGACACATAACTGCAATATGAATCACTCGATTTGAAAAAATCTGACAATTTATATAAATATTATAAAGACATTATTGTATATTATTTCAAAAAAAATAAGACAAGTATAAAAAAAACTCAGCACATCTGTCTGAATACATCGGAACCATTAGGTCACCAGATAACAACTTTGTTTTTGTACTTCTCATAAATATAAATTAGGATAGTTCTTGTAAGATCAATCTCTCCCTTATACTATTTTCTCAAAGGGATGTGTTTCTTTTAAGGTAAACTTACACTTAAAAGATATTATAATCGGCATAACTAAATCGACACTACATGTCTGATACTACCCCATAATGCAAAACAAAAACATGTCAATTTTTGATCATGTAAGATCAAATCGTTGAGAAAGTGTCTCGCAAAATTATACATTTTAGAATCCCACCCAGTTACGAAACATTTGACAAAATTGAAGGATAAATATTTTTGAAAGATTTATCAATGACAGACGTCATTTAAATAGATTTATTTGAAGTTTTTAAAAACTATGGTCTGCGAAATTCATGAAATGTTGTGTTTTTCATTTCGTATTATTTTGAAATGGTACAGTGACTATTGTAAAGAAATTGAATACTTTTTGAATCACCTAATTTCAGCATTTAATTTTGAAAAATGGGTTGTTTTGTAAAGCTGTAATTACAAAGCATATTATAAAATAACATGTGAAAAATAATCATTTTTTTAAGAAAGATAACCGAAAAAACTTGCCTTTCTTAATTAATTGATGATTTTAATTTTATGTCATAACTGTTGAGATTTTTTGTGTCAATGTGCCAATTTTATATGTGTTTTTAATAAATAAATCATATGTATGTACATACGCTTTTTATTCTTTTTTAAATATGACATTTATTAATACAAATTTTACTTTACAGTTTTAAATAAATATATATACTCAGAGGAACCCACAATATCAGACTTTACAAAATATTTACAAGGAGTATAATAGCATGAATAAAATTAACGAGTTTAAGTATAAATATATAATCTACACATAATTGTAATTACTATTTATATTTCAAACTAGCTCAAGTGTTTAATTTCAGATAGTAAAAGTTATTTTTAAACAAAATTATTTCTAAGGAATGTCTGAAGTAAATCTTGACAAACAATCGATACCAATTAACAGTAATAATATGATCTTACATTTGTTTATACAATGTCGAAAAAATGATTTTCGACATTATTACTTACAACGTAAGCAAGGCTGACAGTTTCTTATAAGATAAAACGCAAAATTGGTTGTGGACCCGTTATTTTTTTATGACCATATTCAATCAAAGTACGCAAAACAGCTTCTTACATGTTCTTATAAGTCGAAATTGGACACTTGTAGCTTCTGCAAGATATTCCGAGCTGAAACAAAATAAAAATAAAAAGTTAACAATTCAGAATGAAAACCAAACCAGTGTGTTCCGTTATGATTGAAAGTAGTGCACAGTGTCTACAAACGAGATGGATAAAATTAAGTCATTTAAGTATTATATCGCGAATAGGTTGAATGAAAAATTTCAGTTCTTAATTAATTAATTAAAAATTTGAAAATTTATTTTAAATATTGCTCGTTTGTTTAATAAACAAATCACATACAAATCGAAATACAAAGCTTATACAATATGCAAACGTTAGGTTGACTATATTTTCCCGTCATAACTATAAACAGATAAGTCGATACTAATATTTTGCACTCCTCTGTTTAATAAAAAAAACTAATGTCAAAATAAAGATAATTTCATTGCGATGAGGTGATATAGGGTTGTCTTTCTTGAATTCCGGTTGTCGACTTTAAAAAGCGAAATACTGCTACGAATGAATACGTACGACAGAAAGGTCTCAGAGACCACTATCACATTTTTATTTAAAAAAAGATGTATACATACATATATTTAATATCATATATAATACATACAAACATATTTGTCTTAATAAATTTAAAAAATTTAACATCTTCACCTTGGAAGTAAGTGGTGTCGTGCACATGGTCGGGGGCTGGCACGAAGGGCGGATCGGCGTCGAGCTGCTGATCCCATCGGACTTCGCGGAACAGTGGCATGCTCTGAACGTCGCATGCTTTCGGTCTCAATTCTGGCTCAGTGGTCAGCAGCGCCATGATCGCGCTCACCGCCTCCTCGGACAGCGCCTCTTCCGCCTCGGGCCACTCTATATCTATATACATACGACCTATATTGCCTAGACCGCATAAGTTTTTTTTGCAATTATTATAACTGAGGCGAACACTTAGTGATAAATGATGAATATTGTTGGACTGCCTAAAAGTGCGTGTGATATTAAAATATGAAAAAATAAACACCAAACAGTATCTCTTTATGTAAAAACTAGCTGAACCCGGCCACGCTTCGCTACGGTGTGCACGTGGGGCGCGCCCGGTAGGTACTAGACAAGCAAGACCAAGAGTGATGTTAGTACACTGCCGTTTCTGCGACAATTTATTCACAGCTCTTTTGAAGAGCCCCGTTACGTAGCGAGATTGAAACACCCCAGCGGAAACTTCATTCCAGTTACGAGTCCGCAGGATATTCTATTTTATGATATAAGTAGTGATTACTGGTAATTCTAGAATACTTACTCTTAGACAGTATATTATTGAAAACGGCCTGAGGTGTTTCGTCATTGAACGGAGGCACGCCAGTCATGAACTCGTACAGACAAACACCCAGAGCCCACCAGTCCACTGGAGGACCATGGCCTTGCCTGAAAACATTATTATACAAAATAACTAACAAATAAATGCAGACAGTATAAAGTTAACAAGACAATAATGCCACAATTATAATATTTTTAACGTAAGGCCACGCAACGTAAGAGAAACTCTAATATCTCTATGATAACATACCATTGCTTTTAGATTACGAAATATTTACAAATCTATGTGTTAATTCTGATGTATATATCATTTTACTGAAAAGTTTGATCAAAATGCGTTCAGTAGTTTTTCAGTCGTTTAGTTAAAGCGCAACAAACATGCATAGAGCAATTTGAGAAAAAAAGCCATAATTTTAAAACACGTCACTGACAGTTACAGTGCACTTACACTACAGCTACGCAACTCGGTTGGTGACTAACTAGGCACCTACCTTGGTACGTCTCTTGCAGTGTGGGCAACGCAATAGTGTGCAATACGTCAGTCACTAAGCGAGTAGCTTGGCAATTAGCACTAAACGAGGCTATTTGGCCTTAGCCTTAAATATTGCTAAAATTCATACAGATGAAAATATGTAATGTCATAATTTATCCAAATACCTTAACAGTAATTCAGGTGCTAAATAATCAGGTGTCCCGAGAATCATCTGATCGGAGATCTGGTTTCCTCGTCGCACGCTTTTGGGCGTTCTATATGGCGTGTGGGCAGCGGGCAGCGGAGTATTACACAAATCTGTGGGCGATTTGCTATCTTCACCCTGTCAAAAAATTTAACACACTATATTTAACTGTCCATTTAGGCATATGAATTAAATTTTTCAAAAACACAATTTGTCATTATAACAAATTCTACAAGTTTACAAGTTTCATTCAGCCTTCGTTTAAAAGAAACTATCTTTGTAAAATTTCTTTTCACTCGAGGATTATTAAACCATGTAACAATTTTATTTGTGCTGCATTCTTGTATTTTATAGTCATATTACCTTCAGAAAAATGATAATAAAAGTGTTGAGAGGCAATTTTGACTTGATAATTTAGTTGAAAATACCCTTTAGTCCACGTTCGTATACATAGGGCATACTATTATGTTTTCGGAACTGGCCACTTACATAAACAATATATAAAAGTATTTACAACATTTGAAAATAGAACTCTTTGGCTGTAGAATACAGTTTGTATTATCTGACTGTTACTTGTTTTCAAATTGTGGCGTCATTTTAAAAAATGCGTATTTACATCATCGCTCTTTGACAGCTCAGCAAAGCTTCACTCGGCTTCAAACTGCTTTTTGCGATGAAGCACTATGCAAGACCACTATTTATAGCTGGTTTGCAGAATTCAAACTCGGTCGTGCCAATCTCAGCGACGAATTTCGTGATGGTCGCTGTTCACCGTTGTGAACAAGAAAAACATCAATGCTGTGCACCGTGTGATCGAAACAGACAGGCACGTGACCTACCATAAGATTCAGGCATCCTTAGGCATAGGCATGAGTCAAAAAACTAAAAAAACGGACCGCGTCACTTGGTGCAGTGCCATGCTTACCAGATTCAATAAAGGAGTGTCAAATTTGGTGTGGGGCATAGTAAAAGGTGACGAAACATGGATTTATTAAAGGTAAAAAATATGGGTCTTTCAAGATAAACTGACACGAAACAACTTCTTTGTTGGTGCGTTCAAAGTGCCTCTAAAGAGATTGCTTCCTTTTTCTAAAAAAAACTTGCTTGCTACCGTTGCTTTGGAGTTATTAGTACTCCGTAAAAATAACCGCAAATACCGTATCATATTGCATCACTATAATGCCAGTTCTCAAACGGCCAGACAAACAAATGAATTTTGAAGGTGAAAAACGTAGAAGTTATGAGCCATCCTGCATATAGGTCCCGACCTGGCACCTTACGACTTTTTTGGTTCCCAAAAATTAAGAACCACTTACGCGGTCAACGATTTTCATCACACGAAGAGGCTGTCGAAGAGTATGATAAACGTGTTTCCGAAGTCCCCATGGAGGAGTAGCATAAATATTTTCAAAACTGATTTATTCGTGTGAAAAAGTGCATTTATGCTAACGGAGAATATTTTGAGAAACAATAAATTCATTTTTGACCATTCATAGCAACTTTTTCTTATTCATTCCGAAAACGTTTAGTGCGCCCCACGTAATAACGGAATTTTATTAAAACAATTAAAACAGATTCTGTCTTGAGTATTGCGATTTTCGCTTGTATTTTCGCTTTCCAGTTCCATTTTTTTTCCAAACTTGTTAAGGTTTTTATTAAAAAAGTTTTTACTTTGTAAGGGTGTGTTTACACTGAAAGGCGATGAGACGTAGAGTGCTCGTTTTAAGGTAACAATACAATACAGAATTTATTTGATATCCAAAATCGTACGCAGTTCAGTGAGTACGTAAAAATGGTGACGGCGCACCGATACGCAACCCGACATCGCGAGATGCATCGCGGCGCGGCGTGAAGCCGAAAACGCTCTAGAATGATAGAAGAAAGCAAGTGCCCTGCCGACCCTGATCGGATAAAGGGTAACGAACTAGTTGAAAATTGATTCTTATTTTGAATATGGCCGAAATACACCAGCAAATCAAACACAGTTAATAAAATTGCAAACATTTCTGTACCTTGCTCCATCTCCTTGTAGGGAAGATCTCTAAACTCGTTGATATATGCTTACAAAACATTGTGTTCTTCTCGACACTGCTCGGAAGAGCTTGTTTATCTTTGGGAAGATCGAATCGTGTAGCTTTCCATCTCATTTTTTGTGGTGATTTAGTGTTCGACACTGGTGTTGAAAATATGACACCAACATTAAAGTGGTGACTATCATCTTGTGAAGCCCATCTGTAATATAAAAGTAATATTTAACATAATATTTACTTCATTATTATCGGAATATACGAACGTGTACAGAAGCATGGAGTCTTATTTCGTATTTTCGGCTATTCCTGAGCTCGATGACGCCTGTATCCCAGAGGACGACCGCGAAATAAAAATGTTTACAATTATTTCATAGGCGAACCTTTTTTTTAAAACTCCTTTGATCGGATTGCTAATCCGTTCAGGCGTTGGCTTCAGCGATATTCTTTTGGGTGTATTCTGACTCAATTCTAAGGCCATAATTTCCTGAGTGAGTCCACTGTGATTCTCTTTTGACTCGGCGAGACTCATTACACGAGTCGGAGTATCACCATCGCCCTCCACTACTCTCTTGCGTTTTTTCGCTCTGAAACTAAATTGGGAATTAGAAAATAATAAGGTTATTCTAATTAAAAATCGTTTTTATATGAGAAATATAGTTTATTTTTTTTTTTAAATGCCATAAACAAAACAGTATTCAACTACATAAAAAACAATATGATGTTCAAATAGATGTAGGAAAAAAACAATATTTTTTTTTTCGATTACATAGCGCGTGTAAATGGTCTTGTTACATAGTGTACACATTATATTAACAGGAAAAAAATTAAAAACTTCGAAATAACAACTTTAACTGATTGCTGTTAGCAATAAATACCTATTTTCGGGATTTTTTTTTTCAAATTAAACTTAAAATTGAAATTTTAAAAAAAATAGGTCAAAACATTCTTAATAGTCTAAAGCTATCATCCCCTTCAGTCTTTGTATGGAGCTTCCTAACCTAACATCCAGTAGGTATATAAAAATAAAGAGACCATAATTATTATCTATCATACTCAATCTACATATAAATATGTAAGTTATATTTCTAGCCTAATCCTTCTGATATAGAAATTAGAACAGATACAAAATAATAGAAAATTATTTTGAAACCACCATTAATCCCAACAATTCTGCCCGAAGGACCAAAATTTTATTCTAATTTCTGCGATTTTTATTTACCTAAACAGAATATTAAAAATATCTGTAGTACATGTTTATTTACATAGACAACCTAAAATAGTTTTAGGTTGGATGTAACCTAAAATAGTTTGCCTACAATAAAATTGTACAGTACTTTAACACTATATATAGTCACTATGTCTAGTAAGAACACTGTAAAGTTTTCCTTTAATATAATACTACAATGACATTAAGTTCTTGCGTTTTTAAATTTTTAATTACACACACTGTCGGTCACCTTGAATCAACTATACTTGCTGCGCCGGCGCACGATTCAATCAATCGCTGTTCACCAATCAGCGCGCGTATCTTCTTTTCGCGCCACTGCACTTGGTGTATGGCGCAAGTTCATAAGGGGCGACTGATTGGAACGTGTTGTAGGGTGGTGGTCCAAGTTAAACCCTACATATCTTACCTTGGTATCTTTTTTAAAGTATGTCCTCTGCATAGTGGTGAGGTGGAATGTTCGTGTTTCGAGTCGGCAGATGTATTTATTGAAGAACTATTGTCGCTAATATCGGTAGATTTGTCACTTTTTGTATTGGAACTGCTCTGGGAACTCAGACAAGTGTGGTATGAATCTGATTCTGAGTTTTCAGTCTGAAAAAAATTCATCAGATGTGGTTGTGTTTAGCACTTCTAATATTACCATTATTAATGCAAAAACATTATTATTAGGATGCATACACACTTACAGAAACAGTGCCTTCTTCTAAGATAATACTTTCGGCGCTCATAAAAGGATGTATACCGGACAACTGTGAATGTTGTTCAATACATACAGATGAGTTATTGAGCCCGTTGGCACTTCTACCTGTAAAATTAAGTTGTAATTGATTATGAGATGACAGCCTTCCTTAGAGGTTATCTCCTACAGATAACTAATTATTGTTTGCTTAGCTGTGAAGGTAACATCGTGTTGTTGCTATTGACTCATAGTCGAATCAATTTCTACCATTCAATTATAGCTAAGCGGTTATAAATTTGAGATCATATCGACTCACGTTAAGCACAAACTTGTCCCAAAAATATCGTGTAGTTTTTCAAACGGACCAGTACGTTAAAATCTAATACAATACGAAATACAGAAAAGCAGACTAAGTACCATTAAAGTCTTTATAAAACTAGGGTAAATGGGCATTTACTAGGTAAGCGTGGTCCACCTTCGGCCACATCTGCTCCTCACATCAGGTGAGATAGTGGTCAAGCGCTACCTCGATTTCATAAAAATAAAAAAAATTGCCACTATGTTATGACTGATAGAATAACTCGATGTATGTACATCAAGAAGTTCTTTTATTAAGTATTTTTAAACTAATAATTTATTTTAAGAATCAACTATTCTAATATTCAAACTATTCAACTCAGTGATTTATTGATAATTAAAATTAGACAAAAGGTAAAAATATTAACATTATAATCAAGTTAAATTTAACTATTGAAAGTTTCCTAATGGAAATTTCAGTAGGAAAACTCAGTACTTCTTTATAGGTGCTAAATATATGTACGTGACGTAATAATATGATAAAAAACATTAATGTAAAAATAAAATATTCTGGCTGCTTTTTTGTTTAAATTGTTGTTTTGATTTCGTTTTTTATTAAACTTTTAAATTTGATTTAATTATTTTTACAATTTACTTACAATGTCTCATTAAGAAATTATGACTCTTCAAGTTGAGTTAAACAGCTCAATAATTAATACCACTTGAACACGTTTTTATTTGAAGCCACTAGAAGTTAAAATTTGGGAAGTCTCGACAGTTTCAAAGTCCCGGGACATGAGACAACTCGTGATCAAAGTCCCAGAATAAAATTATTGTCAAGCTTATTTTTTGGAAAATGTATCAATAAAATGGGATTTTAGTAAAATTCAATATTTATAGAACTTATAATGAAATAACATTTATAATGTAATTATAATGTAAAGGAATCCGTATATTTAATTCTTTTAAACTCAAGTCCAAATTTTTGACAGTAAAATCTTATAACTATAAAACAAACTTAATTAATTTTAGTAAACTAATCATTAATATCTACTAGCTTGTGAAGATGTGAAGAATGCCTCTATCAAAAAAGTACTACAGTTCCTTAACGTGGTAGGTATAGGTAGAGAGCTTTAGTTCACGTGGCGATCACAATATTTCAGCAATGGACGACGTGATACTGGTACTCTAGCAGACAGAAATAGCCACTAAGACAAGATAAAGATAAAGATAATATCTACTATTTATCATTTGTCATAATCCTAATATTTAGAATGATAAATTCATTTACTTATCATTAAAATGTTTTAAATATAAAACAGACTTAAGAAGCATACTCACACATACTAATGATCAATAATCATAGTCAATAGTCATCAGCCATATAAATAATATAGATAGTATAATGAACTAATGACTAGAACTTTGCTGATTTCATAAAAGACTTCTACAAAAATGAAAGTGTTAGTAACAGAGCGCAGAAAGCAAATTAGGTTTATTATGTATGTAATTCGTTTTAAAAATACCATACAATTTTAACTACCATGTCTCGTCTCGAAAGTAGTACCGGGATTTCGCGACACGAGACATCCCAGGACTCAAATCCTACTAGAGGTGTAACCAATGTTACGATCAATATTCTCGATTGTAGGCTCTATACAATAAGATTCATTTAAGTTTCACCACAATAGTTGAATCGTACTTTCTAATAGTATTAGACACAACTTTAATATGAAACTTCGCCAACATAACTATAGCAAAAGATATGAATAATGGAAAAATATATACGTTATAGTTTAAGATATCCTTGTACATGGGCTCTTAATTGAAAATGAATCATACTAGTTTCAATAAGTTCATCAATGAGATTCTCACAAGGACCTCCTGAAAACGTGTGAGTACTGTTGGTGCTGTCGCCTCCAGCGGATCCAAATGATAGATGGGAAGTGAGAGATTGCAGTTGTCCAGGTGTCCTCATATTAAGACTTGGTGTGCGATTAACGAAGTCTGATATTTCTAAATCTGAAAACAAAAAAGGCTGACTGACTGACTAAAAGTAAAAATCTTTACATTTTATAAAACAAAGTCGCGATAAACTCGAAAACTACTGAACGGTTTTTCATGCGGTTTTCATCTATTAACAGAGTGATTTCTGAGGAATCTATAGGTGTAAATTCGTTCAGGTTTTATCCTTAGGTTCCCGAGGGTTTGCAAATTGGTATATCACCAAGCAGTTCTACCCATATCCGATAGATGTCGCCGCTTCACCTAATTATATTGTAGTGTAATAGATGGCGACATCAACAGTGTTACATTTTTTATTTTTCAACGTGGACAAACCAGTTAGTTATGAATAAAATAGGACTGATGAATGAAATAATATTTTAATAGAAATAAAGAGAGAGATAAATAAGAGTGGAGAGAGTGAATTTTGAAATTTGTTTATAAGTGACAATTGTATTAGATTAAATTCACCAGACGCACCAGACAATTAATAAGTAATTTTAGTAAGTAATAGTAATAAGTAACAGTTATATAAAAAACCATAATACTGTAATATATGTATTCTTATATAGTGTTTGCAAATTATGGCTTCACGGATGTATAAGAAGTGACTAATATTGAAAGTATATTTTTACATATATATATTTTTGCTAACTTGTGTGCAATAAAACGGCAATGGTTATTTGGCGTACCATGATTATAAAAATAAAAAGTTCATTGGCGTCCACAACAGTAGTGTCTCACCTTGAGGAATTGTGTTTGTTCAGCTGTGGGACTTAACCTAATTCTAATAATATTATAAATGCGAAAGTTTGTATGTTTAGATGTTTGTTACTTAATCACACAAAAACGGCTCAACAGATTTAGTTGAAATTTGGCACACAGATAGCTTATTAACTGGATTAACAAATATCATCGATGTTTAAAATATAGGATGCTTTTTATCCTGGAAAAATTTTACGTTCTTGTGAGATTTTAAAAAAAAAAAAAACGAACTACAGCGCGTACAAAGTCGCGGGCACAGCTAGTTTATAAATACTGAGAGCAGCTATTACATTTAAAACAAAATGGAAATACGTAAAGTAATAATACAATAAATAGTGACACTTATATCTGCATATATCAAACTATTATCTATGTACTTATGTGTTTTGGTGTTTTAATATAATGAGAATGTGGTAATATTAATAATAACAGGTCAGTATTCATAGTTAGCTCATGATGTGGTAAATGTGATGATAACCTTGAAGTTTAACACTTTTACAGGTCATTATTAATAGTTCACTACTATTTTCATTAAAATTAATAAGCAAATTAACAGAAAATGGGCTGCTCAGTGTTCATTGGTATAATCGGCGCAAATCTTCTTGGGCTTTGGCGATATCACATGTCAAATATGCGCAGTAACCGATTTTGGGACTGTTTGTGAGGTATTGCAATGCAGGGGGGAAGCCACGGAATGAGTGAGACGCAATGATAACATTTGTACAAGAGAGGAAGCAGTTGCACTATATTGCTTATTCGGATTTCGCAATTGTACATGTGCAAATGGAATACGCCTACTCAAGGTCAGAGGCCAACAAAGAGTATATAATCACTATGTTTTAGAGGCCAAGAAGATTTGAGGAGATTATAACTAAAAGATGATTATGAGCTAAATAATCGTTATCACTTAAATTAAGCAGGAACTATCAAAATTAAAATTATATAATCATAAAATATGTTCGGGACAGCCTACAGTTCGTGTGAAAACATTAGTGATTGTGCAGTGTTCATACGTTAGAAATCCTTTCATTCGCATAGAAATGGGCCAACGTAGTGAAATGTTGGCCCATATATACGTATGAACAAACAAAGACAACAATAGAAAGTGATAGGGACAGAAAATACTGTAAATACTGTTATTGCACAACATTTAATATTATTTCATAATATTGCACAACTTGCGCAATCGTGTCAACACCCATTTGTTATTGGCGCATTTGTCTCGGCGCAGGGCACGATTGTCGCTAGTTGGATGTAAATAATTGTATTATAAATCGACCTTTTTTCTAAATAAATTGTCTTCGCTTCACCGCATTGACCTAGGTAACTAGTACGGACTTTGTCTTGGAACCTTACAAACTCTCCTCGGTCTGACCCACCGATCGGCTAGATCAGCGACGCTTCTTCACGGGAGCGTTGCCCACTAGCGCGGTACACAGCCGTACCGTAAACCAATGTACGGGAGCTTACAGGCCCGTACATTTATGGTCCAATCGAGCCGGATATAGCCGATTGTATAGCGCTGTTGGTCAGTCGAGGAGAGTGCCTAGGCAATGCCGGTGACACGTAGCACCACCGCTCGGGATGACGAGAGGCCTACAACCTCCGCGTCTACCGTTCGGGACGCCGCGAGGCCTACAACTTCCGCGTCCACCGTTCGCGACGCTGCCGCGTCAACCATTCGCGACGCCGCGTCAACTGTTCGAGACGCCGCGTCGACACTTCGGGACGGCGAGAGGCTAACTACCTCCACGTCCACCCCCGCGGCCATGCATGCCAGTTCCACGGACACATGGTCAGCGGGGTCATCGGCCGTAACGGCAACATCAACGTCAGCATCCGCGACGTTGACTTCGGTACCGGCGGGAGAAGACGCAAGTCAGATCGGCGTGAAGCGTCACCCGTCCGGTACACACGGCACAGAGGCCGTGCATCGTTCGGACGTGCGCTCAAGCAAAAGAGGCACGTCACACTCGTCTAGAAGAAAGACGAAATTAGCGAAAGCTAAAATAGAGCTGTTAAAGCTACAGATTAGCTGTAGCTTTAACAGCTTTAAAATAGACCGCCCAGATAGAGGCAATCGAAGAATCTGACGCCGACACCATCGACGACAACACCGTCGAAGACCTCGAAATCACGAAGGAGAGGGTCGACACATGGGTCAATAGTCAAGCGCTCAGCGCGGCTGGTGCGCCACCCCCCATAGTTCGAGAAGTCTGCACAGCGCAGACTCACCAGGCGTCACCGACCACGCCGACTCCTTTCCCCGTGCAACAAATTGAAGATCGGCAAGATAACGGTAAGCCCGAAACAGATCGCATAGTGCCCGCTGTAGCGCCCGTTAGCCAGAGTATCGGGCTAACGGAATTGGCTGCAGCGATAACTTTGGCCGCCAAAACAGGCCATCAAACGGCTCCGCGCTACTTCACGGAGCTACCATCGTATAGCGGGTCGCATCAGGAATGGCTATCATTCAAAGCGGCCTACGAAGAATCGCACAAAAATCACAGTGAAAGTGAAAACATAGCTCGCTTAAGAAGAAGCCTTAAAGGAAAAGCCAAAGAGGCAGTCGAAAGCCTCCTCATATACAACGTAGAAACAAGTAAGATTCTGAAAACGTTAGAAAACCGGTTCGGCCGACCGGATTCTATCGCCATAACGGAACTGGAGCGGTTGAGGGCACTTCCGCGGCTAACAGACTCCCCGCGTGATATATGTGTGTTCGCCACTCGAGTCACCAACACCGTCGCAACATTACAAGCTTTAGAAAAATCGTACTACTTATTCAATCCGGAAATCACCAGAACAACAATAGAGAAACTCCCTTCAGGACTTCGTTACAGATGGTTCGAGTACGTAAGTAAACAACCAAAAGAGCAACCCGATTTGTTGAAACTTTCACGATTCTTCGAAATCGAGGCGGAACTCTGCAGCTCGTACGCACAGCCAGAATTCACGCCGCCTATAGAGACGAGTTACGCACCCAGGCGAACTCAGAAGACTTATTCCGCAACGGAAAATCAACATCGAAAAGTGTCTGCCTGTCCGGTATGTGCCAATACCGGACACAAAACAGAAAAGTGTTTGAAGTTCATAGAAGCAGACACTAGGACACGTTGGAACATCGCAAAGGACAAACGATTGTGTTTCAAGTGTCTACATTACAAAAATAGAACACACAAGTGTAAAATATCGAATTGTAATGAAAACAATTGTTCGCGTTCGCACCATCGACTGCTCCACTTCGAAGAAAAGGTACGTGCTAGTGAAAAGTTCGAAGTTGTCGCTTCCGCCTGGCAACCAAAGGAGACACATTCATTTCTGAAATTTGTGCCCGTTCGAGTCTCCGGTTCACAAGGAAGCGTCAACACCTACGCACTACTCGACGACGGTTCAACGGTGACCCTCATCGATAATAGTTTGGCGCAACAAATAGGCGCGAAAGGGCCCGTTGATCCGCTCCACATAGAAGCAATCGCAAATACCGAAGTGGACGCAAATCGGTCACGTCGTGTAAAAATAACTTTACACGGCGCGACAAACCACCGCACCATTCGAGCACGCACCATGAACGATCTACAGCTCTCTGCGCAAACAGTATCGGAGCGAGACCTGTCAGACTGTCCACACCTCAAGAACATTAAAGAACACCTCAAATATCCACGTGTCCGACCGAAGCTTCTCATCGGTCAAGACAACTGGGACTTATTGCTCGCCACACAGACCAGGAGAGGACAGCGACATCAGCCGGTCGCGTCTCTAACGCCGCTCGGATGGGTGCTACATGGAACACAGACACGCCTACTAGGGCGCCGTGTGGACTCTATCAATCACCTCACCAATCGTACCGAAGACAGTATGGACCAACAGTTGAAACAGTATTTCTCTTTGGAGTCGCTGATGATCACTCCAAAGAGACCGTCCAACGACATCGAAGAAAGGGCCGTCAAGACGCTTGTCGAACATACTCGACGAAATAGTGACGGGCGCTACGAAACATCGTTGCTGTGGAAATCGGACGATTTTCAGATGCCCGTCAACTACGACAACGCGCTCAGACGACTCCACCATACTGAAAAGAGGATAGATAGAGATCCTAAATTTCGAGATCGCTATGAGCAGCAGATGAACGCTCTCATAGAAAAGGGATACGCCGAACGAGCGCCTCCCCATCGTACGCCGGGAAAAACGTGGTACCTGCCACACTTTCCCGTGCTGAACCCCACCAAACCAGGAAAGGTCCGCATAGTACACGACGCAGCAGCTAAGACGATGGGACATTCGCTCAACGACTACCTGCTCACCGGACCTGACCTCATTCTGTCGTTACCCGGGGTACTCATGAGGTTACGACAACATCGAATCGCCGTGTCATCCGATATAGCCGAAATGTTCATGCAAGTGAAAGTTCGACCGCAGGATAGAGATGCGCTTCGGTACCTATGGAGAGGCAGAAAGCGAGGTAAAGATCCTCCAATAGAGTATAGAATGACCTCTCTCATATTCGGAGCCACATCGTCACCTGCAACGGCTATATACGTGAAGAACAGAAATGCCGAAAGATACAAAACAACGTATCCGGAAGCATACACGGCGATTATTCGAAATCATTACGTTGATGATTACCTTCAAAGCTTCAAAACAGAAGAGGAAGCTATACAGACAGCCCTTCGAGTACAACAAATTAATCGGGAGGCCCACTACGAGTTGCGACAGTGGACATCCAATTCGAAGAAAGTACTCGAAGCGTTCAATGAAAACTCCGAACCGATCGATAAAAGGAGTATAGATCTCGACAATAGTTCAAACATAGAGCGTCTCTTGGGAGTCATATGGAGGCCTGCAACCGACGAACTTACGTTTGATCTCAACATGGCTCGACTACCCCCTGGCGCCATCCTAAACACTCAACCGACGAAGAGGGAAACTTTGAAAATAATCATGTCTCTCTTCGATCCGCTTGGACTCGCATCGCCTGTCACCACAAGAGCCAAGCAGATATTTCAGGAGTTATGGCGCAGAGGAACAGATTGGGATCAAAAAATAGATGCAGACCTCGCTAGCCAATGGACAGTATGGCTAGAACATCTGAAGAGACTTCGCGATGTCAACATACCTCGCTGTTACCCGAACTACAGTGACGCCGCCACAATCGAGTTACACGTGTTCGTGGATGCGAGCGAAACAGCATACGCCGCAGCCCTATACTGGCGCATCATCAGGCCAGACGGACAAGTGTCGTTGGCGTTTGTAACAGCGAAGGCGCGAGTCTCACCTCTCAAGCTGACGTCCATCCCGCGTCTCGAGCTGCTTGCTGCAGTGATGGGGAGCAGGATGGCAACTACAGTCATCGAAGAGCACGATAGAAGGCCAGACAAGAAGATCTTCTGGACCGATAGCAAGACCGTGCTCACCTGGCTGCAAATAGGCGCGAGGTCTTACAAACCATTCGTCGCGCATCGTATAGCAGCAATAGAGGAAAACAGCAAGATCGGCGAGTGGCGTTGGGTGCCTACCAAATTGAACGTTGCGGACGATGCAACCAGAGACGTACCCAACGACTTCAACTCGCAACATAGGTGGTTCAACGGGCCTAGTTTCCTTCTGGAAAACCCTGATCGATGGCCACAGGAAAAAGTTGTAACCACCTCACCGACCGGCGAAGAAAAAGTACACGTGACCGTTGTAAAAGAACAATCGAAATTGGAGCAGTGCATCCCGAATAGCAATAGATTTTCGAAATGGGAAAAGCTCGTTCGAAGCACGGCACGTGTGCTACATTTCATTCGACTTTGCCGAAGAAAAAGGGATTACGTAAACTACAAAAGAACACAGAAACGCACAGAGAAAGACCCGTTGTGGCGGGAACATAAAATTAAGCAGAAACCGACACATCCGAAAATCACACAACCCCAACAGCTTGAGAAGAACTACTTACCAATCCCCACAGACCTTCTGCACGAAGCAGAGTTACTTCTCATTAGAAACAGCCAACAAAAGACTTTCTCAGAAGATTTACGTGATCTCCGAAACAACAGAAAAATAGCAGCGCAGAGCCGACTGCGCCACCTAGCTGTGAAGATCGAAAATGGCATAATCCAGTTAGTACCACGTATCGGCGCTGCATGTGACGTCACCGATCGACAGAAGAGCCCTGCAGTACTCGATGGGAACGAGTACGTGTGCAGGCTCTACATAGAGTACGTCCATAGGCAGTTGCATCATGCTGGCGTCGAGACTACAATAAACGAATGTCGACAGTACTACTGGATCCTTCGGCTACGTCCGGTAACGCGTATGATTATTCACAGTATTGTCTCCACTGTAGGATTCGAAGATCGCAGCCACCAGTGCCACCTACAGGGGACCTACCACCGTGCCGGCTAGCACACCATCGACGTGCGTTCACCTACACCGGGCTCGACTACTTCGGGCCGCTCGCAGTGACGGTGGGACGCACAACACAGAAGAGATACGTCGCGTTGTTCACGTGTTTAACGACGCGCGCCGTACACCTCGAGATCGCAGCTTCGCTAACTACAGACTCGGCCGTGATGGCGTTGCGACGCATGATAGCGCGTCGCGGGTGTCCCATAGAAATATGGTCGGACAACGGCACCAACCTACACGGCGCCGAACGAGAACTTCGGCAACAAACAGATCGGCTTCTTCAAGAAGAGGCAAACAAGAAGAGGATCAATTGGCGCTTCATCCCTCCCGGTGCCCCTTTCATGGGTGGGGCCTGGGAGCGCCTCGTTCGCAGCGTCAAGACATCCCTTAACAACGTGCTACATGAGCGGCGCCCCACAGAAGAGGTACTCGGCACATTGATCGCCGAGGTCGAGTACACCGTCAACAGCCGGCCGCTCACACACGTCTCGGTTGATCCGGACGATCCCGAGGCGCTCACGCCTAACCACTTCCTGCTGATGGGATCGGGCCGTGATCAACACCTCGGCGTCTTCAACGAGGAAGACACCATCGGGCGCACGCACTGGCGCGCCTCACAACGTCTCGCTGACTTGTTTTGGCAACGCTGGCTCAGGGAATACCTTCCTGAGCTTCAGCACCGGCGGGAGCCCCAAGGAAGAGGGCGGCAAGTCACCATCGGAGACGTTGTGCTCATCGTGGACAACACCCTTCCTCGCAACACATGGCCACGAGGAAGGGTCATCGCGGCTTATCCTGGACCCGACGGCGCTGTGAGGACAGTCGACGTCGCTACCGGGGCGGGGACTCTTCGCCGACCGGCTAAGAAGCTGGTCATCCTGCCAACGGAGCCGGCTGCCCTCCAGCACACAGAAGATGCGTCGACCTGACGACGGCGCATCGGCGGGAGAATGTTCGGGACAGCCTACAGTTCGTGTGAAAACATTAGTGCGTACAGTGTTCGCATAGAAATGGGCCAACGTAGTGAAATGTTGGCCCATATATACGTATGAACAAACAAAGACAACAATAGAAAGTGATAGGGACAGAAAATACTGTAAATACTGTTATTGCACAACATTTAATATTATTTCATAATATTGCACAACTTGCGCAATCGTGTCAACACCCATTTGTTATTGGCGCATTTGTCTCGGCGCAGGGCACGATTGTCGCTAGTTGGATGTAAATAATTGTATTATAAATCGACCTTTTTTCTAAATAAATTGTCTTCGCTTCACCGCATTGACCTAGGTAACTAGTACGGACTTTGTCTTGGAACCTTACAAACTCTCCTCGGTCTGACCCACCGATCAGCTACCAGCGACGCTTCTTCACGGGAGCGTTGCCCACTAGCGCGGTACACAGCCGTACCGTAAACCAATGTACGGGAGCTTACAGGCCCGTACAAAATACAATGCAAATAAAACTTCGGAGAGGTTGCCTACTTAGATAAATATTACTTTTATACCAGAAGACTCATTTTTATAAAAAGGAGGTAAGGTTAGGTTCTCGAATGTATTTGAAAATTCGAGGGAAGAGAATATCAGATTACTATTTTCATTATAAATTATTACTTAAGTATTACAAAATTATAATTCATTAATGTTGCCTTCAATCTTGGTAATATTATTAATAATTTTCAATTAATCACACTGACCATTAAAAAAAATTTAACATACTCCATGTGCAAACAAAATGGAAACAAAACAAAAAAAAATATCATTCCTATTAAGAATGAAGATTTTCTTACATCAATAAAATCTTTCAACACTTACCTCTATGTATTTCAATTTTGGATAACCCAAAATCTGTAAGTTTTACATGGCCAGTCTTTGATATCAACATATTATCAGGTTTTAGATCTCTATGGATAATATTGTGTTTGTGTAAATATTCTAATGCAAGAGTAACCTCAGCTATATAAAAAACTGCCATAGGTTCCTCTAAAAATCCATAAACGCCTAACAGTGATTTAAGATCTCCACCAACCATGTACTCCATGACCTGGAGAAAAATAAAAAAAAATTGATAATGTGTATGGTATTTTTCTCTATAATGTGTATGGTATTTTTGTGATCAAGGGGGGCTCAGTTACATATAAAAATTCCTTGATTCCGACGACCCCATTACAACCGCTAATGCTGTTCTATACAACCTAGGTGATGTTGCACAACTGACACCTAGGTGCTCATAGAGAGACAGAACAGGTAGAAAATGAACTTTTCAAATTTGGGTCTAGTCTGGATCTAAAAGTAGTGGCAAGGCACACTGCTTTTCACAGTCATTTGGGTAGCCCATCTGGTGGCAGTAACCACCCCCTTAGAGAAGACCACCATGAAATAACAGCACATGTGCTGTTGTGTTTCGGTGAATGAGTAAGGGATGCCAGAGCCCATTTTCCTATACAATCCCATATCCTTAATCTTATTGTAGTCTGCAGTGCACTTGCACCAGCTCTGGCGTTGCTTGTGTTATAGGCGATGGTAACCTCCTACCATTAAGCGGGCCATCAGCCTGTCTGCTGATCTAACAAAAAAAAAAGAAAAAATATTTTGATGTAGGACAATTTATAAGTAAATTATGATAAATGTAGTCATGTTCCTTAAAAATTCAAAGCTGTCATTTTAAACAATAATAAAATGAGGCTGGACATTCGCAAATGTTAAAATATATGTAGCCTTACCAAATAAACTGAAGAAAGTGATTGCAATGAATAAAACAAATGCACACAAAACGGACTTCTGGACAATGCAAGAGCATTTCTTTCTGTAACTACTTGGCTCACCATATTTTTATTTATCATGTCCGATTTTTTCATAACTTTTATTGCATACAAATTGTCTTTATTGTTCTTCTTATGTGCAAGAAATACTTTGCCAAAGGCTCCGCGACTTATCGGCTTAATAATTGTAAAATCATTTATATCGGGTGCCTGGAATAATATAATATAATTAATGTAATGTTTAACGAATGACTAAATCTCGATATCTTGGAAAATACCTTTGAAACCACATTTTCGTTTATATCATTTATTTTTTGTAAAATAGTGTGCCCCACAGTATCACTTTTGTTTGAATTGTTGCAAGACATATTTTAAAGAGAAATAATTAAAACACATTAACTATCAAAATGAAGTATGTTTTCAATTATAAATTAAAACTGTAATCACAAACACAAATTACTATAAATAAATTCGCATTTGAATATTTTGAATATACTGGTGAGGGTGTTGGTTGGTTGGTGGTGGTGGCGGTGGTGGCCAACATAAGTTGACATTTTCATGAATTTGACATAGCATAGCATTGACAAATTGACAAAAATGATGGAGCGAATTCACAGAACACTGTATGAGCGCAGTGTAAAAGAGTTATAATGGCAACAGAGCTTTTATCAAAGCTATCAAATGCTAGAGGCAATTGATTTGAAATCTAGACATTCTGATCATAATTGATTTATGTGGACAAAAACAGAGTAAGAAATAACGTAAACATCACAAAAATATTATTAGAATAAAATATTAAATGTGAACCGTATGTGCTATGCGCTGCAATTCGCTTTTTGGGAAAAACTAACATTTTTCTAAGATAAAAAGTATATGTTAATCGAGGTAATAATGTGTGTTATGTTACATCCAAATCCGTTCAGCCGATTATGCGTGACTAACAAACATCCAAACAAGTAAACTTTCACATTTATAATATTATTAGGACTGGCTGTGTCCACGACCTCGCAAGTTTTCGTTTTTTTTAAATCCCAATTTTTTTAGCATCAGCATTTTTTCAGGATAAAAATTATACTATGTTAATACAATTATAATAATAAACTATCTGTATGTCAAATTTCATCAAATTAATGCAGCCGCTTTGCGTGATTTAGTAAGAAGCATTTACAAACTAGTGACATTTCTATAACCAAATGAATGGTTACTGCCGCCAGATTATGTCTATCCTGTAACACTGATAGAAAATTAAAAAAAACCATTAGAAAATAAAAAAATTATATGTTTTATTTATAAAATTCAAACGGCAGCAAAATTCTTAAAATAAATACATAATATAAAAATACAGAATTAAAAAAATAGCTTTAAGTAAATTCACACTTCACAAAAACAAAAATTTTTCATTCTTTAAAAGTTATTCTCTTATACCACATGCCGTAACATATTTGCTAAAGGCTTGTACTTCCGCTGAACATATAAGAGATTGGTGAGGATTTTCTTCATAACACTGTAAAATCTAAAAAAATATGTAAACAAATCGATAACTGTCTCTGTGTACATTTTTACTAATCTAAGTCAGTCTAGTCTACCTATTAAAATTTCAGTGATACATGTAGAACATAAAACAAGAGTAAATATTTTCGGTGACCACCCACCGTTTTATTATATTTAAATTTAACATTTTCTATAACAAGAACGTAAAAAGGAGGAATGGACCATAGTCAAACAATTCCCGCAGCGTGAATAAGTTCACTATATGCATACAACGAACAAACCTGCACGCCATAAGCAATAGTAAGAAAATACATATTTTTTTTTAAATTTACTAAACATTGAGCACACGTTAGTGTGCGTCCTGAGACGTCTTATCGCATATGCGCCACGCATGAAACCAAGTACTTGTTGTTGTTGAACCTATGAACGTACTCCGTCTCCTTGCATAGTACCTCCATGGTTGAAACAATCCGGACTGCGAGCGGTCGCCCAAACGACCCGGCGCATAAACAGCTGGCGCACAGACGAAGATAGTATACACACCGCAAGCCGTTCGCCACTGCGTGCCCGCATTTGAGCAATGCTCAATACGGCCCGGTCGAAGCCTCAATTCGCTTTCGACTATATTCGCGGAAAGTTGACTTTCGAAAAACAAAAAATTGCTAATTGCGCTGTTGTTAATTGTAAAAATACGTCAAAAGTGGTTTGTCGAGTGAGGGGAGACGTTTCGTATAATCGGTAAGTAGCTTTGTTATTTATAATATGTGCTGTAATTTAATTAAAATCTATATTTGAAAAATGTCGTAGCCAGCTGCGTGAGCGCGTCCTCTCAGGTTTAACGTAGGTGGTATACTAAACTGGCACTGGCGCGCGTAGAGTTTGGTGTTGAACATTTCGATAGACTAGTCGTGCGGGGTCATTGCGGGGTGATTTAGTTTGTGTTTTAAGTTTAACATCACTAAATTGTGCTCGTGACGTCATGGCAGGCACTAAAATTGTGGCACGCTTGGTTTTCTTACAGTTTGATGAACTTGCGTCATCTATACTATCTATGTTTGCGAGCTGGCGACTCCGTTTAAAAGTATAATGTCGCAAAATTATTTTAATGAAAAGTTGTTTTTCTCTATGAAAATATGTTTTTCTGATCACAATAGATCTTGTTTAAGTTTCTTTAAAATATACACTTTTGTATTATTTTAAAGAACTTTTGTATAATTGCACTTTAATCTCAGAAATGGTTTAACCGATTTGAATGCGGTTTTCAGTGATGTATTGTAGCAAGCTTCCTGTAAAACTTAGTGTTACAAATAAAAAATCCAATCGATTTACAAATAAAAAAGTTACGCCCTATACCGCGTAACTTAAATACCAATATTTAAATAAGTACCAATATTTATATAATGGTATTTAAACTTAAATACCAATTATAAATGGAAAATGGGAAATACTAAGTACCTATAATTTACTTCATTTAAGTATGGTGTAAATCTGTATAGAAAATGAAAGCGTGAAACTTTTTCAAAATTATTGGGTAGCTATTTACAACAACGTTAAGGCACTTAAGTTCCTAACCTTAGAAGAAAAGTTAGATTTTCTCAAGTGTAAAAATTATTTGAAACGACAATGAACACTTCGATCACCTAGTCATAGACTGGGCCTGGGCAGCCCACGTGGAAACAGTAAACACCTCCATACAGAAGACCACTAGGAAATAACAGTTATTAGGTTTCGGTGCGTGAGTATGAGATGCTAGAGCCTACTTCTTTATCTTCTATATTATCAGGGCAGCTGCTAAATTGTAATCCCCGTGGCATTAATGTTAATTATATGCGGATGTAACCACCTACCAACAAGTGAACAGCCAGTTTGCCTGTCGACCTTTAACGTAAAAAAATTCAAACACTTAATGTAAAAAAAAAAAATCTGAATCGAGTCTGATAGGTATATACTCGACGGTATAATATTTAATATGTCTAAAAGTTCAAATTTGAAACAGTACCCACAACCGTAAATATATGAATATGTAACAATATATTATATTGTACAGATAAGTATATTCACTTACTTTGCTCCGCAAGTTAAAACAGGGTTTTAGCTTGTGAACTTTTTCATAGGTTGTTAGGGGGCTGTCGTGCACTTTTTGCAATTCGTCAATTGTTTTTGTATATTCTGCTTCAATTATATTATTAATCAATTGATGTTCATTTTTTAAAAAATGCATTCGTTGTATCCAGTAGTCTTTATCACTAGATTCCTCCGGAATTATTTCTTTTTGCTTATTCGTAAATAAAATTTCGTCATCATTCTGTAATAAAATATTTAATTTGGGAGTTTACTCCTTAAGAATCCATTTTCATATAAGGTCCCTTGTATGGAAATTTTATGGGGACCAAAATTAATACAAGCCTTGACTAAATAGAGTTACGTTATCTGTCACTTTGACATCTGTGCAACAGTTGACGCATGTATTTATGTTGCGTAATTCTATGTAGTATAACAAGCCATACAAGAAGGTTTCTCTGGGTTATAAAAACAAACGTCGAAGTCTTATATGAAAAGTGTAGTCCGCGTTAAGGAACGAAACGATAGCGATTATAACCTGTCGACGCAGCGATATCTGTCGTCAAAAAATGAACTATTTGAATTTATAAACAGGGCCGTCTTTACCCGGGGGTGCAAGGTGTGCGGTGCACCCGGGCGCAGAGCGCCCGGGGGCGCCTGCCGAGCGCTGAATATTTAGATATTTCATTGAACTTAACGCCATTGCACAGTTTCATATACTTGTTACGACAAATACGTATGCGCAAAATTAAATATAAAAAAAAATAACAATCAACAATAATCTTTGTTTTACTTTTATTACGCTTTCGGCGCTTGTCATACCGCTCATAATGTGCAAGATAAAATGACTCTTATTACTACACAAATAACAATTTTATTTAATACAACACGCGCGCGGCAAAATCTCTAATCCAAAGAGAGTGTATAACATAACCTTTGACACATTGCCGCCGGTCGCCTGCACTTGAAGCAAAATCAATAAGTCAATAAAGTGTAAGTTCATTTGAAATGGGCGCGCGGCGGTGGCGCGGCACCTGTGCGTCTGTCATAGGCGAGTAATTGCGCCCTTTGACATAGCCGTCCAGGCGCTCACTCGCACTTAAAGAGAAATGATCTCTAAATCACACCAATTAGGTGTAAGTTCATTTAATTTACAGCGCGGCGCGCGGCGCCTATGTAGTGTCGGTCAGTGATTGATCTGATTTCTTCTTTTTAAGTCATTAAATTCGTTAGCTCATTTAATTTGGGACAACCGCCGAATTAGCACGGAAGATCTAGTGGGGGGGGGGGGGGGGGGGGCGCAGGCTGAGCCCCGCACCCCGGCGCCGAATAGACTTAAGACAGCACTGTTTATAAAACACAGTGACATTGGTGTGTAGGTACCGAACATAACTAACATAACTTTTGTTGGAACATGTGACATCTGTGTATGCAGAATGTAACTAAATAATATAAAGTAATTAGGTATCCAGATATCTATTGATACGGTAAACATTTTTTGCATTTAATTTTATACGATTAAAGGAGTAAACTCCAGTCATGCGTCGGAGCTGACACACATGCTTTTTTCTTAAAAAAACCTATATGTTTCTTTAGCCGACTATAGTTACGTGCAAGTAGGTTGGACGGTCCATTTGATGGCTTGATACAGCTATTATTACCTTTGATATACCGATAAGTCAGTTACACTTACTTGTCTTAAATCTTTGAAAGTTAAAATATTGTTATCCTCTTCTATAGATTTTTGAACATTTAAGGCGGGACTTAAAGCAAAATTATTATTGAAACTAATACGCCTTGTGTTTGTACTTGTAGCAATTCCCATTTTCTTTCGAACCATCAAAGATATAACTTTAATAATTTTCATGCCATTGTACGACAAATTATGATCTGTGTTTTACCTATACAATTTTTTTATTCCTGTTGATTTATGTCAATAATATTGTTGTCCTTTAGTTATTTTTCTTGATCACAAACTGATAAAGCCAGTACCTATTATGAAAAATTATATTCATTTATTACTGAACTAATTTTTTTGTTAAAATTCTGTTGAAACGTAGTAGAAATGCATATATAACTTTAAAATAAAAAGTTTTAGTTAGATAAATACTTTTAGTACATTTCCATATCGAGGATAGTATGTCAATTCAAATCAACGGAATGATTTAAGTGTAAAATTATGTTTAATTTGCCTATGAATGGAAACTTGCAAGTAAAGAAATTGAAACAAGTTAAAAAATATGGCTTGAACCAGTGAACCAGGCTTGAACCAAAATATAAATATTGTTTGTTCTGTGAATTACACTCTTATCCTTTCGCTAGAGAATATATATAGTCTGTGTTCTTACCTTATTATTTCTATGAAACATAAATAATTATTTTTGTCAACCACATGTGCCACACTCATGGAAGTATTATATAAGGAATAAGCTCTATCTATGCATCTTGCAGCTAAAATAAAAAAAACAAAACCTTATGCTAAGGTCGTAAGAGTCTTGTTGCGCGCAAAATAAAAATGAAGCCGAGTGAGAGGGCCACCACTGAACGCTGTGTCCCGTTCTATAGAGTTGCCAGAGTTAAGTTGGTAGAAATGGTAGAAAAATATGCGATTGATGTAATGTAATGAAGTAAAAACATTTACTTCTAAAATGTTTCTAAATATAAATAATAATTTATTACCGACATGTTAAAGCAATATTATTTGTTGCTACGTGTAAAGCCTTTTTAACGCAAAAATTTTGCGATTGGCGTATAGGTTTTCTTTTATTTGTATGAAACACGGACACCTGACCTGACAACCCCACATGAAATCGCCGACTCTGACGTCAATGGCGGAATGTTTTTGATTTCGTGATATTTTTGAAGAATTTTAATTAAAATGGGGAGAATTTGTGTCGTGGAGGCTTGCGGAAGCGAGTATTATCCTGATTGTGGTTTATCTTTTCACAGGTAATAGTTTTAAACATAATTTGTTAGTGAACAATTAGGGTGACCATGCATGACTATCCAATCCTAGTTCAAGAACAAATAACTTAAATACCTATGCATTTTTTATTCCTTTCTCTATTAACATAACGGGTTCAATTTCAGATTTCCTAAAGATCCTAATGTTAGGGAAATATGGATAATATGGCTGCAGTCCAAGCCACCACTGGTTTGGACTATAGCTGCGACGCAGTCGGAGGCGACGACATCCACGTGTCGACAGGTACCCCTTCGCCGAGCCACCAGGCCACGTGGCATCACTTCGGCGTGGTCTGTGTGCTTTGTGTCTACAAGTGAGTGTTTAAGAGCATCCCCCGCCTTCTGCGAGGAAGATCAGGACCAACCTTCTAAACTAAATTGTTTTCTCTTTCATGTATAAATTTTCATTTGTTATATAGTGTGTAAATTTATTGGTATAGTAAAGTGTTGTGTGATTGAACTTGGCTTTCTTTTGTCTAAGTCCACCCCAGGTAGTTGGCGCCCTGAGAGTTAATACTGGTCTCGTGTAGTGTCTACCCCTGAGTTTCAGTCGGTGAGTAACGGTTGGAACGCCTGCGGAGCCCTAACGCCCCGCAGAGGTTTCGCGGTTACAAACTTAACTGTTTTTTTCTTACCTAATTAATTAAATATACCACAATAGGTAGCTTATCGTAATTTTATCTCAGTCCAGCTGCATGTCGTGTCCCACAAGGACCAGTAGGTAAGTACCTACCTATATGACGCGAGTGTGAAAAGCAAGCAAAAACAGGAAATGTATAGTACCGCAAAGGGCAAGTTTATCATTAGCATCTTCGATTAAAATCCATCTGAAGCAATGATCTGCTGACGTCAAATCACAAATCATTTTTTATAATTATTGTCCTTAAATCATATTTCAATATATTCACCATCGCCAGAGAGGGATAAGAGGTACAGTTACTGATCTCTCTTTCGGCTTCAATTTTGCGACAACAGGTCATTCCTGTTGTATATAGTACTTATTACTTCCATGGCCACACTGGAATCACTGGAAACACAGAGTATCTTTTTATATAGGAGACTGGAAAGTGGAATGTGGCACATTCCAGTCAATTATTTTCTCTTCTATGGGACCTTCAACATAAATAATAATAAATTAATAACTTGAATTGAAATTTGAAGCTGTTGAAGAGTTGAATAATTCCATAGTATCATTTGATTTTTTAATGAGGATTTTATCATATTTAAATTAAATTCAATTATCTCTACACAACACAAACGCACGTGACTGATACCTGACACGGTCACTCACTCAGTAACTTCCCATTCCCAGAACATAATAATCTGGCTAAGCGGACTGTTTTGTGATATTGTTAATGTTATTAAAATGAAATAACCTTAGTTATTGAGTTGTAAAACATCGAAAATTAAAATAAATAGGACCCAAAATGTCTCTTTACGATGATCTTGATACAATCAAAGGTCGTACTACAGAGAAGGTAGCAGGATGGTCATCTGGTATTAAATTATTGCAATCACAGTTGCAGCTTAAAAAAGCTGCGGTAACACAACCAAAACGAGAGGCTTTAAGACGATCTACCCAGGTATTTTTCTGTAGTTATTTTGTTTTCTTTATCTAAATTTAAATTATTTTGAGCAAATATATTTAATTATCCCATACACATTTGTATTAGTACCAACGATTTTCACTTGATTTTGCTCAAAATAAGCGACAATATAATAATTGACGGCCGTATCTAAATACGTTAGTGCTTGAGTTTAGTTCCGTTCTGGGTCACTTACATTAATTTTGATTTGTTGCAAGTATTTATTCAATGTATCCACAAATTAGAATCAATATCTATTGAAAAAGAATGTGTTTATAAAACAATTTAATCTATAAACTTAAGACTATAAAAAAACTTGAACCTAATGTATAAATATTGTCAATTTATTTTTTATTGAGCAAGTTGTTTGTTACCTACTCAGTTGGCTGAGTGTCCCTCTCCATACAATTGACTGATATGTAAACATGTCACTGACAATGAGTACAGTGTACTTATTAAGATAACTACATTGAAACTCAATGTAAAAGAGATATACTGAGAATTCTATTAATTTCTAATGTAGGTATTAACTCCGGTCATTGATTTAAAAAGCAAACAAAAAGATGACGATGAACAAATTACAAATAGTCCTCAATTGCAACCCAAGACGTTAACAGCATCGTTGAATGTTCGGGATTTTGACTGGAATGTTGCAAACGAATATGATCCAATGTGGCCCAATGATTATGAGAAAGTTGCTAAAGGTTAGTATAATGAGAACACATACTTTTTTTAAAATTTTACATATAAGTATTTTTCATTTTAATCTTTTTAGTTTTTTTTATATTAACTAATATTTATATGATAATTGGTATTCTGTATCTGATTTCAATAAATTATATTCTAAGGCTTTAGTTATTATAATAATATTGATCTAAAATTGTTGGTTGTACTAACTATTAGTAATAACTAGTAAGCCAGTATTATTCATTTATACTTCTCTTATTAAGTACATCATATTTACTTCCTGTTGGTAACAGCATTTACAGTGAGATTATTAGAATTCCAGATTAAATTGTTTCTTGTCATCTTATAGTTCAAGTGGAAGGTAAATCTGACTACCTCCAAATAAAATAGCATTAAAATTATGTTATAAATAAAAGTTTTTTATGTAATTTTAGAATTGCAAGCTAAAAGACTGCAGTTAGATGGAGAGAGAACTGAAAGACCAGAGAGAAAACGTAAGAGCAGGTTTGGTGATGAAGAAGACATTATTCCGGAAAAGACTCTCATACCAATGGTATTTTATGCTTACTATATCAGTTTTTTTAAATATATTATAAAATATGAATACTACATAGGGGAAAATATTTCTTTCTATTTGATTTACAAATTCAAGACATTAAAAACTTTAATGGAAAAGGCCCTCATACCATTGGTATTTTATGCTTACTATATCAGTTTCCTTTAAATATATTTTCATAAAATATAAATACTAGGTTACAGAATTTTTTTCTTTCTATTTCATATATAAATTCAAGACTTTAAAAACTTTAACATTAATAAAAGCATAATAATAATCAAAAATCAAAATAATTTTTGAATATTTGTTGAAAAAATTTTAACAAGTACTTTTGGCTATCCAGTCTATAGGACATGTATGTATGTCTGTAAGACATGTGTATGTACACAAGCCAGGAAAAAATGAACAGGTAGGATGAAATAGAAAATTCTTCCATTTGTGTCACTAAATGGATTTAGAAATCACAATGCATAAGGATAATCTAAGAAGACAATTAAGATTGACGAGCACATTGGACGAGTGGTTAAGGTCAGGCCTTAACACTCCGTCTCAGGCGTCCCGGGCTAGATTACTAGCAGGGCCAACTTTGGTAATGAATGCCTCTGGTCTGGATCTAGAAAGTAGTGGCAGGTCACTTAAGTTGGCAGCGTTATAGATGATCTTAGCCACCTAACATATAGTGGACCGTCAGCCTGTCTGAACTTAAAAACTTAAAAACCTTAACTTAAAAAAATGAAATGAGTGCCTAGTCAATGATAGTTTTTACACTTAGCATAATCTAGTGCTATTTCATATGAATATATATTTTTAGCAACCCGAAGAAGAGGAAGCTGTGGAAATAGGTAAGCGTGCAGCTGGAGCTGCTATAGCACCTCCGCCTTCCCTCACACAAGAAACTCTATCGCCTACGCCTTCGCCTGCTACACCGCCTCCGGCACCTTCAGCTGGATTCTCTATAGGTGGATATGGAGGCAGTTCAGTAGCAGCCAAGATTATGGCTAAATATGGCTTTAAGGTATGTCTATTAAGGCTTAAATCCTTAGTGCCAATGTGTGTAGAAACTTTGTTCGACCTATGACTGAATACTCTAAGGTTCTTTATATTTAGGAATGTCTTAACACATAAAGACGCCTGCATTTATATCCATACATGGAGACCATTATGTGTTAGGGTAGCTCCTATTTTTTTTGTATGTAGGCTGCAGTGAAAGTTTTGCATAATCGTTCATGAAAGACTCATAGACTAGTTTAAGCAATATAATGTATTTATTGCTTTTTAAAAGATTTTCCTTTAATTTAGTAAATTTTTTCATTCTGTCAAAGCATTTCTCAAAATACTCAGACTATTGATCCATGGTGGCATGTTTTCCATATGCCGATTTAAAAACACCATGGTCTCTTCTAATCTTATAAAGGTGGGTCACGAGGTCTTCTTTTTCGAAGGTTAAAAATAACTTTCTATTGTTCACCATGTACGAAGAAGCACTGTAATGGTGCAAGAGGATATGACTTCTCGGTCGCCTTTCTCGTACTTTTTTATCCACGTTTTTCCTCTGCCTTAGTTTTGTTGGTCTGTTCTCGGTTTTGAACACCCATTCTCAGGACTGCTGTTTTTTCTCTAAGTACAAAACAATAAATCCACATTTTGTCTTCTGTGATAATGCCATAAACAGCATTAGAATGTCAGTTGCTGTTCAGACGTTAGTTTTTGTGGAATCCAATAGTAACAGTTTCCTAACTTTTAAATGTTCATGGGGTAATGGTAATGGATTGTCTGTCATTCAGAGGAACAAATCCACCCACAAATAAGAACCAACATCTCACTGTACCCAGATGAGGAGGGACTCCCTTCGAAAAGCATTTTGAAGACGAACCGAGCAATCCTGTGAGCACTTAAAATTGTTTCCTCTTTAATTTTATTTTCACTTCTTGTGATGAATCGAAAAATAAGTGATAAACTATTCTCCGTCGATTTTTAAAACAAAAAACAAACAAATATTCCAAATTCAAACAATTGTGAGCACCCAGGAGTGCAAAACCTTAAGTGTGTCCCATGTATTACTCAATGCTTAAAGCAGAAAGTCAGAAATAAAAGATAGTCGTGTTAATTACACCATTTATAGTTCGAGAACAACTGGATCGATTTTTATGATCTTTGATTTGTTGAATTTGTCTCCATCCCGAATAGCAGAATAACTATTAAAACATCTGAAATATTCACGAAAAAATAATTGTGAATAAAATTCATTTTCCCATACATTTTGTATAGAATGTGTTTATATTCTAAGGCCATACAGAGTTCGCCGGCCTAGCTAGTTGTTACTAAATATCACATTGCTATTACAATATTTGTACTAGTTTAGTAAATTTGTGCATTGTTTTGATCCGTTTATTGGCTATAAATTAGAGCATAGCAGCTTCAGTGTCATCTGTTGTTGCTATGAGTTATAATGAGACTTAAAATCTTTACTATATATAAGATAACACTTCAACTAGAAACACAAGCAATATAAGGGGAAATTCAATTGCTCTTACTCTGATAGGATAAGTGACATGCCAGAGTCTGGGATGTCTTATTCATATAACGAAAATATGGTAAATTCATTAAAGGGGTGACTATTCTGACTTGATGGGCTGAATGCTGTATTACGTTACCACTGAGTATAATAAAACCAAATAGCTGCAATGTTATCTTTCCGAATTAAATAATGGCTGTCATTTATCCATGTGACAGCATGGATTATGATGGATTTGTAAAATTAAATGCTTACAAATATGGCGGTTTTCAGGAAGGTCAAGGTTTAGGGAAGAAAGAACAAGGAATGTCAGTTGCTCTTCAGGTGGAGAAGACATCAAAAAGGGGAGGACGCATTATACATGAGAAGGATCAAGTCATGCCTCCGCCTACTACATTTGCTTCGCTTACACCACCTGCTCCAGGTAATTTTTTTTACTATACAATTTAACGTTAATCATCGAGGCCTTTGTAGACAAATTAATGATACTATTTCATTCGTGTCAAATTTTTATATGAGTATCCTAATTATTGCTTCTATTGAAAGTAACTAAGATTGCTCAATACTGCTGCAGGAATTTGTGCAACCGTAAATTATATTTTTGATATTGCAGATGATTTTTTTTTTCCTTGGGATCGATTTTCTTTCTGACCCATCATATAATATTTCGTTAGTAATATCGGCGTAAATCTTCTTGGGCTTTGGCCATATCACGTGTTAAAGTGTCAAATATACGCAGTAATCGATTTTGGGACTGTTTGTGACGTATTGCGACGCAGGAGGTGAGCCACGGAATGAGCGAGACCCAATGATAACATTTGAACAAAAGAGTAAGTAGTTGCGCCATAGCCCAAGAAGATTTGCGGCGATTATACTATCATCTGTCTGTTTTCTGGAGCGTTTCCCTAATACCCAGTATAGCCTCAAAGCCTTATTGGTTTGATATATTGAAAAAAGTAGTTAATATCAAGTTAGTTGAAAATATATTTTTTTTTATGTTAAGATCGACAGGCTGACGGTCCACTTGATGGTAGGTAATAGGTAACAACGTTAACAACCTAGTTTATGAAATTTTCGGTTTGCTATGTTTTTTAAAATCCTGAAATACAGTTTTTTACTGCTCTATCTTTACTTATATATCTAAAACCACATTTCACAAAATTTTCATGTATTCTTCTCTTCTTGAATTTTATTCACTATAGTCTTCATACAATTTTGTTTTGTCAGAATTACAAAGTACAAAAGTTTGCAAAAGAATTACAAGAGGGGCATCATTTATAAATTTAAGTACAAAAACTGGCAACTTGAAATGTCAAATCTTAGTTGATAATTGGACAATAAATTGTTATTTTCACTTCTAGATTCGCCAGGTTCAAGTTCTCAAAATGCAAAACAAGAACCGTCAATAACGGAAATAATGAAATCTCCTAGTAAGGTGGTCCTACTCAGAGTAAGTAAATAAATGAACAAGTCTATTGTATACGTATATTCGTTTAAAACTTGGTTTGCAGCCAGGTTAATTAAGTATTCAACACAATCATATCAATATTGCAAATTATCAATATTGAATTTTGCAAATTGCAAGGGGATAAGATATTTTTTTCTTAACATATTTTGGAGGCTAATTTTGAAGATTTGCTTGAAAACTAGTTCAACTTACTTCCGTTTTTTAATAAAAACGTTATACAAACCACAGGCTATTACATCTCAAAGAAAACCACTTAACTTAAAAACATGCAATGTAAGAATTATTAATTTCCCTGCTAAGTCTATTTGAACATTTGACTTGTTCAGTAATGTTTATTGGGCTCATAGAAAGTATTCGCAATCCTTACTTGTATATTTTTTTTTAAAAGAAGAAAAAAACCGCCTAAACACCGTCACACTATGTCTGTTAACATCACACTTGTAATATTGAAAGACATCAAGGTAAGCATCCATTCCCGGATTTGCACGCATGTTCCGGGCAATTTTCCCAGATTTTTCTCCCCATAAGAACTTTTATTTGAAAAAAAAAATTTTTTTTTCGTTACTTTGAGTTTATAAAGAAAATAATAAATTTTCTCCTACAAGTAGCCCTCTATATACATTAACTAGCGTTCCGCCCCTGGCTTCGCACACATGATTTTTTTTTCTCTAAATTATATACACAAACCTTTCCCTTTTATTAGTGTCCATTAGTGAAATTCCCTAGTTGCTTGGACGAAGTTAGTGGAGAAACAGACAGAGGTGGACGGAGACTTTATTTTATAATATGTATAGATATAGTATAGATGTACAGATACATAATAGTTTTGTTGCCGTCGTAATGGCAGACTTAGACCAGGTCGACTGGCGAAGGCGGCAGTGATGCTTTTTAGACCAAAGCAACTGTCAACTACCTAGAACTTGGCTCGCCGCAGTACATTCGATTTCTCATGAATCGTCACATGTTACAGAAGGTAATAGGAATAGTCCAAAACCGGAAACCAGGCGTTTGAGTTGTGCAACAACGTTGCAGCTAGTTCGGTAGAGAACTTACACCAGGTGTAAGTAAACGAATAGGCACTTACTTACACCAGGTAGCCTGTTGAGCAAACTGACGACCTTTTGTAAAAGAGCAATCAGCCAATCTTGTAATCCAGAAACATGTCAAAATTTCTAGTTTCGAACTCATCCATATATTTTTTTTTTTCAGAATATGGTTGGCCCAGGCGACGTGGACGAGGAACTTGAGCCAGAAGTGAAAGATGAATGCAATACGAAATACGGAGATGTAATGAAAGTGTTAATATTTGAGATTCCAAATGCTCCATGTGACGAAGCAGTGAGGATATTTGTAGAATTCAAGCGGATTGAGAGTGCGATCAAGGCAGTTGTGGATTTAAATGGTAGATTCTTTGGTGGTAGACAAGTGAAAGCTGGCTTTTACGACGTCGAAAAATTTGCATCACTGCAATTAATGGAATGACAATGTGAAAATTATCTAAGTTATTGTGAAGAAATATATAAATAATATCCAAAATAAGCTTTCTATTGTAAGTTCTACAGTTTAGTATTAATACTTGTGGGCGGTAACGCCCTCTTGTGGGCACTAGAATCATATAGGGTTTGTAACAGGCCCAGAGGAGATTGGGGAGTGTTGATGTGGTTTCAAGGGGTGATATGTGTTTTCCTAACTCCTAGTCGCTGTTAATAAGCAAATAAACAACGTCAATGCCGCCCGGTCAGTGTACGTGGCTGGTGGCTTGTGTCGCGCACAAGATATCAGACTCCAAACGCAACTCGTTCATTTGTGCAGCGCCGTACAATTGTAGGAAATTTATGTCTTCAACTGACGACTTGGTTAGTCATCTGCCTTTGCAACACAATAGTTGTTGAAATTGAGGCAGCGTGCGCGCTATGCATTTTTAGTATAAGTAATTATATCAATTATGTTAATTATTATAATACATTGTACATAATTATGTAATAATATTAATTATTTTTCATTAAGACGGCGCGGCGGCGGCATGATTTAAAAAAGCATGTTAAAAAATTACTCATGATGTGCTTCCGTAACGAGGGCTCGATTCGGACTTCGTCCGCGCGTTTATGTTGCCGGATAGATAGACACGTCTAGATCACGTAGCTAAATATAACACAAAACTGCCTTTTACAGCAAAATGTATGTGAACATGTTATGCCAGATATTTGAAGAAATTAATAAACAAGCCGAGAAAACTTATGAATAGCGACTGGGAACGCAATATTTACTTCAATAAAATTTGTAATCAGAATCAAGTTCCAACGACTCCGAATACGATTTTGATGACGATAACGACGATGAATTCGCTTGTACGCCATTAGATTGTAACGTGTAAAAATCAATCCGTTAGAATTAATGATTGAAACAATAATTGGGCAACGCACGGCGCCATCTCGCGTATAAGTGACACATTAAACTGAGCTCGATGTAGAAATTAAACTGCGCCATCTACTGCAAAACGGATTTGCAAAACTGCAAATCTTTGCAACCGAATCATCGTTAAAAATAGGTATCAAAGGTGCCACAACAATTGGACTAGCGACATCTAGGGAAGTTGATGCTGGGCAAGGGGACATCGATGTATGAAACTTTTGATGTAGTGATTGTATGTAAAACGTGATAGAAATTGTCTACGCATTGGGGGCAGAAACCTCTGTGTGTGAGTAGCGCAAGTAAAACGAGAACCGATTAGATACGCATTTGTTCTAGAAAGTCGGGATAGGAAACGGAAGTTGGATAGTATTTTGCGATAATATATAAAGCGGGCGTAGGAGTGACGCGCTCTCTTTCGGCGAACGAAGCTTGCGGAATTCTCTTGGCGATCCTCTTAACACGCTTTTAGCAGCCCGTTTAGCAGTAGGTTCGCTTAACCCGCGGTCTGATTACTGATTACGTATTTTTATATCCAATAAGTCGGCATCTCTAAAATATTGTTGGTATAGACTCCATTTGTCTGGCAACTGTTAGAACTATAATTGTGGAGGAATAGGCCACCAGCATATCCACTGAAAAAAGACTCCCTGCAGCACCTGTCTACGTCACATCATCCTGATAACTCATGCCAATACGGGTTTGATCTTTAGCTACGTCGCAGCCGGGAAGCTGGTCTGCGGGCGTCCCAAAGGCACGCCTCCTGTCGTAGCCAGGACATCCTGACTCCTTACCACCTCCTCAAGCTTTGCCAAGCATCATTATTATTTGTATATCGGGCAACCCCACGCTGTCAGCGCGATTGTACTAATTCTCTGCTTGTACCTATGTTTAGAATTACTATTGTGTGTGTGCGAATCAAGACTTGAGTTTCTCTGTCCACAATCTTACTTCAAGCAGAATGCACCCGATCAGATCTTATTTACCCAGTCTCGTGTAATCTACCCTTGAGTTAAGGTCTGTGAGTGATGGTTGAGGTGCTCACGGACAATGAGTAAAAAATAAACTATAGAGGCGCCCCATTCTACTATGTGAACAGTGAGTTTACGATACTACACTCGCTAGCGCTAGCGCTAGCGAGAGCGTAAAACATTTATATGGAAAATTGACAATTTGACATTGACAGTTCACAATTTTCCATACAAAAGTTTTACGTTCTCGCTAGCGAGTGTAGTATCGTAAACTTGTACGAGCCTCTGTGGCTCTAGCATGAGTTTACGATACTTAAATACACTCGCTAGCGAGAGCGTAAAACATTTATATGGAAAATTGATAATTTGACATTGACAGATCACGATTTTCCATACAAAAGTTTTACGTTCTCGCTAGCGAGTGTAGAATTGGTGTAGTATCGTAAACTCATACTCAGCCCTGGATTTGTCAATAGACCGCGGCCTATGGGCGGCAGCGGCCTAGGGGCGGCAGATTTTAGATGGTTTTCGCACGCTTTCGGAAGCCATCAAATTCTTGTGCGATAATAAATATGCAATAATAATAAAATTACCTAATAAAGGCCTAGATATACCACCTAGGCCACGAGGAAGAGGCGGCACAAAGTGAAGGGGCCTATACTCAAGAAAAGTATAAATCCGGCACTGCTCATACTAGAGCTTCAGTGGCTCTAGCATGAGTTTACGATACTACACTCGCTAGCGAGAGCGTAAAACAGAGCGTAAAAACTACACAAAATATACACAAAACATTCCCCGTTTATCCCTCTTTCCATTAGCGAAAACCGAATTAAAATCGGTCAACCCGTTCACGCGTGATGCCGTGACCAATGGGGATTCATTTTTATATTATAGAAAAGAAGATAGATAATAATATTGTTGTCTGTGCCTTCGAATGGCAGGGCAGAACACTTTGACTTGACTTTGAAATTGTCCCTGTCTGCTGTCATTTTTCATATGACAATTGACATTGTCTTGTCAGTTGTCAATCAAAGAAATTCCCATCACAATCTCAAATCAAATCAAATTCAATTCAAATCGATTTTATTTTTCGATAAAAGTTGCATGTTACGTACTCTTTGGTTACGTACAATATAAATTTTTAATATGAAACAAAATAATGTTAAATAAAATATTATTTATTGAAAGTATTAAAAGCCATAATTACGAGAAAAAGTGAATATCTTTTTTCCAAATCCACTTCAGCCAACAAGATAATATAGAAATAAATCAATTTACATATTTTTAATTATTCTAAAATAATACTTTAATAAATAACTTTGACAATGGCTTTTTATTCTTGCAATCGTTATAGGTTAATTGTTTTGATATTGTGCGGGTTGATAATCTGGCAAATAATTCGACTGATGCCCAGAAAACCGTCATTGACGATATTATCAGAGGTAAGGTATCCTGACCCATTTACAATAATTTATGATGAAGTATGATATAGTGTTTTCTTCGGTTCCATAGTTTTTAGACTCTGTTTATAAGGAAAGTCAGCTGAATCATTTTCTTAGTAACCAAGGATATCCAGTTTATATGATATTTTTTTTAATTATTAGGCTACTAAATAGGTTTTCTATTTTAAATAAATTATTTGTTTATATCCATTTTGTACATTTAAATTTTTCAATGCCAAGTCCTGTAATCAAATTTTTTCTTGAAAAGGTAAGGTTCTGATTTTCTTGGGAAATTCTCTATATTCTCTAAATTAATTCTATAAATACTTTTAATTACTTGTGAATTTTACACTGAGAAATTTGAGAACTGACTTAATGATACTTAAAACAAATTTTCAGAAAAAAATATTTAACCTTGAGTATATCCTTTAAAAAAGAAAGTTTTTTTATTATACTGCAGCACTTGCAATAATATCAAATTTTTTGTCATTTTTTACTAGCTTTAGAAAAATTGGTAGTGATATATTGTAGATACCACTACCAACCTAGATATATTGAATGAAAATGTTTGATTGAAGCATCCCCATAACTTGTTTACTTTTGTTTGCAGTCTCAAATAGCAAGATTGGAAGATGATAGATATAATAAGCACAAGACAGATAAAGTTAAGATGAGAGTGTATTATGAAGCCCTTTGCCCAGATTCAAAACATTTCTTTATGAAACATTTATGGCCGGTCACTGAAAAATTGTCTGAATTTCTAGAAGTTGCTTTAATACCATATGGCAAAGCTGAAGTAAGTACATTTTGTTTAAAATATTACGTTAATATTCATGGTTTTCATTGAAATTTGGATAATGGATGATTGGATGATCCATGACAACCCCATTGGATGAGTGGTTAGGGTCACCATCATAAGGGTCACTCTGTCTCAGGGGTCCTGATTTAGATTCCTGGCAGGACCTACTTTGAAAATAAACTTTTTAAAGTTGGCTCAGGTCTGAATCAGGCACAGTAATTTGGGCAGCCTGTATTGCGGCAGTAACTACTCCCATAACAGAAGATCACTGAAATAATATCATGTGTGCTGTTGTGTTTCGGTGAGTGAGTAAGGGATGTCAGACCCCATTACCCTATCCATTTCTAATCCCTTATCCTTAATCATAATATGGTCGGCAATGCATTTGCAAAACCTGTGTAGCTGTGTGATGTAGTGCATGTTATAGGCAATGGTATAATAAAGTGAATTTTTTTCAGACTAAAGAAAAAAATGGGAAATTCTTTTTTATATGTCAACACGGTGAAGAGGAGTGTTATGCAAATAAAATACATGCTTGCTCTATAGAGGCTTTAGGCAATATGACTATGTCTGTAAAGTTTACAAACTGTATGATATCAGATAATATGATACCAGATGAGGCTTTGAAAAGGGTATGTTTTATTTTTGTTCTTTTGTTTATGGTGAAGCTTTAACATAGCATGAGATTAAATCTTTTGCCCAACAATAGAATTAATTCTACTTTTATACTGAGAGGCGAACATAAGAACGTAACTGTTTTAGAAACTCTTCTATTTTAATTTTATTATCAAAAAAATCTCATGTACCCCAACCAATATTAGTGTCATTTAAAAGCCCACTTAATAAACTTTAAAAAACAACCACACTTCATTTCATTAATGTATTATTCAGTATAAAAATAATCTAGACTTACTGGTGTGCAGTTAGCTGCACATTGATATGATATTGGTAGGCTTTTCCACAAGTGTTTTAGAAAACCTGACAATACAATTTACAATTACCCTGCCTGAATATATCCACATGTCTTTATAGTTATTTTACTATGAGGAACCAAATTCGAGGATTTCTAAAACAGTTGAGACATGTCTAGATTTTTTACAACCTGTGAGGAATTTTCCACATGTAGAAGTTAGAGAAATTGATAGTATATTATTTCACAAATTGCTCTGTAATATACTTATAATAATAATTACTACATAATACTCCATAATACTACATAATATCAAGATTTTTAGCCTTTCTTACAGTTAAAATAAGTGTATTCTTTAGCCAGTGTTGCCAGTGCCATGCACTTGTTCTATGTGTTTCAATTTCAGTCCATGAATTGATTGCTAGTACAAGTATAGTGCTCAGAATAGCAATTTTAGTGTGTAATTGTGATCAAATATTTTCAAGCTTTCTTTTTAAGTTCACAAAAGGAAAATTGTAATTTTTACATGAAATCATGTATGTGTATTTTTTTAGTGTGCGAAAGAAATGAAAATCGATTCGGACCCTATAAGTAATTGCGCTAATGGTGACCATGGATCAGATTTACTGAAGAAATATGGTGATGACACGCACATTATAAAACCAACATTTATACCAACAATTTTACTTAACGGTTCCAAAGATCATCAGTCTGCAATATTGAAAAATCTTCTCTTAGAAGTGTGCAAATTGATTGATATGCCGTTGCCACCACCGTGTTTGTGACCAATTAATATTAAATATTTGTATCAACTAATATTGTGACTTAGCAAACTACCAATGTGAAACAAATTAGACTGAAGTTGTAATTCCTAAATTCAAAATTTATGTTTGTCTTGCTGCTTGCTCAATATTGCTCATTTTTTTAAAATATTAATGACAATTTTTGTAATGTTTGTGCATACCTTTACTTTGTAATCTATTTACCTACCTAGCGTTGTCTTTAGATAAGGTGAATTCTTTAGTTATTTTATTGCATAATATTGATGCTCTCTCTTCGGTTTCATTTGGTTCGCTTTGCGCTCCATTGGTTTTTGTTTTTGTTCATTTTTGTACCTTATTTTGGACTGCATTACATACTATATTCGGAGTCACGAGAAACTGTAAATTATGTAAACAAACATTCAGGGGATCACAACATTTGAATAGAATAATAATTATAATAGGTTGGGAAAAAAGTTTCTTCGCATTTTATATGAAAACTCAGGACATTTTTTTTTATTTACATTTATTTACATTTAATTACAATATATATGTGTAATTTTGTTCAATGACTTTTTGCCATCTTGTAGTTAGTGACAGGATCCCTTTGCTGTAGAAATTTTGGGACTTCTGATCAAAAAAATGCGACAAGTAGTTTTGGCAGTCCTCTCTTGATATTAACCTGACACTGCCTAAAGAATTCTGAAGAGAACGAAATAAGTGGAAATCTGAAAGTTAATTTGATGGAAATCTGGAAGGTAAACAGATGGAAATCTGAACGAAATAGGTGGAAACTCTCTTAATTTTTGCTAAGTGGCTAAACATGTGTGTGGTCTAGCGTTGTCGTGATGAAAGACCACACCCTTGCTATTGATCAATTCCGGCCGCTTTCTCTCAAATTCTTGCTTTAATCTCATCAGTTGTTGGCAGTAATGATCCGAATCGGTGGTTCTGCCCGGCGATAAAAGCTCATAATGAAAAGTGCCCTTTTAATCTCACCATACACACAACCTGGATTTGGAACAGTCTGTGAAGCCTGACCGACCTTTGACCACGACCTTTTTCGGATGTTCTTGTCGTATGTGATCCACTTTTCATCACCAGTTATCAATCTTTTCATAAACAGTTCGTCTCAATAAAGAATCGCAAATGAGTACACGCGATTCATAAGGTTTCTTTCAGTGAGCTCGTATGGCATCCAAATATCGAGCTTTTCTGTGTACCCAGCTTTTTTCAAATGGTGTTTTGTGGTCAACTCCCAGTTCTTCAGCTACGTCGTAACTACGCATATCCATTACGCAACCCGATGTTGCTCCACATTTTCAATAATGGCGTTCATTTTATCCGTAACTGAGCGACCAGAGCGAGGTGCATCTTTGACATCGAAATTCCCGGATTGCAATTACATAATTGAAATATGACTATGATTAAACATTGAAAGGCAGGCTGACGGTCCACTTGAAGGTGATGGCTTCCGTCGCTTAAAGCACATACAACGCCAGAATGGTTGCAAGTGTATCTTGAATATAATAAAGGTTAAGGCAAGCACAGGGGATAGGGGATACCTTACGCACTGGAACAACAGCACACTTGTTATTTCATGGTGTGGTTGGTCTATTGTAAGGTGTTGTTTTTGCCACCAGAAAGCATCCTCAGTTTATGACCGCGGCACACAGTGTGTCCTGCCAAAATTAATAATCCTTACCAAAAATTAAAATCATAAACTACATTTTTTAAATGATTTGCGTTTATGACCTAAAATGTTACACACACTGTGAAACAAATGTAAAATTTAAACTTATTATTTTTAAAAATACGATCGAAATTTGATTTTAACTTTTATAATTTTTTATTTCTTTTATTTGATAGTGCATTAATACTTTTATAAAATAACATCGTAACATGTATTTAGTTACGCATAAAAAAACGCATTTATTTTAAACGCATCTAGCATTACTAATATAATTATTTACCGGCACTGACTTTTCTTTGATTAAAATGTATATATTTTTTAATTCAATTTTTAAACGGTATTGAATTTATAATAATTATTTTAAAAATCACAAGAATAGTTCAGAAACGAGTTATTTTTATGATGCTGTAGGTAAATACAATCCTTGGAATAGTGTACTTAAGATTTAATATTTCTATACATAATTTCTAAGTTGAAGTTATTAAGAATAATGTTAATGTAAACCGTTTACATAATCATATTAAACAATTGAATTCTATTGACCTTGGCTCTGTTTCTACTAGAATTGAATATGTTGCAGTTCTGTGATTAATTCATAGATATTTTGTTAAATTGACGGTATAAACAGACAACGTTTGTTTGTATAATGCGTATACCGATTTTTTTTTGTCTGATTTTTTAAAATTCTATTAAATGCTTAATTTGAAACATGCCAATTTCGTATAAGAGATAATTTGTCGGTTTCGGAATAGCTGCATTGTTTCGCATGAAAATATTTTCAAACTATCTTTTGTCCGCGTGAAAAGTTAAAATGTTACCTAATGTACTTCAGCGGCTTCCACCTCTTTCTCTGTAACAAATTTGATCAAAATCGATTCAGTGATTTTGCAGTGACAACATACTTAATAGCAGACTTATTCTAACTTATAAACATTATTATACTATGAATTATTTAACGTTCGAAATAGCTTGATGCTAATTCTTTGAAAGTTATCTCATATGCATAATGACATCAATATTTATACCAACATGTAAAGGTATTTAAAACGTGAAAGTTCTTTGTTTTTTTTACGCTTTCACGCCTTAACTGCTCATCCGACTACCATGAAATGTTGCATTCACGTGTTATGATAAAAAAAAGTTTTAAGTATTCAATTCTTATTATTGGGTCAATATTGTCGCATAATTTTTTATAAAGAACTCAATCAGCACAAATTATTTTAGATGAATATTTATTACGTGTTAATTATGTCGGCGTTTGCAAACGCGTGACATTTACTTGGTTGTCTTAAAACGCATTTAACACAAGGCTGTGTTTTACATTATTCAGCATCTCGAAACGATTATTTCATTTCGTTCGTCAAAATGTTATTTATGTACAATTTAAGAACAAATTTATAGCAACATTTCGAGTTTTAGCCATATTCGAGTCTTGATAAGTCACCACTAGCTTGGCTTATTCCAATAATTGTAAATTTAACTGTCGTTGATTATAATAGAGATAAAATAAATGGGTGCGAATGGAAAGTAGGTGTCTATCTCCTATTGAGATAGTGGTGATTGTAAAAAATAAGACTTACAGGCAAAATTCCCCATCACAAAATTTTGTACATCTTTTTTTATTATATTTGAGAAAATGTTGTGTTAAGCTTGTACTTCAACTTTGAGGTAGGATCAAACTGCCTACAGGTGTCGCTAGTGAGTGTAAGATTAATTATATAAAGTGTTGAGAGGTTCATTTAACACTTGGAATATACCTTAATTGCATCGGGACAGGATATACCGAAAGATCTGGTTGAAATTTGATCACTGGGGCTCCTAGGTACACCAAATACACAATGAGCGATAAATGTAATGGTTATATAACACAATTAGGTACCTCCACAATTTGAATCTATTGTAAAACACAAGTAAGACACCAATTTAAGGATCATGATAAAAGGCAGAAATTCTTAATTATAATTTAAGTACTCAATATTATAAGTAACAAAACAGCAGTTCGGTATAGCTGAAGTTTATTTACTACGGGAATAATGCTTTTTACCATATCTTGTAATAAACTCTGTTTAATATATTGAAATAATAATAATAATAATAATGAGGCTTGTAATGAATTAAATCAAGTTACTATTAAATTAAGTACCTATTTATATTTAGTATAGATATTTGTTTTGAAGACATTGTTATTAATTTTATGGTTTATTGGTTGTATTATACACTTTTGTATTATTAAGTTTTGTCAAAAATAAATTTTTGTACAGTAATGGATCGTATCTCAAACTTTAGTCTCATTAGCTTATAAGAGATTGTAATTTGGTCAAAAAATAAGATTTATTGATATTTGCGTAACATAAGATAAAATCAAAGAAATTACCTTTAGTTAGGTATCAATGCAGCGGTTTGCTTTGTTTATACATGTCCAGAATGTCTTAATGCTTGCCTCGTTTACACTTCAAAGTCAGAAAAGTCGAAGTGTATTTAATTAGAAAGATAACTTTTCATGATTTACGAGTTGCTCCTGCAAAATGAAACAATTTTTATCTCAAGATCTCGACTTGAAATCTTGAGATATAAATTCTAGTTGGATGTTTTCTCTATCGATGTTTTTAGTTATTAGTTAGTTGTGAGTTAATTGGCAGCTGAAACAACAGTTTCGTGAAATGAATTGAGAAACCCAGCATATTTCTGAGAAATCATCGCTCGATGTCTGGAAAATAATTCAGTAACTGAAATATTCCAGTAACATAGAATGGCAGTGATTTCCGCTCGAAGAATTGTATGTAAGTGCTTTCAGTGTTTTGTTCCTGCCGGTTATGTTTTGAGGGATTCATATTTCATAGGTTGTCATTGCGAAAACATTGTTAAAATCCATGCTACAAGGGTCACAACTTTACTTGAATTTTATTGTAATTTTGGCAAGACACGAAAAAGTTTGAGAAACGATGCATTAAGCTAAAAGGTTGTCGCAAAAGTTATTATTTATTTAAAATAAAGTTTGGTTAAGTGAATCTATCTGTTTTATTAAATTTTCATCGTGGAGATTGTAGACAAAGGAATTACTTAGTAACAACTAGAGCCCACGGCTTCTCTTTAATTGTTCAATTTTCTTAATGGTGGTGGAATGGTGGAAATAGAGGCTTTATAGATATCTGGTAATAGAGTTTGTTTTACTGTTTGAATTTAAACTTACCTACAGCTTCAAAAAAATAGGCCAATTTTAGGGCTCCAAGGAAAAATAGAATCTTTTTTTCAACAAAGTTATGAAGTTTTTTAAGGTTATGTATGGCAGAAAAGCCCAATAAATGGAGTTGAGAACCTATAAATCTTTATAAAAAGATTATGGAATTCATTGGCTTGTAGAATCCCCCCAATCCTTTATGTCCCATTAGTTTGAGAAAAAGAGATATTAAAATTCGAACATCAATATACTTCTTCTAGGTCACTACACTCTTGTCAGAGTGGTCGTGGTTCATTCACGTTCCGGTAGATTTGGCAACAGACAGAACCCGTCGCACCAAGTCTCGACACCTCTGCCTGCTGGCCGTTAATCGGGCACAGCACCCACCGCAGCGTTCACCTGATCCGTCCATCTCATCGGGGATCTCCCCCGTAGTCTTGTGCCTTCGACTTCACCGTATAAGTATAAAACAACCTTCGACTTATAAGTATAAAACAAAAATACGTAGAACGTTCACGGTTTCGGTCAGAAGCAGCTGGGCTCCAGAATCGATCTGCGGCCTTCAATAGATAGTCTGTTCATCTTGTGGGTAGTGTGCATGACAAGTAAAATTAGGTTTTAAAAATGTGATTCTAAATTCTGCCTTTCCTTTATAGTTAACAAGTAATTGAGGTGAAAACTCACAATTATTTACCTACGTTGTTAAAAACGGAACATGATGTCGTTAGTCATCGTGTGAAGCCACTATACTTTGGGGGCGACATCGCGTGGAGCAATAAATTAGACCTGTGACTCACTCATTGTGAAAAACAAACAAGCTAGTCAATTCAATTTAAAGCCCTGTCTGACAACACCAATTTGCCTGCGTCTAAATGGCTACCTTTGCTCCAAAAACCATTTGAAACACCACAATAAATCTTCAGTGAAATCACGGTCTAATTTCGTAAAAGCCCCGTCTCGCTTTGCTAATTAAAATGAATGGCATTTGCATCCGGCTTTTTCTCGCGTACACCATTTCCAACTATTGTTTTGCGAAGATCCTCACAATTTATTCCTATTTTCACCCGACTGCACCACGTGAAAGAGGGATTGTGAATAATAAAAATGTCCGTTATTATCTTGTGAAAAGCTTTTGTTTTCTTTAAAACGGATTGAAGTTGTTAGAAATACTTAGATACGAGCATTCGCTTATTACTTGAAATCACATACAACTTTTGTAATTTATTTTCATATATTTCATTTATTTCGATATAAAATATTTTTGAATTTATGCTTTTTATGTATAATACGTATCTAATATTCAAGTCGGTACCCACAAATTGAAGCAAGGAATAAAAGAGAAAATCATCTGCCCGTAGTGACTACACAGTGTGCTGTTGTTGATAGAAAGAGCAATAAAGCCGCTTACGCACGGTCAACTCAGCCGCCCGCCTACCGTCCGCACACAGGCGGGCGCCCCAACTCGTTTTGCGTCGCTGCTCGTTTGCTCGGAGCCAATGCACAAATCTAATGGATTTTTTATGTTTCCCGAAAAAGCACCAATATGAATAAAACTGAAAATGCATTTTCCCTAAAGGATTTTACTCCTATCCAATATGTCTCTCATTTTTATTGATTACAAGCTTCTGGCCGCGGCTTCAAATGAGTGAAAAGTTTAAAAGTTGACTGCTTTCTATGCTAGGGTGAAAGTTATGTCCATTGGTCAAATCAAATAGGTAGTTTATTTCTCAAAAATAGGATAATAAGATCACTTTTTTGAAGTTAAAATACTAGATACTTTACTACCGTTACGGAAACAAAATGACGTTCTAGAAGAGAACCCACGAAAGAAATTCGCTCTTTTTAATCGCATAATACGCTTTTTTAACAACTTTCCGTTTTACAAATGTTTTAATCGTAATTCACGCATGACTTCAGGGATTTCATTGTAGAAACCTACACATTGTCCTTTAAATGATTTATCTATTTTCGTTAGCCTTGTGTGGATCAAAGCAAGGTTATGTTTATTTCTAGTATTACAATTATGAATATCATTGTTTTTTTAAAACGATCAATATCTTATGTTCAAAAATTACATGATGAAATATGTATTGACATGGCACTGTTAATATGATGGTCTCCTTAAATTTATCTCTTAATTAATGTCTATTGTATAAATTGCTGCTGTGCTGTAACTTCGTCAGTGAGCTGACGAATTTTTTAACCGCAATCGCCGCAGAACTGAGTATTCGCCAATACAGTTATAACTTATAACTATGTGGGTTCAGTGGGTTAGGTAAATAAAACACCATTAAATAAATAACCTCACCAAGACAGAGTTCTTTTCCAGTTACGAAATACTAGACTGACTCGTCCCGGATTCGCCCGGGCGTAATTTGGGTAGTATACATAATATATAGCCTATGTTTATCTGGAATAGTGTACCTTCCAAATAGTGAAAGAATTATTGAAATAGGCGCAGTGGTTCCGTAGATTACTCTCCACATATTATAAACAAACTTAGCAAAACCGCTTTCACTCTTTATATCATCATTAACAAACAGCCTATTATATACCCCCACTGCAGGCGCATAGTAGGCTTACCCTCTCAACAAGGGTTGTCCACCGCGCTGGCCCAGTGCGGGTTGGTGAACTTCACATGGGCCTTAGAATTTCTTCTTTAGCGTAAGCAGGTTTCCTCAAGATGTTTTCGAGTTTTTTTAAAAAAAAAAAAACATGATAGGCCACGTCTTTCCCACTGCGCCACCGACGCTCTCGTCACTCTTTATATTAGCACAAGAGAGATTTTTATGGTGGTATAAATATTATGATGCGTTTTTATCAAAGAATTATAAAAACATAGTTCGAGCGACGTCAATGTATAACTTATCGTTCCCAAAGTACATAAGTCATTTATTCTTTAACACCAATTGAGAATAACCCGATTTATGTCTTAGGAACACTTTTTCTATGTAAAACTCGTCAGACAGGCTCCTTACTCATAAAGTATAGCAGTAATTTTGACTTCAGTAACAAACAACTTTCAAAAGAGCATCGTAAAATAACATAGAGGGTGCTGTTCGATACGTGAGTACATCTCTCAATATGCTTAAATATTGCAATGGTAATGATCAGGTTATAGTTAACTCACTCAAGTAAACTGAACTTAACTAAGTTATGAGATAAATCCGCATAGGTATAGTTCTCTACTGTGACTATTCTAAAATTGTCTCCCTCGCGGCTCGTCACTATTTTGTTTTTCCTCTTTGGAATGTGACGTACTCTTATTTTATTTTTCCTGTTTTGAGTTTGTCGTGCTTTCTCTTGTTCAATTTGCAAAATATTGTTCCTCCGATTCCGCTATTGGTGAAGTTGCGAGATCCGACGAACACTCTTCCGCAGCTCCGCCGCGAACTAGATTTTGCCTGCGACTTCACCCGTTTACTATATATTCTGATGTTAAAACTATAGGTTTTATCACAGTCTAACCATACTTACGTCATGTTAGTAATAGTTTGATCAAAATCCATTCAGTAGTTAGTGCGCGTATGAGTAACAAATAACCATGCACTAACTTTCGAATTTATAATTTTAGTTGGAGAAACTAAAGATAATTTTTGTTAATTAGACATTAATTAATTATACACAATATCTCTTCAATTATATGTTATGCATCAACGTTTAGATTACAAAAAGGCACTCAATGTTGGGAGCAGGACTCCCAACATTACCATCACAACCAACGGAATTTCAAAGATGAGGAGCTCTCAATATTTTTAGAAGAAAACCTTCCAAGAGGAACATGGCTACGAGGTTTCTTTCGGACAAAGTGGCGTGGACGTATTCTAGTGGCCAGTATTCTCATTGGAAAATTTATTATTAATTTAACTACATAAGAGGGTAATAAGCTTTCTTTTTGGCTTTCGCCACCACGGCGACAGTGGCACACAATTTTTTATACTTATTTTTAGACGATTCCTCGGGAATCTATCGTTTTTCCAGGATAAAAAGTATCCTATACACTAAACTTGGTTATATAATAAACTTGCTGTGTGCCAAATTTAATCCAAATCCGTTAAGTTGATTTTGCCTAAAAGAGTAAAAAACATCCACGCTCACAAACTTTCCTATGTATACTTAATATTAGTAGGAAGTGGGATATAAAAGTTATTTTAACAAAACTATCTGAACATATTCAATTATATTATGCGATCAGAGCAGCTAGCAACAGATTATATAAGTATCTACTTTCTACTATATAACTATTTATCGTTCGACGTGTAAAGATTGTTCTGCGAATAAGCCTCGCGTTTTAAAGAATTTAAAAAGCTTATTTTTGTTCTTAACTATAAATTTATAAATTAGGCAGCCCGTTAGGCCGTAGTAACTATTTCCTTACTTCAGTGGCTCTAGCATGAGTTTACGAAACTACACTCGCTAGCGAGAGCGTAAAACATTTATATGGAAAATTGACAATTTGACATTGACAGTTCACGATTTTCCATACAAAAGTTTTACGTTCTCGCTAGCGAGTGTAGTATCGTAAACTCATACTAGAGCCTCTGTAAGAGAAATAACACCTCTTCGGTGAGTGTGTAAAAGAGATATTATGGAGCCAATTTATCTACCTTATTATTAATCCTACTAAGGTCGACAGCGCACTTGTGGCGTAGCCTATGTTAAAAAGCGACGGTAGGCTATTTACCATCGAGTGGACGGTCAGCTTGTCTGGCCACCTTCACATAAAAATAATAGTGCATACGCAGAAAATCAACACTATAAAATGCCTCAACTTAAGCAATAGCTACACTAAGCTTTCACTATAAATATAAGTAATATTGGCCCTTTGTACATATATTTACTGACCACTATTTCAGACCCGAAACTCGGCGTGTAACCTTTGATTTAACGTGTGTATCCCTTATCCCTCAATGTCACACTGGACACTGTCACAGGTAAATAGTTGTGAGTAACTATAACGAAAAAATCTGTTGACGTTGTTAAACTTATTACAGAGCACGCTTTGATGGAGAATGTCGGTAGGTATCTATTGATAGAGCGCTAACCGTGTACTCTCATTAAAACTTTCCTCAGGCTGGGCTTGCACGTGTTTTTAATTTTTATCGAGAGCACTCGTCGTTAGCAGACGAGTTAGGGGTGGTCGAGGGGCGCGGCGATGCGGTTGCGGTGCTTTGATTGCGGTAATGACGTCTCTCATGCTTCCTGTGCCCTGTTCTATCCTGGGTTCTTCACTCTTCTTTTATCACTATCTCCAAATAAATATTCTGTCCTTATACGTATAAAAGTGAATACGACGAACTGTAGCTGTGAATTAATACAGTATTTATTTACAAACTTCCTTACACTCCTTATAAATTGCAATTTATCGTAGTTCTCATACAGCATCCCCGGCTCTGGCATCCCTTACTTACTCACCGAAACACAACAGCACACGTGATGTTATTTCACGGTGGTCTATTTATAAGGAGGTGGTCAATTCCTGTCGCTTCTGCAGAAGCTGAAAGATCATTTAGCGAATTAAAAATAAAAAAATATTTAAGAAATACAATAGGCCAAATTCCATTCTTACATTTATCGCTAATAGCAATCGAAAACGAAGCCGCATCAAGCCTCGATTTAACTGAAGTTATTGATACTTTTGTAAAAAAGATTATAGACAAAATTGTCAGTATACGAATCAGTATAGTACGTAGGTCTGACTTTCATATAATAACTGGAAGAGTTCCGTTAAAGGGATAAGTTTGCCTTTTACATAACATACATACATAAACCTTATAATTTACTTTGTTTTATTGCTTAATACCAATATTATTAATCCAAGTATACGTTCCTAAACTCTTTACCTATAGAAACTAGGCGATCACTTAAGCCCACAGAAGACTCTCGTGGACATAAGTACCTACATATAGTAAGTAGTTTTGCTGTGCCCTGTAGTGCACGATAAAGATAGTATTGTAAATAGTTATGTTATGATGATAAAGTAGCTTTGTACAGTTTAGGGGCCTAGTTTTTTTTTTCATCAAGGCCTTTGTTGATCTGACCTAACTGTTGACCTGTGGCCAATGATCTTGAGCTTCTTGGCATGAGGTTGTGCTCAAATCTCAACTTCGGTACTTCTATCGAGTCCAAAGCCCAAACAGCGGCCAAAAAGTTGAGCATCCTAAATAGAGTGAAGCGATGCTTCACACCTGGACAGCTCCTCTCTTTATACAAGGCACAAGTCCGATCTTGCATGGAGTATTGCTGTCATCTTTGGGATGGCTCAGCAAAATACCAACTTGCTGCACTCGATTCGGTGGATCGCAGAGCTGGCTCATTGGCGATGATAGCACTAATAAGAACTAAGCTGCAGAGCCTGGCACATAGACGTAAAGTTGCCTGTCTGTGTGTATTCTATAAGATGTACTTCGGAGAGTGTGCTCGAGAGCTGCATGAGATCATACCGCCTTCCCCTTTCTTCTATCGGACATGCAGACGTACGGCTGGTTACCATCCTCACCTTGTCGAAATCCCTCTAATTCGGACCAAGCGCTTTTAAACATCTTTTGTGATGCGCACTGCTAAGGATTGGAACTCCCTGCCGACGTCTGTATTTCCGATATAACCCAAATCTTTTCAAGGTTCCAGTGAATAGGCATCTTCTGGGTGAGCTCGCTCCATCGTCGCCCTCATCCTTCCTACATGGATAGATGCTGGTCAAGAGGAAACCCATCTTCAATAAATAAAAAAAAAAGACTACGCCTCTGTCCGTCTATAATAGATGTTCCAGGCGGGATTGTGTGAGACTCTGACGTGATCTTATTACCCTTACATATACTTTTATGTAGGCATATGTTTTAGCCTCCTAAAATTACCTGCATCCCAAAACCTGTATAAAGTGCTGGATGCGTATACCGTTAACGTAATAAAAAGAAAAAAATAACAACAGGGGTTTAAAAATGAAATTGCCGTTTTATCGGACTGGCCACTATGAATTAAAGTTAAACTTGCATAGTGTCAGATTTTTCAACTTTTTTCAAACGAATAATAATAAAAAACATGACATCGTTTTACTTTTAATTTTCACACTTTTAACTTTTCACCTTTTATTGTGGATACAGCGAAAATCAGAGTAATTTTCGAATACGAGTTCCGACGTTGGACTAACACAGCCAAAACTGCTCGTGATGTCACTGCTGTGTTTGGAGAGGATACAGATAACGGACGCATCGTGCGTTTTGTTTTAACCGCTTTTGTAGTGAATACTTCGACTTGAAAAATGAACCGCGAGGAAGACCAGCCACTAAGGTAAATAACGATGAATTGAAGGTGATTGTGGAATGCGATGCGTATCAACTACCAAGGAGTTAGCAGCATGATTTAATGTTAGCACAATAATGACCCATTTACAGCAAATCGGTAAAATTTAAAAAAAATTACCGATTTTAAATTTTAAATTTGCATTGTTGTTACCCACAATAATGACCCATTTGCAGCAAATCGGTAAAATTTAAAAAAATGATAAAAAGGTGCCTCATGATTTGACTGATATGCAGAGAGCAGTGCCCGCTGAAATTTGTCTTTTTTTTTTTTTATTATAGATGGGTTTGCTCTTGACCAGCATCTATCCATGTAGGAAGGATGAGGTCGAAGATGGAGCGAGCTCACCCAGAAGATGCCTATTCACTCGAACCTTGAAAACCTTGACCTTTCTTTTAAACACCGATATAATATGTAGATATGAACGGATTTTGGACCGAATTGTGACTTGTGATGAAAAGTTTTTCTTAATTTTTTTTAATGTGGATTATTTACCATAATTGCAAACGAAGAACGCAATGGCTGATGACCTCAAGCGAAACTTCCCCATAGAGGCGATGGTAACAGTTTGTTGGTCACTTCAAGATATAATTCACTACAGCTTTCTCATATCCGGTCAAGCAATAACAGTAGATGTCTACTGTGCACAACTTAGAACACTGATGGCGAAACTCAAACTCGTAGTAAAATAGCCCCGACTCGTCAATCTATCTTCATCAATCTTGCTCCATAATAACCCAAGATCTAACATTGCTAGGGAAACAGTTTTAACACTACTTGACCCGCAATTAGAAACCTGGAGGATGGTTGCCGGACCTCGCTCCAACTGAAACTACCATTTTTTCTGCTCTTTTTGAAGTTTTTTTGCACCGAAAAATAATTTTCATCACAGAAAGCAGTATAAAATTGCTTCACACAGTTTGTGGAGTCGAGGTCCCCAGAGTTCTGTTGCAAAGGTTTAAATAATTTTCTAATTAGATGGCAGAAATGTATAGACAACGAGGGTAAATACTTTGATTCAATAAATATATTTTAATATCCTACAAAAAAAATGTGTTTTAATTTTTCGGTAAGAAACGGCAATTCCATACTTTATCCTCTAATATTAATTTTAAAGTTTTACGAAAAATCCACTTGTCGACTAACATTTTTGTTACGACTAAAAAAAACGAATTCTAACATTTTAACGAACGAACGTATTATATTTCGTCGGTAATAAAAACTGTTTTTTTTTTTTTTTTGTATGTGGATATTAAGTATTATGTAACAGTTCTTTTGATTGCAACCGTATTAAAGTTGGTTGATGTGTGATGCTCTACCTACTGGAGAGAACCATGATGCTATGAATCCCTTTAGGTACGGTCACTGGCGCCGCCTGCACCGGTGCCAGTAAGTTCTTAATGGATTTTTCATGTCGAATGAACACAGCAAACACACACATACACTACGTACTGGCGTACGCGCTAATAAGATTTCAGAATTAATTTTTAAATCCTTGCATCACGGTTGTTATGGCAAATTGTGTTAATTCCATTCATTTAGTAAAGATGTAAAAGGGACGGTTACACTTTCGGAGTAAGCCTAACGTGATTTTCCAGACTGTCTTCACACCATTAATAATCATTAAGACTGATATCGTCGGGCGGCTTATTGTGGCCGCCGCGAGCGAACTCCGCAAATTATGACATTAATTTTATTGTGTTGAACACAATAGACGCGCCCGTTCAAAAACACGTAAGCTCCTTATTGTTCAACGCCTCAAAACAATGAGTCACTTTTACAAAGAGGCTGCAAAATGACTTTGTAAAATTTCTCACGCCTTTTTAACACTATCATGCTGGTCTGGATTTTTTTGAGTTATAACATAACTAATAGGTTGGAGTAAAAGTTTCTTCGCGTCTTATATGAAAACTCAAGACTTTTTTCAAAGTTTTCTCCTTTTTAATGTCATCAAATCCAGCAAGATACAAATAGTACAGCCAAAGAGATTTTATTACAAGCCTATACATACCAAATGCGAAAAGACTTTTTCCCGACCTATATTTATGTTACATATTTATGTTATGTGAATATTTCTGCTCACATCTGTATCAATCTAATATATTACGTGCCTATATTGAGCCCCACTGGAGGAATGGGCTATAGACCAAATTGCTAATCTATCACAGATTAGCAAGACTTCATACATCTACGAAGATTAATTATAGTCTTCGATATTTTAACAAGTGACCATTACCGTATTTCTAAAGTAAGTACGTATGAAAATTGTAAGACGCAAGACCTTGAAAGGTGACTGAACTCGGACTGCGAACAAACATTCTATCCCATCTCTTCAGCCGGTCTCTCATTACTGAGGATCGTGGTTACGAAATCCTAGTTTCGACTGCACCATCCGCCTCTATCGGGCCCTGTCCATGGTCGCCCTCATCGCCTGGCAAAGTGTATCAGAAGAGGTGGCATCCTTCACTTGATCCGTCCACCTCGTTGGCGATAGCCTCACAATCTTTTGTCTTCGGCGTTGCCAACAACAACCAGCTTTTCCAGATTGTCGCCACCTGTCGCATGGGGAGTAAGGGGAGAACGGAATCTACATCTTATCCGTCCCAACATTCAACCTCACCTTCACGCGCCGGGTGGCGGCGACAACCAATTGGATGGTGTGGTGCTCCCTGCTGGACAACAAACGTGATTCTGGCGACCGAAAATATGGCGGAATAATCCTAAGAAGACGACAACGATCTTGGGGTTTAAAAACCCCTAAAATTACAGAAGGCAAGGGAAAACCATTACACTCATCTATATTCAAATAATATCGGTGATGTAAATATAACTAATTGAAAAGGAGTCTGTCATTTCCATAGTTAGCTTGTTTGATATCAAGTCACGGTGATGCATACATCAGGTGCTAAGTTTACATAAAGCAGGAAGTTTATTATGGTCCCACATTTCCATCAAGATATTGCATCAAAAATGAACGCTAATGATATTTTCAGTAGAAAACATAAAAGAAAACTGTCTCTGTCTATAATTTAATTTTTTTACTTATATTTTTGTTAATCTCAAATATACGAATACTTTCTTCTTGTGTCCCTCCCAGAAAGGCAATCCTAAATCTGTCCCTGATTTGGTAGAATAGAGTCGGGCGCGATCAGTCGCGCATGCAGCTATAGCCGCGCTAGGGGAAATTATGTTGATTACTTGAACTTTCTTAATAACCAAAACCACTCTGATTTCTTTGTCGTGTACACTTCATAAATTCAAACTTAGTGCTTAATGTGGAGCCCTTGTATGAAACAAGTTGCAACTACCTCAGTGTAGCCGCTATATTGGCATCTGCTTATTCATTCAGCGCCAAAAGTTTCCGCCTCCTGATTACAAGTTGTGCAGTAACAAGACCGTAGCGCGCCACTAATGTGATAATTGTCACTTCACCGTAACTACAACTTGTTACTACATTATTAGGTTGAACGAAGGCTCATCGGGCGACCGTTGTTGGCTATAAGATCGACGGATTAGGCACGTAATGACGCAGAAGCAACATAGTGCTATGTCCAGGGCACTGCCCGTGTTTTTCATCTTCGTGCTCTTCAGTCGGGCCGAGAAACACAAACCAGTAAGATATATACTTATATTATTTTAAACTATTATTAAAACATCTATCTTTATATCAAAATCAGTGCGGAATAGTAGTTTTAAACCGTTTTACCAATCACCTAATTGCAATCTGTAAGAAATTCCTACTTGTAATATAGGTAATGTGTTATTTTATGAGTGTATTTTCATGAAGGGGATAGTTACATCAAGTACTATGCGTCAATGTACGCATATCAAAATGATGTAATTTTATTTTTATTATTATTATTAAACTCTTTATTTGTACTATAAACATAAAAAAGAATAAAAAAAAGAAAGAAACAACAAGCAATAGTACAAAAGGCTTTATCGCTTTATAGCGATTTCGTCCAGGCAACATTAGATTTTAAAATGGTTTTGAATGTATAAATTCATGCAAACAACTTACAAGACATTAAACATTTTATTAGTTACTAGCTAATCCCGCGACTTCGTCCGCGTTGAAAAATAAAAAGTACAACATCTAACGCCTGACATCTTTATTGCTGTTATGATTTTGCTAGGCGTTGGATCTTTATTTTTAGATGATCCCTAGGGAAAGGGAACAGTACTTGTTTTCTAGATGAAAGGTAACCTATGTCCTTTCCTGCATCCCTGACAACGTGTATGCAAAATTTCATGATGATCTTTGTGAAAAGGTAACAGAGAAACAGACAGACAGAGTTACTTTCACGTTCGTAATATTATAAATGTGAAATTATTATATTTATAATATTATTACAGTAATAAGAGAAGTTACAGTCCCAAATTGACGGTAAGGCGAGTTTTAAAATAATATAAAATTCAGTATTAGCATAGTCTAACCATACTTACGTCATACAGTCGGGCAATGTTCAACGTTCAAGCCTGCAAACTGAAGCGAGTTCGCCGAACGTTGCTCTACATTCGTTGCCTGACTGTAAGTATGGTTAAACTGTGGTATTAGGTAGGCAAGTACCACCCAGTAACCTCTTCTAGAATACTAAAGTAAAATAAGCGTTCCGTGTTCATAGCACAAAAGAAGGTGTGCTTTATGTGACCCCAGAGGCAATGTCTGTCCTAAACCTATACAATTTTTTGGTTTTTAACGGCGCGTATGCAAGTATGCATGATTTGATGCATTTTTGCGCTGGTGTGGAAATATATACATCCTATCTGGTGAAAAAGATTCATTAGCATAAGATCAGTAGACAAGGAGATCCATAAGCAAAATAAAACTGGGTGGCGTTATGCAAAACAAAAATTACGAGAAATAATTTAATGTGATTCGATGGGCTAATAAGAAAATTTTCCCACTCATGTTAAATACAAGGTCGTCAAATAAAAATATGGAAATACAACTTACAAACTAAGTACACATAGAGAAGTGGCATCTTAACAAAGTCACCTAAAATTTTTCACGCGACTCGTAGTTTATGAAATGTTGCGAAGAGTTGTTCGTGTGATGGATGAGTGTCGGCGTGGGCGAGGGAACTCCTCAACGCGCGACGTTATTGCTCAATGTCGTACTCGGAGCATATGTTCACCGGTTCCAGTATTATACGACACTTTTCAACGCTCGTCGCCATATTTGCATTATCGAGTTTAATAAGATTTAGATTTTTATTTAGGTGTTCTTATTTCTAACTTTTATGTGTTAGACACCTACTGTCTGACTGTTTTATGTGTTAAACACATACTGATTAAGTATTTAGGTTTAAGTGACTTTAGTAACATTGGTATTTAATGCAATAATATTTTTGTTTAAAATTAATTAATTAATTAATTGGTTACACTGTAAGTTCAATCCCAGTGTAAAATAGCTACAAAATAAAATTATTACCGAGACATTTTAGGAATGTCATCATCATTAACAGCCTATTATATATACCTATGCAGCCTGTGTCTGCAGGGGCAAAGGCTTACCCTTGCAACGAGGGTATATATATATATATATATATATATATATATATATATATATGGGCTATATGTGGTCCACCATTCTGCCTCAGTGCGGGTTGGTGGACTTCACACGCGTCTTAGAATTTCTTCTTTGGCGTATGCAGGATTCCTCGCGATGTTTTCCTTCACCGTTTGAGAGCAGTCAGTAAATGCACTTAAGTTTTTTTAGAAAAAACCCATTAGCTCATGGCATGACCTAAGATCGAACTCTGACCTCTCGACACGATAGGTCTCGTCTTTCCCGCTGCGCCACCTACGCTCTCTAGGAATGTAGTATAGTATTCATTTTGAATGTACTACATTGAAATTCATTTTTCATAATGAATTTTAAAACCTGATTTGCTAATACGCATCAACTTCATAAGCAGCCAATGTGGATTATCATAAAATACTAAATAGTAGAATATAAGAACGAAAGATAATTGAACGTACGATTTTTTTGTTGAATCGTCGAAAATCATTTCAAAAATTTAATATTACCTTCAAAACATTTTGTAGTGGCAAGGCACACTGCGTTTCGCAATCATAAATTGGCAGATCGTCTTGCGGCATTAATTGCTAGACCGGGCTAAGTTGTTTTGTTTCGGTGAACAAGTGATTGTGCTTGTGTTTTCTTGAGTACATAAGTGATGCCATTTCCCTATCCTTTCCTAATCCCTTATCCTTAATCCTACTATGATCGGCAGTGCACTTGCAGCACCTGTGGCGTTGCTTGTGTCAATAGTCGACAGTAGTCTATTAATACCGTCAAGTGGACCGTCAACCTGATAAAAATTAAAAAACCTCTTAAATATGGGAGTTGCTTATGCTAGCTTCTAGAGTAGGTGTAAGTTAGTTCTAAGTTTTTGTTTATAAGGAAGAAGAGTTCGCGCTTGCCCTAATATCCGGTGTCGTTTTGAAAGTTCTCGGACCAAACGGCTAAGATAAATAAACATATAGTTGTATCAGTTTCGTAGTTAAATTAATTAATATCTATAATTAGAAAAGGGTGAGGTTTAAATTTAAATGTTAGTGTAATGGAAACGAGCATTCACATTTTAAATATTTAACATTATGATAAAAGTTGATGCGCATTGGGTTGGTCCCAGTGGAATCACGACTTAATAATTTTCTTTGAGAATGTTATCTCATTTTTAATATTGCAGCGCCTTAGCCCCCCTCCGTGTTCTCAAAGGTAAAGCATGCAGATCGCACACCCGGCGACTGAATAAAATAGACAGGACATTGTGTCTAAAAGTGCGTTTGATATATTCTGTAATTTCAAATCACTTTTGAAACGTTTCACTTTTGTGATTTTTTTTCGCAGGTGTTCAGCGATGAAATCAAAGAAATAATACAACATGTTCACAACGAATGTGTCGGAAAAACCGGGGTCGCTGAGGGTGAGTCCGCAAAAGAAAATTATATATCCGGTTACCTTTGTTCTATTTACGCATGCGAATGACGGGAAACATTCACAGCGGCTAAACCTTACCCCACAGTTCTATGATTAGTTAGAATTGACACGCTCACTTCAAAGACCTTTTAAAAAATCCATTACAAAATTCGTTGTTATATCAGGGGGTTATATAGGTATGTGCTGGATTTGCTGAATGTATGGGACTGTAATATAGCAATTCTCATATACATACAGTAAACTTGCGATAGCTTGCATCCCCGAGTAAGTAAATATTGTTTTATAAATTGTTCTCAAATTTGTTTTTCGGTTATTTTAACATAGAATCTTAAGATATAGAATCTTTGAATATGGCATTTATTTTGTTGTTGTTTTTTTTTCTATTTTTATCAATGTAAATGTAATCGGTTATAAATTTTAATCTTAATTGTTGAATGTTGAATGAAGGTTAATGGCGCCTTCTTAGAGACCTTGACGAAAATTAGTTGTGAGTTGTACACATTATTTTTACATTTACTAGTATTGGAGTAAAAATTAAAATGCCTAAAATAAAAAGTGGCTAAACAAGGTATTAGTTTTTCTTCAAAATTCGTTCAGTGATTTATTCGTGAAAACCTAACAGACAGCATTTCTTTCAAATTTATATTGGTATGGATTTGTATACAGTAACTACAATTCAATACAATTTTATTTTATTCCACGATCACTGCCGATGATGCCAGTCTACGCTACTCCACGTCTACGTTTATTATTTAAAAAATTATATGGAAATATTGGATCATGGTAGCATCTTTTTCAGGCGGTCCCCTTGATGGTAATGGCTACCGTTGACTATAATACAAGCAACGCCATAGGTACTGCAAGTGCGCTGCCAATTATAGTGGGATTGTAAAGGGTTAGGGAAATGGACTCTGGCATCCCTTACTCACTCACCGAAACACAACCGCACACGTGCTGTTATTTCCAGATCCAACTTTGAAAAGTTCATCCAAAAATAGTCTAGTCCTTTTGTAGGATTGTAAGCGTTTTAGAATTGAAAACAGCCAGACACAGTTACTTTTTGTATTTGTAACTAGCTGAACTCGGCCACGCTTCGCTGCGGCCCATACGGCGGCGGCGTGCGCATGGGGCGCGCGGTACTGGACACTGCTTATATATAATACTATTTATCGTAGCGTGATGTTATATAGCCTATACCTTCCTCGATAAATGGACTATTCAAAACAAAAAGAATTTTTCAATTCGAACCAGTAGTTCCTAAGATTAGTGCGTTCAAACAAACAAACTCTTCAGCTTCGTAATATTAGTATAGATATTTAGTATGGACATGCCAATAATTAGACTAAAACTTGACTAAGTAAACACCCATCTTTTTATATTTCTTTTGTCAAAATTCCATTGAGAACGAAATGTGGATGAAGTAATGTTACAAAGTTAGTTGGCGTTTGAAAGCGCTTCTACACGATTCCAGTAGCGTTGTTTAGAAAAACATGTCTCATGTTTGTATACATTAAACAGTCTTTATTCTTACTTGCCCCCAGAGGATATACAGAATTGCGAAAACGGCATATTTAAGGAGGACACGAAATTGAAGTGCTATATGTATTGCCTGTTAGAGGAGGCGAGCCTTGTGAGTTATCCTTTTGTTTGTTGATGTTCTCTTTTCATCTTATCTTACTCGCTCGACACAATTATCTTAACACAAATACACGTTTTTTAATTATTGTTAGAGAAAATTATTGTCTTATGTGTTAATTCAAAATCTTATGTGTTAACGCTTATCTTTTTTAAATTATTGTATTAAAAATATAAAACACAATGTTTGATTCGAGACTAATTTCAGTAATTGATTTGATTTGAAAATAATTAGTTATATAGTAATTAGTTATAAGTTATAAGTTTAAAGATTTATGATAATGTACTCAATCTATATCTTCACAGGTGGATGAGGAGGAAATTGTGGATTATGACATGATGATTAGTTTGATACCCGATCAATATTACGAGCGTGTGTCAAAAATGATTTTCGCTTGTAAACATTTGGGTAAGTCAATTTTTAGAATCTAAAAGTAACTTACATCGCTTTTTCAATATTTACCTTTATAATGAGGATACATTAGAATAATAATATTACGTAATAGAAATCTTGTAATAGAGATCCTTTATTGTAATAATTAAATTGAACTTGTAACTATTTCAAAATAATTATCGAAGAATGTCATCGAGAATATGAGAGAATCAGCAAAAAACTGGTGGTAAAAAGGTAATATAGTTTTTTATAAAGTTAAGGTCGGCATACAGGCTGATGGTCCACTTGATTATAGTTGGCTACAGTCGCCTATACTAACACAAGCAACGGCACAGGTGCTGCAAGTGAGCTGCCGACTACATCAGTAGGATTAAGGATGAGGGATTGGAAAGAGTTAGGGAAATGGGCTCTGACATCCTTTACTCACTCACCGAAACACAACAGCACACGTGCTATTATTTCACGATGGTCTTCTGTAAGGAGTGGTTACTGCCGCCAGACGGGCTGCTAAAATAACTGCGAAACGCTGTGTACCCTGCCACTGCTTTCCAGATCCAGACCCGCGCCAACTTTAAAATGTTAATTTCCAAAGTTCACCCTGCCGGGAATCGAACCCGGGAACCCTAGAACAGAGCGTTAAGGCAAGCACCCTAACCCTCATTCAACGGGCTCGTCAAAATAAACGGGTCGTGACATAAATAAACTCAAAAATAATATCATAATGAGTTCAGCTAAAGACAGAGAGAATTTATTTTTGTTAATAATAATAACACTTGTATCGGTGAACGGTTTTATAGTCTTATAGCCTCGACCAACACTCAAGAAGCTCTCACTAGATGGCTGGATCAAGCGAACACATACAGAAAGTGATACTTCTTAATACGGCACGTATTGTCAGGAGAATCATCACTCCGCAGAGCTAACCACCAGTATAGCTCTTGGGTCTTGCCCCGCTACCAGCGGACAGAAAATTTCAATTTTTTTATAATGGGTTTGATTTAAAATTAAAAATAAGAATTATATAGAAAAATTTAGGAAAGAAAATAAATACGTGAGAATAATTACTAGGACATAACTGAAAGTTATAAGTTGTGACAATTTAATGTTTATTATTTATTTTCAATTCAGCCAACACGATACAGAATTAATTAAATCGTTAATCGTCCATAAATAATACTCATTTCAAAAATTTAAACTAGAACAGTTTACAGTGCTAATCACAGTAAAATGCAAGAGTGGCTCATATGCTCATAACACATAAAATAATGTTTTCAGACACCATGGACAAAGAGAAATGCCAACGAGCATTCGATGTTCACAAGTGCTCGTATGAAAAGGATCCCGATGTAAGTGCGGTCTTGGTTTTCCTCTAGAATGTCGCTAGAAGAATGCTTAGGTATCCATTCCATATACTGTGCCTATTATGACTGCAGATTGCGTTTAGCAGTCCTAATAAGGGCAGCCCACTTAGAAGTTATAATCACCCTTTATTACTATGAAGACCTTAAGTAAACCACCTAAGTTAAAAAAAAAGTGTAATGATTGACGTGTTTGTTGTGCTATTAATGAGTAAACGATTCCACAAGCAGCCATTCCCTTTTCTTTATCATGTCTTTCCATAATCGTAATTTCTCCCTACATCGAAGGCACCTAGACGACTTTTCTGGATAACACTTAATTATTTTAAAATCAGTGAAAATAACACTGAATCACTGAAAATACCGTTTCTTTTTGTAAAAGTTTCTGAGAATTATCGTAAAACATGTTCTTCAAAAAATATAACACAGACTGCTGAGTGATCGGTAGAAAAAAGTAGTTGTCCAAGGCAATGAAGATTTATAATATACTTATATGATTTATGATTTTTATTTTATTCCAGATATATTTCTTATTCTAATACCAATTTTAAGCTGACGGGTGTGAGAAGATATTAATACATCATCATAAAATACATAAGTCATTATTAAATGGTTGTGAAGTAGCTTTAAGTCTTCGTTTTAATAATATGAGAGAAATGTATCAACAGGCGTTTCATTTCTCTTTCCAGTGAGAAGAAAATACTTGTAAATAACGATGTAATTTGGCGTTAGCCGCAGGCCCTCGGTCCGTCTTTTTCAAGAAATCTTACCCAACTTTATTCATATTTTGAAAGAAGTATATTGCCAAGGAATTAATTTGCTTTACAAGAAATAAATTGGCCGGGGAAAAGTAAATGAGTACGAATCTCGTAATTGCATTTTTTTGTAGAATTTAATTCGTAACCCGCCTTAAGAGAATATTTTTTGCCGTAGGCACGTAAGTACTCGAAAAACCCTAGAAAACATTTGAAGGGTTAAAGATAGCAACATAAACAATTATAATTGAACCGGCAACACTAACTAATGGGAAAATGAAGTTAACAATCACAATTACAATAAAAGAGCACATTATTTAACAGCAAAACGACATTCAAAAGACGGAAAAACCGAGGGTCGGAACATCTGCACATAAAGAGGCAATTTGGAGATTGCCGGGGGCGCGCCACACCGCTACCGAGAATTGTACTGAATGTATTCAAAATTAAAAAAAAAGTACAAAATATTGCAAGAAATTCATTGCGGCAAATTAAGCACAAGTAGCTTCTTTACCCAGCTATTGCCGTGGTCAGGAAAGCGTACGCCTTTGGCCGTCACATCAAAATAACTTCTTTCTTATCCAAGATTTAACCCAGCCACGACGGTTTCTTTTCACGAGTATTGTAAGTTTTAACTTTAAAGGCTAAAAATCGAGGTATGTCTTGTGGCTGTTGCAAGAGTATAATTATAATGTTAATATTCCGCAATAAGAAGATTTTTTTGTCTAGCTTCTTGCCTAATTTACTAAACACTTTAGGAAAAGCTATAATCAAAACCAAATATTTGTGTGAGTGTAATGTAAAAATGTATATAATCGTTTTATTTCATTTACTAGCATCATTTTTTTTTCTCTCTAACTGAAGAATAAGATCATCATAACATGGACATACTATTAGAATTATTTCATTTGTCACTCAGAAATTGCGTTGTTCAAACAAAGGAAGAAAATAATTTTCATTGCGAAAGTATTCTAGATAAATATGTCTTCTACATAAATTTTAGATAGTATCCCACTTATTTTATGAAAAAGGTTGGTAGGGCTGAAATTCAATGACAGGCGGTTGTCATCGATTACCGACTTATTTTGTTTCCGAAATACGTAAGCACAAATGCTTTTACTTGACTGTGACTCGTTAGGACGAGGTTACACTAATACTTTCAAGACTTGAATTTATGAATCTGATATCTATTAGATAGGTTGGTTGGTTGCGTAGCCAAAGATGATATATTTTTACATGACTTAAGGTGGATTTATATTACACCGGGCCGTGCCCCCGTCCGTGCCCTGGTCGTGGCCCGGTGAAGATATTCTTAATAATAATAATAATAATAATAATAATAATTTAATTATTTGCTGAATATAGGTGATTACAACAATGGTTTTATTATGTATAAAGCTCGCTACATTCTACGCTTTGGGGTGTGCAAATATTTTGATATTTTGATGCTACATAACAATGTAAGTATAATAATCAATCACTAGTATCCACCAAGTTATCAGACATATAATCTTTTATATCATAGTAACATTTATCAACCAGTAGTTTTTTAACTCTCTTCTTAAATATACTAATATTGAATGCTTAATATTGTTCGGAATTTTATTATATATGACTGGTGCTAGACAAAAAACACTCTTATGCATAAGGGCTGTGTGCGTTTTGCGAATAAACAGCCTATTTGGATCTCTTTGAGCTCTGTTAGTGTTCTCCGAAACTCGTCTAAATAAAGTAGGATTAGATTTTACATATACTACAACTTCATATATAAAAAGTGAAGGAAGTGTTAGTATGTTATGTTTTTTAAAATAGGGCATACAACTATCTGTTACTTTCAATTTAAACATTGCTCTGATACACCTCTTTTGTGTTTTGAAAACAAAATTTTTGTCAGTCGAATTTCCCCAGAACAGCAGTCCATACCTTAGTACTGATTCGACAAGGCCGTAATATGCCAATAAGAGGGCTTCAATCCTTACAGTTTTAGATAGTTCGTATAGGGCCATACGGTTGTTTGCTTAGTCGTTTTCTGAGATCATCAATATGAGCTTTCCAATTTAATTTACTGTCAATTGTTAGGCCTAAAAATTTTGTTACATTAATTTCTTTTATCGTTTGATTTTCAAAATTTATGTCTGGATATAGTTTATGACGTACTCTTTGACTAAAATACATGACATTTGTTTTTAGCAAATTAATTTTTAAGTTATTGTTATTTAACCAGCATATAATCTTTCTTAAGGCAGTGTTTATGTCATTACTATATGTATCCTTGTCGCTGCATTTTATCATCAGTGTGCTATCATCGGCAAAAAGACACATAGGAAGATCAACAGCTTTTGCTAAATCATTAATGTATATTATAAACAACAATGGACCCAAAACACTACCTTGTGGGACGCCGTATTTCAGAGTACGTTCCTTAGATAAAAATGTTTCATGTGTTCTATTTTCACTGTTTATTCTAGTAATTTCAGTCATTATAAGTATGATTTCATCAGATTTAGTATAAAAAAAAAAAAAAAAATAAAAAATATTACCTCTATATTACCTCTTATTCCATAACATTCGAGTTTTTCAAGAAGAATTACATGGTCTACATGATCAAATGCCTGTGTCATGTCCATGTATACCGCACATATTGGAGATTTAGTGTCTACATTTGTCATGATTATATCTAAGAATTTATAAAGTGCCTCATTTATTGTTTTGTATTTTCTGTATCCATGTTGTTCATTTGTAAAAATATTGTACTTTTCCATATATGTACTTATTTCTTTACCAATGTACTTTTCGAATATTTTTGGAAACACAGACATCCGTGCTATAGGTCTGTAGTTTATTAAAAGTCCTTTGTCTCCTTTATTTTTATAGATTGGTGTTATAATTGCTATTTTTCTGGATACAACCCTTCACTTATACACAGATTTATAATATGACCGAGATGACGTGTTATCGTGTGTTTTACTACCTTTGTAACAATTCCATCCCAACCAACACTATTTGTATTCTTTAAGTTATTGACTATATTATTTACTTCTGTTGGCGTACAAGGAATTAGAAACATTGAGTTATTGCTTGTGATTAAGTCGGACTTCGCTTGTTTGGTATTTGACAATGGCTTAATTTTGTCCACAAAATAATCATTAAAAATGTTAGACATTAATGTTGGATCAGATACTATTTTGTTTTCCTGGTGAATTTCCGTAATAGTTTCTCTCGGTCGTTCTCGTTTTACTCTATTAATAATTTGCCAGGCTATTTTATTTTTATTTTGAGCATTTATAATAGCATAGTTATTTTGAGATTGTTTAGTTAACTTGATGATCTTCTTAAATAATGCTGAGTAATTTTTATATTTATTTTTATTTGATTCGTTCGGGTTTCTTCGATAAATGTCGTTTCTTCGATAAATTCATAGTATACACGTTGTAGTTATGTTACCGAGATTAAAAAAATAGTTTTTGTCTGTTTGTCTGTGCGTTTGTGCACGCTAATCTCACCGTAACAGTTTTATAGATGATTGAAAGTTTATATAAAGTTAATTTAGGTGATTTTGAAATATACAATGTAAGTTGACCTCAGAACTATATGATGAATCATATTAAGTAGGGTTCAGATTAGGCCGGAGAAATTAACATATATACATAATAATATAATAAAATCGTAAACGAGCCGTGTCTGTACATTAAATATTTTTGCGATAAGACTTAACCGACTTTCATGTCGTTTCCACTGATGTATTGTAGCAAGTGTATAGTGTGTATGTAGTGTAAATTTCATTCCAATATGTTTACATACAAAAAAGTTACGTGTTATTCTGAATACCACGCGTACGAAATCGCGGGCACAGCTAGTATAGTAATATTAATACAAAATAGTATTATAGTACTTGAAAATAACAAAACCCGGGCACGGTCCGGCGGCGGCACGGTGACGTATGGCAAACCCAGCCGGAGCACGTTGAGAAAAATACGGTGAGCGCAAGGTCCGGTGACGGCACGGTGTAATATGTTTCATCCTTAAATGTTTACTGGAGTTTTAATGGTGACTTAATATTTATGTTTTTTTTAATCTATTCCTAGACAAACTCAATATATAGAAAAGTAGGTATTACACATCTTTTTTTCTATTTATTACAGACATAAATATTATGTTACATTAATCAAACAATGTTTAAAGTTTACATTAATTAATTAACAATTAACAAGAAAACCCACAGGCCTTATCTGCATATAGATTTTTTATAGATTTAAGGTGGATTTATATTACATCGGACCGTGCCCCGGCCGGGGCCCAGCCATTGAGAAAAACACAACGAGCGCACGGCTTGGTGGCGGCACAGTTTAATATGAATCATTCTTTATTGTACAGATCTTTTTCTCTTTCCAGACTTTAATATTTAACTTTAAATCTCTTTATTTAGAATTTGGATGAAGTTATTTTCTAAATATAAACTTTGAGATTTACATTTATTTTATATTTTTATTATTTTGAAAAGCATAACACTTTGAGTATGTGTTCATAAGTTGATTTATATATCTATTTGTAGCGGTAGTACCTATACGTAACGTTCAATACTGTCGAAGAATAATCTAATATAATGAGGAAATTGGTTAAAGTCGAGTACTGGCAGGCGCTGGCTCGTTCGGCAGAAGGCTGCGGATATCGCAATTTGGCGCCGAGCCGCAGTAATGACTGTTCCGACTGGACGCAGCCACCGCGCGGACGTGCATTGGCAGCATCGATTCTATTCACTAACTCACGCTACCAACAATTTAAACATTTTATAAACAAAACTCTCCAAAGGCTTTTTACATTTTTTATTTATTACATTTAATAAAAAAAACATGTACCATTACCAATTTCGATACATACTCGCATAATGCTATAAATATAATTCTAAAAGTTTGTAGAAAAAAATAAAATATATTCTTTCTTGCATAAGACCGAATTACAGTCTTTTAAAATAGTTATATTTTTTACAATTGCTACCACTTCGGAATGCAGACACTACGAGGAAGAATCCGAAAAGAAATTTCAGTGTTCTTTTCAACTATAAATTAAGCGACGATAGCCATCACGATGGACCATCAGCCTGTCTGACGCTCTTTACATTAAAAAAACAACTTTTTTTTAATGTAAGATTATCAAAATATTTATAAGAATATAATTTATAAAGGCTTACGAAACGGTTACGAAATCCTTTAACAATTTGCCGAAACCCGACAGGAGCTCAGACGTTATGCATAAACACAAGGCAAATACTTGTCCTTTGAGTAATATTCTGAACAATTAATATGTAAGGGCTCGCCTTTGGTGGTCACAAATATTAAACAGTATTCTTTTCTATGTGTGAGGCACAATTTATATGTTAATACAGTAAGAGAGTGGACGTTATGGGATGCCATAGACGAAGCGTGGCGCTGGACTTCCCCCAAATTATTCGCCACCGTGCTTCCCTATTCGGAATATTAATGCCATCGAACAGAAACTGCATAGTGATTTCATAATACGTACAATATTACTTATACTTTCATTATTTCATAACGTGATGCTGTGCGCATGGTGGGATTAGAAGGGCATTGTTCATTATGAGCTTGAATAAAACCATCGAATCAGAACTCTACTGCCAACAACTGATGAGATTTTCAGAGAAAGCAGCCGGAATTGATCAATAGAAAGGGTGAGGTATTTCATCACGACAACGCTAGACCACACACATCTTTAGCCACTCAACAAAAAATAAGAGAGTTTGGCTGGGAGGCGTTAATACATCCGCCATATGGCCCTGACCTTGCACCTTCAGATTTTCACCTGTTTCGGTCTCTTCACAATTCTTTAGGCAATGTCAGGTTAACATCAAGAGAGGACTGCCAAAACGACTTGTCGCATTTTTTTGATCAGAACTCCCAAAATTTCTACAACAACGGGATCATGTCACTCCAAAATGGCAAAAAGTCATCGAACAAAATGGCAAAATATAAATAAACTTTGAAAAAATTGTCTTGAGTTTTCATATAAAATGCGAAGAAACTTTTTCCCTAACCTATTATTTTGTCTTCTATTTTTCACGCGAACGAGGTCGCGGGCACTAGCAATAGTATTGTATATGTTGATTAATTTTGCCTTTTTTTAACATATTGATAAAAAAATTTCAAGCTAAAAATATGTACAAGATTTAAAGTTCAAAAACTTTTTGTTTGATACAATAAATAACAATGTAAACACGATTGTATGTTATTTAGGGGAACATTAGCGAAACATGTCAATTATTCCGATAAATTAAGTTAGGATCCGTCTGCCACTACTACGCCCTATCAACATAGTTTCCTTTTAAAGGAAGCGCGTTATGCTACTTTGGAAAGGTGTTGTTTCGGAGGCGCGCCGTATAATGAATATTGATGACTTCATGGGGGCCGGAGATGATTTGCTGAAAAATTAGTTTCTTTTCATCGTTTTATTGCTCCACGCCGTCTGGCAACCGGCTCTGATGAAGACTAATATAACCGTTAATTTTGCTTAGTAACGAAACGCATAGATTTATTACAGTTATTAAATTGTTTATTCGTCAAGTTTATACAAACGATTGTCTGGATGTAATGAGGATAGATTGAATATTTCTTTAGGTTGAGGATTACATTCAAATATTTGATTATTTTGTGGAAGTAGTTCGAATGTATATATTTTCAACTCGCTAAAAGTTATTTATTCTCGTTTAGTTTTTTTTATGTTAAGATCGGCAGACAGGCTGACAGTCCACTTGATGGTAGGTGGCTACCGTCGCCTATAACACAAGCAACGCCAAAGCTGCTGCAAGTGCGCTGCCGACTACAGTAGGATTAAGGATAAGGGTTAGGAGGGGAATAGGGAAATGGGCTCTGACATCCCTTACTCACGCACCGAAACACAACAGCGCACGTGCTGTTATTTCAATGTGGTCTTCTGTAAGGGGGTGGTTACTGCCGCCAGACGGGTTGCCCAAAATGACTGCCAAACGCAGTGTGCCCTGTCACTACTTTCCAGATCCAGACCAGAGGCAAATTTGAAAAGTTAATTTTTTAAAGAACCCTAGAACAGAGCGTTAAGGCAAGCACCCTAACCACTCATCCAACTGGCTCGTTATTAATAGGATCTCATTATCCATTAGTTAGGTAATTCGGTCCTATTAATTCAGTGTAGGCAACTGCTTAGGGGCCCATAACGCCTAGGGGCCCCGCCCCCATTTGTTCAACATAAGTATTTTGAATGAAAATTAAATTTGAAGATTTATACATAACAAATCTTGAATGACTTTTTTTATACTAATTCGTCATATTTTATTTTAGAACATTCCGGAGGAATTTCAAAAAAATGTAGAACTAGCGACCTGCCTTCGGTTTCGCACAGATGCAATGTTTTTCTGTAAAATATAATACACAAATCTTTCTCATTTATCCTTCTTTGCATTAGTGAAAATCGTATCAAAATCTGTTGGGTGGTTTAGAAGGAGTTAGCTGAGAAACAGACAGACGCGGGCAGCGACCTTATTTCGTAGTATTTATAGTTATATATAGATAATATAATATTATAGGGTAATATGGTACGATGTCCCTAAATGTTTCCTTATACATTAAGAAACGTCGCGCAATATTAACTAACTCTTATCCTTCAAGCAAAGAAGTGGCAGATTTCTCATGTTTCTGAATTTCTCAGCGATCTTGTGTCATTTCAGTTATACACGTCTGTCAGAAAGACACAATTTATATGCAAATACTGTTAAGATAGAAGCCGCTCGTTTCCATGAGGTCGCCGTTCGGGGACTTGAGTAGGTACATCACAAGACTTAATAAGTAAATATTCGACGTAAAGGTTACAGCACATATTCGACGGAGTGTCGTGTCGGTTGGAGTCACGTCGCGTTGTGTGTCATTTTTTGTGTGATTCCGTACACTATAATTACGATACTGCGGGGTCACGTAGACGTCTCGCCTCGTCGCATATGCGCTGACAGCTTCATGAAATTGTTCAGAAAAAAACTTCTGATTAGTTAGGTATCATTCTAAATTATTTTGTTTTATGTCGCGATTTATAGGGCATTTTGGAAATACTAGTTTACATCTGTTTTCACGTTTGACGCATGCGTCATACAAAACGTAGTGATTATATACTCTTAGCTCCAACTATCAAACTACTTAGTTAAAAAAAACCAGAAGGATAACGATTATAATTCACAGACTACTTATATTTGTATGCACAGTTTGCATTCTGATCTAACTTCTGATTCTGAACATTCTAAGAGGCAAAAGAATAAAGAAGAAGCGAATGGACTGCGAAATCCCTTAATCAGGTCTCCTCGACATTATTTGGTCATTTAAAAATAAAACCCTTTTAAATCAAAAAAGTATATAATCAGAAGTACTCTAATTTTCTTCTCGGACCTACACGATATTATATGATGGTCGTTAGGCCAAACATGTTGAGTGACATTTGTCCATTGGATAATCTCTTACCGAGTGTTGGTTGCTACATTTAAAAAAATATACATTTAAAGAAATCCAATTAAGAGTAATTTTAAGAGAGTAGAGAAGTAAGAGAGCAATTTTAATGCAATTTTCTTAACATAACAAATGTTCCATTCCATTGAATGTCCACAGAAACAAGGTGAATCGTTTTTATTGAGTAAATGTAAAGAAAGATTGTGACCAACAGCAACAGTTTAATGTTTGTTTAAATAGAAGTTGTAACAATTTTCCTTGTCTGTTTGTTCGAGAAAAAGGTAAATAAAATTAGCGCTTGCGGCGTCTTCTAAATTACCTTCTGTGACTCCGTAAACTGTTTTATGATTCTTACTTCCTTTGAAAATGCCTTAAATGATGTTTAGACAAAAATATTTATTTCAAATTAAATCAAAATAAGATATTGTTTAGTAGTTGTTGCAGGGCATATTGCGTTTCGCCCTCTTACATAAAACCACTGTGAAATAACACCATGTGTGGTTGTGTTTCATCCCATATCCCTTTTTAATCCCTTATCCATAATCCTGTTAAGGTCGGCATCCCACTAGCAGCACTTGTGGCGTTACTTGTGTTAATTGGCGACGGTAGTAGCCACCTACCATCAAGTGGACCGTCGCTTAAAATATAATGACACAGTTCCGTTTTGTAATCTTGATTACAACACAAAGGTTTGGTCGTGTTGTTGATAACACAAACCTTTGTTGATTCGATATTTATCGGACTCTGTTAAAACATATTGTACATAATACTAATATACTAATAATAATATTCAATTAAAAATCGATTTGGAGAAGAATTAATTTATTAAAAAAGAATTCAAAACAAAATCACTACTCTTTTATTTGGTACCAGCTGAGTTGGCAACTTCGTACGCGTGGTAATCCGTATAGCGCATAACTTTTTTGTGTGTAAACAGATTGGAATGAAATATGCACAATATATTACCGGAGGCTTGCTACAATACATAAGTGAAAACCGCATTCAAATAGGTTAAGCCGTTTCTGAGATTAGCGCGAACAAACGCACAGACAAGCAGACAAAAATTCTAAAAACTATTTTTTTGACTTCGGTAACATAAGTACAAGTATAGATGAAATTTTATATTGCAAATCAACTTGGAATAAATTGACTATATATTTGTTTTTGTGTTTTTAAATTTAACATAAACATTTCCAAAAATGAGAATCATATTTTTACGTTGTCTTTATTGGATAATTTTGTAATTGATAAATAGTATTAAAATGAGCTGTAATAAAATAATTTGTGTTGTAGCTATAAACAATTGTGGACGGAGTGCGGCGATGGCGACCGCTCGCTAAGCCAATTAGTGTCCACTTGGGTAAACACCGGCTCGTTAGCGGACTTGTGTGTTCTATTCAATTCAATTTACCAACTCCACCGCAACTTATTGATAGCATATACTTTTCTTTGTCCACTCTTAATTTGTCGCAGTAGCTTTGTCCGGAACAGCAACTAACTTAAATAGCAGGTTTGATTACGCTCCAACTTCACAGAACGTGATTTCGTAACATGTTACTGGTATCTACTCATATAGTTATATAGATTGATTGATTATAAACCAGGATATCATAGATTTGATTTTCTTGTATGTTTGTAATGGACAAACTCAAAAACTACCTACTTAATTATTTTAAAAATTCTATTACATTTGAAAAATTCTTCCACCTATGGAAAGATACATAATCAACGAATAACTTAGACCGTAATTTATTTAAAAAGAAATGGATATCCCTAAGAAAATTACAATAATGTAACCCAAGGTATCAAAAATTTGCTTTTAAATTCCATATTGTAGTAATACAATGTAAAATTAATTTACACTTCAGTGAGTACGCGAAAGTATTGTCGGTGGCTTTACGCTGCGCAGCTGGCATCCCGATGCGTCGCGCCACGTTGCAGGGTCCCGAGTCACAGCGCGCATGCTCCTTTTACATAGCTTGACAATGTGCCTCGCGATGTCGCGCTACTTAGCGCATCGTCAAGCATCTTGTCTCTTCAAGCATCGCGTCGTGAACGTCGCGTTGCGTTTCGATGTGAATTGACGCTAACTCACATCAACTGTTTTTTGTACAAATCACACAATCAAAAACGGGTAGAATCCAAAGATGATGACATTCGTATCATGATATTAATCCTTATTCATAATCATGGTCGATTATGTACATAGTCGACTATCCTCTTTAAAATATTTGAATCTAACCTTTCGCTTTGGAACTGTGGAACCGACGCTGCTCTGGAGGAGCTGGAAGTAAAGCTGAGCAAGATAAAATGGAATATCCTTGGGTTATCAGAAGTCTGAAGAGAGATAAAGGACATGATAACACTAAGCTCCGGGAATTAAAGAGCCTTCACAAGGGGGTGTTGGGTTTTTTCTAGTCTCGCTAACAATGTTGTGGAGATCTCCAGTGTGTCAATTCGACGTTTAACCAAAAGATGATAATTGAAGGTTATACAGTATATGACAGCGTCGCCGTCGGCGTCGGTGGCGCAGTGGAAAAGACGCGGCCTATCATTGGCCGGTAATGCCATGTACAATTGGGTTTTTCTAAAAAGTTTAATTGCATTTTACTGATTGCTCTCAAACGGCGAAGGAAAACAACGTGAGGAAGGCCAAAGAAGAAATTCTAAGGCGCACGTGAAGTCCATCAATCCGCACTGGGCAAGCGTGGTGGAGCATTTAGCCCATACGCCCTACGACTGAGGAAGTAGACCTGACAAAGCCCTGACAAAGTGACGAAAAACGAGATCGACCTCATCATGATGGATAAAAGCAGAGATCTCTCAATGATCAACAGATTTAATACTTAGAAACATTATTCGATTCGCTTTTAGAAAAATTACAATATATCAATGGTTTGTTTCCTGAGCAAAACTAGGAAATAATTTATTTAATTTGTAAATTAAAAAATTACATAAGAACGATTAATAAAAAAGAAGAAAATATAATAAATATCTCTAGAGACCATAAGATTCTTAAATTATAAACTAACCACTAAAATTAAGTTTTTTATGCTAAATAGTGCTACTGGTTCTTTTTTAATTCGTTTTCGCTTATAGTCCAGGAAAGTTTACTAACAAATCAAAATTTGGGTCTCTCAAAACATTTCTAGAAGATGTGAAATATTAATGGATGAAAGAAATTTTCGATTCCACCCTGTAGAAGTATGAAAAAAAATATGAAAAAGGTGTTATTTTTCTCCCAAAAAAAAAGTTAGAAAAAAGAGTTAGAAAAAAGATTGTAGGAGAATTTAATTTTATATAAAAATGTTTTGCTAAACAGAGTTAGAGATGTTAGAATATATAAGGATTGTTGTACAACCCTTATCTTCTAACCTCCCTAACTCTGTTAATTTTAATTTTGGAAAAAAAGTAATATGAACAATTTTAATTCTCTACTATGTATATTTGTCTGAGATATTTTTCTATCTCTTACCATCTTTGCATAATTTGGAAAGAGCACCAAATTTTTTACCCATTCTACAGGGTAGAATAAAAAATTTCTTTCACCCATCGATATTAGATATCTTCAAGCTTTATTATAGTATAAGTACTAGCTGTACCTACGACTCCCGTACGCGTGGCAAATATTATTTCAATTAGGTTACTTTTTTGTTTGTGAACCGATTGGAATGAAACAAAAATTAAATGTAACGGGAAGCTTTCCTTCAAATCGGTTAAACTTTTTCTGAGATTAGCGTCCACAAACGCACAGTCAAACATACAAAAATTCTAAAAAACTTTTTTTTTTCACCTTGCTAACATAAGTACATATACAAATAGTTTTTTTTAAATAAAATATTTAATGTAGAGACACGGCAAGTTTACAATTTTATTATATGTAATTGATTATATTTGTGATATTAGGTGTATTATAAACAATAATAAAATACATCAAAATTTTAATAGAAATTTGATCTGTGTATTATTATAAAATATAATTAGATTTGTGTTTGTAGAACCGATTGGCACATCGAGAGGATGTCGTGGGTGCCTGGCGGTAATCTAGTCCGTGACTTGCAAGTGGATTGCGTGGTTTTATTACCGAATTCCGCCCACCGAGAGCCCACTGAGGGCGCAGGCGGGCGGGGTGTCGACACGCCGCGGCCCGCTGTCGTTAGTGTACCGCATTGTGTCGGCGCAAGGAGGTTATTGTCGAGCCGATTGTACGACACCCAACTACTAGCTTACAAACTTGGACATTTGACGGCTGTTTTATCCGATACGCGACACGTGATCGTACACCACTTGAATATTCAGAGAGAGCTTCTGTTTCAGAAGTTGTTGCACTTCTTACTTCCCGTTCCCAGCGTTGGATTCCGTCTGTCGTTCGCTACCGGCTTATGCAAATATAATGGGGATCATTTAAACTTCATCTGGTTAAGAATAAATAACATTGATTTCCAACTAGATTAAGCGTTGAGCAAATAAATAACTGGAACGTGTTTTATGATTTACGTTAATCGAATTTGTTGTTGGAATATTAACCCATACTTCAAGCTAATAAACGATGTTTAACCACCTTAAAACATACAATAAACTACCTAATAATATAAAAGAATTGCCGGATCCTAAATTTACAAGAACATTAACAAAATGGTTATTAGATTGTTGTTTTTATGATGTTAAAGAATTTTATAATAAGAAACATTAATTCCTTTATTAATATATTAGTTTACAAACAATTAAACACAAATATTTGCATGCCCTTGGCGGGTAGAACATACTTTGTACTGTAACTGCTGTATACAAATTAAAATCCTGTAAACATGTGTTCGCGCAAATAAAGATTTATTTTATTTATTTTATTTATTTATTTATTTAAGTTTTAAAAGTTAAATTCCAATATAATTTGTAATTAGCATGCCACTATTCGTACCGCAGTATTAATCTGGGCATAGTAATCATGCCCTAGATTACAGTAGATAATCGTGAAACCTTATTCTTTTTAAATTGTGCTAAAATTTATTATCTTCAATTAAACGCTCACTCTTCTTCCAACCAACCTCCAATTCTTTTATTGAAAGCCAGTGATGTAACCTAAGTCTTTTTTACACAGTATTTCTTTAATACTTAAGTATGATGCTTTTCGCTATATACCTAACTAATAATAACGTAGCGATAATCTGCATAATTTGTTTGGGCTATCGAAACAATACATATATTAAAATATTTGGCAAGTAGTGGCAAGTTATGGGCGACGGTGGCCACTTACCAAGTGGACCATCGACCTATCTGACGACCTTAACGTAAAAAATAAAGTTTAGATATTTTAAAAATCTTCGACTGGCACATATCGTACTTCGCGTGTTTAGAATTCTTGTATTATGAGTTATTACAAATAAAAATTTGAATATTCTGGTGATTTCAATTAATTATTTTACTAACCGAAACGTATTTTACTATTCTTATTTCTTAAAAGAGTTCTTGCAATGTAATGGTGTACAATTATTGAGCATTATTTTTTAATGGATCAATTTCTTCACAGCACAGTACTAAGGTCCGTTAAGAGGAAAATTAAATGCGAAATCACGACAACTCGAGAAGCTGACATAAAGGTTTGAGCGGGGAAAATAATTAATGTTTTGCTTTTGGAAAATTCTTTATGTTTCCGTAAAACAAATTATTTAATATTATAGTGAAACAACTCTAGATCACTGTAAGGGGTGGCGGGATGGAAGGAAAGATAGAGACTGGAGGGAAGCACCACACTTTAATTTCACTAAGGTCCCTATATGTACACTGGTAGTCACCGCAGTCCTTATTAATCTTCATAAATATTTATAAATAATTGTCCTCCGAAGAGCACGTCTTCAGAGCTACAGTTTATGAGGATGATGCTGTGCACAGCGTTGGAACCGGATCTTCGGCAAAAATACGAGGTTAATGCTGAACTCGTCGTCTTAACGAAATAAGTTTCGGATTAGTTTATTCCGATTTCTTTGAAGTATATCTGAAACTCAGTTGTAACCAGTAAACCTTCTCCTTTTTAAAATTTCTCCACAATGTCCTTTCTCCGTCCGAAAACCTGTCAATCCTCATTTCTCAATCTTTTTTTCGTGCTCCCTTTTTCGTTCCATTCTGTTCAAAATCCGCCGGCCAATGTACATGTAATAATAAGTAAATAAAAAAAAGGTTACATTATAACAAAGAAACAAAAAGGTTTTTAATGAATGAGAAGCGAATGATGATGAACCCTACATTATCTCCCCTCCCCATGAAAAATTTTTGAACGCAGAGAAAAAATTTTGAGGTATGGGACATAAGCTTCACACTTCCATTCATCACCAAACATTTCTTTCAAATCCCCTACATGCACACAACCATTCAAAGATATGAGTCAGGCTCACGGCTGCTTTTCAGACCAATGGCACTGACTCAACGAAGGAACATCCCTAATGACTGTAAGCTTGTTTAAAGTGTCAGTCAGCTGCACTATATGACTTGAAAGCTTATTTAAAGTGTCAGTCAGCTGCACTATATAAACCCATAAAAAAAATGAATGAAAAAAAAATGAACCTAAATCTAACCTAACCATTAAACGACCCTAATAACTAAACTATCCTAAATATAAGAGAAAATTGACTTGTATCGCGACTTGGCAGCTAGCCCGCGACACAAAGTCGAACATATAATGAGAAATATTTACAGTGAATGCTATTAAGGCTTATTTAATCCGGGTATAGCGACCGCCCGGGTGATTATGTGGAATATGCCAAAAGGAATCCTGAAATTGCTAATGAATGAGGTGAATGAAGGTGCGTATATGCAAAACAACAACAAACAAAATAATATTACCACTAAGAACAAAATTAATCTATTATTTTTACAAACACAAAAATAATTTTGAATAAAAGCCAAAACATACAGAATAAATATTTCAAAATAATTTAGAATAATTAACCAAGACATTATATACAAAATTACAAGACAACATATAAATAAGCCACCCTCTACAGCTATAATCGGTTATTTCCATCACAAACAAATTAATAATACACCTAAATTACATTTTGATATCTTTAATGTGCCACTTCGCTTTGGCGCCATCTTTATCCTCCAAAATGTACACTAATGGTGATAATTTTTGAAATACTTTTGCTTTCATGAATTTAGGGGCAAGTTTAGCAGAAAAATATGTACCAGCATTACTTAAATTGTAATTTCTACGCCAAACAACGTCACCGACGTTAAATTCTTTAAAAACGCGTCTAGTATTATAATGACTAGAGTTTTTGTCGTGAGCCATGTACAGTGCCATTTGCACTTTATCGAATAATTTCGACAGCAATCCAACATTATTTGCGTAAATGTCACGTGGAAGAAAAACAAACTCATCTATGTTAGGACATTCTGTGTACAAGCTACCACACGGTATTTGTTCACGACCAAATACTAAAAATGCTGGAGAATATCCCGTAACAACATTGACTGCATTATTCAGCGCAAATTGTATCTTATGTAAATGTTCATCCCATGTTCTATGATCCTCTCCTACCAATGGTGCAAGAGCAGTAATTATTGTCCTATTGTACCTTTCAGTTGGGTTAATTTGAGGACAATAGTGAGGCGAAAAGAAAATGTGTTGAACTTTATATTTGTTCAACAAATTTTGAAATTCATTAGATTTGAACTGAACTCCGTTATCCATAATTATCGTTTGTGGTATTCCATGTACTAGAAATACAAAATTTTCAATTATATTTACTATACTCGTAGCTATTGCACGTTTTAAAGGAAATATCAATGTATATTTTGAAAAACAACAATTGACTACTAAAATATACTGATTTCTACGTCTCGTCATTGGAAAAGGACCCATAATATCCAATGAAATCATCTGAAAAGGCCTAGAACATATTTTTGGTTTACCCATAAGACCGTATGGAGCATGGTTAGAATGCTTATAAGCTAGACAAACATCACATGAGGATATAAATTTAGCTATATCCCTGAACATTCCCGTCCAGTAGTATAACCTTTGAATTTTTTTATAAGTTTTGAATATTCCCAAATGTGGATTATCATCAGTACCATGATTCATACTTATTATATTATCTCTTTCGCATGGATTAGGTACTTCCTTCCATACAAAATCATTATTTAAACTATCTGAGCACTCACAAAAACGATAAATCTTCTCATTTACCAATTTATAATCAGGATTACCGTCTGGATTATTGCGGCAATCATCAATTAATTTATTAAACTTTTCTTGCGGAGAAAGAATGTTACCAATGGGTTCAACTGATGCTGCCTCTTTACTTGGGACTTGTTTGCGACGTGAAAGAAAGTCTGGTACTACATTATCACTCCCTTTTTTGTGCTTTATTTCAAAATTGAAACAAGAAAGACGAATTGTCCAGCGTGCTAGTCTACCAGAAGGGTTTGACAGTTTCATAAACCACTTCAATGCAGAATGATCGGTAAAAACAGTGAATTTCATTCCATTATCCAGATAACAGCGCCAATGTTCAAGAGCTGTAATGACAGCCAACGTTTCCCGTTCTGTCGTTGAGTAATTTTGTTCGTGTTTATTCAAAGCCTTACTCATATATGCTATTACGTTTTCTTTGCCATTTTTCACTTGTGTTAACATCGCACCAACTGCAAAATTTGAAGCGTCACAATGTACTGAAAATGGAAGATCAAAATCTGGACACGTCAAAATTGGTGTCGATATTAAACATTCTTTGAGCTTTTTAAAAGCAACATCAGCCTTTTCATTCCACACAAATTTAGGAGCATTTTTCCCCGAAGTAGTTAACTTATTCAGTGGTGTAGCGATTAAGCTAAAGTTTGGTATAAAACGGCGAAACCAACTGCAAGTACCTAAGAATTTCCTGACTTCCTTCTTCGAAGTCGGTATGGGGTATTCTAAAATTGCTTTAATTTTTGCGGGATCTGCTCTTAAACCATCTTTATCAATTATATAACCCAAATATTTGAGTTCTTCTCTAAAAAACTGACTTTTTTCGAAATTTATAGTCAAACCGGCGTATGACAATTTTTGATGAACTCTCTCCAGAAGAGATATGTGTTCTTCGAATGTTTTGCTAATGATGACAATATCATCTAAATAACAGAATACTTTATTGTCAAACTCTGGCGTGAAGAGACAATCCATAAGTCTTTGCTGAGTTGCAGGTGCATTGGTCAATCCAAACGGCATAACCGTGAAACGGTACATTCCTCTACCCGGAACATAAAATGCTGTCTTATCTCGATCACTATAATTTAACGGAATTTCCCAAAAGGCCTTTGCCGTATCAATGCTTGATAAGTATCTGGCGTCCTTTAAATTATCCAGTATTTCGCTAACAAAAGGAAGACTATATGCGTCACGTTTGGTGATCGAATTCAATTTCCTACTATCTAAACAGAATCTCCACTCTCCATTTTTCTTCGGAATCATAATCACAGGAGATAACCATGGACTTTCGCAGCTTTCTATTATCCCCATTTCTATCATTTTATCTACCTCACTAATTAATGCCTTTTGTTTTTCCGGTGAAAGTCTATAATTCCGTTGTTTAATTGGAAGCGCATCGCCAGTGTCGATTCGGTGACTTACTAAGTTCGTCCGGCCTAATAAACCCCTCTTTTCAAACGAAATGTCCTCAAAATGTTTAATCATATCGAATGCAACTTCTTTTTGTTTCTTAGACAAGTGGTTGTAAGTTAGAACCTTCTCTCCAATATTTGATACCATTAAATTGTTTTTGTTGATTTTCAATTCGTTTGTAATAATTCTAGGACACACATTAAATTCTTTCCAAAAATCCCATCCGAGTATGAGTGACGGATATAAATCTGGAAACACGTATGTCTTAATAATATGCACTTCATTATTAAATTCAAATGGTAAATTGAAATATCCCATTGAATTTGCTTTCTGTTTATTCGCAACGTAGACTTGAGTTGGTGACTTGAATAGTTTATAACCCAATTTGATTATATCTAAATGTGCTTTATTACCCAATACTGTTAATGAACTGCCTGAATCTAGCAATCCCATATATCCTTGTTTATCAATCTTCACATTTACAAAAGGACGGTTGTGGTCATTTTCCTCCTTATAAACTACCGAGGATATTCTATAACATGTCATAAACCTCTTCACCGTCGATAACCAATTTTTCCAATCTATTGAGTCAAAATTTTTTTTAAGTCTACTACTATCCAAGTCATTAACTAGTTTTTTTCATTCGGATAATTTCGCTGTTTGTTATTACATCTTGGACAATCTGGGGACGCAAACCCTTTCAACCCACAATTAAAACAAATTAATAATCTTGGCGCTGTACAATTCTGCAGGACGTGACCGTAGATCCGACATCTAACACAAAATAAGGTATTCTGACCATCATTACTCCTATCCGAATTCTTGAAAATCTTTGTTGGATTATCAAATCTTTTATTCTGGTATACCGGTTTATTCCTAAAATTGCTCTCCCTTCTAGAATAGTTACTGTATTGTCCATGGTAATTATTATCTCTCGAATTATTTGAGAATTGTTGATCAGAGTAATTACTATAATATCTATCATTCACTTGTTCCTTGTTATTTTTCGAGTAGCCTTTATACTCGTTGGGTAATTTCTGATCTCCAAAGGCGTTTCCACTAGCTTCAGTGTAACTTTTTCTAAACTGGGCTTTATTCGTTAATGTGTTTGTAGGACTACAGTTAGAACTTGACGGTTTATAATTAAATTCCTCAGCGCATACATTCTTAGTTGTTGATGGTTCATGGAAGTCCCTGTTTTTTGCCGTACAATTCTCATAAGATTGGCAGCATAATACTAGAGAATTAATATCCTTCACATCCTTTAAGGTTACGAAAAGTGAATAGCAAGGTCTGATATTATGAAGTAAAATCTCCATTTTCTCTTCTTCTGACAGTTTTTTACTCAACCGTGAAAACATTCCCGACATTATTGAAATGTAAATTATTATGCTTTCTTCTTCCCCTTGAGTTCTGTCCCTAATTGCTTCCATCATTTTATAATCGTAATCAAAAATTCCGAAATCTCTTATCAATAATTGTTTAACTTCCCTCCATGATAAATTTTCGTTTTGCTCACGCTGAAATCTGTACCAGTGTAAAGCATCTCCTTTAAAAATTTCCAAAGCGTATTTAATAAAACAACTTTCGTTAACATTCCTTGCAATTCTAAATTCCTCCAGCTTTTGTAAAAATGATCTTGGACAAGACTTCCCATTATAAATACACGAAGCTTTTAAGTCCTTTATAAAGTTGGATGGAGATGTTGCATTGTCCGTTTTTAAAGCCTCTATAAATGAAAGCATTAAGTCTTCAGATATTACAACTGACTTATTTGTTGCCATCACTACTTCCGGCGAAGTACTAGATTGGTGTGGTATATGGAAAGAGGAGTTGACTTCCTCAATATATGATGGTATTGCATCGATCTCAACATTATTTTCTACCATCGGTGAAATGAAAATAATTTCAAACTTCTTCTTTAATTCCAAATACTTTTCTCGCAAAATTCTATAATTTATGCGCAAGTCCTCATCCTCATCCGACTTAATGTTGATCCTGTCTAGTCTGAACCTAGCATGGTTCAGGAAAGCCTCAATCTTGGATTTGTATTGATGAAAATCTTCAGCATTGTGAGCTTTGTCCAGTTTCCCCTCGATACTAGTTAACGTCTGTGACAGCTGTGACAAATCCACCGGTATCGGAAAACACGACGATAATACCGATTCTGCAGGTCTTGATGTAATCAATGACTCTATTTGAGCCTTTAATTCTGCAACACTACCCGATGGTCTTCCCGACCGAATGGCAACCTCATATTCCAATTCAGTCTTATTCAGAAGAGAGTAATTTATTTTCAACATCTTGAAAAGTCAAATATTATTTATTAATATTAGATAATTAAATTATAATTAATAATTATAATAAACAAAGACAAAGAAGAAAAAGAAATAAAATTCTAATTAAAATAATTTAAAGTTAAGTTTTTTATTTATTTACATAACGAGAAAAGTCACAATCAAGCGGTAGTTATACCTACTATCACTAAATCTGTCAAATAATTCAAACAAATAAAATAATTGTTTAACGACAAAACGACCGTAATATAATATAAGATGTCACACGTCCCACAAATAGAAAAATATTATAACACCTTTATTTTTGTGCCTCTTACCACAAAATAATATTAAATTAAATAATTATTTATCACTATATATATATTACGTTTATATTACCAAAACTCATTTCAGTAATATATAAGTGACTCACTCATCACTTCAAGACATGCGCAAAATATATTTCTGCGCAAATAATTATATTACCATATTTTACACCAGAAATATTTATTTTAAATCAGCAATTCTGCAACACTCAATGAAACGACTCAACATATCCGTCTCATATAATATACTAATATCGTACCGAACACAAGGTTTCCGTATACAATATCTAACCAAGAAGAATCAAGCCAAGAAGAAATCCATTATCTTGTAACTTCTAAACAGAATTATGTCCTTTACGCAATAAGTATACTAAAGAAAGTACATCAACTACTAGACATTATAATACGTAATAAACGAACTTACGTTTTCCTGGGAATTATCAATTATTAATAATTTCTTCCAAAATAATAAATTAAATTTCAATTTGTCAACTTATCTGTCTTGACGTACTTTGACATAGCTGAAAGAAAATGAAATATTATAGAAGGTTCACAAATGAGGATTTAAATATATGTAGTTAATGACCCGAAAATATTTTATTACGCCAAATAAACCGAAACAGACTATGGATTATGAGAATCCATCTTTTAGAATTTTGAAAAGACTCAGGGCGTGGAATCAATAATAATTGTTGGGCGCCAAAATATAGTGAAACAACTCTAGATCACTGTAAGGGGTGGCGGGATGGAAGGAAAGATAGAGACTGGAGGGAAGCACCACACTTTAATTTCACTAAGGTCCCTATATGTACACTGGTAGTCACCGCAGTCCTTATTAATCTTCATAAATATTTATAAATAATTGTCCTCCGAAGAGCACGTCTTCAGAGCTACAGTTTATGAGGATGATGCTGTGCACAGCGTTGGAACCGGATCTTCGGCAAAAATACGAGGTTAATGCTGAACTCGTCGTCTTAACGAAATAAGTTTCGGATTAGTTTATTCCGATTTCTTTGAAGTATATCTGAAACTCAGTTGTAACCAGTAAACCTTCTCCTTTTTAAAATTTCTCCACAATGTCCTTTCTCCGTCCGAAAACCTGTCAATCCTCATTTCTCAATCTTTTTTTCGTGCTCCCTTTTTCGTTCCATTCTGTTCAAAATCCGCCGGCCAATGTACATGTAATAATAAGTAAATAAAAAAAAGGTTACATTATAACAAAGAAACAAAAAGGTTTTTAATGAATGAGAAGCGAATGATGATGAACCCTACAATATTATGTGAGGTGTAGCAGTTTTGGCGTCGAAGCGATTTATCTCATAAGCGAATAAATATTGTTGTAAGAAATTAATTTAGAACAGAAGTTACCCGCTATTAGAAGCCATTTTAAAAACATGGCTCGCCCTTGTAATTACTTGATGGGAATCGCGTCGGGTTTGCTGCACTTTCGTCAGAATATTCATTTTATTGTTATTTATTTATAACTAGAAGTGCCGGTGAACTTTGTACCGCTTAAAATAGATTTGATTGTACCTCTTTATATGCGATTATCAATCCTTATCAACTCCTTCTGACTCCAATACATTGAAATCTATAATTGGCGGCATCGTGTCAGTACGGTTTGCATGTATCTGCTGTGAATTCGATTGACTTCGATGATCTACGTCACTTGGAATTTTTCTCACAGTCACTCAAATCTGTTGAACATATCTTGAGACAATATTTAAATACTTAAATTCTCTGAAATTTTCCGTAAGTCTTTCCTGAAATATATTTGTTGTTATGTCTAAGGTATAATAGATATGGCAAAAAATTTAATAAAATTTCACCTAAAATTAATATATTACATAAACCTTTCCTTGGTTTATTTTTTTTTTTTAAATTAATCATAAATATATTTAACTTTAATAATCTTGCAATATTTTTACAAAGCCATATAGATTTATTACAAAAAATACATGTTATTTAAGGAGAGTTTTATTTTTATTTTTTAATTTTAAGATCGGCAGACAGGCTGATGACGGTCCCCTTGATGGAAGGTGGCTACCGTCGCCTATAACACAAGCAACGCCATAAGTGCTGCAAGTGCGTGCTGACTATAGTAAGGTTAAGGATAAGAGATTGGGAAACGATAGGTAAAGGGAGAGATTGATGCACGTGTTCAGTAAGAAATTTATTCCGAAAATTTTTCAAGTCGTCAATAGTAACTTTAATAGCCATTATCAATATTGACCATTAGAGAAAATATCTTTTATAAATCGTAACATAAATTAGGCTTAATTTACCACAACATTACCAGAAGACCAGCAATTGCCAAAAGTAAAAAATACCATTGAAAAATAATTTCATTAACAAATTATGATGCTCTGATTAACGAGAAGAGATGATCTTAAGAGTTTGAGTTGTAATTTATTTTTTCTTCTATCTATATAACCTTCATTCTATTTCGAATTTAGTTGCAAACTAAAGACCAAATTACAGTCATATCTTGAAGACGACATGTTAACTTGTTTGTAAGTGAAAATTAGAGGGCAAACTAATGGAATAGTCAGTTTAGTTAGAGTCGGCGAAGACCGGACGCCGATCGCCAGCAGTCGGCATAACTTGAGAATGTCCTAACAAGTAAACTGTCGAGAGCTTCGCTTGAATAACAATATTCGAATGCAACGTCCACTGGCCAGTGCGGTATAACGATGCGAATAACTTCTATACTAAATCAATATTTCTACCACATAATTTTCTAATAAATTTGAACAATTTTCATTTTATATTTTTATACGCACCATAATTTATTGTTACATAAACAGATTAGAATCCATGTGGTTGCAAAATTGTTATGCTGTTATAGGTACGCAATTGTAACTGCATCAATTGCAATTTTATTCTGTAAATTATAAATACGCAAACCTTCCTCGTTTATGGTTATTTCCATCCCCATTGTAATCAGTTGATTAGAAGGAATGTGGTATTGCAATGTGGTATAAAACCTTATTGCAGATGATTGACTTTTTTAAAGCTAATTTTGAAATGAATTCTAAAAAAAAGGCAGATTTTGGAAAAGTAGAGAGATGGGGAGAACGTTTTGAGATTTTGATGGATAAAGATATAATAGTTGATTTTGAAATATGTTGATGTAAAGATATAATGTAAAAGGATACTGTGAATACACGGTGGTGCAAACAACATATCTTTTATTTTTTACAAACGAAGATTCGGGTACGTCCCAGGGGGCTAGATCTGGCCTCTGGTGCCGAAAAGGCAGCGCAGTATATATTTTTATATTTGCATTCTACTGTTAAGCGCAGGCTTAAAATAGTCAACAATTTCTGAAGTCTGACGAAATTTATGCATGTCTATTTTAAGACGCGAGCCTTCTCGGCTGTAGCATACTACAAATTGATAAGATTGAATAGATTCTATTCAAACACCGAAATTCTAGTAAAAAATACATTCAAAGGTTAAGCATGGGTCAGAGTCGTAATGGGAGATCCCTGGTTCTAATCATCCAAAGATCCAAGGGAACTAATAAAGACCTTATCAACAGCCTCAATACAGGGGCACAGGTCTACAGTCTCAACAAAGGCATGGTCTACCACGCTGCGCGATACCACAGTGCGAGTTGGTTAGAATATCTTCTTTGGTGTAGCAGGTTTCCTCACGATATTTTCCTCAAATTCACCATTTGAGAGTAGTCAGTAAATTCACTTAAGTTTTTAGAAAAATACCATTGGTACATGGCATGACCGGGGATCAAACTCGGACCTCTAGGCATGATAGACCGCGTCTTTCCAACTGCTCTTATAGTACGAATATTTGGACCACACTAATGAGGAGGCAAAGAAGTCGCTCTCTTTGACATATAATCATCGCAGCTGTCACGAGACTTTTTGTCACTGGAGTGTAAGGGTCACGTAGTGTATAGTATTATTAGATACTAGCTGAGCAATTTCATACGTTAGCAACTTCATACTGGTGGTATTCGGTATAGCACGAAAGTAACTTGTTTGTAAAACGATTGTAAACCGATTGGAATCGGTTAAGCCGTTTGAGAGATTAGCGTGCACAAACGTACAGACAAACAGACCAATAGACAAACAGACAAAAACTCTAAAAACTATTTTTTTTTACGTCGGTAACATAAGCACAACATTTTTTTAAAATATTTAATGTACAGACACGGCTCGTTTATGATTTCATTCCTATATATGTATATAGATTCTGTGCTATAAATTATTATAACTTTTTAACTTAACTTTTATAATTATAACTTTTTATAATTTTTTATATACATATTTTTTTTATAATTATAACTATTTGAATTGAAATTTCTAATCAAAATAATAAAATAGTGCACAAAAATGTAAGTCCTGACAATTTTCGTTTGCCATTATTCTTAATAACTGTTGTCTAGGTATATAATTATTAAAGCTGCACTTGTGCTTTGTGTTTGTAATTTTCCAATGATAGCATTACATAAGCAGACACAAATGGAACGTACTAAGTCCACATTTAGAACACACAAATCGGTATATCATGTAACTATTTTTTTTCACGCCAAACTAATCTCACCATTTCACGCGAAAACACTAGAATAAATTAATGTTGTAAAACCGCGCAAAGCCTGTATTTTCTTAGAAACAGGATTTATGATTTGCACGTCATAGAGATTGTAGGTAATTGAATTTTTTATTTTATTTTACTAACCGTACGAGACCGTTAGATGAGTGGTTAGGGTGCTTGCCTTAACACTCTGTTCTAGGGTTCCCGGGTTCGATTCCCGGCAGGGTCAACTTTGAAAAATCAACTTTTCAAATTTGGCTCTGGTCTGTATTTGAGAAGTAGTGGTAGGGCACACTGCGTTTTCGCAGTCATTTAGGCAGCCCGTCTAGCGGCAGTAACCACCCCCTTACAGAAGACCACCGTGAAATAACAGCACGTGTGCTGTTGTGTTTCGGTGAATGAGTAAGGGATGCCAGAGACCATATCCCTATCCACTCCTAATCCCTTATCCTTAATCCTACTGCAGTCGGCAGCGCACTTGCAGCAGCTTTGGCGTTGCTTGTGTTATAGGCGACGGTAGCTACCTACCATCAAGTGGACCGCCAGCCTGTCTGCCGACCTAAAACATAAAAAAATAAAAAATGAAACATAATTTGATTTTCCTTGGGTGAATGGCGAATATAAAATAACATTAATTTATGTTATATTATTACTATGTAATGGGAATACTCGCTTACAGAAGTCCACCGTAAAATAAGCGCATGTACCTATTCTGTTGTGTTATAGTGAGTACGTAATCCCAACCTTATTTATTATGTTTTATTCTTTTAAAGGTCGACAGTGCACTTGCAACCGCCATGGCGATGCTTGTTTTAATAGGCGACCTACCATCGAGTAGACCGAACTCGTATTCGTGATAAATAAGTTGATAGGTATGAAATTGTTAAATGTATCGAAAAGATAATTGAGCACGTCAGTTTGCTTATTTTATTTCGTCATGTAAATTTTTATACACACAACAGTGCGAGTTGAACGGAGTTTTCAGAACTTTTTCTTCTTTACTTATTCGAGGACGGTCGGCGAGAGCGTCGAACTCCCTAACTCGTGTTATTGAATTTAATGTACCCCTGCTCGTACCTAGTTCCCTCAATGTCGATAAAATCACTTGCACCGGTTAGTTGGTAGACGTTCCCTTACCAACATAAACAACCTTAAATTAAACTTCTCAATATGTTTGCCCGCGTAATTCGTTCAATTCATTTTGTTTCCGAAGTGCGATTTCGTTTTCTTTTGACGTCAACCATTTCAAAAACATGTAAATGACAAACAAAGTTAGAGGGCGAATGTGTAAATTTTTCTTTGGCCGCAAAAGATTTCCTTGGACCAACATTTACATTTTGGCGGGCGCGGCGTTTCGCTTCGACTGAATGTTTACGAGAAATACGCTTTAATCACAGGAACAGGTGGGAACAGTCGACGAGCAATTTTCATATTGGAATTTCTTATCAAATCACGTTTTTCCCTTTCGAAAAAATCCAAATATAGAAAAAAATATCTGAGAAACGTTTCATTCAACTCGTGCTTATTTACTACTGGCACTTATGATTTAGAAGACAGAAATTCGACAGTTATTTTTTCGATTTACGTCCGACTTTTTTCGCGAAGTCTCAGTGTACCTTTGTAGGGCCACCGAAATGACTGCGAACGCTTGCACGTATTCAATTTTCCCGACAATATTTCACTCAACTGGCTATGTTGCTTTACTATTCCCCATGTAGGAGTGCCACAAAACATATTTATGTAAGGAAATTGAATTACTGAAGGCTTTTACGTCACGCGTTCCGGGAAAGAGATTCGAAGGATGTACCGCGAAGTCATTTAAAATATCTGCCGGCGGTGTTTGTTTCGTATCAATATCCGGATTATGTGGAATCAAATTTGGTTTGTAGGATCAGGATTTATGCAGTGCTCTCAATTTCCTGCGACGACAGCGAAACATCCGGCATGCAGTGCCCTCCCCCCTCTGTGATATCGCGACGCGCCGCAGAGACGACTCTAGCGGAAAATGGAGCGCGGACATTTGCATAGCGACACTCGGCCCGACCGGACTGGCAAATTGTTGTCGCATCGATGACCCGATCAATACGTCACATAAATATCTCTACAGCTCACCTCACCTGTTTTGTCACGTATAATATTTCATTCATTTTCTTTAACAATTATACTACCATTTCTTTTTATTTAGAAATTCTATGTATCTTATTGATATTACAGACACTAACTAATGTGCAAGTCATGTTAATACTTGTTGGAACAAACTATCACGATTTGTTGCATATAATATGCCTCGGCTAGCATGGCTATAATTTATTCACGTTTAAGTAATGTAAACTACACTCATACTTAAAATTAATGGCCGCAAGTCTTAAGGCTAAGCCAATGTAAACCATATAAGCGCTCGAATTTTTTTTAAATAGTTACAAACAGTATTTAGCTTTATTTTTTTTCTAATAGTGATAGCGAAATGAGCTCTGGCATTCCTAACTCATAGAAACACAATAGCGTAGGTGCTGTTATTTCAAGGTGGTCTTTTGTAAGGGGGTGGTTATTGCAGCTACATGCAGAATGCCCTATCACTACTAAAAATCTCAAAATTTCCAGTAATTCTTAGTGCGCCTCTTCATTGCTCAAATAATTTATCATTATTCTAGCTTTAATAATTTATTTTTATATAGTAATCCACGCATGGTATATTGCTTTTAAATACGTACTTAGAAATAGATAAAATACATTATTATACAAATGCAATATAATCCCTCCGGGAAATATTCTCTAAGTGATAGTGAAAATCACATCCAAATCCGTTGAGTAGTTCAGAAAAGCTAAGGAAACAAAGATACAGACCCAAATAGTATAAAACTTAAAATAAGTAGTATAAAACTGAGTTTTATACTATTTAGAGATTAAATTTATTTTGAAATTTAAGACAAGTTTGTAATAAGATAATTTTAATAAAATATTTATCTGACGATAAAAAGCATTAGAACACGAAACGAAAGTCATGTCTCACGCAGTGGCTTCTCGGCACTGTCACTAGTAATGACTGAGCAGAATATCAGAAATCAGAAAAAATAACATTTTATTTTAGCTCGGCAAATTGTGTTGACGTTGAATTATTATTATATAAATGTTAGTTGCAGGGAGGGTGTCAGACTTGTGCGTGAACGTATAGTTGCGTCCATAAATGTTGGTAGCACCTTCAGTATCGAGGCAGACAGCTTCCATAACAAGAAAAACGATATCAGACATATGTAATTGAATACGAGATCAGAATGTGAGAACGTATCGCTCTGTCTGGGCTCTTAATTAACCTTTTATGTAATAAATATTAAATAGAAAGGAGTGAGAGCTCAGTATTTGGAATACTAGGCTATCCATACGGCAGTCGGGGGTTCGAACCTTAATACTTTTTGATTTTACGTTCGAATTAGAAACAGTGATCCTTCGCTATAACGTCGAAGGAAAACATTAAAAACCTATAAAAACCTGTCCATTAACAGTGGGTAAAAATAAAGAATGTTTAAGAAAAAAAAAAAAAAAAATAAGAAAAAAATAGAAAAAAATAATAAAAAAATATATAATTAATAAAATAAAAAATAATAATAATAAAAATTAAAAAATAAAGAATGTTTAAGATAAAATTGAGTAAAGCTTATTCTATGTCTAATTATTAAAAAAAATGTTTTATTTATTTACATGTATGCTTTATACTTCGAGAACCCCTCCGCAGGTGAAGGTCTCCTTCAAAAAAAGGAAGACCCCGTATGAAATGGGAAAACGTGATAATTAAGTTGGCTGACCCACGATGGATAAGAGTTGCCCAGGATAGAGACCGTTGGACTGGGCTACTATAATGGGCTATAACCCATACCTTCTCACATGTAAAAAGATTGTTGGGTATTTTAAATTAATTATTGAATTTATTTTAAGGGGGAGACAAACGCTAAATACTAAAAATATCCATTGTTTAATGAAGATGTTACAAGACATAGACAAGACAATTGCTTTGAAAAAAATATATATTATACTTAAACATGTGAAGAACCAATTGTATTAATTAGAATTTTCGTTAAAGTAATAGAAACTCCACAAAAAAAAGTTAGAACACAAGAAGAATTTGACCTTTATTGAAAATTCTCTCTAAAACGGCTTATTGCACGCATATGAATCCTGTACCTATTAATAAGTTAATATCAGATTAAAAAATTGTATTAATAAAAAAATTTTTTTTGTGTAATGTTCTAATGGTAAAAACAAAAAAACACCATTTCTAGGCCTGTTGAATTGTCTCCGCCGCCAGCGAGTTCTATAGTAAATGTCATTTGCCTCAGTGAATCCCTTAATGTAAAGATCCACTTTACCATAGGACACTACCACCGCCAAAACACACGCAACGCCACAAGTGCTGCAACTGCGCTGTCAATCTAAGTAGGATTAAGGATAAATGATTAGGAAGGAATAGGGGACTGGACTCTGGTATCCCTTATTCACTCACCGAAACACAACAGCACACAATATGCTGCCATTATGGATCTGGTGAATGGATCATTTGTAAAAAGGTGATTTAACGGTATTCTTCTTTAAGGGGTTGATTGCTGCCTCCAGACGGCGTTCAATTTAGGACTGGGAAACGCAGTGTACCCAGGCCACTACTTTTTAACTTTTGTAATTTTTAAAACTTATCCTTATTTTTTTAGCGTAAGGAATACAATTGTTTATTCTCAGGATTGTCATCAGATTGGCTATTTAACTCTGTTGGACTGGCGATTAAAAGTGTTTCCCTGTTTTCTTTCATACATAAAAGTCGCATTAGTGCTTCTCTTTCGCAATGTCCATTCGGCTTGAGAGCTGAGAACGAAATTGGCATACTGATAAAATTACTCATGGACACAAATCTAACAAAATTAAATGTAATTTATGTCCATTTATTGCAAATTTATTGTTAAATACTTGTATGTGCACATTGAGTTATTCGAATTATGCTGATTTAAATCTGAGAGAAAGCTTAAAAGATTCCCAACTTGGCATGGAAGAGGTATGGTGAATGGTTCCTTCTTTTAAAACTCAAATTATTATTTATCATTGCCTATTTTATGTTATTAAGTACAGTGAATTTAGTAGAAAGACAATAAAGTTTTTTATTTCCGCATCTATTTAAGTCACAAATTTTTTGATGCTATTATTAAATTGAAACTAGGTAATACGCAACGTCTACAATATCTATCTTGTACTAAATTATACCGAAAAATAATAACTTATATTACGAAATTGCATAATACAACTAGTTATACGGAAAGATATTTACTATATACACCACTTATTAATTGATGGAAAAAATTCTGTCGCAATTATTAGGTTAGTGTAAATTTTTTGATTCTCTAAGTAGAACTTATCCATGCATTAGTAAGTCAATAAAATATTCACATTAAAAATAAATAAAGTTTTTTAAATAAAACTTTAAATGTTCTTGAAATGTACTCGTACATGAACCAATGTCAATATCTGCTGTAGACCAGGTGTTTCTGTAACCCGATCACGGGTCGTCAGGGGTAAGGGCATACGTTTCCGACGTGGTTCGTTACATACAGACCTAGGTACTCAAGGTACGAGGCAGCATTTAAGTATACGTGCGACATGGAATACATATAGAACACAGCATAAATTGTAAATATGTTTATTATGGCACTTGTTGTTTTAAAAAAGAAACGAAAGTAAAACATTATAGACAAAGTTTATAATGTTCCTGTTAATTCACAATCTATTAACAAGATAATTATATTTAATAAATTTTTGATATTTGGGTTAATTATATTTACAAACAATTCTATTTATTACATCGGCTGAAAAGTCCCGGGCCTAACTCATAGATGGCGCTAGTTTTATTGCATTCACCTCCTTTTTAGTTAGTACTAACCTTCAAAAGAGCTGTTAAAATTTCATGATCTATTAATTAGTTCGTGAGTTATTGTGCCAAGAGTGCTTTTCAAAACAATGAATCAAAAACAATTTCGTGTTAATTTTACACTGCTTCTTGATGGGAAAAAATACCGTTCAAGCGAAGAAATGGCTTGAAAAGTGTTATGGGGACTCCGCTCCATCAGAAACAACAATAAAACGTTGGTTTGCTGACTTCATACGTGGTCGTAGAGACACCGATGATGCAGAATGCAGTGGACTTCTGTTCTATGTTGCTTCTTAATTTCTGTACGTATTAGTGGTCACCTTTATTTAAAATTAATTTTTGTAAAAAAAATGTCTCTACCAATTTCTTGTTAACGCTGCTTGTTTCACGGTACTTGCTTCAGGGCGCATTAATGAAAACTCTTTTACCAGACTAATGAACATAAACTATCAAAATAAGATACGCACACATACGACAACAGCTTCACTTGTAGACAGCCTGTACCTTGCTTCCTCGCACGTTCGCTATCCCTGTTTAATTATTCTTCGTTCCTTCGTCTCATTCTTGATCGCGAATGATTAACAATAATGTATTGGCAAACGATAACAATTTGGAACTTGTCATTAGATATTTTCAAATGATAATTATTTGAAAATTTAAGGCTACTTTTAAGTATAACCTTATACAATGTGTTTTTTTTAAAGTCGTATAATCCTATTTAGATACTAGCCGAACCCCTAACTTCGTCCGCGTGGTATTTGTGAACCGATTGGAATTAAACAGACACTACATGTTACGGAAAGCTTGTTACACTACATCAGTGAAAACAAAATTTAAATAGGTTAAGCCGTTTCAGAGATTAGCGTGCACAAACGCACAGATAAACAGACAAAAATTCTAAAAACTATTTTTTTTTTCACCGCGGTAACATAAGTACAACATGTATACAAGTTTTTTTTTTTTTTGAAAAAATACTTCTTTTTTTGAAAAAAGAGCAAACACGGCTTATTTACGATTTTATTAATATGTATTTTTGAACTATAAACATTCGACAACAGTATAAAAAAATTACACAGTAATGTGACCAGATTAAAAACATTTATTATATATATTTTTTTCACTCAAAGCCAGAGAAAAGCAGCGATATTCATAAAATCTCACATGCATCACGTTCAATGCGTTCGTCGAATCGCGCGGTGCGGGGTCGATTTCGGTTCGTTTAAGTTTGACATCCATAACGAGACTGTTTGTATAGTGAACCTCCCTCTGTATATGTAACACGATTTCAGAATTCGCAATGAAAATTCACTGCGACGTGGCCTGCGATGCGGTGACATTTATTCCAAATATGTAAACGAATATCGTCATATGACCCTTAAAAAAGATCAAGTAACTCTTTATACTTATTGTAATATTAAGTAAAAAAAAAGGTTTATGTACATTTGAATTCCTTGAAAATATTTGTCTTTTTATTATATGGGTAGGTACTGGTAGATCACAGGATCTTTAAAAAAATGTAACATTATATACATCAAGGAAAAAATTTGTTACTTAGTAATTGTTATTCTAAGGGGAAAAACAATTATTCCACTGTTTTGGGATAAGAATGCCGCTGTTATCATATGGAGATATGTTGAACCCTGGAAAAGGAAAATTACAGGTAAAGCTAGTGGTTTATAATTACACAGTTTCTATTCTTTTTTTATATTATTTTTATTTTTGTATGTAATTTGGAAAATATATGTATCTAATAACTTACTATCAATACTTATGTTCTATATAATATAATAAAATCGTAAACGAGCCGTTCTATACATTTGTTTATATTTGTTCGATATAAACAAATGTATAGAACGGCTAAACAAGAAAGGTCGGTAATGTCCAATAATTTCAAAGTATAAAAGGATACTACTATTTTTCTAAACACACATAATCTGCTTTTATATTTTTAAGATATTTTTCAGTCCATTGACTGAAAATGTGCTTATGCGAAACATAATTAGAATTATATTCTCACATAAAATAAGTATTGTCATTATCGTAACAAAAGGCATAGTTAAAATATATCTTCATTTATTTTGTCAATTTTATTAATTTTATAATTATGCTTCTTTAAAGTTGCTTCTTTAAAGTTTTTTTAAATATATAAACTCATTGTTTGGTATTTTTCTGCTAATGAGTTTAAATATATGTTTTCTAATATCAAATTTTATGACTGATAAGGCAATAATTGTAAGTAAATACATACGATAGTGACTGTTTTTCATAGGATTTTCTCAATATTATGTTCAGAATAAAACACACAGCCAAATTACAATAGTTACTACTGAATCATACTCGTTACAACTTTTTCTATTGGGACTTTTGATAAAAAATTTTTAAATTGATGATTGTTAAAGTGGATAGGTAAATTTTCAACAAATATAAAAAGGATAGTAGAAATTTCTAAAGTAATTTCTAAGTAACTAAACCTTTTGTACTAACTTGGTCGGTAATGCACTGTACAATTGTACATATTATGTACGTGCAAATGTGATAAAAGCCGAATTTATATTTTAATTTCAAATGTGTTTATGTAATATAAAATATTATGTCCATGATACATTTATTACTAGAGTTAATTATCAATTTTATAATAGTTTTATAAAATTTATAAAATATTTTATGAATTAAAAATTTTTGATAACCAATGTAACTTTTTGATAAAATCATAATGAAAAGAAAGATTGTTTTGTCCCCCTTAAGCGTTAGCAAGGTAAAAACGTTTCATAAATATTTTAAATCGTAAAATCCGTTATTCCTGGCGGAGTGAAGGCATGTTTGAGCTGTGGTCCTAAACAAATAGCGGAACTTAATGAGGCCAGAACGGCTGCTATCGAGCTTGTAGGCAAGTGGCGAACGAGGGGCTTCCGGACATGCCGGCGCGATACATTTGCTTAATAGTCGCTACCACGCCTTTACAATATTCTCATATTAATATATTTTATTACTGATTCCCTCTAAACTTAGTCACAAGCATTTGGATAAATTCAATTATTTCCTTAATATTTCAGTAGATAAGTGTCCTTTATTGGAGGCCGGAGCTAGAACTGGACGACAATACTAATAAATAAAATTATTGTAAAATAACTGCTTTTTACTATTTATGCGGTACTTATAATAAAAAACAATTTTTTAAATTTTTGTCTGTCTGTTTCGGTTATCTCTGAAACGGCTGGATCAATTTCGATGGGACATTCACTGGCAGATAATTGATTTTGTAAATAGTAACTTAGTAACTTATTCATAAGCGATGTTCGTAACGCGAACGCCGCGGCGACACATGGCCACGTTCAGCTAGTATTTAATAAGAGAAAAGCTTACGTGACCATTCTCCATAATTAGTCTTACGATTTTTATGCATACACGTAGCCCAGTCAATAAGTTTAGATATTTTAAATTATTAAGCTAAACAAATGCGTATCGGCAGGACGTTTCATTCTTCGAAGAGCGCTAGTCTGCAAATGAAGATTGCTTCTGTGTTCTGTGCTTCTTCGATTCGAGTTTTCTAAGGCATTCGTGATGGTCACATTTAGATATTTTTTTTCGTAGAGGTTAATGCACTGGTAAGATACACTAATTATTATAGTCAACAACTGGCCAGCTCGACTGCCAGATGCAATCAGCCTCTTAATGAAGACCTTTATAAAATACGAGTAACATCACTTGTGATGTGAGAAGACGATAGATGACAGGGTGCTTTCTTTTTTCCCATACTCTTTATCACATTTTCTTCTTTAACCCAAATGTTTTTCGTCCCTTAGAAGGGTATCAAAGGGGGAAAGATTTTTCACATTTTCTCCATAATCCTTTTTCGTGTGACGGATATCTCTGAAAAAGTAGTGATATTCCTTTCTTTAATTTTTACGTAATTTGGATTTGCAGCGCACAATGCTTATTTCATGGTGTAACTTGTGTTTCTACGCAAAAGAAACCACTTCTCTCGTCGTTACATTAAACGATACGATCTTTCCCAGTAGTTATATTGAAGTTACATTGATGTATTCCCATTAGTTGTAACTAATGGGAATAAATTTTTCTCACTATATTGAAAATTCTGTTTAATACAACTAGTGGCATTTTTTGTCTAGTAATCACATTGGATATAATAAAGACAACAGTTGAGCATTTCCAAGAGAAAATATAGGATGGTATATTATACGATGCTTTTAGCACTTATTATTTTAGTCTTAGAAGCGGTCTCTGCTTTAATTTTTTGTTGTAATTTTTTAGTAATTAAAATATGCCATTTAGTGAGATTAAGTACCAGAAACAATTAAATTAATTTAAAGGGTATTAAAAAAAAAGAAATAATTTAAAAAATATACTTTGTATTAAAAACCTCTTAGCAGCCATATGTTCCAGTACTTTTATAAATTAATTGGGAAAGTTTTAACTGATATCTATTTTTTTGAAGTAGTGAAAATTAGTACAATGTAATTAGTGGGACAAAAAATGCCACTAGTTACGTACATTAAATAGAATTTTCCAAATAATAGTAATGGGAATTTTTACACTAGTTACATCAATATAACCCCAGTGTAACTACTGGGAACAGACCAATACACTTGACAGTTGATGCGTATTGCAATACTAATAAAATTGCTTGTATAAATCGGTTATAAAAGAGAAATGTACATATATATAATAATTCGAATATTGGAATAGAGAATGGTTGGCAATTCGAAATGAAATAGGGACAGAGCAAATAATTAAGGAGGGCGCGAGGCGGGGCGGCCAGCCGCAGAAGTGGAAGTACTTAAGGAAACAGCAGATGTTGCGAGCGCAACTGTACCTTCCGATGAGCAACGGACACTTATATAGAGCACCTTGTACTTTGAATCAACACCACAAAATATGGCATATATATCTAGAGACATAATAGTGATTTTTATAATTTACACTATCGCGTTGAACTAAAAAGTTAATTTATATAACTTTGCATTTCATCATCTGGCGGCAGTAACCATCCCCTTACAGAATGTGTGCTGTTCTGTTTCGGTGAGTGAGTAAGGGATGCCAGAGCCCATTTTCCTATCCAATCCTTAACCTTACTGTAGTCGACAGCGCATTTGCAGCTGCTTGGCGTGCTTGTGTTATAGGCGACGGTAGCTACCTACCATCAAGTGGACCGTCAGCTTGTCTGCCGATCTAAACATAAAAAAATGTGGAAATAGAGAAAAGAGGGATTAAGTAGTTATTTTTGTTTTAAGCTGGCTATTATGTATCAGTTTGTCGTAACTAGCTTTTATCGGTGGTTTCTCCCACGTGAATAATTAAAAAATAACCTCTGTACAGAATTCAAAGTATTTTCATTACATAAATACCCAAAGGGGCAGTTCGGTTTAATTGAAATCCATTCAGCGGTTTTCGTGTAATTGCGTAATCCTACTAAATGCGTAAGTTTGTATTTTTGGATGTTTATGTGTTTGTTACTCAATTACGACAAAACGGCTGATCGGATTGGGATGAAATTTGACAAACATATAGTTTATTACCAGGAATAATTTATAGCGGATACTTTTTATCCTGGCAAAATGTTAGGTTCCCGAGGGATCGTCTAAAAACATTAAAAAAAATCGGCGCCACCGTCATCACAGTGTCACGCGTTATATTACTCAAAGCGGACGAAGTCGCGGACACCAGCTAGTATATATCTAAACCTTTTATACTAAGCACAGATAACGTTACTAAGATTATTTACGTTATTTTTTATTAATTTTTGAAATGTTAACTTCTCTTTTCATAATTATTTTATCAAAGACACCTCACATTCATATTGTGAGCGCAGTGAAAAAGATTACCAAGGAAAAATTTTCAACGGGTATCTTGAAGCCAAAAAGAGTCAGTGCGAATGTGACCAGCATCTTACCTGTCGATGTTAGACTTCTCATACTTACAGTTTTTTAAAGGATTTCTGAATCGTACGGGGTTATTTGACGTCTGAAATATGAATGCTTTTACCTTATTCAAACTGTAATTAAAAGTAATTAAACTGGATTTTAAATAAACTATCCTCTCAGTATTTTCTTTGCAACTCATTTTTGCTCTATGTAGATATTGCGATGGCACGCTTTCATTAAAATCTTTCGTTTCCGCGTTATATGAAAGTAGACTCTGAATACTAATGCACGTCGAATTGCACAACTTTATATTAATTTACTTGAGGAGTTTGCAATTGCTATCTCTCTCTCGCACTTCCTGATTTATTAGTATTCATTACGAATGAGGCGACCCAGGTTATCTTGGACCCAGTTATTGGGGTTACAGTCGAAGTTACAATTTCTATTGTAATGTACTGTGTCATTAGGTAAGCCAGTTTACGTTTAAACTTTAAGCTCCTGTTTTTACATACTAGTATTTAACCAAAGATTTGCATGGGTACAATTTTTATTAAACTATTCTAACTACATATACATTTAATTTACCAATTACCGTTTACCAATTTACCATTTAATTAACCAATTTACCAATGAGCCTATTTACCTATCCTCTCCTAATCTTTTATCCTATTAAGAACTTCAGCGCTAGACGAAATTATTTGAATAATAATGAAAACTGCATCATGTGTTAGTTTGGAAAAATCACTTCGAATTAATTTATCGGAATAGACACGGATAACGACTTAATTTTATAAGATTAAGAGTATTATTTCTAGGATCAATGCAATACTGATAATTAGCGCTAACAGATAGAAGATTTAACCAATCTGTTATAGTAGTGCTTCGTGAAATAACAGTGCTCGTGCTTTTGTATAACCATTACCTTAGGGCATTTCTATCTCTCGATATGAGTGTCTCGTTTTGAGATATTTTTCTAGGACATCTTTTATAATTAATGTTTTTAAAACTAATTTTAAAATATATTATTGCTCATAATTGCCATATTCGAAGTACGAATGGCGGCCGTTTGAGATTTGGGACAATATTAGCACTAAAGACCTTTTGAATCGTCTGAGAACAATGCGAGAACAGAGCGAACGAACAGTGGCGAGTAATACTTCTTCTCTTTCAGATACGAGCGCCCTCAAGGTTGAAATGTAGCAGAAGACGCTACGCGAAAATATTTAGGTGAGTTTTTTGTTTTAGTAGCAAAGTCTAGTATTCATATTTAATGGTTTCTTTGGCCTAACAAATCTGGTAGCAGAGTTGTGTTTTGTTTATTTTGAGTTCTACAAATCGTAGATGTTTTTCATCGCAAACAAATGTTTTTGGTAAAAAAAATTGTTAAAAAAATGGTGAGTAATATATAAAATTGCGAGATTTAAATTTCAACCTTTCTAATGAGCCATTTGAATGTTCACAGAGATAATAAATGATAATCAAAAATTAAAACCTTTCATTGAAATTAATCTATATCAACAATATTTAAAATCTCTCCGTCCTCAACATTAAATAATTTGGCACAAATTATGAAGTAAAAAAAATATAACTAATTATTATAAAAATAGTCATAATTTTTTTTTGTCGCACATTTTTACACGCGAACTAAATGAAGTTTACGAAAAGCAACGTGTAGATGTTGGCACAAAATCTGCTTAGATGTATAGAGATCCTTTTAAATCATTATTTTAATCAAAAAAAGAAAATACTATGCAAATGTTTGATTTTAATTTGGTTGCAACACTTGCCGCAGATGTAAACATATAAGTAGAGGAAGTTGTTAAATTTTGAGGTGGATTCGGGAGGACATCGTGGCCGCGGTGGTGCGGCGTTGCGGCGCCTGGGTGGCTCGACTCCAATTAAAAGCAACGGAGTCTACTGCGTATTGAAAGGTCGTAGCACGTAACGCTTGTAGAACACTCTACTTGTTATGAAGCGCAGGGCTGCCACACGCCGAATAATTTCCGATTTATGATCATGCGCATTTTTTGACAAACTTTTATTAGCGTGTTATTATTTTCTATCAAAAAAGAAAAAAAGCTGGGCATTCTAAGTGGGTTGAAGCGATGCTTTACACCTGGATAGCTCCTCTCTTTTTACAAGGTGCAAGTCCGATCTTGCATGGAGTATTGCTGTCACTTTTGGGATGGCTCAGCAAAATGTCACACTTGCCGCACTTGACTCGGTGGATCACAGAGGTTGGTGGAGGCTCTTTGGTGGCGATACGCTAATAAGAACATAGACGCAAAATCGCCTGTCTGTTGTCTTCTATATTCTATAAGATGTACTTCGGAGAGTGTGCTCGGAACCTGCATGAGATCATACCGCCTTCCCCTTTCTTCTATCAGACATTCAGACGTACTGCTGGTTACCTCCTCACTTTGTCGAAATCCCTTTTATTCGGACCACTAAGCACACTGCTAAGTATTGGAACTCCCTGTCGGCGTCTGTATTTCCGAGTTCATACAACTCAAATCTTTGTAAGGTTCGAGTGGATAGGCATCTTCTGGATGAGCTCATTCCATCGTCGGGCTAATTTTTCCTACACGGCTAGATGCTGGCAAGAGCAAACCCATCTTTAATAAAAAAAAAAGAACCCCATCAGATCAAAATTGTGAAGGTAAGTTAACAGCCACATTAATAATTTAATTTACAATAATCTCTATATAGTAGAAAACAAAGTCAAAGCTTGCATATTTATAAAAAGTAATTTTGGACAGCCCTCGATCCGTTCGCTGCGCATTCATTTTTAATTCGGCACAGTAAAAGTTTCACATAAAGCGTGTGCGCCTGCGACGTGTGGAGAATAGACAGACGTGTTTATTTGATATAGTTCACACCGAGCATAGGGCAACTTGATATATTCATCGAGCCGTACGTGTGTATCTACTTCAACTTATCCCTCTAATTAAGCTAGTTGGTTATGTTTGAATTAGTTTTTTTTTTCGATTTAAAGAATTACCTATTAATTTTATTTAAATAGAAGAAGTTGACAAAATAAAGGCATAATTATGTAAATTTGTGAAAATTAAATTTCGAGTAAATTTTGAACGATGCGATGTCGCGATGATTACTTTAGAATATTTCAAGTCTGTTAAGCGTGTTGGAAATGAACGTAAATTTTCCTTCGGCAGTATTTCCCCCGAGTGTAGGTTTCCAATCGGCGCTAGCGGGTCAGCCGGGAGTCAATGAAAAGCGGTAAAGTGGTGCCGCGGCGCTGATTAAAGCCTGCAGCAATCGTCCCGGAAAGTATTTATAGGTACACCTGTTCGTTAGTGGCGCAAGTCCCGGCCAACTTCTTGATTAGGCGCCATCGGGCGTTGCTTCACTTCCATGAACAAACAAAAAGATTTCTCTATACGGCATCGACAGGCGAATTTATTGTTCCAACTAAATATCTCACTTATATGATATTAGACTGTCTCAAAATTGAACATATTATTTGTGAAATAACAACTAAGTAAATTTTGTGCAAATTTAAAGTAAAGCATAGTAATCGTTTTCTGATTATGAAATGATTATATACTACTCGGTTGCTTGTGCTGGTTTAGAACGAACCTTTATTTACATATTTTTATTGAAAATTCAGATATAATTATATTTTATTTTTTATACTTTTGTTTTATCCTTATATGACAGCCACATCATGCCCTGAGATTGTTACTACTTTACTGGTTAAGTAGTATTTTATCTATGGTTAAAATAATAAATAGGTACATGTATTTAAAAGCTTTATTGAGCTTTACTTATACTTATACTTATACTTATACTTATACTTATACTTATACTTATACTTATACTTATACTTATACTTATACTTATACTTATACTTATACTTATACTTATACTTATACTTATACTTATACTTATACTTATACTTATACTTATACTTATACTTATACTTATACTTATACTCATATTACTTTTCATCATCATTATTCATCAAAGAAGCTCTCTCGCTTCAAGGTTCAATCACAGGGTCAATTACTTTACAATTATTGTATTTTTAATATAGGTAAAGTTAGTGAAATTATATCCAAATAATATAAATTTAGACGCTCTTATCAGCTTCGTGCTGCTTAATTACCAAACCAATTTTGATGGGGTTGTCACTGTCATTTAGAGAATATGTAATGAAAGCTTTAAATGAATAATACTAAATTTATATAAAAAAGTTTTAATGTCCATGATAAATTAATTATGATGAATAAAAATTTAAAAATAAAGACATTTTTAAATGTTAATGCAAGTAGTCAATTTTATATACAAATTGGCAAATACGTCTTTGAAAAAGAGTTCAACCGATGAATCTAACTCAATTGGGCATCGTTCGAAAAATTACGAAATATTTCTCGTCCGCTCGGTAAATCATGCCTCCTAACTATTGGTCTGGTGAGAATACCCAAACCCAAACTCCTCAGCGTGCTATAAAAGGTATATTATATACGAATAAACGTACGCAAATATATATACACTGTCAAAAAGTATTTTAAGATGGAATATTTACACGCTTATTAAAATGGAGAATGCGTACAAAATGTCACAGAAGCCGATTCGATTAGATTCAGAAGAAAAGTGGCGTCGTTTGATTTGCATCTACAAAGAGATTCATTACTCATGTCAACTTGAGAAAATTCTGTGTGAAGTAACCGAAAAGGAGGTTTTCTCACACGTTTTCCTTTTGAAATGTCGCATTGAATTCGGTAAGCAGTTGGTTTTGCATGTGAATAGTGAATAGAGTATTCGTTGCACGCATGGTGCGTGCGCGCCGTGCCGCTAAGGCCCCGCCCGCCTCGACATCGCAACTCCGGTCACGGAAGCCCTTAATAACGTCACGTTTGATGCGCCTCTATTATTATATTCCATCTTCAGACGGTCCCACGACTGGGAGCCGCGGCGTTGTGTGCTTACTTGTACTTATTTACTTGCAATTGAGGTAAATCTACGGTAGACACTCTATTAGCCAAGTCGGTCCACGTTTGGCCTTCGTAGCTCTGTTGTAATAACATTTTATCAAAAGCGCTTCACTTGTTTACCCATAAACAGATAAAATTATTTTCGCATGATAATACTAGCGACCCGCCCTTGACTTCGCATGTATGTATTTTTTTCTGCAAATTAAACACACTGAGCTATTTCGTTTATCCCTCTTTCGATGAGTGAAAATCATATCAAAATCTGTTGGGTGGTTTAAAAAAAGTTAAAGGAGAAACAGACAGAGGTGGACAGCGACTTTGTTTTATAATATATACATATAGATAATCTTCTATATATATAAAAATGAATCCCCATTTCCCTTGGTCACGGCATCACGCGTGAACGGGTAGACCGATTTTAATTCGGTTTTCACTAATGGAAAGAGGGATAAACAGGGAATGATCTTATATATTAAAATTGCACGCCGGGCGAAGCCGGGGGCGGGTCGCTAGTCTATCTATTATATAAAAATGAATCCCCATTTCCCTTGGTCACGGCATCACGCGTGAACGGGTAGACCGATTTTGATTCGGTTTTCACCAATGGAAAGAGGGATAAACGGGGAATGTTCTTATATATAAAAATTACATCCCGGGCGAAGCCGGGGGCGGAACGCTAGTAATATATAGATATATGTATTATTATCTAATAATAATAATAATAATATATCTATATTATATAGATATAGATAATAATATTGTATAATATATAGATAGATTTGTTGTGCCTTGAATATAGATTGTTATAGTTCGGTCATTAACGAGTCCTAGCAATCGGTTATTGCTTAGGTATTTCAAACTAGGTAATCAACATTAGAATAACCACACAAAAATCATCTCCAGTTATTACTCCATTGGGGCTTAATTTAAAAAAATCTACAAATCACCTTTTGTTATCTGTCCCAAAAAGAAAACTATATCAATTTTCACATTTAAATTTTAAAATTACTGAAACAATTTTCATCTAAAAAAATAGTTTTTTGATTTAGTGTTTTGATCTTAAAAGTATAACAAATGTTAGTAAAAATTTTTTTTATTAAAATCATACACACGAATGATATATATGTTTATACAAACTCTAGTAAAACAACATATGAAAGATCATTAATAATATAATAAGCTGCAGAGCCTGGCACATTGACGCAACATCGCCTGTTTGTGTGTATTCTATAAGATGTACTTCGGAAAGTGAGCTCGGGAGCTGCATGAGATTTCTTCTATCGGACTTCAGACTTACGGCTGGCTACCATCCTCACCTTGTCAAAATCTCTCTAATTCGGAAAAAGCGATTTAAAACATCTTTTATAATGCCCACTGCTAAGAATTTCAACACCCTGCCCGGCGTCTGTATTTCTGAGATCACACAGTGGAGTTTTAATCTTTTTAAAGGCATCTTCTGGGTTGTGCTCGCTCCATCGTCGGCCCTATTTTTCCTACACGGCTCTATGTTGGCGAAGAGCATACCCATCTTTATTTAAAAAAATCTAAATATGATATATGAAAGCAATATAAGCAATATCATATATTGCTACTCAAATATTTATTTATTTATCTATATAAACTTTTTACATAACATTATAATAATATAATGTTTAATCACGTAAGAAGTAAATGGTCTGATATTTGAGGCAGCGTGCCCAAACATAATATAATCTCAATTGTATTTAAACTTTCCCATAGAACAGGCTACGGCCTAATGTGAATCTCGATTAACAAGAAATCTATTTATGCTATCTCTATTAAAGACTTCTTTGAACTCATTAACATGCAGGTTGCATTTAACTGAACTATCGTTTCTAAAGAACTTTCCTTAAAAATACGTATAATATATGACCTTTACACGAAGGAAGTAAAATAAAAACTAACTTGGGAATTTTAATACTCTCATGTTAAAACTCATCCGGTAATAGTAATGTGTGGAGAAATGTGCTGAAGTATATTATACTGTAGGCCGATCACGTCCCACTGTAGAAGACGCTTACCTGAAACTTTTCCTACCCTCAGAACATTAGCAGCCAGCGCCAAACTTAACACCCATATAGCTTCGCTAAGCTGACATTAATTAACCATATTACTTTTTTATCAATATACATTAATATTTGTGCTATTTAAGCTGCAAATATAAAGAGAACAGTTTGAACTTTAGAAATTGTAGTATGAAAATTAATTTATTATGTTTATAAGAAGTAATTTTTATAAACAATACATAAAAATTTGATATTTATTATGTATATAAAAAGAAGTATTAAAATTTGGTTATTGACTATTGAAATATTGTAAAGATGTTAATTAATAGTTAATTAATACTTTGTTATTTATACTTATTCTAATTTTTTCATAAATTTCAAGCTTTTTAATTTAAAAAAATATAATAATTTCTAGATAATTATAGAAAATAATTTTTAAGTAACTTTAATGAGTATTATGTACCTACTTTAATATAGGTAAATTAATTTTATAAATATAATTCCATAATGAAAATTTCGATTTACTAAGTATAAACTTTTAAATACTAATAATTAATCATTAAGAATAATTTGCGAGATGCGTTTTGTTTGATATTAGAGGGACGTGCAACTTTTTTGAATATAATAAAAATTGTATTAGATTTTTAAAATGTTGTGTATAATGGTACAAAGGCATTAATTTTTTTTTATAAATTAAGCGTATACTTGGGAAAGTACATCTTTTTAAAATTACAATCTAGTGGTAAGATTAATGAGCAATTAGAATTTAATCTAAATTACTAAATTATTTAATAACTAAGAATATGTCTATTATGTCTATATTAAACCGTTTAAAGTATTCGGATGGAATATGCTTAATTAAACACACAGGGTACCTTAATTTTATTTCACTAGAATTCTTGTGAGATAGTAGTTAAATTAATACTATTTACTGACATTCATGTTGACAAGCCAGTGTTTAAAATATAAATCAGTGAAACCCTGACGGTTGTTTACTACAATGTTAATAAAAAACTTATTTTGTTTTGTTTTTCTTAAATTTCTTTTTCAAAATCGATTATTTTTTTCATAAGAAATGATATCTATGAGATTAATATTTATGTAACCGTTTTTTTCATTAGATTTTATTGGCTAATATGTTTTACCCGGGACTTTGTGGGCGTCCTTTTTACTAAAGCATTGAAATATTTATTAAATGTCTATCGCTCATTTATTATTCTAATGCTTTGAATTATTATTTTTAGTTTTCAGATGATCCCTCTCGAACAGAACTTTCTTCTAGATGAAGGGTGCTCTAAGTCGCTTCTGTGTCCCTGACAATGTATGTACAAAAAATAAATTTCATAGTGATCGATTGAGTAGTTAAGGTAACCACCTGTTGCTGTTAGGTAATTAACTATAACTATACTAATATTAAGGACCGGCAAGGGCAGTGTAGGACATCCACCCACAAGGTGGACAGATTATCTGATAACGGGCTCGGGTCGACCTTGGATCCAGGCTGTTTCTGATCGGTCCTTTTAGACTTTTTAGGTCTTTGTCCAGTAGTGGACATCCTACGGCTGAGATGATGATGATGATAATGATGAATTATCTATACAAACTTTTACATTTACAGATCATCCAACACAATAAAAGTAAATGAATCTACCATTGGTTCCGAAACCGGCAACCAACAACCACAGTTGCTTTTCATTCAATGTCAAGACAGTAATGTTGACAACAAAAACAATTTAGTTCTACCCTTTTTGTCACCAAGGTTTGTAGCTTAGCTTTTGTTAAGTAATTTCAATGTAGTTACTGATAGTTGCTGGATATCGTTTAGTAATTTAATTGTATTACCATATACCGTTTAACCTTCAATTGAATTAATTATTTAAGGAACCGTGAAAGTAGGAATAACGAGCCTAGTTTTATTTCTTGAGTTCAAATTTTAGAATTCACAAATTTTCTAAATTTATCGTACATAAAAAACGTCTTCTGGACGTACATAAAAAAGTGTGTGTGTGTCAGCTCCGACGCACGACTGGAGTTTAAACTTAAACGTTTTAACGTTTGAACTTAAACTTACTACTTTAAACGTATAAAATTACATGTTTTATTAAATGTTTAATTTATAAAATTAAATTAAATTTTCCTCATGTCAATAGATAATTGGATACCTAATTACTTTATAATTACACATAATTAATTTTTTTTGTAGACTTATAGACTGTAATTTGTCTGACCTAGTAAGAGGATTTATAAAAATTTAATACTATTTAAAATGTAATTGTAATTTTTTGTATGCAGTTAAGTTTGCTAATCAATAAATAAATAAATAAATAAATATTACTTAGCTACATTCTGGATAATCAGATGGCACGTGTTCCAACATTTTTTCGACAACAGACACGCGCTATCGTTTCGTTCCTTAACCCGGACTATACAAGATTTCGAAATTTGCTTTTATAAGCCCAGAGAGTAGAATTAGGGAACATAAATACATGCGTCAGATAAAGTGACAGTTAACGAAACGCTTTTTAGTTCACACTTGTATTAATTTTTACTCCTCATAAAATTTCCACAGCGAGGGCCTTATATAGAAATCGATTCGTAAAGACTAACTCTAAAAATTTCATAAATGTAGGTACATACATAAATATCTAATGCAGAAATAAATAAGAACATAATATTACTAACAAGAAATATGTCGTGTGATTACAATGCAACTAGTGTACAAGTATGTCAATCGGTTTTCGATCATGTATAATCCAAGCGAAGTGGACGATGCCATCATGAAGTCATAAATCAACTCTTGCAATATAGACGCTCGGCGCACAATAAGTGTCAAGCCATGCGTCGTCGCCCGACGCCACCCGACGCGGAGCTCCACTATTTTTTATTATCAGCTACAACATATAACACTTAGAAAGATAGAAAGATTATATCTATTCTAATGTTGGAAGTAATCTTCGAAACTACACATTCGATTTAAAAAATTCTTTCAATAATATTTAGAATTAGAATAGGCTAGTTGACAAAATTTGGAAACTAGTTTAAAACCATAGCGTAGCATCTATTTCACCCCAAAAATATATTATTTTAAGAAAAATGGGTCTTTTACATTAGTATTTTGAGTTTTTAGAAATGAACTTGAAATTGACTGCGAAACTTGAATTGACTGTCATGGCGTCTTGAATGACGTCACACCTCCCGAAACAGCCGTGTTTCTTTATGAAAGTCAATTGTGTTTTTTAACAGCTGTTTCGCGAGGTGTGACGTCACGCTTCCATGCGCTTCTCTGTTTGGTGTTTAATGTCACGTTATTAAACGCCTCATTTTGTCGATTTTATGTTTCAAAAATATTATTAATCTTTTATTATTACTAATTATCACAGTTAATCATTAGAAACTCTAAGCCATCCATTTATTCTTAGTGTAAACAATTCTATTTCAGGGTAGGAGTCCACGCGTTCTAAATCGCCAGTTCCAGATCCAACGTTTGACAAATGTATAATGTCAGGCGTCATATTGCAATCACATCAACACCTTAGCCAAAGAGCTAGGCAAATCAAGACAGGTTAAAAAGCTTAAAAGATACCACATTTGGTAAAATAATCAAATAAAATAAAGGGCGAGCCCTTCACTGGAAGGACTGGCCTTACAAGTCACTGAAAGCCTCCTAACTAATCTGCTTATGGTGGAGAACCGATTGCAAGATAATATATTGCAAGATAATGCACAAAAAAATATATTGCATACACGTTCAGGGACACAGAAATGGGTACCTTTTATCCAGAAGAAAGTACTGTTCCCGGGGAATTATCAAAAAAGGTTAAATTCAACGCCCGACCAAAATATATAAGTAATAGATATTGAACAACAACAAAAGAAAAAGCTCGCGGCCAAAAGCTAGGCTAGCAATAAAAAAGAAGATGAATGTAATTTGTCGTCTCTGATAGAGCTATGGTATAAATTATTCTTTCACAGACACTAAACAACACTTATGTAGTTATTTAAATGAGGTCTTATTTAAGGTGCTGGTTTGGTTACTGTCGCCAGACATGCACTGATCTAGACAGCGAAGTGAACTGAGTCACGCTATACATATATTAAAAAATGATAGCTTTAAATTATTTTATTCGATAAGCAAATAACTTTATTTAAATATAGTCGTTTTAAAATTAATATCTATTCAAGGTATTTTTCGCGGAATTACCTTGGACTGTTCAATTTTCGAATTTAGATCGCAGTCAGTGTATTCGACGGATCCATGAACTAAACTCATTCTAATTTCAGTTGAGTTTCTAGTTATAAAATTGACGTACATACATTATACGACATTCAATTGCAAATACATTATAAAAGTGAGTTCATAAATACCCGAACCGCACATTTTGGTTTTAACCTTTTAAAATATATACTCCGTCTCCCATAATATTTGTTTTTTCCACCGTGATGTAACGATAATGTACCAACAAAATATAAACAGACAAATAACTTATCTCAGCATTTTCCGGTGGCGGAACTCAGCATTACTCCTATTGTATTCGAGTAAAGGAATCTCGTATTTGCATCCGAGTGTAGAGAGAGCGGAGCAAAAAAGGGGGACGCACACGAAACCAACATTTCAACGGAAAAGTAATTTTTCATAAGCATCGAGCTTGCTTTTCAATAATACGCCAACTGAGTGCCAACACAGGTAAGAAACACTTCTTATGGCGCATTTCTACCATATAATATTGTATTACGTTTTTAAAGAAGTATGTCATTAAAACACGAGACTTTTTAAGAACATCAGATGTATGTTAGATCTCTGTGACACATTTTGTACCTATGTATATGTACATACTATGTGCATATAGGTACAAAATGTGTCACAGAGATCTGGCTTTATGGCGATCTAGTCCAAACGCAATCTAATCGATTAGAAATTCAGTCATTGCGAGACCAGTCATCAAGTTATCTAGTACTATCGAAATGTAATCATAAAACTTCCAATCTAAATTAAATCGACGTATTTTTACATTGGCCTTAGGTAGATATTTCATTTGAAACAGTTTTCTTAAGAAATCTTATATATATAAAAATGAATCCCCATTTCCCTTGATCACGGCATCACGCGTGAACGGGTAGACCGATTTTAATTCGGTTTTCACTAATGGAAAGAGGGATAAACGGGGAATGTTCTTATATATAAAAATTGTACCCCGGGCGAAGCCGGGGCGGTCACTAGTTATTTATAACTTTTGACAAACTGAAAATAAACTACTTGGCAGCGGTTATTTTTCAGTTCGGGCAGGCCTCTGTCACCCCGTGTGTGCCGTGATAATACTAGTTTACAGTACATCTGTTGCCGAAGAAATTTTAGCTGTTGCTGACTACATATGATATGCTATTTTCAAAAATATAATTAGAATATTTTTATCAGCTCTAGTTTCTGAATTTCAGCTATGTAGGTATAAAACAGAAAAAAAACATATATTTACTAAGAAAAACTTTACTAAAAAATATTAATCATTGAGTTCTCAAAAACTTCGTTTTAAAGCTCTTCTTTGATGGAAAGACTTTGGAAAATGACGTATCAGAGACCAACAATAGGCAGACATCATATTCGTATTCCAGAAACCCTGATAGCGCTCTGATCCCTGCTCTTCGCTCATATCTCCTAAATTTTCCGGAAACCTGTCTAGGTAACTATGGAGGAAATAGAGTTTTATGCTCATATTGCACCCCATATTTTTTAATTGCAGCAGAAGGTCTTCTATAAGTTCAATATAATTTTCAGATTTTTTATTTCCGAGAAAATTCTGTATCACAGAGACGAAAGCTGTCCAAGCCTTCAATTCTGACTCAGTCATAGAATTTCTAAATTGTATCTTTCGTAAGTTGTCTGATTTGTGGGCCATCAAGAATACCGGCTTTAATCTTTTTCATAGTGAGCTGAGGAAATTTTTGGCAAATGTAAGAAAAGCAGTTTCCATCTTTATCTAGTGATTTAACAAACTTTCATGATGCCCAGTTTTATATGTAATGGGGAAGGATAATTTCGTCACGGAGCTACTAATGAATTGTGGACTATATTTTGCTTTCCAGGTTCGATATTTTCTCTCAAGGGCCAGTTTTTTCTTACCCAATGCTCTTGTTTAGCTCTATACTCAAAATAGGTATTTTTCACCAACTCTGATATAACTTTTCTACAATCTTTAAGCACATATTCTCGGCATATATAGCAGAAATGATCTGGATTGTTTAAACAACGTCTCCTTGAACTACTCATGACGCAAAAACTTCAGATACTAATCTTAACACAGTACAATACGCCTGTTATCGATAATATTATATACGCTTATACGCTTCAATGATAAAATTCAGAAACAAAGTAACTCGAGCTGCTCAAAAAATTTTGAGGGTAGATTTAACAAAAACAACATTATCAACCTATATACATATAAATTTTAACCTATATATAAACCTATATACAAACATATAAATTTTGTAAACTAGATATTTCTTACCGTTCGCTCACATTGAATGTGCAAGGATTGCAACTTCTGCACGCTAGCTAGTGCTATTATTTATTCTGTGGTGCGGGTACATACAACTCATTGGAAACACTTACTAGAACTTACAACGTAGAGAGAAATTGAAGAAACATGTTTATTTTTTAATTATAAATTAGGTTTTAAATAATAATACTTAATTTTTAATAAATTTATGAACAAGTTATGAAAGTTACCACTACAAAGACGAAAAAAAAAAAACCAGCTGATGTCCGTGACTTCGTCCGCGTGGAATATTTAGCCTATGTTCATTCTGAAGTTCTATTCTAATTAATTAGGTTCGAAGATTACCTCCTACATACAAACAAACATACAACATACATACCTAACAACAACAAACTTTACCTCTTTATAATATTAATATAGCAAATGAAGGATAAACTGCCTATACTACATGTGAGAACTATGAGAACAATTGTGTATACAATGTATAGTCGGGCAAATGTAATAATTATTTGACTAAATCTACATTGCTGATCAATGTAAAGTCGGAAACCACGTCATTATACAAATGCTGCAACAGCGTTTAAATATTAATGTGATTATTGGGTTCATTAATGAATTCATTAATAAGTTATAAGTTGGGAAATGGGAGATTTGTAAATGACTTGGCATTTCCTTGATACTTTTTCTATACTGTTTAGCCAGTGAATTTGAATGGCTTTTAAAAGTTAATTTTCTTATTAGTTAAGTGAAATGTAACAGATGCTTGTACCGAATATCAACATTTCCCTTGTGCGATATATTTCAAGAAATAAGAAGTAAATGGGACCACGGTTGTGCGGTGCCGAGGCAGACCGGAGTTCGTTAAGTCCGCTACGCTGACTCCTCGAGTGACACCAAAGACTCTTCGCGGCCAAGTCGCATCCGCAAAAAATATACTACGTAAAACACCTTTTCAACTTTCTCAACAAATTCAAGAGAGCAAAAAAATCAAAAGATTCCAGTTAGTTTCCGCGTTCACGAGTCTTTATTTATAGATTGATAATTTAAAGTTTTTCAGAGTTTATTTTGTTTTGTATGTAAATATCAGTGGACAGGCTCATGGTCCACTTGATTATATGTGGCTCCGTCTATAAACACAAGGCATACTAAGAGGGGATGTAAGCGTTCTGTCGATCGTGACAGGATAAAGAATATGGAATAATAAGGGGTTAGGGAAATAATCTTTGTCATCCCTTTACTAACTACAGTAGTTTTTTTTTCGTGCATTTCATTGCTGTAAATGCAACCTACGTAATTTTGAAGTGAGAAAAAATATCTTAAATGTTTAATTTTATTTAATCATCGTTATCTCTTTGTTAGGTATAAAGCATTACGCTACGTCAACGTCTAGTTGGACATACGCTTCCTTCAAATAAATCCGTCGGAAATTTCGACTATTTCAACTTCATTTACTTTATTGTCTTGAGTGTCGCCAGTTGAAAGCCTTTTTCCCCAACGGTTATCAATTCTGAATTTTTTGGACTGTTGAAGCCGAGATTCTTTAGTAACCTTTGTTTTATGTTACTTACAGAAACTCCGAATTTAAGCTTACTGAGGATTGTTAAATCTGTTATCATAGTTCTTTAAATATAACTACCATCCCATGATGTATATTATTTATATTACAAGCTATAATTAAAGATTATAAACTAACTTCGACATTATATTGAGATCATTCTAATGAGTCTAAACACGCCATATCTGCTGTAAATTGCTGAGGAGTTGGGTATCCCGCAGACTATTTGATGCTGCAGCGTCAGGTCAAGTTTACCATGTCATGGAAATACCACCGAAGTAATAGTACACTAAATTTCAAGTCAATCGAGCCTGTGGAAGTTTGTGAGATCTCTTCATCAACTACGAAATGAGCTGCTGATCTTCAAACGCCTAAACAGATCTTAAATTATAGCTAAGAACCCTTTCGATCAAGTCAGATTTCAAATAAGAAACCGTTTCAAAATCGCTTCACCCGTTTGGGAGCTATTATGCCACAGACAGATACACCCATGCACAGATAAACAATGTATACAGGCTAAACTTACACTCTTTTTTCCGTCGGGCGTCAGGGTTAAAAAAACAGTAAACATTGATTTAAGAAAAAATCACACACAAGGAGTGTGATGGTTAATCACCCTAATTGTGATATTAATCACTCGCTTATACTTTGTTTTTGGGACAAAACCAACTATCATGCCGAGTGTAGAGGTTCCAAACAGACAATAACCCTCGTCGATACGATTGGTGATGATATGATCAGCATTGATATTTTAGGCTAACGTGACGTCACGTCAGCTAATTCTCATTTCCAACAAAAACGGCTCAGGAAATTGGATATAAGCATCTGCGCTCCCGGATCCGGCTACGTGACGTTTGTCGAACACGTCACTACACTATGTGGTAATTTCCGGTTTGCGCTCGCGGAAAATTACTTTAGCCGCATGAAATTTCCGATAACACAAAAATAAAATCGACGAAATATTAAAAATAATTGGTTCGTATTCGCGGAATATTTATTACCTGTTAAAAATAATTTAAAGCCGAACAGTTTACTGCATAAAGATAAAGCATCTTGTCTTTTTTTGTCTGAAAGGAAAAAATATGTTAATTTTGCTTAAAATTTTACACTTTTTAAAAGGTGGCATCCAGGCTGAACTGAACAATGAATAAGGTGGCGATAAAGAAATGGACTCTGATATCCCTAACACACGCACTGGAAAATAATAGCACAAATATTATTTTCCATTGTGAAAATATTTCACAACGGCGTTCTTAAGTGGGTGGTTATTGTTGCCAGATTGCTTATGCTTCAGAACGAACTGTGCTATAAAAGATGTTTTAAAGCGCTTGGTCCGAAAAAGAGGGATTTACCAGCCATACCACTGAATGTCAAATAGAAAAATGGAGAAGGCTGCCAGGTGGACAGACGACTTGAAATTCATTACGGGAAACAGCTGGATGTGAAGCGCAGAGGATCGTGTGTGGTGGCGTGCCTTGAGGGATTCTTACATCCAGCAGTGGAGAGATACAGGCTGATGATGATGATGATGATGATGAATCATAAGTCTTAAAAAAAAGAACTTTTTGGAAATACCTTAAATATAATTTGTAATATTGAATTTGAAAAAATGTGGTGTATTTTTAATATCTTTTTATTTTTCTTTTTATCTGTATATATATGTCTTTTCAAAGGTAAACTATGAAATCAATTTTAATTAAATTTGCTGTGGGCGACATGAAAATTTGGACTTGATATGGGCGAAACCGCGGTAAAAATATAGTAAATAAATTTTATTAATAATTTACAACGTGTCTTAGTTCCTATTATAAACATACACACTTACTTAAAGATTGGTTTTATGTAATATGTGCTCGCTATACGTTGAGGATGATGTGAGGATATTCAGTCATATTCAGTATGTTCGTGGCGTCCTCAATGTCAAAGAAATTGACGGTCGGTGGCAGACGCCACGTGTCGATGAACAACGTCACATAATGTTACGTGACACGAGGAAATAGTATTGCTTTATTTAATTCCGAACCTCGCCATCCAGTTTTTGCCGTGAAATATGTTTCTGAAAAATATTACAATAACTCCACCTTTGTTTACTTTTATGCAAGAAAACACGGTTTAACGCCTTATTTTTAAAATTATAATTGTGTATATTTGTTTTGATGTTTGTTTCTCAATCACCTATGAAACGTTGAACCGATTAGCATGAACCTCGGCACACAGATAGATCATATTGCGGGTTACACGGTAACGTGCTTTAGAGGGATGTTTTTTTTTCATATTTGTAAGGCCTCTTCTCCACATATACACAAGAAGACATCGCATCGTACGATTCGTTACTGCCTTATTCAAAATGTATAAGTACCAATTTATGAGGCGTATTTGTATTTTAATGTAAGGCAATTAGCTCGGTCCAAATAGCTATTAAAATTATGGAGCTAAGTTTCTTAAATTATATATTTTTGACACTATTGTTTCAAACATAAGATACGCATATTCTATAATAAATAATATAATAAAAGAGATCTATTCAGGCAATTTCTGCGTGCGTTCCGCACACACTGGGCAGCCCTTCTCGCGGCAGTAAGGGGGTCCTTACAGAATACCGCCGTGAAATAACAATAGGTGTGCTGTTGCACGCACATATTTAGGGGTAATTATGGAATGCCAAAGACTATTTTTCTATACGCTCCTTACTCCTTTTGTCACTTACAAGACCTATGGCGTTGCTCATGTTAATGTAGACCGTCAGCCTGTTTGTCGGCCTTTAGATAAAAAAATATTGAGCGCCATTTAGTGTCGATTTTCAGTCAAATGTTTGTAGCGTCTAAGCGTCTTTCGTCATTCAGTCAAAATAATCTTTTATCAGTTTTGGTGTGGTGACTTTTCTTGATTTTAAACTATTTTAATTTAGTTTAGTTGGTTTATTTAATTTAATTTAGTTTCAGTCTGCTTTCCCTGAAAATAGTCCTTTTTTCCGAATGAAAGGTGATCTATAACCATTCTGTACCCCTGACTACATACATGTGTGCAACATTTGATTCGGTTGAGTAGTTAAGGCTTAAAAGCATAACAAACAAACAAACAAAAAAACTCTCTTTCGCACTTATAATATTATTTAGGATATAACAGTAAGTTTTATTAAAATCCGTTCAGCAATTTTTGCGCGAAAGAATAACAAACATCTTCACAAATGTTCTCATTTATACGTATAATACATATTAGTAGGATATAGTAAATTATTAGTAAAACCAGCTGGTGTCATCGACTTCGTCTGTGTTGATAGATACAAAACAAAATATAAACTTCGAGAAAACATATGAGTAATATAACGCCTGATATCTTTATTGCTGAGACGGTGACGCCGATTTTTTTATATTTTTAGACGATCCCCCGAGAATCTAACGTTTTTCCAGGATAAAAAGTATCCTATATGTTAATATTGGTAATAAGCTATCTGTGTGTCAAATTTCATCCGTTTTGGCGTGATTCATTACTCAATAAACACACAAACATACAAACTTTCGCATTTATAATATTAGTAGGATGCAGGACTAGGTCCGCCACTCAACCATGAAAAGAAACAAACTTGGAGTCCACAAAATGAAGCATGATTTGGTAATTACAATTGGAAACTCTGTTGTGCTTTGGCTTGCATGCGGAATAGATGCAGAGACGGCAAGTAACAATAATGCAGTTGTATAATTGTATTGTTGGTACGCACGTTGTCCTGCGGAGCGGGCTCACATTGGAATCTGAATGAGCAAAGCAATACCCGGACGAGAGAGGCGCGTGTTGTGCGCGATGTTTGTGTACTGTATATTAATATTACCGAAACAGAGCAGGTTTCCCAGATTACCATAATTTGCTTCGGTGCATTTGAATAATGAGAACGTGTTTCGATCCGTCCCCGTCTTTGAATCTCCATCTATGAAGTTACTCAATTGTAAAACACACTATTGCCTTTGGCTTCGATGAGGCCAAATCTAATCGAAATACGCAAATTGTGTCGCATAGGGGTTTATGAGCTTCTACATATATTTTATATTTTAGAGATAAAACAGTAGATAAATACTTTGTATTTTTATATGTTGATGATAGTGTACATATTATTTAATAATTCTTTTTTTACTTATAACAATTGTTATAGTACTTATATTTGGTAAAATACTTAGTTTTTTATCCGTCTTGTTATTAGATAGAGTCCTCGGCATGCAATTACTATTGAACGCTGCTTCTTTTTAGGGTTCCGTACGTCCGAATAAAAAAACGGAACCCTTATAGGATCACTCTTGTGTCCGTCTGTCCGACCATTCCCCCCTATCTTCGAAACTACTGAACCTAAAATTTTGAAAAAATACAGAAATTAGTTTTCTACTTATAGATTATAGGAAAACCTATAAGAAGTCCATGATATTAAAATAACATGGCAAATCACTCAATATTGTGCTGGTAGGTAACATCGTACGGAACCCTCTTCACGCGAGTTCAACTCGCACTTGTCCCGTTTTTTATTCTGAAATTTGAGCATCTCACATGGCGGTCATCTCATAAATCAGAATCGAGGTACCTACTAAGTTTGGCCTTTATGGATGAAAAAGTGGCCAAAAATACCTTTTTTTATGATTCCTATCTTATGTATGTATTTGTTTCAACAAACCATATTCTTGTTACAGAGCTGTCCTGAACACCCAAAAGACCATTTTCGGAAATGGGTGCAGGAACGTTGACTTTATGAAAGAATTTCGGAGTCAATAAGGTTATTTCGAAAGTCAAGTTGCTTATAGACAGTTCTGGCTATTCGGTTATTTTATTTAGGACAGCAAACAATTGTATAATGTGTCTTAGGTAAATACATTAAATACAAGTAACACGTACATATAAATAGTAGTAATTGTAAAATCAGCAACGTTATCCACAAATTATTATTTATAGAGAAAAATTAACACAACTTAATTAACAATTGAGATTTTTCAAACAATTAAAAATAAGCTAAAAAATCCATGTGAAACAACGATGCCAAGACATGTTTTTTATAATGAAGCATATGATAGGTTACGAATATCAATCATATTATTATGTCCTCAGAGTCAGTAACAGTATGTTGAAATATTCTTTATTTGTAACGTAAAGAAAAGAAAAGAGTTTAGGGGTCACAAAAATATAAATAAAGACGTTGGATTGGGGGATATGTCTTTCTATTGGATAAATCTACGCGGTCATTATCTAAAAATGTTACAAAATGAGGATGTAATGATGTAATACAAATGTAAGCATGTACCGCTTACAGTTTATTCGTCGAGCTTTTGTAAAGGATGACGACTTGATATTTCTAGAAGCAGGTACACTTTCAACGAGCCCGCTGGATGAGTGGTTAGGATGCTTGCCTTAACGCTCAGTTCTAAGGTTCCCGGGTTCGATTCCCGGCAGGGTCATCTTTGAAAAATGAACTTTTCAAATTTGGCTCTGGTCTGGATCTGGAAGTAGTGGCAGGGCACACTGCGTTTCGCAGTCATTTGGGCAGCCCGTCTGGCGGTAGTAATCATCCCCGTACAGCCACAGTGAAATAACTTCACGTGTGTTGTTGTGTTTCGGTGAATGAGTAAGAGATGCCAAAGCCCATTTTCCTATCCAATCCCTTTGTTTGCGCCGTAATCGAATGGTTTGGTTGTCAAGTCCATTTTCCTTTTGTACCCGCCTATTCATTAAAAATATAGCCCACAATTCTTCCTTTACCCACGCATCCATAATGCATGTTACCGCCGCGAACGTGAGAGGAGATCACGCCTAACGCTTCAAGTGTTTCGCTCGAAGAAAGGAAGAATCAAATTGAACACGAAGTGAACAGTGTCTGCTAGTTGGACGTTCTGGAGAATCCTGCAGGAGATCGCACCAGAGCACCGGTTACATGGTACGTGCATTTCCTTCTTCTGTCTATCCTGTCCATCAGTCAGTCAACTGTTCGCTTACAGCCGCAACCACATATACATACAGTCCACTAAACCACCGCAGGGATTCATGGCGTGAACTGTCGAAATCCCGCCGCAACGATTAGATCTCGTTAAGCCCTTCAGGGTTTTCTCCGCGCCTCCACCCTTATCCTTAATTCTACTGTAGTCGGCAGCGCACTTGCAACAGCTGTGGTGTTGCACAGCTTGATAGCCACCTACCATCAAGTGGACCGTCAGGCTGTCTGTCGATCTTAACATAAAACAAAGATGCTCGTACTGGTCAGGTGAACACACGTGAGGGATCCGTAGATTAATATGATTTTATTACGTTATTTAACATAAAATAAATCTTAGAATCAAATAAAAGTTAATATTTATGAAAATTTGAATTTAAGTAATGAAAATATTGATTACACATACGATGTCATCGAAGGAAGCGCTGATATTGTGATATTATGGCGTTTCATATTGCCGGAGAGATTTATGTGCGGACCGGCATGCGGTCGCCTCGGCTGCTCGCATCCCCATAAACTCATCGCTACAACATCGCTACAAACTCTGTGAAACGTGGTTATTGGTTAGGTTAACACTAATATTAAATAATAATTTATTTTCTAATAATTCAATTTATCTTTAATTACAGTTATCATTAAATTTATAATATATTTCGTCCGGAGACGCCATTTTTAACATCAGTTTGCTTTTATTTTTTATTTTATTAGATATTCATTGTGATGTGAGTATATCATTAATAATTTCCCTTAATTATTTACATATATAATCGTACCATTTACATAGGAATGTAAAATAGAAGAAATAGACTTTAACATATAACATACAAAGTAAGTATATCCATTTCTTTTGATTTATCATTTATTTCTTAAAATATGATTTTATTTGCCATTAAATTAGAATATTAAACAGTTTTCTAGAAATTGTATGGCAAAAAGTATCTGCTATAGCCTAACAAGCAAAATATGAGACTATTTTTATGAAATCCATAGAGCAGATCGAGAAAAGTCTTTTCAGTTTCAAATAGCCTTCTGTATCAATATAATAAAGTATTACTAGGTATTGTTTTGGCAAAAAATACAAAGTTGTTCATGCAAAACAAAATATAGGTTTAAATTTACAAAGTGCGCACTAAAATATCATGTTACTGCTTTCAGTTGGCAGAGACTCCGACTTTATAATTCCAGCTAAAAATACGATTTGAATTCTATGTAAACAAGTTTGTGGTTTTCCGAACATATTCTCATAAAATCCTAGTCGACGAACTTTTACAATTACGACCAATAATTTAACTAAAAGTATTAATCGTTTATTTGAGAAAGGTAATTATAAATTGCTTTAAAATGACGCAAATTTGCGAATGCTTCCTGTTGACGCGTTGCAAGAGGCTGCAACGAAACTTGTCGCGCCTTTTTTGCTAATCTCAGCGTCGAATAAAATAAATTCTTTTAAGAAGTGGCAATCCAGAATTAATATTTAATATTTATACTTATTTACTCTTGGTAGATTTTTATATTTCCTGTTGGTTATATGTACAATTGTACATACCCTTCGCATGTTTGAATATCAATGAAGTCATATTGTAACGTGCCAAATATGTCGTAATTGTGAGGGAGCCTTATCTAATTAGCTAGTAGTCTGTACACTTAGTTTCTGAATAACACACATTCAGTCTATGTTCTTAAATGACTTAACTGTTCTTTGCAATGTTAAGTCACACTTGAAACTAAGCTGCGATACCTATGGCCGTCGGAAAAAAAGTGGATGAGAGGTTATAAATAGAGGGGGCATTCTTGCGCTCAAGAGAGACCAGACGAGAGATACCAAAAAGTTGAGATTTGAACAAGGAGACTTGGTATACTCTGACTTATGGTGCCCCCTACGACTAATGTTCAACGCACTATCCTAAGTTTATCTCTTTTTGTGAACGCAATCTCCAACTACATAACCAACCAATATTTGAAACCACGGATCATCCTTTCTCGATTCACGGTTTCATCTGGTAAAAATCAACAGCTTGTGAGACAGAGGGAGTACCTCGCGGAAGATACCCTCATCCCGTCCTAAACAGCGAAGAGGCTCGTGCTGCGTGGTGACAGTTCCCACAACCCTTGTGAGGATTGCTTCCTGGTAAAGTTATAGAAGAGAAGAAAGAAGACAAAAGTTATAGAAAAAAGTACACTTATAAAACACTTTATCAAAAGTAGTTAGACAGTGCTTTACAGAAGCTGAAAACGTCTAGAGGCTAGAGGCTTTGACATAAGCTGGGTTTATAACAAAAAATCTTACAGATTTAAGTAAATAGGTTCATTCTTATTACATATACCTTGTTTTGTAAAGGCTCCGTTAAATTAGGTATATTAAAATGTTGATAGAAAACAGACAAAGAATCGAGTCGAAATTGTGTTGAGTAATTTATAAAGGTTGGCATTATTTCGTCCCGCTCACCTAAAAGAGCGTTCTGCGCTAATATTGTGAAATCGATCGTCGTTGTAAATTGAAAAAAGTCAGGCAGCAATATGTATTTATTTGCACAATAATTGAGAAGTTTTATTGTACGCAGACGGTGCGTCGACACCTACGATTTTTTTTCTCTCCTAATCAAAGATAATTCGTGTCATAGATACGTATCAGTATGTTTTCTTTTAAGATTTAATTCATACTGTAATGGCAGGCTTATAATGTTTTTCATAATTTCACTATTTTCTGATCTCTATCCTACTTTATGGTATGATTGATGGCATGAAGAGGTGATAGCAAAAGCAAAGTACAGTTGCAGTTGCAAGTACGCTAACGATCTTTTATTAATGGTATAAAGTATAAGGGAGTTGCAGGGATAGGGGAATGGGCTTTGGCATATTTTACTGACGCATCGGACCACATATCACGATTATTTTCTGTGAGAGGGTGCTTTTCTGCCAGACAGGGTGCTCATTAATTTATAACTGCTGAACGCAGTATGAATTGTCGCTACTAAATGCAAAATTTTATATTTTTAAACATTTCAGTTCAACTTTGATTTATGCTTAACTTATCTATCGGTATTTGCAAAGGAAAACCAAAGTATTTTATCTTAAAATGTTCTTAATTCTTACTTTTTTTGTTTATTTGAGATTTTACGAAAAGGGTTACCAATTATATTTTTAGCGTTGCCATTTACCAAATAAACACCATTTCATTATTTACTTACATTTCCCTCTCGTAGCAGCCACAAAAACTGTACTTAAAGAAAATTTACACAGGTAAGCCAAGCGTAGATTGCCGTTGAGATCATGTAGCAAGGCGAGGCGAGCAATGAAATCTGTGCAGATTTATGTGTGCCGTGCGTCACCGTGCTCCAGCCGCGTTGGCTTTATCTTGTTTACAGCAAACGCTCGACCTACAGCGACACCGCGTCTGTTGATCTCTTAAGAGTCGTGAGTTTGACCAGGGCCTTGATTCTGTATGGCAATTAAAATTTAAAGCTTTTGTCTGACCTTATCAAAGCACGTAATGTCTTGTCATGGCATTTATATATAATATGTATGTAAGAGAATGACTTTTTAGCAGATATCGTAACAATTTGAGGATATGACGTGGTTTCGAAGTAAGGAATCGCCAATATGACGTGGTTTCTAAGTGTAGTAAGTATTCTTTATAAGAATACTTACTACACTATTAAGGTTATGCATTGTATTTCAGTATAATTTAAAATATTCAGTCGACACTTACCAGATTATATGAGAAAAAAAAATTCTCTTTGTTTTTTTATCTCTTTATTTTTATTTCATTTTATGGAATACCTACTTATCTACAAAAAAAGTCGGTCTCGAAATTTCACTAATAATCAAGCTTTTCTGTTTTTTTATCAAAATTTTGATATCGAATTTTCGAAAAATATTTTTCGAAAAATCCTTGAATTGTGAATTCCTTGAACTCCTTGAATTCCTTGATTAATGTAAATCACTTCTATGGTTGACTTCAAACCGACCTTTTTTTTAAAGATGAAAACACATAATCTCTACTGCCGCTGAAGTTGCTGTGCGCTTTTGTCTGTTTCTTCGTTAAATTCTTCTAAATTACCCAAAAGATTTTGATACGGTTTTCACTAGTGGAAAGAGGGATAAAGGAGGAAGGTTTTTCTGTATAATTTGTAGAAAAAGCTCTTCCGCGCGAAGCAGGGGCGGGCCGCTTGTGCTTTATAAAACATAAATGCTTTTAGGAGTAATTATTTATGGTGCCATCTTGAAGTTATACAGAATAAACAAATATTTAATTAAAAGTGAGATAATAAATTTAATTATTTTAAATTTGTTAACATATTGAATAACTAATGTATGCTACTTAATATGATGAAGAGGTAAAGTTTGTATGTTGGAGGTTATCTTAGAAACTAATCGGATTTAAAAAAAATCTTTCCCTAATAGTTAGAATAGAATTGCAGGATGGACATAGGCACCAGCTATATAAAAATCAAGGTACAACGCTTGGTAAAAGTATAATGAATGTCAGACGTTATATTGCTTTATCCCCTAATCCCCCATTTCCCTATCCCCTCCTAATCCCTTATCCTTAATCCTACTTTAGTCGGCAACGCACTTGCAGCAGCTTTGCCGTTGCTTGTGTTATAGGCGACGGTAGCCACCTACCATCAAGTGGACCGTCAGCCTGTCTGCCGATATTAACATTAAAAAAAAAAACTAATTTTGTCAGGCGTTTTATTTTACAACGCGGACGAAGTCGCGGGAACAAGCTAGTATTTTATAATTATTGTAATTTGCAGTGTTAGGTGATTCAACTTGGCTTGGTTTGAAACTACAGTCAATTTAAAATTTGTTCTTTCAATGTAGGTAAAATTACTTTAAATCTTATGTAAGATTTAAAGTGGCCACTAATTAACAGCCGCGTCCTTGTTATAATTTTTATTAAGCGCCGTTTACACTGATGTTCGTTTTCCACGTGAAGCTTATCTAGTGTTCTCAAACGGTAGTAAAATGGTTGGTTGCGAGGTAGTTAACCCTTGCGGGTGGCCAAGGCGCGAAGGGTACGGGGCCGCGGTCGCCCGTAAGCCCCGCAATAGATAAAACAGTGATAGAACATGCACCGCGCCACCCGTTATGAATTATTCATTAGTTTCGGTTGCCACTTTTGTTGGTATCGGTGGATTTTCAGCGGACCGCACCGACAAAAATGTGTCTTTGAGGGGCTGCTTATTGTTTTGACAATTTGCTTTATAATAAACGAATAATGCGAAGAACCCTACAAAAATATATAGAAACTCTGGCCGTTGCTCGCGCTTACACAATTTAGTTAAAAAGTTCTTAAGGCGAGAACTTAGGTAAGCGTTATTTTCGTCGTCTAATTGGACTTGTCAGAGCAAAATTAAAACTTAGATAAAAATACAAAGCATAATAGACTATATTTAAAAAAGTTTGAATAGAGCAGATTTATACAAAAAAAAAATAGTATATTACTGCCTAAAAAAAAAGCTTTGTATCACAGTAATGAATTTGTTTAGCGATAACCACGTTATTTTTTAAATTCTGTACTAAAGTTTTAATCGACTACTTTTATTTCTTTTTTCATATTTTGTACAATATTTAAGAAAAACTTTGCAATTTTAAATCTGTTCGGTTATCTTGGAGAAGCTATTAAAATTTGTTGTAAGTACACTATTAAACCTCAATTCATAGGTTATTAGTTGCGCTCATTTTGATAAAAAATGTGTTCGGTCTGACGTTAGTGGCGAAATGTGCAAAATCTAGCAGTAAAATAAGACAGAAAACTTGAAATCTACAAATTATACTTTGGGAGTGAATTGTACTATTTTTTTATGTTAAGGTATGTTGATGGTAAGTGGCTAAGTCGCCTAAAACACAAGAAACGCCACAAGTGCTGCAAGTGCGCTGCCGATTATATTAGAATTAAAGAAAAAGGATTAGGAAAGGACAGGGCAATGGGCTCTGACATCCCTTATTCACTCAGTGAAACACAACTGCTGTTATTTCACGGTGATCTAAGAGGGTGGTCATTACCCCCAGACAGGCTGCCCAAATGACCTGCCAGTGGATTTTGGAAGTTTTTTTTATTTATGGAAGGTAATCTCCGGAACCATTGAACATATAATATATGAAAAAATCTTTCAAATAGATACAAATGTATATTCAAGTACATTATTTCGGATTTTTATTTACTATACATTTCGTATACTGCTAGTGGGCGACCACTAGCACTCAGGGTAATTCTATTCGGTATAAAATATGATTAATAATATCTAATGCACTTTGTTCACGTTAGAAAGAAAGAAAGAAATATATATTTGCTTAAAATGTGTGTACAAAGCAAGTTCTTAATGCCTTATGCCCTTGATGACTTTTTCGTTTTATAATGAAATTCCCAAAATAAACATTTTTTTAAATTAAAATCATGTTATATGTCCTAAAATTAAAAAAAAAATACTAAAAAATATCCTCGTAAAATCATGGCATTGACATTTCTTTTAGATATATATTTTTTATTTTGATATCATTAATCTATTGCGGTACGCTTTTGTAGGTACAAATGGTCTATCTATGTACAAAGTTGCATTCAAGCCTATTTATAAGTATAGGTACGAGTATATAACAACTATCCAATCATCTTCATAAACTTTTACATTAAATACTTCTTACTAATTCTACTAAATTAGAACTGGAAAAGCAAAAACTGAGATTTCAATGAACTTTTAGATTAATATAGTTTAAATTAATATTAGAATAGGCTATAATTTATAAAGTTACGATGATCAAGTCATAGGAAAAAGATAGTTCGTATACAATAAACGCTAAAGTAACTCCGTCGTATCGTCACGAGGAAACATTTAACTAATTTGGTATTATTCACTTTAAAAAGATAAAAAGCCACTTCATTAATTTTTTACGCAGCTGTTAATAAAATTATTACACTAGTAGATATTAGGACAATAGCACTTATAAATATTATTACGGACTGTAGTTTCCACTATATGTAAGTATTATTTTCAATGAAATGTTATATTGGAAAGCTAACACTTATACGTAGCAAAGCCGTTACCGGTGGCGACATGCGAACGCCTCCTCCATCCTCCCTTGTGAATCCCGTTATAATTTACGATCATCCCGAAAAATCCGTGGATTATTTTTATTCGATAACAATAAAGGTGCCGCAGTGGGGTTACCTTTATTATCACTCAACGTGGAACGACTCTTTCGCAACTTTACACATGTTATACGATCGCAAAATGGCTTATTTGTTTTGTTACTTTGTTTTATTTCGTTTTATTTGAATTATTTATTTTAAACATTTAATTTGTATTGTTATTTGTTTATATAAAACAGAATTGAACCAAACAAAAGAATTTTTATATTGAGGTGTGCAGGCATGTTGAAGATCCATTTGATGACAGGAGGCTAACGTTGCCTATTAATACAATCGACGTGATAGTGACTGCAAGAGTTCTGCCGATCTTGATAGTGGGTGATTGGTTCTTGCATTTCATACTCACTCACATTAACAGAACAGCAAACGTACTCTTGTTTCACGGTGGTCTTCTGTAAGGAGATAGTTATTGCCGCCAGACAGGCTACTAAGTTTACGCCTATAACTTGCTGCTGGATGGATCCACGGTCTACCCCCGGCCCGTATCAGGTCGTCTGTTACCTTGTGGGTGGACGTCCCACTTTGCACTTGCCGGTCCGTGACCTCCAGCCCCAGCGGTCGTCGGCTCTCGGTTATTTATTCTGCCCACTGCCATTTCAACTTATTAATCCGCCGGGTTTATTTATTTATTTATTTATTTAAGACAGCAACAGCCTGGCACACTTTACAGTTTGACCATATCGCTCAATATCTTGGTCCAGTGTGCAAGCCAATTAGAGCTGAATACATAATTCTCTATGGTACACAAACTCAGTCAGGTGGACTTTTAAGACTTTGAAACAACAAAATGAATTAAAAATAACAAAATCCAACCAAATCAATTAGTAACAACAAGTCAGAATTACATAGTAAAATGTTAAAAATAAAAAATAAAAACTTATGTAGGTATGTAGGTAACTTTCATTCGTCTATCTCCTCATTCCTGATTCGATCTCGCAGTGTAACCCCGAGCATAGCCCTTTCCATAGCTCGTTGATCGATGTTGAGCTTTCTTACGAGGCCCACAGTTAGAGACCACGTTTCAGTGCCATATGTCATCACTGGTAACACATATTGGTCGAAAACTTTTGTTTTAAGACACTGAGAAATTTTGGACGAGAAGATGTCTCGAAGATTCCCAAATGGTGCCCACTTGAGCTGGATTTGACGATTGGATTCTCTCTCAAAGTTGACTCAACCTAATTTGGACTGTTTGTCAGAATATACTCGTCAACAACTTCGAGAGTTGAATTTTCAATAACTATTAATGATAGTTCAACCTTGATAACCTCAATAACCTTAATACTTCACCACCAAAACACAAGAGCACAGCTGCTTTTATATCACAGTGGTCTTCTGTAAGGAGATAGTTACTGCCGCCGATGGGCTTACCAGTTTAAGACTGCGAAACGGATTGTGCCCTGCTATTACAATTAATGCTAAGCAATTTCTATTAGTTTTGATAATACATAGGCTAACGGAGGCTACAAGTTTGCACTTTAACCTTTCTCATCATCACTAAATTAAGATTACACTTACTCAGTAAGACAAATATTGTTTTATTAAAAATGGGTCTAAAAAGTAATTAAAACACATTGAAACCATCACGTGAGCGGGGCTAGTACTCTGAGCACGTCCACGATGATCGAGGCGCTAGCGTTGGATTAGACGTGCCCGAAAGTGATCCGTTATAATTTTGAGGGTGGACAGTGACGGCTGGTGCGCACAGATTAGCCCCCTTCGATAAACAATAGCATTTGTATGCGAGGACGCGCTGACCGACGCCGATCAGCCCAACCGTGCTCGGATTAATTTGCCTCGTGAAAATTATGAGGCCTCTCTATACGGAACGTTACCAGACACAATCGCCGATCCGTACATTGCTCTGTTTTCACTTGGGCCGTCCAAGTTTATCTTTTACTGACCGGAAGTTCGGTAAATTACGGCAATTATGTCTCCAGGGAAACGGATATTGGATACAATATGAATTATATAGAAAATTTAAACTAAAATAAACTCTAACCTAAGATGAACTAAACCATCACAATATTCTTGAAAATGGAGTTGAAAGAAACAGAAAATTTTGTTACAGATTTTTTTTAATAATTACAATTTTCTGGCTCTCACACTAGGCTTTGCTCGTCCTCTGATGGGAGGTAAATGATTTTAATATATATTTATATGTTATGTACAATTGTACATAACAATAATATGTACAAACAAAGAATAACATATCATTTTACTACTTTGAAAATAAAATTAAAATACAATTTGTAAGGTGTGCGAGAGTGAGTGTGTGTGAATGAGAAAATATGTATAGATAGATAGATATGGGTGTGTGAGTTTAAATTTGTATTACATTAAGCAGCCTCATTTAAAGAATGTATTACACTTTACTGTAGTTCTCAAAAGGGTTTGTGTTTTTTTTTTATCAAAGTCAAACGAGATATGAAACTTATTTTATTGTTAAGATTTTCTTGTAACTAACTAAAATTTTTTTGTTACCATATATATGTAAAATTTGAATGAAAATACAAGTAGGGGATCAATTTATTTTCTGAGATATTTCGGACATAGATATTCAGGTTTCCTGATTAGTTTCCTGATCCTGAAATGTTTCGCGATTACTCTTAAATTAAATAAATTAACATTTATCTATTTAAAAAGCAATAATGAATAGGGAATATGCGTCTAATTCAAAAAAAGCTTAAATATATTTTTTTATCAACATTTTTGCTTTAGAATTATGTCTATGTAAATATTTTTTAATATATTTTTTTTTCGTTAACAAAATAATTATTAAAAAGTGCATAAAAATGTGGGAAATTCAAAATACTTGAAACGGTCAGATCGAATGTGACGTCAAAGTCTATGGAATGTGACGTTAACGTCTATGAAATGTCAACAAGCGTATAGATGTTTGTGATTTTTAACATTTGATTGTATTGTAGACTTTGACGTCACGACAAGCGCGCCAAAAGGGCGGGTGTTTAAAGTGCCCGTAGCCTGTTATAATAGTTAATTTTAACTTTTTTTTTGTTACCAAATTTCTGTTTTTTGGCGCTAAATATTTTTTACGGTTATATAACGATATAACCTAGGTATCGTATGAAAATATAAAAAAAATGTGCATATTCTCTATTGGTTATCTATTTCAAATTTTATTTTGGTTATTGGTTGTTTTTTTTTCTAAAGAATAATTTTTACGTAAAGATATCATATCTATGCGAGTTCTTTGCATTTTATTCTTGTCTATAGACGACCTATATATCTTAAAATATAATTTGATACCACTGATGGTCACACTTCAACTAAATAAAATTTTCGCAAAATTTTATGCTACAATCTACTATGTCTGTGGAATTATAGGGTGGGATCTTTTATGTGACCTACTAAAGAAAAAGATAACTTGAAAGAAATTACATAAGTGATCGTTTTATAACTTTGTTATATCAGGTCTTTGTTATGAACAAGTCTATATTTTATTTACCTCTTTCCTTTGCATGGGCAGTAGTAACAACCACCTTAAAGTGCTGTTGTGTTTTTAGGGTTGTGTTCCTTATCATTTATCCCACTAAGTCACCTAGCCGGCACCGAATTTGTATCTCGTATTATCGCTATAATCGAAGGTCCACGTCTACCCAACATTAAAAATCAACCTGCTATCTGACCTTCCTTTATCATAAAAAGCAAAAATTAAATAATTTCCGTTCTTATAACTGTATTTTGGTAGCTTTTCAAAGTACTATTTTCTTTTTGACTCTGATAGAAGTTCTCAATGCATGTGAACTATATTATAATAATGTTAATATATTTTGAAAATCGATCTTCAAAATTAAGGGTGTTGTTCATGTAATAATCGTTAATTTTATTTGAACTAGCTGGCGATATCCATTTCCATCGGAAGCGTGCACAAACAGTCTAAGTAATTAGTTTGTTATGGCAAACATTCTGCTTATAATAATAACTATAGGTCAGGTACTTATTGAAACGATAAAGCGTGTGTGCTTTTAGCATACATTTTTTATCGTTACTCTGTTTATAGTTGGTGTAAAATTAATCAATCAGGCAAAACCTGGTCCCTGGTAGTCGGAGACGCAAGCCGAATCCTAAGAACTTGAAATGTTAAGGACCTATAAATATGCATTAAGTTTTCTATAGTAGGTGAAAACACCTATTTTAGTAACAGTGGCTTTAATGATTTGCTACGCTGGTAAAACCACTGTTTCATAAAATAGGACTGATAATAATAACCGCCAGACAACCACATCAACTTGTGACCTCAAACCTCAAAGTTCTATGGAACTGTACTTGTTTAAGGAAATATTATGGATGTGGGCTGAATCTCCATATATTTCCAGACGGGTCATTGACTGGTCATCCTCCGTACAGCCCTGACTTGGTACCTAATGACTTATTTTTGTTCCCAATCATCAAAACAAAATGCATGTGATTTTATTCAGCAGAAGAAGCTGTTAAAACGTTCCAAAATCACGTTTGAGGTACCTGTAGTACCTCAATCGTAGTGGAAAAGTGGAGTGGCTCCAACGCAAGCAAAAGTGTAACGATGGAGAGTACTTTGAAAAACAATAAGACCAATATCAATTATCAGTAATTGTTTTTACGTTAGTAGGCTCAATACATAAGTAGCAACCCTCGTAACCAAATAGTTAGACATATTATTTTGTATTTCATCAATAGTTTTTGCGTAATTTTTTTTGGCAAATTTTTGATACCTTGTATTACAAATTTTTGACTAATGAAAGTTACCGACATAAACCGTTAGGATTAGTAAGTTAAAATGGCAGTAGGCCACGGACCGGCAAGCGCAGTGTAGAACGTCCACCCACAAGTTGGACCACCTGATAAGGACCGCGGCTCAGCTGCTGGATCCATTGGATCCAGGCTGCTTCTGATCGGTCCTTTTGGAGTATTAGGGAGGAAGCCTTTGGCCAGGATTCGAAGGGATCTCTAATTTCTTTGAAAATAAAATACAGCCTATGTAACTCACTAATAATGAGGCTTTTTTTTAAATGTCGGTTAAGTAGTTTGTGAGTACAAACAAACATACAAAAAGAATCAAATATTTCCCCCTTTATATCATAAGTGCATAGACTAGTGTAGACAACTCAAATTTTTGATTTAAATTGCAATATCTTCACCAGGCACGCAAAGCAAGTAAATAAATAAAAAAAGTAATTTCACCTCCAAATCGGGGAATCGGAAAGCGATGCGTACCTACCGTAATGTGTTCTTTACATCAAAAACACATTTAAAAGAAGTTAGATTGGCTTACGGGAGTTGGCGGGCGGCCATACATAGTTGGAGCCTCCTCGGCGCCCCAAAGCCAGACCTAATCTTCAAAGATTCGCCACAGATTGTTTGTAAGCATTTTGGGCCCATCAAATATGATGGATGGAAACTTTCTCTACATAAATTATGTCCGCACGCCTACAAACAACTTGTAAGTATTTAACTTACATAAATCAAAAACTAATTTGACTACAGACGAGTCTATTACTTTAAACAGCGGAGACAAAGATGTTGTTTTTCTTATTGTTTTATTAATAACATCTTTTTTGTTTAATTTTACTAATAACCGTTTACACCTAGGTACAATATGGACTTCTTCAAGCGAGTCATAAACAAATTTCTGCAGTGTCGACACGGCACCTGCCCTGCATCCCCCTGGTGTTGTTTGTATCCTTAGGCGACGGTAACGACCTACCACGAAGCGGGTCGTCAGCCAGCCTGCCAATCTTTATAATATAGAAACAAATATTGAACTAGGCGTGTGATTATTACCGTCCGTAACAAAATAATATTTAATTTAATTTCCGGCTAATTGATGGCGGATCTGACAGGAAGATTCCTTCCGGTTGTCGCCTTTAATATTTTTTAAAATTTCACTATAAAACCGGAATAACTCATTTATTCAAATGTTGTAAGACGAGTCTTAAAGTACAAACCCTCATTTATGGTTCAATTACATGCTCTTCGATTTTCAAAACATCATTGTGTTAACATTTTTGGCTGTGAAACATTCGGAAGTAGAATGGACCAATTGAGTAACCAGTTGGCTCTTGAAAAGAAGAAAAGAAATGATCTATTTGTTCTAACGCTAATAGAAACATTGGCAGAAATGTCGCGTATATGAGAAGACTAGCTATCTTCAAAATCTGTTGCGTAGACATGTTAATGTGGGTAAAAAGTTTTCTAGTCAAATAGCGTGGTGGATAGCTCAAAAGTTCACACAAAGGAGAGTAGTGGGACTCGTTAGGCGTCTCTTATTGTAATGTTAGTTAAACGGATACTACTCCTTATATAAAAAAATGAATAGGTCTCGTTAATAAGGGATGACATTGAAAAAAGAAGTTGTTTAAAACAAGCTTTATTGATATCAGTTTACCTACTCTTTCTGTTGAAAATTTTACGTACATATTACGTAGGTTTGTTTACAGTCGCCCATTGAAACAGTATGATACACTCTCAGATATTAAAAAGACACTCCATTGCTTAGGCTAAGGATATATTTACATCATATCTATGTATATAGCACTGACCTTAAATGCTATTAGCAATTTTGGCAACATTTTTAACGGTAACATTACATACATACTAACATATATTTATATGTATAGTGTAGACAACATTAATTGACAGAAGAAAGTTATGTTTGTTCGAGTAAATATTGAGAAGGAAATATAACTCGAAAAAATTGATTATAGTTCAGAAATAACTAAAAATTTTTTATTCAATTTTAAATTTTGATAAGACCGTGTCTTCCAATCCTCGAGTGAAATTATCTCTTACGTAAGGGTGTAATAACAATTATTTAAAATTAAAATAAAAAATTATAATAATATTAAACAATGTAATGAAAGGAGCTCAATCAATTTTGTATGGAGATCAGGCCATCGGTTTATTTTTATTTTCATTTTAATAATTAAAACTATTACCACTAGGTAAGAAGAAATTATGATTTTACTGGGAAAATATCGTGTAATTTGGTAATGGGGTTTCATTAAGTTTGAAAGTATTAAGAAAATCTGTTTGAACGACGACGCACTGACTCGAACAACGCATCGAGTACGTGCTTCGCGCTCAATGTGTTAATTTTCGAATATTATCCCCATTTACAAAATCTGTAATATTCACAGGAAAATACTGAAATTAAGAAAGACTTTTATTACTAAATTCTGCAAAATATAAGTTAAAAAATGGTCTGATTTTGATTGATGTCCTTTAATCACGGAGTCCCGGAGTCAAATAGGCTGATACTTAATGCTAGGTGGTTGCCGTCGCCAATTACATAAGCAACGCCGCCACAAGTGCTGCAAATGTGCTGCCAACCTTAGTGTAGGACAAAGGGTATAGTGAAATGGGCCACCCAAATGACTGCGAAACGCAGTGTTTTGTGCCACTACCAAAAGTTCTTTTTTTTTCGTAGTGTTTTTAAACGTGATAAAATAACTAAGGGTAGTTTAGAAACATTTTAAAAATTACAGTTTATTCTAACATTTTATTATTTTGTTAACAGATAAAATAAATGTGCACATAAAATTTAACTCAAAGATTTATCACAGCAAACACGAGGAGTTTATTCAGAAGCACACAAGTAAAATACAATAATAGATTAAAAATTAATCATTTCACTAAAGGTACAGTTATATATTTTCAGTCTTACTATATCTACTTTACAACTATTGATAAAGCTAAGTGTGCAATTTATACTTATTTTAATTCGTGTGCTGTATTCCGCTATTCATCATTCACGATACAGGAGATATTTCGTCGTGATTGCAAACAAAATTCCTGAAGTTTTCTACAATGATACTGTTATATAAATAAAAAAAAAAAAAAATTTTTTTTTCAAAATGTAAAATTTTGATTAAAATTAGAAATATATATTAAATAACACTGGGAACAACAAACACCTTCTGTATCGCGACGCTTTTACATACACTTAGGTATATATATAGTTCAAGGAACTGTTGTAAAATTATCATTATAATATAATATACAAATTTGTATAATTAACAACAACGTTTATACATAATAATATAGAGTCGGGATTAACCCAAACTTGAAATCATAAATCCTTACTAAATGTTGTATAATATTTTTGATAATATTTGTAACTTTCAATATGTGCCTACTTACGTTTATCTAATTTACCTGTTTTTAGGGAGATTTTAAATAAAAAAAAAAATCATAACAAAATTAAAATTATTAGTCTAATTCGTTAACCTGATAGTCCATTTTGAACAAAATTTTGTTTCAATCAATAAAGTTAGATTATTTATCATCTAGTGTATATTCAAGAAATAATAACGAATTTAGGCTGAAAAGATGTGAAATGCTCTATCCGAAAATCTGATTTCTGACCAACAATCAAATGACACATCGAAAACCTGCTTAAATCCTATTTGAGGCTTAGTTTATACACTGACAATATATTTTTGTTGCGACGTGAATTATGTGAAATAGTAAATATAAAAATAAGTTTATTTTATTTTAAAAATAATTTTTCGTTTAGTCCCGTTTTCGTTTATCAAGTAAAGATAATAAGCTAATAAATTCAAGTAGTGAAAACCTTAGCTTTGACTAGTGAAGGATAGAATTTGTGAGGGGGTTTTTAATGTTTATAATACTTTGATTACACACAGTATCATAATCAACAAATGTTTTGATTCTAGCCAACATAAAAGGTTTATCAATGAAATAATTATTCAATTTGATTATCATTCAAATTGAAACTTCATTGCAAATCGCTGCTATTGTAAGCATTTTTTTTTAATTCTTGGATCTTAATCTGCATAAGAAATACAATGAGGTTACAAGCACCTCGTTGTATTTTTTATACAGATGTCCAAGAATTCAATTTTTAATTTTTAATATTATTAACAAAGTTTCTAGCAAACATACAATTTTCCGAATTTTAATTGTAAAATTAAGGTATATTTTTTAAAAATTTTCTCCTTCCTGTAAAGCATCTCAAAATGGTCTTATCTGATTAACAAATTAGGCAAAAATTAATGAATTTAATTCTAGGTAAGACATGTTTTTAGATATGAGATTTTCAGCGATGTAAAATAAATCTCAGATCGAATTCAAGGATTGAATTATAAGTTTCAGTGGATGCGATCATCATAAAATTAGCATATATTATGAGCCCCAAGTTATAAAGAATAAAAAAGTTACATGAAGAGGCACTATAAATAATTTTTTGATAACGACTAACTTACTTAACCAAAAATACTTTTTTATGAATCGATACATAATTATCTTGATATAGGTTTAATAAACAAAAGTTACGATTAATAACAAAAGTTACGTAACAAAAGTTACGATATAAATAGAAAAGCAAAATGAAATTAAAAAGAAAACTGAAATTGCTCCATGATTTCTCCTCCTTTCGGCACCACCTGTAAAAAGGAATATATGCTAATAAACACTTACGTTATTTGCTTATGAAATTTTTCGGAGCTTTGAAGGAGAGTCAAAATTCAGGATTTAATGATTATTTGTCCTAATGTTGTAAGGAAACATCGTGAAGAAATATAAAAGCTCTGTGGACTATAACTTAAAGTTCCTAAACAAAGGACAAGCCTGTTGAGATGGCATAGAACACATAAATGCGGTAAGAACTTCTTTTTTTTTTTTTTCTTTTTTTTTAAATGAGTTAATGACGCGTCCATCCTTTGTAACATAAATTTTGTTGTGCTAAAATATAGTAAGCATTCTGTTAGTTAATTAATCCGGTTTAAGTTAGGTTCGGTTAGGATTAACTAATAGGTCAAGCGTGGTAATCTCAGTACTGTAAAATTTATTTTTCTACACATACCACAGCTGTGTTCTATGCCATCGCTGTGCTCATTGATGATTTATATCACCAGTGAGCATATTTTATTTATAAATATTAGGTTATTTTTAAATATCGGCAGCAATACAAGCATTAACAAGTATGCATTTTTTTCCATTAGATAAAATATGTGTCACCAGAGAAAAACACTAATTATTATAATTGAAATCATTGAAATGATTGATTTATTTGACTAGCAGTATATTTCTCTAACCTAACTACAACAGTTTTTTTTCAAGGCTTTTGTTGTTTATTTAACAACCATTTGAAATGAGAAACGCAGAGGTTATTAAATGATGAACGCTTTTAATATACATAAGTAAATATTAATTGATAAAATTTTTCTTACCCGTAACTTGCGAAGCGCCACCCACCCAGTTGAGATGCGTCTTCCCACCACCCTCGTCTGTCTTCTGCTTCCCCTTATCGATCTCGTTCAGATTCGATTGATATTTCGTTCCTGTGGACAAATAACATGACACAATTGTTCATCGGAATATTTACATGACTATGTAAATAATATATGCAAATAGTAATAGTTTATTTATGTATAGGATCAACTATAATAATTTATTTACATGAAAGTTTTCTTTCTGTTAACTTGGTAAAGCGTGGCCATAGAAATTGTGTATCGTGGCCTATTATTATTTGTAATTATTTTGTTCAAATTTTTAACATGTTACCAAAAGTTTGATATATAGATATATAAATTTATATACCAAATTTGAATCGATGTGTTCAGTTTTAATTGGCTTGCACACTGAATCATTAATGTTGAGTGTTAATGTTAATAAACGTTAATTGCGCTAAGCTGTTGCTGAAGTAAATAAATAAATAAAAAAAATTCCTTTCCAATTTCATTACTAAATTGTAAAATTGTAAATATTTCAGTTTGATTATTAAAGTGTTAAAGTGTGATTTAGTTGCATTATTGGCGTCAGATCCACAAATCGATTGCAGGTTTATTAAACAAAAATATTACTTATTGTCATTAGATCTAAAAGGTAAGGGACATTACATATATTTAAGACATAAATAATTCTTTATGTGAAGTTGCCGCTTCTTTACGAAGGTATCTTAATCTTGGATTAAGTTATAATTAAAATTACGTACAATATGACTTTTAGTTAAAATTAGATCATATGTCCTTAAGTCATAATTACGCATTTCACATTAAAAATAAATTGAACGTACACGAGATAATAAATTAATTTTATCAATTCAGTTAAGTACAAGTTTATTAAGCACAATAAATTCTGTAATAACACTTAGGTAGTAATAATGTTATCCTTTAATATTTTCATGTGAATATGGGACGGACAAACGAACACCCCTTCGGGTGACATTCCGCTTATGTACATGCCTATGCCTAATAGGATTTTATGCGTTATATCTTGTGTAACAGCATCAGCAGTTTTTGCATCTCTTACTCATAGACCTGAACGAACTTCAAAGTTGCGTGTTAGTTCTGGAAGATAATTTTGAATTTCGACATGTGAATTATGTAGTCTATATACAAATAGATAGATAGAAAGAAACATTTATTCGGCTTTTACACAATGCTGCGTCACGAAGCCACAACGTTGCTCTCAATTATAGCATATCACATTCTCTCTCACATAATTATGTGGAATCATAACAAGTTAATAGCTCTTCATTGCAACCTTTAATAAATTGCAGAACTACAAAAAAATATTTTCATAAGTAAAACATATGGTGCTTGAGATATAATGGAGCTGCCCGAGGATTCAATATGGGACGGGGGCGATTTGGTGGCGCGGGCGGCCACTGGCGAGCCAGTTATTGAAAAGTTGCGCAATATTGTCGAGTGGCCGGGCCAGCCGTAAATTCGTAATGGGTGCAAAAAACAAAACTGTATAAGGCTGATGTCGACTCTGCCGCCTCGCTGCCGCCGAACGTCGCCTCCCGCCCGCCCATTGCGTTCGCGTCGAACAAAAACAAGCAAACCGCAAAACTTACACCAAACGAGCGTCGCTAAATGGATTTTTCAAGTTAATATGAGGATTGGAAGTGATGTGCCACGAGATTACTCGAAATTTTTAAATTGATAAACTTTTACTAAGTAATAAAAGCCACAAAAGCTTGTTACACGGACTGAGCGAACACTTGCCCATAATAGGTTGTCGCGCAAGATGTTACCGTTGTCCGGCAACCGGGAAAATGCCCAAGTTCCCAATAACGGGGGAGTAATGACGCGAACCAGACAACTTATGACTACACGCTTTTATTACACTATATTATACGTATCATCTTATGTTTTTCAATAATATATCTGATATATTTGAGTTACTTAAATAATCAACTAAATTAAAAGTATTTCTTGTATAGTGGCAACAAATATCTTGCCTTCAGCACTCGTGCAATCTGAGCAGCCGTAAAGGTACCCGTACAGAAAAGCACGGTAAAATAAAAATACGACAGCTGTTGTGTCTCAGTTTAATAAGAGATACCAGATACCATTACATCATCATGTCATTCATATCACCTTATCTTTAACCAATTTTCTCGGGAACTCCTAATCTTAATTTGATAAACTCCTAATCCTTTATCCTTAATCGTACTGCAGTCGACAGCGCACTTGCATCATCTATAGCGTTGCTTGTGTTTTATGCGACGGTAGCCACCTCTATCAAGTGGACCGTCAGCCTGTCTGCCGAACTTAACATTAAAACAAAATACTTTGCCATGGGTTGCGTTCCAAGTTCCCAAAAAGAACAAAAAATAGACAGGTAGAGATCGAACGATGAGTGGCTAAAAGAATGGAGGAGCAGCAAATAACTGGCAATACGGACATATGGAGGCATTTAGAGAAGCACTATGTCGAAGGAAAGCTTAATTACTTAAGTAAGGATTTTTTTAATGTTTTAAAGGTCTTCAGACAAAACCTCGCTTATTAACAATGCCACTGGTGCTGCAAATGCGCTGCAAATCTTAGTAGGATTAAGGATGAGACAATTAAGAAAGGAAAGGGAAATAGGCTTTGGCATCCCTTATTCATTCACTGAAACACAACAGCACACACGCTGTTATTTTACCATGGTCTTCTACCAGATGGGCTGCCCATTTATGACTGTGAACTTATGTAGAGTAGGCCACATAATTGGCTGGTCATTTTCAATCCAACAATTTTTTCCCGAT